>OX494442.1:10810283-13542312 GCA_950381575.1 Plusia festucae
AATAGACCACGTAAACATGTATTTACTTTTATCCTAAAAATACAATCTAGAATAGGTTTTATGTTTTATCAGATAAATCTATTAAACAACCTCAAGAATATTAGCTAAACATTTGGCTCAGGTTTACGTCACACTACTCTTGCTGGAGTTGCGCAGAGCTTGCGTAAGTGATCCCGCGGCTCCAGCAAAGGCAAGGAAGGGACCGGGGTGTTTTTAATCGGTGCAAGTCCGAAGTATCCCCACGCTGTGCCCTCAGCGTGGGTTGAAGGCAATAGCGTTTCACCCCGCCAAAAAAAAAATTACGTCACACTTAAATACGATAATCATGGTGAACTAATTACTTAGCAAATGAGTTCAATTAAATCTAAACGCAAACACGGAACGTTAGCTCACTTTTGCGCGTAATGCGCGATAACTAAGCGCAAATATGCGGAAACAACAGACGATCAAACAGCGGTAAGCGCTTCTCAAATAATAATGACGTGTTCAAATAGGTTTAATGTTATCAAGAAGATTTGGAAATTACTTTTGTCGAAACTAGATGATACAGTCCAGATTAAAAAATAAAAATAGTTATTTTCTGTTCTACACTGAAAAATGGCTTGCTATGTGCAGCAGTCCTCTTAACAATCTACTGATCTAATGGTCGAATACTGAAACATCAATCAGTTTTAAGTCGCTGTCAATTCTGATACGCAGTAGCGACAGATATACCAGAGAACTAGTTAAACTTAGTTGCGGTTCAGTATCTGGCTGTAAGATAGTTTTAGTGTAGAGCATTAAAATATACAGCGTGTAAATACCCTGTTCGATCCCTGAGAGTATTATTCGGTATCGTACTGCGAACACATATACGTAGCCATTAAATGGATTGGAGAATAAAAATTTTCCCCAGTCAAAATATTTAAATACAAATAAAAACTGATCCAAGGCAACAGCTGAATAACTGACCGCTCCTCAAAGGTCACGTACTTACTACCTACAGTTTGGTGTCAAAGGAGCCGCCTATGCGAGCCGGTTCATGAACTACCACGAATACGCATTTATTGGATCTGACAGGGGTTTTGTTACATGTTGTATATATTAGTAGGTATACATAATCTTAATTGTTATTTTTTTATCAGATTTTTACCCCACGAACCTGCCTGTTGATTCTGTAAGACGTCGTTCTAAAATTCGAATCTGAACCCGCCGTGAATTTCTTGATTGGCATTCTATAAACTCGGTTGATACACTAGCGCTACACTTGCGAGCGTGTCAGCGTGTTGAACTAAAATAACCGTGAGATTTAGACCCAAGTTCACCAACAGATGGTTAAATTTTAAACAAATGTTTGAACCATGAACGGCTGTTTAACAATATTTTGCTGTTCACCATTCTCTAACCATTGATTATGTACTGTAATCGAATGATTAGCTTAAACGATGTAGCCAACTCAGTTTAGCCATTGGTTTATGCTTCCTCACATGAAGTTTTTATTTTGTTATTCTCCCAGCGAGTGTAAGCTGTAACAAGTAAGCTATAACAAATAAATATATTTGATTTGAAGCTCTCAAGAGAACGTTTGCAGTGAGTACTAAGAGCATTAAACTCGTCAGCCAGATCCTTCCAACTTCTTGCTTTTTCGGCATTTGCTTTAGCGTCCGATTTTTTATTTTCTATTCTATCTCTGTACTTTATTACGAGTGCCGTAAGTACAGATTTCTCGCCACTGGTGAAATTCAAAGTACGTTTACGCTCATCTTCCATATCACTGATATATATTCAATAAAAGATTTAATAACAAACACGACACGAAAAAATTATAAATTGAGTTAGATGATTTGATCACAGAGTTTGACAATGAAAATTGATTGACGTGACCATTAAGACATTAAACATTCACAAAATAATGATAAACCATTCCAGCATTTGGTAATTTTGGACTCACTCATTCAAAACAGTTTGGTTAGCAAACCGTTGGTTAGAAATAAATGGTGAACTCTAAAAAAAAACGCGGTTGGAATGAACATCGGTTTAATGCTAACAGAACGGTTACGTAATCAATGATTATGATGTAGTTAGAAAACTCGGGCCTAAATATGAGATGACGTTTGAGTTCGCACTCGAAATTTGAAACTTATGCGAAGTGAGAGTGAACGTGAAGTGAACAGCGAAGTGAGATGCGAGTTGTTGATTGACATTTTACAGAATTGACGTGCTGATAATTACTGTCCAGAAACACCAGGAACCAGGCGGAAAGAATAAGTTCCAAATCCTAAATTACAGTCTGACAATGTAGATATAGATATAGGTGCGGTCTGCCATACCTACTTGAAGTTACAAGTGACATTATCAATGATAACGAGTGATTGATATCGTATTGTGATAATACTGCTGATAACGGCTGATATGTAGTTCATCTTGTATGTATTCAAATGTTCAGCAATATTTTTGGTCTTATCTTGGTACAAGAAATATTCTTCTTTCTGACGTGACGTGATTCGAATGTTACGAAGTTGTTGTTTATTGCTATCATATATTTTTTTTAAGGATTATGCAATAGCAGACTTGTTGATATAAGAAGAAATATCAGTTCATCTTGTTCAGTTAACGGTTTCTTGCTATATTATTTTTAGATCTACGCTTTTATGCGCTTCGGCACTTCTGTTGTATAAATTTACCTTAAGGCAATAAACAGACGATAGACTAGTTCTCTAATGTATACTGCAGGTGAAGATATAAATACAGACGAAAATTAGGTCATATTTTTGCCTTCCTTAATAAATGCGCATCCTAACACTGAAAGCTTTTTTCAAATCGGACCAGTAGTTCCTGAGATAAGCGCTTTAAAAAAAGCAAGCTTCTTCAGTTTTACAATATTAGTAGGTATACATTAAATTATCCATCTCGGTCTGTGTTTTTCCAACGGGTATCTTCCGAAAAAAATCTGTTTTCGCGAAATATTTTCGTATCTGTACAAAAACACGAAATACTTTGTTTGCCTTTATTTCGCCCGCTAATTTTATTAAAACTGATAACCTAGTTCTCCGAATGATAAAACAAGACTTTACTTTATCGCGATCAGATCCGGATACAAACAAATACCATATGTATGTTGTAATTATTGCTATTTATTATTATGTTATACAGGATTATATTTTATGGAGTGTGTATATTCTACGAGGTAAGCAGGTGCATGAAACTGAACATTTTTTCCCAAGAAACAAAGATGGAAATCTTAAAATAAAAAATCAACTTTTCAATACAAAAAGAAGAGACGATACAATTAGAAGTACATACTGTGCGCAATATCGATAAAATCTATTTCATATAAAGTGTATGACTTTAATGCGACAAACGTGATTTTCGCCGCAAACGTGTATCGGAATATTCTTAAAACTTACCATTAAATTATGTTATGAATGTTTGTTTACTATGGTCTAGAAATAGCAATACTTCGTGAGTTATGTTTTAGAAAAATTTGCAAAGTATAAATAAATGTACCTATTTAATTTGATGTAAATTAGATAAAGAAGAAGAATAAGAGCGAGTTTCGTAAAGAAAACAATAACAAAATATATAACTGTCAATATGAGTATAAAAAATATGATAAAAATCAATTGTTCTGGCGGAAAAGGCCTAGTGGCCAATTAAGACCTTATATACCATACAGTAAAGTGCCATTCTAAACATAAAGTTTATAAAAAGTAAATAATAAAGATAACGTTTAACAAAACGAACCTTAATCCATTATCTTCTCGTAAACCGCACCCACGTTTTAGAAAACGTTTCTCTGACAATGAGTAGTAAACATTTTACAGTACTATTGTGCCTTGTCAAGTATAAAAGGGTCCTGTATTCAGTTGGGCACGAATCAACACCATTGTGTGATAGCCTTGTGCCCAATGACAGCTGTCAATGCTCGGAAATGGTCTTCGTTTTTCTTGTTAAGTAAATTATTGGTATATTTGAGTTCAAGAGTGACTTTCTACAGCTTCGGATGTTCGAGGAAAAGATTTTTTTTAATAATATATAATATCTTAGGACAATCTCACACACGGCCATCTGATCCCAAACTAGGCAGAGCCTGTACTATGGCAACAAGACAACTGATAAACATACTTATATATTTCTAAATACGTACATATTATAGATAAATTACACCCAGATACAGAACAAATGATCGTGCTCATCACACGAAGATTTGTCCTGCGTGGGAATCGAACCCACAAACTCCGGCTCAGCAGTCAGGGTCACTAACCACTAGACCAACAGGCCCGACATAATGATTACTAACAATGTTGGTCGCACATTACTAGTAATCTCGTTAACCCCTCGTGCTAAGCTAAGATACTTGTGTTACGAGTGGGTTCACGTCGGTAGTGTAATGGGTGGGATTCGAAACCTCAACCATATGATCGCTAGTCCGACGCCCTAGCTATTAGGCTACCGCCGCTTCATACGTTGCATCATAGATACGATTATAAAAACAAGAAATATTTGACCACTTTAAATTTTACTTATGGTTTAGGTCTTCTGAGAAAGATAGACATTGATTTGTTTTTAGGTCAAGTTCTGAAATAAAACTACTTTAAAACGTATTCTATCGCGGTTTATTTAGATTTTATTTTATTTATCATTTGTATAATTTAGTTTCATTCGTAGATATTAAAGTTGTAAATATAACCTAATAGAAATAAATGAAAAAAATATCCATACTGCGAACCAAAGTAAGACACTTTAAATGGTTGTGTCTTGAAGTCAAGTGTCACTTCGCCTGTCGTTTACGTGCCAACACAAGTGTGCTATTACACTGCCTCTTGTAGTTCTACATATATACCTATACCTCTCTAGTCTGTCGTACTTGAATACTTACTACGTGCTTGTCTCTTATTAAGAAAATCTTACACCTCCCATTTTAACACCACAGGATTTAGCCTTGAGTTACCCTTTAGTATTGATTTATCACAAATATTTCAAAATTGGTGTAAATTTAAGCATAACAATAAAAATCAATACAAGATTCAGAAGTCATAAGCTTGTAAAGTTAGTTGATGACGCATGCTCTATCTCTTTTTCGTAAAACCACGACTTGTACGGGGCAGCAGTAGATTAGTATTGAGAAATTAACATTGACATCACAACACATTATAGCTCTGTTTGTTTAATTAGCGATATTGGACTGATTGTAACTAACTCAATGCAGAACTATTTTAAAAGGAGTGCGGTTATCCTACGAGTTAATCACGTGCATGAATCTGAACAACTTCTCCTAAGGAACATAGGTCTAATCTTAAAATTCAAATCAACGTTTCATACAAACATAAGTCACCTGACCTGTCACTTATAAAAATTTCATTTTCCATTTTAAGATTTCGACCTATGTTCCTTGGGGAAAGTGGTTGGAATCCTGTATAAAAGTTATTAGTGTACCGTTTTTAAAATTCAATATAACTTGTAGTATAGTTCTGAACTTTTATAAAAAAATAATTCATGCAAATAACGCAAAAAATACGGTGTAAGTCCTCGCTAAGTGTAATTTAGAATAAGTCAATGTTGTTGATCAACAAGTATGAACAGATCAATGAAAATCGCTTGGCTTGTCAACTGGAGATTTCCAGCTGGTAAAGCGACTAACACATGCTAACATCAAAATATCCTCTTCAACAAATAAAGGCGTAACTCAACAAACGATACATCGTTAAGTGTGCATCAGATAATTGTACGTGAAGATGCAAGTGAGCGTGACCGCGCAATCATTACTGTCATCACACTTAATATCATGCGATCAACATTCATCATCCACGTTATTATGTTCTTTGTAACTATGATTTCTGTAATTCATATACATATCAATACCTTCTGGAAGTAACAAACAGTAAGATTTCTGGATGGTAAGGTGTTTCAGAACATCAGCTGTTACGTGAGTCAGCCATCACCTCCCTGACCTTATCTTTATCTTTATATATATAATTCTTCTGTGAGTGTGTATGTGACTGAACTCCTCCTAGACGGCTGGACCGATTATAATGAAATTTGCTGTGTGTCTTCAGGTGGATTCGAGGATGGTTTAGATTCACAATTTAGTCCAATTTGAAATGTTTTTTTGTTTAATTTTTAACATAATAATAACATCGCGATTATTGACATTAAAAACGTAAGTAGGTAGTTGCCATGACGACCAAATTTTGTTGTTTTAGTACGATTTACTATCCTCCAGATCCTCCTCCATAGAGGTTATATATCAATTAAATAAACAAGGTTGTCAAAACTCCTTGCAATGATATTAAAACTGTTTTCTTCTTTAAATATCAGGCTCGCAGACTTTTATGTTTTTTTTTCGTTTGTCTATTTGGTAGGTCTGAGAGTAGGTCGTAGGTTATATTATGATAAACAGGATGGATTTTTTATTGCCACCAGAAAGAAAGAGAGAAAGTACTCTCAATACTGAAGAATAGCAAATTAGACTCAAAGAAAACATTATTTTATTTTTTAAAAGAAATAAATCTGCATTAAATTGATGTTTGAAAATACGCTTTGCGGACCGGGAATCGAATGGGCTAAAATGCGAAAAACTAGCACCGTGTACTTTTTGGCATCAATCGATATTATATATAATTCCAGTGTCATGATGTTTGTCGGGGATGAACTCCGAAACTACTGAACCGATTTTAATCAAATTTGCACACCGTGTGCAGTTTGATCCAACTTGAAATATAGGATAGCTTACATCACAAATATAAAAAAAAATTGAGACCGCGGGCGGAGCAGCGGGAAACAGCTAGTATATATAATTCTTCTGTGAGTGTGTATGTGACTGAACTCCTCCTAGACGGCTGGACCGATTATAATGAAATTTGCTGTGTGTCTTCAGGTGGATTCGAGGATGGTTTAGATTCACACTTTGGTCCAATTTGAAATGTTTTTTTGTTTAATTTTTATCAATTATTAACATCGCGATTATTGACATTAAAAACGTAAGTAGGTAGTTGCCATGACGACCAAATTTTGTTGTTTTAGTACGATTTACTATCCTCCAGATCCTCCTCCATAGAGGTTATATATCAATTAAATAAACAAGGTTGTCAAAACTCCTTGCAATGATATTAAAACTGTTTTCTTCGTTAAATATCAGGCTCGCAGACTTTTATGTTTTTTTTTTCGTTTGTAGGTCTGAGAGTAGGTCGTAGGTTATATTATGATTGCCATCAGAAAGAAAGAGAGAAAGTACTCTCAATACTGAAGAATAGCAAATTAGACTCAAAGAAAACATTCTTTTATTTTTTTAAAGAAATTTGCGGACCGGGAATCGAATGGGCTAAAATGCGAAAACCTAGCACCGTGTACTTTTTGGCATCAATCGATATTATATATAATTCCAGTGTCATGATGTTTGTCGGGGATGAACTCCGAAACTACTGAACCGATTTCAATCAAATTTGCACACCGTGTGCAGTTTGATCCAACTTGAAATATAGGATAGCTAACATCCCAAATATAAAAAAAATTGAGACGCGGGCGGAGCAGCGGGAAACAGCTAGTTTATTATATATTCACTCCTATTTTTCTCATATCATCTTTCACACAATCCATCCATCTCTTTTTTGGTCTACCTCTGCTTGTATACCCACGTTCCCAGTATTCTAAACCATATATTAATATACATACAGTCGTGAATATTTTCGGTGCTGAAATATGACCCTAAAGTTCTCTTTAAATTTCGCCTACTAAAACAAAAAGTTTAAGTGAAAACAGCGATAATATACAAAAGTTAGAAACTAGAAGACTGGGTACTTGTAACGAGAAAATTCTTCTCCATCTTATTTAATATGTAATGTTCAGAGCCACTCCACATGTTTTATACGCCCCTAAAACTTATATACAGTGTACCTCAATTCAGTGGTGTATATGACCAAACATCGACCTTATTTGAATGCTGTAAGGTAGTTTTTTGCTATTCGTTACTACCGTGTTTAATTTTACCTGGTTTTTCATTTTAGTAAACGTTTTTAACGTTCCATACTCAAGCGTTTTCATTTTGTTTCTAGTTTTTATCGCGTACTGACAAGTTTTCAGCGCTGAAAATAAAATATGTTAAACGAGCGAGCATCATGTAAAAAATTTGTTCAGTCAACGGTTACCGAGATTTTCATGATGTTTTTCTGGTGGTGTAACGTAATTTATGTTAATGTTTATTTTCATTTAGGCCTTTTTATCTGTCTAAATTATTCTGCATGAAGAAGTCTAATCCACAACACCAAAAGATCTCAAAAATATGGGGTTTCAGTTTTATGACATGAAGATTTATAGTACTTACGATATTTTTCGTAATTTTGTTACATAGGTATATGTTTAAATGGTTAATAAAATTCCCGAAAAAAAAAACTCGAGTGTTAGTAGACAACATCACATAAATTGCTCCGAATGTAAGTAGCTTAAGCACTTGTGTTATGGAATCAGATACAACGAAGGTACCACAAACACCCATACCCGGGACAATGTAGAAAAATGTTTTTCTACATTGACCCGTCCGGGGATCGAACCCAGGACCTCAAACCTTGAAAACTGTACGCCACTCGACCACGGTGGTCGTCAAATGATCCTATCGTGATTTGCAAATATTGAAAATTTATATAAGAGAGAACTAGGAAAATTCCCCGTAAGTTAACAATAACCTCTTCAGACTCGATTCAATTATGTAAAGTGTCGCCAAAACGTGCCTTAGCAAAGACCTCGTAGTTTACACGCATTGCAATCTTCTCTTCGAAAGTTATTGACTCCCGCCACGTACGATCTGTCACAGCATTACCAGCATTACAAGGCCTTGTGAAATGCAGTATGGTGCATGTCTGTACGTCTTTATGTATGCAAGTCTGGTATTCCAGCAATTTGTGTCTGGCTTTTTGCTGATAAAGAACGATAGGTGGTTGTAAATGAATGGAAAGTGTTTGAAAGTAAATTATGTAATGAGTTGATTTGCCTGAATGTGAATTTATTGACGTTCTGTCCACGTAGAAAATTAAGTAATTTTTCTGTGATCTTCAAATGCGATTTCGTTCCTGTAAAAGTTATTGTGATTGAAACGTTAGGTTTCTATATATCCATTAAAGTATTAAATATGTTCCAGTTTTTATGCTTGACAGTAAAACGTATATTTAGATTTTTTTTGTGGCGTTAGCCTGCAAAAGACTCCCTTATAGAGAGAGACATTTCCACCTCATTGAAGTGAAGATTTGTTTCATTTTACTTTTTATTAAATTTGTTTATGTAATTAAGAAATCCCCATTTCGAATAGCGAGCGTCGTATCTAATAGAGTTCTTTCTTTGTCCACAGTCAATGATCCAGCTAAAAGAACGCAAAGAAATGGACGAGGCATTCAAGAAAGCGCAGAAACCTTGGGCGAAGCTGCTGCAGAAGGTAGAACGTACGCGACTGGAGTACCACACGGCTTGCAAACAAGAACGGACGGCACAGAACCAGGAGAGGAACGCCAGTGGGGACAGCTCGCTCAGTCCTGATCAGGTCAGTACATAGAAAAGTCAGAATATCAGCATGCAGGACAGGACATGCCATAGATGATCTGCGGAAAATTATCGTTACTAAGAAAGGGAATTTACTATATTAGATTTAGACACTAAGTTTATTAAAGGTATGGATTTAGGAACATCTTCGAAAAATATTTGTTAAAAAATGAAGGGCATTTATCATGAGGCATTTAGCTTTAACTGTGTGTAAAATAAGATTTTAGTGCATAACCAAAATAAAGCAAAATTTTCTTTTTTGCGCTTGCTTCTCTGTAGGGAAGGGGTAGCGTTTACTGGACTACACATAATAAAAATTCTAGACATTCAATCTAAGAAGTAACTAAAATATTCAATTTTCATCATAAATCGTACATCCCTATCATATATTTATAATCTAAACTAATACTAATATTATAAAACTGAAGAGTTTGTTTGTTTGAACGCGCTAATCTCAGGAACTACAGGACCAATGTAAGATAGTCCACTATTTGAGGAAGGCTAAAGCCTATAATAAGCCGCGGTAACCGACGCCCACGCGGGCGGAGCCGCGATCAATAGCTAGTAATTTTATATTAGATAAACAAGCTCAAAAATTCTTCCATAGATATGTCTATTCTAATTTATTGACTAAAAGATCCATAGGATTTAGAAACAATTTTGGTATAGATTAGAATTCACTATACATCTTTATCGTAATCACCGGTCCTTTAGATCGGATAGACAAACGTTTGTAATATCAACTACCTTCGTTTATTCTGTTTTTCTTATACCATTAATATCCTTCAAAACCAATTCAAACTAATGCTGTATAGCAAATTGTATATGCTACAGCCTACCCTTATTTATCTCCCCAGAATAAACTAGCACTTTTAAATATTTTCTTTTTCTTTCTTTAAAAAACAAAAAATACGACGCCCGCAGTGAAGAATTTAATCCTTGTGTCGCGGGGTTTCACAAACATTCAAATCACATGCACAAAGCACACCCAGACTTGGAACAAGCATTTGTGGATCACACAAATAATTGTCCCATGCGGGGATCGAACCCGCAGCACGTCGCGCTCAGTGGTAATTAGCGTGATGACTCGGCTATCCGTGCAGTCAAAATCTACTTGCTGATACTCGCGGTTTCGCCCGCGTGGATGTTGGTTTCGTATGCTTTCGGATGTACGGTCGATCACGCATTAGCGTTAACAATCAAATAAAAAACCTTACTGCCTTCAACATAAAGTTTCTTTTGCAATGAGCCCTTGGTTTCCGCAATATCTAGATAGAATGTTATTCCAATCAAAGTATTAGGCATTTTCTAACAATATACGTCGACGGAATCAGGTCGAACGCGCCGGTATTTCTAGATAGAATCTAAGACTTAGGCAAACGATGCTTCACTCGTGTCTGAAATAGTTTAGAATAGTTCAGGTGGGTTATTCTCTATGCCGAAACAAAACATAACGTGGCATTACGCAGATATTGGTTCAAGAATCCCGGGTCAGAAAACATAGTAAGTCGAAAGAGATAAAACCACTCTTAACCCTACAGCCTACACGTAACTGCACGTTAACCGCTTTGACTTGGCCCAGTGTTTTGATCCCGAGTTAACTCAACCAATGGTTAAATATGCTAACGAATGGTTTCAAACTTCTGGAGAACGCGTCTATTCATCACCTTTTATTCTAACAAATGGTTAAATAATTACTCTACAACTAATTTGATCATTTGATAGCCTAACAATTGATGCAAAAACAAATTTTGAAACTATTAGTTAGCATATTTAACCATTGGTTGAGTTAACTCAGGATCAAAAAACTGCGCCTTAGTGAATAAGTCCCTTTAACGTTCTGTACTAACATAAAACATTTCCGCGTTGTTCTCCATAACTTGCTCGCTATACATGTGTCATTTCCGACCGCATTCATACACATGCAGGAATGTATTTCAAACTCGTAAATGTTATACGACTTCTCAAATACAAGTTTTATGGTCTATTAAGTTTTGCGAAGGCATTAGCGAAACAATACTGAATGTTATGTGTGAGGTAATGAATAGAAGTATAAGTTAATAAAGGGGAAATTTGAAGAGTAATAATATATCATGGGTAAAAGTAGAAACGGGCACCGTGATTAAAAGGCCTATATTTTGTTTTCCTGGAAATAATTATAATATCTTGGGACAGCTCACACACGGCCATCTGATCCCAAACTGGGCAAAGCCTGTACTATGGCAACCAGACAACTAATCAACATACTTATATACATCGAAATACATAGGTAGTATAGATAAATTAAATCCAGACACAGAAGAACTGATTGTGCTCATCGCACAAAGATTTGTCCTGGGTGGAAATCGAACCCAACCCATTTTGTTTATCCAAAAAAAATAACCAGAAATGTAGGTTCAAACAGTAGCTTAAAACAGAAATAGTAGGATTTTATACTTATTCAATATGTAGTAAGCAAATATACAAATAATTACAGTTGTAGACTAATCTTAATTTTAATAACTTTTTAGCCTATAGCTAGCAGAAAATTTAACGAGAGGCGTCTGACATATTGTTCTAAAATAACCCCAGTCCAATTAAAACACAAACTCAAAAGCAATTAAACTGGTGACAGCTGCGTTCAAGTTGGACTTTATGAGGTCCATTGGCAAAGTTTGACAGATGACTAATTGGCTTCTTGTTGAGGCGATCTTAGATGAAATATACAAAAACATGCTAGTTGATGCTAGGTCTCATGGTGATTGGTACCTTAAAATGAAGATTAAATTTTAGAAAAATAATTGGATAATCGATCACTCCATTAAACTTCGTTTTATCCATATCTTTTTAACGTAGTTTAATACAACCACCAGTCCACAATACCACAGATATTGTCTAGGTATGTACTCAGATTGTAATATTGTAATGATCATAAGATACAAAAAAATTCAAACAGAGCTTTAACATAATAATTATTTTTTTTTTACTTCACAGTGAGTACACATCGTTCTCTGTAGCCCTTACGGCTTCCCACCTTATTTGTTAACTAAATAAGCAACTTAATCCGTACTTTGCATATGTAACCGGGACAAAACCTAGTCCGTCTAAGGAAGGTCACACACTCGCTATTTAAACAGCCGGTTGACTATCAACTTGATTGGGTCCTTGTACCTATCCCAAATGTATCGAAATAGAAGTGCGGACTAGATTTGGAAAAGAAAAAAATTATCTAGTCCATAATGACGATAATAAAAAAATATTAGATACGTATTTCGAAATTTTCCTTTGAAAATTCCTTTTTTCGAAATAATAAAATTGGACAAAGATGGGACTTGTGCCGTCATAAGTAGGTGAAAATAGTAGCCACAAGTAACTTCGCGAGCCCCCGTCAAGAGGTAACAAACATACACACACTATTACTCCTATTATTTAGCCTATGCTGTCCCACTGCTGGGCAAAGACCTATCTCCATTCCTTGCATCTGTCTCTGTTTTGCGCCAATTCTCAAGGAATAATATAATATTATAATATAAATACATTGTAAAAATCAAAGACGCTTCTCCCTGTCTGTCCCAATGTATGCTTAGATCTTTAAAACTACGCAACGGATTTTGATGCGATATTTGTTTATAGATATAGTGATTCAAAAGGAACGTTTATATGAATAATACATCAAAGCCGTGGCAGGTCCACTAGTATAAAATAACATAGATTAAGAGGGGCTATAAAATCCCTGTTAAAGACAGTTTAGCCGCCCGTGTGCGCCAACCCTTAACTTCGTTATCCGGGTATCGATCGCAGGCTAAGTTCCTTGACCACTGGCCCCGTTCACAAAGTTTTGTTTTACTTCAAACTTACATGGAAAGTTGGAACTATCAATAGATATCTATTATTCATAATGGAGGATTATCCGTACCGTGGTGGATACATCTTGTGAATTGGATTTTGTTGTTTTAGCTCTATAGCCTTACATTAAGTTTCCTTTAATTTTTATAATAACCATCATCAACTCCTGCCTATCCTGGTGATCAGGACAGGGCCATTACCAAATTGCGCCTCTACACCCGGTCTTGCGCCCTCGACATCCAGTCTGACCCAGCTGCTTTTAGTATTTCTATATTTTTTTGAGGTAATATTACATACATACAAAAGAGAATTTTAATCAAAATATCATTTGTACACACACATAGACAAGCCTATGCATGTGAACAAATATGCTTAAGCCCATCTTAAGATTCAAAATTATCGTGTTGTTTTCTTGCATTATGTTTTCCTACACTATCAAGTTTCATGTGACTTCGTCTATTTATAGAATCAATATTTTTAATCTTTCAAAATACGTAGATACTAATAAGTCAATATATTTTGTTGATGGACGAACAAATTGAAAAATTCTTGATTAAAAAATAAGATTAAAATATTAAGTATGCAAGCATTATTCGATCAGTTTACAAATAGTTTAAACTAGTTTAAAGTAACCGGGACAGAGTTCTTGAAATCGATCGACTAGGGTTCCTTGACCAGTGTCCTCATTCCACAGAAAACCACCGACATTATACAGATTATTTATTTACATTGCCGTCGATGTACTATTGATTCTTTAAGTTTGTTAGCTCACTTGTAAGTGTGAAGCAATGCAGTATTTTAATAATTTATACCGCATTGGCAGTTTTTCTAGTTGTTTCTACAATATTGTACAAGGCATAACGTCGTCTTTGACAACATCATGTTTTGGATGTCTTTTACGTCAATCAACTGAAATTCTCCAATCAGGATGTTCGTGATTAAAGGTTTTCTGATCTGGTGTCAGGATCATATATAATTTTTCACCAATGTCAGACAAGCCATGGCTCTTGCGTGGTGGTAATTAACAGAAAGATCTAATGAACCAGATAAACGAACCGGACAGATTTTTACGCGAAAACCTTCATTACTTTCTCTCTTCAATAAATTCTGAAAATTTGAGGTGATAGGTGTGTATAAATTCAATGACGACACAAGAAGTCACATTGACCAACATTTATAAAAAGCATCCGTTTCATTTCACTTTCTTAGCAAGCGTGGGACGAGATACGACTCATTCTGTTACTCATTCCAAAATTACCAAAGAAATTAAACGATGATGTAATTATTCAAAGAAAACGTTGTACCGGTACTGCGCTAAATATATTATCAGCTTATCATCCAGACTTCTTATCTTTTAGCGCAAAATTACATAAACACAACCAACAATACATGACTTTTCTAAAGTCTGTTACAAAATGTCGCTATCTCTGTCACACTTAAGAATTCACGTGCAATTGCATCTCGCTCCATCTATGTAAAGCTTATTTCAGAGGGTTCAAATTGTGTTTGTGTTTTATATAAAACGAAATAATATGACAATTTCCTGGCAATCTGAAAACGGAACAAAATTCCTCGATTCCCTTTGAGCGAAATATAAAAAAGTTAATTCAGGAACTAGGTTACTCGCGTTTACGATGGGATAAAACCTCACTCACTTCGATTTAGTTGTTGGTACTTCAAAGGTGTTAAAATATCACCTTAACTGCAAGTTTCTCGCACTAGCATATTTGGACGCAACCGTCTGTAAGAACGAAAAAAAAATGAAATAAATGCAGTGGAACAATACAAGTAAAAAAAATATACAGGTGTTTGAAAACTGGTTCATTAAAGTTCTTATGCTTAACTTATAAGGTCTCGAAAATCCACATACTCGTAATTCCGATTAATAGCAAAAGAATCAAACTGAAACTATTTTGTATGTTACGAAATTTGCTGTAGGCGTACATTTATTTTCACGAAAAGTATTTGAAAGAAAACATGAGCATACCATTCTTCACATTCCATTCTACCTGATCGAGTGTTCATATAGTTTTCATCGATACTCGATGTAAATAAATAAATCCATGCGTCTGGTTAGCGCCCAAAATAAAACACTTGCAGATGAGAGCTTGCGTCACTCGCACGCAGGTCGTTCGCACTATCTGGTATCGGATGATGTGACGTCATAATTGCAGTATTTCTTTTTATATTTGGGATTATTTTGACATGATCCTGGCTCCTGGTATTAATCATTAAATCATCATCATCAACTGACCGTACGGTTCATAGTTGCTGGAAAAGGGCCTCTACCAAGTGATGGCTCAACACCAGTTCCTCCGACTTCTGCTTTTTAAGGTTATCAGAATAATTAAAGTTAGCGACTTTTACCCTCGAACTGAAACACTAATTAACTTTAAAATGATCTTAAATGTATCTGTCGCTACTTTCCATCTTAAAGTGACAGACAGCATTGATGTTCCAGTATTCGGACATTATTCTCCTTCATAAGGAATAAATAAGTTACACCAGGAATAACAAAGGAATAACCATTCATAGGCTTAAACTTGGAATAACTTTATTCTGTGTTTATTAGTAGGAGGTGTTAATGTTTAACGAAAATGTTATAGAATAAGCCAAGGCATCCCGAGTTTTAAGCCTGTCCCATTTTCGAGTTTTAAGCATCAACTATTGTACCTACTGTAGACGAAGGTTTATAGTAGGCTAGTTGATGCATTCCTGTCTATAGTAGGTACAACATTAAACCAGGTCTAAGTATCCTAGCTAGTAGGCAATAATATTCTTTTTCTCAAGTGCTACTACAACTAATGAAAGTTGGCTACCTGGTATTGGAATTTATATCTATCTTTTGCGAGGTGAAACTGTTCAGAGGCTCTCGCGATCTCCGTCCAACCCCGGTTGTGGCGGTAACCCAGACTACAATAATAATGTACTAAAATGTTAATTTACTTGAAGACGTCGGTCTATCAGTACATTTGTTAGAGAAGTTTGAGTACCTACTTCGGCTGATCCTCTGCCAATATCTCAAGAGAATTTCATAATGATAGACCAACGGCAGCTTACCATCATATTTCGATTAATTACAAGGACCACTTAGCCGTAATCACCTCTAAACTGGAATGGTGCATATTCGCCTGAATTCCTACTAATGATACCTTGACTGGAAACTAGTTCTGCTATTACGAAAGTTGTACGAAATATTATTGCCTGGGAATAGTGTACGGGACGGGTTTTAAGTTGTGAATAGTTGTAGTACTTCGGCTTTGAAATGCAAACGAGTATGAGGTTAGTAGTCAGTAAAATTGTTGTGTTTTGTATAGAGTTTTAGTTTTCTGAATTTTCTTCATAATTGTCTAATATAAATAAAAAATAATATAAAAATAGATCAAGTGCAAAAAATTTCATATTAAAAAATGAGTTCGTTCATACAAACAAATTCTTCCCTTTTACAATAAAAGTATAGATAAGTAAAAATATTGTTATAGAATATCAAAGTACACTATGAAAGCATCTAGTTTTTCTAAGTATACTTGACAATTTGCACATAATAGAGAGGTAACTGATTAATTTACCGACTACAAAAACTACTCGTAACACGAAGATGATCAGATCGTAACAACCCTGACACAGTAATGGATCAAACGGTGAATCGACACCCGATATTGCCCGATTTTAATTATCTATAGGGCTGTCGACACGAGGTAACACGATTACATCCGAAACATCAGTAATATGGGACAGGAAAGGATATTTGTTTTACGAAATTTCTTGATCCCGTAAATTCCTACCAATATGATGTTTTTTTTTAATGCTTGGTATTCAGTGTCACTGGGATACCATTTGGTTTGACATGAAGTAACAAGCTTTGTTATATTTTAAATAGTCAGCTCCTTTTAATATACAATACCTTATTTTGAGCAATTTCGGTGACGCTAATCTTATATATTTTTTCAATGTAGTTTTTTTTATATTGTAGATTCTTTGGTGGCAAAATGTTTTAATAATGTCTAAATATACTGAACCCAACTCAATAAATTTATTAGTGCTTGGCATGTAATACTGTCTGATATTCTATTTCCTAAAGGGATTGTATGTCGCTAGGCTCATTGCTACAGGAAAACGTCTATTAGTCTATAAAGGGCATGTTTCGTAATGGCGCCCAAACAGGGGCCGAACAATGAAATCGAATCGCATCTTGCTATCCTTTTATAAGTAGAAATGTTTTGTATAAATGAATTGTTATTAGCAATAGTAATAACTTTCTTATAATGGAGTAGGTAAATATATAAATAAATAAATTTGGCCAACATCACAAACATTGCTCCGAATCCAAAGTAGCTAAAGCACTTGTGTTATGGAATCAGACAACGAAGGTACCCAAAACACGCAGGCCCAAGACAAATTAGAAAATTGTTTTTTTCAACATTGACCTGTCCGAGGTTCGAACCCGGGAGAGCTAGCGACACCTTGAAAACCGGTGTGTACGCCACTTGACCACGGAGGTCGTCAAAAGGGTCTTAATGGGTTTTCATTTGAAAGTATCATGGTTGATTGTTGTATTATTCCCCTGAAGTACGTTCGTCCATAGTCTGTCTAGGGAATCAGTATTTCATTACAATGCTAATGATGGTTGTAATTAACCTTTCCAAGTTATATTATACTACTCAGATATAATTGAGAATCTGCAGAAAAATACTTGTCTAAAGCCACAAGAAAAGAAAATGAACAATAGTTTCATTGATCCACGGCTTGCGTGATAAACAGTTAAAATGTCACAAATAAAAATTAATTTCCGAAAAATAATTCAAAATAACGTTAAAAAAAAGAAAATATGTACCTACGCCAAAATATTTAGACTATAAAACTAAATAAGAGTTTCAGATACAATCATTATGATTTCATTATTTTTAGAACTAATGACAACTTTACAGGTATTAAAATAACAATGAAACTTATCTTTGAAGTAAATGGTAAATGTCTATAACCCCAGAATACTGAAACGCTAATAATATCTAAGAATCTAAGAATATCTTGGGACAGCTTACACACAGCCATCTGATCCCAAACTAGGCAGAGCCTGTACTATGGCAACCAGACAACTGATAAACATACTTATATATTTCTAAATACATACATATTATAGATAACACCCAGACTCAGAACAAATGATCGTGCTCATTACACAAAGCTTTGTCCTGGGTGGGAATCGAATCCACGACCTCTGGCTTAGCAGTCAGGGTCACTGACCACTAGACCAACAGGCCCGTCGTAATTAACTTTAACACGTTCTTAAATGTCTTTCTGTCTCTACTTCGCACCGTAAAATGACAGAGAAAGCATGAGACTTAACGGCGGCCTCAAATTGATTGACGTTTCAGTGGCCATAAATCTCAATAATAGCAAATTACATCTTAATTTTTTTAAATGGACCTTTTGTATGTAACTGCTTAGTGACGTCGCATGTCATCTTAGAATCCCTGACACAATACAAAGGTTATTGCTACAAGAATCGTAAAGATGTTATTATTTTAGTTTTACAATTGCAAGTGCATTGAGGTCAATATTATAATAACCGTCCTATGTACCTGCGTACCATTATTTACGAGTACTTTAATATAAAGCTTTATGTAGAAGAGAAACGCCTGTTAGATTGATACAAACATTTACCCTTAAATTGGTAATCAGCTTCAAACTTCACCTATTCGTATCGAAGCCTCATACTCGTATATTTTGAAACTTTAGGTCCTCCATTTTAATTATAATGTTTAATTTGCAAATACTTTATTGATCGTGTTCGTGCTACAGCCTCAGATCTTTTAGATCCATTGACATTGCTATAGGATCATATCAATATGAATTCCATGCAAAAATGTTGCCTGAAACCAAGCGTAAAACTCTGATCACTTAAGATATTAATATCCTCCCTTAAAACTTTATATGCATCATATAGTAATCACACTATCTCAATAATATTATGAATACGAAAGTGAGTTTGTTTGTTGTGTCTTCAGACTCAAACGGCTTCGTCAATTTTGATAACATTTAGTATAGACACAGCTGACAACTTGGATTGAAACACAAGCTACATTTTATCCCGAAAAATTAAGCTATTCCGTGGAATGGATGAAGGAATGGAACGTAAGCGAATAGGAGCGATAGCCAACAACCACGCGGGCCTCTGGCAACAGCTAGAATTTACTAAATTACCGTGACATAGTGACAATATACATTATTTCATCTTTCGTTAGCATTCAGTAACAATTTAATCCATTCGTTAGAAGAGGAAACTCGTCAGTTGCCAGGTCACTGAACAATTAATGGTTATTACCAACTTGTCACAAACACCAGCTACTCATTAATTAATTGCCGCTCAACTTGACAGGCGTTCCACTAACTGCAGTTTCAGAAATGAATCAGAACATGGATTATTGTGATGAAGATGATTTTAATGTTAGTCAAAAGGTAGATATTACTGGTAAATAACTACCTTATTTCTGAGTATCATAGGTCTTATGCTGAAGAATATCAAAATATATAAAAATAAGAGAAAAGAGAAAAAGAGCTAAGTTAGGAGGATAACGCGTCGGGCTTGCGAACATGTGGTTCCCAGTTCGAAACCCACCCAGCACACTACCGACGTGAACCTACTCTTAACACAAGCAATTCAACACGAGAGTTTAACAAGAATACTAGTAATGGCGACCCAACTTGCAAAAAGATTAAAAAAAACAGCTGACCAATCCACCAAAAACAACGTCAATATCGGTCTATTCGTTTGAAAATTACGAAGACACAAAATAATACATGATGTTAATAGCACACTAGTATCCTGTAGTAGACCTGTGAATTTTATCCATCTATTCTATTCAAATAATATGAAGTAAAAAAAAGACTTATTGCATACCTTTCTGTGTATCATTGAATTACCCAAAAGCGTGCCCAAATAATTCGGCAGATGTGTGTACAGGTACACCTTTAGCGAAGCGACGAACCGAAAAATCGCTTTGACCAACGCCGACAAATATTTAAATACACATGACAGAACACGCTCAAATATAGTGGTTTTGTGTATTTCGTTTTTAAAACAACTGTATAAAAATAAAATTGTGTTTAGTTAGATGATAAGTTTGACCGAAATACGGTCTTTTGTTGGCTCTTACTTTAGTTTGATTTACCAGTTAATTCGAGACATTTTTTTACAGTCACGTGACTTACTGAGACTTGTCACTTCCATACATTTCAACAGTTCGATTTCGTATTTAAAAATGTCACTTGTTTCGCCCCTTAGACAAGTGAATTCTTTGGAGAATTAGAGATTTGTTTCAACCATAATTATAACTATAAATCTGCAGAAATGAATCCTAGCCATATAATCTATCTGCTCTGGTATGCAGGCAACCAAACTCCGTACTTAAAACATTCTAAATTCTCAACTCAATGCTCCAATTCATAAACAATGATCAGAAAGTAACGAGCAAGTATAAAGCAACCTGTAACATATAATCACAACGAATTCCGACGCATAACAGACGGTTCGCTAAAAACTTAATCATTAACTCGCGTGCACCAATTACACGCGCGCGTCTTCTCATCAGAGGTGCTCAACCTTAAATTTTATTGGATACTAGCGGACCTGACAGAGGTTGTCATGTGAAACAACTAACAATGTCAAACGCTAAAAGGTTACATTTAAAAAAGTTCGTATGGTCGATAAGTTTCGTTAATTTTTGATAATTCGCGCATTTTTTCAATTTTTTTTTCTTTCGTAAGAACCTCTTGATAACGGAAAAACAACAAAACAGAATTAGCAAAATTGGTCTAGGGGTTCACGCGTGTTGTCGTTACCAAGGGAAATAGAGATAAATTTTTTACATTAGATCGTTGAATAATTATGACAACCTTTTGTTTAGTGGAACTA
Organism: Plusia festucae; assembly: GCA_950381575.1. Classification (NCBI taxonomy): domain Eukaryota; kingdom Metazoa; phylum Arthropoda; class Insecta; order Lepidoptera; family Noctuidae; genus Plusia; species Plusia festucae. Next base: position 10,831,528 of record OX494442.1, read on the forward strand.
GATGAATAATTCTCATAGCGAGTCCTTTTTTTATTATGTAAGCTTCAATTATAATATAAACGATTCAAATGAAAAATATGTGACGTAAAAATATTAAATTATTAATTCTTCATATCTAAACATACTTGCCGTTTTATTGTTATCTAAATTACTTACTATCATTCATGCGTTTATGTAACATTCGATAAAATAACATCTGCATAACAATCTACGATAAACTAAATAAATATAATATTTAAGAGACAGGTGTAAAACGTTGACAATCCCTGCGCTAGATATTTGCGTAGGCGCACAGCATGTAGTCGGTGTATTGACTAGTTGATTCCCGCGTTAATTGCTCGGTGAGATTTGTGAGACGTCCAATTAGATTTACTACCCAATTATTGATCTGTTAGAATTAATTTCGTTATGAATATTATTTTATCTTTTAGTTTTCACGGATTGTCCTCAGTAACGAGAATACCCGATCCTTTAAAAGGCTTACGGTACACAGGTCCAACACGCAGCGGCCTTGTTGTAAACTAAATCCAATATGGCGTGAGACGTCTACCTGGGACCATCCATCCCTACTCTATGGAAGAACTGACCAAAAAGAACGAGCCAAAATAGATACAGAACTTACTTTACTTTAAAAATAATTTCGTATACAGGATTGTTTTTTATGGAGTGCGTATATTCTACGAGGTAATCAGGTGCATAAAACGAAACAGCTTTAATTGAAAATGAATTATTAATACAAAGTTACAGGTCACGTGACATGTTTGTATGAAAAATTGATTTTCAATTTTAAGATTTCGACCTATGTTCCTTGGGTAAAGCTGTCCTACCTCGTTGAATATACGCACTCCATAAAAAATAATCCTGTATTGTGCTCAATAAGGTGTGGATGGTTAATTAGATTTACCGAAAACGATGACAGATTTTTCTATAAGTAACTATTTCTGTTCCACCGAAGAGCCAAGGCCTCTTTCCTCCTTCCATTAATAGCCAGCGTTCGTCTCATTATTTTTGCGTAGAGTGATGAAGACACGGGTGTATCTCCCTAAATGTGGGGAGCTTAAGGAAAAATTGGAGGGTAATATTGTTTGGATGGGTATCGATTACGTAAATCAATAAATGCCTTACGCGGTGTCCTGCGTGAGCGACGAATACGACGCGACGCGACGCAACACTACGCGACGTAATGCGACGCGATGCTACACGCGATAAATGTCCTACGTGGTTTTGGTCATTACTTCTCGAATCATGGAGAATTACAGTACAATTTTGCTTGAAAGTCCATATTTAAAGTGGTGTCGCATCTGGTCGCTCTCAAAACAAGTCCGCGTTACGTCGCGTCCCGCCGCAGACTGTCATATAGGCCGCAAGTAGGGTAGGCCGTTGAGTTGATCGCATTCGTCGCGTTCGCAGCGTCGCATCGCGTCGTGTTCGTCGCTCACGCAGGACACCGCGTTAGAGTAGGCGGCTCAGCGTGTAGATGGCAACAGCAATTTGAAATGAGATAATATTGATAAGAACAATAGCATGTTTCTATCAGGCTTGTCAAAAGCAAACAAATATAAATTAAAGCGGCGCGCGCGGCGGTCGGCTAATGACTTGGCGGACTTGCGATCATGTGGTCGCGGATTCGAATCCCACCCATAGGACTACCGACGTGAACCCACTCGTAACACAAGCACTTAGCTTACCAGGAGGGGTTAACAAGAATACTAATAAGGTGCGACCCACATTACTAGTAAGCTTTAAAAAAATAGTATGAACACTTTATTCATAGATGCATTTTAAATGATCTTCCATAACACAAATATTTTTGACTTGATTGTTAATAAATAATATATATTTTTTACGATTAATGAAAAGGCTAGGCGACGCTATTATGGATAAATTAAAATTATACAATTATTAATTACTACAACAAGAGAATTGCGAGCCTCCCCTCTCTCCAGAATAGTGTTGTAAGTTCTTCCGCTGTTAGTGACGCGACATAGCCATCGATACCGATTTTCGCTTAACGTTACATAATACACTGTTTTGTATTTTATTCAGCCTCCACGTAATACTAGGAGCATTTATATAACTGAAGCGGTAAGAGTCTTCCGATGTTATCAGTGGCTTCATAATCATCGACACGTTATCGCGAACAGTAAACGTTCTCGAATTAACACGTTTATTTATGAAAATTGTTGTATTATGTAGTGTAAGCGTGCTTCAGTTATACATATTTACTTGTTGAGTGACTTGATCCATGATTTTTTAACACTTTCTTGAAAACACCTTGTTTTTTTTTTCTATACATTATACCTACAGCATTGCACAAAATCATTTTTTATTTTTTTTTGTATATTTTTTGCTTTTAGCAACCGTTTTTGTGTCCATGCCAGTATTTGACTGTCTGTTAGCTTAAATTATATGTATCGAAATCTCTTACTTTAGTTTTAAATAAAAATACAAAAACTCTAACTACAAGATACACATTAATACAATTGAATAGTTATGAGATAGATTTAATAATTCAACTGAAAAACTTTTAAAATCGCGACCCATAATTTTGATATTAGGTACTACATAATGTAAAATGTTATCTAGGCATACTGATAGTACATAAATAGCTATAGCTCTACACTATCTCTTTTACCAAGTAGAGCTATCTCCTAAACAAGCAAAGTTTCAATATCACCTGCAAATATTTGATGAACCTTCACTAAAGGCGTATTTCGAGCTGGTTTGCGCAATGTTGACTGAATTCTACCTCAAAATTCTATTACAACGACGTCACACTGATAATGGTCTAGCAAAGATTTGCTATCTTATATGGTTTCGTCTTAAGCATGGTAAACAGACCCAAATTTAATTTCATTTTACAAATGCGTTGTAATTGTTAGGAAAAATTCTCAATTACAGAAGTATCTACAGAATGCTTCAATTCAGGCAATCGAAATCGAAAAAACTGTCAATCAAAAAGACCTTTCCGTACCCAACAAATTGGGTAAATAAAATATACAAAAAAGGTCTTTGTAGATCTGTGTTACATTTATTTTTCGGGTTTCGCTGTAGGTCCACCATTTTTTTGCTTTGAAAAATGCGATTTAATATATATTTTTTTTTTTAAGAAAGAGTTCTTAAAAAAAAAAAAAATATTAAATCAGCGTCGATCGATATAAAATAGATATACCTAACTAATAACTCATTACGAAACTATACGTATCTTTTAGGGAAATTCTAGGATGAATCAAATCAAAAATTACATAATGATTTGAAGAAATATAAAATTGAATATACTATATTCTATAGCAATCCATAAACTTAAAAACAACTAGAAGGTTTTTAATATAATCGAATTTTTGTATAAACTGGTAAAATACAAAGGTCATACGTCAAGTTGCATCGCTGTATCGGTTTTCTTGTTATGTAACGTCTCATACGATGACCTACTTGCACCTGTCTGAAACGATATTGTTTGGTCAACATCACCTTGTTATGAGAATATATTTGATGTGCAGTCCCCAAGTGGAAATAGGTTACGTTTTCCTTCTCATTTATCTCGATACCTTAATAACGAGATTTGAAAGAATTATTCTTATCATCTTTTGCCCCTTTATTATCTAGTTGTAATGGTACAAGTCAACAATAAACTCTTGTAGGGCTCTCAGCCTCTCAAACAAAACTGTGAATTGTCGCGATGCAAATTCACAGCGCAAAAAAATGACGCGATTACCTGCCTTTCCACGATTCGGGTAGGGTAGTTGCGTCAGGGTATAATTGCATCGTTGGTAATTACTCTAGTTTCGCCATTGAAATAAATGTTATTTGATTTATTTATCGGTGGACTCTACAATTACCACTAAGTTGTCCGTCTGGAATATATATTCTCTACGCCATTGCATTCAAAGGTAGCGATGAAAGTTTTTGCGGTATAGTCATCCTTATTTTCTGTCAATAATAAGTTCAATATTCATATTCTGTTTAAGTAAAACTTTTAATGAAGGAAAGCGTAACCTATTTTTACTGTATAAATTTAATATGCCTTTATCTGATATTTAAATCTAAATTTATATGAATGTATTTTCACGTTATTTTCCCTTACAGGGAGAGAACTCCAAGCGAGGACACGAGGTATGTTCCTAGTCAGGCCGTGTACAGTGTTGTGGGCTTATTACACCAATACTGCATGAATTGGTCGCATACATACAGATACAGATGATATACAGCCCCCATAGCCAAGTGACAAATCCACAATCGTTATCGTTGATAGAAATTTCTGTACTACCTAACAGGTGACCTAACTCTAAATATTCAAAAGCAACTTCACTATAATGTTCTTGAATTTCTATGTCTCGCTACTTGACACCTTAAAGTGTCAGACATAGTATGAGAGGCATTTAAAAAAAAAGTTGCGTTTGAGTGTCAATTACATTTACTTGAGAGATTTCTATCAACATTAACGATTGTAGAAATGCCACTTGGCTAGGGTAGCAGGATAGGCAAGCGTTTGCGACTTGGATGAGGCGAAAATGGCGGCCAATTATATCCCATACCATACCAATTAGGGCCTTTACACACAAGCTATTTCCTTGCGCCGCGTTCGTCGATCGATGATTAATAGCAAAATAACCAAGTTTAACACGAACTAACTCTCATGAAAATATTGTTTGATTTTAACGTAATTACCAATACAAAACAATGAATGATCCTCATTCGGGTTCGAAGCTATTTCGGTTACACCCCTGTGGGTGTACAATTTCAATGTTTTGTGTTTGACTAAATTATAACTCGTGTCGCTAACTATAAATGTGTGCAAAGACTTTTAATTTAAGAGGTGTGATTGCTCTTTCATCTCACTTCTACTCCGTATTACGTCGTTTGAAAAACATGATAGTTCGGTTTAGAAAGAGACGGATCTATATAAACAAATAGCACCATCTCCTTCTAAATAGAACCATGATGTCTTTGACATAATACGGTTTCTGCTTGTTGCATAGCTTGCTTATCCATGTGTATTAACTGTATGTTGCCATTCCTCTCCCGAACATGGCATGACAAGCCATCTAGTGCTTCAAATATTATTTGCATACCTAAATTAGATTCCTGTTGCCAATATTAAGCCACTGAATCCGAAACAATGACTCAGATGTAAATTTAGTATCTGTCTCAGTAAATTCCTCTCCTAGATTATGTTGAAGTCTGGTGAATTCCAAATTACCATATTAAAATTATACTATACATGCCAAATTGTTCTCAAACAATGTTCCTCTATACCTTCATATACTATTTATCCTCAAAATCCTGTCTAGGTGTATTGGAAGTTCACCTCTTTTTGGTCCATAATAAGCCCCGATTTATGCACAGCATGATATAAATAATATTTTAATTGAAGTAGTCTAGTTCAAAAAAGCACTATACAAAGTCAGCACTTCGTTGCCACCTTTCAAAAAAGTCCGTATGGAAGACCAAAACATTCCTTAAAATCCTCTAAAGCAAAGAATCACTTTGAATACCTGTGTCCTCACAAAATGCATGATAAATATATTTTGGTCAACATTTGTTTATGTTTAACTAGAATTTCGTCGCATCCTAGTTTTTTCTTGTATTATAGTTCTTTTTTCAGACAAATTTACTGCACGAAAACTTAAAACTTGGCATAAATTAGTAAACTTGATACAGGTATAATATGTTTCATGAGGAAATCCGAGAAACTCAATTTAAACTTTGAACATTAAGGTGGAGTTGCATCGTCTAAAATTACAGGAAGTCCACAGTTTTGAATGTTTAACTTTTCCTTTAACGTGACATAAGTAGGACAGTCGGTATGGAAAGACACGTGAATAATACATTCTGAAGAGTATTTGACAAGTTTGTTCAAGAGTTCCACTTTGGACCCCTAGCTAAAGGATACAGTATTTATTACCCAGTAAAATGGGTTGTGCAGTTGCTCAATGTAAAATACGGTATTCAGCTAAATCCGGTAAGACTAGAGGCCGACATAACTTGGGAAAAGGTGAGGCAGATGATGATTTAACCGTCCAAATTATGGATTTAGGTCAGACCTGACTGTTCTTGAATGTACAATCAATTATTGCTCATAGCTTATCAGTTGAACAGCTAACGCAAGTTTTTTGTATTTTTGTACTTCATAAGATTTTTTTTTAAGATACTACCTAGTAATGTGGGTCGCACATTACTAGTAATCTCGTTAACCCCTCGTGCTAAGCTAAGATGCTTGTGTTACGAGTGGATTCACGTCGGTAGTATAATGGGTGGGATATGAACCCGCAACCACATGATCGCAAGTCCGACGCCCTAGCCATTAGGCTACCGCCCGCCGCTTCAAACTTCATAAGATTGCATAGTTAGGTATAATGATAGATGTAGCAGTATATGTGTACATATACATATAATGTCGTGGTGGTCTAGTGTTTCATTCAACGGCAAGTACCAATGGGACTTTTTCAAAGTTGTATGTACTTTTTTATCATTCTTAGACATCTTTGACAATCGGAAAAGGAAAAACATCGTGTGGAAACCTGGATTCCAAAAATTGGAATCGGAAATCGACAACCCGCAGTGAGCAAACGTGGTGATCAATGCTCGTTCCTTCTCTATATGAGAAGAGGCCTGTGTCCAGCAGTGAGGCATTTATAGGCCGGTATTCTATATCAGTTCTAGCTGTTTTCCGCTGCTCCGCCCGCGGTCTCAATTTTTTTTTATACTTGTGCTGTGAGCTATCCTATCTTTCAAGTTGGATCGAACTGCACATGGTGTGCAAATTTGATTAAAATAGGTTCAGTAGTTTCGGAGTTCATCCTGGACAAACATCGTGACACTGGAATTATATATAATAGATATTGGTTGCTGCTACGTAATAGTTCTCGATACTTGCCAATGTGGGACCATTCGATGTGACGGCGCGACAGTTTCACCTTGGCGTTTCCCATGCCACGGTTATAGCTATAGTTTATGTTCTAACATAGTTTCAACGGCTTTCTTTCCCGTCTCGCTGCGGTTTGACGAAATATGCTAATGATGGATTATAACAGTCATTGCAGGTGGTCTGATTCATCCACTTATGTATGATGAGAGGTTATTGGTTTTAACCGCATATACGGACCTGTTGGTCTAGTGGTTAGTGACCCTGGCTGCTGAGCCGGAGGTCGTGGGTTCGATTCCCACCCAGGACAAATGTTTGTGTGATGAGCACGATCATTTGTTCTGTGTCTGAGTGTAATTTATCTATAATATGTATGTATTTAGAAATATATAAGTATGTTTATCAGTTGTCTGGTTGCCATAGTACAGGCTCTGCCTAGTTTGGGATCAGATGGCCGTGTGTGAGATTGTCCTAAGATATTATTATTATATTATTTACTAGCTTTTGCTCGCGACTTCGTCCGCGTGGAGTAGTATTTTCAATTTACCACCCTTTTCTCCCCGTTGGGGGGGGAATTTATGATCAGTAGTTTCGGCTGTGCGTTGTCTGTCAGTCAGTCAGTCAGTCAGTCAGTAACGGAAGGGTTTTATATATATAGATTATTATACAGGCTTTTTTGTACTAGAAAATACAATCGTGTCGAATGATTTCGCCTACGCGATATATTTCAGTAATACTAAGCTAAGGTAATGGTATTGATTCTTCTCTTAAAAAGCTTAGTCATTTGTTATGTGGGTCGCATATTACTAGTATACTTGTTAACCTCTCGTGCTAAGCTAAATGCTTGTTTTACGAGTGGGCTTACGACGATAGTGCAAAGGTTGGGGTTCGAACCGGCAACCACCTGATCGCAAGTGCGATGCCCTAGCCTATTAGGCTACCGCCACCGTTATTTGTTTATATTTATCATACCGATCTAAGATATTACTCGTACAATTCTAAGCAGATAAGCTGGAAAACACACCCTCACAAAATCTCAATCTAACCAGATAATCACACGTTTTTCTTATGCTATGCTTCTGTAAAGATAGATGCCATTTTTACGGGGTTGTTGTTCTTCGTCACAAAGTAAATTCGCCACGATAAAAAGTATGTGTAAACTCGTCACAACTCTATTTTAATGAAAGAAAATCCGCCATATCGTTTATTTCCGTACCGACAGCAGAAAAATCAAACAATAAAAAATAAAACGTTATTTCTTTATTTTTATAACAGAAATTCACTTAAAAATCACTGTTCTGGTTTTGTGCGTGTTTAAGCCTTGACGGCACCGTGACCTGCGTGACACACCTAATCTTAAATAAACATGTATTGCAAGTGGCTGGCATTGCATTTTTTTGGTAATTTACGTACCTATGTTACAATTCTTTAAAATGCTGCATAAAAGAAAGTTTTTTCAGAACTTCAGCCAGGGACATGTTATCGTAATTGTCCAAAATATTTTTCAATTCTTTGTCATATGCAATAGATCGACGTGTTCTCCTAACTAATCAATAACTTTGTTTTCTAACAGTTCTTTATGCAAAAAATATGTACCTATGCAGACTTGTGACGAATTTACACATATTTTTTATGCATGTGACGAAAAAACTTTCAATGTATGGAGATTACAAAATGTGACGAATTTACTTTATGTCGAATGTACAACAACCCTTTTTACGGAGCATGTGGACGTTATAATAACTTGCACTGTGGCTAAATTCATAATTTTATTGTTTATCCGACTTTGAGACCGATGAGCCAGGAATCATAGACGTTTAGAAACAAACGTGCCGACATATTTGACTAAACTAGTGCTATCATATTACATTTGAAAAACACTTTATAAAACATGCATTAAAACCATAATAACACAGAAAAAGCATTTATTCGCGTCATATCTATATACGCGGGATGAACTCCGAAACTACTAAACCTATTTTACCGACAAATATAAAAACAAATTGAGACCGCGGGCAGAGCAGCCGGAAACAGCTAGTCATTTAATAATTCTTTGCAAAAGCATATTCATAAAATTCATCTTTTATGACACAGGTAAAAGGTATTTATCTGGTTGAAATTATCTGCGTCCATTTTACGATTGCAATTTGCTGCGGTTTTTAAATATACGAGTATGTAGGTCAGCTTTGAATGTAGATTTTGGATATTGCAATTGTTAAATTGACGAAAGGAAAACATACATTACATTGGGATTGAAAATCGTATGTTTTTAACCGACTACTAAAAAATGAGGATAACGTGAGTAATCTTGTTTTCATGCATTTTATCACATTTGCAGAATGTCTGTATAATCTGTACTTGCTATTTGGCGAGATGATGGAGAAATTCCTATAAAAATTACGATATTTTGTCCCGTTTTCATGATCTGATGATTTCTAACTGTAAGTAACTACCTATACATGAGGAATGGAACTAATATAGTATCTAAACTGTGAAGTATCAACACTTAAGTATCGACAGTTTGATATCTTGTTATATATAATACCGGCGTATAAATGTCCCACTGCTGGGCACAAGCCTCTTCCCATATAAGAAGGCGAGGTTGCGGGTTGGCGATTTCAGATTCCAAAATTTTGGAATCCAGGTTTCCTAACGATGTTTTCCGTCACCATTGGTCAATGATCTCTTAGCGAGGAAGACTATAGGCTATTTGGCAGCGATAACCAACGCCAAAGCGAACCTACGTAGTATCAAGCAAAAGCTGGCTAATTATGATGAACAGTCACAAGCACCAATATGTATACACTTTTCTAAATTTTAAAGCAATTTTCTTGGAGATAGAATGTTTTTCATAAAAATAAGAGTTCCAGTATACAATGTTCATAACAAGATGAAATTTTAATCAGAGCAGTCGGAGAAAAACACTTTTAAAAGTTGTTAAGTGTTTTCATATTGGTGCTCGTTACTGATGACTCGAACAATAAAAATCTAGTAATAATGATAAACACGCGCAAAATGACAGTCGATCTACAATTCACCACTAACGTAGACGCTTAGAAAAAAAAATCGTATTGATTCCCAAATAAAGTTTGTGTTTCTTAAATTTCTATCCGGGGATAAGCCCTAATAAAACGTCTGTTCACGGTTGCGGTTTCACTGTTTACGTAGGCATTTTGTCGATACTCCCACACGTTGGATCCCTTCGCGTTGGCAAACGAAGGGGGACTACCAAAAATGTTGAGCCATATTGTCTTTTTATTTCACACTAGCTTTTGCTCGCAGCTCCGCCCGCGTGGGCGTCGTTTATTGAGACAAATTATAGCCTTCCTCAATAAGTGGGCTATCTAACAGTGAAAGATTTTTTCAAATCGGACCAGATGCTTCTGAGATTAGCGCGTTCAAACAAACAAACAAACAAACTCTTCAGCTTTATAGTATTAGTATAGATAGGTATAAGGTAGGTCATTGTCATCTTATGAATTAATCTATTACCTCAGTAGTCTGTCTCTAGACTAGATATTTGTTAAAATATTTATCCGGTTATATATAAACGGCGGTAGCTGAATGGCTAGGGCGTCGGACTTGCGATTATGTGGTTGCCGCTTCGATACCCGCCCATTGCACTACCGACGTGAACTCACTCTTAACTTTGGTTAAGAGTGAGTTCACGTCGGTAGTGTAGTAAAATTCTTTGGAATTTAGCTTAGCACGAACGTTTACAAGAATACTAGTATTGTGCATTGCTAATTAGCTTTATTAAAAAAATACGGCTGTTAAAACCTCAACTGAATACGAATAACGAATACCTAGTCAAAAGCTTGTGCTCTATAAAAAAATATTTTATTGGTAGTATGAATTTTCCTAGAGGATACAATTAAGGCATTTTTTAACTAAATACTCTGTTAGTACCTCTATCGATCGCTGAAAATACACGATATATACTCAAACAAATAACACTTCTCTCTCTACGTAACGAAATGTAAACAATTTGTCCTGTACCTGTCACGCCCAGCGGTAAAACCCACTCAATCCGTGTCACCTCCTGTAATACTCCCAACTCTCTGATGGACATTTAATTGCCACAATTACTGCTAATCAAATTAAACGGGGCGTCCGCGTAGCCCGCGTTTTTATTATCCCGAATCTCTCCTGATTGTGATATAATTGAAAGCTTCCATTAAATGAAATGTAGGTACGCGAATGTGTTAATGGATGTAACTGAACGATTTTAACAAGTTATGTTCAACTTTAGGACTACCTATTATTTTAAAGTTTGAAGTTAATTCTCAGATCAAAACTACGGAACATGGAAAGGTTTCCATGTTGTGTGTAAACAGATGATATGGTTCACTGCATTTTTTTTTGGTTTACGGGTGCGTCTTTTTAGGTAATTCATTTCATTTTTTGATTAAACATTTAGGATTAATACTTATCATTACATACTGCAAACCACGTCACCGACTGTTTGACTTGGCTTTTTGATATGATAAAATATTTCCTGTGTAAGAAATATCGTATAAGAATATCTCCGTATATGAAATATTCTGTACAAAGGAGTTGAAATAACAAAATAATAATAATAATATCTTGGGACAACCCACACACGGCCATCTGATCCCAATGTAGGCAGAGCCTGTACTATGGCGACCAGACAACTGATAAACATACTTATATATTTATAAATACCTACTACATATTATAGATAACACCCAGACACAGAACGAATGATCGTGCCCATCACACAAAGATTTGTCCTGAGTGGGAATCGAACCCACGACCTCCGGTTTAGCAGTCAGGGTCACTAACCACTAGACCAACAGGCCAGTCAATATAGTTATTATTGTATAATATTATTAGAAGAGATCATATAACTTTGAATCATAATCCCTTGGGAAATTTACAAAACCACTAAACACCGTACTAATCTTGGTTTTGTACAATAAACCGTTTATTGTAATCCTCAATGGATTCCTTTATGCAGCTTTGTTAGACGGCTACTATTGACAGCTATTGACCTAGAAATGCAACCAGGAAATTAAATGTCAAAGCTGACTACAACCGGAGAGCCACCACGTACATGTAATACAAGTATATACACGTGGAGTTTGTACCACTCGCTAAGGTACTTGTCGGTAACGTGGTAAATGCTAATAGAAGTTACCGCGTGGCAAAATTCGGGTCTGTTGTCATGCTCCACCAATGAGAGTCAAGCTACTGGACTACGATTGGTCGAAATTGACAGATAGACCTGATGGGACATTAGCGACCCTTGCGGATATTGAATTCCCGGTAGCCCCATATTACAGTAGTTTCACGTCAAAATCATTTTTTTTTTATTTCTAGACAGTTTTGAAACGTAAAATGACTAGTTGCGCGGTTCCAAATTAAAACATTTATAAGTTACATATGCAGAAGTCTTTTAATGGGTCCAATATCAACACTATCAACCAAAATTATAGCGGAATGTATAAGATAAATTTTTTGGGTAATAAACGACAATTTGACAGATTATCACTATGCTGACGTTGTGATAGCATCGGTGAACATCGCAATAGGTCGTACGGCTCGTTAAACAGGTAATTTTCTATAGATAGCAATATACACTACAATTGACTAAAAACTGCGAAATTTGTCAAAGTTTGACAGCTTTTTTATGATACTAATTAAAAAGTTCGTTTAAAGTTTGACGCAAGATTGCCTGCATAAATTAAAGTTTTCAATTATACTCGTGTGAAAATAACAAATATGTTCGGGACAAAACAATCATACAAAAAAATAAAAAGTCCTCTACGTTCAATCACAAAATATTACTTTAAATATTTCCTTAATCCCCTTCCACATATAACCTAGAGCATTAATTATGGACGCTTCATTAAAACTATATTTCCTATATAAACGAATTTGTATCCTGGCGGACCTGTCCAAGCCTCAGGGGTGACGCACCATGTAATCCAATTATAGCTCAGGTAACGCCGACCGACAGTTTTTTCGTATCATTGAGTCGCACCCCACTCTCTGCCAGCCCTAAAGGACTTAGTTAGGGCTGTGTCGGTCCAAGTTAATGATAAAACTTTGATTTCAAATCAACAAAAATGACTAAAAACTGTGTGGTCATTCGAATACAGATAAGTTTCTATCATGTGTATGTTTATAACATTTTTGTCACAACAAGTTTTAGATTTTTTGAGCATCGATCGTTTCCACAACAGTCTATTCCACTTTTAGCTCCAATATGTAGATTAGCTTGGTGCTCAATGTGGAGCAAAAACTGATAAATTTTCTACCTCATTCAAATGGGTCCGAATTCGAAGGAAGAAAATTCGAAATTTTTATACCTATTAGAAACTATTTTAGTGCTGGTATTTAAAATAAACTTATCGATATTTGCAACTTTATTTATTTATCAATTCTTATTATCAATGGTTGGTAATGTTCCGCCCGCCACGATTAGGATTCTCTAAGATTCACGAATAAACAATAGCAGTAGGGTACACGACGTACGACGAATATATCCGAATGGTTCCGGGACTTGTTTACATCGTCTTTAAATACGCATTTTTAGATATTGTTTTAGATGCCTAAAAATATTCTGGGTTCTGGTTGGCCGACTACAATACTGACAAATCACGAATTCAACTCTTTGCAACTCAAAAAAGCAAAGAATAGCTTTCGAAAACGCGTCATATTTACTGGGACGGCACCTTGAAATGCATACCGTAACCATTCCTCGCGTTGTCAAAATATTACCGTATGGTTAAATTTTATACAAAAAGTAGTATTATTTAGTTACTAAAATCGACAATACCGTTGGTATCGATTTATTTTACAAGTGATTTTGATGAAGCTGCAGTCATATGCGTTATGGCTGTTTTCCCGAATGTATGTATAAAAGGATGCAATTTTCGTTTTAAAAAGGCGTTAAAAAAATGCAAAGGAATGAAAATAGCATTCGAAAGCACCTCGTCTCTGGTCAAAGAAATGGTGCTGTTACGGCAAGTTTTATAAAAGTAATTATTTCGCATAGGGCTACTACTTGACTCGTAATAAAATAAATAAAAACAACTTCATACTTAACTTTTAAAAAAATGTCAGCCCTATCCCGCTATGATGGATGACACTTCAGGGCTGTCCAATACGAACGACACTTGTGCTCAGACGCGAAGCTCCAACCTTCAGATATTTTACAAGATTGATAAGTCAGCCCTACTTTTCATTGTTATCTTTCACTTTCAGAAAATAACTGTATTTTATTTCAATTAATATTCCAAAGAATGATGAGTATTATGTAATTGAATTATAAGTATTTCTATCGGGTTTCTAAGAATCCTCTATTACTGAATGAGTCTCGAATTTCAAGGAATTTTGAACGTTTATTCATTTGTGACACACATAAAGTAATTTTCGGTGCTTATTCAATTCGGACACAAAATTGTGAATTCCATTTTGGCTAAATACAAATTCCTCGAAAATTTATTTTAACTTTCTATGTTATTTTAATGTATAGTCAGAACAGAACCTTCAAAGAAGTCATTAGCAATACTAAGAAATTCCATTACCCATTACAATTTAATAGCATTCCATAAAAGGTTCTGTTTATATTTTTATATTATTTATGTTTACGCAAGCAGCGGGTGTTAATGGTAAGGCTTTAATTAATGCTAGTACCTGATAACAATGTAATTATCCCGTGTGTGCTATGCGTGAAGACAATGATTGTATCGTTCAGGGACAATTAAAATGCCGCTTATTTGCGAAAAGCTATTGTTTTTCGTATTCGTGCTAATGCAAGGCTAAGGCGGAGGTTGGTACTTTCAACATTCATATGCTGGTCTGATATCCTTGCAAGAGATGCTAGAATTTTTACAGTTTTCATGTAGAGTGACGTATTACATAACCTTCCCTTTTTTACTTGATATTACTAAGTCCCAGTGTGTTATATAGGCGTCATATCTTTCTGACCTCTGTACCTCATCATCAGTCTTAAGCTAATTTCATTGGGGTAGGCGCAGCATGTCTTATTCATCCATAGTTCTCTAACTGACGACATCACACAAGTAACGTTCTTTCTAGCTGTATCGTCCTTTACACAATACTTCCACCGTTCCTTTGGTCGTCTTCCTGAATATCCTTGTGGCTCAAATTTATTTGGGACAAGCCGGCCACACGTACCCATATTGCAACTTCTGTAAAACGGGACACTTCAGCTGGGTGTATCCCAGGGACACGATTAACCGTCTTGGAACCCGCAACGTAATTAATCAGAAGTAGTTTATGGGAGGAGTAGAGAAAATAGTTTCCACTTCCACTTCACACTTATGGCTCATAAGCTAAGTAATATGACAATCCTAATTAAACTTTGACCAGATTGGGTTTCTGTCACATCCCTAAGTCCTATCGCTTTTAACGACACCGCACAAGAAGACATGCGTTAAAATTTATGACGCTTGAAGGCTTCCGCTTTGTGTCAATACCCTGTGTGAAATAGACCGAAAGGTATTCAGATTATATATTAGGTTCTGCACCCAATAACTTTTACTTCATCTTTTAACTCAACAAACATGTTTGTTACCGAAATGTCAAAAGTTCTACCTGCATTTGTTTTGGAAATGTATGGTTTGTGCCATTTATCATACATGGTTTTATGTAAAAGTTTTATGAGCACTAGATTTATGACGGAACTTTTAAGTTATTCTAGTTTTCAGGATGGTCAATAGAAGTTCCGAAATCATTCTTGATTATGGATCATTCATAGAATTTTCCCTTTTTGTTAGCTATTCCATATTTTATACTTACTTTTTAACTAAATCCTTTTGTTTTCTATTTAAAACTTATGCCTTTATTACACTATTCTAAATGGAGGAACCTTCGTAAGCGATATTTTCAAAAATTTGGTATTTCAAGGGCATTTTGTCTTTAATAGATTGGTATTTTGACCATTCTCTTAAGTGATTAGAAGACAGGTCAAGTGCAGTAGACTGATGACTAATATTATCCTTATCCAGGCTCTTTAATTCAGTTTCCTATATTCAGGAAGGTGTAATCGCAACGAGTCTTCGTAAATGCCAAATTTAGGATAGTGTGATAAGCGAATAAGTAATTTAGGTTTATGAAACATTTATCTGTCACTCTGTTGAGAATGCAATTACCACGACTATATGTTGATGATTATTTCGAAGCATTACGATAGGCTAGTCTTCAATATTATGACCGTGTTAATCCACTATCCTTTTAATCATATTGTCTGATAAAATATAAAGTCTAAAGTTCTAGGCGTATAACGAATATGAGTAAATTACCTTGTTCCTGCTCTATCTCGGCGCCGCCGTTTTATCCAATTAGTGCCAACCCTCGCCTGTAGGGTTACCATCGTTAAAATAATTTTATGCCATTTTGCATTAAATGTGTTAAATATTTTTTAGTGTATCAGTAATTTCAAAAATATTTCATACTGGTAATAGCTAACGGAATATCTGTATACCTTTCTTACTGTCTTGTGTATATGTAAAAATAGTTACCGTAGTTTTAGTAAACCATCCACATTAAATACTATCACAATTATTTATTCCCCTACGTGTCAGTCAACGCCACTATAACTTCCCCGCCACTTCTAAATTCACATCGACCTAAACAAACGTCCGCAAGGCAGCATCCCTCTTAACATTGTTTTAACAAGGTTGTCACCGTATGGCACATCTACCTACATTAGGTAGTTATAGGTAGGTAGTACGTCGCCGGCGGACGCGACAATTTGCGACGCTCCCCCCCTCTCACCTTCCAGTCTATCCATCATACCCCTCGCAATTTTGTCATGGTTATGAGACTAGTGCACGCACTTTACGTAAGTTGCGTTTTCAATCCGTTTTCTGCTAGTTTACGGTATAAATTGAGTTGCAATTTCGATTTCAGATTGAAGATCAGTGGCATAATGAACGCTTGTAAATGTTTTGGTAATAGTTTGTAGTTGCTAGGATGCTCGATGGTTGTTGTATTGTTATTTTTATATGTTGTCCGTTTTGCTAAGCTACACATCAGCGATCCTCATACAAATACTTTTAATATAACTCATTGTAAATTTCATCAATTTCGAAAGACTTAATGGAAAACCTTTCCATGGTTAAAACTATAAATTATTTTAGTTCTGTCATCTTAGGCTTAACCCGTACATGAGTAGACGCAAGGAAGTAAAAATTACATTCATTATTTTTAATTTACAAACTTCGTCTTTTTCAGGTAAAGAAAATGGCGGAAAGAGTAGCAAAATGCCGCGAAGAAGTATCGAAAAGCAGAGAAAAGTACCAATCAGCGCTCGCGGAGATCACGGCATACAATCCTCGTTACATTGAAGACATGACGGGAGTCTTCGAGCGCTGCCAGCAGATGGAGGCGCAGCGGCTCAAGTTCTTCAAGGATGTGCTGTTCAGCTTCCACAAGTGTCTGAACATCAGTCAGGAGCCTTCGTAAGTGATAGTTTCAAAGATTTGTTATTTGAAGGGCATTTGGTCTTTAATAGATTGGTCTTTTGACCATTCTCGTAAGTGATTAGAGGAAGATAGGTCAAGTGCCTCCCATTACCGGAACACAGTGGACAGATGACTTTTTCTGTATACGCCTAAAGAATGCAAATAAAATTACCATAATATTAAGTACCAACTTTATTATGGTCTGTGCATTATATTTTTCCGTGAGAAATTCAAAGGGAAAATATAGACTCCTGATTATAATTTGAGACAATTCCGATAAAGCAGATATGGGGACTTCGAGCATTTCTCGTTTATTCCTTCGGGTTACTCAACGTTTTTAGAACTGCTGACAAAATCTTTTTGTGAACGCACTTCTTTAAATCAAATCCTCTAAAATTTCCAGGTTACCACAAATATACGAAGAATTCCACCATACGATAAACAATGCGGACAGTCAAAAGGACCTTAAATGGTGGGCCAACAACCACGGCATCAACATGGCTATGGCGTGGCCACAGTTCGAGGTAACATACATTATACCGTACATTGCTGGCTCTATATCCGCCTGCCTACCCCCACTCGTCCACTCACAGAGCAATGCATTACTCTCTCTGCGATACAGTCTGCATTATTAACTTGAATGCTTTAGGTAGGCTAGTTGCGTTCAGTCCTTAGGTACGCAACACGGGTTTTGTTAAGCCATGAAACATTACGGAAAACAATTATAAATGACTATTAAAAAATCTTGCAAAAAAAAATTTACTAAATCACATGGTTTAATAATAATCTGTGTAAGTCATAGACAAATAGCTCTATTGGTATGAGACCGAAACTTAGCATGATATTTAGATCTCTGTTCTAAATTTTCCTTTCTATAATTTATAGTATTTAGTTGTTCCTAATAATATTTAGATTTCTTCTTAGTCCCCTAAATTATTCTTTAGTAGCCACACACTGGTGAGAATTTTAATTTCACATTTATTTTTGAATGACACAAACACATTTGTTTTTAATATGACTTATGTTTTTCCATCGAATAATCAATGAATACTCTCAGTGTAATTGTATAAAAAAAAGTCCATGGACTCTAAATTTGAAACAAACAAGAATAATAGTCAACATTTCTGGTCCTTCGCTCCATATGTAGGTCCTTTCAGTGTGCGGCTACTGCGCTTGTAGTTAGACCTTCAACAGTCCCGTTATCGCAAGGTCCCCTAATACCCCGGCAAACAGTAATGTTTGATCAAGATAGTTACGTCTCGACAACTGCCGC
Organism: Plusia festucae; assembly: GCA_950381575.1. Lineage (NCBI taxonomy): Eukaryota > Metazoa > Arthropoda > Insecta > Lepidoptera > Noctuidae > Plusia > Plusia festucae. The sequence goes on from OX494442.1 coordinate 10,850,126, forward strand.
AACCTCGCATACCAACCGAAACACTTATACCGCAATCAACACCAAAATAAACAGTACCAACGGATTTCCTGCATACCTGCAATTTTTATAACGTGACCTAGAAACAAATTAAAGAATTTTATCGTTTTCGGCCAAGTGTTAAACTTAATTAAATTTTAAACATTATTACCTTAATGGTTATTATTACAGTCACACTATTTCGATACGAATTCGTTGAATATTCAATTAAACTAACTTTTACACGAACTTGAACTAAACACAAAACCTCAAAACGTAATTTAATATCCAAGCTATCACGAATGTTAACAAACATTAAAAGTAACGTTACAACAAGGTCGATACGCCGGAATCGGATCCGATACGTAACAAATACTTGGCGGAAGCGTCCGAGTTGGTAGCGCGGGTGTTCGAGTCCGCGCGGACGCTGCCGCGGCCGGGGGCGGAGCCCTGGGTGCAGGCGCTCCGCCGGCTGCGGCTGCTGCTGCCGGCATTCTGCTTCGGTGTAGATGAGCGCTCCAGCCGCGTGGCGCCTTCAGTCACCAGCAGCCAGTGCTATGGAAGCAGCCGGTTCTATAGCAACCCGCTGATGGTACGATCACGGTGTAGGTTCGGTGGCGATAGTTAAATGTGGTCTTGTAATAATCAGGTTGCTAATTTTATTTGAGTGTTCGTCATTGCTGTTTTAAATGACAAATCATGTCGAATTTCTGATCATTTGTTTTTTTATTAAAGATTACTACCAATGTGGGTTCACATTACTAGTATCCTTGTCACCCCTCGTGTTGCTTACCACTAAATGCTTGTGTTAGGAGTGTTTTCACGTCGGTAGTGCAATGGGTGAGATTCGAACCCACGACCACATAATCGCAAGTCCAATGCCTTGCCATTAGGATACCTCTGCTTCAAGTAGTTGAAATAATTGACTATAAAGAGGCAATAACAATTTTTTGCGATAACAGCTTCTTAAGCTAAACAATGCATTCTACTTAAAGATCGACCTCCGTAACTGAATTTGCTCTAGTGGTTACTAAGTCTGTTTATTGGGCCTTTCGTAAGCAATGGTTAACGTGCGAATAATAAATAAGCAGTCCTGTTTATTACGAGTTCATGATAAGCTATAACGCAAGCAAAGCTTATGTGATCAGGAACTTAATTATAAGTTCATTTAATTACGTTTTGATACATTGACTGATCACATTTATATTGCTGGCGGGTTCAGGTTAGCACGACTTTATGCCTGGTTGATGGACAGTGGATTTTGAGGGTCTGGAATATAAAATGACCTTCGAGAAGGTTCGATCTTCCGGAGAAAACTTTGAAATTTAATGTGGTATTAAAAAAATTAAGGCTATAAGAAAATCCTTTATTTCTTCTTTGAAATCATTATCAACTGGGTAAGTAAAAATCTTACTAGAAAATTTCACCAAGAGTATTTATTGTTTATCCACAAGGTGCACTGTAAATCAGCTACCATAAAGCCAGCACTCGATTCAAATCGATCAATCATGATCCAACTATCAAATGACTTGCAAAGCACCGGGTTTTAAGGTGTCACTCGAAAATACACCGTGATGTTTGGTGTTAAAATACAATTTCGCATAGATGATCACTGCACCATTCATGGAGCATTTACACTTGGTCTGTCAAACGTCAGACGGCCGGAGACTGATCGGAAATGTGCACTGCAATCAAAATAATGTGAAAATTATAGGAATGTTTTCTTGATAGGTTAATATTCATACGTAGACGATATTTATGTAATAAACCCAAAAATATATTTCTTCACATAATTATGAAAGCTATGCCTCAAAAACAGGGTTGGTTGGGGGTTACTTTCAACCTTTGTATGCAAAAATAATGTATATTAAAAAGATTTTTTGTCCTTCAATTACAAAATCATTATGCACCCAAAATATATTCTAAATACGGCCAGCCTATGAGACACTATCATAGCACTCATCCACGGGTAGCAAAATAAAGCAATCATTTAGAAACAGCACGCAAAATCACGTCAAATAGAATTTGATAACGGTATTTGTACAATCTGCCATTTTTATAACACTCAATCAGGTCACAAAAATATTTTCAATTGGTGTGTGATACTCGGAAATGGTTGCAATCGGTATAAAAATCCAAACCAATTTAGGAAATATACGGCACTAAATTTCAATTAAAAATCGACCTTAAATTCATGTAATTAAAACTTTATGTCGGATAAATACGCCTCGAAGGACCGACTTGTTTTTTATTGCCTAATAGCATGTGTTTATTTTCTCTAGTTCCCCAATAGCTTGATTTACTTTCTAACGTACACCGGCTTTGTATGGACGTGTCATGTTCAATTTTTAATTACCGTTTTTTTACTTTGAGTTTGCATTCAGACAGCGAGACGTTGGGAAATTGTGTACTTTACTTAAATCTTTACATTTCAATTTACTTGAGTTATCTAGTAAAATAAAAATCTAATTCAATTTGACTTAAGTTAACATTATTTTATAACCGTATAAAAATAATAGCAAGATTTTATTCCGGCAGTAATTTTAATATAACTTAAACAAAGTCACTGTTGGACAAAGGATTCTTTTGATATCAATTATAAATAAATATCATTGGTCTTATATAATATAACCTAAATTATAAAACAAATGAAAAATAATGGAATATTTGCGATCATTTTTCCCACCGTCTCGTTGTCTCGCCATGACCGCTTGTGACCGGTATGTCGGCGCAGGAGTACACGGAGGAGTTCCGCGACATCGCCAAGGGCAAGTCCAAGGAGAGCCTGCCCACCGGGCCCATCACGCTGCTCAACCAGCGGCCCGTCAGCGAGGATGTACGTTACCACTAGTTATCTAAGTAAGACGGCGGTGGTACCAAATTGCTGATAAACAAATATTCAGAAATTCTAATTTAGTAAAAATATATTTCTATTAATTACAAATAAAATAACAAGCATTCTATTTTCCAGCTGTTTAATTGATAGGAATGAGTAACTTACCTTTTATTGAACTTCAAAATAACGTTAAATTTTTAAGTGAATCCTGTAAGTGTAAGAATATTAACAAATGTTTATATTTGACTTATGAAGAATGACATCGTGTTTTCTACACAAAATAATATTTAGTTAGTCAGCTATTGATTCCATGTTACAGTTTAGTGTTTTTTCTTGGTTCATCAGATTTGGTACTCATCGCTGTCATACGCAAAGCACCGCACGCGCCTGCCGCGTCACAGAGTGTTAAAACTGAATATATGTACAATCATCAACATTTTTGATACTTGTGCAATATGTTCAGACGATTCAAATGAGAAATGATGACAACCGGATTGGTCCTTTGAGCTTTTTATTTTATACTTTTTTAGATTTCTGCATAAATTAAGTTATTGTTATTGTATTAGCATGTCGGGTTAACGTAGTTTGATGTAAAGGGATGTGGTCATTCTCATTTTAATCCCTATTAGTTGTAAGAGCTTTATTTTTATGTATTTTTATTATTATTTTTGTTATCGATGTTGCATGATGGATGTGCTTCTACAGTTTATGCATATTGGCATGAATTAACAATTTAACCCACGTATTTCAATTATAGTTAAATTTTATATGTATATTTTAAATCATATTTAAGTAATCTATTTAAATATTGAACAATAATCCCCGAAATAAGTCTAAAAGTTTAATTTATGTGAGAGTCAAAGGACCAATTTTGATAAATTATTGGTCCTTTGGTTCTTAGAATTTAACTATCAAAATTGTATTCTACTATTAATAATTAATTGATGTATTCCTTCAGGAGCTGCCCCCAATAAACTCTAACAATAAGATTAGTAAGACCAATAACCACACGGAGTCTGCTCCGCCGCCAACAACAGTCGTCAACAACACCGCGCCCGCCAACAATACCATTGATAAGAAGAGCATCAGTGCACCTATAGCTGTTACGTAAGTATCAAAACTTTATACATATCGTGTTGAATTATAATTTGAACTTTATAGTCCAAATTATAGGGTACAAAGTTGTTTAAAAAGATAAACACGTAAATTTTATTTTATTATATGTGAATTTGACGATTCGATGAGCAAATTATAAAGTTGGATTACAGCTGTATGGACGATTTATTGAAGCAAACACCCATAACCCTCTCGAAGGCTACGTCTCAAAACTACATAAGTACCTACTTATTTCTATCTCATTCAAAACTAAGCACACAGCAATGAAAGGACCAAAATAATAATTTATTATTAATAATATTAAAATTTTTAGGTAATAAGACAGACAGACAGAGAAACATGCGCACGTCGCACAGCTTACAATAGCTTACTTTAGCAAAAAGTGTCGTGACAACTTTTCGTAAGAATTTTTTCCGTCTAGCCCCCTTTCACAACGCGCGATAAGGGACTTCGTTCCAATTATTTAGAAAATCCTTTCCTAACCTCCTATCCTCAATCTTCCCTCCTAGTATCGAACGACTCGAGATATTCGCGTGTGCGGGTTGCACGCGCGACGGGTACGACTCGCACGACTCGCTCGGACGCGTGCGACTGTGTATGAGGCCACTCGTAGAGAACAACTCTACTTTCATTATCACGGACATGGCCGAACAAATCGTACAAGTACAAGAGTTAGGGTGATTTTGTATTGTTTAATGTTATACAGATTATCCAGCTGTAGTATAGCTCATCTCTGTATCTTAAATTCAAATTATTTAAGAGTATGTTTTGTAATAAAGTATTGAATATTTAATCAAGTTGTGTTTTGTGTATTTTAATAATTTTTGCGTCGTTAAATTATTATTTTTTAAGTATTTTTTTTTTTCATATATTTCTAGTGGTGTATCAACTGTTGAGTTTTCTCATCCAGATATTATATTTTTTTTGGTGTTTTCAGAAACAATAGTAACATCAAAACAGCTTTTGTGATAGTTATTTTAGATCCTCGACAATCGTGGGTTCCTGTACTAATATTATTTCCATCATAATTCCAGTAACGGAACAGCTCCCGCCCCAAAATCGAACAAGACGTCCCCGGCTAAGGACAGCGGCAAGGGCCAGGAGAACCCGTTCGACGAGGACGAGTGGGACTCCGAGTCCGCCGGCCTCACCGACACCGGCGAGCCCGGCCTGCCCGTGCGCGCGCTCTACGACTACACCGGCGCCGAGAGCGACGAGCTCAGCTTCCGACAAGGTGAGCTGCTCACTGCAGCCGGGGCTTTGTTGCTGCGGACTCTAGTGGATGCTTAGCACGAGATTTATCTCTTTAGCTACGACAGAAAAGCGGTAGAAGCCTAATGCCTATCCTATCCAGTCCTAATGGTTAGGATCTCGGATTTAAGATCATGTGGTTGCTAGTTCGAAAAATCACCTATTGCACTACCAACGTGAACCCATTTGTAACAAGCGCTTAGTTAGCACGAGGGGTTATCAAGAATACAAGTAATGCGCGGCTCTTCATGCTAGTTATCAGATTACAGAAGTGATAAAAAGCCATGCATATAGGTTCTGGTTCAGTTGAACTGATTTTGGTGCTTAGCGAGTGCTTTTTTGGGTGTTGGTCGAGTGTTTAAAGCGACATCTGTCGGTAAAACAGGATGTATGATTACAAAAGGATCAGAAAGCCAAGCTTCGTTGGTGTAGAGTTCTTTGTTAAACTCATTTGGGTGCTTACTGCAGACTTGAAGTTTGTAAAGCGCCTTCAAGCGGTGAAACATGATGAATGTTTATGATGAATGCTGAATTCGTTTTTTTATATTGCATTCGTAATTGATTCTGTTTTATCGACTTTATAAAGCGCCCTCTAGTGATAAGACGGTGAAACATAATATATGACTTAATAAAGAAGTATGGAAATCGTACTTGATATAGCTTTATCAGTCGGGAAATGTCAGGCTAAGCTCTCCAGGATAGTCAGAATAATAAAGGAGAAAATGTAGCTCGCTAGCGTACACCACACCTCATTTCTACACGATCTTCTCACTTCACTAGGGGGTTATTCTCTTAAGTCCAAACAAATCATAACGTGCCGTAACGCAGGTTATAGTTCAAGAACCAGGTCGCCAAAACTTTTTTGTTTTGTTTTTTTATTTTTTACTTAAAAGTATAGTATGTTGAAAGAGATAAAGCCTCTCTTAATCCTACTCGTAACAGCATGTTAACTTGGACTTAGTGAATAAGACCCCTGTCGATACTAAACTGCACGCTATGTACTTTATGTGCACGGGAGAAGAATTAAATGGAGTGCTAATGAACGTGTTTGTTCTTAGAATCAAACGGTCAGATTGTGACGTTCGACGAAAAGAAAACTGTATCGTAGGGCAGTCGACCGGCGGCCCCCACCACTGCAGTAGCGGTAACTTATGTGTTAACTATATTCACGTGGAGCACCCACACCACGCACATTAGCACTCCATAACCACACAAAAACTTAAAAGATGAGAAAATAATTTTGAACAATTCCCCAGGTGACCTATTTGAAAAACTCGAAGACGAAGACGAACAGGGCTGGTGCAAGGGGAGGAAAGATGGGCGAGTGGGACTCTACCCGGCAAACTACGTAGAGCCAGTGGGACACTAGCCCTCGCCCAGGACAAGCCACAGCGACAAGGACTGTGAAGTGTGAACTGTGGCTCAGGCTTAGAGGTGACTGAACACGCAACTACACCATTTAATATCTTCATCATGTTACTTATAGTATTGCACTTGAAATTATGCTTAAAAAAGCATATTTTGGCCTTAGCATTCAAAAATTTAATGTTAGTGTCGACTGATATATTTAGCTGGCATACCCCTACGTACCATGTATGTATCGCTCACGCTTTTTATTTTGTTTTTCATCGTTCTGGTACTGCTTACCTCTCTAAGCGGTGCCAATACGATGCATTGAATATAAGAAATATACATAAATTAAATAGCACTTAAATATTGACCATATTTATGTAAAGAGACGAGTCGTGTACGAATAACTTTAATCTTCATTCACTGTAATGATTGTTGTGAAGTCCCAAGCGTGAAAATTATTTATAAAAGTATTATAAAATAAAGTTAGTGTTGTTCATTCATTTCTAAGGCCGATGGATAATCAAAAATGTATTGTTACGAGATCATTTTGTGAAAACGTGACAGATTATAAAATTACTACGTTTTATTTTCGCGAGTCACGATGTAGTCATTATCATAGTAACAGGTTTTAAGTACATTCAGCTGTAACGTTTGTGTTTACTTCTATAACGAATAGCTATAGATATTATAATGTCACACCGTCACCGGAGACAGCTTTAATACGTCTTATGATATCATTTCACTTGACATCGAACCCTGGACCTCGATCGAGCACTTTTTGATGTATTTAACAAGACTCTTTTCTATCGGAACATTTTGGACCTACATTTTTGTACGTTATACAGAAACTGTACTCTTGAAATTTTTCAGTATTTCAGTTAATGAAGTGAGACGGTCTATAGTGGGATTCGGATATTTTTGGATGGAAATCTTTGTAGGTACAATATGGAAACCAAAAATTGTTTACTTGTAACTTGTAGTGACACTGCGCATCTATTGTCATCGACTAGCTTTGTGCTGTATGAGAGCTACTCCCGCGCTGGAGCCGGCGACGTCCTATTGACGTCACGTCCGACCGACACGCATCCTCCGACTCCACGAGGAGTCAGAGGTGTATCGACTATACATTTTATTTTAGATTGACTAGCGCCGACTACTATTGTAAATACCCAATATAGTCGATTTTATGTATCGGTTGTATTATGTATATAAAATGTAAAAAGCAGAATTTTACATACTAGATTCAAACTATAGCTTTCGGAGTTTGATTCTGAACGTTTTAAATCTATTGGTAATATGTATATTATAGCCGGTACATCTCTCAACAATATCGATGAGGAACTTAGCTAAGCCAAAAAGTGTACGCCAATATAAATAATTAGGTAACAAATTATACCTTTAGGCGGCAATGGGATTTATATTTTTGTGATATGATGGTACTCGTCAGTGGTCGCCACTGCACCGTAGTTGTGTTATTGTACATACACGATTATTATATATCTTGTCGTGCTTATAGAATATTTATTTCCCATTGTATATAATGTAAAATGCATTAATAATGTATGTAAGGTAACGAGGCGGGCGACAGCGTCGGACTGAGCAGAGGCCTAATATTGTGTAGCGCCTTTTTGTAAGTTGTGTTTACAGAAGTCGCGCGACGCTGGCGCCCTCTCGTCGTTTAGGTTAAATTAAACAATAACGATTATTAATATATTACGAGAAATGTTTAATCTTTTCTTTTTCCCTTTTATACCTCGTTTTAAATATTGTTGTATTGTGTAATTATTAGTGGGAGTCATTACGTTAGTCGAGGCTGAGTTTCAACACTTGACTTGTGAACTGTCGGTCGTTTAGTCCGTAGCTGTTTTGTTTTCATTGTTATAGGTTCAGCGACCATTTGTGAGAAATTCTTTGTATTATATAATTATCAAAGAGGGTGGTTTTGGACCACATATGTTAATATATTATGAATATTGGTAAAATAAAATTGTTACATATGGTACCGATGTGTTTTATTTGAATTTCTATACATCACACACACACACACACACCTTTGGTATTATTAAATTATGGTGGACCAACTGGTGGGCAATTTTGCATATTTCAGTACCTATTGATACAGGCCACAGGGTTACTGCTTTAATTATTTTTAGTTTTTTTTTAAGATAGAAGAAGAAAGTAGCATAAGAAAGTTAAGAAAAAAACTGTTCTATATTCTGTTTGTCTATACAGAATTATTTTTTATGGAGTATCATATTCAACGAGGTAATCAGGTGCATAAAACCGAATTACTTTCCCCAAGGAACATAGGTCGAAATCTTAAAATTGAAAATGAAATTTTCAAACAAAGTTACAGGTCACGTGACTTATACTCAGCACCGGCGTCGACTAACTGACGCCGCCTTAGATAACCCCGAATACTGAAACGCTTCCTAACTTTAACAAGTTCTTTAATGTCGATCTTTCGCTACTTTACACCTTAAAATGAATTAATAAATGCTACTAAATAGGTAAATATTTTGTATTATACTACGACGTTACATCCTGCTGATTTCTTAAATTCACTTGGTAGTTCTAATGTAATTAATATTGAAAATGAAGTAATTTGACGTAACCCCCCCCCCCCCCCCCCAATATATTACCTACGCCCGCACGCCTTTCATTCATGTCATTTGTTTGCTTTGCTCGGGCATCGCCACACCTCTTACTTTATTAGTGCGGGTAGAAATTGATTGGTTGGTTGATTTCCGGGCTAGCCTCTTATTCGGCCATTGTGCGTCGCGGGTAATAGTCTAATATAGTAATCGTAGTTGCGTGATTAATAATAGTGCGGTTTAATCTTTGGATCGTGTAAATCGTTAATAATACTGAATGTGGTTCTGATTCGCGGCAAAAGGTCGCCGCGCGGGGCGAGTTATGGGCAGACGGAAGCACGAAAGATTCGCGTGTCAGGAAGAAAACAAAATGGTAGAAGAAAGTAAACATCTTTTCAGATTCAGGTGAGTCATAGTTTATTTACGAATATTAGATATCGGTTGCCAGATTGCATAATTGGTTAATTAACTACTTTCGGCTATAATATATTTCTTCTGCGGTGAGTTCTCAATCTTTGAACTTATATGTTTACTTGTACTTTTCTATTTTAAGTGCTGACGAAACATTTATTATTGCTTCCCGTCGAATACCGGAAAATATTTTGAAAGTTCCATTATTTCGGATTCAAACAATAACCAATACCCCACTCAATTGTGATGATTTACATAACGCACAGGACTTATTAACAGTTTATAAAAATAAGATCGTAAAATAACTTGATTATCTAGAACTCTATTTAATGATGTACTTTATATACTGTTCTGTTGAACCTGAAAATACAAACGAACAAACATTTGACGCCAGATACATACCGCCAGCCATCATAGAATACCAATAAAAACCTTTAACGCGGTAACATTGCTATATGCGGGTATATTATTTTATTGTCTTTCTAAATGGTCCTGTATCTATAAAATGATTGAAGATCCCACTGTTTTGATTTTCGTGAGGGGATACAAATCATTTTACAACTATTGTAAGTCAATTAAATGTACCTGAAAATTATATTTTTAGAAATATTTAAGTAATAAAGACAGGGATGTATTTACCCATTTTGACTATTGTTGTGGGTGCGACCAGAGCTCGGGCGTTATAGTTTTTAACTTTATCTTGTATTTATTACTTATCCGTTTCCCGATTGGGCATATAATACTCTAGCCGTGCAATACCTCAATCGCCGCATTCTAAGAAAGAGAATATTAACGTAACTGAAACGACTGGACCGCGCGAACTGTGCGTCCTCATTTTAAACATAAAATATATCTACTTTGCCTTAAACATGTGTGTATTTGTATATATTACTTTGACATATGTGTGTATATATTTGTAACGTGCTCCCCAAGACCTTTCTTTTGGTATTGGTACTAAAGTTTATTTATTTTCGAAGTTAGAACCTTAGGTTTAAATTCCATCATATAAGATTTTAATAAAATGTCAATAGCCTATGTTACCCGGGTTATCATTGCGAATCGATTGACACCTCAATCACTAAAATCGGATCTGTAGTTTAGGCGCTACGGTGGAACATACAAACATACATAGACTGCCAAACTGCCCTTCCTTTTGGCTTCGTCGTAGTCGGGTAAAAAGAATAACCCAAACGCAAGGCGCACGGGCGCAGGTAGCATATGGGGGATTACGACAAAAAAATATTTAATCTTATTTTCATAACTCTAAATATTGTGCGCTTGATTTCTCAACGTTATTTCTCGGATCTCAATTTTGTTGCCGTCCAGTGCCCAGGTCAGACCAAGAGCAGCGCCAGCAGACAGGATCTTTATGACACTCGAAAATAAACTTTATTACTATTGGTTTAAAGGTGTGAACATAACATTTATGCTCAGTGCTGCCTAGCGGCCTTTACTCGCAACACTATCAAAGTAGGATGGCAAAATTGTACGGAGTTTGTCCTACCCGCTGCCAAGATGAAGATTGGTATTTACCGACGTTATCTAGTCTTACTATTACTGATTAGAAGTTTTATCGCTGAGATTCATTTTGGAAGTATATTACCTTAAGGCTTAAAGCATTTTGATAATTTCAATAAGGTTCTGGATGAAATAATAAATTATATACCTTCACAATATCAATATTATATAATGAAGTTATTTCCAAATGAAATACGACGTAGCGTCATTATTAAAAGATGTTCCTTATGAACTGTACTTTCATTTGACAAAAAGTTCGTCAATGGCCGCAGCGAGGACAAAATGCCCATTCTCCTTTGGCTGTGATGACTATATTTGTTTACTATAAAGGATAAGAATCAAAATTAAATAATCAAAATACAATGACAATTTTAAAAATCTCTTTATTTGATGGAACGCAAGTGCACTGTCACAGGTTACCGTTGCAGCCTACTGCCGTACATTGTGACATAACATTAACAATCTCAACTTGTATTCAGTAATTATACAATTTAATACAAAATAAATCCTGTGACAAAATAGCTATATTTGCGAATTACAAACAAAAAAATTCAGTCAGTTTTTTTATGCCTAAAATGAGTTTATTATTGGTTGGTAAAGTGCTAAATAAGGGTAGGTACACATCTATTAACAATGTATATTGCACAGAACGTAACGTACAGCAATAGGCTAGTTCACATCGAGGCTAGATCTCTGTCTAAGCCAAGCTAACACTACATTAGGTAGTTTCGGTGTCAACTGTGGAATGGTCGCTAAAATTTACTGAAGAATTAGCTTCAAACTTCAAATTGTTAAATTTAAAGACTGTAATTTACAATACTGGGGGCTCATTCTCTAAGGCAAAACAAAATATAACGTTTCAACAACGCGAATTTATCTATAATATGACGTATGTATTTAGAAGTATATAAGTATGTATATCAGTTGTCTGGTTACCATAGTACAGGCTCTGCCTAGTTTGGGATCAGATGGCCGTGTGTGAGCTGTGTCCCAAGATATTTATTATTTATTTATTTATTTATAATTATAGTTCAAGAACCCCGGGTCGCCAAATCTTTTTTTGTTCTGAAAATCACCGGGTAGTGTTATTATATACGTTTTCGACCATTTAACATTTTTTTGTTGAAAAGTATGGTAAGTTGAAAGAGATACCGCCTCTCTTAACCCTACACGTAACAGCACGTAAACTGTTTGGACTTAGTGAACAAGGCCCCTGAACTAGAAACTTAATTTATTTTAAATATTGACATTTCAATTCCTGAATACAACAGATAACAAAACATATTACCCTTTTACTGAAGCAATATGGTAAAAGGAAAACTTTTTGAAGTGAAACCTTCTTTATCGACATAAGGGAGAAATCAAAACTGTAACGTTTGTTTTGTTACGCATTTCTAAGTTATTTTTTTCCGTTACGCGCCATATTTATTTGTATCCATCCTATTATAATAAAAGCCTTCTGCTTAAACTTTATCTAATTTGATTTTAATTTAGCTTGATTTCTGTAAAGTTGTAAATAGTATATCATTTTCAAAAAATGATGTCATAACAAACTTTAATTTCTTACGTGTATACACTAATACACACACATATTTTTTTTTAATATAATTTGTTGTCACACCACTCCACAGCGACCGAAGTCCTAAGCACACAGAAGCCGCACTTCTCTTGTACACTAAGGCAAACCATATTGCTATCGTATGAGTGAAGCTGACCACATTTGTACGACATGAGCAACGCGTTATGTGCACTTTGTGCATATTTGGCACCAACAACATCTGCGCGTAGCATCAACTGGCCCTAAGTTTTACATCGATACAATATTAGCGCACATCAACTTGCTACTGATGCAATGCAAAAGCATAGACGGACATTTTGAATATTCTTTGTATTTCTATGGATACAAATCGTGTTACCTCTTAATTTAATATATGAGTTACGTATCCACGAATATAATATAGATTTGTATCGATGCAAAAACAATATATTTGGACCGAAACCCTCGCAACAGCAGTCATAACCCGACGTGATATTAAATGCAATTACCGAAAAAATAACATTAATATTTACATGTAGTATGTATGTACATAAATAGGGGGACTCACCCCCTCCCTGATATGTGAAACAAAAAACGTGTACTTATTTACAAATCATACAAAAAATGAGTATGTATTGTTGTGGCTCATTGGAACGAGATTCCTGGACGATAACTAATATCTCTTTACAAGGAATATAACTTTAGAACTAAATATAGCGTTCTACTTGCCTAATGTACGACGGTAGAAAATATAAAGGTGCTGCTCCACTGCGGCGCTCGGAGACAATACGCACGTGTTAATCTTCACTTTGTATAGGAATGGTAGTGATAGCATCCACTACAAACCAGGGCCACGCTACGCATGACACAAACGAAAAAGCGTACATACGAAATAACGTGAACGTGCATATCGTGAACGGCGTGCGCCGCATTGGAGCTGTGCCTTAACTATGATATACAAGAGAGAGGCTCCCCACGTTGGCGCGTACGAATCTCAAATACACAAACACAATAAAAATATAACTTAAAATTTGATACGTAATACCAGTGAAATAAAATGTATAACGCGAACATTTTTCGATTGTTTTCTTGTAAAACTGATAATAAAAATGGCGTCACAACGGGATTCCTTCTCGTAAAACAATAACATCTAGTGTGGACTAACATAACGAACGAAACACTTTACACAACGAAAATAGTCATATTTACAACACGTGTAGCGTACGCACAACATTAACATATACAAGTATAAATACTTTCACATTAGTATAGAAAAAAACACAAGGTCTCAATTCCGTCTTGAATAAAAAAAAATGTGCGTCTCGGGACGCTCTACAGAAGTGATAACTTAAATAAATCTAAGTTGCGGCAGCAGTAGGCAGGCAAGGAGGAGCCTGCCCACTGCTGCCGTATGCGTGAGAGAAAGGGAAGCCAGATAGAGTGGCTCCGTAACGCGTTACGGTACGAAGCGGTTTACCCTGCCATAAGAAGTTATCACTTCAAAAATATCTTTTAAACCTGCTAGCAGTCAATCAGGTTAGTTGTGCGAGGTAGGGATCTTCAATTATGACCACGAAGGCTCGCATTGCAAAAACAACTTTACACCATGCGGATAAGGTTGAATTTTCGATAAAATGTTTTTTTCCAAACTCTCACCAGTTTGGTGCCATTGAATACATTTTTGGCTGACTTTTGTTCGAGACTGAGTATCGAGGGTTTTTTTCTATATCAATGTACTTACTTTCAAAATAAATGTTCCCTTCCCTGGACGCAAGTGACATTCCTAAAAGCGTTAACGATCATAGAAAATCGCTTAAATGACATTAAATGTATGTATATAATATTTTCCTTAAAGAAAAACTTACTATCAATGTGGGTCGCACATCACTAGTATTCTTGTTGACCCCTCGTGCTAAGCTAAATGATTGTTACGAGAGGTCACGTCGGTAGTGCAATGGTTGGGTATCGAACCGCATACGTGACGTACACTTGTCACTTCCACACATTTGAGCGATATGATCAGTGTTGACGCTTTTAGAAGTGTCTCTTATCTTGGAGGCTGAACTATTTGCGTGAGAAATGACAAAATTAATTTTAGATTCGTTTTAAAATCTAGTTCAAATACTGTACCAAATAAAAAGAACATTCAACAAATACTTGTACCAAAACTGTTTATTTTTAAACACATAATAATATTAATTTATGATAACACTGAAAAAAATCTATAGTAAATAGGAATGGCAACAAAATATCCACAAAACAAACTATTTGTCAATTTTTATATTGCTTCGAGATCATTGCGCCTACAGACAACGTTCCAAAGCGAACTACACCCGGGGGTGGCGCTATTAAACACATTAATACCAACATAAAAAACAGGCATACATTTAATATCTTGTCTTAATAATCATGAACGTAACTTTTTCTAAAAACAGTAAATATAGAAAACAAAAGTCTTGGACATGAATATTAAAAATCTCCGTTCTCGATTATCGATAAAACTCGTTCCGTACAAGTTTATCGAGTCATTATGTAAAACCTACCGGACAACCGTGAACCTTATTTCAAAGGATTTAAGGTTGATTTTCGGTTTCGACTGTCATTCGATGGGCCTTACATCTGAGTCTTCGCATTTTATCGTGATATCTACCGACAGATCCGTCGCTCGTCATACGTAAAGACCAAGGTTGTACCTTCGTCAGTCAATGTTAATAAATGTCGCGTTGTCCTGCGGTCTACAGTAGGTGTTCACTGTAGACACGCTTGCAACTTCTCGATCCACTCCTGCGCAGCGTTCGCGTCGCTCGCGCAAAAGTTGTATGTGCGTCGACTTGTGCGCAACTGGTAAGAAAAAGAGCTAGTTTTAAAACAGTGCTTCGTAATTTATTATACCTAGAACCATATCGATCACATCATCTTTCAATCAAAAGAACCGCATCAAAATCAGTCAAGTCGTTAAGAAGCTACGCTGCAAACAGACAGACTAATCTTTCATTAAACCCCAAAGCAGAAAGTATAACAACCCTCTTTTTGTGTTAAATATTAAAAATCCATATGTTATCGACATACTTTTGTTTTATATTTTAATAATCAAAATCGAACTAGCAGTTTAGAAAAAAATGGCAACATGGATTTGCATAAACAATCATCTTCTCACCCCAAATGCATACTTATACCATCACCCTTCCGTCGTGGGTAATAAATACAGTCTGTAATAGTTGTACAGCCTTATTTGCATACAGAAAATCGTACTGTGTAAACAAGCCTTTTGAATATACGTTGGCAATTTCGGTTTTATAAAACCTATACTTGTTAACATAACTATTAGTCACTAAAGTTTTAAGAAAATTGGCACGCCAAGGCCAGTGAAAAAATCTGAAACTAAAGAATTATTAATTCAGAGTACACTTACATCAAAGAAGGATCGGTCGTCGCATTTCTTGGGCGGGCCGGGAGCGGGCTGCGCCTGCGTCACTGTTATCACTTCCGCTAGATCTGTACAAACGAAACATTAAAAAAAAAGTAAATACCATAAACTAACACGCAAGTGGCCTTTAGAAAGGGTTTATGTATTACTTACCAATAAATCCTTTGCAGTGCGAGTCCTCCATCGCGTCGTAATACCGCAGCTGATGCTTTATAGAATCCAGTACGAACCAACTGTAACACACAAATTGAGTTTTCGGAAATCTTTATTGTACAGGCAAGGAATACTTATAGAGAGTGGGAACATTTTTAATTAACAAGTAATTATTCCGTATAAATGTGTTAACTTTCTTACAGACATTCAAAAACAATAAGGTCGAATTTCGCGTAAACTGACATTACCATGGCAACAGCTTTGATATTTAATACTTTGAAGGTTTCAAACGATTTATCGTCAAAATTGGTCATGAGACTTCTACCAGTCAACGGGTAATGTTTTCTTTGCATAATTTATCTGGCGAAATTTATAATGTCCCCACGTACCGTTGCTTCCAGCCTTTGAGTAGCGCCCCCCGCTTGTACAGGTGCCCCTCGTGCGTTCTGTTCTCCGCAACGTTCGACGAGAACTGCTCGTAGTACTGCTGAGATGACGACTGTAAGGTTGCTACACCTGGATATTACATAAACGAATGTATACACGATTGTATAGTAAAAAGATAAGTGAAAATCCTATCAATGTGTGGTGTGGTGTCTCTTTTTTTAAACTGATGGTGGGTAATTAATTTAAGGAAGGGATAACGTGCAAACACGCTTGTACAAAGTATCTATGAGTGGGTGTATGCTACATTGACCGTCTGGGACTCTGGGAGTGAGTGTGTGAATGAGTCTAAAAAATGACCGTATGTGAATGTGCATTGTGTGTGTCTTTCTGTGCGTGCGTGGTGTGTGGTGTATGTCTGTGTGCCTGTGTGTGTGTGCCTGTGTGTGTGTGTGTGTGTGCCTGTGTGTGTGTGTGTGTGCGCCTGTGTGTGTGTGTGTGTGTGTGTGTGTGTGTGCGCCTGTGTGTGTGTGTGTGTGCCTGTGTGTGTGTGTGTGCGTGCCTGTGTGTGTGCCTGTCTGTGTGCTTGTGCGTGTGTGTCTGTGTGCGCTTTTGTGTGTGTGTGCCTGTGTGTCTGTATGTCTGTGTGTGTATGTGTGTGTGTGTATGTGTGTGTGTGTATGTGTGTGTGTATGTTTAACTTAACAACGCTTGTAAAAAGTTATGGTGTGTGAATGAGTGAGTTTGTATTTATTTACCAGCGGCAAGCGGTGGTCGCAACGAGTCAGCATCGGGCGGGGGCGGCGCTTTGTACTTAGTGCAGGGCGGGGCCCACGCCTCTGCACAACGTTCATGGCACGCGGCGCCGCAGTCTACGCAGCGGACGCCTGTCTGCGATACAGAGAGGTGCCATATTATAAAGAAAATGTTATATCAAATGAAACTCTAAAAAGAACCCTTGAAGAGACTACTAGCTTATACAGGGACTTGAAACAGAAATACGATACTCTGGTAATAGAAAGTTGCGCTGCCAACGACAAAATTAGATATCTTGAAGACGAAGTAGACGCACTCCAACGAAAACAGCTTGAAAGTCTAATAGAAATCAAAAATGTTCCAGTCACTGACAACGAAAACCTGCATGAGATCGTAAATCAGCTGCACAATTCATTAAAATTATCTATTACCCCACATCAAGTACGTCAAGTGTACAGAAAAAAAATTGGCCAAAATAAACCAATCTTTGTCGAGTATCAAACTGTACAAACTCGTGCAAATATACTTAAAGCAATTAAATCCTACAATATTAACAACAAAGAAGATAAATATAACACTAAAGCACTGAATATATCAGGCGATCCACGACCAGTCTACATCTCAGAAGCATTGACACCAAATGCCAGGAGACTCTTCTATCAATGTCGAGATTTAAAAAAGAAGCACGATTTCAAGTTTTGCTGGGCTTCCAATGGAAGAATATTTCTCAAGAAATCAGAGGACCAGCCAGCGATACTGATTAAGTCATCTGAACAAATTCAAGGTATCATGAACAGCATTACTTCCCCGTCGTTGGAACTTTGACTAATATCCTTGAAAAAGTCGCTTCCACTACTAGAATTGTTTTTCTTTTACTTTAATTTTTTAATAATACTAATAGTTAAGTCGCTTAGGGTCTCTATGCTACACATAACTCATAACTCGAATCACGCACATATAAAAACACAAAATATACATAACACTTACATACTTCACAGTACTCACAGTTATCATATTCACAATTCGTTCACATACATGCCACAATTTCATTACAGTTACAAGGAGTGTAAGCGCTGTGCTGCCAACAGAATGTTTAAAATTATTTTTTATAAACAGAATGGGTGATTTACACTATATCGCAAATGACATCGAGGAATCGATAAACGTTGGCACAGCACATAGCGTAGATATTCCTGAAAACTGTAAAAAAATACTTGGTGAATCTAATACGTACAAAATATTGACTCAAAATATAAGAAGTTTAAAACACAATTTTGATGACTTTGAGGTCTTGCTAAGTAAACTAGATGTAGAATTTGATTTTATAATTCTGACCGAATGTTGGCTCTCTAAAAATGCGATACTACCTAAAATTTTCTCATATAAAACATACGCTACCGCTGAAACAATAAATCAAAATGATGGCATTGTTATATACTATAAAGAGTTTCTAAAACCCAAGATTATCGAGCCTGTAAAATCCACTGATGAAATGAACTGCCTAGTATCCACTATTGAAAACGCTATCGCTATTATCTCAATTTATAGATCACCTGCGTTCAAAAATATTGATCGTTTCCTTACTACCCTTGATCGTATCCTGAATAATTTAAAACAATATCCAAACATTCTCCTAATTGGAGACATAAATATAAACATTTTAGACAACAGTAGTGCCAGTTCATCGAGATACATGGATTTACTAGCCAGCCACGGCCTGTTGCCAACACATAACTTCCCTACTAGAAAAGAAAATTGTCTAGATCACTGCTTTCTAAAAACTACATCTCTATCTCAAACTATCGTCTGTGATTCCACAATTACTGACCACTCGTCTGTGATGGTTTCTGTATTAAAAAAATCCAAAAATCTTGCTAACAAAATATCCAAAACATATAAAAAAGTGGATTACCAGGCTATTATTGCAGACTTAAAACAAATGGATTGGTCATCAATCATATCAGAAAATGACGACTGCAATGTCATGACTAGTGCATTTATAACGGCAGTAGCGGACACAATGAAGAAGCACACGGTGACGTCTAAACTATCACGGAGGAAACGCCCCATAAGACCGTGGATAACGTCTGGTTTATGCCGCTGTATTAGAAACAGAGACCAACTTCATAAAAAACTTCGCAAAGACCCCGAAAACGTCATTCTACGCGTAACATACAGAAGATACCGTAATACATGTAATAATCTGTTAAAAAAACTTAAAAATAACTATCTAAGATCTGAAATAAATAAACATAAAAATAATCTCAAAAAACAATGGTCACTGATAAAAGATACGTGCAATCTGACTGAACAAAGTAGTGACCAAGATGAACTATTAAAAATTAAACATGATGCGCAAAGTTCAGTTAATAACGTGAACAGTTACTTCGCGAAAGTGTGTTATAATTTAGCCAAAGTTATACAGAAGAATAACCAAGTTTTACCTAAAATCCCCTCTGTTAGGTCCTCAAACATTAACTCGTTCGCATTTTTACCAACGGAGACGGATGAAGTAAAAACTATAATAATAAATTTGAAACCATCTAATGCTACTGGTTGCGATGAAATTCCTATTTCAATATTAAAATTAGGCGTAGATACTTTGGCCAGTCCCATAGCCACGATATGTAATCAATGCATGTCGAGAGGCGTTTTTCCTGATGTCCTTAAGAGGGCCTTGATAATTCCTATTTACAAAGCGGGGGACAGAGGCTGTGTCGCTAACTACAGGCCTATATCGTTGCTGCCATCCTTGTCCAAGGTTCTTGAGAAGGTCATTAACATAAGACTAACTTCCTACCTAGAATCACAAAATCTTTTATCTATCAACCAGTTCGGTTTTAGAAAAAACAAATCGACTGACGATGCGATAGCAATCCTAACTTCTACCATTGTTGATAGCCTGGACAGGGGTCAGAAGATCATAGGTGTTTTCCTTGACCTAGCAAAAGCGTTTGACACAGTCTCTGTTCCCCTACTTCTCGCAAAGCTGGAACACCTAGGAATTCGTGGTACAGCCTTAAAGCTATTCACAGACTATCTGACGAATAGAACTCAATGTGTTAGAATAAATGGCATTGTGAGTGGGCTGGAAGATATCACATTTGGTGTGCCACAAGGTAGCGTTATAGGACCCACGCTCTTCCTTATTTATGTAAATGACCTGTGTGAATTAAAGTTGAGACAGGGCCGGGTGGTAGCGTATGCGGATGACACTGCCCTTTTATTTACTGGTAAGTCATGGAAAGAGGCTAATGACGTAGCTAATTTAGGTTTCCAACAGGTTACAGAATGGCTACAGGTAAATCTACTTACCCTAAATGCACTTAAAACTAAATACATATCTTTCAGTATCACAAAAAACACTCAGCCACCTCCTGGAATTATTCAACTAAAGGCTCATTCTTGGAATATGTCCGGAGAATGTTCTTGTCATGAATTAGATAAAACTTCCTCAATTAAATACCTTGGATTAATCATTGACCAACATTTGAATTGGCATGAACATATTTCAAAGCTTACTTCTAGAATTAGAAAACTAATTTATATTTTTAAAAATATTCGTTCTTTTTGCCCGCAAAATATAATCTTATTAGTCTATTTATCCTTATGCCAGTCCATCATAACTTATGCCATTGCTGCTTGGGGAGGTGCATCCAAAACAGTCCTTATTAATTTAGAAAGAGCGCAACGTGCAGTTCTCAAGGTTATGAGTCACAAAAGATTCAGATACCCCACCTTTTCGTTATACTCTGAATTATCAGTTCTTACAGTGAGGCAACTGTTTATCAGAAACATAATACTAACACAACATAAAAATACACCTGATTATACTCACAGAAGAAGGAAAGATATTGTTTACTCTGTGCCTCATTGTAAAACCTCATTTGCAAAAAGATTTATATTATTTTTAGGTCCCTCTATATATAATAAAATATCAAAGCAAATTCAAATTCGCCATCTTAATAAACATGCATGTAAAACTGAAATTTTTAAGCTTCTAAATTCATTAAATTACGACAATACGGAACAATTGTTTAAATCCACTGCGTAAAAAAAAAAATCACCAGATACCATACCACGACACACACACACACACACCTTTACTTACACTTACATACATACATACATACATACATACCCTTCCAAAACGATAATAATAAAAATGATAATAGTCGGTTTAATTGCGACCTACCTTTATTCTATTATGTAACTGCTATACTAACAATGTACCTATCTGTTTACAAAGTACTTTGCTTTCTTTTTGCTTGCATTCATCAACTGTTATTATCTATACTCATAAAAACAAAAAAAAAAAAAACAACAAAAATATTATCTGTTGCAAAATGTGCACATAGCATCAATATAAGCAAGCGAAGCTTCTATAAACCTTGCATATACTATGTCAACTTTTAGATCCACCCGCAAATTATATAAAATTGTAATGAAATATTTTATGTTTGCCTCCGCTAAATGTAACGTTAACTTAGTACGATAAAGTGTTTTGTAACATTGCTGAATTAATTAAATGCCACTAGCCTAATGTTTCAACTAGCCTATACCGCGGCCGATGAAAACTGTTTCACCGTAATACAGTTTATACTAGTACGGGAAACAGGGTGAATCAGTTCTGTGTAAGCTAACAACTTTAGACTTAACCAGTTATAGTGAACCATTTGTTTTTGGATGTATTTGTAAGGATTTGTTGGTAAGTTGTTGGCTATGTACGCAAATAAAGATGGTTTTTTTTTTTTTTTTTTTTTTTTTATTTTGAATTGTCACAAAAGCTTTGACGATTGAGGAAATTAATCCCTTTGGCATCCTTTAATAGTCAGTTAAGAGTGATAGTAAGAAAAATAGATTGCCGGCTCATTAATAAAAATAGTTTAGCTCTACCTTTGAATATGGTTTTTCAATGCAGGTTATACATACACAAGCAAATCCCCTATACGCTCGCGGACAAGCTATATTATATCGAAATCTCAGTAAAGAAGTTCATAAGCTAAAGGTAAGTAGAAAGGTAGGTAGGTATAGAGTCAGCCAGCAGCTCTATCTCTATCACACAGTATCACTACCAACCCGGCTTACCTTGAGCGGCCCCCACAGCAGGTCCTGGCAGTGGTCGCAGCGCGCGGGCGCGGCGGCGGGCGCGGCGGCCCAGCGGTGCGCGGGCGCGGGCGGCGGCGGCGCGGCCGCCAGCCTGCCGCGCGCAGCAGCTCTATCTCTATCACACAGTATCACTACCAACCCGGCTTACCTTGAGCGGCCCCCACAGCAGGTCCTGGCAGTGGTCGCAGCGCGCGGGCGCGGCGGCGGGCGCGGCGGCCCAGCGGTGCGCGGGCGCGGGCGGCGGCGGCGCGGCCGCCAGCCTGCCGCGCGCAGCAGCTCTATCTCTATCACACAGTATCACTACCAACCCGGCTTACCTTGAGCGGCCCCCACAGCAGGTCCTGGCAGTGGTCGCAGCGCGCGGGCGCGGCGGCGGGCGCGGCGGCCCAGCGGTGCGCGGGCGCGGGCGGCGGCGGCGCGGCCGCCAGCCTGCCGCGCGCAGCAGCTCTATCTCTATCACACAGTATCACTACCAACCCGGCTTACCTTGAGCGGCCCCCACAGCAGGTCCTGGCAGTGGTCGCAGCGCGCGGGCGCGGCGGCGGGCGCGGCGGCCCAGCGGTGCGCGGGCGCGGGCGGCGGCGGCGCGGCCGCCAGCCTGCCGCGCGCAGCAGCTCTATCTCTATCACACAGTATCACTACCAACCCGGCTTACCTTGAGCGGCCCCCACAGCAGGTCCTGGCAGTGGTCGCAGCGCGCGGGCGCGGCGGCGGGCGCGGCGGCCCAGCGGTGCGCGGGCGCGGGCGGCGGCGGCGCGGCCGCCAGCCTGCCGCGCGCAGCAGCTCTATCTCTATCACACAGTATCACTACCAACCCGGCTTACCTTGAGCGGCCCCCACAGCAGGTCCTGGCAGTGGTCGCAGCGCGCGGGCGCGGCGGCGGGCGCGGCGGCCCAGCGGTGCGCGGGCGCGGGCGGCGGCGGCGCGGCCGCCAGCCTGCCGCGCGCAGCAGCTCTATCTCTATCACACAGTATCACTACCAACCCGGCTTACCTTGAGCGGCCCCCACAGCAGGTCCTGGCAGTGGTCGCAGCGCGCGGGCGCGGCGGCGGGCGCGGCGGCCCAGCGGTGCGCGGGCGCGGGCGGCGGCGGCGCGGCCGCCAGCCTGCCGCGCGCAGCAGCTCTATCTCTATCACACAGTATCACTACCAACCCGGCTTACCTTGAGCGGCCCCCACAGCAGGTCCTGGCAGTGGTCGCAGCGCGCGGGCGCGGCGGCGGGCGCGGCGGCCCAGCGGTGCGCGGGCGCGGGCGGCGGCGGCGCGGCCGCCAGCCTGCCGCGCGCAGCAGCTCTATCTCTATCACACAGTATCACTACCAACCCGGCTTACCTTGAGCGGCCCCCACAGCAGGTCCTGGCAGTGGTCGCAGCGCGCGGGCGCGGCGGCGGGCGCGGCGGCCCAGCGGTGCGCGGGCGCGGGCGGCGGCGGCGCGGCCGCCAGCCTGCCGCGCGCAGCAGCTCTATCTCTATCACACAGTATCACTACCAACCCGGCTTACCTTGAGCGGCCCCCACAGCAGGTCCTGGCAGTGGTCGCAGCGCGCGGGCGCGGCGGCGGGCGCGGCGGCCCAGCGGTGCGCGGGCGCGGGCGGCGGCGGCGCGGCCGCCAGCCTGCCGCGCGCCAGCAGCTCCGCCGTGCCGCGCTTGTGCCACGCCAGCGTCGCGCGCCGGACCACGCCCGACGACATCGACGAGTTGCGCTGGTGTATACACAACCATATTGTTAAACATATTATTATTAAAGCCTAATAAACGTCAGTATTTACTCAGCAACGACTAGTTTCACTTGTCTCCCACGTAGATAACTTACATGGCGACCTTGTAATGAGAGCGCTAGTGTATGCGCGCGTAAGCGTAAAAGGGTACGTTAGTGGAACGTGTGAACATTATTGCATTGAGTTTGACCTTGAAGTGCTGGATAGCTCAAAGCAATGTTTTTTGTTCCGGAATTTCAAAAGTCGTGATAGAAAATGGGTTCAACCAATTCTAAGGAGGAGGTCGTTATCGCCCTAACTGCTGGAGTTGGCGTCTAGGCCGGTGCAAGGAAAAATTCCTATCCGATATAGTCTAGACCAGTGCAAGGAATAATTCCTATCCGATATTGTCTAGGCCGGTGCAAGGAAAAATTCCTATCCGATATTGTCTAGGCCGGTACAAGGAAAATTTCCTATCCGATAAGGTCTAGGCCGGTGCAAGGAAAATTTCCTATCCGATATTGTCTAAGCCGGGGTAAGGAAGAATTCCTATCCGATATAGTCTAGGCCGGTTCAAGGAAAAATTCCTATCCGATATTGTCTAGGCCGGGATAAGGAAGAATTCCTATCCGATATTGTCTAGGCCGGTGCAAGGAAAAATTCCTATCCGATATTGTTTAGGCCGGTGCAAGGAAAATTTCGTATCCGATATTGTCTAGGCCGATGCAAGGAAAAATTCCTATCCGTTCTGAAACGATTAACGAGGTTTAGGCATTATTCCTATCTCTCAGCTACTTATACTCGTTTTTCACCGCAGCACCCCTCCCTCGCGACCCGCGTCGTCACTGTCGTCATTCCGTCGGAAGTTCTCGAATGACGCCCGCGCCGTCCTATTCGGATGTTTCTATGTAGGTTGAGGTGAAGAAGTTGGCATTTG
Source organism: Plusia festucae (assembly GCA_950381575.1). Lineage (NCBI taxonomy): Eukaryota > Metazoa > Arthropoda > Insecta > Lepidoptera > Noctuidae > Plusia > Plusia festucae. The sequence continues at coordinate 10,875,200 of OX494442.1, forward strand.
GAGTGCTGATTATCTTCGGATCGACATATTCGTGCGAGCAAGCGTTTTCTTGCATGAATATAATTAAAAGTAAAGTAAGAAGCCAACTAACAAATGAAAATTTAGTGTCGTGTTTGAAACTTTTTGAACAGGGTCCATAATATTGTACCTAGCTTTAAGCCTCTTTAACATCTATTGTAACATTATGGAATGCAAATAAATATATGAATATGAAACTTAAAACAACAAATTATGAGGGTAAAAATAAATAGAAAGCCAAATAAAAACACAAAACACAACCGAAATGAAAAACGCGGAAGGATTCTGTAGCGTCTTCACAGACAACCACAGACAACATGTCACCGTCAAAGACAAAAATAGTGCTGCACTTTTCGATTCGGTTTCCTTATGAATCGACACAACACTGAATCGATCCTGTGATATTTTGATCCATTATTAATTGGATTTAAAAGAAGAAGCATTTCCTCAAAGATATCAGTTGATTAAAGACGAAAGAATTGAGCATTTCAATAATTATGTTAAAAACAAAACCAACTACATGAGCCGATTGATCGGTCGATTACCTATATCGATCATTCGTTTAATTATTGATAGAGATAAATTGCATTCATACTATTTGTAGTCACACCACTATTTTAATGGTAACATTTCGAATGTACCTAGTTCGAACATCATTTGATAAGCTTTTAAAAACATAAAATAACTCCGGCCTTTACGTAAAGGAGTGAATAATTGAAAAATCGTAGAAAATTAATTAAATTTGATTCATATATATGAAATCTATGGACGCTTAAAAAAGTCCAGACCAAATTCTGCCATTGTTCTTTATCCCAACGTTCTAAAGGCATGCAAAGCCAACGCTCCCATTGAATTGGTTGCTCAAAAGTATGTTATTGTTATTTTTTATTTTTAAGTACAAGTTACATTGTTTTGTAAAGTTTAAATTTTCTACTTGAATAACCATGCAGAGCCATCGCTCTCATTGAATTTGTTTGCTCAATTGTTTGTTGTTAAAGTTCCTACAAGTTAGTGTTGTAAGTAAGTAAATGTTCCTCCCCCCTTAAACACCTCACGATATTTATGGACGCCCCTTAATTGCTTTAATTTTTATCTTATTCATTATCATGTGATTATTTGTTGTGAAAAACACTACTTATTTATAAATAAATAGATATTTTTCTAATGAATAAATAGGTTACTTTTTTTATCAACAAACTGATATGAAAGTATAGAGGCTATTTATTGTTGGCAAGAAAAAATCTTGTGGCTCTTTAAAAACTTGAAATTTTGTAAATAGTAAATTTTGGCTCTTCCGACTCAAAAGGTTGCCGACCCCTGGTCTAGGCCGGTGCAAGGAAAATTTCCTATCCGATGTTGTCTAAGCCGGGGTAAGGAAGAATTCCTATCCGATATAGTCTAGGCCGGGGCAAGGAATAATTCCTATCCGATATTGTCTAGGCCGGTGCAAGGAAAAATTCCTATCCGATATTGTATAAGCCGGTGCAAGGAAAAAATCCTATCCGATGTTGTCCAGGCCGTCCGCCTTGACAACATCGGATAGGAATTTTTAATATGAACAGAAATCTGAAATAGATAAGCAAATAAAAAATATGCTAGACGATGGCTGAATTGAAGAATTTAGGAGTCCATTGTCAATTCCGTTGTTATTAGTTCCGAAAAACTCGACAACACAGGCACAAAAAAATTGCGCATCCTAATCGATTACCGTAAATTAAATAATCAGTTACAGAATGAGGAATTCCCGTCACCAAAAATATCAGAAATATTAGACTCAATTAGACCCTATTTGCAGCTGTGTACTTTACGGATCTTGATTTATGTCAAGTATACACGATTAATTTAAAAGGAGTGCGTATATTCTACAAGGTAATATAATAATATCCTTATGCAGTCATTTTCTATACCACATTTCAATTAAATCTCAAGTATAATTTATTTTCTGTTTCTGGTCCAAAACAAATAAAGAGTTTCCGAGAAATTTGCAAGTAAACAATTAACGAGATGAAAAATCAACGATCCACTAAACTACGACTAACCTGTAACTCTAACGTATTGGGCAGTTCGAGCTGGTCCCACCTCACGCGCCACTTCTGCGGCAGGTGGCCGAGCTCCAGCTCCAACTGTCGTATCCTCTCCAAGAGACCCGTGAAGGCGTCGGGCATGCTGCGAGGTATACTGTCGTAACTGTAGGGAAAAAATATTATAATATTAGTGACCAGCTAACTTTTGGGATAGAAATTGGGAAAGTAATTCAGCTGACTTAAGGGCCTTTTAACATAAAATGGCACCGCAGCAATGAGTTTTTCAGTTCTCAATCATACTCAATTCAGAAATTTTGTTAGAAATATTCCAAAAGGTTGCGCGGATGTCCGTTTGACCGAGGGCTCCAGCCGTTGGCAGCTCAATATTTCTTGGCATCACTACATATTTCAGAGTATCGGCCGCTGATATGAATGAATTCGGTATGAATTGAACTCAAGGAAACAAAGTTGGAAAACAATGGTTTTAAACCCTTTATGCGAGTTTTTTGTGTTCTGAAGCAACTCGCATAAAGATTCGAGGTATTTTGTTGACCCTAGTAGTGCCAGTTTATTTAGCTGGGGACTTACAGAAGGTACAAAAGAACATACAGCGCTCCGTGCAACAACTTCTCGTTAGTACAGCCACACTTGCAGCGCTCACCACACACACTGGAGTTTATGACTCACCCAGCAGTGACCACCCTGCGCTGCGGATGCCGAGACTCGGGTTCCGCCGGCGCCAGGACCTCCAGGTCATACGGCGCTCCGTGCGACAGCTCCTCGCTCGTGTAGTACAGCCACACTTCTAGCGCACTCACTGATGATACCGGCCGTAAAACCTTAAATTAGATGTCAATTTAATGATGTCAAATCAAGATTCAACTCAATACACAGCGTCCTAATGCGGTGATGAAGCAATTCGTTATCTAGTCGCTGAAGCTCTGACTGACCGTAAACTACAAGTTTGGCTTGACCGTAAACTATAGTTTGGCGTCAGGCTAGCGGTCTGAAGCGCGCTGTTAAGTACGAACTCAATTTGGAGTACGCGTTAAATTTTAGGACCCCTAAAAGTCTTGGAGATGCGTTGCGTTTTACGTATCGGCCCAGATATCTAGGATTCGGGAACCAGAACATAGATATTTTTTTTAGCTTGAAAATAGTTTTGAAATTTGTCTTGAAAAAAGTAAAAAAAACCATTTGTAATTAAAAGTGAAATAAATCAATACTCACAGGATTATCCAGATCCGGCGTATACAGGAAGTTATAGAATATGGGCGACTTCTGATGGTGTCGGTCGATATAGTCGAAGAGCGAGTGTCCGAGCGTGGGTGCGCGCGGTGAGCCTCCGGGAGGGGCGGGCGCTGCGCCCTCCTCCTCCGAGCCCCCGCCCGTCTCCACGCCCTGCTCATACAGGTACGCCTTCAACATACACGCGGGGTTATTGTACTTGCCCTACATAGTCGGAGAGCGAGTGCGGGGCGGCGCGAACAAGGCTAGTGTTTCCATATGTACCCCATTTAAAAGTCCGAGAAGTAAATTGTTGAAACTACACAAAATACCTATCTGCAGAAAAAAGTATGTGTGTGTGCTGAAATAACAAATTGATCACTCAGTCACTTTCATGGATCTAACAACAACTCTTAAGCTAAAATCCATACATCAAACCAAGTGCCAAAAAATATAAATACATACACTCTAAAAACAACCCCCCTTCTGATGAAAACATAACATAAACATATAAGTAACTATAACACTTACCATTCTGCTAGTATCAGCCCTCTTATCATCAGCGGCGGTGATGCCAAGCTCGGCGCGTTGTGCCTCATTGTCCAACAGGAAGGTACGGAACCGGCACGACACGCTGTGGTACGCCACGAAACGGAGGTAGTACTCGTTGAACTCGAACGCGAGGGGAAACTGCTTTTGTAGCTATTGGAAAAAAAAAAGATATAACATTGTTTTCAATAATATACACACATCAAAAGTGTCTAGGGATCAACATATATTTTTGCAATAACTTTTCTCCTGATTGATATTAATTAAAATTTTCTTTAAGGATTCATCGAATAAAGTGTTTTCGTTTGTCACAGTAACGATAAACCAAGTCACCTTTGCATTAATAAAGAAATTTGCCATTTTCCTAATAAAGGGATTTTTGACATTTGAACCACTAACACAAAAGTTCGAAAAAAAGACTGAAATAACAGTTTTCTTTAAAATTTTATTGGGTAACTTAAACAATTAATAATCCGTGTTTCTACCGCGAACACTAACAACACAAGAACATCGTTTTGGCATACTCAAAATGAGTTCATCCAAATCACGCTGTGGAATGGCCGCCCATGTTCGTTGCAACAACAAAAAAAGGTCTTCTTGCGACTGGATACCCTCCATATTCGGCAGAGCTCTTCTCTGTAGCATATCCCATGCATGCTCAATCGGGTTCAAGTCTGGCGACTGAGCAGGCCAGGGCAGGACATTGATGTTAGCTGCGGCGAGAGTCTGTCTTACAACTCTTGCGGTGTGCGGTCGTGCATTATCATGCATTAACTGAAATAAGGGACCGATTTGCACTTGTAGAGGAACGATGACGTCTGATACAATCGTCTCAGCATAAATTTGAGCGTTGAGGTTGCTTCTGATCCAAATCAACTCAGTTCTTCCGCCGATCCAAATACCCGCCCATACCATGATGGTTCCACCACTATAAGGATGGACTTCCTGGCAGGATTTTAATCGCTGTTGGCGTCCAGGGGTTCTCCAGTGTCGTATACGTCTTGTATCCGGTCTCATACCAAAACGAGACTCATCAGAAAAGCACACGAAACGCCATTGTTCTTCTGCCCAATTTCTGTGTTCAAGAGCCCATTGATATCGAATCCTACGATTGTGCATTGCTATAGGTGGTACCCGTAGCGGTCTTCGGGAATGAAGGTTCACTTCATGCAAGCGGTTTCTGACTGTTTGGTCGCTAATTAAGTTCCCTGGAGAGTGATGAAGCCTCACGGCTAACATCATGGCGGTTATTGTTGGAGCTCTTCGAGTTAAGATTTGAATGTATCGGTCTTGTCTCCGTGTGGTGCAGCGATACCGTCCTTCATGGCGCTCAGCCACGGTACCAGTGCTTCGGTAACGTGTCCAAAGTCGACTGATAACACTCTGACTTGTATTCAGAGCTAAAGCCACAGTACGTTGCCGGGAACCAGCTTCTATCATTCCCACGGCTCTGAGCATTTCTTCCCTGCTTAAATGACGTCGCCGCTCCATAATAACGTTGGTTTTAATCAGTAGTAGGGAAACAGTAGCACTAATAATGTCTTCAATGCGTTGTATGTTTTTATAGGGAAAATATTGACAGCTGATTTTCATCTTTTACTCGAATTTGATTCACAGTTCCTGATTCGAATTATGAAATGCACCAAAAAGGATCCATATAAATTTATAAAATCATAAATTTATTACAAAGCCACATCTCAATCTCAAGAAATCCGCATAAAAATGCTTGATCCCTAGACACTTTTGATGTGTGTAGATTCAGGACTTCGGTTTAGTCTTATAGTAGGACGATCCCGATGTGTGTGCACCGTTAACTGCATAAATAATAATGGATTCGCAGTTTACCACGGGCAGTCGCGCTCAACTTTTTTTTTCGTTGTAGAAGTTGTAATGATTTCAACCCATTACACATACTGACGACTGTGTCACGGGGATATGTCGGACTAAACACACCCCGGTCCCGGTCTGGTCTTTGCCGAGGGAGCGCTGAACTAGCCAACGGAAATAAAGAGCAAAACATCGAGGAAACAAGTCAACACGAACAAATTATTTACTTTGTCATCAGGGCCTTTATTTATAAAAACACTACTTTGATCAACCAAAATCACATGGAAATTGGTTTTCGCTGATTCTGTTCTTTTTAAGAATACTTTAGACGTTATCGGCGGTTTTGTGACTGTGGAACCCTCACCTGGTGTACAGCATCCAGGAACATGAGGAAGGTGGGCGTGAAGCCCTGCTGCGGCGTGGCTCCTATATTAGAGCGCTGCTGAAATTTGTGTCCCAGCGCCAGCCACTCCTTCTCGACCAGGATACGGAAACCTTCCAGTGTCCGGTAGTATGGCTCGAGGCAGATTTGGGCGAGTGATGATATCTGGTATGGAAACGTAAGGTTAACTTATGAAACAAACTAGACATTCCTCTTAACAACCTCAAGATCTACCAGAGCTGTTATTGGCTGTTAGAGCATTGGTGTAGCGATCATATTCTACGACACAGTTTATATTGAACAGCCATTTTTAAAAAGACTACCGAGGTATATCTGCAGTTTCTGTTATTGTTTACTAACCTGCGCAGTCGCATCCCATCCGTCTTCTAACGAGAGTAACACGGAGGACCCCTGCAGATCCAGGAGATCCACCACAGCCCCGCTCAATTGGAACAGCTGACGCAGTTGCCATAGCCAACCTGATTCTTCTATTAACCTGATTGGAGGAACAAAATTCTATATTACATGTGTTTGAATGTAAAAAGCCGTGCGCCACAACGAAGTGGCGATGGCAGAAGAAAAACATGACTCTGGCGCATACTGAAGAAGTCCGCGTCGCGGTATCGGAGGAATACGCTTCAAGGATATTTACACGCGAAGAATATATAAAAGCGCTAATCAACGCACGAAGAGTGTTTCTAGGTTGTCTGAATGTCATTTCGTGGTACATCTAACTTGTTGTTGATAAAGCTGAGAGTTAAGTGAGAAACATTTTGGGCTATAGGTCGGGGTACTCGACCGACACCAGCTCGTGTAACATTAGTGTGTAACCATGCAGTTCATGTAGTGAGTAACATGTAGTGTGTAACATGTGGTGTGTAACATGTGATGTCTAACATGTGATGTTTAACATGTAGTGTGTAACATGTGGTGTGTAACATGTGATGTCTAACATGTAGTGTGTAACTTGTAGTGTGTAACATGTGGTGTGTAACATGTGGTGTGTACATTTGATGTCTAACATGTAGTGTGTAACATGTGGTGTGTAGCATGTAGTGTGTGTACCTGAGGAAGCCGGGATGGTCGCTGGCGGGCGGGCCGGAGGGCACGGCGGCGCGCATCAGCTTCTTGAAGGCGTGCTTGGTGGCGCGCGCGTCGGGGTACTCGGCCGGCACCAGCTCTGCGCCTGCGCAGCTCGTGGCCGCTCCCCCCTTCTCGCACACAACGTACAGAGACGCGCGCCGGGCGCCACCACCGCCCTCGCCACACACTGAACACCATATAATCAACATTTACAAAAAAAAACACCTTGACAAAGCTTCGATTCAAAAGTGCCGATGAAATTCTCTAAATAGAGTCCTCCAGTTAAATAGCCGATAATTATAGCTAAAAGGAATTCCGACGGAATCCCATTAAAAAAAACCAGTTGAGACTTTCGATACCTAGCCGTGACATACATAGGTCTGACAGCCTAGCCTCAAGAAACGGATCAAAATCACTTTTTAGACACCTGAAAACTTGAACAGCTCACTGAGAATGTTGTTACATAAATATAACGCAAGAGTATCCTCACCTGAATCAGCATCAGCAGTGGAGAGCCTCTGCCTGGGCGCGTACAGGTCGAGGTGCGAGGGTTGGCGGCGGTCCTTCAGCGACCCCCAGCGCCCGAAGTGTCGCGCGCTGCTGGCCCCGCCCTTGCCGCCGCTGTTGCGACCCAACACGCTGACACGTAAGTTACATGTTACGAATGATACATATTACCCCGATTTGGTCGTCCCAATGTCGGAGTCAGAGCCTTTTTCCAAGCTATTTTGGGGTCAGCTTCCAGTCACACCGAATTCGCTGAATACCGTATTTCACATGGAGCGACTGCCTAACTGACCCTCACCACCCATTTTTCGGGGTAACACTATCCCGTTGTAGGTTGTAAGAATGGTTATGACTTAACGACTGCCAAAGATCAATGACAGTCAGAACCAAGAGTTTAACGTGCTTTCCGAGACACGAATAGTTTCCTAATACACAGTTATAACTTGGAAAATTTGTGCATGGCACAGCCATGCCGGCCGTCACTGAGAACCTGCCCTAATGTCGTGCTTCTAGCAGGAACCATGGCATTTGCTAGGCCACGACCGTTTTGGAAGAATATGACGTGTTCTCTATTTATAAGTGTTTTTGTCTTTATGTAAACGCGTCTCATTACTGTCGCAAATAAAAGTATTTTTCTTTCTACGTTTTTTCCATGGTCGGCGAGCGGCGGGTGACGTAAGGCAGCAGGGCTGGTAAGCGTTCGCGCAAAACGGGGCAACTGAAGGGGCAACGGGAGATGTCATTGGTTGATGACATGCCCTCCGCCACCCGCGCTGAACATGAAAGTGTCAATAACGAATTTGCCAGGTTTAAAGTTGTTCTCACCTGAGTGTCCCCGCAGCTTTGGTCAGCAGCGGCGTGTGCGTGACCTGCTGATCCTCGCAGCATAGCAACAGCGAGTCCAAGCTCAGGCTCGAGTCTTCAAGGTCACCGCGCGACGCCGGCGTACATGCCACCAGCGTTGCTAGGTAACGCTCCTATGGCAAATAAGTCAAAATGAAAAGTTGAGTAAACGCCTAAGATTACATACGCGTGAAATCGATCAAATAGACATACAAACTTGAATCGATTTATTGTGATTATCGAGTAACACATCGTATGGATACATCACTAGTCACGCAGCAATGACAAATGTCAAAACGGGCCTTTTATATTTTGTAACAACTACCTATATATTTTTTTTTTTATTAAGTAGGAATTATTTAAATTAGAAGGTGGTAGACTGATGCATCATGAACAAACCTGTTCTAAACTGGAAGTGGTTTCGGTCCCGCTCTGCGCGTTGCCTTGCGTCTGGTGGCTCGCCTTCAGCATCCCCATCACGCCTTTATGATGAGGCGCCGCTGACCTATTATCATTTATCAACCACAGATTAATAAAAATACCCAAAACAAACAGGGGAAGTTTAAGAAATTACGAAAACGGAAATTTTGATCCTTCGTAATTAGTCTGTCATAATAGCCACTGATTGTTAAACGCGATATGTTAAAAAAAATTGTAACCCGTGATATGACAGTAAAAATTCCACTTGACTTGCAATCATACTATTATCATGCATATTTAGTCACAAAGCGAATGATCTTCAAGTATTACTTTTATCTTTATTCAAAGGACCAAATGCCATTCCAGACTTCTATAATAATCTTTAACTTTACCATAAGAACCTAGCTCTGTATTTGAGAAGAGGCCTGTATCCAGCAGTGCGACATTTATTGACCAGTTTTATTATATTACCTGGCAAGCAGAGCGTGTGTCCTTGGATGTCTCCACGTGATCACAGGTAGTCGTCCCTGTCGATAACACCGGGATATTCTTCGTAATGAGTCGTCACCGAAACTCTCTGGTACCGGGATCACGGCGGGATAACTGTTGAAAATACATACTTCTATTAAAATTTATTACGAGACATAGATTCATGCAATAAACTCCTTATGCAATTCATTCAAATGGGATTGGGCCGGTCATGCCTGTCGCATTTCAGATAAACTGTTGGCTAAGATACCACAGAGTTGGTCCCTCCCATATATCGCTAGTCGACATCGCAGTAGACCAATAAGAATGTGGCGAGACCATATCCTATTGAACGGACTTGTCCATCCTAGCACGGGAGAGAAGTACGTAGAAGCGGAAGAGGGATACTAATTATCCATGCAGTGAAACAAGACGGGTTTATTAGATTGGAAATATTGAATCACGCTCTCTGATGAGTAGATGAAGGCATGAATGGCAGGAGTAGGATGGATGTGACTGGCAAGATACAGTGGCATGGCATAAACAAAAGGAGACCTTTGCCCAATAGTGGGTTATAACGGCCTGAACATCATCATGATTGAGATAAGTAGAAGACATTTTGTTTTTATAGCAATTTCGTTGGTTTACAGTTCGTCACGCTACTATGACAGCGCTCGAATGAGTCGAATGGAACTTCCATTAGTTCACTTTCCCCCAAGCCCGTAACGCACGCATGTGTCACAACCCCCGCTGCCTTACGTCCCCCGTCGCCCGCAGACCATGGGTGTGTCACGTACGAATTAGTCCAGCTATAGCTGTGTATAGAATGCACGTACCTCCTGCAGAGCGTGTAGACGGCGTTAGCGTGCGCGAGGCGGTAGGGCGCGTGCGCGAGCCCGAGCCGCGCCCAGTCACGCGCGTACACACGCTCGCGCACGCGCTCCAGCGTACGAGCTGCCGGACTCTCCGCACTTTCACTTCCCACTAGCTCCAACTCTTCCACTGCACAATTCGTATACGATATTATACAAGGTGTAAAAAGGGAAAAAAAGTCAGAAGATAGTATTGGACGTATGGGAAATAAATGGATCCAGACGAAAAAAAATATATATATTCCTCACTATGGTCTACAAACATTTATATTCCATCATGTTAATGCATCTAAATGAAAGGAAAAAAAGCGGACTTGCGATCATGTCGGTTGCGGGTTCGAATCCCACCCATTGAACTACCGACGTGAATCCACTCGAAACAAGAAATTTAACTTAGTACGAGGGGTTAATCACGGATACTAGTAATGTGCGACCCACATTGGTAAAAAGCTTTAAAAAATCCATGAGAAACATACAGTCATAATTAAACAAACAAAAATATATATACTTTCTTTGACCTTGACTTTGCTTTTAATTGTTGGATTTGTATCGACTTACATGAAAGTGTATCAGCAGAGAGTGATGACATAAGCGGCGGTGACGTCAGCGAGCGTGCGTCCGCTGACGGTAGCACGTACTTCTGACGTTTGGACGGCTTCGGCTTCAGACCGGCTTTGCGGGCTGTCTTGAGGAGAGTCTTCTTTGCGAAGCCTCTGTTGGGTAAATGGGAATAGATGATATAATAACACAAAATACAAAATGATATAAAGGAAATACAAAATGTATGCAACTATGTCGTTCTACGTTCTTCTTAAAATACAAAGGACCGCTTATCCGCTAAATACTTTTTGCTTTATTATTTAAGGATTCAACGGTTTACTCACACGCATTCTCGGGATCGCCCGACTAGTTTCAGACTCAATACGAGTCCTTAATCACGAGCCGCCGCGTCTGAAACTCCTATTGAGTCTGAAACTAGTCAGGCGATCCCGAGCATGCGCGTGAGTAAACCGTTTAATCCTTAAATAATTATGAATTCGTCTCACGGAAGTTATTATAATAATACTTTTTGCTTTGAAGTAAAAGCTATAAACGTCGATTTCTTTATGATTATAATTTCATACGTACTTCAATGTGTGGTGCTTAGGCTGGTTGTGTTTTGGTGGCGGCTGCGAGCGCGGCGCGAGGGCAAAGTGCAACAATACATGTTCCGGGTGTCGAAGCCGCGCCACTTGCTTGCGGAACCCTTCCACTGCCTCGCTGCTCACTTCCTCGTCTAACGCCACCTGAACGAAATACACAGATTTGTAGAAATAATGTATTACTCTCGCCTTTTCCTTTTAGTAGCAAGCTCATGCAGATGTTTCCTGAATAGAAAAATATTTGAATACTTAATGAAAACTTAACATTCTTTTTTGAGAGATCATTATTTTAAAAGGAAGTAAATCAAATCAAAATCAAAATAATTTATTTGTGATTGATTGCTTTCTTTCATTTTAGAAATAAAATAACAACTTCTTTTTTCATTACTGCATTTTATACAGTGATTGCTGCTCAATGCCGTTCTATAAAAAAAAAACATTTCCGAGCACTTAAGTCGGTATGTGAGCGTTGTGGTGTTGCGAGTGCGCAGAAAACATAGTATTTTTTTTTTGCGTTACTTTTGTTTATACATACTTTTACGTTTATATACTACATAGCTCGCAATGGATAACGTAAAAAAACGTACCTTAATAAGCTGGAACGTAGCAGATCTCAACTGCAATCCTTCCTGTAGCGACTGCTCTAAATGCGGCAGGTAGTGAGTTCGGACCGCCTTCTCCCGCGTGAGCGAACACAGTGGGAACGACCGTACCACTGTTTGTTCGCAAGCTAGAATAAAAATGGAGTGTAAATTTTCAAGATTGAGAGAGATGGAAATTGTGGTGCTTGGCTTCCTGATAAACTGTATCTCAGGAGAGCTCCACAGGATTTAACGGAATGGCACACGAAAAAATAAAGGCCGATAGTATAATATAATATAATAAATAAATGAGGACAACATCCGATACACTGCTGAGGGGCTAAGTGTAATCCTTACGGTTTTACCAATAATAAAGGTTAAGCCGCGCTCGCCGCGGTTGATCCGTGGATGGGTGACCATTTGTAAACATATGGAGACCCCTCTGTGTCTCGGAAAGCACACAGACAGCCCCCTGACAGTCATACAGTGATCTTTGACAATCGTTAAGTCATTACAATTCTGATAACCAGTCTTACTATGGGATACTGTATTCCCCAGTAAAAATGGGTTGTGGAGATCAGATAGACAGTCGCTCCGAGTAAAATACAGCATTCAGCTAAGACTGGAAGCCGACCCCAACATAACTTAGGAAAAGTCTAGAAAAAAAGACAGAACTGTTACAGCCTCTTCTGCTTTCAACTTATAGCTAGGCTCGGCAGGTCACTTACCATAAGGATCAGTGGGGGTCCCCTTGAAGACGAGCCTGTAGTTGGTGAGGAACAGCGCGCCCTCTGCCGGCAGCAGCGGCGTGTGGCGGCCGTCCGTCACCAGGTAGGCGCGCAACGCGGGCACGGCCACTGCCTCGCCGGGGACCAGCGCTGGGGCTACTATCCGCGGCTGCGAACAATATATACCGTTATCGCGGACATTTGGAAGATATTTTGACCTAACTTAGACATGCCACATTTTTTTTATAAATTTATCCATGTAGAGATAAAGAATCTCGTTTAAGCCAACGCTGGCAACACAAGGACTCAAAAAAATACGATTATGAAATAGTAATATATTTCAAATTAGGCTACTATCTAGCACTTTTTGAATTTCCGCTTTCTAAGTCTGGATCACTTAGGAAGCGGACATTCAATTTTATTTCATATCGTAGTTTTTGAATATTATAATTCATTCAGTGGAGAATAAACGGCGCAGTTACCTCTCCGCACGCTGTCTCATTTAATGTGTATGATTTATAATTTAAACTACTCGAGCTGTAAGCCAGTGATCAAGATCAAGATATACGGACAGCTCTAACAGTGAGGTCAGCTTCTTGAAGCTTCCACTTCCAGCTGCTTGACAAAACAAGAAGCTCAAGGGTGGGAGGCGCAAGTAACCAATCAATCCAAATCAAAAATCCGCCAAAGTCGCTAGTGTGGCATAAGGTCTGCCTGTCATTTTCCGCCAATGAGAGACAAGCTACTGGGCTGCGATTGGTCGAGATTGACAGATTACGTGAAATTAGGGACCCTTGTGGATTTTTGACTCGCGGTAGCCCCCATTAAGTCAGTATACATGTACGTCGATATTGAATTCTTTTTCGTTTTTCTATGAGGTCTACCGCAGTCACCTTGAGAAAACTGCTAAACCGGACTTTTTGGTTAAACCATAAGAGCCTCCAGCCAGAGCAAAAGAAAAACTTACTACATGAGATAATGATGCTGCCGTTTGTCGTGATAGGTACTGACTGCTTCAAGCATTGTACGGCCAGCCTTAGCAGTCATTCAGACCATTTTAGTGTGTGTTTTTCCCACTCATTAATTTCACAAGCAATACATAAAATGCAAAATATATTTTGAATTGATAATATCACCACCACCTTCCAATGAATGAATTTCTTAAAAAGCAATATCCGATGGTACCCGACGACCAAAACTTTGTATTTTTTTTTTACAATAATCAGTTATTAGCTTCGCATACAACATGTAACAAAAACCCTGTCCGATCCTTGAGAGTATTATTCAGTATCGTACTGCGAACACATATACGTAGCTATTAAATGGATTGGAGATAAAATTTTTTCCGATTGAAAATAATTCAATCAAAATAAAAACTGATCCAAGGCAACAGCAACACTGACCGCTCCTCAAAGTTAACGTACTTACTACCTGCAGCTTTGTGTCAAAGAAGCCGCCTATGCGAGACGGTTCATGAGCTGTACCACGAATACGCCTTTATTGGATCTGACAGGGGGTTTGTTACATGTTGTATAGATTATTCTGCTCCTGCTGGAGTTAATCTTTATATACATCCAGTAAAACCACAGTAAATTATCTTGACACCATAAAGACAGAAAAATATATCGGGTACAATGAACAAGTTGATTCATCTTACCTATTGTTCAATTCGAAAGGATTTCAAAAATACTATTCCTATCATTTTCCTTTCAAATTTAATTCATTCATATTAAGTTGAATATAAGATGAAGTTCAATATAATCGTCTTCAAGATTTTATTCTTTTGTCACGTTATTCAGTATTGTTGTTTCAGTTCATCTGTTACTCGTTGTGTATTAATAGAATTATTATAAGATGCGCAAATTTGATGATGACGATTTTATTAATTTTCCATTGATGACGCCAGTTTATAGGTCTTCGTAGTAGTTTCTTTAACAGAAATTGCTATTAAATTGTGAAATTCTCTGTTCTTTTACGTTTTGTTCCAATCCAAATAAATCCATTTTATCTAGGTTGGTGGTACCAAACAGACATTCTAACATTTGGCTAAATTTTTCATACTTTTTATCTGCTTTCTTTTTGCCTTGCAAATGTCTAATTTTAGGTCGACTTATGAATGTATTCAATTGTTAGCTGAAATATCTGCCACTAAAACGCACATTATTCTTAAGATATTTATTTCAAATAGTACATGGTAGCACCATTAAGTCACACAAGTCCAATCAACAAATGAACGAAACCAAAAGAAAACAATCCTTGTAATGATAACAATAAGTTTCATAGTCAAAACATGCTTCTTCTATTGATAAAGTCCAAGAGTCCATGAAGTCTATTATTAACATCCAGAGTCAAGTCCAAAGTCCAGATAGTCCGTGATCTCGTTTTTTCGCGCTTGGTGCAGTTTTTGCGCTTATTAGTAAAAAGTGGAACTTGGTCGCTAGAAGGAAGAGAATGTATAATGTAAATAAATATTGTGAGAAGCTTCAAAATGTGCAATGGTGCGTATTAAACATGCATGAGTACTTACACCATATTAAACTACGAAAGCAAAAAGCATTAATGAAATATGAAGAACATTAGGCTTGGTATGGAGTTTTAAAAAAGTTATGCTAGTACCATTCGTAGTCAAGTGGCATTTTTACAATCTGTTGCAGTGGCTGCAGGGAGAAACGCAAAAATATAAACCAATAGGATTGCTGAGATCTCCACTCTGCTCGGAGCTATCCATTGGTTAATATGTCTTCGCTCCGCTGCAATGTAGGCCTTCATCACTTATCAAACCACGTCTAGACCGTCATTGTTGGAATTATGTTGAACCAATCACACTCGCGATCAGTTTATTTGACAAGACAGTCAATTTATCGCCTGTTCAGAAACCGAGGGTTGAATACGACTTGTTTTATGCAGTTTCATGCAATGCCAAAGATTTGAAATAAAACTACTTTTTAAACGGATTCTAACGCGGTTTATTTTGTTTTTAGTTCCCAACGTTTTAAAGCCTTTATTAGTACAAAATACACAGCAATATAATACATTCAAAAAGTAGTTTCATTTTAATGCCTAACATTCCCGAGGTTTACGCGATTGTATAAAAATGTAGTTTGGCTAGGAGAAACAGTTTAGCATGAATTTATAGAAAGAGAGACAGCTTTCTTTCGCAATAGAAACTTCATAGCTCTGCCCTTGTTCAACATATTGTCCAACTACCTGATATTGTTTTAGCTATATGTTATCACCATCAGACGTTAAGTTAAGCATAACTTACCCCACCACCAGTCAACTTAAGCGGAAAATAACAACTGCTGCGCCTACGCAATATAGCATCTCCTTATCATAATATGTGAGTTTTAATAGAAATAGATATTTTTTAACCGTTTTGTAATTTAATAATAATTGGAAATCAGTTATATATAAATTAAGCGTTCTAGTTGAGAAAAACCTCGCAGTAGTCGTTGTAAAGTCAGCAATAAAATAACAGTCATGTAACGAAAAACGTCACCCAATGGATAATCGAAACTACTATTGAATTTTAATCTATAAAGCACAGATCACCGGTGACGAACAGCAAAAAAAAAATTAATTCTTTCTTTACCATTTCCAACCACTTAAATAAATTTTGACAGATACACACATACGAAGTTGTAATTCTTACATTAAAAACCATACTAAAAAAAAAAATTATCAATAATGTGACGTGTGATTATAACCAAAATTGTAGATTGATAGTTATATTTTTTTATTAATTATTATTTTTAAGTATTTTTATGTAAGTACATACATATTTATTTTATACATATTATATAATTTTAACGTAATTTGTGGATTGACTGAGGAAAAATGGATTATCAAAAACGTAAATCGACTAAAACTTCTCTTTTAAATAAAATCGATTGTTTTTAGAAATTGAGTTAGAAATGCAATATGGACATCACTACTTCAACAATCAAAAGTTCAATAAATAAATGGTTGGAAACATAATAGTGGCATGACAACCACCAATCAACTTATTAACCAAAACAGACATAGCAGTCACTTTGATTTTGCGATAGGTAAACTTCCATAATTTCATTGCCGACTCTACAATTAACTACGTATATTCTTCGCACCTAAGGTACGTACCTTTTGCACAGGCGGCAGCCTCCTGCTCTCGCGCGCGACAGCGTCCAGCGTCTCCAGATGCATGTGCACGACGCCCGGGATCATCTGGTGCAGGCAGCGCACGTGGTCCGCCGTCACGCCGCCCTCGGTGCACACCTGTGTCAATAAAATGTTGAATATAATAATGTACGGCTTGGCAGATTCGTACGTGACACTCCCATGGGCTGCGGGCGACGGAGGACGTAAGGCAGCGGGGGTGGTGACACGTGCGTAGCAGAGAGTGAGGGAGAGTTGGATTGGGTAGTGACGCCCCTCGCCACTATGATAAGTCTAAATTGTTGAAATCCTTTATTATGCTGGTAGCAGGAAAATTTTATTATTATTTCGTGCCAAATAGACATCAGCCATTGATGGTAATTGCGTTTAAAATACTGATTTAATATAAAACAGTACCTAAACCTTAGTAATGTCCTTAGAAGTTATTTAGTCTCTGTTACTGACTGAAACCTACCCCTTAAACAAGGTACATTTCTACAATACGAAATGTATGAAAGTGACAAGTCTAAGTCACGTGACTTTTCGAAGAGAAATGTCATTTCCATACATTAAATGTCATTTAAGCGATTTCTAACATCTTTAATGCTTGTAGAATTGTGCCTTGTTTAATGCTTATCTTCTTTTTTGTCACCAGTGACTGCTGTTTATAATTACATACCAACAAACGTTGTGAATGCCGTAAGTGAAAAGAGACAAATTTGTAAAGGAATTCCTCCCTTAAAAACAGCTTTCTTTAAATTTATTTACCAGTTGAGAGTTCAAATTATCAA
Source organism: Plusia festucae (assembly GCA_950381575.1). Classification (NCBI taxonomy): domain Eukaryota; kingdom Metazoa; phylum Arthropoda; class Insecta; order Lepidoptera; family Noctuidae; genus Plusia; species Plusia festucae. Next base: position 10,892,796 of record OX494442.1, read on the forward strand.
TCTCTTCTATCCCTATTCGCCCAGGCATTCTCCTATTCATCATACTTGATGTTAGACAGGATATTTCGGACTTACTTTGTCAACAAATCTTGAGACCATTTTGATAACGTTGTTGCCCGCCTCCCCGGGATCCGCCTCTTCGAACCCAGACTCAGCGTCAACGCTGTCTGACTCCGCGACACTATACAAAGAGATTTAAAAGCATTACTTATATTAATAGTAAAATTGGTATTAGCTGTGCCCTGCGGTTAGCCGCGTAAGTGGTCGTTTTTAATACTTATTCCGCTATTCAGGACACAGATGAATCCAACCAATCCAGGATCAAGGAAGTTGGTCCACACGTCCTCCAGTTATAAGTGTTATAACAACCCAACTTTGGTTTATACATAGACTAGCTGTGCCCCGCATTTTCACCCGCGTAAATAAAGTAAACAACAAGAAAAAATACAGTAAAGGGGAAACCTTTTCTGTATTTTTTCGTATTGTTTTTAATATATATTCTGCTATTCGGGACACCACAGACAAATCTAACCAATCCAGGATTTTGAATTGATTTTGAAAATTGGCCCACGTATTCTTCAGAGACTTCATATAACACTGGCAACACATGCGTTGTGTCTCACCTATTTGTAATACTATTGCTGGCTCTATCAGCGTCGTCGCCTCTGACGTCAGCGCGTCGTCCAGCTCCCTCTAGCGGCAGTAACAGGTACACCATGCGGTTGGCGTAGTGTATCGCTTGACTGTATAGAGTAGACTCTTCGCTTGCTATTAATTCGCGTTGTTTTTCTAGAAAATATAAAATGAATTGAATATTTGACGGTTTTGGTATCGACAAATACATATTTTGAATGTAATTTCTTTCCAGCTCTCTTCTACTGGGAATAGCCTCTTATTTGACTCTAGATAGGTGGGTAAAATAATGAGTGGGTTCATGAAGCCGGACATCACTGTCGAGGCAAGCCGGTGTCGGGATGACATTGATCACATCTTAATGATTGGTTTTAGTTTAATCAGACTGTGTTCGTGTCCCACTGCTGGGCAAAGGCCTCTATCTGAATTTCCAGAACTTCTGCGCATAACAAAATCCAGCCAATCCCAAATACTCTCAAAAACATTAAAGCCATTCGAGACTAGCGCCTTCGCTTGGAATACAAATTATAAAAAAAGAAATCTTCTAAATTTCACTGTTTAAATTATTATTATTATATGATATTTTATTGTGTCATGCATTGACGTCATAGCTTGTTACCTGGTGGCAATGACTGCCAGAGCCTCATCTGTTCTGCAGCGATCTCCAACGCGCTCGGTTCTTGAGCCTTCAACAGCGATATGTATTCTTCGTCGTCTCTGAAACATAAATAATTATTTGATAAATAACGTTTAAAGATAACTTGACATTTTTGAACTATTTTGACTAGATATAAAGAATGATTTTTAGGGTCAGCGTCAGGTTTAAAAAAGTCTTTCTTAAAAGTCGTTTTAGGTCTCCAAAAATATATTTTCAAGAGGTAGTCAACTGCTTATTAGCTATACTCCATTTAAAATAGCATTAGACAGAAGTTAAAAAAGGTTATTTATAATGTACACTTTGTTGCAAAAGTACAATAAACTTGTTTCAGTTACGATTGACGCCTATAAATTAAAATCTATTTACATACCAGCTGTCACACTTATTTGTAATCATGTTAACCATTTTTCATAACAAATTATGTGGCTTTCATTTATTTATAATATTTCATTCCAATCTAAAATGACAGTGTCAATGCTAAAAAGCTAAAAGAAGCAGTGATGAACAATACTGGAACGTTTTTCGTTTTACTATTATCCTACCATTATTTGTTTATTTATTATTTTATTATGACTAAATCCTATGATGAAGACGAAGAAGTTTCACTATAGTGTGTTATAAGTTGTTATTTTAATTAAAATATTGCTCTAAAAATTACTTTTATTTTAATCTTAATTAAATCTAAGTCATCATGACATGATTGGTTGTCTCATTCATTGTTTTGGTGTAAGTTTGTAATGTGTGATGAAGATATTGTTATAAATAAAGCGTAATTTAAAAAAAAGTTTTATTTCGTTTATTTAAGTACTTAAAACAATTTCTTTGAAATAAAATGTTTTCAATTCCTGCTTCTGCGAGCCTCTTTTTTCTAATGCTATAATAAATGGAGTATAGGTTAGATTTAATTAAAAAACAATTTCCTTAAAACTACTAAAATCCGCATCAGTTTCAGAAGCAAGACAAATACTGATTGTCTTTGACCCAATGTACATTAATATGAACTTTTACGATAAATATCAAATCCTATAGTTACCTTGGACTAGGCACCCTCTGGTGATGTGAAGGGTTTGGAAGGTATAAAGCCTTTATATCCCGTTGAACATCTTGATAAAAGGCAGCCTCCCAGAACTGTTGACTCGTCCATACTGGATGCTCCTGAAATAGAAGTAGATGTAATAATAATAATTTAATAATATCTTAGGACAACTCACACACGGCACATCTGATCCGAAACAGTAGTAGGTGATGAATTGAGTTTATATCTTTTGTAGTCAAAACTCATCACCAATATATGGCAACTGTACTAGTAGTCAATATTTGGTAAAATTTACAATCACATACTTTTGAATCACTTCGACGCCACTCAGTTTTGACGCGAACTCCGTTCATTAGTATTGAATTTCGGATTTTGATCATCTACTTTTGCTGTTGACTGTACACCCCACATTGCTAGTAATCCTAAAAAAAAAATAGTCAAAATATAGTTTTGTAACTATCATACCTGTATACACATGTACGCGTACTGGATGACGCCGGTGCACAGCTTCCTGCAGTAAGCTGTTGCGAGGGGCAGCATGGCCGCCGCTATCGAGTGCTCGTCTAACGCTGTCGCTGACTGTAGCGCGCAGTTCATAAGTCTGCAAAAAAAATTAAGGTAAATAAAGAAGGCCAGGGCAACTTTGACGTGTACCACAAGGTTGTCCACTTGGTTTGAGGAAGTACAGGATAAATATATTAACCCTTTCACTGTCCTGTGAGTCACATATGAACATTTCCATTGTTTAACTATTTTGTCTTCTGACGGGACAGGGAAGGTGTTAAAAGGAACATGAGGAACTCCTTGTCCAGCTGTAGGCATGAGCCATGCAAGGAAAAGATGAACTTAAAATTAGGGTTTTCGTACTTATTTTTAAACGACCTCAAGAAGGAGAGGTTGTCAATTCGAATGTTAACTTTTTTGTATTATTCAGCCCCCCGATGTACCCTTTATTGAGATTTTTGTAATTAAGGTTAAAGGTGTTAAATGTTGGTGTAAACTTATAAATATAAAATTCTCGTCTAATACTACGTCTCGTGTTTGTTCCCAAACTCCTCCGAAACGGCTGAACTGATTTGTATAAAATTTTGTGTGCATATCGAGAATCGATCATCTATTTTTCACATCTTTAAGTGATATAGCCCTCTACAGTTTTTTTTTTAATATGGCAGAACGTTTTCCGGGTCAGCTAATAAAGTATATTATTCTATACAGGTGGATCTTGTTAATTCAAGTTGTATTATTGTTGTAACAAAAAGCGTAAACAATGTTCACAAAGTGCACATACAACAAAGTAATAAATTATATGGTAGATTTATGATAATGATACAACATTTTACAATGTATACGAACAGATTAACAGGAAGTAATGTATAAGTATAGGTTACATTATCGGACAAAGTCAATCTATTAAGTGCTTCAAGCACATTGTGAAACTTCATGGTTCCTTTTTATATTTCTTTTTTATTTGTTCTAGTTCTAGAAATATATCTTACTAGCTTTTGTTCGCGTGGCGTGGGCGTCGGTTATTGCGGCAAAAAGTAGTCTATAACCTTCCTCAATAAATGGGCTATCTAACTCAGGAAGAATCTTTCAAATCGGACTCGTAGTTCCTGAGATTACCGCATTCAACCAAACAAACAAACTCTTCAGATTTATAATATTCGTATAGGTCTCTCTTCTTCTTCTTCCTGCCCTTATCACATTCATATAAGGTCGGCGCAATGGGTATTTCGAAGGAAGGGTTCGGCTGTTTTTGGCCGAAACCGAAACTCGGGCCGAAACTTGTTTTTTTGGCCGAAACTGGCCGAAACCGAAACCGAAATTTCGGTCGGACACTAGTATTTTCCTTCCATTTATCTCTATTACTCGTTATCGAGGATGAAGCTGTTGTTGTTTCAGAAATTTTCATGTTGGAATTTTTAATTCAGAAACCAGTCGTCCATATTTATAAGCGACTACGAAAAACCCTGAAAAAACTTCTAAACAGTGTAACATTGTCTGATGACCATCATATCAACAGATATGTTTATATGTTCACTTTTATGGTCACGGAACATGTAACGTGTTGTCAATATAATAGCTACGGTTTTCCAGTTGTAGTAGTAATCGGAAACATGTTGATGTTATGGGTAATATCTAGCGTGATGTGTGCATCCATTGCGGTGATCAATGGAGACAATTTTGTAAGTAACAATGAGTGTTAAAGCTATTAAAAAATTTGTGTAACAGAGTTTCGAAATAAATATGAGTGTTAAAGCTATTAAAAAATTTGTTTAACAGAGTTTCGAAATAAATACTAAAGTTTTCTGTGTTTCTTAATAATCTTCAACGTCAAACTTATATTTAAAAGGCGAAAGTTGACAAACATCTACATATACACACTCACATATCCTATATGTAGATGTTTGTCAACTCTTAACGCCCAAACGACTGGACCAATTTTGATAAAATTTGATATAATGGTAGCTGTCAACCTACATTCTGGACACATAGGCTCTTAATCCCGAAAAAATATTTTATTTGATTAACTACGGGTAACACCGAGTTTACACGCGGTTAGTTTAGTTCATTAACTCGCTAGGTTAAAATAATAATATCTAATATTTTGCAGGGTCTCGGCATTTGGAACACCATGGCCATAAATAAATGCGAGGAGCCAAGCCACAAGTTCAAGTTCGATATTAACCTGATGACCATAAACGAAACTCACGAGGGTTTCTACGGAGATGTCGCGTTGGATGAGGATTTCACTGACGCTTTTGGTGTAGGTGACAAGTTCTACTCATTTCACTTAGCTAACAGGACAAATTTCACACTAGTTCGACTGCACGGATAGCCGAGTGGTATAGGTCACCACGCTAATTACCACTGTGCGCGACGTGCTGCGGGTTCGATCCCCGCATGGGACAAGCATTTGTGTGATCCACGGACACTTGTTGCAAGCCAGGGTGTTCTTTGTGCTTGTGATTTGAATGTATGTGAAACCCCCGCGACACAAGGATTAAATTCCTTAGTGCGGGCGTCGCTTTTTTCTAAATAAAAAAAAAATTCGACTCGCGACACCGCCGCCGCGTCAGCTCATAATTAAAGACTCTTATTGAGTCTGAAACTAGTTGAGCGATCCCGAGAATGAGCGTAAAGTCACTGACGGAAGTAATTAAACAAAAGAACATTCACGACGGTATATAATGAAAAGCTGTTTAGGCCAAAGATACGCTGGCGAGAGGTCATCAATCGCTATAGCCGGATTTATAGGAAGCGCCTTAAGATAGAAGAGCTTGTATCAAATTGTGAAAAATCTTTGCCCAGCACTGGGTTACATAGAAACTTACATAAAAAATAAATAATAACATGAAAAAAGAGTATATTTTGTATAGTATATTGCTCATTGTGTTATGCATTTTACTTTTATTGGTTTTTCGGCAGATTTTAACGTAGTACACATATTTTGATTTATCTGCCTTTGCAGGTGTCATGGTCACGGGTAGACTGAATTGTGTGTTCAAATTTTTATATATTTTGTTAGGATTACATGAATATTATGAATACATCTTACGAAAATATATTGATGCATATTTTCTTAAATTCTATGTCTCAGGTCCGCCTAGACATCTGCAAATTCGAGGAGGAGACCTGCAAGAAGTTTCATGTGATCTCCGACGACAGTTTATTTAAGTTCTTCAACAAATATGCTGCGAAGTACGTTGCGGGTTGCTTCAATGCTGCTGGTATTAATCCGCCTGAACTTCCCGTTGCTAAGGTATAGACTTTAATGATGAAGAAAGAGATACGACTTAAACACGTCTAATTTTCCTAAAGGCTTTTAAAAAAAGGGAAAATACTTATCTAATATTCTTTGTCATCTGACTTACGGTCATTTTTACGTTTGATATCTAGTTCACACCCCTATTATACAAAAGATTTGGTATATTTTGTAGCATTGTACGCACACTACTTATCAAGCTATTCATTTCCAGTTTATGACTGGCCTCTATATACTGACCTGGCAGTGTACGGAAATCCTTTACAATGCGAGGTCAGCTTATACTGGAAAAATATAGCTTGATGTGTAGCCGTATGTACATAGACGTCGTTACGAATAGACTACCTTTATACAATTAACTTTAAAGTTGAGAGTCAGTGCCAAACTTGAATGAGTGAAACGTAAAATCTAAATTTACAACATTCATTATTAGAAATTTTATTTGCAAAGCCTATATTTTATCCTAATATTACCTACTGTTTTCATTCGCAGGGTACGTATAAAATAAATGAGTTCGTATACAGCAAGGAAGTAACACCAGGGTTGTTTGGGACTTACATGGTCAAAATGTATGTTCTCCAAAATGAAGATGTAGAAGGATGTGTGGAAGTCCACATGGAGTTCAAAGAAATAGAAGAGAAAAAAGAAGAATAAGAAAAGAATAATAAAGAAGTTATCTTGAACAATAAAATATTTATTTGTTTTTTCTACACCGATCTTAATCATAAAGAAGTTAGACGTTTATTGTATACTAGCTATTCCCCACGACTCCGCCCACGGTACCCAATTTTTTAGTATAAAAAAACCTATGCTACTCAGGGTAAAATGTAGCTTTCTAAGGGTGAAAGAATTTTTGATATGGGATCAGTTTTTGAGTTTATTCATTACAAACATACAAACAAAAATTCAAATCTTTCCTCTTTATAATATTAGTGTAGATGTATAAAAAAAAAAAATTTCTTTTGAAATATGGTGAGATATAAAATGTTCCACCACTAGTTAATTATTATTATCTTTATATACAGTGTGTAACAAAAACCCTGTCCGATCCCTGAGAGTATTATTCGGTATCGTACTGCTAACACATATACGTAGCCATTAAATGGATTGGAGATTATTATTTTTCCCCAGTGAAAATAATTAAATAAAAATAAAAACTGATCAAAGGCAACAGCAACACTGACCGCTCCTCAAAGTTCACGTACCTACTACCTACAGTTTTAGGTCAAAGAAGCCGCCTGTGCGAGACGGTGCATGAACTTGCTTTGTCGCATGCCGCCAAACAAACTTACCTATAACGAAATAAACCTAGGCTACGTTATACCTTTACCTACGCGTACGGCGTAGGTATCAGCTGATATTTGTTTGTGTATATTAGGCGTAGTGATCCGGATTTTATAATTGACTCTCTTAATAAAGAAACAAATAATTGAATTAATTGTAGCCCTGAAAAGGGCTTTTTTATAAAAGCGATTTGCTTTTGGCAATTTACCTACCAACTGACTGCAGATAGGTATTTATTCATCAAAACATTCACTTATTGTTGCTGCACATTTCGGCGATCGTGTTCCACATGTCCACCACAACACTAATGCACATTCGTCACCTTTTTACTAAATTTGCACGTACTTTTAACAGCGCACTTGTGTCCGATTTAAGACTTCGATTTTTGAATCACACACCTTTTTTTTAATACGACACTTGTTCCTCGATTTCCTCGTTGTCTTCTTCTCTCGTGGTCTTCCAGCATCCATGGCATGACTCGTACCCAAGAACACTGCATGTGGTGAACGCGCGGTTATACAGGCGTTGAAAGGCTCACTCCGACGGAACTGTCACACCTGGCGCACCTCATAATTTCTTATTATGATCTTATATCACAATTCACAATATTAAAATATTCGTGATTGGAATACGATATCGTTTGGGAAACAATAGCGGCACGCGTTACGTAAGGACGTCCGATCGAAAGCTATCTCCACGAAAGACTAATAGTCGAGTCGGTAGGTAACCTGGCGGCGGCGGCGGCGGGCCGGAGCGGCGGCGGTATCATCAAAGAGTCGGCGGCTAGTTGAAAGAGTGCCTACAACTCGGCGGTGCCTTTTGTCGGCTTTTTTAATAAAAATAAATAAAAATAAAACGCATTTTGCCATTGGGTGGAGTGTTGTCAGCTTACGAAAATTTCCCATATTCAGTGTTAAATCTCGCAATGATTACAAAAATAAAAAAACAATAACTTTTGGATTTAACGAGTTACAATTTTATAACTTTTTTTTTTTATACGTATGTTGTACTACGGATACGCCTTTATTGGATCGGACAGGGTTTTTGTTACATACTGTATATAATTCTTCTGTGAGTGTGTATGTGACTGAACTCCTCCTAGACGGCTGGACCGATTATAATGAAATTTGCTGTGTGTCTTCATGTGGATTCGAGGATGGTTTAGATTCACAATTTGGTCCAATTTGAAATGTTTTTTTGTTTAATTTTTATCAATTATTAACATCGCGATTATTGACATTAACAACGAATAAACAATGCGGTAACCATGGTAAAATTAGTAAGTAGGTAGTTGCCATGACGACCAAATTTTGTTATTTTAAGTACGATTTACTATCCTCCAGATCCTCCTCCATAGAGGTTATTTAACAATTAAATAAACAAGGTTGTCAAAACTCCTTGCAATGATTTTAAAACTGTTTTCTTCTTTAAACATCAGGCTCGCAGACTTTTATGTTTTTTTTTCGTTTGTCTATTTGGTAGGTCTGAGAGTAGGTCGTTGGTTATATTATGATAAACAGGATGGATTTTTTATTGCCACCAGAAAGAAAGAGAGAAAGTACTCTCAATACTGAAGAATAGCAAATTAGACTCAAAGAAAACATTCTTTTATTATTTAAAAGAAATAAATCTGCATTAAATTGATGTTTGAAAATACGCTTTGCGGACTGGGAATCGAATGGGCTAAAATGCGAAAAACAAGCACCGTGTACTTTTTGGCATCAATCGATATTATATGTTTGTCGGGGATGAACTCCGAAACTACTGAACCGATTTTAATCAAATTTGCACACCGTGTGCAGTTTGATCCAACTTGAAATATAGGATAGCTTACATCACAAATATAAAAAAAAATTGAGACCGCGGGCGGAGCAGCGGGAAACAGCTAGTCTAATATATAAAATTCTCGTGTCACAATGTTCGTTCCCATACTCCTCCGAAACGGCTGGACCGATTTGTATGAAATTTTGTGTGTATATCGGGTAGGTCTGAGAATCGGCCAACATCTATTTTTCACAGCCCTAAATGATAGGGGTGGCCCGCTCCAAAATTTTTTTTTTATTTTTTCGACAAAATTTTTTGTTTTTATTTTTTAATGATACTACATATAAAAATACATACAACCCTAAATGTTTACCCCTCCAGGATCAGCCCCTGTTTTTTAATTGCGATTATTAAAATATATTATTCTGTTCCATCCGCAATAGGGTCGCAAGATGGCAATCGAATATACTAATTGTACTACAATAAATTATTTTTATTTCTTCAATTTAAATTAATCTTCAACCCTCGCCGTTCGGGAACTGATCAACTACCAATCGATCAGTTATCCTCGCCAGGTGTCTACCGTTGTCACCTCTCAACCAGCAAACATCACAGAGTACGGATGAGATAAAAGCCGGCCTGCTTTATTTCACTCTCATTTATACAGTATTCGCCCATTTTTTTTGCCAGCCGTCTTTCTCTCACTCTTTATACAGTTTTAGCCCGTTTTTTAGGGTTCCATAACTCAAAAGAAAAAAACGGACCCCTTATAGGATCACTTTGTGGTCCGTCCGTCTGTCAAGGCCCTTTTTCTCAGGAACGCGTAAAGATGTCAAGCTGAAATTCATATCAAATACTCAGGTCTACTGTCCCTTAGAGCTATGTAGAAATGAAACTTCTAAGTCAACGCAATCAATAGATGCAGCTGTTTATGCCGCAAACTTTCGACACTCGCAAGGGAATCAAAACCTACAGGGTGCTTCCCGTCAACTTAAAATCTTAAAATTGGGTACGAATTGGGTTGAATACTTTTATACTTAGATTTGTACGGAACTCTCGGTGCGCGACTCCGACTCGCACTTGGCCGGGTTTTTTTCGTTTTATTTTTTCTCGATCGCAGCAGTGACTGATATATGCATCATCATATCATTTTAATTTTTCAGTGCAACTCTCATATTAATTTTATTCTCATCTTGAATTGATAATTATTTTTCAGTGCTAAACGATCTGAGAATCGGACATCTATTTTTCAAATTCCTAAGTGTAATGGCCCTCTGTAGATTTTTTTATTATGGCAGAACAACGTTTGCTGGGTCAGCTAGTATGTACAATAAGATTATTACATGATTTTTTTTGTACGTCTGTGTCATGAAACTTGACTATTAAAAAAGTATGGCGGAATCGAGAATGAAAAATACATTGACTGAGATCTTAGAGTGTAGACAAAGATATGATGTTCCCAAATATACACATCAATTGCCTGAAATTGCTACCCAATATTACAGTAAAGTCGATTTTATCAAATCAATAACAATCAGAATCATAGACAAAAATATTTGACGACCTCCGTGGTCGAGCGGTGTACACACCGGTTTTCAAGGTGTCGCTAGCTCTGAGGTCCCGGGTTCAATCCCCGGACGGGTTAATGTAGAGAAAAAAAAAACACTTTTCTATATTGTCTCGGGTCTGGGTGTTTGTGATACCTTCGTTGTCTCTGATTCCATAAAACAACGGCTTTAGCTACTTATATTCGATTTTGAGCAATGTATGTGATCTTGTCCACATTTATTTATTTATGGTATTTGAAGGCAGATATGATGTTGCCCAAATGAACATATCAATTGCCTGAAATTGCAACCCAATATAAATTGCAGTTAAGTCGATTTCATCAAATCAATAACAATCAAAATCTAACAATCAAAATCATAGACAATAATATTTATGGCATTTGAAGGCAGTGGAGGAGCTTATTTGCAACATTAGTTTATTTGACAATAATCGCCTTTGACAGGTTATCTAAATATGTTTCAGTATGCCACTTGCTCTATTTAGGAAAATCATACAAGACTGGCTAATCACACAGATGTATTTTCCGAAACTAATATCCCGGCGGCTAATGCGGCTAATAGAGATAGCTTTCTACGGAGGAGAATTTCAGTGCATTAGCATGTGAGCTAACACAGTTGCACCCTCTTCGAATAATTTAGGCCTCCCACAGACAGTGCTTCAAGCTGCGACTGCACTGTGAACTGTAGACTTCTATGTACACATACATGGACTGTTTCAAGAATTTCGACCGCTTATGCGCACGAAACGCACGAGAGCGGTCGACAGGTTTTTTGGGACGAGACCACACACAGGGGCCGAAAGGGATCAGGCGAAGAACCAACGGCTTTACTTGCATTTCGAAGCTTTTGGAGTCCTTGATACAAATTTTGTAACTCTATCTATGACATGTCACTGCTCAATATTGTCACGTGCGAAATCACTTTAATTTATTGATCAGCAATTGGTTATGAGTATGATTGTGGATGGGTATACAAGCAGAGGGAGACTGAAAAAGAGATGAATTGTGTGAAATATGATATGAGAGAGAAAGGAGTGGATGTCGCGATGAAGAGTAATAGAGATGAATGGAAGGAAAATAGGCATTGCGCCGACCCCATATTAATAGGATAAGGGCATGGAGATGATAATGATGATGATGATGAATTGGTAATATAATAAGCAAACAGAAACAAATATCGATACAAGATTTTAATTATTAGAAACGATCAGATAGGATTCTTATCACCTTTGACGACTTCCGTGGTCGAGTGGCGTACACACCGGTTTACAAGGTGTCGCCTGCTCTGAGGTCCCGGGTTCGATCCCGGTAGTTCAAGGTAGAAAAACGCTTTTCTACATTGTCTCGGGTCTGGTGTTTGTGGTACCTTCTTTGTCTCTGATTCCATAACACAAGTGCTGTAGCTACTTACTTTGGATTTGAAGCAATGTATGTGATGTTGTCCACATTTACTTATTTATTATTTATCAGGAAAATTATCTGCACCGTTAGTTATTGGTGACTTTTAAGAAAAATTACATACAATCTAGAACAAAAAAGCTCTTGCTATTGCTAGATAAATCAAAAAAGTTGTTATAAGTTAAGTTGTGAGAGTTCATTTTTAGTACGTTAACACACATATCAAAGGAAAAGAACTTGAACGGGACGACCTAAACGCAAAATCCTTATCGTAAAAAAAATGTTGACCAATGAATAATTTTTTTGTTTAAGTTAAAGTTTTGCCGGTCAAAAACAAAATATGTTTATTTCAAGTAGGCCTTTTCAGGCACTTTCAGATCGTAAAATGATTGCGCGGTTCCAAAATGTCATTCGTATGGAGAAGAAACGGCAAGAAACTCTTCAAAAAGTTTCTAAGCATTGTTTTTTTTTAGTAGAATCAATACAAAGCATTCAATGAATGTATAAAAATGCAACCATCATAAAAATCTGGAATAACTGCGAAGTCATTTATAATTATCTCACTGAGCACCAATAGCGATATTTATCATCACACATTTGCACGCATCCCGCTAATAGATCCCATCTTAATGGCCACTGAGCATGTAATGTTATATAATTATAATATTATATATTGGCAACACTAACAAGAACACCTCATTGTGGTAACACTGTAATAATATCACGATGTCTGTCTGGGTGTTTTGCAGCGTGCTTTGTTGTGCGTTTGTCACTGTGCTTGGTACTGGAGATATTGTAAGAAATTATGTATAAAATATTTTTTATTTATTTATTACTTCATGTACTGTTAGGTACATAGGTGGACAAGACAACGTATAGCTTGTACCACGAAAGATGAGACTTGACACACCACATGGTTTGCGTTGCGCTTGCGCAGTATTCGATTTATAGGTCTGTTTAGCGCATTGAGGTTGAAGGGGGTAAGGGACCAATCGTCATCGGGGTAGCGTTAAGAGCGTGGGAGACGCGGTACCTGCGCAAGCTATTTGAAGCTATTCACCATTGACACTCGCTAAGTCTCATCTTTCGTGGCACTCATTATACCTACGTGGGTTACTAGCATCATAACATGGTACAGTACCCGGCACGTAACTTGGCAAGACCCGTTACGAGTTCATCCCATATTTTAACGTTCTTATATAGGCCAGATGTCATTCTCTACCAGTCGACTTTAGGGTGATGCAGATGTATTACAGTAAATGGAAACATTCGTTATGTCATCAACAACCAAACAATATTAGAAATTCATTAAAAAATAACATGTTTCACGACGATATCTTATTGTATAGTATATGAGATTGTTATATATTGAACTAGCTTTTGCTCGCGACTTCGTCCGCGTGTACCACCGTTTATTAAATTACCATCCTTTTCTCCCTTTTGGGGGGGAATTTCCAAAAATCCTCTCTTAGTGCAAGCCTACTCCTCCCAACAAACACACATGCCAAATTTCAGCTCTTTACGATCAGTAGTTTCGGCTGTACGTTGTCTGTCAGTCAGTCAGTCAGTCAGTAACGGAAGAGTTTTATATATATAGATTAGGTAAACTGTCATGCTTCTTTGACGAAATACAATAGAATGTATACTATAAAAATATATAGCACTAAATTATAATCTTGGCAAATTCGTACGTGATACTCAGATGGATGGTACGTGGGCGACGAAGGACGCAGCGGGGGTGGTAATGGGGGTGGTAATATAATATTTTAGGATATATTATGCGGGTCACATACAGGTATTTTCTATGGTAATGTTGACAACAAACATGTAGTACCGAAAACTAGTCTATATGATTATCATATCCAAATCCATTTATTTTCAGGGTCCAGGCATCTGGGACGTGAAATACATCAGGAAATGCGCGGAGGATGCGCACAAGTTCAAATTTGACATCGTTAAGAAGAAGGTCAACCGAACGCACGATGGATTCAACGCTGACCTCATGCTGGATGAACAGTTTACTGATAAGTATGGTGTACGTATCAATTTCTTTTGAAAATTATTAAGAGGTGATAGCCTAGGGCACATGCCTCTTCTCATAGAGAGGAGGAATCCGGTTGCCAGTAAGCAAAAATTTTTTTTGGCTCGCACTTTACTAGTATTCTTTTTAACCCCTCATACTAAGATAAATGCTTGTGTTACGAGTGGGTTCACGTCGGTAGTACAGTCACGAGCATAAATATGTATACACATAGCGAAATTGTAAAACTTATTTAGCGAGTAGTTTTTGTTGAAACTCAAAAATATATACATGATTTGAGAACTGTTATAATTTTATGTTATTAAATGATTAAAAGTTGAATTGATGGTGAGTTCCTGTTAAATTATTGTTTTACAATTTCGCTATGTGTATACCTACATATTTATGCTCGTGACTGTACAATGGGGGGATTCGAACCGGCAACCACATGATCCCAAGTCCAACGCCCTAGCCATTTACTACCGCAGTTTGTATGGATTTACTTTTTGAAGAACCAAGTATATTGGAGCGAATCGATTAGCATTCACACTTGTAGGAACACCTTCGGGGAAGCTGTTTTTATAATATACTAGCTGTTTCCCGCAGCTCCGCCCGCGGTCTCAATTTTTTTTATATATTTTAGATGTAAGCTATCCTATCTTTTAAGTTGGATCCAACTGCATACTGTGTGCAAGTTTGATTAAAATCGATTAAGTAGTTTCGGAGTTTATCCCGGACAAACATCGTGACACTGGAATTATATACATATACATAATACATTTTTCTTTTTAACTCAACAATATGAAACAGATTCGGGTTGAAATATGCAAGCACGTGGACGGCGGATGCAAGCCTTACCAGTTGTTGACAGACGACTGCATGGTCAACTTTGTGTACAAATACGCGAAGGACAACGTTGTGTCGTGCTTGGAGTACGCCGGTGTCGACCCGCCCGAGTTCCCTATTGATAAGGTATATATTCGCATGGTTTTTACACATGGAGACACCAAAAGAGATAAATAACGGATCGCAAATAACTATTTATAAATTGGCTGGATAACGATTATGCCTTGAAAAATTGTCTATTCCTTTGAAATTGAAAATTAAAATCTTTATTGAAAACACGAAAGAAATTTTAAGAATTTCTCAAGGTCAAATTAAATAATGTAATATTTTTATATCTATAGTATCCCGATCCCGAACCAAATACATATTTGGATGATTTAATGATTTGATTTTGATCTGAAATTGAATGAGTACGGTGATATAATTGAATTGAAAGGAGGGGGGGGGAAGGTTCTAATATCAATCTAATATTGAACATTGATGTAGAAAAAAAACCCAACATAAACAGTCTCGAACGTCACAGCCGAAACTTTCTTGAATTACAAATGAAAGCATCAGTTTTGAAACGAACATTTTTTTTTTTCAACCTGGCTCACTGACTGTATCTTGGTTCTTCTCTATGTGAATGATACTAGCATATGAATTTTTGTTTGTTTGTTATATTTTTTTAACATCGACAGCTATATACTTTGTTTGTCGTTGCGCACAACTTGCGTATGTGATCCCGTGATTTTAGTCGTTGTAAGTCCGACATATCCCCGCGCTGTGCCCTCAACGTCGGTTGAAGTCATTAGCTTTTTTTATAATAGTTTCAGACTCAATAGGAGTCATTAATCATTAGCTGACGCGGCGGCAGCGTTTCAACCCAACAATAAAAAAATATACTTTGTTTTTCTTGAGGTAGGGTAGACATTGCAAATAAATGTCCCAGTAAGTAATAGGTAGAACATTATAAAATATCTATTTATTGTTTTTCCAGGGCAACTACCATCTCGAAGACTTCGCTTTCGACTACTGCGAGCTTCCAACAGACTCCTTCTACGGGACCTTCGGGGCCAAGGCTTTCATTCTAGAAGGAACCACCGAGGTCGGCTGCATAGAACTGCATGTGGAGTTCAAGGAGAAAGACGAGGACATGTGCGAGAAAGAAAGAAAATAAACTATTATTTTTGAAATAAAGTTATTTTGGGATAAAAACATGATTGTTTACTTTTTATTAACTGCTATTATACATCTACACTAATAATATAAAGAGGAAAGATTTATATTTTTGTGTGTGTGTATGTGTGTGTGTGAGTGTGTATGTTTGTAATGAATAAACTCAAAAACTACTGAGCCGATTTCAAAAATGCTTTCACCCTTAGAAAGCTACATTCACCCTGAGTAACATAAGCTATAATTTTTACAAAAAAAAATAGGTTCCGCGGGCGGAGTCGCGGGGAACAGCTAGTACATTATACCGGTTTTTTTATGGAGTGCGTATATTCTACGAGGTAATCAGGTGTATAAAACCGAACAACTTTTTCCAAGGAACATAGGTCGAAATCTTAACGCACTCCATAAAATATAATCCTGTATAATAGAGTTTGCATGCTAAATTTAAAAAGGTTTTTTTATAGGTGTTCAAGTAATTTCATTCAATAAACTATGTACTTATTTATTAAGGACCCTATTAAGAACCCTACATAATAATTATATTCCTCCATATCAAGGAACTGAAATGGATCAAAAACACAATAAAAGTGGTTTTTAAATATTTAGTATCTCTCTAACCTCAAACTTTTATTTTTAAAGACCACTTATCATCAGAGGCAATCTATTACGCCTATAGCGTATGAAAGTAATGCTGACACTTTAAGCCTGCCTTTGAGGCCAAGCGAGGCTGTGCAACGGAGAAAGGGAGTAACATTAACCAATAAGGTGGGTTCATAAAATCTTCGCTCTGATCGGAGATTGAAATCTTATTGGCAATTTTTTCTCTGTTTCTCTGCTCCACAGCCTGGCTCCGCTTTAGTGGACACTTCAGCATGTGCTCTTCATATTGTAACCCAAAAAAGGAGCTGACAAGAAAATCTATCTGTATAAACAAAGCATGAAGTGGGAGGATGAAGTCTGCCTTCAAGAATTTTTTGACGTTCAAGTCTACGTCAATCTTATCCCACATATGAGCATTTCTATTGCTTAAAAATGTTGTCCTCCAGCGGGAGATAGAAGTCCTTAAAAATGAAGCCCTAAGACGGAAGTGAATCATCACAACGTTCAGGTCTGATAATTCTGACCTGCTCGTTGGTGTAGTGGTTAGTGACCTTGACTGCTAAACCGGAGGTCATGGGTACGATTCCCACCCAAAACAAATCTTTGATTGGGTGATTAATGAGAAGCGTATTTCTTGTACTGGTGTTATCCTGAATGGATGATAATAAACTATATCATCTGAACTGAAATAAGCTTGTCAAGATTAGAAGTTGGGAGATTTTTATTGAATACTACCTAGTGCGTGGTCCCCGCGATTAATAATAAAAAACGACGAGGGTAAAACGTCCATATATTAGTTTAGGTTGCCAGCTAAGCAGCTACCTCCGTACCAAATTTTTCCAAAATTGGTTAAGCCATTTGAGCGTGAAGATGTAGCACACTACACACACACACTCACAAGCTTTCGCCTTTCTAATTTAATTACTTATTGAGCATAATTAAATTGAGAGTTGCTACGACGAAAAAAACAGGCCGAGTAATTTTCAGTTTGAATAAAATAATTTAAGGTAAGTTTTAAAATAAAAACGTAAGTATTAATAAACATAGGAGACTTACAGAGGTTCTTGAACTTCTTGTAAGACCGAAGAAAATAGTCCTAGACTCGTGTATATTACATTCTCTATCTTATGCATCACAAACATGGATTGGGATTCTCCGATTTCCAATCCTTCTTAGGATTCCACAGACACACTAGTATTGATATGTAATACAAACCACGCAAAGAGTCATGGAGCGGAGTTTTCTTCTGCCTAGCCTTTTCCCAAGCTATGTTGGGGTCGGCTTCCAGTCTTACCGGATTTAGCTGAATACCGTATTTTACATAGAGCGACTGCCTATCTGACCTCCACAACCTATTGCTTGGTAATACAGTATTCCATAGTAAGACTGGTTGTCAGAATTGTAATGACTTAACGACTATCAAAGATCACTGTATGACAGTCGGGACCAACGGCTTAACGTGCTTTCCGAGGCACGGAGGGGTCTCGATATGTTTACAAATGGTCACCCATTCACGGACCAACCACGGCGAGCGCGGCTTATCCTTTATTATCGGTCAAACCGTACGGCTTAAACTTAGCCACGAGCCCTGTCACTCATGGAGCGGAGTATACTAAACATAAAATTAAAACTGTATAAAAGGACAAATGAATATGTGAGAAATACAACTAAAGTTATAGATTGCTCTACAACACTGTCAAAACTAAAAATGGTAATGAGCTGACCATGTTGCACGTATGGATAATGATAGATGGACAAAAACAATAATCACTTGGGAGGAGCGGTTAGGAAAGAGAAAAACAGGTGAACCAACGGAGGCGAAATACTGAAAACAATGGGAAAGCGAAATGACTGGATGGAAATAGCAATAGATAGAGATAAGTGGAGAAAATTGGAGGAGGCCTTTACTCTGTAGAGAGGTCCTTAATAATGGTGATTTGTCGATATATGTAACAATAAATTATTTTTTTTTTTTCTTTGAATTTAACGAATTTAATACTAATTGGTTTATTGTCAATATTAATTTATTTTATAAGGCAGGGGTTCCCTAACTGTGAGTCGCGACGCCTTGGGGCGTCGCGACAGTATCCCAGGGGCGTCGCGTGTCGATACGTCTAGGTCAGAAACCCTTTCCAGTCACCCACACCATCGACACTTTCAACAGAGGAAGAAGAGCAATTGATAGAATTGTCCTGTGATTCCAACCTAAAGCTTGAATACGCCAAAGATAAACTGTTTGAATTCTGGAGCTCAGTATCTCAAGAATATCATGCCATCAGAACTGCAGCTTTTAAGGTTTTATTACCATTTGCGACTTCATACTTGTGTGAAACAGGTTTTTCTGCAGTTGCAGTAATAAAGAACAAGTACAGATCTAAAATAGACGTAGAGAAAGAAATGAGACTGGCCATTTCCAAACTGGAGCACCGTTTTCAAAAACTATGCTCAGAAAAACAAGCACATCCATCTCATTAGGAGCCAGCTAGTTTATAAATATCTCTTTATTATTATTCATGATTTTTCCATGTTCCCATTAAATAAAAAAATAATTTGCAAATTCGTGTTTTCCTGATTGCCTGTTACTAGAGTAGTACTTACCTACAAAAATTCGTTAGTATTTTTGTCGACTACGTTGAGGGGCGTCGTAAAACAATAAATAGCCAAGACCAAAGGGAGTCACAGCACTAATAAGTTTGGGAACCCCTGTTATAAGGCTTTAATAGGCTTCAATAAAGAAAACCGCTAAACTCTTAAGAAACGTTACTCCAACCAATATACAGTATGTAACAAAAACCCTGTCCGATCCAATAAAGGCGTATCCGTGGTACAACATACGTATAAAAAAAAATGTTATAAAATTGTAACTCGTTAAATCCAAAAGTTATTGTTTTTTTATTTTTATAATCATTGCGAGATTTAACACTGAATATGGGAAATTTTCGTAAGCTGACAACACTCCACCCAATGGCAAAATGCGTTTTATTTTTATTTATTTTTATTACAAAAGCCGACAAAAGGCACCGCCGAGTTGTAGGCACTCTTTCAACTAGCCGCCGACTCTTTGATGATACCGCCGCCGCGCCGGCCCGCCGCCGCCAGGTTACCTACCGACTATTAGTCTTTCGTGAAGATAGCTTTCGATCGGACGTCCGTACCTAACGCGTGCCGCTAATGTTTCGCAAAAATATCGTATTCCAATCACGAATATTTTAATACTAGGCACTTAGCAATTATGACAAATCCAAATTTAACAGAGTAGGTATAAAGATTTGAAACTCCAAAACACTTATCAAGTTATTTTTTAACATTTTAGAAAATATATTTGAGGATATTTATTTATTATCCTTAAATCCATAAGTGTACAATATGACTAAATGCCAGAGGCTATCTGTCTCGAAATAAAATATATTCCTTCGAACGGAGTTCATTCTTTTATAGTATGTATCACTTTACCGTATCGAGCATTTTCTCGAGAAACATTATTTCATGGACACCTTATTAGAATGAGACGAAATACCACACTGGGTGCCTTTCATTCATTTCAAGGTCACAGAAATCGGACCGTTTTACTTGTACGAAGCGCTCACTCCCTTAGTATACAACCTCCTTGGGCGCGACGTACGCGATGTGTTAATTGGCGAGGCGTATATGATGCAACGGAACGTGAAAAAAGCGAAATAAATATCGCGTTCCGAAACGATTCTGGTTCCAACTATCATGCAACTGTCATACGCCCTGTCAGCACTGTAATCACTTCAAGGAGGTTGTATGATAATAAACTCCTTGAATCACTTCGAAGCAGAATTATCTGTTACGGAACGCGGCCTTATTAATTACCCAAGATGGCGACTGCGGTTTTTTTGTTTGTCAGTGCCATTAGAATTTAACGAAATTCTCCATAATCCGAATTTTGCGGATATATGTTGTCGACTCGAAATCAAATTTTTTTTTATGTTTTGTTATTCATATAAGGTTTCGATCGAGTCTACCGTAGCCCTGAACGAAATTATTAATATAGATTGTAATATAAGATCATAATAAGAAATTATGAGGTGCGCCAGGTGTGACAGTTCCGTCGGAGTGAGCCTTTCAACGCCTGTATAACCGCGCGTTCACCACATGCAGTGTTCTTGGGTACGAGTCATGCCATGGATGCTGAAAGACCACGAGAGAAGAAGACAACGAGGAAATCGAGAAACAAGTGTCGTATTAAAAAAAAAGGTGTGTGATTCGGAAATCGAAGTCTTAAATCGGACACAAGTGCGCTGTTAAAAGTACGCAAATTTAGTAAAAAGGTGACGAATGTGCATTAGTGTTGTGGTGGACATATTGTGGAACACGATCGCCGAAATGTGCAGCAACAATAAGTGAATGTTTTGATGAATAATAATATCTGCAGTCAGTTGGTAGGTAAATTGCCAAAAGCAAATCGCTTTTATAAAAAAGCCCTTTTCAGGGCTACAATTAATTCAATTATTTGTTTCTTTATAAAGAGAGTCAATAAATTATAAAATCCGGATCACTACGCCTAATATACACAAAACAATATCAGCTGATACCTACGCCGTACGCGTAGGTAAAGGTATAACGTAGCCTAGGTTTATTTCGTTATAGGTAAGTTTGTTTGGCGGCATGCGACAAAGCAAGTTCATGCACCGTCTCGCACAGGCGGCTTCTTTGACCTAAAACTGTAGGTAGTAGGTACGTGAACTTTGAGGAGCGGTCAGTGTTGCTGTTGCCTTGGATCAGTTTTTATTTTTATTTAATTATTTTCACTGGGGAAAAATAATAATCTCCAATCCATTTAATGGCTACGTATATGTGTTAGCAGTACGATACCGAATAATACTCTCAGGGATCGGACAGGGTTTTTGTTACACACTGTATACATTATTTAGCTCCTTACGATGATTCGCAAAATTATTTAACCATGGCAGGTGACACAACTAACGTCGAACATTTAAAACCTGCAAAGCAGTAAGGCGAATAAGAGCAGACCTCTGAGATCCTCTTCCTCGCAGATTTTTTATAATAATAATAAATCATTTATTTCTGACAACCAGTCTTACTATGGAATACTGTATTACCTAGCAATAGGTTGTGGAGGTCAGATAGGCAGTCGCTCCATGTCAAATACGGAATTCAGCTAAATCCGGTAAGATTGGAAGCCGACCCCAACATAGCTTGGGACAAGGCTAGGCAGAAGAAGAAATCATTTATTTGCTTGAAACATGGTAGGTATACACGATGTTACATTAAATTATAGCACAGGACATATTTCACCCACATTATGGGCATGCAAAAATTGGTGAATTTATATTATTAATAATAATATAAGATTGTAATATCAGTAAAAGTAGGGGGTGGCAACGCCTTTTAATAAGGCACATGATTAATTTTCTCAACGTAAAAACGATACCGTATTTCAACTACTTACTCCATCTTCATGAGGTGATCCCGCAGAGAACCAGTGTTACCGACATAGCCCAGAAGATAAGCAAGCTAAAGTGGCAGAGGGCTGGTCATAAATGCCGCAGAACCGACAAACGTTGGGGTAAACGTGTTCTTTAGTGGAGACCGTGTCTCTGCGTAGTGTAGGACGACCGGTGGCTAGATCGAGCAACGACATTCGCAAAATGGCTGGCAGTGGTTGGAGACGAACAGCTGAAGATCGAGCCCAGCGGCGTGCTATAGGACAGGCCTATGTCCAGCATTGGACGAATAGAGGCTGATGATGATGATAACTCTTTCTTTTATAAGTGCCACTCCTATGAATCAAGGTAGTCTCCAAGCTGCTGTGATCTTTCCATCTATCTATTAACTCTCTACATTTTAATTTCACACTACAGGTAAAAGTCATACATGTCAGGTTAATGAAATTGCGCACGAACATGTAAAGTTAAATCGATAAAAATATACAATAGTAGAAATAGCGTGAACGATGAAAACAGATCTAATATCTGGGGTATTTAAATAATGCGACAAATATCGATAATATCCCCTACATTATAGAGATAGCATCGTAATTGTGAACTTGTATATATTCATAAGCTCATGTAGACTCAATGCGTAGTGTTGGGTGGATCACAAAAGTAAGATGTGGCAATTGTTTCTACTATGCACGTTAAGCTGTTGTATTTTATTGGTGAACGCGTTGGGGAATCTTTTGCTTGTAAGTTTTGATATCACTAAATTGTTACCTCAACTACGAACTAATATAGTTCCTTATAGAATAGGTCTACGGCCAGCTTTGGTGAATTATGCACGTATTGTACATTCATCGCTAGTGCAATGGGATAGTTTCGAACCGGTAACCAAATCATCGCAAGTACGAGGCCCTAGCCTTATACTCGTGCAAGTTGATTCATAAATTACCAATTTTCTGAAGCAACGGTAGCCTAATGGCTAGGGCGTCGGACTTGCGATCATGTGGTTGCGGGTTCGAATCCCACCCATTACACTACCGACGTGAACCCACTCGTAACACAAGCACTTTAGCTTAGCACGAGGGGTTAATGAGATTACTAGTAATGTGCGACCCACATTGCTAGTAATCTTTTAAGAAAAAAATAATAATATTATTATTTCAGGGTCCAGGACAATGGCTGGTACTAAATATCGAACAATGCGAGGACCATGACCAGTACGAGATGATATTCGAAGTCTCCCGCAAGAAGCTGAACAGGACCCACGATTGCTTCACCGGCAAAGTTACTGTTCCTAGGGAGGTTAATACTACGTACACTGTAAGTACTAAAAATTGTACCCGCTATTGGTGGGCGAAGGTGGCGCCAGCTCTGAGTCTGGTCTCGGGTTCGATCCCCGAACGGATCAATGTAGAAAAACATTTTTCTGCATCGTTTCGGGTCTGGGTGTTTTTGATACCTTCGTTGTATCTGATTCCTTAACACAAATGCTTTAGCTACTTACTTTGGATTTGGAGCAGTGTATGTGATGAAAGAAACTTCTAAAATACCCGACTATAAATGTCCTACTGCTGGGCACATATAGAGAAAGATGGTCATTAATCACCACTCTTGCTCATTGCGGGGTGGCGATTTCAAATTCCAATTTTTGGAATCCAGGTTTCCCCACGATGTTTTCTTTCACCGTTTTTCAATGGTGTCTTAGAATAATTAAGAAAGTACATATAACTTTGAAAGAACCACATTGATACTTGCCGGAATTCGAACTTGCAATCATGTGCATACGAATTAGACCGCTAGGCCACCACGACAAAAAAACTTGAACTTAAAAGAAACTCTGCCTTAATTCTGTACCCTCAGTGAAAAGTGATATAAGTCGATTTATATCGATTTACGTTTCTTAACACTGTCTTAAAGCTAATTTTTTTCTCTATTTTTCTGTCTAATCGGTGTGTCGGTATCTATCATAGATCGGGAAATAATTTTCGTGCTTAATGATATAAGTCCCATTTTTGGTCCATTTTTATGACAAATTTCGTGTATTCTGATCTTTCTCGAATTATATCAAGTTGAACTGAGACCTTAACCTAACTCAAGTATGTGTATTTTGATTCAAATCAATTTGTAGCAGAAAACACCTTTGATATGTTACACATGCACATTGTGCGTAATGATTCAACTAGACATATATTAGCAAACACAGAGAAAAATATCTAAGGGCCTTTGTGAATAGTGATATAAGTCCAGATTTATCTTTATGACGCAAAAATAAAGGCGCACTATCGTTGTGTCAACTGATACAATTTAACTTATATCAAAATACACGAAGCAATTTAGTGACCTAAGTTTTGTGAAAATTAATATAACTGTATTTGTATCTTTAAAGTACTGAAAATAGCGTGTGCGTTGTAAAAATTGTCGTGGTGTCAAGTGATATTCGCAGCATTGCGTTTCTTATGTTTGTCTCCTTTCATCACGGCCGACTTGGTCTTGAGGGAGCGAGAAGCGGAATAAATGATGGCGGGGGTGGTCGTATGCAAACATCTCGAACGACACTCAAGGCTCGGAACTGGAAAGAGTGCGCGTGTTCACATTGCTGTCAAAATGAGCGGCATCGTAATTATTTTATTTTTACGTAGTAATTTATTGTTATTTCATTAATATCTTGAAAACCGTAAGCCCTAGCTCAAAAATAATGAAAAAATGCCCCCCCTTACAAACCCCGCTCCTCACAAAACTGTAAAAATGTTCATTTTTATGGCTGGATTTTTAATATGTTATTTGGCATAGAATTTGGCATATGATAGGATAGGTCTGGCACCTGGGACCGGTTGCGTTTACTAGTGCGCATCCCATTTATGGGGGTGAAAAATCCAGATTTTCAACTCATTTTAGTATAAACCATTCTTGTTTAATATGATTTGGCGACTCTTTAGGAACATAGAAATCGAATTGCCAGACACTTTGGGTGTTGCCAACATTGTGCCCAACGCGATCAAAGTTCGAAAAAAATGATAAAAATAATTCATTTTAGGATGGCTGAAATTTTTATATGTTGTAGTTCTATCATATACAAATAACATATTGAAAAGCCAGACAAAAACTCCAGTGCCAAATACGTGCCAGACCACTTTATATTCCCGAAATCAGTTGAGGAAATCGTGAATTTTAGCTTTCCTTTGAGATATTTAGATAAATATTTGATGATATGGCTTCACAAATACACAACTGGATCGTATAAAATAATTACCAATCAGATTCATAAAGTACTTGTTGAGTAAAAAAGGAAAATAACGATGTTAACAAAGCAATTACGCCCTAGCCATTAGGCTACCGCCGTTTCAGACTTTGATCGCGTCTGGCACGATGTTGGAAACACCCAAAGTGTCTGGCAATTCAATACTCAATACTCAATAACTTTATTGCATACCATAATGTGTACAAGGCTGGTGGGTAAATTTAACAGAAACAATTATGGACCCTGTCGGGCACAGCAAAATTTGTTTTTAGAGGAGAGGACGAAGAGCGCTTTTAAACATAATAACATTGAATAAAGTAAGATTATCTTATGTATTTAAGTAGGTATTATTATGTGTAGATTTATTTTCATTTTATTTATTTATTATTAAATTTATCTATATATATAAAAATGAAACCCGTTTTCCGTTGTCACGACATAGCATGAAAACGGCTTGACCGATTTGGCTAATTTTGATCTTGAAATGTTTGTGGAAGTCCAGGGAAGGTTTAAAAGGTGTAAAACTTAAATAATAAGTAAAAAAAAAACTCTTCCTAAACTCGGGAATTACCTTGATTTATTTACTTTTGACAGAAGGAAGTCTGTCCGGGCAGCTAGTATTTATATATTATTAATTTATATTATATTACTTATTATTAAATTTATATTCATATATTATATATGTCGGCGCAAATACTTAGTAGTCTAATTAATAATTAATGTTTTAACATTTAGTGAAATAAAATAAGAAATTACTTTGTAAACA
The DNA here is from genome assembly GCA_950381575.1 of Plusia festucae. NCBI lineage: Eukaryota > Metazoa > Arthropoda > Insecta > Lepidoptera > Noctuidae > Plusia > Plusia festucae. The sequence continues at coordinate 10,918,953 of OX494442.1, forward strand.
AAACAACACGTGCGTCGCCACGTGCATTGAGTCACGTGTTGTCTACTATAAATAGAGGCGACGGAACGAGTTATGATTCATTCTTATTCGAGCTGTCGTAGCGATCGGACCTCCTCAGTAAGTCGAAGAATAAATTGAAGAAAGCATTTACTGTGTTTATTTTAATTATCCAAGATGAGCAGCAACCCTGACTAGGATATTGGTGATGTCAGCAATGCTGACGTCACGTTTTAAAAAAACAACCACGAGGACCCTTCTTCGTCATCAGAAGTGGGATCGGAACAAGCTCTGATCCCAACCACTTCCTCTGCAGCTTCGGTTCAACCTGTCACGTCTGGATAACGCAGGGCAGTACCAGGCTGATAAGCCCTGCCTCATTGAACGTTTCACACTCGCTAGTTGGTGCAAACAACTTTGACGCCGTGCAGTCCACCGCGACGGGAATACCCGCGGGCATGATGGCTCCGAAAATACCAGCTTACGCAGGGATGCTATTCACGTCAATGGCATCCACCTCGTGCAATCAAGGGAGCCTATATCCTCCAGGGGTTCCCATCGCCAGGATGCATAAACGATGAGCGCCTACGTATTGAACGCATAAGCAAATACGGTTCCAGAACTCATCTCCGTGGCTTCCTCATTACGAAAGAAGCGTCCTCATCAAAATCCTATCGCTCCGATGCCAAAACGTGCACGTTATTCAGATACTGCTCAAACAACAGCGCGTTGTCAAATATGCAAAAGGACCAATCATAGCACCAACGAGTGTAGGTTCAAACCTTCGGAATCTACTTCAAATTTGCAGAAGACAAATACTACAGCAGCGGAGACATCTAAAAACCTGATTACCTGTTCATTCTGCAAGAAAACGGGCCATTCTTTCGAAACGTGCTACAAGCGTCAAAACGCATTGACATCGAACGTGAACTGTATAAGTGGAACCAATCCAGCACCCATTACTGTTACAATTGGTGCAACAACAATACTTCGATAGTGGAGCAGTGTTCACTGATTTGTGAATCAATTGCTGTAAAATTACCGGGCCAGCGATGCTCTGCAGTTAACCACCTCAAGGGGATTGGCCGATTTCCGGTAATTTCATTAGTCGAGATGAAAACTGTCTGCACCATTGACTCCATAAGGATAGAAATACTATTCTTAGTGATTCCTGATCATGACATTTCAGCTGACGTATTAATTGGTATGAATTTGATCCATGGTACCAACTTAAGCATAAGCATGGTGAAAACAACAGATGGAACCAGACTGATGCATTAGCAAATGGTTCATCATATAACGACAAAAAGCATCACCTTTGACAAATTAGGCTGCGATCTGACGATTACTGAAGAACTAAACCAGTTACGCACGTTACTGGTCAAATATGAGCACCTATTTATTCGAGGATATCCAAAAGTTAATACTGGAGAGCTCGAAATAAGACTGAAAAATGCAGACAAAAAGGTGGTCGGCAGAGGACGCTCCCGATCCGGTGCCATCCACATCACAAGCTGGCCAGTCAGTTCAAATAGCTCACGACGACGAAAACTTATCATCGGATTAAAACCAGGCGAGTTAAAAATAATTATTTTCATGATATTTACAACACTAGTATCTATAATAACAATCTACGAGAATGAAAGGTCTGGAGAGTGATACCTCTGAGCTAAACGATGTGTTACCCTTGAGCTAACTACGGGTCCTTGATGCATCCACAAGTGAACCCTGAGATACCGTAGAGACGCCTTGAGGAACCATGGGTGGACAAGTATACACCACAGATTCTAACAGGGCGGGGCACGAGGGACGTCTTTATGTACTGTCCTTACAACACCCTAGTATCTATAATAACAATCTACGAGAATAAAAGGTCTGGAGAGTGATACCTCTGAGCTAAACCATGTGTTACCCTTGAGCTAACTACGGGTCCTTGATGCATCCACAAGAGAACCCTGAGATACCGTAGAGACGCCTTGTGGAGCCATGGGTAGACAAGTATACACCACAGATTCTAACGTAACAAAGCAGGGCACGGGAGACGTCTTTTGTGTACTGTCATTACAACAATATTCATAATAATAATAAGCAACATAGGTTGCTTACGGATACCTAGTTCAAAGGAAATCATTTTTTCAGGCATCAAACCTCACAAAGCAGGCAGACGCAGAGCACGCGCCGCCTGTCAGGATGGCCGGGTCGGCGGAAATTGAACAATCTCCACCATCTGAGATGGCCAGAGAACCTTTGTAGAAACCCAAGTACATCACGCGCTGAACCAGGTCAACAACAAGCACAAGATCAAAACGAGGAAGATCAACCAGCTGACCAAGATGCAGACTGATAAACATATATTGAAAACAGCTGAGAAAAAAAAAAAAAAAAAAAAAAAGGCGAAGATGAGGCTGGTGCAGAGCGCGCACCGCCTGTCAGAATGGCCGTGTCGGCGCAAATACTTAGTAGTCTAATTAATAATTAATGTTTTAACATTTAGTGAAATAAAATAAGAAATTACTTTGTAAACAAAACAACACGTGCGTCGCCACGTGCATTGAGTCACGTGTTGTCTACTATAAATAGAGGCGACGGAACGAGTTATGATTCATTCTTATTCGAGCTGTCGTAGCGATCGGACCTCCTCAGTAAGTCGAAGAATAAATTGAAGAAAGCATTTACTGTGTTTATTTTAATTATCCAAGATGAGCAGCAACCCTGACTAGGATATTGGTGATGTCAGCAATGCTGACGTCACGTTTTAAAAAACAACCACGAGGACCCTTCTTCGTCATATATTTATATTTTAGATATTCTATATTATGTATTAATCGTTATTAATTATTTAATATATTTATTTATATTATATTAGCTATTATTTTTTATTCACTAAATAGTAAGTACCTAATTAAAGATATTGCACGGTAAGTAATTCTAGTTATCCCCTTTACCCTAGTTGGAATTTATCTTTGAAGTATTCGTCAATTGTGTAGTAGCTTTTATCTAATTCGATTTCTATGTTCCTAAAGAGTCACCAAATTATATTAAACAAAAATGGTTTATACTAAAATGAGTTGAAAATCTGGATTTTTCACCCCTATAAATGGGATGCGCACTAGTAAACGCAACCGGTCCCAGGTGCCAGACCTATCCTATCATATGCCAAATTCTATGCCAAATAACATATTAAAAATCCAGCCATACTGAAATGCCTTCTAGAAAACGTTGCCAGCTCCCGTACCATTTCTATGACGGAAGTGCTAATAAAGGATGTACGATTGAAACGTTACTTTTATTTTTACTTTTTTATACAAAACATAGCTATAAAAAGACACCAAAAACAATTCATAAACTTATATCATTTTACACCTAAATTTCACTCCACTTTATGCGATATAATTAAATTTAGATCAATAAACACCATGAGAATGTTGCAATATATTTCGTGTAAACTGATACAACTGGTTTTTTTTCATAATTAGCCCATACCAATCGGCACCCATGAAACCTTATTATTTTCTGAACAACATTAGTTCAAGCGGTTTTAATATTTTTAGCTCTAACACTTTCATAAAAGTGTAAGAAAAAATAAAGTAACATTCAGCACCAACAATAAGTACAATGTGTAAAATGATATTATTTAACTTATATCATTATACACAAAGTACGTTCAATGTGGCTTTTGATACAAGTGTGGTTTTTTTTAAATAACACACATTTTATTAACTTTAGGATAAATCCAAAATGTATCAAGGTTAGTAATCAATTATTCAAAGCCATTGCAGTTTAAACATTTAGAAAATTATCAAAAATAAAAAAGTTATCGAAATTTTAAAATCGCAAAACTTTAAACTCAATTTGCTCAAAACTACATTTTTGTACTTATATCACTTTTCACAGAGGGTACAGAATTTATCCCAGTCAAAAAAAATGTTACAATATAATAGTATTTTATTTGGATTTTAAATATTGGTTCATAAGCAGAATGGTGACCATTTATTGCATTTTTTATAGTACCTCGTTGTTGCAATAGTTTAACATCTTTTTTTTATATGGCGGGCCAAATGTAAGCCGAAAGCGCTATTCTAATCAAGTTTTTAATTATTAATAAAACAATATTAACATTCATTGGCACATACATTTTTAACAATTTTGAATGGGAACGAAAATATTTGTCATATAAAAGATGAAGAATGGAGAAGGAATAAGGAAATGAAGAATGGCTTTTGTCCAGAAGTGTGACAAAAGATTAATTTAAAAAAATGTAATCTTTGATTATTTCAGATTTCAATAGACGTGTATAAGAAAATGGATGGAGGGTTTAAATTCTATCAGACGATAACAGATGACTGTGTGTGCACCTTCTTGAAGAAGAATGCCAAAGAGAATATAGAGCGAGCTCTTCTCATGGCTAATATAGACCCTCCTGACTGCCCGATACACCCGGTAAATATATTGCACACACATTTTATCTACATATCAACAGATTTTGAACTACTCCATGTCATGCAGTGAATGTAATATAATTATTTGATTGATTAATTGACTGGCCTATTGCTCTAGTGGTTGGTGACCCTGGCTGCTAAGCCGGAGGTCGTGATTTCGATTCCCACCCAGGACAAATCTTTGAGTGACAAGCACAATATTTTTTTCTGTGTCTGGGTGTTATTTATCTATAATGTGTATGTATTTAGATATATAAGTATGTCTCTCACTCTTGTTTGGGATTAGATGGAAAAAAATAATATAATTATCAACCACACCACCATTTATAAAATGTTAGCTGTCGCTTACGACACTGCCCCGACCGGCCCGAATATTTTTTTCTAGTAAAAAATATAGTCTACGTTACTCAGAAAACTATTTATACATTTCTGCTCGTTATGTCTCAATAAGTTTAAGGAAACCAAACAAAACTCAAACTTACTGCTTCATTATAAGGTTCTTTTTCATTTAAAATGTTTTTATTTTTTAGGGTTACTATGAGGTCGGCGATTTCGTGATGGACTACACTGAGTTACCAAAAAACGGTATCTACGGGACCTATGAGGTTCTCGTGTTCTTAATGTATGAGGGAGAGAAAGTTTGCTGTATTAAGGTGCAGCTGCACTTTGAAAATTACGATGACGATGATCTGTTTTAACGGACTATTGCGAAGCGTTCGATTGATAAAGCTGTTTTAAGATGCTTGCTTAAATAAATTATAATGAATTTCATGATTTGTTTTTTTTTTTTTATGTCTTAAATCAATAGTAAAAATGTCCGTTGAATTAAGTCCGCGATGTTTTTTTGTTTATTGAGTTTTTAATTAGGTATAATTTTCAATGTAAGTATTAAATGAATGTGTTGAAACATTCATTTTAGAGTTCGCAAGATTGCATGTCATTATCTCTCTCTTTACTTGAGACTCTGTTCACTGACCTTGTTTTTTAGGATGGATTTCTCTGTGCCGAACCAAAATATATTAACAGTAAATAAACATAATGCAGAGAGTCATATGTTGATTCAGTAAGATAAGATAATAAAGGCTTATTTCGCTTTTCTTCGGAGTAAATCTGTCGCATATCAGGCCCGAGCAATTTCTGGTTAAATTTGTATGTAATGTACTTGGTATTAGCCTGCTAGAAAAAGCCGATATAAGTTCGATATAGACCCGGAAAAAAACGAGGTATTTTATCGAACATACACCGCCTATATAGCGGTTGTAAACTTGAAGTTTCCTGGTGGTAGATTTGTCGTAGGACAGTACCATCATGTATGTAGACATACCTGACGACGAGCTCGAACTGGTGGTGGTGCAGCAGGTGCTTGTTGCTGGGCAGGCGCGCGGCCAGGTCGCGCACCAGCGCCGCGCGCGCGCTCGGCGCCCGCAGCGCGCGCAGCACGCCCGGGAACGACTTGCGCGCGTCCATCATGTATGTAGACATACCTGACGACGAGCTCGAACTGGTGGTGGTGCAGCAGGTGCTTGTTGCTGGGCAGGCGCGCGGCCAGGTCGCGCACCAGCGCCGCGCGCGCGCTCGGCGCCCGCAGCGCGCGCAGCACGCCCGGGAACGACTTGCGCGCGTCCATCATGTATGTAGACATACCTGACGACGAGCTCGAACTGGTGGTGGTGCAGCAGGTGCTTGTTGCTGGGCAGGCGCGCGGCCAGGTCGCGCACCAGCGCCGCGCGCGCGCAGCACGCCCGGGAACGACTTGCGCGCGTCCATCATGTATGTAGACATACCTGACGACGAGCTCGAACTGGTGGTGGTGCAGCAGGTGCTTGTTGCTGGGCAGGCGCGCGGCCAGGTCGCGCACCAGCGCCGCGCGCGCGCTCGGCGCCCGCAGCGCGCGCAGCACGCCCGGGAACGACTTGCGCGCGTCCATCATGTATGTAGACATACCTGACGACGAGCTCGAACTGGTGGTGGTGCAGCAGGTGCTTGTTGCTGGGCAGGCGCGCGGCCAGGTCGCGCACCAGCGCCGCGCGCGCGCTCGGCGCCCGCAGCGCGCGCAGCACGCCCGGGAACGACTTGCGCGCGTCCGCGTAGCGGCACTCGAACATCGCCGCGATGCACGACCGCAACACCTGCCACACGATCAGTCATCATCAGCTGCCTAGCCTTTTCCCAAGCTATGTTGTGCTCGACTTCCAGTACCGGTTTTAGCTGAATACCGCAACTACCTATCTGAACTCCACAACCCATTTTACTGAGTAATAAAGTATCCCACGGGCCGGCCAAGGCAGGTTGTCAGAAGTGTTGCATTTACTCGCGGTACAAAATTGTATAGCAAAACGAGACATATACGAGGGTGCGTTTTCAAGTTCGCGGAATGAGAGGGTTGGAGAGGGGCACTTAGGCTCATTAGGATCGTAACGGGTTCAGTGACTCATAATTAGTATAAATACGAGATTTCATTTTTATTTGACTATTAGTCTATGAGCTATCGTCAACCAAGCAACATAATCAGTTCGTGGTAGAGTTCGTGGGTAGTTGTGGTGTAAACATTGAAAATTATATGCTCTGTTTATAAATTGTAATTAAAATAGTAAAAGTATAATAATTAGTAATTAAATGTCCTTATAACAAAGTTAATATATGTAACCTGCCTGTCTAGTGTTATCTCCTCTCAATTCCTCAATTCACTTTGTAAACAACACTGCACAACACAACATCATAATGGAGTCCATAACACAAAGTTTTGAGAACTTGAAAACTCATCTCATGAAGCGCATGGCTGAATTTGAAGAACAGCAAAAAACAGATTGCACCCCTACCACCGCTGCTGCTATGGCTGCTGACTTTGCAGCCTTCAAGGCGTTTGTCCGTGAGTCGTTCGACTGCTTCCAAAAACAGCTACATTTGCTAGCACATGGCCAGGATCAGTTGGAGATGCGTGGGAGGCGCAAGATGTTGCTGTTGCATGGTGTGGCCGAGGTCAATGAAGAGAAGAGCTCAAAAACGTCACAGGCCACGGTTGCAGCAGTCTCAAAACACCTGGGAGTGGCTGACTTTACTGAATCTAGCATTCAAAGGTGCCATCGGCTGGGTCGTTCTGCATCTGGTGACAAGCCTAGACCGATACTCATGGAGCTAGAGAGCTACCGGGTCCGAGATAGCATTTGGTACAGTAAAACCAAGTTTAAAGGTACGGGGATTACTGTCTCTGAATTTTTAACAAGACCGCGGCACGAGACCTTCATGGCTGCACGATCGAAGTTCGGTGTATCCAATGCTTACACGCGTGATGGCATTATATATGTGCTGGAACCTAACGGTGCTCGGCATCGAATTGTCAGTATGGAGGAACTCGACAGGATTCGCTCAGTGTCGGAGGAGATCCCTCCCAATGATGAGAGCTCATCCGTGCCGACAAAAACTGTCACCAGGCCTAGAAGAGCGGCCGCTGCCATGAGGAAGTAAACTTTGTTTGTTTTTTTTTTTGTTGTTTTGTTTGTTTTATAATATGTCCTTATTCATTTTCATGTTTGTCCTTTGATGGTATCTCGTACGCCTTATAGTGTGCTACTAGGAGTTACCCACTTCAACTTAACTTACTTTTCATATCAATTATTTTAAACTTTATATTCAGTTACCTTACAATAGTATCTAGATAACATCACAATATCACATCTGACATTTGTCAACTGTCAAGTGACAAACTGTCTCATTATGTCAAAAAGTAACGTTCCGTTTCACTTTAGTTTCATTAATTTTGTTTAACTATTTATTATTGAAGTAAGTGGGGTACTCATGCACAGCTTATGTTGTTTTAACTTTAAATTGAAGAATATTGTTTGTTTTATTGCCATATATGCACCAATTGACCGGCAGGTGCATGGATTTGAATAAGAGTCTTAATTGTAATTTTGTTAAAGTATTTTTATATTTATAAATATCTATATATTTTATTATTATTTCATAGTATGACCCATACTGGTGATGTTAGTAGTGAAACTGATGATTTCTTTTCAGCTTCTAGTGGTGACGATAGCTTCTGCAGTATTTCTCCGCTAAGTGATATAATTGAGTCCAGGTTTTCCGATGTTTCTGGTAACTTCAATGTGATTCATATTAATGCCCAAAGTATTCCGGCTCATTACTTAGATATGCTGACAGCTTGTCAGTCTAATCACATTCATGCTATCCTTGTTTCCGAGTCATGGTTAAAACCATGTCTCCCTTCAGCATCCTACTCTCTTCCTGGCTTCCAACTTATCAGAAATGATAGGACTGGTGCGGCTGGTGGAGGAGTTGCCATTTTTCTCCGTAACCATCTAAAATTCTCTGTGGTCACAATGTCTGCTCAATCACCATCAGCGAACGCTGGTGAACACCTTTTTATTGAAGTTGAACTGCATAGTACCAAAGTTTTAGTAGGTGTGTATTACAGCCCATCCCTTCGTGTTAATTTCTTCTCATCCTTTGAACTGTTACTTGAAACCTACACTCCTTCCTATAGCCAAACAATCATAATGGGAGACTTTAACACTTGTTTGTTAAAAAAAGACTCTCGTGCTTCCTCCCTTGCCTCACTTGTGGAATCCAGTAATCTGTCCATTCTTCCTCTTAATGCTACTCACCATCTTCCTAATTGTACTCCCTCCCTTCTAGACCTCATTTTTGTTTCCTCTGAAGAACGCGTCGCCAAGCATGGACAATGCTCGGCAGACGCTTTCTCTCATCATGATCTTCTATACCTCTCCTACAAAATTCGCCCACCCAAGGCTAAGTCTAAAACTATCCTACAACGTAATTTTGGTGGTATTGATTTGGATAGACTTCGTGATGACGCAAATAAAATCGACTGGACTCCTCTCTTAGCAGCTGAGTGTATTGACGATCAGGTCGCCATTTTTAACAGCTGTATTATAAAGTTGTATGATCTGCATGCTCCAATCCGCCCAATAAAAGTTAAGCATTTGCCTGCTCCATGGTTGACTCAGGAAATAAAATCTCTTCTAGCCAAAAAAGCCTTGGCCAAATCACGGTACGCAAGACGACCTACTGAACTCAACCGGAACAAATATCTGGATCTTCGTAATCACAGCAACAAGGTGTGTAGGAGCGCACAACGCCAACATATTCATAGCTCCGTTGAAAACGGAGATCCCGCTAAAATTTGGAAATTTCTACGTACTCTGGGAGTTGGGAAAACTAGAAAAGACGTAACCCAGAAAGATCTTGACATTGATTCTCTTAACATACACTTCTCAGCTTCGCCCAACTTTGACAGGGCAACCAAAAATTGCACATTAAACTATCTGTCCTCTATTCCTACTCCCAACTATTCTCCGTTTCATTTTAGTCAATTTACCAGTTGTGACGTTAAGAAGAGCATTTTGTCCATTACATCGAATGCTGTGGGCGTGGATGCTGTTACCCGCAATATGATAATTCCTATTCTTGATGAAATCCTCTCTCCCATATGTCATATCCTTAACTCGTCTATAACCCTTGGTACCTTTCCATCGGCATGGAAAGATGCCCAAATAGTACCACTTCCCAAAAAGTCCAATCCTACTACCTTTTCTGATTATCGTCCTATCTCCATTCTTCCGTTCCTTTCCAAAGTCCTTGAACGCCTTGTCCACAATCAAATCAGTAGTTTCCTTACGTTAAACAACCTTCTTAATCCCTTCCAGTCTGGATTTCGTCCAGGTCACAGCACCACCACGGCCCTGGTCCACATTACTGATGATATAAGAACCGGGATGGAGCATGGAAATCTCACTGTTTTAGCACTCCTTGACTTTTCCAACGCATTTAATGCAGTGGATTTTGATGTTCTACTCGGGATAATGAGCTCTCTTAACGTATCTCCAACTGTTATTGACTGGTTTCATAGTTACCTGTCTGGTCGTCGGCAGTGTGTGCGCATTGAGGAGACTTTATCTTCTTGGTGCTGTACGGTTGCCGGAGTACCTCAGGGTGGCGTTTTATCTCCTCTTCTTTTCGCAATTTTTATTAATTCCATCTCCAATCAACTTATTTCCTCCTACCACCTTTACGCTGATGATTTACAAATTTACACTCAAGCTCCAGTTGATAGGTTACCGGAAGCTTTCTCGACCATCAATAAGGACCTATGCAGTGTCTGCGATTGGAGTCGTGCGCATGGATTGAAGGTTAATCCAAATAAGACCCAAATCATTGTCATTGGCAGCCCAAAAATGTCTTCCAAGGTGTGTTGGTCCCGTCTCCCTTCGCTTGTTTTTGACGGTAGTACTCTGCAGTTGAGCGATAGTGTAAAAAATTTGGGCATCTATATTGACAAATGTCTCTCTTGGGATGTTCAGCTGCAGAGTATTAGTCGCAAAATCTATGCGTCGATGGGATCACTACGAAGACTTCGCAATTTTCTTCCTATTGCCACCAAAATTACGCTTGCTCAATCTCTCCTACTTCCCATACTGGATTACGCAGACGTCAGCTATCTAGATCTCACTCAGAACCAGCTTGATAAACTTGAGCGTCTCCAAAATGTCTGTATAAGGTTCATATTTGGCCTTCGTAAATATGACCATGTCTCTGAATTTCGTCACAAGCTCAAATGGTTACCTATACGTCTTCGCCGGAATTCTCATGTTCTGTCTCTTTTATATAGTTTACTATTTCTTCCATCTACTCCTTCTTATTTAAAACGACGTTTTTCCTTTCTGTATGAATCGCATTCGAGGAACCTAAGATCATCGGACAATCTTACATTGACAATTCCTGCGCATTCAACAAATTTTCTTCACAACTCCTTTAACATTGAAGCCGCCCGTCTTTGGAATGCGTTGCCACTATCCATACGTCAAGCTAAGACTCTACAGCTATTCAAAAGGCAAGTCAAAGAGCATTATCTGTCGCTCCTAGATCGGCAGAATTAGAGTCTGGGACCGTAGAGTTTTTGCTACATATCTCACTAGTGTACATTATTATGTCAATACGTTTATGTATGTTTATTATTTTATATATTAATTGTAATATAAATATTATTAAGTTTATGTAGTAGGGTTTACGTTAGAATGTATGTATATAAAGTCTCTTTTATTTTATTTATCTAGTTATCTTCAGTTTGCTCTTTATTTTCAAAGTTAAAGTTTCCGTTATACATATCAGTTACACCTATATCTACCCGCTTTATTATACTTTCTTACTCCAATCCCTGCATAGGTTGTCTGGAAGAGATCACAATTAGTGATAAGACCGCCCATTGTACCTTTAATGTATTTTGTTTTTTATATAAACTTGTTTCGGTGTACAATAAAGAGTTATTATTATTATTATTATTATTATTATAATCAGGAGTGAAAAGTGAAATATGGAAAAAATCTAATATCGTGCCGTTATAAAGTTCCTTGCCAAGCAAGGAAAATCAGCGACCATAATGGATGAGATGTCAACGGTTTACGGTGAACAAGTGTTTGTCCAAGAAAAACTATGGTGTACAAGTGGCACAGTTTGTTTAAAAAAGAAAGGGAATCCCTTGAAGACGACCCGAGGCCGGGCAGGAGCATCGAGGTGACCACGCCAGAACTTATCCAAAAAGTCGAAAAACTTGTACTCGAGTACAAGTTTTTCGACTTTACGATACTCGACTAAAGAAGAAACAACTCGCAGAAATGGTTGGAGTATCCGATAGAACCATTTTTAATTTAAAATCCTGCACGATCATCTTGGCATGACTAAAGTCACCGCAAGATGGGTACCGAGAATGCTCATGCCGCCGCAAAAACAACAACGCGTAGAGTGTTCACGTGCATTTTTGGACCTCTGCAATGAAGACAAGGATGGTGTATTGAGTCGAATTGTTACTGGAGACGAAACTTGGGTTCATCATTATGAACCTGAGTCGAAACAAGACTCTGTGCAGGGGCATAAAATGGGCACAGCACCCCCCAAGAAGTTTAAGGTGTCACAGTCAGCTGGGAAACTCATGGCAACGATCTTTTGGGACTCAGAAGGAATATTATTGATCGATTATAAAGATAAAGGTGTTTCTATAACCGGAGAATACTACGCTTCAATATTAGAGCGACTAAAAGAAGCCATTAAACAGAAAAGACGGGGAAAATTGACGAAAGGTGTGCTGCTTTAGCACGACAATGCGCCCGTCCACAAGAGCCGCGTTGCGTTGGCTGCCCTGCATAAAGTGGGCTTCGATATTTTGAACCACCCACCCTACAGCCCAGACCTGACCCCGAGTAATTATTACCTCTTTCCAAAAATTAAAAAAGAGCTGCGGGGTACAAAAATTACCACTGATGATGAAGTTAAGGAGGCAGTTTCAGCGTATTTTGAGGACAAAGACAAAACATTATTTTATGAGGGTATAAATTAATTAATTGAAAGATCTGAAAAATGTGTCCGTCTTGCAGGTGAATATATTGAAAAGGAAAAATAATTCAGTTTTTTTATTTCAACCCCTTACTCTCCATTCCGCGAACATAAAAACGTTTCCTCGTATCCTCTCCGCTTGAATCGTTGTGATAACGAAATATAATTGGTTTATTCAAACATGTCTGCTCTTGTTCTTAGGAAGATTACAATATCTTATATTTGTTCCTCTGATTAGACCAGGGTCGATAATTTTTAAAACCAAAAAAAATAATAGTAGGATGAAACCCATTAGAAAAGGAGGGGAATATTATAAAAATTAAAGGAAAAATAAATTACGGTCGATCCGAGTTCGGGAAGTGGGGGAGGGGGGGGTTTTAAGGGTAAAAAATGGTTTATCTTGATTTCCAGCAAAACTACAAGTCCTATGGAAAAAAGTAAAATGGCAAAGTTGTAGGTAATAAAAAGATCTAAAACTTTTGTATTTACACTTTTTTCACATAACCTCAAAATTTATGAGAAAAATCCAAAAAACCAAGTTTTTGGTTTTTTATTTTTATCTTTTACAATTTTTTTTTTTTTTAACGAAGTTTGGTGAAAACTTACCTTTTTATGTCCCAAATATGCTGTAATTTATTTGATTAAAAATATTTATTTTTTCACCTTATTTTGAATTAATATCAAAAAAACACCCTATTTTTCAATCGAAAATTCACCCGTCAAAATATCAGCTTTTTTCAAAAAGTTGGGATGGTTTCTGTTCGTTGAAATCTCTACTTTCTGATGCTGAAAAAAAAATACATTACTATAGTAAATGTTCTCAGAAAATGCATAATCACTATGTACAATTTCATCACAAAAATGTCATTGCTTCATTATTTATATTTTTTATATTCATTTTTTTTAGTTTAAAAGTTATTTATTAAATTCGAATTACATTCATGTCATATAAAATCTCACAAAATGATTCAGATGAAATTCTGGATGAAGAACCAATGCAGACTGGATAAAATTGAAGCAATGACATTTTTTTTGATGAAATTGTACAAAGTGACTATGCATTTTCTGAGAACATTTACTATAGTAATGTATATTTTTTTTTACACCATCGGAAAGTAGAGATTTAAACGAACAAAAAACCTCCATACTTTTTGAAAAAAGCTGATATTTTGACGGGAGAATTTTCGGTTGAAAATTAGGGTGCTTTTTTGATATTAAGTTAATATACGGCGAAAAAATAAATATTTTAAATCAAATGAATTACAGTGTATTTGGGACATAATAAGGGAAGTTTTCACCAAATTTCGTGGGAAAAAAAATATTTTTGAAAAAGATAAAAATAAAAAACCAAAAACATGGTTATTTGAATTTTTCACCTAAATTTTGAGGTTATGTGAAAAAATTGCAAATACAAAAGTTGTAAATCTTTTTATTACCTACAACTTTGCCATTTAACTTTTTTCCATAGGACTTGTAGTTTTGCTGGAAATCAAGATAAACCATTTTTTACCCTTAAAACCCCCCCCTCCCCCACTTCCCGAACTCGGATCGACCGTAATTTATTTTTCCTTTCAATTTTATCATATTCCCCTCCTTTTCTAATGGGTTTCATACTACTGTAATTTTTTTTCACTTTTTACAAATTTTGAAGGCTTCGGCCCTGGTCTACTAATACAAGTAAATTTACATCTTGATTTAGACGAGCTCCATCTTAGATGACCACAAACCAACACAAGACGTGCTGGTTGCATCTAGCCAGTATTTTTGAGTTGAATCATACATTTGTTTAGCTTGCATACCTCTAGTCTTCTGGCGCTGTTGGTGAGCAGTAGGTGCGCGTACTCAGCCGCGCCGGTGGGAGGAGCCGCGGGGGGTACTATTCGCGCTTGCGGTGGACGCAGCGAACTCAGTCTGTTGAAAAAACACTAAGATATTATCATGGGAAAGGTAAACATGCTATAAAGGAGATCGGGCAAGAATGTACTAGCTAGGCAGGTACAAGTCAGTTACAGTAGTAGTCAGCCTAATCTAGATGCGGGAGGAAGCGCCCTCTGGCGGCCGGAGGATGTTAGTTGTTTCTACATTACTTGTGGTTGGCGGCGGCGCGCTGCGCGACCTCCCGCATGACGTCCCGCACGCGCGCCGCGTCCAGCGCCGGCAGCGGCGGCTGGTGGATGCGGGAGGAAGCGCCCTCTGGCGGCCGGAGGATGTTAGTTGTTTCTACATTACTTGTGGTTGGCGGCGGCGCGCTGCGCGACCTCCCGCATGACGTCCCGCACGCGCGCCGCGTCCAGCGCCGGCAGCGGCGGCTGGTGGATGCGGGAGGAAGCGCCCTCTGGCGGCCGGAGGATGTTAGTTGTTTCTACATTACTTGTGGTTGGCGGCGGCGCGCTGCGCGACCTCCCGCATGACGTCCCGCACGCGCGCCGCGTCCAGCGCCGGCAGCGGCGGCTGGTGGATGCGGGAGGAAGCGCCCTCTGGCGGCCGGAGGATGTTAGTTGTTTCTACATTACTTGTGGTTGGCGGCGGCGCGCTGCGCGACCTCCCGCATGACGTCCCGCACGCGCGCCGCGTCCAGCGCCGGCAGCGGCGGCTGGTGGATGCGGGAGGAAGCGCCCTCTGGCGGCCGGAGGATGTTAGTTGTTTCTACATTACTTGTGGTTGGCGGCGGCGCGCTGCGCGACCTCCCGCATGACGTCCCGCACGCGCGCCGCGTCCAGCGCCGGCAGCGGCGGCTGGTGGATGCGGGAGGAAGCGCCCTCTGGCGGCCGGAGGATGTTAGTTGTTTCTACATTACTTGTGGTTGGCGGCGGCGCGCTGCGCGACCTCCCGCATGACGTCCCGCACGCGCGCCGCGTCCAGCGCCGGCAGCGGCGGCTGGTGGATGCGGGAGGAAGCGCCCTCTGGCGGCCGGAGGATGTTAGTTGTTTCTACATTACTTGTGGTTGGCGGCGGCGCGCTGCGCGACCTCCCGCATGACGTCCCGCACGCGCGCCGCGTCCAGCGCCGGCAGCGGCGGCTGGTGGATGCGGGAGGAAGCGCCCTCTGGCGGCCGGAGGATGTTAGTTGTTTCTACATTACTTGTGGTTGGCGGCGGCGCGCTGCGCGACCTCCCGCATGACGTCCCGCACGCGCGCCGCGTCCAGCGCCGGCAGCGGCGGCTGGTGGATGCGGGAGGAAGCGCCCTCTGGCGGCCGGAGGATGTTAGTTGTTTCTACATTACTTGTGGTTGGCGGCGGCGCGCTGCGCGACCTCCCGCATGACGTCCCGCACGCGCGCCGCGTCCAGCGCCGGCAGCGGCGGCTGGTGGATGCGGGAGGAAGCGCCCTCTGGCGGCCGGAGGATGTTAGTTGTTTCTACATTACTTGTGGTTGGCGGCGGCGCACTGCGCGACCTCCCGCATGACGTCCCGCACGCGCGCCGCGTCCAGCGCCGGCAGCGGCGGCTGGTGGATGCGGGAGGAAGCGCCCTCTGGCGGCCGGAGGATGTTAGTTGTTTCTACATTACTTGTGGTTGGCGGCGGCGCGCTGCGCGACCTCCCGCATGACGTCCCGCACGCGCGCCGCGTCCAGCGCCGGCAGCGGCGGCTGGTGGATGCGGGAGGAAGCGCCCTCTGGCGGCCGGAGGATGTTAGTTGTTTCTACATTACTTGTGGTTGGCGGCGGCGCGCTGCGCGACCTCCCGCATGACGTCCCGCACGCGCGCCGCGTCCAGCGCCGGCAGCGGCGGCTGGTGGATGCGGGAGGAAGCGCCCTCTGGCGGCCGGAGGATGTTAGTTGTTTCTACATTACTTGTGGTTGGCGGCGGCGCGCTGCGCGACCTCCCGCATGACGTCCCGCACGCGCGCCGCGTCCAGCGCCGGCAGCGGCGGCTGGTGGATGCGGGAGGAAGCGCCCTCTGGCGGCCGGAGGATGTTAGTTGTTTCTACATTACTTGTGGTTGGCGGCGGCGCGCTGCGCGACCTCCCGCATGACGTCCCGCACGCGCGCCGCGTCCAGCGCCGGCAGCGGCGGCTGGTGGATGCGGGAGGAAGCGCCCTCTGGCGGCCGGAGGATGTTAGTTGTTTCTACATTACTTGTGGTTGGCGGCGGCGCGCTGCGCGACCTCCCGCATGACGTCCCGCACGCGCGCCGCGTCCAGCGCCGGCAGCGGCGGCTGGTGGATGCGGGAGGAAGCGCCCTCTGGCGGCCGGAGGATGCGCTGCTGGAACGCCTGCGAAACACGCAGTATATGAATAAACAGACGACAAATATTTCTAGCACCGAAAAGGAGTACGCAGAAAAATAATCGGACACGTGCGACTCGGGAAAAGGGGTCCAGGCGCATCAGTTTATGGCCCGGAACCTTTATTGCCCCAACGCCTCCAACCCAGTGCCCAAATTAAAACATAGCTGCGAAAAAAAAAAACAGAAGAAACGATGGCGGCATTTCCGGTGCACCTAAGAAGTCTGCCCGCATCCGGAAATTCTTGGGAACAATAACCAGACACTGTCCCCATAGCCAACATCTATTTACAGTAGTTGTAACGGACAGCCCTCTATGCAGAGGCTGCATGGAGGAGGAGGAAACGACAGCTCGTGCTAGTAGAATGCAGGAGCCGTACAACGCGCACTAAATCCTCTTTTCACTAGCATCATCGCAGGAGGCTTGCAGCAGCCTGAAAAGGCTAGCAGCCTTCTGGGACGATTTCGGATGGCTGGTGTAAGAAAGGGGAGAGGATCACGCTTAATGACCCAATCAAGAGGTTAAGTGCGGAAAACCAAACCAAGTGCGAGTCGGACTCGACCACCAAGGGTTCTATTCAAAGTTTTTTTTACTATTTTAGGCATTTTCCCGTATTTTTAGTACAGCACTCGCCAAACTTTATGGCCGCTCCGAACCTAGCCGCATAACCCTGCGCAGAACACAAAATCAGGTATCAGCGGGACGCTCGCGGGGCGGGGAGGCAGGGCACGCACGCGCGCGCTGTCTTCCACCCGCACGCGTCCTCGCCTTCCACGCGTAAGTGCCAGTGTATGAGAGTATAGTAGTATGAGTGTACCATGCGCAAATTCGTTCCGACGGCTACATTCAGAGCGGTCATAAAGATTGGCGAGTACTGTATAACGTTATAGTTACGCAAATGTTTCATTATTTTTTTTCACAGCGTCAAGGGACTGTAGATCATAACGAATGATACTTATTTCAACTCGATAACCTCACGCGGTCTTGACATATTAAATTGTCTCAAAAGGGTTCCATTTTGTCCTTTTGAGATACGGAATCCTAAAAATAATAACAACTAGAACGTAATTCGAATCCTGTCTTCGGCTATCACTCTCTTAAAAATCTGACCATTACATAAAACTAATATACATATTATTATAAACGCTTATTACTTTTTCTGTATTAAAGAGACAGCTCGCATTAGGTCACTAAAAAACAAACAAGTTTTTACCTGAGGATTTGGATTTTCGTTGAGATGTAACTGCATAGCCAAGTCTTGTATATGCTGCAGCTCTAGTTCAGGATTCAGTGACTCCAAACGTAGTTGCTCCGGAAGGTTTCTGTAATAGAAAACCTCAGTTAAACAAAAAACAAAAAATAGTGCAGAAAATTAAGTATTGAAAATGTAATAATCGAATCAACAATCGAAATTATTTGACAAAAAATTGGTTGGCATCGATATGGTGTAAAACAGATACACGGGTATCAAACAAAAGTCACAACTAAAACTTTCTTCAATGGTGTTTTTTTTTGTTTTTTTTTTAAGATTACTATCAATGTGAGTCGCGCATTACTAGTATTCCCGTTAACCACTCGTGCTGAGCTAAAAGCTTGTGTTACGAGTCGGTTCACGTCGGTAGTGTAATGGGTGGGATTCAAACCCGCAACCACATGAACCATATTTTCGTTTTTAAACGAAAATATTTATTCGAACATTTAACTATACTTCTAGCATTGCAGATCAATCAATGTATATTCAGTCAGCACCCTGATTCGCCCACCCTTCAGCGCTTCCTACGGCTAGCCGCCAGACAATAATATTGTCAATGCAAGATTGACAAAAATCTTCATTAATTTATGGTCCCACTACTACTCAATAAAAATAGATCTTATGATGATCGTAATAAAGTACAATTTTCAGAAACGGGTATCAGTATGTTTCCGTTGGAGAGAGACAACAGGCCGCACACACACAATATTATCGACAATACGTACTTTATTGTCAATATTCGACCGCACGGATAGTCGAGTGGTATAGGTCACAACGCTAAATACCACTGTGCGCGACGTGCTGCGGGTTCGATCCCCGCATGGGACAAGCATTTGTGTGATCCACAAATGTTTGTACCAAGTCTGGGTGTTCTTTGTGCGTGTGATTTGAATGTTTGTGAAACCCCCGCGACACAAGGATTAAATTCCTTAGGGCGGGCGTCGTTTTAAAAAAAAAAATTGTTGTGTGTTTTCGGCTAACCTATGTATAATCCAACAACTGAAAATATCTTAACGTTCTGGTTACTTACTGTACAAGCTCATCCCATATATCAGTCGGCCTCCAAGGCGGTCCTCTCTCGGCCACCAGGCCGTTGAAGAACATGGAGTCGAGCAGCCTTATCGCGAACTGACACTGTGACAACCCTCGCGCTCCGAGGAAACCCATCTTATGAAACGTGAGGACCGGAGAGGGATGGATCCGGATTATTGTGAGACAATGCCTAAAAATGAGAAAGAAGAATGTTTATTACATTATATTGGGTGCATAACTTTGCTGTATTTATTTATCGATTACAAGGTACTACTTTGTCAGCCGACATACGAAAAACGTGAGTAAAAAGTTCCGAAAAAATACAGGACAAAGAAAATGTAACTTCATAGCCGACAATAATGAAAATATTTTCACTCATTCTGAATCGTTGTGATAAAGGCTTTGGTATTACAACATTCAAAATATAATACAACGATCCAAGAGAACAGAAAAGGATACATATTCATGAAATTTCATATAAACTTTTGATTCCTGAAAATGTATTTAATTTTGTTCGTACAAGCACCTTTTTTTAATCTTCCAAATGACATATTTAAAAATATGTTTGATATCCATCATATTTTTACCGGTAAGCTTTCATAATTTTCCTTTAGTTTTAAGTTTAGTTTTGCAAATAAAGTTAAACACAGTTCAGTTTTCCCAACATAAGTATCAACCACTTACCTATAACCCTGTAATAACTTCGCTAGCGTCCTCATGAACACCGCTCTGATCTCCTTATCCAGCATATGTGGGGGTGAGGACGCTGGCGGTGGGGGGGCGAAGGCCGAGTCCGCAGACCGGAGCTCCGGCTGCAGCACCAGAGCCAGGGCCTCCTGCAGGGAGGAGAGCAACTTGCCCTCCGGACGGGGGATGTTCACGCCCGCCGGAATGTGGAGGGATCCTACGTCTAAGTCTGCTACTATTACGTCCAACTGAAAAGATAGAATATTGTCAGCAGGTCAAAGTTTCTTGAAGGTTAGGGATATCAAAAAGTAGCAAGTTAATTTAAGGTGTTTTAATTCTTAAAGCGGGGATTAGAAGCGTGTTGGATTGTCCCTGGTATAAGAAAAGGCGAAACGCGTTAAAGATATAGAAATTGCGGATATAAGAAATTAATAATTTGTTACTCACAAATAAACTATTTAAATACAGGGGAAAAGAGCGAGAACAACTCAAAATTTCTTCAGCTCCATCGAACCAGATATTTAAACCATTCACAACAAACTCACCAGTTCAGAAACCTCCTCCTTCAGACTGGAATGTACTCCGATCAGGAATGGTGTGGGGGTCGCTAATACTTCAGCTAAGCCAGCGGGTAGTAACGGGATGTAGACGTGTGCGTATCTGAAGGGGAACATGAGCGCAGCGAGCGCGCGGCACGCGGCGGCGAGGCGGGCCGCGGCCAGGGAGACCAGCAGCACCTTGTGTTCGCTCATGACCGCGCACCATAGCGTTACCGAGTTGTGGATACCTGGACACAAGGGAATCAGATCATTGGTAGACTTTTCATTTATAATAAACTCGGGTGGTGGATAACTAGTGCAGTCGGATATTACGCAGAGGGTGTGAATTGTAGAGGGAGTTAATTTTATGGTGAAATTGAAGCTACTTATTTTGTATACAGTCAAATATCATTACTTTTACATGTTGTGTAATTACTGACACCAGAACTACTCATTCTATATAGCATGTTTTCTGCACAAAACCTGAACATTCAGAATAGATCTGAGTAGAATAAGACTGAGCCATAAGCCTACTGCCCCAACAGGCTGAACGTCATTAACAGCTTTTTAAGGCTGATGAATGATGCTGATGATCACAATTCCTGTCAATTTTCGTACCGAGTAGCCTGAGCAGCATGTAGACGGCAGAGTGTGTGACGGGCATGGGCGGCGCGGCGGGCGGCTGCAGCGCCTGGCGGTCGCCGGCGCCGATGCTGAAGCGCACTTGCGGCCCGCCCGCGCCCGGCACCAGCACGCCGCCCACCAGGTTACCGACCAACGTCTCTAGCGGCACGCCCAAGTTCTCCACCCATACCGTGTATATTATGCCTAGGCAGTTCTGGAATTAAATACAAAAATATTTTTATACATTTCGGAATGTGGTCGAGAGCCACTACGGTATGGCTCCCCAACTGACGAAGTCTCAGACGGATGTATAGTGATGAATAAGACACCTTAAAACGTAGTGGCCTCAATTAACCAAGGGGAAAAAAGGGAGGCCTTTACCCTGCACTGGGACAGTTCGGGCCCAAAATAAATAATACATATTTTCGGTCTTCGTGCTTGTCGGAACTTGATATAATTACCAAAGTTGACACTAAATGAGTCTTTAATGGCTCCAAAAGCTGAATAAATAGAACCAATTTCCATCTCCTTAGTAGAAAGTAGTCTGAATTCAGTCCAAAATTCAAAAAGTAGTATTATTGTCAAAATGTTAACTCTCGACGGCTTGTTAATAACGTCATATTATTTTTAATAGGTTCATAAACTAAAACATGCACCACTCATTTACCTATTATGCACCCCATCGATCAATCATTCTATAAGCTCTAAGGAATCACGATATGAAGTATATACTCACTCTGAATGTATCGATATAGTCTTGCCGTGACACGATGACCAGACATTTTGGAGCATACATGATGCTGTGGTGGGTGATGTTTGGCACTGGCCGCGTCGATTCCAGAGACTCTTCGTCCTGTAAACAAAAGAAACAATTGAATAACCATGACAAAAAAAAGAAAGAAGCAGAAGTACAAGATTCTTACTGGCAATGAACTCTGCGTAGGAACTTCTTACGTCACTGGAAACCATACCATTATAATTACTCGTCGGCCGCTGTATCTTGGCCAACCTAAAAAGCTATACAAGATATTGTCCTCTCTTTCTCACCCACCGATTATGTGAACTTGCATCTCACAAAAACTATCTTGTATATCGTTTCAGTCTCGCCAAGGCTTGTCAGCCGTAGTGTATATGCTCAATTGATTTAAGCACTATCCCATTCACAAAATATTGTCTCACAAAATAGAATATTCTTTATTGAGCACCATATTGTAGCGTTAAATATCGATGGAAAATGAGATTACTAACTGTATTAAATTTAATTCATATAATTTCAGTCATTCAATTTACAGCGAACAGGTTACACAGGGTACGAAAGTCTGGTGAAAAACCCAAGCATAATAGCCAAAACATCGATAAAAACTCTGTAAACAGTGCGCCGACTCTCAACAGTTATGACGTCAGAATTGTCGCGATAATAAAATGTAAAATGAGATTTTTTACATCTAGCGAAACCTCCCTCAAATCATATTAGGGTGACAGGAGCAGACAATTTCATTCCGTCACCTTGTAGCTACTTACAGTCAATAAATTAAGGTTTTTAAACGAAAACACTTCAATAGAATAAGTTTCAAATAAACGTAAAATGTGTTTAAAATACATAAATAATGGGAGCAACGATTTATAGGATAAAATAATTATATAGGTACTATGTGAACGGAACTACGTCACGCAAGCAAAAAACGGATTCCGGAACCAAAATCAAAATAAATCGCGATATAATCCGTTTAAAAGTAGTTTTACTTTTAAACGGATTCTATCGCGATTTTGATTTTGGTTCCGGAATCCGTTTAAAGGTAGTTTTATTTCAATGTCTAACATTCGCGTAAACCTCAAAAAACAATACTACAAGGATATATTATTTGTCACGCTTCTATTCCTAGCTCGATATCACAATCATGATATCTGTGATCAAATCGATAACCTATCTTGAATCTCTTCAATGATCAATTGAGATACCCAGACGGTTAAAATTAGGACCTTTTCAATCAATTCGAACTCACGACTCTATCCAGTCAATCTACACATTGAGAACCCAACATCACACTTCTATTGAAGGTCGATCTATCGATAAGAATCGACAACAATCGATTCTTCAGTACTCATCGATTATCGCAAATTACGAAGTCAGTGCAAGCCAACCGAATGCATTCGACGCATATTCAACATAACCATTGTGCGGTTATAGTGACGTTTCCAAGAATGTGTATTTAGAATCGGCATGCTACGATATTCTTGTTATTTTAAGTACGAAGAATAACCATTTCTAAGAGGTCTGGTTAATTTGAACGACATGGTTGTAAATAACCGGTATTAGAATATGTTACGATTATTTGTCCTGGAAACCTTTTAAACACCATTATTTTGTGTTCATATCTTCAAAATAATCGTTAGGCGAATTACAAGTAGTAAAATTCATTGCGAAAAGCTCTCGTTTGGAAATTCTTAATCTATACTATATAATATTATAAAGCTGAAGAGTTTGTTTGTTTGTTTGTTTGTTTGAACGCGCTAATCTCAGGAACTACTGGTCCGATTTGAAAAATTCTTACACTGTTAGATAGTCCACTTATTGAGGAAGGCTATAGGCTATAATTTGCTGCGATAACCGACGCCCACCGCCGCGGGCGGAGCCGCGAACAAAAGCTAGTCTTTAGATAATGTCAGTGACTTAAGAAAGCGATATATGCTTCGGCGGCATTATATGGATGATTTAAGCCTTAATTATGACGCTGTTGCACACTTAAAAACACCTGAAAACCCCATTGCGTAACTCCATTACTCTAAAAGCACCATGATGATCCCATCAGTGCATCCACACTAAGGTGCAATTTGAGACGTATATACAACCTAGCTATATAGCATATCCACCGTATTCCACACCCAATGTTCTACTCAATGCTACTCCTATTACGATTGCACTCACGACTCGATTAACCATACACATAAGCACAGCTGAGAGCCGCTTACCGGGCCGCTTAGCTTCCGCCGGCGACGCGGAAGCAACGCAATCATAATAATGATGACTCCAGACAGCGCTACGACTGTAGTCATAATGAGATATTGGATTATTTAAAGCTTATTTACTTTTAAAACGACATCCAAAAAGAAATTTGACGATTCAATTGTTTTGTGTTTTACGCGATGTTTTTCTTGGTCGTGGACTGATTGTTTCTTTTTTAGATATAAATAAATAATTCCCCGCCTTATGGCTTGTTGCCTCTCTTTCCGGTTTCTATCCAGCAGACGAATATTTCAAGGCAGGTTTGTAGAAGACATTATAGAAAGATTTCGATAGTACACTGCGACTTTTCGTTATGATTTACAGTTTTGTTTTTAAATTCATCTCTCATTTGTCTTTACTGTCTTGGACAAAACACTGAAGATGGTCACAACATTTAAGTCAATTAGTAGTCTGTTTCATTTTAATCCCTCTCTCTGCGGGTTCCCTTTCCGGTTTCTGCCCAGCAGGGTGACAATTCCAGGAAGTATGCTGGGCAACATTTATTTTTAATCTTTTTATCAGTTTTGTTGTATTTTTTATTAATTTTATTTTGGACCGACGCGCCTTGTAAAGGTTGGTACTTGATTTTGTTACCTATAACTCTTAGCGGTTAATCAGTAAATTATAGCCTGTAGCGCTCCTCGATAAGTGGGCTATCTAACAGTGAAAAATTCTTCAAATCGGGCCAGTAGTTCCTGACATATGTGTGTTCAACCAAACAAACAAAATCTTCACCTTTATAAAATTAGAATAGATATTCGAGTGATATTTCTAACATTCTAGCACGTATCGCAAATATTTTCTTATAAGGAAATTGGTTCTTCGATCGATCCAATCTTTTCCACGATTCTATAGTCTGAATAAACAATATTCAGAGTCAACTGTGTGTTACACTTGGCAGGTTTATCTCTTTGTGTCACACGGCTTTGTCTTTTGGCGCTCTGACCCGGATTGTCGGCTCTATTTTATGTGGAATCAGAAGATTGCAGGCGTGACCCGGATAAAACACTACTTTTGTGCCTATGTTTAAAAGGAAATTGGCAGAATAATGACTACACTATGTTATTTTTTTAATGAAATGCGGAAAATGAATTAATATTTTTTTTACCAACATAATCGCCTGCGCTTTGAGGAAGCTGTTTTAAAAGTAAAACTAATTAAATTTTACCCGTTTTGATATATTTAACTCCAACATAGCCTTACATGCCGCCGTCCTATTGCAATGGCAACGTCCGACGAAAACTATTCAATTTTTGTTTATTTATCCAATAGATTTTAGATATTTTAAATTTAATAATACATTTTAAGTTTAAGAGTAACCTATGGAGTTTCTTGTCGGTTTTCCTCCATAGGAATGCCAATTTATTTGGAGCCGCGCAACTGGAGTCCTTTTACGTTTCGAAAGTGCCTGATAAGGCCTACTTGAGATAATATATTTGGATTTTGATTTTAACTTTATGTTTTTTTTGTTTATTCAAGTAAGTACACAAGATTTTGACTGGCGAAATATTCCCTTCAGTACTTCTACTATTCTATTAGTTTTACTCCAGAACATTAAAACGCAACTTAACTGATGATCTTAATTTTTTATGTAAATCTGTCGCTACATTACACCTTAAAGACATAGACAGCAGACCTTAAAGACATAAACAAAGATAATGACAAAAATAACATGAGACTTAACTCTTAATTTCGTTCAATCAAAATTTTATTCAACTTCAATATGCACATCAACTTCTGAATGTCGCAATTCACTGCGCGGTAGTTTTTAAGTCTTTGAATGCAAACAACAACAATTTAACAGTATGTCAAAATAACTAGAAGAGATTGGTATTAAAAAACCCGTAAAATTAATATCATAAGCAAATTTCAAAATTTTGGTGCTTACGCACTATTTTCCTTGACTGTACATTAAAAAAAGCCTTATACATACACGCGTGTATTATAACCTGTGCTTTTACTACACCGTTTACCGTTTAACGAACAGATTGCGTCTAATGAAACGTGAACTGACCTTTAGGGCCTAATAGACGGGCCCAGTCACCCATCCATGGGCATAAAGTTGTTATGAAGTTACAAATTCTCACTTATTTTTAAATGGTTTTTTATTTTTTAGAGTAATTTTTTAACAAATATTTTTGAGACTATTACGAAACTGTAATAACTAATGACAAGATTCAGCAATTAAGAATTTTTAGCACCTTATTTATTAATATAATAGGCAAAACAATATCATTTGTATGATATAGAGGTAATCAGGTGCATAAAACTGTGCAACTTTCCCCAAGAAACAAAGGTCGAAATCTTAAAATTGAAAATGAAATATTCATTCAAAGTGACAGGTCACGTGACTTATGTTTGTATGAAAAATTTATTTTTAATTTTAAGATTTCGACTTAAGTTCCATGGCAAAAGTTGTTCAGTTTATATGCACCTGATTACCTCGTTGAATATGCGCACTCCATAAAAAATAATCCTGTATAATTATAACAATATATCATCATAGTGTCAAACGCTTAACATGTAGTAATCGAATATTGATTGCACAATAAGCAAACAAGCCTATATTGTTTGCTAATGAATAAATACAGCGCGTAATGCGGTACTAATTGGCTAATTAACATCACTCAACCGCGCTCCAATGTGTAACGACCAAACTGGTGTAATTGTGGCGAAAATATAATCGTATATCATGTTTAAATTATCGTATTCGGCTCGTGGCTAAGTGTAAGGTCCGTCCTATTACCAACGTGCAATGATGCGATGCGAATCATTTAGCGATGAAAAAGTCTATGATCTCGGCTCTCGCAGCCCTAAATAGGGAATTTAGTTTGTTCATGTTCATGTTCCAACCTTTAAACCTGGTTTACTAAAAATTGTTTCTATAGTAGGTATAGAGGAATTTCCTAATTTTAAAAACTCAAACTGATGTATAAGTCAGTTTTAAGCCATATCATGGCAAGCAAAAATTGAATAGATGCGACAAATTTAAATATACAATAATACGTGTTGTCAAGAAAATGTAGAAAATATTAAATGTAAAATTAAAAAATAATTGATCAGTGTTACGAAAAGCGTTAAAATAATTAAAGTATCAAAGAATTTCGCGTACTACCATTTTCGTGTAGTGGGCACGATTTAATTTTTCTTATTTATTTTGCATATTAAATATTTTGCTGGAATACCGATAATTCGTACTTAAATAAAGATAAGGACATCAACGGACCTTTTGAAAACGATTGTCGCGTAATTTTTTTAACGATTTAGATTGTAGAAAAAACAGTTTATAATTGCTATGTAACTGAAACTGAAGCTCCCATTTTTTTTGTCGCATTTATTCAATTTCACCCTATATCAAGTTCATGGCTCGAGCTAAATTATTGATACTGAATTTATTGATCTCTACCCAAACTTATCATTATCTGATCTATTGATAATTTAAACATGATTTCTTCTACCCCAACCTTTTTACCAAGCTATGTTGCGGACGTCATCCAGCTTTATCAGATTTAGCTGATACCGTATTTTACATGGAGTGACTGCCTATTTGACCTCCACAACCCATTTTACTGGATAATCACAGTATTCGGTAGTAAGACTGGTTGTCAGAATTGAAATTACTTAACGACTGTCAAAGGTAGACGTATGACAGTCGGAACCAACGCCTTGACGGGCTTACCGAGGCACAGAAAGGTCTCCACGGACCAACCGAGGCAAGTGCGGCTTACACTTCTTCCACACTCCCCACAATCCTCTCATCCTCCAAAACCAATACCTTTAAGTATTTACCAACATTCATCTCGAACCATCGAAGTAAATCACAATCGCAAAGATATTGAAACGTTCAAATACATTTTAATCACAAAACCAATCTCGTAGCGCGTTTCTTCGCTCAAACGTGCGTAAATATCGATAATTGACGACCACACATAAATATAAACTTTATTAGTTCACACATACAGTCCCAAATCTATTAAAGCTTTGCTTTTTACAATGCATAAACAATTAAACCGTAAACCTGAGCAATAAGACTTAAAATCGATTGACTCATCACTGTAGTAAACGTTTGATAGAGTATGAACTCTATTAAATAAAATATAAAGTTGTAAATTGGTTGCTTTTGCGTCAATGACCAAGCGCCAGCCGTTTACGCTTCCTGCGATCAAAGCTTCGTTTACTTACACGGTTTTACACGAAAACAATGTTTACTGGTCGATAATAATAGTTTTCGGAAGCTGCTAGTTATAAATATTTTAATAGGTTGAAGTTAAGATGACCAAAACGGAAACTCGAAATTTTTAGGCTAAAATATTATTTAAAGTTAGACATGAAGTTAATAACAAATTACATTGTTATTGCCAATTAAGCGAGAATTTCCATAAACTTTATCCTGCCATAGTAATCTTATGTCTATCTATCTTAGGAAGACACTGTAAAAATTTAAAACTCGTCATTCTTACAATTGAGACGAACCCAGCCGACTTCAACTTAAAATCCATGAAGCCCTTTAGGCTATCGGGTAGGAAATATACAAAATTACAAACACCCAAAAAAATTACCACCCTTCTGGCGCAGTCGGGTAAAAAACAACCTACATAAAAAAACAACGGGTTGCACTTGCCGGGAGTGCCGGCAGATGTGAAAACTAGCAAATTAAAATATTTTAAACACGAATTTTACATTATTTTTGCACAACGCCGCTAAAGAAGTTTTCACTTCGACACTAACCCCGACATAGGTATTTTTTCTATGCTGACACCGGATGACATCTCACACTCGCGCAAGCACCCTGCGCCACGTCTTAGGATCAGTCACGTGACCCATGACGCGAGTTTAACATTTTGTACCCATCCCAAAAAGTACACAGAGCCGCTAAAGAAATTTTCACTTAAAAAAAAACGGTTACAACTCAAAGGGAGTAAAGAACCATTAGTAGGACATCTATCTTTTTATTTCTAGTCTAGAAATAACGGACGACCCGAATATTTTAATAATCTACGCTTGTGTCATACATATTACCAGAGGACATTTAATTAAATAGGTTAGTGTGACTATTTGTTCGCGGTATTGCTCCTAAACAGAAACTATTTTCATCCAAAAATAGTTTATTTATGTTCCGATTTCGCAGTCTTGATGGGCAGATTTAAGAAATTTTGCTTGCGTATAACATGTAGAAAACAGAGATCTAAATTAATTCCAACAAAAAAAAATGTTAAAGTGGACAACATCACATACATTGCTCCGTATCCAAAGTAAGTAGCTAAAGCACTTGTGTTATGGAATCAGAGACAACGACGGTACCACAGACACCCAGACCCGAGACAATGAAGAAAAGTCTTTTTTTTCATTGACCCGTCCGTGGTTCGAACCCGGGACCTCAGAGCTGGCGACACTTTGAAAACCGGTGTGTACGCCACTCGACCACGGAGGTCGTCAACTAGTCTCTTATCATAATTAACTACCTCTGAATATAGGAACATTAATTAAAATACCTGCATATGAACCTTCATTGAACTTAGGTAATTACAATCATTCAAATTAGCCTATATCGGTCTACTCCTGGACACAGGTACTCTCCGCATTCAATCCGACTTAACTACCTTTTTCAGATCATCGGTCCATCTGGCCGGGGGCATCCTACACCGCGTTTCCCGATTCGCGGCCTCCACTCAAGGACTCTTCTTATGTCTTTAAATTTAAGATTGCAATAAACGTTTATATCAACAGTTTTGACACATCATCCTCGGCCTACCTTTATCCCTAACTATATTGGGGTGGGCTTCTAGTCTTACCGGCTGAATACCGTATATTACATGGAGCAACTGCCTGACCTCTACTTTACTGGGTAACACAGTTCCTCATAGTAAAACTGATAGTCAGAATTGAAATGACTACTAACGACTGTCAAAGACCAAATTTTTAAGGCAGTTATAGACGTTTTCTATCCTCGCTGCTTTTTCACATTTCGCATAGCTTTTGATTTTCCTTACAATAAATAAATATATCAATAGTTTTTATACATCAGATGAAAAGAACCTTATCTTATAAAGTATGCATGTTTAATTAATTACTTTAATTCTCGCACGAATCTTATGTAATTAGTTGAACAAAAACAGTAATAGCTACATTACATGGGTATTCAGAGAGGTGGTTACCCGCGGCACTGAGGGCCCCACAGAGATCGGTTCAATTAAATCTATGGATCAAACTATGAAGCGTGAACTCTATAAGACTATGGAGGAGGTATTCCCATTTTATCGCCACATACTACAAGTATTAAAAGGTTATACAAATACACCTATGACTTGCAATAAATACAAATTATAAAATCAACACGTAAAACAATTATCCGACAGCACTAAAGCTGTATGTAAGGTTAGCCCGTTAAGTTCATGACCAAATACACATTAATTTATTTATTTTTGACAATGTGAAAACTTTTTTCTTAATATAAAAATTATGAGTTCATTATTTACAAAATAATAGAAATAATTTCGGTCATTTGATCTCATCAAAAACAGAATTCTATCAAGATTCAACAATCACTTATCAAAAAAGCTGTCGCCGAACGTGAGTAATTTAAATCACATTTTTTAAGACCATATTTAGAATTTTTAAGTAATTTCACGACCTCCAAAAACTAGCTTAAATCTTATCAATTATTTTGTTATCACTTCCGTTGATGACAGTTCACCGAAGAACAATATTCGACCTACATTACTATGCCGCATCCACGTCTGTACGTTTGCACGCTCCATACATTTGTCGAACAATTCCGTCTTAGGCGCAAGGCCGTCGACCCCATCCGCTAAACTACATACACTTGTCGCTTACGCCGATCGCAAACCGCGTATGTAATATAGTAGCTATAAAATAAAATAAAAAATCAATTCTAAGGTTCAGGTTTTCAGTTAAAATGTACCAAATAAGTACCTTCATTGACCCCCGTATACTTAAATGGAAATTGAGACTTTAAGATGTCCATAAACGTATATCCTTCCGTATTTTACACCTTAAAGAGGCAGATACTGCAAGCGATTTAACGGTAACTTATACTTAATTTGAAGCGGCGGTAGCCTAGCCTAGCCAAGCATCTTAGCTTAGCACGAGGGGTTAACGAGATAACTAGTAATGTGCGACCCACATTGCTAATAAACTTAAAAAAAAAAATGATTTTCATTCGGGAGTACTTAAGAAACGCAGTGACAAAGCCGCTATCATGCGATGATGGATTTTCTTTTGCCGTGAACTGGTGAAAATCTGAAAGGAATATGCAGTACTAGAATCTTTATTAAACTTGCTTTTGTAAAAGCGTCTTGACCCGTGTACTATGACTACTGTTGCTTTCAACTAACAAATCCCGATTCCATAATCACACTAACATTAAAGGCGAAAGTTTGTGAGTGTGTATGTTTGTTTGTTACGTCTTCAAGCTCAAGCGGCTGGAGCAATTTTGATAACATTTCGTCTGAAGGTAGCTGACACCCTGGATTAAGACATAGGCTACATCTTAAAATCTGCGGGTAACGCCGCCGGACGCAGCTAGTTTATTATAAATCGTTTTCAATTCTTTACCTAAAAGTGTTTGTGTATTATGGCAACGTAAGTACAAATAACTCACTGTTACTTTTTTTCTAGCAAACAGCCGTTGGGATCGTTCAGCTTGAAAGCTACACCTGTGACCGTTACAACAATTATAAATTGTGTATCATTTTCTTATATCACAGTCACTGGGCGGTATGTAGAGATGGAGTAAGAATGAAATTAAAACTTTAATATGATACAATATCAGAAAAGGTGTAGTTAGTTGCACAGGGATCGATGAAAATTACGAGAAGCGACTTTGTAAAACTCAAAAAGTAGGTAGGTAACTGTTTTTTATGACGTAAAAGAAAAATATTTCTTCAACCAATGCTGTGCCAATGATCAATACTCGGTATTCTCTATACATATAAAAAGAGAGCTCAGCCGAATGACATAATAATAAGTCATATATTCAGCTGGAATTTTGATAAATTTGGACTGCACGGATAGCCGAGTGGTAAAGGTCACCATGCTAATTACCACTGTGCGCGACGTGCTGCGGTTCGATCCCCGCATGGGACAAGTATTTGTGTGATCCACAAATGCTTGTTCCAAGTCTGGTTGTTCTTTGTGCATGTGATTTGAATGATTGTGAAACAACCACGACACAAAGATTAAATACCTTAGAGCGGGCGTCGTTTAAAAAAAAAGGAATTTACATTACACGAGAAAGACAAAATCAATTAATACATACTATTAATACTACGTACTACTTAAACGTGAATTGTTTTCCAGATGCTTTATATAATTAGGGCTAGTCTATACATATCATCCACAAAACAAACACAAACGATTGAACATACGTCCATCTTGATCTAACAACTAAAGTATATGTACAGTTACCACGTGTTTATCTACCCACCACCTAAGTACATTCACATAACACATGTGAATACCAGTAAATACCGGATGCAGACGACAAAAAAGCTGATTGTTGCAAGATATATTACGTATCTTGTAGATAAGATGCATAAAGCTTCTGTTTATAACAAAGATCAATACATTATGCGACTTTCAAAAGATCTTCAATGTACATTAATTCATACAGGGATACTATATTTTGGCTATGATAATATGATAAATCCTATACAATAAAACTCGACACTTAATTAGTTTCAATGATTTTTTTGAAATGTTATCTGTATTATTTACTATAGGTACTTAAATATTCTATATATACTAAAACCGCAAACACATAGAAGTCCTGTTTATAGAAATGAAAGCCGTAATAATTAAGAATTCTCACAACTTTTTGTTGTTCCACACTTATAAACAAAAACATTACAAAACAATTGTGTTGTCGTAATCTAATCGCGGTAGCCTAATGGCTAGGGCGTCGGACTTGCGATCATGTGGAAACCGTTTCGAATACCACCCATTGCACTACCGACTTGAACCAAGCACCCAAGCAATTTAGCTCAGGACGAGGGGTTAACAAGAACATTAGTAATGTGCGATCCACATTGCTAGAAAGATTAAAAAACACCTTGTAGAATTTACTATGTTTTACACAGAAGTTTACATAGAAACATAAATGGAATTAAGTATACAGCGTGTAACAAAAACCCTGTCCGATCCCTGAGAGTATTGTTCGGTATCGTACTGCGAACAGATATACGTAGCCATTTAATATAGAGAATAAAAATTTTCCCCAGTCAAAATATTTAAATACAAATAAAAAGTGATCCAAGGCTACAGCTGAACAACTGACCGCTCCTCAAAGGTCACGTACTTACTACCTACAGTTTGGTGTCAAAGAAGCCGCCTATGCGAGACGGTTCATGAACTAACACGAATACGCCTTTATTGGATCTGACAGGGGTTTTGTTACATGTTGTATACTATACGTTGTTTTCCAACGATTATGTAAATGGGCTTGATTCGGGGGAGCGACGCGTATCTCCGGCCATTGCGTGTACCGACTACCACTGCGGACGAAGGGCACAGGAGATCAAACTCTA
Organism: Plusia festucae; assembly: GCA_950381575.1. Taxonomy (NCBI): domain Eukaryota; kingdom Metazoa; phylum Arthropoda; class Insecta; order Lepidoptera; family Noctuidae; genus Plusia; species Plusia festucae. Next base: position 10,952,663 of record OX494442.1, read on the forward strand.
ATGATATGCGATAAGAAACTGCCAGGATGTCTGTACGAATAATAATGTTATCGAATAACTAGTCTTATAAGAGAAAACTTGGGCTATACCATACATACGGAAATTTATCTAGCAACATTTTAACTAGCAACAATGGAATTCGATGTGTGAATATGGCTGGCATTACATGGTTTAAGTTTTTAATTGAACTTTAGGATTTAATTGAACTTGACACTATACTTAACCATAGGGATTATTGGGTTACATACCCAAGATTTTGTTCTTTGAATTATTAATTACTAGCTTCCGCCCGCGACTTCGTCTGCGTGTACTTCAGAATTGGGTACAAAAAGAAATGAAAAATGTGAAAGTAATGAAAAAAGGAATAACATTTTCACGCTTGCGCTGTAATGTAATAGAGAAAAATACCAAATGTCAAAGCTGTCTGCCCACGGCTTAGCTCGTAAATAATTTTCGGAATCGGGATAAAAGTTAGCCTATGTTCTTTTGCATGTCAAAGGCTAAATTTCAGGCATGCTAAATTTCATCCAAATCCGTTTAGCCGTTTATGCGTGGTAACAAACATCCAAACATCCACACTTTCACATTTATAATATTAGTAGGATTTTTCTTGTTCACGGGAGAACAACACCACGACATAGGTTTGTAAATATTTATTTTGATAATTACTTCTTGAGAAATTATCCTCCTATTAGGTTTCGAGCAAAATACGACTATTCCTAAATGATAAATCGACATTATACAACCTTGTATCACGTGTGTGTCCGTATTTTCGTAATATTACCACATACACATGCGCGGCACGATCGCATCATAGCGGTTATTGGTCCACGTTTCAGGATGATTCCGTAGTCTGAACAAACTGAATTATTATGTGTATACTGCCAGTATATTACAGCCGAAATTATGTGACTTTTGGTGTTATTATCATATATTTTGATTTCCTTCCATTAGGAAGGAAATCAAAATATATGATTATATTAATAAAAAAAAAATCTTATGTCCTTGTCTATTTAAATTATTATTTTTAAGTAATCGAACCAAATATTTAAAAATATGTATTTTCTTGAAGTATTAGAAAAAGCTAAATCTATTACTACACAGGAAAATACGAAACCTTTAAAAAACAAAACCAAAAGTACCTACATCTTTAGGAGTGGTTTTCTTTGATTCCCCGTATATGGATTATACTTCGGATAAATATTAATTTTTTGACATAATTAAAACAAAATCTGTCAGACGTCACTTTTATTCCACAAATAATAGTTATCTGACTTGGTAAAATCAGCCCGACCAAATTTCTTGAGATAATAAAGTTAAATAAATCAATCTAACACACCTAAATCCCATTTTATAGCTCTTTCTTTCACGAAAGTATGTACAACGTTTACAACCTCTATTTTAGTAGAATTCACTTTGTTTTTATAACTGTGCATAAAGTTTAAATAAATAAATAAATAAATTCACTTTAGTTTTCCCGTTTATTACATTTTCCTGTTGTAAGAGTTTTACACCAGCAGCAATCACATACCTCATAAAATTTACTGCTTAGAAATACATAATCTCACTCGTCGATCTCACAATTTCGTTATACAACTATTTTACTACTGTACTGTGTATATTTGTATCGCTAGTAATCTCTGGATGCTTCTAAACAAGCCTACTACTAGACTACTATCGAAATATTGACTAGTCTTTTTTTTTTTCTAAATATAGTCGGAAATTTCAGCAAATGGATGGATTGTGTGAAAGATGATATGAGAGAGAAAGGAGTGGATGCCACGATGACGAGTAATAAAGAGGAATGAAAGGAAAATACGCATTGCTCGACCCCATATGAATGGGATAAGGGCAAGAAGAAGAAGTCGGAAATATCAGCAAAACTGCGAAAAACATATAAATTTATACAAGGATAAAAAAGTTATGCTTTTATAGTTGATGACGTATTTCTATCTCTTTTTCGCAAAACAACCTGTATTTCGCAGCCGCAGATTAGTACGGACTACGGAGATTTGAAATTTCACGTCACATTTTGATATATCTCTCTCTGTCTACTAAGAAATATTGGAATGCTTGTAACTCGCTCAATATGAAATTATTTAGTGTGCCGTTTTTAAAATTTCACATTATTTTTCTTAGGTATATCTATTTTTAATAAAAATTGTAAAATACAAACGATCTAAATAGAAATATGAAGTTACGAACGAGCAACATATCATGTCAAGGCGAATACCATCTCAGTCTGCCCGTGACCATGATACCTGCAAAGATGTTGAAACGTCGGGAACTAAAATCAAAATAAACCGCCATTGAATCCGTTTAAAAGTAGTTTTTTTTTCAATGTAATAAACTACCCAATTGAAATCGTGGCAGTGAAAACTGTCACCTACAATTATTTTTATTAGATTGGCAAGTAACTTATCATATTCGTTGTATATAATTTAACACGAGTCTGACATGACAGTATCAGGTCCATATCTGTAGCGTGGAAAAGGGAGAGGGGTCAATACCCTGAGGTGGGACAACACGGGGTTATTAGATCCGATTAATAAATAATGCGCCGAGTATCCCTACCCCACTGCAGAGAGCAGGAATTACCTATTCATACCCATACTTACTAGGTACTAGTATAAAACAAAATTAATGTCTACTACAAAATCAACCTCCTACCAATTCCATTTTGGGTTCTCTATCTGGCGTCATCTCAAAAATAATACTTCATCATACTTCTAGCGTATCGTCTTTCACACAATTCATCCATAGTTTCTATGGTGCCCCCCCCCCCTTCCTGTACATCCTCTATATCCAACCACGTTCATGATCTCAAGTTCATAGTTTACAGAAATGCACTATCATCTCCGACCTTTTCCTAAGCTATGTTGGGGTCGGCTACTAATCTTACCGGATTTAGCTGAATACCGTATTTTACAAGGAGCGACTGGGTTTGACATAGCTCGGTAATATAGTATCCCATAGTAAGACTGGTAGTCAGAATCGTAATAATCGTTTACAGAAATTCACTATATAAACAAAAAGGTTTTATTCCATAACAAGAAAGAATGAAAAGAAACAGTGCATGCTTTCTATAACTTAAAATGTATTCGAAAACCACTTGTACGTTAGTTTATAGTTTCTCCCCCAACAAATAGTGCACGCACCTGCCCGATTTGATTATTCCCTTCCGCCCTTCTGAGGTAGAAGAAAAAAATGTACTTCAACGTCCCCTGCATATGCATGCGTGCGTGACTCGTAATAAGAAACTTTACTAGCAACTCGAGTATGCTGTCACACAATACTAGTAGTTATAAAGGGCAGATAAATTGTTAGATAAAGCGTTGGTACCGAGTTCTAATTCAGATTTCAACTGCAAGTGTTTTGGAAACAAAAACATCAGAAAATCGATTGTGAAGATATCTCAATCGAACTTTTTTTTTTCAAAAATGTATTTAAATTCATTTCGCTGCTTCGGAGCTTAATCTAAACTTCGTGTAAATTTCAGGTTTCTTTAAAAACCCCAAGCACCAACAAGTACAGAACGAATTCTAATGACAACACAAATCTACGGCCAAAAAGTTACGGCCAGATTACAAATCTACGGGCGCTATGACAGGCGTAAAAATAAAAAATGGAGACGTCAGACATGTAATCTTCAAGTTATTAATAAACATCAACGAGGATGAGTGAATGGCTTCCGTAGCGTTGTATTTATAGGTCATTTTTATGATCGGGGGTTGTAAAGCGAGTTGCAGTAAATTTCTTGATACGGAATAGAATAGATAAATGCTACACCCGTTCATCGGCTTAAGGTTAATAAATTATGATAATAAGACTGGCAACCGCAATTGTTCAAGGCATAAATAACGCAATCGAATGATCCTGAATGCGTAATGTGTTGGTTTGTAGATAAGTACGTAAGCTCGCGGCGCCGAATGACTGTAGCTAAACTACCCGATAAATTATGATCTGGGTATGTTTCATAGAATCGCCATAATCAGCAGTATAAATTCAATTGCAAAGCATTAAAATTAGAAGGACGATACCAAGTTTATATTTCGTAAATCAGGCAAATAAATATGTCTGACGACCTCCGTGGTCGAGTGGCGTACACACCTGTTTTCAAGGTGCCGCCAGCTCTGAGGTCCCGAGTTCGATACCCGGACGGGTCAATGTAGAAAAACACTTTTCTACATTGTCTCGTGAATAGGTCGAATACTTTTTTATACTCATAGGTAATAATGGTGGCCCTTTCAGTATTTTTTTTACAAAATGACAAAACAACTTTTACCGGGTCAGCCAGTTATCATATACAAAAATAAAAAACAAGACGATAATACTGTAAAACCACAAACAGAAATATTACAGAGCAGGATTAATGGACTGTCTGAAATAAAAAATAAATTAGGAAACAGACCCAATTTTGAGTCGCCATCAGTCAATGCTGTTGTCACTTTAAGGTGTGTAAGCAAATTGCAGCATTAAAAGTTAACAATACATTTGATCGTGTTGTATGACATGTAAAACAAATGGCCACTTACTCTGGCCGTCAATCCTTTTAATAAACAGCAATAATAAACTTTCATGAGCGAACGCACTCTGCCGACGAAATGACGTGAGGATAAAATGGAGGTTAGACACGATATAGGCTACCGTAAACATTAAATGTAACCGGAAAGGAATGTCTTAAAACTGGTTCAACATATGTATAACGAGATTGTAAAGCATATGTTACATCATAACATGAAGATTACCCATATTTTTTTCTCCGCATCTTCGGTAAATTCGATGATTTCTTTAAAACATTTGAACTAAACTGAGCAGGTGTTTATTTCATTGTAAATATGGTTGTTTGGATGTGTGGGTAAAAGCCGACAAAGCTGTTGATTATTATATCTTTGATATCAAAATCAATTAGAATGATTTTAGCTCTTCGTAATCCGTCAATGTGTCATGCCAGATAAAATTCTAAACTTTGACTTGACTTTGACTTTGACACTTTTCTATATTGTCTTGGATCTGGATGTTTGTGGTACCTTCGTTGTCTGTGAGTCCATAACACAAGCTACTAACTTTGGAATCGGGGCAATGTATGTGATGTTGTCCATATTTATTTATTTATAAACACATATTGATAATTTGATTAATTGGTCCATGAACAAGTGAGGTCATTAGGGCAAAAAACATTAAAATAACAGGTCTATAAAAAAAAACGGCCACGTTATTCAGGATACTACGAACGCAAGACAAGCACTAGACATAAAAGATGAGTCATCAGTCAGCAGGCCCATTTGCCAACAGATTGCCTGGCGTGACGAGAATGGGATCCACACCGTCATTAACTAATATTAGCTCTTATATCAAGAACGTCAAGGTCGACAATTCAGTGTGCGTACCAGAGAAGCAATTAGGGTCGTTATCATTATTGGCTTGAGTACGTTGCGTACGAAGAGAATTTTTTGAAGAATTATTTCTTACCTAAATGACTCTGTTGTTAAGTCAGTGATTTTTCTGCATTTAAATAGCTCCGATAAGGATATTGTAATTTACTATGTTTAAAACACAAGGCTAGGAAGAGATTTACTACTTTTAGCAAACTAGAAACTGACAATAAAATATTTTCTTTATCTATATTTTATTGTATTATTCAAAACTAACTGTGCCCCGCAGTTTCACCCGCATATAATGAAAGTGGTGCAATCTGTCGAAAATTGGTCGTACAAATCAGAAACCTTCGTGGGCTCATGCACAAGATCTGCTAAATATCATGCATAGTTTACGATTCTGTCAAGGACATACAGACAAACATTCATTTTTATATATATAGTAGATTTATTTACTGACTTTAAGGGCCTATTTTACCATCGTTAGATAACTTGTATTCAACGAATAAAATTGATGTTTGACAGTTTCTGTGTAAAACAACTGTCAAAATTTCGAAATTATTCCTCGAATAAAGTTATCTGACGATGGTGAAATAGACACTAAGTAAAAAAAATTTACCAAACAAAAAAATGGGGAACTTAGAAGTATTTTTGCAAAGCTAATTGCGTCAACCTAAAAAATTACGTACAAAACAGCTGTGATCATTCGAAGCGGTTGTACTAACGATCATATCAGTAATCAATATAAACAGAGTGGGCCCAACCCACGATAGAATTGGAACAGTCTCAATACACCTGCCGATTTACCTGCACCAAGACATTCCTACGAGCTGAAGTTATTGCATTTGAAACTACATCGTTCAATACATAAATCTTTGTAAGTTGACTTACTTTAATTATGGAATAATTAAACTTGACTGGTTATGAAAATAAACATTAAATAATGCTGTAACGTTTTAATGCTGTATCTTCATCATTGCACACATTTTGGAACCGAAATTTAAAAATAGCCAACTTTATCTTCTGCGCTTGCTCATAGGCCCAACTCAGACCAAGAGCAGAGCAGCGGAGAGGATTTTTTCATCACACTCCAAAATATACTTTAAAACGATCAAAAGAAAGTGCATAAATGTTTAAACATGACAAAATGCTCGCGCCGTCTCTTTACCACGTGAGCATGAAGGTATAAATACATAAGCACTTTATTTTATAGCATTAAAGTTAATTTTCGTGTGTCATAAAAAATCCTCTCCGCTGCTCTTGATGATAATGATGATGATGGTTCTGATATATTTAACATTTCTCCGCTTTAAAGTTCCATTAAGATGGCGACCGCATATCTATAAGATATCATCAGGTTCTAACCAGAATATCGCCAATTTCAAACTTTCCCTGTGTCGGAAGGAAATAAAATTAATCTATAGTAAGGGTTACGTCCTTAATATCGTATTTCCTTTTACCTAACGTAGCTAGGTACTAAACACGACCTTAAAGGTAGTGTTTGGTTAACCGCAACACGTAAATGTAATATTATACCGTTGACACCAGTGTCTTGTATCAACTCTATAGTATTCGCTTAACTGTAATTCCTTAGGTTCGCTCTCTGCCTTTATAATAACCAGACAGACCGGCATTCGTACAAAAAAACCTATTCAAAGGGTATATTTCTATTGAGTGTATCATTGCTTTAATTAAATATTTCAAAAAAAAAAATGTTGGCTACATATTCAAATTGTTCAATACCAAAATGACACATTTGTGAACATTATTTCCATCCGCAATTCCCCGAAAATACAATTACACACCAAATGAATCTCGAATAAGTCACCGACACAAATTGGGCCAACTGAACCGCCCAAGTACACTACATAAACCACATTAAGTAGCAATCAAGCAAACAGCAGAACTACTAAAACTGTCACTGTATAAATTACAGCTTCAAACAGAACATAACAAACGCAGGAAACGCACCATAAAAATAAACCGAGACCAACATTCAAAGAAAGCGATGGTAAACTGAATGCACGCGTCAGCTACTTACTCGAGTACTTTATGGGTAGAATAGAATGAGCCTCTTGAAGAGTTGAAACGACTTCAGTTTATTACAGACATCGTATCGAAAAATATCCTATGTCAATCGGGCTATTGTCCTCATTCGTTATTTTCCAGAATGTCAACAATTTATCAATGAGCAAATGATAAATCGGTCTGAAATTTTTCTAAAATTAATAGCCAAAAGCAGTTTCTATTTTTTGTATCGATTCCAATTGTTTTAATATCATTACATTAGCATTCTGTATTTCAACACTCGTTAACATTGTATAGGACTCAACCCGTGACTAGATCATGAAACGTGTTGATATATAAATCTTAATAAAGTCATCGGTATCAGAACGGAAACGTTGAGCGTTGGCGAGGACCAATGTCACCCGGTCAGTAGATATCATGAGCTATGTGGGCTCAGATTGGGTCAATGCCAATTAGGTACATAGAAAGGAAGTCCCCAGTCCCTAGAAATAATATGAACATGCCTAGCGTAGAAATTATTACATTTGTTGCTATCACATCAGGCTTTATAAATGTAACAGAGCAAGCGTATGATGTCACATGGATCTAAATACATATTTCTTTTTATTGCTTAAATTCAGAAATAGGTGCATCATCAACGGGCTGTTAGTCTAGTGGTAGTAAAAGGCGAAAAATTTATGCGTTTTGAAGGGAAACAAAGTCTAGTGGTAGTGACCCTGACTGTTAAGTCGGAGGTTGTGGGTTCGATTCCCACCCAGGACAAATCTTTGTATGATGACCACGATCATTTGTTCGGTGTCCGGTTGTAATTTATCTATAATATTAATGTATTTATAAATATATGCGTATGTTTATCAGTTGTCTGGTTGCCATAGTAACTGTTCTGCCTAGTTTGGGACCAGATGACCGTGTGTGAGATATCCCAAGATATTATTATTGTTTACATTATTACCATCAATCAGCAAAATTTACTAAAATGAATCATCTTCCATTCCCATCGTGTTATTCGAGTCAAAAACTCATACTATCAAAAATCATGCAAGTGTGATGACTTGTGAATTCTGGGAAACACGTACACATAATTCCCATTATTAGTGAGCGTTCATACCTCGTCTGCGGGCTTGGTGGGCGTGATGGCAATGGTCTCGTTGAAGCAGAGACAGGCGCAGTAGTGGCGGTTCGCGTCCACGTCTGTCAGCACTGACACGTAGAACCGAGGTTCGATCCTCTCCGTCGAAAGCGCCCATCCTTGCGGCTGGCAGAACTGGACAAAAAATATTTTAAGTGTCAAGTGCTTGCAATTTGAGGAACTGTAAAATTGTGGATGAAGGCGTGTCTGGATTTTAGGATTTCCGCAATCAAACTATCTTGAAACTTCAAAATTTTCGTGAATTTTGAACAGTTTCAAGACATAAATATTACTTAATTAGTATTATGGTTTATAATGACAGTTATGCAATAAAAATAAATACTGCTTGGTCCAAAGGATGTGCTAAATGTTTTATTAATTTCGACTTTAAATGCACTCAAAATCAAATGATAGAACCAAACAATATCTTGGACTACACACTTAATAAATTGACTGATTTATAAAGAGAGCTCGCTCTACTACAGAATGTTGGACTTATTCAAAGTTCACTTAGACAAAGTTACACGATCTATTGTCAACGTTAAATTGTCCGTTACAGCGGTGGCTTTACAAACAGAACTGTAGACTTAGCCTTGGTAAATAACCAAGTAGTACTTGTGATCAGCGTTGAAGCACGTGAGATATCCCAGTGTATTGTACGTCTGGAATAGTTTCTAAATGATTCTGTTACTATTTGTGAAAAGCTTAATAGCCCAGATAAGCCAGATAAACTTAAAAAGTAGCTTTTCATACATTCCCCTGCTAAGCAGTTCGAAAAGCATGTTACACCTGAAAATTACGCAAATCAAAATTTCAATACCTGAACCAAGAGGTAAAAAATAAACGAAATATCACAACTAAACACTCGTTTCTTTTGTTATGCGCGAGTCTTTAATTTTAAGTAAATGTACTCTAGATTTTTCTGAAAGTCACAAACAGCTCTCGCTGCTTATTTATAACAATGACAAATACTAGGTCGTGAACAACAAACACCGATCACAAGTTCTCAATCACATTCGTTCCAAATACTTTGAGAAAATAAATCCAAATCTACATTCAGCAACTTCTGCATCTTCAGCTGGATACCGATGCGAACTTTGTTCATTCAAATATATAGGACAAGTTACTGGGACTGCTTCTTGGAACTTCTATTAAATAAGCATGCAGATCTCAGGCTCGACATTGTAATCAATACGGATAGCCTGTTTAATCGATTGATTGGCATAATTTAAAGAAGTTCGAAGAATTGCTAAGCAGAATGTAGAAAGTGGACCTGAAAATTGTATATTTAAAAATTGTATATTGTATAAAAGAACGGACATTTAGCCAGAATTGTTCCAATAGACATAGAACGGATCGACAATGTGTAGTAAAGTTAAATAAAGGAATATTACAAGTAGTAAAATTGCGTCTGAAAAAATGAGTCGCAGAATAAAATGAAAATGAAAAAGCCTCTCCCAGCTCACATTTAGAAAAGTTCAGACCATTTTTACTTTCTTGCGTATTTTTATTAGTTCTACAACTAGAATTGACTTAAATAAAGTGTTATTTGCGAAAAGGGTTTTCCTCGGTAAAAGCTTTAACAATTGAGAGTGCCAGGGAACTGTTTCTTTGTGCCTTTTCTTCGTCGCTCGTTACTCCACAACTTACATTTGGCCGTAATGTACTTCGCTATTTATGGCAATGGATGTAGAAGTTACTTGTTATGAATGTTATTTTACTTCGCTAAGAGCTGATTTTTCAATCGCCTGATAACTTTATTAAAGGAATTTTTTTGGAATTTTGACAGTAGTTTTATACACTGTCAAACGTCAATTTTAATCCTCGAATAAAAGTTATCTGGCTATTGAAACATCAGCCCAAAGTAAAAATAATATAAACTAAATTCAAACGTGGTTCTTTATAATTTTAATTAATAAATTAATACCACAGGCATGTTTCTATGATAAGGAACGTCCTTAAATTATTGATAACTGCTACGTGACGATAACATTCCTCTGAATTACAGTTTAATATTTCATTATTATTAGAAATATATTTAAATAAAAGGTTACTAGTATTCTTGTTAACCCCTCGTGGTAAGCTGAAAGCTTTCGATCGATTAAGGGTTAGATCCGGCAACCACATGATCACAAGTCCGCTACCTTAGCCATTGGGCTACCGCCGCTTAAATATTATCTTAATGGTTATTTTAACAAGGAATAAGCGACTCATTAATTCCCTAATATGATGTTTGACTTTAAAACTTGAATTTGAACTTTAAACGCTTTTTAATTTGGTTATTAAATAGTTTACCTCATAATTTTCATGTTGAAAACAAGTGACATTTCTACAAGCGATAACAATGAAATGACATTAAATGTATGGAAATGACATTTTTTTTCGATAAGGCACGTGACTATAGGCCCAGATCCCGAGTTACTTTAACCAGCATATTTAACCATTGGTTGAGTTAACTCGGGATCAAAAAACTGGGCCTTAGACTTGTCAGCTTCATACATTTAGTATTCAGTTCACTGATCGTATTTTTATCTTGTACGTTAAATGTAAATAGTTCAACTACAGAACATTGAGTTTCGTAAAAACTTTCAGCTGTTATAAATAAAACCGTTCCGAACTGCCGGCGCTGTTGTAATTTCCTCTCGTTAATTAAAATGTTCAAAGCTTTTACATTTAGTTTTACATATGTTTCAATTAAACTACCAACGATGTAAAAATGTTCTTGATTTACGTATGACTAGCTGCGCCTCGCGGATTTACCCGCGGTTTATCAGATAACTTAATTATTCGGGATAAAAAGTAGCCCTTGCGTAAATCCAGGGTGTCAACTAACTCCATACAAAATTTTATAAAAATTGGTCCATCCGTGAATAAACTGTAACAATTATACAAACACTCATACATGCAATAAAATAATAATTAAGTACAACAATTAACAAGAATAGTACCTACATGAATATGGACAAGAATTAACTAATTCCTTCTGGATATAAGAAGTGGACTTTGCCCAGTAGTGGGACAATTACAGGCTGACATACCTAACATTGTACGTGCTTTAAATTTCTATTTAAAATGGGCACCAGACCACGTTAAAATGAAATAGCCTATTAGGTTGACAAGTCATACTAGAGTATAAAACAATTTTATCGTGATTTAAAATGTGTGTAGCGATGTCCATAGTAATTGTTGTCTAGTTTTTATACAATAGTATAATTATAGTACAATGGACTTATTACGAAGTGGCAAGGTTGCTTTTCGTGAAGCTTTGTAACTAATAATTTGCGGCCCACCGTATCGTGATGGTTTGTTACTAAATTTGCGGACTACTGTACAATGTCGATGCTATATTGTTGTTTGGGTTTTTCTTCACACGGTTCTAAGTAGTATTATGTAGTATTACGGAAGTTGCATGTATGATGACAATGTCAACAGATACGGTAATGGTGCTTTACCTAATCGTGGGAGAATATTTCATATCAAATTCATCCATCCGTCAATAGACGATCGATACGGTGCGATTTTAACTTAATGGTAGCTGTGAACATGAGGCGAGTCGCTGCGCAGTAACAAATTCATTCACCAGCGGGGGTGCGGGGCGAGGTACTGCGCAGTGCGTAACTAACTTCACAGCCGCCATTAAGTTTAAATCGACCTATATCCAAACTGTTGTCTTAAAAGCGCTGATTCATTGCGGCGCACGCTGTGCACGAATTCTACGCCTACGTAGGTCCATGTGTCCGCTTGTTAGCGTGTGTAGCGTGTCCGTGCTTGCAATGGATCCTACCACTACAATTTTCATACATAGCGAAGCTTGACACGTGCGTCTGCCTGCGCCGCTGTGGAGCAGCGCCTTAATATATTTACTTAAAACGAATATCTACTTATATACAGCGAATTTAAATTAAGGAGTGGTGGGTACTATTTTTTCCCTACTTATGACTTGACAAGCATTCAGCCCCGAACATTAACGCGCCTCATCTTTGTAAAATTAACGATTGAAAAAAAATACGTATCTAATTATTTTTTTTATTATCTAACTCACGCACCAAATACATTTTTACTCTTTACAAGTTCACATTCTATATTCAGATACCTACAGCAACAGAATATTTTTGAGCATCTCATACATAATTATGTACGTGTGTCACGTAAGACATACTTATCAATAGACTGTTAAGACGATAGCAAGCCATTGTATTATGTGAATAGGTTAATTAATTAGGTTCTTACCCATCCTATTCCGTCGTGGAAGGGTGTGTCCTCCCAATTGATCTCAGGAAATCGCTGAAGGACCACGCCGCTGTTCAGACCGCTCCCTGAAACAATTGAACAAGTACTTGTTAGATAATATTTTTATTAAAATTAAATACGATCTTTTACAATTGATCATGATGGGTAAAAATTGAAGGGAAACGACGTGTTGGAAGACGAAGAAAGTCATGGCTCCGAAATATCCGAGAATGGACTGGAATCGCCAGTGCAGGAGAGCTCTTCCATTTGGCGCAGAACCGTGAGGAGTATGAAAAGTTAACGGCCAACCTCCGGTAACGGAGAGGCACTAAAAGAAGAAGAAAATTAAATTTAAATGAAGACTGATCTTTTTGTTGGTTTCAGAAATACTGAACAGTATAATTTGTTTGTTAGAGTCAATATACATAACAGTATAGTCAAAGCATCAATCTAAAATTTGATATAGCAACGTAAATTCCATAGAATGCGCACGGATACGACTTCTTTTGGGTTCGCACGCCTTTTTATTTCAGAAGTAATAAAAAAAATTTATCGATTTCGGTAAATTCATACAATGGGTGAAATGAAGGAAACGGAATGGATAGATGAAATGGAAAATGAAAGAAAATCAAAATCAAATCAAAGATGGATAAGTTTATTTATATTTGTCCATCTGTGATTTTGTTACGAAACTATTCAAACTAATATGCGCTACACTTAATATGAGAAAACCAACAGTTTAGTCTGTAAGGATATTGTTGGGATATAAAAATAAATAAAAACAATGAATAGTCGTTTAATCCCTAATGGTATGTCATATGATAATAAGTTAACTTAAAATCCCATGATTTTACATGTTAACATCACATTCAATTATAAGTCTCGCACGTAAACCCCTGTTATACAACGTTTCTAATTAAGTCAGTTACTATCTGACTCTCAATGGTAGGTAAGTAGTAATAAAAACAGTACTTAACTGGGAGGATGGGTTTGTTATGTCATTTTGAGTAATAACGGAAGTTTAGTACTGTATCGTCAGGTTTTATGACTGAAATGAATACAATATTATCAGGTCAAAACTATCGCTAATTAAAACTGATTTTCTGTATAAAATTCTAAGGTATAATACTGTTTTGTATCTTATACACAAATTATAAATTTTCCGATTTGGAAAAAAATTTATAGCATCCTTCAATAATAACAATAATCTTGGGACAGCTCATACACGGTCATCTGTTCCCAAACTAAGCAGAGCCTGTAGGTACTAATATACAGACAACTGATTTAAACATACTATTGATTTCTAATATTATAGATAAATAACGCCCAGACACGGAACAAATGATTGTGCTCATCACACAAAGATTGGTTCTGGGTGGGAATCGAACCCACGACCTCCAGCTTCGCAGTCAGGATCTATACTAACCACTAGACCAACAGGCCAGTCAATATAATTTAATTGATACAAGTATAAATATAAAAATAATTAAACAAAAAGTCATAATAATAATACCGGTCTATTAGATGTCTCACTTGCTGAGCACAACCCCATAGGTATAGAAAAGACCATTGATCACCACGCTTGTTCATTAAACATATGATGCAACCCACATACTTCACAATCCATTCATAACAAGAATACCCAACAATTACATCTTCGTTATCAACATAAATAAACAAAACACGATCATAAAATCGCATAACAGACCGTTAAAGCAAAGAAAGTTAATCGTAACATAACATCTTTATAAGTAGAAATCCGGTCTAAAGACTACCGGCTCTGCTGCACCCTAAGAACAATGTAATCAGTGTTATATTTATGCAAACTAACGGTTCGCCACACATATTGTGTACTACGGGACCGAGACGGGTGCGAGTGATGGGAAATTGTAATATCGATACATTCCATCTATGGGCGTTTATGAGATGAAAAGTATTACATCGCAGATGACCGTTTCGCAAAGATGTGACGCATATTTCCCAGAAATATTTTTGGAAATTATTATTTATGTTATTTTTATATTTTATGCGTCGCAAGTGGCGCGAATTAATACCTTTTCATTTCGAATTCTACTTACTTGATTAAAAATAATAGGTTGCATGAAGTGATTTTAAGTAACCTATATTGGACAGTTTTTTCTGACTTGCACAATAATAAACGGTCCTGTGCCCGTGTGCGATCCATCCTGTCAGCTAATCAAAGCAGCAATACATAAAAAGATAAGGGAATCTAGAAGGCATGAAATCATTCCCCTTTAACGTCTTTTCCTTTCATTTTATTTCATGGTCCTTTATTATATTCCTTACTTCGGAAACGTTCAAATAATTATAATATCGATATTAAGCTGTCATGCCGTAACATCCCTAGTTCGGCTCCGTACGTTGAGCAGATCAACACGCGATTGTATGTCGTCTGGACAATGAATGTGGAACGGTCACACTTACAATACATGTTTGCATTTCTATGACAAAATGTCAATACACCGGCATCGACAATGTCAAATAACCGGTTCTGAGAAAATAGGTTAACTTTTATGTGTCAAATAAACGAAAATGAAAACTGATCTTTATCAAACTAATCTTATCATACATATAAAACTAAGGAGGGAAGGACGACCCTCTATATTGACCCTACCCTCATAAACATTTTTCAATTAATCAAATCCTAAGGTACTGGTAGGCCAATATTGTATGGCAGGCTGTGATCAAACTCCAGCCGATATAAGAACTTGATACTCAAAAACTCCTTTTATGGAACAGCATCAAAACTTAAATAAGTTCTGTAGGTACTTCTTGGAAACTCCAAAAGAGTATTTCAGAGTAAAACCAGTAATATTTTTTCTTCATACTCCAATACAAAGTCATTGCCCTTAGCGAAAGTTCGCACTGGCATTCCAGTCTCCAGACCAGAAATAATTGAAGGGAAATCCTGTTTGGAAGTTTTTAAAATTCTAATGAAAGTTATATCTGGATTGGTATACGCTTGAATGGTGTTATTTAAATACATTAAACATTCCCGTTTAATATTTAATTAAAAGTTAATTACTTAAACATTACGTTTTGCCGCTGATTCATTGGTTCCAATAGGTACCTACACTCCATGGTATAACTTCAAACTTAATTCAGTGGAACTCGTAGACTATGAAGGTTTATTTCAACTTAATATATTCCAGAAATACCTGCATCCGCGCATAATCAAACTCAAATTGTAGCTTCATCAAGGCAGACGTTGCGCGGAGATAAACAAAGAGTTTTGAAACAACTTCCTCAAATTTTAGGTCCAAAAACCTTTTGGTACAACTCGTGACCTAACAAGCGCTGAGGGCGTGTTCTTTTTATGTCTCATTATGAGGGACTAAAATAGAAGCCTGGGACAAGTCATCCCAACTGGGTCAAGGACGGATTCAAACGAGTAGACAACTAATTTTAATTAGACTCTGAAACTGCCTTTCTCGAGTAATGAGATTTAGTTGGAATGAAATATGGAGTGGAAGAACGATAATATCATAATTGGAATCTATACTAGGCTTATAATATTTTAAAGAGTTTATTTGTAGTAAGTAATATCTGGAAACACTGAACCGATTTTGAAAATACTCTAACCAGTAGAAAACTACATTATTCCTGAGTGCCGTAGGCTATTTAGTGATGTTTGATACCCAGCGAAGTAAGGACGGGTCAGCAAGTTACCTATAAGATCCCGTACAGCGTTATTTGATCAATGTTGTAAGGTAGTATAGTGAAGGTAGAGTTGCCTACTAGCTCCATGTAGTAGGTGCATACGACTGGTATTCAATGATAGCCGCATATAAAAAAATAGTAGCCGAATTTATTTTACATTTCCTGTAGACGGTCAGAATCCCTACTCATTCATTTCCACCCGAATAAGAAGGAGCCTTTCCATCGTACACAACCGGTAGCATAAAAATATTTTCCGTTGTAATATTTAAGTGGCATTTAGCAGGTCATTCGAGATTCCAAACTCATGAATAAAACATAGTATATTTTCAGGTTTCCGTCCGGTCGTGGTAATTTACATGAAAAATATAAACCTGTCGGTTACACCACATGGTAATACGAATATTCAAGTAGAAGTGGTCTCCTGAAACCTTTTGTTTTTTGAAAAGGATGATTAAAGATTTTTTCAGCTGTCAATGTATTTCGAACTAGAAAACCATCTATATTTCAGGCATCCATAATAAAATTTATAAAATCATGATTTTACTACTATAGATACCGGTGACTAGCGATCAAGTCAGAAGCAAAGACGCTATGCAAAAAGTTTTATATCGAAGCGTCATCATATTAAGTAGTAGCTACGGAGAAGTGTTTGGGAGTAAGTACAAAGTTATTATACCAATTGAAACGTTTACGTAACGAATACATTGTCCACAGTGTTCGCGCTAAGAAGTCTTATTTTTTAACCGACTTCGAAAAGGAGGAGGTTATATGTTCGGCGTGTCACTATTTTTTTTTTTTTATGTATGTTCACCGATTACTCCGTCAATTGTGAACCGATTTTTATAATTCTTTTTGTATTCGAAAGAGTATTCTCCCGAGGTGGTCCCATCGTCACCAAGTCAGGATCTGATGATGGGATCCCAGTTAAATCGAAGGAAACCCTTAAATTTTAAAGAAATGTCGAACGTGTTTCATTATTTTACTGAGCCTATTTAGGTATTTACGTCCAATAGTCATCACCTCAAGGCTTTTGGTAAATACTGAGCTGATGATGGAAGAAACCTTGAGTTTTAGGAGTTAAGAGTTGATTTTTTTTATATAATAAATATACAACAATATACCAACAAAAAATAAATACCTACAAATACTAGTACAAATACGAGTAAGTATATATAGTTTGGCACCAACTTCAAACAGATCACTTCTAGTTTTGTATTAATATTTTAGATACATAGTTCTAAGTTTTCTCAGATATGACCAGACTACCAGAAATGACCATAATAAAGTATCGGTCAAGCATCACACAAACATTATAAAGGCGTAAGTTTGTGTTTGTTTGTGAGCTCTTCACGCTCAAACGTCTAAACCGATTTTGATAAAATAGGGTATGGAGGTAGCTGACACCCTGGTTCAACACGCAGACTTCTTTTTATCCCCAAAAACAAGTAATCTGATAAACCGTGGGTAACACCGCGGGGTGAAGCTAGTTATAAATAAACGGGATCCTAATATAAAAGCTGTACGCTCTTCATTAAGCATTCATTGGAGGCGCGAAGTTTCGGCGACATCATGTATAATGGTAGTCACGTACTCAACGACGGTTTTCAAATTATTTAACTAGGTATAATACAAACGTAGTTTCGAGGAGTTTTTGCTACCGTTCTGACTTTTACGTAACTTGTTACGTACAAAATTTACAAAACGGAATGCAAACAAAAAACCTCTGTTACTATAATATGATTCGTACACTGGAAGTGGTAGCTTTTTTGGGTAGTACGTTTTGTTTTTGAGATTTATTTTGCTTAAAATTCTTGAATTTGAAGGCGTTTGGTATAGAACGTAGGTACATGTATTAATCAGTGCTAAACTGTATTGTTGTGCGATGATATCACTGCTTGTATTAACAGTACTAATTGTAACCTATTAGTTAGATACTTCTTCTACAAACTCATTGCATTGAATGTAACACAAAAATAATTAAAATTAATGACCAGTAGTCTTAGTTGTGTAGCGATGGAAGGGACACATTATATTGAGATAATAAGGATCACCTTATTATCTTATTATAATTGTACCATAAAAAAGCGTGTATCTATCAAGATACAAGCTTTACACACTGATAGATTTAATTTATTTGGTTAGTTAGTTAATGTGTTTGTAATTATATTATTATAACAATACCGGCCTATAACTGTCTCAATGCTGGGCACAAGCCTCTTATCATTCAGAGAAGGAACTAGCATTGATCACCATGCTGACAAACTGCGGTTTGGGCGATTTCAGATTCATTTTTTTTTTATTCCAGGTTTCCTTACGATCTTTTCCTTCACCTTTTGTCAATGGTGTCTTAAAATTATTAAGAAAGTACTACATATAACTGAATAAATAACATTGGTACTTGACTTTAGTAGGTTCGAACCTGTAACGCTGTGCACGAAAATCCGTTAATTGAACCGATGGGCCACCCCGATACATTGTTTGTTATTAAATCCTAAAAATATGGTCTTTGTACGGGACCCTCGGCGGGCGAATCCGGGTCGCACTGGTCCGGTTTTTTTTAACACCGACTCGCTTTACTTAGACCATAGTCATAACATTTAATTCAGTTCAGCCATTGTTACTTGTTAGCTTAATTAAAACACACGTGTCTAGACGAATGTAAGTGGGTTATATTTTGAATACATTGCGTCACGATTCTATAACTGCAAATCATGATGTCATAATATCAGGCAGTGGATTAATTCGGTTCACTGGTTTAGAAGTTGTCATACTGGGAACGGAAGATATCGACTCAAAAATTGAAAATATATTTCGATTAGATTTCTTATTACATGGATATTATTTGGGAATAAGTTTATGGGTATATTCGGTGAGCTGGTTTACAAATTACATAATAGTTATGATCTGCCTATAATGCCCTATAATAAATAATGAGGTGAATCTCATAACGAAAATTATTAGGGTAAGAAGTTTGTCTTTATTAAGATCCTTCATTTGATCTATATTATATCTCAGTAGATTTATGTAATCTTGATCATAAAATCTACCAAAATATTAATGTTTTTTTTTCATACTACTTGTTCTCTTGTTAGCACAATCTTTTCTTTGATATCGAGACCTAATTAGTAAGTCTTAATGACCCAATTACCTCGGTGATTAATGATAAAAGTCGAATAAGGCCGAACAAACATTGACAAAATCAATGAATGTTAACGACGTTAACATACACAAATCATTAGCGTTACTGTCAAAATTAATCATATAACAATAGCTACCTACCTATACAGCCTGTAAAAAAAAACTGTCCGATCCCTAAGAGTATTATTCGGTATCGTACTGCGAACACATATACGTAGCCATTAAATGGATTACAGATTATTATTTATTTTTTCCCCAGTGAAAATATACATAATGAAAATAAAAACTCATTCAAGGCAACAGCAACACTGACCGCTCCTCAAAGTTCACGTACTTACTACCTACAGTTTTGTGTCAAAGTAGCCGCCTATGCGAGACGGTTCATGAACCACGAATACGCTTTTATTGGATCGGACAGGGATTTTGTTACATATTGTAATAACGATCTAATAAAACAAGTTTTATACTTAATTTTACACCAAATAAACGTTTAATTGTTATTTGTTTTTAGTTCAAGCAAGTAGGTACATACTTGGGTAGTTGGGTCGGACAAGGTTGCCGGGTTGGGCTGGATGCGTAAGCAAGCGCGAGCAATACCTTCATAGTTCAACTCAATTGGTAGGGCGCCAAGAGTTCAAGGCATAACAGGTGTACTATAGTTTTGTTGTTTTACTTTCAAATGTATGCGTTTGATTAAGCTGTGTAGGTACCTATTGTCAGTTTACAATGTTTTATGTCGTAGAATAATTTCATCAATTAAGGGTTTCTTCGTGGAATCAAAATGGCGTCTGACAATTCTTTTTTTCTAAGGGCCTATTTCACCATCGTCGGATAACTTTATTCGAGGAATAATTTTGAAATTTTGACAGTTGTTTCAAACGTCAATTTTATTAGTCGAATAAAAGTTATCTGACGATGGTGAAATAGGCCCTTAATGTCCAAAATTTGTCCTAAGTCTAAGACCACTTTATGTTACAACTTTTGCTTTTTCTATTTTTTTATTACGTAAATGAATCAATCAACCCAGCCTAGGTTGATATCATCTTCGAATTCAAATATCCAATAATAAAATATTTTAAAAAGATTTATTCGTTGGTAATTTATTTACTTACTTAATTTCGGCTATTATTGTAGACATTCAGATCAACGTACTAAAAACATTGTTCAAAGTATTTTCTGTCTTTAACCAATGGTTTCCAGTGGCAATGTACCTAATCCAAGATTATACAATAAATAATATCAAGATCCTATTAAATATAATAACATATTTAATAAACAATACTCCATTTATTCCAATCGCTACGCTATTTACACTTGGATTACGAATAACTTTTTTTTATCATAACCGCTCCACTGAACATTGTGTTACAATCGTATTCGGCAAAGGACAAAAACAGTTCTGCCTAAGGCGCTTTGTGGATTACACACGAGTTAACGACAAGATTTAGTGAAAAAAGGTTTTACTACTATCCTCGGGCGTTGAAAAGATTACTTATATCTTTTGAAGGACAAACTTTTTTTTCGTGTAGGTATAGTATACAAAAATGACAGTAGGTATATCTCGACGATTATTATTGGTCCATATTCTCCAAATACCTACATCAATTTTTAATTTACATTGATGCGCCCAGTAGTTGGCCACATTAACTACGGCGTCTGTCTGTGTGTTACGCAATCACCTAGACGAAGCCTAGAAGCCTAAACTACTGAACCGATTTAAATGAAATTTGGTATAGATATAGTCTATAGCCTGGGCAAGGACATAGGCTACTTTTTGCTGCGATATCCGACACTCACTCGGACGGATTCCCGGGAAAAAGCTAGTGAGTTAAACGGCTCCCTACAAGACGTACTCTACGGTGTACTTCCCACGGCAATTTCATCCCGTCACCGATTTCCTCGGGTATAAAACGATACTGCAATACAACTGCGCAGTCAGATGCATACAAATATAACCGGCTTGCGGCCTCTAACACGAAAGTGACCAGTTAGCCTTCCAGTTACGCAATGTAAACGTGATATTATGCACTTGTAGGTTTTGCTATTTCTTCGTGTTTACTACACCGGAACTGTTGAAACGGACCGGTGAAATTCCAATTGATTATGGTTTTATGCTATTACTAGCTTTTGCTCGCGACTTCGTCCGCGTGGAGTAGTATTTTCAATTTACCACCCTTTTCTCCCCTTTGGGGGGAATTTCCAAAAATCCTCTCTTAGTGGTAGCCTACTCCTCCCAACAAACACACATGAAAAATTTCAGCTCTTTACGATCAGTACTTTCGGCTGTGCGTTGTCTGTCAGTCAGTCAGTCAGTAACGGAAGAGTTTTATATATGAATATAGATATAGATTTATGGAGGGGGGATAGTCCATGCCCACAGTCAGTTATTAAACTCATCATCATCAACATATCAGCAACAAGAGGTCCACTACTGAACATAAACCTCCCCCAATGATTTCCAGATTGGCCGGTTGGAAGCCACCTGCATCCAGTGGCTACCTGCGACCTTTATCAGGTCTGTCCACCTTGCGTGTGGACGCCCTGCGCTACCCTGGACGTGGTCTCCTTTCGAAAACTTTTCTAACCTATGGAGTGGATCTTAACAAACAAAAACTCAGACGCCAGTTTTGGTCGAATCAATTTAATATAGTTAATCAAATTCCATAAATAAGCTTATAACAATAAAATAGGGTTAAACTATCGTGCTAAGGCTATTTTTATTCCTAGAAGAAACTCAATGGAATTAAAATTGTATTCTTTTTTTTTTTTTATTTATTTATAAAAAAAAATACCACACATAAAACTTACTTCTAAAACTCGCCAAACTTTTACGTTTGATGGCGAGATGCGCTCATTTACAATATTTAAATAATTATTAACTAATTCAACACTAAACAGTGACCACTTAACAATTATAGACAAACTGTTATTATTATCCAGTTGTTAGCAACCCTTATCCTATAGAAAAAACAAGCAAAAAAATAAAAAACAGGTTTGTGAAAACATAAATCCTTTCCTTATTTATCTACATACATACTACATACAATACATGTATTTAATCTTTGTTTATTATATAATCTATACATATAATAAATCTGTAGAAAAGTCATTTTTGTACATTGAAGAAATTGAAAAAAAAAATAGCCAGCGAGTGAAAAGATAACTAACAGAACCCATATCCATCGTTTTTGAAATTTTTGTCTGTTTGTCTGTTTGTCTGTTTATATGTTTGTTTGTGCGCACATCACGTAAAATCTATGAATCCCATGCTGACAATGTTTATATACAAAAATTATACGTAACTTGAGGTATAACTTAGTTTTGGTTTAATCGAAATCGGTTCATAAACAAAAAAGTTATGTACATTTGAATCAATAGAAAGCGATATCGGCGACACAAGTCCAATTTAGGATGAGCTCTCATCAATATGGTCGTCCATATTAAATAGGGATCAAACTCTAAATTTACACAATCTCCATTCATCTGTACACGTAATCTTTGACATATAAACAAAAAAGTAACCATGGCGAAAATAACGTTGCCATAGCGATCAGTTTATTGAAGTATGAATAACTATTTAAGATGCTTACAGTAGTATTAAACAGCTCGGTGGTTATACGATAGGAAATGTGAAATATCTTGCTGCGTGTTCAATCTTGATGTTACTACATATTTTGTTTTTTATTTCTAGAACCGACTTTCTTACAGAAGTACGAATATATCGAGCTAACCCTTTTTGTGTTTTGTATTATTTTTTAGTTTGTAATTTTTTACATAGCTAATTTTTTAGATAGCTTGCTGCTCATGTAATTTTTGATGCCTGATCGAGACAAACAAAAATGCATAAAGTTTTTACAATCACACTTTACTCTTAAACAGGTGAAGTTCATAGTCAGTTAAAAGATAAGTCCATCATCTAAATCCCGCAATTTCTGCGACTTACATAAAAGAAACCAAATTGTCAAATACCCGTATCAGGCGACTTGAGCCTTCTAAAGCGCATTTAGTGATTCAGTCAGTCAAAAATATTTTTCACATGCATACCTATTACGACTGATCAGCGCGAACAACGTCACGGGTACAGCTAGGTCATCAAGGTTACTTTATTCATATTTTTGTCTTTATTAAACTGAACGGACGGTATTTGAATCTCGCATCCACTACTGATTAATGCCTGTGTGTGACGAGATCTGATGGCAAACTGCTAAGCTGGCATAAATAAATATACAGGATATAACGCATGTTCCAGTTTTTGATCTGGTCATTATTATCTATACTAATATTATAAAGCTGAAGAGTTTGTTTGTTTTTTTGTTTGTTTGAACGCGCTAATCTCAGGAAGTACTGATCCGATCTGAAAAATTCTTTCACTGTTAGATAGTCCACTTATTGAGGACTATAGGCTATTCTTTTGGAAATCTATCCCCTGAGGGGGTGAAATAGGGGTTGAAAGTTTGTATGGGAAGTTCGGTATTTTCAATGATAGACACATGAAATTTTGTTTATGGGTTTCTGGTTAGAAATAAATAAAGAAGTATTTCAGCGATTTTAAAAATCATCCCCCTAAGACAGTGAAATAGGGGTTGGAAGTTTGTACGTATATGCATTGTGTCGTTTTCAAAGATAAACACATTTAATTTCATACAAGGGTTATTAGTTAGAAATAAATAAGATGTATTTCCGTGATTTTAGCCTTTTAGGAATCTACCCTCTAAGGGGGTGAAATAGGGGCTGAAATAGTTGGTATGTGAAGTTCGGTATTCTCAAAGATACACAGATGAAAAGATAAGTAGATAAGATAACGCCCATCTAAGACATATCCAATGACGACCCCCGTGGTCGAGTGGCTTTCACTCCGGTTTTTAAGGTGTCGCCAGCTCTAAGGTCCCAGGTTCGATCCCCGGACAGGTCCATGTAGAAAATAACTTTTATAAATAGTCTTGAGTCTGTGTCTTTATGGTATCTTCGTTGTCTCAGATTCCATAACACAAATGCTTTTGCTACTTACTTTACTTTAATTATTATTTTAACGCCATTATATTTTATGAAAAATTTTATTCATGACTCCTTACTTTGAAAATCACAGAATACATCCATCTACCTTTAATACTACTCTTTACTTTACTTTACGCGCGAGCGAAGCCGCGGGCAACAGCTATTGTCTATAAATCTTTATTAGGCAATAGTTTAACAATCGAGTATTACATTTTTTAATTTTATTTTAAGCGATCTTTTACTAATTTTATCTACTTCTCTCAATAATTCTATTTTGTTAGAATTCTATCATCTGCTTTGCAATATAAATGGTGTTCATCCACTTTCGTTGCTGACTGCACTTTTATTCGATATTATTATTGTTGAGTTTTGACTATTGTATTGAAACTGTTTGATGATCAACAAAGCATCGAACTGCAACTTCTTATAAAAAAAAAAAACAATTTTACTGTTGGAGTATACATATGGGAATCCCAATACGAATATTTTCCTCTATAAGTGAAAAATGGATCTTCCTGCATTTAAATACGGTTGAGTGGTATCTTTTGAGTACCTAGGTACCTACACTACCTACTTCTAATCTGCTTACACCGAAACGAAGTTACAAGTATAATGTTAAGTACCGCTACAATCGAGGCACGACTGGCCCTGGCTTGATTGCTAGTTATTATTTTCTGTTATTATATAGCCACGGGTAATTATTTACGCTGTATTTAGGGTATATGTGTATAAACGCACGCTTTTATTTTAAAAGTGTTGGTACACGTATTTGTTCCAAAAAAGTAACTTAGGAGACTAATTCCGAATCTGTTCTTCCGATATATCATGATTACATCATGATTCTTGCAAGAGCATATATAGATAACTTGATTACATTTAACATGCACATAAGATTTTTTAAACGGTGTATTGTGAGATAAGCGAATCAATCAAACAAAAAGCGAATTCATGTACGTAGGTTTAGGGCTTATTTCATCATCGTCAGATAACTTTATTGGAGAATAATTTTGAAATTTTGACAGTTGTTTCATACAGAAACAGTCAAACGTCAATTTTATTCGTCGAATAAAAGTTATCTGACAATGATGAAATAGGCCCTTAGTAATATTATGTCTGTTGAAAGACACTAAACGTCCCATATTAAATGGGCTTCATAATTTTTTTATTTTCAGACATGATAGGGAATTATATGTATTATTTGAGTTTATAAAACCCGTATTCTATAGATTAAAGTCACACAATCAAAGCACCTAGCACGTTATAAACAAATAACAATTGACCTACAATTCGAATGGTAATGGCCTTCACAATCAAAATACGCAAATTCATGGGCAATTAACAGCAATTAACGTATCACGTTTACTTCAACTACATATTATTATATACAATGAAGGACTAGCTGTTTCCCGCAGCTCCACCCGCGGTCTCTTTTTTTGTCTGAAAATGTAATACCCTATGTCATACCCGGGGATATTATTGCTTCCCAATAGTGAAATATTTTTTCAAATAGTTCAAATCAAAATCCAATGTAAAAAAACAAACATACAATCAACTCTTTGCTCTTTTTAACTTTAGTAGGGGAGACTGGGTACGGTTGAAACAATTTAGCTTTTATCGTTTATAATTTTGTTGTTTATAAACCAAGAAACGATTATGATACGTGAAATTCAAATATGATGTTTTAGCTACGATATGGCTGAATCACTGTAGTCCTCGGGTCACTATTTTTAGAAATATATGAAATTTAAAAAATATTTATATTTGTTTCAACCGTCCCCATGCCAGGGGCGGTTGAAACAGCGATTTGGGTCAGCAGAAACACACAAGTAATACAATAAAAACAAATGAAACATGTTTTATTTATCATTAATACTACTTATAAGAATAATTATGGCACCACATGATAAAATTAATCCGTCTTCAAGATTTTACTACTTCTAAAACATAACAGCCTTTGACGAGTAGTAAAAATTTAAAGAAATTACAAAAAAAAGATAATAATTTCCAAATAAACAAGGAAAACATTTCTAAAAACAAATAATACATAACAAATAAAAGAAATGAAAATTAATAAACATGGGAACAGTGGTTTATACCATGCTGTTTCAACCGTCCCCAACACCACTTTTGGTAAAATATACTTTATAATTACGACAGTATTAAGGACACATTAAAAATGGTCTTTACACCTTATTCTACAAGAGTCATATTAATCACAAACACACACTCACTGCATTCACTTAAAAGCAACAAATAATATAAGCTTTAATGTCAGAAGAAAAATACTTACTTTTGAGTAGTAAAAAACAATATGGTGTCCTGCACAAAACGACAACGCGCGAGAAGCGGCGCGGGACTGAATTCGTATTCGGACCTGTCGTCCGCTTCGTTTTCCCCTTGCACACAACACTCCCCGCGTAACCGTTTACGAGATACTTGCTCTGTTTCAACCGTCCTTTGTTTCAACCGTACCCACTCTACCCTACAGATTGCCTACTTCATAATTTAAAGCATACATATAATATGACTAACGACTGGTTTTTGAAAGGCGATCAACTATCAACTTATTTTCACCCCAACCCCCCCTCCCCCCTCCTAGATCAAGCTGGCAATTAAAATAAATTTATATAAGAATTTAGTTCCAGCAATCTCTTGCTGTGATCTTAATTTTAAATAGGATAAAACGTTAATAAATGATCCCCTAAATAATGCGCCAACCTATTGCCATTGCTAGTCCGATGATACGATGCGATTGACTCACATGGTAGCAAGCACTAAGGTGCAAAGTACGTCGGACTTGCGATCATGTGGTTGCCGGTTCGAATCTCACCAATTGGTCTAGCGACGTGAACCCACTTCGTAACACAAGCATGTAACTTAGCACGAGCTTGTTAACCTAACAAGAATACTGGTAATGTGCGAACCAAATTGCTTGTATCCTTTAGAAAAATATATGAAAAACTTCTGTAATCGCGCGAACCTCAATAGAACATACTGTTAATAGAGCCATCGTGAGCGATTCTACACCCCAATAAACGAACACGTGCATTCCACTATCTTTCATCGTACAACAAAGCACAAACGAATATGAAAGTTGCATCAAAACAATATGAATCACTAATTAAATAACTGACATATAAACTCTTGTAACAATTATCGATAAAATTATAAATTAGTTACACCATGAAGTTGATAACCTACTCGTAAATAATTCAGAAGGTCAAAGAGTTAGAACAATACACAAAACCTTTTTTGTACTGAAAGTAGGAACATCAATAATAAGTAATATAGGAATTAATGTATTCCAGACTGTACCGTGTACTATTGATAAATAGATAGATAAATCCTTTTATTAATACCTACAGCAAGAAACACATAGCAAAGAAATTAAACTTAAAAGAAATACACAGCTTAAGCCTAAGAGTTTGTTTGTTTGGTTACACGCGCAAATTTTCGGAACTACTGGTCCGGTTTAAAAAAACTTTCAGTGTTAGATATTCCATTTACCGAGGAAGGTTATATGCTACGCGGGCAAGTCGTGAACAACGCTTGATTGAAATAAAACTGGCATGTCGCAGAGACACGCATGCATCATTTTTCTGTAACGTTATTTCTACAAATAACTAGAGAATAGATATGAACGTCGATTGTTTTCTATCCTCACGAAAAATGGTGCGTTTATAATAGATCATTAAATAATAAGAGATGTCTCTCATCAAGCTTTTAAATTAATAATTCTCGATGTATAGATGTTAGAATTCAGAAAATATTCCATGTTTCATGATCTTTATTTTTGAAGCAATTTCAAACTAAATGATTTTAATATTTATGCTTCGATCGTTATTAGCCTCCCAGTTACAATATGGCCGACGAATCTTGGCGAGTCTGAAAAGAGATAGAAGACAGTTTGCACGAGGCAAGTACGCATAAACAGTGGGTGTGAAAGAGATGACAATATCATGGATCACTTTATGGCTCGCCAAGATACATCGGCCGAAGAGTACTAGCCTACGGTCTTCTAGACATATATGTATATATAACACTCTCCCAAGTTGGAGAACAATTGAGAACACTCCAGAAAAGAAGCCAAAATATAATTTAAAGAAATAATTATCAATAGGTACCACACAACACAATACATCGAAATCGTCAAACTTTATCTATTAGTGGAACTTCTGCACATATATCTAGCATAAGTCACGTGCCACAAGCGCATTGTCGTGTGAACGGTGACGCAATACTGATGTCAGATAGTAACTAGGAAATGGGCAAAAAATGCACTATTGTTGGACTGGGTTTGTAACTTGTATAGATTGTTCACGATTTTTTGGTTAGAATTCGCAATTAGATCAAGTTTAATAGGGAAAAAACGAATTGAATTAAATGGCAGTGTGTAATAGGATACCTATTGTGGAAAATTTAATAATAATATGTATTAAAAGTAATACGACAGTTTTTGAGTGTTTGGAGTAATTATAATTTACGACTGAACTATACAAATTTCTCTCCATTTCGTTCGTCTTTACGTGCACTGTATATATTAGTAAAATCTTTGCTCAATAAATATCCGCAAGATTCACTAGTGTTTATAGATGTGCTAAAACACCTATTAATAATTCTCCTCTGACTCAAGCGAATATCAGAACGGGTAAAAAAACAGCTGAATCATACATCATTAATTGATAGTTTCAAAGCACATTCATTTTCTATACATACGCCAAATTCTTTAGGTAACTCGTAAAACAGACGCAGACGTAATATGTATTTAAAATTCTTTAGTTACAGGTGGTCTGGTATTTCTATTTTTAACATCATTACTGTATTCAAAATGCTTAGACTATAGGTTGTACAGCATTAGGATTAGTTACGAATCAGGAGCGATATTAAAAACCAGCTCGAATTCTAGAAAATCAATCATTATATTTATGTTTACAGACCAAATTCTATGGTTCAGAGCTAAAAGTCAAAGGCAAAACATCTGTGTGTGGGTAGACATAACGTCTATATTTAGTAAAGACTAAATAGTTTTAAGAAAATTAAATAGATTTGAAGGCTAACTTCATTGTTTTGTTTTTACAATATTAGGAAAAGCAATAGATCATTGAACATCTGTTTAAATTGGTTTCTACTGTCATCTTAATTGACGCAATTTTAAAAATTAGGATAATATTTAGGGTATTTAGTCTGAACGGCCCAAACCGAATGGCCCGCGGGCCATTCGACCGTAAACAAAAATCGCCTACGTTCCAAAGGACCGGTGATAAAAACTGGTAAACAAATTCAGTGCCATAACTACATCAAGTACATTCGGGTACAAAAGTTAAAAAGTTGAAATAAAAGTTTTTTATTCTTAGATTTGTATTATCTTCCTTAGAAAAACAATTAACAATAGTATAAAATGTTTACAAAAGTTAAATTTGATAATAAAGTAATTTTAAATAAAAATCAGTCTTATTTTAAAGAAACAAATCAACAAAATATAAAAAATTACAATTAAACAATGAGATTTAGTAAAAATCAGTCGTATTTTAAAGAAACAAATCAACAAAATATAAAAAATAAAGAACATACATTATGAAAATTTTAATTTTTCCAAATAATGCCCCACGCTTATCTGCCCAGTGAATAATTCATGTACTGCAGTTTGTATTTTACAGTTTCTTATTATAGTTTCAGGTAAGGTCACCAAATACTTGAAAGCACCTAAGCTTATCCTCTAGCCATGAGCTAACAAAATAATCATTGAATTTGGTAAAATCTTGATAGAATTTCTGCCATAATATAAAGCCAACCATCTTCAACGAAATGTGATTAGGTGCTTTCAAATAATTAAATATTTAAATAGTTGAAATTCATAAACTTAGCGACTATTACAATGTATGCGACTGTACCTTTAAATTAATTTTGAAATCATTTTATCACCGGTCCTTTGAAACGTAGGCGATTTTTGTTTATGGTCGAATGGCCCGCGTGCCATTCGATTTGGGCCGTTCAGACTAAATACCCAATATTTAGAAACACAAGATTCTGTTTTAACCACCACCAACTCTTAATGAATTATGTTCATTAGTGTGCCATAACTTTTTCGTACCTATTTCCCGCAATAATATATAATAATTAAAGTAGAAAAAAATCCTTTCTAATGATATTATATCGCACGTTGTTATTCCTTTCTATGCAAAAATGCCCGTCCTCCTTAAGAAAAATACCAAATGCATTCATTTAAATATTAAAATTGAATATTCACGATTACAAATGAAAAAATTAACTATAAATCACATCTAGACATGACCTAAGCTTATTACGGATATTTATATAATCCACAATATGGCATTTATTAGGCGCACCGCTCGATTAGGCGTCGTAATTTTGAACACCTGTGCAAATTGAGTTATCTATGTAAATAAGCTAACATACATTTTCGTTTCAATGACTTCTTCGATAATGGCACTAATATTCTGCTTAGGGTAGGGTCATAAAGTCACATATAATTCATAAAGTGTGACAACCGGCAAAATAATGTTGGTAATTACTATTTTATTATACCTATGTAAAGTATTTCGATATTATAGCTGGATAGACGACATAGATAGAAAGGAGAAAGCAAGATAGATGTATCACGCTACAGAGGGGAATTGCTCCAGAAAAATTATTGCCAAATTTCCAATTCCTACGTTTATAAGTACGTCTTTTTCAGTCGTTGTCATGTCAAACAACAAATAGTAAATGTCAAAAGCGGTGACATTAGAAAAGATAATATGTATAGCAGTCAAGTTTTCTTAATTTTTTCAATGTTACGCTAAAAATTTTTAGATTTTTTCTTTAGTAAGAACCTACTGATAATAACAAACATGAAAAAAAAGAATTAGTGAAAATGGTCCAACCGTTCACGCGTAATGCCGTGACCAGAAGAAATAGAGATTAATTTTTATATACATATAAGATAAGATTTATCCTTAACATGGGATCCATAATAAAAAAGAATGTTCAAGGAAGTTAGGCACAAAAATACCTAACTGCCTAGTAAAAACCCATTTGTTAACATAATTACATGTTTGGGACAGAATTGAGGGCCGGGCCGTGAAATAGGTCAATCACATGAATTACTGGTGGGCAAAGTTCATTAGTATCTATTTTGGGAGGCGCCGTTAATTATTGGTATAGTATACTATGAGCTACAGGCACGTACCTTGTAAATAGCTATGACGGAAAGGAGTTTGGTGTTGTGATAATCTTCTTCTTCCTGCCCTTATCCCATTCATATGGGGTCGGCGCAATGCGTATTTTCCTTCCATTCCTCTCTATTACTCGTCATCGCGGCATCCACTCCTTTCTTTCTCATATCATCTTTCACACAATCCATCCATCTCTTTTTCGGTCTCCCTCTGCTTATATACCCATTCACAGTCATACTTATAACTTGTTTTGTTATGTGACTTTCATCCCTCCTCATAACATGTCCATACCACGACAAACGCTTACCTCTTATCTTTTCATTCACTGGCGCTACTTTCAAGCTTCCTCTAATATACTCATTCCGTATCCTATCTAATCTCGTCACTCCAGTCATCCATCGAAGCATTCTCATTTCCGCTGCATGCAATCTTCTTTCATCAGTCCCTTTCACTGCCCAGCATTCTGAACCATACATCAATACAGTTGTACAATTACAAGGTGTTGTGATAATCTATATCTATATATCTATATATATAAAAGAAAGACGGGTTTGTTACAACACTTATAACTCGAGATCGGCTGGATCAATTTTCATGGTTTTTGTTTCGTTGGATTTGTCTCCGCCCTGAATAGCAGAATACATTTTAAAAACAATGAAAACTTGACGAATGAATATTTATGAAAATGAATCATTTTCCATTTAAATTATGTTCCTTAGTTTCGTACCTGTCAAACATTTGTTTTCCTCCTGTCATCCTGTCAAATACTGCGATTGATATTTATGCATGCGTTCAGAAATGTATTTTGTGTAATTATTTAAAAAGGGTGAAATACCTTCATGAGGGTGAATGAACTTTTGTCTGTATTTTTTTAAATCAAATAAAAAGGTTGAAAGGTGTATTAAGCAGATTTGAATAAAAAGGGCAGTATCCAAAGTAGTAGTCTATGATCTAAACTATTGTCAATCAATGTCTATGTCACGAAAGTTCAGCTACCGTTATATTTGTTTGTTTTGTGTGGTTTTGTGGTGCGAGTACATATTCAGTATTAGTAACAATGCCACGTCCTAGAAGATTTAATCTTTCCCAGCGAAGCCGTACTGCAATTAGGCAACGATAATTATTAAACGATAATTGACTCGCGATGTTCGCGAGTCAATTATCTGATGAAGAACGAGACATTGCACGAGAAGAGCGCCGCGTTAGTATGGAGCGAAGAAGGGCTTTAATCGTACAGATCAACAGTCAAATCTGCGGCGATATGTGAAGAAACTTCAACTGTCAGTAAATATGAGAGTTGCATTGTTGAACGATCTATCTGCTGATGATTTCTCTAGCAATTCAGTCATTTTTTGCTGACACGTGTTTGAAGTACTTAATTTTTTTTTTACTTTTCTTTCTGTATGTAATATTTATCATAATAAAATACTTTTTGATATCTAAGTATCTGTATTTTTATTTTGTATCATTGTATTACGTTCATCAAAGCCTAAATTTAGTTCAGCTAAAAGGTAACACGACATTCATTGACTGTTAGGCGGTACGAAGTTCGCCGGGTCAGCTAGTAAATAAATATAGTATAATCTCAGTGTCACGATGTTTGTCCGGGATGAACTCCGAAACTACAGAACCGATTTTAATCAAATTTGCCCCAAAATTGGATATTTTTTTAATGTGTTCTTTATTGTCAGGACAAGGTTTTAATATAATAATAAGAAAAGTTGTCGTGGTGGCCTAGCGGTTAAATGACCGGATTCGCATACATGCACATGGTTGCAGGTTCGAACCCAGGCAAGTACCAATGTAACTTTTTTAAAGTTATATATATGTTTTTTCTTAATAATTCTAAGACATCATTGACAAACGATGAAGGAAAACATCGTAAGGAAACCTGGATTCCAAAATATTGAAACCTGAAATCTCCAACCCCCAATGAGCAAGCGTGGTGATCAATGCTCATCTTTTCTCTATATGGGAAGAGGCCTGTGCCCAGCATTGCGACGTTTATAGGCCGGTTTTATTTATGATTAAGAAAAGTGCGTGAGTGAATGAAAAGAAGACTGATAAAACACATGTTTAACGGGACTAACTTACGCTGTTCTTAAGGTTAAGGAAAACACTACAAACAATGATATTATAAGTAAAAAGGTGTAGATAAGTTATAGGCCCTCAGCAAGCGACACGTTAAAATGTGGCTAACTAGCCACATTTTAACGTAAGGTAGAATGTCATTTCTGATTTATTTATGTCGCCAATTACATTTGTCTCTTTTTTGCTTGCGATAATCGAATCATGCCATCCTACCTTGACGTCTAATCGTAATGTAGTGTGCTTTGCAATATTCAGTTATTTATGTGTGAGTTAGTGTGCCGTTTTTGAAGATCGAATTTTGTGTAGGTAACCTATCTACACCTTTTTACTTATAATATCATTGACTACAAAAGTAAACATCAGCTATGCTTGCTTAGTTTCAAAGCTTGGAAATCCTTCCAACTATGAAACAAATGAATAGACCCCATTCATTTGTTTCAATAAATGTAGGGTCGCTAGTGTCGCATAAGGTCTGAGTGCTGAGTGCTAGTTTATTTTACGTTAACGCGATCGACACGTTTATGACGTTCGGCGCTCCGATTGGCCCCGCTCCAAGCTCATAACCAATCAGAGAGCCAAACGCGGTAAACGCCTCGATCGAGTTAAATGTAAAAAATCTCACACTAGGCACCCTGACTGTCATTCTCCACCAATGAGAGACAAGCTACTGGCCTGTATTTGGTCGGTGTGACTAGGCCCTTATACTAGACTAGCGACCCTTGCGGATTTTTGACACGCGGTAGCTCCCATTGAACAAACTTATGTATATCAGTGCATGTACTATGCGATCGGAAGCTGGCTGTTGGACGCTCGAGCAATGATGCGTGCGTCCGACACAAAACGAATACACGATCGTGCGTTTAAACATGCTGTATTTTACAGGTCCTTTTGAGGGTCAAAAAGAGGAGCAAAGGCATTCTTCTTCTGCCTAGCCTTTCCCCAAGCTATGTTGGGGTTGGCTTCCATTCTTACTGGATTTAGCTGAAAACCGTATTTTACATGGATTTTACATTATCGGTACTAAATAGACGCTGCTGAAGAGTTTGTTGAACCGTCTAATCTAAGAAAATACTGGAGCGATTTTAATAAAATATCGGTGTCAGATAGCCAATTTATCAAGGAAGGTTCTGGCTCTTTACCGGGATAACGGACGCCCACGGGGGCGGAACCGCGAGCAAAAGCTACTTAATAAAATACTGCTGGACGGTACCTAACCCGTTATTAATGAGTGATTAACGAAACCTATTAAACCTAGAATTAGAGCATTTTAACAGACATTCCATGCTACGTTGGACGACATTACGCAATAAATTTCCAATATTCCCGGGAAAGCGTATGAAAATTTCATTGCCTGAATTCCACAAATGAATATAAACCGCGCAGTGGCCATTGTGCTGTGAAAACAATGAGACAAAACTGAAATATAATATGTAATACCTACAAAGCATGTACTAGTTGTCGCCCGCAGCCCTGCCCTTCCTGCGACCACATTTTTTTTGTAAAAATATAACCTATGTTAGGCAGAGATAATGTAGCATTCCAATGATTAAAAATTTTTTGAAATCAGTCAAGTAGTTTTAAATTCCTAAAAAAAAAATACAAATATTTAGCATTAAAAAAATGTATAAATTATGCCTAACTACCAAAACATGTAAAAATTTAAAACAAAACCGTTGAACTCATTGTCGGGTTGAGCCGTGAGTGCGTGCCAATACTAACGTTGTTATTTTAATTTTTATTACTAACAGTAGGAAAACGTTTGAGGAAATTAATACATTACTAGTATATTGTATGTGCATGACATCATAATCACGATTGCAGACTCATTTATGACTTTGTAGCTATAATATAATATGTATACTTATAATAATATCAGCCTGTTACGAGCCTGAAACGAGACAAAAACGAGATTAGATAGGATAAGGAATGAGTATACTAGAGGAAGCTTGAAAGTAGCGTTCATGAATGAAAAGGTGAGAGGTAAGCGTTTGTCGTGGAATGGACATATTATGAAGAAGTCACATAACTAAACAAGTTATTAACATGACTGTGGATGTGGATGGGTATACAAGCAGAGGGGAGACAAATAAAGAGATGAATGGATTGTATGAAAGATGATATGAGAAAGAAAGGAGTGGATGCCGCGGTGACGAGTAAAAGAGATGAATGGCAGCAAAATACGCATTGCGCCGATCCCATATGAATGGGATAAAGGCAGGAAGACGAAAAAGAAGATATTTATAATAACATAAGGGAATCAGCATTAATTATACCAGACATCATCATCGTTTCCTTCCCCTTTTGCCATTTTTATAGGATAGGTGCAATGCTTATTTGCCTCCCATTAATGTCCGGGGCGATTCAAATGTTGGCTGTGAAATGCGTTATACACTGCGCAGTACCTCGCCCCGCACCCCTGCTAGTGCATGAATTTGTTACTGCGCAGCGACTCGCCTCATGTTCACAGCGACCATTAAGTTTGCACCGTACTATACTCATCATCATAGCGTTCACTCCTTTCTTTCTCATATGTTCAATGGTGACTTATTGAGATGAAAAAGCTTTAAATATGATATTAAAAAAAAATATCATAAATATATTTCGTTGGCCCGTGACCATGACACCTACAAAGGCGTCGAAAAGTCGGGAACTAAAATCAAAATTAAACCGCGATAGCATCCGTTTAAAAGTAGTTTTATTTCAATGTCTAATTTTCGCGTAAACCTCAGAAAACAATAAATATATTTTATTAATCTTATCACCTTCAATAAAAGAGACATTTTGACTATGATTCATTTTAGTCTAATATTATTCAAAAGGACTGAGATAAAGAGATTTAAATAGATTCCTTGAGAAATTTTTAGAAGAAAATAATTGTAAAAAACGTTAACCTGACATTAAATTACAACTTCTTTATTACGAATGTGTCTAAAGCGCAAAAAATAACTACAGAATACTTCAAAGCCAAGACTATTAACGCCGATCCATTTAAATTTCGTATACTTTGTCACAGACTAATAATGAATCAGTCTAGGTCACAGCATAAATAAATCAATACAACAAGATCATTTCTATTTAACTTGTTCAACCAAGGCCTTATGAATTAGGTATCAATTCAGACGCACGCTCCAGAAATGTATACAAATTACACGCACGCACATTATTCATTTTGTGGTCATTCCATTTCAATTGATTTATACGAGTCGCAAGTTCTGACTTCTGGTAAATGCTGTAAAGCCCTCAGGATACGAACTGTTGTGGCATTTAGAAATGACTCAACCGATTACGGACACAAGAGGGTGCTGTTAAGTAAACCTGAGTAAGTAATCGACCCTTCACACACCAAATGTGAATGTGGCGCCCCATCGTAAGACACGACGCTTCTTCTGTCCTGCCCATCCTGCACTACCACCTGCACTCTCCAGGACTTAAAGAAAGCCAACGACTGTGCCATCCAGGTGGCTTTTTGTTCAATAAATTTTGAGGATCATTGACACGAAAAGAAGAAGGGGAAGTTTTATAACTATAGCTTATCAAGCTCACAATTGGACTCCCATGGTCATAACACGTGCGTACGGGACAGGTAAGGGGAGAGCTTCATTAGACTCATTTGAGCGCCGTCATTGGGTAGTAACGTCCCCCGCCACCCGCGCGGACCATGGGCGTGTCACCTACGAATTTGCCAGGTTACGTTAGGTAATAGAATGTTAATAGATTTTTATTTGAACTGGAAGATTTATAACTACTGTGTGTAAAGGTAACAAACATACTACACACACACACACACACACACTTTCGCCTTTATGCTATTCGTGTGAAGTGTGATTATTGGTATGCAGCATAAAACAAAGGTTATAAAAACTAGGTAGCAGCAGATAACACTGTCAATGAACTTGGTGACTCATTGATGTTTAAGTAACATAAATTGTTGTAATAGGGGAACACAAGTAGGTCTTATTTAATTTTATTGGTATGTAAAGTTACAGAAGGATATTAGAATTAATAAGATTCAATTAGTTGAATGTGACTGGATCATATTTTGATAAAAAATATTATTACTGACTGCGCCCACGGCGTTACACACCGATAACTTATTATTTCTGGGTAAAGAGTAGCTTGTGATAATCCAGGGTGCCAGCTACCTCCATGTCAAATTATATCAAAATTGATCGAGCCCTTTAAGCGTAAAGATATATACCAAACATACACTCAAAAACTTTCAGCTTTATAATATTAAGTAATGTGATTTGGTATAATTATGCAATGTTCTACTTGGGTAGAATTTGCTGAATTATACTAAGTAACTTATAAGCATAGATTATCAGCATTGTTACTACTAATTCGATCTGCATACTACCCATCTTTGTTCAATATGCATATAGAGAGAGTTCTTGTTTATAGATAAGACAATCGTAGCAATTATCAATAAGAAAGAAGATTAAATAACTCATTGACCTTGTTTTATATCCTTTGTGTGATAAGAACTATCCTTCAAATTTTTATAATATTTTCATAATCTTCTCCCAGTTCAACTATTCTGCTACTACCAATCTTTCATTTTAAGAGCTATATGTATTATTAGATATATCTAATTGGTATGAATAGGTACCTATGTATATATAACGCAAAACACATGCAAGACAAGACGAAGATTTGCGGAAATCTAGCTCGCGATTACCTATAGGTATGTATACCACATTCTGGACAGTGCCACCATTATTACCTAGGGTTATAATCTGGAATATAAATAGTGCATAGGCATAGTCCAGTGCAGAAGAACTTTTTCGCATGGCACAGGACTGAGATAAGATTGTGAAGTTAACGGCCGACCTTTAGTACTAGACTAGACTGAGAAGAAGAATATTAAGCCTGCAACCTATCCTCAGACCTATCAAATAGAACCCAAATATTACCCATAGAAAAAAGAATAGAGTTTCAGAGGAGTTTGATATCAAATACTGATACAATATTTGTATTGTATACTAGCCACACCCTGCAGTTTTACCTGTGGTTAATCAAATAGCTTTTGGTATAAATGTTGCCTATGTGTTACTCCAGGGTATCAGCTACCTCCATACAACTTTTTGTTCAAATTGGCCCACCCGTTTGAGTTAACAAACACACATCCACAAACATTCGCCTTTATATTATTAGGGTGATGTGACATAGATGAGCCTGCTTGCAACCATGGCCGATTAACCCGGTCAAAATTTTAAGCCTTTTAAAGCAATGCTGTGCGATGTAAAATGTAATTTGTATTATTAATACTACCTGACCAGGCAAACATTGTTCTGCCATATTAAAAAAAGCTGAAGAGCCTATCACACTTAACAGCATGAAAAATAGATGTTGATTGATTCCCTGACCTACCCGATATGTACACAAAATTTCAAATTGGTACAGCCTTTTCAAAGGAATTTAGATTATTATATTAGATTACCTTTGGTGTATTAAATAAGTAAGTAAGGGATATTTGATGTAATCTTAAAATTTGTAAAGAAAGCATGTCCATGAAAGGTAATGTTAAGTAGACAAGTCAATAAATTTTTAAAAGAGGGTAGTTCCATAATAAGAATGAGTATATCTGCAGTGGATACCCACATTTATACCTACTATTTAATTTGAGAGACCTGATGAATAAGGATTTTATGATATCAAAAGATACATAGTACAAAATTTAAACATATTTTTTACTTTCACTTTAATATATTTAAAAATAATTTTATTATGAGAAAGCAAAAAAAAGTTAGTTGAATAATCATAATAATTAAATCAAGCTAATATTACAAGTTTTAATATGTAATTAAGTGAGTATAAAAAAAAATTATAGTTTACTTAACTGAAAAGGAATGAATATAATGATAACTGTTGTTATTGCCATAACAAACAGTTGTTGATTATACAATCTGAAGTCAGAGAGAAACAAAAATACACATTATACATATTTTTTGTATTAAAGCAATTAGGTAAATTATTAACTAAAGAAATCTGATCAGAATTTCTAAAAAAAGGTGAAACATTTTCTTCACTTTAAGAAAGTTAAGTTAGTCAAGTATTCAAATTGTCGATTTATTGACTTGTTAGTTTTTTTACGTTGCTTAGTATCGTATCCGCACTGAATACGTGACTTGAATTTAACGTAATGGAATAAAGAAAAATCAGTAGGTGTGTGTAATGATAATTTTTACTTACTCTCCTTTTCGTGGTCGAAGCCCACTATAACAAAGTAGTCCACGAGCCTGGACATCGCACTCCTACGGCAACATTCCAGCACAAATACAGCAAATACACTTTATAATTGGATTATAAGAATTTACACACATTTTAAACACATAGCTTCTCGTTTGCACATATTTGTCGCACAATGCCGATCACCGATAATTCCGTACACACAACGCGTAGATTTTGTACACCATACACTTCACGGAATGTAAACAACACTTTCATTTAACGCGAGTTAAAGAATTTTAGCTTCAATTACCAGAAAGATTAAAGATTGTCGATTCGAAGAGGTTATGCTCTAATCTCTAAAACGACACCGATATTTAACGTTACTTTGTATAAATAGTGGCATCAGTACTTATTTAAATTATTGGTGTAATAAATACCGCCCAACTTTGTATCTTTTTGAACAATTTATGTTATCAAACGTCACTGCAGCCGCGACCCATCGCTCGCCCGTCCGACATTTCTAAAAAATCTACTATGAAATAAGAATAAAAATCCTACCATACATGATTGCCACCATTTGAAAGTGTTAAACTACTAAAAAAATCCTGCTGGTGATTTTTATAAGGAACTAAAACAAATAAAAATAATTATTCTTAGCATTTAAAAATATTTAACTAGATATTGAGCTATTTTAAAAGCATCACTTCGTTATTGAACCAACCAGTCTCACATGTGGTGTTGACTAACCTATTTGTGGCAATAAAATGAAATATATTTTGACGTAATCCCATCCGCCCCGCTGGTTTGGTGCCGCTAGCGAAACGGGTATCACAATTTGAAACTAATTTAGACCCAACCGTCAGTTTGGACCTGGTTTTGGTGATTAACCGGACAATTGGCACCGTTCAAACCAAAAAAGGCATCCTCTGTCCCGTTGTAACGGGGACGATGGGATTTAATTAATTTATATTTAATTCGTAAATCACCTTGGCTTTGACGTCATCGTCGTCAGTCGTCGTCAGACGTCATGACACCAACTCCTACGAGAAGCCTCCTTTAAATAAAGCAACGTCAAAGTCATCGGCAAAACGCTTTAAGATATGCTCGCGGACCTATATGTATGGGCTGTCCAGTTCATTACGTAGATTCAAAATAACTTTCCAATGCGTCAAAGTTAATGCAAAATACATATAGGGAACAGGCCATTTTTGAAGATATATAATAGCTTGAGAAACAAAAATGAGTGTCAGTGTAAAACTTCGTTCACTAGTCATGAACTAAATTTAAACAGGTCCAAAATATATCACGCAATGCCACTGCATTGGAATCCGTCCAGTCAAATATTTCCAATTTAGTCCTATTTTTCCATTATTAGTGGTATGCTCTGAGCTTAAGCATCCTGCAGAGCTATTAGTACAATCTTTAATAACCAATTTTTATTCCAAATTACTATTCGAGAAGTAATTTTAGTTTGTGGCAACATTGTTCCTAAACTTCAATTCAAATATTTTGGTTATCTGTGGCTTTTGCAACTATATAACCTTGCCAATTTAAGCAGTTCACTGTTCAGTCCCTGGTAGTGCTGGTGTCTATTACAAACCGAGACAGCGTGACAGTGCTTGTGTACCTTTTGAATTTGTCTACATTTTATTGCTGATAACGCAAACAATGTATCAAAATATTATTGATGTTTGATTATTGTATGAGATTATTAACCATAATAGCGTAAATTTCCGTTAATCACACACAAAACAATGTCGGAAACATCAACTCATCAAATACCGGGATTGAAACAGAAGAAAGTGTTTAAAATCATTGTTTTAGGTGATTCTGGTGTTGGTAAAACTTGCTTAACGTATCGCTTTTGTGAAGGACAGTTTTTAGATAAATCTGAGGCTACAATCGGTGTCGATTTTAGAGAAAGGAATATAAAAATTGGCCATGAAGATATCAAGGTAACCCACATTTATATTGTCATTTCAATGTCGTTATTTTACTCTTACATTATTACCTCATTTACCCCTAGAGCTGATGATAGGTGTTTATTTAATGTTAGTGTATATTCTAGCAAATTGAATTCAAAATATTTTGTAAATATAGAATGCTATATGGTTCTCCTCTCTCCTGGTTTCAAACTTATCAGATGTCTGGTAAGCTTTCTCCATTTTTAAAAACTAAGAATTAACATAATATCAGCTTAAATAATTAAATAGATAATTAAAATTTATTGATCTGCTGTCTCTAAGATTGGCTGTACTGTTTGTAAACATATGGTTTGTACCCAGTACCTACCTGACTTTGTTTAGAGTTTAATATGAGCAATTTAACCATGTCCAGCTAAGTTCAGCTAAGATATATTATTATAAGCTGATCATTCCTAATACTTACTTTAAATTATTTTGTAATTCACAATACGACTTGCAATGTACAAATAATACATTGTTATGAAATATGTGTACAGACACGAGCAACATTAATTTTTGTTTTTCATTTTGTGTAGTGTATTAACTTCTGCCATTAAAAATATGTGTATGACAATATATTGAAGATGGTAAAACCATCAAAAATATCAAAAGTTAAGATGAAATTAATTGTGGTAGAAGTTATTATATCAATACATGACACTGGTAGCAATTGCTAATAGCAAATTGCCATAAACTAAAACAATTTTTTTTTTTTTTTTTTTCGATTATTTGACAATGTATAATATGATATGTGTTATGTATAATGAAATATAGTTTTTACATTTGTAACTAATAATGTTTAAATGGTTTCTAGCTTCAGCTTTGGGACACAGCGGGACAGGAGAGGTTTCGCAAGTCTATGGTGCAACATTACTACAGAAACGTCCATGCTGTGGTCATTGTCTATGATGTTACCAAGCCAGAAACTTTCCATGTTAGTATTATTTATAAATACTCACTGCTTGCTGAGTATAGGTAATTGGGAAATTCATTCTATTACAATAACATTAATCAAATGTGTATTAAAAATCAGAGCCAAGGAGCACATAGAAAAATAGTTCTTAATAAAGATATGGGTTAAATTTTATGCAACCTGGAGGGACCAGTACAGTAATGAGCTGATCTGGAAATATTAACAATCAGGCCTATATGGCTTTGATTGATAGTGTCTATCATAAGGATCAAATTTCTTTATCAACATAGTATATTAATTGAAAAAATATTGCCATCTAAACTTAAACAGTTATCAGGTAAAGATAAAGCTGTAATGTAAA
The DNA here is from genome assembly GCA_950381575.1 of Plusia festucae. Taxonomy (NCBI): domain Eukaryota; kingdom Metazoa; phylum Arthropoda; class Insecta; order Lepidoptera; family Noctuidae; genus Plusia; species Plusia festucae. Next base: position 10,995,917 of record OX494442.1, read on the forward strand.
AAGTATGTAATATGTTCCTGAGAGAATCCCTAAGGAGCATGTTGCCAAGGGGCTCTCTCTCGAGAGAGTTTCTGAGGTAGCATGTTCCCGAGGGTGAAGGTTCCCGATGGAACATATTCCCGAAGAATCAGTTCTCGAGGAAAAGAGTTCCCTAAGGAGCATGTTTCCGAGGGATAGGGCTCTCGAGGGAGAGGATTTCTGAGGGAGCATGTTCCCGAAGGCGAGAGTTCCTGAGAGAGACTGTTATCTCCATAGGCAGGTCCTGTACAATAAAGCCGACGTATCCTGGCGAGTCTGAAAATAGCTTCAAGACAAACGTGAGATGCAAGTACACATAATCGGTGGGTGAGAACTAGACACAATATCTTGTATCGCCTTTTAGGATCGCAAAGCACATCGGCCGAAGAGTATTTTATGTTTATTTAAGGATTCAACGGTTTACTCACGCGCATTCTCGGGATCGCCCGACTACCAGTTCAACTCGCGACACCGCCGCCCCCGCGTCAGCTCATGATTAAGGACTCCTATTGAGTCTGAAAGTAGTCGAGCGATCCCGAGAATGCGCGTGAGTAAACCGTTGAATCCTTAAATAATTATGAATTCGTCTCACGGAATTTATTATAATAAAGTATTTTATGTGTTAATATCAGCCTTTATTTTGAATTCCAGTCGATAGCCAGCTGGATGCAGGAGGTGGAGTCGCACGGCCTGATGCGAGCGCCGCGCGTGCTGGTGGGCAACAAGTGTGACCGCGGCACGCCTGAGTCCCGCCTCGCCACCACGTACGCGCAGCGGCTGGCTGACAAATATGGGATGCCTGTGAGTCCTTCTTATAATGGTATTGATACATGGTTATTTTTTATGGAGTAAGTTTATTCAACGAGGTAATCAGGTGCATAAAACTGAAGAAGTTTTCCCAAGGAACATAGGTCGAAATTATAAAATTGAAAATCAATTTTTCATACAAACATAAGTCACGTGACCTGTCACTTTGTATGAAAATTTAATTTTCAATTTAGCAGACTGTCTGCTTCTCATGTAGAGGAGGTAGCATTGATATCCACGCTTGCTTATTGCGGGTTGGCAATTTCAGATTCCAATTTTGGAATCTAGGTTGCCTCCAATGTTTGTAAATTGTCAATGACGGCTAAGAATAATGAAGATTCTTTTACTTTATCTTAGATTTAATTACATATATATTATAAATATTACCTTTGCCCAGCAGGGGGACAACTAAAAGTTTATAAAAAAAAATTATATCTCGGTCTGATTGTCTTACTAAAGATGGCTAGCTACTTACCTACTCTACTAAACTACAGTATATCACTCTCTTGTGTAACACAAACTTTCTAATATCCTCACCCTTTTACACTCACTCCCTCACATACACCCTAAAGCTCTCCCACACGCATACACACAGTATCCCACACGAGCACAGAAACCCCCACCATCCACACACACAACTCACACACTAACTCACACACACATACACACACACGCACAGACACAGACACACATACACACACACACACGCACACACACACACGCACACACACACACACACACTCACGAGAACAAAAGGAGCTTTTCATCAATTTAAAAATGTATCATTTTCATACTTACTTTTTTATTTTTATTTTAGTAGCATTGTTTTCATCGTAGTTTAAAGATCTCAACATTGTACACCTAGAGTAAGGGAAGATGCGAGCTAGCCCCAACACAAGTATTTCATAACTTAATCGGGCTATCTCAATTTTGTTTTGCATACCAATGTGAGATACAATAAAAATCTTTTTTTTTTTTTTTTTTTTTTTTTATTTACTCGAACAATGCTGTAATTAATTTTTTCTAATCTTTTCCAGTTATTCGAAACGTCGGCCTTACTAGATTCAGAGTGTGACAACGTGGAGTCCATATTCATGACGTTGGCTCACAAGTTATACTCCAAACAGCCTTTAAGGGTTGTTAGTGTTGAGGTAAGCTTAACCTTTAATATTATAGACCTCTATAGTATAGAATATAAAGGCAACTATAGCACCACAAAATGGTAAAAGAAAATGTAAATACTAGCTTCTGCCCGCGACTGTGGGTCCTAAATGAAATGAAAAATGTGAAAGTAATTAAAATAGAATAAAATTTTCACCCGTGTTATAGCTTGCGCTGTAATAGAGAAAATACCCGATATCAAAGCTGTCTGCCCACGGCTTAGCTCGTAAACGATTTTCAATATTCCCTCAGGAACTATTTAAGGAATCGTGATAAAAGGCTTAGCCTATGTTCTTTTCCATGTCAAAGGCTACATGCATGCCAAATTTCATCCAAATCCGTTCAGCCGTTTTTGCGTGATTGAGCAACAAACATCCAAACATCTAAACATCCACACTTTCACATTTATAATATTAGTAGGATAAAGGCAACTAGTACCACAAAATGTACATTAGAACGTTAAAATATGAGATGAAAAAATGTTTTTTTTAAAGATTACTAGCAGTAATACAGTCGAGCAATAAAACTGTGCTTTTGTTGCACATAGAATATAAAAATACGCTCTCACTACTCCAAAACATTGCCAAGTTACTTGCCGGCAACTATAACTTTAGGAACTTTGAAAAGTGCTTAAAATTGAATTTTTTCTTTTCAGGGCGAACTCGGTCCTGGCGTGGTGACCCTAGGACGACAGAAACGGTCGACGAGCTCCAACGACAGCTGTCTATGCAGCTAAACAACCTCAATACATAGCCACTACGCAATGAACTTGGTACAACATATTCCGTCTATCCATGACCATTTTACCTCGCGATGGAAGTTGTTGTCTTATCAAACTTTTTTTTACATTTTTTTTAAGATTCTGGCACTAGGTAAATGTCGCTTTGTCGTCGGGATCACTTAAAATTACTTTTATGAAGATTTTTTACACAAGTTTGCGACTTGAGAATGAACAGTCATGTGTCGTGAGGGATTCACAATCATTCAGATTACATACATAAAGAACTATGATGTATTTATTATCATATAATACAGTTTTTTATGAATATCGGCCAGATAACAAAGCTCAGTGTAGTTATTTTGAAAGACAGGAAAGTGGTTCCGGGCAAAACCGCGAAATATCCTTGGGATGGTTTAGTCCGTAACCAGGATTCAAGGGTTTGAAGTTGTTAAAAAACAAGTGATTAATAGGCAATCTCTTAAATGCTGTAGTTGGTGGCTATCTGGTCTGGCCACTATGATCCAGAGAACCGGAAATACCCTCCCAAGGTCAAGGTCAGCGTTCTTTAGGCAGATCTAACATATATAATTCCAGTGTCACGATTTTTGTCCGGGATGAACTCCGAAACTACTGAACCGATTTTAATCAAATTTGCACACAACTTGAAAGATAGGATAGCTTACATCACAAATATAAAAAAAATTGAGACCGCGGGCGGAGCGGCGGGACATAGCTAGTTTTAATATAAAAATCGACTAGGATGGTTTTTAAGTTGATAGCCCAGGGTGGGTCAGACATGTAATTGGGATTAAAAAAACTTGACCCTAGTAATGTTACTGGAATCTGAAAAGCGTGGTAACATAAGTACCATATCAAATAATTTTAATTTTAAACTTTCCATCGTGGGTATAATTTTAATACAAATACAATTCATTCCTCATTAGGGCAATATTTAGATGAGAAGTAATATCCAAATTAAAATAGAACCCTTCAGATCAAATTTTATTAGATAGAAACTGAAATTATTGAAAATATATACTGTATTTTAATCATAGACTGATCGAAAATGATCGTGTAATATATTGGTTTTTATGTCCCACTAAGGACGAAGCCTCCTTAGTCAAGATACATTTCTAAGATCGTTAACACTGAACAAATCGCTCAAATTTATGGAAGTGACAAGACTAACCCCCTAATACTAAAACGTCAATTAACTTTAACATGTTTTTGAATGTTCCGTCGCTACTTTACTTGTTAATGTGACTGAGAAGCTTAGGCCCAGTTTTTTGATCCCGAGTTAACTCAACCAATGGTTAACTATGCTAACTAATGGTTTTAAACTTCGGTAAAACGCATTTACTCAAAAATTTTTATTCTAACAAATAATTAAATAACTCCAACTTATTTGACCATTTGATAGACTAACAATTGATGAAAAAACGCCTTTTGAATTAATTAGTTATCATTTAAGCCTTGGTTAACTCGGTATCAAAAAACTGGGCCTCTACGGCGGCTTTCAAACGGATTGACGTTTCACGTCAGCCATTAGACACGTGGACTTGTCGAAATGAAATATCATTGCCACAATCGATACAGAAAAAAATCCTACATACATCTTGAACAAAAGTTACAGCCAAAACTGTGTGTGTGTCTTCAATTACACATTAATGGTGACAGGTTTGAAACAAACATAATTTATCGCAAATTCAACCTTATTTGCACCGCATAAAGTTGTTTCATATAGCAGCATAAATAATAACAAACACACTTACGATGCGAGACTTTTTGGAAAGACTTTTCTTTTTGTCATTTTTTCAAACGTACGAGTATTTGGAACACTGACTTTGTATCTCTTAATTTTTCTATAATAATGATTGCCACACACTTCAAATCATTTAAGTGATAACGTACTATAGTTAACGAAATGTAATTTGTCTTAGGAGGCCGGTCACGGAACGTGGGCTTATCACGCATAACAGTGGAATACATGATTAGAATTTTTAAAGCCAATTATGACTCCTATTAGTGCTAAAATTTATTGTTTAGTATTTTTGTAAGGTCCACTGTATGTTTATTGTAACTGCAACTTACCTACTATGAAAGGACCTTTAAAAAATGTTTCCACAGTACTGTGGTAGTGTGTACTCAAACGATTTAAATAATTTGGTACTTGATCATTTATTTGAAATATTAATGTACTTATTTTTTTTAATCGATCTCAGGTTTTCGAACTAAATTCCAAGTATGAAATCAGTATTTATAAATTTAGTATCAAAAAAATATTCTAAAGGACAAGCGCGTACAGCGCCATCTATGTTCAAGAACTGTCACAAATTATTTAAACGTTTGTACTTAAATTAGTTCCTATATTTATGACACATAAATTGCTAAGTGTGATTCATTCCAAAAATATTTATTTTAGTTGCATTTATGCGTCAAATAGTTTGTAATTATAAATTATTGTGCTAGTTATGTGCCCTTTTTGCCTAACTTTATTTAGGTCAGCCTTTAATTGCAATAATTAATCTTATACACTCTTAATGTTTTTCGGTGTTTGTCTATAATGTTAATATAATTGTTGATTAATAGTTGTGACGAATAAGAAATCAGTTCTAAAACAACTATACTTCTTAAATCATCCCTCCGCAATTTCAGTAACGTTTATTAAATCCATGACATCTATAATCGATTTTAACCCTTTCACGGTCCTGTGAGTCACATATGAACATTTCCATTGTTTAACTATTGTGTCTTCTGACGGGACAGGGAAGGTGTTAAATACAGCTAGTAACACCAATAAATAAAGACTACACCAACGTTATGTGCCAATTATAATAAAATATCACAAATGACTAAATCAAGAAACAGAAAAATAAAAATATGTTTTAGTAAGTAATTCAACAGTATTTTATTCCATATTTTATCTTTGAATAAATGTTTAATATTTACCTTTATATTCAAATTTTTAATATGTATAATTGTGAATTAATGTGTAACTTATAAGTGAACAAAGTAACAAAAGCCTTATAAATTGTAGAGATGATGAATTTCCAACAAAGCATTATACATAGATATGAATTTTAATATTGTGTGAAAATAAAATTGTGTAATATTTAATTTATTTTTATATAAGATTAATACGATAAGTATTAGACGATAGTTCGTGAAATCAATGAGATTTAATTAAATCAGTTTACGTTGTTATTGGGAGTTTTATTTTATTCTTAACAAGTTTGTATTGTGTACTAATCGACACTAATCGTAACCGTACTCCAGCAACCTGACTAACTACAATTACACTATGGCTTGGCTATAATCATATTTAAATTATTAACACAGAGCTTAAAACGCAAAATAAGTTAGGATAATCTCTTTATTTGGTAAGGTCAGCTCACTAAAAGCTTGCTGTGAAAGCTAACAATATTTGCAATACAAACGGAAAGTCAAAAAATTATTGATTTTAAATATATTGTACTTATTCGACATCACTGAAAAACAATCTCGCTCCTGATCAAAGAGTATATAAGACAGATCCAGGGGTAAGTACCGCGCGCGCGTTGATGTTGAGTTTTATATACAACATGAGAACATAATTGTTATCACAGTTAATAAAAAAAACCCATTTTACCGTGTTGTTTATTATCTTGCCGCATTGCATAATTATGTATGTACACAAGCTTGTTGTGTAATAAGTGCAACTATTTTTAGAAGTGTTCATATTGTACAGAGAGTTAATTTTGACTCATATTTGCATCGACTCCGTGGCGCAACGGTAGCGCGTCTGACTCCAGATCAGAAGGTTGCGTGTTCAAATCACGTCGGGGTCAAACGAGTTTGTTTTTTGGCATATCCAAAAGTATTTTTTTTTAGAAATTTAGATAACCAAATCCATCAATAATTTAGTGTAAAAAGTATTTCTTATTACATTATTACAAAAATATTATAAACGAACTTTAAAAAAAGTTTTTTTTAATTCGGATTTTTTATCGAGCTTTTCGACGGTATTCCTGTCTACTTGACCTCATTTTGCTTTTCTGACTAGCTGATTATCCAGATACCTTTTAAATTAAACAAAGTCAAATTCTTACTGGGAGCGAAGCACATGGATAGGTCATAATATTCTGTAACTAAGAATGAATAAGTCAAATAAAACCACCAAAATTAATTTCATTTCAATTATATTAATTTAATTAATAAGAGAACATCCAGCTTTCGCCGTACGGTACAACCATATAGGATTACCACATAGACAAGTAGACACTTGTAGTACTATAAATAACAAATTACGATCAGTGAAGAACACTGTTAACAATTAGACGGAAAATATATTAGCGGAACAACCGAGCGTATAGGCTTCGTAGCACTGTATGGTGGACCACCTGGCTATGGAATATTCAACCTTACTGCTTTGATATAAAAACCCTTCTAACGCTCACTAGATCTGTAGTATCTTTGCCACATTCAGAGCCTTGTACTAACCACAGTGAAGCAAAAAGGTATAAATTTCTATGAGGAAGACTGTTAATATTTGATATTCTATTCAACTGTGACGTTGTATAAACCTTTTGTGGGTCAAAACTTTTTCTAGTTTAGTTAAGATAGTTCTATCCTCTCAGGACGATATTAGATCTCCTTAATTATAATGACCTCAAAAATGAAAGTACAGTTTGAATCCGAACCAATACGCCCTACATACAATACCTACAATATCTTCAGGTACCTCAGTACAGGCGGTTTTATTGATAGTACAAGTTGCTTCATTCATTGTCTTTATTTTCTGAGCAGTAAAGGTGATTTTCCCTTGCCACAGCCATGTGGTCCACCGTACATTAAAAATTCCATTTTATTCATATGCTGTAAGTGCTATAAAAATCTATGCACTTAAATATTACAGATAGACATTTAGTCCGTAAATTTACATTTTCTAGCAGCAATCGTAGGGTACATAACTACCTTATAGTTAAACTATGTAATTTTAATTCAAAATTATTGCAGGTTACGTAATTTGATTTTCGGGTCACATTCGTTTGGTGCAAATGGAAACAGCATAGCTCTACGTGAAAAAATGTTATTTTATAGACATCATTGTAATTATAAAATCAGGATTTATTTAATAACTATACAAAAATCCATAAAACCTTAAGTACAGTTGTTTTATTTCTCCTGATAAAACAAACACAATTATCTATCTATATATTTCACATAAATAACATTGCATAGAATATTATGAAAATCATGATACAAAATTTAACTGTTCTTTGACAGTTATAGGCTGCGCATATACGTTCCCAAAACAGTCTAAAACACATTACAAATCATATTTTGATCTCTGACAGTTGTTAAGCCAATAGAATTCTGACGACCAGTCTTCCTAGGATACTATGTTACCCAGTAATATAGCTAATGGAGGTCAGACAGGCAGTCTGCATGTAAACAAAGGTATTCAGCTGAATTCGGTAAGACTGAAAGCCGACCCCAACATAGCTTGGGAAAAGGCTAGAAGACATAACACATCAATACTTGTAGCCCGCTAATTACAATTAATATTGCGCAATAAAAATTAAAAAAAGCTTCGAACGTTTAGATTCCAGTTATTTTCTCTCAATAGACACATAATATTAAAAAATGTTGGGCGTTACTATTGAGTTCAAGAAACCAAAACATCATTATTAAGATGTCTATTGGTAGGAATGAAATTCAAGAGTAACCCTCTGATATAAAGATGCCAGACCTGCAGGCTAGCTAGCCTGTTCTTCTTTCTTGGCCTTACCCACGGGCTACATTTCCCGGTTTGTCGAAGACTACTCAAGTAATAATAGCCTTAATCGATAGAAACAACCAATAATGTGAACAAAGATTTGACCTTTTTTATATTCTCAATTCTTTTATTGAATCCCATATACATTACAGGATTTAAAAATTAATTTTACAGAACCTATTATTTATTTATTTATGGATCCTGTCGGCACAGGAATGTTATGGCAACCTGCTGTTGCCAATTTCTGCCAGTGTCGTGTAGTGAAGATTTGACCTATGTACATAAGTGCAGTCCTTGACGCTAATCGTAATTCACATTACTTAGTCAAATGTTTGTTTGCATTAGTGGTCCTATCTATTGATGAAGGCTATAGATTATTAGCTTAATTACTCGAGTAATAACAATTGTACGATTACTATTTATGTGCTACAAAAACCTTTAACTCCATCTTGTTATGTTTGCTATAGAGAGTCCATTATGCATGTATACCTCTTATAAACGTCATAATTCGTAATCAGTAATATTTTCATCAATCTAACCTGTATTTATTTAAAAGCACTATGATAAATTTCCAGATAATACATTTAACTACAGTCTGGAACTTTCTGATCTTCCTAGAACATCCAATTGCTATCCTATTACTTAATTTTATGGACATGATTTGGGATACGGAAATCTAAAAAAAAAATGTTAGCATATTTCTGCGTACCCCGTTTAAAGTACCTTGAATTAAACTCTATACATTCCAAAAGAAAGCTGCATAATATATATGTAAATATGTTAGGAATCTCTTTAATAACTATACATTATTTAAATCAACATTAAATTTAAATAAATCTAAAAAAAAAATAACACGCAATACACAATATTATGTTTAAAGCCCCGTATTCATGGTAAACATTTGTTTAGCAACAACGTTGAATCAACGTGTTGCGGAATTGCTGTCAACATGTTGCTAGCAACACTGCGTGTTGCAGAGTTGATAGCATCATGTTGACAAGCTCTCGCCCGACAAGCGTAAACATCAGTTTAGCGACAATTGTTGACGTGTGTGAACGTGTTTGCAACAGTTTCTAAACATGGCAGTAGTGTGGAGCAATGATAAAATAATGCAATTAATAGAATTATTTCAAAATGACTGCACGGATGGCCGAGTGGTATAGGTCACCACGTCAATTACCACTGTGCGCGACGTGCTGAGGGTTCGATCCCCGCATGGGACAAGTATTTGTGTGATCCACAAATGCTTGTTCCAAGTCTGGGTGTTCTTTGTGCATGTGATTTGAACGTTTGTGAAACCCCCGCGTCACAAGGAATAAATTCCATAAAATTGTGTCCGTTAAAAAAAAAAAAATTAAAACCATTATTATGAGATTCTTCTATACTTAAAAGAATACAAAGATAGAAACAAAAAGAACGATGCATTCGAAGAAATTTCTCAAGCCCTAAATATACCCAAGTCTTACATCGAATGCTACAACATTTACATCTTCGAGAAAAAGACCACCATCTTTTTCCCTTTTTTTATTAGAAATCCTATACATCAGATACAGAGAACACAACACTACCTCCTCGGGCAACATTTTAACGCAGGGTGGCGTGTGGACAACCTGTATTGATTTAAACATAGTTGCTAGCAACATCCTCGCCGATCACCAACGACGTTGATCAACTGTTGCTAAACAAATGTTTACCATGAATACGAGGCTTTATGATTGCGCTAAGTATAAACTCCCGTTTGATTTGGAATTATTACAATATTGAAATGTAATTATGAAAACCTCATAGCAATCAACTCACAAACTATTCGCCTAGTGCAAGTTCATATTACGATAATAACGTTCGGCGCTCCGATTGGCCAGCTCTAAGCTTTCAACCAATCAGAAAAACGAACGATAAAAAACGCATAAACGACATTATATTGTATTCATATTAAAAACAAAGTTCAAAGTCGCTTGAAAGGTGACGGGCGGGACAACACTTCAGACTGTTACGGGTTACCCCTACTTAGTTTGGACATTCATTCTTCTCAGGGTAGTTAGGAAATGTCGACTCCAGCGAGCTCAAACTAAAGTGACGTGTAAAAGTGATAGTGAATATCATAACAATAAATAAATAAATGTGGACAATCACATACATTACCCCGATTCCAAAGTAAGTAGCTAAAGCACTTGTGCTATGGAAAAGGTACCACAGACACGAGGACCCAAGACAATGTAGAAAAAACTTGTTTTTTTTTTTTCTACAACTCCCCGTCTGGGGAACGAATCCGGGACCTCTGAGCTAGTGACATCTTGAAAACCGGTGTATCCGCCACTCGACTACGGAGGTCGTCAAATCACCTCATAATGTTTGGATCGTGGAATTCGTTATATTAATTAGCGGCAAAAGGTCGCCACACTCCCTTCGCCAAAATCCCTATATCCCTTGGCCACGGCACAACGCGTGAACGACTGGACCAATTTGGCTAATTCTTTTTTTGGGGTGTTAGTTATTTACGGGAGGAGGTTCTTACAGAAGAAAATATAAGTTGCAGGAAACTGGCACTAGGGAATCAGTTCAGTGATTCAAAATATAGGCGAATAAAATAGGATACTTATGTCTTATGTAGTAGAAGTAAAGTTAGTGCAATCGTAAAACATTTTATAACTACTTCAAAACGGCAACTGCTCAATCAAACCTATAGATGTCGCTATCAAATCTTTGAGCGTTTATAAACATTTTTCATTATACAAATATACAATTCGGAGACTGTTACTAGGGTTCTCAAATAATTCAATATTTATAGCATTAGGTGAAAAACACGTGACTAGAAATTATTGGGATTTCGGAAATCTTAGTTAGATAGTGTGACGTGATAAACTCGTTCGATTAAAATCTTTTTTTAAAGATTAATAGCAATGTGGGTCGCACATTACTAGTATTCTTGTTAACCCCTCGTGCTAAGTTATGTGTGTTACGATTGGGTTCACGTCGGTAGTATAAGAGGTGGGATTCGAACCCACAACCACATGATCGCAAGTCCAACGCCCTAGCTATTAGGCTACCATATAGAATTTATAGTCACGTGAAATTTTCCCTTCTTGTGTCATTTAAGCCGCTTTCTGATTTGTTGGTGGGACAGCGGATCAAGATTGGGAAGTCCTGTATCGAAATACAGCTACACATTATAACACTCATATTATCAAGGTAAAAGTTTGTATGTGTGTATGTTTAATGTATAATTGGTAGCTAACACTCTGCATTAACAACATAAGCTACTAATCTTTGTATCTTGTAAGTGGTCATTAAGTTCTGAGTCGTGGCAACAGTTCGTCGCACGGGGCCAGATGGATTACTTTATCCCAAAAAAAGTGTTAAAGTGTGTAACACCGCGGGGCTGAGCTAGTACAATATAAAATCTTGTATTACAACTTGTGCCAACGTAAAAACCGCATGAATCTCTTTCCGCCATTTCGTTTGGGGGCCACCCATTAATTACGTCACACAATTATTATGCTTTTTGATCCCCCCCACGACCTAATCATAGCTGGTCACATTTGTGAGCTCCCCTTGTGAGCTCCCCCGCTTCCTAGAGTGACATCACATATTTTACAGTCTCAAATAATAATACTCAATTCCGAAATATCTTTTATTTTAAATTAAATGATTTTTTCACAAAATGAACATCACAACATGTTTTTGAGTTTTACTTATCACTTAGATGAAAGTAGATTTTGAAATTTGACGACACGAAATTTAGTACCCCTCCCACTCCCTTGACACACAATGTTATGCGACGTCGACCTCCCTCCCCTTAACGTGTGACGTAATTAATTAATGGCCCCTTGCTACAAATGCACGACTATGTACAGGTACAGGTCATAGATTCAAATGTTTTTCGTGGGGATAGATTAATATCAATAAATCGCTAATCATCCTATCGTACTCCGGTATCATCTTCTGCGTTCAAATACTCGAAAAAGTACGCAGAATATTGCAAATGCCATCAAATTGAGTTGCTACTGAACTTATGGCTTGACTGTACGGTATATCATACATATATTATGTCATCATCATCCTCCTGCCCTTATCCCAATTTTATTTGGGGTCGGCGCAGCATGTTTTCTTCTACATATATTATGTGGTAAACCGAAATACTCCTGCGAACCGAGCCAATTAGTAAAAGCTTTCTTACACGTAGGCGTTCGGTAAGGTAGCCGCTGTCGCACCAAAAAAATCAAGAAGCGGCTTGTAAGTGTGCCTGCGTAACTATTTAGTTTGCTGTGTGCAAAATAGACAAAATGTAACATTTTCGACAAAGATTAGTTATATTATATTTATCTATGTATCCATACACTGAGACAAAATTGCACCATCAAAAGTCATAATTAATCGTCTGTTAAGTCGTTAACACTAAACTTACATTTTGAAAGGGGTAATTGTGAACCTTAGATGGGTGCAAATAAGCCTAATTTAGACACCATTGCTAACATTCAGACAGTCACGGAACACTCAAAAATATTTATTTTGAATATAAAAACGAGATTGAAAGACGTTTCTTTATATCTAAAAAGGGATGGGGTACGTAAAAATAATGATTAAACCTCTATGTTAGATCTATAATAAAAATCATTGGTTAATCAATCAAAACAAAGTAACTAAGAGAAAATCACAGTGATTAAACTATATTGTCTTTGTGCCAAATAAATCGGGTACGGAACCATTGGTTCGCTAGCTCAAACTTGCAAAAAAACACTGTAGGCTGGCCAAATGACCCACTGAAAATTATCAACTGAACTCATTGGTATAAAAAAACCCAAGCAGTATAGTCTCAAATACGTCTTCTAAAACTTCATAAAGTCTCGCATCGTGAAATCAACTTTAACATCAGCGAATAAGGTTGACTTTGCGAATAAATATGTCCGTTTGAGAACTGTCACCTATGTGTAATTTAAGACAGATTTGGCTGTGACTTTTCTTCGAGACTGTATCTACCGGTTTTTTTAATCAATGACGGTCTCGATAATTCTAAGCTATGCCTTAAATTGAGCGTGAACAAGCCGCCAAAGCTGAAAATCAACAGCCAGTTGCCATGGAAACAACTCTCCGCTGTGAAGGCACGTAACGTTTATCTCGTCGTTACAGAGATCACAAGTTCTGCCAGGTCGTGATCATCAGGACGTTGGTGTCGAGGGCTCGTGCTATGCGCTCGTGGAGGCCGTGGCTTAGCCAGAGCATGCGGAGAGTCTCGTACCGCTCCGGGCATAAGTGGAGGGGGTTGCCGCGGCGAAGTCCCTGTGGGTATAGATAGGTATGTTTAGCTATTGTTTTTAGAGTCTATGGTGTTGATTGTCAAATTTTAAGATGTAAAACAACTTATAATCTAAATATATTAAATTCGCTAAGTTTGTAGACTCTGCTATTAAAAACTGAAATGCAATATAACCTCTTTTAAAATGGCATCAATCGATAGGGTCAATCATAAGGATCAATTCTCAACGTCGTCATGGCACAACAGTGTCGAGATAGGCAGCGGGCTGTTGCCTTATTTCGGCATTTTTTTTTATACCGAGCATGACGCATCCATGACAGATGTAGTGAGTACCTGGTCGGTCTCGCCGTAGGTGTCGAGGTAGGGCGCGGGCAGCTTGGCGCCGCGGGAGGGCGCGGCCAGCAGCATGAGCTCGCAGTCGCGCACGCGCAGGAACAGCCCCGCGCCGCCGCCGCACGACACGCAGTGCGCCACATAACAGATGTAGTGAGTACCTGGTCGGTCTCGCCGTAGGTGTCGAGGTAGGGCGCGGGCAGCTTGGCGCCGCGGGAGGGCGCGGCCAGCAGCATGAGCTCGCAGTCGCGCACGCGCAGGAACAGCCCCGCGCCGCCGCCGCACGACACGCAGTGCGCCACATAACAGATGTAGTGAGTACCTGGTCGGTCTCGCCGTAGGTGTCGAGGTAGGGCGCGGGCAGCTTGGCGCCGCGGGAGGGCGCGGCCAGCAGCATGAGCTCGCAGTCGCGCACGCGCAGGAACAGCCCCGCGCCGCCGCCGCACGACACGCAGTGCGCCACATAACAGATGTAGTGAGTACCTGGTCGGTCTCGCCGTAGGTGTCGAGGTAGGGCGCGGGCAGCTTGGCGCCGCGGGAGGGCGCGGCCAGCAGCATGAGCTCGCAGTCGCGCACGCGCAGGAACAGCCCCGCGCCGCCGCCGCACGACACGCAGTGCGCCACATAACAGATGTAGTGAGTACCTGGTCGGTCTCGCCGTAGGTGTCGAGGTAGGGCGCGGGCAGCTTGGCGCCGCGGGAGGGCGCGGCCAGCAGCATGAGCTCGCAGTCGCGCACGCGCAGGAACAGCCCCGCGCCGCCGCCGCACGACACGCAGTGCGCCACATAACAGATGTAGTGAGTACCTGGTCGGTCTCGCCGTAGGTGTCGAGGTAGGGCGCGGGCAGCTTGGCGCCGCGGGAGGGCGCGGCCAGCAGCATGAGCTCGCAGTCGCGCACGCGCAGGAACAGCCCCGCGCCGCCGCCGCACGACACGCAGTGCGCCACATAACAGATGTAGTGAGTACCTGGTCGGTCTCGCCGTAGGTGTCGAGGTAGGGCGCGGGCAGCTTGGCGCCGCGGGAGGGCGCGGCCAGCAGCATGAGCTCGCAGTCGCGCACGCGCAGGAACAGCCCCGCGCCGCCGCCGCACGACACGCAGTGCGCCACATAACAGATGTAGTGAGTACCTGGTCGGTCTCGCCGTAGGTGTCGAGGTAGGGCGCGGGCAGCTTGGCGCCGCGGGAGGGCGCGGCCAGCAGCATGAGCTCGCAGTCGCGCACGCGCAGGAACAGCCCCGCGCCGCCGCCGCACGACACGCAGTGCGCCACATAACAGATGTAGTGAGTACCTGGTCGGTCTCGCCGTAGGTGTCGAGGTAGGGCGCGGGCAGCTTGGCGCCGCGGGAGGGCGCGGCCAGCAGCATGAGCTCGCAGTCGCGCACGCGCAGGAACAGCCCCGCGCCGCCGCCGCACGACACGCAGTGCGCCAGCACGGCGCCCACACGCTGCGTCTCGCCGCTGCGTCCCGACTGCCACGCAATACACACGTTACACCGAGACTGTCGTGATGCCATAGCGGTCCACTAAACGTATTTGCAGGTTCTAACCCGCTGCAGTCCACTATGGTGCGATTCAAACTTAATGGCAGTTGTGCAGTGTGTTACACACTGCGCAGTACTTCACCCCGAACCCCCGCTGGTGCATGAATTTGTTACCGCGCAACGATTTGGCTCACGTTCCGACCGCCATTAAGTTTGAACCGCACTAATGTGATCTTTTTCAAAGTTATTATTCGAAGCCATCATTGGAAATCGATGACGGAAAATATCACGAGAAAACCGAATTTCAAAAATTTGATTTGAATCTTATATCGTTATACCTCGATGAACAAGCGTGGTGAATAATAATCTCTCCTTTTTTTATATGAGAAGAGGCCTGTGCTCAGCAATGGGGTATTTATACGCCAGTATTACAAAAAAAACTTCTAGACTAGAAAAAAAAGGTGTTTTTAACTTCCTCTAATAGACTTTAAGAAAATAAAAAAATATTTGAGCAGCCTCCGACATCTCGTTATTATTATGTTTTTATACTGTGTTATTATTCACATTAATAATAATCTAACCTATATTTGAACAGTAAAACATTTCGTCATAAACTAGAGCTAAGAACCGGCTCGATCATATCTGCTTTTTAATGGAAAATCTCATCAGAAATTAACAATTCCTTCGAGAGTTTCTGAAGAGATTCAGAAAACAACGCCAAAATACAGAAGATTCCGTCTTTAAACTTAAAGCACTCCTCCTAATATCGCCAGAATTTAAAAAATATTTATGAGAAAACCTTATTATAGTCATCAAAGTCACCGAAAATTAAAATATAGACTCACCTTCGGTATATCAGTCTGGCAGCAATAACTCTGAGAGCAGAGTATCTGTCCACAAACCAAGCACATGGTTGGCTTCTTACTGTCCTCACGCTCCGAGTTAGGGCACGAGAACTCTGACACTATATTCATCAGCTCAGAGAAATCATCGGGCAACGGAATCAATCGCGGCGGTTCACTCGGTTCCCTCACCACATGCTCAGGAATCTCACCATTAAACCACTCGGCAGACACTCCCGCCCACTCAACCATCTTCTGTCTCGTAGTAGGGATGTCGACCAACTCCTTGAAGGTCATAGGCATTCCTAAATAGCTACATAACGACTCCCAAGTGTCACCGTTCACGACTGTCAATTCTGTTGGCGCGCTGATATCGCTCAAGAAGTGGTAGAACAGGCAACAGCAGCGCAAGAACGTGTGGCATTGACTCTTTATCTTTTGCCAAACTTCTATAGGATTCAAGTCGTCTTCAAGTGTGCCTTTTCGAAGTTCTTTCATGAATGGAACGAGGTTTTCTAGTTCTGATATACTTTTGAAGTCTTCCTGACCCTCCATTGGTTGACTCTTGCATGTCGATACGTCTGTGACAAGGAGAGCTCTGGCTATGGTCGCTCTGAAGCATTGTAATGTGATCTGTTTGGCGAGATTGTTCGGTCTAGCTGGAGTGGCTATTTTGCAGAATAATGATGGAGCTGTTAGGACTAAAGAGACTAAAGTTCCGAAGGGCTCGTGAGCTAAGGGAGAAGTGCTTTCTAACGCATTAAGGGTACTTAGGGCATGGTGTGCCAAGTGCTTCGGTTGTGACCAGACGGATGGTAGGGCTGCCGCGAGTCGGATTAGTGCTTGTAGTGTGTCTCTGTGTCGAGCTGGCAGGTCTCCTAATAGAGGCCTGTTCTCAGCTTGTAGGACAGCGTTTGTGCTGACGATGGTGTAGGATGTAGAGCGGTAGAGGGCAGCACTTGCTACCATACCACCGTATTCCGATATCGGAAGAATCTGTGGAGATAAACAACGGCTTTCAAATTCAATCAAGAACATTACGATGGATACCGATTATATGTACAGTTTGGACATCACATTTACTAACAGTTGATCTGATTTATGGGCTTCATCATTAGCACAGAACAATATATAGAAATAAAGATAAAAAATATAATTACAAGTTTATTTTTGTCATAAGATAAGATGGCTTTTTACTGTTCAGATTTTACTGTCCATCGACACGAAAAGAAGAAAAATATGTCTTAAGATCAAGCCCCCTGTCATGTGTATATTCTCCTGGGACTTAACTTAAGGTACATATTAAACTAAGAGTCACAGCTCCAAAACGAATCCTGAAAATCTAATCATTAAAAAAACACTTACGTTAGCAAAATCTTCAATCAGCGCCTTCGTCATTTCATTATACGGAGGTATCTCCCCATCGAAGTGTGCTAAGAACTCTGGCGTGAGGAGGTTCTCGGCGTGCGTTGAGACATACACTTCCGTCTCGTCAGCTGTCTCCCCTTCCTCCATATCCGAGGACATTGCTCCCACACTCCTCGCGCGGGCCTGGCAGTGCATCTCCTCGCAGAACTCCGTACAGATGTGTAACGCTTCGGATTTCACTTGGTGTTTGAGCTTGAGGATTAAGTTCACGGATTCGTTGTAGGATTCCTCCGTCAAGGGCGGTGGGGTTCCTAAAGGCATTGCAGGTGCGGGGAGAAGGGGCAATGCGGTGTTGCAAAGTCGCTCGCATAGGGGACATAAATATTCTTTCTTTTCGACGTCAAACGCCGCCGGCTGTCTGCCACGGTAGGGCCTGAAAATAATAAATTTATATCTTAGCAAATTTTTATGAGACACTCCCAGCAGGCGACGGGGGAAGTAAGGTGGCTGGGGTTGTAAACAGTATTCGACGAGAGCGCGGGACGGGGCGAATTAACGGAAGGGTCATCAACTCATTTGGGCACCGGTATTGGGTAGAAACATCCCCCCACCAGCGCGTATCACTATAGTGTCACGAACGAATTTGCCAAGTAAAAATGAAAGAATTCTTTATTTATAATCAGCATTGTATGTATGATTCTGAAGATGTGAGTGGCTGTGTGGCTAGAGCGCTAGCTGGCACACTACACGTGTGTGTGTATGCATGTGGTGTGTAGGTGTCGCTACCTCCTGTTCTCCTTGTCCTGCACGTTGTCGACGTAGTTCCGCCAGCAGGCGGCGTGCAGCGCGTGGCCGCAGCTGGACACGTGCGGCTGCAGGCCGAGCCCGGCCGGCAGCCAGCTGGCGCGCCACCACTCCGGCACGCGGCCGCAGCCTCCCTGCCGCAGCCGGTTCAGCACGCTCGACTGCTGAACGAATGCCACCAGCACCAGGGGCTCCGTCTTTATGTCTACGCGAGCCTGCGTCAAAAACACATCGGAGTTAGCATCGACAACAAACTAACCTTCCGACGAAAAGTCAATGCATTTAGTGGGTCTGTGCGTTGCGTCGAAGCTGCGTGGGTTTGTCGCTGCGTGGTAACGAAAATTAAAGTGCTACACCACTGCAGCCTACGGAGAGACTTCGCTTTGTACGAACAACGGATGAAGGAAAACCTATGCTTGAAAAAATAAGTGCTAATGTGGCGTGTATCATGTACTGCATGCGCCGTAGTAGAGCAGCGCCATGTCCATGGAGTCTACGCGGTGCGTTGCGACGGCGCAATGTCCGAGTGCCTCAGTGTAGCAACAGTGTCGAAGCTGTTGACGTCGCTGCGTCAAAAGAATGCGGCGTCCACTCTTGGCCGTACCAACGCAGCGTGATCGCTGCGTGGTCGTAACGATGCGAGCTGCCCACTAATATGTAAGTAATTAATATTTTTGCAATTTCGACAACGCAATGTGTCGAGTGCACAGTCCGTAACTTTAGACATATTTGTTACATCTAAAAAGGGAAGTTATTGCATTTTGGGCTCTATATCAAAAACATGAGCATATTGCAGTACAACGGCCGCAACTCTTGTTCCTCTGCCGTCACCTAACTATACACAGCGTGATGGTTGCACTACACACCTCCTCCTGGCACATGATGCAGACGCGCGGCGGCTCGGGCACGCCGCCCCCCCACACGCCGAGCGCCGCGCCGCAGTACAACGGCCGCAGTTCTTGCTCCTCCGCTGTTACCTAAGAACAAATAATGCAATGACCATGATGATTTGATGTATAATCTTATATCTTTAAACGAGCAATTCTTGTATATATATAATCTGAATCTCGGAAACGGCTCCAACGATTTTCAAAAAATTTTGTATGCAGGGAGTATCGGGGGCGTTAAATCGATCTAGCTAGGATTCATTTTCAGAAAATGTCGTTTTATCCGTGTTTTCATTAATCTTAAATCTTTAAACGTTCAATTCTTGTATATACGGCCATCAATTCTTTTACAATTAAAAATAAACAAAATATTACGTTTGAATTTGGAATCTGTCATTTATATGATTGTTTATTGTGTTTTCTCATTTTGGCGCCAATACATTGTACAATATTTTGCGATATTAAAATAGAGTGGGGTGATAAAGAGGACCGAATCGCTGCGATTTCATTATACAAAGTAGGTATGGAGCCAAATGCAATTTCTTAAAACTCTCCATATGCTTGGTATCAGTAAAATGTTTGTGTTCCAGGCTATTAATAGGTACAATGAAACCTCCTTTAATCTGTTTGTCACCTAAAAAGATCAGGCCGTCCACGTAGTATTCGTACGAAAAAGGTGGTCAAAGAATTCGAAGGTGGGAAAGAATTCGAAGAAATCCTGTCCGAAAGCAAAAGATTTTATCTTGGGAGATGAAGATAGAACCTAGAACCATGTCGCGTATTTTAAAAGATGAATTATGACGTGCAGCCTATAAGAGACGTACTGGTCATTTCTTAACTTATAATTTAAAAAGAATAGGGTGGTAAAATCGAAACAACTACTGAAGTGGTACGCAAAAGGAGGTCACAGAAAATATTTGTTTTCGGATGAGACATTTTTTACAATTGAGCAACATGTTAACAAACAAAATTACCTTATTTATGCTCACAGCTCTAAGCTTCCACATTAGTCGACAAAGTGCAACGTGGGCATTATCCGACTTCAGTGATGGTTTGGTGGTTTCACTTTCTCATTTCATCAGTATGTAATTCGTATTTAAATATAATTTCTGAAAACACACTACCAAAAAAAAACGAGCAAAGCTCGGTGATCCAGGTACTCTATCAGACTAAAAGTACCGTGCCTATTGGTTGACACGACCACAAAGCTTGGTCGTGCTCAAAATTACCACGGCAAACAATAGCTAAATCAGCCCCCGTAGACCCGCGACATTTCGTTAATGATGATAGAAATCGCTTAAATAATAAAAAAATGACTTTCGAGTCATATAATTTCGATTTGTTACTCCCATACACCGCTCGAATGTATATTTGTTTGGAAGCGGCGGTAGCTTAATAGCTAGGGCGTCGGACTTGCGATCATGTGGTTGCAGGTTCGAATCCCACCCATTACACTACCGACGTGAACCCACTCGTAACACAAGCATCTTAGCTTAGCACGAGGGGTTAACGAGCTTACTAGTAATGTGCGACCCACATTGCTAGTAATATTTGAAAAAAAAAAAAAATGTAAATGTAGATTTTTTATCAAGGGATATTCACACGTAATAAGAATAAAAAAAACCTTGTTCATCTTGACTAGATATTTTTGAATTGTCAACAAACTTCCTCTGCGCAGTAAAAGTGAATTGGTAAAAGTAGTCATTTCATTCAACTGGGAAGATATTTTAGATAAGATATTAATTTGAATATAATTTCAGAAGACAAGGTACAGAGATTATGAATCAGCTGTCAATGTTACACCGACAGTTAGTAGAGTCAACGATTCAAATAAGCAAACAAAAAACTTAATAAAAATGACTTTATATTTCTCCTCACATCGAACTGGATTCACCATAGTCAACAAATATTCGTGTAATTATATTATTAAATACAGGATTATTTTTTATGGAGTGCGTATATTCAACGAGATAATCAGATGCATAAAACTGAACAACTTTTCCACAAGCATAAGTCACGTGACCTGTAATACTTTGTATGAAAATTTCATTTTTCAATTTTAAGATGTCGACCTACGTTTCTTGGGAAAAATAATCCTGTATATTATTTGTGTAGTTTTAAAACGTGTGTTTTTAAATCAGTGTTTTCCACATAAATGACAAGAATGTCTTTTCAAAACAATAACACAAGAAACGCAAACGTATAGCAATATAATATTTATAGAATTCTTCAAGAAGTTTCTATAAATATTTTAAACATACAAACTTTTTATTTAAAAATAGTGTCTGTCAAAAACACAAAAAGTATATTTGACCCCGACGTGATTTGAACACGCAACCTTCTGATCTGGAGTCAGACGCGCTACCGTTGCGCCACGGAGTCGATGGGAAGCTTGTCCAAAATTGAAAGCCGGTTCTACACAACTGTGCTACTTCAATATATGTGACAACGCTGGCTCATTGCGGGTTGACGATTTCAGATTCCAATTATGGAATCCAGGTTTCCTCACGATGTTTTCCTTCACCGATGGTCAATGATGTGTTAGAATAATTAAGAAAGTACTTAAAACTTTGAAAAAGTTACATTGGTACTTGCCTATGGTGGGTAAAATGAACCTGTAACCTTGTGCCAAAAAATCCGTTCACTAAACCGCTAGGCCACCACGACATCGAGCTAGAGTTATTTCGTATAAAAGTTGGAGTATCAAACAAGAACCTAAAACCGCAGCACCCCAGGAGCAATATAAAAGCTTGTTGTTTTTTTTTCAACCATGTTTTTTTTGTATGGAGGTATCTGGATTTACAATACAAAACAACACCCTGGATTAACACATAGGCTACTTAGACTTTTCATTACCAGTAAATGCACCGGACGGGCGGTCAATCGTCGAGTACCACGAGTGAGAGAAAGAGACGGCACTATACAACATGTAACAAAACCCCTTTCAGATTCAATAAAAGCGTATTCGTGGTGCAGTTCCTGTTGCCATGGATCAGTTTTTATTTTGATTTAATTATTTTCACTGGGCAAAAATAATCATCTCCAATCCATTTAATGGCTACGTATATATGTGTTCGCAGTACGATACCGAATAAAACTCTCAGGGATCGGACAGGGTTTTTGTTACTTGTTGTATAGCTGTACTGTAGGCGTCGACGAGCCGCTCACGCCCCTGCACCTATAGGTTCGGTGTAGCGTCAACCACTGTTGAATTTTTCTTATGGTGTCTGATGCTGGTGGTGGTGATGGTGGATCCCGAAGAGTTAGACTGTGTGCATACTTGCTATGCAAGCGGTCCGCTAGTACCCTAACATACTATTAGTGGCGACGGTAAAAACCGCGGGTAGCACTGCGGGGCGGAACTAGTATGTAATTTAAAAAAAAACAAAGACATTTTACCTCGGTAGTAGTCTCCTCAAACAGCGTAGCGTTGTTAGATATGAAGTTGTTCATCTGTGTTTGCATTTGCGCCATTACTTTCGCACGCCGCTCCGCCGCTAACTTGGCCCGACGCGTCTTTTCCGCTTCTATACAAATCAATAAAACATATAATAGGGAAACAGATAAAATAACCGATTAATTTTGGGACTGTTTATCAGAAATTGAAATAAAACTACTCTGCTCGTGACCATGACACCTGCAAAGATGTTGAAACGTCGGGAACTAAAATCAAAATAAACCGCGATAGAATCCGTTTATAAGTAGTTTTATTTCGATGTCTAATATTCGCGTAAACCTCAGAAAACAAACTGTTTATCAGAAATTCGATTCTGAACGAGTTTTATAATTTAGGTATTTATTTAAGGCTGAATTTCGACTTTGTGTTTGTAAAATATTACGAGTGAAAGATTTTACAAAAAATTCCAACCTAACAACAAACTTGACTTGTTGCATGATGAAAATAAGTTTGTCGGTATATACGACACTAGTACTTACCCGCGGCCTCATCTGTGGCCGGTTTCTCCTCTTGGTCGGTCTCCATACTCTCACCGTCGCCGATGTGTTCGTCGTTCTGACCGAGAAGAGTTCTATATGAAGAAGAATAAGAATTTATAACTGTTATGTTTGAAATTACAAATATATCAATAGTTTAGGAGTAGATTTATTGATCAGGGTCAAATAATAATGGCAGTGACATGGACACGGACACAAACGGTCACGGACCGTCCGCGGCGAGCGTACCTTACTCTATACAGGATTAATTAAAAGGAGTGCGTATATTCAACGAGGTCATCAGGTGAATAAACCTGATCAACTTTTCGCATAAACATAGGGCGAAATCTTAAAATTGAAAATCATCTTTTCATAAAAAAATAAGTCACGTGACTTCTCATTTTGTATGAAAAGATTTCAACCTATGTATCTTGAGGAAAGTTGTTCAGTTTTATACAACTGATTAAATCGTTGAATATACGCACTCTCCTAAATTAATCCTGTATTATCGGTCAAACCAAACAACTAATACTCCGCAACGAGCCCCTCAATTTTTATCTTTTTAAAAACAAAAAAAAAATCTACTTAGGGGCCAAAGCTATTCCTTTTTGCATCACTTGAGTTTGTACTAATAGACTACAGGCCCACGTCCAAAATGGATGGGTCATATGAACCACCAGTTGACGTATATAGTACGATAGAAGACCATGCAACAATAAGATTCAGCACTATGCCGTCACTTGTAAGGTGTCCAACGAGTGCTGGTGAAAATTCAAAAGTGCAGGTAGGAGTGAGTACATTTTGGTCATTTATTTTTGTACGGCAATTTAACCATCGTTAGATCTATGAAAAATAATAGAAAGCGCGCAGTGCCGTAAAAAAATGTTGCGCCACAAAGCTGGGATTTCTTTTTGATTTTCTGAAATTTTCCAGGGTACATTTGGTCATTTTATTCTGTACGGCATCAGTTTCATGCTGTTTCAATACAGCTTTCAATCCATTATTCGGCAACGCCGTAAAAAAAAAAGTGCGACAAGGGGAACAATCAAGGGTTGCAACCCCATGTTTTTCCGTGCTCCGGGGGGTGATTTGATACAACATAAAATTAATTTATTTTGAAAGTATTTTATGCTTAGATAATATTTTTTTACATGCCGTACATTTTCGTTGGTCCAAAGGTTTGTAGGAGAAAAAAAAACCCAAGGAAAAATCCATAGAACGAAATGTAAGGTGAAATTCATGACGATGTTTTTTTATACGGCATTTAGATAGTTTATTTTTACTTAAGGCAATTAGTGAAATTAGAAAAAAAAAATTAGTGAAAGAAATGTTCAAGAAAATGAGCAAGAACGTGTTTGTTTTATTTGTGATTTGCCAGGTGATCCGATTGCTAACCGGATAAAATGTTTGTCAAGCGCAATTTTAAAAAAATGCATCGAAGCAATTGAGGTTAGGAGTAGGCAACAGTCTAACGCCTCCAGAAGATCCATGGATGTTGCTTCAATTCAATTACCCAAAAATCTTGAGGAAAAAGGATACCATCAAAAGTGTTATAAACAATTAACAAACTTATCCGGCAAACGAAAAATAGAAGAAATTGTTGATCCCGACGCCAACGAGAATAATCCAAGGTATTAATTCCAATTTATTATAAGTTGCCAAAAATATTTAGTTCATCACATTTATATCTTTGTATTTTCGATATAATATAAGATATTAAAAAGGTAAATAAAAAAAAGAGTGCGTGTAACGTATATATTATTATGGTACAGAAACGTGATTTATAGATTTATAGTTACAATTCTTGGATATTATATACACACCCTTTTACTTCAGTTAGAAGTCATAATGATTTTATCAGATTATCAATTGTTCTCTTCAAAAATATGTTAATACCGTACAGTATCAGATAACAATAAAGTACTACACCCTTAAAATGGTAGCGTCATTTTCTTCAGCCTAAAAGATATGGTCTGCATTAATTAAAATGTACGGCATAATTTTTTCCTAATTTATTTATCTTAATACTATTTAAAACAAGAGAAAAATGTAGAAAAATGCTATATTTTATTAATCTATGAATATTTAAACTTTTGCAATAATTCGAAAAATTGCAGTTTTTGTATTTCTCTATAATTTTTTTTAGAACGGTTTCTTTTGGACGGCAATACTATATAACAATTGTACTTTACAATATCATGGTAAAAAAAAAGTTGCCGTACAGAGTCAAATGATTTTACAGCTTTATAAATCAATTATATATCATGAAATTAAGATAATTATTAATATACATTCAAATGAACAATAATTTTTTGACGGCATTATTTTTAACAGTACTTTTGAGTGCTAGATAATGTTTTGGAACCAAAGCCGTACTTTTTCAAATCACCCCCCGGAGCACGGAAAAACATGGGGTTGCAACCCTTGATTGTTCCCCTTGTCACACGTTTTTTTTTACGGCGTTGCCGAATAATGGATTGAAAGCTGTATTGAAACAGCATGAAACTGATGCCGTACAGAATAAAATGACCAAATGTACCCTGGAAAATTTCAGAAAATCAAAAAGAAATCCCAGCTATGTGGCGCAACATTTTTTTACGGCACTGCGCGCTTTCTTATTATTTTTCATAGATCTAACGATGGTAAAATTGCCGTACAAAAATAAATGACCAAAATGTACTCACTCCTACCTGCACTTTTGAATTTTCACCAGCACTCGTTGGACACCTTACAAGTGACGGCATAGTGCTGAATCTTATTATTGCATGGTCTTCTATCGTACTATATACGTCACCTGGTGGTTCATATGACCCATCCATTTTGGACGTGGGCCTGTAGTCTATAACTAAGTGTACGAACCTTATCTTATTCCGCACCCATCTGGCCAGCTGGCGGTGCGCGTCGACCCTGGGGCTGCTGGCCAGGCGCTGCAGCAGCGGCAGCAGGCCGGCGCGCGCCGCGCTCTCCGCGAACGCCAGGAACTCGTAGTGCCCGCTCTCCTCGTCGCGCAGCGCGTAGCCCATCAGGTGCAGAGCCTGAAGCCAATACTGCTCTTAGATACTTGGACAATGTATTCATTTCTTCATTACAATTTAAGAACAAGAGAAATAATAGAACGCAACACTGGTGGTAAATATCCCTTTCAGCAGACCTTTATTTACTCTGAGCGAGAGCTCTTAAAAGAGATCGAAACGAGAAAAGTCAAGTAAGGAGGCAGTCCTGTTCCATATTTTGAATTTGATATGGGATGGAAATAATGTTATTCCAAGGAATATGTGGCTCTCGGATATTTTATTTTTATCGAATTTTAATTATGCGAATATTTGAGTTTTCTAATGAAATTAAACTAACAAAAACTAGTTATAGCTTGGTAAATTCGTTCGTGACACTCCTATTTCCGAGCCGATGGCGGGACACATTACTACCCAATGACGGCGCCCCAATGACGAGAAGAACGCTCCCGTCTCCCGTTCCTCGCACACATATTTCTACCCCACTAGTTTACCTTCCCTAGTCGGTTGCAAAACATGGAGTGTCACTGTACAGTCTCGACTGTACATGTTTTGCTGACGCTGAAGCGTACCGAGCGAGCGTCATTTATTTTATATAATTTAGGTATAAATCGCAATATCGAGCAGTGTGCATAGAACGGTGTAAGCAGCAACAACTAAATTACAACCATAAGAGGAAAGAATCGTTATAAATAACTAAATAGTGTAACTCTAACTTTATTAAACTAACTTAAACTACAACTGCCAAGTGTTCTTTTCTCTTCACACTCTCATAAAAACCTCAACTATTGTGCAAGTGTACGAAACCGTACAGTCACTTACGAATTTTCCAAGCAATACTTGTTACAATTTCCTTCCAAGCTGGACCATAGGCCATTCGCCAGTACGGTATAGCAATGTACCACCAGCCGTATGCTGTTTAGGCTTGGCCACATTTTCCTTTGTTTTCTCATTTTTTTTAAAACGACGCCCGCAATAAGGAATTTAATCCTTGTGTCGAGGGGGTTTCACAAACATTCAAATCACATGAACAAAGAACACCCAGACACAAATGCTTGTCCCATGCGGGGATCGAACTCGCTCACAGTGGTAATTAGTGGCTTGTGCTAGGTACCTTGTGCACTTGCGTCTCGGAGAAGGACCTGGCACGCAGGTCGAGCGCGCGCTCGAGCACGGCGCGCAGCACGTGCAGCGCGGCGTCGCTCTGCAGCAGGTTGGCCAGCAGCCGGAACGCCGGCGACAGCCGCGGCAGCACGTCGCTCACAGTGGTAATTAGTGGCTTGTGCTAGGTACCTTGTGCACTTGCGTCTCGGAGAAGGACCTGGCGCGCAGGTCGAGCGCGCGCTCGAGCACGGCGCGCAGCACGTGCAGCGCGGCGTCGCTCTGCAGCAGGTTGGCCAGCAGCCGGAACGCCGGCGACAGCCGCGGCAGCACGTCGCTCACAGTGGTAATTAGTGGCTTGTGCTAGGTACCTTGTGCACTTGCGTCTCGGAGAAGGACCTGGCGCGCAGGTCGAGCGCGCGCTCGAGCACGGCGCGCAGCACGTGCAGCGCGGCGTCGCTCTGCAGCAGGTTGGCCAGCAGCCGGAACGCCGGCGACAGCCGCGGCAGCACGTCGCTCACAGTGGTAATTAGTGGCTTGTGCTAGGTACCTTGTGCACTTGCGTCTCGGAGAAGGACCTGGCGCGCAGATCGAGCGCGCGCTCGAGCACGGCGCGCAGCACGTGCAGCGCGGCGTCGCTCTGCAGCAGGTTGGCCAGCAGCCGGAACGCCGGCGACAGCCGCGGCAGCACGTCGCTCACAGTGGTAATTAGTGGCTTGTGCTAGGTACCTTGTGCACTTGCGTCTCGGAGAAGGACCTGGCGCGCAGGTCGAGCGCGCGCTCGAGCACGGCGCGCAGCACGTGCAGCGCGGCGTCGCTCTGCAGCAGGTTGGCCAGCAGCCGGAACGCCGGCGACAGCCGCGGCAGCACGTCGCTCACAGTGGTAATTAGTGGCTTGTGCTAGGTACCTTGTGCACTTGCGTCTCGGAGAAGGACCTGGCGCGCAGGTCGAGCGCGCGCTCGAGCACGGCGCGCAGCACGTGCAGCGCGGCGTCGCTCTGCAGCAGGTTGGCCAGCAGCCGGAACGCCGGCGACAGCCGCGGCAGCACGTCGCTCACAGTGGTAATTAGTGGCTTGTGCTAGGTACCTTGTGCACTTGCGTCTCGGAGAAGGACCTGGCGCGCAGGTCGAGCGCGCGCTCGAGCACGGCGCGCAGCACGTGCAGCGCGGCGTCGCTCTGCAGCAGGTTGGCCAGCAGCCGGAACGCCGGCGACAGCCGCGGCAGCACGTCGCTCACAGTGGTAATTAGTGGCTTGTGCTAGGTACCTTGTGCACTTGCGTCTCGGAGAAGGACCTGGCGCGCAGATCGAGCGCGCGCTCGAGCACGGCGCGCAGCACGTGCAGCGCGGCGTCGCTCTGCAGCAGGTTGGCCAGCAGCCGGAACGCCGGCGACAGCCGCGGCAGCACGTCGCTCACAGTGGTAATTAGTGGCTTGTGCTAGGTACCTTGTGCACTTGCGTCTCGGAGAAGGACCTGGCGCGCAGGTCGAGCGCGCGCTCGAGCACGGCGCGCAGCACGTGCAGCGCGGCGTCGCTCTGCAGCAGGTTGGCCAGCAGCCGGAACGCCGGCGACAGCCGCGGCAGCACGTCGCTCACAGTGGTAATTAGTGGCTTGTGCTAGGTACCTTGTGCACTTGCGTCTCGGAGAAGGACCTGGCGCGCAGGTCGAGCGCGCGCTCGAGCACGGCGCGCAGCACGTGCAGCGCGGCGTCGCTCTGCAGCAGGTTGGCCAGCAGCCGGAACGCCGGCGACAGCCGCGGCAGCACGTCGCTCACAGTGGTAATTAGTGGCTTGTGCTAGGTACCTTGTGCACTTGCGTCTCGGAGAAGGACCTGGCGCGCAGGTCGAGCGCGCGCTCGAGCACGGCGCGAAGCACGTGCAGCGCGGCGTCGCTCTGCAGCAGGTTGGCCAGCAGCCGGAACGCCGGCGACAGCCGCGGCAGCACGTCGCTCACAGTGGTAATTAGTGGCTTGTGCTAGGTACCTTGTGCACTTGCGTCTCGGAGAAGGACCTGGCGCGCAGGTCGAGCGCGCGCTCGAGCACGGCGCGCAGCACGTGCAGCGCGGCGTCGCTCTGCAGCAGGTTGGCCAGCAGCCGGAACGCCGGCGACAGCCGCGGCAGCACGTCGCTCACAGTGGTAATTAGTGGCTTGTGCTAGGTACCTTGTGCACTTGCGTCTCGGAGAAGGACCTGGCGCGCAGGTCGAGCGCGCGCTCGAGCACGGCGCGCAGCACGTGCAGCGCGGCGTCGCTCTGCAGCAGGTTGGCCAGCAGCCGGAACGCCGGCGACAGCCGCGGCAGCACGTCGCTCACAGTGGTAATTAGTGGCTTGTGCTAGGTACCTTGTGCACTTGCGTCTCGGAGAAGGACCTGGCGCGCAGGTCGAGCGCGCGCTCGAGCACGGCGCGCAGCACGTGCAGCGCGGCGTCGCTCTGCAGCAGGTTGGCCAGCAGCCGGAACGCCGGCGACAGCCGCGGCAGCACGTCGCTCACAGTGGTAATTAGTGGCTTGTGCTAGGTACCTTGTGCACTTGCGTCTCGGAGAAGGACCTGGCGCGCAGGTCGAGCGCGCGCTCGAGCACGGCGCGCAGCACGTGCAGCGCGGCGTCGCTCTGCAGCAGGTTGGCCAGCAGCCGGAACGCCGGCGACAGCCGCGGCAGCACGTCGCTCACAGTGGTAATTAGTGGCTTGTGCTAGGTACCTTGTGCACTTGCGTCTCGGAGAAGGACCTGGCGCGCAGGTCGAGCGCGCGCTCGAGCACGGCGCGCAGCACGTGCAGCGCGGCGTCGCTCTGCAGCAGGTTGGCCAGCAGCCGGAACGCCGGCGACAGCCGCGGCAGCACGTCGCTCACAGTGGTAATTAGTGGCTTGTGCTAGGTACCTTGTGCACTTGCGTCTCGGAGAAGGACCTGGCGCGCAGGTCGAGCGCGCGCTCGAGCACGGCGCGCAGCACGTGCAGCGCGGCGTCGCTCTGCAGCAGGTTGGCCAGCAGCCGGAACGCCGGCGACAGCCGCGGCAGCACGTCGCTCACAGTGGTAATTAGTGGCTTGTGCTAGGTACCTTGTGCACTTGCGTCTCGGAGAAGGACCTGGCGCGCAGGTCGAGCGCGCGCTCGAGCACGGCGCGCAGCACGTGCAGCGCGGCGTCGCTCTGCAGCAGGTTGGCCAGCAGCCGGAACGCCGGCGACAGCCGCGGCAGCACGTCGCTCACAGTGGTAATTAGTGGCTTGTGCTAGGTACCTTGTGCACTTGCGTCTCGGAGAAGGACCTGGCGCGCAGGTCGAGCGCGCGCTCGAGCACGGCGCGCAGCACGTGCAGCGCGGCGTCGCTCTGCAGCAGGTTGGCCAGCAGCCGGAACGCCGGCGACAGCCGCGGCAGCACGTCGCTCACAGTGGTAATTAGTGGCTTGTGCTAGGTACCTTGTGCACTTGCGTCTCGGAGAAGGACCTGGCGCGCAGGTCGAGCGCGCGCTCGAGCACGGCGCGCAGCACGTGCAGCGCGGCGTCGCTCTGCAGCAGGTTGGCCAGCAGCCGGAACGCCGGCGACAGCCGCGGCAGCACGTCGCTCACAGTGGTAATTAGTGGCTTGTGCTAGGTACCTTGTGCACTTGCGTCTCGGAGAAGGACCTGGCGCGCAGGTCGAGCGCGCGCTCGAGCACGGCGCGCAGCACGTGCAGCGCGGCGTCGCTCTGCAGCAGGTTGGCCAGCAGCCGGAACGCCGGCGACAGCCGCGGCAGCACGTCGCTCACAGTGGTAATTAGTGGCTTGTGCTAGGTACCTTGTGCACTTGCGTCTCGGAGAAGGACCTGGCGCGCAGGTCGAGCGCGCGCTCGAGCACGGCGCGCAGCACGTGCAGCGCGGCGTCGCTCTGCAGCAGGTTGGCCAGCAGCCGGAACGCCGGCGACAGCCGCGGCAGCACGTCGCTCACAGTGGTAATTAGTGGCTTGTGCTAGGTACCTTGTGCACTTGCGTCTCGGAGAAGGACCTGGCGCGCAGGTCGAGCGCGCGCTCGAGCACGGCGCGCAGCACGTGCAGCGCGGCGTCGCTCTGCAGCAGGTTGGCCAGCAGCCGGAACGCCGGCGACAGCCGCGGCAGCACGTCGCTCACAGTGGTAATTAGTGGCTTGTGCTAGGTACCTTGTGCACTTGCGTCTCGGAGAAGGACCTGGCGCGCAGGTCGAGCGCGCGCTCGAGCACGGCGCGCAGCACGTGCAGCGCGGCGTCGCTCTGCAGCAGGTTGGCCAGCAGCCGGAACGCCGGCGACAGCCGCGGCAGCACGTCGCTCACAGTGGTAATTAGTGGCTTGTGCTAGGTACCTTGTGCACTTGCGTCTCGGAGAAGGACCTGGCGCGCAGATCGAGCGCGCGCTCGAGCACGGCGCGCAGCACGTGCAGCGCGGCGTCGCTCTGCAGCAGGTTGGCCAGCAGCCGGAACGCCGGCGACAGCCGCGGCAGCACGTCGCTCACAGTGGTAATTAGTGGCTTGTGCTAGGTACCTTGTGCACTTGCGTCTCGGAGAAGGACCTGGCGCGCAGGTCGAGCGCGCGCTCGAGCACGGCGCGCAGCACGTGCAGCGCGGCGTCGCTCTGCAGCAGGTTGGCCAGCAGCCGGAACGCCGGCGACAGCCGCGGCAGCACGTCGCTCACAGTGGTAATTAGTGGCTTGTGCTAGGTACCTTGTGCACTTGCGTCTCGGAGAAGGACCTGGCGCGCAGGTCGAGCGCGCGCTCGAGCACGGCGCGCAGCACGTGCAGCGCGGCGTCGCTCTGCAGCAGGTTGGCCAGCAGCCGGAACGCCGGCGACAGCCGCGGCAGCACGTCGCTCACAGTGGTAATTAGTGGCTTGTGCTAGGTACCTTGTGCACTTGCGTCTCGGAGAAGGACCTGGCGCGCAGGTCGAGCGCGCGCTCGAGCACGGCGCGCAGCACGTGCAGCGCGGCGTCGCTCTGCAGCAGGTTGGCCAGCAGCCGGAACGCCGGCGACAGCCGCGGCAGCACGTCGCTCACAGTGGTAATTAGTGGCTTGTGCTAGGTACCTTGTGCACTTGCGTCTCGGAGAAGGACCTGGCGCGCAGGTCGAGCGCGCGCTCGAGCACGGCGCGCAGCACGTGCAGCGCGGCGTCGCTCTGCAGCAGGTTGGCCAGCAGCCGGAACGCCGGCGACAGCCGCGGCAGCACGTCGCTCACAGTGGTAATTAGTGGCTTGTGCTAGGTACCTTGTGCACTTGCGTCTCGGAGAAGGACCTGGCGCGCAGGTCGAGCGCGCGCTCGAGCACGGCGCGCAGCACGTGCAGCGCGGCGTCGCTCTGCAGCAGGTTGGCCAGCAGCCGGAACGCCGGCGACAGCCGCGGCAGCACGTCGCTCACAGTGGTAATTAGTGGCTTGTGCTAGGTACCTTGTGCACTTGCGTCTCGGAGAAGGACCTGGCGCGCAGGTCGAGCGCGCGCTCGAGCACGGCGCGCAGCACGTGCAGCGCGGCGTCGCTCTGCAGCAGGTTGGCCAGCAGCCGGAACGCCGGCGACAGCCGCGGCAGCACGTCGCTCACAGTGGTAATTAGTGGCTTGTGCTAGGTACCTTGTGCACTTGCGTCTCGGAGAAGGACCTGGCGCGCAGGTCGAGCGCGCGCTCGAGCACGGCGCGCAGCACGTGCAGCGCGGCGTCGCTCTGCAGCAGGTTGGCCAGCAGCCGGAACGCCGGCGACAGCCGCGGCAGCACGTCGCTCACAGTGGTAATTAGTGGCTTGTGCTAGGTACCTTGTGCACTTGCGTCTCGGAGAAGGACCTGGCGCGCAGGTCGAGCGCGCGCTCGAGCACGGCGCGCAGCACGTGCAGCGCGGCGTCGCTCTGCAGCAGGTTGGCCAGCAGCCGGAACGCCGGCGACAGCCGCGGCAGCACGTCGCTCACAGTGGTAATTAGTGGCTTGTGCTAGGTACCTTGTGCACTTGCGTCTCGGAGAAGGACCTGGCGCGCAGGTCGAGCGCGCGCTCGAGCACGGCGCGCAGCACGTGCAGCGCGGCGTCGCTCTGCAGCAGGTTGGCCAGCAGCCGGAACGCCGGCGACAGCCGCGGCAGCGCCGGCGGCGGGCAGCACTCCGCCAGCCCTGCGACACCACCATATACAATACTATTACTACCTTAGAACCTTTCCATTCGCAGTCAACCGATCTCTATACCTCGGGAACACTTTCTTAGGAACAGGAATTATCGGAAAATGTAGCCCAGGGAAAAAGCTCCTGATAAAATTTCTTCTTTCTAATATTAGTGTAGATGTAAACTCACCGGCAGCCTTCCTCCTCGTCCTCTGCTCCTCCTCACTCCGTGACAGTTCCTCCCTCGTGTAGTGATAGAAGAACGTGTCGTACTCGTCGTAGAGATGCGGCTTCAACTTGTACACGCCGCGGTTGTTGCCGCCCGACGGCTTTATAAAGTCAGCGACTTCGTGTATAACGGCTTCCAAGCCTGTTTCGTGGAGCTGGTTCTCGGGTAGTGATCTGGAATATGGATGATCTGGTTACATTTGGAAAATACTACTTAGTTATTTTTTTAAGTTTACGCGAATGTTGGAAACCGCGATAGAATCGGTTTAAAAAGTAATTTGTATTTCAATTTCGGTCAGCCCGTGACCATGACACCTGCAAAGACGTTGAAACTTTGGGATCTAAAATCAAAATAAACCGCGAGAGAATCGGTTAAAAAAGTAGTTTTATTTCAATACTTTTAAGTTACTTGTCAGGGATGGTAACGTCCTCCACCGCGGATCATGAGAGTGTCACGATCGAATTTGCCAGGCTATAACCAACTAAGGCCTACACATGGCGGCGGGTATGCTGGCGAAATGATTAATCCACCTGCACGTGCCACAAAAACTGGCAAAAAGCCACATAAGATCAAATCTTTTTATTTCATTAAACATTTTTGTGCACATGTAAAATAGTTATCTTTATTTATGGTTTACATATTTTCACAAATTAGTGGATGAGGTTCTGCTCTGCAATAATTAATTGATTTATAACGTATCGGCATTTTGTGTGGCCTTTAGATGAAGCAGCAGTCTATTAAACAGTAACGTGAAGCGGCAGTAGCCTCATGGCTAGGGCTTATGATGACTTGCACTCATGTGGGGGTTCGAATCCCACCAATTGCACTACCAACGTGAACCCACTCGTAAACAACCAATTTAGTTTAGCACAAGGAGTTAGCAAGAATACTTAGCTGATCTCATTTATTTATGTTATTAATCTTATATTGTGATTCTGATACTGGTAATATGCGACCCACGTTGCCAGTAAGTTTTTTTCATTTCTTTTTTTTTTTCAAAGTATGAATTCTACGAACCTGTTAAGTTCAGAGTGCGGCATCGGCTTGACGCACAACATCTGTATGATCTCCTTTTTAGTACGATCCTCATTGGTTACTTCTCCCACGCCAGGCACGTAGCGGGAACCGACGACTGTTAACAATTATAATAATGTTACTGATTTAAACCGCATTCAAGCGTCACAATAACTTGTAAATTAAAATTAATTTGTCCTTCTGTCTATTTGTATATACAGCGTGTAACAAAAACCCTGTCCGATCCCTGAGAGTATTATTCGGTATCGTACTGCGAACACATATACGTAACTATTAAATGGATTGGAGATTATAATTTTTCGTCAGTCAAATTAATTAAATACAAATAAAAACTGATCGAAGGCAACAGCTGAACAACTGACCGCTCCTCAAAGTTCACGTACTTAATACCTACAGTTTTGTGTCAAAGGAGCCGCCTATACGAGACGGTTCATCTACCACGTATACGCGTTTATTGGATCTGACAGGGGTTTTGTTACATGTTGTATATTGAGGAAAACTCGCTGCAGTTTTAAAAAATAAGGCAACATCACTGCCGGGACGTCACGTCATTAGTTTTTTTTTTAAGGTATGTACTCACTAGTGATAAGTAGTCCTAGGAACTCCTCCAGCATGCTAATAGTATGCCTGAGTGTGTCATCCTCAATGCTGCGTTGTTCAAAGTCAGCGGCCGCCCAGTCCAAAAGGTTGAACTTGTTCAACACGTGGATAATGAACTCGTTGCTTTCTATCAGCGAAGCACCGATCTGTTGAACAATTAAGTAAGTATTATTTTTAAATATAAATATACATTATTTGTATGAAACATGTGTTACATTTTAAAAAGTGGTGTTACATTATACCTTGTGGTCTTAACAAGTCTCTGCCGTAGGCATACAAATTACTTAAAATTACATAGTCCTTAATATTATATTAAATTTTACTATAACTATTTTATTTATGTTGCAAAAAATCATTGACACTGACATTTAATACGATGGTATATAAAAACAATTAAGGGGGCTCATGGCCGTACGGTCTGACCGATATTAAAGGTTAAGCCATGCACGCCGCGGTTGATCCGCGGATGGGTGCCCATTTGTATACACTCCGTGTCTCGGAAAGCACACAAAGCTGTTTGTCCCGATTGGCATACGGTGTAAAGTCATTACAGTTCTGACAACCAGCCTTACTATGGAATACTGTATTACCGAGCAATGGGTTGTGGAGGTCAGACATCCAGTCGCTCCATGTAAAATACGGTATTCGGCTAAATCTGGTAAGACTGGTAGTCGAGAACATAACCTGAGACCCCAACATGCCTGAGAACGGACATAGGCTACTTTTTTTATAACCGAAACCCACGCGGGCGGATTCGCAGGCTACAGCTAGTCAATAATATTTTTTCAATACCTTATTAACGTTGAAATTTTAATGTTTCAATACCTGTAACATAACAACATCGCGGTCTAACATCTCGGCCCTGCACTTGACGTTCTGGTAGAAGAACAGCTGGTTGATGAGCGCGAAGCCGTTGCGGCGCCACATGCCCGCGTGCACCTGGCCGATCATGGCCATGGTTTGGAGGACCGGCTCTAGAATGAGGAAATAAAACGTTAGCATAACATCTACAGTATTAGTCAGTGGAAAAATATGGTGTTATGTTCTTAGTATGTCGATCAGTGCCAATATATTTAATTTTTTCGGACCAATACTCGGCCACGCAGACAGCATTGTCGATGGCGTTGTTAACCTGCGCACGCGAAGACCTTTACAACGCCACCTAGTGTTATTTCTAGTATATTGACGAATATTTCAAATTTTATTGGTTTCGGGGATTTTCAAGGCAAGAATTTAAGTACTTATGGACAAGTTATAAAAACAGAGTTCCTTTATTTACTAGATAAATAATTTTAAATTTTTATAGGTACCAGAAGAGCAATGGAAGAACAAACGAAAAACATCATTTATAATAATATTCTTTGCATTCGACATCGATACACAGTAGAGAGATCTTCCTCCAGAAGTCTCAAATCTTTGGCATCTACACGCTGTGTGGTTCCCCCCTTCCCTCCCCCACCACTGCTGATCCATGAATTTGTTTAAATGTAGTAACTATGCTATTAAACTCACCAATAAGCTCCTCAGGGCTAGGTTTCGGCCTATCCTGCCTCTCAAACTCCTTGGAGTGGTAGGAGAGGCCGTGCTGGTGTAACAGGAGGTGTAGGCCGGCGATGTAGCGCGATAGAGGCCGGTGTATGGACACCGCTTCAGATGACACGTCGTAGGGTATCACTGACGCGCTTTGGTTGCCGAGTTCTGAAATTAAGATACGACAAACATAAATATACAACGTTATAAAAGCAAGTTAAAAATTAAAAAAATTGAGAGGTGTCAAGGGACACCCGGATGGAACGAAGTTCCTTTCGATTAATTAGTGAAGGAATTGTAATAAAATTTTATTTTTTTTAAGTTATAATAATTTATTACTAATAATATTAAAATGTTTTAGGTAATAAGACAGACAGACAGACAGACAAAACATGCGCACGCCGCACAGCTTACAATAGCTTACTATAGCAAAAAGTGTCGTGACAACTTTTCGTAAGAACAAGAAGTGTCGTGACAACTTTTCGTAAGATTTTTTTCCGTCTAGCCCCCTTTCACAACGCGCGATAAGGAACTTCGTTCCAAAAAAAAAACGTAGTGACAGTTCAGTGACAGAACAGAGAGTACACATGTCTTTAAGTGCACATATACCACATACGTAGATGTCCAGTCTCATTCGAGATTGGCATTGGTATCCATCCTGCCCCTCCCTCCTTGATACTTTTAAAAATTAAATGTATATCATGTGAGGTATCGTTTTTCATCAGTGGAATCTATACTAATATTCTAAAGCTAAAAAGTTTGTTTGTTTTCTTGGTAGAATGCGCTAATCTTAGGAAATAGTGGTGCGATTTGAAAAACTGTTTGCTTTAGGCTACTTTTGCCGACGGTCACGCGGGTGGAGTTGCGAACAAAAGCTGGTCAATTACATGAGGTAAGGTGTGTTTCAAACTTAATGGCGACTGTGGACATGAGGCGAGATGCTGCGCAGTAACAAATTCATGCAGCAGCGGGGGTGCGGGGCGAGGTACTGCGCAGTGTGTAATGCTCTACACAGCCGCCATTAGGTTTAAATCGTTTACATTTTAGCTGAAGAGTTTGTTTGGATGAACACACTCATGAAGTACTGGACGGATTTGAAAAATATTTCAGTGTAGATAGCCTTATTATTATAATAACTTCCGTGAGACGAATTCATAATTATTTAAGGATTCAACGGTTTACTCACGCGCATTCTCGGGATCGCCCGACTAGTTTCATACTCAAAAGGAGTCAAAGGAGGAGGAGAGGAATAATTTGTAGATAGCGTTATTCATCGAGGAAGGCTGTAGACTTTTTACCGACTGCCGACGGCTATACGGGTGGAACCGCGAGCAGAAGCTAGTCAATAATACTAGGCACGTACCGCGCACGACCTTGGGCGGCGGCGTGTAGGTGTCGGCGTGCTTGCGCCGCGAGCAGTAGCTAGTCTATGATACTAGGTACGTACCGCGCACGACCTTGGGCGGCGGCGTGTAGGTGTCGGCGTGCTTGCGCCGCGAGCAGTAGCTAGTCTATGATACTAGGTACGTACCGCGCACGACCTTGGGCGGCGGCGTGTAGGTGTCGGCGT
This sequence comes from Plusia festucae, assembly GCA_950381575.1. Taxonomy (NCBI): domain Eukaryota; kingdom Metazoa; phylum Arthropoda; class Insecta; order Lepidoptera; family Noctuidae; genus Plusia; species Plusia festucae. The sequence continues at coordinate 11,034,434 of OX494442.1, forward strand.
GCTTGCGCCGCGAGCAGTAGCTAGTCTATGATACTAGGTACGTACCGCGCACGACCTTGGGCGGCGGCGTGTAGGTGTCGGCGTGCTTGCGCCGCGAGCAGTAGCTAGTCTATGATACTAGGTACGTACCGCGCACGACCTTGGGCGGCGGCGTGTAGGTGTCGGCGTGCTTGCGCCGCGAGCAGTAGCTAGTCTATGATACTAGGTACGTACCGCGCACGACCTTGGGCGGCGGCGTGTAGGTGTCGGCGTGCTTGCGCCGCGAGCAGTAGCTAGTCTATGATACTAGGTACGTACCGCGCACGACCTTGGGCGGCGGCGTGTAGGTGTCGGCGTGCTTGCGCCGCGAGCAGTAGCTAGTCTATGATACTAGGTACGTACCGCGCACGACCTTGGGCGGCGGCGTGTAGGTGTCGGCGTGCTTGCGCCGCGAGCAGTAGCTAGTCTATGATACTAGGTACGTACCGCGCACGACCTTGGGCGGCGGCGTGTAGGTGTCGGCGTGCTTGCGCCGCGAGCAGTAGCTAGTCTATGATACTAGGTACGTACCGCGCACGACCTTGGGCGGCGGCGTGTAGGTGTCGGCGTGCTTGCGCCGCGAGCAGTAGCTAGTCTATGATACTAGGTACGTACCGCGCACGACCTTGGGCGGCGGCGTGTAGGTGTCGGCGTGCTTGCGCCGCGAGCAGTAGCTAGTCTATGATACTAGGTACGTACCGCGCACGACCTTGGGCGGCGGCGTGTAGGTGTCGGCGTGCTTGCGCCGCGAGCAGTAGCTAGTCTATGATACTAGGTACGTACCGCGCACGACCTTGGGCGGCGGCGTGTAGGTGTCGGCGTGCTTGCGCCGCGAGCAGTAGCTAGTCTATGATACTAGGTACGTACCGCGCACGACCTTGGGCGGCGGCGTGTAGGTGTCGGCGTGCTTGCGCCGCGAGCAGTAGCTAGTCTATGATACTAGGTACGTACCGCGCACGACCTTGGGCGGCGGCGTGTAGGTGTCGGCGTGCTTGCGCCGCGAGCAGTAGCTAGTCTATGATACTAGGTACGTACCGCGCACGACCTTGGGCGGCGGCGTGTAGGTGTCGGCGTGCTTGCGCCGCGAGCAGTAGCTAGTCTATGATACTAGGTACGTACCGCGCACGACCTTGGGCGGCGGCGTGTAGGTGTCGGCGTGCTTGCGCCGCGAGCAGTAGCTAGTCTATGATACTAGGTACGTACCGCGCACGACCTTGGGCGGCGGCGTGTAGGTGTCGGCGTGCTTGCGCCGCGAGCAGTAGCTAGTCTATGATACTAGGTACGTACCGCGCACGACCTTGGGCGGCGGCGTGTAGGTGTCGGCGTGCTTGCGCCGCGAGCAGTAGCTAGTCTATGATACTAGGTACGTACCGCGCACGACCTTGGGCGGCGGCGTGTAGGTGTCGGCGTGCTTGCGCCGCGAGCAGTAGCTAGTCTATGATACTAGGTACGTACCGCGCACGACCTTGGGCGGCGGCGTGTAGGTGTCGGCGTGCTTGCGCCGCGAGCAGTAGCTAGTCTATGATACTAGGTACGTACCGCGCACGACCTTGGGCGGCGGCGTGTAGGTGTCGGCGTGCTTGCGCCGCGAGCAGTAGCTAGTCTATGATACTAGGTACGTACCGCGCACGACCTTGGGCGGCGGCGTGTAGGTGTCGGCGTGCTTGCGCCGCGAGCAGTAGCTAGTCTATGACACTAGGTACGTACCGCGCACGACCTTGGGCGGCGGCGTGTAGGTGTCGGCGTGCTTGCGCCGCGAGCAGTAGCTAGTCTATGATACTAGGTACGTACCGCGCACGACCTTGGGCGGCGGCGTGTAGGTGTCGGCGTGCTTGCGCCGCGAGCAGTAGCTAGTCTATGATACTAGGTACGTACCGCGCACGACCTTGGGCGGCGGCGTGTAGGTGTCGGCGTGCTTGCGCAGCGCCATGCGGTACACGGCGGCGGCCAGCGCCTTCTCCGCCGCGCACCACTCCAGCGACAGCGTGATGCTGTGCGCCAGCTTCACGTGCAGGTTGAACGCCGACTCCCACTCCGGCTCGTACTCCATGTGCTGCCCAACCTTGGAATAAACTGATTCATTAAAAAAAGGAACAATGAATATTCTTCTTTGTTCTTCGGGTGCCTCTTCGCTACCGGAGGTCGGCCATTAACTTCACAAACTTATCTCGATACTGTGCCACGCGAAAAAGTTCTTCTGCACTGTTAACTAATATACAGGATTATTTTAAAAGGAGTAACAGAATAACCTAACCATCCAGCATTTGTGTGATCAGATACTTGTTCCAAGTCTGGGTGTTCTTTGTTCATGTGATTTAAATGTTTGTGAAACCCCCGCTACACAAGGATTAAATTCCTTAGGGCGGGCGTCGTTTTAAAAAAAAAGGGAAAAATTCCTCAAATAGATATACCAACCTGTCTGACAACGGAGTCCATTCCCTGCATCATAACCAGCAGGTTCAGCATCAGGGAGACGCCATGCATGAAGCCCTTGCGGAGGTCATCGTTGAAGGTCGTAGGCACTGAGCTCAGGAGGTACTTCACGTCGTACAGTATGAATTGGGCGCGCTTGAAAGCTACGGGCACGTGGTTTCGGTCGAATTCGAGACGACCCTGTGATATAAGACATTTTTTTTAATTCAGTAATAATCTGAAGGTAGCCTAATGGCTATGGTTTTATTGGTAGCCGGTTTGAAACCCACTCGTAGCACAAGCATTTAGCTTAGCACGTTGGGTCAAATAGAATATTACAAGTAACGTGCAACCCAAATAGCTAGTATGCATTTTGAAAGTAAAAATAAAAATGTTCTGACCGAATTTCGGTCAAGACAATCTTTCTCAAAAGAGCTTAGCCATCTGCGGGAGACATTTTAGAGTACCAGTGTATTTTAGAACACACAGTTCGATGGCAATGCTATACATCCGGAGAGAGATCAGAACGGCTTTCCGAGGGATGAAAACACCAACACACTTCCTGGCTCCGAGTTCCGGGACTCGAGCCCGAGACTACGTGCATGACAGTCGCGCCAACAAGGCATCAACAAATAAGCAAAATCCCCATAAATCTAAACATATAAAAATCAATTGCTGTTCGTTAATCTCGCTAAAACTCAAGAACGGGTGAACCAATTTAGCTGATTTTGATCTTGAAATATTTGTGGAAGTCCAGGGGAGGTTTAAAGGATGTAAAAAAATAAATAATAAGTAAAAAAAACTGTTCCTAAACGGGAATTACCTAAATTAATTTAATTTGACAGAACGAAGTCTGTCCGGGAAGCTAGTCAAAGTCAAAAAATATAATTAACTGGAAATATTCTACTTACATTATTACATCTTCTATTACACTCGCTAACAAAAGTATTCATCACAACGAATAGAGCGTCGTGCTTCGCGATCAGATGATGCGCAAGAGTCGGCGTCGTGTACAGCTGTACCGATAGCGATGATATTGAGAACGAGTGGTCGTGATCATCCCGGATAAAGTCCTTGAGGATTGAACCTGTAGAGGAAAATGTTACAGTGATAGCATTTCAATACGTCTTAAAGTTTAGTCGGAAGGAATGTTCAAACTGATATCATTATAGCGTGGCTAATTCTTTCGTGACACAAGCATAGTCCAAGCTGGTGGCTGTGGACGTTACTATCCAGAGACGAGAATGACTCTTGTCAGTTAACCTGCCTTTCCTCGTCCCGCGCGCTCGTGTTAACATCCCCACTGCCTTACATCCTCAGTCGCCCGTAGACTATGGGAGTGTCATGTACGAATTTGCCAGGCTATAATGCGTCTTACTTAATGCGACGGTGACGCGATAGCTAATACGTTTATTAAATGAAATTACAAACTTTAGTAGGAGACTTTAGGGTGCATCGTTTCTAAAAGTGACATAAAAATTGATTAAGTTGTGTGTGGAGGAGATTGTATTTGTGCGTCTGTATGGAGGAGTGTGCGTGTTTGTGAGATTGAAGAGAGACACGTTTGTGTGAAGGGAGATTGCGCGTGGAGGGACATTGCTGTTGATAGCTTTTGGGAGGGGAAATTGCTATTACAGGAAAGACTGTTGTTAGAGAGGGGGAGATAAAGTATGAGGCTTTCTGTATGTGAAGGGATTGGCGTGTGGGGGGAGGGGCATGTGCGTACCATAGTTGCGTGTGAAGAGCATGGCCATGGAGCGCTTGGTGGTGTAGTCCATGAGCGTGGTGGCGATGAGCAGGCGGTGCCAGGCGGTGCGCGCGGCCTTCCACATGCGCGCGTCGTTCTGCATGACGCCGCACGCCACGCCGCCGCCGCCGCCCAGCCCGCCCGCGCCCCCGCCCGCGCCCGCCCACACGTCCTCGCCCAGCGCCACCTGGCTCACCGCCAGCCGCAGGCTCGGCTCTTGACTCACGAAGTTCTGCAGCCTGCCTCACAACACAACTCGTTTTCATCCTGCCTAGCTTCCAAGGATTTGGGATTGTACAATGTACGCACGCAAATAGAGCTATTTATCCTTTCGAAAGGTCTACTTAAAATAAAAATACTATTTTGATTATTTTCATTACTTTCATTCTCTATGTACAATTTTCACGATATCAAGCCAATCAAAACAATATTAAGCCAAATGAAACTGTCCAGCAGGTACTTAAAGTTTATATTACGACGATTGACGCTTTGCGACACCTCTGTCAATTCTGCCCCACGTCTTCCTATTTATTAATCTGTCTCCTAAACGGCGTTATAACATGACCATGCCACAACAAAGCTCACGGTCGCTACTTTCAAATTTCCTGTACTAAACTTATGTTTTATGGTCTAATCTTATCCTCCTTATTTATTCAAGTATTCTAGCCAATTACACTTATCTCAATCAAACTATCACCTCAGGCGATATAAAAAAACACCCTTTCTTAACCGCTTGGTAACATGGATCGTCTTGATTTTTTTATTAATTAGTCTATCAAAATCGTGTATATAGCCTAGCCTAGCTAGTAATAAGCCATAAAATTAACATAACTTACCAATGCAGTAGCTTCATAGCGAAGGTCTGGTGCGCGATGACGTGGGCGTGCATCACGAGCACCTTGAGGCTGGGCCCGTGGCGGGACGTGAACCTTTCGAACATCGCCGTACAGCTGAACACATGGACCACATCACCCCACACAAGCGACCGACACCAATAGGGGGGGGGGACTTATAGAGGGGGATAATGCCTACAGCGTACGAGTGCGGATTATGCGTGCTCAAGTACATTAATACCCAATTCTTTACATAGAATGTCAGTATTGATTATTTTCAGAGGCAAAATGTTGTCTATGTTCTTTTTTTGGTTCTGATTTTACCTCGTACCAAGTTTCATCAAATTCTGTTTAGCGGATAAGCCGCAAAAAAGTGTGACAGACAGAAAAACCGGGTTACTTTCGTATTTAAAATATAGACATAAAATATGGACATTTTTTGTAAGATTTTAATGCAGTTTCTACAATCGAACTCTTGCGCTGTAGCTGATTAACATTTTCTAATAATGCATGCAAGACGATTATTATAGGAAGATCTTAACTGTATTTATTAGTATAAATAACACCCTAAACAATATTGATAATGTAAAGTTTTAACAAGTGCGTTTTTTAAATATAAATAATATATTATTTTGAAAACATATTTGGCTATGCTTCCTTAAGAGAGCCAGAAAGATGAAATAAATGTTTTTTTAAACATATCATTAAAATATAACTATTTTTTTTACTGTAGTTCACTTATTAACATAATAACTTTACTTCCATTATTGACAATTGGTGAAAGAAAATATTGTGTGGAAACCAGGATTCCAAAAATTTTAATCTTAAATCATAAAACCGGCTATCGAGCAAGCGTGATGAATGCTTGTTCCTTCTCTATATCAGAAGAAGCCTCTCTCCAGCAGTGGGATATATAGGCCAGTATTTAAGTGCATAGATTCTTTACAAAATATTTGGCATTGGGCCTTGTTTTCGTATTTATACTACTCGAATTGGCGATAATATTCACGCAAGACTATTATTGTTATTTAAGGGCGGTTTCAGACTAGCGTTTTACATGTCCGAATAAGCTCGTTTTTAGAAGCGCGCAAACACGCGTACAGGTTTGGTTTAGTGTTTTTCGTGCGTTGACGCTCATATAAACGCGAGCGAGAACATAACTTAACAGGCTGTTTCACGGAAACAGGCGCAAGTAAGTTGAATATAGCGCACGTGTAAACGCGTATGCAACTACCGTATACGCGCGGAGAGCATCGCTAGTGTAAAACCACCTTAAGCAAAGATTACAACTTACATCTCGATATCGGTCTTAAGTTTGTCGCAGACTTGGAAGGAGTTACATTTGACGAGAGCTCGACCCTCGCGGTCGATCAGACTCACGAGCTCCAGAGAGTCTCGTTGATTGCACTTCGTTACCCGCACTAAAGTTGTTATCACCTAGAATATAAGGGTTATTTTATTATTAGGATATACTAAAGACTAGTTGTCGCTAGCGGTTCCGCCCGCGATAAGTAATATGTAGCCTATGTTACTAAGGATAAGGTAATGGCGAAGGAGTTATTGAAATTGGTCCAATATTTTTTAGTGTTAATAGTTGCAAAAACAATTAGACTGCACAGATAGCCGAGTGGTATAGGTCACCACGCTAATTACCACTGTGCGCGACGTGCTGCGGGTTCGATCCCCGCATTGGACAAGTATTTGTGTGATCCACAAATGCTTGTTCCAAGTCTGGGTGTTCTTTGTGCATGTGATTTAAATGTTTGTGAAACCCCCGCGACACAAGGATTAAATTCCTTAGTGCGGGCGAAAAAAAAATATATATATCAAATTGGTTACCTATACCTTATAGCCTGGCTTGGTTTGTTCGTGACACTCCATGGCCTACGCGGGTGAAAGAGGGGGACATTCCAAGGCAATAAAGGCGCCCGAATTAAGAGAATGACGCTATCGCTAATGGGCGGCACACCATAGAGACAAATATGCACTGCATACCCTGTAGTCCCCATAATACAGATATACACATGCCATTTTAAATGATATAAATAAATTGATTGATAGACGCGCACGCGTTACCCCCCACCCCCGCTATTTTCCGTAATCCATAGACTACGGGAGTGTCACGTACGAATTTGCCATGCTCCAGTATGAATATTTATAAAAGAATGAATGTACTGTACCTGATCAAACGTGTGAGTCTCATCGTTATATAGAACGGTGCAGTAACAGTCGGGCTGGTCTAATATTTGTAGGAGATCCCTCTCGGTATCCTTTAACCTAAAACAAAGATTATTTATTAAAGTACCACTATTGACTTACCCATACTGATTTCAACAATTTGTCTGTTGTTTTACGTTTCGATCGACACGTTTAACGCATTCGGCTCTCTGATTGGTTAAGGCTCTAGACAGACGGAGCCCATATCAACTGCAATCCAACAATTGTGTCAACTGCATTCGAACTGCACCTGAACTGCAATTTGCGGTTGAAATGCGGTCTGTCTGTCTAGAGCCTAAGAGTTTGGAGTCGGCCAATAGGAGCGGTGAACGTCATAAATGTAATATGAACATGTACTGAGCGCATAGATTGCCTGTATAAATACAAGCCTATAGTCTAAAGTTGCAATATCACGGATCACACCGCTTACGACAAACACACCCTGCGCCCTGCTCTGTGTGATTTTTAGAATTGAACCCTATTTCAATCAATGTAGGGTATACTTTAGAGCACCGGCACCGGCGTAGACTGTATACGCTGCCACGGATACTCTTCCCATGATGCGTCGGTGCGGACTGATCCGCCTCCGTCCTTAATATCACGCATCTTGGGAAACAAGCTTTACGCGTCAATGAGCTGGATCTATTTTCTCCAATCCCAAGGCCCAGCCGGATACCAACGCACTATTTGACTGGTATTCATGCTGAACTGGGACTTGATTGTCGCAGCCGTAGGGTACACTTAATTTTATTTTATTTTGTAATTAAATGCACTTTTCATTGTCTTTAGTTTACTACTCCGGTTATGCTCTAAATAATATATATATTTTTTCTATTCTTAACATATTTGCACGCTATCAAATATAGGCACAGGATAATGACCTTAGGTCGTTGGGCAGACATGGCGCGTGGTCGTGTGTGAGGAGCCGCAGACAGTACGTGAGGCACACGGAGGCCACGATCTTCATGCGCTCCACCACGTCCGGCTTTATCGTGGCCTCGGCTTGGTTGTCGTCCTCCGATGCCTGGAGAAATAGAGGTATTTTAGTCTCGTACTAACAGTAAACATTTTAAGAGTCAATTATAGTTTAAATCGTAAAAATTAGAGTTGAATTTCTAAAATCTTCTTCTTCTTATCGTGTCGATGGCAATCATATTGTGTTAGCCCAGAATTTTGCTACGAGAACTGCATTATCAGTAGCTTTCATTAAATCGTCCAGCGTGCAGGTGTTAGGGCACGAAGGACAAGATAACAGGTGTTCCATTGTTTGGGGAGTAATACCACATCTGCATCTAAGATTAGATGTGTCAATGTATCCCCACTTAGACAGATTATCTTTGCTTCGGCCAACTTGAGTCCGAAGTCGGTTTAGAGACTTCCAGGTTGGCCAAGGTAGCCCATGTCCTGCAGGGAGATTTTCTTGCGGTGGGACAAAGGGGTCAGGTAAGGTGGAGTTGATTTGCCACAGTCTGGGTCTTATCAGTGAACTTCTAGAAATTAGAACTAGAATTTCTAAAATGTATGGAATTGACAACACTGCGAAAATAGAAAATCTGGTATAAATGCTATACTTTAAAAATATTTTAATCTTAAAAGGAAATTGACATCTGCAACAAAGTAGATTTTTTTCAAGCTTTCCTTTATTGACATACTATGTGAGATAGGCGTCGTTGGAATTATCTACACGAGGCTCTTATGGGACGTTTATAGAGGCAAACAAAAATTCAGGCAAAGATATTGTCGTAGTGTTAACATTTGAACAATCAAGATATTGGTATAGCACTAAATGTCGTTGTGAAAGTCTAGCCTAACGATGAGCGGGGACAATGGTTCAATCAAACAGTTCTCAATTTTCTCGAGGTACAATAAATAAAGGTATATAATATACATACAGCATGAAGTTCACAGAACGGTTCCCTCTTCCAAGCTTCAGTGTCCCCGCAGTCGCAGCAGCCGCCGCCGCTGGACTGGCCCATCTTGTACTTGTGGTGACGATGCGCTGACACCTTGAAACATTCCACACACAGCACACATGTGTTGTCCATACCTGGAACATAAACCATACATATATATTTACTACTAGCTGTTTCTCGCAGCTCCACCCGCAGTCTCAATTTTTTTATTGATATTTGTGATGTAAGCTATCCTCTTTCAAAATGGATCAAATTGCACACGGTGTGCAAATTTGATTAAAATCGGTTCAGTAGTTTCGGAGTTCATCCCGGACAAACATTGTGTTACTGGAATTATATATATAATAGATAGATTGGTAGAGGTGACCACCCCACCACTGAGCAACGTCGTGCTGTAATCCCCGATCCCCTCATAATCCTCCATAAATCATAATCGTTTTTTTTTTTTACTTTATGCCCAAATTGCCTAGTGAAATTAATTTTACTTTATGGTAGAATTAATTTTACTAGGCAATTTAAGACATTCAACCTTTGGATCTAAAAGAGAATCATCATTGAAGGGGATGCAAATTTCCAAGCCGAGAAACGAAAATATGTTTACCTTCTGCTTGCTTTGCAGAAAAGAAGATTCATTCCGTTAAAAGTTCCTGGCTTTGAGATAGAGTGCTAATTCCTAATAGGTATATAATTTGATTATAGTGTGACTACACTACTAACCGCACTCCCTACAGCTGTAGGCGGGATCGCCCTGCTTGAAGACGCGGCCGCAGAGCGTGGAGCGGCGCGGCAGTGGCGGCTGCGAGCCATCGCTGTTGCCCCACACGAACTGCTCCAGCGGTTGGATCAGGAGCTTGGCGGCCAGCTCCTCGTCGAAGGCCCAGTCTGAAACAGGAATCCCGAAATCAAACGAGTTGAATTTAAAAAAAAATTGCTCCCTGTAATTTTAAAATATTTCGTATTGAAAAACCCTTGAAAAAATCCTTTTAGCCTAGTTTTCTATCTCCCGTATTTAGAGTAATTTCCCTCCAGGTGTCTTATAATAGTTCCTTTTTGTATGACAAAAATGTAAAACATAAAAAGGTCGTCGATCAAATTAAAGGCTACCCTTTTTATAAAATGACTGTTGGTTCTCATGGATCAATTCGATGATTCAATCATGCAAGCAGTGATTACGAGTGTAAAAATCAATAAAGACAACCTACTTAATCTTTTACATTATTGAGTAATACGAGGGATCTACTTTCAGATATTTTAAGTACCTTCTAATAAGACTAATAAGAAGGAATTTTAAGTAAGTAACTACAAGATTGAGTTGCTTCAATGTTACGAGTTTTTTAGTTATATCACTTGCGTACTATCTGTTGCTATAGCAGTGACAAGTGTTCGTCAATTGGACGACTTGTCCTTGACCTCCAATTTTAATCCAATTTATACAATCTATACCAAAATACATCGTGTACAACTTTACAAATAGAGACTTCAATCAATCAATTTACTGAGCCTATATCGGTCCAAGAAAAAGGAGGAGGGATCCCCTTGACTCCTACTAAAAAAACTGGCCTATTGTAGTTCAAGATGCGTGGAAAAGAGAGAGGGAAGGTTTTGCCCAGCTGTGGGACAATAAAGTCTTAGATGAGTGTTGGTATATCGGTCCTGTACTGTTGGATGTAGATCTCTTTGCCATCCGCATCCAGTGTAACATAGAAGTCTAATGAATTCATCCCACGTTAATAGCGCTGTAGGGATACGTCGGTAGAGGGGTGGGCACTATACACCCACCCCTCTTGAAGGGGTCCAGTAGAGACCGAAGCCTGCTGGAGTTGCGCAGAGCTTGCGTAACTGATCCCGCGGCTCGAGCAAAGGCATGGACGAGACCGGGGTGTTTTAGTCGGTGCAAGTCCAACATATCCCCACGCTGTGCCCTCAGCGTGGGTTGTAGGCAATAGCGTTCACCCCGCCAAAAAAAAAAGGGATACGTCGGTGATACAAGGATTTAAAATACCCCGGTGCTGTCCTTGCCTTTGCAGGAGGAGCCGCGTGAACACTCAAGCATGCTCGACGCAGCTCCAGCGCCAGTCCGACCCAGCTACCGTTTTCAGATCTTTGAACCTACGGACTGGTTGATGTCCCACACTACGTAGACTCATCATTTACAAACATTATGCTCTCTTGAACTCGACAAAGGGGAAACAGTGGTACTCGTAAGTAAACATATCGAGATGTTGGAGTGAGGTCACAAGAATAGTATGAGATAATCTGATTTTAGTGTAATGTGAATGATCTTGCAAATAATTTCGGTGTAATACGATTCACTTCTATTTGTTTACGTGACTTGACACATTCATTGACCGATCCCGTTGGCATTTCCTTTATTTTCAAAGACAAAGACGTCATAAAAGAGAAGAATATAATAATAAGGTACAACTGTGTCCCCATGTAAGCCTTTCAAAGGACTGGGTCTCTTCTCTTGAAGTTATCCCGTGATTTTAAAAGAGGTACAAAATTATAGTAAACATATAAATAATATATATTTAATGGGGACCTGAATCCCACTGCTCTCTGTTTTGCCTCGATTCTTAAACATCTGATTTTGTGGTAACGCAAGCTAAAATTACAGATTTTAAATTATCTGCGATAGCCAAAGCCTGAGACAAGGACCGGATCCAAGTTAACCTTGGCTACTTAAGACATGTCTTTTATATCTATTGGATACAAATAAACACATACATTTATCAGTTTCTCTCCTATCATCAGAAACACAACACCAGCATATTTACTACATACCTAGACAGGTCCTGTTGGGCTGCGGGGAGTATATCCTCGGGACGGTGACTCTCCAGTGGTCCAGGAACTGTCCCGGCACCAGACCACCCTCCTCCATCTTCGACCGCCACAGCTCCACGACGGCGTCTGCCCGAGCCAGCAGCGAGAACCTATCACACACTCACGGTAAGTTTGTGTTTGAGGTTATGTTGCACCTTGCACCGGTCACAATGATCAAGCTTCTAGTATTGAGAAGTAACAAAGAGTTTTAGCACATGTATGACGAAAATAATTTATTATTTCATTCAACTTTGTTCATTTGTATGCTTAATTTATAATTTAATAGAAGGACCTTAATCAACGATTTGACACAGAAAATGTTTTTATACAGTCAAGGTTTTGCGATACCGGTCTCGATTTTTTGTTCTTTTTTATAACTTTAGAATCGACTAAACAGTTTTAAATAACGAACATAGTCTGGCGACCAACCGCCGTGCTAGTAAACAGTGTACTGGCTAAAAAACTGGCATAACGCCACGAGAATCCATTCTATATATAAAAAACCTAAACAAGAATAAAGATCAAGAACAAATAAAAACAATATAAGTTTTAAATGTGAAAAATGACATTTATTCGTATGTTTCTAAAGTTCAAAGTTGCATGGCCTGATGACCCACAAGTCAGTGGTATCTTTACGTGAGTCATATTGCCAAATGTCCGCTACATTCCCATTATCGAGCGATACAATTTGAAAGGTAATGATTGAAAAGATAATTTATAGAGAAGCCCGTTGTTCAGCTGAAATAGGAAATTGAACGGAAACTGCTTCAGAACATGTATAACCAACCAGTCGTTCGCACGTTTTTTGTATCTCGCATAGATCCACGGGTTTTTTGTGAATGGAAAAATTCTAAATGAAACCATACCTAATGAAAATATGTACACGATTAATTAAAAGGTACATATTTTTCTTTTCTTAGAAACTTTTACTTTAAAACTAACCGACTATAGATGCTAAAATGGTTTACGAGGGTTGTGGCAAGAGTAAGCCGTAATGGTTTGACCGATAATAAAGGTTAATCCCCGCTCGCCGCGGTTGATCCATGGATGGGTAACCATTTGAAAACAGCGATATCCGCCGTGCCTCGGCAAGCACGTTTAGCCGTTGGTCATGTGGTACAATGATCTTTGATAGCCGATAAGTTATTACAATTCTGACAACCAGTCTTACTAAGGGATACTGTATTATCCAGTAAAATGAGTTGTGGAGGTCAGTTAGGCAGTTGCTCCATGTAAAATACGGCATTCAGTTAAATCCGGTAAGACTGGAAGCCCACATTAACAAAGCTTGGGAAGAGCTAGGCAGATGATATTTTTAAAATAATTAACGGTTTCTAACATAACATGTAATATTTATATATTATATTTTTATATAATTATACTGTGTTTCTGAAATGTGTTTGTTATATTTAAAAAAATTACACACTGTGTCTACGTTTCTATGTAAACTTTTCCAGTCCTGGTCTGCTAGAAGAAATTTCTAAAGAAATAAGCAGTACCCTTGTACCTATATTTTCTTTTGTATTATCCTTTGTTGTGTGTGTGTACATAAATAATAAATAAAACAGGCACTATTAATTCAAGTAACGAAAATTATTTTACCTGGATATGTTATTCGGAGTAGGCATATCCTCCCAAACATCACTTTGGTGACAGCGTTTCATATTTATTGCACAAAAACTATTATCCACTATTATATTAGAATAAGATTATTTTGTTCTAATTCAGAAACACTTATTAGGTTACAAATTGTCGCAAGTATTATTCAATACTAATTTACTCTCTCTAGAACTGCTTGCTCGACTGGGGTCATGACCCATTCACAGACTTATCTTCGATTAGACACGCGATGCAATTTACACATCCATACCCGTGTTATTGCAAGTTTTAATATTGCTAAATAGACAATGAATTGTCTCTATAACTAATTTTTTTTTTTTTTCAAAAACCGTTTGCAAGATTTACCCCCGAATAGGCGAATGCTAAAACACTTATTAACTTAACACACGTTCTTAAATGTCAAGTCGCTACTTTACACCTTAAAGTGACAGAGACAACATGAGACTTAACGGCGGCTTAAAACTAATTGACGTTTCAGTATTCGTCCATAACTTGTCTAAAATAAATTAATCTTCACGAAATATTTATATGGATGGTTCGAGCACTTCGAGCTCCTTAAGGGAAGTCTACGTTCAGCAGTGGACAATGACATTAATCACAAATTCATTTTTATTTAACGCACAAAACAACCACTGTCAGTCACTTCCTAAAATGTCCATCAAATCACAACACTACTCCTTCCTTATAATGAAGGAAAACAATCAAAATTGGTAACAGCGCAAGCCGCAAACTAAAATATCCGACACGTACCACTGTTATTTTACAAACCACAAAAATTACTTTCAACAGTTATTTTATTTTACAAACGAAGAGTATTGTAGTCAATACCGAAAGAAGAAATAAACACCAATATTGTTAAGTTCGTAGACAGTTCATTAATAATTAATTAAACAATTTGTACAGTCAACAGCAAAGGTAGATGATCAAAATCAGAAATTCGATACTATTGAACGAAGTTCGCGTCAGAACGGTGTGGCCGGTGGCGTTGAAATCGTGATTCAAAGGTTAAACATTTACTACTAGTACAGTTGCCATATATTCGTAATCAGTTTTGACTCCAAAAGTTATAAACTAAATTCATCATCTACTTTTGCTGTTAACTGTACTAGACATACGTGGAGGTATAAAGTAGACTGAAAAAAACTGATTTCTTATACAGTTACCCGAAAACTGAATTAGATTTTGTCAAAATGTTTACAAATCTAAGTTTACACTAGATTGCACAAAAGAGATCACACTGCTATTTAATATTTATATATCACGTTTATTCCGTTGCAATAAAGTTAATTATCGTAATTCGTTTGTACTGCTTTCGTGTGGTTGATTGTACAAGTTATACCTTTACTAAAGTTGAAGGGGTCACCTTTGCTCCGTTTAGGTATAACTAGCTTCTGCCCGCAACTTCGTACGCGGATCCTGTTGCTTATGCCAGCGACAACAGGGTCGTCGAAATAAAAGATCTGAAACGTCTGATGTCAAATTCTCAGAACCCGGGGACGGGAAAACAACGTGATGCGCGAGACGATTCGAGAACCTCCAGATCTTTCATTTTTGTAAGATAGCAGGAAATGCCCATCAGAACTTTTGCTCACGATCAGCGGTCAGTCGCGCATCATATTCTTCACTGGTCTCTAGAGACCTGGATGTAGATACGTAAATACGATGAGAATGCAGGCGTGCTTCGCGATCCGAAGAGGTTTCCACGGAGCGAGTTGCAGCCTGATCTTTTCGAACAGCATCAAGTCTCTCTTGACGCTTTTCGGTAGATTCTTGGGATCTTATGATCCTCAATCCTTTTTATTATTTAGCCTATTTAGCTCCTTTGGAACATTGGGAAAGATTTGACCTCTTTCATCATGGTTATAGTTTTATTGTGAAGATACCTGATCAATTAAAATCTAAGTGACTGCAAAGTAAATTAAACGCTCAAATAACATAAGCCCAAAGGCATATATTATATTCGATAAAAAAAAAATGAAAAAAAATTGGGAGTTTTGGCCAGTAGAGTCGAATTATAAATGATATACCATCGTCATCCAAAATCAGTCCGAAAGGTTATGTTATTTTATAATTATACAGTGAAATTAGTGATAGCTTTGATTTCCAAGTCAGATGTTTCAAATCTTCGATTTTTATAAGTCAACAGGAAATGCCCATCAGACCGAACCACTTTTGCTAAGACGTCATTCCTATATGTGTTATGGTGTAGCCGGGCTCTTGGAGTTCGACAACAGGTGTTCCAGATCTTCAATTTTTATACGTCAACAGTAGGGCATGAATCTCGGAATCTCGGAATATTGCAATATCGGAATCTCGGAACGTAAGTTCCGATATTACAATTCCGATACTGACTGATCTAATATCGGAACCAGTCATTTTTAATTATTTGAGTTTAAGAAAATAATATTTGTTTTAGTTCCTTGTATAGCACCGAGCGCGACAGCGCGCTGTTGCCAGCTCGCTAAGTATGCGATACGAGAGCTGGTTCCCTATTTTTAAGCATAAAATTTTATGTCATAATTTAACATGGCATAATTTGATTTATCCTAATAATAGTTACGCACAATATCACTTTGGCATAACTTTATAGGCATAATTTTTAAGGCATAATTACTTTAAGCATAACAATGTTAAGCATAATATTCTAAAGCCTGCACTCAGGGAAAAGGTAAGTTTTGGACATGTTGTGTCACTATGTAAAATAAACATGTTAGCGGCTTAGGGCTCGCCGCACCCTAACCTACTGTTACACTATTGTGCCTTAAAATTAGGGCAAAAAACAATAGCCTAAACAATACTTATGCTTAATGAAATAGTATGCCAAACAACAATTATGTCAAAATATTGTTATGCCAAATACCAATATGCCTAACTCGTTATGCCAAATTAAAATAGGACAAAAAAAATTAGGCGAAAAAAAGGGATACCTACGAGAGCTATAATAGTGTTGTCTGTCTCGCTCACTCTTTACCTGCGCGTGTAGGTACAGCGTGCCTATTTGCACAAACGAACAAAGTATCCTGTCAATCAGTTGTGCAGTTGTGCTTGTGATCTATGTAAGTTAAGACGTGTTTGTGTTCTATGTGCTATATGCAACGTCGCTTTAAAAGAGTAAGTATAAATTCTTTAACAATTGTTGTTTTCTATGTTTAAATGGTTAATTTTGAATGATTGTGCTAGCTCAAAATTAACCAAAAAGCGCCGATAATGATTATTTCGTCAAGAGAATTTTAGGATGCTAGTTTGTACTGGAGCGGAAAAAGATAATTCACCAATATTTTCCATATTCATTTCGTAAAATAAACTTGTAAAGAGAAGTTATTACAATTTCTTTACAAAAGCAGAAAAGAATTATAGCTGATATTACCTGCCATAAGTCGGTTTGCTTGTTTGTTCCAGGCCAAGGTACAGACGCCAGTACACCAAGCTACCCGAAACTGTAATTTTTTCCCAATCAACTTCGAACCTAATGCGTTAGCTATTAGCAATATAATATACCTAATTGAAATTTGACAGACTGTGGTAACTTGATGTGATGGCGTCTGTACCTAGGTTAGCTACCTATTAAAAATACTAGTCATAGTTTACGTACAATTATATATTTACATTACATAAAACATTTATTTTATATGCAGGGCTTCAACAAAAAAAAAAGAGATATAGACTACTCAGAATTTCTCAAAAAACGCTCATTAAATGTATGGGATCATTTTCATCGATCGGAAGACGGCCAAACAGCCAAGTGCGCCAGATGTTTATTGTTAATTTTGAGTTCAGAAGTTTAATTAGTAATAAGTATAGGACAATAATGACAAATAAACAAATATTTATAATAATTGTTGTTCCTAATTGTTGCTTTTGTTTAAACATTAAATTGTTGACTTTATATCAGGTAGTTTAATTAGTAATAAGTATAGGAAAATAATAAGAAATATGTGATTTAATAAATACAGAAAACTTATTTAAAAGCTACCAATTTTTTAACCAAATTAAAGAATATGATTTAACTATTTTTTTATTGTACCTATCCATCCAACCTTATTACCTCGTCCCGAATTTGTGCAATTTATGTATAAAATGTGCAATTTCTAGCAAAATAACGGAATTTCGATATTAATATCGGAATTCCGATATTGTGATCCAATATCGGAAATCAGTATCGGAATTGAAAACCTTCCGATATTACATGCCCTAGTCAACAGAGAGTGCTCATCAGGCTGAACAACTCTGCTGAGACGTCTTTTCTATATGTGTTATGGTGTAGCCGGGCTCTTGGAGTTCGACAACAGGTGTTCCAGATCTTCAATTTTTATACGTCAACAGAGAGTGCTCATCAGGCTGAACAACTCTTGCTAAGACGTCATTCCTATATGTGTTATGGTGTAGCCGGGCTCTTGGAGTTCCACAATAGGTGTTCCAGATCTTCAATTTTTATACGTCAACAGAGAGTGCTCATCAGGCTGAACAACTCTGCTGAGACGTCATTCCTATATGTGTTATGGTGTAGCCGGGCTCTTGGAGTTCCACAACAGGTGTTCCAGATCTTCAATTTTTATACGTCAACAGTGAGTGCTCATCAGGCTGAACAACTCTTGCTAAGACGTCATTCCTATATGTGTTATGGTGTACCCGGGCTCTTGGAGTTCCACATTAGGTGTTCCAGATCTTCAAATTTATTCTCTCAGCAGAAAATGCTCATCACGTGGAACAATTTTTGCTATGGTACCATTTTTGTATCTCTTATAGTTTAGCTGATCTGTTGCGGTTCTGCATCAGGTGTTCAAATTTCCAAGATAAATTATAGCCTATATGTTGCCCAGACTTAATACCTATACAACAAAAAAAAAATCATTCAAATCCGTCCAGTAGTTCCGAAGATTAGCGTGTACAAACAAACAGACAAA
This sequence comes from Plusia festucae, assembly GCA_950381575.1. Taxonomy (NCBI): domain Eukaryota; kingdom Metazoa; phylum Arthropoda; class Insecta; order Lepidoptera; family Noctuidae; genus Plusia; species Plusia festucae. Next base: position 11,052,921 of record OX494442.1, read on the forward strand.
CAGACAAACAGACAAACAGACAAACAGACAAACAGACAAACAGACAAACAGACAGAATTTTTTTTTTGGATTCGTGCTCTATAACTGTTTGTAAACCCCCCCCAATTATTATTTTTTTAATATATTCAATGTACAGACACATTTTTTTTACTGTTTTATTATATGTATAGATTTAGTTTAAATATAATTGTTTCTTTATTTCAACATAATTATGTTAATTATGTAGCACTAATACGATCAAATAAACGGTCGTTGCCACCTCGCAAGAAATGTCAATAAAGACATTTTTTGTATTGTATTCGATATTCCTTCGTAATTGAGTTGATCATCAGTCATTATTATCTGAATTTAGAGAGGGATAGTTTAGTTTTTATTTTCAGTTCTTCGGTTTTATTAGGAGTAAACCAAAAAAAACCTTAAGAATAACCTAGTTTCGAACCTGTAAGATACCATTCACTATTCAATCCACAAGATCCTCAAAAAATTTTCATATGACCTGTGGGAATTCGTATTTCGCCTTTAGTTCATAACTACTGAATAATATTAAGTTTGTTTATTATTTAAATAAAAAATGCTAGACATATTTAAAAACCTAGAGTTGTAATTTAACGAGCATAATTCGCTGACACACAATTATATTATTAACAACAAAATATTCAATTAATACTAATCAGATTAAGCTACGTAAGAATTCCATTTTTTTTAAATACAACGTGATACAAAATACCCCGTAAAAATTTAATTAATTATCAAAGCCAAAAATGTTGTCAACCCCAGTAAGCTGTCATGTCAGGGAACCAGATTATTTAACAGAAAGGTCTACCTATTTTACCTAATAATTGTCTACTTTAATAGGTTTTATATTTTTACGGGCTGTTATAACACCCTGTATTAATACCTAAAACTATCTCATCATTAAATTAACCAGTTTGACATAACGACACCTAGGTACTGATTTAATAATTTAACGAAATACAGGTTTTTAATTTATCTAAAATATGTACATACATATTATAGATAAATTACATGCAGACACAGGACAAATGATCGTGCTTATCACACAGATTTGTTCAGGGTGGGAATCGAAACCACGACCTCCGGCTTATTTTCTAATTTTTATACTTTTTAGTGTTTGACAGTAGGACTTTAAAATAAACTACATAATAAATAAACAAGTTATGAGTATGACTGGATGGGTATTCAAGCAACCGAAAAAGAGATGATGGATTTTGAGAAAGATGATATGAGAAAGAAAGGAGTGGATGTCGCGATGACGAGTAATAGATTGATGGAAGGAAAATACGCATTGCGCAGACTATATGAATTGGATAAGGGTATGGAGATGATGATGAGAAGGACTAAAATAAACTAAGCTATAGTGGTAATGTTTTGTGAACTGCGTCATTTAGAGTATATTAATATGTGTAGTATGAAGCACTTTGTTATTTTAGTACGCATGAGGTGGACTGACTAATTCAAATCCATCTTCATACTCAAGATATCAACTAAATAAGAAGAAACTTAATTTTTCATGTGTAATAGTTGAATAACTAAGGCCTAGTTTTGATCCCGAGTTAACTAAACCAATGGTTATAGACTAAAGAATGGTTTCAAAACGCGTTTTTTCATCAATAATTGTTTGGCTATCAAATGATCAAATTAGTTGGAGAGTTAAGTATTTAACCATTTACTAAAATATAAAAATGATGAGTAAACGCGTTCTACCAAAGTTTGAAACTATTAGTTAGCATATTTAACCATTAGTTGAGTTAACTCGGGATAAGAAAAAAAAAGGAGAAAAAAAAAAAATTAGACGGACAGTAATTTTAATTTACCAAAACTTGACCATTGATATGAAACGACGAATACATCACGATTTATTATACATTTTGTTCAAGGATGACGTCATTAACCCCACTACTGAACATGGATTCACTTTATCTGGTTAGTTTGATAATTTATTTAAACAAATGTATATATATACAGCCTGTATCAAAAACACTGTCCGATCCCTGAGAGTATTATTCGGTATCATACTGCAAACACATTATATACGTAGCCATTAAATGGATTGGAGATTATTATTTTGCCCAATGAAAATATTTAAATAAAAATAAAATCTGATCCAAGGCAACAGCAACACTGACCGCTCCTCAAAGTTCACGTACTTACTACCTACAGCTTTGTGTCAAAGAAGCCACCTATGCGAGAGAAGGTTCAAGTACTGTACCACGAATACGCCTTTATTGGATCTGACAGGGGATTTGTTACATGTTGTATATACGCATCCAATATTTATCTTACTTACGTCCTAAATAAATTTTGTATGTCCATACCCAGCTATCAAACCATTTGGCAAATTTTATTCGACTTTATCAAACATTCGCCAATGTCAAGGTTGACTACAGACGTCTACAGAGAGCATCTTTACTTTAGCACGATTTATCAAACGCTCACTAAACTCGGATTGACCTATTGAGATTTTCCTTGTTCCATGACCAGAAAAAAAAAACCGATGGAGCGCGATAACAACTGTGCAATAGCGTGAACTTATTACAAAATTCGTTCAAAAAAGTTGAACGAATTGTTGGAATCATAGAATTAGAATTACATTACTTGCCGATTTGCCGCATCATTTACATCTACCGCATATCCACAATAGCAGAAGAAAATTTTGCGAATAAACACGAAATTTAAAAATCCTAACTTATAAACTTCTAAACAATCTGTTTGCTAGTCCAATTAATATCAAATATCAAGATAAAAATATAACTTATACCGGCCTATAAACGTCCTACTGCTGGGCACAAGCCTCTTCCCATATCCACAAAGAATGAGCATAGATCACCACGCTTGCTCATTGCGGGTTGGCGATTCCAGATCAAAGTTTCCCTTTACCGTTTATCAATGATATCTTAGAATGATGAAGAAAGTACGTATAACTTTGAAAAACTTTGTTACATTGGTACTTGCCTGAGTTCGATCCTGCAACCATGTGCATGCGAATCCGGTCATTGAACCGCTAGACAAAAATATAAAAACTATAAAATATAATCATCTAAACATCAAGAAAACACATTACCCCACTTTAGCAAATTCGGATAAAAATACAGACGGCGAGAAAACAAAACGCTTAACATTATATGAAGACAGTTTAATGCCAACGAGGCCACAGAATTTATAGTCCAGAGAAAAAAAAAGTAATTTTACACAGCCTAGTTTCCGAGATAGAAACAGATAAACATACTAACACGACCAGCGGGCGTGAAGTGAACCTGTCACGTGCCGTAGTGAAAGAGATGATTCATATTATGTATGTGATGTGTTCATTTTGTCCCATCTCTCTCTACTGCTTGATCAAGCATGGCGTTTAAGATTGATGTTTAAGAAAGTTACTTACAGACACCTCAAAATCATAAACCAGTCCAGAAAAGACATTTTAGCCTAGCACTGAACTCCATAAAATTTTCATATATAGCAATCTGGGCACAGGCCTCTTGTCATAAAGAGAAGGATAGAGCACAGATCACTATGCTTGATTTTGCGTTGGTTTACAAACTTTAGCGATTTTACTAAGTGTTGATCCAGATGTTTTTCTTTATTATTTTTAACATCATTAATGTAAAATATAAAATGTTTGGAAATATAAATCTGAAATCGACAACCCGCAATGAGCAAGTTTGTCTCGTTCCTTCTATATGAGTAGAGGTCTGTGCCAAGCTGACATATAGGTCGCTATATATATAATCTATAGTAAGATTGCTATCGGCATCTTATTTCGGATTTTTTTTTGGAGTTCATTGCTCGGCTAAAATGTATTTTCTGGAGTGGGTTAGGAATTTTAGGTGTCTGCAAGTAAGACATTAATTGGACGGAATTCTGATTATTACCGCAGGCACTGTAAATCCGAATTTAAGTAAATACCAGTTGATCGACATAAACGATTTGATTTGTTACTTCAAGGATTAAATTGAAAATAGATGTTTCATAAAATGATATAGCTAGTAAGCTTAAAAAAAAACAGGGTTCCATAAATACTGATCATGGCACTTTATCCTTAAGTAGACTTGTCAAAGAGCTGTATAAAGTAATAACCTGACCGAACTAATATGAAATACATATTTAAACTACTCTAGACATAAAAAGAAACAGAAACATATTAGCAGTACTTATCAATCTAACAATTGACAACAATCATAAAGACGAAAATAGATCAACATAAAACATACCGCGACGTTATGAACTGCAACCTCGCTTGAATGAGTTCAGTGTCACCCTCAAGGTCTAAGGGAACAGGTAGTGATGCTGAAGAGGCTATTTGGCAAGCAGCCAACTCCCGAGTTTCAACACCACGAAAGAAATTTCAAACTTATTTGAATCAGTTTAAGGTTGAGATTTAAATAGAGTTGTTGTATGACCGAGTTTTCGTGGTTAATTATCTAGATTTTAGAGTAGTAATGTGTGTATGGTTGTCATACAGACGTAAGATTGTCTAGGAATGCTTATGATGTCATATGGAAACGTACGGATCTATAACTTACACCATACTTACCTACGCATAATTTTACTAAACAAACGGGAGTATGTCTAAACGGTTCTTGACAGTTCGTACGCGGTTTTACCTAAACGTTTTTAAATAAACCTAACTTAGAATAGTAACAATTATTTTATTGTAGCAGTTGCTAATAATAATCTGGAGAAGAACCAAGAAGCAAATACCAATCTTTCAAGACATGGTTATGAGATTACAAAATATGGAAATTCCAAAACAAATAATGTGTTGCTGTCAGCAGGAGCCCTTTACTTGACGAAAAACATGATTATTCAAATATAATTTTCAGAAATTGGTTAATGAATAATCGTATTACGGCTATGTGCCAAGGGTACTTCGAACGGAAATACTTGAGGCTTCCGATAATGACACACTGGTGGTTAAATCATAAGCGTATAAGGTCAACTAGTCATGGGGTGACGAGCTTCTATCACGATCCCCTCAAAGGCCCCTCTGCAAGGGGTCCTTCGAGGACCAACGCCTGCCAGAGCTGCGTTGGGAATTCGCAAGTGATCCCGCGGCTCTGGCTAAGGCAATGATGAGACCGGGGTGTTTTTAGTCGGTTAAAGTCCGACATATCAAATCCGGAAGTAAGAAAAAGGTGTAGTTTGTGTTACAGATATAATTAATGGTGGGTCCGTGTTTCACAATATTATTCAAGATAGAAAAGATGTACTAAATGTGTAAGCCAAGCGATATAAGCTTGCGTTTTTATGTTTAAATAGATTCAGGTTTTGCTTTAAACAAGTTATTAATACAAGCGTAGGCACATCCTAAAATAGTTCTAAATACGATAATTATTAAATTACGATTATGATGTAGAAATGCCACTTGTCTATAGGTGTAGGTAGATATGTAAGTTGGACTATTTCTTTCTACCATCCTTTACGATTTTCCAAGAAAAGCAAAACTTGAAACTTATCGCGTGAACGTGTAAGCAACGCTCGCTTGTACCCATAAATAATGCTATCGTAGTTTTCACGTGTGCTTGCAGTTAAGCGGGACTAATAATCCGTGTAATAGTTGTAGATACGTTATCGTTACAACGAAAGAAAATAAAACATTACTTGATAAACCCACGTAACAGTAAGCAATACTAGAAGAAAGCTGTATTTTTGTGGGTTATGAAACTTCAACCGATCAAAGAGAGAAGTGATGGATATTTCAGCATGTCTTGACAGTTAATTCTTTTCAGAACTAGTGATCCGCAGCAAAACATGACCCCGTAACGAAGAGTTTCACAGAAGTTAAGATGACATTAAGGAAATCCAACCAGACTAAAATAATTTGATGACATTGACACACAGTTGAATTTGAAACTCCTCTTCATCCTTGTCTTTTCCCAAGCTATGTTGGGGTCGGCTTCCAGTTTCACCGTATTTAGCTGAATACAGTATTTTACAAGGAGTGACTGCATATCTGACTTCCCCAACCCATTTTACTGGATAACAGATTATATTTGTCAAAATAATAATGACTTGACAAATACCTAAGGTCTTCGTATGACAGTTGGGAACAACGGCTTAACGTGCTTTTCGGGGCACTGAGGGGTACCGCTGTTTACAAATGGCCACCCATCCACGGACCAATTACTGCCAACGCGGCACCTTTATTATCGGTCAAAACATACGACTTACACTTAGCCACGAGACCCACTCTCACACACAGGACAAACTATTTGTCATTCGTATCGTATCATTACGTATCTCTTTTCTCAATCAGAAATCCACGGTCTTGCTTGATCGTCTTTCTGAAGTGATAAAAAACCTTAGATTCGACCTTTCTTAGGTGGCTCTCGGTTTCTCTTCGGCCTTCAACAAGACAATAGGCAAGGTAAAACTATACTAGATGCAATAGTTGTATGACAATAGGTATACAATATGCAGTGGCGCGTTCTAGTTTAATCAAATGATTTCCCAGCACAATACCACGATGGCATGCACTCACGTCTATAGGGAATGTGGTAACGAGAAGGCTGGATATAATGCGATACCATTTGCGATGGAGGTTGTTTTAATTATACAACGGAAATTAAATTGAGGTTACGGTTATGAGTTTATTTATGTATTACGAGGTAAATTAGGGTTTCAGTTTTTGATTAAGGATGTTATCAGTTTGGATAAGAAAAGTTTGAACGACGAAAATCCACAAAATCAAAATAATTGAATCATATATTTTTTAATTTACTTAAATCTAGCTGTTGTCCGCGTGGGTGTTATTCCATATAGAGTAAGATCCTAGAGCGATCAGACAGATTTATTTTCACATGGATTGTTTATTCTGAGTATTTAAAGTTACATCCATGTGAAAATAAGTTATGTCTGATCGCTCTGGGATCTTGGACTAATACTAATATACAAATCTTTCTAGTTTACTATATTAGTATATGTAGACAAACTCATGTTACAAACTAACATGAGTTTGTCTACATATACTAATATAGTAAACTAAGTGTTAGACAAACAAAACAACTAAATTAGCGTCTAAATAAAGATAGACAATTTATTTTAAAATACGTTCTGAAATCAGAGGCTAGCTACAATTCACTGGCCTGTTGGTCTAGTGGTTCGTGACCCTGACTGCTAAGACGGTCGTGGGTTCGATTCTTACCCAGGACAAATATTTGTGAAATGAGCACGATTATTTGTTCTGTGTCTGGGTGTAATTTTTCTAAGTATAATATGTGTGTATTTAGAAATATATTATGTTTATCAGTTGTCTTGTTGCCTAATTTGGGATGAGATGGCCATGTGTGAGTTGCCCCAAGAACTTTATTCTTTCTAATTAAAGCTTAATTCTAAATAATAAAGGCTATTCTCCACTGCGGCGCACGCGATGCGAGATGTCTACGCCACATTGGGTGTGTGTCTGCTAGTTCACGTTTGTTGTGTTTAATGCGCAGCGTGTCCGTGGGCCGCAGTTGAGCTGCGTCTTAATTTAGGTATCAACTGAATCAACCTCTAATATACAGAAAACAAAACACGTATTGAGCTAGATTAAATGTTAGTCATAAAAACACTAATATGGATCAAAAATAATAATCATTGAGCAAAGAACTATTATGAATTGTGGTGCTAAAATTAATTTGTGCTATGGGTTTATAGGTTTATTTTAAGTGGATTTGTAGAGATCATTGAGCAATTAAAAAATCAATAAACTTACTGACATTTAGCAAAATCGAGATAAAAAATTGTCTGCAATATTGAAGATCATTGTATTCATTTATGTAAATATATTCATAAGGATATATTCGCGAATTTTAAATGTAGCAGGTAGGCTGCCATTCTAATTAGCCTGCGTTAGGTAATCTTAAATGAATTGCTCTATTTTCTGTTGTTAATTCTTTCTCTTTAAGGACCTAGTAAGTGGCCTGTGCCCAGCATTGGGAAGTTTATTCTTACAATTGAATTGTATTTTATGCTTTTCTCATGCCTGGTTGTCGCCCAAAAAATTTTTTTGTAACAAAAATACTGACCGACCGTTTTTTTTTAATTCTTTCACCATAAGATTCCTTGAGTAACAAAGGCAATTTTTTTTTTAGAAAAATTAGACACCTCCGTCTGAATCGCGGGCTAGCAGGACAAAATAAAATAGTAGTATTTGCAATAGTAATAATATTTTACTAACTTAATCCATGAAATAATTAACTGCCTTGCTTCGGTCACCAGAAATTCAATAACGGTCATATTAACATCGGTCATAGCTGATCGACGATCAAAAATTCTTGATTGCGAGCCTATAACGTTCTAGGTACGGTTTAATACAGCAGTGAAAAAACTAACGTCTGTGTAATCATAAAACACGTTTGTTTTCAATAACTAAACAATAACACATGGAATGTACGGTGATATCATCGCTAGCTTTGTTATCAATCATTTATGTGGTTTTACAACGGTGCACAGGTAAAATACTAAAAGGAAATAATTTGTATTGGGTATCACAATCATTCAACTGTGGCACAAAAATGGCATTCAAACTAAGACTAGATATTTATAAATTTCGCCCATCAAGCAGGTATAATCCACTTTAACCTCTGACGACCTTGAGGTCAGGCCTGCGGGTAACAGGGAGAACAGCCCGTCTCCCGACCGCTGTCAGGCCAAGGAGGACACGAACGCGAAATCCTACGCGTTTGTTCTAGAAAAAGTTAGGGGTGGACCTCTGAGAACCGAGGCCTGCTGGAGCTGCACTGTGAAATGCACGAATGACCCAGCAGCTCTGGGTAAGGCAAGGATGGGGTGTGTTTAATAGGTGAAAGTCCGAAATATCCCCACGTCGTGCCCTCGGCATGGGTCAGAGTCATAAGCTTTTCACCCCGACAAAAAAAAAGGTATTTAGGCTTATAGATTTGAATCGCCTCGTCATTTCACCCAGATGAAATGAGAAGACAAAATAAGAGGAAATTGTCCACCTTATAATGAACTATATCACACGGTAAACAAACACGATCCTTTTCTGCCTAGCCTTTTCCCAAGCTATGTTGGGATCGGCTACCATTGTTACCGGATTTAGCTGAATACCATATTTTACAGGGAGCGACTGCCTATCTGACCACAACCCATTGCTGGCATAGTAAGACTGGCTGGCAGAATACCCAGGTGAACCAAATAGAATATATGTATCACCAAGTCACAGGTCTGCGTCTGAGACATTCTAGCAAAGTGATGACTTCCATACTGTAAAATTCAGGTAATAAATCTTTTATGTTCTTTATGTAGATAGATACTAAAGGTTATTGGTTGAAAAAATCAATATATTTATATATATTAGACGACCTCCGTGGTCGAGTGGCGTACACACCGGTTTTCAAGGTGTCGCCAGCTCTGAGGTCCCGGGTTCGATCCCCGGACGGGTCAATGTAGAAACACGCTTTTCTACATTGTCTCGGGTCTGGGTGTTTGTGGTACCTTCGTTGTCTCTGATTCCATAACACAAGTGCTTTAGCTACTTACTTTGGATTCGGAGCAATGTATGTGATGTTGTCCAAATTTATTTATTATTATATATCTACTTTCTATATATTTCATACTTTTAATACGTGCGCTACTTCCGTGTAAAAAATTGTCAGTACGATTAACTACTCATGCCGCAATGCCGAATACGTATTGTTTTATCCAAGCCGGTAAACCAGAATTCTTTATAAGGTTGTGAAGGTAACAGTATATTACATACTTTAAACTACAGCCTCCATGACTAAATGACAATAAGAGAAGGCATGGCACTGTCTCGGTAAACCATATTAATAAACCAGAGTTTATATAATACTAGCAGACCTAAGGCATAAGTTGTTTTGCCATATTCTGGAGACAACCACACTCTTTAGGGTATAAAATGGCCTACGACCTGTTCTCAGATCTCAGACTTACCAAATATACACAAAAATATCAGAAAAATCGGTAATACCGTTTCGGAGGAGTTCTATAACAAACAATGTGACACAAGATTTTTATATAGATAACTAGCAGTACAAACGTATTTCTGTCATATTAAAAAAATCTGGATAGAAGGCCACCCTATCCCTTTAGGGGTGTGAAAGATAGATATTGACCGATTCTTAAACCTACCCGATATGCACACTAAATTTCATACAAATCGGTCAAGCTGTTTCGGAGGAGTTTGGGAACAAACATCGCGACACGGGAATTTTATATATCAGAATATTATGGACAATATTTCACTACATGACATGCGAAGAAGCGTATTGTTACAGTCAACGGCATCATGAAATATATTTTGAAACTAGTTGCCCGGACAGACTTTGTTCTGTCAAAAGTTAATAGTAAAAAATAATTAATAAATGTAACGTTTTTTCGAGTGGTCACGTGTTTTTTTTTTATTGTATTAAAACCTTCTGCTACATTATCCCTGAGTAACATAGCCTATATTTATTAAGAGCAAAAATTAGGGACTGAGAGCGAAATCGTGGGCTTCAGCTAGTTACAATAAATTACCTGTCATCAATATCCAATAAGGTGTAATCAGTCCATTCAGTTTTATTACACAGAGAGAGTAAACCGCGATAGACACTGTGAATTTTATGCACCAATTCTAACAACAAATTAGATTCTATTGAATCTATTTCTTCACTTGCACTGCACTCTTTCACATCCATAATTTACCACAAATTCAATTTAAGTAGGTATTACAAATTCATTGCAAAAAAGAAAAAGAAAAAAAATTGGACAACCGAAATATAAATCGCGGAGAAAATAATGTAACATATCAATGAAGGATAATTCTGTTATCTGTTAGGAAATGTAGGAAGTCAATATAATCTTATCGGGATAACCTTAAAACATTATCGATGTAAGTATTTGTAAAATTGTCCCCGAATCAATATCAATGTTATTGATTATTCAAATCAGTTTCGTTATGTGAAGTAATGCCTTGCGAAATGTAATTTTATCATGAACAATTACCTAATGCGACAAGGAGACAAGGCGAGTAGTATTTTTTAAAACAACGTGTAGGTAATTGGGATGTTATGTGTGATGAAAAGTAAATTTTTCTGGAGTGGGGGCTTATGACAACACAAATTCGCAAAATTGTAGCAAAATTTCAGTTTACTGTATCTAAGCCATTATTTGTCAAAAGACTTGTATAATATTTCTTCATTATCTAAAAAAGAGATATAAAGAATACTATCCTGGTTATCGAGGGTTTATCATCGGATTTCTCCGAAAGGGTAAGCAAGTGTGTTCCATCGTTGTACGCTTATTGGCCATAACGTTTGCTAACTAAATGGATAATTACTTAATAAAAAAGACTGAGAAAACGAAAATTTCGTCAATAACCAACGGTACGGGTACAGTGAAGCACAAACATGGTTTTCGCTGTAAAAGATTCCAGATCGCCTCCACCATAGAACGTGGATGTGGACATGTAGAAAACTCTGTAATCCTTAGATGATCAGTTAGTATTTCGAATTGCCAAAAGTATTGACGTGCTACGTCGAACGATATAAATAACTTATGTAATAAGCGCTACTTATGCATGCGTCATTCTTGAGAATAGGACTCGTCTGTCTAGACATTTAATGAAGTGCTTGGAATATAGTCTTGCTCATTGCATTATGAGAAAACCGTAAAGCAATATTATTTCTTTGTGGGTGTGTTTTGTATCTAAATTACTTACAGTCCCTTTCCAGGACACAAGTGTCGTCTTACTCCAGGTTACCTGATCTGGGCCACTTCACAAAAATACCTGAAAAATCTTCTTCAACTAAGCCTTTTCCCAAGCTATGTTGGGGTCTGCTTCCAGTCGTACTGGATTCATCTAAATACAGTATTTCAAATGGAGCGACTGCCTATCACATCTCCACAACCCGTTTTACTTATCCGATAGTAAGACTGATTGTCAGAAGTAATGACATAATGACTGTCAAAGATTACCGTATGACATTCGGGACCAACGGCTTCACCTGCTTTCCGAGACAGGAAGGGATTGCGATTTGTTTACAAATGGAACAGAATACAACCCATCCACGGACGGTCTGCGAAGAACGCGGCTTGATCTTAATTATCGATCCGTACGGCTTACGCTTGGCCACTATAAAGCCGATAATAAAAAGTTTTTTTGATAGATATACATTTTTATAAGGTCGAGTCTAAACCATATATCACGTCAATTTATTCAACCAGTTTCCGTCCCGAGTTGTTAGTGGCGCTTTTTGCTACGAACAAATATTTCATCGGTTCCATTCATCCAGTTAATAAGTTATTCGAGCGTGCTAAGCACCCACTACTTCAGGCATAAATCAAATGTATGCAAGTATTTGTGGAATCAGACGCACCGGCATGAAGCGTCAGTGCGCACTAGAGGCAGGGTTATTAACGCAATCGAATATTTTGTTAATGTAGATGTTTTAGACATAAACTAAGTTCTTGTGTTTGGGTTCACATCGATAATGGTGGTTTTCGAACAGACAACTTGACGACAAGTCCGACAACTTACCCATAATGTCAAAGTGTGTTTTCGAAATCCTCCGAAACGGTTTTTTTTTGTATATTTGGGAACGTGAATTCCTAGAATAAAACTTACTTGTATAAAGTAATTCGTAAGTTTGACATTCTGAGGTCTTAACAAAGCATATCTCGTGGTTGATAGATGTACATAATTGTACATCTGAGATCAAATGCTATGTGGAAACAGATCGGTACTTAATGACATTTCCATGATGCATCCCTAAGTAAGGAAGTTTGAACTGTAAAAAAGATGTACGCGACCCATTTAGATGTGTTGTTGATAGTCTGCCAGAAGACCTAGTTTGATTTCGCGATTAGGTCCTCGTTCGCTCACCTCTGATAGTGTCATTAAATATTACACACTACAATGTTAAGTGTTTGTTTACTCGTAGCTTTTTTAGAAGCTGATTTTATTTCACTACTGTTCAATCATAAGTTCTAATATAATTTTGTTTTCTGAGGTTTACGCGAATGTAAGACAATGAAATAAAACTACTTTTTAAGCGGATTCTATCGCAGTTTGTTCCCGACGTTTCAACGCTTTGCAGGTTGCATGGTCACGGCAGACTCGAGTCTGCCGATAGAATGCGTTTAAAAAGCAGTTGTTGTTGTTTCTTTAGTTATTACAAAATGTTTTTTTTTGGTATATCTCCAGTTGCTTTTCCATGTACCGAGTTTCTGACTCAAGAAAACAATATTTAGATTCAACATAAAGAACGTATTTAGGTTTTACATTCGTAATTAATTAAAATCATGTTCATGTTTAATATGGTTTTGGTCATGTGTGGATATTACCTATACTCCATTTATTATAGCATTAGAAAAAAGAGGCTCGCAGAAGCAGGAATTGAAAACATTTTATTTCAAAGAAATTCTTTTAAGTACTTAAATAAACGAAATAAAACTTTTTTTTTAATTACGAACGGTAACAAAACAACCACAAAGAAAAAACAGTAACAAATAACAACAAAAACACGAAAATTTGGGAATAACAAAAAACAAGTCGCAGCATTCACAAGTGAATGACATAATTATAATGACAATCAATCACTCAATTTCACAGACTACGTCATACCTATACCAATAAAATTAGAAAAACCCAACTGTACGAGCTTATCAAGGGATTATTAGACATTTAGATTTGTTAGGATAATAGTAAAACGAAAAACGTTCCAGTATTGTTTATCACTGCTTCTTTTAGCTTTTTAGGATTGACACTCATTTTAGATTGGAATGAAATATTATTATATAAATGAAAGCCACATAATTTGTTATGAAAAATGGTTAACATGATTACAAATAAGTGTGACAGCTGGTATGTAAATAGATTTTAATTTATAGGCGTCAATCGTAACTGTAACAAGTTTATTGTACTTTTGCAACAAAGTGTGTATTATAAATAACCTTTTTTAACTTCTGTCTAATGCTATTTTAAATGGAGTATAATTAATTTTTTCTCAAGTACTTTCAAGATTTTGCGAGCGAAGTGCACGTGTATCCTTGTTAGTTTGATTTTGTGTTCTAATGGACAAATACTGAAACGTCAATGAGTTTAAAGCCACCGTTTAGGCTCATTCCATTTCCACAATACGTACAATAATGGTCTTTAACGAAACTTTTGAAAGAAACGAAGCACATTTGAATGAAATTGTCGAAACCTAAGAAATTTGAAATAATTCGAAACGAAATGCGTCCTCGTATAAAAAAAAAACTGAACAAATTCCGCTTAGTAGAACATTTAATTAAATAACATATCTTCTTAGCAAATTGCATAAACCAACTCTTGGTTTCTGAAAGGTTTTCAATTTATCTCTTCTAAATTCTCATGTCGATTAATGCCAATGGGTGACCAAAATACTTGTTAGTATTACCAACAAATTGCACTAAACCATTCACGATTTGATGTGAGATTAGCCAGTCTTCCTCTCAGAACCTGTAGATAAATGGTCTTTGCCGCCATCTTTTCTGGCTTGACTGACACATGTCACTCACCTGTCAGTTGGCCTCATGTCGGAGGCGTCGTCCTCCATAGATTCGTCTACGACCTCCACCTCCAGCTGCACGGGTGGCGGGGAGCTCATGTCCCTTGGTCACCTGTTGTATCACCAATCGCCAACACCCTGAAATAGATTATACAGCTCAAAATATGTAGGGCGGTTGGACAACTGTTGGGTCAAAGGTTTGACCCAAGTTTTGGCCCAAGAATTCAAAAATTAATAGCTAATGCCAATAATCACAACTTTTGACAACATTTCATTTATGTAATGAGCAACGTGGTACTTCTTGGTTGAAAAAGAAAATTATCCATCATTATTTTTTGTAATTTGATCTAGGTAAGTTTGTCCTTATTATCATGTCTGATTTTTGTCTCGTAAAAATCGGCAATTTATAATAGTCAACTATGATTATAATACCAGCAAGTAACTGACCAAATTCTTTTCACAGGGAAGGTAAGAAAATTCTTCAATGAAATAAAATTGTAAGTTAGCAATATTCAATAGCAATGCAAATAAATAAATAGATATGACTCACTAGAAACAAATAAACGAAATAAAAAACTAACTTTTGAACTTGTAACGGAAAATTCATGAACAATGTCATGCGTATGACCTCTATCGGGCATCGCACTTACAAATTACTTAGCATTTGAACTACAAACAATTTGTATCAGATTTACATGTTTAAAAATCTACGAGTCGATGACCCCGAATGTCTATTCAACAATAGCGAATGGAATTCAACAGCTGGGTTTGGGTTGTTTCGGGAAATTTCGATCCACTGAAAATGCACTGCATACTGTGTGATGGTTTTGAACTTTTGATCATAGATAAAAGAAAGAAGGCTTTGATAGTTAAATCTACAAGTCGTTAACTACCTATTCTGTCAGTGAATTTATCAAAGCTACCGATATTCTTAGAACAGGTTCATGGAAAAAAATCGTGGCAATATTTCTAAGGAGAATGGGCAGCAGCGTTGTAGAAATGAAAGTAGACTGCAGTCACCAACCTGCTTGCCCAGCGTGGTAACTAGGGCAAACACCTGCTGGCGCGCCACAGCACACAGCCTACAAAAGGAGGATCGGGTGTAGTGGTGCAACATGGCAGAGGCCTTGAGGTGGGAGTGAGCGCTGCAAATGCTCACTGCCTCCTGGCTGATAAAAAATATCGCAAAGCATTTTTGAAGTACGCACTGAGCGTTTGCAGCGCCACAATCAAAAGAAACGCTACCTAAAAGAAAACCCCTAGGCAATATAAAATGAGCCTGCATGGCCAAAGTCTCTGACCCTGTCAGAGGGATGTACGCTATTCTCCATAAAAAAAAAACATGGGAGAGGCCTAGTATCAATAGTTCTAAGAAGGAATTTTTAATTTAACGACATACAAATCAGAAAATAAGAGACGTTTGCAGCTGCATATCGATTTCTGAGATCATGAACGATTGATGAACAGACCTCCTAATTCTAAACTATTCGTACAACCATGGATATAAATCTACATTTATTCCTCATAGATTGCGAACAAAGCGCAGAACTAAAGACTTTCATTTATCCAAAGCTTCGTGTACTTAATTGGAAGGTTGAATGGTAAGCTACAGCTAGCTACTAAGCAACGGACTTTAATGCAGTTTCAAAAATAGATAGATTAATTCAAGAGAGGTTTTGTTACATGCTTAATTATTTATTTATTTATTAGGATTTGGATCTCCACCCAAGAAAACACAGAAGCAAATTAAAAAATAAACGATACAGATGGCTCTTTTATGTGTGCTCCATACTCCTCACAGCATGCACATTTAGTTAGGTGTGAACAAAGTTACAATACAAAAATTGAGAAAAACTGATGTTGAAAATAGATTAATAATACAGATATATAATTATATGTATATAATAAATTAAACAAAATATTTTGATCGGATTTACTTATTTGTTGAAGTATTATAGACTAATAAATAACTGTCCTACCTATGCGATTGCAAAGCCAGGGTCCGCTATTATATATTTTAAACGGTTTATAAGGGCCCCTAACTACTTGTGACACGAGAGATTTATAAACGAAATATGTTAAAACCATCGAACATTTTCCTTTGCCAAAATTTGACCCAAATACTTAATATGATTAACAGATACTCGAACACTCTAAATCTTGTAAAATATTAGTATTATTAGCAAATACCACACTCATTCTCGTTCTATCTCAATTTCGCAAATAGCTTTGATGCCGATGAACCCATTAATTTATTTTTATACAAGTTGTGTCTGCGGCTTCGTCCGTAATATACTCGAGATTAAAGTTAATATAAACAAAATTTGAACTGGCAATGCTTTGCTGTAGATTCCGGATTATTATGGTAGGAGCTAGTGATGGTATGGTGGTTGAAGCGGCGGTAGACTAATGGACAGGTGTCGAACTTGCGAACATATGGTGGCCGGATCGAAAACCAACCCATTGCACTACCGACATGAATTCACTCGTAACAAAAGCATTTGCTTAGCACGAGGGGTCAACAACAATACTAGAAATTAGCAAAAGATATTTCTCGAGCTCAATAAAAAAAACCATCACAAAACAAAGGTACTACTTTTTTAAAACAGACCACGACCGTTTTGTACACACAGCAAACTAAATAGATATGCAGAGCACACTAACAAACAAATAAGTGTGTAAACAACGGGAATATTATATTACGTTTACGTGTGTGTGTTATCGTAGTAACTCACTTCTACTTCTCACACACTTGTCTTAATAATATTACGGTTTGATGCTTTACATCGATAGCTTTGTTGGTGTTCCTGCTTAACTACCTGGATAGCTGTGTAGATCCAGATTTCGTATGAAGACATGATGTATTTTGGCCGTTACTTTGTTCTTAGTCTTGAAATTGAACCTAGTGGCTTAAAATAAACCATTCATCAGAACAAGCTTCACATAAGTTGCATTTTTGAAGTCGTGCCATTGTAAAAGCGGAAACTGTTTTAAGACACGTTAGCGTCATACTGTGATATCGCCGGATATACACGACGACCTTGCTCGAAATTGTATACAAAAAAGGCTTGGGCAATGTTGAAAATCCTAGAGTATGAATATATTTGTAAGGTTACGAGAAATTCAGACGGAGGGCAGAATGACAACTAGCTACTTCTTTTTTTATATTAAAATCTGCTGCAATAGGCATGTTGACTGGGTAAAGAAAACGTAATTCTATTTAGTCCGTCATTTAGGTAATAAAAACTATTGCACCCCTGTTTTTGATTTATCAAATTAACAAATAATGACTTGGTTAAAGTTGGGCAGTGGGGGCTCACTACGTCATGGCTCGGTATAAATTTTACCAAGGCGTGACGTCATGTGTCATTTCATCTCAATATATATCTCCGTAATTTTTTGAACACGTGAAAAATGAAAAATTACTTGTCCAATACTTTTTAATAATCTACCTGATAGACGAAAAAAAACTAAGTGCACACGCCTATTAGCTTCGAGGGTCGACTTTACTGCTAGCACTTAGGAGGCAAAACTGTAATACTCCTATAATCAGGAGCAATTTATCTAGCGTTAGCAATGACAGGTAAGGGCACCACCTGCGAGGTTCGAACATCGACTTAGTTCGTTACTAACAATTGGTCCGTCGTTTATTTTCATGTAGGTCCCACTGAAGTCATCAAGGATTTTGATGACTTTATTTTTTTTTAATTATTCAACAAAAGACAGTAAGAACATACCTAATATTAGATATGTTCCTACAAAGCCTTCCTTTTTCTTAAGATTAAATAGATTAACCGCCCAGTTAATATAATGACTAGGGCGACAGACTTGCGATCATGTGGTCGCGGGTTCGAATCCCGCCCTTTACTCTACCAACGTGAACCCACTCGTAACACAAGCAATTTAGCTTAGTACGAGGGGTACAAGTATACTAGTAATTGGGAAACACATTGCTAAAAAGCATTAAAAAAAATGTCAAGTAATTTACATTTATAAAAAAATGAAAATTTTTATATATTTGTGATGTAAGCTATCCTATCTTTCAAGTTGGATGAAACTGCACACGGTGCGCAAATTTGATTAAAATCGGTTCAGTAGTTTTGGAGTTCATCCCGGACAAACATCGTGACACGGGAATTAGGTAGGTATATAGAATATCTAAACTCAAAAATAAAGAGATTTGTTAAATTTATCGTATCGCAGTATGCATTAAATACATAAATAACCATAATTATTGCAGGTACAAATTTATTTGCTACAATATTGTTGTCTAACTATACAGTACAAGTCACTATTAGGTCACTTGTCGAAGTACAGTCAATGACCTTGAACAAAACATCTTCAGTCATACTTTAACAGCTGAATCATTATCACAATGACCAGATAAGTATTCAACTGTATTTAAATCTATATTATTGTTTAAATGAAACCTAATATCAATACTAGCTGTTTTTGTTTACTCTCATAATAGTCCTTAAAAACGGAAAAATACTGGATGCAAGTATGAGGTAGTTTTTGAATTAAGCATAAAATTAAAACAAATAAGAATTGAGAAAAGAGAAACTAAGCACTTTAGAAATATTAACTTTTAAACTAAATGGACTGTCTAGGTGCATGGTTCCAATGCATCATTCCAATAAAAAAGAACCAGCAAAAATCTCCATAGTACTAAATTTTAAAAATATGATAGTAGTTAGAAAAAAAATTATAGATATATATTATGCAATAAAGTTGCATAATATATAATTATTATTCATAACATGTTGTGACTAGTTGTGAGCAATGATATGTCATTAACCTTACTAGTTTAGTAAAAATGAAGTGTTTGTTTCAAACAAAGTTTTATTATTATCGAGATAATGATAAAACATATAAAAAAGATAACTTCTAAGTAGAGGTTTCTTACAACACTTATAACTCGACTTTAAAAGCGGCGTTAGCCCTATGGCTATGGCGTCGGACGTGCGAGCATGTGGTTGCGGGTTCAAATCTACCCATTACACTACCGACGTGAACCCACTCGTAACACAAGCATCTTAGCTTAGCACGAGGGGTTAAGGCAATTACTAGTAATGTGCGACGCACATTGCTATTATCTTTAAAAAAAAACTCGAGAATGGGTAGACCATTTTTCATGATTCTAGATTTGTTGTATTCATTTTTATATTCAAAACAATGGAAAGTGTACTCAAAATCTCAATTTTCCATTGTTTACGAGAACAGGGAGACATGTGCAACTGCAGGATGCCGCGTGTTAATAATAATTATATAACACAAACAATATATTTCATCAGCTTAAAAGAAAATGTTATTTCATTAAGTACTTATGTGATTACATAATTTTTATATAAAAAGCGTAAACCACAAGATATAAGATGAAATATTAATAAAATTTAAATAGGTTTATTACTATACTTTAATTCAAGTCCAAGCGCAAATTCATTAATAACTTAATAAGTAAGAATTTATGGTGAAAATTATTTCAGACTTAACATTACTAATTCAATAATTTTGAAATTATTTTATTCAAAAACAGAAGATATATGTACTATTTTTATTATTTTTTTATTTTACACATTACTTAAGGTACTTACAAAGGCAATTACATCATTTAATTCTCAATTAGGTACCTAATATCTTATATAAAAGCCCACGTCACTCACTGACTCACTGACTCACTGACTCACTGATTCTGGAACGCTCGCACACTATGATAATTTTTAAAGAAAGAACACATAACAAAGAGTTTATCATAAAAAAGTTTCAAAAACAATATTTTCGCGAAACGTCAATGACTGAAGAAAAGTATTAAGTTTTGTTATGATTCAATCAATGTATAATACTTTACGCGCGAGCGAAGCCGCGGGCAACAGCTAGTATCTTATAAGAATAATAATGGGAAACGATCATAATACAAACAATAAATTGTCATGTGAAATTACAGAAAGAATACTTCCACCTTTACAAGAATCTAGTTCTATGACATCATCTTAATGTCATACATATCATAACAAGTAGGTGTTTTGAATATTGTTTTTGAATAAATAAATTTAAATAATATAATTAAGTAATCACTACATGCAAGAAGAAAATGTGGTGATCAATGCTCATTCCTTCTCTATATAATTATGGGAAGAGGCCTGTGCCCAGCAGTATAACATTTATAGGCCATTATTTATATTATTATAATCACTAGTGTAAAACAAAGTTATTTCCCACTGTACGTGCCTATGTAAACTTAAATCTTTAAAACTATGTAACGGATTTTGATGCAGTTTGGAGTGATGGGAAGGTTTATGTGTATAATACATATGCAAAGCTGTAGCGGGTCTGCCATTAATGTATTATTGCTATGAGCTCAGTGCGCTGTGCATGCCTCATCACGTCTATATTTGCCTTAAGTTCCTTGACTGTATACTGAAACATGTATCCAATAAAATTGTCTGTAAGGTCTTTGTTTCTTTGAAACATGAATAGCCATTTAAAACATTAACCTATTCATCCCCGAGCGGCGACCGGTCGCCGCATTACAATAAAAAATCAATTGTGTCTCATTAGCGGTGATTAGAGAGATTAAAGTTAAATGATATTTAGAGTTTAGACCAGAGATTGCCCATATACAGCTCAGATAGTGATTGCCAATTTTAAAAAGTCAGTATCACATACATGCAGTGGACAGCATGCTGCTCTGACTTAAACCCCATGGGAACTGAGTTGGCGTGAAAATTTAGCAATCATAGTTACCCTTTAAAAAGGGAGATCAATACTGTTGATAAGTTTAATCTATTTCTTAATGGTGGATTAATGTTATTTTTATGGTGATGATAAGGTGAGATTAGATAGGCAAATTAATGCATGTAAGCATGGCATAATTATTGTACATGATACATAAAAATGTATGCATGGGTATTAAGTTTAACATACATAATATAAGCACATGTTATCTTGAAATTTATATGCTTAGATACCAGTGTATTTTATCAAACATTTTATAAGGAAAAACAAATTTCTTCTTTTTAATATAATTACAGTAAAAAATGAGTTATGAAGATGCTAATATGCATGTGCAATGATTGAATGCAGATCTATGGTTGTCATGTCGGTGGTGTTGTAGGTGTCTACGTGTAGTAAATAGAATAAGCAGACAAACTATTTAAGGTGTTGATAGACTCTACCGTCTATCAACTACATACTAGCTACATTTTTACACTCACAATTAGTCACAATTGCATTTCTTAGAGGACCAGTCGGTCTTACCAACATCTTAATACTTGAACTGACACAGCATTTTATACCTGACATGAGGGACATATGTACACTCACGTTTTAACCCATTAACAAATCACATTTAACAATACTAACCATTGTCTGATAGGTTTTCCGTAAATATTTACATTTGTACGCATGGAACAATGGAAAATGCGCAGATTTGCACAATCACTGATTGACCGGATAAAATTAAAAACTACGGCCTCGTATGGTTAGGAATAACAGCCGATAATACGATACCACGTTGCTGATCAATTGATTATGTACACTACAGCCTCAACTCACAACAAAAGAAAATAATCATTACATACCTTCACTTTCTCAAAATGTGTATAATCACGCAACTGTCACAGAAGTATCCACTGGGAAGCGCACAATAACACACCATCTGTGCAGAATTCAATAATAACAACAGTTCACAAATGCACTTTCATCACAAAATTTTCACGGGAGAAAAATTTCATGACCATTGGCACCAATCCACGAAAATTTTTGACGTTTCATCACAGTCCGATGAATACACATCGGTGAATTTACGAAACCAAACTATCATTTATTGCACAAAATTAATCACTTTTCAGTGAATTTATAATTAATAAAAGGTCAGGTATGGATTAGAAAATATGATTGAGCCTTTTTTCTAAACAATAAAAATAAAAATATGCAAATCTATCGACGGATGCCCGACCGACGGACGGAACGAACGATCCGATTGGACTAGTGAAGTACCGTGTAAATCGATAAACTTATAATACCGGTTATTATTTCTGATTCATAGAAAACGAACTAAATTGATAATCATATGATGAATAATATTATTTTCCTTAATCCTAACTGATCTCATAATGAATACTAGTACTAATGCAAGTAATGCACTTAATGCGACCTTTGCTCCGCAAAGCCGTGATCCGCTTTGTTAAATATACGACTATTATCCGCCTATCCCGGAATTAATAGCCTCATTCACTGTTGATACATATAGGTATATATATTGTCTAGGCCCTTAAAATTGTATATTATTTTCGTGTCGATGATTACCCAATTATATAAATACATGGTTTGCCTCAAATTAGCCTCTATTAGAAGTCACCACCCTAATACATAAATAGTTTGCCTCAAATTGGCCTGTTTTAGAAGTCTTCTGCTGTACATTGTAGGGTTAAACCAAGCCAGCTCTTCATGAATATTCGGGGAAGGCATATGTTTGTCCCAAAGACATTGTAATGTATTCTTTGTCCTGTCCGTGATCGAGTGAAAGGAATGTTTGCTGTCCTTCTGTATGTAAGCCCCTCGTGCTAAGCTAAATTCTTGTTACGAGTGGGTTAACGTCGGTAGTGCAAGATAGGATAGCTATGTGAAATCGATGGCCGTCAATTTGGTTTATTCCAAACCTCAGATTAAGAACTCATTCATATTATAGTTATTCATCTAAGTTCCAAACAGATCCCACAATCCGATTTGTGGGATCCGTTTGGAATATAGATCACTGGTGCTAATTCGGCTGTACGCTCGACTAACTTAAACTAGCACTAAAATTTTCTAATTTTAAGTTTAAGTAGTTCAAAACGCTATTCGGGAAACCGTTGTAACTAAAATTAGGAAGTGTTCTGACAGCACTAAAATCGAGTTTGACATTTCTTAAATTGAATACATGGGGTTACCCGTGCAAGAAAACGAAAAATTAAAGAGTGAATAAAAAGAATGAACAATATGGAAAATATCCAAAAATCTAATTAAAATAGCACTGATTTAATACAGTTTCATGAAAAAAGTGAATACACATTTTTAATGAACCTGTATAAATAATTAAGGTATTTTAAAATAAATACATTCGATTTAAATAGTTGTAAACAAATATCGAACAATGTTACAAATTAGTAGAATCGTAAAATCAATAGAAGTTGATAAATTCCGAAAAAGTTACAAATATTAATATATTTTATTTAAATATTTACTACTGATATTTTTGACAAGAGTATTTATAGGTACACATATTATATTAAAAAAATATAATTTTGAACATATCTTGATTAGGAAAAAAAACAACGATTATTGCATTGATCATACAAAAATAAAACAATTGATCGTGATAAAAATGATTAAAAGTTAATTAAAACAAATCAAGAAAAATAACACTGTGGTATTGTAATTTGATCCATCAAATTAAATACTTTATTAAATTGGTTATTTTATTAAAGACGCATAATTAGTAGCTGTGTGACTGTTTTAAAACTATAAATACCTACATTGTACTTAATGTATCGTTTTTTTTTTCGTTGGCTTTCGTTTCGCCAGATAAAGTTGTAAGTTCGAGTAGTTCTCAGAAATTAACTAATTTTGTAACGCGAGAGTATACGGAGAGCAATTGCATGAATGAATAAATGATTTGATTTGATAATAAATAAGTTGTACAAGTCACCCTGGTGTTGTTATTCCTGAAATATCTGTATTAAATTATTCGCAGACATCGATGAAATGGATAATATCTTAATTAATTTCAGCGATGTCTATCTATTTAATTAATTCTTTAATTCATTCCTGAAATGAATACAAAAAATTTCCTATAAAGTACCACTATTAAAAATTTGAATCGGTGACTTACTAGTTTTGCTAAATGTAGATATACACTAGATAACTCCAAAGCATTCTTCATGAGTCATACAACCACGCATTAAATAATGTAAATACTAACTTTCCGAAGAATCCACAATAGCAGCATCCACATAATTATCCATATTTATAAATACTTAAAACTCGACAAATTACACGAAAACCGTCTTAATTCTTACCTCCTAATTTTAAGTGACACCTCTGGAGGTGCCGTCTAATTTTAGTCTTTTTTAGGTTGACGTTCCTTATTTTAGGTGTAAAAAGTGACCTGCAGAATGCCGTTTATGACATTTGGACTAAATTAAGTTACTAAATGGGTTTTTAGTCCTGTCAACTTAAAATTAGTTTAGTTGGGTGATTTCTGAATAGCAAACCTAGTTTGACAGTACTAAAACTAATTTTAGTCTTAGTTTAGTGCATTTTGTGTCGGCTGAATTAGCACCACTTTCTTATTATACGTACTAAAATTTAGTTCCGAACCTATTTCTGACGGAGCCTTCTACTTAACGGAGAGTTCTAATTAGTGTTAAAAAATAGATATCTAGCAATTAACTGATGATAATTTGAATATTTTTTCATTCTGTCCATAGTATACTGCAGGGATCCGTTCGGAATAGCGTATTGGGATCGATTTGTTCTTGAGACCGTCTGGATAAAATATTATTTTTTGTCCATATTTCGAACGGATCCCACGAATGGCGTTGGATTGGATTGTGGGATTCGTTTGGAATAGGCCGTTATTTTCTGCGAACAAAAAATAAAATCACAACAACGCTTAAATATTTTATTATTTAAGAAAGTTTTTACACAACATTTAATTTCTCGACAAACTACTAGATACTTACAATACATACAAATAATATTATTGAAAACATTAATTTTAAACAATAAAATACTAATATTAAGTTGTAGCAAAACCCAGTGGAGGGAACTTATTTAGCAGTTCAACCATTGATGAGGGATAAAATGCCATAAACTTAAATCGATCGCCCATTTTCGACGGCTCAACAAGCATTTCATAAGCCTTCTTGATTTTTTCTCTGTCTTCCTCACTTTTAGCGTTGTCCATCAAGATCTAAAAAATAAGTTTTTAAACATTAAAATAAAGGTTATGATAAGAATAACCATGCAGCAAGATCATACGAATCATATACTTCACTTTTTTCTCCTACATAACGAGCTTTAACATTACATGCACAAGATTTTTGCTTATTTCAAGTTTGCAAACAAAAATCAACTTTATCAAACCCACCTTTAGTCTGGATTCAGCTTGACATCTTTCGAGGAAGTCTTTCTGTTTGACTGGACCCATGACTAACGCGTAGTTTTCGCTGGCGGCAGTTTTAGCAGCCGCTACCCTCAACTGAGAGAAGTCCACGTCAGCTGTTAGATCGCAGTGTCCAGGATTATCAAGGGGGTTAACAACCTTGTGTTTATGGAAGGCCTGAAAATTAAATACATGGACGTGAGTATGAATAATTTATTAAGTAGATATTATTCTATAAAGAATTTTGCTCAGTGAGACTGGAAGCTCATTTTGACATGGGCAAGGCAACAAGAAGGCTATAAGGGACCAGTGTAATTTTTTTTGGAAATAAAATTATTTACCAGCCAACTGTCAGTAATATTATATCAAGCAAACCACTGTTTAGACTAAAACAGTTAGCGAACTGTAAATAAAACACACTCAAAACAAATAAAAAAAAACCCCTCTACATAAATAGAGTTATTTACCACTTACCCTGAAAGTATCCCCCTTTTCTCCTTCATGACCATAATCAGCTATAAGAGCTATACCTCCATATTCATCGACCCTCTGAGCTAATTGCCTCCCTATACCCAAACTCCTGGCACTGATCTCCAGCTCAGTCCTATCTCCAGAATCAAGCGGTGGCCGGATCAACATCTTAACAGATTGGGTCTCATTCGCTGATATTCTGTAGTAGAGTTTGTCTTGACCATCTACGTCTATTAAGAGCTCTCGCCAGCCATTTTCTGTTTTCTGGAAAATGAAATATTTGCATTTTGTTTATTATTATTATGTTGAAGTTGTATATGTACACTTTGATATATTGATGATGAGCCATACATGGCTATTCCAAAATTCTAACACCATTCGAAACCAATAACTAGATATTTTAAGATGTTCAAAATATTTAAACTAGTAGGCAAGTGAAATGTAAAAAGAAGAAATGATTTTTATTTTTCAGTAGTCATGAATTTCTCAAAATGTACCATCAAAATTTGGTAGGTGCAGTATAAAATGTAAGAAAATCTGTTTGAAAAATACCTCAAACTTATGTATAGGGAGTACATCAAAGAACTCATGGGCGATGTACCATGAGAACTTATTAGGCACTTTCTTTAAATCATTGTACCAGTATACCTTAATACCGCTTACAGTTTCACCCTGAAAAAAAAATATACATAAAAATTATTATTGTAAAAAGTATTATTTAAATTATAGAATCCAATAATATAACTTTAAGAAGGGACACCTATTAAACTAAAAACTTAATAATCAATATGACAAGCATTATTTTACCTAGGGTTCAATTTCACAATATAGTTGTGGTGTGGTATAAAGAAGATCATATTTTTTTAGCATTATGGTCAACACCCATATTATATCACTTACAAAAGTAACTGATAAAATATTAAAAACACTGTCATGGTCAGTGTCACTTTACTCAACCACTTATTAACATGGTTGACCAATAAATATTAATTTGGTCAACCACATTTTATTAAGGTTGACAAAATTATATTATGTTGGAAGTATTTATTCTATGATTATTTATTATGATATAGAGTCTTCAGACAGTATCATTATATTTTAAATACTGGGTAAATCATGGGAATATTACTTCATAGTTATGTGGTAGCTCAATATCAACTTCTCTATGTGATATACATAATCTGTTAGCCTGAACTGACTGCATGGTCGATGAGATTTCAACTAGATGTAAGCTTATATCACCAGGTTGAAATCCAAGGCGTGTGATGACCTGAAATAAGAAGAAAATTGACAAATATATTACTAGGTATAACTTCCGCTGAATCTGTCAGACTGGAAGGCGACCCAAACATAACTCGGGAAAAGTTGATGTAGAAGGTTTATATCACGTTATTTGGCAACTCCCAAATTCTATATCTATGTTTACAATTACTTGTTTTGGCGATAGTGAACCACATCTAACTACAGACGCTAAGCTAAATAAATAAGAAAAAAAAATTAAGATGGCACGAAAACAAAAATTCAGGATATTAAAAACTTACCCTCAAGATATCTAATAGTAAGGTTCCTTTACCAGGGCCGAGTTCGACGATCTGTAGTGGCTTGCCTGTGCCCATTTTTTGAGTCTCAGCATAGAACCATACACCTAAAATCTCACCAAATAATTGACTGATTTCAGGCGATGTTATAAAATCCCCAGACTCACCAATTACATCTTTTTTCATATAGTAGCCTTCAGTAGGATTCGTAGCAACTATATGCATATACTCAGCTACAGTAATTGGCCCGTTGAGTCTTATTTTTTCTTTAATTATTACCATAAGACTAGGTGCCGATCCCGGAGTAGGCATTTTCAAAGTTTTTGGGTCAGGTCGTTTTACCACTTTATAAGAATTCCTTCTACATATTGTTTTAGGTATTAGCGAATTATTTATCAGCCTAAATATTTGGCGAGTATTCATTTTTAATTATTAAATTAATTGATAATCTACGACTTAGGTTAATTTGTTTTGACGTTTGTCTGTCGCTATGACAAGACAGCTGACTAACGAATTTAAAATCGGAATTTTTTAATCGATAAGTTTCCTTGGTTTGGTTATGTCGAAAAACATGATCCTCTCTCAAAAATCTCTGTTAAAATAATTTATTGGTACATCATAAATACAACAAATACCTACTAAGTAAAAAATATATAATAATAAAGACAAAACATCGGTTTTATATTATTTAATTTGGTGTCATGTTTTTGAAGGGGTTCGTCTGCTGCTGGCACAACACTCAGAAAAATATATCAATGTGCCAAAAGTCAAAGTCAAAAGTGTCAGTCAGTATCGATTTGTTACTGGCTATTGTATAAATCGGTAAATTTATTGTTATTAAGGCAAATTTAATTATTATATCGTGTTTGTCTTGATCGAATTCATAAATCTCAGTGATTATAGCGATAGTGATAAAGTGCACCCATAAATCTTTCAGGATAGTCGTTAATATTAGCATAGTAAAGGTTATGTTTTGGTATACCACGTGAATTTTACCGACAACATACGCAGTAAGACTGCAACTTTTATTCAAAACCTCTCCAGAATAATATAAAAAGATGGGGCAAATGGACGATGAGTTTTACGCAGGCGTGAACGATGCAAAAAATAACAAAACACCTGCTGAACGTAATGGTCGAATAATTGTAAGAAACATATCATTTAAAGCTACAAAAGAGGCTTTAAAAGAGCATTTCTCGAAGTTTGGAGATATACAAGAAGTTAACTTACTGAAGAAGCCTGATGGGAAGCTTGTGGGATGTGGGTTTGTGCATTTTGCAGATGTAGCTCAAGCAGAGAAGGCTATTGCTGCCACTAATAAGAAGCCCTTTTTAGGTAATTATACTGATTTAATTATTATATTTATAATCAACTATCTGTTGCCCGCAGCTCTACCTATGGTCCCCATTTTTTTTTCGTTGTATTATTCTAGATTTTTGTAAATCGGTCCAGTAGTCCTTGATTTTATTAGTTACGAACTTACAAAAATATTATCAAAGCAAAAAATTGCATCAAGAAGCAGTTAGCTGCTTTTTAACTCATAGTTTTCACTAATAGTTCTAATACAATTAGCTTAAATGTTTTTATGATCTTACAGAGCGGCCAATATATGTAGCTTGGGCAGTACCGAAAAAGTCTTACGTACAGAATATGGACAGCAATGACACAAGGCCAAAGTTCCACAGTGCTTCAGAAGACGGATACAAACCTAAAAGTAAGACCCTCATAAATAGCATCAGTACAGTAATTATGCGTATGTGTAAGACATCCTCTGTGGTCGAGTGGTTTGCACACCGGTTTTCAAGGTATCGCCAGCTCTGAGGTCACGGGTTCGATCGCTGGACGGGTCAATGTAGAAAAACACTTTTCTACATTGTCTCGGGTCTGGGTGTTTGTGGTACCTTCGTTGTCTCTGATTCCATAACACAAGTGCTCATGCTACTTACTTTGGATTTGGAACAATGTATGTGATGTCGTCCACATTTATTAATAACTACTTAAGGTTTAACTGGCCTTAGTGACCCTCACTGCTAAACTGGAAGTTGTGGATACCTACCCAAGACAATAATTTGTCTGGGTGTAATTTATCTTCAAGCAATATACATTTATGTTTATTAGTTGTCTGGTTACCATAGTACAGGCTCTGTGTATTATTATTTATTTATAACTATAGGAGACTTACAGCTAAATCAACAGAGTATTAAATTATATATTATTATAAATTAAGCTTTTTATATCGTTATTTTTTTATTCTATGATTTGTTTTTAAGGTTAGTTAGAGGGAAGGATATGCTAACACATCTCAATTCCTCATATCTAAAACAAAATAATTTATTTTCTTTAACAGAAGAACAGGTAGAAGTTCCTGAGAAGCAAAAAGAAGATAAAAAGAAAGAAAGAGTGAACCGTAATGCTCGTCTGGTCATACGTAATGTGTCTTTTAAGGCTACCGAAGAATCACTGAAAGAGCATTTTGAATCTTATGGCGACGTATTAGAGGTGAAGTTACTGAAAAAACCAGATGGGAAATTGGTTGGATGTGCCTTCGTAAGTTTTAAGAATGTACCGATGGCGAAAAAGGCTTTATTAAATACCAATATGAAGCCTTTCTTGGGTAAGTGATTTCTAGATTACCGAATCATACAGAATTTATTCCCGATCTAATTGTGTAAAGCCAAGCTGGTTCAATTTTGTATTTATTTGTAAACCATGGAAACACTTGTTTTTCTCAATAATAACTAGAAAATTGATATTATTTTTATAGCAATTGTTCAAAAGTACTCTTGGGGAAATAAAAAACATGAATTTCACATCAAAATATTGTAATAATTCATACTTGTGTTCATATTTTTACTTCAATGTGAGAAAAATCAACTTCATATTACGAAATTTCGTTTTGATAATCCTTGTAAATTTTCCAATTTGATTAAAAAAACGAACTAGGTAGGAACTGAAAGTAAATTTATTTAGTATCTCTGGGACAAGGCTTTTTGATGACATCATCATAATTTTTTTAATAATTCCAATTGTCAGAGATGTCACGTAAAATCGGTTAAAAAGGACTCATTTAAGCCATAAATTTAACCTAACCATCAATCCTAAAACTGACACGTGTGATAATTCCAGGTCGTCCAATATCAGTGGACTGGGCCGTTGCCAAGAACAAGTACATGCAGCATGTAGTCAGCCAACAGCAGGAGATGGAGGAGAACATTAAAAAGGAGGAGTCGGACAGTGATGATGATGATAAGCCCCCCCTCAATGTCTCCAGCGAAGATGTTAAGGACGAGATTAAGAGCGAAAGTGAGTTCAATGGTCTTAGTATGTTTACAAATAGTCACCCACGGACCAATCTTGGCTTACAGTTAGCCACAACCACCTCTTTAATTTTTAGACGTATTGAGGTGTTTTACTAAGTTTCAAATAAAGTGGAAAAAGAGGTAAAACGTGGAAAAGACGTGAAAAATCACGTAAATATCTCATGCGGGGATTGAACTTGCAGCATGCTAGCTTCGCGCTCAGTTTTGACCATCCTCTAATCACTAACTACCTGACTATCGACTTCTAGATGGTCGATCAAGAAGAATAATTTTAAGTTAGACCCTGTAATGAAACTGTGAAAACTGCATTTAATTTATGGCTGTAGTTTTTGCGAAATGCGCGACAAACATACATACACATAAATTAATAAAAAACGTCATCATCGTTACAGCTTTTAATATTTTATATATTGTTACGATATCTTAGAATAATTATCATTGTATTTACACTCACTGATTAAAATCGGTGAAGTGAAAACATCGTGCGGAAACCTGGATTCAATTAGAATTTTTTTTTTTTTTAAACGACGCCCGCACTAATGTAGTTATTCCTTGTGTCGCGGGGGTTTCACAAACATTCAAATCACATGCACAAAGAACACCCAGACTTGGAACAAGCATTTGTGGATCACACAAATACTTGTCCCATGCGGGGATCGAACCCGCAGCACGTCGCGCACAGTGGTAATTGGTGTGGTGACCTATACCACTCGGCCATCCGTGCAGTCAAATCTAAAATCGCCAACCCGCATTGAGCTAGGTTGGTCATAAATTTTTGCTCCTTCTTATATGAGAAGAAGCCTGTGCCCAGAAGTGGGACATTTATTGCCCGGTTTTATTATGCAGGTTCGAAGATATCCTTTTACAAATATAAACCAGACAAAAATATCGACTGTTTTATATTTGTATCGTTACCCGTTCCATTTTAGGTGGTTCAGATGATGACTCTGATGAAGAAGAAAGTGGTTCTGACAGTGATGACGACAAAAAAGTAAAAAAGCCTGTTAAAAGTGAATCAGATGAAGACAATGATAGTGATAGTGATGGCGATGATGATGAAGGTGATGAAGAGGATGACGATGAAGAAGCGGATGATGATGAAGACGTTAATGAAGAAAATGATGTTGAAATAAAACCAGAAAGGCAGAGGTACATGTTGTGTTATATTCATGTAATTCTATGTGTTACAATATAATGACGTCACTTTTAAAGACTAGAAGTTTCTATTCGGATTCATCCTAGTTCTATGCAAAGCCTGCTAATGATGATTTGGGAACTAGGACCTTGGAGCTTCTAGCGCTACGTCCAGGTCTAGTTTATTTCGTCCAACGACCTTTTCCACTCCTGTTGTGGCCAGACGGACTCACGGGACTATGCAAATGTGTCATCAGAATTTCAGACAATACAAAAACAATTGGCCGGTCGTATGACATTCAATAAACGCTTTTTCTAACCTCTTTATAATTCTTTTTTTTTTTTCAGGATAAAGCTGAATGACGCTGAAGACGGATGCACAGTCTTCATAACCAACATACCGTTTAGCGTGGACAACGATCAGCTCCGAGAGTTCGCGCAGAACATTGGACCCGTCAACTACGCTCTCATATGCGTCGACAAGATGACCGAGCATTCTAAAGGCTCGGGATTTATTAAGTTTGAAGTAAGTTTATTTTATTCTCAAACATGTGTCAAACTCCCTTACCTCTCTTCTAGTTCTTCTTTTTAGGGTTCCATACCTTAAAAGGAAAAAAACAGATCCCTTTTATGAACCCTTTGTTGTCCGTCTCTCTGCCCATCCTTCCGTCTGTCTGTCAGACCTTAGCACGGGAGGGTGGAGACATCGAGTTAAATTAAAACCATTTATTTAGGTAAAGGAAAAATTAAGCTAACGTAAAAAAACGTATATCTCGACACTCAAAGTTATATAAAATCTCTAGGGTAGTTTCTGTTGATCTAGAACTATGAATTTTGTAAGTAATAGGATCTTATACTACCAGTACAGGAAAAGGTTTGAAAACTAAACATAAGTAATTAAATCGTAAAAAATAGTCTTTGTACGGAACCACCGGTGGGCGAGTCCGACTCGCCCTTGTCCGTTTTTTTTTACATATCAGTGTGGTTCGCACATTACTTTGTATTCTTGTTAACACCTCGTGCCAAGATAAATGATTGTGTTATGAGTGGGTTCACGTCGGTATTGCAATGGGTGGGGTTTCGAACCCGCAACCACATGATCGCAAGTCTGACGACCTAGCCATTATACTACCGCCACTTGAATGTTGGTTTAAGGATATCTGAGAGTGAAGACTTCTGTATCATATTTAAGCTAATTAATACCCGTACTCCATTTACCAGACCAAGGAGCACGCGGACACCTTCCTCTCTCTGCCTGCTGACCAGCTAAGACTCGAAGGTCAGGTCCTGCTGGTGAAGCCGGCCCTCAAGAGAGAGAACCTGCAGAAGGGGAACAAGAAGGAGGCTAAGGATAACAGGAACCTGTATCTCGTGAAGGAAGGAGGTAAGTTGACTTAGCTATTACTGCTTTTCGGGACTTGATTTTTTTATTAACCTGCGGTTATTAAACTGCTGGGCAAAGGACTTTCCCACTCCAAGCCACTATTAAAGGAAATACGTTTTATAAAAATACTAGCTTTTGCTCGCGACTTCGTCCGCGTGGAGTAATGACTTCCGTCAGAATTTGGGTTTTTCACTTTGTTATCGCCTCTTCCATGGTCTATCGATTACATTTGTAAACAAACATTAAAAAAATCAACCTACATACAAAGTTTTAAGTGAATCTATTGAGAAATAAACATTTTCAATTTACCACCCTTTTCTCCCCTTTGGGGGGGAATTTCCAAAAATCCTCTCTTAGTGGTAGCCTACTCCTCCCAACAAACACACATGCCAAATTTCAGCTCTTTACGATCAGTAGTTTCGGCTGTGCGTTGTCTGTCAGTCAGTCAGTCAGTCAGTCAGTAACGGAAGAATTTTATATATATATAGATTACTGTTTTACCTTTGATAAAAAGAAAAATATTACTCTACTAAAACAGAGGTACCCTCGCAGGGTGTCGAAGTTGCGATCACGTTGTTGTCAATTCCAAACCCGCCCGTTACACTACCGATGTGAACCTACTCGTAACAAGTATTTAGCTTATACGACAG
Organism: Plusia festucae; assembly: GCA_950381575.1. Lineage (NCBI taxonomy): Eukaryota > Metazoa > Arthropoda > Insecta > Lepidoptera > Noctuidae > Plusia > Plusia festucae. Next base: position 11,087,062 of record OX494442.1, read on the forward strand.
TTTAGCATATAACACATTTCAAAACAGCTTTTCTTAAAAAAAAAACCGTTTATGTACTAGCTGCGCCACGCGGTGGTACCCGAAGTTTATCAGATAACTTCAGGATAACAGCTACATCCATACCAAATTTTAACAAACACACACTCACAAACTTTCGCATTTACTATATTAGTGAGATTACTATATGCACGGTTTGCATGTGTGTAAGAGCCTTGCTGTAAGAGCGAATCTGTGACGAGTTATTTATTTATTTATTTTGAGCCTTAACTGTCCCACTGCAGGGCAAATTCCTTCCAGTTATTTTATAATAGTCAAATTTTCTTCTCTCTACAACTAATAATATTGTGGAGTGGTTAATATGATTGTTTATACACAGTGGTGGTAGCTGGCACGAAGGCAGCGGTGGGCGTGTCTGCTTCTGACATGGCGAAGAGGCTCGCGCTTGAGCGCAGCAAGACGCAGATGCTGAAGAACCTCAACAGGTATACTATACAGGATGCTACAGAATTGTGCAGACATGTTTTAATTTCTGTGGGCTCTACCGTATGACTGGGTATTTCTGAATCACAATCATGTACAATTCGTTTTAATATTTATATTTTTAAACTACCTTCAGCCCGCGACTTTGTCTGCGTGGACTTCAGAATTGGGTCTAAAGCTTCGCTTATTAACAATTTTTAATCTTCCTGCCGGAACTATTTGAGAGATCGGTATAGAAAGTACATGTCCTTTTCCATAGCGTAGGAGACATGCATACCAAATTTCAAAGCTGTCTGCCCGCGGCTTTTCTCGTAAACACTTTTTAAATTTTCCCTCGGGAACTACTTAAGAAATCGGGATAAAAGATAGCCTATGTTCTTTTCCATGTCAAAGGCTACATGCATGCCAAATTTCATCCAAATCCGTTTTTCAGCCGTTTTTGCGTGATTGAGTAACAAACATCCACACTTTCACATTTATACCTAATATTAGTAGGATTATTATATTTTTTTTATAGTTACTTATAACTAGACTCCAAATTGGAACATAATATCAAAGCTTTAACCTAAGACGATAAACTAAGCTCCAACTAATGGCAGACAGACAGCGGGAAGCGACTTCGTTTTATACTTATATATATACTTAGTGATTTCAATTTTATTTTTTTACAGATTCGTATCTCGATACCGTTTGGTAGTATCCAACTTGCCGTCTCACTTTGATGACGGTAAGTTGCGTCGCGTGTGCGTGGCAGCGGGTGACAAGCGAGCTGTGGTCACGGAGTGTCGCGTCATGAGGGACCTCAGGACTCCCACTGGACCAGATGGAAAGCATCCGTGAGTGGAACTAGTTAATTTCAATTCCAATCCAATTAATTCTTATTTGAAATTGGATTTTTCAGGCACTTTCGAAACGTATAATGACTTGAGTTGCGCGACGTTAATGAAAGCGACGCCTATACTGAACGGTGTCCCGACGCCCATTCTAAGCGGCGTCTTGACTCCCTTTCTCAGCGACGTCGCGACGCCCATTCTTAGTAGAGTCGCGACGCCCTTTCTAATTGGCGTCGTGACTCCCTTTTCTGGGGCGTCGCGACACCCATTCTTAGTAGACTCTTTCTCAGCTGTGTCGCGACGCCCATTCTAAGCGCTGTCACGTCACGTCACGTCCCGTCCTTTCTTAGCAGAGTTGCGACGCCCATTCTTAGCGGCGCGGCGTCGCGATATAGTCGCTAAATTACACCTTGAAGTTGTAGTAGGCATGAGAACAATGACTTCAAATTGAATTGTGTCCGAATAATAGACCTTAAAATTGTTAAAGTTAATTTCCATTTGAGGATAGTCCCACAAAAAAAAAACATCTTTAAACTTATGGTGTTGACTGGATTGGTTTTTTTTTTATTTACATAAATATTTACAATATTTTTTTATTACGTTTTTGCTTGTTACAGATCAAAAGGATACGGTTTTGTGATGTTCACGAGGCATGAGGATGCGTTGGCGTGTTTACGGAAACTCAACAATAATCCCGACACATTTGATAAGAATAATGTAAGTTCCTATACATAGATACCCTAACCTAACCTAAAATCCCATCCTTGCCGAATGGGTATATCCATATTAAGATCTTTTCGCAAGGTTCTTTGTTTCTTAAAGATGATTGGTTGACTAAAATACATGACATTAATTGGTTGGTGAAAAAACATTTTTATGCCTTTAAAAACCTATATAAAAATATTCCTTATATAGAAATTAATGGAGTCTTTCGTTACTTTCAGAGGCCCATCGTTTCATTCTCTATAGAAGACCGAACAGCGTTAAATGCAAGAAAGAAGAGGTTAGAAAAGTCCATAGCCAACAACCCTCTAGCACACAAAGATGGCAACACTGACACACAACATAACGACAGAAAGAACAGGAAACGGAAGCCGGAAATATCACCAGACGAAAGCTACGCGAAACGGCGAAAGTTCGGGAAACTAAATAAATTTAACAAAAATAAAAACCAGGAATTTACACAGAAACCTGGCCAGTTTGTGAGGAAACCAAGGGATTATGAGTATGGAGAATTCACAGGTTTAACAGCTAAAGAAGGGTCGCAACATAAAATGAGGAGTAACCATAAACTAAAGGCTCAAGCCGATATCCATAGACAAACTGTGAAATCGGAGAAGAAGCAGAGTGGGAGGGCCAAGATGCTCAAAATGGCCGCCAAAGAGAGAGTGAAGCAGCCAAAACAGAAGATCAACAAGAATCCAACTAAAAAGAGAAATAAGAATCGGTTCAGGTCCAAGTTTGATAGACTATTGTAAATAGAAAAGCTTTTTGCACTCTGGAGAATGAATCAAAGTAATTTAACACTTAGATAGTCACAACAAAGTTCATTTTTCAATGGTAATTTTATCAGTAAATGTAGCTTTGAAATCTAGACTCTATTTCGATGATATAACTGTTAAATTACATTGATGGAATTGATTTTCGGTGTTTTTTTTAATATACTGTTAAGTTAAGGAACTACGGTGTATAATTAATTGTGTATACATGTGTAGTAATATTGTTGTAAATAAATTTGAGTTAATTGAATACCTACAGTTGTATTTTTTACTCTGTTTTAATACTGTTTTGGAGGTCCAACGCAGTTCTAGGATAGTCCACGTAATAACTTTTGCAGATTTTTCTTCACTATACAAGTTTTTTTAATAATTGTTTAATAAGCAATTAGGATATTGTATACGTATACAATCACTGACACGTCATATCTTTTTTTGAGCTACCAAAATATGAGTGCCCATCGAGTCATCCTACTATTATATACCTATAAATGTGAAAGTGTGGATGTTTGGATGTTTGTTACTCAGTCACGCAAAAACGGCTGAACGGATTTGGATGTATTTTGGCATGCATGTAGCCTTTGTCACAGAAAAGCACATAGGCTACCTTTTATCCCGATTCCTTAAGTAGTTCCCGAGGGAAAATTACAGCGCAAGCACACGGGTGAAAATTTTATTCAATTTTTCATTACATACTTTCACATTTTCATTCCTTTTTGGACGCAATTTTGAAGTCTACGCAAACGAAGTCGCGGGCAGAAGCTAGTATTCTTATAAAGTCCAGACAGTTAATTACTATAGACAAGAAATTAAACAACGTATTTAAGTACAGTTTTTATTAGATCTGTATACAAAAACTTACATATTTGGGAATTTGATTTATTATATTTACTTAAGCTAAACATGTAACATTATAATTATTAAATATAACTTAAGTTTTGACTTGTTGATAACAATAAGTATACTTAAAAAATACTTTTTGGACTTCTGAATACTATGATTCAAATCCCAAGATTCCCATAATACTTTACCGATTGCCAAACAAAAAATATATTTACTAAAATAGGTATATTTTTTTCTATTTCCTACTTGATAAATGCATTGTCTATGTTTACTTTACTGTTCAAACGAACTGAAGGCTGATTTTCCTGTGAAAAAATAATTAATAAATCTATTAGCATTACTTATTTAGCCAGAATATTTTGACAGTTGACAAAAACTGTCAGACGTGCATTTTATTCCTCGAATAGAAGTTATCTTGCGATGGAAAATCAGCCCTTAGGAAATTAAAGGTGAATGAACTAATAAATGCTAGATCATTGACTTTACATAAGTAGGAACCTTCTTAAATATGTCAAATATAACCCTATACCTCTTAATCTATGGTTCAGCCGTCATGAAATGGGGGGTCTTGTCTGATAGAGCAATCGAATCTCGGCACATCCTGAGCGGCGACCGTTTAGCACACAGAACACTAATACTCTAGCCGAGAAGAATATCAACGTAGAACAATAAAAGTGAGGTCGACTGGCACGCCTCGTAGCGGATCGCCCATATAACTAAAATTCGAAAAAGTATTGCGCGGGAATTTCAAATTTCGTATTCCCGTATATATATATATAGGTATTGAATCAAAGCTAATGAAATAAAAACAGTATTTGAGTACAATTACAATTTTATTTATGATAAACCTTCAAAATACAAATTCAGATTTTATGAAAGAATAAAAATAAAATTTGGAAATAAATATGTCAGAAACTCACAATTTTTGCATTACAGCTATTCAAAGTAAAATATATGTATACAGTATTTGAACTTGTACGAAATAAACAAAACTGTAGCATATTAAATAATAAAACTTTAAATAATTATTCAGATCATAATTACAGTTTTTAGTTTATTTTGCTATGTACTTAAACCTTTTTTACATAAAAAAAACAAGTCATATTTGTATTTCACAATATTACATACTAGGCTAGGGCTAGCTCCCTAATGTAAATCGTTTCAGTATTTAGCTTTTTAATTAATTTTGTATTGTAATGTATCATAAATCTTCACCGTATTTCGCCAAACTTCTTAAAACAGTATCAATATATTAAATGATAAAGCTTGGAAACTATACATATTTCAATTAACCATTTATTAATTTGCTAATGCAATTAATGTAATATTGTGCAAATCAAACTTGTTCTTTAAAGCTAATGTAAATAATAAAGTATACAGTATGTGTAATTGCATAACCTATGAAGAAAATAAATACAATCTTATACACTAGCATATTTTGTAAAACAATTGTTCTTTTGCAAGACTATGATTACATCAAATTAAGCAAAACTATTAAACAAGAGATGTAACATGTATTAAAAGGCAACACACTTTTAGTTGTTATGCTATAAATTAACAAAAATGTAAATGTTATACCTAGTCATAAAAAACAATTATTATAACTGAACAAAAAAGGAAATATTTTTGCAACATATAAAAAATGAAATCAGATTACAGATAACTTGGTCCATTTCTTTTAAATTTATAATAATAATACAACTATATTTTATACAATTATTACTTATCAAGGTATCAATTTTGATGACAACACAAATATTAAAATCTCTATAAATTACAAGCATTCTATTGGCACCTTTTTGTGTATTCCCAATTAAAGTAACTTCTACATAAATAATATATTGAGATGTGTTACTATATTACATTTCTCACAAAGAATTAACTTTCTAGAATACATTTATTTACTACTATTTTCCTCTTTAAATGCGAATAATACATTTTCAAAATTGTTTGGTCTGTGTTGGCTTATATATTTGAGGATAATGGCTTTGTCCTTCTGGAATCTGCTGATAACAATCCTGAAAAAAATATTTAAAAAATACACAGTTAAATGTTACTGAATTTTAAGAGATACTGTATTGATGATTTTGGATGTGCTTATGTTGGATTTTACCTTTTTCTTTTAAGTTTCCTTGACGGGTTCATCCCTGGCACAATCACTGGATCAAATGTTTTGTGTGACCTGAAATGTATTAAGTCAGGGTTATAATAAGATAATTTGTGCTTTTTTTTTCAAAACATTTAAAATGTTTTTATTAATGCCAACTCCCAATTCAAATTTGGATAATAGTGCCTGCAGAGTTCCTGGTGCTGGAAGACAAATTATTCTTCTTAATAACTTATTGGTTGGGGATCGTTTATATATAGCCTAAGTGCTATGATTTTTGTGTTTTGGATCCATCTACGGGTTTTTGAATTCTTTTAAAGTTTTGTAATTCTCCTTAGAACAACAAAGCAGAAGTTTGAGAAATGTACTTACTTAAAAAATTTTGAACCAAGCTGTCACTGCTGAACTTGTTTAAAAATGATTCACGTTTTAAATGTTTTTAACAATCTATAAGCCTTATGAACTTTGTGATCGCTTAGTCTGGTGATGCATTTCAAATGGATCCAGAATATTGGATGAAGTCTGAAACAGAATAAGTTTAAACACAACATAGTTAAAAGAAATCAAACAAGAACTAACACTATGGGATTATGTTGTTTTGTTACAAAGTTCCTTCACTCACTTTCTGACTCTATTATCATATCGGTTTGAAAGTACCGAAAAATTAAATTGTCATTGAAGTTTTAAAAAGTAGCAGTTTTATATGGATTTAAATTTATTAATAATAAGAAGAAATGGTTCTAATTGTGCTTGCCAGATATGATCTAAACAAATATACATACATACACAGTAAGTTAAAGAAAAGCATAAAAATAATAATTATTAAAAAGAATGTTTCACTATTATTTAAACCACTTACCTCATGACCTCATCTAATCCTTTTGTTGGCACTGCAGTGCGAAAAAGTTTTTATCCAACAAAACATGTTGTTTTGAAATGTTTATTGCACAGCATTGCATGTTGATTGTATATTTTTTTGTGAAATTCTGTTGATAACCATGATTCATTTGGAAAACAGAATTTGGCCAGTAATTTTCAACTGTTTAGTATTCACAAATACACGTCTAGTATTCGTTTAGCTCGATTTTGGAAGGGACATGGAGCATTTTCTTTTTAACTAACCGAATCCGACACAGAGAAAGTATTTTTTCACAACAATAAAATATTCACAATTCAAGCGCAAGAACGCTTCATTAAATGTAAATCCGTAATATAATGTATCGCTTAGTAACAAACGAGATATTCGAAATTTCCAATATTGCCTATAAAGCTCAAAGAAAGAAAATTTGAAAGATAACGACCGCCATTGATGACAATGAAAAATTTTCTCTGAAGTGTTTTCATTTAAAATAACTTAATTATCATAAGTTTAAAACCACTTGCATATTTTACTGAATGTCCTAAATTATTTATTAATTTTATAGGTATTCTAAAAATCTTTTATTTTTATTTTATAAAGGCATTATTATAAAATTATAAATGAAATAAGTTTGAGTCCATAAGGATTATTTATAAGGGTAACATTTTAGCCTGAAAGACAGAGATGACTATACATCAACGTCATCAACGATCGTCTGTACTCTTTGCCCAAGAGCGCCCACAACAAACCTCACTACGTCCCATACATGTTGACACCCCCTGGTTTAGCACAGATGTGTCGCATATTTCCAACATTTTTAGAAGTTGTTGTTAGTACTTATTATATTTTTCTTATTAAATGTTTTATACGTCACATGTGACGCGAATATAAATGCTGTTTCTTTCTTATTTTAAGTAAAACTTAACATAGATTGTGATTTTGGTGTTTTGGTCGCCCAACGTCATCCAATCACAACCAGGTTTAACAAGAGACAGACGTTATATTTGAAGAGATTAATTGTTTTTTGGAACCGAGGTTTCAAATAATATATACAACATGTAACAAAACCCCTGTCAGATCCAATAAACGCGTATACGTGGTAGTTCATGAACCATCTCGCATAGGCGGCTCCTTTGACACAAAACTGTAGGTAGTAAGTACGTGAACGTTGAGGAGCGGTCAGTTGTTCAGCTGTTGCCTTGGATCAGTTTTTATTTGTATTTAATTATTTTGACTTGGGGAAAAATTATAATCTCCAATCCATTTAATAGTTACGTATATGTGTTCGCAGTAAGATGCCGAATAATACTCTCAGGGATCGGACAGGGTTTTTGTTACATGCTGTATATATTTTTTTAATTATAATTTTGTTTAAATAGAGTTCTAAATAAGACTATAACTTCTTGTTGAGGAGCCCGCACTGGTCGAGGTGCGTGAACAGCGCTGCTTTATATTCTTCAGGGTGGTGTATGTAGTGGAGTACATGCGGTGATTTGTCCCAGCATTTTATACTGCACTGTTAACATAGAATAAAAATTAAGCGGTATTTAGGAGTTATTATAATTATTTAATAAGCTAAATGAAACTAATAATAAAGCTAAAAAAAAGATCGGATTTGTGTGAACCCATTGCAGGTAAGTAGACCTATGAGACTTTTTAAAACTTATATCCTACCTAATTTATTGTTATAATCCCTGAATACTAAAACGCAAATTATCTTTAAGTTTTTCTTAAATGTATATCTATCGCCACTTCACACCACCAAGTGAGAGAGACAGCAAGAGACTTGACGGCAGCTTCTAACTTATTGAAGTTCCAGAATTCGGCCATAACACATGGTAAAAAAAACATCTTGAAGAGACTTGGATTAAAAAAAAAACTGAAATTGCTAATCCGCTAGTGAGTAATTGTGGTGAATGTTCTTCTCTACATGAGAAGAGACCGGGCCTAGCAGTTGCACATTTCAAGGCCGGTAATTACTACCCACCAGTTGTTTGTTCAATTAAATTAATCTAGTGATAAAACCAATAGTAAAAGTTTTTATACCAACCTTCATCCCACTCTTAATCCAGTGGTCATGAACTTGCCTGCTCCTCTTCTCAGCGCCTATATGATCAGTCTTGGACACTAGGAATAGCCCCGGAGCTCTACACGGCGTCGCGTGGAACACCTCCGTGGCCTTCATGTAGTGCTTGGTGGCAACGTTGTGACATATCTTCATATGCGTCCTGTGAATAAGAATGTCATAGTTTTGACTGCACGGATGGCCGAGTGGTATAGGTCACCACGCTAATTACTACTGTGCGCGACGTGCTGCGGGTTCGATCCCCGGATGGGACAAGCATTTGTGTGATCCATAGATACTTGTTCCAAGTCTGGGTGTTCTTTGTGCATGTGATTTGAATGTTTGTGAAACCCCCGCGACACAAGGATTAAATTCCTTAGTGCGGGCGTCGTTTTTTAAAAAACAATAGTAAAAAGGACTTGTGACATGACAAATAAGTAAGGTTAAAAGGGCAGGAGTATGATGATGGTTAAGTAAAAGGGCCACAGAGTTAAAAAAGTCATTGGATATTGTTAGGGTGACGAGTAATGAGGATGAATGGAAGCAACACAATTCGCCGACTAAAATAATTGGGAATAGTGTGTCACATCTTCTGATCATCTCCCCGCCCTATTCAGAGAACAGAACAGTTCAAAATTAACATCACAGGTGTTGAAATAGCGTAGCTCGGAGAGAGGGCTAGCCCTCACAAAGTAGGACAAAACACAGCAGTCATATACATAATTAAGTTGGTATTGGTTTTTATAAGGTACATCGACGATTTCGGATAAGGAGACTTCGCTTCCATTTTGATAGGCTGAAGATTCGTTTGTCTAATGAATTACTTTTCAAGTGGTACAATCCGCTTCGAGTGACGGCCTGTGAAGGGTACTTATACCTAAGTGTGTCCAATATCAGATCTGATGCACGACTGTCCAACTCCAGCAAAAGCCATTGCTAAGTCTACATTAAAAACACAGCATTCTCAAAATGGTAGCTGAATCAGACTGGATGCGGAAGATTCTGTCTTCCGCTTCCGACTGGGTGCTGTGGCGCATCTTGGGAAAGACCTTTATCCGAGTTAATTGAAGTCTACATAACAAAGGCTTACTTGATATAAGTCCTGAACATTTCCTGCAAAATCTTGTTGCGCGGGAATACGGCGCTGGGGAATCCGACCGGGATCTCGTGGATGTCAGCCCCGGAGTCCCACACTTGGGATGCTATGCGGTCTAATACTGGCTGGTATCTGAATCATAAGAATTTGTTTATTAGTTCTTTTTGGTATTTACGCCGTCCAAAAGTGTGATGACGCCTTATAGAAGCGTTGATTCATATACAGCGTGTAACAAAAACCCTGTCCGATACTGAGAGTATTATTCGGTATCATACTGCGAACACATATACGTAGTTATTAAATGGATTGGAGATTATTATTTTTCCCCAGTGAAAGTAATTAAATATAAATAAAAACTGACCCAACCAAGGCAACAGCGACACTGACCGCTAAAATTTCACGTACTTACTACCTGCAGTTTTGTGTCAAAGAAGCCGCTTAGGTATGCAAGACGGTTCATGAGCTGTACCACGAATACGCCTTTATTGGATCCGAGAGGGGTTTTGTTACATGTTGTATATGTTTTACCGCACGTTTTCAAAATTAAATAGGAGTCTCACTTCTGTTTATTTTCAACGGCTTCCACCAAAAGTTCGGCCCACACGTACGCGCCGACTGAGAAGCCGTGCACCGCCAGCGGGCTCTGGCTGTTCGCCTCCATAAACCTCAGCAGCGTCTTAGCTATCACCTGGCAACAGAGTTTGGAATCGTTAGATTGATAATGCATCTTTGTAATGGTTAAGTCTGCAATTAAAAATGGTCGAACGTCTCCTAAAAATTACTTTTAAAATTACTCATTAGTCTCTTTTTTTGCCTGCATGAAAAGCTAGTGATACAATACCACGTCGAGAGCACGGCGTCGTGAGGATATTTCCGACTTGCACTGACTAACAACACCCCAGTTCAAACCTTGTCTATGCAGGAGCCACAGGATTACTTACGTAGGCTCTTCGTAGGCTCCTGGTTCCGGCAGAATACCAGCGTCCTACTATGCAATTTTTGTAGCGGCGATAGAATAGAATACTTTATTTTACACCATGAGAGTTCCTGCATAAAAATATACACAGCAATGAAGGGTACAATGGCGGTCTTATCGCTAATAGCGATAGCCTCATCATCGTCGTCGGACTTTCGATCCTATGGTTACTGGTTTGAAACCCACCCATTGCACTACCGACGTGAACCCAAAGGCAACACAAGCATTTAGCTAAGCATGAGTAACTGGATATACAGCGTGTAACGAAAACCCTTTCCGATCCTTGAGAGTATTATTCGGTATCGTACTGCGAACACATATACGTAGCCATTAAATGGATTGGAGCTTCGGCTTCTTTGACACAGAACCTACAGTTTTGTGTCAAAGAAGCCGCCTATGCGAGACGGTTCATGAACTGTACCACGAATACGCCTTTATTGGATCTGACAGGGGTTTTGTTACATGTTGTATAATTGTTTGCGACTGCGAATCAAAAGTTGAGGTGCATGCACTTGTGATGCTTTACAGTAGGTACCATTAAACAAAGTAAAACAGGTTTTTGGCAGTGTTGGTTATTCGTACTTGTGATCCTTTGACTGGCCACATGAGCTGCCACGGCGTGCAGGACACGGAGAGGACGTCGAATCCCTGCTCCAGGTACAGCGTCGCGTACTTCTGGACGTGGTTGGGCTTTGCCATCATCCAATTCATGATGATGCATAGCGGCTTTTTTATATCTTGGTTTAACCTGAGGAAGGAGAGTGTTTTAAATCGCAACCTTTTTTTGTAACTCGGACTAAGTATACATATTCTAAATTTGTTGTTTTCTGACTGTATTTTTGACCACTACCTACTTTTTTGTATTCAACTTTTATACTCAAGTAATTTATGTACCTAATTGTAATTAAAAAGTAGTTCTTTTGTTGATTTAGATTTAAAATAACAGGAAAATATTTGAAATAGAAACTACAGCACGACTGCTTCACATGGAGGGTTATTTTTTTGTTGTATTTTTTAGTTCATCGACCTGTATCTATAACCAACTTCTGAAGTCCATCGCCAAAGACCTAGGTTCCAGATGGTATCTGGCATTTGAGTCAGGTTTAATGGGTTTCTGTTTGGGTTACTGTATGTAAAATGTACTCTGTGCTAGATAACCCACCAAGGTACGCAAGTATGTTTACATTACAGAAAAATAATATAATCATGAATTTTTAATTATCACTCAAACAATGGAGTCTCGGTAAATGACGTTTTAAATGTTGTTAAGCTTTTTGTGTAACTGTGATGGAAAATTTAATGTTTAATTTCTTATTTATAACGTAGATACTTAAGTCTTCTTAACACTGCAATTTGTCGGTTTACTAATTTAATAATTGTTGACGTAAAATGGCACAAGGATGTTTAGTTTTGGACATGTTTGAGCTTAAATTAAGTACTGTATCATGTCATCCACCGAAACAATAAAGGTAGTCTGAGGTCGTTGACACTAGCGACCCTAGCTGGCTTTTGACTCTCTATAGCTCCCCATTGTCGCTAGGACAAGTTTAAGGGCTGATTTTTCAATCGTCAGATATTTTTTTCTTCATTCGAGAAATAATTTTAAAATCTTGACGGTCGTTCCTTACAAAAACTGTCATACCTAGATCAATTTTATTCCTCGAATAAAAAATTATCTCGCAATGGAAAAATCAGCCCTAACTAAAGTTACCTACCTACTGAAAATCTGGTGTTACCTTTAAAGATTAGTAAATGGATAAATACAGCTACTTTACTTACTTCATCGTACTGGGATCAGCTTTGAGTTTGACGTTATCATTGCTGATATAGATCATGTTTTTGTGAATACTCTGCGTGTGCGCCATCCTGTCTATTCCCACCACCGCCCGCGCTATTACACAGGATAACAGCGGCCGGGGACATGGCTGCAAAGAGACCGATACATAAAAAAATATTTATCCCTATTAAATTATATAACTGCCAAAACTAATAGCGTAATATTCAGGTTCATAAAATAATATTTATAATTTTGCATTGCATCGCATTTGGCACGAATGTACGCATGTTCTTTCTTTCTTTATCGCATTATGTTTTGAAATCAGTACTTAAACAAAATCTACTAAACAAATATTGGCATTGGGTGCTGGCTATACGGGTGTACCAGCTGTCAGCCCCAATAAATACTGCACCCCATGAAAGGGGAGAACAACCCCACTGCTGTAACTTGTAAAACGTTTTTGGATATCGTTGTTAATAGGGTCGCGTTTTACCTCAATTTCATTACACGTATTTTTTAACTAACTTAAGTAGAATTGCTCTGTTTACGTTGATATTTCAAACTAGTAAATAATTACTGTGTTTCACAAAATTCACAATGTATTACAGACAAATTTTATACGAACTTTTTTAAACCTACGTTGATCATACAATATTATCTTACGGGGACCAAACCCACATCCATCCATTTTCATGACACTTTTCAAAACTTTGTTTTAGATTCTATTTTTTAAATAACGTTTCCCGGTTTCTCGCAGGTACCAATTCATTGTGTTGCGGGTTTTCACAAACATTCTAAGCACATGCAGCAAGAACACCCAGACTAGGAACAAGAATTTGTGGATCGCAGATTTGTAAACTGTGGGGATCGAACCCGCAGCACGACTGCGGTAATAAATTAGCGATTCTAATACTACTTACATTTTTCAAACATGATGTCTTCCCGCGATTAACGGTTAAAGAAACCGCGGCTCGCAGCCACCCCATCTCCATTGTCGATTAACACTAAATAAAGATGTCAAAAATTAAGTAAACTTATACACATTAAACCAACTTATTTATATAAACACTAGCTGTTTCCCGCAGCTCCGCCCGCGGTCTTGATTTTTTTTAATTTAATTGTATTCTAAACTATCCTATCTCTCAAGTTGGATCGAACTGCACATGGTGTGCGAATTTTATTATAATCGGTTAAGTGGTTTAGGAGTCCATTGAGGACAAACATTGTGACACGAGATTTATATATATTAAGATAACGACATGAATAACGCAAAATATGTTTAATTATTCCTAAACTCGCTAATCTCTGGAACTACAGGACCGATAGGGTTTTTCCTTTTATCGCGGTAGTATTGCGGAACGCGTTCCCGTGCGGCCCTGGCAAAAGGGAATGAAGAAGCACCCCTGGGGTTTTAGCCGGTAGGAGTCGTTTACCACCGGGTAAAAAAAGGGTTTTTCATTTTACCAAAAGATTAGTCACTTCCCTAACTAAAAGGACAAGTTGCGGGACAGCTCGTTATTTAATAAATGACGATTATGATCTTTGTCTGTCCGTGTATTAGGTATGCTTGAGTGGCTAAACCAGCGGACTGATATTGACGATATTTTGGTTGGTTGAGTAGAGGGCTTGAACCCCTTGGTAGACTGAGTAAAATCCATGCGGGTGGAGAAAGAAATCGTTTCATTACTTTCATTACGAATCATTACTTGATTGAAGCAACAATGAAGCTCTAATTACCGATTTTTAAACTAACACTGTGCTCAGTAGGAACTATGTAAATACTAAATGACCGCGGCGACTTTTGTATACGCCACGCATGTTTTCAAAGCGGAATAAGCTTCAACGGACTAATTGATACAAACACAACTACCTACCTACTTATGTAGAGATAGTATCGAATATAGGTCAGTTTCATTGTAATTGTGAGTCACAGGCTCTTTCCAATTCTTATAATTATGATTTGTAATGTATTGACGAGTGCCATTTGAGCCTAGTGTAAGTAGTTTTTTCGTAATTGTAATGAAATTGTATTAGGTACATGCTTTTATCGAAAAACATATTCGGTACGTTATGTTATCACGAAAATACAAGAATTATCATCTTAATTCTAATTGTACATTACTGAGATGAAAATGTATTTCTAAATTAATTTAGATGCGACTGCTCGGAAGCCAAATGATGACCCGACAGTTGCAGGGTCTTTAGTCTTTATTTTAAACGTTGTATGACAGTATGAGACCAACATTATAAAAGTATTTTTACTTATCATGAGTTATTATTATCTTCTTACCCGTCAATAATGCCAAAAACTATCATGATTATTTACAAACAAACTAAAAAAAGTCAGCGTCATACTTTCATTGAACTTTGCACTACCGAAGCCTAGAGCTGAATAATAAACAATGCATGCATAATTTATATCACAAGTATAATTCGAACAGTCAATACCTTTGCCTGCTATCACTTTTTAAATCACTCACATCCACAGATTATATAAGTTCTATTTAAATGATTTTAATTTGTTGATAACATTTATATGAACTCAAAAATAACATGTGAAATGTCGTGTGGTCGCACCGTCCGTAAGTGTGTCAATATTATTACGCTGTCGACGTTTGGTTGTATTGCGAGTCGCGTTTACACTGCCGGCTGCCGGCGCCTGACGCCGCGCGCGCCATAGAATGAGTTCAAGGGTAAAACGAAGTGACTACACCGAAATATACGAAAATTGCTCGTAATTTCTATTTATGAGATTAGGGCGTATTGTAAGACGAATAGTTTTAAAGGATGTGCTTATTACTAGACTGTCCTATTACTAAGAACAAAATTTTATTAATGATTGGTAGGTACTTTTTGGGGAGTTTAGAAAAAACAAATTTATTTGAACACAGATCTTTTTGATAATTATATATTTATGTAATTTTTTAAGGAAGTGGATATTAATATTTCGACAGTAGCTACGTTTGGTTCCGTAAGCGTTAAGTATGTCATTGACTTACGCAAGCAAAGCAGGTCGTCTGTTCATTCACCTCTTTGAAAATATACACACATCAAAAGTGTCTAGGGATCAACATATATTTTTGCAATAACTTTTCTCCTGATTGATATTAATTAAAATTTTCTTTAAGGATTCATCGAATAAAGTGTTTTCGTTTGTCACAGTAACGATAAACCAAGTCACCTTTGCATTAATAAAGAAATTTGCCATTTTCCTAATAAAGGGATTTTTGACATTTGAACCACTAACACAAAAGTTCGAAAAAAAGACTGAAATAACAGTTCTTTAAAATTTTATTGGGTAACTTAAACAATTAATAATCCGTGTTTCTACCGCGAACACTAACAACACAAGAACATCGGTTTGGCATACTCAAAATGAGTTCATCCAAATCACGCTGTGGAATGGCCGCCCATGTTCGTTGCAACAACAAAAAAAGGTCTTCTTGCGACTGGATACCCTCCATATTCGGCAGAGCTCTTCTCTGTAGCATATCCCATGCATGCTCAATCGGGTTCAAGTCTGGCGACTGAGCAGGCCAGGGCAGGACATTGATGTTAGCTGCGGCGAGAGTCTGTCTTACAACTCTTGCGGTGTGCGGTCGTGCATTATCATGCATTAACTGAAATAAGGGACCGATTTGCACTTGTAGAGGAACGATGACGTCTGATACAATCGTCTCAGCATAAATTTGAGCGTTGAGGTTGCTTCTGATCCAAATCAACTCAGTTCTTCCGCCGATCCAAATACCCGCCCATACCATGATGGTTCCACCACTATAAGGATGGACTTCCTGGCAGGATTTTAATCGCTGTTGGCGTCCAGGGGTTCTCCAGTGTCGTATACGTCTTGTATCCGATCTCATACCAAAACGAGACTCATCAGAAAAGCACACGAAACGCCATTGTTCTTCTGCCCAATTTCTGTGTTCAAGAGCCCATTGATATCGAATCCTACGATTGTGCATTGCTATAGGTGGTACCCGTAGCGGTCTTCGGGAATGAAGGTTCACTTCATGCAAGCGGTTTCTGACTGTTTGGTCGCTAATTAAGTTCCCTGAAGAGTGATGAAGCCTCACGGCTAACATCATGGCGGTTATTGTTGGAGCTCTTCGAGTTAAGATTTGAATGTATCGGTCTTGTCTCCGTGTGGTGCAGCGATACCGTCCTCCATGGCGCTCAGCCACGGTACCAGTGCTTCGGTAACGTGTCCAAAGTCGACTGATAACACTCTGACTTGTATTCAGAGCTAAAGCCACAGTACGTTGCCGGGAACCAGCTTCTATCATTCCCACGGCTCTGAGCATTTCTTCCCTGCTTAAATGACGTCGCCGCTCCATAATAACGTTGGTTTTAATCAGTAGTAGGGAAACAGTAGCACTAATAATGTCTTCAATGCGTTGTATGTTTTTATAGGGAAAATATTGACAGCTGATTTTCATCTTTTACTCGAATTTGATTCACAGTTCCTGATTCGAATTATGAAATGCACCAAAAAGGATCCATATAAATTTATAAAATCATAAATTTATTACAAAGCCACATCTCAATCTCAAGAAATCCGCATAAAAATGCTTGATCCCTAGACACTTTTGATGTGTGTACTACATGTTATTTCGACGCAAGAATTTGAGATCGAGGAATACATCACACCTCCTTAAATACTTAAAAAAAACATAACTCTTTCTTGCTCAATCGGGTAAAATTATATTTTCGATCGCCAGACTAGTTAGAAATCATAAAACTCATCTTAGTACCTATATCTTCTTCGACTCATTGTTCAATGAAATAAGTGTCGCTACAGTTTGATAAAACTAACTGCCTAGCTTAGTGGGCGGTGATGCAGACCTGCGCTACAAGCTGTGGGTTCGATCCCCGAAATTGATACTTTTTTAGTTTAATTATATATAATAATTTAGTTTTATTATTAAGTATTATTTATTATACAATAAAAATTATTTATAATAAAACAACGTCTTTCGCCGCGTCTGTCTGTCCGTCTAGGCGTAAAATACTAAAAAACGAACGAACGGATTTTCATATAGGTTTTGACGGGCCTGTTGGTCTAGTGGTTAGTGACCCTGACTGCTAAGGGTCGTGGGTTTGATTCCCACTCAGGATAAATCTTTGTGTGATGAGCACGATTCTGTCGGGGTGTAATTTATCTATTAAATATGTATGTATTTAGAAACATAAGTATGTTTATCAGTTGTCTGGTTGCCATAGTACAGGTTCTGCCTAGTTTGAGATCAGAAGGCCGTGTGTGGGATTGTGTCAAGATATTATTATTAGTACTAATGGATAGTGATTTAAAAACAGTCCCAGATCGTTTGCTCTAACGGCCATCAGTCCTTCGATAGGCATGATCAGCCCACAGCTGGATAAAATACCCAAATCAAAATTAGTATCTAACAAGCGATACAAGATATTGTCATCTCTTTCTCACCCACCATATATGTGTACTTGCATCTCACTCTAACCGTCTTGTAGCTCTTATCAAACTCGCCAAGATACGTTGGCCGTATTGTATGTATGTATAAACTAAACTTGGGTCGTATTCAATAAACTTTTCTTTGGTAAAGTTGCAATTGATATGTAGGTATAAAGATGTAAATAAAATGATGGTAGGTATTATCTCAGTCAATGAAATCAGAGAACAATAAGCATATCAAATTATCGTGTACGTTATGATTGCGCAAATGAATACTCAAGTCTTTTCCCAGTATAATATTTTTTTCTATAGTTTCTACGGCAGTTTGCATGAGACGATCTCAGGTCAACCTGAGGTTCGGCCTGCGGGTGAATTTATATTCACTCAGGCTACCCGTCACCTGACAGACCACGGAAGTTGCGGACGCGAAGTTCCACACATACGACCTCGTAAGGCGTGGTGACGTATTTTTTCTTTCTTTATTTCTGGGTGGGCACTTTATACCCGCGTCTCGAAGGGGTCCTGTAAAAACAGAAGCCACCCAGAGCTTGTGTAAGCGATAGCGCAGCGGCAAAGGCAAGACGGTACTGTATTCTTTTTAAGATTGTAGCTCACGTACCTATGAACTCGGAAAGGGATCGTCACCGTATCAACTCGAGCCGTTCAGTATTATTTGTATGAAACTCCCTGCAACGCACACTTATCGCAATCGTAACATAATCGCCTCGGCTCGTTTGATGGCGACGCGAAAGGCGATACGGTTACGATGCCTTTCCGAGTTATGTGCTGTGACCCTTAGTCGGTTCAAGGCCGACATATCCCCACGCTAGGCCATCGACGAGGTTTGAAGTCATTAGCTTTACACCATAACAATAAAAAGCCTTTGACTATTTCACCAGACTTCACATATAGTTATTAAGTAATCGGTAGTACAGCACTCGCCATCTTTATGGCCGATCTGAATGTAGCCGTCGCGTCGGTACGAACTTGCGCGTGGTACACTCATACTACTACATACTCTCGTCCTACTAATATTATAAATGTGAAAGTGTGGATGTTTGGATGTTTGTTACTCAATCACGCAAAAACGGCTGAACGGATTTGGATAAAATTTGGCATGCGTGTAGCCTTTGACATGGAAAAGAACATAGGCTACCTTTTGTCCCGATTCCTTAAGCAGTTCCCGAGAGATGACCCAATTCTGAAGTCAACGCAGAAGAAGTCGCGGGCAGAAGCTAGTACACAACACATATCCCTTTGAAAAGTTTTGTGAAGGATCATTAGTTATAGTACTAGTTCCACAACATGACTAATATCCACATTTATGAGTAGTTTTAGCGTATATTATGTAAACAATCTAGGTACTCATGCACTGGCACTAACGCGCGGGAGGCGAGGTCGCTTGCGGGCGGCAGACAGCGCGCGCGGGCGTGCCCTGCCTCCCCGCCCCGCGTACGTCCCGCTGATACCTGATTTTGTGTTCTGCGCAGCGTACTGCGGCTAGCTTCGGAGCGGCCATAAAGTTTGGCGAGAGCTGTATTAAAGTTTACTAAAACGCCATGCAGACCGCTTCTCGTAGATTACCAAAGAATCGTGTATAGATGCATTTTCTTACCTTTCAAACGGAATTATTTTTGCCATTTTTAAGTAGTATTTTACTAATTTTGTATATGTGAAGTTCAACGGACAATCCTCTAAATTATGACGCCATCGTGAAAGTCTAGTGGCAAAATTATTGTATTATATTATATATATGCCAATACTGGGATATTATAGGTATTTGGTCAGCAAATGTAGGTAAAAAAAATATACATCTTTATAAAAGTGTATTTTACTATATATTAAACTACAGTGCATATTCTCCTTAATCTATAACTACATTATAAAAAACTTACATACTAAACATTATAAATTCATCGTTTTAATACTTTGGACCTGATTCACAACGTTGTAAGGCAATTTTACGGGAAATTGACAAATTGAGGGTATTTTAACATTTAAAACTTGCAACATTTTGGAGACTAAAAAAAAAAACATCTTTGCGAAAGTACTAAGTGTGTAGTTACTATATTTAAAAATCCCAAAAAATATGCCAGTAATACAAAACAGTGTTATTTCATCCTTATTGCTAGGACATAGAGTGCAAAATCACAACACTGCTTAATTTAAAACGCTGAAGTAATTTTAAAGGTTTTCGTTAACAGTCGAAGAAACAACCAAAGAACTGCTTAACAAAAATCAAGCGTTTAGTGTTTAAGTTCGTTAAATTTTAATATAAACTAAAAAACTAGCCGTCCTTTTAACTCTCATACTTATGACCGAAAGATAGAGTGAGACAAACGATCATAGTTTTACAGATAAATTTTATTTCAGTATGGAATCAATCGCAATTCCTTTGTAAACAAAGCATACATTCAAAATTTTACCTAATTACAAGTACAATAAGGCTTAAAATAACTATATTGGAACTATTTGCACCGTTTCGCCATCCCAGCTACTTGCATTTATTGCTGCCTTTAAATTTTAACATTATTAGGTGGTATTAAGAGTTTGTGTAGTAAACATGCCAATATTAACTTCGTGTACGCTCGGCTATTTTCGGATTCATTCGGCTCGAGTCACGTGATTTGCTCGTGAACTCTCGGGTCGACTTCGGAATTAGTCGTGCGTACACTTAGGTGAAAACTTTACACCTAAAAGTTTGTGTACAATAAAATAAACATGATTTTAATACCAATCGTATATGAGTACAATAAATACTAAGTCTTTTTGTCGATAGGCAGACGTGTAAAGAGTAAATTTTTTTGACAAACATGGTTCTCGAAATACCTACAAAGACGAGTCTTACAAACGAAACTTCTAAATAGAACTTTTAAGTGGTTTTTGTCAATTTTTAATAACAATTTAAGAACTACAATTCTCCATTAATAAAATGCAGTATTTAACTAATAAAAAGTAGATCGAATTTAAAAAAGTAAAGTAAACATGTTAAGGCCATTTGCAGACGACAGCCGATGAGCGCATAAAATCTGTACTTAAATAAAAACTTTCAAAAAAACAGAACAATCTGTTGCAAAATTCTTGTAGCCAATTTATAATCTTGGAAAATTCGTTCGCAAACACATGGTTGCAAGTTCGAACCCAGTACCAATGTGACTTTCAAATTTATATGTACTTTCTTATTCATTTTAAGACATCATTGACGGTGAAGGAAAAGATCATGAGGAAACCTGGATTCCAAAAAAAAAATATTCTGAAATCGTCAACCCGTAATGAGCAAGTTTGTTAATTAATGCTCATTCCTTCTCTTTATGGGAAAAGGCCTATGCCTAGTAGATGGACGTTTATAAATCGTTATTATACATATATTATACTCCCATTGTATGCGGGCGAAGACGGGAGACGATGAGCGCGAAGGGGAGGCGGGGAGCGTCATTCTGTTCATAGTAACGTTCCCCCCCCCCCCCCCGCGTGGACCACGGCAGTGTCACGAACGTATTTGTCAGATTATAGACAGCTTTTTCCTTAGTCGCAAAAACCACTTTAAAATTTCTTCTAACCCTGGACTAATTGTTGCCTCTACCTGGTTCCTTATAACCTCATCCTCATCTTCTCTGGCTGGGAGACCAGGCCGTATTTGTCCAGGTGCTCGTATAGAGCTGCGACGTACTCCTTGGGGTGCTTCGTGTAGTGCTGCACGTGTGGCGACCGGTCCCAGCATTTCCAAGTGCACTGGAATGAGGAATACAGGATTGATAAGGTTTGTATTTTTTTCTCTAATTGTAATGTCTTATATTGTATTTGATAAAAAAAGTACGTCGCCGATACTTTGAATAAACAGCAGTTAGACTTGACCCCCAGCGGGCCAAGGCTTTTCTGAGGCTATGTTTGACATATCATATAATTTAAAAAATGAGAATCAAATAAGAATAGGATAATATTTTGCGTACTAACGCTAGCTTTACTAGGTGATGTTACTCGCTATTTCTGATATTCTTTTTGGGATAAGAAGTTGCATTTTTTAATCCAGAGCATCAGCTACCTTTATAACAAATTTTATCAAAAATGTTGCAGCCGTTTAACCGTGAAGAGATAACAAACAAACATTCACACACTCACAAACTTTCAACTTTAATATTAGCGAAAAGTAAATATGGCGACAAGTGAATCCTATTTCTTATTTGAAATATAATTAGGAACAGCTACTCATGCAACTAGTATAATAAATTATTTGTGTTATGAAATATTGGTATATAAAGATATTTCCCCTCAGGTACCGCGTGACTAAACCGTTGAATCCTTAAATAATTATGAATTCGTCTCACGGAAGGTATTATAATAACATAATTAGGATGTTTACCTTAATCCCCATCTTGACCCAGCTGTCATGCACGCTGCGGTTGCTTCGCTCCGCACCTACTGGATCACTGCGGGAGAGCAAGAACAAGGCGGGCGCGTGACACAGGTTCGTGTGGAACAGCTGCGACGACCTGATGTAGTGGGCCGTGGCTGCGTCGTGGAAGGTCTTCATGTGGTACCTGAGGGGAAATGGAGATGTTGGATGTTGTAAAACGAATTTCCACACTAAAATACGCATTCTGCCGAACCCATATAAATGTGAAAAGGGCAGGGAGATATAATCCGGTTCCTGAAGAATTTCACCGCCACCAATATAATACAAATAAATATTTAAACTATAAAATTTCTTTTAAATTAGCAAACTTCCACAATTTTCAGTTTTATAACACTTATTGAGTTACATTGAGATTATACATTTTACGTGACAGATAAGGGTTTTCTAGGACCGATAAGATGATTTTGTCTTTAAATAACAATATTTTTTTTATATTAGCTGCATCTGGCCCGGCTAACGTTGTTTTGGAGAAAAATTATATTCTGACCACCCTTATCACCTAGGGGTAAAAAACAGACCTATTCTCAGACCTACCAAGTATATCGAAAAATTACATTAAAATTGGTCAAGCCGTTTCGGAGGTGTTTAGGATGTGTTCGGACACGTTTTGTATACATAGTGACGTAACATAAACGACCTAGGCATAAACAAGCTAAGGAGAACCATGAACACTCGTTCATGGTTCTATAGTACGTGTATAGTTTATTAATTAGGAATAAGCAGTAATTCTATTATTATTTCGAAAGGTCATATTTTTGTAAGCGCTGTTTAGTGATAACTTGCATTTAGATGTACTTTAAATCAGATTTTATTCATCAACTTTTATTGTTGATTGTACCTATAACACAAAAATAAACATTTATAGCATCATAATAACATAACAATCAGTTTAAATATCATTTTCGCTCTCATCAAATTCTAATCACCTTTATTGTTATATAATGACTTCCTAAATTTATTTAACTTTACCATTCAAAGATCAGCTGATAATAATCGTCGTAATAGTATTAATGATGTTATTATGACGTGTAATCTCTTGTTTGTATTTTCCTGAATTATATACACGTTTTGATTAGCTGATAAAAGATATATTTTTTTTAAATAATGTGGACAACATCACATACATTGCTCCGAATCCAAAGTAAGTAGCTAAAGCACTTGTGTTATGGAATCCACAGACAACGAAGGTACCACAAACACCCAGACCCGAGGCAATGTAGAAAAGTGCTTTTCTACATTGACCCGTCCGGGGATCGAACCCGGGACCTCAGAGCTGACGACACCTTGAAAACCGGTGTGTACGCCACTCGACCACGGAGGTCTGTGTCATTAATTTTAGTATTTTGTTGGTGATTAGGAATTTCTTATGTTGTCTAGCTTCTGTAAGGAGTAATTTATTTTATTTTACTTATACATGGAATAAAACTTTATTAATAATATCTTCTTGTAATAGTATCTTGGGACAGCTCAAACATGGCCATCTGATCCCAAACTAGGCAGAGCCTGTACTATGGCAACCAGACAACTAATAAATATACTTATACATATATTTCTAAATACATACATATTATAGATAAATAACACCCAGACACAGAACAAATAATCTTGCTGATCACACAAAGATCCGACCGTTCAAATGAGGTAATGATGACTGTATAATGACATAAAAAATGAGGATTTAGAAGTTAGGGATCCTAGGCTACTTTTACTCGTTCAATCGATATCTACATTTGATAAAAGAAAGATGTATGATCAACTCGAAACTCGAATAATTATAATCATGTATAAGCCACGAGATATAACAGATAATCTGTAACCTTTGGACAGTGGACATGCTTCACCTCTAAATGACATGGACATGAATTCCAAATATTTAGGTAAGAATTATAATGGCTTTATTAATCATATTAAAGATTACAGATGTCCGTTATCTATTCACTGGTGTCAATTAATACTTTTTATTGTCCCTACTTATTATTTTATAAGGCTGGACATGTCGGCTGCGTGATGGGGTAAGGCTCCATTCACACGGCAATGTACTGCACGTTTTTGCTGTATACGTATGTATATGTTTGACGGGCCTGTTGGTCTTGTGGTTAGTGACCCTGACTGCTAAACCGGAGGTCGTGGGTTCGATTCCCAACCAAGATAAATCTTTGTGTGATGAGCACGATCAATTGTTCTGGGTTGTAATAATTTGTTGCCATAGTACAGGCTCTGCCTAGTTTGGGATCAGATGGCCGTGTGTGAGTTGTCCCAAGATATTAGTATTATTATACGTCTTACCGCATAAACAGTGGCGCATACATTGTACATGCGACCATTCACATGCCGTTTATACAGCATAAAATCGGACACTGTTTATACGTTTAAACGAATATTCACAAAACTCGTCAAGCAAATCAAGCAAAAATGGACTTTAACGTGTTCGGTTTGCAGTGGTACATTGTACATACAACTATGTGAAAGCTACGACTATTCGTTTCGACCCGGCTGAGTATACGTTAAAAACCCAAATACAAAAAAAAACGTGCAGGACTATGTCGTGTGAACCCAGCCCAATGGGCCCAATGGGATACATGATACATGTGCAACTTATTTAAGAGTGAGATAACGTCCATTTAACCTGAAAAATCACCCAAAAACCAGTGAAAAGATACATCACCCCAATCTATGAAGATCTGTACAATATTATACATATAGAGTAGTATATAACGTTTCTTGAGCGCCTTCTTGAGGTTTATAAGAAATAAAAACTTTTTGATTTGATTTGATATGTCAATATGTAACCACATATAACACTTACTCCATATAAGCTCTGAGCGCCTTCTGCATGACCTGGTTCTTCGGGAAGACGGCGGCCGGCACTCCGATCGTTATCTCACTGATGTCGGCCGCAGAGTCCCACACCTGCGCCACCACGCGATCCATCACTGGTTGGTACCTGGAGCATATAAAACCAACTCTGAACCTGCTTCTTGCTCTAGTGGTAGTGACCGACTACGACTACTAAACCAGAGGTTGTAGATTCGATTCCAACCCAGGACAAATGTTAAATTTATCTATACTATGTGTGTAATTAGGAATGTCTAAGTTTGGGATCGGATAGCTGTTTGAGTAGACCTAAAACATGATTACTATAAAGTTTTAAATAATTGATTTAGATAAGGTTTTTTTTGCCATACGAGTATTAAGGCCAAAAAAAAACAACTTCATAGTAAGTACATAACACTCTAATAAAGTTTAAGAAATTACAAAGAACCGAACAAAAAATCCATAATGTTTCCTCAAGTTTTAGACGAGAGAATTTTAATTACAAACGATAAACATATTATCATTAATTATAATTATTTAAGAACTATGAATTTTCGAACATCAAAATCAGTCAATTCTTTTAGGAGGTACATACACCCATAAGTTAAGCTCATTATACACTTTTTTTAACCAAAATAAATCTAAAGTCTATAAGGTCCATAATTCAACTCACGCTTGTTTATTGTTCATGACGTGAGCACAGAGTTCGCCCCACATGTACCCGCCGACTGAGAACCCGTGCACCACCAGAGGATGGTCGTTCTCATTGGCCGCCATCAACTTGATCAGGTCTTCCGCTATTAACTGGAATGACGTGGAACATTATACAACCTTATTTGAATTTATACGAAACCTGAAAATAGTTTGTTCAGTATCAGTAATTAAATCAATTAGAAGGTATGTTACAAATATTTTTACGCGCCTGTTGGTGTAGTGGTTAGTGAACCTGACTGCTAAGCCGAAGGTCGTGGGTTCGATTCCCACCCAGGACAAAAGTTTTTGTGATGAGCACGATCATTTGTTCTGTGTCTGGGTGTCATGCTTAACGTTTCAACTGCGGGTCGAGGGTAAATTCACGACTTCCCGTTATTCCCATTACGTGATTTTGTTATTATCGTGCACCAGGATATTTTAAGAGTTTTTTAAAATTCGTAAGAAACAATACCCCTCTTTTAATAAACTATGAAACGTTAAAAAATGGCCTGTTTTGTAAAATGGTGTTCTTAAAACCAAACCTATCCGGATATCTATAAAGTCCAAATTCCTACAAACCTGTGATCCCTTCAGCGGCCACATGAGCTGCCACGGCGTGCAGGATACGGAGACGACGTCGAAGCCCTGCTCCAGGTACAGCGTCGCGTACTTCATGACGTGCTTCTGGCGCGCCAGCAGCCAGTTGATCATCACGCATACTGGCCGGTCGAGGCGTTTGTCCAACCTGACAAACCATAAACCGTTAAATTTTAAACCACTTCTGGTCGTGGGTCAAAAAGGGTTTAGTTCAAGTGGGACTGGACCGGGTTGACACTTGGCTGTTGCATGCCAAATGAGTTATGCCAAGATTTGAAGCCTCGGACTTAAGATCATGTTTTTGTTGAACCGCTAAGCCACATCATTTCGAATTTAATAACTAATAATAAGACCGAGGGCTTTTTAATTATCCTGATTAGCAAATAAATTTAAATATATAAAATCCGAGAGCTTTGTTTGAATAACCCCCAGATAATTAAACATTTTAAGTACAACGCACCCAGTCCAGTAAATCTAGCTACCAATTCTATTCGCGGAATCGGAAGTTTTAAACATAAGCTATAGAACAATGCTGTTTAAATAGTTATGGAGTCAATGGCTTAACAGACCCCCAATCTTGGTACGGATCCCTAACGAGCCAACGTCCTGTCGCATGTCGGCAACTCGTAATTTTATTGTTAAAGCGTTGCCTAGAGAACGGAACCACTGTACGTTTTGTGCACTATGTGACTATATTAAATATCAGAGATCAAGAGAAATGTTGGATTATATTTCGGCCGTCTATTAGGCTTTTATGGTAGACCAGCCATCGGTTATCGGCATCGGCTATGGGTAGCCTATACCTACGCCTATAGCCTTTTCGATGCATGGGCTTTCTAACACTGACGATTTTTTTTTTATCAAACCAGTATTTCCGGAGTTTAGCGCCTTCAATCAAACAAAAAAACAACAAAACAAAACTAGAGTAGATCTATGGGTTTATGTAAAACGAAGTCAATTAAATGGAAACCTTCACTTTATGTCTCATCAAGACCTTGGCTCCCATAGTGCCGTATACATTTTTAATATAAAGAACTAGCTGTTTCCCGCTGCTCCGCCCGCGGTCTCAATTTTTTTTTATATTTGTGATGTAAGCTATCCTATATTTCAAGTTGGATCAAACTGCACACGGTGTGCAAATTTTATTAAAATCGGTTCAGTAGTTTCGGAGTTCATCCCCGACAAACATCATGACACTGGAATTATATATAATATCGATTGATGCCAAAAAGTACACGGTGCTAGTTTTTCGCATTTTAGCCCATTCGATTCCCGGTCCGCAAAGCGTATTTTCAAACATCAATTTAATGCAGATTTATTTCTTTTCAAAAATAAAAGAATGTTTTCTTTGAGTCTAATTTGCTATTCTTCAGTATTGAGAGTACTTTCTCTCTTTCTTTCTGGTGGCAATAAAAAATCCATCCTGTTTATCATAATATAACCTACTCTCAGACCTACCAAATAGACAAACGAAAAAAAAAACATAAAAGTCTGCGAGCCTGATATTTAAAGAAGAAAACAGTTTTAATATCATTGCAAGGAGTTTTGACAACCTTTTAATTGTTAAATAACCTCTATGGAGGAGGATCTGGAGGATAGTAAATCGTACTAAAACAACAAAATTTGGTCGTCATGGCAACTACCTACTTACGTTTTTAATGTCAATAATCGCGATGTTAATAATTGATAAAAATTAAACAAAAAAACATTTCAAATTGGACCAAATTGTGAATCTAAACCATCCTCGAATCCACCTGAAGACACACAGCAAAGGAGAATGCCAAGATTCGGCCCGAGTCGTGAAGCGTCCGACAGATTTTCTATAATAATGATAGAGAATAATAAAAAACTGTAAAAATTATACAATATAATTAAAGTCTGTAGAAGTACACCGTTGAAAAGTCATTTTAAATAGTTATTAATAACATTTCTTATTTCACTTTGAAATATTGCCAGTACTAAAATAAAATAAAGGATACGAAATTGTAGTTGCAAATCGATTACAATAATATTATTTATTATATAGCTACCTCAGTGAATTTATTACTGACATACGTTGTAACAAAAAGCATTAAGTTATATTTTTAGCATCAAATTAAATTGTTTTTAATTATGACGATACCGTTAAGAATAATTTATTTCAATAAATGTTATTGTGCTGACAACATTTGATGTAAACTTATCTTGTTTGCTAATGTCAAAAAGCTGCATGTCTCAATGTCGCTTACGCTCTCTAGATGGCGCTGTTAACATTTTAGTTACTGATATTAAACAATGTAGTTTGATGACTACACTAATGTCTAGTCTTCTCAAAGGAAAACTTAAAAAATATCCAAACAATTATTCTTTAACTTAAATAAACTATCTTCAAAACCTTAGGGTAGAAATAAATAATAAAATTATCAATAATATTTGATACAAAATACAAATGATAATATCAAGTAAAATGTACATAAACTTAAGTATATTTTCACTATAAAAACATAATATATAACTATAAACGAAGATGAATTGCCAGAATAACTAATTTAATTAATAATTTATTTGTTTATTTCATGTTATATAGTTCAAATAGGAAGTATTAAGTGGTCAACTTTAAAGAACTGTAACTTTTTTTGGTCAAGTTCTACTAAAAAACTAATTATACTATCAAATTCTATAATTATTTTCCTTTTTAACGATATATGGTTCATCTTTGTCGGTTCGGGCCGACTCTTGTAGGAAACCTTGGCATTCTCCTTTCATTATAATCGGTCCAGCCGTCTAGGAGGAGTTCAGTCACATACACACTCACAGAAGAATTATATATATAAAGATAATTATACTCCTAATTCTTTTACATATTTGGGCCCAGGCTCCGGGCCTATCTCTTTGTAGCTATCACATTCAGTTAAGCAATGATACTCCAAGTATGCCTGGGTGATTTACACTCCCGTTTTTATACGAAAATCGAATATAGTGCCAACAAAAAGAATATTTATCTGAAATATTTAAAGGCCGAATGTCTTGCGATATTTAGTGATGCGTTATCATACGATGTCCCGCGGCAGTCACCCGACTTGTTCCTAACGCCAACTCGACCTACTTCGTCTATTGGCTATTAATTTGTGGGACGAACAATACCACAAAGTTACGTAACATTTGGCGTACAAAATCAAGTATTGTACGTAGTGTTTCGATGTTTAGAATTATAAATAGAGAAGGGAATAGGAGACGCTATAAATAATAAGATTTTAACCTAAGCCCGTTTTGCGTGGGTGCCGCGACACCAACGCTGAAGCAATCGTGAGGACCCCAATTGTCTATCGCTTTTCGGGTAGATGGAACTGATATTATAATTCAGGAGCACATGTTTTTCTTTACCTAGAGAAAACTGTTCCCCTCACTGTAAGGGAAAACCGGCACATTTTTTTCTAATATCGAGAGATCTTGGAGATGGGTTACGGCTTTAAAATTAGTTTGGGCAGTACATGTTATTTTTACACTCGCGACATCAGCAAATTATCTGGAATGGCCAAAATCAAACTTTATTTGGTCCAATTCCTTTACACAATTATATAATGTGCTATCATTTCCTAATTATTTCATAGAGAGCCGATAGAGATATGCCTGATATGCGGAACTGCCTTCCTGAATGAGTGTGAAAAAAATGTGGTCTACTTACTTCATGGAGGTGGGATCAGCTTTCAGCTTGACTTTATCATTGCTGATGTACTGTATATTCTTCGTGAGGTCCTGGGTGTGGGCGCCGCGGTCCAGCCCCACCATAGCCACAGGGGCGCAGGATAGTAATGGACGGAAGGACGCCTGTAGGAGATAAAAAATGGTAAAGTTCTCCATAAAAAAACGAGCATAAAATAAGTAACAGTAAGTTGGAATCCGTTTATTTCATTGCAGTCTCCATTACGAAACAATAGATTAAATATTTTTAGAAATTTTATTATCTTAAGATGTCTATTAACGATTCATACTGAAACTACAAAGCGTCTCTTTAAAGTTGTCACAGTCCAAGTTAATATTCTTTAAAAATAATTCTAATACTTGCTTGGAAATACTATTTTAGTAGCAAAAACTTTTAACTGTGGAGATCATAAGTACAATAAACAATTTACTACTCTACTTTCTGTATGGTTATTCTTTTGATATTGGTATTTTAAGCGACATCGTATCGATATTCATGACGTGTTAAAGACACCTGCCAGCAATAAAGCCACTGTTTTTTATCGATAACGAAAATTACAGTTTATGCCACTACCAGTTTTCAAAGCAGTTTGAAGTTACCAACTTCCTAAAAACATATCGTTATAATATAGCATAGGGCAATGCTCCAATACATATGCCAAGGGCTTAATATTTTAGAAGGGTTCGAACAGGGAGGACCAAACTTGGATATTTTTCCGACGTCATTTCAAAAACTCTAGCTTAGCTTAGCTCTAGCTGTCATACTTTCTTCGGGACAGTTATTAATTACACATAAAAAAACCACTTCAATTGCACGAAAGTATAAGGTACGTCAATTTCGTTTAGACATTCTTGGTTACATTTTCAAATATTGTTTATTTAAAAACTAAACTACGGAATCGATTTTAGTAAAATTTATATGGGATCACTCTTGGGAATACTTCGATCCATTACAGAAAGAATAAATGGCCAATTTAAATAAATCGATCCTCAAATTCCGGTGATTTCGCGTACTAAACATACATAAAATATATACGATGGAATTGAGAACCACCAGTTTTTGTAGTCGCCTAAAAAGTGGTTGAATCTCAATGGATCTTAAACATTAATAATTTGTATATTTCACAGGATTTTGGCATTAATAACGGGATAGACACCACACAAGATAAATAAAAAAGCAACTCTCAGCCAACTTTATTTAAATAGTCTCGTTGTTCTATTCCACGGCAGCCTCATCTACCTGCTATGAAAGATTGCGGCCGCAATATGATGTTATCGACGCAATTGCTCACGTAACTGGCAATAGTGCAAAACGAAC
Source organism: Plusia festucae (assembly GCA_950381575.1). Lineage (NCBI taxonomy): Eukaryota > Metazoa > Arthropoda > Insecta > Lepidoptera > Noctuidae > Plusia > Plusia festucae. Next base: position 11,118,539 of record OX494442.1, read on the forward strand.
ACAAGTTCAATGTCAGCCGAGTCAACGGCTCGGCCGAAGCGAGACACGCGATAAAAAACGTAAGGCCTGTGTTGACTGGCCGGTTGTTATGCAATTGTTCGATAATTACTTTTTATGGGTGTTCGCGGAGTAAGTATATAGCCATGCCGTTTAATTTTAATTTAAGTTGTAAGCGTGGATAATAAATTCGCATATTTATGCAATGCCCCACCCAGGAACTAACGATAGATTGGTGCCATTGCAGGAAAGGGGTAATTACTTTTCGTAGGCAGTTAATATCCCAGAGCAGGGTAATCTTCACTCCCAGCCGGAGTCGAGCAGACAATGCGCAAGTGATCCCACGACTCCGGCCAAGGCAGAGACGGGACTGGAGTGTTTTTGGTCGGTGAAAGTCCGACATATCCCCAAGTCGCGCCCTCGGCGTGGGTTGAAAGCATAAGCTTTTTACCCCGAAAAAAAGGGTAATCCTCACACACGAAAAGACTTTACGGACTCGTTAACACACTTACTCAATTTTTTACTATTTTATTCGGATCTAATCACAATGTTTTCCTGAGTCGGTCAGCAGAGACTTAATATAATAAACTAGACTGTACTTCTAAAGATAATGTGACTTTCGAGAGATAATTAGGAATTTGTTTGTAAGAAGCAAGTTAAAAGTTTTTGCGCGAAGCAACAAAAAGTAGAAACATTGTTTTGTTCCTTTTTTTGGGAACACACAACAACAATCCTAAATGGTGAACTAAATCAAGCGGTGACGGGTCAGAAATTTATATGATACATCAAGAAAAAGTGTGAGACAATTCTGACTACATTCAAATAATATTAATTTAGAACTTGTTAGGTAATGTTTTTCTTGCCATTTAAAAGGTATTGGGATTCAACATGTTTTTAGTTTTGAAATCATGGTGGACTGTGCTTAAAACCTATACAGCATATAGGTCTCTCTGTAAGGAGTAAGGTGTTGCCCAGTATGATGGGATGAGGATGTCTGGTTGCCAGTTCTCTATGTAGGTACGCTATTGGTGAATTTTGGAGGCTCTGAACCTACCGCAACATACCTTTAGACTAGACTACAGCTTCACAGAACCTCGTAACAACCAATCACTTAGGTACTTATCAGAGTTATATTTAGGATATAAGGCCTCGTCTTACTTGGCAGTTGTAATGTTTACGGAAACAATAGGGACATGCACTCAACAAGGTTGATGCGCAGTACTGTTACCGATGCACTTCTATGCAACTGAACATGAAACTATAGGAATTTGTTTACGTATTGTTTTTTTGTTTTCAAACTGTGGCCTTTAGTCTATTTTGCGTGTTAGTAATGTCACAATAGTCGTTTTAATATAAATTGGGTTTAGAGTTAATTGGAGCACGGGGATACTTTTAGACTCAAGAAACTCTCTACACCACCCTCGCCGAATATTCCCGACGCTACCCCCACGGGGACGGCCTGAAGGGCCCGCCACGCCGTGAAGGCGGAATTTCGTCGGAGGTGGACTGGACGTAAAGGCTGTGCCGGTTTCCCAGTCCCCTCCACTCAGACGATGCGGGAATGCCGCTGGGTTGTTTAATGGGTATACCGGGTCAGCCCGTGGAGTCCCACATAACCCCCCATTCCCCCATGTACGTATGCGTAATGCATTTTTTCCCAGAGTAAAAAAAAAGGCTCAAGAAAAGTATGACATGACTTTTTATAACTTTGCTATAATGTATAGAATATAAAAATAATATTACGATACGTATGTGAAATCGACTGGAAATAGATTAATTGTAAATGTCCCTTTACTTTATTATCTAATCACAAACAACGCAGTCTGTTTCCTCGACACAATACAAATCAATTTGCAGCTGTATACAGTGAAGATAGTTATCAGTAGTCCATATATTATGCAACTTTATTTATAAAATACTGACTAATTTTATCTTGAGACATAACATGCTTTTCGTGAATGGGGCGCACGTGTTCTGCGTCTGATATTTCTATTCAGGCTTTGATAATATTTTGTGATTATGTGTTTAGTATACGTGAGTCATCATCTGTCTAGCCTTTTCCCAAGCTATGTTGGGGTCGGCTTCCAGTCCAATTTTCCCTCGGAAACTACTTAAGGAAACGGGATAAAAGGTAGCCTATGTTCTTTTTCATGTCAAAGGCTACATGCATGCCAAATTTCATCCAAATCCGTTCAGCCGTTTTTGCGTGATTGAGTAACAAACATCCAAAAATCCACACTTTCACATTTATAATATTAGTAAGATTAAAATCGCCTTTTTAAACATAAATTCTAGCCCAGGCTAGTCGCAAAGATATTTAGACGGGACATCGTTTGGCTCAATTCTTGAAACTGTATTGCGTTTCCTTTCTTTTTCAGGGGTTAATTTTGCAGCTTATCACGGTACCCTTCTATTTTATGAAACTAGCTACCAAAATATTCCAGTTTTAATTATTTTAAGGACATAAAATTTCTTAACCGCGCATTTAAGATTAAAAATTCATGGTTGGAGTTAAAAAAAATTAATTAGTTTTACAGTTTATAGCAAGAAAAAGACATTTGAGCAGTATCGAACACTCCTTATCGGTACAATAAATTATTTATGTCTTAATTGAGACGGACATTGGATGTATCATCTCGGCATTGCGTGCTGCGAAGCGAACAATTACTTACCTATTTAAGAGAACTGTTGCGGGGCTAACGGCCGAATGCTTAGACCCAAATTAATTTTAAGTCTTAGTTCTTAAAATTTAATTAATAATACCGGCCTATAAATGTCCCACTGATGAGCACAGGCCTCTTCCCATACGGAAAAGGAATGAGCATTGGTCTTACGCTAGCTCATTACTGGTTGGCGAATCAATTGTGTCTTAGAATTATTAAGAAAGTACATATAACTTTGAAAAAGTGACATTGGAACTTGCCTTGGTTCGAACCTGCAACCATGTGCATACGAATCCGGTCACTGAACCGATAGGCCACCACGACACATAGATAGCCATTTCAGAACGTCTTAAAATTAATTTTGGGGCAAAACTTTTGAAAATTAAGGACGATAGATGATGGGAAACGAACCCATTCTTAGTACCAGGGAGTGAGTAATCCTCATTTAGGTAAAAATTGTTTATATTATTTCCATTTAACGTTTTTTTCTGCATTAGATTATCGTTTCAAACGTTACATAAGGCATATTTATTTTCTATTATTCATAAGCAGCTTGTGAACAATGATTTACGAGCAACAATGTAACTCCTATCATCAGAACAGCACGTGCCTCAATAGATACAAATGATGATAACTGTGTAATATTGGCAATTTCCATGCGATCGCGACTACAACTGACGATTGTGCGACTAATAATACTTCCTTATTTCTTTTAATGCTTCAAATATGACATTCTTCAAGTTCAAGATCATGACCATGTACTTAGAAATTGGTTTGAAAATTAAAAACTACATAAAGTCCGAGTGTGTATATGGTTTTTTCTGTTATAGTTAACTTACATTAAGACGCTTTAAAAGTTTTTTCAACAGGCATGGAGCATGCAAGGAGGTGCAGTTTTTAAGCCTTCAAATTTTGGGACAGATCCGAACAGGACAAAAATTAAAAACATTTCCATTGTAAGTTCAGAAGTCTTTAACTCGTGTCTACAAGCAGAGAAAATTCTATTAACGTTATTTTAGAGTTCACTATCACATCCGTTCGGCTCGATTCGGCTATTTCCGCTAGTGTCGTCACAAATGCAGTAGAACTATAACTGGCTAGGAACTATAAATTGACACATATTGTTAAATTGCCGCCGTACTGCGCAATGCGCATGCGTCGTTTAACACTGAGAATCCGCGGTAATATAATTATTACCGCGGATTCTCAGATTTGGTACGGTTGGTATTAAAATTTCAAGCTTATCGGCTGCAGTAAACCGCTAAACATTGACTTATAAATCAAGTGGTTAGATATTTATTCGAAGAGGTACGAAGCTCATAAACTACAGTAGAAATAAAAGAAGAAAAAATAAACCAGGTTCAGACACTTGTCTGAAAGATAAAGGGAACAAAGCTCAAAAAATAAATGCATGCCTTGCTTTTGTAACAGTTTAGTATCTCGGTAAGAAGAAGAAATAAAATAATTAAACAAATGTAGCAGAAATATCTGCCAGCAGACCCATGATAGAAGAAGTAGTATATAATAATTTTAATACCTATTTAAGGTAGTTAAACCTCTATGGAGTTGTTAAGACGTAACTCATCATAGCAGCATTACACACATTACATACCCAACTCTATTAAGGCCGCCAAATGAAAACTCACAAGGATTTCCTTACAGTTTCTATTAATTTATTTATTTCGACGAAATGTTTATGTTAATTTCCTTACAGTTTCTATTCATTAATTTATTTCGTTAGCAAAACGAAATGTTATACGGAAAAGAACACTAATCCATATTGCGTCGCCAAATATTTCAATGGGAAACCATTAACATTTTATTGCACAACATAACTAATGGTACTAAAACCTAACTAACATGACATGTACTTACAATAAAATAAACAAAATGATTTATTCAACAAAAAAAGGATTGGAGAAGACGAAATTATCACCAAAAATTATTTAGTAACGGATCTAAAAAAAATCTGAAGACATATTAATGTTGAACACTTGTTGACTGGAGCAGACGCGTGGCGTTCAATCAATGGCGTTATGGATCTAAACTAGAATAAGAAAGGATATGAAACTTTAATACAGATAAACCCTATCCAGATCTAAGATTGCTCTGGATCTCAATCAATTTATGAGAAAACACTATATTGATTCAAATGCCTTTAGATCGCATTTATGAGGCCAAGGCCAAAACCATTATTTTGCGAAGGACAATCGTTGAAACATCGCATAAGAATTTTGAACTTGTTAGTACCCAAAAACACAAATTTCAAATGCAAAGCAGTGAACGCTGCAAAAGCCAGGATCATAATAAATTCGGACCTAATTTAGGATGTCTGCCTACCCTTAAGAGAAACAAAGGCTTTATATCATGTACGAAACACAACAGCACTGTGCGCACATTGCAGACCCACGTGACTAATAACGTCATCGCACTCGTTGCCAAGTGCACATTACACGCAATTTATCTATTCCCGCTACGTATCACGAAACGTGTTTGTGACAGATGTGTTAGCATAGGTCCTAGTTGGTGACAACTGACAATAGAATACTGTGAGAATAGATAAGATGACCTTTGGAGTTTGAGTAGTTGAGGTATTTGATGCAAAGATCAATAACTTAATTACCTATGTAACATTTCTTTTTGTGCTCGTAAAATCATTCAAAGATGATAAAATAATATAAAATCTAGGGATAACTCACACATGGCCATGATCCCAATCTAGGCAGAGCCTCTACTATGGCAACCAGGCAACTGATATGCGTACTTATAGGTATATTTCTAAATACATACATATTATAGATAATATACACCCGATACAGTACAAATTATCTTGCTCATCACACAATATTTGTACTGGGTGAGAATCAAACCCACGACCTCCATTTAGCAGTCAGGGTTCTGTCAACGCTCTCCGGCTCTAACCACTAGGTCACAACAGGCCAGAATTATAGGTGGGATTAAACAAATTAATACTGTAAAGTATTTCCAAATCGAATTTAAACTTAGAGGAAACTTCTCAATGGGGTGATAATTGATAGAATTTTTTTTAGTGAATTTAATCCAATTCGTAGTCTCTCTTAGGTTTGTTCTTAATTTTTTCTGCCTAGATCGTACGGCAATATCAAAAACTGAACCGGATAGAATGAGATATGATATAAAAATAGTTACGAGCACAACTAAATACATGCGGACGTGCAAAAAATATGGAATCGCGTGATAAACACACATTCATAACTTTCTTATTATATTAGAGTAATTTTTATCATTTTATCCAGCCAGTATCTTGGTTAGGATTTTCTTTTGAATTCACGTCAACGATAATACTTACAAATTTTCCATTGCTCCTTAATCCAATCTTCCCTTGTTTCACGGCTAACGACACAGCATTCTTTAAGGCGCTCATTTCTTTTGATTACCTGTTAAATAAAAAAAATATGTAAAAGTTACCGGTCGCAAGCTTCGTAAGTTGTACAGTCTAGCGCCCTAAAGGCAGCACCTCAATTTTTTGTTGGCAGTCGCAATGCATTGCGCACATATTTGAGAATTTGAACGGAGAAATTGATGTTATTAGATGTCTGAAAAAAAGCATTGAGACAGAGAAATAAAAAGTTCAAGTGCACTGCACATGACGCCCGAAGCATTGACGCATTTAAACAATAAATTGAAGTGTTACATTTAAAAAAAAAATATAGAAAAAGTTGCTTAATTAATTATTACAATCTTCACAAAGTGTGTTATCGGAAACGCATCACAACCACGGTAATACTATCTATACAGTATTGTAACTTCATACAAACGGACGAAACGCGAGCTATACCTACGCGCCTCGATCTCGGACTGCGCTCGCGACGCCGACAGTCACGGCTGTACCGCAGTGTCGAACGGATGGTGTGTTGTTTTTTTAACAATAACCGCGCGATTTTTCTCCAAAAATCAGTTAATATGACGAATAGGAAATATTGTGCTGTTTTTGGTTGTATGAATTCGTCAATAACGCATCCAGACATAAGTTTTTTTAAATTACCTGGAAACTCTGAAAGGTAAGACTATAAAATAATTTTACTTACTAGTAGGTAGGTAGGTACATAATGTGTGTCTTTTTAATGGATAAGTATTTCCTTTTATCTCACGAAAAAAAGGTGTTTGGATTAATAAATAAAGCGAATAGAGTAACGAAAAGTTATTGAGACGAGTGAAATAGGTAGTTATGCTGTTCTGAATGAATCATGATACGGTAGGTACCTTTTTATTAAATCTACCAATCAAAAAACAACACGCATTTTTATTGAACACTTCCTATTCAATATACAAAGTATTTCATTTATTTATATAAAAAGGATATTTACAATCACAAAACTAAATAGAAGAAACAGAAAGTAGGCAAATGTAATTAAATTGCTGGAGACGGGCAGCCCTAACGCATGTTTACGTAGCGCGCGGCTGTAGGCATTTATTTCTATTTTGCGGCCGAGTTACAATACTGTATAGATAGTATTACCGTGTCACAACTACCATAAATCTTACGTGTTTAAATACTTTATCATAGTTTGAGATTAGATAAGATTGATAAATCGTGGGAATTCCATAAACAATATTAAATATTTTTGTTAATTTGTGACCACACAAATGATAGATGATTCTGCTGGCCTTAAAACTTTTGATAGCTATGTTACACATGATACTTATAGTGTTCCATTCAGTTTTCATTCCGCTTTTTTTAAATCGACCTAACCCTCTCTTTGAGGATCGTGGCTGAAGTGTAAACTGTACGGTTTTACCGATAATAGAGATTAAGCCGTGCACGTCGCGGATGGGTGACCATTTATAAACATATCAAGCCCCATAAATCTGTGCCTCGGAAAGCACGTTCGTTCTTTACACAGTCGTTAAGTCATTACCATTCTGACGACCAGGCTTAGGTATTATGGTACACTGTATTACTCAATAAAAAGGGTTGAGGAGGTCAGATAGGTAGGTAATCGCTCTTTTATGAATACTCTGTTGCAAGTTGGTAATAGCCCACCGGTAATCCACGAATGGCGTCTAAATTTATTTAAAAAGGGCGATCATTACTAATCCGTGTTGATTGTTACACAGTAACCAACAATGCCGGACATGACATGTTGATCTTTGATCCCTGGTGCAAGCTTATCACTTCGTAGCTACATTGTGTGCGTCTTTTAAAATGTGCATTTTTAATCAATATAATTATATTGATTGGAAGCGTGCAGTTCGTCCAATAGACTGTACTATACTGACTGTGTGATACCCTAGAGGTAAAACTATAAACCCGTATCACGGAACTCGCGAAGGTAAAGGATACGGGCGAGCAGAACGGCACTTTTGGTCGCTTCGTACATCCTCGGCTCGGCTCGGGAATTCCTAATATTTGCTATTTGATCCCAAAGGCTAGGCCGAAGACCCAGACACAGTGCAAATGATTGTGCTCATCACACAAAGATTTGTCCTGAGGGGGGAATCGAACCCACGACATCCAGCTTAGCAGGCCAACTTAGACCAACTGGCCAGTCAAAATAATAATAATAGGGATGGTAGGGGTAGCATTTACTTCCTAAAATTTATAGTACACGACAGGCATCGCCGGCATGGGCGAAAAGAAGTTCAAAGTATGCGTTACATAATATACTACTTGTGCAAATTTGGGAGGAACAAATCTTTAAATCTAAAGGCACCTTCATTGCGACTAAATATTTATTGTCATTACATTTTTAAGATTAATTCAGAATAAAGTAAAAACAGATGAATATCCTAAAATAAATGTTTAAACAATGAAAGTTAGCTTCAAATAGACTGTTTATATTTAAAGGACATTTGAATCATAACAAAGCCAAGTGCTAAGTCGTGGTAAAGTTTATCAAACAATGTACAGGTGGGCTATTAATTATTTTCAAACAATCCATACATATTATGTGACATGAGATTATGTTTAATTTCAAGCTATTTTTGTTGATTAGAAAATTAAAGCGGTAGTTTAGAAGATTAGCATAATATGAAAAAATACATAGAATTAATATACATAATTTTAAACAATACATGGAATGTGATTAGTAGGTAGGAAGGTAGAACATACTCGAGATGCCTTATTCCATATATATAAATGTGAAAGTAACAACTTTGACAGCTAAATTGTTTTTGATGAAGCATTGTATTGGATAGCTTGGTATTTGTGAAAATTTCTATAAAATTTTCATTTCAGTGTGTGTATTGACAAGACAAAATTATAATTAGAAGAAATTGAACTGCACTAAAAGGTTTTTAAGCACTAATAGCACTAACACACATTTTTCAAGAAAGATATTGTGGGTGTATTTGTCAAATCTTCACACAAAAAGAACTAAAGGGATTTTCATTATTAATGTATCACATTAGAATTAAAGATAATACTAATATTACATAATTTAAAAACAAACATTATATTAGGACCATGGTCTAGTTATGCTTATCAAGTATTATCAACTGACAGATTTATCTATTACTGTGTGTATTAATATTTTTATGAAAGTTATTTTTTTTTTACTATTTGAGAATATTTTTTAAAACTAAAATTTTTATTAATTTCATTTCATTTTAGCCAATTTATTGTACTTAGTGTCTTATTTATAACTTCAGTACAAAATACGAGTTTTATTCTTAACTAAAAAAATATTAGATAGGTACTTAATTTCAAATTATGATAGGTAGTTACTAAAAAAAGTTGTAGAAAATTAGAGGTGAGAAAATGCATGTAATTAAATAAGCTATAATGAATAAGTCATAATATAGTATTCAGCTAAATCCGGTAAGACTGGAAGCCGACCCCAACATGGCTTGTGAAAAGGCTAGGCAGAAAGAATAAGTCATATTATAGTGATGCAAATGAAGAAAGTAACAATGTGCAACATTGTAGAAACATAATGGTGCCAAATATGAACCACACTATTTACATAAATAGTACCAAGGCCATCTCTAATCTTGCAATAATCATGGTATTTGCCTAACTCAGACTTTAAAAAAAATAAGTTTCTTTAAAGATGAGAGGTCAATGACTTCATTTTTTAAATACTAACTGAAAGGTTTTAAAAAACTTGGGAGTTATAGAACTTGATTCAGAATAATTGAAGAAAACTTCAAATAAATTGTTTAAATGGCCTAGAGATATTTATAGAAATGGGTTTATAAGGTACGTACAAAAAACTAAAAAATAAAAAAGTATAGAAATTCTATGATTTCAAGTACTCAATGCATTGAGAGTACTTTTGTGACACATAAGTACCTAACAAGAACTCGGTTTGCTTACCAATACCCGTCATTTATTAAATAGAAACATAAATTAAAAGTCATTTATTTTCAATTAAAATATGTATCTAGTGGATCAGATTACTCACTACGGCTACTTTCAATCATGCCGACGGGCTAGAATGTGTGTAATGTGTACACACTCTTGATATTACTGTACAATTGTAAATTTCCACACGCGAACGCGTAAAATTAATTAACTTGTAAACGTAGAACTTACCGGCTGTTAATCTTTAAGGGATACGAAGTACGATAACTTAAACACGAATTAAAATTATGATTATCAGCTAGGGAAACACTACACGAACTAAAATTTGTTTCACTTTTTACAAACATGCAACAACTGCAACAATCACGCATCCAATGCGTGACTTGTCGTTAAAAATGTCGTTGTCGACTTGACGTACCGAATAGCCACAGCGAATAGCGGTGGTTTCTATCTAGGATCGCGGCGACGGCGATCGCGCTATTCTTCCTACGAAGAAAAAAGAACATTGGTAACACGGTAACACCCGCTATTCGCTAACACAGCTGTTAAAATGATACGTAGGCCCAGATTAGAATGTCAGAGCTAGGTATTTTTAATTTATTTAGTTTAGAAAATATGATATGACATGCATAAATGCAACAGCCTATTTAATTGTGAAATTATCTTAAGTTCATTTATAATTAGTACAATTCTTTATGAGTTTTTGATGATAAACAGTTGATGTTTTCGAACGAATACTTCAAAACTGAAGTCAATGTCATTGTCATAGTCACATGGCAAATAAATATGTCAAAAAGTTCATTATTCAATGTGGTTTTATAAACAAGTTGTAATAGAACATTTCTCTAATTATACGCGTAAAAGTGGTAAATAATGAATGAAAACGACGGGAAAGAGTTTGCCGAGCTTGGCATTAAGCCATGGCTGATTAAACAGTTATTTAGTCTTGGTTAGTTGGTGTTATTATACATGCATACTCAAATAAAAGTAGTGTTTGTTTATTCGAAACTTAGGTATTAATTAACTTTTTAATTTGTTATAAATATCTACTTTTATAGGTATAAGGAGTCCAACACCGATCCAAAAAGGTTGTATACGACAAATACTGGCTGGAGACGATTGCATTGGAGCAGCTAAAACAGGTTCAGGGAAAACTTTTGCATTTGCTCTACCTATATTACAACACTTGGCTGAAGACCCCTACGGTATCTTCGCGTTGGTTCTTACACCTACACATGAGCTGGCTTATCAGGTATTTATAAGATAAGATTTATTTGCAAGTAAATGATAAATATATCTTCCATGACAATACAAAGTTCGAAGTAAAACAGCCAAGGCCTTGGCTTAGGCTAACTCTGGTACACCTCTTGAAAAAAGTCTACATACCACTTGTGTAAAATGTCCAGAAGCATTAAGTCCATCTAATGTGATATTTTTGTACATTTTTTTTTTAATTTTTATGTTTATTCTTACAGATAGGGGACCAATTCAGTATCTTAGGCCAGCCTTTAAAACTAAGAGTATGCATAGTAACGGGGGGATCAGACCAATTGGAAGAGTCTCTCAAGTTGAGCAAGAGGCCACACATAGTTGTAGCAATGCCGGGCCGTCTGGCCGACCATATTACTGGCTGCGATACTTTTAACTTGAGGAAGATTAAGTATTTGGTGCTTGATGAGGCTGACAGGTTAGTTATTGTTTATGTAAAAGTGCATAAAGATTAGCAGAGATATGCCCAAATACCTTCCATGAGACTTATTGACAAATCTTTTAAAATTATTTAACTTATAATCCTTCCTTATATAGTAAAAAAAAATCATCTGTATGTTTGGCTGCAAGTTATAATATAGAATCTAAAATATAGGTTGATTGAGTGATTGAAGTATTCAGTAGACTCATCTTCAGAATTAAATAAATATTTACACTGTGGCCTGTGGGCCACAGTGTAAACTGGACATTTATAGGCCAGTATTATATTATTATATGTACAATAAAGAGATTGAGTAATAGATAGTATCTCTCTCACTTTATTTCAATCAATTTCTGTGCACAAGTTGGAGATAAAACTATTTTTGTCCGTTTCGCCTTTTTTTCAAGCTTTTATTTTTTTGTTTTGTACTGAAGTGGTGGATACTAAGTCCACATTTGGTTGTTCTTCTTTCTCTCTATTTTTTTGTATTTAAGTTAAAGAAAAACATAGCTTTTTGCTAGTACTTATAGTTAAATGCCTCTCTAATTTCCAGATTGTTCAGTGAGTCATTCCAAGATGACTTGGAGACAATATTCAATGCTTTGCCAGCTCAGAGACAGAACTTACTGTTCTCAGCTACAATCACTGATGATGTCAAGGAATCCAAATTTCTACCACTCAAGAAAGATGTAAGTGTAAATAAGTAACCAAAATAATAACTACAAAAACCCATTTGCAATTATGAGCTTAGTGTTATTAATGAAAGATGCTTATGAGTTGACTTATGGTCATATAATGAGCGCAGTATAAGGGACACCTTACAATATATAAATGGGAGGTGCGTCATACACATTTATGAATTACTTTTATTCCTTTTTTTTAACAACCCTCGCACTTATGAACTTAATCCTTGTGTCGCGGGGGTTTCATAAACATTCAAATCAAATGCACAAAGAACATCCAGACTTGGAACAACCATTTGTGGATCACACAAATGCTTGTCCCAGGTGGGGATCGAACCCGCAGTACGTCGCGCACAGTGGTAATTAGCGTGGTGACCTATACCACTCGGCTATCCGTGCAGTCAAAATTGTTAAGTAACCCACTGATTTGTTTGAAGTTGGTGCCTGTGCCAATAATAATAATAATATCGTGGACGGTTCACAGGCTTTTGTTTAAATAATATTTGAAACCCCCGGAAACAAACATTTATTAACTTTACACATTCTTAAATGTCTATCAATCGCTACTTCCCTCCTTGAAGTAACATAGACAGCCTGATACTTAACGGTGGCTTTAAACTGATTGTCGTTTCAGTATTCGCCCATCAATACTAATATTATGAAGCTGAAGAGTTTCTTTGTTTGTTAGTTTGTTTGTTTGAACGCGCTAATCTCAGTAACTACTGGTCCGATTTGAAAAATTCTTTCACTGTTAGATTGGCCACTTATTGCGGAAGGCTATAGGCTATAATTTGCCCACGCGGGCGAGCCGCGAGCAAAAGCTAGTTAGAAATAAAGACAAAGACAATTTATTTTGCAAATATCGGTACAATAATGTTGTTTAGTTACATAAATGTAGATAGATCAGCCATAAATTTTGAACGTCGGATAACTAAACAGCACCCTGATTCGCCTACCCTTCACCACTTCCTAAGTGTCTACCTAGGTGAAGATTCTTGACAATCATATAATAATAACAGTATTTGAACGTCCACAGAAGCTCCTAACCTGGGCAGAGACGGACACCCAGTTGACAGTTACCACACTGGACCAGCGATACGTTGTGTGTCCAGCGTACGCCCGCGATGTGTACCTCGTGCAGACTCTTCGAAAATACCGAGAAATTAAACCCAGCAGTCATATCATCGTGTTCACTGATACTAAGAAGTGAGTACAAACAGACATTGAATCCATATAGATAAATACCTAGATACTCAAGTCTCGATTAAAAGTAGTAGCCAAAATTGTCTTCAATTAATGTGATGACAGTTTGAAAAGAACATATTTTTTTCAAATTCAACCTTACCCGCATGGAATAAAGTTATTTTTACAATGCAACGTACAAAAACAATAACAATTTTACGTCCGAACTTTTTGCAATATCCTTGGAAATGTTTTTCATTTTTAATATTTTTGGTCTAAGGATTGCATTTGTTAGGTATTTTTTTCAGGACATATTTGACTAAGCATTATGGGTATTTCAACATCAATGACCTACTCTTATAGAATCAGTATATATATTTTACATTATAATGTACATGTAATTCATTATAATATATTTATTTTATTTTTCGATAATTTTTCAGAGAGTGCCAAGTATTATCAATGATGTTAAACGCGATATCTATGGACAACGTGTGTCTGCACGGTTTTATGAGGCAGAAGGAGCGAGTGGCAGCCCTAACGCAGTTCAGAAGCAACTTGAAATGTACCCTGGTGGCTACTAATGTAGCGGCCAGGGGACTTGATATACCGACAGTGGATCTAGTTGTCAACCACAAGCTGCCTTTGGAACCGAAAGAATATATTCACAGGTAATTTAATCAGTTTCGTTTTTCGTGTGTGACACGTCATTTAACCCAAAACTATTGATGTTGTTATTTTTTCCTTTTATTTATTATTTGTCATATTTTTTTATATTTTCAACACATATATCGGTTTTAGTTATACTCGAAATAAGGTTGAATATGTCGGTTGTATGTATAGGTTGTAAATGTCGTAGTGGTCTAGCGGTTCAATGACTGAATCGTATGCACATGATTGTAGGTTTGAACCAAGGCAACTTGGCTAGGCTTTTGTTTTTCAAAGTTACATATTCTTTCTTAATCATTCTATGACATCATTGACAAACGGTGAAGGAAAATATATTGATGAAACCCGGATGCAAAAAATTTGAATCTCACCAACCCGCAATTAACAAGTGTCGTGATCAATGCTCATTCGTTCTCTATATAGGAAGAGGCCTGTGCCAAACAGACATTTATAGGCTGGTATTATAAGTTTGAATATCATTAGCCTCATTATTTTAATCTTTTTTTTTCTGCAGGGTTGGCCGCACTGCTCGCGCCGGTCGTACTGGGATGGCAATATCATTGATCACTCCATACGATATTCTTCGACTTGGCGAGATAGAGGAAGCGATCAAAACAAAACTTACGGAATACAAAATAGATGGTGAGTCTCAATTGTTTTGTGACCTCGTGCTAAGGCAATGGCTTCTCTTCTAGAAGCATAGTAAAGTGCGGAGTTACTTGGAAATCACGGGATTATTTGGAATGACTTTTTTTAGTAGTTATTATAAAAAGAAAGAAAGACTCCGCCCGCATCGGTGTTGGTTAACTCAACAAAAAGTAGTATCCTCCCTATATTTCCTCTGGAGTACTAGACACTATCTCTGTGCTAATTTTTTTTTTTTATTTAATGTGTACACTTTTTTTTTTATTTAATGTGTACACTTTCGGCACGCTATGATGCACATTTTAGCATATTTAAATAGTAATATGATTTATGAAATAACAAACTATTCTCGAAAAAAAAAATAATGAAATCTATTAGTTTTGACGAACGTCAAAACGGCCATCATAGCGTGCCGGTAGTAAGGAATAAAATTTCCTTATAGAAAATTTTCTGTATTCCAATTAACCCCGTGGTTCACAAGTAGTTAACGTTAGAATTAAAAACACTTTTCTGTATCTACATAAGTTTGACATTCAAAACAAATTTCCATAGATGGTTAAAATCAATTAAATCTCCTCTTCAAACTAGTTAACAGTCGTGATTATGGATATATGGCTAATAAGTCGATTGTAGATTTGACATTTGATGATTTTGTCACAAAAAAAAACAAACAATTATTGCCTACCTTGTAACCATGATCTTTTTATCTTGGAATATCCTCTAAGCATCTGTTTAAATAATATTCTATAACACCATTTAATTCAGCCATTTTTTATTCCATAAAATATTTATCAGATGACGAAGCTGTGAAGATCTTCACGACGGTAAGCGTGACACGACGTGAGCAGGAAGCGCAGCTGGATAACGAGGAGTTTGAGCAGAGGAAGAGGAGCTACCGCATCAAGCGCTGGATCCAGGCGGGAGTCGACCCTGACATGATGGAGGAGGGGTGAGGAACTGATCTATTGTGAATAGCGGTGCTTTATAAAGGTAGCCTAATGGGTATGGCGGCGGTCGTGTGGTTGGTTCGAAACCTACCCATTGCACTACCGACATGAACCCACTCCTAACACAAGCATTTAGGTTAGCATTAGGGGTTTACAAGAATACTAGTAGTGTGCGAACCAAATTCCAAGTAAGCACAAAAAATATGTGTGCAAATATGTTTTCGACGGAAAAATACTGGATAATAAATCACTATCACATATCTATAAAAAAAAACCGTGTCAAAATCCTCTACGTAGTTTTAAAGACCTAAGCCTACACAGGGATATACAGTGAGAAGCGAATTTGTTTTATACTATGTTGTGATAGCTTAGAAGCTTTCGATCACAATATCAGTTTCCACAAAACCGCATCAAAATCAGTTCATTCGTTTAGGAGCTATGACGCCACAGTTAGACAGTCACGTCAAACTAATATCACACCTCTCTTTATGTCGGGTATTCAAAATACAATACCTCCTTATTTCTCGACACTCTTTTCATATAAAATAACCTCATTAATAATGTATTGACAAAAAAAAATTGTCAAATGTCCTTTGCCCAGAAGTGGGACTATAATTAGGTTACATAAAAAAAACAATGTCCTCTGAAAATTCGACCCTTTATATTTATTAAATCTCCAACACAATTGCGTTTTGTTATGTATCATATGTAATCAATTAATTAAGAGTTGCCTATAAAATTTTAATTACTTCCACAGTCTAGAAGAAATGCGCCGTAAAAGAATAAAAGCCGCTAAAAAGGCGAAACTTGCGAAAATCAAACAAGTTCAGGCTGATATCAAGGATCAAGAAACACAAAACGAAGAGCGTCTTCATCATCCAGGGTCGGAAGACATCGATGCATCTATCAAACAGGAATTAAAGAAAGTTAATAAGACTCTCATGAAAAAAGACGATCGGTTCAAAAATGTCATAGGAAAGATTACCAAGATCAAACGTAAAGCTGATAATGTGAAAGCAAAGAGTGAAAAAGATAGTAATAAAAAGATAAAGAAAGGCAAAGGAGGTGTAAAGTAATAAATGTGTTTTTTTAATGAATTGGTTTTATTCTTTCCCAATTTTTAGGCAGGGGGTTATTCTCTAGTCCAAACAAAACATAACGTGACACGACGCAGAATTTAGTTCAAAATTCCCGGATCGCCAAATCTTTTTTGTGTTTCGAGTCACGGGTAGTGTTTGCAAATTTTATACGTTTAAGGCCATTGAACAGATTTTTTTATTAAAAAAGTTGTATGTCGAAAGAGATAAAGCCACTCTTAGCCCAACACGTAGCAGCACGTTAACCGCTTGACTTAGTGAATAAGGCCCCAGAACTTTATGTTATATCAGCCCAGAAAGTAGAGCTGAATGGCTTTTGTAGGAGTGCACCTAAACACGTATATATAGGATTATTTTAAAAGGAGTGCATTTATTCAACGAGGTAATCAGGTGCATAAGACTGAATCACTTTTCCTAAGGAACATAAGTCGAAATCTTAAAATGGAAAATGAAATTTTCATACAAAGTGACGGGTCACGTGTCAATTATGTTTGTATGAAAAGTTTATTTTTAATTTTAATATTAGCTGTGCCTCGGGACTTCGTCCGTATTTTTTATTTTCATTCATGTGGAAACATCAATCTTCTTTTTTTTTAAGACAAGTAGCCCGACCTCTATATTTCATTACCTTTAAGAGAAATGTCAATAACAAACCTTGTACGTGAGTAATATCAACAGAACTCTGTACTTATTTTTTTGAAGATTTATAGTATGCTGTATGGTATGATGTATCCTTCAACCTCACCCTAAAGAGGAACAGATAAAATGTATAAAAATAAAAACCCCAAATAAGTAGTTAATAATTTATTTTATACATTATAAAATTACAAATAAATACAACAATAATATTTTTTAATTAATATATTCAAGCATGTCGCGTCGATGGCAAATAATTTGGCACAAAATTTTATAAGCTTTCGCATGTTTCAGGCCAGGCTATTAATTTTCTTATATTATTATTTGATATTTTTTTCATATTTTCGCGACAGTACATTTATTTCACTAAACATGTTCAATTATACAAAATTAGAAAAAATCCTATTTCAATCCACGAATATTATTGTAGTAAAAAATTACAATACTATTTTTAGTATAAACCCGATACACGTCAAATATTGAAATGTACAGCTCTCGCCAAACTTTATGGCCGCTCCGAAGCATTACGCTGCGCAGAACACAAAATCAGGTATCAGCGGAACGTAGGTACGCGGGGCGTGCTCCACCACGTCCTCGCCTCCCGCGCGTTAGTGTGAGTGCATGCGTAGTGTGTACGAGAGTATGTAGTAGGTAGTATGAGTGTACCATGCGCAAGTTCGTACCGCGACGGCTACATTCAGAGCGGCCATAAAGATTGGCGAGTGCTGTAAAGAAAGCGTAAACAAAATTTTAAAACTGTATGATGAATTCTCTCAAAGCTACATACTGGCCATCTCACCTCGTTGTTCTCAACATTTACATGGCCATACGGCGCACTTCTATAAAATATATAACTTGGTTTAAAAATGATTACAATCGATTATTATTTACTGTATTCTGGTTTAGTTAAAGTAAAAATAATGAAATGAAAAGACTCCGGAGTTTTGCGACCACGGCCAGTGCAACTCGGTCGAAACGTCAAACTTTAAAAGGTAAATTCACGTGTTAGCGTTAATTCCCGTCACGTGTCACGTGAATCATGCAACGCGATAGTTTAAATGTTAGTAGTAAAAATAAAGTTGTACATTTATTTATTTATCAACATACAGATAGTTTTGACCTTTCCGTGGAGTAAAAGATTGATATTAATAATTAAAACCAGATTTAGAATGTATACATTTTAGTTTTTTTACATACAACAGATGTATAGTTATATTAAAAGTAAATTGGCTGGGAACAATGTGTTATTTTGTTTAAGTATTAGTACATGTTTCTTGCCCCGCGCGACCTGTTACCGCTAATTAGTGCTTTATAACGATTTTCACGATGTAAAAATTAAAAAGTTTATCAGAGAATTCGGTTGAGTAGTTTGCGAGCGATATTCAATAAACATATGTAGGTATTTTATTACACTACATGTTTTATTGTGTGGGGCAATATTTAAAGAAATAAATGTCGCAAAAATATGAGCTTGAATATTATAATAAGTGTAACTTTAAAAGTTTATTCTTATAATATATATTAACATTCATTATCTACTGAGGAGAATGGGCACAATTGATTATGTATACGAAACTACTTTAAGTAGTCAATTGTTTTATCTTATTCAAAGACAGATCGAACACAGTATAGGGGAGAATATCGTTTGTTGGTAAAATCTCAATATTTTAAGTAGATATATAAATAGAAACTGGTATATCAGATTAATGCCAAGATAAAAAGGTTCATTACATTTTTTAAGTAGAATTATTATAAAAATGAACTTAAACATAAATTACCTGTTAAGTATTATTATATTATATTTTTTGTTTTTTTTTTAATTTTTATGAATGAATTCAAAGCAAAGAGATTCGGCCAGCGTTTCTCACGGTGATTGAAATAGTCTAAAAAGGGACAAATATTATTACAGATCCAGTAAATGTTTTATTTTGAAGAACTTTGTAAGCCACTGTGTTTGTTCTAATAAGCCCATTCTCCTCTTAGTGTAAATTTGCAAATTTTTTTCTAGTTTTTGTCGTGCCAAGTAATGATTTCTTAATATTAAATATAACTTGATAAATATTCTAGTATAACATTAAATCACAATTATAATTCATCTAGATATTATAAACTAAACATGAGAAGAACTATTACAAAACTAACAGTCGGTTTCTGAATACCGAATTTCAACTTAAAAACATGTCAAACTCCAATCATGGTGACAGCGCTGACATTACCCGATCTATCACATCTTCAGTTTGAGACGTAGTTAAGTCGAAATTAGCATTACAGAAACCAGCCGTCAAAGTCAATCAAAACTAAACATTTTAAGACCATGTCTAAAAAAATGTTCTATCCTTCTCGTACCTTTTAGACTAGTCGTAAGGACAGAGAAGATAGAACATAGATTAACAAAACAGTCTATAAAAACATAAGTTTCAATAAAATCATCCAACAAATCGAAATTTGAGCAACATAAAAACGAATATTTCAGATTCTATTTTAAAAATTAATATTGATATATTTACTGATTTAAAAAGTAAGGCCGATAGCTCTAAAATACAAATGTTTAATCGTAATATTGTATACCTCCCTTTCTACCAAATTCCATTAAAAAAGGATAAAAGATAAATGTCCCTTTTCATTGTATTGGGTAGAAAGAGATAGCATTACCTTTCTCTTTTTTTTTGGTGCAATGCAAAAGAAATGGGGCCAGTGTTTATAATATTAATATATAATATATCTACCTGTATAAGTATTTGATAGATACTATAGTTTTTTTTTCGTATATTTTGCAGTACCTAGATATCATGACAAATAACGCAAAGATTTTTTAACAAGTTAATTATGGAATGTAAATATTTTAGTTCTTTTGGGCCATAAATATCTATAAATATTTTTTTTATTTTATTAGGCCTTTCAATAGTGGTGTATTTCCCAGTGTCACTTATGTATGTGCAAGTATTACCTAGAAAATATAGGTCATTCAATTAAAAAAAAATACTCGTATCCTGGAGCTGCCTCAGTACCGCTCGGAGTCATGAAGTATGGCGGTGTTTACATCCCCGTGCCTCGGAAAGCACGTAAAGCCGTTGGCCCTGCGCCTGATCCCTCTCCGGTCGTGTCAGTCAACCGTCCCATCGGACTATGAGAGTGAAAGAACAGAGAGTGCACCTGTTTGCGCACACACTTGTGCACTATAATATCTATTGCGTACATGGCTGATCTCACTTGAGATTGGCAGCCGAGACCGAAATTCGGTTTGGAGATTATTATTATTATCTGGCTGGAGATTGGCAGCTGAAGCCGAATTTCGGTTTAGAGATTATTATTATTATCTGGCTGGAGATTGGCAGCTGAAGCCGAATTTCGGTTTAGAGATTATAATTATTATACTGGAGCTGAGCTGAATTCGGTGAGACTGGAATCCGACTCCAATATGACTTGGAAACTGCTAGGTAGATGAATTTCTAACCTTACATGTATATCTTTAAAGGCTATATTATCATGATAGGTACTGCATCGTGTATGTTATTAACGTTTACTCGGACAACTGCAGCAGTGAGTTGATGGTGGCGTCTTTGTTGCGGCCGTTGGCTTCGAGGACAGACCTGATCACTTCCTTGTCCATGCTGGGGAACATCTCCTCGATCTGTAAAGATTTTGATGTATGAATGAATTAATGGTAGGGTTATACAGATTTGTTATAATGTAACCTACTACTAAATCCGGTGGTATTATTTTATTTGAGACAAATTATTGGATTTAACTAAGAAAAGATGGTCTCAATTCAGAAACCGGCCATTGTAAAGAAATTCAGGATTTTACTATTTTTTTTTAACTTCTGTTAACCTACAGTACAGTTGGGGGAAAACAGGGATATTTCTCTTTTTTTTTAAGAAATAGGTACTTGCAATGTGGGTCACACAGTATTCTTGCTTCCCCCACTCCAACCCCTTGTGCTAAGCTAAATTGCTTGTGTTACGAATGGGTTGACGGCGGTAGTGCAATGGGTATGGTAATGGGAACCCGCAATGATCGCAAGTCCATGAGGATTACCACGGGATAAAAAGAAGGTGGTAAGTTGGTACCTGTTGCAGTTGCTCCGCGGTGATGGGCGGCGGCTGCTGCGGCGGCAGCGGCTGCGCGGGCGCAGCGTACATGGGCATGGCGGCGTAGCCCACGCCCGTGCTCGGCACCACCAGCATCGGCGGGAACGCCGCCACCGACGCCGGGCCCACCTGACATACATTATATTACATTATTTAAACTATAGCTTGTATGCGTGGTTTCCGTTACTATAATTTGTCGAAATAAATCTCCTTTTTAAGGGATAACCTATTGAAAAAAAATCGTGAAGCGAAATTTTTGCCCCTTTTTCCGAAAACTGTGCGGACGGAAGAGTACGAAATTTCGCACTTAGGTATAGTTTATATGGAGAAGAAGTGCAGAATGCTATTTTTTTTTAAATGGTGCTTGAAAAATGCATTATATCAATAGAAATAACTTTACGCACACTACTGTGTATGTGAGACACGAAAAGAATCAAAGAGATTGTATTTACTGATTGTTGAACATGACTTATACATATTCTTTATATTATTACGTGAAGCAAAAACGGTGACCCCTTTCAAACTTGAAATTAAAACGAATTATGGTCCATTTTCGACCACTATTTAAAGTATAATAAAGAGTTATCTATACATATAAATAAAATTGAAGTGTCTGTTTTTAATGACCGCTTTTTGCTACATGCATATGAATATACATATATTTTATACGGTATCAATACCAAAATATATATATTTTTTCGATTTTTGTCTGTCTTTGAGTCTGCCTGTTTGTTCCCACTAATCTCTGAAATGGCTGGACCGTTTTTGACGGGACTTTCACTGGCAGGTAGCTGATATAATAAGGAGTAACTTAGGCAACTATTATTTTAGAAAAAAAAAAAGAATCCACGCGGAAGAAGTCGCGGGCACAGATACTTAGTAATAATAATATTATAATAACTCTTTCACCAAAACAAGTTTACAGACATACAACATACATAGTGGGTACAATGGGCGACTTTTCGTGTCGATAATCCTCAAATACGGTCTGAACAAAAAGTTGTCGTTTGTTTCCATGACTTCCTGGAGTTTGCAGGTGGTAGAGCAGGATGGGCAGGATAGAAGATGGCGTATCTTCTATCCTGTCGTAAGTTCAAGGGATTATTTTACACTGCAACTCTGTACTTTGAATCTATTGCCACTCCCAGTTCAATAGATTAAGTTAATTTAATCCAGTTGGACTTCTTTTTTTTCTTGTCTGTATTTGCTCAAAGTATATCTTGTTTCTGTGTTATTATTTAACATATTTTTTTCTTGTGTATTTGCTGAAGGTATATCTTGTTTTTTTGTTATTATTTAACCTGTAACTTGTACGTGTGGTCAAAACTGTGAGTATAAGTTAGTTATTTGTTTAGTAAAATATTTAAATTTCAGGACGTTTCAAAATGCAAAATCAAAATTAACCGCGATAGAATCCGTTTAAAACGTATTTTTTTTTCTTTCTAACATTAGCGTAAACCTCAGCGTACACCTAAATGTATAAGTTGGTTAAATTAAATTAATAAAACAAAATTAACTTACAGAATAGCTGAGAACCAAGTTGATAGCACCTTCCTTTCCATCGCCTTGCTTGCCGTTTAGTGTGAACCAGTTATCGATTGTCTCACCCTGAGAAAGTTAGTCAATAAGTTATTAGGAGGCAATAATTCGTGTGTTTTGTGGCAAAGAGGAATCACTTATTAATGAGGGCTAGAGTATCGAAAATCGGCGATAAACTCTCGTAGAATTCCAACCTCAGCCAGTAGTGGCCAGTAGCTAGTAGTTTGTAAGTTGGTAATGTTGGTATTGGTAATGGTTGGCTCGGAGTGTTGCCATATAAAATTCGTTTCTTGTTTTCTTTTTTTTTTATTATTATGTTTTTAGTCTTAAGTTTAATTCTTTATTTTGTTGTTTTTTAGTTCATAAGTTTAATTCGTTATTTTGTTGTTTTTAAATTATTATTTTTTGTGCGTCTCTAATACGGGGCAATAAATGCTTTTTCTTTCTTTAGCTTCAGCCTCAATGCTGGAGAATGACGAAGTCTAACTACAATAATCTGATAGTGCATCTATCTTCTTCGTCTCTGCATCATCCGAAGGTTGACTGACAGAAAATGTCCTATGGCATGAAGCCCTCCAGTAAAAAAACATGAATAATAGGTACATAAATAGATGTACCTGGAAAACTGAGCTTGGTACGGTGATGTGCGCCCAAGCGATCAGCTCGTCCATCGTGAAGGAGCACTCGTCGAAGATCTCCAGGTAGATAGTCGTCACGCCGACTGGCAGCAAGCTAATGTTAGATGTAAAATATACTATTTAAAAAAAACGTCAATAAGTTGTTCTTAGAAGTGGAACAGCACAGGCTGGATAAAAAGAAATGTTGTTCTATCTTAATTATTCTACACCATTGAACGGTGAAGGAAAACATAGTGAGGCAACCTGGATTCCATAAATTGGAATTTGAAAACGCCAACCTGCAATGAGCAAGCGTGGTGATCAATGCTCATTCCTTCTCTGTACCCACAAGTGGTACATTTATTTGCCGATACACAGGGTTTTACCGAAAGGTTAAATGTATCCAAAGTTTGTAAATCTATATAAAGTCAGGTGTCAAAATTTCGGCTCCAAAATTTGTTAACTAAACAATAATGTGTAGTACGTATGTTCACTTTCGTCTCCATACAAATAATTACGAAGTAAAAAGTGTCATGTCTAAGTCGAGTGACTTATCGGAGAGGAAAGTAATTTCCATAGATTTAATTGAAGTCGTGGTGGCCTAGTGGTTCAATGAACGGATCTTCGTGCACAAGGTTGCAGGTTCGACCCACTACAGGCCACCACCAATGAGACTTTTTCAAAGTTATATGTAATTATTCTAAGACACCATAGACTAACGGTGAAGGAATACATCGTGAAGAAACCCGGAAACCGCAGTGAGCTAGTGATCAATGCTCGTTCCTTCTATATATGATAAGAGGCCTGTGCCTAGCAGTTGGACATATAAAGGCCGGTATTATATAAATTTAATATCATTTTAGCGATTTCTATAATCGTTAACGCTAGTAGAAATGTGCCTTGTCTAAGGAAGGGGACAGCAGTAGATTATATCACTCACCAATGAACCACCTTGTTCCAGCGCGGGGTGCGACCACCGCTGGGATCGGTGTGGGTCTCGTATATGCAGTGGCCAACGCGTACGCGCACGTACGGGTCCATACGAGTTATACCTATAAATATATGCATGTTCACTTTATTATATACTAGTGGACCCCTCCCTCCCCCCAGCTTCTATTCATTTATTCATATCTAACAAACCCGTATAAGAAATATCATGCGTCTATATTTAAAATGACGAACTGCCCATACAAACTTTCAACTCTTATTTTACCCTCTTAGCCCCCTAACAGACTCTAACCTGCTAACTTGAAAAATGACAGATTTCCATACAGCCGTTCATCCTCATTTTCACTTATCGGATGTTTTTAAGTTTCCGGTTTCTACGAACAGCGGTTGAGGCTGTATGTTGAACCTTTAAATTCAACATTAGTCACTCTACGTGGGGTTTCGACATAGAATTTTTATTTAAAAAAAATGACGCCCGCTCTAAGGAATTTAATCCTTGTGTCGCGGGGGTGTCAGAAACATTCAAATTACATGCACAAAGAACACCCAGACTTGGAACATGAGTATTGAATTAGGAATTATCACCAGAACGAAAATTGCATGAAAAGTTTCGGCTCAATTGTATGCTTCAAATTAGTTCTAATTAAGCTTGCAAGATAAGGTCACTTTTAAAATGCACTATAAAATATTGTTACTATAACTTACCATAGTTTTTAGAGAGCTTAGCCTGCGCTATCGTGATGCTAAGCCTCGGCGTCACCGCTGGATAGCCATGTTGAGGGCCCTAGTGAAAAGTATGAAAAGTATTAGTAATATGTAATTGATAATTATAAATGTGAAAGTGTGGATGTTTGTGACTCAATCACGCAAAAACGGCTGAACGGATTTGGATGAAATTTGGCATGCATGTAGCCTTTGACATGGAAAAGAACATAGGCTACCTTTTATCCCGATTCCTTAAGTATTTTCCGAGGGAAAATTGAAAAATTGTTTACGAACTAAGCCGTGAGCAGGCAGCTTATAAATTTGTTTTTTTTTCTATATGTATAACATGGGTGAAAATTTTATTCCATTTTTCATTACTTTCACATTTTTAATTTCTTTTTGGACATAATTCTATAGTATGTTCATAGTTGTATCAGTCATGAAATGAATACATACATTAACTCCGCAATACTGCTGCTGCAATGCCACCGCTGTTTGATGGTCGGCTTCATCATTAGCAACATCAGTGCGGAGAAAACCTGCAGGTAGGGGGCCTAACAGCACCTGTAAGAAGTATAATCATGATATAACATATATTCTTAGATGAGTTTGTATATTAGGGTGGTCATTTATTTATTAGCCTATCTATAATTCTTACACTGTTAATCCTTCAAATACAATTAATTGAATAATGGAAGCCACACAGATATTCTTAAGTATGACACACTTAATATTAATTATTATAACTTAATTTCTAATACAATGATTATGGTATATGAAGGTACAAAGAAATAGTTTTTCCAGCTTGTTCTAAATACTTATTTATATTAATAAAATGAAAATTGCAGGTTCAGTGGCAACCTTATTAAAAAATAGTTTATGTTAGTAGATTTATGTTTTTTGTATATAAAAAGATAGTTAAACTCCTGATTATCAGACTGCATTTATCAACTCTTAAGAATAATATACAAAGATAGACAATATTGAGATGTCTCATTTTACATTGGCATTAAAAATGTACAAAAACATTGAATAAATTATTCCATATCTTATCTTAATTAATATCATGTGTTTGACCTATACAATACAAATGGTTGTTTTATATCATTGTCCTTCATAAACAAAGCAAGGACATTAAGGAATAAAATGGCTAAATCATTTTATAGAAAGTTTTATATTTTTTTATTACTATTAAAATTTAAGTTTGCTCATCTTCAATTCATTAGTGTATCTATCCAAATATTTGCAGGAACAATATTAACATATCAGAAAAAAAATAAATGACTAATAAATATCTGAAAAGTGAGATAAAACGAGATAATTCATATCAGTCTTTATTCACTATTCTATTACTTGAGTAATTCAATTAGTATATAGGTAGTATAATTATTACCAAAATGAGAAATATCAATTAACTTAATATGGTGCAACAAAGGTTTTATTCTCAGGTTAATGACCTTTCTACAACCATAGATTTCTACAATAAACCCCTCTGGGTCAGATCTGGAAAATTCCCACTATCGTGAATCGATAATTATTGCGTTCTTATTTCTATTAATACTAGACACACAAAGATAATCCATTTAAATGTTGATTGGAACCGGTTAAACAGCTTGTTTACCACCCAAAAAAAACCTTAATTATCATAAAATTCGTCCCATAAAAACGCAAAAACAATGATTCACAGTCGCAAATCGGTATTTATTATTAATACTCTTGCTGGGACTTACCCTTCGACGACGTTCCTCGTTCCTGTCGTCCGGCATGGTCGACGTCATATTTATTTTCGACAAATTATACTATGTTCTTCTCCAAGATTAATCTGATTGATACTAATTTACCGTTTTTAATCAATAAATAGTGCAAACAAATAATATCGTGTGATGACAATCTAAGCTTCACAGACAGATGACACAAACGTCACTAATTTGACAGAACACTGTTCCTCCTAGAGATGTAACCTGGCTTGTGTTCATCGTTTACTAATTAATCAATATACTACTTTATCTCGTCAGCATTCTCGATGAATTCGTAACGACATGGCGACATTTACTTAGAGCATTTATCTTTTATTCTAAGGCCATTTAGTTGCAATTCAGGTTAAGACTGCTGCATTCCTGTTGTAATAGTTTTTTGTATTATGGGTAGCGCTACAAGTTAAATGAATGTAGTCTTTGACCAATAAGAGGTCATTTAAAAGTGTTTTTTAAGTCACAATGTCAGTCCGTTATACAAATATACAAAACTTCCTTATACCTCGAAAAATATTTAACTCGTGAATAAATCAATATTTGCTTAGCGAGTTATATATGTGTTTGTACTTGTAGTTTGCGCGTACCAATCATGTCTAGCACAAAAATATAATCTACCATTGATATAGAAAAAACCCGATACAGGAAATTAATTTTATTATAATAATTAGTTCTTTTTAAAATATATATATTATTTTTGTACTAATAGACAAAATGGCATAATTATGTTGACTCAGTTGACTGTAAAAGCTCATATTTTACCATTATCTCATACTGGAGCCCACAGCTCCGCCCACGATCCTTAATTCTCTAGTAACAATAGTAATAAGTAAGTATAGCTTATGACTGGAATAATGTATTTTTATCTTGATAGAATGTAGAAGATTGATATATTCTGTCCAGTAGTTTTTGATTTTATTCTTTACAAACAAACAAAAATACATATATTTCATCGGTTATAGCCCACAATAAAATAATGACGCCAGAAAGTCGAAGGTAAGGAACGAATTTTAGATTTATGATTAAAAAATAATTCCACGTTCATAATCAAACTCATATCATAAAAAGGCTACAGTTTGTGAGTGTGTTTGTCTGTAAGTTTTTTACCTCTTCACGCTAATAGGCTGATTCAATTTTGATAAAATTTAGTAAGGAGGTTAGCTAACTTCCTAGATTAACTCTTATACTAATTTTTATCCTTAAGCCAAGGGCTTATATAGAAGACGATATTATGAATAAATTCCATCCAAGCGAAATTCAATAATTTCAAATAATTCAAGTGAATAAATCACAAATAAGTGATCTGTCAAGTACACGCAAACTAGAGATGCTTCCCAACCGCAGTAGCACATCACTACAAAAATAAACGTCAAAAAAAGAAATAAGCTTTTCTTTCCAATATTCTGTTTGTGTTTATTTCTACGTGTTGAATTGGTCTAAAAACTCTGAAAGTGTTAATGTTACAGTTTTTACTTTTCCGCAGAATTTTGTGTCCATTGACATTCGTATTAGAAAGTTATAACTTCTTAAACATAAGTGATTTGATGTGAATTGGTTATTTTATCGATTTTTGTGAGCTGCTACTATGGATATCGTCAAAACACCTAAGGTATGTGTAGATTAAGTTCAAATTTATATCTATATTAATAATTTCGTTCAGGGCTACGGTAGACTCGATCGAAACCTTATATGAATAACAAAACATAAAAAAATATTGATTTCGAGTCGACAACATATATCCGCAAAATTCGGATTATGGAGAATTTCGTTAAATTCTAATGGCACTGACAAACAAAAAAACCGCAGTCGCCATCTTGGGTAGTGATTACAGTGCTGACAAGCCGTATGACAGTTGCATGATAGTTGGTGTTAAATGAAAGAGGTATGAGTTTCGTATAAAAACCTCCTTTACTGCTAAGTTAATTTGTTCTCTAATTTTAAAATTTAATTGTTTTTCTTTCAATTATGTAAGAAAACATTTGCTCTGATGAAAATATATTTACTTATTATTGGTACAAGATGGTGTTATTTCACATAAAAAGCTAGGCCTCACGATTACTTAACAGTTGGGTCCAGAATCGTTTCGGGACGCGTTGGAAATAATAAATAATAATAATAATAATAACCGGCCTATATACGTCCCACTGCTGGGCACAGGCCTCTTCCCATATAGAGAAGGGATGAGCATTGATCACCACGCTTGCTCATTGCGGGTTGGTGATTTCAGATTCCAGTACTTTGAAATCCAGGTTTCCTCACGATGTTTTCCTTCACCGTTTGTCAATGATGTCTTAGAATGATTAAGAAAGTACATAATTATAACTTTGAAAAAGTCACATTGGTACTTGCCTGGGTTCGAACCTGCAACCATGTGCATTCGAAATAATAGTTCAAGAATATTTATTTCGCTTTTTTCACGTTCCGTTGCATACTAGCTCTTATATACGCCTCGCCAATCAACACGTCGCGTGCGTCGCGCCTAAGAAGCATCCATCACAAAGAACTGTGGCTCATTTGACTGTGTAAAACGAAACGTCTTGCCGGAAACATTGAGTGAATCTTAACAAAACTTAAAACTTTTCTTCAGTCGTTGTCGTTTCGCGAATATATTAATATTATTTACATATGTGTAAAAAATAAAAATTATGTGTGTGAAAACTATTGCAGTTTTTATTTACTATATTAATTAAACACAATGAACGAAGCTATACGAATCTATGGCTTGCTTACATTTAATATTCCTTGAAAACCGATGACTACAGAAATATTTACCTACATTGTGTATCATGAGTCACATTTCAACCGAGCGGAGCCGGGTTTTCATCTAGTTGTAATATAAAAACGTTGCCGTGAAACTATGTATTTTGGGGCCTGCATGTGAAATAACATCCATGTTTCTGTACTACAACAGCCACACCAGATGTTTTTGACACATCACATTCAACTGCAAACTATATTTAAAAAATATCAACGTATAGATCTATATTTCGTTTAAGAAATGCATTTGACTTGTTTCCTTTACAATATGATTTATAAGATATCGTAATTCATTACTACTGAGTATAATTTTTCATTCTTAATATTATAGTGGTTCTTTGTGTATGTAGATAAACTTATCTTCCCTTATCTTGTTCAGTGCATAGCAGTGAGTTATTGATGCTTTTTAGTTTTAAAAATGGTTTCACATTGTTGTATGATTTTAACTTATCTATCACATATATTTTTATTAATTATGGAAGCTTTCCTTCCATATTATTCAGCCTAAAGATAAACTATTTGCTTGGAACCTTAAATCATAATAATCTTGCCTTGGAACCTAATAGGTTTATAATACAGTGTTTTAGTCAAACTATAAATATGATTTAGAACATAACAATAATAATATCTTGGGATAGCTCACACACGGTCAACTGATCTCAAACTAGGCAGAAACCTGTACTATGACAACCAGACAACTGATAAACATACTCATATATTTATACATATTATAGATAAATTACACCCAGACACAGAACAAAAGATCATGCTCATCACACAAAGTTTTGTCCTGGGTGGGAATCAAACCCATATTAAATGTACTTATCGATTTTGAACTTGTGTATTAGATGAGTATCTATTTATTAAATTTGAAATGGTGGTAGCTGTTACCCCTGTAAGGGCTCTCGCCCACGCTTAGGCTACACCGCACGAACTTACCGTCAGTAGGTTCTGTGTCGCTGTATACATAACACGCGTTAAAGCGCACCTTGTTTTTATATGAATAATCCGTAACAGTTGTACAGTGTGTCGCAATAAACATTAATATATATGTATGTAAAGTAGTAAACAATATTGCATTTAGGTAAGTAACACTTATTATTGACCTTTGGGTTGATAGCAGATGATAAATCCGGTGCATAAATATTTGGAGACTGATTTAAAATAACTTAAACCTTTATTACAATACTAACAGTGCTCCATGGTTTCACTCACTTGCTCTTCTCCCTAGGCAAGTAACTAGATGTTAAAAAAAAGTCTTTAAAAAGCCTTAAAAAAAATCTTAAGAAGGGTTATTTTCCCAGATTTTTTTTAAGGCAAGACAATTTTCCAAATACAATAGGTAGTTTCAGGTTTAAGTTCATTCAAACTGAATAACTTTGAGCTTTGTAATTTTTACTAGCGGACTGGAGTTAATTATACATGTATAAATTACAACTAGATTTTGCTCGCGGCTCCTCTTGCGTGGGCGTCGGTTACCGCGGCAAATTATAGCCTATAAACTTCCTCAATAAGTGGGCTATCTAGCAGTGAAAGAATTTTTGAAATGGTCCCATTAGTTCCTGAGATAAGTGTGTTCAAACAAAGAAACAAATTCTTCGGCTTTATAATAAATAAATTTAATGAAACAAACCAATTTATCTTTACAATAAATTAGAAAACTTGAAAGGTTCTCCTCCTTGCCTCATTTTTCATCAGTTAACAGTAAACTTTACTTACTTCATTGCACTTGTTAACACTTACTGTTCAATGTTCTTTACCACCCCGAAAATCATTAATTGCAGTCCGTAGCGTCCTTAAATAACAGGCGGTAATAACAACACATGCGTTTGAAATTGGGAAATGGAAAACAAATTGCGGAAATAGCACCATCTTTCTCTAATGTAAGGTGATCTTGAATTTCCGTCTCTTTCCCGCGCGCATGCTCCGAAAATTTTCCTGTGCCCTTTGGCATTTGAAAATATACCCTACCGTAAGACAATAGAGGGTAAGATCGGTTGAACTTTATTCCCCAAGGTTGAAATAGCGAATATTTTGACGATAAATAACTCTGATTCTCGATTACTGCCAGTTGACTTCGCGCTCTCGCGGAGGGTAGTCGGGTCTTAACGAAGCGGTAAAGATTACTTCTGCCTTGGAGTCGGCTACTTCTGCGTGATGTGAATGAAAAAGTTTTATTTTTTATGTATTAACTGTAAATGATGTAAAATCAACTTGATTCGAGTTCACAATAATTTTTTTGAGAAAAAATATTTCGCGAAATAATAAGTATGTAAAGTTAACATTTAAAAAGTTTTCGAGGATAACATCCTTCAATTAGTACCTTGTTTAATATTTTTACAAGTGTCTTATGAAATAAAGTATAAAAAGTTCAAAGTTCTTAACAATGGCGCTCAGTTCTTTGACTCCTTCGAATATGCTGGGGGAGCTTGGCCGGCTCGCTAACTGGCTGAAAGGTGACTGCCTTGCACCCGAAGAGTACGCTGGTCTCGCTGTCACCGAGAAGGTGAGACCTTAAGTAGTAATACCAGATCACCAACTTGTAAATTGCAGGCCGAAATGAGAAACAAGGAGTTAAAAGATATGCGTTTATCTGTAGACTTCGTACGAGAAATAATCGGGATAAAAAGTACCTTAAATCTTATTCAGGAATTAATTATAAACTTATTCACACATTAATTAGTTTCGGGTAAATTATACATGATTTTGCACAGTGTAGTTTAAAGACCCGTAACATTTTGAATTGAGTAACAAACATTTCTTATTAAATTATTAATTGCATTTTTTTTCATCTTTGGCTGATAAATAAGCAGACGCTCGTAATTAAGGTTTCTTATATAAAGGAACAAAATAAATGAAACTGTTTTAAATGCTTGTGCTATTAAACTGAATACAGGCCCGTCAGAAATGTAACCATTGCAACCACAAAGTTTCCATAATTTAGTTTATTGATCAGATTTTTGATGACGTTATTTGGGCCATCTTTCAACATTTTGTTGAGGGAATTCTAAGTTGGTCTCAATGAGTGATGATTAAGCCTGGTATTACTTATTACAACCAATTTATCCAGTTATACTGGAATATTAAATAGTCTATTAACGAAAAAAGCAGACGTAATCTGTCCGCAGTCTCGACGATTGATTCTTATTGTTATGGACTGGATTTCAGATATTAAATACCCTTTGAACTGTCTAGTTTGATTGAAATTAGATCAAACTTCATCTATACTAAAATTTTGTGCGAGACCGCAGATCTTTGACCGCATTATTGAACGTTCATTATTGCGTGATTTTGACCACATATTGGTTAACTTATATTTATATTTGATGTATAGAGTGTCTGTTAGTGGTTAGTATAATTCAATAATTGTGCATTGTGCAATGGACATGCTAGAAATCCGAAACTATTTTGAGTAGTGTATCAATTTACATGCATGTATAATAAACACATGAATTCATTTTATGCAGTCAGAATTTTCCAAATAAAGTTACGGCCTTTTATTCCTTTAAAGCCATTAAAATTGTTTTCTGAAGTTCTCTCAGTCTGCCCGTGACTATGACACCTACCAAAGGTGTTGAAACGTCGGGAACTAAAATCAAAATAAACCGCGATAGAATCCGTTTAAAGTAGTTTTATTTCAATGCCACTAAAATTTTTAACGTACTTCCGCGTCTCGAAAGATACCTTGCAGCACCACGGCTTGCGAACCAGGAACCCCTCATACTGCCCAGTATGGTATGGTGTCCAGTAAATAATTATTTCAAATATAGTATTTGAGCCAATCATGGATGGACCCACGCAGTGCATTGGGCCAATCATGCATATACAATTTACAAAATTATGGTAAGTTTGGATAGGAATGCTGGTATTTAGCTGAATCCCGTGTAACTGGACCTTGACCCCAACCTTTCCAAAGATTAGGAAACGAAGAAGATAGGAACATAACGACTTCACTTACGGCCAATGGGAGATGCAGGACTAATTTTAAACGCAGGGTTTCGTAAAACCCCCGCGTGAGCTCATGATTATGGACCCCGGTCGGTATCTAGTTAATTTTATATTACTTAACTTGCTTCATGATAGTTATGTTATAACTTGGCAAGAGAACATAATATTATTTTACATAATACTACTTTTGTAAGTAGTGCAACTTCTAACTTGGAGTTTTCCCAAAATACTGATATTTAGGTCAGAGAAAAGAAAAAATATTTTTGAGCTTTTATACAATTTTTAGCTTACACGCAACTTGTACTTTGACATTAATAACGGAGATATATTTAAACTCGATTTATTATTTGTGGTAACGTTAAGAATAAGATATAGGTACTTGTAAAATTCTGCACTCAATTCTGGGCAAAAATATCTAATTCAGTGCACTGCATCGTCTTGGAAACTTGAAACTATTATTACTTAAAGAAATACTTAGTAGTGCTGTGCTGCGGTAACTGGTGGTAATGCCCCGACTTCAACTACCTACAGAAACTTTCAAAATTTCTGAAAGTTATGTTTCTAAAGAAACTTTGTTGAAGGAAATGCAAGCAAATGCAAATTAATAGTCACCATCTGATAACTGGTTTCGGAGGACAAACGTGACAAACTTAAAAAAAAATATATGAATATATTTTTTTTTAAGTTTGTCCCTAGCTCTCATAGGAATATTGTGCAGTTCCTCTAATTTTTTTTTTGCATTTTGGTATAAATACATACTACGAATTGAAAACCTAATTTATAGTAAGTACCTTTTACGTTGGTTGACATTATCAAAACTGAACGTGATGTTCGATCAATCATTTAATAAGTTCTGATGATCATTAATTTCAGTTGAGTATATGGACACCAATACTGGTATATGTTAATGGATTATCCATAATCCAATGCAAGGACAAACAGTGAAATTATTCGCCGGTGGAAAGTGAGCCGAGCTACGGATGTGACATAAAATAATTTAATATCGTGAAAAAGTTGTGGTGGATACCCAGTATAAAAGTTTTAGTACTTAAATATATAATTTTTAACGTATCCCGAAATTTTTGGGTATGTTTTTTGTGGTGTGGGCAAAAGCCACAATAGCATGGTTTCACAGCGTGAAAAGGCCACATGGAAGTCCCAGGCGCAGATGGACGGATGAACTGGAAGCCTTTAAGAAGGAGTTGCGTCAATTAGCCTTTGACAGAGGAAAACGGAAGGAAGAAAGCGAGGGTTTTGCCCTGAAGTGGGACAGTTCGGGCTCCAATATTTTTGGAAATCACAATCACAAATAAACTCGAAGGAAAAGCAGAAAGAAGGCACCTCACCGGCCTATTCCGCTACGACCGACAGCAAAAACTATAATAGGGATGCAAATATTTTTTTTTCTATGTCCATTTTCATATATTAGACACTTGTTTTTGCTTTTTCGAAATAACTAATGTCTACTTAAGCGAATTTGGGTTAAGGAGTGGGAGCTCGTCACATCATTTGTCTAATCTGGCTAATAGGTCTGCTTACATGTGACGTCACCACGCCTTATCTTTGTAAAATCTTATTGTTTTGAAGAAAGAACATAATACGTATCTAATATATTTTTATTATTACTTTTTATATCAAGTCAAGGTCCCTATTGAATTAAAACGGATTCCATGTCGGTTTTAATTCGCGACGTTTTGAAGCCTTTGTAGGTGTCATGAGTAGGCTAAGTAGAGAATCTTACATCCGCGTAACCCTCAGAAACATTGTATAAAACCATTATTATCTGATATCCGCGTGATACTTGAAAAAGGTTATAGCTATAATAAATCATAACAGCTTAAAAAGACACTTGAGCTGAACATAATAAACGTAATATTCTTACTTATAGCGATTTAATTAATCCATTTAACAGAAACAACTTTATATACAGGCGGAGTAATAAAGCTCCGTCAAGTATTTCCACTGAAAGTTTTATACAAGCTATGGCTTTTACGTCGTGTGTACTACACAATGGCTTTCTAAACTTGTTTATTGCGTTTAAAGAGTATTATTAAACTACCAGCTGATCTGGCGAACGTTCTGCTATATAAAAAAATCTGGGGAGGGCCATCACTTCGGGGTGTAAAAAAAAGTTGGCCGATTCTCAGACCTAATCGATATGTTGGTCCAGCCGTTTCGGAAGAGTTTGGGAACAAACATCGCGACACGTGAATTTTATGTATTAAATTATAAGATAGTCTTTTAAAATTGATCATAGAAAAGTATATAAACTTATGTTACTTTACTTCACTAAATATTATAAAACAAAGTCCTCCGCCGCGTCTGTCGGTCTGTTCGCGATAAAATCAAAAACGACTGCACCGATTTTCATTTTCATGCTGTTTTCACCAATAGATAGAGATGTTTCCCGAGCAAGGTTATAGTATATAATTTGTCGAGTTGTATACATTGTCTTACCGACATCCACGCGGGCAAAACCGCGGGCATCAGCTAGTAGTACCTATAAAAGAAAGATGCATCTTCTGTCTTTAGTGGGTTCGAACTTGCAACCTTGTCCACTTCAATCCGTTCATTGAACCGCTACGCCGCCACTACATATCACCCGTCATTCACCCTATTGATTGCAAAAATATTTTTTGAAATCAATCCATAATTGCCGGAGATATTGCGTACCATACGTTGAAAAGTTTTTTCTCATGAAGTCGGCATAAAAATAGTTTTATTCAGTGATCTACCGGAGCAATATAATTATATCACAGCCTAGCTGTAACCCAATGAATTACAATAACTCGTTATCAGTATTTCCGTTACAATTGTTACGAATGGAAACTATATCGCGACGCCAGTTTTCATTAATAATTGCAAACGTATTGTTCAATATTATCACGAAACTATATGTATAATATCAATATGGAAATCGAAATTTGCACTAGTAGTTTTGTTATTTTCGGATTTCCAAAGTCCTCATGGACTTTTAGCACTATGGGGGAAGCAAAGGCCATTTAAAAAATCTTTATCATAAATATGCTGGCAGGCATCTTTGGTCAGGATTTTTAAATTAAGTGAATTATCTTAGAGTTAAAGTTAAGATCGAACGCGTAGCACGTCGCGCACAGTGGTAATTGACGTGGTGACCTATACCACTCGGATATCCGTACAGATAAATAATAATAATGTCTGGGACAACTCGAAAAACGGCCACGTGATCCCAAACCAGGCAGAGCCTTCATTATGTCAAACAGACAACTGAGAAACATACTCACGTTTATATTTCTGAATACATACTTATTACGGATGAATTACACCCAGACCCAAAAACATATCATGCTTATTACAAGATCAGCGTTCTGACCCACTTACCAGTGAAAATGAGAATTCATTATTACAACTATCAAACGTACATAC
Source organism: Plusia festucae (assembly GCA_950381575.1). Lineage (NCBI taxonomy): Eukaryota > Metazoa > Arthropoda > Insecta > Lepidoptera > Noctuidae > Plusia > Plusia festucae. Next base: position 11,155,794 of record OX494442.1, read on the forward strand.
TTATATACAAAGTTTAGTGGTAACGCGGGGCTAACGTGGGGGTTCCGGATGGGGAAACGTCTTGAGGTCACGTAAAGTGAAGGATTGATGGCTTTTCAATTGAGACCGATTGTGATATATGCTTTTTGTGTAAACGATTGCCTACAGTCCATAAAAGCCCCACTTATGTGTGTGACCATATTTTGCAATATAACGTGTTAAAAATTAATAGTATTAGAACCAGGCTTCGCTAGGTAAAGTGATGCATATCCTAGAACATGAAAACAAATTACCTGCACCCTCCGTAAATAAGAAGAAATAAAAGTTAAATGATGATGGCAAAGTTATTTATTTTCGACTGCTTTTCGTTGTTTACTTTAAATATTTAAAATACTCTTTATAGGGCTATCCACTCTTGTCTTATAATCGTTGACCGATCTTTTGTAGAAGAAAAATAGAACGTACTGATTGTAATAGTGCAACGCACATGTCCTACAATAAAGTTGATCAGAAATCGTATTAGAATCGGAAGGGAAAGGTTATATCGGTCTGAGGTGGGCGGGTAGTCTCTCTACGAAACTTTCAACGTGAGAGAACGAACCTGGAGCATGTGAAAGAAAGAAAGAAAAGAAAGAAAAAACATTTATTTGCGTCAAAAATGCGACGCGTACACAAAAAAAAAACAAATGAAGAACAGAAAAAAAAACATATTTTAAATGAATTAATAGGACGCGTCACATAATATGAGCAAAACGGTCGTCGCTCAGCATATGCCAAGGTTCCTGCTAGAAACAGGGCCTTAGCGCTGATTTTCAGCGACGACCGGCTGAGGTAACGCGGTAATAGGAGTCAAATAATACGTCCGATTGGTTATAGATCTGATTTATTACTGTTCTTACTTACATATTAAACACTTACATACTTCACCTCCGGGGGTGAAAAGAAAAAAAAAAAAAATGTATAGAAAGTTTTTTTTTTGCCTTAATTAAGGGTTAGTAAATAATTCTTACAAGTTTAAGAGTACATAATCATTATTAGGCTAAGAGTATACAGTTTACAATTTCAAGAGTATGAGTATGGGTGTATAAGAGTATAAAGGGTATAATTTGTATAAATGTATATTTATATATAATCCTTACAACTTTAATTCCTTAAGTTCTAGAGGCCTCTACTAACATTTAAAAAGCTTAGTTCTATCCTTATGTACTATGTCAATTTTGTTATTTTTTGTTATTTTAACATTAGGTCCCATATCTTCTACTACACTGAATGGGCCTTCAAAGATACAATCCAATTTACGCCCACTTTCATTTTTGACTAAAACTAAATCGTCTTTTTTATAATTAATAGGATTACATTTTATATCATAGTCTAATTTTCTTTTTTCCTTACTACTAATAAGGTTTTGCCTAGCGTCTCTAAGTGCCACTTGTAATCTATATTTTAAATCTAGTGGATAGCTATCCGGGTTATATAGAGGATCTAATTCACTACATAGGTTGTTTGGTATATTACAAGTCCTTCCAAAAACGAGTTCGAAAGGCGCATATTTGGTTTCGGTGTGTATAGTATTATTAAAACTGAAACACCAAAATGGTATCCAGTGCGACCATGGATAATTATCTGTACAATAAATCCTTAAAAATGCACCTAAATGTTTGTGCGTATTTTCAAGCGATCCGATTGATTGATGGTGATAGGATGTAGAAGTTAATTTTTCTATTTTTAACAGTTTACAAACCTCAGTCATTGTTGCAGAAATAAATTCTGTGCCTCTGTCCGTCGCTATAGTTTCAGGGGTTCCAAAACGTAAAACAAAGTTTTTAACAAAAGCTTTTGCAACAGTAACTGCTTCTTTGTTTCGGATCGGATATGCCTCTATAAACTTTGTTAGTTCACATTGGATAGTGAGAATGTAACAGTATCCCTCTTCGTCTCTATCCAATGGACCTACTAAATCCAGATAAACCTTTTGGAAAGCAGCTTTAGCTGTCGTGGTAATTGTCATAGGCTGTTTCGTATATTTACTATATTTCATCTTTTGGCACTTGGTGCACTTAGTCACAAAATCATGAACATCTTTTTCTAGGCCTGGCCAGTAAAATTGCCTTTTGATGTTATTAGTCATCCTTCTTACACCAGCATGGCCACTAGTGGGAAGTAAGTGAAAATCATGCATGATAAATTTTTTAACATCATCATCTTCAATTCTTTGTACTCCTCTGAGTATACATATACGTGGCCCGGTCCACGATTTTAACGATTTGAGCTCATTACATAAACCTTTTATAAATTCTTCGTTTTCTTTATTCTTTATAATACATATTTCCTCCATCTTAATAGTTTTACAAAACTTCTCCAACTTCGTCACAAATTCGACTCGCGAGAATTGTGCCCGATAGTTGAGGTTTATACATAAAATCGTTTTATAAGGAACGTAAGCAAAACACTCACTTTCTACTTCTATCATATTATCTTTTTTTAATTTATCAATTTTTTCTCCTTTCATTAATATCATTTCTATCATGTTGCACGGCTTTCTTAATAATTCCACGACTCTAGGGTGATCAGTCCCGTCGTCAGTAGTTTTATTAAGAACCGGCTGTTCATTCTTACTATCGTTCTCAATATTTTTCTTTTGTGCCCTAGTTAGAACATTCACTTCCATAATTTCCTCATTCATATTCTTCAAATCATTCGACGTAATACACACCCTAGACAATGCATCCGCGACTGCATTGTCTTTTCCTTTCACATACACTATCTTAAAATCATACTCCTCAAGTGTTAAACGAAATTTTAAAAGCCTGCTTGACGGATCTTTCATTCCGAATAAATATAGAAGTGGTTTATGATCCGTCATTATGGTGAAGTGCCTGCCAAACAAGTACGGTCTGTAATATTTGACGGCCCAAACTATGGCAGTTAACTCTTTTTGTATAGTAGGGTAATTTAGTTCTCCTTTATTTAGAGGCCTACTAGCGTATGCCACCGGTCTTAAATCTTTATTGCACAAGACTGCGCCAATAGCTGTGCCCGATGCGTCAGTTTGTATTATAAATTCATTTTCATCAGAAAAATCTGGGTACTGGAGTATTGGCGGGGTCATTAACGAAGTTTTTAAGAAATCAAAAGATTTTTGACATTCCTCCGTCCATATAAATGCTTGGTTTTTCCTACATAATTTGTTCAGTGGCAATGTAACTGTAAATGATAGGGTAACACTGTAACACTCTTGTTTTTTCTGGATCGGGTAAAACACCCTCAGCAGAAACAAGATGTCCTAGATAAAGAATTTCTTTCTTTAAAAATTGACATTTGTCTGGGTTTAATTTTAAATTGACCTTTCTAAGTCTTTCAAGGACATTAACTAAATTTTTGTTATGGATTTCCAAATTTCGCCCGAAAATAATTAGATCATCTAAATACAGAAAACATTTATCGTACGTCAAACCTGACATGGCTATTGACATTACTCTACTGAAATTACTGCAAGAAGTTTTAAGTCCCATTGGCAAACGCTTTAACTGATACTGTCCGGTACTGGTGGTGAAGGCCGTGTACTTGCGACTCTCAGGAGATAGACTAACTTGGTAGTAGCCTTGATTTAAGTCTAGGTGTGAAAAGTAGATCGAGCCAGCAAGGGAATCTAATATGTCATTGATGTTTGGTAGTGGAAATTTGTCATCCACAATAACCTCGTTTAATTTCCTAAAATCGACTACCAAACGCCACTTTTTTGATCCTTCAGACTTCTTAGGGACTAAAAGCACTGGACTATTCCATTCACTTTGTGACTCCTCTATTATATCGTCTTTAAGCATCTGTTTAATCTGGCTATCAATTACTGGTTTCATAGCTTGAGGTAAACGATAAGGTTTTACATATATAGGATTAATGTTTGGTTTAAGTGTTATCGATTGTTGATAAACATTAGTTGTATTAAGTTTATCTCCTGGTAAAAAAAACACATCGGAATATTTAGAACAAATAATTTCAATAGAATGCTTCTCTTCACAATTTAAATGGTTCAATTTTAATAACTTAAATAAGTTTTCTGATCTATCGACATCTGCTTTCAATTTAGAAAAATTACACGCCTGATATTCATTAAGAAGTTCTACTTCTGGTACAAAATTTTCTAACTTCACTTCCTCTTCTCTTAAGTTAAGTATTTTGACAGGAATTCTACCATTTTTGGGTTTTACTATAGCGGCTCCTAAGAAAACATCCTTCTCAATCTCTCTCGCGCAAACAATACTATCTTCATTCACATCATTATCTAAATAAACATAGTGAATTATTTCACAACGAGCTGGTATAATAATATAATTGCTGTAATCAGGTTTGTCGAAGATTGGCAAATAGGAAGTTATGCTATTGTAGTTAATTACCAAAATATTGCTCGCCAAATCAATATTACATTTGTAACTGGAAAGAAAATCTAATCCTAAAATACCACTCGCTTGTAAAGGTAGATTAGTAAAAACATGAAAATTATGTGAAAATTTGTCATTATTCTCTGAAATCAGATTTAATGATACCTGGCCTAGAGAAGTAATTTTTCCTCCAATACCATTGATTATAGTACTATCGTGAATAATTGGCATTGAAATTGGTATCTCATCTTTTTTTATCACCGAAACGGAGGCTCCAGTATCTATTAAAAATAAATATTTTCTGTTATTCGCATAAAATGATACGAATTTACACTGCCCGTTACAAGCAAGAACATAATCCTTAATCTCGAAAAAACTGATTATTTATAGTTTCCGTGTCTTTAGGCTCACTAGAGGTTTGCTCACTATTTTCTGTCGCTTGTTGTGCCGAAAATACATTCCGAGTATTGCCACGCCAATGACCACGACGGCTATTTCTAAAAAATCTACCACGATTATGGTTTTGGAAAGGCCTATTGGAACCCCGGTTATAATTGTTATAAGAACGGTCTTGCGGAGGTCTACCGGAACTCTGAAAATTATTATTATTGTAAGAGTTATATCGAGAGCCCCTTGGTCTTGGACCTGTGCGTACTGAAGATTGGTACTTACCTCTTCCTCCTCTTCCTGAAAACTGCATGACGCCTGCTGACGTGGAGGGTGAAGCAACCTCTTCATCTTTAGCGGCCTGGATCGCATCCTTGAGACAGCTAAAGTTGCGCGCGGCTACAATTGTACTAAGCCGTGAGTCGTTTAGTCCGTCTGAAAAAACCTTAATAGCCGTTTTCTCATTTAGTGGTTTTAAAACGGAGTACTTCGCAGTATCACCTTCCGCTTGCGTGATAGTTAGTTCGGAAAAAAGTTTTTCAATTTCAGTCCCGTATTCGTCAATCGATCTCCAACTTTGCTTAGTGTGAAGGAGACGAGATTGAATGGCTGTATAAGATTTTGTGGGTAATAAATGTTTTCTTATGTCTTTTATTAAATCATCAATCGACGAATAATTGTCAGATAAACGCAGCTTAGCGTTTTCTGAAAGACGGCTTTTTAAGACGAATTTTATTAAAATACTTTTTTCGGAACCATTTAACATCTCCCCATACATCTCTATTGCATCAATCAATCGCTTGACGGTGGTCTCTTTACCGTCTAGAATCGGGATTAAATTACACGCGGCGCGAAGGTCAAAATCCATGGTTTCTGTTTTTAATACCCTAGGCGAAGAACATAACTGAGATATATCTAAAAATAAATTTTGTATTTTGTCATAAGTTGCAGTAACCGTCGTGACTAATTCAGATTTTTCTTCAAGTTTTATATTTGACAATAATAGTCGTGCCCTATCACAACAATTTTCGGCCTCGCTTAATTTATTTGATGCGATTGAGCCTTTATACCTACTTTGTCCTTTCTTTATTAAATATTTACGTATTTGCATTAACTCGTCATATATTTTAAGAAATTCACTAGCCATAATCTAAAAATAGAACAAAGAATTAAACACTGCCCATACCTTTATTAGATTGGACTTTGTAATATTTCACGAGAACTCTTCCCGCTAAGGAGAGTTATGCACAAACACACCATATACGGCGGCGGGTATTAAGTTCGGTGAGGTACAGTGCATGTTATTAGATTAATTATTTTATGATTGAATAAAACTTTGCTCTATTACTTATGCTAATAACGTTTATCATATACATAATTACGATTTAGATTAATATTTAGCAGATAGGTACATGTTAATAAATTGTAACATATAATGATGGTCTCCGAAAAATACAAACATACACCAAAAAATAACAGTAACCACCTAAATACTCACGATTATTGTCCATAATTATTCACTACTGCTTACTCAAACTGTCTTTTCTCTTCTCGGGTTATTCTTCTTTTTATTATAAGTCCACCAATATACTATCAGTTTATTTTTACGCACAGCACTTAACACTTTTTTCTTAGAAATGAACGACACCCTCGAGTTTACACTGGAACATCACCTGGCATCTGGCGCTTGTTGACATATATGGCAGCTTCTCGCCTGCGTAGAGAACGGCGGTTCATCTGCCGCTCCATCCAGTTTTTGTGCATCCTCTTGTATGCGTAGCAAAAAGCGAACACCGCAGCAGCCAATATTACGATGACAATAATTGTAAGCAGAATGTTCGTGGTGCCTACACTAGAATAACTCTGCTCTGATGTAGCGTCATTCTTTCCACTTCCAGCAGCATTTTGGGCTATTATCGTTTCTTCTTTTGTTTGTTGAGAGCCCATCTTGAAACCCACACGAAAAAGTGTCGTTGACCGATTTTTTTTTTATTAGTACGTTACAAAAATGAACATTATTAATAAAATTATAATTTGAGACGCGGACTGAAGTCGCGACGCGCACGGTCCGTATATGGCAGGGTCGCCATGAGGTAACGCGGTAATAGGAGTCAAATAATACGTCCGATTGGTTATAGATCTGATTTATTACTGTTCTTACTTACATATTAAACACTTACATACTTCACGGCATTGACGAGTTGTTTCATATGTTCTGAATAATTCATTCCGATCCAAATAACTTTCACTGGCTTAAACTGTCTTAAAACCTTCCAGTTTCAATAAATATTCATTGAAGCGGAAAATTCAATCCCACCACTTTGCCATTAAACCTGACAGATCGCACAAATCCCTGAGCAACAAACCCAAATACGTAATGGAACTTGAAAAGGGAACACGGGATGTAAACGAAAGTAGAATTAAGACCGTCCCATGTGTGGTTTGACGCATTTACTTCAAGTAGAACGCTTAAGTCCGATTAGATACAACGAAACCTTTTTAGACGTTCAACACACAATAGTAAAAAGAAGGTCCATTTTATAAAATGACACAAATCACGATCTCTATCTCTAGTATAATATACACCTTAAAATCGATTTCCGATAGATTCTGCGTTTGATGATGTTTCTTCTTTGTACCGATCGCATTGATTTGGTTCAAAGCGATGTTTGCGACATCAATTCTTACATTTAGTAAGTTATTAAAATCCGATGTCTGGTTTCATTGGACAAAATACACAAGCCACGAGAAAATTGGTAGTTCTACATATCTAGAAACAAGTTTAACTGTTCAGGAATAAAATCATGAAGATGAACGTAGATATCTAACAATTATTGCTAAGTGAACTACATTTACTTCACACCTATATGATACTGAAGAAATGTGAGGGTAAAGTGAGAATTCCCTGACGTCATGCGACGCGGCGTAGCTGTTCAGCGACCCTCGTCACTTGTATTGATCTATTAAAGTATTGTTGGCAACTTTTAATAAACGAGTATCCTTATTTCCTTTTGTCTACATTTACATAATATTTTCGATGTGGGTCGGATATTTAAGATGAAAAAAAGTTGAAACAGCGTATGATCGATCATCTTGCGGTTTGCATCTGAAAGTAAAAAAAAAATGGGGTATTCGCTACTACAAATAGAATTAGCGGACCAATAATATCTGTTGTATGAACTAATTGCACATCGGTTAATTATTAAGACTACAAAAATTTCTCCTCATTTCAAACGAATAAGGCAGTGATACAACTTAAAAACCATCAACAAATCTGCATGATCTCCAAGTATCTAAGATGTTCCTATAGGTAGGCAGTGGGTTTCACTAAATATCAAGTCAATTGCTTGACACTACACAAAAAGAAAATCAAACCCCCGAATTCTGAAATGCAACTTAAGTTCTACGTGTTGCTACTTTACTTGCAGTGACAGAGACAGCATGAGACAAACTGATGACGTTTCGGTCAAAAATTCATCTTCTCCAATTTTAAGATTTGTTCGAAGGCTTTGGAAACTTAACAAAAACAAAGTTATTAAACTTCTGTGTTATCTTTATGATCCTCGAATGTCAAGTTGTCTTATCTCTCGTTCCTTACTTAACAGCTGAGTGAATTGACGTCTAGTTATTGGTTTTTCACGATTCATTGAGCCCCGTATCTCTTTGTATTTATGTCATACTGTTTTGTTGGTTAATGAAAGCTGCTTTACGATCTTTTTTGTTCTGTCGTATACTGTACTTATAACGTATTAAAATCCTATGTTTTAGTTTTCTGGATACCTATTTTTATTTACTTTTAGATATAAATCCCTTCAACTGTGGCGAAATCAAAATTTGATTTGTAAAAAGCTCGCTAACTGTGGGTTATTAGTTTTTGACATGTATCAAATCCACAGTTGATGGGTTTATAGATTGTTATTTTTATTGTAAGCCTACTACTTACTACCCTGTTGCTTTAAAAAGATAGGTACTTCATTTAATTACTCTCGTACCTCGCGGGAAAGAGCGTCGATACTTGACCCCTTTACTCCGCACTCAATATATCTAGGCACTAATACAGTCCACCGCACAACACTAGTAATACTTTGACATAAACGACGCCTTAATTTATTGGTATTAAGGTTGCATTTGTAATGATTCGTTACTATAATGTTGCGATCGGTAGTACCAGATATTGGAGACTTTGGAGGGCCTAGATAATGGAACTATGAACTTCAATTAGATAGGCCGGATTAACAAATACAATGTGTTGTAATGTGACGCTTAATTACAGCATAACATCAGTTTATTTTGTTATCACTGTATTTAAATAGAGAAGAATAATCTGGAATTCAAGCTTTATCTTTAACTAGCTTTAGCTCACGGCTTCACCCGCGTAGGCGTTGGTTATCGCGACAAAATCTAACACTTAAATTTTTTTTTCAAATCCGACTAGTAGCTTCTAAGATTAGTGCGTTCAATCAAATAAACAAACTTCAGCTTAATAATATTAGTAAAGATTTATACTTGTATTTCATGTTGCCATTTGGTGCCTGGCAAGAGGGCATGAAGAAGCACTCTGGAACTAGTCCGGCACACTCCTTTTTCCTTCCGTAGTCCATGAGGATTTCCAGCGGGTAAAAATCCGGCATTTCTTTGTTTAGCAGACAAAGAGTCCAGCCTCTTCCTTCGGAGGAAAGATATCTTCGGGAAAAATATATATTTTTTTTTTGAGATGACCTAATATTAGTTATTTAGTCTAAGACCGAGAGCTATCATATCCTTCGTCGGTTTATTGCTTAACTAACACTTACGAGAGATTGGAAATATTGATCGAAAACTAGTTCTCGTATAGTTCGGGAAAAGTTGTGATAAAATTTTATACGGTGTATTTACAGGAAACATAACTTATTTTATGTAACTTAGTTATGGGGGCAGCGATAAAAAAGGGCTTAAAATATTAAAGATTGTCAGGTACATGTGGGTGGTGGAAATTAGATTTTGTACAGTGTTTTCGACCGTAGCTAGTAGGTATGAACGTCTTTGTAGGTTACCCTACCAGAAATTGTTATGTAGGTGTAGAAATTTTACAAAATTCATGTAAGTAGTTTAAATAATTATATAAGTCACAGAGGGTTTTAATTCGAGTATTTATCAGCCGCAATAGTTAAATAGTTTTAGTAGCTTTTTTGCCTTGATTATGATCCTAATCCTATGTCCAGCAGTGGCCGCCCAACGACTGAGACGATGATGAAGAATCACAATAAATATTAGTTATTTGCTGGACCTGCTCTGGCTTCATACGGGTACGCACAAAAACCTGCTTCTTGAATACGTCTATCCCTTGGTAAAAATCATATGAACATCCGTTTAGTGATTTTTGAGTTTATAGCTTTCTGAGACATAATTATAGCCGCGGTAGACTTTTTTATAATACCTATGTATAGAATTTCACATTTTGCTCATCTTTCAATGAGCAAAATACTTTTTTATTGATTCCATTGCAACGCTTCACGATTGCATTTATTCTTGAACATTCTAATCACGTTGCAATCTTTTTGTCTGCAATGTAGAAATGGATAGGGGTGCGGGTCTTACGTAACTTCGTATACTCGAGGTCGAAGTATTGTGAAACTGCTTGCCCTAAAACGGAATGTCTCCAGCGAACTCCAGCTTTAATATTCATCTCATGTCGATTGTTGGTGAGATAAACTTGGTACATGACTATTATCGTAAGATCTACCTACCTTTGCTTTTAGAGATGTTAGCTTTTTCCGTTGTACTATGTTTTACTATTATTGTACTGTTTAATGGCTAGAGCGTCGGACTTGCAATCATGTGGCGGTTCGAACTCCACTGATTGCACTATCGACGTGAAGCCACTCGAAACACAAGCATTCAGCTTAGCACGAGGGGTTAACCAGAATACTAATAATGTGCGACCCACTGTAATCTTAAAAAAAACACAAATTGTTACTTGCCTGAGTTCGAACCTACAAGCATGTGCATACGAATCCGGTCATTAAACCGCTAGGCCTTGTGACACTTGTTCTAATATCACAAGTAAATTTAAGTGTGCAGGCGTCATTGTAGTATTTTGACTGATTTAATGCTGATTGGAGTATTTTTCACTGACCAGAATTATTAAGATAGATATTATTAACCTGTTCTAGTTTCCATAGCGGTATTATTGTTCGTATGCCAACAATTGACTAGTTAATGGAAGTCGGATGCTATCGTAAATTGACGTAGAACCTATTAGGTCGACACAAGGCCCGGCCAAGCGCAAACTATTTGAAGATATTAAATAATCAATAAAATGTAGGGTTCCTATATACCTGTATGACGTATTTTAGTGTTAAAATAAAAATATACAGGATTAATTTGAAAGGAGTGCGGAAATTCGACGAGGTAATCAGTCATCACTTCAGTCATCACTTACCCTTGGGGTATGGTTGAAAATTGATCAGTTTTATGCACCTGATTACCTCGTTGAATATCCGCACTCCTTTTAAATTAATCCTGTATAAATATTAAAAATAAAATTTTCCTCTTGAAGAGAAAACAATCTCTTATTAATCTACATCTACACTAATATTATTAAGATTTTTGTATTTCTCTGTTAATATAATGGACCGATTTTTAAATATATTTCACCACTAGCTTCTGCCCGCGACTCCGTCTGCGTGGACTTAAGAATTGGGTCCAAAAAGAAATGAAAAATGTGAAAGTAATTAAAAATGGAATGAAAGTTTACCCGTGTTATAGCTTGCACGGTAATAGAGAAAAATACCAAATTTCAAAGCTGTCTACCCGCTGGTTAGCTAGTACACAATTTTCAATTTTCCCTCGGGAACTATTTAAGGAATTGGGATTAAAGGTAGCCTATGTTCTTTTCCATGTGAAAGGCTACATGCATGCCAAATTTCATCCAAATCCGTTCAGCCGTTTTTGCGTGATTGAGCAACAAACATCCAAACATCTAAACATCCAAACATCCACACTTTCACATTTATAATATTATATAGTAGGATTTTAGCTTATATCAAGCTTTATTTCTTATCAGAAAAGTAAAGGGATACAGATGGGAGCCAGGGGCAACATTTAGTAAAATATAATTTCTACTTCTAGAGAAAACGATCTCTCATTCATTTAGCATTATAAAGCCTAAAAAGACTTTTAGGTCAGTCTGTTTCACAAGAAAATTGGTAGCTCGAGGCTTCAATAACTCCAGAATATGATTAGTATAAATATAATACAATCATTGATTTCCTAGTCTATATATTTGCAAACTCGATGAATATTGAACTCCAGGTTTAATATTCATCTCATGTCGATTGTTGGTGAGATAAACTTGGTACATGACTATTATCGTAATATACCTTTGCTTTTAGAGATGTTAACTTTTTCCGTTGTACTATCTTGTACTGTTTTAATGGCTAGGGCGTCGGACTTGCAATCATGTCGTTGGAGGTTCGAACTCCACTGATTGCGCTGTCGACGTGAAGCCACTCGAGACACAAGCATTCAGCTTAGCACGAGGGGTTAACCAGAATACTAATAATGTGCGACCCACAGTAATCTTAAAAAAAACACAAATTGTTACTTGCCTGGGTTCGAACATGCAACCATGTGCATGCGAATCCGGCCATTGAACCGCTAGGCCACCATGACGGGTAAATATTCAAATTGCAAATATTCCCTGTGGCATAAATAAAGAAGTGTCATTACCCACCCACATTTCGCCAACTAAGTCTCTTTTTTTCGCCCAATTAACCGCTTGGATCAGAAAGTTTCATGTGACGTATTAAATGGAAACATAAGATAGTCTCGGGGCGGTTTTGGGCTCACGTTATTTTTGTTGTGACAACATTGACTCTGTATTTTCTGTTTGCGTGCGTCATGGCAGTTATTATTAAGACGATTTATCGAAGTAACTGAATATTTACAATAATGTTTGAGAACACTTCAAATAATAATTATATTTGCGATGAATGCCGTTGAACCGATAGAATTGATTATTGCGACTTGCAGTTGTGGATGTATGTGTGACGGTAACTTACATTCGCGAATATGGGAATCTACAAGACACGAAATTTGCAAATTTTTAGGCGAAGATTGTCCAGCATTTGTGCTTCAAAATGGGGTTCAGCTGCAGTTGTGCAGGACATCCGTGACTCCGGTACGGGCTAGGGCGGGACCAAGGTGCTTTTAGTCGGAAAAAATCGCGCAGATCCTCACGCTGCCGTGCCCTCGGCGTGGGTTGAAGTCATTAGATTTCAAGACGTTTACCAAAAAAGTATGCAAAAGTTGTGATTGTAAATAAATATTACGGCGTACAAAGCTTTGCTAAGTGTATATATACTTGCGCACATTTGAGTGACCAGGGTGTGTAATGAGATACTAGAGAAAAATCGTCCTTGTTCTATATTCTTGAGGGGTCACGTTCTACATGATCGCTTGACGATGCAATACGGTCTATCTTGCTTGTAGGTCACCGAGTCACAGCTGAAAAGCAGCATTGGAAAGAACTTTTTAGACGCTTCCCTTGCATTATTCATGTCGTGTCCCGCACTTACGCTCGTAATATTATTATTAAAAATAGACATGATAATATAAACTCAGAATTAGAAGAGTCGGCTAAATGAGTGAGCTTAGTTCAAAGAAATTGTTTCATCACTTAAAAAATCTTAAGGAATATAGCTTCTTTCTCACTTTTTAGTGATATGATCTACTGTATGACAGTGTCAACAACTGATGGGAGATCAGTTGTTAACACTGTCATGCAATAGAACTTTGACATACAGGTGTCTACAATAACAAAGTTTTACCACTGTGCACTTGACAGTACCTATAGAATATTATAACTATATGAAATGCAGAGTATTAAAGACAGATTTTCTCGTTACTACAGTTATTAAAATTCCGCGAAAAAGCGGACTATAATCAGAGCAGAGGCGTTTTCAGAGTACGCTTTTGCTTTGCTGCACATTTTAGATTAGAACTAGAACAATTTTTTTTGTTTTCGAACTTAATCATATCACAGACGCTAATGAAAACGAAGTTGATAAGGTCGAGTTAAAATTATTTTGTAGAAATGACCTAGGATAATTTGTAGAAATGTGTAAGTTACCCGATAGGCTTTAATATTATTGATAATTTTATGTTCAACATCATATCAAAAGATAATAACATTGGTTTAAATTGGTAAGTAGGTAATCCTACATCTAAGACTTGTATTACATTATGTAAGGGAAAGTTAATAATAAATTCAGTGTTATATATTACGAGCTTAATTGGTTTCGTAGCAACGGATACAAAAGCACGTTTTTATTTAAGGCCGCTTCACACGATATGATCGAACAGAAAAGCTGGCTTCCCACAATGCGTTATTTTGAAGATTATCGCGCACGGCCGACGATTACGGACTGCCATGCACCGCACACAAGGCTCTTCCAACTGTGCGTTTCAGTCGGTGAGGATCTTGAGATTCGAAGCCATTATTTCAAAAAAGAAAACGAATATGAACTGCGACGGACGTGTCTCCACTACCGATAATCTTACCGTGCGTGCGTTGGTGAGGGCTGGTCCGTGTGTATTTGCACGTGCCTCCAGCCTATCAAATTTCGTCCTGCAACTCCCGCATAATAATTCAGGGAGTAGGAATGGCTGAAAATCAGCGCTGTAACAGGTCGTGCTTGTTGCTGAGCGGATTAGCTGAGCCATTACCGTTTGCTACTGTTAACACTTTATTTTGAGAAAGTGTTTTATGACAACTCGCACACCATGGCAATTGGCAACCATACTTATAATCAACATACTTACAAAATTCTCGAAACTCCTCCATAACGCCTGAACCGATTTGTATGTAGTAGTTGTAGAAAAAAAATGTGTGCATATCGGGTAGGTCTGCGAATCAGTCAACATCTATTTTTTACATCCCTAAGTGATAGGAGTGGTCCTCACCAGATTTTTTTTATATGGCAGAACAACGTTTGCCGAGTCAGCTAGTAAATACATACATGTCGTGCTCATCAGTCAAAGATATATCCTGGGTGGGAATCGAACCCAGTAAATAAATGTCTTTTGTTTGAAGTTTACCGCGTATTTCAGTGCCCGCCTCATTTTAAAGTCTATTGTTCAATCCGTGTGTGCGCGGCCTAAGAGTACGTTAGTCCGATGTCTCGCCATACCTTTGTTATCTATTAACACACCTTTTGTCATATTACGGTTACGGACACATTTTCTGTTTTTCTTTGTAAAGGGTGGAGTAAATTAATTATGGCGTTCCATTACGGAGAATAATAGACTAACCTAACTTTGTGTGAAGATTTTTGTAATCTTAGATGTGTTTTTTTGTTTATGGGATTGTATCTTTAGATGTTACTTGATACGGAGTTAAGTGCTTTTGTTTTTTTAGGTAAGTATAGGTACCTACTTAAAAAGTTAGTCGTTTAGGGTTATTTTAGTAAATGATTTATGATTTTGTTTCCTTCTCGTTTTTCAGGAATAAATATATTTTAAACGAAATTTTATGTAATTATGGTCGGGGATGAAAACTTTAAAGTTTACGTGAGTATGCAGGTAAAATCTGTTAGAAATTTAGACGTACCTAAATAAATTGATTACTATTAAATATGTTTTTTTTTATTATATAATGCTATATTTATTTGAATGTATAAATTTTGAATGTTTTGTGTTGTCCTACATAGACTGAGATCAAAAGCTGAGGTTGTGAAAATCCTTTTTATATTCAAATGGGTGACAGCTGCGCAGTCCAATGTGGACTGCGCAGCTGTCACCCATTTGATTTTAAGACAACCATTAATATTGGAAACTTACGACGAGTGAAAAAATATGGAATTATTAATGTTGCTTTCCACGTAAAATAGACTGTACAGCAAAATTGCTTGCACTAAGCCTGTTCTAAGAATGAGTGGGGGTGAGGTGGACAAATACATTAACTATGTACCTACAGACAAGTGCTAGTGACTTTTTGACATAAACAACCATTGTGTTGAAGCAATAAGGTTCACTTTCGCGTGTTGTGCTTCGATTGACTACTTCACTGACTGTATTATATACAGTGCCATGTTTAAGCCCATAGGTATGGTTGATACTTCTGTTTTTTATACCCTTTTAAAATGAAATAATAATAATATCAGAATTCTATAGGTAAGTTACTTAAAATATTCTAGAACTACAAACTTTCAGTTTTCCTTAGAATTCGAAGGCACTTAGTTTGCACTAAAGTATTTGCTAAAGAATTTTCTTAGAAGTGGGTCGTACTTCGATACGCGGCTAAGTTTCGATATAGAACTCTGTGAAACTATCCCAGCTGTGAGCTAAAACTTGCTTCGAATTACTAGACTTTACAGGTTGTACGTATATTTGGTATTCTAACTATATGAAGTTAGCAGAATTAGTAGTTTTAAGGTTCGGGACTGGGGGCTTGTAACGTCACAACTTTGTCAAACATTATAAAACTAGAGTGACGTCACACGAATTTTCCATTCGCTGTATCACTGTGGAATATTTTTTATTATATTACCCATAAATTCATTCTTATTTAATTAAAATTCCCTTTTATCTATGATCATATCCCTTGGAATTTCCTCAAATACCAGGGATGAATAAGATATTTCTGTAGTTGCACTTGCTGCATAACAGAGTGCTTAGTGTGAGATTTTTACGTTTAGCTCGATTGAAGCGTTTTTTTTTTAAACAGTGCCCGCACTACTCTATTTAACAATTGTGTCGCGGAGGTTTCATAAACATTCAAATCACATGCACAAAGAACACCCAGACTTGGATCACACAAATGCTTGTCTCATGCGGGGATGGAACCCGCAGCACGTCGCGCACAGTGGTAATTAGCGTGGGGACCTATACCACTCGGCTATCCGTGCAGTCAAAACTTTTACCGTTTAAAAAAAGTTTACCGCGTTAGGCTCTCTGATTGGTTATGAGCTTGGAGCGGGGCTGAACGTCATAAACGTGTCCATCGCGTTAACGTAAAACAAACTCACTTCAGAGCACATAAGATCTTTTTTTCCGGAATCGAATAAATTTAATAGTACCATAACAAACTATGTGGGGATAGAAAACTAAATAACAATAGACAAAGGTTCTTTACAAAACAAGACATCGTTAGTTCCCTATCTAATTGCAGCGAAAGACGCTCGGAATTTTCGTAGTCAAAATAAAATATATCAAAGCTTTTGTTGCATAACCATTAAGTAACTAGAAACATCGTTAAACGAAATACAGCTTATACTACATACTACATATACAATTAGTAGTAGGTATACATTCTGAACTTTATCGTAAATATCGCAAGCTCTACAATATACCTACCTAGTCCCTGAGAAAAACGAGCAATCGGCAGATTTTCTCCGGCGGCCCTCAGAGAATTCTGGGCAGTTGTATCAATACGTTATACCTACTTACTGATTGGTTTGTATTTCAAGAACAATTTACATGATAATCTTTAAATAAATGGCGGTTAGATTTTAGAACAATCCATTACATAAATATTTGTTTTATGTAAGTTTATTTTTCTATTAAATCAGCTAACTGGATCAGTTTTGATATAAACTTCTACTTTTAATATTAAGCACGTATCTAGTTTTTTTAACAATTATTCAGTTTAGATATTGTTCTTGTATCTTTAAAATCCAAACGTTGAGACTAATTAAATTTGTTTCTAATTTATGGAAGTGGTTTTTGATAATAATAACCTGATGATAATGCCAAACTTCTTTTTACTTCAATAGGTACCCAAAATAATTATCTGTTAATTATTCGCATGTCTGAGGTTCAATAACTACATTCTAATATTATGATGAATATAAAGCTAATACATAATTCAAAATCATTTTTAAAAGTACCCGAGGTATCCAATTGCGATACGAATACATCAATCAAGTACACTCATTACTTCGGTTACTTTCTCGGCTATAAATTACGTAGAAGCAAAAATGTAAGATAATGTAATGCGTGCGTGTGATTAAAATGAAGGTCAAACAACAGATGAATGAATGTCGGTGTCAGTCTGATGCGTCTAGCTGGGGCGTTGGAATGGAGAGGTTGCCGGTTCGAATCCACCCATTACAATAACGACGAGAAGAATTTACCTTAGTATTAGGGGTTTATTCACAAGAACACTATTAATATGCGAACCACATAGCAAATAAACTTTAAAAACATGTGTGCACTAAGAGAGTGTTTAACTTACAAGATGATTGAAAATGTGTAAGTATGGGAATGAAACGAATATAGCACCTAATTTAAATAATTGAATCGAACAAGAAAAAGAAAAATAAAAAAAAATATCCTAATATGTTCCACTTCTAGGCACTTCTCCCAAGTCATTATAACAATCCTTATCCAGCGCCAACAAAAAGTATGTAGTATAGATTACAAAGCACCAATTATTTTGTTTTAAACAATTGATCGCGAGTCATTGATGACAATACCGACTACATAATTATCATGCTGACCCGACAAGGCATGTAATAATTGACAACCCTACTTGAAATATTCATTGAGTATCGTTGCTTGCCTCGCATCAACGTCTTTTTACATCTGCATACCAAATTCTTTGTCTATTGGTCCCAGATGGTTTACAATTTAGATTTTAACGAACCAGTATGGTAATAATCTTATTGTTAATTATTGCAACTAAAGTATTAACAGAGATATTTCGGGGATATCAATTAGTGCAAACCAAGCATGTTTTATTACACAATTGTTCACTTAATTTGTATTTAGCCCTGTCTCTCTTGACTTACATATATTTTATTTAAGGGTCTCCAACAAAAGCGATATTCCTTCAGTATACACACATCAAAAGTGTCTAGGGATCAAGCATTTTTATGCGGATTTCTTGAGATTGAGATGTGGCTTTGTAATAAATTTATGATTTTATAAATTTATATGGATCCTTTTTGGTGCATTTCATAATTCGAATCAGGAACTGTGAATCAAATTCGAGTAAAAGATGAAAATCAGCTGTCAATATTTTCCCTATAAAAACATACAACGCATTGAAGACATTATTAGTGCTACTGTTTCCCTACTACTGATTAAAACCAACGTTATTATGGAGCGGCGACGTCATTTAAGCAGGGAAGAAATGCTCAGAGCCGTGGGAATGATAGAAGCTGGTTCCCGGCAACGTACTGTGGCTTTAGCTCTGAATACAAGTCAGAGTGTTATCAGTCGACTTTGGACACGTTACCGAAGCACTGGTACCGTGGCTGAGCGCCATGGAGGACGGTATCGCTGCACCACACGGAGACAAGACCGATACATTCAAATCTTAACTCGAAGAGCTCCAACAATAACCGCCATGATGTTAGCCGTGAGGCTTCATCACTCTTCAGGGAACTTAATTAGCGACCAAACAGTCAGAAACCGCTTGCATGAAGTGAACCTTCATTCCCGAAGACCGCTACGGGTACCACCTATAGCAATGCACAATCGTAGGATTCGATATCAATGGGCTCTTGAACACAGAAATTGGGCAGAAGAACAATGGCGTTTCGTGTGCTTTTCTGATGAGTCTCGTTTTGGTATGAGACCGGATACAAGACGTATACGACACTGGAGAACCCCTGGACGCCAACAGCGATTAAAATCCTGCCAGGAAGTCCATCCTTATAGTGGTGGAACCATCATGGTATGGGCGGGTATTTGGATCGGCGGAAGAACTGAGTTGATTTGGATCAGAAGCAACCTCAACGCTCAAATTTATGCTGAGACGATTGTATCAGACGTCATCGTTCCTCTACAAGTGCAAATCGGTCCCTTATTTCAGTTAATGCATGATAATGCACGACCGCACACCGCAAGAGTTGTAAGACAGACTCTCGCCGCAGCTAACATCAATGTCCTGCCCTGGCCTGCTCAGTCGCCAGACTTGAACCCGATTGAGCATGCATGGGATATGCTACAGAGAAGAGCTCTGCCGAATATGGAGGGTATCCAGTCGCAAGAAGACCTTTTTTTGTTGTTGCAACGAACATGGGCGGCCATTCCACAGCGTGATTTGGATGAACTCATTTTGAGTATGCCAAACCGATGTTCTTGTGTTGTTAGTGTTCGCGGTAGAAACACGGATTATTAATTGTTTAAGTTACCCAATAAAATTTTAAAGAAAACTGTTATTTCAGTCTTTTTTTCGAACTTTTGTGTTAGTGGTTCAAATGTCAAAAATCCCTTTATTAGGAAAATGGCAAATTTCTTTATTAATGCAAAGGTGACTTGGTTTATCGTTACTGTGACAAACGAAAACACTTTATTCGATGAATCCTTAAAGAAAATTTTAATTAATATCAATCAGGAGAAAAGTTATTGCAAAAATATATGTTGATCCCTAGACACTTTTGATGTGTGTACTTATTACTTACATCAAAGTTTTGACAATGAGTTTTACTTTCGCGTAGTCCTTCAATTACAGAAGACATGAGGTTACTAATAAATAAAACAGGCTAAGTTCAATATTATTATACAATACTTACTAATTTAAGATACTTACTTACTACTTAAATTAGACTCGTTTTGATAATCTTGTTTATCCCCTTAAACCTTCTCGATAATCTGGTTGAAAGGCACCTGAAACTTACCTGTCTACCTATAAAAGATATGTCTCATGTATACGTTATATATTATGTATTGCAGTTGTATTAGGAAACAATGGGAATTGCAAACCAAAATCTCTGTATCGACTTTTTCTTATTTTTCAATTCATTCATAATTATCTTATGAACCCATATAAAACCTTTAAATACATACGACATAAACTTGATATACGTAATACCTCATTGTGTAAGCAACTCGTTAAACGTTAAAGCTTGACAAATTATTTTGTTTTTCTCTAAGCCCGTTCGCACACGAGGCGACGGCGACGTCTCCGATTCCCGACGACTTTAGTCGCCAACGAGGCGTCCCTACGCACAAACCTGTTAAACAGTAGTTGCTAGGACGCTAAAATCGTCAGTTAGACTTGCGTCGCCTCGTGTATGATCGGGCTTACTTGTTGGGCCAAACTTATACCTATCGCGTCGTGCTTCATCAAATGTGTGTTCGATTGGAAAATCTGCAAGTAGGTATCTGACATGTGTATCCAGATCAATAGCTTGGAAACTGGCTTAGCATAATTCTTCCAGCCAAGTTTAGGTATCATTAATGGCAACGACACGGGTACGACACGGAATATGTTATTGTTAGTTTTCGCTTGCGTCATCACGGGATCCCATTTTCAGCTTGATTACTAGGAAAATATTCCCCATGTTCTTTTCCATAAGAATTGTTGCATTAACATTTTTTTGACTTACGTTTCTTGAAAGGTCTAGTCATCACTAGCCATCATCCCAATTCCCGGGAGTGGCATCTGGCATCCGGGAAAATCTTTTTAGTTAAATCTGTTCTGTACAGATTTTAATAACATATGATAAAGTTTTCTGGTAGTATGCTGAATATCTACGCGATTGTAATCAATGGTAAAAGCTACT
The DNA here is from genome assembly GCA_950381575.1 of Plusia festucae. Lineage (NCBI taxonomy): Eukaryota > Metazoa > Arthropoda > Insecta > Lepidoptera > Noctuidae > Plusia > Plusia festucae. The sequence goes on from OX494442.1 coordinate 11,177,035, forward strand.
AAACATTAAAAAAAATCGTTACAAAAATGAAAATACGTTGAAATAAGTACCTTAATTGTTTTTCCATGATATTAAGAACGAATGAACTCAAATCTAATGAACTGTTTCCGATATTGTTTCATATCATTGAGCAATATTTCTAGTCGATCCGCGTTAGCGTCTCGTTAAATCTAAATGGCTTGTTCAGAAAAACATTTGCCTATATTTGCTTACGTGTCAGTGATTTTAATATCGCTGTCCTTATCCCTCGAGTATTATAGACTACTTGTGGCACCGTTGTCTTTGTTTACTGGCATTTTGTTTGATTTTTATACAATATGATACGGAAGCCTACATCATGTATTTTATTCTTACTTTAGTTCAGTAGTGTTCAGTTAGAGGTGTCTAAGATTAACTTAAAATAATCAATGGTATTCCAATCCATCAACCATTGACCACCTTGAGCCTAAGATACCTTAACTTCATTAATTAAGTTCTGAAATATGTATAGATGTTTTGCCGTAATTGATTACCGATAGCCAACCTTTGATTGGCGAGCATCTCAGTCTTCGATGGCGTGAATAGTTGTCGCATTTCGAATTATAACCACTGAAGAATAAAGATAGACTGGTATGATAGGAAGCTAGTCTAATTGCACTCAAATACTATTTTGTGACAATCACTGCGTCTGCGTGGCGGAAATCCGGGAAACAAATGACCTGTGTGCTAAATTTCTGTTTGTTACAAGAATATTGTTATCCTTCTGTCTATCAATCAATCAAGTAACTCAGCCTTTCGCGGTCCACGACAAGACATAAACCTTTCTCAAACTGCGTCTCACCACCCGCACCTCGGTAACTGTCTGCAGTCTTATAATATTCTTCAAATAGCTACAACACTTTATAACCGGTTTTATAAAATTATTTTACATTTGCTGTTCGTTATTTCGCAAACCTTTTAGCAATTTTTAGCGCCGTCACTTCAAGCAGAGGAGAGCTCGCAACTGCTTCAAACGTATCTGGGGCCGTAAAATAAATATGGAAAATATTTCAGCCAACGATGTAACATTTCGAGTAGTCATATGTTTTGCTTATTTTTCCGTACTTATTTACCCCTTCCATCTTGAGTTTTCTCACATGCTTCAACTCCAATGCGGAATTCAAAATAACATCAAAGGTAGCTCTGTAGAAGGTGGCCCAAATAAATGATGTTTCATAACGATGTTTTCATTGTCAGCTATATTAAAATGTCGTTTGCTCAGAGTACAATAATATCATATTTAATTATCTTAGAGAATGTTTTCTTCGCATTTAAAGGGCAGTGTCCGCTTACTTTGGTAATTATCTTGTTCAACGTCTAAACAAAGAAAATGAAATATCTTTTCGAAACCGAATAACAGAAGCTTCATCTTAATTTGAATCTTATAAAACATTCTAACGAAGTCATTGTTTATTCAGGAGACAATTTCTGAAAATAATTCAGTGCCCTACTAGACTCACTTTAGTTTTTCGAATGAGACTGATATATTTTTTTATACGAAAACGAAGTATTTTATGTAGATTGTTCCAAATAGAAAAAAAGAACGAAGTAGGTATTCTAAGTAACTAACTTTTCTATCGGTTTAGTGTCTGAAGCATGATTTTTCCTAAAATCTACTATTAATAAAAAGGGTCTCTTTCATATTAATTTCTTGATGAAAGACGAATACAGTGCAGTGAAACGAGCACCTTCTACCAATTAATATATCAAACCAATTAAAATAACAATACCTGTTTATCAAGTTTTTGGGACACATTAATTATACGTGATAATTAACTGAAAACAATTACAAAATAATGTCAGGTACTTTGATTACTCTAAATTATGAACTTGTTATGTCATGTTCCTGCGTCCAATTACATCGGCGTAATGGAAAGGTGGTTATAATACTGTTAAACATAGCCTCCTTATTTAATTCAACAGTCTGTTGTTTTATACCAATTTTAAGAGAAAAAAAAAAGCTTTGAAACAACTTTTCTAAAATATAATCTTAACGATCATCTCGATTATATTACAACTGACGGGACTAAAGACCTTGTAGCTTGAAATGTGCTTTTGCCAAACGACAGGCCGGCTTTCAAACCTAAATCAGATAAACCTAAATCCCGAACGTAAAACTTAGAGCTACAGGGAACTAGGTCGTTAAAAGTTGTTAAAACTAACCGTCCTTATCCTAAGTCTTTCTCAAGTATCAAGGACACATTAACAGACTTTAAGCTCAAACATGAACTTTAAGATATAACAAATTCGCGTCGGTTTTTTAATACTGGTACAATGAACCGCACGACAAAATAATCAATTACGAAAATCTTCCATATTACTATGAAAGAAAGTTGCTTTCAATGTGAAATTATCACCTACCACTAAAGCGCTCTCTGTACGTTAAGTTCTGAAGGCAGACTAGACGACTTAACGAAGAATGTCGAGCAATTAAAATGACGCCCTAGTAGTCCGCAAACATCCGATCTCGAATATCGACGAAATTTAACACGGAAATACTCTAATCTATCTAAAGTTGTATCTATCTTGTGGCTTAGATACAAGGAGGTTATTAACCAATCCCTCATTAGATACAGTTGTCATATATCCGATTATATATTACATTTTAGGGATTATTTGAGTTTCTCAGGAACTTTCTGTTCATTAATCAACTGTTTGTAGTTCTAGGAGCTGGCAAATTCCTCTAATCCTTTAAGAAAAGCAATTCCATGAATGTTGAGCACTGAGGGTTTGAGGTACACCTTACATCTTCTGGAAACATTTCTAAACATAATAATATCAATATTAGCTTAGATCTGGCCCTATTCCAATTCGGAACGATCATAGATGTCGGTACTTACTGTTTACGAAAAATTATATCCAAGATCATTCACGTAGCTTTCAGTTAAAATTATTCAATTAGTAATTTATGTACCTTAAGCCATTGTTTTAGTAAGAGTTACATTGTTATACAGTTTAAAGTTTCAACCAAATAACCTTTTTCCTGCCCATATGAATTTAGCTACGTAAGCCTTCCGAACTACGACGTTCCCATAAATATGGGAACAACTTAAATTAAATTCAAATGAGGGTAATCCATTCTTAATAAGTTGCTATTACTTTTGAATATAACGATCATTTCAACCATGAGCTCTTGCAAATCCTTTTCAATTGGTTTCTTATAAAAGTTAGGTGCACTCGTCTCTTACGTACTGAAAATTTTAGATCTGGGCAATCATTTGTTTTAGGTAAAATAATATAACCAAACTAGCTTCTGCCCGCGACTTCGTCTGCGTAGACTTCAGAATTAGGTCACGAAAAATGTGAAACAATTTTCCCTCGGGAACTAATTAAGGAATCGGGATAAAAGGTAGCCTATGTTCTTTTCCATTCAAGGCTACATGCATGCCAATATACATATATATATAACCAAATCAACATTATAGAATATTTAAGGTTAGACAGACATATTACAATACATACATTACTGTTGGCCTTCTTAGTCATAGTCAGTGTCATAGTATTTATTAGTTCTGTAGTTTTGCTAAAACTGGTGTCCCGGTTTCAATGTTTTTGGCTCGATACAGGCTCATTTTTAGTTAGTTGCCAAATGGTTGTGTGACACCAATATCAAATTATTGGACTAAGTCTTTTAAGGTTTTCTGAATACGTTATTATATTTACGACTATTCACTAACAAAAAATATATATATTCTAAGAAACATTTGATTTTTTCAGACGTTAACTTAATCTGACGACCTCCGTGGTAGAGTGGGGAACACATAGGTTTTCACGGTGTCGCCAGCTCTGAGGTCCCAAGTTCGATCACCGGTCGGGTAAATGTAGAAAAAACTACTTAGTTACTTTGTCTCGGTTCTGGGTGTTTGTGTTACCTTCGTAGGCTTACTTTGGATTCCGAGCAATGTATGTGATCTTGACCATATCTATATTAATAATTTCGTTCAGGGGTACGGTAGACTCGATCGAAACCTTATATGAATAACAAAACATAAAAAAATATTGATTTCGAGTCGACAACATATATCCGCAAAATTCTGATTATGGAGAATTTCGTTAAATTCTAATGGCACTGACAAACAAAAAACCCGCAGTCGCCATCTTGGGTAATTAATAAGGCCGCGTTCCGTAACAGATAATTTATTCTGCTTCGAAGTGATTCAAGGAGCTTATTATCATACAACCTTCTTGAAGTGATTACAGTGCTGACAAGGCGTATGACAGTTGCATGAGTTGGGACCATGTTGGGCCGAATCGTTTCGGAACGCGTTTGAAATAATAGTTCAAGAATATTTATTTCGCTTTTTTCATTTCACTTATTTCGTTGCATACTAGCTCTTATATACGCCTCGCCAATCAACACGTCGCGTGCGTCGCGCCAAAGAAGTATCCATCACAAAGAACTGTGACTCATTTGACTGTGTAAAACGAAACGTCTTACCGGAAAATTTGAGTGAATCCTATCAAAACTTAAAATTTTTCTTCAGTCGTTGTCGTTTCGCGAAAATATTAATATTATTTGTGTGTAAAAAATAAAAATTATTTGTGTGAAAACTATTGCAGTTTTTATTTACTATATTTATTAAACACAATGAACGAAGCTATACGAATCTATGGCTTGCTTACCTTTAATATTCCTTGAGAACCGATGATTACAGAAATATTTACCTACATTGTGTATCATGTCAAGTCACATTTCAACCGAGCGGAGCCGGGTTTTCATCTAGTTCATTTATAATCCCAATTCATCCCAAATGTTCGTCGACATAAATCCATTTGTCGCTCTACGACTATGATCTAGTTTTGTACTATAAGTTACTTGGGTAGTTTGGGCTATGGCTTCGGACAATCGTGTTCATTATTGTAAAGCCTGTAATACAGCCGAAGTACTTTGTGCTCACATTTACCAAATATTTTGTCGACCTATTTGGCTTGCATTCGTCGCATCGTGTCCCAGTTTCTCATTGGGGCTATATTATTATTTACTCGTAGTTTCATCTTAAATACATTATTGTATTATATGAATTTGACCAAAATGAGTATAACGAATAATGCATTCAATGTTCAATATAAAGTGTATTCTTAAAGGAACGTGAACAATGTAAAGTAAAAAACGAATGCTGTAGTAAGTATAGGATTTATGTTATTCAATCTCAGATAGCCATCTAAATACCCATCCATATGTAACGACCATATAAATCTTTTTCTAATCAGCTAATGTATGTACGGCTAGGAACTACGTGAGTTAGCGTGTTTAATGTCTTGTCATGGCGGGCTCTAGTACCCCTCCATGACAAGTCATTAGGTACACATTTTACCTAAGACACCTTTGTGACGAAATTTTGAACTGCCTCATCAGTTCTGTAAGTTAAAATATCTTGGCTAAAAACCTTTCATGATTTCACCAAGGGAATTTCCAAAGGGATTACAACCATTGAAAAATAAGAAAGAGCATAGCCTGAAATCTCGAACGAAAGCTTTACGATTTTCCTGGAAATATAATACACAGTTTGGTTTTTGATGCTTGGAAATATTTGTTGAACAAAAATAAGAAACTGAAAATAGATCCTATACAGTTTTGCGAGGATGAAATACATGGTATAAATGTTGTATTTAATTAAATCTTGAACTACATAATCCATTCCATTATACTGGCGATGATAAATCGTGCGAACGTACGCAAAATGTAATACTAATGTCTATCCCATTCGCTAAATATTTATAATTCCGCATGCTATATCAACATTTTGCCATATCGTAACAACCAAATACCTCCTTTGATCAAGCAAACACCAGTCCAATGAAACAAGAGCTGAATATCTGTAGTGCCTCGAAGCTTAGCGAGTTGTATGCTAAAATTCCACAATTTAATTAAGCTCTGTGAATGTGTAACACGGCGTCATCATATAGAACTGACACAAGCCTTTGATTCGTACGCCGCTAGCTCTTTCAACCGTGTAATTGGATTTAGTATCTAGTAGTCCTCATTGGTAATTTCTTCGTTAATAGAATTAAGTCCCTTAGTGGCAACTGAGTGGATCTCCAGTAATTGAAATTGTTGCTTTAAAGTTGATTGTATACGTCTTAAGTTACGTCTGTTTCCCAGTAGGGTAAGATTTGGCGGAGATCGATTCTGTTTTTGGCGCAAAATCCTTTAGAATTAGATTTTGTTGCTCTAATTATATTCTTCATATATTCAATTTTTCAAGATATCTGATATCTTGAATATCTTTAACCATGTATTACGGAGGTTTTCAAGCCGTGTATGCGTACGCAGATGACTATATTTTGACTAACGAGGAAGCAGCTGCTTAAGCAGATGGCTCGGCTCGATATCTGGCTCGATTATACGCGCATGTGCGTATTTGTTGTTTTATTTTTATTTATTATTATTGTTAAGATCAATGCATATGCATATGCCAATATTTTATGAAACTTAGCTTTATGTAAGCGTAGTTCGGTGTCATGTCTCGTTGCACTTGCAAAACCATTATGATTATACGACGACTCTATTACTAACATATTGAATAGCTTTGCATATTTTACAGCTAACATCCGCAATAGTACTGGTAATACTGTCCAGAAACGAACTAATTCCGTAACCTACCTACAAACCCATTTCATTGCAGACCGTATATTTGTCTACTAGTTTCTACACTCCTCTTTCAAACTGTAGCGTTGCTTGAAATTGTAAAGGTAAGCAACGCTGCAGTTAGGTGTTTGTTCAAGAAACTAAACAAGGTAACTTTAAAGGATAATTTGATAAGCTGATTGAAGCATTGCACATGGCTAAATGTATAATCTTTGTTCTTGATCCAAGTCCAAAGGATATTATTATTTAACGTCTTCAATCACTATGAATAGATTTCTAATTATAATATTGCCAATTGTCAAGTAGACCACATAATAAACTGATTTCATATTGAAGTACCTCACATCTTTAAAAGTACCGAATAGAAAGAATTTAATAAGTACCTAATGTGTTTTGCAAACAATAGATCAAAGTACTGTTTGCCGAGCGTTTTCGAGATTACCTGGGTGTGTTTCTATAGTAAGGTACGGCCTTTTGTTACAGTACTATAAAAGAAAATAGAGGATCCTACGCCACTTGTCTTCCCGAGTGAGTCGTAAAATTTTGCTCAAAAAATGAAAGCTCTGAAAATAAAACGAAACTTTGGAAATAAGAAAATTTCTTCTATTCTTCGATTGGTAGTGATGTAAGTTATCAGAATTTTATCAACATTTATGACTCATTTAGATTTAGGTATAGTTTATGTCTTTGTAATTGGGAGAAAACGTAGCTCTTTTCATGTCTGACTATTGTAAATATGTATAGCATTTCCATTTAGATTTTACAAAATTATTTATCATCTAGACCTTACCAAAATAAACTTTTCATAAAATTATAATAACTGTAGTGAAAAAGTCAGGCCAGTAAATTCTCTTAAATCTTGGGTTAGCTATAAAAAACGACTTTAATAGCGATACGGTGTAGCATTACGAATATGACTAAACCATGGCCCTCGAGAGTGTCGTAAGGGCCGGCTTTGATGTTATATCAAGGAGATGTTACTAGAAATTCCCGAACTACGACATATCTTACAATTTAACAACAAACCTAAAATTTATCAATCGTTATTGTCGCCTAAGGCGACATCGTGAATTAAAATCACGACCAAAAATATTTTTACTTTACTAGCTGACCGGTTCCTTCATGTACCCGTGGACTTAGTGATAAAAATGTATATGTATACTTTGGCGGGATTTTTTTGAGGACCTTTTGCGTAATAAAGAACAATTTATCCATCCAGCATCATATATTATGTTATTAAGCAGGGTTTTCTGTTTGTAATAATCTGTATAATGCACCTGCAAATAACAATATGCAACGTCTCCATTCCATCTGATAATCCATTAAGTAGTGCACACAAGTCTATATACTACGTGTCGTAAAGCTCCTTTGTGGACAACAGAATCACGAACTGCATTCCAATAAGTTTCAGTATTACGATCATTACGAACTATACAGCGCAGTAAACAATATTTACCGTATCAATAGTCTTTGGATTTGGATCCCTTCCAAATTGTAAAGCATCGTTTACACTAGGACACTCAGGGCGGACGTGGTACGGTTAATTGAAGCTAATAACGGTTCTTGAGTTTAACTCAGATACCCCTGAATCCTGAAACGTCATTCAGTTTCTTTCAGCTTTAATTTCCATACTAGCAAAGTAAACGCAGTTCATGCAAAAGAGTTCGTCATTTCGGCGTCGATATTCTAAAATGCAGTTCTCAATGTATCACTGAAATGTGAAATTGTCCCTTGCTGCTGCGTTGTAGGATATAAGTTTCAGGGCTGTTAACAGTTTAGTTTTCACAAAACGAAATTTTCTTTGCCTAGATAGTGTCTGTACACTATCACGACTAAGAAAATTTCGTGAAAATACAGGTGTAATCTTTTAAATTTTAAGTGCAAAATTATAGAAGAGCAAAGTTAATACACCTTTGGTATTGATGTAATTTATAATAATGTGAGTCAAATAATGACAGATAGGACTTACCATATTGGGAAACTTTGCTTTCAAAATTAAGCTATAAAATTGTATAATGCTTTAAAACTTCCTTTAATGATGTTACGTTTTTCATTCATTTAATGTACTAGTAATATATTTGCTGAGTGCACGGTACGAAAACCACATTCGATTACGTACGTTGCTCAAATTGAGAGCGGTACAATGGACGACCGGACGAAATACCGAACGTGCAGAGGTATTTTATAGACCGAACTAGATGGTGAACCACGTATTCTCATTACTGGTTAGTGATGAAAATTAAAAAAGAAACCAAAGATTGACTTAAGTAAGGATTTTGATTAAGGGCCATAAATTTTTGTCAGCTCTCTTTAAAAAAACAGAAACTAAATTAATTTCAGTAGTTAGACATGCATCCGACAATTATGTGTAGCCGTTGGTATTAAAGTTACAATTTTTTTTTCTTTGTCCTTTTAACAGGTATATTATTGAATCCACTTTTAACTCTTGCTACATAGTCGTATGGGCTAAGCCACTCCCTATCACATAAAATAAAAAATATTTATGAAAAATTGGACCTATTTTTAGTAAAATCTGATTAAGGAATTTATCTGTAATCGGATCATTGTCCCGGGCTGGATAGGTGATCAATAAGGCGTCCTTGTTTCTTAACTCTAAAATTCATCATGTTTATAGATATAAAATATTGAGCTATACGAATAACTTTATTTACTCCCGTTTAGAAAGGCTGTCCAACAATCTCATGTCGATGAATTTGATTTGAATGTGAATCAACCGCAGCCTTCAAAATTAGATTTTACAGACGATTGTAGGGTGAGCGGCTTTTCAGAAATTTGCGGTTAAAATCAGTAAATAAAGTCTCATGTAAAAGCTACTGCTATTGATCATTACTTCAATACTAATATTATGAAGGGGAAAGATTTGATTGTTTGTTTGTATTGAATAGGCTCCGAATCTACTGAACCGATTTGAAAAATTCTTTCACTGTTTCGAAGCTACACTATCCCCGGGTGACATAGACTATAATTTATATAAGGCTATAATATATATGGCTATTTTAAGTATAATATCCATTTTAGTGCTACCCAGCAAAATGGGTTATGGAGGGCAGATAGGCAGTCACTCCATGTAAAATACGGTATTGAGACCCCAACATAACTTGGCAAAAGGCTTAGCAGAAGAAGATACATTTCTTCCTCACATAATTGTTATACGATATAATATTTATAAGTTTATTTCACGAAAGTTATTACACATAAAATATTATCATTCAATAAGAATTAATTCTTAAACCATACAATGGGGTTACAGTGCCGGGACTACAAAGGGAATTAAACCCCTATTGTCAATTAAACGGCCTTCACAAAAGTAGGTCTTCCATCCCAATGTTTGACCCATCAAACGACATTATATTATTATTTGGTGACGAATTTGTTTGCGGGTTTCCTTAAAAATGGAAACACTTTTTTCTTTCTAGAGAGTAAAAGAATAGTGGTTGGAGTTTTAGATTTCTTAATATATCTGACGTTTAAAGAATATTTATTTCGTTATATTCAAACATCGAACTCAGCACTTTAGGGAAAGTGGTGTGTTAATCAAAGTATATTAGCAGTATCTGCAGCAGTTCTGGAGTAAATATTAAGTAGAGACATTGATTATTTGATTTCTGACAATTTCTAATCCACTTAAACCTATAAAATGCCTGATCCACACAGAACAGCTTTAGCAATTTTTCTATGATCTCATTGTACCGGTATGTGGAGCCTTGTTTTTCAGATAGTCTTTTATTCCCGAAACTTCATTGTTCACGTCCCGCGATTGTTTTACAGCACAAAAGGAAACTCAACAAAGGTTTTTTTTCCATAATATTCGAAAATCCCCATTCAAAGCTTTGATAAGTTTCAAGCTCTTTGAATTGTTTTTTTGTTATTTTATTCCGATGTAGAGTATATAAACTAGAAAGATTCTGAACATAGTTGGTGCACATTTTTTTTCAACACATTTCGTATATGGAAAAAAAAATCAGCAGGATTATATAAATATAAGGCTTACAAATATTAAAAAATGTAAGGTTCCGCAATATAAAGGTAATCAAGACTTTATGACCAGATGGGGACAATAAAAGCAGTTCGTAACTCTCGTTAAATTTGTTCTGGTTGAGCACAACCGCGCTGTTACTGTCCCGAAACAAATTACACTCCTGTAAATAAAAATATAGTATAGGTTAGTAAAGTTTAGAATCTAGTACCGGAAAACATCACAAAAAACAAGAAGGTTACTAAAATTAAATGTTCGTACTTTTTTCTGTCTGGAGTCCTCAGTTCAATAGACTGACGAGTGACGACGTAAAGAGGTTGAAACATTCCAATGATATTTCTACAAGCGTTAACGCTGATCGAATCTCACAAATGTATGAAAGTGACAAGTTTAAGTTATGTGATTTATCGAAACGAAATGTCATACCCACACATCCTTTTTTTTTTCTTCAGATTCCTATCATCGTCAGCTTAAACTGTAACCCGTAGGGCTGGTGTAACAGCTTAAGCAGACTTGACAGGATTTGGGTTACAACCGGTTGCTAGTTTTTGCATTTTAATATAGAAAAGACAATACTGACGTGGTTGAGGCACATTTGACCTTTGTGAATGAAACTTATGTTTTGCTAATGGACAGTTGGAAATATTTCTCTACCGAGTTTAAATGTATTAATTTAATTCAATTATAATACATTTAAAATAATATGCTGGTTTAGCAATTTTAATTTGCCACTCTCATTAAAAATCGTCATTAAAAATATAAACATTTTAAGGTTTATTTTCGTCGACATTGAGGTAAAGCAATGAAAATTGATTACACCAATTTAGACCTAAGTAAAGACGAAAGAATTTAACATAAGTCAGGTTAAAGTGTTTTTTTATTATTAAAAGAAGTTTAGAAGTTATAAATAGTATCTAATTATATGTCCAAAAAGTGGTACTATTAGCTAGCTAGTTATTTAGAATTAAAGACTAAAAAGGACATATCTTCATTTCCGTGTCAAAAGTGTCTCAAATCAGCTTATACAGGATAAATTTTAAAGAAACATAGGTCGAAATCTTAAAATGGAAAATGAGCTTTTCATACAAAGTGAAAGTGAAAAGTTGATTTTGAGTTTTAAAATTTCGACCTATCTTGGGAAAAGTTGTTTAGTTTTATACACCTGATTACCAGGTAGCATATACGCAGTCCTTTTAAAATAATCCTGTATCATCTTAATCTTGATGTCAAAATGAGTTAAATATCGTCTATTTATTTAAAAAAGGCTACAAAGAATCACTTCTTAATCCGCACGTGGAAAAGAAACGGCGCAATGAACTCCCGATCCGCACGATGTCTTTCCGTCTGTTTCCGTACACGTTGGTAGAATTAGCGGATCAGAAAAAAGTCGTTGTTAAAAGATGTAAATTGGTTTCTCTTACCACAAGTCTGATTATAATATTTTTTTTTCATTATACACGTTTTTAATACTCAGTATTTTTTCCTGTTCCGTTAACTGTACCGGTGTGTGTATTTTTTTGTTGAGCTGGCTTTTGGCTAGCCTCTGCAGCATTTTTTATATTACAAAAAATGAAAGGCAAACATTTTATTTCTGGATATTCGCAACATACAAATTGCCTTTTCGGTTTGTGTTAAATTGGGTCAAATAATATTGCGTAAATAGAAGCTATTTATTTGGTGCTACTTTTGTATACATAGAATAAATAATATTCTGTGTAGTCTACAAAAGTCTAAACACTGGACTATAGATTTGAAAAGAAGTTTGTATAAGTACAGGGGACAATATCTAGATGTCTGTAGATCCGTACTAACATAATGATATGAATAAAATGTAAACTGGAACCGACCATTTTTTTTTGCGAAACGACTAGCGTTAAGATTATCCTCAGTCGCGAGGGTTTCACCTTGAAAATAGGGGGTTGCAAATTGCAGCTACTCGGAAGGGAAACTGGTATGGTCACTCGTGGTTTAGTCTTATTTTAAGTACAAATTGACACTAACATCTGTCATAGGTTTTAATTGATTGTATTTTACTTTTTTGACCTGTAGTTGCCTTCAGAATTTTAAAAAGATTAAGGGCTGATTTTTTCATCGTCAGATAACTTTATTAATATTAATAATTTAAAGTTTAATAAATAAATAAATAAATAATTAGGAGAATCAATTTCAAATTTTGACAGTTGTTTTATACAAAATCTGTCAATCGTCATTTTATTCCTCGGATAAAATTTATCTGGCAATTGAAAAATTAGCCCTAAATTATATTTCATAACTCATAGAATAAGTATTGAACAGGAATGTTCATTTTATATATTGTGATTGACGTTTGGCGAGAAAAGGTCACCATTTCGATTTCCGTTCGACGTAAATTGTTAAAATACAGACGTGCCTGCATATTTAATGTTTCTTATGTATACAGTAAGTCAAATGCAAGCAAAATCACAAGTTCTCAAACTCACTTATTTAATTGTGATACACTGTAGGATGACGTTGCCGTTAATAATGTACCTGTAGGAGTAATTTACTAGTAAAAGTTTCTCTAAGAACGAAGTTACCTGAAACGACTTTAAAATTGTCGATTTCCAAAGCCGAAATGACATTTTCCTTACAAATTGCAACAGAGAGAACTTCTCTAATGTTATGTCTGTATCGCTTTTATAGTTTTTCTAATTTTATGTGGTTGTAAATTTTTTTTAAATGCAATTACAGCATTGAACTCAATTAAATGCAATCGAGTCCGTCTTTAACTGATCAAGTTCATAAGCCTCCTTGAAATCTGCCCATAGAACATCAATTTTAACTCTCCTCACTTTGTTACAGGTAAGCTGTAAGGCCAACAGATTACAGCGTGGGTAGTATACCGTCTACATCTTATATAGGTAGTATTAATGAAAAAATATTCACAATAACATAAGTTCAACAAAAATGGGTTTGGTTTTTGTGTTGCAGCCGTTTTTATTTTTTTGTTCATTGAGTTTTCATTCGATTCGCGTGCCAGGACCGCGTTGGGCACCAATTAAAGTGAATTGACGAAATTTTGATGTGATTTTATTTGGGAACTATTTTTTTTTAATGTATATCACTAGCTGTAGCCCGTGACACCACCCGCGCGGGTGTCGGTTATCGCGGCAAAAAGCTACTTACAAAAGTAGCTTACTTTCTTTCGCAGGCTCCAGACTATCTCGGTATCAAATTTTATTTAAATCTGTTCATTAGTTTGTGTGATTGCGTAACACACAGACAGACATTACTTTCGCATTTAAAAGATTAGTAGATAAATAAAGATAAGGATTACCTACGTCTTATTAATCATTCAGCGGCGATCGCTAAGGTATAGTTTTTATTTATGAAATTATTGTTCGACATACACCACTTATTTCTCATTTCCCCGTTTTAAATACAAATAAAAAAAGTATATAATAAGTAATAGTGTTAAGGACATTTCAATTTGCAAATGTAACATTTTAAATTGTTTGTAAAGAATTATAAAATAAACAGTTACTAAATTTTTATAAATGTCAGACACTCGGGCGCCAAATTAAAAAATAAAAGGAACATTCTAGAATTACAAATGAAAAGTGCGTAAATAACTTGATTATGCGACTGGGACTTTATTATTATTTATTATGTAAATACTAGCTGAAGCCCGCGGCTTCGCCCGCGTGGATGTTGGTTAGCCGATGTATACAAAACTTAACAAATTATATAATACCGACGAGTAAGATCTAAAATAATGAATAGCATATAACCACAAAAATAACACCTATATGTACAAATTTTAGTTTGTATTAAAAAAATATATAAGTTACTTCAAATACATCCAAAAATATATGTGTACAAAGTTTAATGATGATCGGTTTAGTAGTTTTCGCGTGAAAGCGTAACAAACAAACTAACATTCACATTTATAATATTAGCATAATAAACAACGCTCATTATTTCGGTTACATAATTAAGCAAAGTGTAATTATACACCTGCGTAGAATTAAGCCTTGTTTGACATTATAAAAGTGAAATCAGATGAAAGGAGGATACAAGCGCCGCGACATTGTTATTAAAATCACAATAACTTTGTTATTCTGACAAATTCTTTGTTCTCGTACAATTTACATTTATGCTCATAATTTTATTCAAGTAAATGCGTTATTATACGTCTAAATTTAGTAAACAGATGTAAAGGAAGGCAGGCCCGCAGGCTCTGTTGAAAAATTTAACAAATATATCAAAACGGAGAATATAATATGAACACTTGTACAGTCACGTGCATAAAATGTATACATATAGCGAAATTGTAAAAGTTTTTGTTGAAACTCAAAAATATATACGGTACATGATTTAAATAATAAATAAAATTAAAGAATTTTATTTCAGACCTTGATCCATATGATTTGAGAACTGTTCTATTATAATTTTATGTTGTTAAATGATTAAAAGTTGATTGATTGAGTTCCTGTTATTATAATTATTGTTTTACAATTTCGCTATGTGTATACATAATTATGCTCGTGACTGTACAGTCAAGTATCATAAGTGCATGTACCTTAACTACTGAATTCGCTGTCGCAGTGCCTTGTACGTACAATTTATGAGTATTTGAACGCAAATAATTACGGTTTACCTGTATGACAGGATAAAAAGGAGTAATTGATTAAAGAAAATACCCATGAAAAGCATTGAAACGCCAAATACAAAAGTTAAGTTGCACATAAACTTGACGATGCTTTCTTTACTGTGCCTACCTAACCTATACTACATACTAGTAAAGAAATTCAATGTAGAGCCCGTTTCACATAAGAAATCCCACAGACGCGGCGCTAGTATCAGTTATGCTACAGAATTTTGCTAACCTCTAATGTTGTACATTCTCCTAAAATGTATTTTTATACCTGGCGACATAAGCCTTAGGTGAACACATTATATGGAGGGGTAAGTAATTCCCCGCAGTTTGAGGATTTCATTACTGTCATAATTAGTTCCATTTATTGCCGTGGGACTTCATTCGTGAAACGGACTCTAAATGTAAGGCCTACAATAATAATTCAGCCTGCTATTGTTATATAACGTTAAATGATTAGCACGTAATGGTATATGTGTTAAATAGATATTGTTACAATTATCGCAAGGTAACCTAAGACATAGCTTACCGCATCACAGAGTTTTCAAAAAAATTCAAAATTCAAAAAAATTCAAAATCATTTATTCAAATTAGGCTACCATGTAGCACTTTTTGAATGTCATCAACACAGACAGCACCCTGATTCGCCCACCCCACCGCTTCCTAAGTGCTCTAGCCGGGGAGAAGAAACGGCGCAACAAACTCCCCAGCAGCACGCTGTCTTTACAATATAAAAAAATATAAATAATTTAGGGAACATGCCAAGTAATCAACTGCTTGAGGTTCATAAGTATCTCTCTGAAATAAAAAATTTAGGTAAAGTAAACTACAGAAACCAAGGTCAACAGAACGACCAGTCACCGCAAGCAGCACCCGTTCACGAGTATGACGCAAGGGTCAGCCATCACCTCCCTCGCCATATTTGAGGGAAGGAGGTGACCCGACCCAAGACGCCACCACAGGCAGTGACGACTTAGGGAGCATGACGAAACTGTTGCCGGTAGTTAAGAAAAAAAAAAAAAAAAAACATGACGCTGAATGAGAAACCTCAAACACTGATTAAGTGCACAATCCCATTACATGTTTACGAAATTAAATTTTATAATTAATATAATTATACATTCCAAGATGTAAAAGGAAAAAGTAATAATTTGGATATAAATTATATATAGATACGCATAATCGTATTAAATATAAAACAAAAAAAGGTAACAAACGTTGTTACATACAAAGTGTATGCCTATCAAATAAAATAAAAACATGGTTATAAAGCAAAACATAATTAATACAAATTAACATTCCACATGGAACCGTCTTGTGTCTATCGCGAATGCCAACTATGTTTATCGTTTAAATAGTCGTTAATTGTATAATAGGCCTTTTCACACAACTTACTTTTAATTGTGGATTTAAATGAGTTAAAGGGCAACTCTAGTAAACTAACAGGAAGTTTATTGTAAAGCCGAATACCAAGCCCCACAAATGAGTTGTGTACCCTATGCAGCCTGTGTGAAGTCACGCATAACTTATGTCTATTTCGCGTGTTTATATTATGTATATCCTTATTCTTGGTGTACAAGTGAATATTTTGACGTATAAATAATATGTTCGCAAAAATAAACTGTGACGCTACAGTAAGGATACCTATCTCCTTAAACCGCTCCCTAAGAGAAGCTCGAGAATCTAGCCGGTATATGGATCTAACAGCTCGTTTTTGTAAGATGAAAATGGTTTCTATATCTGCCGCCTTACCCCACAACAGTATGCCATAGGACATAATGCTGTGGAAGTAGCTAAAGTAAACAAGACGAGCCGTGTCCACATCAGTGATCTGCCTAACTTTCCTAACGGCGTAAGCAGCAGAGCTGAGCCTACTCGCGAGGCACGCGACATGTGCCGACCATGTAAGCTTACTATCAATCGTGATGCCCAGGAACTTTGTCGAGTTTACACTATCTAACACTTCATTATTGATTATGATATTAGGACCAAGATTTTTAACGTTTGGCATAGCAAATTTAACGCATTTGGTCTTTTTTGCATTCAAAACTAAATTATTAGATGAAAACCAATGCGTTACCTTGGTGAGTGCATTATTTATTTCATTGAAATCATTCCTATTCCTATTCACCTTGAAAATTAACGAAGTGTCGTCTGCAAACAACACTACCTCACATATACCTTTTAAAAAAAAACGGTAGGTCGTTGATATAGACTAGGAACAAAAAAGGACCCAGTATTGACCCCTGGGGCACACCCAGCTTAACAGGCAGAGCAGTGGACTTATCGCCGTTAACATGGACACATTGTTGTCTATTACTTAAATACGAACTAATTAAATCTAGTGCTATACTTTTAATTCCATAATGACGGAGTTTGCGAATAAGTGTGTCATGATGGACGCAATCAAATGCCTTAGAAAGATCACAAAACACCCCAATGGCGTTCTGCGAGTCCTCCCAGGCGCTATAAACATGCCTAAGCAAAGCTACACCAGCGTCTGTAGTTGAACGTCCTTTGGTAAAACCGTATTGCTCGCTATGTAAAAGTTTGTTTAAATTAAAATGACTTAGAAGTTGCTTCAATATCAGTTTTTCAAAAATTTTACTAAATGCGGGAAGGATCGATATAGGTCTAAAATTACAAATTTCACTTTTATCACCTGATTTAAATAATGGTATAACTTTACTATATTTCATGAGATCTGGAAAGATACCTAAATTCACGCACTTATTAAAAATGATAGCTAGGGAGGGTGCAACAACGTTAATAATGTTACTTACTAGTTTTACAGATATACCCCAAAAGTCTTCGGTTTTTTTATTACTAAGCGTCTTAAAAGTATTTACAATATCCAATGGATTCACATATTCAAAACTAAAATAATTATCACAGTTAGGCACAGTATCACGCAGTAAGTTTTCAGCATCAGCTGACGATGAATTTAAGGAGCTTGTTGTAGTTATTGGTATGTTAGCAAAAAAGTTATTAAAAATTTGAGCAATGTCATTGGCTTTATTTACTAATTGATTGTTATAAATAATCTCTAGTCCATACTCTCGTTTCCTAGCCTTGCCAGTTTCTTGGTTAATAATGTTCCAAGTAGCTTTTATTTTATTAGAAGAGTTTTCGATTTTGTTTTTAATAAATTTAGATTTTGCCATAAAGCAAACTTTTTTGAATATTTTTGAGTAGCTTCTCAAGTAACTTAGAAAGGTATCATCAAATTTATATTTTTTCATACCATATAACTCATAAAGTCTAGCTCTACTTCTATGAATACCAGTAGTGGCCCATTGGTTGAAGGAGACAGAATTGCACTTGACCTGTATAGTTTTACATTTAAAAGTAGATTCAAACTCATTTTTAACAACATCAAAAAGTGCTCCATAATTGTCATTGGGATTACCTGATTCCAAAATAGATGGTCGTATTTTGGACCTGATGCTGTTTTTAAAACGAGTACACCGATGCGAAGAGTACGGTCTTGTTACGACTTTTTGAATTTTATTAACAACTAAATGTGGGAAGCTTGCATATTGACCGCAATGATCCGAAGTAAGATCAGTTAATATTATCTTTTTATTAGCTACAACATTACTAAATATATTATCTAAACAAGTAGCAGAAGTGGCCGTTAGCCTAGTTGGTTCGCAAAAAAGGTTATTTAAATTAAACGATTTGAACAAATTAAGGAGTCTGACGGACATTGGTGTTGACTCTAATATGTTTACATTGAAATCCCCACATACTATAATCTGTTTCTTACTACCTTTAATCTTAGAAAGTGAATCTTCCATTACTGATTCAAATAAATTTCGGGCTCATGTTCCGTATTACACGGTGAGTTGATCTATAATATATATTACCCGCACTTATAACAACCGTATATCATGTTGATTTATTGTAAACTGGCTCGATCGCAGCATCGTTCGCGCGGATTCTCGCTCCTTGTCATCCCAACGCTAAACTCCTGTATACACTTTACCATTCCGTACCAATCATATCCTATATGTGACCCAAAACCTTATAAAATAAATTAGAATTATTTTTAAAAGATAACATAAAAGGTTAGAATAAATTCGAGATGAATGATAACAAAGAGTCGCCTTTGGTCTAAATGCCAGCTATCTAGATTTTTTGCGATCTCCGATCGGCACAGACACCGACGTTCAGGTTCGTACCTGAACTTGATGAACGGCAATTAGATCGGTTGTTTATATTCTAGTTAGATTTGCTTACATTTTCGGTATTCTCGTCAATACTTGTATAGTTTTGCTTAAGATGGGGTCCAGAATACACATTTTGATTCGTCAGCAGATTGTCTCGGATTGATATTGTATTTTGGAGTTTCGTTACGTTCCTACACATTCAACGCGATTCAAATTATGCAGGATAAGCTGTAGACTTAGACTTCAACTGTTGGTAGAATGCGGGCTTATACATTATGCTAGATTGTACCTATAAGCCCCTTTTCATCTCAACTGTTGCTTGTCCAGGGAATACAGGCAAGATTATAAATGAAAGGCCATTATGCAAAGGACTCCTGCGGGATTGTGACGGCAAAAATTCTGAAACAAAATCCTTATTACCAAAATATTTGACCGCTTATTGTGCACATATTTAGGATATTGGCTGCTTGAATACTTAATTAAGTTATTGGAATATTTGTAGAGAATTCCTATTTTCTGAATATAACGTGTCCAAGTATCGGTGACTTTTAAAAATATTTTATCCGGTTTTCATACAAAGTGACAGGTCTCGTGACTTATTTTTGTATGAAAAGTTGATTTCCAATTTTAAGTTTTTGACCTAAGTTTCGTGGGAAAGGTGGTTCAGTTTTAAGCATCTGTTGAATATACGCACTTACTTTTTAAAATAGGTAATCCTGTATATGTGAGCAGGAGATATATTTTTTTATGTACATTTTGTGTATAGGTTTTTTCCCAGCCATCGCTAGTCATAGATGGCAATCAAATTGTGATTTCAAATGACTTTTGTTGTTCTTAAAGTAGTTCATTCATAATTTGTGACATTATTGGTATTCCAAAAGGTAATGAGCACTTACTAGGTTTATTTTCATATCCATAGGAATGACACCTTGGAACCGCGCAACAAGCGTCATTTAACGTTTTGAAGGTACGTGAAATGGA
This sequence comes from Plusia festucae, assembly GCA_950381575.1. Taxonomy (NCBI): domain Eukaryota; kingdom Metazoa; phylum Arthropoda; class Insecta; order Lepidoptera; family Noctuidae; genus Plusia; species Plusia festucae. The sequence goes on from OX494442.1 coordinate 11,197,407, forward strand.
GTACTCGAAATAAAAATATTTTGTTTTATTTTTATTTCAATTTGTTTATCTCTATCCTCTGTCCATGACGACTTAGATCTACCATGAGTTCGAAAATACATTAATTTCGTTAATATAAATAAATAATTTCGTAAGGAGATCAGAATACGAAATAGAATACAAAACTTTTTACTGTTGGAAAATAAATGAATAAAAAGATTCCCACGTTGTCATGATAAAGCAATGACTTGTTATGACAACGTTTCGAAAACATTTTTTATGTAGCTGTTATTATGAGAGCAAGCAAACTAATTCAGAATCGAATAAATTTTAAAGGCAACGCATGTATGTGCGACAAAAGTGTTAAACCGTTAAAACGTGTAGCGAAACCAGGTTGTCCTGATGACGATGATGCTGTAGCTGCATTACCCTACAATTGGGTGCCTCGGCGCAGTGGTCCGATACTCGCGAACTACCTCAGGAAACGCGAACAAGATCATGAGAAAGTTCTCGCTAACATTACCGAAGGAGCAGCAGGTGTCAACGATGATATAGATAAAAGAGTACGTGAGCTTGCCAAAAATCTTTTGGTTGATATTCAACAAAACCAACGTCTTATGGACTGTCTTGTTGACAAGTTTGAATGTATACCAAGACCTCTTACGACAGAAGCCCGTAATGAAGCTCTAAAAGGAATTCGTGATTTGTTTTCTAAACGCATAGAAGATATGACGACTTTCAAACGAGAAGCTTTAGGCCTCGAAAGAGAAAGAGCAGACAAGTTAAGAATTCTATTACGTAGTCAATTCCAACGTCTTGTCTCGGTTGGTCACAAAACGCCTAAAGATTTATTGCATGAATTCGATGAAAAGATTTATGATATCAATCAGCAGCTTCTAAGTAATTCCAGAGCTTACTCCGAATTAGAGGCGGAGTTGAAAGTACAAGCTGATGAAAGTGTTTTACATGCGAAATCTGCAATCAATCAGTTATGTTTAGGAATTGGCATGGCTAAAAGAGGAAAAAGTGCTTTAATATGGTGTAAGGATGAGAAGATTTCTCGACAGAAAGCACCTGCTAGTGCTACTGACCGGCATGAAACTTTCGAACCTACAATAGGGAATATATTAAATGAAGTGGAAGAGTATGACGCTGTCGTTTCCCGCTTAGTTGAGGCATATCGCAACGCAGTTCTCAGAGTTTTTTCAGGGTTTTCTAATAAATTGAATGAGCTTGAGAAGGATCTCGGTAGTCATCAGGATCTGCGAGTGCCCGAATTTGTTGACTGTCAGTTTTCAGATATACAACAGATTATTGAAAGACCTTTAAATCGGGTATCCAGCATTGTTGATGCTGATGAACAAAATCCTCAAAGCCCCCAATTAAAAGAAATAAATAGTGAAGATATTGTAATGATGCAGAAGAGTCTATTTTCACTAGGAGAAAATCTCCGCGAAACTTACTCGATATTGCACGGCGCCGGCCATCTCTGGGACGCTCATATCCTACGGTCGGCTCATGTTCAGAAGTTGACAATTGCAGCTGTCGAAGATCTTCTTACTAGTCATGACACCATTGAATTTTCTAATGAAGTTTTCTTCAACGTAGCTTTAGAACATTTGAGATGTGCCCACGACGCAGACAAATTGCAACACCAATTCGAAGCTATTACAGCCATGCTAGACAAAACGGCTGAAATGTACTTACAACATAGTGAAGCAGAATTAGGACGACTAGAAGAATTTATGACCTTACCGCCAATCATGGCAAATACGTTAATGGCGGAAATTAATGTATTCCTAGAAAAATACCCTCGAAATACAATGAAAGCAACGGGTAGCACAATGACGCACACACACTCAACTCCTGGGACTCCACGGATTACTTTAAGTACCCTTCAGCTACCTCTTCCTCGTGCTATTTTACAAACTGAGCTCCAAGAAGTAGCCTTACAGAACTGGAGAAATGGATTTCTGGAATCTTTTAAAAGTAACGTATCTTTAGTACCAGAAGAACTGAATAATCAAGCGCGGCTGTGGGTAGAAGAACGGAGTTCACCTTTGCACATGCGCTATTCATTAAAAATGATATCGCATGCCATACGATTAGAACGTGTCAAAGCTGCTCGCAATAGGCGTCTCGAAGAACTGCATTACCATGAAGCTAGATTAGAGTCTCACTTAAATGCTATTTTTGAACTTGTAGATAATTTACCAGAAGAAGCAGCACAGTATGCGGCTTTAGATGCGCCCTTTTTATACCCTTTAACAGAGTGGCTTGAACGTATTAATGACAGAATACAAGAAACACTTGGCCAAGTCCCTCAAAATTCTGAAGTTAAAAAATTAAAAATGAAAAGCTACGCTCCACGGATAGCCAAATATAGGCATCTTTTCGAGGAATCACTTAATGCGGCATTTCTCGAAAAGAAGAAAGAGCTAGAACACCGTATACAAGAGGCTAGAGTATCAAATGTCCGCTTCATATCACAAATAAAGTTATTTAATGAAGGAGGCAATTACTCGTCGAATGAAGCTACAAAGACTTGTCTTGCCTTAAACAAAGGTGCCGAGGCTCTAGAATTATGCAGCGTCAAAGCACAAGAGGCTTTACAGCAACGTAAAAGTCAGTTACTTGCTCTTGCTGACCACAGTGCAATACCATTGCAGCGTGTAGTCGAAGACATAACGAGAACAAATCCTAAATCGACCTTAAAAATACATGAAAAGAAAAAGTCGCCCGCGAGGAAGAAATGACACGATGACTTTTTGGTTTTCTAGTATAAGATGCAAACTGATACTGAACTGTCTACATATTAACGTTATAGCTGACTAACCCGTGATGAACATTCCAAAATGATCTTGATAAATGTTAAAAGATTAATTACTCGTTTGGCTTCATTTGTAACAGAGTTGGTTGCTTTATTGCTTTTATTATGACTCTAATAAATTATTTATCCTCAAATATACAATGCCAATTTTAAAACTCATGAATTTATTTTGTTAACTCTCTCTTTTATAAAGACGCGTATAAGGCGTTCCACTCCTTTTAATTCAAGCTCCCTTCGAGAAATATCAAATGGTTTCGAAGCGAATGTTGTTATCTCTCAAGGGTCGTATTTCTAAAAAGGTGGAAGTTTAAACCCATATTTCGCAGGGAGTGGCATTGCCCCCAGGAATGTTGGGAGCGATTACTTTTAATACATACCTTACATATGAATATCTTCATTGTACCCTATTAGGTTTGCCGTTAGAGTTCCGAAGTTTTGTGCATTGGATTAATGAGTATCATTATTATGGATATGAATAGGAAAGACAAAATAATAATTATCAAAAGACTTACGATTTACGACTTTTGATTTACATGGCATTAATGCAATATTTTTGATTTATACGTATATCACTTGACTAGCTTTTGCTCGCGACTTCGTCCGCGTGGAGTATTGACTTCCGTCAGAATTTGGGTTTTTCACTTAGTTATCGCCTGTTCCATGGTCTATCGATTACACGTGTAAACAAACATTAAAAAAATCAACCAAAAATCAACCTACATACAAAGTTTTAAGTGAATCCATTGAGAAATAAACATTTTCAATTTACCACCCTTTTCTCCCCTTTGGGGGGGAATTTCCAAAAATCCTCTCTTAGTGGTAGCCTACTCCTCCCAACAAACACACATGCCAAATTTCAGCTCTTTACGATAAGTAGTTTCCTCAGACTAAGGAGGACTTGGCATAACAAACAGTTGTCATGTAGTTCGACGGCATAGTTTCTGACATATCGGCATCTCTTTTTAACTTATGAGGATAATCATATGTAAAAAAGGACAACAGTAGTTTTATCAATGGCAACATTATTTTGGTGACGTCACAAAATATCTCACTGCGGCCGGTCGCCATGTTTTGTCATAGCCAAAAACAAGTAGATCAGTTGTCATTAGAGGTGTAAAAGTAACGAGAAAAAGCAAACCCGTATGTATCGGTACTATAAAAATGAGTACTCGTTACTATCGTATCGTTACGTTACTCGTTACTTTTGATACCTCATTATACCTTTCAGTGTAGTTTTTATTCGTGATTGCCGCGGTGGAAACTGGGAATAAATGGGATAAACATACCATAGTAAAACTCGTTTTATTATGAATATTTGTACAAGTACAGAATATAAAGTATGTGCAAGAATATTTGTAAACAAATATGGTTTTTCTAGCCACATGAGAGCCCATGATAGACGCCAGTAGGTTGATGATGAAACGGTCGCCGTAGGTAGCCGAAAACGGCATGGAAGGATAAACCGCGAGAATCCGTTTAAAAGTAGTTTTATTTCAACACCGAAGAAAGCTAAATCAAACTCATTTTCGAAAAAAATTGAATTTTGTAAACACCGTGCAATTCAACTATCGATATTATAATGCGCGCAGCTCTACGGTAAGCCGCCATCTTTGTGCCAGACTCACATTAGGTAGGCACATTTTTTTCGTAGGTATTTCATGTCTATTCTTTTTTCCTTAGTCTGTGGTAGTTTCGGCTGTGCGTTGTCTGTCAGTCAGTCATGCCCGCATGCTGATTATGTATCTCGCAACAGGTTTGCGACCGGCGTAAATCTCGCGATCATCGCTGTCAAACGTCAATTTCGTATTAGCTAACAGCAACTACAATGCTACAGCAATCGATTGACAATCAAGCACTAGGTCTCCCTCTGCTGGACAATCGGTCCACTAAAAAGTGCATTCTGTGCATAATATTGCCACAAATTTGGTATTACGTAAGCTACTGTGACAGTAATACGACAGCGGCAGCAGAACGATTTAAACTGTCAAATAACAACTACCCCCAGCACCTGTTTATTGCTATTGTTTTCTGGTTGCTGAGAAGTTATTCAGATTTTTGTGAAGTGAGAGTGCCTGTGTGAGTCCAAGAAACTATTATTTTACGGTAAAATTATAAAAATACAGGTAAGTTACAGCAACAGCAATTTACTACAGCTTGTAACGGCGATATTTAAGCAGGTATACGTGCACATGCTGGAGGTGTTGCACTTTCAGGAAACCCCAACAGAAAGCGGCACGACGCGCGCGCGCCGATCAATCCAAGTGCGCCAATTGGCGTCAACATTATCTTCGAGGGGCGCGGGGAGGAAAGCTGGCTCTCGGGAACGCAACCCTGCCGCCGGAGGGGTGACCACTTGAAACCTCAATCGCGAAACGGATAATCACGCGCAATTCTCAGAGAGGAGCTCAGAGAGGCCTATAAATTATACTTAGCTACGTAAAAATCATTAGACTTTGATATACATTGTGCTCTATTGTGTACATATTATTACGTATAATAAATTATTGTTTGTTGCAGTTTCAAAGATATGGCACGCGCCGTTTTGCTCATAGACGCTCTTGAGGGTGAAGATAGGAGAGATGAATTTCTAGACAGAGCTCGTTTGCGGCGAAATCTCAGAGATCAGGCTAATCCTTTGGCATTGTCAGATACTGAGTTTTCGGCGCACTATAGACTCTCCAAAGAATTATTCTTACAACTGTGCCTTGAATTAAAACCACACATGCCTACAAAGCGAAGACGAACAAAAGTGAGCTTGGAATGCAAGGTATGGCATCAATATATCTAGTGTTTCAACATAAATTCAATGTCTGTCTAATTAACTAGGAATCTTGTCGTAGTACATAGTTTTTACTAAAAGGTTTTTGATTACCTACAGGTTCTAACAGCACTCTCGTTTTATGCCACTGGATCATATCAAAAACCAGTTGGCATGAACTTTCTTCATGGCCTGAGTCAACCTAGTGTTTCCAATGCTGTGAAAGAAGTCACGAAGGCGCTAAATAGTATTAGTATTTTACAAAAATACATTAGATTTCCACAAACACGCGAAGAGAGGCAGACAATAATAAATGGGTGTGATACTTTGTTACCTATTTCTATATTTTGTGTGTTAACTGCCGGTGGGCAGAATATTTACTAATATTGATTACATAAAATCACAGAATGTAAATGCTACAATTATATTGTACATTTGTTTTAGATTTTACGGCAAATTTGGGTTTCCTGGGGTTCTTGGGTGCATCGATGGTACTCATGTTGCTATGGTGAGACCTAATGAACATGAAGAAAGATTCTTCAACCGCAAACATTACCACTCCAGGAATGTTCAAATAGTGAGTTTCATAATACCCAGTCACAGTGGGTATATACCTAATATAGTAATAATCAAAGCTTGTAAATACCTACATTATGTAATAGCTATGAATATGCTAATTTAGTGTATTATTATTGGCACCCACCTAATAATATATTGTTTTGCAGATTTGTGACAGTGATTTGAACATTTTAAATGTTGATGCAGGTCGCTTCCGACCGGCCAATCTGGAGGTCATTGGGGGAGGCCTATGTTCAGCAGTGGACGTCTTATGGCTGATATGCTGATGATGATGAAATGTTGATGCAACCTTTGGAGGGGCCAGCCATGATGCATTCATCTGGCGTCAGTCAGAAATCAACCTACACATCCAACAACTCCATCGTAATGGGGAAACTCTTTGGCTTTTAGGTGGGTACAAATATCAGCAGGTTCTTCCATAGTTTTGCTGATAATTTAGGTAGGTATTAAAATTATTTAAAACCCTATTCAATCATTATTGAACCTATTTGATTTCTTTGCAGGTGATTCAGGGTATCCATTAAGGCCTTGGCTGTTGACCCCTATTGTCAATGCTGGCCCTGATACTCCTGAGGAACACTATACAAATCTACACTGCAAGGCCAGGAACACAGTTGAAAGGTGTATAGGAGTCCTAAAGGCCCGTTGGCGTTGTTTGCTGGTACATAGAGTGATGCATTATGACCACCACACTGTGGCTAACATAATAAATGCATGCTGTGTCTTACATAACATGGCCAATAGAGATCGACTTCCTGTACCTGAGCTACCGCCCGCAGACTCCCAAGCTGAAACAAATCAACAAGTACCACATAGGGATCAAGTTGAGGACCAGAATGAATCCCAGATGCTTCAAAATGGACGTCGACAAGTTTCTACTATTGTTCAGAGGTTGTGGAATAACAGAACCTAGGTCTACGCTATTTGTGGCCGTTCTTCAAGTGTTCTTTTTTTTATTAAACACTGGCTGCAGCCCGCGGCTACGCCCGCGTGGTACCTGAATAAAAAGTTGCTTTTGTCCTATTGATAAGCCGGAACTAATATAGTTTAAAATATATGTACAAAATTTCACCTCAATCTGTTTGTTAGTTTTGACATGAACGAGTAACGAACATGTAAACCACAGCCATATAAATATGTCTTAGATCTGTACAAACTTTCTTGCATTTATAATAGTACCTGGATGACCGAGCTTTGCTCGTTAAAATGTTATTATCTGAAGACGAATCCTAGCTAGATCGATTCTACGTCCCCGAAACCCCCTGCATACTAAATTTCATGAAAATTGTTGGAGCCGTTTCCGATATATTCAGATTATATATATATATACAGGGTGGCCCGTAAATAGTAGACCAATGGGTATTGGGGAATAGAGGGAATCAATATCTAATAAAAACAGCAAATTTTATTGGGCTAGGACTTGTAGTTTCGAAGTTATGATTTTTTTAAGAAATAAATTTAATGGTCGTACTTTGTACGTCGTACAAAAATTTAAATTACACAAGTCTTTTTATATAAAAATATTATTAAGCATAATAAGCATACATTGGGCTTCCTAATTAAATTTCTTTATACCAGCTTCGTAACTTAAAAATTACACATTTTTTATCGTTTAATTTTCATGTTGTTGATAATTTTTTTAAATATTTACCTATGGCTTAAATATAATATATAATTCGTTATATAATGAAAATATAATATATATTTAAATATAAAGGCAAGTAAAACACATGTTTCATTTTTTTGAGAGAATATCATATAATTTATTCAGCATGCGTGTCTGCTCTTGCAGCGCCTGTGCGACAGAAAGAGATGCCTCTGCCTGCAGGCGCGCAGCTTCGGCTTGCGTTCGCGCGGCTTCGGCTTGCGTTCGCGCCGCCTCTGCTGCTATAACGGCGGCATCAGCAAGCTTGCCCTCTGCATCCACTCGTCTCTGCTCCAGTTCGACAACCCACGATGGATTAACTCTTTGGCCTATAAAATGATAAAATAAATAAGAACTCCTTTTGATGACAATAGTCATTTTCGAGAGAAAACATACTGTAATAAATGTTAGATTTACCAGTCCTAACAGCTGCTCTTGTGACACGGTTGCTGTTTTGGATTCTAGATCCTCGTGGTTGTCGAGTTGGGCTGTCTGCTACAATAGCATCCGTTTTACCTGAAAGATATATGAGAAAAATATTAGGATCTATAATAAATGCAGACACCAAATGAGTTGAATTATTGTGAATCAACATACAAACACTATCGGTATGCCCCCTGCTAGATGGAGACTGGAAGCTTGCTGGTGGTGGTGATTCTAGGTAAAAATAAAAATCACAAGATTAGGAAAGAAACAAACAGACGGACAGTCAAACTATTAAATAACTATGTATTAAATTTTTTACTACTGATTAAAATAACTTTGAAAATATGATGTTCTACCTGATGTATTAACTACCACTTTTTGTTGGTATTCAGTGGTATTATCAATCTCCGTACTCATAGTACTTGTACTAGGCAGAGTTTGAGATGGCTGAAATAAACAAGATTTTTTAATCATTGAGTCGCACACACCACACTAGGTAATTAATTATATTATTTATAATGTAGTATGGAATGAAGTGTTTAATTAAAATTAGTAAAATTAAAATAAAGCTTACAAATGCAGGCACCCTGTGCTCGCTATCACCATAAACAGCACCCTCGCCAATTATCGCAAGGATCTTTTGGTCACTTGCTGACAATTGGTCGAGGGTAGCTGGCCCACCACCAGTGCCAGTGGCTTCCCGTCTCCTTGCAGCGGCCCTATTTTTCGCCTTAAATTTCAAGTCTGCCCAGTACTAAGAATAAAAGAAGAAAATCGTTATTGTACTAACTCAAGCATGATACGTGAGCATGAGATCTGAATGTAAAACAAGAATACATACACGTTTCCACCGCTGGCCAGTTTTCGTCGCACCTCCGCCGTAAGCGTTTAGCCTGGTCGCGAGTTCGTTCCACTCACGATCTATGGTCTCCTTCGACCTCGCTCCCAAGCCAACGCCTTTGGCAAGATTGGAGTGCGACATGAGGTGCTGAAGCAACTCATCCATCTGATCAGCAGATACTCGATGTTCCACTGAAATTACAAGAACATGATAGAGACAGAAAACAAAACTACGCATTTCAATTCTATTCAATTTTGTTGATTATGGCTCCGTCGGGGTGTCTACTCATTATAATTGATTGTTAACTTACTTTTATATCCAAAATCCAAGGGATTTAACAAAATCTTCGAGGAGAACCACTTGAATATTTGAAAATAACCGAAAATTGAAGTAAACAATCAAAAAGACGCACAGAATAAAAATTACCACAGATGACGCTAAAATTGCAATTATTTGTTTCCACCTATTGCTGCTCTGTCGCTAGTGGCGCTAGTGTTTAGTGGGCTATGTGCATCCATGCGACAGGCGAGCGATAGGTTTCCATAATACGGTTTCTAGTGACATTTTGCGACCGATCGCGTCGCGGTCGCTGTCGCGTTGCGGTTGCTGTTGCTACTGCTGTTGCGGTTGCTGTTTTACGTAATCATGCTGCCGGTTCCTATAACAAACGACTCGTCATACGTAAAAAATACCATCCGTTTTCTAGTTACCATTAACGATCCGTAATTGGCGTTCCTATATTTTTTGCATCATAAACGAGCTACGAGCCGTCATCCGTTTGTTTGTTACCGAAGCCCTCCCTGGCGTCGTTCTGCGTTTTGTTAATACAAAGAAGCTTATTTTTGTTTACAGTAAAAAATGATGTACTTTTTTTATTATTTGACGTTTTGTGTTTTGTACTTAGATATTAATCATTAATATTTTAATATATCTTCATGTTAAATATTTACTTTCATAAAAAAATATCATTCAATTGTCATTTGTATCGAAAGTAACAAACGCGTTTTTGATGACTGACAGCAAATAGTGTAAAATTGAGTAAAATCTGTGGAGTAAAAATAAAGGAAGTAGGAAATAAATTTATATAGGTATTCTTCTATAATAAAAACAGTTGTTCGGTCGCTTTAATATATTTGTTATACAGTTAACAAAACTGATATCACGCACAATACGACAAGCTGATGTTTTTGACACACCCACAAAGTCTGCCACTGATATCAACACTGTGCCTAAAGCATAGAACCTTAGCGTCAATAGTAATTGATGTAGTGGATATGATATCCCATGATTCCTGAAATGACAACAGTAAGTTAAGTAATAAGGTTAGACGTTAGCGGTCTATTATTAGCCTCCATTAAACTAACCTGGCTCCTTTTATTCGTATGTCTGGATAAATTTCAAGAAGTAATTGTTCAACAGATTCTTTATCGAGTCGAAATCTCACTTGAAATTCGTAATAATCCAGCGTCGCAAAAAAATCCACTCTTTCTTTATATACTATTTACTTTTTCTTTCTTTACTCTTTCTTCTTTTATATACTCTTTCACGCCTATCTTCTTCTGAATCAGTCTCACTATAATTCGATATAATATTAAACACTTCTCTATTACTATCTGAACTCGAAATTTCGGAATTAAAGCGAAAACAATGAATGAGAAAGAAATCAACCGGCCGAAATCGGCGGGTAAACAAAAGGTTAACGAGTGGTAATCTTGACAGCCTACTGACGTTTAAAAATATTTATAGGAACGCCATAAACTGTCATCTCCATACAATACGCTTACCGTCCGATAACGATGACCCTCCCATCCGTCAGTAGCAAGCCGTCGGTAAGTTGCCTGACGAGACGTTTTTTATAGGAACGATTTTAGCTTACGCTTGGTATTTTAAACTACTATTCGTAACTAAAACGGATCGTTTTTCAAATATAGGAACCGGGCATCAGTCAGTCAGTCAGTCAGTAACGGAAGAGTTTTATATATATAGATAGTAGATTTATGCTTAATAAATCAATTAGAGCTACCAAAGTCAATCAATGATATGTATTACAATTTTTATAGGTATTCGTATGTTAAGTTACAAATATTTATATGTCGCGTACAGATATTTACCGTCGCAACTACGATTACGTAGCTTATAGAATTATGAAGAGAGAATATTGTGAATCCCTTTAAAAACTTCCATAACCCATATTTCGAAATCAAATAAACAATGAACACAGTCTGATATTCGGAAAACCGTAAACTGTAGCATGAAACAGTTTAGCAATAAATTCGGTTCCTGAAAATGTCAACATTCGTAACTGATGGGGTGGTTTTAGTTACGTTAAAATGGCCTACTGTCAGCTTACGAACGAGCGAAATGTTTCAAAGCAAAGCGGATGGTTCAGAAGATCCAGTGGGATAAACAGAGATCGATTTGTTTGATTAGTATCTGAACGAGGATTGGAAGATTTATTTGAAGAATCAACCAAAGTTATATGCGGATCATTGAAATTTTTCATATTGACCTTCAGTGGGCACGTAACGCCGTTGGTGATCTCTATCAATTTATGATAGTAGAGCTATGAAAAAAATACAGTGAAAATTTTGCCTCTGCAGGTAAGGTGTTACTTCTGCCGGTGTTTTACGATTACCGTTTATTTTAATACAACCACTACACTTCAGCTATCATCTTTTTAAAAGACTCACATTTCGTTTGCCTTGTTATTCTACAAACCGAACTGTTTTTGTAGCTAGATTTGGTACTCTTCAAGACCTTCCAAAACAGCTTGGTGTGTGTTAGTTTTTAGTCACTTCATTAATAAAGACTAAACCTTTTGTACTCCTTTGTTTTGTCACACAAACATAAGCACGACTTGTTTCGACCACAGTTGCGTAATTCGAAGCAAAATTAGGGTCGGTGCGTGGGCGTTATTACAATGTTATGAACTTCAATAATAATGAAACATTTTTAAGACAAGTTTTTATTACAGTCTGCTAACAAGCCTGCCATGTTGTACACTGATGAGAAAATAACAAAATTTAAGCAACTTTACAAAAAACAAGGCAACTTGTTTGGTGCGAAGACTGTATTGGTTTATTGCAATTTGTATGGAAATTTGGTCAACGTTATTGTCGGAAGACGATACTCTCATATTCAAGTCTTTGCCCCCTAGACAAGTGCCAATTTCACAAGCGTCCGCGCTGATCGATCCTCAAAAGTTCTTGTCTGAGGCTCAAATGTATGGAAGTGACAAGTCTAAGTGACGTGTCTATTCGAAAACAAATATCATTTCCTTAAATTTTTTTCATTTAAGATTTTATATGATTGTTCACGCTTGTTGAAATACGTAGGTTGTAGTCCCAAAAACACAGACATACACATAGTCTCTAAATTATACAAATAAATTGATTTAATTTCCATTGTTGCCGGTTGCGTCAGTTAGGTAGGTAAAAGCTGAAATTGGTAGGTGTTTTTATTTGTGCATACTCTTTCTGCAATCTCTTTGCACGCCTCTATTCAAATTTCACTGGTCTTCAGGGGCTGATCCGCAAAAATTTAATTGTCACTAATCATCACGAAATAAATAAATTTACGTATACTTCATCTACAGTGACCGTGGATTTATTACATAATCTCGGTAGGGATTACAGGCTCCTCTAAAACGGTGTCGGGTGTGATAAATTTAATAGAGTCTGTATCGTGTTTTTATTGCGCGGTAAAGCTTGACGGATAACCGGCACGATGCGTCCATTAACCGGAGTTGTTTTTCTACCGGTTGAGCTCATTTAGTTTACTGTCCTGTGGTTATGTACTTACCTAAGCTTTCATTTTGTACTGAATTGAGGAACTGAAGAGCATCGGACATCACAATTTCTACCGTTTTTTTTGTTTTGAGCTAACTGATAACGATAATATCTTCCCTAATATATCTCGTGTATAAAAACTCGTGTCGCGGTGGTTCCGAAACTCCTCTAAAACGGCTGGACCGATTTGTATGAAATTTTGTGAGCATATCGGGTATGTCTGAGAATCGGCCAACATCTATTTTTCACACCTCTAAGGTTCTAAGAATTTGTTCTAAGAACTTTAACCTTTTTTTGAGCTAAAAATTTTGCGGACTATGTCCATAACATAGAAGAAAAATCGCCATCTACTTTTTTTTACTTTCCTTTAAGAAATAGGTAAATTATATAAAAGCGTACAGAAATAAGATCTTAAAATCGTCGAAAACAATTTACTGATTTATTAACATCGATTAGTGTTAAACCTTTTAACTTTGATAATCTATCGAAGTCGGCACGAAACCCGGAAAATGTCCGCTATTATTGAAATTTATTGTTTTTAACCAAACTTACGGAAATATACTTACGGAGAGTTTGTCTTTATATTACATAGTTTAATCGGATTCTAGATCTCTAAGTGGCTTTACAAAATTAAAGCCATTTATTAGGCTATCCGAAGACCACAGTAGGTGCAAATCTGCCCACACATTTTATATGTGACACAAACTTGTCTAACACGGTGGTCAAACCTAGAACTAATATTATTATACTAATTTCATTTCGTATAGCATAAATATAAAATAATCGGCAATAAAAATTACTCTCGTTTGAATTTTTTTTTCCCCTAAAAATCACGAATATTGTATTGAGGTGAAACACTATAATTCACAACAGCGGCGGCAACGGGTCAGACAATATTTGTGATACTATTAAACCCTGACTCGTAGTACAGTTGGTTTAGAACATCCTGCTGGAGTTGCGCAGAGCTTGCGTAAGTGATCCCGCGGCTCCAGCAAAGGCAAAGACGGAACCGGGGTGTTGTTAGTCGCTGCAAGTCCGAAATATCCCCATGCTGTGCCCTCAGCGTGGGTTGAAGGCAATAGCGTTTAACCCCACCAAAAAAAAAGTTTGTTTAGAACACACTTCTGCGTTAACTAATTTCTATTGAGTGAATACTTTATTGCTGATAATGACATTTGCAGTGCAGTGAGATAACTCGCATCTACGGGATATAATTTCAAAGTTTATAGTAAAGAGAAAAAATACTGGACTGATTAAATGAAAAGGTGTCCTGTTTTCTTAATCCTTATCCTAATCTGTCACCTAGATATGTTGTAAGTATATATGTTGCTGAACCCAAAACCGGGTTAAATATTAATAATAATATCCTTTCAGTGAAAACGTCAATCAATCCTTTCATACGCTTGACCTTCTTGGTTCGATACAAAGGAGAATCGGAAATTATACGCTAACACTAGTGTATCGATTATATTGTAATAAGGCCAACATAACTTAGTTTTTTTAGGTCACGTATGACTGTTAGATATTTACCTATCTTATACTTTATACTCAAGTAGTTCCCGAGGGAAAATTGAAAATTGTTTAAGTGCTAAGCCGCGGGCATACAGCTTTGAAATTTGGTATGCAATATGCATGTCACCTATCATGTCAAAGCAGACGTCGCGGGCAGAAGCTAGTTATTTTATATATTTATAAGTGGTTTTTCTTTCTTTCTTTTCTTTTAGTATGGGCATAAGCGTGTTGCTTAATACTCGGTCCTTCTTTGCATATTTTATGAGAAGAGGCCTTTCCCAACATAAATACGTATAAAAGTCTGACCAACAACAAACTAATATGTTCTAAATATAAAGTTAACTAATTCACAAAGAAATCACTCGGTCTCTAATGCCCTCTTAACATTGAATATTCTATTCCTTTCCATTATATGAACACAAAAGATCATGTTGAAATATTAAAACCTCTGCAACGGCTTTATATGAATTATTCACTGGCCTCATTAGACCCTCGTGATACAAAATTCAAACAGGACATTTCCAGTGAAGCTTCAGTCTCGGGCATGTGGGCAGGTTTAAAAGAACTCAAATAAAACCTAGAGGATTAATTAGAAGTAACTTTATTTTTTGAAGCTGTGAAAATTCTTTTGGACCTTCTTTCGTCCTGACGAAAACGGAGACGGTTAAGCATGTATGTCTCCTACTGCCTAAACCTGGTTTTGCTTCTCCGTACCTGTTTGCTGAAGACCGGACGTAACACTTTTGTATAATACCTTCATTTCTAAACATAACCTTTTATACCAACAGTAATATAATGAGATATGTTACAATAAATACGGCTTAAAATTAAAAGTAAATTAAATATTTAATTACGTACTCATTTTTAAGTACCTATGTGTGTCTTTATACTTTATGGTATATAAACACAATATTAAGTAAGGTTAAAAGAGTTCTGTTTCATGCCTTTACAAAAACCATCATATTTCTTCTAAAAGATTACCTCTCGAACGTGAATAGAACTCGCAATTCTATACCAACGTTTATTAAAACTTTGAAAATATTAAGTTGGTAACTTGAAGGCTCTTTAGAGGGTAGAGCATTAACTTTTTTCTTATTCCTTACAGCCCAAGTTTGAGTATGATAAAATTTTGCGAGCATAAAAAATACGCTGACGATTATACAGAATAATTTAAAAGGAGTGCGGATATTCAACGAGATAATCAGATGCATTAAACTGATCAACTATCGCCAAGAAACAAAAGTAGAAATCTTACTGTCACTGTCACTAACCGCACTCCTTTTAAATTAACCCTGTAGATTATTGCTATCAAATTCATATAATACGATATTTCACTTAGCCCAGTAAATTCCCTTTTAAAATACATACAGCAAAGAGGCTGTATTTAGTAATTTAATTATTATCCTTACTATATCTTTTACTTCCTTTCCTTTTTATATATTACTAGCTGTGCCCCGCGGTTTCACCCACGTAAGTTTACCCCGTTCCCGTGAATTATACACTAAATTTTCCATGGTTATTAATGTTTATTCTGCTATTCGGGACAGAGACGAATCCAACAAATCAAGAATCATGAAAATCGGTTCATCCGTTCTCGAGTTATAAGTGTTGTAACAAACCCGACTTTGTTTTATATATATAGATTATTATAAATGCCTTGGCGGCGCCGTCCATCTGTTAGCTCCCATTGCGTAGAGACCTTCGCCCAACCGTCGCGCGGGATAAGGTTAAGTGGGAGGAATTGAGGGAGGCCTTTGCCCAGAATTGGGACAGCGTAGGCTAGTAAAAAAAAAATATAGATACACAGACAGAGACATATAGTCCTCTGTCTGTCTGGGTGTTACGTAATCACACTTAAGCGACCGAGCCGATTTACATGAAATTTGGTACAGATATAGTCCTAGAACCTGAGAAAGGTCATACATAGGCTTTTTGCCGCGATAACCGACACCTACGCAGGCGGAGTCGCGGCCTACCTACAGCTAGTTACTTATAAAATAAATTCTGTTTACAAACTTTCTTCAGAATGTTTACATTTAGTTTGAAGATACAGCATCGGTTTGTAATGAAATCAAAGTTGCCGCTGGACTCAATTTAAGTCGGCAGTTGGCACCGGTTTCAAACTCATTATTAGTTGCTGTATTTTACATTTTCTAATTACTTTCGGTGTCGGTTTCAAAGCTTTAATGAACTTGAAATTTACCTTCCCTGTACAAACAATGCTGCGTTGTTTAGGCGGTCAGTACTTTTATTTACAAGATTGCTTGAATAAATCTGTAGAATGTACTTTTTAATATTTTGATGAATAATATTGTCTAAAATACTGGGACCTTATTCACTAAATCAAAGCAGATAATGTGCTGTTATGTGTCGGGTTAAAAGACGCGTGATCTCTTTCGACTAACTATACTTTAAGGTACATACATGTCCTTTTCCATAGCATAGGTGACATGCATGCGGCTTAATTCATAAACAATTTTCAATTTTCCCTCGGGAACTACTTAAGGAATCGGGATAAAAGGGAGCCTGTTCTTTCGGTAGAATATATGTAGATCTATTTTATATTGTAACACCTTTGTAATATTGTATTCGCAAAAACATTTCGAATTTGAATTTAACCAAATCCAAATTTCAAGTAAAATCTTAATTTAAGCCTGCCACACAATAATTCCATAATTTGTTCCCTAATATTATTTTATGTCGAAATTTGGCGATCGTCAAAAAGTTGAGACAACGCAAAAGGGAGAAACTTCACGAAAACATGGCTTCTTGTTAACTAAAAACCAAAGTTTGTTCCTCAATTTCAGACAAATAAGTTGCCAAGTTACTTATTAATCTAAGCCCACATTTACTTCATAACATTAATATTTAATTACTTCAAAATCTGGATAAAGAAATAGCGTCCAGGTTAACAATTAATTTATTTGACATTTTTGCCTTAGATATCAATATTAAATATTTTATTTTATTTAGGGTTCCGTACCTAAAAGAAAAACACGGAACCCTTATAGGATCACTTTGTTGTCCGTCCGTCCGTCTCATTCCTTTTTCTCAGGAACGCGTGGAGGTATCAAACTGATACTCAGATCTACTGTCCTTTGAAGCCGTGAAATAGATACAGCCGTTTATGCCGCTAACTTTCGACACTCGCAAGGGAATCAAAACCTACAGGGTACTCCCGGAAACCATTAATCAGATTTAAGTAACGATGCTCGCTATGGTTTCTTACCAAAAAACATACAATGTGCAACCAAACACTTTTTTACTTAATGTGGAATTGCAATATTTGCCGCTTAGTCAGTTTACAACAAATAATGTTTTGGCTAAGTGAAAAATATTATCTCCTAGAGTTATTTTCTCTTCAAATAAGTTAGCACATTGACATTTAGGTACATGGAAGATCACATTAAATGTATATCTATAAGTGGAAGAAAGATATTAGATATTAATAACATATTCTTGTAGTTACAGAGAGGATTGAAGCTATACAAATTGTATATTAATATATTTTTAATATCAAAATAGGTTTATTCACTATTCGACGAGATTTTTGAACCGGGTTGGATGTTCGGATGGCATAACAAAGCGAAACCTCAGTTTGCATCTCAATAAGGATACAGAAGTTGAGACGTATCTCTTAATTTAGTTACGGAAGGACGACTGAATAGTTCCTGGGAAGTTATACAGTTTTTGTTGAAAGTTTTGGGACTGGAATCGTTCTGTAGAGACATGAAATTTAACCATCCATTTTCGATGAACTTTTCTAATCTAATAATTACTCTATACTGTTATATTACTTATTGTTTGTCCCACTACAGGGCAAAGACCTCTCTTTTTCCACGCACTCCAGTTCTGTACTGGAAAGGGGCTAACTTTGGAAATAAATTACTTACTAACTTCGTCTTCTTCAACAAACTAAACTGGATATCCACTGTATATATAATTCTCCTTATTACAACTTAATTATATTTTAAGAAAACCAAATAAATAAGCAATTGCAGACGTGCTTAAGTACCCTAAAAGAGACTTCATAAATGAACAGGACCACAATTCGTATAACTCTTCCGCCGATAATGCTACTGCAGACAATTTATATACACCACACCGGGCGCTGAGTCCCAAGGGCAGTTTGTTAAACAACTTCCAGAATAAATAAGAAAACCCCCATTTAACTCAGTTTGTTGTAACGCCTCGAGAGGGACAAGTATCTAATAAATTTTATGCTTTCTTTAATGGACACAGTCCGTGAACGTAACCCTCTAATTGGTTGGGCGCTACAGCTGTAAAAACAGAGACCCATTTATCGAGCTTTCTATACACAAAAAGGTTTTTATTTAAATAGAACACTCTTAACCCTTGCGCACGGTTTACGAATAAACTTTGTCCTATATCCACTGTAATTGTTTTGAACGGTTGAACCACCTTTTTATCGCCATTGCTAACATTAATAATGTCTCGAAGGTGTAGATCGGTCAACAAATTATTAGGCCTTAGGGTGCTCTCTTTAAATATTCTAAGTAGTTTTTTAACTCCGTATATGTAACTTTATGCTGGCAAAACAACATCAAATTCTGTGATATCAAAACAGTGTGTTTCTGTAAATTGTGATTTTGGAATATGTTTTAATATTTTTATCTTGTTACAGTTGGAAAATGTGCAGCTCTTGGACAAGTATAACTTGCGAAATCCTTCGAAAGGCACTCTGTACTTTGCGACCACACATCTCATATTCGTCGACCATGAAATGAGGAAGGAGACATGGGTAAACATTTACATTTCCTTCTTGTTAAAATTTAATTCCATTAAAATCCCTGTAAAATCTAATGATGACCAGTTTGGTGGTTGCGCTTGCATTCTCGATTTCAAAATATCTATTTTAAACCACCAAAGGATACCTCACCTAGTGTAGCATTTGTGATTTTATGGGCGTAAAAGTGTGGTATCTTGCCTTACTTTAAAACCTCCATTAGTAATGCTTAACGCACTATAAAGGAATATTATTTCTATAAATCAAGAACCTCTATATTCAAGAAATCTGGCTATCTAGATTTTGTAAAGTAACTGTGCAGCGAGGTAGATCACCATTTTTGGATTTGATCTGAATAAGGGCACAGCTTCAGAGAGACTGGATGTATTAAAAGAAGCCTATAAACTAACTGCTGATGAAGGCTGATGATGATGAAATTTTTAGACCAAATCTAGTAAAGCAGTGGCTATTACTTTGCCTTTAACAGCATTTTATCTTACTCCAGATTCTCTTGATGCACATATCGTCAGTGGAGCGGCTGCCGATCACAACGACTGGCTCCCCGCTCCTGGTCCGGACCAAGACATTCCAATCAGTGTTCTTTGTGATTCCCCGCGAGAGAGACTGCCACGAGATGCACCAAATATTACTGAGGCTCAGCCAACCAGGTTAGTAAGCGTATTAAGTAAGACCCTCCCCTCAAATACATGAACGAAAATTAAATTTAAGACTTTCTTAAAGGGCTATTTTTATTCTATCTATAACTGTCAAAGATGCTGTCTTTGTAAGACTGAGTCTATACCGGTGCTTTATGCTATAAATATAATTTTATAATTTGGACAACATCACATACATTCCTCTGAATCCAAAGACAGTAGCTAAAGCACTTGTGTTATGGAATCGGAAACAACGAAGGTCATCGGAACTTCAAACACCCAGACCCGAGACAATGTAGAAAAGTGTTTTTCTACATTGACCCGTCTGGGGATCAAGCCCGGGACCTCACAGCTGGGGACACCTTGAAAACCAGTGTACGCCACTCGACAACGAAGCTCGTCGAATTTCTCTTTAAAAAAAATGTAATCCTAGTTTTTGGTCTGTTATGTATTGTTCGTAATTCACTAATTATTCTATGAGCTAAGGTTATCTGGTGTCAAAGTTGTACACATAAGGGACTTTGTTATAAGTCGATTCAAATTTAATGTGTAGTTAGTTGCGCATCCCTGCTGGTGCATCAATTTGTTACTATGCAGCGACTCGCCTTAGCCACCATTAAGCTCGAATCTACCAATAACGATAGTCTTAAACACTTGTGTAATTGTAATATCTATAATAATGGTATGTTAACTGGTTGCTGGAATGCCATAAATAAACAAACAATAACTACTTACTTTACATTTCAGTTCACATCGATGAACTTTACTGCTTCTTCTACAAGTCGACTCCCGACGACCTGCCAAAGACTGCAGGTTGGAACTTCTTCGACATTCAGACTGAGTACCAGAGAATGAACGTTCCTAACGACCAGTGGGTTTTGTGCACCGCTAACAAGGATTACGAGGTAAGAAAAAAAGGAAAGAAGAAAGCAAATAAATTAATTTAAGGCTTTTATTAAAGTTATTTATTCATTACGCATTAAGGCATACGAACGTATACTTGTAATTTCAGGATTATTTTTTATGAAGTGCATTTATTCAACGAGGTAATCAGGTGCATAAAACTGAACAACTTTTCCCAAGAAGGAGGAAAGGTCGAAATCTTAAAATTGAAAATCAACTTTTCATACAAACATAAGTTAGGGAAAGTGATTCAGTTTTATGAACCTTTTTGGATATACCTACGCACTCTTTTTAAATTTTCCTGTATACAAATTAAGAGTAAGATAAACTCTTCCAGCTATGCGACACATACCCCAGTGAGGTGTACGTACCGGCGCGTGCGTCGACAGCCATACTACTCGGCAGTGCGAGCTTCAGGTCGCGCGGCCGTCTCCCAGTGCTCGCGTACCTGCACCACAACAAGGCTGCTATAGCTCGCTGCAGTCAGCCACTCAGCGGCTTCTCAGCTAGGTAAAAATGAATAACGACACATCGAGGCCTAACGGGCAAATTTAGATGAAGATGGTGGAATGAGCTTGTCTCCTTACCCAAAAACTGGTGCACTATAACCCTAGATAAAGGGAGATGAAAGGAGGGTAGAGAGGCCTTTGCCCTACAGCTGTGGAAGACACGTGTAGCAAAACAAAAACCCTCATGAAATTACCCTCCATAAATTACTTCACACGAATTTCATGCTTTTTAATCATCCCTCCCCCGTCCTTGTCACAGCTGGTCACTTTTGTGAGACCCCCCCCCCCTAGTGTGACGTCACACATTTACATGAAGAAATAATTATTGAATTCTAAGGAACTTGGTGGAAAGTCATTCGCAATATACCTCAGTTCTTGCCATCGTTTTGCTGCATTTTCTTTTACAAACGGTTCTTGTTTTAGATGTATGGAGGATGAACAGATGCTCGACCTGATCAGGCGGGCGAACCCGAACTGCGGCTACATGTATGTTGTAGACACCAGGCCCAGGGTAAGGATCGCCAAAGTAATATGATTGCTCATGCATTCATAGTTCATACCTGTCATTACCTCATGGTAAATAATAATTTTAGTAATATTATGCCATCTCAAAAAAAACATTATAAAATTATAAAAATTGACAAGATTGATGATAAAAGGTTTGTATTTGCTAACTTGCGAAAAAAGAAAACGCAAGATTTCAGAGTTCATGTATGTCTGATTATATCGCTAGTAAAATTTATTTATTATTAATATCATACATCTTTTATGTATAATATGTATGTATTTAGATATTATATAAGTATGTTTATCAGTGGTCAGGTCACCATAGTACAGGCTCTGTCTAGTTTGGGATCAGATGGCCGTGTGTGGGGTGTCCCAAGATATTATTATTATTTATCTTCCATCAATCATTTCACTTACATTATAACACTAAAATGGGATGTGCAGATCAAATAGGCAGCCGATCCATGTAAAATACTCTATTTAGCTGAAACCGGTAAGACTGGACGCCGACCCAATATAGCTTGGGAAAAGGCAAGGCAGAAGAAGTAGGGTTTTTTAATATCGGTTTGTTTACAGTCCGAAGAATCAATAGTAATAAGTAATAGAGATAAATGGAAGATAATACGTAGGGCCTACAAATAAAAATAATACAGAAAACAATGATGCAAGGAATAAGAAGAGCACGACAAATAGTTATGAAAAAAGGAAATTACATATACTTGGAACACAGCAAATTATCGGCATGGCTACGCATCTATACGACATGAGGATTAACACTAGTTATGAGAAGTACTCGGTATTAGGAGTAACAAAGAGAAATGCAACAGCTACACAACTTTTAGGTAACAATTATGATCTGAAATGCAAGCATTCAGATAAAATTATTATATGTATAGGTGAAAATGATAATAACCCTGTCACTATATCAAGTGAACTTTGTAATTTTATGAAAACGAACAACAACTGTTCTATAATAGTTTTAAGTATTGTAAAAAACAAACATCTTAATGAAAGAATGCTCAACAATTGTTTAGAATTGATTTGTAAAAATCATGAGAATTGTTATTTCTTAAGATCTAATGATAATACATGTCATAAGCTGAATTTAATTATAGACTCAATTGATTACAAAAATAAATATCTGTATTTTAGCAATGATACAACTCGAGCAAGGTGTACTGAGTGGACCATAAGTTCTAAGCGTATAAATCCACTTTATAAGAATATTGAATTAGGATATAAGCAACGCCATAACAATATAAATAGAACTTCATTTTTTCGTTGATAAAACAATAAATAAAAACGTAAATTCTGTAAAAAACACAAATAATGAAATAATATATAATAAAACCAAAAGATTAGATACAGGCAATCTAAATAATAATAACAATAAACATCAAACACTTAAGATAAATAATCATATAACCAAAGAATTAAATATTAACATTCCTAATGATGAAGCTAAAGATTTGGCTAGCAATCCCAAGGATAATATTTCAAGTAAGTTAATTAATAAAAATATAAACTTATTAAATGTTCTTCACCAAAATATAGCTGGTTTTAAAAGTAAAAAGGAAAATATAGAGATTACTATTGATATGTTAATTGAAAGTAATAAGAATATTGATGTTTTATGTTTAACAGAAACATTTATTAAAGCTGGAGAAGAGAGTGACATAAAACTTAATGGTTATAAATTAGCTGATTGGTTCTCTAGAAAAAATAAAAAACGCGGCGGTGTAGGTATTTTCTGTCAAGACCATATAGAATATAAAGTAATTGATAAATTAAAAAAGCTTTCTATTGAACAGGACTTTGAGTGTTGCGGAATTGAACTAGTACAATATGATATCGTAATTATTACTTTATATCGCACACCGAACTCTAACTCAATTGTATTTCTAAATTATCTTGAGACAATGTTAAATAATCTAACAAATAAAATTAAGAAAAAAGTAGTTTTACTAGGAGACCTTAATATTAACACACTTTGTAGTAAAGCAGATAAAAACTACAAAAGCGTTACTCAACTCTATAGAATAGCAGTCAATTTTGGTCTACAAGTACACATACAACAACCGACAAGACGAAACTCGTGTCTTGATCAAATTATTAGTAATACTAAAGATTCGCTATGTGAAGTTATACCCCTAGGACTGTCAGACCATGAAACAGCCCAACTTATATCTATTCCAATAAAAAGAAAAATAATACTACCACAATTTCGACAGATAACTTTACCGGACTTTGGCGAGTATAACAAAAAAAAGTTCTTTAATTGTTTGTCTAAACTTTATTGGGCTGAGGTATATAATGATCAGAACGTAAACCGGGCTTTTAATAATTTTCATGACACTTTTACGCTATTCTACAATCTCTGTTTTCCTATGATTAATAAGAAAATATGCATATCTAAGAAATACACTAAATGGATTAGTAAGGGGATAAAAATATCGACTAAAAATAAAAGGTTTTTAAGATTCAAATACTATCATATAACTAGCACAGAAAATAAAAACAAATATTTAAGATACAATAAAATACTCAGAAAATGTATACAAAAAGCACAAAAACTATATAATACTAACTACATCAACAACGCTAAAAATAAATGTAGGGCAACCTGGAACTTAATTAAATATAATACAAATAATGAACGAACTCATAATACAGTTATTCAGGAATTAGATACAGAAAATGGACCTTTAATTAATTCTAAAGATATAGCAGATTATTTTAATAACTATTACATTAACCTTACTAATACACAGTTTAAAGTTAAACATAATCATGCATGTAACATAAACTCGAATAATTCTAGCATATTTATACGGCCTGCCACTTGTCATGAGATCCTAAAAACAATTAGATCACTTAATGATACTAATGCGACCGAGTACGACCAAGTAAATACAAAAATAATCAAACTAGTTGCGCCAGTAATAACACCCATTCTCACATACCTAATAAATTTATCAATATCAATAGGAGTCTTTCCGGACAAGCTGAAGATATCAGTGATCAAACCTATATATAAAAAAGGCAACAAAAAACAAGTCGGTAATTATAGGCCAGTAGCTCTAATCCCAATAATATCCAAAATATATGAAAAAGTAATGCATTCAAGGATATTAAATTTTCTAAACAAATTTAAAACATTAAAAACTGAACAGAATGGATTTCAAAAAGGTAAATCTACTACCTTAGCAGCGTACACATTAATAAGTAGGGTTACAGAATACATTGACAAAAAAAATCCTACCACGGTGGTTTGTGTCACATGAGTTATTGTTGAAAAAATGTGAACAGTATGGAATACGAGGTAACGCAAATGCATGGCTTAAGAGTTATCTATCAAAAAGGACCCAGTTTGTTGAATTAGAACCCAGTAAATATAATACAACAGGTTATAAACACCAGTCTAGTTTAATTCAAAATAATTCAGGTGTACCGCAGGGCAGCGTATTAGGCCCCCTACTTTTCCTTATTTATATAAACGATCTCCCAAACATGACGCACTACAGTTGCACACTATTCGCAGATGATGTAACTGTTACTATACCAAAAACTAACCTAAACTATAACAATGAAATAAATAATACAATAAATAACATAATAAACTGGATGGAAAATAATAATTTAAAACCTAACATAGAAAAAACACAATTAATGCAATTTTACAATAAAATGGGAACTAAGCCTATATTAGATATTACATTAAAAGATAAACAAATTAAAGCTACAGATAAAGTAACATTTTTAGGAATTGATCTCGATGAAAGATGCTCTTGGAAACATCATGTGGATAAAGTGTGTGGGAAAATAGATAAATTTGCGTACGCTTTATGGCGGTTAGCTAATATATCTTCTAAACAGGCAACAATGCAAGCCTATCATGCATACGTCGCATCAGTATTAAGATATGGCATATTAGTGTGGGGTAATTCGGTGCATATTGAAAGAGTCTTTATATCACAAAAACGTTGCGTACGTGCTATTTGTAATGTTGATGCTTTAACCTCGTGTAGACCTCTATTTCAAAAACTTAAGTTATTGACTGTAACATGTGTGTATATAGAAGAAGTTTGTAAATTTACAAAAATCAATCAACATATGTTTTCTAAACGAGGCGATGACTGTGCGTTTGAATGTAGATATCCAAATAAGTTACGAATTCCTAATATGAACACTGAATTGTACCGTAGAAACTGTTACCCAATGTGCATTAGGATATTTAATAAATTACCTTCCCACCTTAAAGACTTACCTGTCACCAAATTTAAGAGGGTACTGCGAAAATGGCTTATAGTCAAATGTTTTTACTCGCTAAAAGAATATTTTCAACAAAAATAGGTCATTATTTCAATTATTTGTAATTAATAATATAAAAATAATAGAAATAGAAATAATAATTATAAAATTTTAATTAAAACTATGTAATGTAATTTGTAATGTAATTTGAATTTAGATGTAAGTAAATATTTGCATGTCATTTAACAATGATAAAATATGCTGAACTTTATATTAACATGTAACATCCTCTGTATAGTGTATCCCATATTTTAAGCAAATAAATCTTTGAATCTTTTTGAATCTTTTGCCTATTTCACCATCGTCAGATAACTTTTATTCGACGAATAAAATTTACGTTTGACAGTTTCTTTATGAAACAACTGTTAGAATTTCAAAATTATTCCTCGAATAAAGTTATCTGACGATGGTGAAATAGACCCGTAGTGTCGACCTTATAAATGGTAAAAGGAGATGAGTTCAGAGGGCTAATTTTGTATTTTTTCATATTTCTCAGATAAATGCTATGGTGAACCGTGCAGCGGGCAAGGGGTACGAGAACGAAGCGTTCTATGAGAACATCAAGTTCCAGTTCATGGGCATCGGAAACATCCACGTCATGAGGAAGAGTCTACAGAAACTTGTAGAGAGTAAGTCAGCATTCAGAACCTTTTCTTTTGATTGGAGGGGTGAAATTCTAAGGGCGGTTTCAGATAAGCGTCTTTTTCTGCGCGTACACGATCTTTTTTTGGCATACTCGCTTTCACGCGAATAGCTGTAAATTGTTCGCGTGTGTACGCTCTGTCTTGCGTGTTAACTTAAAACTCTAACCACGGACACGTCTACGGTATGGCGTGGAGTAAGTCGGACTTGCAAAGAATAAAAACATCCCGGTCCCGTTCTTGCCTTTACCGGGAGCTCTAAAGTATGCTCGGTCCGGCTTCGGCCTACCTACAATGTTTTAGTGATACAATCTAAAATACAATATCTCTATTTGCTAGATTTATAATAGCTGTAGGCGTTGACGCATTTTTTATATTTTTTTTTTACTTATATAAGCGTTTGTTTTGTTTAAAATTAAATCAAATTGATATCTATGCATTATCATCCATGCTAAAGGTGTTTGTAAAACTTTAGGTTAGTCGGAAACTGGGAAGTGCATCAAATTTAATCTTAAGTGAACTGGCATAATTAATAATTATTTGTACTTTTTCAGCATGTGAACAAAACACGCCGACAATGTCATCGTTCCTGAACGGACTGGAATCTTCCGGTTGGCTGAAACATATCAAGTAAGTTAGCATTGTTATATGTTTAGTGAAATCACAGAAATTCTATGGTACGATCATTGAGTTATAATGTACTACGTACTAGAGAAGCTATTTCAAACAAAATATAGCGCGCACATTTGAAGTCAGCGCAGGACAGCGCATGCGCGGAACCCGCGCATGCGCGGGGCAAGCTTGTTATTTTCTCATAGATAACAATCAATGCGCGCAGATGCGACAATTTTTTTATATTCTGCCTACGTGTGTAAAAAAGTATTTCTATTGTTAAAATACTTTAATTTTCTTCAAATAAAATAAGTTTAGTTAATTTCTGCCTTTTGGTATTAGTAATCCACAGTTGGATCAGTTTTTGTAAATATGTATCTAGCGTTACAGTATTAAAAAAAACCGCCATTTACCTACTGGTTCTGCCTCTCATAAGTAAGTATACTGAACATCAAAAAAGTTAGTTTTTCTAATAACAAAGTAAAACAAAAATTCCAGCAAAGTTATATTTACAAATATAATATCATTTACGTTATCGCATGGTTATTCAGATTTCTTTAAGTATACTCTTAGTGTTTTCGTGGTGTATTTGTCGTTTTCTTGGAAATGCACGGAACATAATATGCGTGAATAATCTGAAGGTAACCAAGTTTCTTCGCTGCGATTTATCTGAACTTTGATTGATGATTCTCTTGTTTCATGACATAGCCGTGGAAACCTTTAAACCCAAACAAAAATGTGAAATATTATTACAACATTACTATCGTGATTAAATATTAATATTTTATTGCTCATAGTTTTAAAAAGTATACCTACATCGATAGTGTCAAGTCTGCGAATAAAAATGTTTTACTCTTTGACATTCACGTAAACAACCGCCGCCACGGTGACAGTTGCAATAGAAAAATTATAATTAAATAACGCGTGGTTTAAAGATAATAGTTGAACTTACTGGTGAAAAGTCACTCCTTGACTTTTATTTATGTTTTTGGAGTTGTTGGAACAGTACCTCAATGCACACGAAGGCATATTTTAATTATCAAAACTTCACTCAGTGCGTCACGTTGCAGCAAGCGCTTGGCACAGACTAAGTGAGTTTAGGACCGTGGACCTAAACTCGTGTTACAAACAATTTGATTGAGGTGTCTCCTCTAGTACGTAGTACATTATAACTCAATGGGTACGATAGAATTTGCCAGATGCAAAAACGGAAAAGATGTCATGGTTTGGTAACTACATAGGCGGATTTAGGCTCAGTTTTTAGATCCCGAGTTATAACCAAAGGTTAAATATTGACAGGCCTATTGGTCTTGTAGTTAGTGATCCTGACTGCAAAACCAAAGGTCTTGGGATTCCCACCTAGAACAAATCTTTCTGTGATGAGTATGATTATTTGTTCTGTGTAAATTGTAAATTTATCTATATTATCTATGTATTTAGAAATATATAAGTATGTTTATCAGTTGTCTGGTCACCAGTACATGCTCTGTCTAGTTTGGGATCAGATGACCGCGGGACACCTCATGTCCCGAAATATTATATTATTATTAGCTGTTTCCCGCAGCTCCGCCTGCGGTCAATTTTTTTTTTATATAATTGAGATGCAAGCTATCCTCTTTTAAGTTGGATCAAACTGCACACGGTGTGCAAGTTTGATTTAAATCGGTGAAGTAATTTCGGAGTTCATCCGGACAAACATCGTGATACTGGAATGATATACAACATGTAACAAAAACCCCGTCGGATCCCTGAGAGTATTATTCGATATCGTACTGCAAACACATATACGTAGCCATTAAATGGATTGGAGATGATTATTTTTCCCCAGTGAAAATAATCAAATCAAAATAAAAACTGATCCAAGGCACCAGCAATACTGACCGCTCCTCAAAGTTCACGTACTCACTACCTACAGCTTTGTGTCAAAGATGCCGCCTATGCGAGACGGTTCATGAACTGTACCACGAATACGCTTTTATTGAATCTGACAGGGGTTTTGTAACATGTTGTATAATTTATAATAGATTATTATAAGTCAGGGCCTTAATACCAGCAGGCATTCTCTACCAACCGTCTGTGTAATCCAGGTCGATATTGGACACGTCGTGGTGGATAGCGCAGGCGCTGGAGAGCGGCGTGAGCGTGTGCGTGCACTGCAGCGACGGCTGGGACCGCACGGCGCAGGTGTGCTCGCTGGCCGCGCTCTGCCTCGAGCCGCACTACCGCACCATCAACGGCTACCAGGTGCACTCCGAGATACACACCCATTTGAAAAGGGACCGCTATTGCCTTCAACCCACGCTGAGGGCACAGCGTGGGGATATGTCGGACTTGCACCGACTATAATACCGGCCTATAAACGTCCCACTGCTGGGCACAGGCCTCTTCCCATATAGAGAAGGGATGAGCTTTGATCACCACGCTTGCTCATTGCGGGATGGCGATTGCAGATTCCAATATTTTGGAATCCAGGTTTCCTCACGATGTTTTCCTTCACCGTTTGTCAATGATGTCTTAGAATGATTAAGAAAGTACATATAACTTTGAAAAAGTCACATTGGTACTTGCCTGGGTTCGAACCTGCAACCATGTGCATGCGAATCCGGTCATTGAACCGTTAGGCCACCACGACTTTTTACACCCCGACTAACAACACCCCGGTCCCGTCCTTGCCTTTGCTGGAGCCGCGGGATCAGTTACGCAAGCTCTGCGCAACTCCAGCAGGCCTCTCGTTCCGACGCATGCACTTATTTTATAAAAAAAACAGCTTTCTTCCAATTTAATTAATATGACTATTTATTTAGTTTTGTGTTAAAGAAGCCGCCTATGCGAAACGGTTCATGAACTGTACCACAAATACGTCTTTATTGAATTGGAGCTGGATTTTATTACATATTGTACCTATATATCAATTTTTTGTGTGAAAAATCTTTGCTCACTAAGAATCTGAAATGAAACAGACCATTCAAGTATTCGTGCAGTTAACTTTAATATCTATTATTTTAAATTGAACAGGCGTTAATTGAGAAGGACTGGCTATCATTCGGTCACAAGTTCACGGCGCGCTGCGGACACATCGCGTGCGACGGCCGCGAGCGTTCGCCCGTCTTCACGCAACTGCTCGACTGTACGTGGCAGCTACTACGACAAAAACCAGAGGTAATCATTATACTGTAACAATAATCCCATCAAAAACATAGATGTTAAATAGGAGCCAAGATATATATCCCTTGGTTGGTGACTTCAACGGCAAGAAGTAAATTATTGTTAGTGGTGTGCATATGAAATTCTAATTATATGAGCCAAATTTGACATGTTTATGTGAAATAGTTTTTGAGTTTTAAGGGGGTCAGTCGGAGATGCTTGCCAGTTCTGTTAGCTTGATCTTGGCTAGACACGCTACCACGTCTCTAGATAATAATATTCTGATATATCGCGCGAGATTGTCGACATGTGGAATGTCGACTCACTAATCATGGTTTAGACGACCTCCGTGGTCGAGTGGCGTACACACCGGTTTTTTAAGGTGTCGCTGGCTCTGAGGTCCCGGGTTCGATCCCCGGGCGGGTCAATGTTGAAAAAAACTTTTCTACATTGTCTCGCGTCTGGGTGTTTGTGGTACCTTTGTTGTCTCTGATTCCATAACACAAGTGCTTTAGCTACTTACTTTGGATTCGGAGCAATGTATGTGATGTTGTCCACATTTATAAAAAAAAAACATAATCCCGATAGTCATGACAGCCAATGGCTTAGTAGCCAAGAGCCTTGATTAACCCTTCAAGTGGCTCTCGTTAGGCAGCTGGGTCAAGGGCTGATTGCGGAGGGTTATTCAGACGGCGCGAATTGTGAGAAGATTCTTCTCTCTGGAGCTCTAACCAGTGGCAGCCTAGACCTTGTTCTTTATTCGAGACTATTTATTTTGTTGTTGTCACACGTCTTCGTCTTCATCTTACCGTTATTTTTATCCAGTGAAAATAGCTTCAGTTGTCAACCAGAGTTAGCCAAAAACCACTCAGTTGTGGTCTAGAGAGACCACACAGATCCCTAATTCTAAGTTAAGTAAAATAGATGTCATAATATAGTTTTCTTTGCGTTTTGTGCTGGCCTTTGAAGAGTCCGGAGCCATGTGGCTAATGTGACCTGCCCATCTGGCACCTCCGCTTTACTAAAAAGCGTTAATATTATTGTGAATTACAGGCATTCCAGTTCAACGAACGTTTTTTGCTGACGCTACATGACCACGCGCACGCCTGTCAGTACGGCACGTTCATTGGCAACTGTGAAAAGGATAGGCGTGATCTACGGTTTGTACAAATGTGTTAATAATAATTTCATTACGTATAAATATAATTTTAATAATATATGAATGAAGAATTTTTTTTTAAATAATTGTATATCCTTTTTTTAATTACGGGATAACTTAATCTCTTTTAAAATTACAATATTTTTATACCTACCTAAAATTTAGTCACATGTTTAATCTTTTTTAAGAAAAAAATATTACCTACTTTCTACTAATATTAGAAAAGTGAAAGTGTGGATGTTTGTTACTCAGGCACAGAAGTCAGATGAATTTGGCATATATGTATGCCAAAAACGAGCCCTATTACTAAAACTTCCCGGTCTATTTGTCTGTCTGTCCGTCCGTCTGTCTGTCACCATTCTGTATCTCAAGAACCGCTATAGCTAAACAGTTGATTTTTTTTTGTAATTATGTATTTCTGATGCCGTGTTAATAAATATAAATGTTATAGCTCTCATACAAATATGTTTTATAGATAGGTACGGAACCCCTTGTGTGCAAGTCCGACTCGCACTTGGCCTTCCCACTTGACTTGGTTTTTTTTAATAATATAAAGTCTGAACTGCCCACTGGTTACTGCAAACAGAAAAAAAAACGGGAATGTTATACTTGTATTTGATATTTCCTTTGTTCACAGATTGTCTGAGCGAACATTTTCCTTATGGGGCTATATGGCTAGCCACCTGAACGAGTACAAAAACCCCTTGTACAACCCTAAGGCTCATCCTGACGTCTTGAAGCCGGATTTAGGTGCACAGAGTATCAGGTTAGTATTCAACTTATTTGACTGAACACTAGCAGTTTCCCGCGGTTTCGCCCTCCTTTTTGCTCTATTTATTTTTTGTAGCTGTAGTTTCTCAAGAATATGTGTACTAGGCTATAATTGATATCAAATTAATAGTATTGTCGTTGTCAAACAATCTTCAGTTAAGAAATAAATTTGTAACTCATTAAAATTAGGTATAAAATAAAACATGTGTCAATGATCGTGTGTGTCAATGATCGCGTGTGTCAATGGTCGTGTGTGTCAATGATCGTGTGTGTCAATGATCGTGTGTGTCAATGATCGTGTGTATCAATGATCGTGTGTGTCAATGATCGTGTGTGTCAATGATCGTGTGTGTCAATGATCGTGTGTGTCAATGATCGTGTGTGTCAATGATCGTGTGTATCAATGATCGTGTGTGTCAATGATCGTGTGTGTCAATGATCGTGTGTGTCAATGATCGTGTGTGTCAATGATCGTGTGTGTCAATGTTCGTGTGTGTCAATGAGCGTGTGTGTCAGGTTCTGGCGCGGCATGTACTGCCGGCACGAGAGCGGCGTGCACCCGCGCGAGCCGCTGGCCGACCTGCTGCCCGCCGCCGTCGACCACTGCTCCGCGCTGCAGCACCACGTCAACTATCTCGCCAAGGTACGAGACTTTCTTTTTTCTCTTTTAAAAAAAAACGACGCCCGCACTAAGGAATTTAATCCTTGTGTCGCGGGGGTTTCACAAACATTCAAATCACATGCACAAAGAACACCCAGACTTGCAACAAGCATTTGTGGATCACACAAATACCCCCTCTCTCCAACGTAAGATTAGATGAGATTTGACTCGACCCCCTCCCCCCCCTTAAACACCTCACGTAATTTATGGACGCCCCCCTTACATTGTTATACAGGGTAATTTTTTATGGAGTGCGTATATTCAACGAGTTATTCAGGTGCATAAAACTGAAGTTGAGGACATTTATTCAGTTATATGCACCTGATTACCACGTAGAATATAGTATACGCACTCCATAAAAAATAATCCTGTATGTGGCTCTTGACCAGAAAAGCGTGACGACCACTGCTTTAGAAAGACCACTTGGCAGCATCTCTTTTTCTTCCATTCTTCTCTATCTGGCATCATAACAAGTAACATACTTTCTAGCCATAACGTCTTTCACACAATCCACCTATCGTTTGTTTGGTCGTCCCCTTCCTCTATACCCAACCACGTTCGTGCTTAACCGAAACAGGTAAGTTTTTGGTATTTTAAACATGATTATATTAATATGTATTTTTAGAGGATAACCACATTTAAGAATCTCCTGTCTGGCAAACGAACTGAAAAAGGAAATGATACCGTCGTCAACTATCAGAACGGGAATATCAACTCGGTGGAGATTGAAACAAAGACTGAAGCACTACAGATCGATAACAAGTGAGTATCCCTGAATACTGAAAGCAACGTCACTTTAACTGTCTTTGAGAACGTCTCAAACTCAGAACAACCAATCGCATGACTGCGAGTGACATTACTCGACCAATCATATTTTAGAACTGTTTGATAAATTGTTAAGCTGGAATAATCAATTCAGAAATATCAGTTAGATATTTGTTACAGATTTAGACTATAAAATGACAATAATATAATAATTTGTTTTCCAGCTAATGTACCTATGCTAGTGATGACATTTTCTTTCTAATGGCCGTCAGAGGAATCCCTCTGACGAAAAAACATATTATATTTATATTATATTACACACTCATTTTTTTCTTGTCTCGTAAAAAGAACTAACATACAATCACGTCACGTCTAAGTTTAAGTTTAACTTAGGTGACGTCACAAATCTCTACTAATGAACTTAAAAGCGATTTAACATAGTCAATTTTAATGAATTGCATGAAAAAAAAACTAGCGTAATCATCAGGCTTAGGATACTTGTGTTTCCTTTGCCCCTTCTTCTGCCTAGCTTTTTCCCAAGCTATGTTGGGGTCGGCTTCCATTCTTACCGGATTTAGCTGAATACCGTATTTTTTTTATTTTGTGTTTCTTGAATATCTTATCTTAATTTTGTGTGCCTTAGATATTGATTAAAAAATGCAATTATTTTGTAAATTATGAATCTTTTAGGTTGCTGTATGAGTCTGGTGGCACTCTTAGTGAACTAGAGTGCGCGAACCACGATCATCCTCTCAAGGAGGCGCCGAGCGCGCCCTCAAAACCAAATCATATTCCTCTCATAACTGAGGTAAGTTCTTTTCTCTTATTTTAACCTACTTCAAAAGATGGTAACAGTTCCACTGTATGGTGTATTAGATTTTACGCGGTATTTTTGGAACTAGGCATGCGGACTATTTTGGTTTTCAATATCCGATGTTTAGATAATGAAAAAATATTGGAGACGTATTTTTTGCGTTCTCGAAATAACGAACACGACGGCTTACTACTATAGCAAAAAGTGTCGTTACAACTTCTGGTCTTAATTTTTTCCGTCTAGCCCCCTTTCGCAACGTGCGATAAGGAACTTGTCAGCATAAAAAAAAGTCATACATCTTGGAATCGCATCTCCCAATTGCCGAACTTTTATTATTATTATTTTAAGCCGGAACAGCGTTCTTTCTTCACACGACAAAAGACCTTTGCGGAGCAGGTGGCAATTGCATATTGATATTTATAATTTTTAGCAGAAAGTTGGCGACGCGATACCAGCGACCTTCGAGCTCTTAGAGAAGGAGGTGACGACGGTGGCGCTGGACTGGAAGAGCATAAAGAATGTCACCGAGTGCAGCTGTTCCACGCCGCTAGATCACTTCAGCAGAAAGGTAGCTTACAAATGTAATTTGTTCCTAAAACAAAGTCTTAACGCTAAACGTCTTTTTCGTATAATGCCACTTTCACACAACGTCATTTTACATAGGTTCACTATCGCAACGTCATGCTCGCAGAATATCATATCAAGGCCCTAAAAACCAGCTACTTGATGAGATCATTTTTAACTGGTTTTCCTCTATAAAGTTAGAAAATTTAAGGAATAATGCAGAATACAGAAATTAAGATTAAAAACAAACTTTTCAACATAAAAAATCATTGATTTCAGAAACCCTTAAAAGCGAAAAATTCACTGATTTCGTAACTTACCCTATATACACAGATTGATCTATTTGAAGTTGGTGCCAAACCAAAAATGGTATGCGATACCGACTTCAATTGGCACGGGTACAGTTTATTTTTCGCTTTTAAGTGGCTATAGGGTTTTTGAAGTCAGTGATTTTTTTTTAAAGTGATTATTACTTGATTCGGTGTACAATAAAGAGTTATTATTATTATTATTATTTTTAATTTTTTGTTCATTTAATCGTCAAGAACCCGAGTAGGGTTAGTGACGGCGCCCGAATGAGTTGAACTCGAATCGCGCTCGAGTCTTTGGCAGCCAAAAAAAGTGTCAAAGATTAATTGTGAATAATTGCAGCACCACTGTTGGGGCTGTGGGCGATGCGTGTGCACGCGATGCGTGTGTGCTCGAGCCGCGCTCCCGGCGCTCGCCGCGCCCCGCCTCGTGCCCCTCTGCGCCGCCTGCCGCCCCGACACGCCCGCCGCGCCCGCGCCCTCGCCGCGCCCGCACTGAGGTATGTGTGTGTGTGCCCCGCGCCCCGCGCCGCGCCCCTCTGCGCCGCCTGCCGCCCCGACACGCCCGCCGCGCCCGCGCCCTCGCCGCGCCCGCACTGAGGTATGTGTGTGTGTGCCCCGCGCCCCGCGCCGCGCCCCTCTGCGCCGCCTGCCGCCCCGACACGCCCGCCGCGCCCGCGCCCTCGCCGCGCCCGCACTGAGGTATGTGTGTGTGTGCCCCGCGCCCCGCGCCGCGCCCCTCTGCGCCGCCTGCCGCCCCGACACGCCCGCCGCGCCCGCGCCCTCGCCGCGCCCGCACTGAGGTATGTGTGTGTGTGCCCCGCGCCCCGCGCCGCGCCCCTCTGCGCCGCCTGCCGCCCCGACACGCCCGCCGCGCCCGCGCCCTCGCCGCGCCCGCACTGAGGTATGTGTGTGTGTGCCCCGCGCCCCGCGCCGCGCCCCTCTGCGCCGCCTGCCGCCCCGACACGCCCGCCGCGCCCGCGCCCTCGCCGCGCCCGCACTGAGGTATGTGTGTGTGTGCCCCGCGCCCCGCGCCGCGCCCCTCTGCGCCGCCTGCCGCCCCGACACGCCCGCCGCGCCCGCGCCCTCGCCGCGCCCGCACTGAGGTATGTGTGTGTGTGCCCCGCGCCCCGCGCCGCGCCCCTCTGCGCCGCCTGCCGCCCCGACACGCCCGCCGCGCCCGCGCCCTCGCCGCGCCCGCACTGAGGTATGTGTGTGTGTGCCCCGCGCCCCGCGCCGCGCCCCTCTGCGCCGCCTGCCGCCCCGACACGCCCGCCGCGCCCGCGCCCTCGCCGCGCCCGCACTGAGGTATGTGTGTGTGTGCCCCGCGCCCCGCGCCGCGCCCGCACTGAGGTATGCGTGTGTGGAGTGCGGATATCCTACGAGGTAATCATGTACTTAAAACTGAACTACTTTTCTCAAGGAAAATATTTCAAAATCTTAAAAATAAAAATCAACCTTTCAATTCAAATACAAACATAAGTCACGTGACCTGTCACTTTGCATAAAAATTTCATTTTCTAATTTAAGATTTCGACCTATGTTCTTTTGGGAATGTTGTTCACGTGATTACCTCGTAGGATATCCACACTCCTTTTAAAATAATCCTGTAATTTCCTATCTCTTTTAATAAGAGTATTGTGACTCTCCCTTCACATGGCATTAAAAAAAATCCACTCTGTATATACCTCCCTACTAGGAACAACTGGGGTTTAGAGGACTGTAAAACTATACCATCATGGTGTTAAACTAACTATATATTTTCTTCCACAGATTGTTCATGAAGAAAAGGATGAATAAATGCTTCCCGAAGAATTATTAATTATAAACGATGGTTAAACGTAGATCAGTTTGTGTCGTTTATAAAGTAGGTAAAATATTGTCTGTGTTACATATGTGTAAGATTCAAGATTACTACATAAGTATTAAAAATATGTAAATTTTGTTCCAGTTGTAAAATATCTATCTACGTTTCATTTTTTATATATAACCTTGTCTAGGAAATATATTTTTATTCATTTGTCCCACAATTGGGCATATATGTCAACCGCCACTCCTATTTAAGTTTTTTGTTTCTTTTCTAACCAGTTCTCGTGGCAAACGCTGAAGAAAAAAAAAACACAATTTTTAGGTTTATCAAAATATTAATGTCCATGTGTATATGTGTCCAAAGTATATGTATATAAAGTAAGTGTTCAATAAAAATAAAAAGTAGTGAAATATCAGTATCCTAATCACGCTCTCTTACAATATTTGTGTGCATAAATGAATGTTTGTAAGTCCTCTATATGTTTCTAAACTAATGATCATATTTAGATGAAACTGTTAAAATGTAAGCAAGCCCTAGAAGGTGGAAGCTTTGCTTTAGCCTTTTGGTTTACCTCTGTGTTAAAAAAGTTCAAATTATATACATTATCACGATCACTGAGGTACAGCATGTACAGGTTTGAAAAAAGAAAAATGTTCCAATCCTTGTAAATATTAGATACTATGTATAAGTAGTTCAATCAATCATAAGAATAAAGTATACCTAAATAAACGAACATCGTGTATTTGTTTGCGTTACATGTTGTTGTAAACTGTAAAACTTTTCCTACGACTATGTCGTGGTGGCCTAGCGGTTCAAAGACCGGATTCGTATGCACATAGTTGCAGGTTCGAACCCGGGCAAGTACCAATGTGACTTTTTCAAAGTTATGTGTTCTTTCTTAATTATTCTAAGACACCATTGACAAACGGTGAAGGAAAACATCGTGAGGAAACCTGGATTCCAAAAATTGGAATCTGAAATCGCCAACCCGCAATGAGAAAGCGTGGTGATCAATGCTCATTCCTTCTCTATATGAGAAGAGGTCTGCGCCCAGCAGTGGGACATTTATAGGCTGGTATTATTATTATTATGTAGGTATTATCCCGAGTTCCAGCGTAAATTACATTCTCTACTACAATCAAGACAAAAATACTAGCCTCGTTTTACAAATATGAAGCTAGCTGAGATGGTGTCAAAACTGGGGTTTGCAATTCTACTAATGTTGGTTTTTTTTGTAGCTCTAAGTACATACAGTACTCGCCAATCTTTATGGCCGCTCTGAATGTAGCCGTGTCGGTACGAACTTGCGCATGGTACACTCATACTACTACATACTCTCATACTCACTAAGCATGCAATTACAATAACGCGCGGGAGGCGAGGACTCTAGCGGGTGAAAGACGTGGTGGAGCACGCCCCGCGTACTTCCCGCTGATACCTGATTTTGTGTTCTGTGCAGCGTAATGCGGCTAGCTTCGGAGCGGCCATAAAGTTTGGCGAGAGCTGTACCTACAGCATTCTTATTCTTTATATTGAATACATAACACTACAATGTTTATGCGACTTGAGTGATTTCAGACTAGCGTATTTTTTTGCGCGTAT
Organism: Plusia festucae; assembly: GCA_950381575.1. Classification (NCBI taxonomy): domain Eukaryota; kingdom Metazoa; phylum Arthropoda; class Insecta; order Lepidoptera; family Noctuidae; genus Plusia; species Plusia festucae. The sequence continues at coordinate 11,236,249 of OX494442.1, forward strand.
ACGGTCATTTCAGTATACGCGCTTACACGCGCGTTACATTACGCGCTTCAAAAATCCGGACTGGCGTAAACGCGCATATTTCGGCGTGTTCGCTCGTACGAGTTGAGGTGTGCCAAAAGGTGCGCCTACATGCGCTTCCAAAAACGAGCTCGTACGCGCGTATAAAACGCTAGTCTGAAACCGCTCTTAGCGCCATCAAAATCAAATATTTGCCTACGATCCGTCAACCTATTCTGCTCTGTGTTTTCCACCTTTACTTTGATAGCGACAAAGCTGTAAAAATTTATAAAATAATAATTGCAATTAATTCAAATAACTCCCTAACAATCAATTAGTTTTGAGTAAATTGACTAAGATATTTTTCATACTTTGTTACTCATAGCTACCGTCGCCTGAATTCGAAATGCATCGAATAATACTATTAATACTTTCAGTTATTTATTTATGTAATTGCGATGTCAAAAAGCAAGGTGTTGATTTATCTGAGAAGAATCGAATGATGGGTATTGACGCTGTTCACGATACGAGTATCAAAACGATTGACAAAGATACGATAATAACACGAAACTTGAAATTGGAGAAGCGAGGTCGTGGTTCGAAGTGTGAGTTTACTTTTTGTTAAGACCATACAACAGGCGCGGTCGCAGTCTGGAATTTTGGAGGGGGTCACTCACTACACTAATAAAAAATAGGTATCTCTATACGTTGAATCTTTAAAATAAACCGACAAATAACATTATTAGAATATTGTTATACAATATTTATCATAATGACGCATATCGATTTTGCTAGAACTATCAAAACTACGTAATTCGGTTCCTTGTTTCTAAACTAGATGTCATTTCAAAGTTATTTTGGCCATCGTACGTAGTTCATAAAAACACCACAAGATGTCAGCAAACTATAAATTTATCGTTGTTAGGGGATGGCTAGAAATTTATTTTCATTATTGGCAAATTATTTAGATTTTTCAATTTGACCTTAGATTTTGGGGTCATGTTCCCTGTGACCCCCCCCTTCGGACCGCGCCTGCCATACAATAAGTACCTAGGTGATATAGCTGTGATCTTCTTCAGTGTTTTGCTATTCTTATGTTTTGTAGACAATGTTTTTGTGCGGGTTCGGATACCACCCATTGAACTACCCACGTGAATCCACTCGTAACACAAGCATTTAGCTTACCACGAGTTATCAAGAATACATGTAATGTGCGCCCCACATCTATTATATATAATTCCAGTGTCACGATGTTTGTCCGGGATGAACTCCGAAACTACCGAACCGATTTTAATCAAATTTGCACACCGTGTGCAGTTTGATCCAACTTGAAAGATAGGTATAGCTTACATCACAAATATAAAAAAAATTGCAGCGGGAAACAGCTAATAACTTAATAAAAAAAATTTAATGGTGTTTCGGATTAAGTGTTTTTTTTCTCTGCCTTGTCTATTCCCAAGCTAAGTTGGGATCGGGTCCCAGTCTTACCGGATTCAGCTGAATACCGTGTTTTACATGAAGCAACTGCCTATTTTGCCTCTACAACCTTAAAAGCACAAACATAAACAATTTCTGTACCACCTATAATATATTATACTATTTATAAGTAGATATGTATAGAAATTAATGTCGTGCTGGCCTAGCGGTTCACCGAACAGATTTTCGTGCACAAGGTTGGAGGTTCGAACCCACTCCACCAATGTGACTTTTCAAAGTCTATTGTACTTTTTTAGAGCGAGAGAATAGGACGGCAACAGATAACAAATAACTTAGAAATGTCAAACTAGTTTTCTTGACTTGTCGTCAATTTTGTATGAGAGTTTTACGGCCCGTTCACGACCTTGCCGCTGTGAGCGGCAGCTAAGCGCGGGGCGGCGAGCGGTAAGATCAAAAGTATGAAAATGTTTGAAGCACGCCACGAGACGCCGCTCATAGCGAAAACGCGCGCGGTTTTATCCGAGCGAATCGCTACGGCGGCGCGCGGTGCGGTGAGCGGCAGGAACAAAAGTACAAGCGAATGAGTGCGACGCCACGAAACAGAGCGGCGTGGACAGCGGTGTAGAAGTGACGTACTCAAGGCGTAATTAAAACAAAAAAATAGACAATTTTGTGGCGGTTATGGATACCGAGGCATTTATTACAGACATTTTTAATCGACTGCCTATATTGATATCAAAACATCCCCAACAAAAATATAAAATATCTTATAAAAAGGTTGTGGGAAGAAATTAAACAATGTTTTAATTTTTATATCTCTCATATTAATTATTATATCTCTATTTAATGTTTATATCTCTCATATTAAGCATGTCTTGTTTTAAAAATGTACTGCTTTCTAAACATAGAAGGGATAATTTTGATAACGCCATGATTTTGAGCACGATTTGACTACCTAAATACGTCCACCGCGGCCGCTACAACCTGTATAATCTATGGCTACAACTAACCGCTACTGAGGTACGTGGCGTGCAAAACGCACCGCTCACCGACGCCGCACCGCCCGCCGCGCCGCGCGCCGCTTAGACCGAAGTCGTGAACGGGCCGTTAGTCGGAACCATGAAGGTATAGGGGTCGGAACTAAATTTGACAGTTCTAATTTTTTTCTGTAAGTACTTTACTAAATACGTACAGGTGAAAAATATGGCGATGGACTAAAATGAGTTTAGTACGTGTTAAACAGAATCGGGCCAATATTATTCATTGTTTTACCCTAAAGCATACGTTCACATTAGTTAAAATTACAGCGACTCCAAATAAAATTGAGGAAGAAAAGGAACCAGATTGGTCGTATAAACCGTTTCCAAAGGAAGTAGCTGATCACGTTGATCAGTTTAAAAGAAATATGACTGAATGTCTGAGGGAGGTACAGGCTAACGACAAAAGACCGATAAAACGTCTGTCTCCGAAAACTGAGTCGCCAGTACATGCGGAATGTCTAATTGCTTGTGTTTTGAAACGCAACGGCGTAATACAAAATATGAAGATTAATAAAGGTATTATTTTGTATTTTTTTTTTAAATATATAGCAGGACATAGATTATTTTCTAGCGGCTCTGACTCCCGAACGTATCAGCCGAGGTAGGTCGCTTCATCGCTTGCTCGTTATGTAATCGTGCGAACTCGTGTCATAACTTCGCGCATGCGCCCTACGCCGACCAATCACAGCGCAGCGCTGGTGCCGGCTCTCGCGCAGTACTTTAAGGTGATACCTCCGATGTGGCCCGCGAAGTTCAAATTTTCATGTGTTTTTTTGAAATTTGCTTATCAGTGACAAGTTGTAACTTGATCAAAATTCGATTCGCGACAATAACAAGTATAATTTTAAATATAAGAATGATCATAACATGTGCTCCATTCATTCTCAAAAAGATTAATTCAAAGTTAGTAAAATTTCCGAAATCTAACTCATTTTCAATTATTCTTTGTGCGAGCGAATGGAGCGAACAGTTGAATATACGCAATCCTTTTATATTATTAGGCCTGTTTATCAACATTTATCTACAAGGACAACAATATTAGTTTTATAAATTAATAAATTCTTACTTATCTACCTACTTGAGAAACAATTTTCATAGGTTATGGATCTATGTAATGTTTTTACCTTTATATTTTCAGATAATTTACTATCACTTGTGAGTAAATTCTATGCTAAAGATACAAAGCTCATGAAAAAGTTGGAGAAAAATTTGGATCGTTGTATCGAAATAAGTGTTCGCAACCAAGACGAGTGTCAGTTAGCGTCACAGCTAAATGACTGCACCAATGATCTTATGGCGAGCAATAAACATAAAATTATGGTTAATTACTAATAAATTTGATGTGGATAAACATCTCTAATAAGTACCTACCTAGTTGTTTAATTTATGCCATTTTTTTGTAAAATTTGTCTAACCTAACCTACACATTACACTAATTCTACTACTGTAGCCCAATTCTACTTATCTACCTACCTAGTTTAATAAAATAAATTAGTATTTCTCCCCCCACCTCCCTCTCTCTGCCTGTGGGTGTCGTAGTAGGCGACTAAGAATAAAATAATAGAAAGAGGAGAATGGGCAGCAGCGTTCTCCAGATCCAAAAGAAAATTGCGGTTACCAGCATGCGTGGTGACTAGGGCATAAAACACCCATGATTGTGCACCATAGAACACGGCCATTTCCCGGTGGTCCCGCTATTTCCAGTCACGGTAGCGGTCGCGCTCACGGTGGGACACGGGCTGCTAAAAATCCCCGGGTTACGACCGGCTACCAAAACCGACAACTTTATTTGGCAACGTGTAATGGACGAACGATGAGGCTAGACCATCACCTTGCCGAACTAGAAGTACAGCTAAGTAACATTAACGGGCATGTACTGGGTTATCTGAAGTCCGTAGAAAGAGGGAGGACACGAAAACCCTGGAGTCAGGGAAGATAAGATCAGCCCTACAGCCGCAAAGGTGATCAACTCACCCAAGGAGGTGTTGGTTTTCTGGTCAATGAGTCCTTCGCTAGTAGCATTGTGGAAATCGGAAGTGTGTCTACAAGGTTAGCGTACCTAGTACTAAAGCTAAATGAGAGGTATAAGCTGAAAGTTGTACAGCTCTATAAGTATAAGTGTTCGGTGGGAATCAAAGACATTGTAATGTGTGGGAATATCCTGTCCTAGTCTTTCTTGTCCAAATACATATTTAGGACATGCGGCAACACTAGAGTGCGTTTCATCAAATAATTCTTATGCCGTTATGTTGGCACTAATTCAAATTAATGTTGCCTCATTACCCTAACTGTGCTACCTTAAATTAGGGAAGATAATAATCGGTGGTATGTCTTCGTTCTAACAAAAAAAATCATCAAAAGCGGTTCATAAACGACGAATTTATCCGTGAACAAACGGTTGAATTAAAATGCCAACATGACGGCAAAGGAACTATTTAATGAAACTTAGACTCAGACCATGAAGGTATAGATGAAAATGGAGACCGCACTTCGAATACCTACTTGAAGCTCAAATGATGGTATCGCTATCTCGCTCACTGTGGTCCCACCCTCTCTTTCTAAGTAGGGTAACCTTCATTTTATTATCCCCAGGACATCACGTTTGGTAGTTGCTTCCATTTAGTGGTTAATATAAATATATCTACCTGCTTATTTCTAAGACCCATATTTGAAAATAAATATCTTTATCTTTTATCCTGCTTTAGTTCCAAATTCAGAAAATGGTGCTTCTAATTCATGACCCCAAATATGACCTAAAATGTAAACACATGTGATCCCTATACTTGGATAGATTTTAGAGATTTTTTTTTAGATTTTTTAACTACTGTTTCTCTTAAACTATTCACTTATGGGAAAAGTTGTAGAACAAAAGTTATTCATTATAATGTGTACTTTAACACCCTTTCGCATTAGTACCCCCTTTCTGACTAACCTTGTATACATATATCATTCGGGACTATAATAGGAACGGTATATTATTAAAAACTTCAAAAAAGAAACAAAAACACTTTCCAAATTATTTATTTATTTATGAACTTAACCGCTGACCAAGGTAAAAACCAGCCTTTGGGTCACATGAGGTGTCAACAAGACGCTTCGATAAATCTTTGAAAAGAATGTGAGCACTTGGACCCCACGGTCCCAATGTTTCAACCCCAAACTTCTCGAAAGTATAACTTCCAACTAGGTTGTTGTACTTCCGCCGCTTGAGGTTCTCAGCAGTTTGCACCATAGACTGTGCATGTAATGAACTTGCTATCTGAAAATTATAATATAATTTACAAAATATTGCATTTTGTCTATTTGGAAATATAAATTAAATATGTAACAATAGAAATTCGTCCCTCTTATGGGTATAAAATGACTAATAAACATGCATAATTAGTTAAGGTCCTACAGAAAGTCCCAAATATTTCCGCAATATGGTTACCCTACTTCAAAATGATTTCTTATGAACGTAAAAGATAAAATTGCAAAAAATCCATGAAATTCGATGTAAAACTATTGGATCTTTTCATGGTTATTAGTATAGTCATTTACCAGTATGTTGAAAACATTGATTAAGCCTTTTATGAAGTAATTAATTGAAAATACAAAGAAATATCTTTACAATCATTCAATGTCAGAAATCACGTTTTAAACACTTACGCGTCAAATCGTATATCACCTCCTGGACACCACGTACTACCGCAACCCTGCACTACACAAGTTTGCACCATTTCTTTAATTATAACAATAATTACAGGCAAAAATTTCAAACGAAGCTCTGAATCGAAAGTAAACACCACAGGAGTGAGATAGAGAAACGTAGGTATTTGACTCAAACCGTTGTTCCGACAGTGGCCTCCATTTTCATCATCTATACCTTCATGACTCAGACTCAAAGACATTGTAATGTATTCTACTAATGTCTTTGTGCGGTACAGACACACAGACCACAATATGTGCTTCATCCAAGGAACTTATATACTAACTGGAATGAGGACGGGCAATCCAAAAACACTCCGAGCGAGAAAGCTTCGAGAGTGGACGTTGTCTCTTTCTAATAGGGTGTCCAATAATCATACAACTCTTGAGACAGTTACGGACTACTGATATTTTATTATTTAATGATGATGACCTGCAACTTAATAGCATTTATGTTAAAACTTTTTATGTTAACTTATCTATATCTATACTAATATTTTATAGAGGAAAGATTTGTATTTTTGTATGTAACGAATAAACGTAAAAACTACTGGACCGATTTGAAAAATTCTTTCAGCAATGGATAGCTACATTATCAGCGAGTAACATAGGCTATATTTTATTCCCGTACTCCCACGGGAACGGGAACTACGTGGGTGAAACTGCGTGACGTCCGCTAGTTACCTTTAACTTAAATGTATGTCTGTACCGTCCAGTTGCAAACTATCCATTTTGCAACTTATGTATGCTGATACTTATCTTCACATACTAGATACAAGCGTGCCCATTAAAAAAAAAACCTGTATTTGGTCTTTACCCATTAGGTACAGATTTTTATGTGATGTGAAGTACGTGGCACTCGTATTCATTAAAGCTCTTCAAGATACTTATGTAAAGTTACATCCTTCATATTTTTAAGAGTTTTCAAAGCATAGGTACAGGGATGCAATTCACATAGACCAAGCATGAGTTTGTCTATAATAAAACAACACATAATTTTAATTAATACATTTATTACACATTATTAAAAAGTATCGTTTTATGTAAACGTTGGCGTAAGGTTGAGCGTTGCCCAACTATTTTTAAATTATGGGTTTTTGTATGACTAAATAATCTTAAGTTTAGGTAAGAAGATGCAATGCTTTTCAATATCACGATCTCGTGTGAATCTTCGCAGTTAAAAGATTCGATTGGGTGAGGTGGGTCAAAATGCATATTTCCTGACATATAAAAATGTTGTACTACCAGCAACATTAATCTATTTTTATTTAAGTTTTTTAACCCATTTGTGTGGCACATTGTTAGAAATACTTTTTCGCAATATTTCACAATATTGAAAGCGAACTTGGTGACATATTTAAGTTTTCCTCTGTCTATAAAGGTTGTGAAAGAGGAAAACTTACAAATATCTACTGCATAGTTATGGTCGCATTGCTCCTTTAATTTAAATAAAGCAGCAATGCAATACGCACATGAAATTTTTTTTGATAATTTGTTTGTTATATACCCTGCAATATAATATAAAATATTATCTTTAAAATCAGAAATTGATGTTCTGCTTATTTGGTCCATTAATTGGTCAATGTTTTCATCAACTTCAAGGTTTGCTTGCGAACTATTTGATCTTTTCGGATACTTAAATTCTAATACGGGTGTAGTTTGTATGCTACCCTCATCGGCGATTATATTCGCACTTACAGTAGGCTGCACGCTATTTCTAAATAATAGTTTTCTCATTATATAACGAAACTGTAGCGCGCTCGGGTTATCGTTAAAACCACCTCTCGCTCTAACACATGAAAAAAATATTTCCACGTGGTCTTGCGAACATTTGTAGGGTAGGAAGTACTTCATATTGATCCCGTCGTCAGATAATAATTCGTCAATTAAATTTTTAAAACTTACACAATCTATTATTAAGCCGAGAGCAGGCGTTTTACGTCTGTGCGACAATATATTTTCTTCATCAATTATTAAATTGGCCAAGTAATTTTTGGTTTCGGAGATAACGTTCATCCAAAAGTTTTTATTTGTTAGGCGTAAAGGTGCCTTATAACCCACGCCAAAAGGATTTTTGGCATTAAATATATCGAAGATCCTATCGATATACCTAATGAATTCGATGGTGGCCTCGCTCCCAACAAAATTTTTATGACCACTTTTAGCCAGAAATTCAATAGCATCAGCCACAGAACTGCTTAGTACTTGTGCCGCCAATTTAACATTCATTTTTTTTCCATAAAAATTTATATGAACAGCGGAAATCTTATTTTTTAATTTAATCCCTTCCTGTTCTTGTAATGTATGTAAATTTCTGACATAATTAAAATCAATGTTTCCTTTGTCAGAAGACAGTTTACATTCAGCAAAAACATTCCGTGCTAGCTTAATCATGTGTGGTGGATCCAATAGACAGTGCACCTTACAGTCTTTTGTGGGATGTTTAAAATTAGTTTTTAAGTCATCGACGTTAAAATTACAACCCAGGAGCTCGTATGTTTTAATGTTAGTAATAGTACCATCACATGTTAATGATCTAACAGTAATATTAGCATCAGCCAATAGCCTTAAGGCTGTTAATATCAGCTGTGCTTGTATATTGGCCGATATTTTATTAATAAAAAAATACCCAATGGGACATTTGAATTTCCTTGTGTATGAAACAATCATAATAACAAGTACTTCAGTAGCGAGTATTTCTGAGTCATTATTTACAATTCCACCATAGTCCACATAACCCCAAAATTTATCCATTTTTTTATCATATGTCAGTTCTGACCGAATAGACATAGCATCAAAAACTATGCTAACATTTTTTAAATAATCATTTTTCTCCACAGATCTCTTTAAAAATTCAAAAACTTCTTTCATAAAACCAGTATTACAATTATGTGTTGACAGAAGTAGTCTTAATGTTGACGGATGAGGTAAACTGATGTGATTTCTTAAGAAAATATAAGCTTTTGGTGAATAAAAGTATAAAGTTAACGCAAAAGATTTGAGCTCATCACTATACCGTACAGTTTTATCTGATTTTCTTGTATTCATATGCGTATGTATGTTACTAAAATTATTAACTAATACACTTTCTACTTCTTCAAAGTTTGTACACTTCTTCTTTATCAAATTTAAAGCACACTTAAGATTATTAATTTTCATATCCCGTCTTCTCAGGCGCTGTGACAATAATTTTACTTTATATTTTAACTTGTCCTTCTCTACAACGAGGTTTTTAATGGCATCCTCCTGTCGAGCTTTCTTCAATGGAGGTTCCATGGATGTGCCCGGAGTTGGTTCTAAATTTTTTTTCATTTCAGGAAGAGCCGAAATCAATTCTATTTGTTTTTCTTGTATCTGCAATTGAAAAATAATAAAACAGTCAGAAAATACATAATTGAACAGCATTGTGAATGTTACAATAATAACTATTGCTATTAAGAAATGTGATTCTTGAAGAAATAATAAATCAAGATTAATACTAAGGTTGCTACTATATCATCAACAGATAAAAGATTTAAATTTTACCTTATCAAAGCCGGCTTCAACCTTTTCTCGAGCTGATCTTAAAGTGATGTTACTTAAAACATTAATTTGTTTATTTGTTGAAATCTCCTGAAAATGAAGACACATTACATTAATAAATAATTATATAACCAATACATAATACATATAAGCAATTTGACGCTTGAAGATTTCTGTTATAATATATTGTATGACCATGTGTACTTAAAGAAATGCATTTAATTATGTAAGTACATTTTGAATTTAGGCGATAAATGTAATGACAAGGAACGAACGATTTTTAAATGTTATTAAATTAGGTATAACTTGAAATAAACTAAAGACGGAATGGCATCATGTTTGAGTATTGATTTTCTTGTATGAATGATTATGTCCTCTGACAGGAAATGACGGCTGCAAACTACGCTATAGCTTGAATATTTCTTCTTTAAAGGAACAACTTCAAGCCACCGTTGCTGCAGATTTTCTTTATTAGGGAATCTGTTTGGAGACAAAACAATATTTATAGAAAGCAAACTAGTCCGATGTTTCTAATTTATAAAATGAAAATATACTTTTGATTACTATGTAGGACAACGATGTTCGAAACTTCGAACTGAGCTGTTTTAATAATTTATTTGGATAATTCCCGTTTATCAATCTGAAACATTGGTAACCCTAGTCGTAATAAACAAACAAAGTTATAAAACTTACCTGAAGAACGAAATTCCACATCCAGCATACCCCTCACTACTACACCCCTTCACACAACACAATTTTACCATTATGAAAGCTGGTGAATTCACCTAAATACATTAAAAAGAACTTGAAAACGCAAAAATATGACTTCAACGCGAAAGTGTATCGGCCATATTGTTTACATCGGTGACAAGGGAAGACAGAGACACCATCCACCAATGTCGGTTTCTCGCTCGGAGTATTTTTTTTCTATTGAATCCATTATACAAATTCAAACTCTAAGCTTTTGAGATAGGGTTTTTTTTTTTTTTAGTATTTTGTTCGTACTCATTCCAGTTAGTATATAAGTTCCTTGGCTTCATCTAAGTAAAAAACAGATTAAACAACAAGAATACTCGTGTAAGTTTAAAAAAACTGAGTGTTTAATTAATTTATTCAATAATACCTTCAAATAAGATTGAACACAACATGCAATAAAACGATCACATTCATAGCTTATCGACTAAATTTAGCGATAGCTCGTTGTCGATCGGAACGTAATTTTACATCCCTGTCCGTTCTACATTTTTGTCTATGGCTTTTTCGCTTCACTCCACGCCACGCTCCCGGCTCCACACGGCACACACTATAATTTTTATACACACACAGTCATGCATGAGTCAGCATGAGTATAGTGTTAGACGTTAGTTTTATTTAGTGTTCTGTGGTCATTCATTCCATTCATTGGAATTTAGTGAAGCATTTAATTTAATTCCTTATTGATTGTTCTTCTCGGTCTCGTAGTCGTAGGCGTAAGTCGGATCCGTAGCATATCATATATTCATATCATAGTTGGGTGGCTTTTAGCATTAGTAATTTCGTATTCAGTGCGCGCAGTTTAGAACTGTGTTCTGTGCCTGTAAATATTCTATTCTTTAGGTCTGTGCATCGACTCGACTGATTGACTTTGCTAATTTCGAGTTCGCGCATTAATTGCTAAGTCATAAACTTCCCTCTTGAATCGCTCTATTTAGTGCTGCTGCATTAAAAAGATCTAGCTACTAGCAATTAAAATTCGGACAACATGATGAATTTCAACAGGCCAGGGCATTGTTTGTTTGGTTTGAGCTTTGAGTGCATTTATTATTTGTTCGTATAATCTTGGTCGTTCGCAGTTACAAAATATATAGTTTATCGATTTAAAAGAATGCTCTTCAGACTACACACTCCATCACTGATCACATTACTCCAACGCAAAATTAAAAGTTGATGTGTGTGTTCGGCTATAGCGAATTAGCGATAGCGTTCTTATCTTGGTAGTGTTGGTACTTTTGTTGTCACTGTTGTTTTAGTGTGCCCGAAATGTTATTTTTTTGCCATGTGTTGTTTTCATAAATTTGTCTTGGTGATTTTTACTTCTGCAATGTTACATAAAAATGGTAATACAAACAAGTATGTAATGCGGTTCTATTTTCGATTCTCTCATAATCGTTTACTTTGATATTCATTTAAAATATTTTTTTGATTGATTCGTTTAATGTCAGCTACTTTCCCTTGCAGCATCAAAATGTAACACTATTTGCTTGACAATTTCGTGCTTTGTTGGTTTTTATATTTTCTATTAATTAACTTGTATTCTTATGAAGCCAAAATTTTAAGGTTGTTTATGCTTAGTATATAGCTTTGAGTTGAAATCACTAAAGTTTACATTGGTCTAACTAATGTGACATGGGTGTGGTTTTGCAATACAATGTGGTTGATTATTGGAAGTCAAATTCAAATTAGTTTGTGGGACATATCGCTCACCTAGTAATATATTGGCACATCTATGTTTTTCACATTTTACAGAAACGAGGATTAAAGAGTTTGTTTACTGATTTTATGGGTTTGATTACTAGTACAGATGTCAATTTATATTCAGGGATGGAAATTTCCATCTTTTGCAAATTCTAAAGAAATGAGTCTGCAGTATCTGACTGAAGAGCATGTCGGATTTTGCTATATAACTGCGTTACTTTCTTCATCCACTAGTCTCAATGGTACAAGTGAAACTATAAACATATTAGCGTCCGATACTTGTTCATTGTCTTCAGGTAAAACTTGTTTATATTCACTTTGTCCCGAGGATCCATCGCAACCCCATTTGCTATACGGGTGAATATACGCTATTTGAGTTTTTTGTGTCCCAGAAAGAAATGTCATCTGTTCCATTCAGTAGTCTTAATTTCTCTATTTGACACAATTTTTTAATTTGTAATGATAAGGGCCAGAAGATTTTTCCTGTTTTTTGAATTTTATAAGTACCAGAGGAAAATGTGTTACCAGGGGAGTGACACTATTGGCAGAGTAGTGACAAATTAAACCAGGGAAATGACAGGCCATTGATTATTAGCTAAGAAATGGGACTAATATTAAATAAAACATTTATAAATTGTAGTAAGTACATATTTAGATATTTTTAATAAACAAGATACATTCAGTCTTAACAGTTTCTAAATGCCACCTTATTATTAATATTAATGGTTTGTTAAGCCTAAAGTTTTAATTACCCGTATCAAATAACAGAATTAATCCTAATCAGTCTCATCTGAGATGAAAATCACAATACTGTTTAACAGTTTTTAATTATAAAACGTTAAAAAACTTCAAAGCCACTTTTGAGGCACTTTAATCTGAATAAAATTTCTAAATGAAACAAAAACATAAACTTCGTTCACAAAACAAAACAATAGTAGGGGTAAGTGCTTTACCTGTGGACATTTTCCAGAACTTGAAACAAAAGTTTGAAATAAACACTATTTGTATGAAAAAAATATTTATTTAACGGCTTCATTACTAATAAACACTTAAAAAAAACAGTTTCTAATGCGATAGCTATCTTAAACACTATGAAAATTGAAGTCAAAGAAAAAATCTTATTTTGTCCATAGGTACAACATATAAATGTACCTTTGGACTGCACAAATGTACTTGTGGACGGAAATGTACCTCTAGCCAATCAATATAAATTATTAATGGAATTTTTAAATTTAGCATCTAACAGCTTAAAAATATATACACTCAGCGGCACGGAATGTGGCCCAAGCGCGCTATATGGTTTATTATCAAAAATGAAACTCAAAACAGGGTTCTTTTTTGTTGTAAAATTTAAATGTTTATTTGAATCTTAAATGCGAATGATTAATTAACAAAAAGTGAGTTAACTTTATTAAAAAATTGCAAAATTACAAAAAAGACATTAAGCTCTAAGTTTAAAAAAAATGTTTTACAATTAAATTTACAAAATAAAGCTATGGTACTTAAAATTAATAGCGGGTATTTCCACCTCTGGCCCTGATGACCGCCTGCATGCGGTCAGGCATGCTGTGGATTATGTTTTTAATGTCCACATGGGGTATTTCTTCCCAGGCGGCCACCAAAGCGGTTTTTAATTGACTGATAGTCTCTGGAGGGTTGGGACTGGATCGGATGCGTCTTTTAAGCATATCCCAGACATGTTCTATGGGATTCATGTCTGGGCTTCGTGCCGGCCACTCCAATTTGTTAATTCTCACCTCCGACAGGTAATCATCCACGCAACGTGCAGTGTGAGGTCGGGCATTATCTTGCATTAAGATGAAATCTTCGCTACCGATGAATCCCATGAATGGTAGAACGTGTTCTTGAAGGATCTCTTCAATGTAGCGCACTGCCGTTAGACGACCTGCAACTACTGCCAACTCTGTGCGTGCGTCTGAACAGATCCCTCCCCAAACCATAACTGATCCACCATGGAAACTGACGGTTTGCCTGGTAGTTATTGGCAGAAACCTCTCCCCATGCCTTCTCCACACACGTTCGCGGCCATCTGGAGCTCTTAGGGCCACTTTGCATTCATCAGTCCACAGAACTTTACTCCACTGCTCGTGTGTCCAATTTGCGTCTTCGCGAGCGAACCGAAGTCGAGCTACACGATGGTGCCGGAGCAGTTCTGGACCTCGCGCTGGTCTTCGAGCACGCAGATCCCGTTCCTCCATTCTCCTTCTTATTGTCCGCTCACTTACGTTGACCCCTCTTGCCGTTTGTAGCCGCTGCCGTATTTCAACCGCAGTAAGGAACCGATTTCTCAAAATTGCGAGAGCGATAAATCGGTCATCTCGCGCTGATGTACACCTAATACCGCCACTTCCAGGTCTCCTCGTGTAAAGGCCGGTCTGGTCGTACCTTGTTAAGGCGTACCTGAGAGTTGTACGCGGTACATTTAAAGTTTCAACAATCTCTCGCTGCGTTCGCCCCTGACTCCGAAGCAACACAGCTTGAGCAACTTGAGCTGAAGTTAGAGGCATTATGTTCCAATTCTGGAAGCATAAATTACTACAGATTAATTAAAAAATAAAACAATAAAGATTAAAATGCACGATCATTTGAATATCGAGTTTTAACTCACCCGTGTCTTGTGCGTTCCAGTAACGAACTAACGTTAAGTGTCACAGAAATGAAACAAATTAACAAATTTAAGTGCTTACCCTCTTAAATTAACAAAAACAAACGTCCTGACAAACTGCCACTTGAAATTCTTATATGCGATATCAAAATCGCCTGTTATCGGTTTGTTTAAGTTTGGGCCACATTCCGTGCCGCTGAGTGTATATAGGAACTCTTAACAAAAAAGGAACTAACAGTCTAAGTCTAATATAAATTTTTAGAATTGTAACAATATCTACTATATAAAAATAAGTCGGGTTTTCCTTCCTGACGCTATAACTCCAGAACGCACGAACCGATTTCCACGGTTTTGCATTCGTTAGAAAGGTCTCGGGCTCCGTGAGGTTTATAGTAAAGAAAATTCGCCATTACATAAAAAAAAAATTTAGACCGCGGGCGGAGCTGCGGGAAACAGCTAGTTTACTATATAAATCTTTGGCAGAATCTGAACTCTCATCTGAATCATCATCTAATTTGTAACACCTTAGGCAAACAAAGTTACACTCATCATCAGAGTCGAAATTATCTTTGTGAGGTTTTGGTACACATTTAAGGTGATATCGTCCTTCACATAATGAACAGGTAAGCATATTTTTCTTATCTTCATATTTTCTACACGCTACACACATCACCAGTGATATTTGACGATCTTCAAGGATGTCTATCTTTTTGTTCGAAGGTATTTTTCTTGAACTAGGGCCTGGCCTGGGTAGAAGATCGACTGCCCCAGGTTTCTTCTTTAGTCTTTTTGTTTTCTCTTCTTTCTGCTTTTCTTTCTTCAGATTTTCTTTTCTTTTCTTTTCAGTCTTCCTGAGAAATACCAAGATCTTCTGCAAGTGGTTCATGCTCCAAACTTTTAACAGTTGTATTAATGACAGATGGTTCTGGACGATCAGTGACATACGAACACAAAAAATCTTCATCTGTAAATATATCCCTGTTAAAGGGACATATGCCTGTTACTTCAAAGCCTTTAATTATATTTTTTGGCGTGAATGAAATAGCGTATGCTTCTCCTATAATTTCGGCAACATCATAAATTGTAATAGGTTTCCCAGGGTGGTTCATCATCCATCTGTCAGCGGCCTTATTATATTGTGTCTTAAACGGTCCAAACACACATCTATCCAGAGCTTGCAAATTGTCAGACGTATGGGGAGGTAAAGTTAAAAGAACAATACCGCTGTCTGAGGCTTTGTCAATTATTTCAATAGAGATGTGCGTTTCATGGTTATCCATTGTTAATAGAACTGGACGTTCTTTTGTAGGTTTGGCAAAAGCGATGAAATGGTCTAAATAACGTCTAAAAATCTGTTCTGCGGACCATCCAGATTGATTTGCCTCTCCAACAGAACCCGGTGGAGCACCCTTTAGCATTATGTCCTTAAAAAATACTCTAGGAAAAATTATCATTGGAGGTACTGAGTTTCCTACAGCATTAATGCAAGCAATCATGGTCGTATTGATACCTCTTTCTCCAGAAGTTAATTTTCCTAACTGCTTAATTTTTTTTGGTGCTAACACTTCTTGGCTTATGCAATGTCTGCATTGTCTATAGTATTAACCAGATGAGTAGATGTTTGAGCAACCATTTCGTTTTGCACATCTTACTCAGAATCAGTGTATACTTCATTAACATCCAATTTATCCATCCAATATTAATCTCCACAGTTGCATTTAAATCACACAATTTAAAGTACTTATAAACATTGTAAATTATGCGTCTCTCTCCGCTATGGATTATTGAACCACTTTTATTCTTTCGAATTGGTGAAGTATTCATTTGCAAAATTTATTGTTGATCGAGTCACGCAAAATACACAACCGTTTTGTTCGAAGGTCAGACTTCAACTGGTCACTGTGAACTCTACTTTTCAATTTCTAGCATTTTAATTGGCTGGGGGGCGTGGCCAGGCCGGCGGACAACGATGATTCACTCTTTTCTTAACGCGAATGGGCTATAAGGAACCCGCACGAATGACGAATCGAACGTGACCCCCCCGCCCGCCCCTCCGCTAACGGTTCGAAAACAGTTCGAAATTTAAATCCTATTCCTAATCCTTATTCTGCCACCGGACACCCTGTACATCACCTGGAATGATTTTTTTAATTTCGTAGAATGACTTTTTTCTCCTCCTTTTCTGTATTTCTTACAATACTCACAATAGAAGCTTCATCATTTTCATCCATAGACCGTAAGCCTTGTACATAAGCGTAATGCACATGCCCCATTCCATACTCTTGGAGTAACTCCATGTTTTTACGTTTTTTTGTACTCTCCGAACATGTGTCAATAGTTTTGTTGGTCTACCACGGTCTCCAGATGTATTCACGTCATAATTTTCAGATGTTGAAGTACTGCACGAAGTCAAAGGTACTTTAAACTCGCCATTTAACCTATTTGTGTTTTAGCTCTCGAAACGATGTTGCTTTCTTTGAGCTTTCACCCATTTTTGGTTACAAATCGTTATCATTTTTTTTGTATACTTTGCATAACCGTATTCATATCTGTAAAGATAAAGATATATTTATTTGTATAAACATGCGTTACATTTTACATAATGATGCAAATATGGAGATGGTAAATAATTAAATTATCATGCTTCGACATGTTTTGCCAGTTGGCGTACAAAAATAGGTTGTCCATTAGACATTTTACGTAAATATTAGGTATAAAACAAAAATAAACATACATTTTTAACAATAAATACATTCCGATAATCTTTTCGGAAAATCATTCAGAAAATCTTTAATACAATAATAACATTTTTCCGTCGGTAACTTCTTAAATTCTTTTTTTAAATAAGGTAAGTGACCTAAATAAGGCCTACCTTAATTTTTTTATTTTATAACTAGCAGGTTAATCTGGTAATTTGAAATACTTATATTTATTTATTAAACTTTGTAATAAATGAAACGAAATTGGTTTAAAAACAAAAATCACACTTTTGTGAACACAAATAACCAAAATGTCACTTTGGCCTTATTAGGAACCCTGTGTCCTGTGTGTGTGTGTATTAATAAAGCCTCAATAAAAACAAGAAAACATTAAACTCCTTATAGACCAGGGCCGAAGCCTTCAAAATTTGTAAAAAGTGAAAAAAAATTACAGTAGGATGAAACCAATTAGAAAAGGAAGGGAATATGATAAAAATTAAAGAAAAAATAAATAACGGTCGATCCGAGTTCGGGAAGGGGGGGAGGGGGGGGTTTTAAGGGTAAAAAATGGTTTATCTTGATTTCCAGCAAAACTACAAGTCCTATGGAAAAAATAAAAAACCAAAAACTTGGTTTTTTGGATTTTTCACATACATTTTGAGGTTATGTGAAAAAAGTGTAAATACAAAAGTTGTAGATCTTTTTATTACCTACAACTTTGCCATTTGACTTTTTTCCATAGGACTTGTAGTTTTGCTGGAAATCAAGATATACCATTTTTTACCCTTAAAACCCCCCCCTCCCCCCCTTCCCGAACTCGGATCGACCGTAATTTATTTTTTCTTTAATTTTTATCATATTTTCTTCCTTTTCTAATTAGTTTCATCTTACTATTATTTTTTTTGGTTTTAACAATTATCGGCCCTGGTCTATTAATGAATACAAAACGTTGTCAATACTTATATTAAATCTATTGAGATCCCATTAATTACTTAGATCAGATATAACGAGTTTCTCATCATGTAAAAGTACTATATTAATCAGCCTTTTTAATATTTGTTTTTAAAATATTTCATCAGCGGGTGTGAGTCCAACACACACCTCATGATACCAAACGCCACAAGTAAGACATTGTCGCATATCATCAACTCGATCTTCCTTACAAGCTGGACAGTACCAAGAAGGTTTATTACGTTGTGTTTCGTGACGTTCTGGTTTAAATTCCGTAAGCCTATCTGCTGTTAAAGAAGCAGTCTTTACTGAGGTTTGGTTTATTGTTGCAGCTACTGCAGGTTGAGCAGATGTACAGCCAATAACAGACGCTAATTTTGGTGTCTTTTTATTAATCTTTATCAGGGATGAAGTACCAGGAACATCTTCCACTCTTGACGATGGCACAGTAATCTGTGATGTGGAATTCATAGCATTTTCATCAAACAAATCTTTTGTTACCTCTTGAGCCCTGTAATTTAGAGACTTCTTGCGTGGAGCAGTCGCTTCACCTTTAAACTTAGGAGTTGGTAAAAATTCACGAATCTCACACTTGGTTGATTGTCTAACTTCTGTGGAGTTTCAGCATTCGGATTGTTTTTTGAGAGTAAAGGTTTGATTCCGAACTCGGCAACAAGCAGCAGTGCTGTTGCCGAAATGCTGCCACTAAGGTGCTGCCTGCCGCGCTGATTCCGACCAAGGCGGCAGTGTCGCTCTGGTTTGATTCCGAACTCGGCAACAAGCAGCAGTGCTGTTGCCGAAATGCTGCCACTAAGGTGCTGCCTGCCGCGCTGATTCCGACCAAGGCGGCAGTGTCGCTCTGTTCACGGTGATGTATTGTTGTGTATTCGTTAGTTTACTTTGAGTTGACAAGATGTCGATTGATGACCAACTTTTGTTTTTACTTTTGGAAGAGTAAGTAGATCACGATGATTTATTGTTGCTTTATGCCAATAGTAAAAGAAATTTTGGAAGAGTAAGTAAGTAGATCACGATGATTTATTGTTGCTTTATGCCAATAGTAAAAGAAAAGCAACAGATTCGTTTTATAAAAGCAGACAATGGGAAGGATGTTACAAGATGCTGATTAAAACCATTTGATAAGTGATGACGTAAAATTCAGAGAGTACTGTCGTTTAAATCAAAAACATAGTTTATTGCTGACAAAATTGACGCAAAAGTTTCTCGCAAGGAAGTTATCAACGCAGAAGAAAAAATATTCTTAACATTAAGGTGAGTTATTAAGTTTATAAATTAAAAAAGTCTTGGAGACTATCATCGGTGTCTTGATCTTGTACGTAAATCTGTAGGTTCTGGTGATGATACATGTCCTGGTGATTGAACATCTGTAATAGGAGAATAAGAGCCCGTTATATGTTGAGCAGGGCTTTGGCCAAGTATTGATCCACACTGTACGAACTGGCAAGCTTTTAGTACTGCAAATGCTGCAACGTCTTTTAGTGCTTCTGATAGGTTGGTGATTTCCAATGGCTTGTTTTATTGCTAATGGCACTTCGGGTTTGTGCTTTTTTATAAAGGAGTGAACTAGGTTTGCTTGACGTGCGCGACAACCCCTTCTTCTTGGCGACAAAAGCTGGTGCCAACATATCCTGGTACACACATGACGTCTAAAATCTTTCAGACACAGTTTTTAAGCAAGAATTAGGGTCCTGTTGAAGCTCTTTTTTTATAATAAATGCGTTTACTACAGTACAATCCAAAAAGTGAAAGAAAATTCTATGCCACCATTTTATTGATTTCCGATCAATCGCGTAGGTTCCTTTGAGCTGGTCAAATTTATCAACAAAGTTCATATTGTCACTATAGTCTGTCAGGGCGAGAGGACACGGAACTTCAGTCTTTTCTCCAGTCTTCTCTGTTCTCGTCACATGTACCGTATTTTTAGGATCGTGAAAATTTGTAAGCAGATATACTGAACGTTTGTCTTTCCATTTCATGTACGAAACCATTTGATAGTCACTAACACGATAATCATAGTCACCTCGTTTCAGTTGGGCATCTGGCTGATGCGCAGCCAAGTTACTTATTCTTTCGGGAAGATGAACAGATGGTGTAATCGTCGGGAGCTAAAATTGAGTAAGCACGCTTCTATTTGGGAGTTGCTATTTCAGGTTCTGGTAAAACTGGGTACTCAGAAGTTGATGGACAATCACCACGAAGAACAGCGAGAGGGACGACATCATCAGGTTCGAATTCTTCATCTGAAGACTATAGTGGAATAGCAGTGCTGGTAAGTATTTCATCAAGTTCAGGGTCGTCTTCGTCTGAACCATCACCGCCAGCATTACTATCTGTATCTGAAGGTATTTCTTCGTACAATAACTGATTAATAATGTCGGCATCCGTTATCTTGCTCTTTGACATCTTCCTAAAACAAAAATCAACAGCTCAAATGTATTTACAAAAATCAACCAAAAATGCACAGTTACCGAACGGTGGTTACCGCTGGTAACCACTTTGAATAGGTAAGTTAATGGAAAAAATACGAAATAAAATGTAATGATTTTACACAAAATATAAAGTATAAACTTTATTCAACAGAAAAAAACATACAGTCGTAATATTTATTATGATTTGTACTTACCGCTGTAAAAACAATCACACGAATGGAATCCTGCACAATCATCAACATTCAATTGAATATAGTTAGCTTTGTTGACCGTGGCGCCAAAAGTTTCGTACACAAAACTCAACGTTGATTATCTCACTATTATCGTAGTACAAACGTTATCGACTAGATGTCAATGATAAAGTACTACAGCGACTAAACGTGGAGTCATTTTAATAGGTCACATTTGACGTCTGTCAGTTTTATCTTCATAGTGAGGTGACCTGCCTAATAACATCGATTAAAGTGAATGAATCGATACGGACTTGAAACATGTGAATTTTAAAAATCAACAGGCGATTCCTTGTCTCATTATTATTTTTATTTCGTAAATTTAAGGACGCGTTCTCAATTCTGTCAAAATTATGCTGTTTTTCGGTACATATTGTGACTAAACTAAATCAAATCAAATATAACTAATAACTCACACGTATAGATTGGTTCTTTATCTTCAAACGCTGGGAAAAACATTATGAAGATTTATAGTTTTTTATACAGTAAAAACGATCTTCCGTTGCCATTTTCAAATTTTTTTACGATACTAGGTTGTGTTTCGGTACATATTTTGTTCTACAAATTACATATTTTAAGATTTCTAAAAATACTGTTAGTAGGCAGATATAGTTAATTCTAAATCTGGGAGAACAAATTATTTAAAAGTGTCACAAATAGTCGCAGAAAAAATACAAACTGAAACTAAATTTTTCACACATTTTTCTATTACGGACCCGCGGAAGCCGTTTTTGCATGTTATAGAACCGATTTCATGATTTGATAAAAATATATGTAAAAGATACATCTTTTCCTGAAGGCATTCACTGGATGGAAACACGATTAAATAAAATTTTATCCATGAAAAAAAAATCCGAAAATAAAGTCGACTCGCAAGCTAAATCTCGTTTTATACGAGTATCAATTCTCCATTTCTTTTAAAATTAGTACCAACTAGTAGATAATTCATTTTGGGAGGGTTCTCAATGATGATTCCAATTTCTAAACGTCCGTAATTAAAATATCGAGCATTTTATGTGATTTTCTATGAAATTTCGATAAACGAGCCATTTGTCAGAGTTGTCAGTGTCCTGCGGGACGTCATCGAGGTAGGGCTTATGTCAAATTTTTTCGCACATTATCGTCTGCAGTTATGTGAATAATTTCAAAATAAATGAATTAAACTGTGAATCATTATTACTTTATAGCTTCTTCGACCATAATTTGGATAAAAGTAAATCGAGGACGTAATTTATTTATTTTCATTTCAAAATTTTTGTCTTATGTGTAGCTCGAGATCCGGGGAAAGATTGTGACTAATATTGTTTTCAAATTAAAACTTTATAGGCCGACCAGTTACCGAACACTATATATTTTTTTTTAAAGGAAGATAGTGAAGTTAAAGTTAGGTAAAGAAACATATCAAAATAGCAAGTGCACATAATAATATATATTAGAAATATTACTGGCATTGACTTTCGTACATATTATATCGTAAGGCAAGTTACTCAGGACCTTGAAAACTCTCTAGGCAATAAAAATTGGTATCATTCATTAAAGAGTTCGCTGCTTCAAACATGAACCAGACTATCCAACTGTAAACTTTTCGTTTCGATTTGCGCGTTTTTTTTACGTAAGTCTTAGCCAGGATAATGCACACACGACATCTGGTATTGCGGAAACGCATACATTTAAAAAAAATATAATCCTAATTCATATTTGACTGTTTTTCTTTCAATTAATTTACTTTTTTGTAAGATAGAATTGGGCTTCATGATTAATACCATAAAAGTACAAGGTGCTCATTTTCCGCATTGTATTCAACGCATAATTTCAAAATATAATGAATGTAGAATTATTGCTTTTAATTAAATAAAGGCATAATTCCTTTGACCATAATTTGCTATCTCCAGTATTTAGAGTACTAGGGTACTTGCTTAAATCAATCAATCAACTCAGCCTATCGCGGTCCACTGCTGGACATAGACCTCTCCCAAGTTGCGCCATAACACCCGGTCCTCTGCCTTCCGCATCTAGTCGGACCCGGGTACCTTTTTCAGGTTATTAGTCCATCTAGCTGATGGGCGTCCTACACTACATTTGCCGATTCGCGGTCTTCACTCAAGGACTTTTCAGCTCCAACGGCCATCAGTTCTTCGACAGACATGATCAGCCCACTGCCACTTCAGCTTACTAACTCTGCAAGCTATGTCGATCACTCCGGTTTCTCCGGATAGTCTCATAATACTAACACCTTATAAGTACCTACCTATTATACAAACTTGACATATTTTGCGTTTTTGCACACATATAATACTTCTGTCATTTCTATTTTTTTTTTGCACGCCTCAAAAGCGAAGCGTTGAGGTGGGTATTACTGTCAGTTTACGCACACCGAGTGATTCTCGAACTTAAAATATCACTTTTTTTATTCTCTATTGCTTTTATAAGTGAATATAAATAGACAAATGTTGAGAAAAAACACTATTTTTAACACTCATGATATTTTTAAATCTCTTTTTATTATTTAAACTAATTAAAAAATTGTTTAAAAAAGTTCTGACTTGGACGTCCGTGTGTCTTTATGTACGGATCCCGTATCTTGTGGTCACGATAACGAGCGAAATACTTCACTTATCGAGTTGGTTTTTTTTATAGGCTTCAGTATTTTGAGGAATAGAAGCCTATTACTTTTCACGGTATAATTCGATGTAGTTTAATTATTATTTACAAATAATCTTAATTTTATTGTAATGAATGAGATTATGAGGCGTGCACTTTTGAATTTTCTAACTATTCTTAAATCTCCACTCATTGTCGACTCCAGTGAGCTCACAAATTAATATAATACATATAATAATATATGTCATGTAAAAGATCATTATTATGCCACTTGCAGAAACATTTTTTTTTTCATTTAAATGTATAGTGAGATTAATCGATTTTAATACATTTGGAAGGTGCCATTACATATAAAATTTAATTAAAATTGGCTCGTGTTCGCTATTGTTAGGGTTAGACAAAATAAAATCGTAATTTGAAGTACTTTTAAATGGTGTAGTAATATTACAAATTTACATACTCACGAGGACACATACAAACAAACAATGTATGTATATACCATTATTTTTATTTTGACGGACTCTGTAATCGAGTGGCGTGTACACCGGTTTTCAAGGTATCGCTTTGCTCTGAGGTCCCGGGCTCGATCCCCGGACGGGTCAATGTAGAAAAAAACACTTTTCTATATTGTCTCGGGTCTGGGTGTTTGTGGTACGTTCTTTGTCTCTGATTCCATAACGTTGTACATTTTTGATATTTTTTAAAATGTTTAGGGAATAATTTCGCATGACCTGCTTTAATTATCAGTATAAAAGTACTATCATTTATGTGGTAAAATACGCCTCTATAAATTTTAAATAAACAATTTTAAAACTTACTCCGCACGTGTGCTTATTGTGATATTATAAAACTATAAACATGTTACAAATATTACATCTATAATGCGTAAATCGTCAAGGAGTACGATAGACTCGATCGAAACCTTACCTGAATAATAAAATATAAAAAAAATATGAAACCGACACCCATTGACATACACAGTAACTGATGACATCTCACACCGCCCTAGCGCCCTGCGCCGCGTCTTAGGAATTTTCGATAAGGGTCACGTGTCCCGACGCGAGTTTTAATTTTTTACCCAACCCATAAAGTGCACATCGCAACTAAAGAAGATTTCACTTCAAAAAATCTTCCTATTCAATCACTATATTGGTAAAAACTGCATTTTATGGCTCGATAGATTATTATTTGCTAAAAGTATGTCCCTCGGGTCTTGGTCTATAATGCATGCTGACGTCATACTGAAGCGTGCCAAAATAACTTAAGCTCAGTGCTGCCTAGTGGCCATTATACGCAACTCTCCTCTTGCCAATTTGACCGATCATCAAGGAGAACGCGTCCTTAAAGAGCAAAATAAGACAAGTACATAATTTAACAAAAAAAAATGCATTTATTCAGTTGAACTATCAGAACTTTTATTAGTATTGTCATCTTCATCACTGCTGTCAGTACTAAGAGATATTATTAATTCATTTTCAAGAATATTGTCTATTCTCACATCTCGTTCAAAATCTTGTAAAATTATTTTCTTTGTTTTCTCTACGACTTTTCTCCAGTCTTCTTTAGTGACTTCTGCACACGCAGTTTGTAGCAGAGTCAACATTTTAGCAGTTTCGCGCTGCATGACCCTTTATTTGTGCCCAAATAAGCTCGATGGCGTTATACTGACAATGGTAGGGAGGCAATCGAATAACTTCGTGTCCATGCTCTAGGTCTAGTTCATCGATTACATAGCGGAGCTTGGACGACTTAGTTGCTTTTACCAAATTTAACAACTCCACTTTTAATAAAGTTGGACTTGCATCCACACCATTTCTTACCAGCCACGAGACAATTTCTGGCTTTTTATTCGCTTGAGTTGGTGGTTTATCAACTTGTATAGAATGATACGGTGCATTGTCCATTATAATTTTCGATGGGTTTTCTAAGCTGACTAGCAGCTTCTCAAACCACTCTTTAAAAACCTCAAAGTTCATTTCTTCATGGTAATCACATGTAGTTTTAGAGGCGAATGCGAGGAGGCAGTCTGGAATAAAACCTTGAGAAGCTGATCCCGCGTGACATATAATAAGTCGGGATCCTTTTCCCGATGGAACTTTTGAGGTGGAGGCCACTGTATCATCGGTCCATGTCCGCGAAACCGTATGGTTCGCATTCAACCATGTTTCGTCAATAAACACATCATTGTCCCAATCTGTAATTTTATTTACTTGACGTAAGAATGTTATTCTCTTCAAAATAATATCGTAGCGTTCTAGAAGGATTTTGCGCTTGTCAGATTTTTTAAATCTAAAGCCAATCGATTTCAAAACCTTTGATAGAGACGATTTACCGCCAAAAAATAAGCCTGCGTCTTTTAACGAACTCATTAGCCACAGAGTACATTATAATATACTGAGATAGAGAGCAATCTTCGGCCTTAAAATGGGTAACCACTTACAACGCCATCTGTTATCACTAGTAGGAATCTTTACTCATCCTATCTATAACAATAGCTATACCTTGAGGCTATGCGTATATAAGTAGGTACCTACGTACGTACAGGGTCTAGTATCATAGTTTCATGGATGGTTATAGGTACTATAGGTTATAGGATTTATAAATGAGAAACATTTTATTAATAAAAAACAAGTTTATTTGTGTCTTTTGAAGCACTTATTTAACTTCTTGGCTTTTATTTGTAGGTTGTCCTCCTCATCATCAACCTGTCTTCTCCCAGCTAATATTTTATTAATATTTTTACAGTAATTAAAAACCATGCAACGAATGACAATGTTAATTATATAATCAGTCAATTTGCCTTTATGAATCTCACATTTTATAAATTCAAAATTAACAAAGATAATAAGCGCTGTTTTAATAATTTCTTTTAAATTACATTTTTCAATGTTTTCTTTCATTATTTCATTTATGATGTCTTGCATATTTGAAATCAATTTTATTAATTCTTTGCTGGGAGTGCAAAGCCATCGTCGACCTGCATATTCTCTATATTTAATATACTCAATTTCATTACGTGTTGATAAATCATTTGTGCAATCAGCGCAAGATTGAAAAATATGGGATTTTGTTTTTTTTTAAGAAATACCCACTCATATATTGGATGGAAGCAATAATGCGAGGATCCCTTTCTTTTACCTCTAGTGGGGTAAAATTAAAATCGAAAATTAAATTTGCAAAATCGAATGAGGAGCAGGTCGACGTGGCTTTTGCATTTTCGTTGATGATGAGAGAGTACAAAGCATCGCAAAAGTCTCCTTCGCAGTTACCGCGGGTGTGGACACTGCTTATATTATTAATTAATAATGTGGCAAAAGCTGATTCGAACTGATCACAGGTAGGGTTAGTATTGCGACACCCTTGGCTTCTCACTGCGCCAAAGAAATTTTCTAAAGGGTCCTGATTAAGGTGCCGCAACCATACTGACGACACGTTAAAATTATCTTCTATTTTTTTTAACAAAGTTGTTATACCATTTAGTGTCCACACCCAATTGGTTATAGAGGGAACATTTTCTTTTTTACCAGTGGAAGTTATAAATTTCATTGAATTAAATATTTTAATTCCCTCCACCCACGTTTTATTGTGGACTGAGTTCGGGGTTGCTGGGCCAAGTAGAGGTTTGGCATTTTTATTTTTCATTTGACTTCCGTTCACCGAGTCAAATATGTTGTCCATAAAAAGTAGCAAGTCTGCAGTTTCCTTGCACTCTGCAGGAAGGATGTTCTTATCTGAATCAAACAGAAAACAAACACAATTAAATGACAATACTCAATAATGGTCACAATCAATAAATGATAATTATTATCCTTCTTACCTACATAAATATAACCATGGGAAAAATAATACAGGAATGTAATATTAATAGATGGTTAAATCCTACACTCATATATACTATTAAATGAGCAATATATATGCCAATTTTTACAGGCTGTTCTCTGATATCAGGAAAAAAAAACAGCTGTTTCTTTTTAATACCTACTCACCGCCAAAATGTATGTAACAGCTGATTCTATTCTATTAAATAAATACAGTCATAATAAAAACAAGCCAAAAATTACCTGCTAGATATCCCATGTTAGATGCCACCGTACGGCTGAATATTTGTGAGGCGAATTTAACTTTCATTTTATTTAATTTCTCAGGGTTGACGTGATTCTCTGTTAATTTTGGGATCAATCTAATGCCCTTGTAACCCGAGTTTTCATCATAAAGTAACTTTAAATGAGACCATTTTGCCGTTTTTGTAACACCCTCTTTTGACGTGTATTCTAAATTTTTATTTAGGAGATTGTTTCTAATTCCTTTGAGGAGGTGTGGGGGGTCATAGAGAGGTATTATTTCTTGCCCATTGATAAGGATTATATTTTCTTGCGGTTCCTGGCCTTTTCTTAAATATAGTCCTCTGGTCTCATTTACCAACAGTTTGAGAGCCTGTCTGTTGTTGGTTCCCTGGTCACATACTGAAGCAACCACTATCAACCCTGCTTCTTGTAAGCATGTTGTAACTTCTTTAATTTGTTTTGCCAGTTCGGGTCCCTTGGTTGCACTTGAAGCAAATGTGTATGACACTGCCTGTTTGAAATTATAAATTAGACCACGTATCATAAAAACTTGGGCGTGATCTGCAAATTCACCCCTTCTTTCATGCCCATTGTCAACAAGACCTGTTATTTTGTCTTTTTGTAGCCCCTACATATTTGCACGTAGTCAGATAAAGCACACTTTAGGATAAATTATAAGATAAGTTTAGATAGTAATACGCACGTACCACATTAGTATATAAGGTTTAATTGTATTCAATTATATTAGACTATTACGAACATCTGAGTCTCAATTATACCCTTGCCACGATTGGCAAATTGGTGACCCTCGACTACACTACGACTCTCGCTCTACAAGTGGACCTCGCAACAGAAACAAGAAAACATGAATCAATCAACTTGCAAACCTAGCTGCAGCCAACAAGAAACTTTGGAAGTTGCGGCCGGCACCTCCATTTTATCGCGCATTCCGGAGTTTTGGAGAGACCAACCAAGCCTATGGTTTAACCAATTGGAAGCAATATTAGCACCGCAAAAACAAGGTTAGTGACATCATTACTTCTCCGCCGACCACAGAAAAATATAAGGCCCTCAAGGAACGCTTAATCAATTGCTATGAGGAATCAGAACAACGTCAATTTCAAAAATTATTGTCGGAAATGGACCTCGGCGATCAAAAACCATCCCAACTCCTAAGAAAAATGCAAGTTCTCGGAAGAGGAAAAATTGGAGACGAAACAATCAAACTTCTGTGGCTGAGGCTTTTACCATCATCTATTACTACGGTTTTAGCAGTCACGGAAGACATGGACATGGACAAGATGAGCCAAATCGCAGACAAAATAATAAACAATTCCAAAAGTACGGAAGTATCAGCTGTAAATATAAACAAAGCGGACGAAAGTGCAATGACATGCATATCAGCACAGTTAGCGAAAATACAATTGGAATTAAGTGCAATTCAAGACGATCGCAGAAATCATCGACGCAGCACTCAAAGTCATTATAATCGTCAACATTTCTCATCGAGGTCAAGTTCAAGAGCAAGCAGTCGGGAAGGAAAATACTTTTGTTTCTACCACAACAAATATGGAATAAATTCAAAGAGATGTATTAAACCATGTGATTGGAAACAGAAGTTTACCACACAGGACCAGGGAAACTAATAAAAGCGCAGATTACGGCGGATCTCTGCGCTATTCACCCGTCAAAACGCCTCACTATTACCGACTCAAAAAGTGGTATGAGATTTTTAATAGACACGGGAGCAAATATTTCAGTAATTAATAAGCCTCAAAAATATTTAGGTGCACAAAGTGAGCACTATACACTTTACGCCGCGAATGGCACAAAAATTAAAACTTATGGTGAAAAAACTTTCACTTTAAACTTGGGATTGCGGAGATGTTTTACATGGAATTTCGTCATAGCAGACGTGACGCAACCAATTATTGGAGCGGATTTTTTTAGAATATTATAAGCTATTGGTCGACATAGCTGGTCGGAAACTTATTGATAGAGTTACGGAGCTTACAACGCCCGCAACCCTTATCAAATCGACACAGCAAACAATTCGTACCATTAACGTGGGAACAAACCCACACATTACGCAACTCCTGAACAAATATGAAGATATCACGAAACGAGCTTAAGGAATGCTCACACGTGTTTGTGAGGTGCGACAGACTCAAAAAAAAGTCTGACACCACCCTATGAAGGACCATTCCCAGTGTTAAAAAGAATGGATAAGTCATATTTAGTTAAAATAAGAGATAAGGAAACATTAATATCTATAGACAGATTAAAACCTGCTTTTGTGATAAACAGTGAAACTACGAACGTGTTACAATCGGAAAATAACCACAGCAATAATTCAAACACGTACATCACAAAATCCGGACGGGTAGTCAAACCCGTTGTTCGGTTCAATATTCGCTGACACAGGTAATCTGTCTATTTATATACTCAAGGCCATAGACAGAAGAATGAAAATACTTACGAAAAATAATCAACATAAATGCAATGGGTAAAACAAAACATTCACCCGTTAACATCGAGGCCTTGAACCTGGGAGCACGCCGTCACAACAAGCGTCAGCAGTCTGCACAATACTTACACGTCAGCAGTTGGGTTATACTGACTGAGCCAGCAAGGTTTCCATGAATTAATTAGTCATACGTTTAAATATAGATTTATTTATAAGTTATCTTAAAGTAATATGTAATTTTTATTTTTTTATAAAGGGGGGTGTATATGTAGCCCCTACATATTTGCACGTAGTCAGATAAAGCACACTTTAGGATAAATTATAAGATAAGTTTAGATAGTAATACGCACGTACCACATTAGTATATAAGGTTTAATTGTATTCAATTATATTAGACTATTACGAACATCTGAGTCTCAATTATACCCTTGCCACGATTGGCAAACTTTTCTCTCCGTATATGTGATATTGGGCTTCAGTGAGACTTCATCGAACAACAATACACAAAGCTTTTCTTCTGTTTTCATAAGATTTGATTTGGTTTTCAATTGAGTGAAAATGTTTTTGTTAATACCAGGCTTGAGATTACTCATTTGAATAAGTTTAATGAGAGTTTGCTTAGCAGGCAAAATAAAAATCTTCCTGAAAAATCTGTATCCTTTGGGACTTTGCTTGAAGATTGACAAGGCGGCAATTTTTTCCTGCAATGTAAAACGTCGACCTTTTTCCTTTTTTCGGTCCTCCCGCCATTGCATTCGCATTAATAATTTAGCAGTACTTGTGCAATTTTCCAGAGTATCTAATACTGCAGGACTAGATGCAAATTTTTTTGCTAATTTTATTGTGGCTGACTGTTTTCTCACTTTATTTTTATTTTGCTTATTTTTATTCTTGCCGCAACAAGTTTTTGATGCAAATCTTTTTCTACATTTGTAAGGAATACTTTTTTTGTAGCTTTTCTGACCTTCTTTTCTCCTGTAAAATAAAAACAAAACATGATGATTATTTCACATATTTTCGGTATAAAAAAATAATAGTAAATACGATTCAGAAAAAAGCCATAAATGGCCGTGTTTGGGTCCTAACAATCCTAACTCAACACAACTGTAAGTTGCGCCAACTAATTAAAACACACGTTGAATAATAGGCTGCAATTTTCGATGTATAATGGCGACAATATTATACAAATCTAAATAGTTTACCATTCATTTATGAAGTTGTTTGTACATAAATATTATCAAACTTACCTAGATTTTGCTGGTTCTTAATTTCTGGAGAACTTGAAAAGGGAACTTGTTTATGAATGAAAGCCCCAGGATCTGCAATTAATTCATAATAATCAATCAGTTATAATAATTATTACTTAAACAAATGAAGCTTTTTATACTCACGACGACATAATAACAAGCTACACATTTCCAGTTTTAGCTGACCTTGCATTGTACACTGAGGCTTTTCGTACAATGAGAAGTTAGCTTATTATGGAAATGTATAGCTTGATATGTCGTCGAGCGTACCTACATATTGGGAGTTTTCAGATATTTTGCTTTATAACAATTGATTTTAATTCAACTCTAGTGAAGCCAAAAGTAAAATAATATTTTCTTTTAAATTTCGTTTTTTAAATTATAAGATTTATAAGTTTTGTTATATTTTGTGGACACTTAAACTTACCAAGATTTTGTGTAATATTTATCTTGGGTATTGGATGATTGTCAAGTGGCATGTTATGCTCATGCACTGGAATGTCCGGATCTGAAACAAGAGTTTATTTATTTTTATAAGTTTTTTTTCATCATGACTACAATCATGTATGTGTTTTAGTATTGGTCAGTAATCACCAATCACCTACAAAGAATGAATATTTGAAGTGGGCGTGGCTTGCCAAATCCGAAACCATGAGGAATAACGAAAAGTATTCAAAGGAGCTTCTTGTATGGATTCTTTAATGGAGCTTCTTGGGCTCAATTATAATGAAAACAATAATGCATCAAAGGATTTTTGAAAAATCAATATTCCTAGTGAGGAATCAAACCCGTTAATTTTTGAAAAAAAAAAAAAAAAACAGTATACATCTCAGCTTTTTAGGAAGGGTACCAAACGGGCCCCCTGTTACTATGCCTCTGCTGTCTTGTCACAGGACTGTATCTCATGAACCATAATAGGTAGACTGTTGAAATTATCAGTGTATTAAAATTTCTATAACTGCTATATATAAATCAGCAAAATGTAACTAATGTTTAATTAAATCTGGAATACTATAGACTTACCAATATTTTCTGTTTGTACTATGTCTTTTCCAAGATACTTTGACGTATGCGGCAAAGATTCAAAATTTATTGGATCTGGAAAAAAAATACATGATTAATTTAAAGTAATTTTTTTTTTAATTTTAGCAAGTATAAGAGTGTAAACTGGTACCTGATGATGTTGATGGCAGCTCTAGAACTTGTAATGGCTTTCTATTAACATATGTTAATCTCTTCAGTGACAATGGTGCTGAAAGAAAGAACACATAATCTAAATAGAGCCACAAATTACTAAAGCATCCAAACAGGAATAGGTACATACAGCACAGTGGAGTATATATTGATTTCCAGTATAAGCTGATCTCAGATTATATGTATAGTATTTCCTTACAGTGAGAGGTCAGTGTAAACTGTAAATATATAGCTTAATGTGTAGCCATGTGTACATGTACAATGATGATTTATACAAACCTGGCATATTTAATGTTGGCACAGCAATGATGCTGATTTTGTTGTTACGGCATAGATATTTATCTTCAAAGTGTGAGCGACACACACGGCGGTATTTAAATATGCGCTTGTTTTCCAAATTCAAGATATCACCACCAATTGCATAAAGCCATGTGTTGAAGCGTTTTCTATCGCTTTCAGGGTTTGGGAACCCATGGAGCACTTGATGCGTACCTAAAATAAATAGTGTAATCTTTAAAATTGAAAAATTACTAAGTCAAGTTCACAAAAACTAATTTTGTTGTACCAAGATTATTTACCCTATTGGCCAAGTTCAGTGGCAGTGGTTTCATCATAAATATAATAGTACACTGTAGGTAACTAAACAAGTTTGTATTGTGACAGTCTGACAATTCGAATTCATGAACAATTTTTAAAGCATTGGGTTGGAGATTATTTTCAAATATGACACCAAAGTCTAAGTCCTTTAATTGCTTCAAAAGCGAAAACACTGGTATATAAATATTCTTGTGCGATGATACATTTCGCCAATTGGCGGAGTTTGTAGTTTCAACAAGCAAGTAAAATAAATTAAGTCTGACAAGACGACCCACTGACCTCCACTCTCCTTGCATCCTGGAACACAGCAGTGCTTGTCCGAAGACATCGTGCAATAATACAAATGCAGTAAAAGAGTCTTATCTCAAACACAACACTATGGAGTCCTATCTCAGTTTTATAAAATCACACAAAATTTCTTTCTGGTCACAATTATGATTTATCCGGAGGAACCTTAGCTCAACTCAACGAAATATACACAACGAATCAGAAAGATCACAAAACAACAAAATCACTAGAAACCGGCGCAAGCGTCAGGTATCTGCAAATCTGCAATTGAGCAGTCAGACATTTGCATAGGGGCTACCAGCTTATTTATAGAAATACCACTAATTAAATTCTACCATCGCTGCATTCTACTAGAGCAAAATTACGATAGTTTTCCTAAACATTTACGAAATATTTGTAATAATTTCTCAAAAATAATCAAAATATCTTATTAACAAATTGTACTATTAAAATCTTAAGAAATGATGAATAATTATTGTCATAAATCATAATAAAATCTACTATTTTAGTAGCAATTGGCCTCGCTTAATTGTCACTGTGCGATTTTGTTTAACGCCATCTGTTGGAATTTTAGTGAACAGTAGTGCAGAGCTGCCATCTCATAGCCATAGTTAGAAGCATATCCCACTACGTCACGATATAACCCGACAAAATAAAAAAGCAGCTTTCTAACTGTTTTCTTAGGGACCATTGTATACTCCGTGATTAAGTATCATTGTAACCACTGACTTCCCCAGTTTTTAGTACTAAGATTGAACCGCCTGTCATTAGCTTTTCCCGTGTAGGATATTCTTTTCTCGAGTAATATCCATAAATGTGGTTGCGAATTGCTGCAGCATCAAAATTATCAACGCCGACAATTTTCTTGTCCCTCTTTCTTTTTTTCGGTGAACGCAAAGTATTATCTTCTGAGCCTGATGGTCCGTATTTCTCTTTCAGAATTTGAGTTACTGTTTTCTTCCCTATTCCCATTGCTTCGGCAACGCGTTCTCTCGGTTGTGTTAATGGTAAAAGAGGCCCATCGTTACCTGATTCTCGTTCAAAATAATTGTACAATTTCACCACTAGTTCGCGAGATTGACTGTTTAGCGTTTTCCCCCGTTTCGACATGGTAAAATGTTGTTTTTGTTTACTAATCGTTAGAGCTGGTTCCCACTTGTCGGGTGTCGGATCCGAATATTAATCGGAGGTTGTAGTAGCAGAGCATTTTATATGAAGCTATTCACACTTATCGGAAACCGATTTTATGTCGGCGCCGACAGTAAATGTCGGGTGTTTTGCCAGCCCTCTACGACCGGAAAAAAAACGTGTCGGATCTCGCTCGCCTTTAAGTAAGTATAGCGCTGTTCACATTTTGTCGGGTGTCGGGGCCGACTCTCCTCCCCCGCTTCCCCTTGTTCCGCCCGTGCGTACATCGCCGCGATCGCGCGCACACAAACATCGCGGCGCGCAGGCAGAGTTGTTGTGTTTTTATTGTCGTTTACGACGGTTCATAATAAGTAATAATGGAAACCAATATAAACCTTGAAGAATTGATCACACTAGTTCAGGAAAGAGATGTCCTTTGGGACAAAACTTTACGTGATTTCTTTGTCTCTCTCTTTCTTTGTTTTCTTCGTAAATAATAATACATAACAACAAGAGCTTCGTCGACGTCCATCGTCCAAAGTCACCTCGCGTAGAGTGCTTAAAATTGGCACTAGCTTCGGCCGCGGCCGACAACCGATTATTATCCGAAGTGTGAACAAAGGCGCCGACCTCCGATTAATATTCGGATCCGACACCCGACAAGTGGGAACCAGCTGTTAAGCAATCGGAGTCCAATTTAAAGCCAGGTAAACGTAGTCAGTAAGATCAGTCCAATAAAAAAGCCGGGTCAGAATAAAATAACAGAGAGCACACCAAAAACGCACAGTCACTTCGCACGACAAAAGACTGCGTCATGTAATGGCGACATGACATGGCGTCATCGATAGGCACTGGTATTGCCAGCAACATCCCACCTAAATTGTACCTAACATCAATGATTTTTCTTTTAAGTTATTTTTTGTATTTTTATAGTTAGTTAAAAGAATAATAAATATAATATGTTTAATTATAATCACAACGTAGTTATTAATTTATGGTGATATTTCTTCACAAATAATCATTGCATTCGATTCTACTTATCAGCTTTTGATTTTTAGAGTAACATCCCTAGCGTTTAAAAAGAAAAAGTGTTAACTGACGCAACATTGTAACGACGTTCAGTTCTTTAGATCAGAAATTTTTTATTATGTTTAGAATGGTTTATTAGTGAAAGCAAATCTTTAAAATTACTCGTATCGGTCATTATTACAATAAATAATGTAATCGTTTGAAAAAAGTGTGCAGTTCTAACAAAACGAAAAAATATATTATTTTATGCCCGCCGTTACAAGGTTACGTTGTTGAATTTTGATGAATTGTCAAATGTGACCTATTAAAATGACTCCATATACGTGGTCACTTCAGGTAACCACCATGAAGAAAAGAGTTAAGTCAAGTTTTCAGAGTTTTCTATTCGCCTATCGGTATATCGACAGAGGTGGTTGACGACCTTATACTAACAGCTTGTTGTTTGCACAATTTACTTCGAGATGGTTACCTCAAAGAAAATAGCATTCCACATTATCAAACAAATAATGACAATCTCCCTGACCAAAACATGATAGATTTAGTGGTTTCGGGAGGGTTTTTGAATAGCAATGGATTCGAAGTCATAGACAAACTAAAAGATTTTTTCGTTACTGAGAACGGTTCAGTGTCATGGCAAGAAGCAGCAATTAGTCGAATATAATACAGGGTGGGCCAAAATAAAATTCACTTTTGAAAGTTTAATAAAAAAACACTGGTTAAAGTTTGAGAGTTTATTTAAAAAGTGACTTAATCTAACATTTTTATAATTTAAGTTTTAAAAATAACATCGTCTAGGTGTGCCCCGTCTCGCCGTGAGCACTCTTCCAGGCGGACCTTAAGATTATCAAATACGCGTCGACATGTTGCTGTGGATATAGCCGCCATTTCTGCTTGAATGTTTGCTTTCAAGGCGGTTTTTGTTTTCGGCTTGTTACAGTAGACTTTATTCTTGAGGAAACCCCACAAAAAGAAATCTAATGGCGACAAGTCTGGGCTTCGTGGTGGCCACTCGATGTTACCTCTCTTTGAAATGACTTTATTGGGGAAGAGCTCTCGCACGACCTCCATGCTGGCACTCGAAGTATGGCAGGTGGCACCATCCTGCTGGAACCAAGTCAGGGAATTGTACTCTTGTAGCTCAGCAAGGGCAGGCCTTAAAAAATCTTTCAGCATTTCCACATAACGGTCAGTATTAATTGTTGTACTGTCTGACCACGAATTTTCGAAGAAATACGGTCGAATCAGCCCTTTGGCAGAAATGGCAGCCCAAACAGTCACTTTCTGGCAGTTGAGTGGTTTTTGATGCTTAAGCGAAGGCTGTTCAGCACTCCAATAACGGCAATTTTGTTTATTGTCAAATCCATTTAAATGAAAATGGGCTTCATCTGAGAAAATAATGTTCTGAAAGCTGGAAAATCGCTCTAACATTAAGTTGGAAAATGCCGCCCTTTTTTTAGGGTCATCGTGGGTTAGTTCTTGAACCAACTGGATCTTGTAAGGATGAAGCTTCAAATCAAATTTCAAAATTCGCCTTAAACTGCTTCGTGAAATCCCCAAAGTCGATGAACGTCGCCGCGTAGAGAGTTCGGCGTTTTCTTCAACAGACTGATTAACTTGCTGAATCGCTTGCTCTGTACGTGACGTACGAGAGCGACCCTGACGTTTCATTGGAAGCGTTGAGCCAGTTTCTTGGAACCTCTTTAGCCATTTTTTTTAGTAATTGAGTGCTAGGACATTGCTTGATACTCCGTAAATTGAACTGAACTCTAAACATACGCCGCGCAGTAACGTAAGAATTACCATTTTCGTAAAACGCTCGAATAGCGAACGCGCGATGTTCTCCTGTGAAGTGACTCATGATTACTAAAATTGTGAGAGACACGTGACTCGATCACACCCCGCGCACCCCGCTACCCGCCGCGGCCATCGATCTATTTGCTAAGGAAAAGTGAACTTTATTCTGGCCCACCCTGTATATTTCAAGCAAAATACATTTTAACCGATCTCCACAAAAGGAGGAGCTTATAATTTGAACAGTATTTTTTTTGTGTTTCTCTTTTTTCTGTGTTACGGTTATTCTTTTCTTAAAAGATATTCATAAACTTATTTTAGTAATTTATTTTGCTTTTTAGTGCAGTAACCATAGATATCCAGAGATATGCCTTCATTGCGAAATAGTATGGAGTCCTAGTGTCGCCGCTTATCTCCCACCCAAATAATTACTACATTAACAAATAGTGTACTTACGACACACACTTAAAATTTGAACACGCACACTAACAAGAAAGCAGCTACACTATACACCATATATTATAGCATTAGAAAAAAAAAAGACTCGCAGAAGCAGGAATTGAAAACATTTTATTTCAAAGAAATTGTTTTTAGTACTTAAATAAACGAAATAAAACTTTTTTTTTTAAATTACGCTTTATTTACACACAATATCAACAATATCTTCATCACACATTACAAACTTACACCAAAACAATGAATGAGACAACCAATCATGTCATGATGACTTAGATTTAATTAAGATTAAAATAAAAGTAATTTTTAGAACAATATTTTAATAAAAATAACAACTTACAACACACTATAGTGAAACTTCTTCGTCTTCATCATAGGATTTAGTCACTATCATCACATGATGAAGACTAAGAAGTTTCACCAACATTAATAATAAATCTTTCTATCACGTCATCCATTATGCCATCCAGTTGGCAAAACTTCTCTTCTTTAATTGCATGAGCAATGCAAGACTGCCATCGTTCTGGTGTAATACTATCCAGAGCTTGTGGGAGTAATTGTTTCACCTCATTAAGTTTGAACGTTTTATTATGTTGCGCCACATGCCCTGTGTCATTTGAGCCCATATTCATTCTATGGGGTTGAGCTCGCAGTGGTAGGGTGGGAGGCGCAATACTGAAATACTCTTCTCTCTAGCCATCTCATCTACAACAAACTTCTGGTATAAATGTTTTTGTATTTTTACTTTTTCTAATAAAGTTGCCCTAAGATCTTTTTCCTCAAAAGGAATATTTTTGGTTTTTAACCATTCCTGTATGCCTTTCGTGTGGCTGTAGTTGGCAGCTTCTCCAGTTTCCTTGAGTGGTATGGCGCATTTTCCATAACAATTACAGCGCCACTTTCAATTTTTGTTAAAATTAATTTGAACCACTTTTCAAAGTTGAATGCGTCCATTTCGGAGTGGTAGTCTCCATCACTTTTCTTTGCATCAAATATTAATGCAGCATCCTTTAAAAAACCCTTCAGTAGATCCTGTGAAATAAAATTAATACAAGTCAATTACTCCGTAACCCTTATATTATTTCACTGCTGGAAATAGTTCTCATATATACTATAATAAAGTAGCATCATTTATAACTTGAATTGTTCGCTTTGCATGTGCAAAGCATTTGTATTAAATTGTATTAAATATAATATATTTTTTTCATTTGTATTAAATACTTACAAAATAATATTAGTTAATTAATAGTCAATAACAATGGGGTGTTCATTTGCTAATGCAAAAAATGTATTAAAAAACAAATTAATGCAAGTAAATCAAGTACATACCAATATGACCAATTATAAGCCGCCTTCCTTTTCCGGTTGGGTTCTTTAAACCAGTAGATAGACCTTCTCGATGTGCTTTTTTTGAAGACTTAATAGTGGTATCATGCCATATTAGGCTTTTCGTGTGACCTGTGATAAAAGATTAAAATACAATTTTCACAGAACAAATTTATGAAATAATGTTGCTTTTTTTCCTCTTATTTAACTGTATAATTAGGTAATAATAATGTTATTGAATGCAGGAGGTCATATACTGCTTGGTGCATAAAAAACTGTATAATAGAAGCACTGTACCTTCATTTAGCCAAGTCTCATCTAAATAATACAGGGTGTTTGGTGCGTGTGCCAAATTGAAATGGTCGACTGAAGAAGTCATCCGCTAGCCTTTCAGACCCTTAAAACACCCCGCATGCTCTTTGGATTTCTTTTATCGACTTTTTATTGTTTTTCAAAAAAAAAGACGAATTTTACATTCAAATACAGATTTAAAAAATATAAGGCGGTAGACTCTGAATTTTAATTTTATTTCGATGTGTATTGTTTAAGAATACTTTTAAATAAGGTCTGTTCATCTATACTTGTCACAAATTGTAAACAAACCGACGTCAATTACAAATCACGATTTTTCTCAAAAATCACACAATGTATGTTACCACAATTAGTTCACAATTCTGAATAGATCACACAAAGTTTCCCATCACTAATTTTATTGACATTTCTTACATACGCCATATTTGTTTACATGTTTGGACAAGTATAGATGAACAGACTATACAAAATTAGTCATATTAGTCACCTAGTTCTTTTTTAATTCACTCGCAAAGGTAAAACTTCATTTAAGTTTTACCTTTGCGAGTAGCTGTACATGTTATAGCTGTTTATAAGGCTACAAAAAAAAAACCAAAAGCGACCGGGATCTTCCAACTCCCTCATTAATTCTGCAGTCTATCCTCTTTCTAATGATGTGCCACATGCCATAAAAGTATTTTAACAACTTTGTGAATTCGCTAGAGTTGTGAATCGAGTCACCTAAGGCTAATATTCAAAATTATGATTTAAAAAGAAATCTCTTAAATGATACCTGTCAAACCTATAAATCTGCTATCTCATTCTTATGGTTAGGTGAATTCGTGTCTCATATCTGTATCTTTCGTGGGATTTACTTGAAATAAAAAAACAAAATTGCATTTTTAACATTTATTTAATCAGTGTTACAAATCTTGCTCAAATTGTTGGCTTCTGTTGCGAATGCAGGCCCGACACCTGTTTCGTATTTCAACAGTTGTTGTACGAAGTCGTATTTCCTCCTTAATAGTATTGAATGCCGCTTCTATGCGTTGGACTAATACCTCCCTAGTTGGAACCTCCGTGGCATATACCAACTCTTTGGCACGACCCAGACATAAAAGTCTAACGGAGTTAGATCTGAGGAACGTGGTGGCCATAGAATAGGGCCATCGCGTCCAATCCATGCATTGGGGAACACATTTTCGAGATATTCCCTCACAGTCAATCGCCAATGCGCGGGACAGCCGTCATTTTGAAATGCAATGGGCATACGTTCATTAAATACGGGCACATCGGTCACTAATTCGGGCAGGTCATTTTGTAGGAATTTCAGGTAGTCTTCGCCATTGAGATTATCGGGCAGGTAATGCGGTCCAATTACCTGATTCCCAATCACTCCTGCCCAAACGTTTACACTAAACCTTCTTTGAGAAGATTTCTGTCTTTTAACACGTGGGTTTTGCGTTTTCGTTGTCCAGTGGTGCAAATTTGTTAATTGAGGATCCCATCCTTGGTAATTTTGGATTCATCCGTCCACAGTATTCTTTTTAAAAAATCAGGATCATCCACACCCGTGTGTAAAAGAAACCGACAAAAAGCCACTCGTCTCTCAAAGTCGCCACCCTCAAGACCTGCAACAAACAAAAAACTCTTTTAAATTTCTCTTAGGCAACAAGTAATTGCACATGAAAGGACCCACTTTCTCCATGAATAAGAATTTTATGGAGAGAGGATGACACTTTCTCCATGAATAAGAATTTTATGGAGAGAGGATGGCATATAATACCAACTATATTTATTTACGTATATTTGAGCTGTATCCATTGCATATTGACCGAATTTTGAAGCATTTATTGCAATTCCAGATGACATTGTTTGTAGAATAATATATAGCCGTTTTATCAACTCTTCATCAACACCAGTAATATTGGCTGCACATTGGTAGTTTGAAAAAAATCTTCGCGGCAAAGTTCATTTCTAAATCTATCTTGCACATATATTTTTTCTTCTCTTCTTTGCTTGTTTTATTTTCAGGAGTTGTTGCTGACCATTAATCTAATCCAGGCATGAAGAGTGGAAAGGCCATATTGGAAAGCTTCTTCGTTTTCGGGTTTAGAAGAAACTTTGTTTAGGTCATTCATTTCTCTAGGTCTTGCTCCACATATAGTACACACAGAACTAGATGATGTATCTGTTAGTACTTGAGCAACTTTTCCATCAATCATAGTCAGCAATAATTCACATTTTACTTCAACAACCGTTTCATCTTTGCTAATCAGTGTTGGAGTAAGTTGATCAATCTGTTTCTTGATGTTATCAACAGTCTCTAGTCTGCTGTGGAGTTTCCTTGACAAATTTCATGGAAATAGGTCGGCAATAGCGAACAGAAGAGCACGTAGTATTTTGCCAGACTACAAGATTCGTTGATAGGTTAATTAGTTTTATAGGCACAAGAGAAGCAATGAATAAATTGGCATCTGATATTAGCTGGGTCTCACCTGGCAAGGCCTGTTTATATTCAGTTTGACCAGATGATCCGTCAC
Organism: Plusia festucae; assembly: GCA_950381575.1. NCBI lineage: Eukaryota > Metazoa > Arthropoda > Insecta > Lepidoptera > Noctuidae > Plusia > Plusia festucae. The sequence goes on from OX494442.1 coordinate 11,278,364, forward strand.
AACCCCATTTAACGTATAACTTCAGATTTCTGTACTCTGGTTTATATACCGAATTAATTTGAAGAATTCGTGCTATAGTATGATCTAAAAGATCTTGGAGATTAATAGAAGCTCCAATGTCATTAATTTCGATACTAGAACTTGGGGGATAGCACATTTTTTTAGCATCCAATATCACATTATATGACGGTAAGATAGATACATTTTTTTCAGATAAACGAGACCTTAACAATCCGTACTGTGATTTCGTTAAGTCCAAATCAATAAACATAGACAGAGCTTCGTCTTTTGAATAAGAAGTGATGGATTCCGTATCGTGTGTCATAGTCTTAAGAAGTTCCTTTTTATCTTTCTTAGGCAAAGTTCTTGCAATAGTCAGAATGGAAGCTTCATCTGATTCGCCGATAGACATTAAATGTTGAACACAAGCATTATGAACAAATTCAAAACCATGTTCTTGTATAAGATCCATATTTTTTCGTTTTTTTTTATTTTTCTGACGATTCTTCATATGACTTAATGGGTCGACCACGTTCACCTGAAGAAGTTGAAGGAATGTTTTCTTCAAATGTCACCTTGAATTCACCATCCAACCAAACACTGTTATTTTTTTCAAAGCGATCCTTTATTTTTCTCGCCTTTTCCCATCGATCCGTAAATTTTGATAGAAAATTTCTTTGAATACTTGCTCGAACTATGTCAGCTTTTTCTGATGACAATGTGAAAGTGTCCATCAGATGTTTTTAATTCCGCACTATTTGTGCCCGAATTTATGAAATAGTTACACAAAATCCTACGAACACAAACAAACTCACTCATTATGATAAATTAATGGTTAGGAATTTACCAATACTGATAACTGAAGTTACTTTGTGAATGTTAGGCTACGAATTTTAACTTGAATTTATATGATTTTCATTGCAGTGCAGTGTGCAATATGTTTCCGTGTTATCGTAGTTTTGATATCTTTTGCGGTTATTGAAAAAAATAAATCACTTACCTACCCACAATTAGAGCAATTGAACTATCATGTTTCTACTACTTGACTGATAATTTTTTATCGCGGTTTTAGTTATCAAACCTTTTTGCAAACCACAAGTGAGAATCAGGCCGAATGTGGAAGCGAACTTCATCCGGAATCGTCAATCACAGATGAACTGGCTGTTATACGCCTCACTACCGAAACCCAACAATGCTGTTAACATTGTTGTTATAGCGAAAGACTTAGATAAGATGATGGTAGCTTACCCGGCGGACTTAGAACAAGCCCAACCACTAACTAAACTGAGCAGACATTTTTTCCTCTGCTTAGAATCGAACCCGGAACCATGCCTAAGTCATTTGTGATCTTACCATTAGACCACAGACCTTCTCAGCCAATATTATTTTTATCGCATCCATTTTGAGATTATTATTACAAAATAATTAAATTGTACCCAAAATTTTGAATTTTACCTTCAGATATACTTTTGTGTTTAACAAAAAAAAAGGATTAAAAGGTGAACTTTTTTTTTGTTTATTTGTAAATTAGAGTAATCAAGTATTTTAATAAGCTAAATAACAGAGCAGCGGCAAACAGCGCTAAACTTTGAATCTCTATTTGAAAACTAAAATAAACTTAAACAGTAACGGGCACTTTAAAACGAAAATAACATCTTGCATATACACTCGAGAGCAATGAATCCGGGTCACTTAAAGAATGTTAAAAATCTCGGAAACTAAAAATGATAGGTTAATGCAATAAATTGTATTTAATAGACAATGTAATACTTCTTAAATGAAAGTAAAAAAAATATGAGTCACCATACATTTTATTAACACAAAATTACATAAAGAAAAAAACTGCTGATCTCTCCTTTAAACAAAAATAGGAAACATGAAATTTATGAACTTTATTACGATTTTCTTGAATTTTAATACTTCGTATTGCCTCCTCGTGCTTCCATTACTGCGTTTACGCGGTTTGGCATGCTGTACACCAAGTTCCTTATACGATTTTGGGGAATATTCTCCCATTCCACTGTGAGAGCAATTTTGAGCTCACGAAGCGTGATAGGGGGAGGATTTCGTTGTTTTACGCATCTGCCTAGCTCGTCCCAAGCATGCTCGATCGGGTTGATATCCGGGCTGCGCGCTGGCCACTCCATACGAGTAATGTTCATCTCTTGAAGGTAGTCATTCACAATCCTACCTGTATGAGGTCGGGCATTGTCATGCATAAATATAGCATCCTCACCTAAATTGACCATAAATGGACCAACGTGATCATTGAGGATTTCTTCCACATATCTTTCGCTAGTTAAAGAGCCGTTTTCTATGATCACCAGCTCTGTGCGACTTTCAGAAGAAATTCCGGCCCACACAAGTACAGACTCACCACCGTAGGCTACTTTTTCTTCGATGCATGCTTGCTTGAATCTTTCCCCTGGTCTTCGATACACTCTGTGTCTTCCATCGTGCTTGTAGAGCATAAATTTTGATTCGTCGGAGAACATAACTTTTGACCAATCTTCAATACTCCAATTTACGTGGCTCTGGGCATATCTTAGTCTTGAAATACGATGCCCAGGCTCCAGTTTAGGGCCGTTTGCAGGTCTAAGAAGCCGACGTCTTACTGTCCATGCACTTGGGTTACTTCCTCCGAGGAGTCGAAACTGATTTGTGAGTTCAGTTCCTGTGAGAAAGCGATTTCGAAGCATGGTGTTCACCAAGTATCGGTCTTCTCGTGCTGTGGTACACCTGGTTCTGCCCGTTCCTGGTCTGCGTAGGTTACAACCAGTTACTTCGTAACGTCGGAGAACTCTTTGTACTGTTGACAGCGACACACCGACAGTCCTGGCTGTATCGCGCTGACTCCGGCCGGTTTCCAGCATTGTAAGTATTCTGGTGCATTCTTCAGGCGTAAGCGACATAATTTCAGCTTGAATAATGAATATAGAGCACTATCAACATGGTTTATGTACCCACATAAATGACAGATTACAAACAAAAGCAAAACCAAATGCTGTAATTTCGTAGTTCCATCTTCGAAAGTGGCCCTTTTTCAAATTTGATTTTTTTATGATATAACTTTACAATAACTAAGAAGTTTTAATACCTTCATTTAAGGAGTATTACATTGTCTATTAAATACAATTTATTGCATTAACCTAGCATTTTTAGTTTCCGAGATTTTTAGGACTCTTTAAGTGACCCGGATTCATTGCTCTCGAGTGTATGTTCCATCACTTATAATAATTGGTTGCCTATTTTCACCTCCAAATAAACCATTTGGTATTAACAAATTCCTTTCAGAGATTTGTGTTCGGCTTATATTATTGATCCCTAAGTTATTTGGGACAAATACTCGCTGTATTATATCTCGAGCTTGACCCATTAACCTCATAAGGGTAGTGCGAGGTATATTTAAAAGTGTTGAGATCCTTTGATCACTATCACCCGTCCGTAATTTAATTAGATAGGCAGCAAGCGCTAATTTATTTTGGCGAATGTTTTGAATTTCTGGCAATTCTAAATAGAGTTGTCCAAATTGCTCTTTGCTCAACCCAACCCAATGTCGAAAAAGTTCATCTGTGATACTTTCAATATTAGAAAAATCAAGGATTAACTGTCGCTCATTTACAAATGTTGCAAAATCTTGGATATATTCTGCACTAAAACTATGAATGGGTGATTGGATATCAGCTAGAAGTTCCCAATTGTTACTGTATAAATGCAATGAGCAAATCCTACAGTTCTGTGGCACATAGAATTTGTAATCTACAAATAACTTTACCCTTAGCCATTTAGGAACAGCTAAACTTTGAGTAGAGTCACAATCAGGATAAAAACAAAACCTTTCAGTGGCTGACGCTCTGGTATACAAAGGCAAATTGATTGTTGTTCCATCGTGATGTCTTCCAGCCTCAGTGGAACGGACAGCAGCTCGATCTACTCGTTGCCAGCAGGTATGACAGATTTGATCGGATCCATGTAACTATAACAAAATAAATAAATATCAGAAGAGATAAAAAAAGAATTAAAACATGCTAACATTTTATAATATGTTTAAATGTTGCTGTGGGAAGAGAAGAGCCCCAGAGAGCCAATATCAAGCTTGTATAGTTTATGTTCCAGTTTCCCGCTTTATTGTAAATATGCTTAAATTGCAGTTTTTTAAATAATTATTTCAAATACTTACTTGACGGGGAGCTATCTGTTCCATCACAATATTCCTAATATGAGATTCTCTTTCCGTCTCAGTATGCAGCCTATGAGATCTTGTCCGTAACAAAGAGCATCTACAGTATACACAGATACTGCGACGATGACCACTGCTAGTTGTTGGTTCATGTATTATTTGCGTCCTCGAATGATGAAGAGCCGTAGTCCAGCAAGGATGACAAACTAAACTATCATCTTCAATCTAAACAAACCAAAAAATTGACATTGTTAGTGTTATCTATTAGCGTTTGAATATTATTCAAAATCATTTAGATTTAAAGGTACTTAATTAAAACTTACCAAACGAGGAGCAATCCAGTGTTGAACAATTAACCGCATATCCATTAGAACGAGACTATGTCTCCTTCTTTGAAGTAAATCGCTTCCACAATTCAAACATCGCTGCGTTATCACTTCATTCGTTAACAGATCACCGTGAGGTAACACGGGATCTATGTCCACATTCAAGCCGGGGTTTTCATTAGAGCGAGGTTCGGTGTCCGTAGAAGTGCCGGGGTCGTCAAGAAGGGAAGAATCGGAATCCATTTAAAAAAAACCAAAGAAGTCGCTATAAAACTTACGAAAATAACACTCACGATGCAAAGAAACAAAGCGAATGATAACTGTAATTTTGACAAATTGACATAACATTCTTTAAGCATGGTGTTGCCAAGTAAAAAAATCGATATTTATTAGTTCTCCAGAAATAATGGATTAAATGTTTGTTTATAATGTCTTATGTCGTAAATCATTTACTGGCCTTTTTATTATGTGATTTAATGAAAACTATGTTAAAATACAGTGAAAAGATTGAACTGTTTTTAAATTGAATTGAATTTGTTGTAGATTGGAGTTTTGGTTTAGCAACACTGAAACCAAATCCAAAGCCAATTCATGCGAAGCATCAATTAAGATCCTAAAAAAATCTGTTTTTATAATGCTAATTGACACAAAGTTATTTGCATCAGATACTTACTAAAATATACACACATCAAAAGTGTCTAGGGATCAACATATATTTTTGCAATAACTTTTCTCCTGATTGATATTAATTAAAATTTTCTTTAAGGATTCATCGAATAAAGTGTTTTCGTTTGTCACAGTAACGATAAACCAAGTCACCTTTGCATTAATAAAGAAATTTGCCATTTTCCTAATAAAGGGATTTTTGACATTTGAACCACTAACACAAAAGTTCGAAAAAAAGACTGAAATAACAGTTTTCTTTAAAATTTTATTGGGTAACTTAAACAATTAATAATCCGTGTTTCTACCGCGAACACTAACAACACAAGAACATCGGTTTGGCATACTCAAAATGAGTTCATCCAAATCACGCTGTGGAATGGCCGCCCATGTTCGTTGCAACAACAAAAAAAGGTCTTCTTGCGACTGGATACCCTCCATATTCGGCTGAGCTCTTCTCTGTAGCATATCCCATGCATGCTCAATCGGGTTCAAGTCTGGCGACTGAGCAGGCCAGGGCAGGACATTGATGTCAGCTGCGGCGAGAGTCTGTCTTACAACTCTTGCGGTGTGCGGTCGTGCATTATCATGCATTAACTGAAATAAGGGACCGATTTGCACTTGTAGAGGAACGATGACGTCTGATACAATCGTCTCAGCATAAATTTGAGCGTTGAGGTTGCTTCTGATCCAAATCAACTCAGTTCTTCCGCCGATCCAAATACCCGCCCATACCATGATGGTTCCACCACTATAAGGATGGACTTCCTGGCAGGATTTTAATCGCTGTTGGCGTCCAGGGGTTCTCCAGTGTCGTATACGTCTTGTATCCGGTCTCATACCAAAACGAGACTCATCAGAAAAGCACACGAAACGCCATTGTTCTTCTGCCCAATTTCTGTGTTCAAGAGCCCATTGATATCGAATCCTACGATTGTGCATTGCTATAGGTGGTACCCGTAGCGGTCTTCGGGAATGAAGGTTCACTTCATGCAAGCGGTTTCTGACTGTTTGGTCGCTAATTAAGTTCCCTGAAGAGTGATGAAGCCTCACGGCTAACATCATGGCGGTTATTGTTGGAGCTCTTCGAGTTAAGATTTGAATGTATCGGTCTTGTCTCCGTGTGGTGCAGCGATACCGTCCTCCATGGCGCTCAGCCACGGTACCAGTGCTTCGGTAACATGTCCAAAGTCGACTGATAACACTCTGACTTGTATTCAGAGCTAAAGCCACAGTACGTTGCCGGGAACCAGCTTCTATCATTCCCACGGCTCTGAGCATTTCTTCCCTGCTTAAATGACGTCGCCGCTCCATAATAACGTTGGTTTTAATCAGTAGTAGGGAAACAGTAGCACTAATAATGTCTTCAATGCGTTATATGTTTTTATAGGGAAAATATTGACAGCTGATTTTCATCTTTTACTCGAATTTGATTCACAGTTCCTGATTCGAATTATGAAATGCACCAAAAAGGATCCATATAAATTTATAAAATCATAAATTTATTACAAAGCCACATCTCAATCTCAAGAAATCCGCATAAAAATGCTTGATCCCTAGACACTTTTGATGTGTGTAATAAAAAATATTGGTAAATTATATTTTTGCAGAGCATCGTGTTTAAAAATGGCCCATTTTGGACATTGCCCTTTAATCACGCATCCGCATTCATTAAATAAAAAGAATCAGACTTAATTTACTTATACTTAATCAAAGACAAATGATTATACTTTTCAATGGTAAGTGGCGCATTACTGTGGCTTATGGGGATCATGAAAGAATAATAATAAAAAAATGTAATCTACCTAGTATGAAAACTTAACTTATAACTTGTGGTTTTAGGGAGGAGAAAATAAAATACATTTTTTTTTAAATGTTTATTCAGCTCCATCAATGTCTAAAATTACATTGTCCAAGAAAGCCGCAGGTGTATCAATATTTTCTTGATGTCTGGCCCAGGATAAAAAGTATACTATGCTCACAATATGGGCACAACTTCCTATAGTGCGGCGGCCGTGAATGCATGAGCAGTAGTATCCCTCGATACTCTCTCGACCATGTCGTGTTGGATTCACCAAAACATAAGTATAATATTGTTTACTCCTGACATGTCGAGACTGTATTCTCCCTCTAATTAATATTTTGTTGTCAACCAACGTGCGGTGTCTGTATACTTCTACAGTCTTATTCATAAAAAGTTAAAATAGGTTTATTAGCTTGCTATAATGAGAATCCCGAAAAGCATTATTCATAAACGTTCAATATCGCTAAAAAGCTTTTTAAGTATTCAATAGCGGCTTTGTAACTTAAAACAGGGTCGACCCGTCTATAAACCTTTAATAAACAGAAATATGGCCGACAAATGTATACAACAGCTGTTTTCGCGTCCGAACCGTCTAATGGTTAGTTGGTTGAAGTTAAGTGTTATTTGCAAGGAGCTGGGAAGTAGATATTAAAAAAAATCATGTAATCGTGTTTTCACCAAATCCATCAATAAATTCTATGGAAATAAAATAGTCCATCAATTTATCAACGAAAATAAATGTAAATAAACACTTGTGCACCTTAACGAATATTGTTGAACTAACCATAACTTCCTCCAGCCAATTTTCGCTTCTTTGCCTTTTCTTTATATTTTTTTGGTTTTCCATTAATTATTGTAGTACTCACAAGAAAAAATACAAAGAAATCCAATTTTCTTCAAAACATAAACACGTGAACGAAACACAAGAAAGCTTCCAAATGTCACAAGAGACGTTGTCAAACTTTTTTTTTTTGCGTTTTTTGGCCATTTAATCTATGGATTCATCAGAACGACAACTTAATCACGTTAAAACGTGTTATAACGTGCTATAACGACATCTTTACTATGACGGGTTTATGGAACGTTTATGAATAGACAATTTATAAAAGGTTTATTAGTTCTAATGAGCATTTTAACTAATGAGTGTTTAAAACCTATTATAAGGGATTTTTATGAATAAGACTGCTAATGTGTACAGACCATTTGGTCGCATGTGCTCGTGGCAGTAAGATCTGGCTAATCTCAAGTGATAACTCCCCAATGTAAACTAAGTCAATTCTTCATATGTAAGTTGAGGAAAATCACCGAAAGATGGATCATTACCATCAATAGGCACGAAGGCTACTCTTTGCCTATTCATATTATTTTCTTGTACATATTGTGCCAATTCATTCTCTCTATTTATATTCTCATTTATAACATTTATAAATTGCTCTACGTACACGCTATCTTCGTAAGGACGTCGGGTTGCATTAATTAGTGCAGCAGTAATCCTAAAGTCCGTCATCATATTAGGCAACGCAAGATTAAAATAAGTAAGCCGAAATATTTTAAAATCTTTTTTAAATCGGCCATTTATGGTTTCTACTGGCCATCGGACCATTGTTATCAATCTCGATTTGTTGGCTCGGCCGTTGATAATTGTTCTCCTCTGGGTCTGCTAGGTGGCATGTGTGGATTATAACCACAACCTTCGATTGTTGAAATAGAATCCCGAAATCCGCGGTCCAATATAAATACATCATTAGACCTTAGAAACCAATGCCAATCTGAGTTTTCTTGCATGATACTGCGCATTATTGTAGCATCTGAGGTTGTTGCTGCATATGGGCCTATGACATCAACTATATAGCCATCTGTGCACAATATCAAAAATGGTTTGACTAAATTCCGGAATTTATGTAGACTATATGTTATTCTTTGAAATAAAAAGTTAGCGCTCTTTTGCACATGAAGATATGTGCCGTCAAATACAAGAATTCCTGCGTCATGGTTGCCTCCAAAAATATGAGCTGGAATAGTAAGGTTTCTGGAAACAAACTCTTCTCGAGTTATGTGATCTATGCCAAGAAAATGTGGAACAAAATCATCAGTTAAACATGTTCTAGCTATAGCAAGTTTTCTCTCTAACGTACTTTTCGATATTTTGAATTTTGTAGCTAATCGTCTGTCCGGTTCACCAGTTCTTATTTTAGTCAAGTATATGCCTAAAGCGGTTGCAGGCTTATCCGTTCTGGTACGTAGAGATGGAGTTAGTTAAAACCATGTTGAACTGAACTTTCGTAACTCCAGTCCAAAAATGCAGTTCACCGTCATCGATCTCTTCAGTATGTTCGAAATCTAATTGATGACTTCGTTCTAACCCCCATTTAAACAATTCGAACATGTCTAATACATGAACATTATTAAAATCCAGCAATGGCGTCTGAGCACTTAACTCCTCCCAATCATTTCGCACCAGGTGCGGGTGACAAACGCGAGCAAGTTGAGGTATATAATATTTATTCGTATTAAGCAAGTAGAACCTTATATACGTGGGCACAGATGACTAGGCGTATTCCTGCAGCTGTTAAATATACACCTTCTTGCGGTATTGGAGGCACGTGAATATCCTTGTAAGGACATGAAACCAGGTCTTACGTCTTGGCCGTCGTTGTATACTTCCTGTTCTCCTTGCTGGTTTGATGGACCTTGATCATGATCTTGTTGGTTTGGCTGGTCTTCAGGTTGTTCGGGTGGTTGATCTTGAACCTGTTGATCTCGCTGACGGTGCACATCACGACTCAGTCTGACCCAGCATGCATGGCAAATTGATCTTGAGCCATCAAATGGAAGCTGAAAATGTCGAAATAATAATTAACATTAATCACCGAGGAAAAAATATTAAGTACAATACGAAAAATGGTGGAGTATACTGGTCTGAAAATGCCTAAATTCATTTTAAAATCCAGACAATTCTTACACGACTTTTAGGAAAAAAGTAGATAGGTACCCTTCTAACAGCACTCTCATTTAAAAAGAAATCTGAACACCGTAAAAGATACTTATTATTCTAAAATACTGTGTGCAGTTTGTAACAAAGAGAATATAAACAATTTGGGCGTCTTTAAACTAGTACACAATGGGTGTTTTCCAATAACAGAGCTGAGAGCATAATGCGACTCAGTGGCGTACAATGCCGAAGTGAGCGCTGGATTGTACGAAGCGTTGCTGTAGTTGAAACATCGACGTTGAGCATTATTCCATTAATGCGCTCTTAACTTGTAATAATAATAATTGGAAAACAGCCAATATGTTTCGCGTTGTAGTTTATATTATAATATTGTGCAAATATATAAATAAATTGTTTATACTTTTAGACAATAAGTTTAAAGCGCAGAAACTTACCTCGTGTGGTATTATTTCTTGTAGTAATAACACGGCGTGTTCCCGATATATTTCGAGAAAAATTCCAGTAAGAGGGTGATTTCTGCGACGTAACACCGATCGGTTACACGCTACACAGCTATTAAGTCTTTCCATGTCAACAAAATCCAAATCGAGAAGCAAACAATCACTCAAGTAAACACGCCAAAGTAGTTAATTGTATCGGAATAATATAGAAACACGGAAAATGCACAGATCACAACGACGAATGACGAAGGACTGCGAAGGGCGAGGTCAGGAGTGCAATTCACTAACGTAAAACATCTTTACAACTAAGAAATCATCGTTGAAACATCTGATGAAAGCAGATCGGTATTCTTTAGTTAAAACTGCGCGATGTTAGCGCCTCAACGATGTCGGCGGCGCGACATAGAACTAAATTATGGTTCCGAATGTATGAAAAACGGTATTCAGATACACATTTCATCCTCGCCTTCAACGACAACGACGCCTTCGCCTTCGATTTTAACTGTCAAACCGTAAAGCTTGTAGATTGTAGATGTTTCCTTGGTTGTAGGACTCGTAGGCGATTAAAATGTAAGTAAAAAATTTACTTTTTAAATAAAATGCCTATTTTTTACTGAGTAGATACTTTTATAAATCATATAAATCAAACCATATGGCTATTTGTTTAAGTGACATACTTAAATAATGTTTTTAAATTGTTGAATTTATGAAAAGTTCAAAATGCCTAGAACCCTTAGTTGTGTTGATGTTACCTTGTATCAATGGTTCGGCCCAACCCAACTACAGTATTGTAGAAAAGGGTATCATGGACCATGGTCGAAATGCTGTTATTGTATTTATGTGCTTCAAACCATATTTTAATCTTTTATTTTTGCCTTTTAACAAGAACAACAGAGACAAGGATCGAGGGTGATACGGTCACTACAACAAGGAAGCAAGAACTCTATCAGTGATTTGGACAGTGGTCGTCTAGCTAGAGGTTGTCTAATTAGACTGTGGCGTGGACGGACAAAATAGTTAATACTTACTTGTAATTAACCCATTAACGCCCAAAATGAAACTACACATAAAAAATATAATCACTTGTTATTTATTGCATGAATACAGACTAATTATGAGGTAGGAAAAGAAAAATTGTTTTTTTTTATTTTTTTTTAGGAACTGTAGGGGACACTCGTCCGGGTACAATGGGCGGATTAGGCATGAAATTGTCCAAAGCATGGTCGTTCCACACATAGTGTTTTGGTGCATATCTCACAGCGCCAACGAACGCGGTTATGGCAAACAACACATCGTAACGGGTTTTCTATGCGTTGCGGGTTGTGTCCGTTATTTTTTTGCACAAGGCCAGTTATCGCGGATGACGTAGGACGATTTTTTGTCTTGGTTTGACGAAGGTATGCTCTAACAATCGTACGTCTGAATAACAATTGATCCATGTAGGGTGTATCAGTAGTTTTGCTAATCAGGACATGCAGCCGCCAAGCGTTTGAAATCGCCATATCTAAGAGGTAGGTAAATATTACCCACCACCATTTTTTACCTTTTATGGCCACTCGGTAGAGACTAATGGATTGATCCATCTGATCTACTCCACCCATTCCTTTGTTATAATTAACAAATAATCTTGGAATATTCACATCCAATTTTTGTTTCTGTATAGTACCACCTTTTTACCTTCCCCAGTGGTTCCACAGCGTCAAAATTTGATCCCATCGTGACCACGTTATTGTCTTTCCAGCGCACAATTGTTATTTCGTTTTTGGTATCGAAACGATAGTCGTATTCCGCCCTTGGTTTCTTTTTCATAGTTTTTACATCAGTCACAGTACATCCTTTTGTTCTATTTTCTCGTACTGTTCCTGTGGCTCTGTACCCTAAGAGTCGCAAATCGTGAAGTAACTTATAATTGGTAAAAAAATTATCAAAGTATACGATGTGCTCTTTTGGGACTATCGGCATCTTTCCTAATAGGGATTTTACTACTCTCGAGCCCAACGGGTCTGTAGACACTTCTGTAGATTTTCCGCAATAGATGTCGAAAGTGTAGCAGTAGCCATCTGAACTTGTCGCAGCCCAATTTCGATAGCCAAATCGTACAGGTTTTCCCATTATATATTGCTTGGCGGGATGACGACCAAAATATTTTATCATAGATTCATCTATCGATAAGTTTTCGTGAAATACTCCCCACTGGCAAGAATTTGTTTGTATAAGATCGCAAAGCGGTCTCATTTTGAACATTTTGTCATTTGAACCTTCCGCTAGAGAATTGTCGACGAAATGTAGGTTTCTTTTGATGTCCAAAAACCTATTACGTGACATGCAATTGGCGATCAATGAAACGCCAAGATCTTCATCCAAACTCCAATAGGCACGTTCAGAAGGCAGTTCATGATATCCAGTCAAACATAAAATGGCCAGAAAAGTTCTCAATTCGGGCTTATCAATTTCAAAATTGTGTCTATTATGTTGCCCAGCATACTTCATGCTATTTTCCACAATCAAACTAATAACATTTTCATCAAATATCTTTTCAAATAACATCACAGGGCTGCAGTTTTTCAAAGACTCAACGAGGATTTCTCGTCGTCGCTGAATGGTATCAGTTACTTCATGGGTCATGCTGTAAATAGGCAAAGTTTTTCTCCATACAGGCTCGTTAGAATCTTGCCTTTTGGATCGCTTTGCAGGTCGTGTATGAGTGGACAACGGCTCATCATCACTATCATCCCAGTCTGAAACATCATGATCAGGATGCAGTGGAACTACCTCAACTGTACCAGGCACGTCTCTCGGGAAAGTTGTAGAAGCCAAGTCATCTTCATTGCCTTCTTCTTCATCACTAACAATAGCTGGCTCTGGTGGCAATAAAAAGACGTCGTACTGCGCATCATCATTTTCATCAGCTACTATAGATTCGAGGGCTTCTTCAAGTCTCGCATAGTTATTGTGACTCGTGAAGACACGACGATCAGTCATTGTAGTGTTTTTGAACCAACCTGTAAAATAAAACAAAAATATACACAAGCGCCCATTGTACACCAACAGGTACAGCACAAAACAATTATGTTTATTGCAATGTTATCCCAATAAATTGTTATTTTAACAATATAATATGTCAGTATAAAGCCTTCTTACACAAAACAGTCAAAAACAATCATGAATTTGTAATGATTAATAATAAAAATATAAAAAAATATCTTACCTTACCAACTTCGCTCACAAGTCGTAAAACAAAATGACATTTCGAACATAAATTTTCTACCTACAATTTTTTTTTTTATTCCGTAGACAGCTACAAGTCCACAGACTAAAAATAACAAAATCAATACCGTAGTACAACAAATAAACAAAACGCAATCACACATCAAATAGTTGTACACACGCGGGTACAGAGGGCGGTAATGGGTTAAAGTAAATACTAACAATAAACTTAAGATATTACTAATTCAGATTGTAAGACAGTTTGTTTTTTAATAATTATAGTGTATGTTATATATGTACTTAGTAATGTATATTGTTCATCATAAAATAAAGAAAGTGGATGTTTTTAAACTTCTTATATTATAATGTTTTACCTAAAGATATATAAAATAAAACATTTTTTTTACATACTAGGTACATTGTATTTTTATTTATTTATTAAATCTCTAATTTCACTACTTATTATATCTAGAGCCTAGGCCATAGCCTGATGGCTTACTTGTCGACTGATGCTTGTGCTCGGCGTTTTTCGATGGCTATAAAACGCTCTGTGTCCCTAACCATTTCAGAGCGACGTTGTGACGGAGGTGACCTTCTCAATAGTCGCCGGCGCGCTGCCGATTGACGCTGAGATAGCTGGTGAGTGCGTCGGCGACCGGGTAATGTCTCCCTGAGCACACGCTGAGAAGGAGCTGCAATTAACATATTGTACTTATTAGTTATTCTTAATTTATTAGCACATCGTGTCCCACTGCAGGGCAAAGGCCACCCTATCCTTTTTCCATTTGTCTATATCCTATATTATAGTTATACACGTCGGAGAGAACGGTAGCTCACAATCATCGTCAGATGGGTAATTATCAATTAAATTGTTCATTACTACTAGTCTATCACTTTGCTCGATTTGTTTTAACTTTCCATTGCAATTTTTTATGCTTTTATAATTGCAATTTAAAGCCTACCCAAAAGTTACAGTACATACCTGTATTTATTAATACTAATTTAGTAATAAAGAACATTCACAGGGGCTGTCAATGTAAAAGGATACTATACCGTAGAACGATATCTACTCAATGCAACAATATACACACACAAAACATAATATAATATAATTGCTAACCTTACACCACTGTTCCGATGTTTTCGTACACCCACTACATCTCTGTTCAGGGCTGTTGTTTTCCAGCTGATTTACTGAAGAAACTGCGTTGCGAGACACTAAAGAATAAAAAAATTGTTTACTTAATAGCAGTTCCAGAAACTGTGGTGTATATTTAAATATAAATATTACTGTGCACTTACTTTCGATAGGTTTGGAACCAAACTAAATAAAACAGAACAAGTAGAACGGCATTGGGTAGGGGTGCAGACTTTTTTTAAAGTTCACTTAGCCACTTATAACCACACGGAACTTTAAAATTTTGTATTTTGAAACAAAAACTTTTCAAGATAAGATAAAGTTGCTTGTTTTTATGTTTTGAAATATATAGGTAACCTAAAATTACAAATGTCAAAGATTTGAATTATTATTTTCCAAGTCAAAAATTATATAATTAATTAAATATTCTTTGCACAATAAATATTACGTGTTTTATACATACGTACTGTGCATTTGTATTAATTTAAAATGACGAAATAACTTAAAAATTGGTTAGTCGAGATTATCTCGATTATACTCTAGATTAAACTTAGCAACACTGTTAACATCGTACTCATCATCGTTGTTCAGAAGATCGTCGACGAGCCTAGGTAGCTTAGCGAATACGGTTTTTATCAACGTTGCTTTTAATAGCGATATTTACGATGAAACATCAGTGAACTCGTCGTTGTTAACATCTATGATGAGTGTGTTAAAGAATCGCATAGCAGGGAGGGGCCGCCGCGCCGCCGATGTTTTTCTACCTGCTGTGGGCATTATATTATTGCGTGAGCGCAACAAAGCTGGTTATCAACTCGGGTAAGACAGAGACAGCAATATACGTGTGTTATTACCTGACCGATCGAGTTTGCTTTATGTGTGATGATATTTTTATTTAACAAAACAATGGCAAAATAAGTTTGTTTCATTTTCAAGTCTAAACCACTGAACCGATTTTGATTAAATTGCCGTGTAGAGATATATTAGATTTGGAGTCGGACATGGTATACTTTTTATCCAAGTGACATGTTTCCATGGATAAAATAATTTACAGACAGGCGAAACCGCTGGTGCAGCTAATTATTATCCAATTTTTATTGGTCTGCTGCAAGATTTCTCCAACGAATTATTTTTTTCTTTTTACATATAATGAAAAGTGGGTTATGCCTGCATTATTTACCACCATTTTCGTTTTTGTACAAAAACATTTTTGAACCGGGTCGGATTATGGGCCATGACCTTTTTGGACAGCATAGTAGTACTTGCTGAACATGAATATAAAAGAAAATTATCATCATCAGAAATGAAATAAAACGGCACATCTGACGTCAAATAATGTCGTACAACTGACCAATGACACAGATTACTAAATAGTTACTTCGTAACAGATGCCTCACTCCCATACAAAAGCGTATCATGTATGGTGGATGGATGGATATTCAGTGTGAGTAATCCTCACACTGAATATCCCATATTGCAGGTCTCTTCTCCACTTCATCAATAAATAGTTCAGTGTCGAAACGATCCATGGCGAACTCACGAGCTGTGACGTACTAACCGCGCGGTATCCGCAACGCAACTGAACGCGAAGTAAAGACTCCATAGTAATAGAAACGCGCGGGAGCAGCGCGATTCTATTTTCTGGCGGTTGGGTTGCTGTAACCGCGCGGTTATGTCTGAACGATTTCTTAATAACTCATACAAATAAAAATCGCGCGATTTCCATGCGATTCTGTAATCTCGCGGTTTCCGCTGTGTCTGAACTAGCACTTAAACTCTGCTATTATTAAGTACTAATAATTTTAACTAAAAAAAAACCACTGTATTATTCAACTAGCTCTAAAGCTTCATCTATAAGTTCCATAGACTTTTTATTAGATGGTTTTCTTAAACTTGTTATGTAAGGGTCCGAAGTATACAAAAGTGTATGTGATCTTCATTTGTAGCGATTCTAGAGCATTTTCTAGCATGATGAAGTCTAAATCGTTTATAGTCTTTGTTCCTTGATTCCTGGGCATCTTCGGAAAGTTGTCCTAGGGGTAACACTGAATAATGCTGAATGACGCTTTCCCCGTCAATTAGGACTATATGGACAGATGATGGCAAATAATACCGCATATATTTATTGACATATCTTTGTCCTGTATCCAAAGCATACTGACCGAATTTTGTAGCATTAATAACTTTTTCCACTTGACATAACTTAAAGTAAAACAATATCGTTTTATCAATTCCTCGTCCACACCAGTAATTTCTGCACTGCACTAATAATTTTGAAAAAATCTTCTAGCTGTATTACCGTCATTGCTGTTACCAGTGCCTTGTTTAGGTTTATCGATATTTAAACCAAGTTCTACTCTGAACCTTTAAATTTTTCATCTCTGTTGGTCTTGCACCACAAATTGTGCATACAGCACCTGATGAAGTTTCTGACAAAACTTGAGCCACTTTCCGGTCAACCATGGTTAAAAATAATGTATGTTTAATTTCGCTACCTTCTCCATTTATATTGACTAAAGTTGGTATAAGAGCGTCCTTTTGAGCTTCAATTTAAGTAACTATACTTCTTGCCTTCTCAGGTGTCTCCTTTGAAAACTCTATTAAAATGGACCTACAAAATCTTACTGATGATGGAACATGGTTTTCCCACATAGTTTCATTTGTGTTAATATTTACAAGTTTCAGAGGCACTAATGAAGCTATAAATAAATTAGTGTCAGAAATTAACTCACTTTCTTCCGCTAAGACCTGCTTGTATTCACTTTGACCACTTGAACCATCACAGCCCCATTAAGAAAAAAGCATTAAATGTGTCTTGCCATCTTTGTATACACCATTGATTTGTAAAATTCTTGCAATGGTGTGATCCAGCAAGTCTTGAAGTTTCACCTTTGCTTTAATATTATTAATTTCTATGCTTGATCTTGGTGGGTAGCAATTTCCTTTAGCTTCCTGAATTGATTTGTATGATGGAAATAATAAGCAATTCTTCAAGATTAAGACTCCTCATGTTTCATACTGTGCCATATTAAGGTCCAACTCGATGAAAATACTGAGAGCTTCGTCTTTAGAGTACGCAGTTAAATGTGCCGGTTCATTGCTTCTTCGGTTTCCCCTTGAGATCTAAATCCCTGAAGATATGAATTTAGTATAAAATCAAGGCCACGCGTTTCAAGCAACTCCTTGTTTTTTCGCCGTTGTGTTCTATCGGAACTGTCTTCGTAGGTTTTCGAAGGGCGTCCTCGCTTTCCTGTCGATGTCAAAGGTTCGTTAAGTTAAAAAGTTAAGGTCAAAGGACGTCCAACCACGCGCTATTCTTGTTTAAAAATATTTGCTTATTTTTGCCAGATTTCGTGTAACGTTGACGAAAGTTTGTAATAAGATTTTTTTGTACACTTGCTACAATTAGCCATATTTTCCTGGGAAAAGTTCGTAAAATTATCCCGTATACAGGGTGTCCGGTAAATAATGAATAACCTTGAAACGGGTTTTAGTACAACTAACGACCATTCAGAAAAAAAATAGAAATAAAAAAAAACTAAGTTCGTCCAAAGATACGATTTTTTTAAAATAATAGCGATGTTTTTGTGACCTTATTTTACATTCTTGTACACCACGACCACAAATTAATGAATTCCATCGGTTTTTTAGTATTATAGTAATGCCCGATAACCGAACTGATAGATAGGCAATCAATAGCATGACTGCAATTACATGGCTTTAAAAAAAAACAACTTTAATTATTGTTTTACTGAAAAATTTGTGAAGAATGATCATTGTGACAATGTTTAAGCGACCGTAGTATAAAAAAATTGTATGGAAACACAAGTGGCCAATAATTTGGAAATAATGTGTGCTTAAAGCCGATTTCAAAATGGTACTATTCATCTTTATACCTAATCTAGTTAGTGAATTATTGCTATTTGTGTTCAAATAGCAAAGTTTGCAGGATTGGAATATTTATTAACCTGATCATTGGGGATTAATAAAAAACAAAATTTAATATTCAAAATAATTTATTTTACATAAATTTACAGTAAATGTTCGAACTGTTTTCCTCCCACTCTTATGCATGCTCTGCATCTTCGGATAAATGCTCTTCTGAGCAATCTTGTGTACCGTCGCTCGTTTATTTTCGATGCAGCTGCTCTGACACGACTGCGTAATTCGTCCAAAGACCGTATAGGCTTCCTGTACACTTCCTCTTTGAGGCAGCCCCAGAAAAAAAATCCAATGGATTCAAATCCGGTGAACGTGGAGGCCACAAAATTGGCCCTAGGCGCCCAATCCATCTGTTTGGATATCTAGTATTTAAATATGCACGAACCGTGCAGGACAGCCGTCATTTTGTAGCCAATAAGATTCCCTCAGCTCCTCGGAAACATTTTCTAATAAATTGGGGAGATCATTTTGAAGAAACTCCAAATAACTGCCCTGTTAAATTCCCTGGTAATTCAAAGGGGCCAATTATCATGCCATTTAATATTCCGGTTCAATAATTTATTTTAAATTGGTATTGTGACCTGTCATCACGCATCAAATGTGGATTTTCTAATTCCCAACTGTGTAAATTGTGCAAATTTAAATAGCCGTCTCTTTTCATCTTTGACTCGTCGCTCCACAGAATTTTATTAAAAAATTGCGGGTCTTCCATCTTTTCCAGCATTTGCCGGCAAAAACGCAGTCTCGTTTGATAATCTCTCGGTTGGAGAGTTTGCACGCGTGTGACGTGGTAAGGGTGGAATTTATTTTTCTTTAAAATATCGTACACGGTCGATTTTCCGATGCCTGTGCGACGAGCTATTGCTCGCGTAGACGTCGAAGGATCATTTTCAATCTCCTCAAGCACCACGTCTTCTATATCAGGACGAGCGATTCTCCCAGTGCTAGTACCACCGACACCACTACCCGGTAATCTTCCTTCGGAGAAACAGCCGTGGACTCTTATGAATACGCGGTAGTCTGGGTGGCGCGCATTAGGGTATCTCTCCCTATAAAGAGCTGCGGCTGCATTTGCGTTGCCTCTGCATTCTCCATAAATAAAATGCATGTTTGCATATTCTTGTGCCGTATACTGATGACGGGGCATTTTGATACACAAAACACAAAAGCCCACTTCAGTCCAGAAACAAGCCAAATTATCGCAAATATCACCAAACACAACAAGTTCAAATCAGTAAGCAAAACGAATAGTCCAGTAAAATAGCCAAGTAGTCGTTTTAACACTGATTCAAGTACTAAGGCGGGTCAATAAGTCCGTGACTTTTTGAATTTCTGACCTCTTAACTGAAAAAGCAACACTACTCCTGTCAACAGGCATCTGTCAGTTGATTCCTGTCAAAATTTAAACTTACTGCGTCAGTTAGTTTGTGTTTTACAGCTATCTTTATAAGACTACCCAGTAATTTGAGGAAAAAATGGAAAAAAGTGAATTTCGTGTGCTTATTAAGCATTATTTTTTGCGAAAAAAAACCATTACCGAGACCAAGGCTAAGCTTGATAAATACTATGGGGACTCTGCACCATCGATTTCAATGGTAAAAAAGTGGTTTACTGAATTTCGTTGTGGCCGTACAAGCACTGAAGATGCTGAACGTCCTGGACGCCCAGTTGAGGTCTCTTCACCCGAAACAATCGAAAAAATTCACGATATGGTGTTGGCCGACCGAAGATTGAAAGTGCAAGAGATTGTGGAAGCCGTAGGGATCTCGCATGGCTCAGTGGTTTCAATTTTGATTGATCACTTGGGCATGAGAAAGCTTTCCGCAAGATGGGTGCCGCGTTTGCTCACAGTCGACCACAAACGCAATCGTGTAACAACTTCACAGGAAGGTTTGGCGTTGTTTAATCGCAATATGGAGGAGTTTTTGCGCCGTTTTGTAACCGTGGACGAAACATGGATCCATCACAACACACCAGAGACCAAACAACAGTCAAAACAGTGGGTTTCTAAGGGTGAATCGGCGCCAAAGAAGGCCAAGGTGGGTTTGTCAGCCAATAAAGTTATGGCAACTGTTTTTTGGGATGCACGCGGGATAATCCACATTGACTACCTTCAAAAGGGAAGAACAATCAATGGAGAATATTATGCCAACTTATTGGACCGATTCAATGACGATTTGAAAAAAAAACCGACCTCATTTGGCCAAGAAAAAAGTTCTTTTCAACCAAAACAATGCAAGGGTGCATACATGTGCAGTTGCCATGGCAAAAATCCATGAATTGGGCTATGAATTGCTCCCTCATCCGCCCTATTCTCCAGATTTGGCTCCGAGTGACTACTTCTTGTTCCCAAACCTGAAGAAATGGCTTGGTGGAAAAAGATTTGACTCCAATGATGAAGTCATCTCGCAAACAAAGGCCTTTTTTAAGGACCTCGACAAATCATATTTTTTGAAAGGGATAAAAAAATTGGAGAAGCGTTGGACAAAGTGTATAGACCTCAAGGGAGACTACGTTGAAAAATAAAATGATTTATTTATCAAAAAATCCTGTGTTTTATTCCAAAAGTCACGGACTTATTGACCCGCCCTCGTAATTGCAAACGGAGACGTAATAAACACATGCGAAGTCGAGTGACGCACTAAGTCATCTGTACCGGTTTTTTTACATTTACTATCTTGCTCGCACTCATTCAAATCATATCCTCTTTGTCTACTGCGCAGGTAGCTAAGGTAGTAAGACGGTCGCACCACAATGTCAAACCCGTTTGGGGTTTAAACAATTTGTAAGGATTCGTTAAAAAAAACCGAACTTTAGGCGTAAGCCGGTTTAAAATAGGCTTTTCTTAATACAAGGTGTCTCAAAAGAAAGTTCACATTTAAATCTTTTTTTAAAAGAAAAGTCTTAGCTTTATTGAAAAAATGTTTATTTTATATTGAAGTACACTGTTTGCGAATTTATTTTAAAAAAAAATAACATCGTCCAAATGTAAACCGTTGCGCTCTCGGCATTCATTTAGTCGGGCACTAAAATTGCCTATGACAGCTCGGCAGGTAGTCTCCGTGATGGCTGCCATTTCATGACGGATATTTTCTTTTAATTGTGCCTGGGAAGTCGGTTTTTTAGCGTAAACTTTTGATTTGACATAACCCCACAGGAAAAAATCCATATTTGATGATTGACTACCTGTGTCAAGGAGAGCCCGAGCACGGAAAGAAATATTATTTACAGGATTTACAATTTCCACTATAGCTGTACATAATAGTACCTGACTTGCAGAGACTGTTGAAAGTGTTGTGGGTAAAGTATTTGAAGGTAAGTTATTATTATTTGTATTTGAACTACTAGTACTACAACCTACAGTAGAATCTTTATGCAACAAAGAGTTATGTTTCTTATTACAATATTTACAGGAACCTTTTAGAAAGCAATGTTTTGCAGTATGTCCACTACGCAAACAGTTGAGACATAATTTTAACTTTAAGACTGTGTCTATCCTCGCTTCAGTTGACATATCCTTAAACTTTGAACATGCATGCAAATGATGAATTTCATGACAAATATCACATGACCTTTTGTAAGAATTGTTGTGCCCTAGAAACTTGTGATTTATAATTATCATTCCTACTTATATTTTGAACTTGTGTTGTTTCTAGAACATCTGCCCTGTTACGCAAGAAATCATTAAATTGCTCTAAAGTAGGTAATTCTGATAACCCATTTTTGAATTCTTCCCACTTTCTACTAGTAGTGCTATCTAGCTTTGTGGCCACAAAATTAAAGCATCCCATTTATCTGTTGGCTGCCCCAAAGTATTTAGTGCTCTTAAGTTTTTAGAAACTAAATCAATCAGGAATCTTAAAGCTTTGTGAGATTCCCTCGTTATTGGTTCTATGCTAAATAATGATTTTAGGTGGTTATTATTCAGTAAATTTTTATTATTATATCTTTGGCAAATTAAATCCCACGCTACCTTATAATTGTTAGATGTGAATTCTATTGATCTGATAACTACTAGTGCTCCTCCTTCTAAGGATGACCTTAAATAATGAAACTTGCTTATGTTTGGAATATTGTCATTACTATTAATTAAACTGTCAAATGTATCTCTGAATTCGAGCCATTTAAGATAATTTCCATCAAATGTTGGCAATTTTATTGTTGGTAATTGAATTAAACTTATGGCTACCATTTACACTATTATATTCCGACTTAGGCCCTTGATGTTCAGTTTTTGAAACACTCGCTGAATCATTTATCTCTTGAGCTAATGCAAGACACTTATAGAACTGATCTTCAATTAATTCTCTCTCAGCTAACTGTTCGTCTAAATCTGAGCAATTCAATTCAATTTCAGTTTGTAAGGCATCAAATTACACAAAATGAAAAATGAAAAAAAAAATGAAAAATGTTATTTTATCTCAGACATTGCTTTCATAACATAAAATTGAGGCGGCCCCAGTAAGTTACCGAAGTACTTGTGTTGGGGCTGCCTCGCTTCTTCCCTTACATATCTAATATAACAAGTGTTTAGACCGTATTACAGGTGACAAATGAAAAATAAAATAAGTGATAAAACAAGCTAAAAATAAATAAGAAGAAAGTAGTAAATGCATATGTGTGTAAGTGTATGTGTTGTGTAGTGTTTGTGTGTGTGTATGTGAATGTGGTGTATGTGTGAATAAGTTTAGCTAATTCTAGTCAATTTTTTTTCAGTTTCGTCATAACTTATGGTGTTTAGCCATTTAACTGTAGTTTTTTTACACTCATACGACGGCAGGGGATATATATTTAATTTGAGGTTAATTTTATTATATATGTAGGCAGATTGAGTCTCATATTGACGTCTAGCAAAAACGGTTCGAATACCTGGGGAGCGGGCAACAATGTCTTTCCGTCTTCTCTTTTGTGTATCGGGGTCATAGGGGATTGATTTATGCAAAGTTAATGACACATTTAATATATATAATTTTCGAACTGACAGAAGGTTACTGATTTTATAAAGGTTGGTGTTGGAAATCTAGAAGTTTTGAAGTACATCACCTTAATCAGCAATCGTTGGGCTCTTTCAAGATCAAGGAATTTCATTTTTGAAGAGAGTTTGAAATTTCTCTATTTTTAAAACAATTTCTTTAGATTGCAAGCTACTAATTGGAGTATCTTTAGATATCTCTTGTAAATATATTTTGAATTTTGTAAGTTGGCCCTTGATGGCACTACGTTTTCTAATAGAAACTTGAAAGTCCAACTTTCACTCTCACTCATTTTGAACTATATTTATCCAATTAGGTACAAATTTAGTAAAACAATAAATTTCCCAACACTTTTAGAGGCAACAATGAATTTGGGTAGGCACAGTTACAATAGTTAGGAACTCAAAGCCGCTACTCACGGTAAACTTGAAGTTGTGACAGCACGAAGTAGGCAGCACTCACCAGGCACCTGCGCTGCGAATAGTAGACAGGCAGGTAGCTAGCAGATGGTTGAGTTGAGCGAAGCACATGCACATTCACCGCATCTGAAATAGTCGGCAAGCTTTGGTATAATAACTGTATTAATTGTTGCGCTAGTTAGGAATTTATTTTATTTGGCAATAGGCATGTAATTTGGTAAATAATTAGAACCAAAAAACCCTATTTGCAATATTAGTATGTGTTTGCGCCATTTTGTATTTTATTCATTCATTCACTCTTTTTACCGACAGGCGACAAGTCAAATAACGCTTGTCCAAGACACTAATAGCCATCTACCACCTTTTGTATATTTTGTGTCAAGAAATTATAGGGTTGAGACGATACAAGGTTTTATTTAACTCCTCAATCCTCAAAGCGTCCCTGAGACGCCACATTGGCGACCGTGACAGGACGGTTTTCGGAGAAAGAAACCCTAGCTTTGCTGAGTCACCGAGTAGGTGTCAGCAGGTCCAGCCTTCCAGGAAGAAATCACCGGGTAGCAGCCGGTCAATCAGCAGCGCCGCAGCCAGCTACACCACAAGGAGCATCTGAGATCACCGCCAGCCGTCCGCAGCTGCAGCGAAAACCTCAGCTAAGTGCCCTCCCTTCCTGTCCTAACCGAATCTAACGCCCGAAACTGTCCCCACTTGTGCGAATTTTCTAGTATAGTTAATTTGCTATATTATTTCTCATTTGTCAAAGCAATCTTTAAGACTAATCCTACCTATTTAGACTTCAAAGTCTAAGAGAATTCTTCAACTTTACGCCTCGTGAAAACATCTTTAAATTGCATAATTTCCGATCCCTCTTAACTATATTTGCAACATTGTTGCATCGATTAACTGCATTCATTTAGTGCGTGTACCCCGAACATAGGTGTGCGATAAGCCGTTCTATGACGTCGCCATATTGCAGTGATTTTGCATAAAAACGTGTTCGGTCAAGATATTAATTGATTGCCCGTAGTATCCAAAGTAATTTTATAAAAATACTACCTAAAAGGTGATAATCAGTGTTCCTAGTGTTGGATTTGTGTAAATTCTGAACAAAACTCAGTAAGTGTCCTTTATTTGCAATTTCTAACGTGATCTACTCGTACTCATCGATTTTTTGCGAACAATGTCGTTAAGTGAGGGAGCTAGTACTTCGTCCAAGGAATCCTATAAAGATCTTGTTTTAAAACGTAGTTCCGTTAAAGGCCGTTTAACTAAATTCAAAAATTACTTGGACAAAATTTCCTCACTTGACACATTGACTTCAATACAGAATAACGAGTTGACCATTAGAATAAATAAGCTGGAATTGCTTTCATCCGAATTTGATGCGTTGCAGAGTCAGTTAGAAGTGTTAAATCCCACCAGCCTAGTAAACGAAATTAATGAGCGGGACGTCATAGAACAAGATTTTATATTATACTTGGCCACGGCTCAGTCATTGCTAGAGCGGCATAATGACAAAGGTAAAAGCGCGTTTTGTTCACTAAATGATTCGACTAATTGCCAAGGCAGTCACTCTCATAGCCCGGGTCTCAAGTTGCCTCAACTACAAATAGCGAAATTTGATGGATCCTATTTTAAATGGTTAGAGTTTCATGATACATTTTCAACATTAATCCATCAAAACGATCATATAAAAACCATCCACAAGTTTCACTATTTGTTATCTTATTTACAAGGTGAGGCGGCTCGTGTTATTTCAAACATAGAAGTTTCTGAAGCGAATTACAACAACGCTTGGCAGTTATTATGTGAGCGATACAATAATAAAAGGCAGCTTATTAATTTTCACTTAACTGCACTTTTCAACATCGAGCCTGTTACTCGTGAGTCGGATACTTCGTTGCGTTATTTAGTGGACCATGTCACAAAGAACCTCCGCGCTTTAGCCAGTCTTGGACAGCCAACTAGTCATTGGGATACTCTTATAGTATTCTTAGTTTCCTCAAAACTAGATAGCCATACTATGATGAAATGGGAGGAGCTGAGAAACACGTTGGATGAATCACCTACTCTTTCCCAATTTAATAAGTTTTTAACCGACAGAGCTAACGTTTTAGAGTCTTTAAGCAACAGTAAGACCAATAAATTGAATAAAATCGGTCATTCAAATCCGCATTCAGCTTCTTCTTCTACTCGGCACACGAAATCATTCACCTGTTCCAATCAGGCTTCAACCAAAACTACTTCTGATGTAAATAATGATTGTTTTATTTGCAAGAAACATCATCGAATTTATGATTGTCCAATATTTCAGGCTAAGAGTGTCTCTGAGCGAATAGAAGAAGCTTCTGGTTTAAGATTGTGTCTCAACTGTCTTCGTCCCGGCCACCCTACTCGCGCATGTCGTCTGGGACCTTGCCGTGTGTGCAAGGGTCGGCACAACACGCTTCTGCACATTCCTAAGGTCTCTAGGGAGAACTCTGAACCCGAGGTAACAGATCAAACTTCTATTGTCGCATTTTCCAACCAGCAATCAAGTGAGGTCATGTTGTGTACAGCTTTGGTACAGGTTATTAATCCTAGAACTAATAAGGGAACAACTGTGCGCGCCCTGTTAGACTGCGGCAGTCAATCGTCCTTCATATCTGAAACGTTAAAGAAAAATCTTTCATTGATTTGTAATGCTACTAACATTCATGTTTTAGGTATAGGGAATCAATGTAACAACAATGTCTCTGAAAATTGTGCTGTGCAAGTACAATCAAACACAAGCAATTTTAATTTCAAGTTAACTTGTCTAGTGTTGAATCAGCTTACTGGTATACTTCCTAGAAAATCCATAAATTTACAAAACTTGAAGTTACCCGACAATATTGAACTAGCTGATAAAACCTGGTACAAACCTGCACCCGTAGATTTAATCCTGGGCGCCGACGTCTTCTGGGATATCCTAGGATCAAATATAATTAATTTGGGCAGGAACTTACCTTAACTTAGAAGCTCTCAGTTTGGTTGGTTGATTGCAGGTAACATTACACCAACCCATACAACCGTCTTCTCGCATACTGCAAACACCTACACTCATTGCAATTACACAACGAACACACACATTGCTACCCAGTCAAATCTCTCAGACATTCACAAGCAGATGACAAAATTTTGGGATTTGGAGGAATTGCCACAATCTCGTCTTTTAAGTAGCAATGAAAGGGCATGTGAGCAACATTTTTTAAAACACACGACGCGCCTTGACACCGGGCGATTTTGCGTTAAATTACCCTTAATTGACTCACTCGATTGTTTAGGTAATTCTTATAACACAGCTAGAAAACGTTTCTTAAATTTAGAGAAGCGTTTTAGACGTCAACCAGAAGTGAAGTCCCAATACGTAGACTTTATAAATGAGTACGCTAAACTGGGTCACCTGTCTAGACGTTGTCAACCAATTCCCGAACCTAATTATTATCTTTGCCATCACGCCGTATTTAAAGAGGGTAGCGAGTCAACGAAAATCCGTGTAGTTTTCGATGGATCTGCTCGTACATCGTCTGGTATGTCCATAAATGACCTTCAGTTGGTAGGCCCAGTCCTTCAGGATTCTTTGTTTTCAATTTTAGTTAGATCGCGGCAATACAAGTACCTTCTCACTGGGGACATTGAAAAAATGTACCGACAGATAGAAATTCATGAAGACGATCGCAAGGCTCATTTAATTTTATGGCGAGAAGACGAGTCGCAGCCTATTCAGACACTCCGTCTCAACACAGTGACGTATGGTTTTGCTAGCGCTAGTTTCCTCAGCACGCGTTGTCTCTGGCAACTGGGTGAAGAATGCACAGACGAACAGATAAAAACAATTATACAAAGAGACTTTCTTGTCGACGATTTACTTACTGGTGGTTCTACTGAGTCAGAAATATTACATCTACAACAGGCCGTGTCGAAGGTATTAGCTGCTGGTTGTTTTCCCTTACGCAAGTTTCGGTCAAACACACCTATCATACAACAGTTACCTTACACAAGCACTACAAACGATTTATACCTAAGTCAATCCACCAACGTTCTCGGATTAGGTTGGAACCCTACCGAAGACATCTATTACTTTCCTGTGAAGTCTGAAATATTGCAAACAATTCCAGTAGTAACGAAACGAACTATTTTATCAAGCTTATTTAAAATATTTGATCCAATCGGGTTATTGAGTCCGTGTATAATTAAACCAAAAATTTTAATTCAGCAATTATGGGCCAAAGGAAATGATTGGGATGAGCCGGCTCCCCTAGAAATATTAGCTCAATGGCGTACGTTTCAATCTAACCTAGACTCATTTTATCAATTAAAAATACCTAGGCTAGTTTTATGCGATTCACCTAGTTTTGTTGAACTCCATACCTTCAGTGACGCATCCCAGGTTGCTTACGGTACCTGTGCTTATTTACTATCGCGAAACGCAGTCGGAGACGTCACCGTTAGATTACTGTGCTCCAAGTCCAAGGTCACACCACTAAAACCTGTAACAATCCCACGGCTGGAGTTGTGTGCAGCCCTGCTCGCCGCGCGCCTGTCTCAATCAGTGCTAAACTCTCTGCGAATGGCCGTTCACAGTCGAGTACACTGGTCCGACTCCAACGTAGTCTTAGGATGGCTTCGTAACGACCCACGTTCGCTAAATACATTCGTCGCTAATCGCGTTACAGAGATAGCTGATCTAACAGATGTTTCATGCTGGCGTTACGTACCCACTACTCAAAACCCAGCAGACCTTATATCACGAGGTGTGGACCCCCAGGTCATACAAGGATTAGACCTGTGGTGGCACGGCCCTAGCTTCCTTAAGAAGCCAGAGTGCAATTGGCCTAAAATTAACGATTATTCGGTTGTAGATTTGCCTGAAGTAAAACTAAAGGATAAAATAAGTTTACACACATCTACTTTACAAGTAACCACAATAACCTTTGAAAACTATTCTAAATTCACTATAATACAACGAGCATTTGCTTACATTAAGAGATTTATTTTCAATTGCAAGAATTCTTTAAACAAAAGAACCGGTTTCTTATCTACTCTCGAACTAAATGAGTCATTCCGACACCTGTGCAAATTAGCGCAACAACAATTATTTCCCGATGAATGCAAGGCATTTTATAACAAAAAACTGTTGCACTCTAAATCTAAGCTCGTGCCTTTAAATCCCTACTTAGATGGCGAGGGGCTGATACGTGTCGGTGGCCGTCTTGAAGCGGCAGCGTGCAGTTTCGATCGTAAACACCCAGTTTTGCTACACTCGTCGCATCATTTTACAAAATTAATTTTCGCATTTGAGCATATACGTCAGATGCACGCCGGACCGCAGCTATTACTAGCGACGGTGCGTGAGTACGTATGGCCGCTGGATGGGAGGCGCGGCGCTCGGCGCGCTGTGCGCATGTGTGTTATTTGCCGGCGTTTGCGTCCGCGCTCACTGCGCCCAATGATGGGCAACCTTCCCTCCCAACGTGTTACTCCAGACTTCCCATTTTTGTCCGCGGCTTTAGATATGGCAGGTCCGTTCGCCGTTCTAAATAGAAAAGGACGTGGCGCCACGACTATCAAGTACTACCTAGCTATATTCGTGTGCATGCGCTACAAGTGTGTACACATTGAAGCAGTTAGCGAGCTCACTAAGACGGCATTTTTGCTATCACTGCGACGATTTATATCTCGTAGAGGTAAACCCGTGGAGATTTTTTGTGACAACGGTCGTAACTTTGTAGCCGCCGCCAAGGAGTTAGGTGCGTTTATTAAAACAAACTCCACTTCCATCTCTGACTCTGCGGCACAAGATGGCATAAATTTTGTTTTTTCTCCGGCGTATAGCCCTCACTTCAATGGACTAGCTGAAGCAGGTGTAAAATCCTGTAAATATCATATGAAACGCGTATTAGGTAATACTAATCTTACTCAAGAAGAATTTTCCACTCTTCTCGCGCAAGTGGAGGCTATCCTCAATAGCCGCCCCTTGCACCCACTTTCCTCCTCTCCTGACGACCTTTCTTTCCTATCTCCAGGGCACTTCCTGATCGGTCGACCGCTCACCGCACTGCCAACACCGACGGCTCCAGACTGCGTTGACGACCCCTGCCCTCTGCAGCGCTACGCCCGACTCGAGCAAATTCGTCGGCACTTCTGGCAGCGCTGGCAGAAGGAATACATCAGCGAGATGCAGGCGCGCACCAAATGGCGCCAGAATCATGACACCCTCAACGTGGGGGACTTAGTCCTTATCGAGGAGGACAACGTGCCACCGCTCTCATGGCGCCTCGGCCGAGTCGCTCGCCTCTTCCCTGGGCCAGATGGCCTGTGCCGTGTGGCCGACGTCAACACCGTCCGTGGATGCATGCGAAGAGCTTTGACACGCCTCTGCCCTTTGCCGTTTGTTCCCAATATTTTGTAGACCCTAGGCGTTGCTATGCCACAATCTTTGCACTGCGTCCAATCGCCGTTGGTGTTCATCCACCACGGTTTGCCTGTATTCCACAATACGCAACCGGGGTTTGTGCACGAAGCCAGTAAAGCTTCCTGCAACGACCTCGATTGTATATCACCGGGATATACACCTGGTGTGTTGGTGCTATCTATGAGGGAACTAATTTGATCACTTAGGACCTCAATTTCCATGGTGTTGTTGCTCACTATAGATGACATTTTGTAGCTCGACTTGCTCAACTCGCCTATATCTCTCGAATTCTTGATTACACTTTTATTGACGTTCTTTATTTCAGCCTTTATTGTGTTATGTATGACATCATTTTTACCCCTCTCAGATACTATGGTGTTATTTAGTTTTGATACCAACGACTTGATATCAGCTTGTTTCTGTGCTTCCGCAGGTTTCGTCCTGATAGTATTTAAACCGTCTTTTGTTCTATTTACCTGCCAATACGAGTCCAAGCCCAACCAAATATGATCTAGTGGCTGTGTGGTGTCGCCGATTATTGCTCTAGATACCGGGTCGAAAGCCACCGGTCTGCTAATGCCGCCTATTTCGCTGTTCCAGCCTAATAGCAATGTCTCGTTTTTAGACAGACTGCACTCATCAGCCATCACTATTTCTCCTTCGTCGTCAAGGGCTATGTATTGTCCGTCAGAAAGCTTGTATCCATCTGTACCCCTACATATCCTGCCGCACTCAGCCTTGCCTATTATATAGATCAGCAGTATGGGCATTATTGTAGACAAGCTCGCTTTCTTCGGCTTGACTAATTTTTTATTTAATTCCTGCAGTCAAGAGTCCTATTATTGAATGCGGGTACGCTCCAGGTATTGTTGCGTTATTATACCACGTCTCCCAAGCTAATTCCATGTAGTAATTAGGGTCTACTGCCACGCCGGTTACTGCCACATCGTATCGTTTCTGCCCGTCAACGTGTATTGTGTCACTACCAGATATGGTGCATGTAAGTTTGACGTCTAAAGAAAATTCACCCCGCAGCAAGTAGTCCGTTCTACCACTGGCGTAGCACCACGATGGTGTAATCTTCACAACGCATTCTTTATCGACTTCTCCAGTTATTGTTACAATCGAGTAATCGAATGCGTGTTTTTCTCCTTGCTTAGCCACCTTTGACGCCAGGTTCATTATGTCTTCGCACAGGGTGGCTGACGACGCTTCTAGTTCTTGCTCGTGGTATATGTTCAGCCTTGCGCCAGGTGAGTTTACCCATATAACGACCGCTTCGGGATCGGTGTCTTCGACTACGTCGCTCGAACAATCTCTAAATCCGAAAGCCTCCGGTAGGAAGTTTTCACTCCTATATTCTAGCCTGGACCTTAGAGACGATCCGTCTGCGTAGGCTCTGTTTTCTTTAATCATTAGACACTCTGGTCTCGCCTGACTCATGTTAGACTCCATGCCATACCAGCCGCACAGATTCCTCACGGGCATTCTTTGCTTTCTGCAATAATGCTGTTTTCTGCAATGGGCGACCGTCCCTACTGGCTCTGTCTCTAGTATTTGAACTTCGGTCATCTTAAATATTCCGCCTGTTGCATAAGCGTCTTCGCCCACTTTTACCATATGTTCTTCTGACCTTCCTTCGTAGTTGTAAGTGACTAGTATCTCGCGCTCTCCTTGATTGCTCGGGCTGTCAAATAAATGGCATACGTCGTATCCCACGAAACAGTATTTTTCATACATTGCACCTACTCCTTGACATTTGGCGCAAGCTAGTGGCGACCAGACACACGAATTGTACATGTCCATCGCGTGGCACTTTGCAACTTCGAGATGTCCACACTGGCCTTGGCACACATTCTCACAGTTTGGTGCCGTATCAGTGCAATCCCACGTGAAACACGTAGTTTTGTGTCCTATTGTTGTCGGCAGGCTATAACTGTAATCATACTCACGCCTCTGTCTTATGGCAGTCATCGTTAGTGTGGCGTTGCCCATACGACGAGGCTATCCTCAATAGCCGCCCCTTGCACCCACTTTCCTCCTCTCCTGACGACCTTTCTTTCCTATCTCCAGGGCACTTCCTGATCGGTCGACCGCTCACCGCACTGCCAACACCGACGGCTCCAGACTGCGTTGACGACCCCTGCCCTCTGCAGCGCTACGCCCGACTCGAGCAAATTCGTCGGCACTTCTGGCAGCGCTGGCAGAAGGAATACATCAGCGAGATGCAGGCGCGCACCAAATGGCGCCAGAATCATGACACCCTCAACGTGGGGGACTTAGTCCTTATCGAGGAGGACAACGTGCCACCGCTCTCATGGCGCCTCGGCCGAGTCGCTCGCCTCTTCCCTGGGCCAGATGGCCTGTGCCGTGTGGCCGACGTCAACACCGTCCGTGGATGCATGCGAAGAGCTTTGACACGCCTCTGCCCTTTGCCGAAGCCGGAGGAGTCATAAACGAAGCCTCTTCGGTGACATAGACTTTAAAATGTTATTGAAATTCCTCTAGTGAGTCCTTTCAACGCGGGGAGGATGTTTGCGCCATTTTGTATTTTATTCATTCATTCACTCTTTTTACCGACAGGCGACAAGTCAAATAACGCTTGTCCAAGACACTAATAGCCATCTACCACCTTTTGTATATTTTGTGTCAAGAAATTATAGGGTTGAGACGATACAAGGTTTTATTTAACTCCTCAATCCTCAAAGCGTCCCTGAGACGCCACAGTATGCTTATAGTGCATTAGGCGTAGGTACACTATTAGTGTGTACAATAAAATACTTATTAGGTGCATTAAATTAGATGCTTTTCGATTAAAAACGCGTACACGTAGTTTAGGGTGCACGATTTAAATTAAATAAAGTCTAGGCTATGCAATTTCACACATGCGGCACAAAATAGACTCGCCCACTATAGCGTCGTAGGTTCTAGAAAGCGTGGCACAGAATGGACTCGCCCACTATCGCGTCTTAGGTTCGAAAGACATTTTGTCAAATATTTTACATAAAGGCAAGCTAATGAAAAAAAAGTAAGCCCGCTAGGCTATTCATTCACACAACACTAGGAATTTTGGAATGTACTAGAATAATGACATTTTGTACCAAGATATTTTACATGAAGGCAAGCAAATGAAAAAGAAAGTAAGTAAGCCCGCTAGGCTAGTAAGTATTAGCACAACAACAATTTGGAAGATAGAATTAAGTATTGGATAGGAACATTAGGAACCGGGAAACGGGCGACTTCCCTCGGGTCAGCAGACCGCTGTCCAATGCCGCCTGCTGTTCTGTTCTGCGTCGTCTCCGTACTGCCAGTGGAACTCGTGGTGGCACGGGGCGCGGTCCGCGCAGGCACCTTGGCTGCACCGTGCACGTGCTGCCTCCGTCTTTCCGTAGCCCGCTTCGCGCCTCTCGGCGTTGATTGTAGGTTATAGGTTTCATTGTGACGACGACGACGTGGCGTTATATAAAACTAGGTTAATTGCTGCGCGAAGTACGACGTGTGTACTCGACCAGTGCCGGTGGTGAAAGAGAGCGAGGAACGCGCCGGCGATGCGACGCGGCCAGCGGCCCTCGTCCCGCGCGCCCGCGTCCCCCTCACGCGCTGCATAGTGGGCTAGATCGCCGCGCCTGCACAGTGTGCACGTTAACAATCGATATTACACGAGTTTTTAAAAACAACTCTCTATACGACATGTCACATATTTTTTGTTGAATATTATGAAAACATGTCGTTAATAATTGTTTATTTTTAGGTAAGTATTTATACGGACCATCTGTCCAGTGACCGGTATAAATTATGTTTTTCATTGGCGTTATTATAAAACTTTCGAACCACTTTTCCAACCTGTTGAATTTTTCTTTTCTGTCTTTACGCCCTTGATTTTCATTATGTCCTTCTTTATTTGGGTTCTCAACGCTAGCATCATCTTGTAAGCAGGGGAGTCCGGACCAGAGATCACTGCGAGAGAACTGAAGTTTCGCTTCGTCCAATACTGATTCTTCTGTAACTTGACACAGTCTTTGAATGGGTAAAGCTCTAATTTCTATAGAATATACCCACGCTCTCCCGGCGATGTTATATTGATAAATGCGTCGTCGTCCTTTAAGGAAATAGTTTGTGAGATTTTTCCAGTACTCTGTACTAAGGAATGAGCTTGCGCAAAATTTGCGAGCATAGAGACGTAACCCTCTTCTGTAGTAATTTCCTCCTCGTTTTCTGACATTTCCTTCTCTGTTTCCACTAATTTTATTTTTGGCATCTTTGTCTTTTTCCTCGGTTGAATGTCTACGTCCGGTTCGCTCTCCTCTTCTACGCTTCCTTGACTCTCCATAAACAGAGTCCCTGTTTGATATGTCGTTTCCTTCCTCTTCAATGGTGGTTTCTCCTTCTGGAACGAAAACGTTTTTGTTCCAGCTATTATTTTCTTCTTCTTCATGTTGTTCTGTGGTATACTCTCGCAACTTTGGATGTGGATGCAACGGCATGTTGATCCTGCATAGGCACAGTCGTGGATGACATGCAAGTGTTTTTCATGTTGTGCGATGATGAATACTCCATTTCTTCCATTTCTTCTTGCTCCGCTCGACGTTTCGCCAACTCCATTATAGCGTCCGAATAATGGGTGAATAATTGTTCGTTCAAATCTTGATCCCAATCCATCGCTTGGAGTTTCCCATATGTCGTGGAGAATCCTTCGTCGCAAGCCCAATCCTCGAAACTCGCGAATCCAAGATTGGTTAATGTCATCTTGTTTTCTTTCAGGTAATTTATAAATTCCTTCATCACTCTCGAGATTCTCTGACCCACATGATAAAGAGTCATATTCTTGGTTTCTAGCGATTTTCGGTTTACGAGGGTAAGCCACGGCTTCATTGCTGGGGCCCGATTCCCGTAATTTACATAAAATATGTCACCGACTTTCCATTGGAAAGGTCATCACGGTCATTGTGCTTAAATTTGGTATTCTACTAATCATTAGTAGCAGAGTCCTCATAATGACTCAGAATGGTTTTACGGTGTTGCCAATTAAGTAATAATTTTTCCCCAATTTTTCGGTAGGTCCGAGTTGGCAACCCTGACTGGATAAATAAATGTTACTAAAAGTTTTTTTAATAAACAATAAAATATATTATTGATTGTTTTTAATAGGAAGCCGTCATGAAAGTCCAAACAATGTGTAAATTCTATTTAATAACTCTTAAATAACGATAAAATGATAAAATAAGCAGATTTTCGTGGATTTTGTGTCTATTGTCAAAAATAAAAACATACCATAGACTATACACACATTATAGGCTTGCAGTGACTAAAAAAAATATATATTAATTTCAATTTGCAAGTTGCACTTATAAAATAATAATAATTACATCTATTAAAATTAAATAATATTCGAAGAAACAATACAAACATTGTTAGTCACTTTTTGTTCTGTTGTTTGTTCCACAGATAATTATGTTTCAAATCAATATTATCAAACTTATGTTTGATGTTGTAAAAAGTGTTTTGCTTTAAGTAGAATCAGCATAATTGTATCTGTAACATTAAATAACATAGTAATAATAATAACTCTTATAAAGTGCGTAATTTTCGTTAAAATCTAGTAAATAACAATATAAAAATGGATAGAAGAGAAAAATTTTCGTTAAAATAGATATATTGTCTATGATAAAACTTGAACTATGGGCATAGACTAACTGAAGAGACATTAAAAAAATATCGAGATTCGAGGCTCGAGCGCGAAAGCGGAATTTTCTTTCACATCATTTGGAAAAGTTGGCAAGTTGTTTTAATTAAAATGTAAGTAATTAAGTATCAATGTTATACTTGCTTAATTAATATGGATTCTGTTGTGTACTTAAACCGTCGTACAAGGACTTATCTTTATGTTGTTTTGACTTCAGAAAATGGTTAGTGTTGGCCAGATTTGTGCCCTCATGGACTTTTTAGAGGGGCATCCTAACCTGGCGCGCGGTCACCTATCGCGCTCGAAGGAAGGCCGCAGTCTGTCGGCTAGGCTATGGACTGAGTGCGCGACAGTCCTTAATAGCCATTCGGCAGGCTGTGTGCAAAAAAATGCCGATCAATGGCGCACAGTAAGTACAAAATCTTAAACAATTTATTCTGTGAATTTTTCTAAGTTGAATGTCACTATAATGTTATTTATTTTATGTAATTTTTTTTTCAGTACTTCAATGAGTATAAAAGCAAGCTAATAAAGAAAATAAAATTAATGAAAGGAGAGCTAACAGCCACAGGTAAAAATGCTTTCCTTTTTTTTTCTATAAAGTAATTCAGAAGGATTCTCACTAAGAACAATTTATTACTCATGTCATGAAGGTGGGGGACCGGCGAAAAAGTGGGAGCTAACACCATACCAAGAACGCCTTTACACGCTTCTTGGAAAAGATGTTGGTGAACCACTCCCAGGAGTCCGCCAAAATCCCATCTCTGTAAGTAGTAAAATATTAACAGCACATTAATATTCACTTTCGAATAGGTATTTTGTCATCGCACATAAAAACTTTTCCTTTGCATCTGTATCTTTCTTTGCTTAAATATTCTAATGCATTTTAACAGACATTGCTAGAAGAGGAGGAGCAGCAATCCCCTAGCATAATCTCCAATTATGTTATGTGAGTGGCCTAATTTATTCAGCTTAAAAATATGTACTGATTACTGATGATTTAGTGCATTGAATTTTATTGTTTGTGATGTAATTTAGCTTTCTAATTACTGTAATTGGTTTCTCACACGACCATTGTAATTTTAATAAATAAATTGCTGTTTGTATTTTGTTGCATAGCTTTGATTAATATTTTTAAGTAGTTAGTATAAGTTGGTTATTGTTAAACAAATAAACTTACGGTTTATACCATACAAGTTATTATAGATAAGAAGTGTCAAAAGTTGTGGGGAGTAATTAGTGGTAAGGTAAAGAGTTGGTAGGGTAGTACTTACTGTCTTAATTATTTTTCTTAATTTTTAGATATCCTGCTAGCGATGAAGGGACAGTGGCAGAGTCGGAAGGGGTAAACTTGGAACCCTTACCAGAACGGTATTTGTCTATTTGTTATACAATGTTTGATTGGAAACTGAATTCGAAACACCAAAGATATAATAAAAAAATATTTCAGAACTTTAGAAGCGGAAGAACGCGGAAGCCGGACTCCGGTAGTGGAGCACACGACCGAGGTCCCGGAGCCACGGCGGCGGCGGCGGCGGCAGCGCCGTGAGCCTCGCACAGTCGTGGAAGCTGGTAGATACTTCTTCGCATAGTTACTTCAGTGACTTTTAGTTATTTTGTAACTTCTAATACTAATCTTTTTAATAGGCCAGCCGGACTCTGCTTTGCGCTCAGCTACCAACACGTTGGAAAACATGGAGAAGCTGAGCTCAGAAGCTACAAAACAACAAGCAGATGCCCTAAGGGAGCATGCACAGGCTGTGCGGGAGCACGCGGTCGCAATAAACAGGCTGGCCGCATCTTTAGAAATTATAGGGCGAAATATTTCTTCCATTTAGTTTTGTATTTCAGTAGTATTTATTTCATTATGTATGCAGCATATATATGCAGCAGTATGTATTTCATTTAGTATTTCAGTTTTGATATGATCATCAATTACTGCTCTTGTAATGCTACAAGTGCCTTAACTTTCGACTAACTTGTACTTGAAAAATATATTGTAAATGTGATTATCATCAGTGTGATGTTTCCAGAAGTCTAAGTAAAAATAAAAAGATACTTAAAATTTTATAGCTTTTTTTATTTATTATTTTTGCACTTTTCCAAAATGCCATTCTCATGGAGAAGAATCAAGTTACTCTTTTAAATATACAATTGTTAACAATGTTTAAAGATTAGACAGATTACACAAACAGAATACAATTAATAATATTCTACTCTCAGCTGCCAGGCACTAAGGAGTTATTTCATCTTCAACTTATCTTTGCGAACTGCAGTTGATGTTTTGGATGCAATTAACTCTTAATCTGGAAAAAACAGTATTTTTAATCTTTTGACGGTAATAATTGTTTTAATATATTGTTTTGCACTTTAATTATTCAAAAAGCATATGGAAGTTTACTACAAAAAAAATTGAAACCTTACTTGTGTCTGCCCAAAGCCTATTCACAAGAGCCTGCTGTAAAGCTCGTCCTCTTTGTAGGTCTAGGTTGACACGGCGGTTATGTGGATTCTGTGTATCCAACACAAGATCAGCTTCGGCTCTCAAGTTTTCTTCAATCTAGAAGAGATAAAATACTTATTAATGATAATAATATGCAAGAAATTAAAGAATCAAAATAAAAGGTTAATTTAATACCTGGTGCTGTTGCTGCCTTTCAGCATTGGTCTCCGCGGGTGTCAGAGGTATCAATGGGAGTCGACTTCTGTTTGCAATGTTGTGCAAAACACTACAAGCATTTACAATTTTTCCCGCTGTGATGGGATTGTAATGCAAAGTGCGTGCCACGAGCAAACATCTGAAAACACATATTAATTTATGTATCTCTTCAGTGATTTTTTTAACAGAGATATAAGAATATATTTATTCATTGTCTTACCTGAAACGTGCTTTTAACACCCCGATGCAGCGCTCCACTATGTTTCTCGTAGCTACATGTTTCATATAGTAGTGGTGCTCAGGAGTTCCTTCACTAGTATTTAAAATAGGTGTCATTAGGGTTGGCCTCAATGGATACCCACTATCACCTAAAACATAAATAAAATTTTATATTGATATAGTACCTACTTATCCAAATTTATTTTTTCAATCATATATAATTAAGTTTTGTTTAAATGTCTAACTCATTGAATGCTGTACTGTAGCTATCTGTGGAAACCTGTAATTGGCTTTATGTTTTCTATCCTTATTGATTTTTCACATTTTGTGTAGCTGTTGATTTTCCTTATTATAAATAAATAAATTACTTCATGCACGTTCTTAAAATGATGCAAGAAGGTGATCATGAAACTATCAGGATTAACCAAAACAATTCAAAAGGTTTTTTACACACCTAATAAAAAGATTTGCTCTCCATTTCTACTGAGCTCAGCTATGTGATGATTCAATGGATGGTTTTTCCATACCATTGAATCATGTGTAGACCCAGGGTTGCTTGGATCAACACATAAAATGTTCATATCTGCATCGCAAATCTATAAAAGAAATTTGATAGTGGATTATGACTGATAATTATGTTTTATTATAATTATGTATTTAAATTGTAAAATACTTACAATCATAACATTTAAAGAATGATAACCCTTTCGGTTATAGTAACGCTCCTCGTGAAGTAAGGGCCTTATAATTGCTACATGCGTACCATCTATGCAGCCTATAACACCAGGAATCCCATATTGATAAAATCTGCAAGATCATAGAAATAGTTTGAGTTAATATTAAATAAGTGAGACATTTAAATGTGGAAAACTAAATTCAAAAAATTACAAAAGTTACTATTATAGAAAGTACCTACTACTTACTTAGCCTTGATCATATTTCTTCTTTGACTGTCACTTGGCCACACAACATACTTCTTAAAAACATCGGGGTGGTTTAAGGCGGCTGTCACTTGTTTCACAGCCCTCGAAACCGTGGTCTGTGAAACGTGGAGTAAAAAACTCTGCCCAACTAAAGTTTGGTAGGAGCCGGTTGCATAGAAACCGAGCGCAATAAGTATCTGTAATATAGAAAAGTATTTAATGGAACACAAACCTAAATATCGATTGCAATATAACGAATGTATGAAACATAACGAACGTCTACATTAGTACCGTGGGTGTTCCACAAATATACGCAGTTATTAAATATGTTCACTAACCTTATTAGTAGGCGAGATAGCGTCGGTTCGTCGCTGAGGCATCAAATGTGGAGTTAAATCACTCACTAGTTGTGAAACTTGCTCTTTACCGAGGCGAAACGATTTAATAAATTCAATCTCAGTGAGATCGCGAAATGGATCAACACGGAGCCTCAAGTTGGCGCGAAATTGACGATGCTCAATAATTCGGCGTCGATGATCTTCAGCATTGGCTAAAACCAAAATGCGAAAACGCAAAGCAGCCGCGGAAGGTCTCATTTTGATCTTAGATCGGTTTAAAAACACTTAGAAGTAGTTCAAAGTACACGAACAATTAAGCAACGTTGACAAGAAAGGTGTGTCTGCATAATGGCCACTCAGTCGTGATTTTGTCATCCTAACGACCTGTCAAAACGCTGTCAAAAATTTGTAGAATACCAATTTAGGCCGTCAGAATGAAAAGTATCATTATGGGAAATGCCATTCGGTCAGAATGGCAAAATGACCTTGCAAAATGAATAAGAGAATACCAATTTTGCCAAATCTGTCAAAATTTTGATCATTAGCATGTCATCGGACTGTTATTACATTACGGGAATCGGGCCCCTGGTATCGTGACATCGCTTTGCCACGAATTTTCTAACCATTTCCACATAGGATGTTTCTTCATCAGCGTAATTTGTTTTTTCTTCTGTACTAATAACTGCTTGCCTTCTGTTTTTTTTTTTGGAGTTTCTGGTACATCCAACACATACTGGGTGTTCGGCAGTTCCTGAATATTTTCCGTCGTTTCCTCCCGACCCTCGTTCAAGGCCACAATCTTCACACAATCGTTTTCGTCGTTCAACGAAATCGGTGATAGGGGTCTGTCCATTTTTAAATATTAAAAATTCTTTTAAAGACTCAATGTTAACTTTTAAATGTTATCGCGTGCAACTACTGCGAGCAACAAAAGGTTTATATAACTTGAAAGTTCGTTGAACATTCAACATACACACCCCCCTCCACAACAACAACTGCGAACAATCGTGCGCGCAGCGCACATGATTATGTTCATGCTAGTTGTTGTTGTCGAGGGGGGTGTGTATGTTGAATAGATTAACATATGTTGTGCAACGAAATTGCAACTTTTTTTTCTTCTTTCATTATAATATTAAATTTCCTATCAAATAACATAATTTACAGACCTTCGGCAAATTTCATCAACTGTCAAAACTCTAATTGAAAGTATCATTAATGTACGCAAAAATGAAATGTCACGAGATAAATATTTCTTATAGTTTACATTGCTAGCTGCCTAGAACATAATCTTGAAAATAATACAAATTCAGATTGTTTTGTGATAGTTTAGGAATGATCGTGTTTAGATCATCTTTTTTATAAACCAGTACCGACCACATGCATAATATATTTATAATATAGTAGAGTTACTTCTTAGCTACAGTTTGAGGTAGAATACGAGAACCTACGCCGATTTTACAAAATGTATTTATGGCCAGCCTCTCTTAGGCACCTTCACATAGTGCGGTGCCACGAGAGTGAAAGAGAAAAAAAATACGCTTTGACTGCGCAAGAGTGAAACAAAATTTCTACCTGCTTTGTGTAACCATCCCAAGGGAATAGTGATTGTCAATTTGCACCACTGCTACTGGCCAGACAAAGGCCAAAATCAACACGTGGGCCAGGAAGACAAGCTCTTCGAATAGGTAAATCAAGTACCTATGTAATTTCGATCGATGATTTAATTTTTACCAACTTTACAGTATTAAATTTCGCGAAACATATCACTTTCCGGAAATGTTTCGTCAAAAATTTCCTACTTGGTAAAATTATCAATTAACTCTTAAAGTTAGTTTTTTTTTATAAGCAAATTACATACCACTAGCTGACCCGTGCCCACTTCGTTGGGCGGTAAACATTTTAACTTGTGATGAAATTATGAACGTGCTTCGGTCAGTACTGAGTGCTATGATTTATTTCCTGACTGCCAAAAGGAGGGTTTTGTTTTTATTGCATATGTATGTATGTACTTGCATGAAAAAATGGTGAAAGAAATGATTATGATTGAATAAATTATGTTAAATTTAAGTATTCAAAACTTCTTTGTATACTATATTAAATGTAATGCTATTATTTGGTACCAAAATATATTGTCTTTCAGGACTCCCAAACCAAGATAAGCCAACATATAACTGTCCATGGGAAAAACACTGCTTTCTCAGGCCAATGCCCAGCAGAGAGAACGTTTGACCCTGGGACTTATTTATAGTGAGGGCAAAAGAGATTTTTACGGGATACTGTAGCCTTTTAAATGGTATGGGTAAATCTGTCGGAATCATAGGTATCCGCGGAATATAAGCCAGTTGTCCCACTGCTGGCCCTGTGAGAATGGTCGCCACGATTATAATATTCTCCCGCAACTCTCTTATAAACACCCTTGTGCCATTACACATGTTGGGGGGGCTCAAGTTTCTTAATAGCATGATAGGAATGCCAACTTTTTACATAAGGTCATGAGGAGGTAAGCCAGAAAGGCTCAAAGAATTTAAAAATTCTTGAGGATAGTTCACTGTATCCACAATATTACACACCGTATCAATGGACTTATAGTGCTTTAAAATCAATTTATTTATTAAATCCCATTCACTGAATCGTTTCTAGGAGACACTATTGCCCTGGAACAAAGCCAATGATAATCACTTTCCAATAAATTTTCAAGACCGGGATAAATAGCGTCTATCAGATGTTCTAACCTATGCAATATGTGACCTAATCTATCGTCAAGTTTAATGTCATCGCTAGTACTGTAGATGCTGGGACAGCTAATTTTTCCTTCTCCAAGATTAAGTAGTTGATGTCGATAGTCGTCTTGGTCACAATGTCACTGCACTGGTAGCTCAGCAACTATAATCTTGTCAATTTCGTCAGGTTGTATTTTATTTTCAAGACAAAATAACATGTGACAGTGTGGTAAGCCCCGTTTTTGCCACTCGACACTGACCATATGGCATTTGACTTTTCCGATTTTTTTCTTTTATAAACAGTTTAATAAGGTTCTTCATTTTTAAATGGAAGACCCTCGCTATAATGTCATGTCGGTCGAAAGATCGTTGTACAGAAAAAAGTTCTTGCTTTATTTCTTCCCACTCGGAGTTGCAAGTGAAGGTAACAAATAAATCAGGCCTTCTTTAATTTCGCACGTATGTCATAGCGTCTTGCGTTTTTTCATGCATGTATCGTGGCGATCCCGTGAAAGATGAGGGCAAGATAACGTGTTGACCAATATTTTCAGCATTTACATTAGCATCTCTATTTAAAGCATCTCTTAAATGTATATAATCGTCAGCTCTTAACTTTTGTTGGTTTCGGGATATAAAATTAAATCTTTCCGATATCATTTTAGCCATAATGTCAACGCAGTATTGACTAAATAAATCTCGGTAATGATGTTCAGTATTGAAACGGTTATCTTTGACCATTAGTCTGTATGCATAGAACTGCATACAGGAAACTGTTTTTTTTTTGTGCAGAACCTTGTTGCTTTATAGTCAGAGCCATCTTCTCCTTTCACAAACATCAAAGGATACTGAAGGGGATCGTAAGCGCGATACAATTCGGACACTTTTTAACTGACCATCTTTACAATATTACAAAATTTACTTGTCTTCATCTACTAACAGGACGGCAACTTCGTTCATTGTAGGGGAAATGTATCTTCCTCGATGTTGATTTTGTGGTGTGCGATCGGCGTGAATTATTAATTTTAAATTGTTGAAGAAAGAGTTGCTTTTTAAATTGTATTTGAAACTGCGTATGTATTCGTTATGACTATTTAATATGGTCTGTAACTCGTTGATTAAATCGGTTTTTATAGTAGGGGGCCATGTTTGATCGCAAAGAAAGTTGGTCCGCATCAGAAATGAAATATATCTGTAAAAATTTCGGGCTTTGACCTGTTGTAGGAAGCAAACTACCAATTAAATGATAAATCTGACCCTCTATCTTAAAAGGTGGCATAAAGTTTCCTTCACGAATTTCTTTAGCACTGAACGAAGTAATTTGAAACAGTGTATGATACTTGCGTATGTTTTTTGAAAAGTGCACAGAATGTGGATGATCATAATTTAAGAGATCGTCCTTACACAGAATGTTCTAATGCGGTTCGTGAATGGACGGCGGCATTTTGCGATTTAGTAATTTTATATTATCTTCGAAATTATTTAAGCAATTG
Source organism: Plusia festucae (assembly GCA_950381575.1). NCBI lineage: Eukaryota > Metazoa > Arthropoda > Insecta > Lepidoptera > Noctuidae > Plusia > Plusia festucae. Next base: position 11,322,877 of record OX494442.1, read on the forward strand.
ACATACTGTTTAGGGAAAATCGTATCTCTATGATGTTCTTGTGATCATAATAATATTTTTTTCGATAAGGTTTAATATTTTGTAGCATAAAAAATCATCCAAAGTAAGTACGTCGAAAAATAGTTTATTTTAACACATAAAAGCTACTATATCTCCGAAAATATAATAGATAGAAATATGGTGTCGCTGACTTTATTGTAGAACTATTTAAAGCGGACCAGGTTGCCATACATTGTTTTCAATTATATACAACTATTAAGGCAGCGCATGCAAATAACTTTGATGTAAGAGTAATTTTTTCCGCCCGGCTAGACAAAAATTGAGATTGTTCGGCTACTATGCATGATATCTTTATAATTTATAGCCTATAGCACTCACGAATAATGTAGCTTTCTATCAGTGAAACCATTTTTAAAATTGGTTCATTACTTCCGAAGATTACCCATTATATACATACTTACAAACTTACAAACTTACAAACAAATTTTACCTCTTTATAATATTAGTATAGATTAGAAAGGTCACACACTAGGATATTTTGCTAGAATTGGAACTCCTCAATCACTTTTTGTTTTTATAATATTTTATATAATAATTTGGCATTTCAGATGCAACGAGCTCTCGTAAAATGTCCTCTGGTGACAAGGCTGGTGCAGGTAGACCAGCACGGTTACAAATATTGTGAAGCACACAACAGGCTATCACAATTTTCGCAACCATATCTGGATGGTAGTGTAGCACCCTGTGCACCAATAAACACCTGAAACGGCCTTTTAAAATACCAATAACTCTTTCCACAGTATTACGGGCTGTGGTATGGAGCTTATTATGGTGTGCTTCAGGGGTATTTTCTGAAGCATTCAGGATGGGTGTCATGAGATACGGTCTCTGTGAATAACCGGAATCACCTAAAACAAACAATCATTCTAAATATCTGTATAAGAATACATATTATGACTTCAAGTTATATTGGGATACTTATCCAATAAATACACTGTTTCGACAGCATTGTGCAATTGTTCTAAATAGGTTTTTATTAAAGAGTTATTAAAAATAAAACTATCATGTGATGCGCCTCCATATAAACTATCCACATGTAAAATATTCAAATCAACATCAGTTATCTAAAATGAAAAATAATTATACTAGGTACCTTATATACAGAATAAATTAACCTTTTAAAATGGGAATTTTAATTTGCAGACACCCATGCTTACCAGCAAAACATTTCTTGCATGGTATCCCTTTCTGAAAAAGTAACGTTCTTCATTTTCTTTACGCCTTATCATAGCCACTAATGTGCCATCTATGCAGCCAATGACTCATTCTAAACTTCTCATAAAATAATATAAACAATGTATTGTTTAACAATTAATAATTAAATCTATGTAACACATTTTCACTAAGTATTTCTTACTTTTCTTTTAGTTTCGCCTTTCTACTGCGTTTTGTGGAAATCTTAAGAATTTCTTCACAATATCCGGATGGCATAAAACGTTATTTATTTGGCGAAGAGACCGCGATATTGATGCTTGAGACATGAAGCTCCTCACATTCGTGCCAATTATTTTTTGGTAACTTCCATTTGCTAGGAATGATAGTGTTGATAGAATCTGAAATAAACAAGTACATAATCATCATCACCAATGCGTAGTTCTAAGCTTCGCAGTGAATTTGCTTCGCGTTGTTTTGCCAAAAGATCTAAATTGTGGGCTTCCCTCAGATATGCCAATAAAATAAACGAATTAACCATCTTCTTCGTCTTAGCGTTTCGATCAATGTGCAATGTGCAATGTGGCAATCTATAATACAACACATATGAGTTAGGCACCACAAGTAAGATATTGTTATATTTTCAGCAACTCTTCATTAAAATAACACTCATATTTAATGTAAAATGCTTTAAGTTACTTTTGAACCTTTGTTGCACAAGCACGATGAATAACATTTTTAAATTCAACATAGTTGTCTGAAGTTACTTTGTATAAAATGTTACGTAACACAAAATGAAATATTCAAATTAAATGAGAAGACATTCTGTTGTAAGTTCCGTTGATAACACGATTAATAATGTTGCGGAAAAGTTATCACAGAAGTTTTCGTTTCCAATCTTTTTTATATTCTTTGTATAAATCACTAGTACTATAATTAGATATCGGCTCCTGGTAAACTTTCGATGTAGATTTTCTACAGTAATGTGCTGGCAATTGTGGAAGTTTTTCTAAAAAATGCATTAGCCATCCGTGGACGTGTTATTCTTCGCACATCATTTCGTTCTTCTGTACTTTCTACCATTCCTGCATCAGATAGCTTAACACAATTAATTACCATCCACTCATTTAATCCTAATATAGTCAAAAACTAGTCAAAAACATTCCTTTGAATACTTTTAGAACATTATCAAACAGTTCGACTGCCACTTTGACGTCGGTCAGAATCAAATGAATTAGTTACGGGTTTCAGACAAATGCAAAACCCGCGTCTACCGCCACAGAAGCAGCTTAATTGCCGATGCATAATTATAATTAGACCGGCATCGACAGTTATGATCTGGTGTAGTTTCATGGTCAGCGGGACAGCTTTAAGATCTCTTGGAATGATTTTGTTCATATTCTTGATATCACTATCAGAGACTATGAAAAATTTAGGGCAGCTTTTTCAATGCTCAGATCAACTGTCAGATAGCGTTTATTTGACAGTTAACAAATTTTTACCAGTTAAAAATGTTAATATCATTAATTGAAAGTAAGATTGCAATTTTAATTAAACACGTGCAAGGGCTTGTCTAAGGCGCGTTTAACCTAAAAAAGACATTCCTTTGTGTCAGTTTCGTGTTGAATTTCTGTTGCGAGAAGGTTGCGAGTGTTGTAAAATTAATAGATCCGAAGTATGGATTTTAGCCTTGTTGATTCATTTGATTATATTGATATGGAAGATTTGGATTACATGGAAGCTTTTCGAGATACCCAGATAAACCGCACGCGAATCAATCCATTTGAACATTACGACGATCTTTTGTTCAAGAGGAAGTATCGGTTCAGTTAATATTTTGCGGGAAAAATTATTTGATTTAGGTAATAAAAGACGATCTTCCATCTGACCGTCCAGGTGTAGCTTTCGATCCACAAATACAAGTGGCCTGTGCACTACGCTGTTGGGCGCGACATGTGGTAAGTGTGTTAAAAGTAATCAAGTTACCCATACTTACCTAAGTATTTTATTGTGGCATTAAGTTAATCACTTCCATATATAAAAAATCTACTTTAAAAAATTCATATAATATAGGTAAGTACCTACCTATGTAGTTAAAGTTACCCATGCCACTAGTACCTACCAGAAAGTATTATGTGCTATCTCTCTATCACTAAGCTTTACTTAAAAGTACCTAACAATATTTGTAAACTTTACAGATCCAAGACGATAGTGGTGATTTACATGGCATATCACAACCAGCTGTTAGTAAGATTAACAAGAATGTAGCAGAAGCGATAGCTAAAAGGGCTCATTCATTTATTAGTATGCCATCCAAGATCAGACCGAGGTAATTAGGCAGTTTAGAAGGATCAGTAATTTTCCTACAGTTGTTGGCGCAATAGACTGCACACACTATAAATAAAAAGAGTATCAGGGGATCTGAGTGAAGCGTATGTGAAAAGAAAAGGTTACTACTCACTGAACGTCCAGGTAGTCTGTGACTCTAACTTGAAGATTAGGGACATTGTAGCAAGATGGAGAGGGAGTGTCCATGATTCCCGAATTTTTAATGAAAGTGCATTAAAGGAAAGATTTGAGAATGGAGAATTCCATGGAATACTATTGGGAGATAGCGGATATGCATGTACTCCATACCTATTCACGCCAATCCTCAATCCAACAAGCGAAAAAGAGAAAGCTTACAATAAAGCACATATTAAGACCAGGAATACGGTAGAGAGGTGTTTTGGGCTGTTAAAGCAAAAGGTTCAGGTGTCTATTAAGAGGCGTACACACGAAGCTTAGCACTGCAAAGACAACAATTGTAGCCTTAGCTGTACTGCATAATATTGCAATAGACATGAATGAGCATATTGATAGATATTGCACAATATGTCCGACATCGGAGGCGACAACCACAAAATCAAAGAGATACCTTAACGCATTCACTGCCCCCTGATTTTCTGCAGTGCCCTAAAATATGAACATTCCTACAATGCCCCGCACGCACTATTGCGTCCATTGTTCACCGTTACTGAGTGCCCGCAACGCGGATGCGCGTTCGGAGAGATTTCACCGTATGCCCCTGACGCGACTGTGCGTTTGTAAAGCTTTCGTCGCATGCCCTTGACGCGTCTATGCGTTGTTCAAAATTCGCAATAAAAATAGAAATATCTATCGAAACTTAGGGTCCTTACACATTGGTTCAGTTTTAGAACAAAATAATAAATACGAAACGTCGATCTAAAGTATATGTAGGTTATTAAAATACCTACTATTCTTAAGAAAAAAAAAACTATTTTCAAAACGGATTCTATCTCAGATTATTTCGATTTTAGTCGTTTTTATTTACTTATTACTTAGATGTAAGTACACACATCAAAAGTGTCTAGGGATCAACATATATTTTTGCAATAACTTTTCTCCTGATTGATATTAATTAAAATTTTCTTTAAGGATTCATCGAATAAAGTGTTTTCGTTTGTCACAGTAACGATAAACCAAGTCACCTTTGCATTAATAAAGAAATTTGCCATTTTCCTAATAAAGGGATTTTTGACATTTGAACCACTAACACAAAAGTTCGAAAAAAAGACTGAAATAACAGTTTTCTTTAAAATTTTATTGGGTAACTTAAACAATTAATAATCCGTGTTTCTACCGCGAACACTAACAACACAAGAACATCGGTTTGGCATACTCAAAATGAGTTCATCCAAATCACGCTGTGGAATGGCCGCCCATGTTCGTTGCAACAACAAAAAAAGGTCTTCTTGCGACTGGATACCCTCCATATTCGGCAGAGCTCTTCTCTGTAGCATATCCCATGCATGCTCAATCGGGTTCAAGTCTGGCGACTGAGCAGGCCAGGGCAGGACATTGATGTTAGCTGCGGCGAGAGTCTGTCTTACAACTCTTGCGGTGTGCGGTCGTGCATTATCATGCATTAACTGAAATAAGGGACCGATTTGCACTTGTAGAGGAACGATGACGTCTGATACAATCGTCTCAGCATAAATTTGAGCGTTGAGGTTGCTTCTGATCCAAATCAACTCAGTTCTTCCGCCGATCCAAATACCCGCCCATACCATGATGGTTCCACCACTATAAGGATGGACTTCCTGGCAGGATTTTAATCGCTGTTGGCGTCCAGGGGTTCTCCAGTGTCGTATACGTCTTGTATCCGGTCTCATACCAAAACGAGACTCATCAGAAAAGCACACGAAACGCCATTGTTCTTCTGCCCAATTTCTGTGTTCAAGAGCCCATTGATATCGAATCCTACGATTGTGCATTGCTATAGGTGGTACCCGTAGCGGTCTTCGGGAATGAAGGTTCACTTCATGCAAGCGGTTTCTGACTGTTTGGTCGCTAATTAAGTTCCCTGAAGAGTGATGAAGCCTCACGGCTAACATCATGGCGGTTATTGTTGGAGCTCTTCGAGTTAAGATTTGAATGTATCGGTCTTGTCTCCGTGTGGTGCAGCGATACCGTCCTCCATGGCGCTCAGCCACGGTACCAGTGCTTCGGTAACGTGTCCAAAGTCGACTGATAACACTCTGACTTGTATTCAGAGCTAAAGCCACAGTACGTTGCCGGGAACCAGCTTCTATCATTCCCACGGCTCTGAGCATTTCTTCCCTGCTTAAATGACGTCGCCGCTCCATAATAACGTTGGTTTTAATCAGTAGTAGGGAAACAGTAGCACTAATAATGTCTTCAATGCGTTGTATGTTTTTATAGGGAAAATATTGACAGCTGAGTTTCATCTTTTACTCGAATTTGATTCACAGTTCCTGATTCGAATTATGAAATGCACCAAAAAGGATCCATATAAATTTATAAAATCATAAATTTATTACAAAGCCACATCTCAATCTCAAGAAATCCGCATAAAAATGCTTGATCCCTAGACACTTTTGATGTGTGTAGGTATGTTACAAAATGAAAAACCCATCGAACTGTCGATCGGATTTTACCTACGTGTTTCACTGATATACGGAGTGATGATAATAAGTAGCTGTAGGTTTATCTGTTTAATTCACCAATGTTTTTTGTATGGACTTTACTTATTTTTATTTATATACTATGCAGATATGAACGCTTGTAAAATGAAATATGTTAGATACCTACCTATCTTGATCATTTTAGGCACAATGTAATTATCTTACAATTTAATAGTATATAAATAGCTAATTAATAAATTAACGCGAGCCTTCAAAGACGACAAATAATTTTCTTCTGCCACTAATCATTTTGTTAAATAAATAATTACATAAACCTACTACTCGTGCGCGACAAGTTGAGACTTGAGCGAGGTTAAATTACCTAAATTTGACGGACTGCATTTTGATACCTACCTACTCGTCTACTAACGCTGTTTTTTTATGTGAAATTATCAATTTCAATAATAATATTAGGAGAATAAAACAAACTAATAATCAAACAGGCGACGTCTCGCGCATTTTATTTTACAACAGGGTACTCGGCGGCACCTAGGATTGTGGAAGTGCGGCCCGCAGCACTGCCCCCGCCTCTCATACTGCCTACGGCAGTGGGCCCTGCCACATTTCCTTTTGTGACAGTGCCCGTCCACGCAGGTGCGTGGATCGGGCACCACTTCTGGTGAATATTTATTTTGTTTCATGCTGTTAGTAACAAGCTAAGCATTAGAAATACGCCGAAGTAAAGAGAAAAGGCAGTTGAAAACCATAGACCACATAAAAAAACAAGACTGCTCTGCGGACAATATAGTGAAGTAAAGCCAAACTACACGTCGCCCTGTACTGTTGTACGTATACGGTTCCACGCACACATTTAAAACCAAAACTACACCTCGGCGATTTGTTTGAGCCCTTTGAGCTAGTTCGTCAATGATGCATCACGTCCAAACATCACACATACACACATGTTTACGAAACGGGCCTCAAGCCATTGTTGATAGAGCTACGTCTTGTTTTTTTTTTATGTGGACTATGTTAAAAAGTTTAAAAAAACTTACATTTATTTTCGTCAGTCAAGTAACTTTTTGAGTCAAAGCAAAGTCAATCGATCGAACAAACAAGTGGCACAGGATATTAATGTAATGACCTGTGTTGCCAACCAAACAAAAAATTTTATTGAAATCTTCCTAAAATAAATGTTCAATGTTTTTGTTTTGTACCACAATTACTAAATACAAAAGATTTTGTAGATACCAAAAGATTTTATCACATAACAAAGGAATTTTTACTGTTATTTTTTATACCTAAATGCTTACACACGAAAAAAAAACCACTCCTAAAGTTGGCAGCACTGGGAATGAATGGTAAATTTACTGAATAATTTACCAGCACTAAAGGTTTTACCAAATCTCAGGGAATATTTAAGATTTGAAATGAAACAAGATATTATTTTATTATCATCTTTATTAAAAGACATACTATCATTAATAAACACGATATTACGGTGCAACAATTTAAAAAATGGTTGATCTGGATGGTCTACAAAGATCATCCAGCGCATAACATACTATGATCCATACCATATTAATTTTGGAATGTACCTTTATGTGGATATGTCTTTTATCCGGTATTACTAGTGGCGGGGAACTTTTATAATATTTACTCTAGTGCTTTCAAATAGTAAGTACTCACCGGTATTTCGGGGCCTAATGTAAGAGTTATTAAGCGGGCGTTTTTGCAGTCAAAATGAGCTGGAACATACTTCTTTATACGCACTGGCTGCACGAATGCCCGCTTCAGAACATGTTATATAACGCCACAAAATACCGATCAGTACTGACCATTTGCAAGCACTTGAGTCAATTATTATAAAAGATGCTCGCCACTAGTAATACGGGATAAAAAGGCATATCAAATCAAAATAATATAATAATATACTATATACTAATAATAAAATAATAAAAATAAATTTCTATAAATAATATTATGCTAGCAACTTATTTTAGCATGCTATGCAGAGCCCCACATCACAATCAGGACAGCACATTCCACTATCCTTTCTTTTTTTGTATAATGTCCAGCATCTAGAACACTTCCTCCGTTTGAGCACACCGTTAGAATTTCTTTCTAATTCTTTCGGCATATGTGTCGACAACTGCGGAGGAAGTGTTCTAGCTGCTGGAGGCAAGAGACTGGACAAAACTTCATTTCGAAATGTCTCCAGAGATGAAGTTTTGCCGGTCCCGTATTTATACATAAAAAATGAATTTAAAAACATCGTTTGAAATATGTGGATGCCGATTTTTTTATACCACCGAATGGATTTGTGCTCACAGGGGTAGTATGCTAGCATTTGGTCGTGTCGGTCAACGCCTTTCATATATTTGTTATATTCTACTATTATTTTTGGCTTCGACACGACACGACCACGCCTATTATAAATATTACATGGGTCGGGTGTATGCTCTGTGGAAAGGGTCAAAACATCTCTTTTATCTTTCCACTTCATGACGCATACACCCTTCCCATTTCTCCTATAAATATGACCACCCCTGGGCAACTTTTTGCTGGTCACCGTTACCGGAGATTTCCTTTGCGTTTGGGTTGAAGAGTACCCGTACAATGCGTCTTTTTGCTTAGCAATGTTTCGGCTAAGTCGACGCTATTATAAAAATTATCCATGTATAACGAGTGACCAGCATTTAAATAGTCCTCCATTAATTTGAGGACGACTTTCTTGACATGGCCAGTACCACCAACTTCAGTATCAGCTGACCCTTTATACATGTGGATCCTATGCATGAGTCCGTTAGGGTCAGCTAATACGTACAATTTAATGCCAAATTTATGACGTTTGTTTTTTATGTACTGGCGTATCCATGAGTCGTCCTCTGAATAAAACCATGGACTCGTCAATCGATAGCTCCTTTTCGGGGTATACGGAATTTTTCATAATATTATTAAAGTATTCTATTAAGTTGTCTACTTTATTATATATATTTTCCGTGGCATCGTGGATATTAAAATATAACATTCTTAAAATTAATAAAAACCTATTTCTACTCTTATATTTGCTCAAATTAAAATTTACTAAATGAGATTTTGCCCAGTAGGCATTAATACGACTGAGCCTCACGGTGCCCATAAAGAACAAAACGCCTAAAAATGATAGCAGTTCTTCTGCATTTGTTTCTTTCCATCTTTTCAAACGACTTTCGGGTTTATACCCCTTATTTATAACATCCATGGCGTGTTTATTGGTAAACTCCGCTAAGTTTGTTAAAAAACTTATGTTAAAAAACAACTTAAAATAATCTATCGGTTTCATGGAGGCCCCGTTATCAAAAAGTAAGCCTGGAGTACCTCGAAGAGGGAATTCCGCAGGCTGCACGCGGTCTTCCACCCAACCGCCATCAGTTGTTTCGGTTTCCACTTCCTCCGCCGCAGAACTCTCCGTGGAATCACTGTAGCTGTAAATTTTATGATTTTAATTCTTCTCGATTGTATAAACACCATATAATGAACTAAAAGTTTCATTTGGATTTCTGATGCCCGTTTTCACCAACATCCCCTAAGTTTAAGGGATCCCCTAAACATGGTTAGGGGCCGTAAGAAGGTGGTTTCTGTTTCACCAATTGTTAGGGGTCACCTAAACCTTAAAAGGTCCCCTAAATTTAGGTCGTCGGAATTTTGGTCCATAACCGGCACATAAGTAAGTGACATTCTAAGTTACGAAGATGGATAGTGATTTATACGAAGTTTTAGAAAATTTAGAAACTGTTTCTACTATATTCGACGTAAATAACAGCCGTAGACCAAAAATATATCGGAAACTACCAAATTACTTCGAAAGTTTTGATGAAACTTTAAATTTTATTTTTTTCGGGGATATAAGTTAAGTAAATCTTCAGTGTTGTATTTATTGGAAAATATTGAACACCCATTAGAATTTACTGAAAATACTTATCACGAGTTTTTATAAGGACCTTGCCCAAATAAGTGAAACTGACGATATAATGTTTCTAATACACTTTTTTTTTTTTTTTTTCTTCTCTCCCACTTGGGATAGGGAGAATTTGGGCTCACACAAAGGTGCACCTGCCATTTTCAAGTTTTATTTGATTCTTATCAGGATTCTTTATCTTGTTGTAGGTGAGATATTTGTATTTACAAAGGTAGAGAACCGAAATGTTTTAAAGGTATTTACAATCATTTAAAATTTGGAAATAGGATCAAGAGAGGTAAATAAAAAAAAAATATATATATATATGATAAATATCTATACTTATAATAAATCTGTAGAAGCTAAAATTCTGTACATTTAAAGTATTAAAAAAATAAATGGCGGGGGGTGTTACTAGACCGACACCGAACCCAAAAATGTGATTAAAAAAATTTTTGTCTGTCTGTCTGTCTGTCTGTCTGTCTGTCTGTTTGTTCAGGCATCACGCAAAAACTACCGGTTCGATTACGATGAAACTTGGTATAATTGTTCCTTAATATCCTGGGCACCACACTGGGTAGTTTTTATCCCGGAAAAGTATATACCTGATGCAGAACCGCAACAGACCAGCTAAACTATAAGAGATACAAAAATGGTACCATAGCAAAAATTGTTCCACATGATGAGCATTTTCTGCTGAGAGAATAAATTTGAAGATCTGGAAAACCTGATGTGGAACTCCAAGAGCCCAGCTACAGTATAACACATATAGGAATGACGTCTAAGCAAGAGTTGTTCAGCCTGATGAGCACTCTCTGTTGACGTATAAAAATTGAAGATCTGGAACACCTGTTGTGAAAATCCAAGAGCCCGGCTACACCATAACACATATAGGAATGGCGTCTTAGCAAGAGTTGTTCAGCCTGATAAGCACTCTCTGTTGACGTATAAAAATTGAAGATCTGGAACACCTGTTGTCGAACTCCAAGAGCCCGGCTTCACCATAACACATATAGGAATGACGTCTTAGCAAAAGTTGTTCGGTCTGATGGGCGTTTCCTGTTCACTTATAAAAATCGAAGATTTTAAACATCTGACCTGGAAATCAAAGCTATCACTAATTACACTGTATAATTATAAAATAGCATAACCTTCACGCGGTGAAGGCGGTAACAGTTTAGGACTGATTTTCGATGACAATGGTATATCTATATACAACATGTAACAAAACCCCTGTCAGATCCAATAATGGCGTATTCGTGGTACAGTTCATGAACCGTCTCGCATAGGCGGCTTCTTTGACACAAAGCTACAGGTAGTAATGTACATGAACTTTGAGGAGCGGTCAGTGTTGCTGTTGCCTTGGATCAGTTTTTATTTTGATTTAATTATTTTCAATTAGGAAAAAAAAAATCTCCAATCCATTTAATAGCTACGTATATGTGTTCGCAGTATGATACCGAATAATACCGAGTCTAAGGGATCGGACAGGGTTTTTGTTACATGTTGTGTATAAATAAAAAGACAAGGCCTGACTGACTGACTCATCAACGCCCAGCCCAAACCCTTGAACCTGGATAGCTGAAATTTTGCACAGAGGTTTCCTATTTATTGTAGACAAGGAATAAGGAAGGATTTTTCGAAATTCAACCCCTAAGGGTGTTAAATAGGGGATGAAAGTTTGTATGGAAATTACGTATACGGGCTTCTCGATAGAAATAAATAAAGACGTATTTCAGCAATTTTGAAAATCTACCCCCTAAGAGGGTAAAATAGGGGTTGGAAGTTTGTAGGTATATGAATTATTGTGTAGTTTTCATAGATAGCCACATTTAATTTCAAAGGAATATGAGTTAGAAATAAATAAGACGTATTTCCGAGATTTTAGAAATCTACCCTCTAAGGGGGTTCAATAGGAGTTTGAAGTTTTTTTACGATATTCGTCATTTTCAAAGAGAGATACATAAGATTTGGTATTCGGGTTTTTGGTAAGAAATAAATTAAAACATATTTTTGCGATTTTAGATATCTACGCCTTAAGATGGTGAAATAGGGGTTGCAAGGTATTATTTTTATGGTACCTTCGTTGCTTCTGATTCCATAACACAATCCTGCTACTTACTTTGAATTCGGAGCAATGTATGTGACTCTTATTCGTCTTTTCGTTTTAATGATTCTCAAGTTTTGTCTGACAAAAAATTTGCCACCATTTTAAAAGTTTATCCAAACTCAATGTATGTGATGTTTTCCACATTATCTTATTATTATCTTGACGCCATAATATTTTATGAAAAATATAATTTATGCGCCTTACTTTGAAAATCACAGAATACATCCATCTATCCTTTACTACCTACTTACTACTCTTAACTTTACGCGCGAGCGAAGCCGCGGGCAACAGCTAGTAATAAATAAATCTACGACTATAACAAGGAAAAATAAATAAATAAAGAAAAAAAAACCGAGAAAGAGCTAGAGGCTACGTACTAGATAATATAAACTAATAAAGATAATAATTTTATAACTTATTATTACATAGAATATATTTGGAAATAACGGAATACAATGTTGAGCTATTGGATACAAGTAAAGATTTTATAGATGTAGGGAAAGGAACACGGAGGGAAATTAAACTATTTATAAAGGAGGAACGGTCAAATCTGTTACAGGCAAAGAAAATATGATCCAGGTCCCCCACTTCAAACCCACACTCACATTTTGGACTACTGATAATTTTAAAACGAGCCAAATGGGCTGGACATGTAGTATGCCCCAGTCGCATTCTAATTATTATACTTGAAGCAATTTTGCCCAATTTTAGTATGGAAAACCATGGCTTATTACTAAGTTAAGGTTGTATATCAAAGTAATATCTCCCCTTCGATCGACTACTGTCTCTCCAGACTCTATCCCAGGAATCCCTCAGATAGAGTCCGGGAAGCACAGCCAAGTCCTGTGGGTAGTTTTTGAAAGGAAATTTATCTCCAACCACCACATCTAATACACTTGTGGGGTATGTTAGTATGTATTTTATTTTATTCCAGAAATAATTCAATATCACCAATAAACCAGTTATTAATAGCATTGAGGTTTTATGCTACGGGTAATCATTAATAACAATCAAATCACGACAACAAACCTCCTGCCTCCATACAACAAACTATGGAGGGTAACTTCTACCCTCCATACAACAAACAAAAGAAAGAAGTGTCTTAAATAAATATGGCCACAGATTATACGCGAGTTTCATGATGTAAACACAGAGTAAATATTGAAGAAAATATTAAATAAACTAAAAAGATGAATGAAATAATATGTATTACTGTTATTAAAACATCATTTATTATGAACTGTATCAATTCGTGTGTATACTTTACAGAATTTGATAAAAAACTACATTGTTTAAAAGTATCGATAAGTTCAAAGACGAATCAGTCACTATTATCGAAAACAAAACGTCACATAGTTATGTGTCCCCTAGTTAGGTGATAAAAATGATGGTGAAACAAAATATAATTTAGGGGCTAGTTTAGGGGAGCTTTTAAGTAAACGATCCCATAGTTAGGTGGTAATATAGGGGATGTTGGAGAAAACGGGCATGAGTCAATTAGAATCACACTTTAATACACATAAACGAGCCTCTAACAATATTATTTTACAACTGTAGCAGAAAAAGGAACTAGTAGGAAGTAGTAGTAGAAATGTATATAATAGATATAGTAAGATAAAAATACCTATCCAAGTCAGAGAGTTCAGACCCGTGGAACCTGCCCTCGGAACAAGAACTTGCACTACGGCGACGCCTCTCCAGCCTATAGTTTTCGGCCTCGTCTTCGCCGAAAATCATGGCAAGATTTTGTTCGACGTTATCCATCTAAGAAACCGACAATACCTTTTATAAATATTTTACGTCTTTTGAAAATCCTAATTTACAAAATAAATGTGTAAAAGTACTAGATATTTTAAAATTGACTAGTAAAAACAACTTTCTTGAATGACTATTAAAAAAAAACCTATTGTAACCAATTCTAAGTAAACAAATACATAATTTAAGTAATGCTTCTGTTCGAATACTCCCAAATAAGTATTTTTAATATATCACGCCTAATATTTTTTAATCCATTATTAAATCTCTGAACTAGGGCATGACGTCAGAATGAAAAAAATATGACTAGTACTTACATTAAAATCAACTGCTGGGTCTTCAAAAACAGCAGAAACGGTATCCAATATAACAAAAGCCGGGGTCAGGAACCCTCAGATCAACACAGTAAAGCACAGCCGGGGTCGTCATGAGTAGTAGAATCGGAATCAGGGAAACAAGCCGGGGTCAAAACGGATGGATAACACTTATCACAAATTCACAACACTCACGACAGAGAAACAGACGGGCGCCTTCTACAAAAAATTGCAGAAGACTGAATCTATGAACAAAAACGCAGGAATTCTAAGAGAGGGAAAACCATATTGCTATCTCCCTTGCGCATGTACAACGTTGTACGTGCATTGCGCGGCGGCATCGTTTTATAATGTTTAAAGTGGGTCAAAATCGCGCCCAAAGAAGTCGGTTACAAACAAACATACAAACATACAGGTGAAGCTAATATGTATAAAGCGTGTAAAAAAACAACCCATCTCACAACTAGCTCCGATGGCACTAGAGTTAGTTGTGAGACGGGTCTTTTTTTCTAATACTTCACTTTCAACAATAACAATTGCATGAATAAAAAGTTAGTAATTTTTAAACCTACATACTTAATATTAACTTTACAATAAATATATCTACTTATTATTAACTATTCTAAAGATTTCTTTAGCAATCTTATTTCCAACTCCTTTTTCTCCTTTTCTAATAATAAAATATCTATTTCCATTTTATGTCGTAACTGTTATTGGCTTAATTCTAATTTTTGATACTTAATCTTAAGCTGGTGCTCTTCCTGCAAAAGTGTTTATGAATTTTTTTTTAATTCTATATTACTCGCTAACACCATGCCTTTATGACTGCTTCTGAAAACAAAATTAAGATTGCGTTAATCCACGTAAGCATTTATCTTCATTACAGAATAAAATGAATGTTAACTCTGTAGATAACTACTTGATTCCTTAAATTTCATAAGTAGGTATAATTTTAGTTCAATGACTAGTGCTAGTACTTACTCAGTCTTACGTGGCTTAGTCTTATCACTTTTCTTTTGATTCACCGACGAGTGACCCCTCATGCCCAAGCGCAAATGTATATTATCATATGCTCGGTGCATGTCCGTCATTATGTAGGTGCCTGTGCGGACGTTTGCCTCTACAATAAGGTCCAGAGTCGTACGCGACTTGTCAGGGATAAGCTCCACGTGAATTTTTTGGTAAGGGATTAAGCACCCAAACGTCCAAGTTTGCCGCCTTAACAGCCGGCCCCTGTGGTATTTTCTGGTGTATAGATGGGTCTCATCAACTTCCACGATGTCAGTATTCCCACCGAGCAATTCCCTATCGTGGGCTTCTACTACCTCGCACACCTCTCTGAGGTAGTGGTAGGTTTGTATGGCGGTTTTTTTTGTCACCCAACATCTATCTTTTCTTAAAAAATGTAACATTAAACGTAGCGTATTAAGTACGCTTACGTGTGCCTTCTCGAAAAACGTATTTTTAGAGGCGACCTAAAGCCGCATTTACATTTATCTGACGTGTTGTGTTGTGATGCTCTCTGTCGTGATTGCTACTGTTCACATTGATATGACGTGTTATGATGCATTATGACGGTTTTTTGTATCAGTTCCGTCTTGACTCCCAGAGAGTTCACACATTTGCAATGTTTTTTCAAGAATCATCCGATTCAGATTTTGAAGAAGAGTTGCAATTATTGGCGTTGTCAACGCTTCTGACTAAACAAAGAAAGAGAAGAAGATATTGGATACCGGTAAATAGAAAAAGAGAGAGCAGAGGCGAGTTTCATTGTCTCGTTAAAGAGCTTGAGAGTGATGCAGAAAAATTTCATCAGTATTTTAGAATGTCTATGGCACAGTTTGACGAAATTCATCGTTTGATTGAAGAAGACATCAAAAAAATACGGTCTGGCGTTGCGCACGGTACTGAGCTGACACTGACAGTTCGACTACGTCACTAAGATGGCCGCCAGTCGCAATATCAACGTGCGGGACTAGTATATAAGTATTTTATGTGTAGGTAGAATAATATACATACATACCTCAATCGCAATAGTTCTTTTATTTCCAGCAATATTTTTTTCAGTGTTTCACTGTTTTGCTCCTCTATATTGGCTCTCCTTTCGGATATACGAATAAGAGCCCGGCGAGCCGCGTCCAGCGTCATTGGTGGCTCACGTCGCGTGTGTCGTCGGCGGCGTGGTGAGCGTCGAGTGCACAGAAGCTCTGCTGCAGCAGTGGTACTGTGCTCGAGAGCGGGTGGCGTCGCAGGTGGAGGGGGTGTCACTCTGGTTGATGGCCCAGGTTTTATTCTTCCTGGAGACATCGTTGCATGAAGCTGGCCTGGACAGAGAGTCAGTATACTCTCAGAATCCCTCTCGTCCTCCAGAGCTGTGGGCACACTACTTACACTGATATTTAATGGCATCTCCAAGCCACTCTCTGTTTCTTGTATATTCTGCAAGTCATAATTTTCTTCATAATTACATCATTAAAATGACATGTGTAAGAACCAGTTATATAACCGTTTATAATTTATATTTTAATACAGTCATAATTGTGACTTTTAATAAATACTAGACTTTGTCACTGTGTTTTCGATAGTATGAGTTTACTATTACTGACTAATATGTAAAGTTACACTAAATTGCACAAATATGAATTCTATGTATTTTATATAATTAGTTTTAAATAATAGTAAAACCTCGTTTTATATGCAAGCGTCATTTCTTGTTGGATTAATTGTCAACTAAAATTACTTTTGTTTTCTCTCTCGAAAAATGTGTCAGATTGTGAAGACCAAATATAGTTTTTGATACGGATTTTGGTGATGTTTATTTGTAAAATACATTGATGAAGTTCCAATAAATGCCCGACAAATTACAAAAACTGTCTATTATTCCCGAACTCTTACACATGCAACTATAAAAATATTTTTATGCATTATGAACCGATGAACATGTATAAAAATAGCACTCACTTGTTTAAATGGCTCCACCCTCTTATCAGGCAGGCCGCTAACAAAGTCATCTCCTAAAATCTGAAGGAATTTTTTTTCTATATCCGTCATCTTTTTTAATTGTGACGGGCCTCCGCCAGTCTGCTGGTGAGTTGCTCTGGTAGCTGCAGCCAACTTCTTTAATTTTTTCTCTCAATTCCAATACTAAAATAAAAAAATAATTATCGGATAAATTGAATGATATTTTTTTAAGAAAATAAATTATTATTTCCTTTATACTTACTTTGCACCATCCTTTCTAATCTTTATTTGCACCATTACCATGGTAATTTAAATTTTGGGCTATATTCTCCCACACATTCTTTGCAAATTCCCTAGCTTGGGATGTTTTAGCATCTCTTTCCTGACGAGTTTGAGGAAACTTAATCCATTTACTTAGTACTATTGGATGGTTAAAAGCTGCCGTTACATCTCTTATAGTGCGAGAAACAGATTGCTGCGACATTAGGGTCCCATATGTGCCTCCAACTACTTGGTAACTACCAGTCGCGTAAAATGACAATGCCACTAAAGCCTAGTTCGCATTAGGCTAGTATATTAGTCTAGCAGCCAGTAATTTAGTAGCTAAACTACCCGCTACTGCTAATAAAATAATAAAATTACGCACTAACCTGATGTTTTTTATTTTCAATTTAATTTCCTTTTCACCAAATATGGGTATATTCATTGTTTTTTATAAATTCAAGTATGCAGATTGTTTCATTTGTTTGTTTTTATAATGCGGGGACTTAGGCGCTGGCTCCACGAGCGAGAGAATCGCGACGAGTCCGCCCTTATATCGTCGGATAATCTCCACGAACCAGCGATAATTCCGCCGCGTATCGTCGCGAGTCGTAACGGAATCGCAGCGTTTCCGCGGCGACTCGTTGCGAAAGAAAAAATTCAGTTACGTGCCAGACGAGAGCGAAATAAGTAGTGTCTCAGTCGATAAAATAATTCTTTATTATGGATATAGTGTTGTGGGGTGCTTCTGCAAGTACGCTAGTGAATATGCAGTTATTGTTATTGTTAAGAAGGGAAAAAAAGCGCCGTTGGTGGACACATCCCATGTTGCTACGTCGTGAAAGTCATGGACATTTCCATGTGAATTATGAAGAATATCGAAATCATCCAGAATGGTTTGAAGATGAATATTTAATGCCAATTCCTGTTTTCGATGAACTGTTAAGTTTACTATCAAGTAGTGACCGACCGAAACATGTTATTTTGCCGAAACCGAAACCGAAGGTTCGGTTTCATTGTAGTTTCGGCCGAAACCGAAACCAAAACTTTTATAAAAAAAAAACGTCCTTAAAATGTCGAAAAAATGTTAGTAAGCCCGTTTTTTTCTAAAATTAATATCTCGCCAACCTATAATATTACAAGTTTCTACTTTCAAAGATTTATCACAATGAAATTTCAGCACAGTTACAGAGGTTCTGTTTGAAAATTTAACTACCCTATAAAGTGAAAAAAATACATTATTTGTAACACAAAGTTAGCGATTTTTTAATGGTGGTATAAAATAAAACAAATTTATTATTAAAATATGATGCTCATCTATACTAATATTATAAAGAGGAAACCTTTGTATTTTTGTATTTTTGTATGTTTGTATTGAATAGGCTCAAAAACTACTGGACCGATTTCAAAATTTCTTTTACCATTACTTAGAGGAATTCTTCCGAATCCGTATAGGCTATATTTTATCCCGGAAAATAGATGGGATTTTTCGTGGTAGTTTAAATTGTGGAGTAAGTCGACGAAAAAACTGCCGTACGTTAACGATTCTCGCGAACGCTGCCTAAATGGTTAGAGATGTATGGTTGACTTCTATAGAAAAGTTGTAGAACTCAATAATGCCTACAAAAAAGTCCGCGATAGTATAAACCAAACATTTATATTTTTGCCATTATAACCACTTTTCATCAATTAAAATCTGGTAAAGTGCCTAACAAAATGTGCCACTCTAATATAGTGCTTCTACATAAAAAGGTGAAAAAAGCGAAATCACTAATTACCGCCCGATAAGTTTGACTTCACACATTTACAAAACTTTTATAAAAGTAATTCACAATCGTGTAGATCAACACCATATATCTCCCTCCATTCTTTCCCGCACTTGATATATAATTTACTAGATGTGAAGCGGTAGCTATTTGAGCGTGCTGAGCTGGCAATGGTACGACATATATGGATCTTGTTGGCTTGTATGGAACATCTCTATGTCCCACGCTTCCCGGGGATTCCATGCTCGTTCGTTTCTCCAAAGTCTCTTTCCTAAAGGCGCTTCTCCCCATTATCGCTCCTATCTTAACTTTACCTGTCTTTCTTTTCCATCGACTTTTAGCTGTACTTGGACTGGAGCTACGCCTGCTGAAGTTGACTTCCAATATGATATACAAGTTGGAATCCACTTCTCGTCTACTGGAGGACTATACCCTGCAGCGAGAGCTTGAGTATTTAGATTCAAGATCTGTTCTTCAATGGCGTCCGATATCTGATGTGGATCATCAGCCCTCTCGTCCCCCTGCTCTGGAGCTGACGCGTATGGTAACGCTCTTCCGTATCCTGCGAGTGCCATTATTGAATGCAAAAAGCTTCCAAACGTTATAAAATGATCGGGATCAGTCATACAAAGTGAGACACGCATGTATATCTCTATCGCAACTCTGATTTTATGCATCCTAAGATCCGTTAACATGTTTAGACCCTTAAGATACTCTTCTAGCATCACCTCAGTCATGAAGAAGGGGAGCAGCAATTCTCTTGCGTCAAAATCTACGACATTCATCGAACCCGCACGATTCGTCGTGTTTAAATTTACATTCTGATGGACAAAGGTTCTTTGTTTGGTTGCAAGTGCGCCGGCTGTTCTAATCACTAAAGTGAAGAACCCTCTTACCGCCTTGCACACTTGTTTTGGTGCCACTGCGTAGGTTAATGCCAATTCATCTAATAATGAATCTAAATGTATCTCATGCTGTTCGAAACATGTGACTCGATCAGGAGACTCTGAGCTCGTGAACAGGGTCAGGACCCTCAGGTTAAGTGAGCATCTCAGATTAGCTATGTTTAACAAAGTTTCTATCAGATTTTGAATATTATAGAAGAGTGACACATCGGTAATCACCGAATTGTCCCCTTTCTTGATCTTGTAAGGCATCCCATTCGACTTTACAATAAGTCCAGCAATCGATCTAATCTCAATTGAATCCTTCAGTCCTATTCTTGCAAACATGGCGAGCCATTGAAACGGCTTGAATGACCCAAATGTCATTGTTTCCCTAACTCTGCCAAGCAAATGGTCATGATAATTACTCTCTGGATCTATCTTCCAGGTGCCTAAAAACACTGAGTTTGGATCAACCTCGTTTCTTGAGCTCCATTCCGCAGCAAGCTTGAAAAATCTGAAATCTGGTTTTATAGAGTAATGTGTAATAGCGGAGGTCCAATGACTCTCCAGGTACTTTTCTTCGTAAGACGTCATGGTTGGTATGCCAACATCGACGATGGTATCCTTCCTCGCATATCGGTATGCCTCTATGCCCGCGATAAAAGAGTCAGCGTCTTGAATGAATTGGAGCGCACACCTCCCGCTCTGTTCCTTTCACTGACCTCGCTTTAACGCCCACTCAAATTTAGGTTGGACCATCTCGATAATCGCAATCAATTCACGAGATAGTATACTGGATGAACAACAACCCCCAGGACAAGCCGGTTTTCGCCCTTCTTCTTCTTAGCGTGTCGATCAATGGCAATATGATGATTAAATTTTGTCAGACCAGTACTCAGCCACGCAGACAGCATTGTCGGTGGCGTTGTAAAGATCTTCGCGTGTGCAGGTGTTGGGACACGCTGGGCAGTTCAATAAGTGGGCCATGGTTTGAGGGAAAATGCCGCACTCACATGGCTCAGGTTTACTGTAACCCCACCGGCACATATTTTCTTTGCACCGGCCAACTTGGGTCCGGAGTCTATTAATAGACTTCCACGTTGACCATGGTAAGCTATTGCCGGGAGGGAGTTTTTCACTTAATGTAGAGGGGAAAGTGAATGGATAACCCTCTTTCCATGTTTGAAGCCTGGTCTTTAGAGCATCACCACGCAGAGGTAGTACGTCTTTTACGAAACTATGCCGGCTCTTAAGTCTCTGCGGTACCGGAACGTACTGGTACATTGGATGACGCATTCGCCCTAATTTCTCAACAACCGACAATCTTCAGACCCTAAATCAGATCATCGAAAAATTCTCTGAATTTAAAAAACCCTTATACCTTGCCTTCGTAAATTATACGAAAGCGTTTGACAGTGTACTTCACTTGTAAATAGCCTCACCAAAAAAGGGTAAGGGGATTTTAGGACCTCCCAATAGAGCGGTTAACACAAATCGTTATTGAGTCCCGACTGATGAATTCTCTGAGACACCAATACCCACTACAACTATTTGCAGCAATAAAGCCCACGTACCTCGTGAATCCAGGGACCTCACTAGACCAGGAAGACCTTGAGAGGATGCCTCGTTCCAGGGCGCGTGGTGGCTGTGTGGGCTGCCGGCCGGCGAGCTAAATCTTATTTCATCCACCGGTGGGCTGGTTGAAACTCGTGAAATCTATATATTGTGGGTGTTATAACCCGAAGGTCCTGTATTGTAGGTGTTATAACCCGAAGGACTTTCAATATCAGTATTGCGTCGTGAGGAACCAGCATAGAAATTAGTTTGTTCCTGGATTTCTTTTAATTCAAACTCAGACACCATGTTGAATATTCTAGACTTCAGAACAGATTGGCTGTAACGATTTAATTTTTTTACTGTTGTTGAAATACTCGAAAAAACTTGTCAATCTCGTCATCCTTATATGTCTCTTTTTCTTTAAGTAAATATTGTAAAAGTTGAGCTGATGCTGAGGTACATTCTTGGGTCCCTTTGAATTGCTTTCTTTTAGGTATTTTCGGAAACAAAGGAGAGTTTGCTGACGTATATTTTGAAGAAGATTCTGGTCGGTTGGTGATATTAAGTTCTGGGACATTTAATGACATGGGAGAATCATCGTGATTTGACAACAATTCGTTAACGCCGCGTAAACGCAGTAATGGAAGCACGAGGAGGCAATACGAAGTATTAAAATTCAAGAAAATCGTAATAAAGTTAATAAATTTCATGTTTCCTATTTTTGTTTAAAGGAGAGATCAGCAGTTTTTTTCTTTATGTAATTTTGTGTTAATAAAATGTATGGTGACTCATATTTTTTTTACTTTCATTTAAGGAGTATTACATTGTCTATTAAATACAATTTATTGCATTAACCTATCATTTTTAGTTTCCGAGATTTTTAACATTCTTTAAGTGACCCGGATTCATTGCTCTCGAGTGTATAAATATAATATAAATGTGGACAACATCACATACATTGCTCCGAATCCAATGTAAGTAGCTAAAGCACTTGTGTTATGGAATCAGAGACAACGAAGGTACCACAAACACCCAGTGTTTTTCACAAAGTGTTTTTTTCTACATTGACCCGTCCGGGGATCGAACTCGGGACCTCAGAGCTAGCGACACCTTGAAAACCGGTGTGTACGCCACTCGACCACGGAGGTCGTCATTATATTGAACATGCTATTTGCTTCTCTTCTCTCAGCATCAGCATGCTCTCTTTGCGCATTAATAGCCTCAACCTTTTTATTATTATCCACCGATTATGCTGGAAGTATAGGGCGCCTCTTTGAAATCCCTGTTTTCATGTAACCTGTTTCTTTTAAATTCGAGACTGGTGTTTTTAATAAGACAGGTGTGTAGTTACCCCAGTCAAGTTCTGTGACAGTTTCATTGAGTCTGGTAGTTTATCTACTATATAAAAATAAGTCGGGTTTTCCTTCCTGACGCTATAACTCCAGAACGCACGAACCGATTTCCACGGTTTTGCATTCGTTGGAAAGGTCTCGGGCTCCGTGAGGTTTATAATAAAGAAAATTCAGTAAATTCAATAAATTAAAAGAGAAAAGCAGGAAAGGAAAATATCGCGATTATTGACATTAAAAACGAATAAACAATGCGGTAACCTTGGTAACCTCGGTAAAATTGGTAAGTAGGTAGTTGCCATGACGACCAAATCCTACTCCATAGAGGTTATCAATTAAATAAACAAGGTTGTCATAACTCCTTGCAATGATATTAAAACTGTTTTCTTTTTTAAATATCAGGCTCGCAGACTTTTATGTTTTTTTTTGTTTGTCTATTTGGTAAGTCTGAGAGTCGGTCGTAGGTTATAATTATGATAAACAGAATGGATTTTTTATTGCCACCAGAAAGAAAGAGAGAAAGTATGTAGGTACTCTAAATACATAGCAAATTAGACTCAATTTATTTTTGAAAAGAAATAAAGCTGCATTAAATAGATGTTTAAAAATACGCTTTGCGGACCGGGAATCGAATGGGCTAAAATTCGAAAAAATAGCACTGTACTTTTTGGCATCAATTAATCTATACAATAAAACAGTAAAAAAAACTGTGTCTATACATTGAAAATATTAAAAAAAATTGAGAGGGGTTTACAAACAGTTATATAGCACGAATCCAAAAAAAAAATCTGTCTGTTTGTCTGTATTTCTGTTTGTTTGTACACGCTAATCTTCGGAACTACTGGACGGATTTGAATGATTTTTTTTTGTTGTATAGGTATTAAGTCTGGGTAACATATAGGCTATAATTTATCTTGGAAATTTGAATACCTCATGCAGAACCGCAACAGACCAGCTAAACTATAAGAGATACAAAAATGGTACCATAGCAAAAATTGTTCCACTTGATGAGCATTTTCTGCTGAGAGAATAAATTTGAAGATCTGGAATACCTGATGTGGAACTCCAAGAGCCCAGCTACAGTATAACACATATAGGAATGGTGTCTTAGCAAGAGTTGTTCAGCCTGATGAGCACTCTCTGTTGACGTTTAAAAATTGAAGATCTGGAACACCTGTTGTCGAACTCCAAGAGCCCGGTTACACCATAACACATATGAGGAGTTCAATTTCAAAACCCGCCAAAACACTTTTCATTAAATAACGGTAAAACGTAAAAAACCTTAAAATTCATCATTCTAAGCAACATCCTTAAAAAACCACAGTGACAGCTTTATATTGAGACTGGCAACACTTAAGAACTTGGTTTCCTAGGAGAATAATTAAAAATAACGGAAAAATATCCATAAATATTTTTGTTTTAGCGGATTTTGAAGTTTACATTTGATTTTAGCGGGGTTTGAAATAAACATTGTTCGTTTTAGCGGGATTTGCAACTGACAGATTTTTATATGTGGACGGTTTTATTCAGTCAATAGTTTAGACAGTAATACTAAAATGATAATGAAGCAATTTACATTATTTTATAAGATTTCTAGGATCATGGAAATTAATAATACAAAAATTAAATTATGATAATATTTATTAATAAAATTAATACAAAATGATGGATGGAAGATGAAAGAGTGGAATTCAGGCAAAATACTAAATATGTGTTTCAACATCCTCAAAACCATGTTCACAGTAATGGTCTTCAAGATCATTTCCACTATCGAAGCTACTGACTACTGGATCGGTACTTTGCATTCTCTGTTCAATGTTTTTGTAATATTCCAAAGTAGGTAAATTTCTCCACTCTGTCCCGAAATGCTTTTCGAGAAGTTTAGCAACGTCATCGACCTTGGCTTTCATCGGTAGAATTGTGTTCGCTAGTATTAACTCGGGAGAAAGCATGGTAATTTTTTTATTCTTTTTTGTAATTATTTTTTTATCATTGAGTTCGCTTTTATAATTAATCTCTCCTTGAACTAATACATTCTCAGATTTTAACCTAGTTAAGAAAAAACGCTTAGATTTCATAAAAGGAAAATGCCATGAACTAGTGGGTTTGATAATCGTTTCATAACCTTTCTTCCAGTCGTAGACTGGTATTGTTGAAAGATCTGTTACATTTCCATTTTCTTCAAGCACAGAGACGTATTCTGCTGGACAAGTTACAACCTCTTTAGTTTTTAATACTTTTTCGATTTTAGCGAACACACGGTCAGGAGGTATAAACGAATGACCGACAATGGGGTATATTACTTCAACTTTTTTTACATGCCTAGGTGCTTCACAATACAGCCATTTACCCAACATAACAATCATTGCAGTATTCTTATTCTGTCCGGAACAGCCGTCGCAGACCACACGTAAGATATTGGTTTTCTCGTTGAATGTTACTTGTTGAAGGTAATGATATACTGCACTTACAATTTCATTTCCTCCCTTCTTATGGACTACTTCACTCCAATAATATGAATGAACATTCTCTTTGTTTAATTTAGCCTTAGAATTTCCATCTACAATTGCAAAATGATAAAAATTAAACTGTCGACTAAAATACGCTGACTGGTCTGGAAGCTTGGGTAGCGGCTGGTTTTTCTGACAGTCGAAGGTAATAGTTTTAATGGTCTCATCTTCTTCTTGGAGTATTTTGTAAAAAGCTTTATACTTTAATCTGTGAATTCTTTTATTAGTCATAAGTTCTTGTCTTTTTCTTGGATCACTTTCAGCTTTTATTTGTTCTTGCAGGGAAGTACATGTCGAGCAGACATCTGTTCTCGGGGAACCAAAACCAATGTTGTAACATGTATTAAATATGTTGCGAAAAAAACATTGCGTAACCTGAAGATCATTCTGATGTTCTACATTATAGACCCGCCATAATTTTCGAATATTGAGCTCGGCCGGGAGCTATAATCTTTGTGTTTTAGAGCGACAGTAGTGACTTTCTTGACCCTTTAGTTTTTCAATGAAACATTCGACTGACACTCTTCTTGCCGCGTATTTTTGGGATTTTCGATCACCCCCTCTCTTTTCTTCTGGATGACTCCCTCCACTTTTATAAAATCTGTTCATAATACCCTTTATTCTATCTTTTTTAACCAGAAGAGCATCCAAAAACGTTTTTTGGCAAACTGGGATCATTTGACCGTGTTTTCCAATAACATGATATTTAGTCGCAATGCTTCTTTTAGAATTTTCTTTTTTACTATCAGCTTTTTTTACGTTACAGTATTTTAAAATGAAATGGTCTTGAGAAATTTTGGTCGTACATTTATAAAAATTCCTATGAAATCTGCTTATATCCTGGCAAGTTAATTTAGCACATCTGAATGATTTTTGGTTATGATTGCATTGCGGGAACTTTGGCAAACCTTTGCTTTCATACCTAAAACAATATGTTTTTAATTGATTAGGTCAGTCGGTGATACTTGATTAGTAGCAGTGAAACAAACAAACGGAAAAGCAGGGTGGAGATTTCGAGAATTGTTTCCGCTCCACTTCGCCTATATGGAAACATAGCCTTATATTTATAGATAAAAAAGGATGATTATTTAATTTTTCATTACTTGGATATTACAATATAACATAAACAGTAAGTAAACGACATATTAAATACCTACACAAAATCTCGATTTCGTAACTCCAGAAAGGCATGCAAGAAAAAATAAACTGAGCCCCCAAACAGTTTAAATTTACAATTAATAAAATGTCTAACTACTTTAATAAAACTATAGATTTGATAAAATTTTGCATAATACCATCCCCTGCACTTTAACATGTAATTTGATACAAAACTTTACGTACCGTTTCTTTTGCTCCGTCGCACGTTTCCATGTTGACCTATTACTTTTTCTCTTCCTGGCATGTTTAGGATCACATTTAGTAACAAACTGTGTTGAATCATCCATTTTTTCTCATAAAAAACGTAAAAAACCGACAGCACTTCTTCACTTTGTTAACAAAATCACCATACTGTTCGTTGTGTCACATGATGCAAATGCAGAGCTGTGATTGGTAGATCTGGATTTAGCGGAATTTGAAACGCATCGGGACTGTTTTAGCGGTGTTTGCAACAAACTGTTTCTTTTGTAAGCTGATTTGTTAGGATTTTAGCGGGATTTGATATTTATTCTTAAACGAAAGAGAAAGAATGAACGATGGCGCTTCACATTCAAGTGAAACAACGTTTTTGTTCAAATACCGTTTTGGCGGGTTTTGAAACTGAACTCCTCATATATAGGAATGACGTCTTAGCAAAAGTTGTTCGGTCTGATGGGCATTCCCTGTTGACTTATAAAAATCGAAGATTTGAAACATCTGACTTGGAAATCAAAGCTATCACTAATTTCACTGTATAATTATAAAATAACAAAACCTTTAGGACTGATTTTCGATGACGATGGTACCTATATCATTTATAATTCGACTCTACTGTCCAAAACTCCAAATTTTTTTTATCGAATATATATGCTTTCGGGCTTATGTTATTTGAGCGTTTAATTCACTTTGCAGTCACTTAGATTTTAATTGATCAGGTATCTTCACAATAAAACTATAACCATGATGAAAGAGGTCAAATCTTTCCCAATGTTCCAAAGGAGCTAAAAGATTGAGGATCATAAGATCCCAAGAATCTACCGAAGAGCGTCAGCTTCGGATCGCGAAGCACGCCTGCTTTCTCATCGTATTTACGCATCTACATCCACGTCTCTAGAAACCAGTGAAGAATATGATGCGCGACTGACCGCTGATCGTGAGGAAAAGTGGGCTGTTGGGCATTTCCTGCTATCTTACAAAAATGAAAGATCTGGAGGGTCCCAAATTGTCTCGCGCATCATGTTGGTTTTCCCGCCCCCGGGCTCTTAGAATTTGACATCAGACGTTTCAGATCTTTTATTTTGACGACCCTGTTGTCGCTGGCATAAGCAACAGGATCCGCGTACGAAGTCGCGGGCAGAAGCTAGTCTACTATATAAAAATAAGTCGGGTTTTCCTTCCTGACGCTATAACTACAGAACGCACGAACCGATTTCCACGGTTTTGCATTCGTTGGAAAGGTCTTGGGCTCCGTGAGGTTTATAGTAAAGAAAATTCACAATTACATAAAAAAAAATTTAGACCGCGGGCGGAGCTGCGGGAAACAGCTAGTTATATATAATTGGCCCGATTGACATAATACTTTTTTGTAATAAAGTTTATACTTTTTTTAATACATATTAGATATTACATACCTGTTTGAATTATGTGCATTCTTTTATTTGAACTCTCTTTTTTGACCGCCTTCTTCATGCTTTCCCACTGTGCTTTTAGGTTTTCTGAAGTTCTTGAGCATTGAAATGTTTAGGAATTATATTCGTGACTCATTGTCACCCATTCGGCAGTTTTCTGCTTCATAGTTATGGTATCTGTTTTTTTATTTGCAAAAGATTTTTTCTGTAGACAACCATTTGGGGCTTCGTTTTCGCTTCTCGATATGTGACATGATTGCAAATTATTAAAACGCCGGCTAAACAAATTAACAAACACAAATTAATATTGATGAGATTAGAAATTAATAATAGTTTTGAACTTTTGACATATGTTTGACACTTTTGTCATAGGTATAACACTACCGAATAGATTAATACGCAACACACTTTACGCATTAGAGAAGAAACGAGCAATTGAATTTAGGTGGCTTATACAGTCATTCATTTCAATCATTCGGATTCACTCACTGCCACAGAATAACTATCCGAGAGTAAATTAACTCCGGTGTAGAGTGGTGGAACGTGGACGAAGTTATCCGAGAGTTAAATGTTAGAGTAAATATATTCTTTGGATAGTTATTCTCGAGTAAAGTCATATTTGGTGAAATCGAGCCTTAAAGTTGTTAGAGAAAAACCATCCAAAAATTCCTTTTTTCCCCACTTTTTTTTTAACTGGAGTTTTAATTTTACTGCCACTAGCTGTTTGTTTTTCTTGATATCCCTGTCTGTCGTCCTCTAACTAAAAAGCAGCTAAGCGCATAAAAATATTATCTCACATGCGTTGCCGCTACAATTCGTATCTTTTACTGCAGGTACTGCTGCATTATTCTTGTTATACGTGTCACATCAGTGGCTAATTTAATAAATAAAGCTAGTGTGGAATGTTTACTATGAAACAATTTAAACTTATATTACATGTTTTATTTTTAAAACATGGTATCACACGGGGAAAAGCCTGGATCATTAGCCTTAAAGACAAGATCAAAATCAAAAATCAAAATCATTTATTCAAACTAAGCTACTAAGTAGCACTTTTTGAACGTCATACATTTAATATTGACAGCACCCTGCCCCCTGGACAAGGCACACCCCCACCACAAGCGCCAACGCCGACAGAAATCGCTCAAATGACATTAAATGTATGGAAATGACATTCCCCTTCAATAAGTCACGCGACTTACCGAAGGGAAATGCCATGCGACCCACTTGCTACCTCCATACATTCGAGCTACTCCATCAGCGACAACGATTGCAGGAATGTACCCGGTCCAAGGGGGCTGATTCGCCCACCCTTCACCGCTTCCTAAGTGCTTTCGCCGGGGAGAAGAAACGGCGCAACAAACTCCCCAGCAGCACGCTGTCTCATTTAACAAAAAAAAAATTACTTAAAAAACATTTTTTTTTACATAAAACAGCTATATAGACAGCAGCATATTAAAAATGAATAAGTGACCGCGCCAAATAAACAAATGTTTGAGGTCAATTGATATATACTAAACTACTATAATTATATCTACTGAGTCCAAGGTCTGCAGAACGACCAGTCACCACCAGCAGCACCCGTTCACGAGTTGACGCAAGGGTCAGCCATCACCTCCCTCGCCATATTAGAGGGAAGGAGGCGACCCGACCCCTAACGCCACCGCTGGCATTGACAACTAAGGGAGCATGACGAAACTGCTGCCGGCTTTAAAAAAAATAAAAATAAATAATGTATAAACAAACAAACAAATAATAATTATATAAGATGCCATAAACACTTATTCACTGCGCAGTCCCTTACCACAGAGGCAATATAGATTGCTACATTATTTTTTATAATCAATACCATTATACATTCCAAAACAATGTAAAGACATTAATACGTATAATCGTATTCAAACAAAATAAAATGGGTAACAAACATATTGTTATATACGGAGTGTATGCCTATCAAAAATAATTATTAAAATTAAATACTGTAGTAAATAAAGCATCAAAACTCCACACAGAGCCGCCTTGTGTCTATCAACGTGGTGACCAACTATATTTATCATTTAAATAATCATTTATAGTATAATAAGCTTTTTCACACAGTTTAGTTTTAATTACAGAGATACAGTTGATGACTTAGAGAAAAAATTATGGAAATTGCTACCCAATTGTACAAATCGTTGTATTCAGACAACTCCCTACCTTGCACCAACACAACATACAGCTTGCCCGAGTCCATACCCTTAATAAACGGTCACGAAGTGCACAGAGCACTATCCACTATGCGCTTCAATAGGAGTCCCGGAGAAGATGGAATTACTACCGAAGCATTAAAAATTGGCTCAAACACATTGTTGCCCCATATTACTAACTTATTTAATACAATATTAAAATCTGGTAAAGTGCCTAACAAAATGTGCCACTCTAATATAGTGCTTCTACATAAAAAGGTGAAAAAAGCGAAATCACTAATTACCGCCCGATAAGTTTGACTTCACACATTTACAAAACTTTTATAAAAGTAATTCACAATCGTGTAGATCAACACCATATATCTCCCTCCATTCTTTCCCGCACTTGATATATAATTTACTAGATGTGAAGCGGTAGCTATTTGAGCGTGCTGAGCTGGCAATGGTACGACATATATGGATCTTGTTGGCTTGTATGGAACATCTCTATGTCCCACGCTTCCCGGGGATTCCATGCTCGTTCGTTTCTCCAAAGTCTCTTTCCTAAAGGCGCTTCTCCCCATTATCGCTCCTATCTTAACTTTACCTGTCTTTCTTTTCCATCGACTTTTAGCTGTACTTGGACTGGAGCTACGCCTGCTGAAGTTGACTTCCAATATGATATACAAGTTGGAATCCACTTCTCGTCTACTGGAGGACTATACCCTGCAGCGAGAGCTTGAGTATTTAGATTCAAGATCTGTTCTTCAATGGCGTCCGATATCTGATGTGGATCATCAGCCCTCTCGTCCCCCTGCTCTGGAGCTGACGCGTATGGTAACGCTCTTCCGTATCCTGCGAGTGCCATTATTGAATGCAAAAAGCTTCCAAACGTTATAAAATGATCGGGATCAGTCATACAAAGTGAGACACGCATGTATATCTCTATCGCAACTCTGATTTTATGCATCCTAAGAGCCGTTAACATGTTTAGACCCTTAAGATACTCTTCTAGCATCACCTCAGTCATGAAGAAGGGGAGCAGCAATTCTCTTGCGTCAAAATCTACGACATTCATCGAACCCGCACGATTCGTCGTGTTTAAATTTACATTCTGATGGACAAAGGTTCTTTGTTTGGTTGCAAAGTGCGCCGGCTGTTCTAATCACTAAAGTGAAGAACCCTCTTACCGCCTTGCACACTTGTTTTGGTGCCACTGCGTAGGTTAATGCCAATTCATCTAATAATGAATCTAAATGTATCTCATGCTGTTCGAAACATGTGACTCGATCAGGAGACTCTGAACTCGTGAACAGGGTCAGGACCCTCAGGTTAAGTGAGCATCTCAGATTAGCTATGTTTAACAAAGTTTCTATCAGATT
The DNA here is from genome assembly GCA_950381575.1 of Plusia festucae. NCBI lineage: Eukaryota > Metazoa > Arthropoda > Insecta > Lepidoptera > Noctuidae > Plusia > Plusia festucae. The sequence goes on from OX494442.1 coordinate 11,354,739, forward strand.
TTGAATATTATAGAAGAGTGACACATCGGTAATCACCGAATTGTCCCCTTTCTTGATCTTGTAAGGCATCCCATTCGACTTTACAATAAGTCCAGCAATCGATCTAATCTCAATTGAATCCTTCAGTCCTATTCTTGCAAACATGGCGAGCCATTGAAACGGCTTGAATGACCCAAATGTCATTGTTTCCCTAACTCTGCCAAGCAAATGGTCATGATAATTACTCTCTGGATCTATCTTCCAGGTGCCTAAAAACACTGAGTTTGGATCAACCTCGTTTCTTGAGCTCCATTCCGCAGCAAGCTTGAAAAATCTGAAATCTGGTTTTATAGAGTAATGTGTAATAGCGGAGGTCCAATGACTCTCCAGGTACTTTTCTTCGTAAGACGTCATGGTTGGTATGCCAACATCGACGATGGTATCCTTCCTCGCATATCGGTATGCCTCTATGCCCGCGATAAAAGAGTCAGCGTCTTGAATGAGTTGGAGCGCACACCTCCCGCTCTGTTCCTTCCACTGACCTCGCTTTAACGCCCACTCAAATTTAGGTTGGACCATCTCGATAATCGCAATCAATTCACGAGATAGTATACTGGATGAACAACAACCCCCAGGACAAGCCGGTTTTCGCCCTAATTTCTCAACAACCGACAATCTTCAGACCCTAAATCAGATCATCGAAAAATTCTCTGAATTTAAAAAACCCTTATACCTTGCCTTCGTAAATTATACGAAAGCGTTTGACAGTGTACTTCACTTGTAAATAGCCTCACCAAAAAAGGGTAAGGGGATTTTAGGACCTCCCAATAGAGCGGTTAACACAAATCGTTATTGAGTCCCGACTGATGAATTCTCTGAGACACCAATACCCACTACAACTATTTGCAGCAATAAAGCCCACGTACCTCGTGAATCCAGGGACCTCACTAGACCAGGAAGACCTTGAGAGGATGCCTCGTTCCAGGGCGCGTGGTGGCTGTGTGGGCTGCCGGCCGGCGAGCTAAATCTTATTTCATCCACCGGTGGGCTGGTTGAAACACGTGAAATCTATATATTGTGGGTGTTATAACCCGAAGGTCCTGTATTGTAGGTGTTATAACCCGAAGGACTTTCAATATCAGTATTGCGTCGTGAAGAACCAGCATAGAAAATCGTTTGTTCCTGGATTTCTTTTAATTCAAACTCAGACACCATGTTGAATATTCTAGACTTCAGAACAGATTGGCTGTAACGATTTAATTTTTTTACTGTTGTTGCAATACTCGAAAAAACTTGTCAATCTCGTCATCCTTATATGTCTCTTTTTCTTTAAGTAAATATTGTAAAAGTTGAGCTGATGCTGAGGTACATTCTTGGGTCCCTTTGAATTGCTTTCTTTTAGGTATTTTCGGAAACAAAGGAGAGTTTGCTGACGTATATTTTGAAGAAGATTATGGTCGGTTGGTGATATTAAGTTCTGGGTAATTTAATGACATGGGAGAATCATCGTGATTTGACAACAATTCGTTAACGCCGCGTAAACGCAGTAATGGAAGCACGAGGAGGCAATACGAAGTATTAAAATTCAAGAAAATCGTAATAAAGTTAATAAATTTCATGTTTCCTATTTTTTTTTAAAGGAGAGATCAGCAGTTTTTTTCTTTATGTAATTTTGTGTTAATAAAATGTATGGTGACTCATATTTTTTTTACTTTCATTTAAGGAGTATTACATTGTCTATTAAATACAATTTATTGCATTAACCTATCATTTTTAGTTTCCGAGATTTTTAACATTCTTTAAGTGACCCGGATTCATTGCTCTCGAGTGTATAAATATAATATAAATGTGGACAACATCACATACATTGCTCCGAATCCAATGTAAGTAGCTAAAGCACTTGTGTTATGGAATCAGAGACAACGAAGGTACCACAAACACCCAGTGTTTTTCACAAAGTGTTTTTTTCTACATTGACCCGTCCGGGGATCGAACTCGGGACCTCAGAGCTAGCGACACCTTGAAAACCGGTGTGTACGCCACTCGACCACGGAGGTCGTCATTATATTGAACATGCTATTTGCTTCTCTTCTCTCAGCATCAGCATGCTCTCTTTGCGCATTAATAGCCTCAACCTTTTTATTATTATCCACCGATTATGCTGGAAGTATAGGGCGCCTCTTTGAAATCCCTGTTTTCATGTAACCTGTTTCTTTTAAATTCGAGACTGGTGTTTTTAATAAGACAGGTGTGTAGTTACCCCAGTCAAGTTCTGTGACAGTTTCATTGAGTCTGGTAGTTTATTATATATAATTGGCCCGATTGACATAATACTTTTTTGTAATAAAGTTTATACTTTTTTTAATACATATTAGATATTACATACCTGTTTGAATTATGTGCATTCTTATATTTGAACTCTCTTTTTTGACCGCCTTCTTCATGCTTTCCCACTGTGCTTTTAGGTTTTCTGAAGTTCTTGAGCATTGAAATGTTTAGGAATTATATTCGTGACTCATTGTCACCCATTCGGCAGTTTTCTGCTTCATAGTTATGGCATCTGTTTTTTTATTTGCAAAAGATTTTTTCTGTAGACAACCATTTGGGGCTTCGTTTTCGCTTCTCGATATGTGACATGATTGCAAATTATTAAAACGCCGGCTAAACAAATTAACAAACACAAATTAATATTGATGAGATTAGAAATTAATAATAGTTTTGAACTTTTGACATGTTTGACACTTTTGTCATAGGTATAACACTACCGAATAGATTAATACGCAACACACTTTACGCATTAGAGAAGAAACGAGCAATTGAATTTAGGTGGCTTATACAGTCATTCATTTCAATCATTCGGATTCACTCACTGCCACAGAATAACTATCCGAGAGTAAATTAACTCCGGTGTAGAGTGGTGGAACGTGGACGAAGTTATCCGAGAGTTAAATGTTAGAGTAAATATATTCTTTGGATAGTTATTCTCGAGTAAAGTCATATTTGGTGAAATCGAGCCTTAAAGTTGTTAGAGAAAAACCATCCAAAAATTCCTTTTTTCCCCACTTTTTATTTAACTGGAGTTTTAATTTTACTGCCACTAGCTGTTTGTTTTTCTTGATATCCCTGTCTGTCGTCCTCTAACTAAAAAGCAGCTAAGCGCATAAAAATATTATCTCACATGCGTTGCCGCTACAATTCGTATCTTTTACTGCAGGTACTGCTGCATTATTCTTGTTATACGTGTCACATCAGTGGCTAATTTAATAAATAAAGCTAGTGTGGAATGTTTACTATGAAACAATTTAAACTTATATTACATGTTTTATTTTTAAAACATGGTATCACACGGGGAAAAGCCTGGATCATTAGCCTTAAAGACAAGATCAAAATCAAAAATCAAAATCATTTATTCAAACTAAGCTACTAAGTAGCACTTTTTGAACGTCATACATTTAATATTGACAGCACCCTGCCCCCTGGACAAGGCACACCCCCACCACAAGCGCCAACGCCGACAGAAATCGCTCAAATGACATTAAATGTATGGAAATGACATTCCCCTTCAATAAGTCACGCGACTTACCGAAGGGAAATGCCATGCGACCCACTTGCTACCTCCATACATTCGAGCTACTCCATCAGCGACAACGATTGCAGGAATGTACCCGGTCCAAGGGGGCTGATTCGCCCACCCTTCACCGGTTCCTAAGTGCTTTCGCCGGGGAGAAGAAACGGCGCAACAAACTCCCCAGCAGCACGCTGTCTCATTTAACAAAAAAAAAATTACTTAAAAAACATTTTTTTTTTACATAAAACAGCTATATAGACAGCAGCATATTAAAAATGAATAAGTGACCGCGCCAAATAAACAAATGTTTGAGGTAGGTCAATTGATATATACTAAACTACTATAATTATATCTACTGAGTCCAAGGTCTGCAGAACGACCAGTCACCACCAGCAGCACCCGTTCACGAGTTGACGCAAGGGTCAGCCATCACCTCCCTCGCCATATTAGAGGGAAGGAGGCGACCCGACCCCTAACGCCACCGCTGGCATTGACAACTAAGGGAGCATGACGAAACTGCTGCCGGCTTTAAAAAAAATAAATAATGTATAAACAAACAAACAAATAATAATTATATAAGATGCCATAAACACTTATTCACTGCGCAGTCCCTTACCACAGAGGCAATATAGATTGCTACATTATTTTTTATAATCAATACCATTATACATTCCAAAACAATGTAAAGACATTAATACGTATAATCGTATTCAAACAAAATAAAATGGGTAACAAACATATTGTTATATACGGAGTGTATGCCTATCAAAAATAATTATTAAAATTAAATACTGTAGTAAATAAAGCATCAAAACTCCACACAGAGCCGCCTTGTGTCTATCAACGTGGTGACCAACTATATTTATCATTTAAATAATCATTTATAGTATAATAAGCTTTTTCACACAGTTTAGTTTTAATTACAGAGATACAGTTGATGACATAGAGAAAAAATTATGGAAATTGCTACCCAATTGTACAAATCGTTGTATTCAGACAACTCCCTACCTTGCACCAACACAACATACAGCTTGCCCGAGTCCATACCCTTAATAAACGGTCACGAAGTGCACAGAGCACTATCCACTATGCGCTTCAATAGGAGTCCCGGAGAAGATGGAATTACTACCGAAGCATTAAAAATTGGCTCAAACACATTGTTGCCCCATATTACTAACTTATTTAATACAATATTAAAATCTGGTAAAGTGCCTAACAAAATGTGCCACTCTAATATAGTGCTTCTACATAAAAAGGTGAAAAAAGCGAAATCACTAATTACCGCCCGATAAGTTTGACTTCACACATTTACAAAACTTTTATAAAAGTAATTCACAATCGTGTAGATCAACACCATATATCTCCCTCCATTCTTTCCCGCACTTGATATATAATTTACTAGATGTGAAGCGGTAGCTATTTGAGCGTGCTGAGCTGGCAATGGTACGACATATATGGATCTTGTTGGCTTGTATGGAACATCTCTATGTCCCACGCTTCCCGGGGATTCCATGCTCGTTCGTTTCTCCAAAGTCTCTTTCCTAAAGGCGCTTCTCCCCATTATCGCTCCCATCTTAACTTTACCTGTCTTTCTTTTCCATCGACTTTTAGCTGTACTTGGACTGGAGCTACGCCTGCTGAAGTTGACTTCCAATATGATATACAAGTTGGAATCCACTTCTCGTCTACTGGAGGACTATACCCTGCAGCGAGAGCTTGAGTATTTAGATTCAAGATCTGTTCTTCAATGGCGTCCGATATCTGATGTGGATGGTAACGCTCTTCCGTATCCTGCGAGTGCCATTATTGAATGCAAAAAGCTTCCAAACGTTATAAAATGATCGGGATCAGTCATACAAAGTGAGACACGCATGTATATCTCTATCGCAACTCTGATTTTATGCATCCTAAGATCCGTTAACATGTTTAGACCCTTAAGATACTCTTCTAGCATCACCTCAGTCATGAAGAAGGGGAGCAGCAATTCTCTTGCGTCAAAATCTACGACATTCATCGAACCCGCACGATTTGTCGTGTTTAAATTTACATTCTGATGGACAAAAGTTCTTTGTTTGGTTGCAAGTGCGCCGGCTGTTCTAATCACTAAAGTGAAGAACCCTCTTACCGCCTTGCACACTTGTTTTGGTGCCACTGCGTAGGTTAATGCCAATTCATCTAATAATGAATCTAAATGTATCTCATGCTGTTCGAAACATGTGACTCGATCAGAAGACTCTGAACTCTTGAACAGGGTCAGGACCCTCAGGTTAAGTGAGCATCTCAGATTAGCTATGTTTAACAAAGTTTCTATCAGATTTTGAATATTATAGAAGAGTGACACATCGGTAATCACCGAATTGTCCCCTTTCTTGATCTTGTAAGGCATCCCATTCGACTTTACAATAAGTCCAGCAATCGATCTAATCTCAATTGAATCCTTCAGTCCTATTCTTGCAAACATGGCGAGCCATTGAAACGGCTTGAATGACCCAAATGTCATTGTTTCCCTAACTCTGCCAAGCAAATGGTCATGATAATTACTCTCTGGATCTATCTTCCAGGTGCCTAAAAACACTGAGTTTGGATCAACCTCGTTTCTTGAGCTCCATTCCGCAGCAAGCTTGAAAAATCTGAAATCTGGTTTTATAGAGTAATGTGTAATAGCGGAGGTCCAATGACTCTCCAGGTACTTTTCTTCGTAAGACGTCATGGTTGGTATGCCAACATCGACGATGGTATCCTTCCTCGCATATCGGTATGCCTCTATGCCCGCGATAAAAGAGTCAGCGTCTTGAATGAGTTGGAGCGCACACCTCCCGCTCTGTTCCTTCCACTGACCTCGCTTTAACGCCCACTCAAATTTAGGTTGGACCATCTCGATAATCGCAATCAATTCACGAGATAGTATACTGGATGAACAACAACCCCCAGGACAAGCCGGTTTTCGCCCTAATTTCTCAACAACCGACAATCTTCAGACCCTAAATCAGATCTTCAAAAAATTCTCTGAATTTAATAAACCCTTATACCTTGCCTTCGTAAATTATACGAAAGCGTTTGACAGTGTACTTCACTTGTAAATAGCCTCACCAAAAAAGGGTAAGGGGATTTTAGGACCTCCCAATAGAGCGGTTAACACAAATCGTTATTGAGTCCCGACTGATGAATTCTCTGAGACACCAATACCCACTACAACTACACACATCAAAAGTGTCTAGGGATCAAGCATTTTTATGCGGATTTCTTGAGATTGAGATGTGGCTTTGTAATAAATTTATGATTTTATAAATTTATATGGATCCTTTTTGGTGCATTTCATAATTCGAATCAGGAACTGTGAATCAAATTCGAGTAAAAGATGAAAATCAGCTGTCAATATTTTCCCTATAAAAACATACAACGCATTGAAGACATTATTAGTGCTACTGTTTCCCTACTACTGATTAAAACCAACGTTATTATTGAGCGGCGACGTCATTTAAGCAGGGAAGAAATGCTCAGAGCCGTGGGAATGATAGAAGCTGGTTCCCGGCAACGTACTGTGGCTTTAGCTCTGAATACAAGTCAGAGTGTTATCAGTCGACTTTGGACACGTTACCGAAGCACTGGTACCGTGGCTGAGCGCCATGGAGGACGGTATCGCTGCACCACACGGAGACAAGACCGATACATTCAAATCTTAACTCGAAGAGCTCCAACAATAACCGCCATGATGTTAGCCGTGAGGCTTCATCACTCTTCAGGGAACTTAATTAGCGACCAAACAGTCAGAAACCGCTTGCATGAAGTGAACCTTCATTCCCGAAGACCGCTACGGGTACCACCTATAGCAATGCACAATCGTAGGATTCGATATCAATGGGCTCTTGAACACAGAAATTGGGCAGAAGAACAATGGCGTTTCGTGTGCTTTTCTGATGAGTCTCGTTTTGGTATGAGACCGGATACAAGACGTATACGACACTGGAGAACCACTGGACGCCAACAGCGATTAAAATCCTGCCAGGAAGTCCATCCTTATAGTGGTGGAACCATCATGGTATGGGCGGGTATTTGGATCGGCGGAAGAACTGAGTTGATTTGGATCAGAAGCAACCTCAACGCTCAAATTTATGCTGAGACGATTGTATCAGACGTCATCGTTCCTCTACAAGTGCAAATCGGTCCCTTATTTCAGTTAATGCATGATAATGCACGACCGCACACCGCAAGAGTTGTAAGACAGACTCTCGCCGCAGCTAACATCAATGTCCTGCCCTGGCCTGCTCAGTCGCCAGACTTGAACCCGATTGAGCATGCATGGGATATGCTACAGAGAAGAGCTCTGCCGAATATGGAGGGTATCCAGTCGCAAGAAGACCTTTTTTTGTTGTTGCAACGAACATGGGCGGCCATTCCACGGCGTGATTTGGATGAACTCATTTTGAGTATGCCAAACCGATGTTCTTGTGTTGTTAGTGTTCGCGGTAGAAACACGGATTATTAATTGTTTAAGTTACCCAATAAAATTTTAAAGAAAACTGTTATTTCAGTCTTTTTTTCGAACTTTTGTGTTAGTGGTTCAAATGTCAAAAATCCCTTTATTAGGAAAATGGCAAATTTCTTTATTAATGCAAAGGTGACTTGGTTTATCGTTACTGTGACAAACGAAAACACTTTATTCGATGAATCCTTAAAGAAAATTTTAATTAATATCAATCAGGAGAAAAGTTATTGCAAAAATATATGTTGATCCCTAGACACTTTTGATGTGTGTATTTGCAGCAATAAAGCCCACGTACCTCGTGAATCCAGGGACCTCACTAGACCAGGAAGACCTTGAGAGGATGCCTCGTTCCAGGGCGCGTGGTGGCTGTGTGGGCTGCCGGCCGGCGAGCTAAATCTTATTTCATCCACCGGTGGGCTGGTTGAAACTCGTGAAATCTATATATTGTGGGTGTTATAACCCGAAGGTCCTGTATTGTAGGTGTTATAACCCGAAAGACTTTCAATATCAGTATTGCGTCGTGAAGAACCAGCATAGAAATTAGTTTGTTCCTGGATTTCTTTTAATTCAAACTCAGACACCATGTTGAATATTCTAGACTTCAGAACAGATTGGCTGTAACGATTTAATTTTTTTACTGTTGTTGAAATACTCGAAAAAACTTGTCAATCTCGTCATCCTTATATGTCTCTTTTTCTTTAAGTAAATATTGTAAAAGTTGAGCTGATGCTGAGGTACATTCTTGGGTCCCTTTGAATTGCTTTCTTTTAGGTATTTTCGGAAACAAAGGAGAGTTTGCTGACGTATATTTTGAAGAAGATTCTGGTCGGTTGGTGATATTAAGTTCTGGGTCATTTAATGACATGGGAGAATCATCGTGATTTGACAACAATTCGTTAACGCCGCGTAAACGCAGTAATGGAAGCACGAGGAGGCAATACGAAGTATTAAAATTCAAGAAAATCGTAATAAAGTTCATAAATTTCATGTTTCCTATTTTTGTTTAAAGGAGAGATCAGCAGTTTTTTCTTTATGTAATTTTGTGTTAATAAAATGTATGGTGACTCATATTTTTTTTTACTTTCATTTAAGGAGTATTACATTGTCTATTAAATACAATTTATTGCATTAACCTATCATTTTTAGTTTCCGAGATTTTTAACATTCTTTAACCTCTCAAGCCCCGTACGTCAAAATTACGTCACCCCCGTCAAGGCCCAGAGCCCACGTGACCTATGTTTACGTAAAACGACACCGGTCACAAAAAACGCTCCCACGCACTTATGGTTCGTCGTAGACCGATAACATAAACTGTTCTGTGATCTTGAATAAACAGAGCAGGTACTTAAGTATAAACATCGGCCGGAATATGAGAGTTGTATTTATAAACAAAGGAAGTAGGCAGATATTTAGCTAAAATTGTACATGTTCTTGTATTATATCGATTTGTAATAAAACTACTGTAGCTATGTTCACAAAACTTTGTATGTTACATTATGAATATACAAGGAATCAAACAACAGCGTTTTATTGAGAGTCGTACGTAACATTGTAATAATATTCAGAAGCAAACTTCACAGCGCGCGGAGCCGTTTTTAGGTATTTGCGTATGACAACGCATGACTTTGTAAACGATCATCCTAGTTATTTTGAGTAGTCACTAATGAAAAATGTTACTGGGGTACTACATGAACCTTTATTGACTGATAGCTACCTATATATCGTAAAAATATTTTACTGTAATAGTAAAATAATAAGATGTTCTTGAAGCGGGAACTATTGTAAATTCACGCTGTATTTTAGGTTTTAGAATCTGAGTATTAGTCAAAACTACACAAGAACTAACTATACTTTACTATTACCACAAAAACTTACTCATTTCTAAGTAAAAAAACAAAGATATCAACCTCTAAACCTACCAAAAAAAATGTATAGATTTCGAAAATTTGATAGTGATGAGGCACAATATCTAATTTCCAAAACCAAAAAAATATCGAAAAGTGTGGCGGAGGAAAGGTAGCTTAGTACACAAAATAAAAAAACATTTCCTTTCATTATTTTGTATAATTTTATTCATTATAAAAAAATGTTTTACTATAGGGAGTAAAATTAATAGGCATGATTTTTTTGTTTTATTTATACCTACATCAGAGAAATATTATTTTAGAAGACGACCAACCGCTCGGTAACATGTGCTGCTCGCATAAATAGTAGCCGTAACTAGTATTAGTCCTCAGTGCGATATATGACTCAACGCAGGGATGTTGTCCCTCCGGCAAGTTGTGTGTGGCGGCGGCCGGCCTCCCCCCTCTCGGGCTTGCGCGCGAAATAATTAGCGCTGCGCTAGCGGCCTCGATTCGGTGCGGCCGGCAGTGCGTGATCGGGCGCTGCGCTCACCACACCGGCTGCGCGCATGCTTGAAGTGTAAGTGACGTCACAAGAGAGCCCCCGCTCTCGGGCTTGCGCGCGAAATGCTTAGCGCTGCGCTCGCGGCGGGCGGACTCAGTGCGCGCCCGGCCGCTCACTATACTGGCTGGCTGTATGCTTCAAGTGTATGACGTCATAACTAGAAAGGTGAAAAAAGAAAAAAAATACAATAAGATATTCATTTATTACACATTCACATTTATATAAATCTTGATAAAAATATGAAGATAAAGTATGCTTATTTCTAAAATAATAACTGCCTGCTGAACTGCAAAAGGATATTATTACACATACATACAGATACAGTCATATATACTATGGTAACCAGACAACTGATAATCATACTTATATATTTCTAAATACATACATATTATAGATAAATAACACCCAGACACTGAACAAATAATCGTGCTCGTCACACAAAGATTTGTCCTGGGTGGGAATCGAACCCATGACCTACGGCTTAGCGGTCAGCGTCACTAACCACTAGACCAACAGGCATATAACTGCACGAGGATATCACACACAGAGAAATACATGAAAGAAGCTATACAAACTATAATATCCATTTATTATACACTACACGCCCCGCGGTGATACCCCCGAGTCACCAGATACTTCAATTCTCAGGATTCAAAGTACTGTAGATACTCATATAGGCATATGAGTATGTACAGTCAACTACAAAAGTAGATGATGAATCGAGTTTATATCTTTTGGAGTCAAAAATGATCCCGAATATAATATGGCAACTGTACTAGCAGTAAATGTTTGGTATAAGTTATAATCACATACTTCTGAATCACTTCAACGCCACACAGTTCTGACGCTAACTCCGTTCATTAGTAATGAATTTCTGATTTTGATCATCTACTTTTGGTGTTGACTGTACTCTGTTCGCCAGACGTTCAGTTTTTTGCTCACGTTGCTAATATAAACAAGAGGCCCGCACAAGGGGCCTGTTATGTTCAAAACTACGATAAGCAAGCTAAGGTCAGGTACCTGCGTGTCTAAGTGATGTGATTTATTGCAATCGAAATTTCAACACTAAATTATAAAATAAGTGGCACAAAAAATACTCGGTTTTATTTTTTGTCACAGATTTCGTTCCGAAGCTAGAACAGTAATTCATTTTACGTTCCCATATCTACTTACCGAAATTATAAATTCATCCAAGTCCGCGCACTAATAATTTTAGGAAGTCCCGAGGGCTCTCCTCGTCTGTTTCACTGCATGATGCCACCTAGAAAAGAAAATCAAATTTATAGGTTTTATAAACTGTACATACAATTACAACAACCTGTGAACATAAATGGCGACATGAATTTATATAAAACAACTCTGCGTACCCTTCAGTTTATACTAGCTTGATATATCATATTATGAAACACACTAATGTATATATTGAAACACAACAAAAATCACATCTACATTGATTTCATCGAATTTATCGATAGCATCTGTCGATGCGCATGGTCAGCATATTGTCGTAATTTATGGGTGTCAGATGTCAACGGCTGTCAACGGCCATCGAACTTTTCGGCACTCGTCATGTAATTGATTGAATAATATGCAATGACTGACTGATGAATTCTCTGAGACACCAATACCCACTACAACTATTTGCAGCAATAAAGCCCACGTACCTCGTGAATCCAGGGACCTCACTAGACCAGGAAGACCTTGAGAGGATGCCTCGTTCCAGGGCGCGTGGTGGCTGTGTGGGCTGCCGGCCGGCGAGCTAAATCTTATTTCATCCACCGGTGGGCTGGTTGAAACTCGTGAAATCTATATATTGTGGGTGTTATAACCCGAAGGTCCTGTATTGTAGGTGTTATAACCCGAAAGACTTTCAATATCAGTATTGCGTCGTGAAGAACCAGCATAGAAATTAGTTTGTTCCTGGATTTCTTTTAATTCAAACTCAGATACCATGTTGAATATTCTAGACTTCAGAACAGATTGGCTGTAACGATTTAATTTTTTTACTGTTGTTGAAATACTCGAAAAAACTTGTCAATCTCGTCATCCTTATATGTCTCTTTTTCTTTAAGTAAATATTGTAAAAGTTGAGCTGATGCTGAGGTACATTCTTGGGTCCCTTTGAATTGCTTTCTTTTAGGTATTTTCGGAAACAAAGGAGAGTTTGCTGACGTATATTTTGAAGAAGATTCTGGTCGGTTGGTGATATTAAGTTCTGGGTCATTTAATGACATGGGAGAATCATCGTGATTTGACAACAATTCGTTAACGCCGCGTAAACGCAGTAATGGAAGCACGAGGAGGCAATACGAAGTATTAAAATTCAAGAAAATCGTAATAAAGTTAATAAATTTCATGTTTCCTATTTTTGTTTAAAGGAGAGATCAGCAGTTTTTTTCTTTATGTAATTTTGTGTTAATAAAATGTATGGTGACTCATATTTTTTTTTACTTTCATTTAAGGAGTATTACATTGTCTATTAAATACAATTTATTGCATTAACCTATCATTTTTAGTTTCCGAGATTTTTAACATTCTTTAAGTGACCCGGATTCATTGCTCTCGAGTGTATAAATATAATATATAATATAAATGTGGACAACATCACATACATTGCTCCGAATCCAATGTAAGTAGCTAAAGCACTTGTGTTATGGAATCAGAGACAACGAAGGTACCACAAACACCCAGTGTTTTTCACAAAGTGTTTTTTTCTACATTGACCCGTCCGGGGATCGAACTCGGGACCTCAGAGCTAGCGACACCTTGAAAACCGGTGTGTACGCCACTCGACCACGGAGGTCGTCATTATATTGAACATGCTATTTGCTTCTCTTCTCTCAGCATCAGCATGCTCTCTTTGCGCATTAATAGCCTCAACCTTTTTATTATTATCCACCGATTATGCTGGAAGTATAGGGCGCCTCTTTGAAATCCCTGTTTTCATGTAACCTGTTTCTTTTAAATTCGAGACTGGTGTTTTTAATAAGACAGGTGTGTAGTTACCCCAGTCAAGTTCTGTGACAGTTTCATTGAGTCTGGTAGTTTATTATATATAATTGGCCCGATTGACATAATACTTTTTTGTAATAAAGTTTATACTTTTTTTAATACATATTAGATATTACATACCTGTTTGAATTATGTGCATTCTTTTATTTGAACTCTCTTTTTTGACCGCCTTCTTCATGCTTTCCCACTGTGCTTTTAGGTTTTCTGAAGTTCTTGAGCATTGAAATGTTTAGGAATTATATTCGTGACTCATTGTCACCCATTCGGCAGTTTTCTGCTTCATAGTTATGGTATCTGTTTTTTTATTTGCAAAAGATTTTTTCTGTAGACAACCATTTGGGGCTTCGTTTTCGCTTCTCGATATGTGACATGATTGCAAATTATTAAAACGCCGGCTAAACAAATTAACAAACACAAATTAATATTGATGAGATTAGAAATTAATAATAGTTTTGAACTTTTGACATATGTTTGACACTTTTGTCATAGGTATAACACTACCGAATAGATTAATACGCAACACACTTTACGCATTAGAGAAGAAACGAGCAATTGAATTTAGGTGGCTTATACAGTCATTCATTTCAATCATTCGGATTCACTCACTGCCACAGAATAACTATCCGAGAGTAAATTAACTCCGGTGTAGAGTGGTGGAACGTGGACGAAGTTATCCGAGAGTTAAATGTTAGAGTAAATATATTCTTTGGATAGTTATTCTCGAGTAAAGTCATATTTGGTGAAATCGAGCCTTAAAGTTGTTAGAGAAAAACCATCCAAAAATTCCTTTTTTCCCCACTTTTTTTTTAACTGGAGTTTTAATTTTACTGCCACTAGCTGTTTGTTTTTCTTGATATCCCTGTCTGTCGTCCTCTAACTAAAAAGCAGCTAAGCGCATAAAAATATTATCTCACATGCGTTGCCGCTACAATTCGTATCTTTTACTGCAGGTACTGCTGCATTATTCTTGTTATACGTGTCACATCAGTGGCTAATTTAATAAATAAAGCTAGTGTGGAATGTTTACTATGAAACAATTTAAACTTATATTACATGTTTTATTTTTAAAACATGGTATCACACGGGGAAAAGCCTGGATCATTAGCCTTAAAGACAAGATCAAAATCAAAAATCAAAATCATTTATTCAAACTAAGCTACTAAGTAGCACTTTTTGAACGTCATACATTTAATATTGACAGCACCCTGCCCCCTGGACAAGGCACACCCCCACCACAAGCGCCAACGCCGACAGAAATCGCTCAAATGACATTAAATGTATGGAAATGACATTCCCCTTCAATAAGTCACGCGACTTACCGAAGGAAAATGCCATGCGACCCACTTGCTACCTCCATACATTCGAGCTACTCCATCAGCGACAACGATTGCAGGAATGTACCCGGTCCAAGGGGGCTGATTCGCCCACCCTTCACCGCTTCCTAAGTGCTTTCGCCGGGGAGAAGAAACGGCGCAACAAACTCCCCAGCAGCACGCTGTCTCATTTAACAAAAAAAAAATTACTTAAAAAACATTTTTTTTTTACATAAAACAGCTATATAGACAGCAGCATATTAAAAATGAATAAGTGACCGCGCCAAATAAACAAATGTTTGAGGTCAATTGATATATACTAAACTACTATAATTATATCTACTGAGTCCAAGGTCTGCAGAACGACCAGTCACCACCAGCAGCACCCGTTCACGAGTTGACGCAAGGGTCAGCCATCACCTCCCTCGCCATATTAGAGGGAAGGAGGCGACCCGACCCCTAACGCCACCGCTGGCATTGACAACTAAGGGAGCATGACGAAACTGCTGCCGGCTTTAAAAAAAATAAATAATGTATAAACAAACAAACAAATAATAATTATATAAGATGCCATAAACACTTATTCACTGCGCAGTCCCTTACCACAGAGGCAATATAGATTGCTACATTATTTTTTATAATCAATACCATTATACATTCCAAAACAATGTAAAGACATTAATACGTATAATCGTATTCAAACAAAATAAAATGGGTAACAAACATATTGTTATATACGGAGTGTATGCCTATCAAAAATAATTATTAAAATTAAATACTGTAGTAAATAAAGCATCAAAACTCCACACAGAGCCGCCTTGTGTCTATCAACGTGGTGACCAACTATATTTATCATTTAAATAATCATTTATAGTATAATAAGCTTTTTCACACAGTTTAGTTTTAATTACAGAGATACAGTTGATGACATAGAGAAAAAATTATGGAAATTGCTACCCAATTGTACAAATCGTTGTATTCAGACAACTCCCTACCTTGCACCAACACAACATACAGCTTGCCCGAGTCCATACCCTTAATAAACGGTCACGAAGTGCACAGAGCACTATTCACTATGCGCTTCAATAGGAGTCCCGGAGAAGATGGAATTACTACCGAAGCATTAAAAATTGGCTCAAACACATTGTTGCCCCATATTACTAACTTATTTAATACAATATTAAAATCTGGTAAAGTGCCTAACAAAATGTGCCACTCTAATATAGTGCTTCTACATAAAAAGGTGAAAAAAGCGAAATCACTAATTACCGCCCGATAAGTTTGACTTCACACATTTACAAAACTTTTATAAAAGTAATTCACAATCGTGTAGATCAACACCATATATCTCCCTCCATTCTTTCCCGCACTTGATATATAATTTACTAGATGTGAAGCGGTAGCTATTTGAGCGTGCTGAGCTGGCAATGGTACGACATATATGGATCTTGTTGGCTTGTATGGAACATCTCTATGTCCCACGCTTCCCGGGGATTCCATGCTCGTTCGTTTCTCCAAAGTCTCTTTCCTAAAGGCGCTTCTCCCCATTATCGCTCCTATCTTAACTTTACCTGTCTTTCTTTTCCATCGACTTTTAGCTGTACTTGGACTGGAGCTACGCCTGCTGAAGTTGACTTCCAATATGATATACAAGTTGGAATCCACTTCTCGTCTACTGGAGGACTATACCCTGCAGCGAGAGCTTGAGTATTTAGATTCAAGATCTGTTCTTCAATGGCGTCCGATATCTGATGTGGATCATCAGCCCTCTCGTCCCCCTGCTCTGGAGCTGACGCGTATGGTAACGCTCTTCCGTATCCTGCGAGTGCCATTATTGAATGCAAAAAGCTTCCAAACGTTATAAAATGATCGGGATCAGTCATACAAAGTGAGACACGCATGTATATCTCTATCGCAACTCTGATTTTATGCATCCTAAGATCCGTTAACATGTTTAGACCCTTAAGATACTCTTCTAGCATCACCTCAGTCATGAAGAAGGGGAGCAGCAATTCTCTTGCGTCAAAATCTACGACATTCATCGAACCCGCACGATTCGTCGTGTTTAAATTTACATTCTGATGGACAAAAGTTCTTTGTTTGGTTGCAAGTGCGCCGGCTGTTCTAATCACTAAAGTGAAGAACCCTCTTACCGCCTTGCACACTTGTTTTGGTGCCACTGCGTAGGTTAATGCCAATTCATCTAATAATGAATCTAAATGTATCTCATGCTGTTCGAAACATGTGACTCGATCAGGAGACTCTGAACTCGTGAACAGGGTCAGGACCCTCAGGTTAAGTGAGCATCTCAGATTAGCTATGTTTAACAAAGTTTCTATCAGATTTTGAATATTATAGAAGAGTGACACATCGGTAATCACCGAATTGTCCCCTTTCTTGATCTTGTAAGGCATCCCATTCGACTTTACAATAAGTCCAGCAATCGATCTAATCTCAATTGAATCCTTCAGTCCTATTCTTGCAAACATGGCGAGCCATTGAAACGGCTTGAATGACCCAAATGTCATTGTTTCCCTAACTCTGCCAAGCAAATGGTCATGATAATTACTCTCTGGATCTATCTTCCAGGTGCCTAAAAACACTGAGTTTGGATCAACCTCGTTTCTTGAGCTCCATTCCGCAGCAAGCTTGAAAAATCTGAAATCTGGTTTTATAGAGTAATGTGTAATAGCGGAGGTCCAATGACTCTCCAGGTACTTTTCTTCGTAAGACGTCATGGTTGGTATGCCAACATCGACGATGGTATCCTTCCTCGCATATCGGTATGCCTCTATGCCCGCGATAAAAGAGTCAGCGTCTTGAATGAGTTGGAGCGCACACCTCCCGCTCTGTTCCTTCCACTGACCTCGCTTTAACGCCCACTCAAATTTAGGTTGGACCATCTCGATAATCGCAATCAATTCACGAGATAGTATACTGGATGAACAACAACCCCCAGGACAAGCCGGTTTTCGCCCTAATTTCTCAACAACCGACAATCTTCAGACCCTAAATCAGATCATCGAAAAATTCTCTGAATTTAATAAACCCTTATACCTTGCCTTCGTAAATTATACGAAAGCGTTTGACAGTGTACTTCACTTGTAAATAGCCTCACCAAAAAAGGGTAAGGGGATTTTAGGACCTCCCAATAGAGCGGTTAACACAAATCGTTATTGAGTCCCGACTGATGAATTCTCTGAGACACCAATACCCACTACAACTATTTGCAGCAATAAAGCCCACGTACCTCGTGAATCCAGGGACCTCACTAGACCAGGAAGACCTTGAGAGGATGCCTCGTTCCAGGGCGCGTGGTGGCTGTGTGGGCTGCCGGCCGGCGAGCTAAATCTTATTTCATCCACCGGTGGGCTGGTTGAAACTCGTGAAATCTATATATTGTGGGTGTTATAACCCGAAGGTCCTGTATTGTAGGTGTTATAACCCGAAAGACTTTCAATATCAGTATTGCGTCGTGAAGAACCAGCATAGAAATTAGTTTGTTCCTGGATTTCTTTTAATTCAAACTCAGACACCATGTTGAATATTCTAGACTTCAGAACAGATTGGCTGTAACGATTTAATTTTTTTACTGTTGTTGAAATACTCGAAAAAACTTGTCAATCTCGTCATCCTTATATGTCTCTTTTTCTTTAAGTAAATATTGTAAAAGTTGAGCTGATGCTGAGGTACATTCTTGGGTCCCTTTGAATTGCTTTCTTTTAGGTATTTTCGGAAACAAAGGAGAGTTTGCTGACGTATATTTTGAAGAAGATTCTGGTCGGTTGGTGATATTAAGTTCTGGGTCATTTAATGACATGGGAGAATCATCGTGATTTGACAACAATTCGTTAACGCCGCGTAAACGCAGTAATGGAAGCACGAGGAGGCAATACGAAGTATTAAAATTCAAGAAAATCGTAATAAAGTTAATAAATTTCATGTTTCCTATTTTTGTTTAAAGGAGAGATCAGCAGTTTTTTTCTTTATGTAATTTTGTGTTAATAAAATGTATGGTGACTCATATTTTTTTTTACTTTCATTTAAGGAGTATTACATTGTCTATTAAATACAATTTATTGCATTAACCTATCATTTTTAGTTTCCGAGATTTTTAACATTCTTTAAGTGACCCGGATTCATTGCTCTCGAGTGTATAAATATAATATATAATATAAATGTGGACAACATCACATACATTGCTCCGAATCCAATGTAAGTAGCTAAAGCACTTGTGTTATGGAATCAGAGACAACGAAGGTACCACAAACACCCAGTGTTTTTCACAAAGTGTTTTTTTCTACATTGACCCGTCCGGGGATCGAACTCGGGACCTCAGAGCTAGCGACACCTTGAAAACCGGTGTGTACGCCACTCGACCACGGAGGTCGTCATTATATTGAACATGCTATTTGCTTCTCTTCTCTCAGCATCAGCATGCTCTCTTTGCGCATTAATAGCCTCAACCTTTTTATTATTATCCACCGATTATGCTGGAAGTATAGGGCGCCTCTTTGAAATCCCTGTTTTCATGTAACCTGTTTCTTTTAAATTCGAGACTGGTGTTTTTAATAAGACAGGTGTGTAGTTACCCCAGTCAAGTTCTGTGACAGTTTCATTGAGTCTGGTAGTTTATTATATATAATTGGCCCGATTGACATAATACTTTTTTGTAATAAAGTTTATACTTTTTTTAATACATATTAGATATTACATACCTGTTTGAATTATGTGCATTCTTTTATTTGAACTCTCTTTTTTGACCGCCTTCTTCATGCTTTCCCACTGTGCTTTTAGGTTTTCTGAAGTTCTTGAGCATTGAAATGTTTAGGAATTATATTCGTGACTCATTGTCACCCATTCGGCAGTTTTCTGCTTCATAGTTATGGTATCTGTTTTTTTATTTGCAAAAGATTTTTTCTGTAGACAACCATTTGGGGCTTCGTTTTCGCTTCTCGATATGTGACATGATTGCAAATTATTAAAACGCCGGCTAAACAAATTAACAAACACAAATTAATATTGATGAGATTAGAAATTAATAATAGTTTTGAACTTTTGACATATGTTTGACACTTTTGTCATAGGTATAACACTACCGAATAGATTAATACGCAACACACTTTACGCATTAGAGAAGAAACGAGCAATTGAATTTAGGTGGCTTATACAGTCATTCATTTCAATCATTCGGATTCACTCACTGCCACAGAATAACTATCCGAGAGTAAATTAACTCCGGTGTAGAGTGGTGGAACGTGGACGAAGTTATCCGAGAGTTAAATGTTAGAGTAAATATATTCTTTGGATAGTTATTCTCGAGTAAAGTCATATTTGGTGAAATCGAGCCTTAAAGTTGTTAGAGAAAAACCATCCAAAAATTCCTTTTTTTCCCCACTTTTTTTTTAACTGGAGTTTTAATTTTACTGCCACTAGCTGTTTGTTTTTCTTGATATCCCTGTCTGTCGTCCTCTAACTAAAAAGCAGCTAAGCGCATAAAAATATTATCTCACATGCGTTGCCGCTACAATTCGTATCTTTTACTGCAGGTACTGCTGCATTATTCTTGTTATACGTGTCACATCAGTGGCTAATTTAATAAATAAAGCTAGTGTGGAATGTTTACTATGAAACAATTTAAACTTATATTACATGTTTTATTTTTAAAACATGGTATCACACGGGGAAAAGCCTGGATCATTAGCCTTAAAGACAAGATCAAAATCAAAAATCAAAATCATTTATTCAAACTAAGCTACTAAGTAGCACTTTTTGAACGTCATACATTTAATATTGACAGCACCCTGCCCCCTGGACAAGGCACACCCCCACCACAAGCGCCAACGCCGACAGAAATCGCTCAAATGACATTAAATGTATGGAAATGACATTCCCCTTCAATAAGTCACGCGACTTACCGAAGGGAAATGCCATGCGACCCACTTGCTACCTCCATACATTCGAGCTACTCCATCAGCGACAACGATTGCAGGAATGTACCCGGTCCAAGGGGGCTGATTCGCCCACCCTTCACCGCTTCCTAAGTGCTTTCGCCGGGGAGAAGAAACGGCGCAACAAACTCCCCAGCAGCACGCTGTCTCATTTAACAAAAAAAAAATTACTTAAAAAACATTTTTTTTTTACATAAAACAGCTATATAGACAGCAGCATATTAAAAATGAATAAGTGACCGCGCCAAATAAACAAATGTTTGAGGTCAATTGATATATACTAAACTACTATAATTATATCTACTGAGTCCAAGGTCTGCAGAACGACCAGTCACCACCAGCAGCACCCGTTCACGAGTTGACGCAAGGGTCAGCCATCACCTCCCTCGCCATATTAGAGGGAAGGAGGCGACCCGACCCCTAACGCCACCGCTGGCATTGACAACTAAGGGAGCATGACGAAACTGCTGCCGGCTTTAAAAAAAATAAATAATGTATAAACAAACAAACAAATAATAATTATATAAGATGCCATAAACACTTATTCACTGCGCAGTCCCTTACCACAGAGGCAATATAGATTGCTACATTATTTTTTATAATCAATACCATTATACATTCCAAAACAATGTAAAGACATTAATACGTATAATCGTATTCAAACAAAATAAAATGGGTAACAAACATATTGTTATATACGGAGTGTATGCCTATCAAAAATAATTATTAAAATTAAATACTGTAGTAAATAAAGCATCAAAACTCCACACAGAGCCGCCTTGTGTCTATCAACGTGGTGACCAACTATATTTATCATTTAAATAATCATTTATAGTATAATAAGCTTTTTCACACAGTTTAGTTTTAATTACAGAGATACAGTTGATGACATAGAGAAAAAATTATGGAAATTGCTACCCAATTGTACAAATCGTTGTATTCAGACAACTCCCTACCTTGCACCAACACAACATACAGCTTGCCCGAGTCCATACCCTTAATAAACGGTCACGAAGTGCACAGAGCACTATCCACTATGCGCTTCAATAGGAGTCCCGGAGAAGATGGAATTACTACCGAAGCATTAAAAATTGGCTCAAACACATTGTTGCCCCATATTACTAACTTATTTAATACAATATTAAAATCTGGTAAAGTGCCTAACAAAATGTGCCACTCTAATATAGTGCTTCTACATAAAAAGGTGAAAAAAGCGAAATCACTAATTACCGCCCGATAAGTTTGACTTCACACATTTACAAAACTTTTATAAAAGTAATTCACAATCGTGTAGATCAACACCATATATCTCCCTCCATTCTTTCCCGCACTTGATATATAATTTACTAGATGTGAAGCGGTAGCTATTTGAGCGTGCTGAGCTGGCAATGGTACGACATATATGGATCTTGTTGGCTTGTATGGAACATCTCTATGTCCCACGCTTCCCGGGGATTCCATGCTCGTTCGTTTCTCCAAAGTCTCTTTCCTAAAGGCGCTTCTCCCCATTATCGCTCCTATCTTAACTTTACCTGTCTTTCTTTTCCATCGACTTTTAGCTGTACTTGGACTGGAGCTACGCCTGCTGAAGTTGACTTCCAATATGATATACAAGTTGGAATCCACTTCTCGTCTACTGGAGGACTATACCCTGCAGCGAGAGCTTGAGTATTTAGATTCAAGATCTGTTCTTCAATGGCGTCCGATATCTGATGTGGATCATCAGCCCTCTCGTCCCCCTGCTCTGGAGCTGACGCGTATGGTAACGCTCTTCCGTATCCTGCGAGTGCCATTATTGAATGCAAAAAGCTTCCAAACGTTATAAAATGATCGGGATCAGTCATACAAAGTGAGACACGCATGTATATCTCTATCGCAACTCTGATTTTATGCATCCTAAGATCCGTTAACATGTTTAGACCCTTAAGATACTCTTCTAGCATCACCTCAGTCATGAAGAAGGGGAGCAGCAATTCTCTTGCGTCCAAATCTACGACATTCATCGAACCCGCACGATTCGTCGTGTTTAAATTTACATTCTGATGGACAAAAGTTCTTTGTTTGGTTGCAAGTGCGCCGGCTGTTCTAATCACTAAAGTGAAGAACCCTCTTACCGCCTTGCACACTTGTTTTGGTGCCACTGCGTAGGTTAATGCCAATTCATCTAATAATGAATCTAAATGTATCTCATGCTGTTCGAAACATGTGACTCGATCAGGAGACTCTGAACTCGTGAACAGGGTCAGGACCCTCAGGTTAAGTGAGCATCTCAGATTAGCTATGTTTAACAAAGTTTCTATCAGATTTTGAATATTATAGAAGAGTGACACATCGGTAATCACCGAATTGTCCCCTTTCTTGATCTTGTAAGGCATCCCATTCGACTTTACAATAAGTCCAGCAATCGATCTAATCTCAATTGAATCCTTCAGTCCTATTCTTGCAAACATGGCGAGCCATTGAAACGGCTTGAATGACCCAAATGTCATTGTTTCCCTAACTCTGCCAAGCAAATGGTCATGATAATTACTCTCTGGATCTATCTTCCAGGTGCCTAAAAACACTGAGTTTGGATCAACCTCGTTTCTTGAGCTCCATTCCGCAGCAAGCTTGAAAAATCTGAAATCTGGTTTTATAGAGTAATGTGTAATAGCGGAGGTCCAATGACTCTCCAGGTACTTTTCTTCGTAAGACGTCATGGTTGGTATGCCAACATCGACGATGGTATCCTTCCTCGCATATCGGTATGCCTCTATGCCCGCGATAAAAGAGTCAGCGTCTTGAATGAGTTGGAGCGCACACCTCCCGCTCTGTTCCTTCCACTGACCTCGCTTTAACGCCCACTCAAATTTAGGTTGGACCATCTCGATAATCGCAATCAATTCACGAGATAGTATACTGGATGAACAACAACCCCCAGGACAAGCCGGTTTTCGCCCTAATTTCTCAACAACCGACAATCTTCAGACCCTAAATCAGATCATCGAAAAATTCTCTGAATTTAATAAACCCTTATACCTTGCCTTCGTAAATTATACGAAAGCGTTTGACAGTGTACTTCACTTGTAAATAGCCTCACCAAAAAAGGGTAAGGGGATTTTAGGACCTCCCAATAGAGCGGTTAACACAAATCGTTATTGAGTCCCGACTGATGAATTCTCTGAGACACCAATACCCACTACAACTATTTGCAGCAATAAAGCCCACGTACCTCGTGAATCCAGGGACCTCACTAGACCAGGAAGACCTTGAGAGGATGCCTCGTTCCAGGGCGCGTGGTGGCTGTGTGGGCTGCCGGCCGGCGAGCTAAATCTTATTTCATCCACCGGTGGGCTGGTTGAAACTCGTGAAATCTATATATTGTGGGTGTTATAACCCGAAGGTCCTGTATTGTAGGTGTTATAACCCGAAAGACTTTCAATACTAGGCGTGCCTTTTAAGTTCTGTCGTTTCCATATTTCCCGGCAATTTTGAATTTGGAACTGTTCTATATTCGAATGTGTTTATATTTTGAATCTCAACACAGTTAAAAGTATTAGGATTAATGCTATTGTTTAGTCACAGCGTCGATTAGAATCTGTCAGGTTACGTACGAAAATGAATCTTTCTAAGGAAAATGTACGTGCAATAATTTTCTACAACTTTAAAAGAGGCCTAACACGGCTTCAGTGTTTTGAAGAGCTAACATCTGTGTTCAGTGATGAAGCCCCATGTCTGCGGACTGTCGAACGCTGGTATTTAGAATTCCAGCGTGGACACACTAGTGTTAGTGACAAATCTCGCGAAGGACGCCCAAAATCCGCCTTCACTGAAGATAATATCATTGCTGTGAGACAACTAATTCTCGAAGATCGTCATGTGACGTATCGAGAGATAGAGGCTCTATTAGGCATCTCAGGGACAACCATTCAGAAGATCTTGCATGAAGCGCTTGGTGTGAGAAAGCTAGTTTGCCGTTGGATACCGCATCTGCTTTCCGACGATCACAAGGCGGCCCGCGTCAGATGGTGTAAGAAATCTCTGCAAAGGTTCAACCGAGGAGAGTCAAATCACGTCTACGACATCATCAGTGGTGATGAATCTTGGATCTATGCCTACGACCCTGATTCCAAACAACAATCTACAATCTGGGTCTTTCAAGACGAGCCTAAGCCGACTAAAGTTGTTCGTTCTCGAAGCACTTCAAAGAAGATGGTGGCCACGTTCGTTGGAAAAACCGGCCATGTTGCGACTATTGCACTTGAAGATCGTAGAACGGTTAACGCAGAGTGGTATACCACAGTTTGTTTACCACAAGTCATCGCCGAACTTCGAAAATCGAACTCAAAGCGACGCATCATCCTGCACCACGACAACGCAAGCTCACACAGCGCTCGACAAACGATTGAGTATTTGAAGCAGGAAAAAGTAGAAATTCTTGACCATCCTCCATACAGTCCTGACCTAAGCCCTAACGATTTCTTTACATTTCCTAAAATTAAAAAAAGTCTTCGTGGTCAAAGGTTCCAGTCCGGTGAAGAAGCAGTCGACGCTTTCAAGTCAGCCATTTTGAACACCCCCAATTTAGAGTGGAATAAATGTTATAATAACTGGTTTGAGCGAATGGAAAAGTGTATTAAGCTACGTGGTGAATACTTTGAAAAACAATAAAAAGTACTATAAGGTTCTAGTTGTGTTTTATTCTTCAAACGACAAAACTTAAAAGGCATGCCACGTATCAGTATTGCGTCGTGAAGAACCAGCATAGAAATTAGTTTGTTCCTGGATTTCTTTTAATTCAAACTCAGACACCATGTTGAATATTCTAGACTTCAGAACAGATTGGCTGTAACGATTTAATTTTTTTACTGTTGTTGAAATACTCGAAAAAACTTGTCAATCTCGTCATCCTTATATGTCTCTTTTTCTTTAAGTAAATATTGTAAAAGTTGAGCTGATGCTGAGGTACATTCTTGGGTCCCTTTGAATTGCTTTCTTTTAGGTATTTTCGGAAACAAAGGAGAGTTTGCTGACGTATATTTTGAAGAAGATTCTGGTCGGTTGGTGATATTAAGTTCTGGGTCATTTAATGACATGGGAGAATCATCGTGATTTGACAACAATTCGTTAACGCCGCGTAAACGCAGTAATGGAAGCACGAGGAGGCAATACGAAGTATTAAAATTCAAGAAAATCGTAATAAAGTTCATAAATTTCATGTTTCCTATTTTTGTTTAAAGGAGAGATCAGCAGTTTTTTCTTTATGTAATTTTGTGTTAATAAAATGTATGGTGACTCATATTTTTTTTTACTTTCATTTAAGGAGTATTACATTGTCTATTAAATACAATTTATTGCATTAACCTATCATTTTTAGTTTCCGAGATTTTTAACAGTCTTTAAGTGACCCGGATTCATTGCTCTCGAGTGTATAAATATAATATATAATATAAATGTGGACAACATCACATACATTGCTCCGAATCCAATGTAAGTAGCTAAAGCACTTGTGTTATGGAATCAGAGACAACGAAGGTACCACAAACACCCAGTGTTTTTCACAAAGTGTTTTTTTCTACATTGACCCGTCCGGGGATCGAACTCGGGACCTCAGAGCTAGCGACACCTTGAAAACCGGTGTGTACGCCACTCGACCACGGAGGTCGTCATTATATTGAACATGCTATTTGCTTCTCTTCTCTCAGCATCAGCATGCTCTCTTTGCGCATTAATAGCCTCAACCTTTTTATTATTATCCACCGATTATGCTGGAAGTATAGGGCGCCTCTTTGAAATCCCTGTTTTCATGTAACCTGTTTCTTTTAAATTCGAGACTGGTGTTTTTAATAAGACAGGTGTGTAGTTACCCCAGTCAAGTTCTGTGACAGTTTCATTGAGTCTGGTAGTTTATTATATATAATTGGCCCGATTGACATAATACTTTTTTGTAATAAAGTTTATACTTTTTTTAATACATATTAGATATTACATACCTGTTTGAATTATGTGCATTCTTTTATTTGAACTCTCTTTTTTGACCGCCTTCTTCATGCTTTCCCACTGTGCTTTTAGGTTTTCTGAAGTTCTTGAGCATTGAAATGTTTAGGAATTATATTCGTGACTCATTGTCACCCATTCGGCAGTTTTCTGCTTCATAGTTATGGTATCTGTTTTTTTATTTGCAAAAGATTTTTTCTGTAGACAACCATTTGGGGCTTCGTTTTCGCTTCTCGATATGTGACATGATTGCAAATTATTAAAACGCCGGCTAAACAAATTAACAAACACAAATTAATATTGATGAGATTAGAAATTAATAATAGTTTTGAACTTTTGACATATGTTTGACACTTTTGTCATAGGTATAACACTACCGAATAGATTAATACGCAACACACTTTACGCATTAGAGAAGAAACGAGCAATTGAATTTAGGTGGCTTATACAGTCATTCATTTCAATCATTCGGATTCACTCACTGCCACAGAATAACTATCCGAGAGTAAATTAACTCCGGTGTAGAGTGGTGGAACGTGGACGAAGTTATCCGAGAGTTAAATGTTAGAGTAAATATATTCTTTGGATAGTTATTCTCGAGTAAAGTCATATTTGGTGAAATCGAGCCTTAAAGTTGTTAGAGAAAAACCATCCAAAAATTCCTTTTTTCCCCACTTTTTTTTTAACTGGAGTTTTAATTTTACTGCCACTAGCTGTTTGTTTTTCTTGATATCCCTGTCTGTCGTCCTCTAACTAAAAAGCAGCTAAGCGCATAAAAATATTATCTCACATGCGTTGCCGCTACAATTCGTATCTTTTACTGCAGGTACTGCTGCATTATTCTTGTTATACGTGTCACATCAGTGGCTAATTTAATAAATAAAGCTAGTGTGGAATGTTTACTATGAAACAATTTAAACTTATATTACATGTTTTATTTTTAAAACATGGTATCACACGGGGAAAAGCCTGGATCATTAGCCTTAAAGACAAGATCAAAATCAAAAATCAAAATCATTTATTCAAACTAAGCTACTAAGTAGCACTTTTTGAACGTCATACATTTAATATTGACAGCACCCTGCCCCCTGGACAAGGCACACCCCCACCACAAGCGCCAACGCCGACAGAAATCGCTCAAATGACATTAAATGTATGGAAATGACATTCCCCTTCAATAAGTCACGCGACTTACCGAAGGGAAATGCCATGCGACCCACTTGCTACCTCCATACATTCGAGCTACTCCATCAGCGACAACGATTGCAGGAATGTACCCGGTCCAAGGGGGCTGATTCGCCCACCCTTCACCGCTTCCTAAGTGCTTTCGCCGGGGAGAAGAAACGGCGCAACAAACTCCCCAGCAGCACGCTGTCTCATTTAACAAAAAAAAAATTACTTAAAAAACATTTTTTTTTTACATAAAACAGCTATATAGACAGCAGCATATTAAAAATGAATAAGTGACCGCGCCAAATAAACAAATGTTTGAGGTCAATTGATATATACTAAACTACTATAATTATATCTACTGAGTCCAAGGTCTGCAGAACGACCAGTCACCACCAGCAGCACCCGTTCACGAGTTGACGCAAGGGTCAGCCATCACCTCCCTCGCCATATTAGAGGGAAGGAGGCGACCCGACCCCTAACGCCACCGCTGGCATTGACAACTAAGGGAGCATGACGAAACTGCTGCCGGCTTTAAAAAAAAAAAATAATGTATGAACAAACAAACAAATAATAATTATATAAGATGCCATAAACACTTATTCACTGCGCAGTCCCTTACCACAGAGGCAATATAGATTGCTACATTATTTTTTATAATCAATACCATTATACATTCCAAAACAATGTAAAGACATTAATACGTATAATCGTATTCAAACAAAATAAAATGGGTAACAAACATATTGTTATATACGGAGTGTATGCCTATCAAAAATAATTATTAAAATTAAATACTGTAGTAAATAAAGCATCAAAACTCCACACAGAGCCGCCTTGTGTCTATCAACGTGGTGACCAACTATATTTATCATTTAAATAATCATTTATAGTATAATAAGCTTTTTCACACAGTTTAGTTTTAATTACAGAGATACAGTTGATGACATAGAGAAAAAATTATGGAAATTGCTACCCAATTGTACAAATCGTTGTATTCAGACAACTCCCTACCTTGCACCAACACAACATACAGCTTGCCCGAGTCCATACCCTTAATAAACGGTCACGAAGTGCACAGAGCACTATCCACTATGCGCTTCAATAGGAGTCCCGGAGAAGATGGAATTACTACCGAAGCATTAAAAATTGGCTCAAACACATTGTTGCCCCATATTACTAACTTATTTAATACAATATTAAAATCTGGTAAAGTGCCTAACAAAATGTGCCACTCTAATATAGTGCTTCTACATAAAAAGGTGAAAAAAGCGAAATCACTAATTACCGCCCGATAAGTTTGACTTCACACATTTACAAAACTTTTATAAAAGTAATTCACAATCGTGTAGATCAACACCATATATCTCCCTCCATTCTTTCCCGCACTTGATATATAATTTACTAGATGTGAAGCGGTAGCTATTTGAGCGTGCTGAGCTGGCAATGGTACGACATATATGGATCTTGTTGGCTTGTATGGAACATCTCTATGTCCCACGCTTCCCGGGGATTCCATGCTCGTTCGTTTCTCCAAAGTCTCTTTCCTAAAGGCGCTTCTCCCCATTATCGCTCCTATCTTAACTTTACCTGTCTTTCTTTTCCATCGACTTTTAGCTGTACTTGGACTGGAGCTACGCCTGCTGAAGTTGACTTCCAATATGATATACAAGTTGGAATCCACTTCTCGTCTACTGGAGGACTATACCCTGCAGCGAGAGCTTGAGTATTTAGATTCAAGATCTGTTCTTCAATGGCGTCCGATATCTGATGTGGATCATCAGCCCTCTCGTCCCCCTGCTCTGGAGCTGACGCGTATGGTAACGCTCTTCCGTATCCTGCGAGTGCCATTATTGAATGCAAAAAGCTTCCAAACGTTATAAAATGATCGGGATCAGTCATACAAAGTGAGACACGCATGTATATCTCTATCGCAACTCTGATTTTATGCATCCTAAGATCCGTTAACATGTTTAGACCCTTAAGATACTCTTCTAGCATCACCTCAGTCATGAAGAAGGGGAGCAGCAATTCTCTTGCGTCCAAATCTACGACATTCATCGAACCCGCACGATTCGTCGTGTTTAAATTTACATTCTGATGGACAAAAGTTCTTTGTTTGGTTGCAAGTGCGCCGGCTGTTCTAATCACTAAAGTGAAGAACCCTCTTACCGCCTTGCACACTTGTTTTGGTGCCACTGCGTAGGTTAATGCCAATTCATCTAATAATGAATCTAAATGTATCTCATGCTGTTCGAAACATGTGACTCGATCAGGAGACTCTGAACTCGTGAACAGGGTCAGGACCCTCAGGTTAAGTGAGCATCTCAGATTAGCTATGTTTAACAAAGTTTCTATCAGATTTTGAATATTATAGAAGAGTGACACATCGGTAATCACCGAATTGTCCCCTTTCTTGATCTTGTAAGGCATCCCATTCGACTTTACAATAAGTCCAGCAATCGATCTAATCTCAATTGAATCCTTCAGTCCTATTCTTGCAAACATGGCGAGCCATTGAAACGGCTTGAATGACCCAAATGTCATTGTTTCCCTAACTCTGCCAAGCAAATGGTCATGATAATTACTCTCTGGATCTATCTTCCAGGTGCCTAAAAACACTGAGTTTGGATCAACCTCGTTTCTTGAGCTCCATTCCGCAGCAAGCTTGAAAAATCTGAAATCTGGTTTTATAGAGTAATGTGTAATAGCGGAGGTCCAATGACTCTCCAGGTACTTTTCTTCGTAAGACGTCATGGTTGGTATGCCAACATCGACGATGGTATCCTTCCTCGCATATCGGTATGCCTCTATGCCCGCGATAAAAGAGTCAGCGTCTTGAATGAGTTGGAGCGCACACCTCCCGCTCTGTTCCTTCCACTGACCTCGCTTTAACGCCCACTCAAATTTAGGTTGGACCATCTCGATAATCGCAATCAATTCACGAGATAGTATACTGGATGAACAACAACCCCCAGGACAAGCCGGTTTTCGCCCTAATTTCTCAACAACCGACAATCTTCAGACCCTAAATCAGATCATCGAAAAATTCTCTGAATTTAATAAACCCTTATACCTTGCCTTCGTAAATTATACGAAAGCGTTTGACAGTGTACTTCACTTGTAAATAGCCTCACCAAAAAAGGGTAAGGGGATTTTAGGACCTCCCAATAGAGCGGTTAACACAAATCGTTATTGAGTCCCGACTGATGAATTCTCTGAGACACCAATACCCACTACAACTATTTGCAGCAATAAAGCCCACGTACCTCGTGAATCCAGGGACCTCACTAGACCAGGAAGACCTTGAGAGGATGCCTCGTTCCAGGGCGCGTGGTGGCTGTGTGGGCTGCCGGCCGGCGAGCTAAATCTTATTTCATCCACCGGTGGGCTGGTTGAAACTCGTGAAATCTATATATTGTGGGTGTTATAACCCGAAGGTCCTGTATTGTAGGTGTTATAACCCGAAAGACTTTCAATATCAGTATTGCGTCGTGAAGAACCAGCATAGAAATTAGTTTGTTCCTGGATTTCTTTTAATTCAAACTCAGACACCATGTTGAATATTCTAGACTTCAGAACAGATTGGCTGTAACGATTTAATTTTTTTACTGTTGTTGAAATACTCGAAAAAACTTGTCAATCTCGTCATCCTTATATGTCTCTTTTTCTTTAAGTAAATATTGTAAAAGTTGAGCTGATGCTGAGGTACATTCTTGGGTCCCTTTGAATTGCTTTCTTTTAGGTATTTTCGGAAACAAAGGAGAGTTTGCTGACGTATATTTTGAAGAAGATTCTGGTCGGTTGGTGATATTAAGTTCTGGGTCATTTAATGACATGGGAGAATCATCGTGATTTGACAACAATTCGTTAACGCCGCGTAAACGCAGTAATGGAAGCACGAGGAGGCAATACGAAGTATTAAAATTCAAGAAAATCGTAATAAAGTTCATAAATTTCATGTTTCCTATTTTTGTTTAAAGGAGAGATCAGCAGTTTTTTCTTTATGTAATTTTGTGTTAATAAAATGTATGGTGACTCATATTTTTTTTTACTTTCATTTAAGGAGTATTACATTGTCTATTAAATACAATTTATTGCATTAACCTATCATTTTTAGTTTCCGAGATTTTTAACAGTCTTTAAGTGACCCGGATTCATTGCTCTCGAGTGTATAAATATAATATATAATATAAATGTGGACAACATCACATACATTGCTCCGAATCCAATGTAAGTAGCTAAAGCACTTGTGTTATGGAATCAGAGACAACGAAGGTACCACAAACACCCAGTGTTTTTCACAAAGTGTTTTTTTCTACATTGACCCGTCCGGGGATCGAACTCGGGACCTCAGAGCTAGCGACACCTTGAAAACCGGTGTGTACGCCACTCGACCACGGAGGTCGTCATTATATTGAACATGCTATTTGCTTCTCTTCTCTCAGCATCAGCATGCTCTCTTTGCGCATTAATAGCCTCAACCTTTTTATTATTATCCACCGATTATGCTGGAAGTATAGGGCGCCTCTTTGAAATCCCTGTTTTCATGTAACCTGTTTCTTTTAAATTCGAGACTGGTGTTTTTAATAAGACAGGTGTGTAGTTACCCCAGTCAAGTTCTGTGACAGTTTCATTGAGTCTGGTAGTTTATTATATATAATTGGCCCGATTGACATAATACTTTTTTGTAATAAAGTTTATACTTTTTTTAATACATATTAGATATTACATACCTGTTTGAATTATGTGCATTCTTTTATTTGAACTCTCTTTTTTGACCGCCTTCTTCATGCTTTCCCACTGTGCTTTTAGGTTTTCTGAAGTTCTTGAGCATTGAAATGTTTAGGAATTATATTCGTGACTCATTGTCACCCATTCGGCAGTTTTCTGCTTCATAGTTATGGTATCTGTTTTTTTATTTGCAAAAGATTTTTTCTGTAGACAACCATTTGGGGCTTCGTTTTCGCTTCTCGATATGTGACATGATTGCAAATTATTAAAACGCCGGCTAAACAAATTAACAAACACAAATTAATATTGATGAGATTAGAAATTAATAATAGTTTTGAACTTTTGACATATGTTTGACACTTTTGTCATAGGTATAACACTACCGAATAGATTAATACGCAACACACTTTACGCATTAGAGAAGAAACGAGCAATTGAATTTAGGTGGCTTATACAGTCATTCATTTCAATCATTCGGATTCACTCACTGCCACAGAATAACTATCCGAGAGTAAATTAACTCCGGTGTAGAGTGGTGGAACGTGGACGAAGTTATCCGAGAGTTAAATGTTAGAGTAAATATATTCTTTGGATAGTTATTCTCGAGTAAAGTCATATTTGGTGAAATCGAGCCTTAAAGTTGTTAGAGAAAAACCATCCAAAAATTCCTTTTTTCCCCACTTTTTTTTTAACTGGAGTTTTAATTTTACTGCCACTAGCTGTTTGTTTTTCTTGATATCCCTGTCTGTCGTCCTCTAACTAAAAAGCAGCTAAGCGCATAAAAATATTATCTCACATGCGTTGCCGCTACAATTCGTATCTTTTACTGCAGGTACTGCTGCATTATTCTTGTTATACGTGTCACATCAGTGGCTAATTTAATAAATAAAGCTAGTGTGGAATGTTTACTATGAAACAATTTAAACTTATATTACATGTTTTATTTTTAAAACATGGTATCACACGGGGAAAAGCCTGGATCATTAGCCTTAAAGACAAGATCAAAATCAAAAATCAAAATCATTTATTCAAACTAAGCTACTAAGTAGCACTTTTTGAACGTCATACATTTAATATTGACAGCACCCTGCCCCCTGGACAAGGCACACCCCCACCACAAGCGCCAACGCCGACAGAAATCGCTCAAATGACATTAAATGTATGGAAATGACATTCCCCTTCAATAAGTCACGCGACTTACCGAAGGGAAATGCCATGCGACCCACTTGCTACCTCCATACATTCGAGCTACTCCATCAGCGACAACGATTGCAGGAATGTACCCGGTCCAAGGGGGCTGATTCGCCCACCCTTCACCGCTTCCTAAGTGCTTTCGCCGGGGAGAAGAAACGGCGCAACAAACTCCCCAGCAGCACGCTGTCTCATTTAACAAAAAAAAAATTACTTAAAAAACATTTTTTTTTTACATAAAACAGCTATATAGACAGCAGCATATTAAAAATGAATAAGTGACCGCGCCAAATAAACAAATGTTTGAGGTCAATTGATATATACTAAACTACTATAATTATATCTACTGAGTCCAAGGTCTGCAGAACGACCAGTCACCACCAGCAGCACCCGTTCACGAGTTGACGCAAGGGTCAGCCATCACCTCCCTCGCCATATTAGAGGGAAGGAGGCGACCCGACCCCTAACGCCACCGCTGGCATTGACAACTAAGGGAGCATGACGAAACTGCTGCCGGCTTTAAAAAAAATAAATAATGTATGAACAAACAAACAAATAATAATTATATAAGATGCCATAAACACTTATTCACTGCGCAGTCCCTTACCACAGAGGCAATATAGATTGCTACATTATTTTTTATAATCAATACCATTATACATTCCAAAACAATGTAAAGACATTAATACGTATAATCGTATTCAAACAAAATAAAATGGGTAACAAACATATTGTTATATACGGAGTGTATGCCTATCAAAAATAATTATTAAAATTAAATACTGTAGTAAATAAAGCATCAAAACTCCACACAGAGCCGCCTTGTGTCTATCAACGTGGTGACCAACTATATTTATCATTTAAATAATCATTTATAGTATAATAAGCTTTTTCACACAGTTTAGTTTTAATTACAGAGATACAGTTGATGACATAGAGAAAAAATTATGGAAATTGCTACCCAATTGTACAAATCGTTGTATTCAGACAACTCCCTACCTTGCACCAACACAACATACAGCTTGCCCGAGTCCATACCCTTAAGGACGCGTTCTCCTTGATGATCGGTCAAATTGGCAAGAGGAGAGTTGCGTATAATGGCCACTAGGCAGCACTGAGCTTAAGTTATTTTGGCACGCTTCAGTATGACGTCAGCATGCATTATAGACCAAGACTCGAGGGACATACTTTTAGCAAATAATAATCTATCGAGCCATAAAATGCAGTTTTCACCAATAAAGTGATTGAACAGGAAGATTTTTTGAAGTGAAATCTTCTTTAGCTGCGATGTGCACTTTTTGGGTTGGGTAAAAAATTAAAACTCGCGTCGGGACACGTGACCCTTATCGAAAATTCCTAAGACGCGGCGCAGGGCGCTAGGGCGGTGTGAGATGTCATCAGTTACTATGTATGTCAATGGGTGTCGGTTTCATATTTTTTATTGTATTTTATTATTCAGGTAAGGTTTCGATCGAGTCTATCGTACTCCTTGACGATTTACGCATTATAGATGTAATATTTGTAACATGTTTATACTTTTATAATATCACAATAAGCACACGTGCGGAGTAAGTTTTAAAATTGTTTATTTAAAATTTATAGAGGTGTATTTTACTACATAAATGAAAGTACTTTTATATTGATAATTAAAGCAGGTCATGCGAAATTATTCCCTAAACATTTAAAAAGATATCAAAAATGTACAACGTTATGGAATCAGAGACAAAGAACGTACCACAAACACCCAGACCCGAGACAATATAGAAAAGTGTTTTTTTCTACATTGACCCGTCCGGGGATCGAGCCCGGGACCTCAGAGCAAACGGTGTACACGCCACTCGACTACAGAGTCCGTCAAAATAAAAATAATGGTATATACATACATTGTTTGTATGTGTCCTCGTGAGTATGTAAATTTGTAATATTACTACACCATTTAAAAGTACTTCAAATTACGGTTTTATTTTGTCTGACCCTAACAATAGCGAACACGAGCTAATTTTAATTAAATTTTATATGTAATGGCACCTTCCAAATGTATTAAAATCGATTAATCTCACTATACATTTAAATGAAAAAAAAATTGTTTCTGCAAGTGGCATAATATGATCACTTTTACATGACATATATTATTATATGTATTATATTAATTTGTGAGCTCACTGGAGTCGACAATGAGTGGAGATTTAAGAATAGTTGGAAAATTCAAAAGTGCACGCCTCATAATCTCATTCGTTACAATAAAATTAAGATTATTTGTAAATAATAATTAAACTACATCGAATTATACCGTGAAAAGTAATAGGCTTCTATTCCTCAAAATACTGAAGCCTATAAAAAAAACCAACTCGATAAGTGAAGTATTTCGCTCGTTATCGTGACCACAAGATACGGGATCCGTACATAAAGACACACGGACGTCCAAGTCAGAACTTTTTTAAACAATTTTTTAATTAGTTTAAATAATAAAAAGAGATTTAAAAATATCATGAGTGTTAAAAATAGTGTTTTTTCTCAACATTTGTCTATTTATATTCACTTATAAAAGCAATAAAGAATAAAAAAAGTGATATTTTAAGTTCGAGAATCACTCGGTGTGCGTAAACTGACAGTAATACCCACCTCAACGCTTCGCTTTTGAGGAGTGCAAAAAAAAAATAGAAATGACAGAAGTATTATATGTGTGCAAAAACGCAAAATATGTCAAATTTGTATAATATGTAGGTACTTATAAGGTGCAGTTAGTATTATGAGACTATCCGGAGAAACCGGAGTGATCGACATAGCTTGCAGTGTTAGTAAGCTGAAGTGGCAGTGGGCTGATCATGTCTGTCGAAGAACTGATGGCCGTTGGAGCTGAAAAGTCCTTGAGTGAAGACCGCGAATCGGCAAATGTAGTGTAGGACGCCCATCAGCTAGATGGACTAATAACCTGAAAAAGGTAGCCGGGTCCGACTAGATGTGGAAGGCAGAGGACCGGGTGTTATGGCGCAACTTGGGAGAGGCCTATGTCCAGCAGTGGACCGCGATAGGCCGAGTTGATTTAAGCAAGTACTCTAGTACTCTAAATACCGGAGATAGCAAATTATGGTCAAAGGAATTATGCCTTTATTTAATTAAAAGCAATAATTCTACATTCATTATATTTTGAAATTATGCGTTGAATACAATGCGGAAAATTAACACCTTGTACTTTTATGGTATTAATCATGAAACCCAATTCTATCTTACAAAAAAGTAAATTAATTGAATATACCAATACCAGATGTCGTGTGTGCATTATTCTGGCTAAGACTTACGTAAAAAAAACGCGCAAATCGAAACGAAAAGTTTACAGTTGGATAGTCTGGTTCATGTTTGAAGCAGCGAACTCTTTAATTAATGATACCAATTTTTATTGCCTAGAGAGTTTTCAAGGTCCAGAGTAACTTGCCTTACGATATAATATGTACGAAAGTCAATGCCAGTAATATTTCTAATATATATGTGCACTTGCTATTTTGATATGTTTCTTTACCTAACTTTAACTCCACTATCTTCCTTTAAAAAAAAAATGTAGTGTTCGGTAACTGGTCGGCCTATAAAGTTTTAATTTGAAAACAATATTAGTCACAATCTTTCCCCGGATCTCGAGCTACACATAAGACAAAAATTTTGAAATGAAAATAAATAAATTACGTCCTCGATTTACTTTTATCCAAATTATGGTCGAAGAAGCTATAAAGTAATAATGGTTCACAGTTTAATTCATTTCTTTTGAAATTATTCACATAACTGCAGACGATAATGTGCGAAAAAATTTGACATAAGCCCTACCTCGATGACGTCCCGCAGGACACTGACAACTCTGACAAATGGCTCGTTTATCGAAATTTCATAGAAAATCACATAAAATGCTCGATATTTTAATTACGGACGTTTAGAAATTGGAATCATCATTGAGAACCCTCCTAAAATGAATTATCTACTAGTTGGTACTAATTTTAAAAGAAATGGAGTATTGATACTCGTATAAAACGAGATTTAGCTTGCGAGTCGACTTTATTTTCGGATTTTTTTTTCATCTATAAAATTTTATTTAATCGTGTTTCCATCCAGTGAAAGCCTTCAGGAAAAGATGTATCTTTTACATATATTTTTATCAAATCATGAAATCGGTTCTATAACATGCAAAAACGGCTTCCGCGGGTCCGTAATAGAAAAATGTGTGAAAAATTTAGTTTCAGTTTGTTATTTTTCTGCGACTATTTGTGACACTTTTACATAATTTGTTCTCCCAGATTTAGAATAAACTATATTTGCCTACTAACAGTATTTTTAGAAATCTTAAAATATGTAATTTGTAGAACAAAATATGTACCGAAACACAACCTAGTATCGTAAAAAATTTTGAAAATGGCAACGGAAGATCGTTTTTACTGTATAAAAAACTATAAATCTTCATAATGTTTTTCCCAGCGTTTGAAGATAAAGAACCAATCTATACGTGTGAGTTATTAGTTATATTTGATTTGATTTAGTTTAGTCACAATATGTACCGAAAAACAGCATAATTTTGACAGAATTGAGAACGCGTCCTTAATAAACGGTCACGAAGTGCACAGAGCACTATCCACTATGCGCTTCAATAGGAGTCCCGGAGAAGATGGAATTACTACCGAAGCATTAAAAATTGGCTCAAACACATTGTTGCCCCATATTACTAACTTATTTAATACAATATTAAAATCTGGTAAAGTGCCTAACAAAATGTGCCACTCTAATATAGTGCTTCTACATAAAAAGGTGAAAAAAGCGAAATCACTAATTACCGCCCGATAAGTTTGACTTCACACATTTACAAAACTTTTATAAAAGTAATTCACAATCGTGTAGATCAACACCATATATCTCCCTCCATTCTTTCCCGCACTTGATATATAATTTACTAGATGTGAAGCGGTAGCTATTTGAGCGTGCTGAGCTGGCAATGGTACGACATATATGGATCTTGTTGGCTTGTATGGAACATCTCTATGTCCCACGCTTCCCGGGGATTCCATGCTCGTTCGTTTCTCCAAAGTCTCTTTCCTAAAGGCGCTTCTCCCCATTATCGCTCCTATCTTAACTTTACCTGTCTTTCTTTTCCATCGACTTTTAGCTGTACTTGGACTGGAGCTACGCCTGCTGAAGTTGACTTCCAATATGATATACAAGTTGGAATCCACTTCTCGTCTACTGGAGGACTATACCCTGCAGCGAGAGCTTGAGTATTTAGATTCAAGATCTGTTCTTCAATGGCGTCCGATATCTGATGTGGATCATCAGCCCTCTCGTCCCCCTGCTCTGGAGCTGACGCGTATGGTAACGCTCTTCCGTATCCTGCGAGTGCCATTATTGAATGCAAAAAGCTTCCAAACGTTATAAAATGATCGGGATCAGTCATACAAAGTGAGACACGCATGTATATCTCTATCGCAACTCTGATTTTATGCATCCTAAGATCCGTTAACATGTTTAGACCCTTAAGATACTCTTCTAGCATCACCTCAGTCATGAAGAAGGGGAGCAGCAATTCTCTTGCGTCCAAATCTACGACATTCATCGAACCCGCACGATTCGTCGTGTTTAAATTTACATTCTGATGGACAAAAGTTCTTTGTTTGGTTGCAAGTGCGCCGGCTGTTCTAATCACTAAAGTGAAGAACCCTCTTACCGCCTTGCACACTTGTTTTGGTGCCACTGCGTAGGTTAATGCCAATTCATCTAATAATGAATCTAAATGTATCTCATGCTGTTCGAAACATGTGACTCGATCAGGAGACTCTGAACTCGTGAACAGGGTCAGGACCCTCAGGTTAAGTGAGCATCTCAGATTAGCTATGTTTAACAAAGTTTCTATCAGATTTTGAATATTATAGAAGAGTGACACATCGGTAATCACCGAATTGTCCCCTTTCTTGATCTTGTAAGGCATCCCATTCGACTTTACAATAAGTCCAGCAATCGATCTAATCTCAATTGAATCCTTCAGTCCTATTCTTGCAAACATGGCGCGCCATTGAAACGGCTTGAATGACCCAAATGTCATTGTTTCCCTAACTCTGCCAAGCAAATGGTCATGATAATTACTCTCTGGATCTATCTTCCAGGTGCCTAAAAACACTGAGTTTGGATCAACCTCGTTTCTTGAGCTCCATTCCGCAGCAAGCTTGAAAAATCTGAAATCTGGTTTTATAGAGTAATGTGTAATAGCGGAGGTCCAATGACTCTCCAGGTACTTTTCTTCGTAAGACGTCATGGTTGGTATGCCAACATCGACGATGGTATCCTTCCTCGCATATCGGTATGCCTCTATGCCCGCGATAAAAGAGTCAGCGTCTTGAATGAGTTGGAGCGCACACCTCCCGCTCTGTTCCTTCCACTGACCTCGCTTTAACGCCCACTCAAATTTAGGTTGGACCATCTCGATAATCGCAATCAATTCACGAGATAGTATACTGGATGAACAACAACCCCCAGGACAAGCCGGTTTTCGCCCTAATTTCTCAACAACCGACAATCTTCAGACCCTAAATCAGATCATCGAAAAATTCTCTGAATTTAATAAACCCTTATACCTTGCCTTCGTAAATTATACGAAAGCGTTTGACAGTGTACTTCACTTGTAAATAGCCTCACCAAAAAAGGGTAAGGGGATTTTAGGACCTCCCAATAGAGCGGTTAACACAAATCGTTATTGAGTCCCGACTGATGAATTCTCTGAGACACCAATACCCACTACAACTATTTGCAGCAATAAAGCCCACGTACCTCGTGAATCCAGGGACCTCACTAGACCAGGAAGACCTTGAGAGGATGCCTCGTTCCAGGGCGCGTGGTGGCTGTGTGGGCTGCCGGCCGGCGAGCTAAATCTTATTTCATCCACCGGTGGGCTGGTTGAAACTCGTGAAATCTATATATTGTGGGTGTTATAACCCGAAGGTCCTGTATTGTAGGTGTTATAACCCGAAAGACTTTCAATATCAGTATTGCGTCGTGAAGAACCAGCATAGAAATTAGTTTGTTCCTGGATTTCTTTTAATTCAAACTCAGACACCATGTTGAATATTCTAGACTTCAGAACAGATTGGCTGTAACGATTTAATTTTTTTACTGTTGTTGAAATACTCGAAAAAACTTGTCAATCTCGTCATCCTTATATGTCTCTTTTTCTTTAAGTAAATATTGTAAAAGTTGAGCTGATGCTGAGGTACATTCTTGGGTCCCTTTGAATTGCTTTCTTTTAGGTATTTTCGGAAACAAAGGAGAGTTTGCTGACGTATATTTTGAAGAAGATTCTGGTCGGTTGGTGATATTAAGTTCTGGGTCATTTAATGACATGGGAGAATCATCGTGATTTGACAACAATTCGTTAACGCCGCGTAAACGCAGTAATGGAAGCACGAGGAGGCAATACGAAGTATTAAAATTCAAGAAAATCGTAATAAAGTTCATAAATTTCATGTTTCCTATTTTTGTTTAAAGGAGAGATCAGCAGTTTTTTCTTTATGTAATTTTGTGTTAATAAAATGTATGGTGACTCATATTTTTTTTTACTTTCATTTAAGGAGTATTACATTGTCTATTAAATACAATTTATTGCATTAACCTATCATTTTTAGTTTCCGAGATTTTTAACAGTCTTTAAGTGACCCGGATTCATTGCTCTCGAGTGTATAAATATAATATATAATATAAATGTGGACAACATCACATACATTGCTCCGAATCCAATGTAAGTAGCTAAAGCACTTGTGTTATGGAATCAGAGACAACGAAGGTACCACAAACACCCAGTGTTTTTCACAAAGTGTTTTTTTCTACATTGACCCGTCCGGGGATCGAACTCGGGACCTCAGAGCTAGCGACACCTTGAAAACCGGTGTGTACGCCACTCGACCACGGAGGTCGTCATTATATTGAACATGCTATTTGCTTCTCTTCTCTCAGCATCAGCATGCTCTCTTTGCGCATTAATAGCCTCAACCTTTTTATTATTATCCACCGATTATGCTGGAAGTATAGGGCGCCTCTTTGAAATCCCTGTTTTCATGTAACCTGTTTCTTTTAAATTCGAGACTGGTGTTTTTAATAAGACAGGTGTGTAGTTACCCCAGTCAAGTTCTGTGACAGTTTCATTGAGTCTGGTAGTTTATTATATATAATTGGCCCGATTGACATAATACTTTTTTGTAATAAAGTTTATACTTTTTTTAATACATATTAGATATTACATACCTGTTTGAATTATGTGCATTCTTTTATTTGAACTCTCTTTTTTGACCGCCTTCTTCATGCTTTCCCACTGTGCTTTTAGGTTTTCTGAAGTTCTTGAGCATTGAAATGTTTAGGAATTATATTCGTGACTCATTGTCACCCATTCGGCAGTTTTCTGCTTCATAGTTATGGTATCTGTTTTTTTATTTGCAAAAGATTTTTTCTGTAGACAACCATTTGGGGCTTCGTTTTCGCTTCTCGATATGTGACATGATTGCAAATTATTAAAACGCCGGCTAAACAAATTAACAAACACAAATTAATATTGATGAGATTAGAAATTAATAATAGTTTTGAACTTTTGACATATGTTTGACACTTTTGTCATAGGTATAACACTACCGAATAGATTAATACGCAACACACTTTACGCATTAGAGAAGAAACGAGCAATTGAATTTAGGTGGCTTATACAGTCATTCATTTCAATCATTCGGATTCACTCACTGCCACAGAATAACTATCCGAGAGTAAATTAACTCCGGTGTAGAGTGGTGGAACGTGGACGAAGTTATCCGAGAGTTAAATGTTAGAGTAAATATATTCTTTGGATAGTTATTCTCGAGTAAAGTCATATTTGGTGAAATCGAGCCTTAAAGTTGTTAGAGAAAAACCATCCAAAAATTCCTTTTTTCCCCACTTTTTTTTTAACTGGAGTTTTAATTTTACTGCCACTAGCTGTTTGTTTTTCTTGATATCCCTGTCTGTCGTCCTCTAACTAAAAAGCAGCTAAGCGCATAAAAATATTATCTCACATGCGTTGCCGCTACAATTCGTATCTTTTACTGCAGGTACTGCTGCATTATTCTTGTTATACGTGTCACATCAGTGGCTAATTTAATAAATAAAGCTAGTGTGGAATGTTTACTATGAAACAATTTAAACTTATATTACATGTTTTATTTTTAAAACATGGTATCACACGGGGAAAAGCCTGGATCATTAGCCTTAAAGACAAGATCAAAATCAAAAATCAAAATCATTTATTCAAACTAAGCTACTAAGTAGCACTTTTTGAACGTCATACATTTAATATTGACAGCACCCTGCCCCCTGGACAAGGCACACCCCCACCACAAGCGCCAACGCCGACAGAAATCGCTCAAATGACATTAAATGTATGGAAATGACATTCCCCTTCAATAAGTCACGCGACTTACCGAAGGGAAATGCCATGCGACCCACTTGCTACCTCCATACATTCGAGCTACTCCATCAGCGACAACGATTGCAGGAATGTACCCGGTCCAAGGGGGCTGATTCGCCCACCCTTCACCGCTTCCTAAGTGCTTTCGCCGGGGAGACGAAACGGCGCAACAAACTCCCCAGCAGCACGCTGTCTCATTTAACAAAAAAAAAATTACTTAAAAAACATTTTTTTTTTACATAAAACAGCTATATAGACAGCAGCATATTAAAAATGAATAAGTGACCGCGCCAAATAAACA
This sequence comes from Plusia festucae, assembly GCA_950381575.1. Classification (NCBI taxonomy): domain Eukaryota; kingdom Metazoa; phylum Arthropoda; class Insecta; order Lepidoptera; family Noctuidae; genus Plusia; species Plusia festucae. Next base: position 11,398,274 of record OX494442.1, read on the forward strand.
AATGTTTGAGGTCAATTGATATATACTAAACTACTATAATTATATCTACTGAGTCCAAGGTCTGCAGAACGACCAGTCACCACCAGCAGCACCCGTTCACGAGTTGACGCAAGGGTCAGCCATCACCTCCCTCGCCATATTAGAGGGAAGGAGGCGACCCGACCCCTAACGCCACCGCTGGCATTGACAACTAAGGGAGCATGACGAAACTGCTGCCGGCTTTAAAAAAAAAAAATAATGTATGAACAAACAAACAAATAATAATTATATAAGATGCCATAAACACTTATTCACTGCGCAGTCCCTTACCACAGAGGCAATATAGATTGCTACATTATTTTTTATAATCAATACCATTATACATTCCAAAACAATGTAAAGACATTAATACGTATAATCGTATTCAAACAAAATAAAATGGGTAACAAACATATTGTTATATACGGAGTGTATGCCTATCAAAAATAATTATTAAAATTAAATACTGTAGTAAATAAAGCATCAAAACTCCACACAGAGCCGCCTTGTGTCTATCAACGTGGTGACCAACTATATTTATCATTTAAATAATCATTTATAGTATAATAAGCTTTTTCACACAGTTTAGTTTTAATTACAGAGATACAGTTGATGACATAGAGAAAAAATTATGGAAATTGCTACCCAATTGTACAAATCGTTGTATTCAGACAACTCCCTACCTTGCACCAACACAACATACAGCTTGCCCGAGTCCATACCCTTAATAAACGGTCACGAAGTGCACAGAGCACTATCCACTATGCGCTTCAATAGGAGTCCCGGAGAAGATGGAATTACTACCGAAGCATTAAAAATTGGCTCAAACACATTGTTGCCCCATATTACTAACTTATTTAATACAATATTAAAATCTGGTAAAGTGCCTAACAAAATGTGCCACTCTAATATAGTGCTTCTACATAAAAAGGTGAAAAAAGCGAAATCACTAATTACCGCCCGATAAGTTTGACTTCACACATTTACAAAACTTTTATAAAAGTAATTCACAATCGTGTAGATCAACACCATATATCTCCCTCCATTCTTTCCCGCACTTGATATATAATTTACTAGATGTGAAGCGGTAGCTATTTGAGCGTGCTGAGCTGGCAATGGTACGACATATATGGATCTTGTTGGCTTGTATGGAACATCTCTATGTCCCACGCTTCCCGGGGATTCCATGCTCGTTCGTTTCTCCAAAGTCTCTTTCCTAAAGGCGCTTCTCCCCATTATCGCTCCTATCTTAACTTTACCTGTCTTTCTTTTCCATCGACTTTTAGCTGTACTTGGACTGGAGCTACGCCTGCTGAAGTTGACTTCCAATATGATATACAAGTTGGAATCCACTTCTCGTCTACTGGAGGACTATACCCTGCAGCGAGAGCTTGAGTATTTAGATTCAAGATCTGTTCTTCAATGGCGTCCGATATCTGATGTGGATCATCAGCCCTCTCGTCCCCCTGCTCTGGAGCTGACGCGTATGGTAACGCTCTTCCGTATCCTGCGAGTGCCATTATTGAATGCAAAAAGCTTCCAAACGTTATAAAATGATCGGGATCAGTCATACAAAGTGAGACACGCATGTATATCTCTATCGCAACTCTGATTTTATGCATCCTAAGATCCGTTAACATGTTTAGACCCTTAAGATACTCTTCTAGCATCACCTCAGTCATGAAGAAGGGGAGCAGCAATTCTCTTGCGTCAAAATCTACGACATTCATCGAACCCGCACGATTCGTCGTGTTTAAATTTACATTCTGATGGACAAAAGTTCTTTGTTTGGTTGCAAGTGCGCCGGCTGTTCTAATCACTAAAGTGAAGAACCCTCTTACCGCCTTGCACACTTGTTTTGGTGCCACTGCGTAGGTTAATGCCAATTCATCTAATAATGAATCTAAATGTATCTCATGCTGTTCGAAACATGTGACTCGATCAGGAGACTCTGAACTCGTGAACAGGGTCAGGACCCTCAGGTTAAGTGAGCATCTCAGATTAGCTATGTTTAACAAAGTTTCTATCAGATTTTGAATATTATAGAAGAGTGACACATCGGTAATCACCGAATTGTCCCCTTTCTTGATCTTGTAAGGCATCCCATTCGACTTTACAATAAGTCCAGCAATCGATCTAATCTCAATTGAATCCTTCAGTCCTATTCTTGCAAACATGGCGAGCCATTGAAACGGCTTGAATGACCCAAATGTCATTGTTTCCCTAACTCTGCCAAGCAAATGGTCATGATAATTACTCTCTGGATCTATCTTCCAGGTGCCTAAAAACACTGAGTTTGGATCAACCTCGTTTCTTGAGCTCCATTCCGCAGCAAGCTTGAAAAATCTGAAATCTGGTTTTATAGAGTAATGTGTAATAGCGGAGGTCCAATGACTCTCCAGGTACTTTTCTTCGTAAGACGTCATGGTTGGTATGCCAACATCGACGATGGTATCCTTCCTCGCATATCGGTATGCCTCTATGCCCGCGATAAAAGAGTCAGCGTCTTGAATGAGTTGGAGCGCACACCTCCCGCTCTGTTCCTTCCACTGACCTCGCTTTAACGCCCACTCAAATTTAGGTTGGACCATCTCGATAATCGCAATCAATTCACGAGATAGTATACTGGATGAACAACAACCCCCAGGACAAGCCGGTTTTCGCCCTAATTTCTCAACAACCGACAATCTTCAGACCCTAAATCAGATCATCGAAAAATTCTCTGAATTTAATAAACCCTTATACCTTGCCTTCGTAAATTATACGAAAGCGTTTGACAGTGTACTTCACTTGTAAATAGCCTCACCTAAAAAGGGTAAGGGGATTTTAGGACCTCCCAATAGAGCGGTTAACACAAATCGTTATTGAGTCCCGACTGATGAATTCTCTGAGACACCAATACCCACTACAACTATTTGCAGCAATAAAGCCCACGTACCTCGTGAATCCAGGGACCTCACTAGACCAGGAAGACCTTGAGAGGATGCCTCGTTCCAGGGCGCGTGGTGGCTGTGTGGGCTGCCGGCCGGCGAGCTAAATCTTATTTCATCCACCGGTGGGCTGGTTGAAACTCGTGAAATCTATATATTGTGGGTGTTATAACCCGAAGGTCCTGTATTGTAGGTGTTATAACCCGAAAGACTTTCAATATCAGTATTGCGTCGTGAAGAACCAGCATAGAAATTAGTTTGTTCCTGGATTTCTTTTAATTCAAACTCAGACACCATGTTGAATATTCTAGACTTCAGAACAGATTGGCTGTAACGATTTAATTTTTTTACTGTTGTTGAAATACTCGAAAAAACTTGTCAATCTCGTCATCCTTATATGTCTCTTTTTCTTTAAGTAAATATTGTAAAAGTTGAGCTGATGCTGAGGTACATTCTTGGGTCCCTTTGAATTGCTTTCTTTTAGGTATTTTCGGAAACAAAGGAGAGTTTGCTGACGTATATTTTGAAGAAGATTCTGGTCGGTTGGTGATATTAAGTTCTGGGTCATTTAATGACATGGGAGAATCATCGTGATTTGACAACAATTCGTTAACGCCGCGTAAACGCAGTAATGGAAGCACGAGGAGGCAATACGAAGTATTAAAATTCAAGAAAATCGTAATAAAGTTCATAAATTTCATGTTTCCTATTTTTGTTTAAAGGAGAGATCAGCAGTTTTTTCTTTATGTAATTTTGTGTTAATAAAATGTATGGTGACTCATATTTTTTTTTACTTTCATTTAAGGAGTATTACATTGTCTATTAAATACAATTTATTGCATTAACCTATCATTTTTAGTTTCCGAGATTTTTAACATTCTTTAAGTGACCCGGATTCATTGCTCTCGAGTGTATAAATATAATATATAATATAAATGTGGACAACATCACATACATTGCTCCGAATCCAATGTAAGTAGCTAAAGCACTTGTGTTATGGAATCAGAGACAACGAAGGTACCACAAACACCCAGTGTTTTTCACAAAGTGTTTTTTTCTACATTGACCCGTCCGGGGATCGAACTCGGGACCTCAGAGCTAGCGACACCTTGAAAACCGGTGTGTACGCCACTCGACCACGGAGGTCGTCATTATATTGAACATGCTATTTGCTTCTCTTCTCTCAGCATCAGCATGCTCTCTTTGCGCATTAATAGCCTCAACCTTTTTATTATTATCCACCGATTATGCTGGAAGTATAGGGCGCCTCTTTGAAATCCCTGTTTTCATGTAACCTGTTTCTTTTAAATTCGAGACTGGTGTTTTTAATAAGACAGGTGTGTAGTTACCCCAGTCAAGTTCTGTGACAGTTTCATTGAGTCTGGTAGTTTATTATATATAATTGGCCCGATTGACATAATACTTTTTTGTAATAAAGTTTATACTTTTTTTAATACATATTAGATATTACATACCTGTTTGAATTATGTGCATTCTTTTATTTGAACTCTCTTTTTTGACCGCCTTCTTCATGCTTTCCCACTGTGCTTTTAGGTTTTCTGAAGTTCTTGAGCATTGAAATGTTTAGGAATTATATTCGTGACTCATTGTCACCCATTCGGCAGTTTTCTGCTTCATAGTTATGGTATCTGTTTTTTTATTTGCAAAAGATTTTTTCTGTAGACAACCATTTGGGGCTTCGTTTTCGCTTCTCGATATGTGACATGATTGCAAATTATTAAAACGCCGGCTAAACAAATTAACAAACACAAATTAATATTGATGAGATTAGAAATTAATAATAGTTTTGAACTTTTGACATATGTTTGACACTTTTGTCATAGGTATAACACTACCGAATAGATTAATACGCAACACACTTTACGCATTAGAGAAGAAACGAGCAATTGAATTTAGGTGGCTTATACAGTCATTCATTTCAATCATTCGGATTCACTCACTGCCACAGAATAACTATCCGAGAGTAAATTAACTCCGGTGTAGAGTGGTGGAACGTGGACGAAGTTATCCGAGAGTTAAATGTTAGAGTAAATATATTCTTTGGATAGTTATTCTCGAGTAAAGTCATATTTGGTGAAATCGAGCCTTAAAGTTGTTAGAGAAAAACCATCCAAAAATTCCTTTTTTCCCCACTTTTTTTTTAACTGGAGTTTTAATTTTACTGCCACTAGCTGTTTGTTTTTCTTGATATCCCTGTCTGTCGTCCTCTAACTAAAAAGCAGCTAAGCGCATAAAAATATTATCTCACATGCGTTGCCGCTACAATTCGTATCTTTTACTGCAGGTACTGCTGCATTATTCTTGTTATACGTGTCACATCAGTGGCTAATTTAATAAATAAAGCTAGTGTGGAATGTTTACTATGAAACAATTTAAACTTATATTACATGTTTTATTTTTAAAACATGGTATCACACGGGGAAAAGCCTGGATCATTAGCCTTAAAGACAAGATCAAAATCAAAAATCAAAATCATTTATTCAAACTAAGCTACTAAGTAGCACTTTTTGAACGTCATACATTTAATATTGACAGCACCCTGCCCCCTGGACAAGGCACACCCCCACCACAAGCGCCAACGCCGACAGAAATCGCTCAAATGACATTAAATGTATGGAAATGACATTCCCCTTCAATAAGTCACGCGACTTACCGAAGGAAAATGCCATGCGACCCACTTGCTACCTCCATACATTCGAGCTACTCCATCAGCGACAACGATTGCAGGAATGTACCCGGTCCAAGGGGGCTGATTCGCCCACCCTTCACCGCTTCCTAAGTGCTTTCGCCGGGGAGAAGAAACGGCGCAACAAACTCCCCAGCAGCACGCTGTCTCATTTAACAAAAAAAAAATTACTTAAAAAACATTTTTTTTTTACATAAAACAGCTATATAGACAGCAGCATATTAAAAATGAATAAGTGACCGCGCCAAATAAACAAATGTTTGAGGTCAATTGATATATACTAAACTACTATAATTATATCTACTGAGTCCAAGGTCTGCAGAACGACCAGTCACCACCAGCAGCACCCGTTCACGAGTTGACGCAAGGGTCAGCCATCACCTCCCTCGCCATATTAGAGGGAAGGAGGCGACCCGACCCCTAACGCCACCGCTGGCATTGACAACTAAGGGAGCATGACGAAACTGCTGCCGGCTTTAAAAAAAAAAAATAATGTATGAACAAACAAACAAATAATAATTATATAAGATGCCATAAACACTTATTCACTGCGCAGTCCCTTACCACAGAGGCAATATAGATTGCTACATTATTTTTTATAATCAATACCATTATACATTCCAAAACAATGTAAAGACATTAATACGTATAATCGTATTCAAACAAAATAAAATGGGTAACAAACATATTGTTATATACGGAGTGTATGCCTATCAAAAATAATTATTAAAATTAAATACTGTAGTAAATAAAGCATCAAAACTCCACACAGAGCCGCCTTGTGTCTATCAACGTGGTGACCAACTATATTTATCATTTAAATAATCATTTATAGTATAATAAGCTTTTTCACACAGTTTAGTTTTAATTACAGAGATACAGTTGATGACATAGAGAAAAAATTATGGAAATTGCTACCCAATTGTACAAATCGTTGTATTCAGACAACTCCCTACCTTGCACCAACACAACATACAGCTTGCCCGAGTCCATACCCTTAATAAACGGTCACGAAGTGCACAGAGCACTATCCACTATGCGCTTCAATAGGAGTCCCGGAGAAGATGGAATTACTACCGAAGCATTAAAAATTGGCTCAAACACATTGTTGCCCCATATTACTAACTTATTTAATACAATATTAAAATCTGGTAAAGTGCCTAACAAAATGTGCCACTCTAATATAGTGCTTCTACATAAAAAGGTGAAAAAAGCGAAATCACTAATTACCGCCCGATAAGTTTGACTTCACACATTTACAAAACTTTTATAAAAGTAATTCACAATCGTGTAGATCAACACCATATATCTCCCTCCATTCTTTCCCGCACTTGATATATAATTTACTAGATGTGAAGCGGTAGCTATTTGAGCGTGCTGAGCTGGCAATGGTACGACATATATGGATCTTGTTGGCTTGTATGGAACATCTCTATGTCCCACGCTTCCCGGGGATTCCATGCTCGTTCGTTTCTCCAAAGTCTCTTTCCTAAAGGCGCTTCTCCCCATTATCGCTCCTATCTTAACTTTACCTGTCTTTCTTTTCCATCGACTTTTAGCTGTACTTGGACTGGAGCTACGCCTGCTGAAGTTGACTTCCAATATGATATACAAGTTGGAATCCACTTCTCGTCTACTGGAGGACTATACCCTGCAGCGAGAGCTTGAGTATTTAGATTCAAGATCTGTTCTTCAATGGCGTCCGATATCTGATGTGGATCATCAGCCCTCTCGTCCCCCTGCTCTGGAGCTGACGCGTATGGTAACGCTCTTCCGTATCCTGCGAGTGCCATTATTGAATGCAAAAAGCTTCCAAACGTTATAAAATGATCGGGATCAGTCATACAAAGTGAGACACGCATGTATATCTCTATCGCAACTCTGATTTTATGCATCCTAAGATCCGTTAACATGTTTAGACCCTTAAGATACTCTTCTAGCATCACCTCAGTCATGAAGAAGGGGAGCAGCAATTCTCTTGCGTCCAAATCTACGACATTCATCGAACCCGCACGATTCGTCGTGTTTAAATTTACATTCTGATGGACAAAAGTTCTTTGTTTGGTTGCAAGTGCGCCGGCTGTTCTAATCACTAAAGTGAAGAACCCTCTTACCGCCTTGCACACTTGTTTTGGTGCCACTGCGTAGGTTAATGCCAATTCATCTAATAATGAATCTAAATGTATCTCATGCTGTTCGAAACATGTGACTCGATCAGGAGACTCTGAACTCGTGAACAGGGTCAGGACCCTCAGGTTAAGTGAGCATCTCAGATTAGCTATGTTTAACAAAGTTTCTATCAGATTTTGAATATTATAGAAGAGTGACACATCGGTAATCACCGAATTGTCCCCTTTCTTGATCTTGTAAGGCATCCCATTCGACTTTACAATAAGTCCAGCAATCGATCTAATCTCAATTGAATCCTTCAGTCCTATTCTTGCAAACATGGCGAGCCATTGAAACGGCTTGAATGACCCAAATGTCATTGTTTCCCTAACTCTGCCAAGCAAATGGTCATGATAATTACTCTCTGGATCTATCTTCCAGGTGCCTAAAAACACTGAGTTTGGATCAACCTCGTTTCTTGAGCTCCATTCCGCAGCAAGCTTGAAAAATCTGAAATCTGGTTTTATAGAGTAATGTGTAATAGCGGAGGTCCAATGACTCTCCAGGTACTTTTCTTCGTAAGACGTCATGGTTGGTATGCCAACATCGACGATGGTATCCTTCCTCGCATATCGGTATGCCTCTATGCCCGCGATAAAAGAGTCAGCGTCTTGAATGAGTTGGAGCGCACACCTCCCGCTCTGTTCCTTCCACTGACCTCGCTTTAACGCCCACTCAAATTTAGGTTGGACCATCTCGATAATCGCAATCAATTCACGAGATAGTATACTGGATGAACAACAACCCCCAGGACAAGCCGGTTTTCGCCCTAATTTCTCAACAACCGACAATCTTCAGACCCTAAATCAGATCATCGAAAAATTCTCTGAATTTAATAAACCCTTATACCTTGCCTTCGTAAATTATACGAAAGCGTTTGACAGTGTACTTCACTTGTAAATAGCCTCACCTAAAAAGGGTAAGGGGATTTTAGGACCTCCCAATAGAGCGGTTAACACAAATCGTTATTGAGTCCCGACTGATGAATTCTCTGAGACACCAATACCCACTACAACTACACACATCAAAAGTGTCTAGGGATCAAGCATTTTTATGCGGATTTCTTGAGATTGAGATGTGGCTTTGTAATAAATTTATGATTTTATAAATTTATATGGATCCTTTTTGGTGCATTTCATAATTCGAATCAGGAACTGTGAATCAAATTCGAGTAAAAGATGAAAATCAGCTGTCAATATTTTCCCTATAAAAACATACAACGCATTGAAGACATTATTAGTGCTACTGTTTCCCTACTACTGATTAAAACCAACGTTATTATGGAGCGGCGACGTCATTTAAGCAGGGAAGAAATGCTCAGAGCCGTGGGAATGATAGAAGCTGGTTCCCGGCAACGTACTGTGGCTTTAGCTCTGAATACAAGTCAGAGTGTTATCAGTCGACTTTGGACACGTTACCGAAGCACTGGTACCGTGGCTGAGCGCCATGGAGGACGGTATCGCTGCACCACACGGAGACAAGACCGATACATTCAAATCTTAACTCGAAGAGCTCCAACAATAACCGCCATGATGTTAGCCGTGAGGCTTCATCACTCTTCAGGGAACTTAATTAGCGACCAAACAGTCAGAAACCGCTTGCATGAAGTGAACCTTCATTCCCGAAGACCGCTACGGGTACCACCTATAGCAATGCACAATCGTAGGATTCGATATCAATGGGCTCTTGAACACAGAAATTGGGCAGAAGAACAATGGCGTTTCGTGTGCTTTTCTGATGAGTCTCGTTTTGGTATGAGACCGGATACAAGACGTATACGACACTGGAGAACCACTGGACGCCAACAGCGATTAAAATCCTGCCAGGAAGTCCATCCTTATAGTGGTGGAACCATCATGGTATGGGCGGGTATTTGGATCGGCGGAAGAACTGAGTTGATTTGGATCAGAAGCAACCTCAACGCTCAAATTTATGCTGAGACGATTGTATCAGACGTCATCGTTCCTCTACAAGTGCAAATCGGTCCCTTATTTCAGTTAATGCATGATAATGCACGACCGCACACCGCAAGAGTTGTAAGACAGACTCTCGCCGCAGCTAACATCAATGTCCTGCCCTGGCCTGCTCAGTCGCCAGACTTGAACCCGATTGAGCATGCATGGGATATGCTACAGAGAAGAGCTCTGCCGAATATGGAGGGTATCCAGTCGCAAGAAGACCTTTTTTTGTTGTTGCAACGAACATGGGCGGCCATTCCACGGCGTGATTTGGATGAACTCATTTTGAGTATGCCAAACCGATGTTCTTGTGTTGTTAGTGTTCGCGGTAGAAACACGGATTATTAATTGTTTAAGTTACCCAATAAAATTTTAAAGAAAACTGTTATTTCAGTCTTTTTTTCGAACTTTTGTGTTAGTGGTTCAAATGTCAAAAATCCCTTTATTAGGAAAATGGCAAATTTCTTTATTAATGCAAAGGTGACTTGGTTTATCGTTACTGTGACAAACGAAAACACTTTATTCGATGAATCCTTAAAGAAAATTTTAATTAATATCAATCAGGAGAAAAGTTATTGCAAAAATATATGTTGATCCCTAGACACTTTTGATGTGTGTATTTGCAGCAATAAAGCCCACGTACCTCGTGAATCCAGGGACCTCACTAGACCAGGAAGACCTTGAGAGGATGCCTCGTTCCAGGGCGCGTGGTGGCTGTGTGGGCTGCCGGCCGGCGAGCTAAATCTTATTTCATCCACCGGTGGGCTGGTTGAAACTCGTGAAATCTATATATTGTGGGTGTTATAACCCGAAGGTCCTGTATTGTAGGTGTTATAACCCGAAAGACTTTCAATATCAGTATTGCGTCGTGAAGAACCAGCATAGAAATTAGTTTGTTCCTGGATTTCTTTTAATTCAAACTCAGACACCATGTTGAATATTCTAGACTTCAGAACAGATTGGCTGTAACGATTTAATTTTTTTACTGTTGTTGAAATACTCGAAAAAACTTGTCAATCTCGTCATCCTTATATGTCTCTTTTTCTTTAAGTAAATATTGTAAAAGTTGAGCTGATGCTGAGGTACATTCTTGGGTCCCTTTGAATTGCTTTCTTTTAGGTATTTTCGGAAACAAAGGAGAGTTTGCTGACGTATATTTTGAAGAAGATTCTGGTCGGTTGGTGATATTAAGTTCTGGGTCATTTAATGACATGGGAGAATCATCGTGATTTGACAACAATTCGTTAACGCCGCGTAAACGCAGTAATGGAAGCACGAGGAGGCAATACGAAGTATTAAAATTCAAGAAAATCGTAATAAAGTTCATAAATTTCATGTTTCCTATTTTTGTTTAAAGGAGAGATCAGCAGTTTTTTCTTTATGTAATTTTGTGTTAATAAAATGTATGGTGACTCATATTTTTTTTTACTTTCATTCAAGGAGTATTACATTGTCTATTAAATACAATTTATTGCATTAACCTATCATTTTTAGTTTCCGAGATTTTTAACATTCTTTAAGTGACCCGGATTCATTGCTCTCGAGTGTATAAATATAATATATAATATAAATGTGGACAACATCACATACATTGCTCCGAATCCAATGTAAGTAGCTAAAGCACTTGTGTTATGGAATCAGAGACAACGAAGGTACCACAAACACCCAGTGTTTTTCACAAAGTGTTTTTTTCTACATTGACCCGTCCGGGGATCGAACTCGGGACCTCAGAGCTAGCGACACCTTGAAAACCGGTGTGTACGCCACTCGACCACGGAGGTCGTCATTATATTGAACATGCTATTTGCTTCTCTTCTCTCAGCATCAGCATGCTCTCTTTGCGCATTAATAGCCTCAACCTTTTTATTATTATCCACCGATTATGCTGGAAGTATAGGGCGCCTCTTTGAAATCCCTGTTTTCATGTAACCTGTTTCTTTTAAATTCGAGACTGGTGTTTTTAATAAGACAGGTGTGTAGTTACCCCAGTCAAGTTCTGTGACAGTTTCATTGAGTCTGGTAGTTTATTATATATAATTGGCCCGATTGACATAATACTTTTTTGTAATAAAGTTTATACTTTTTTTAATACATATTAGATATTACATACCTGTTTGAATTATGTGCATTCTTTTATTTGAACTCTCTTTTTTGACCGCCTTCTTCATGCTTTCCCACTGTGCTTTTAGGTTTTCTGAAGTTCTTGAGCATTGAAATGTTTAGGAATTATATTCGTGACTCATTGTCACCCATTCGGCAGTTTTCTGCTTCATAGTTATGGTATCTGTTTTTTTATTTGCAAAAGATTTTTTCTGTAGACAACCATTTGGGGCTTCGTTTTCGCTTCTCGATATGTGACATGATTGCAAATTATTAAAACGCCGGCTAAACAAATTAACAAACACAAATTAATATTGATGAGATTAGAAATTAATAATAGTTTTGAACTTTTGACATATGTTTGACACTTTTGTCATAGGTATAACACTACCGAATAGATTAATACGCAACACACTTTACGCATTAGAGAAGAAACGAGCAATTGAATTTAGGTGGCTTATACAGTCATTCATTTCAATCATTCGGATTCACTCACTGCCACAGAATAACTATCCGAGAGTAAATTAACTCCGGTGTAGAGTGGTGGAACGTGGACGAAGTTATCCGAGAGTTAAATGTTAGAGTAAATATATTCTTTGGATAGTTATTCTCGAGTATAGTCATATTTGGTGAAATCGAGCCTTAAAGTTGTTAGAGAAAAACCATCCAAAAATTCCTTTTTTCCCCACTTTTTTTTTAACTGGAGTTTTAATTTTACTGCCACTAGCTGTTTGTTTTTCTTGATATCCCTGTCTGTCGTCCTCTAACTAAAAAGCAGCTAAGCGCATAAAAATATTATCTCACATGCGTTGCCGCTACAATTCGTATCTTTTACTGCAGGTACTGCTGCATTATTCTTGTTATACGTGTCACATCAGTGGCTAATTTAATAAATAAAGCTAGTGTGGAATGTTTACTATGAAACAATTTAAACTTATATTACATGTTTTATTTTTAAAACATGGTATCACACGGGGAAAAGCCTGGATCATTAGCCTTAAAGACAAGATCAAAATCAAAAATCAAAATCATTTATTCAAACTAAGCTACTAAGTAGCACTTTTTGAACGTCATACATTTAATATTGACAGCACCCTGCCCCCTGGACAAGGCACACCCCCACCACAAGCGCCAACGCCGACAGAAATCGCTCAAATGACATTAAATGTATGGAAATGACATTCCCCTTCAATAAGTCACGCGACTTACCGAAGGGAAATGCCATGCGACCCACTTGCTACCTCCATAAATTCGAGCTACTCCATCAGCGACAACGATTGCAGGAATGTACCCGGTCCAAGGGGGCTGATTCGCCCACCCTTCACCGCTTCCTAAGTGCTTTCGCCGGGGAGAAGAAACGGCGCAACAAACTCCCCAGCAGCACGCTGTCTCATTTAACAAAAAAAAAATTACTTAAAAAACATTTTTTTTTTACATAAAACAGCTATATAGACAGCAGCATATTAAAAATGAATAAGTGACCGCGCCAAATAAACAAATGTTTGAGGTCAATTGATATATACTAAACTACTATAATTATATCTACTGAGTCCAAGGTCTGCAGAACGACCAGTCACCACCAGCAGCACCCGTTCACGAGTTGACGCAAGGGTCAGCCATCACCTCCCTCGCCATATTAGAGGGAAGGAGGCGACCCGACCCCTAACGCCACCGCTGGCATTGACAACTAAGGGAGCATGACGAAACTGCTGCCGGCTTTAAAAAAAAAAAAAATGTATGAACAAACAAACAAATAATAATTATATAAGATGCCATAAACACTTATTCACTGCGCAGTCCCTTACCACAGAGGCAATATAGATTGCTACATTATTTTTTATAATCAATACCATTATACATTCCAAAACAATGTAAAGACATTAATACGTATAATCGTATTCAAACAAAATAAAATGGGTAACAAACATATTGTTATATACGGAGTGTATGCCTATCAAAAATAATTATTAAAATTAAATACTGTAGTAAATAAAGCATCAAAACTCCACACAGAGCCGCCTTGTGTCTATCAACGTGGTGACCAACTATATTTATCATTTAAATAATCATTTATAGTATAATAAGCTTTTTCACACAGTTTAGTTTTAATTACAGAGATACAGTTGATGACATAGAGAAAAAATTATGGAAATTGCTACCCAATTGTACAAATCGTTGTATTCAGACAACTCCCTACCTTGCACCAACACAACATACAGCTTGCCCGAGTCCATACCCTTAATAAACGGTCACGAAGTGCACAGAGCACTATCCACTATGCGCTTCAATAGGAGTCCCGGAGAAGATGGAATTACTACCGAAGCATTAAAAATTGGCTCAAACACATTGTTGCCCCATATTACTAACTTATTTAATACAATATTAATTTATTTATTATTTATTTATTTCACAGAAAGAACGGCACATAGTAGCCACTTACACTTTTGCTTAAAAAGTTCAAAGACACAGGAGTCTAATTAATTATTTCATCCATTATTCATCTCACAAAACTTCAAACATTCCAAATAAATCTGGTAAAGTGCCTAACAAAATGTGCCACTCTAATATAGTGCTTCTACATAAAAAGGTGAAAAAAGCGAAATCACTAATTACCGCCCGATAAGTTTGACTTCACACATTTACAAAACTTTTATAAAAGTAATTCACAATCGTGTAGATCAACACCATATATCTCCCTCCATTCTTTCCCGCACTTGATATATAATTTACTAGATGTGAAGCGGTAGCTATTTGAGCGTGCTGAGCTGGCAATGGTACGACATATATGGATCTTGTTGGCTTGTATGGAACATCTCTATGTCCCACGCTTCCCGGGGATTCCATGCTCGTTCGTTTCTCCAAAGTCTCTTTCCTAAAGGCGCTTCTCCCCATTATCGCTCCTATCTTAACTTTACCTGTCTTTCTTTTCCATCGACTTTTAGCTGTACTTGGACTGGAGCTACGCCTGCTGAAGTTGACTTCCAATATGATATACAAGTTGGAATCCACTTCTCGTCTACTGGAGGACTATACCCTGCAGCGAGAGCTTGAGTATTTAGATTCAAGATCTGTTCTTCAATGGCGTCCGATATCTGATGTGGATCATCAGCCCTCTCGTCCCCCTGCTCTGGAGCTGACGCGTATGGTAAGGCTCTTCCGTATCCTGCGAGTGCCATTATTGAATGCAAAAAGCTTCCAAACGTTATAAAATGATCGGGATCAGTCATACAAAGTGAGACACGCATGTATATCTCTATCGCAACTCTGATTTTATGCATCCTAAGATCCGTTAACATGTTTAGACCCTTAAGATACTCTTCTAGCATCACCTCAGTCATGAAGAAGGGGAGCAGCAATTCTCTTGCGTCAAAATCTACGACATTCATCGAACCCGCACGATTCGTCGTGTTTAAATTTACATTCTGATGGACAAAAGTTCTTTGTTTGGTTGCAAGTGCGCCGGCTGTTCTAATCACTAAAGTGAAGAACCCTCTTACCGCCTTGCACACTTGTTTTGGTGCCACTGCGTAGGTTAATGCCAATTCATCTAATAATGAATCTAAATGTATCTCATGCTGTTCGAAACATGTGACTGTGACATTGTGACCATGTAATTGAAATTTATTTTTTTTATTTTGATTATTATTTATCCATTAGACTTTATGAAACTATTTTTTTTTTTTTAATTTTAATTATTAATTTATCATCACTCTATTAATTTTGACATACATACAAATAATAATTTCTGTTTACTTCTCGCATGTTTTTTCGCATGCAAACTGATATTTGTACGCTTCCGAGCATAACATAGCGACCTATTTACTCTTATTTAAGAACTGTATTCAATCTACCTATGTTAAACAAATAAACATTGATTTGATTTGATTTGATTTGATTTGACTCGATCAGGAGACTCTGAACTCGTGAACAGGGTCAGGACCCTCAGGTTAAGTGAGCATCTCAGATTAGCTATGTTTAACAAAGTTTCTATCAGATTTTGAATATTATAGAAGAGTGACACATCGGTAATCACCGAATTGTCCCCTTTCTTGATCTTGTAAGGCATCCCATTCGACTTTACAATAAGTCCAGCAATCGATCTAATCTCAATTGAATCCTTCAGTCCTATTCTTGCAAACATGGCGAGCCATTGAAACGGCTTGAATGACCCAAATGTCATTGTTTCCCTAACTCTGCCAAGCAAATGGTCATGATAATTACTCTCTGGATCTATCTTCCAGGTGCCTAAAAACACTGAGTTTGGATCAACCTCGTTTCTTGAGCTCCATTCCGCAGCAAGCTTGAAAAATCTGAAATCTGGTTTTATAGAGTAATGTGTAATAGCGGAGGTCCAATGACTCTCCAGGTACTTTTCTTCGTAAGACGTCATGGTTGGTATGCCAACATCGACGATGGTATCCTTCCTCGCATATCGGTATGCCTCTATGCCCGCGATAAAAGAGTCAGCGTCTTGAATGAGTTGGAGCGCACACCTCCCGCTCTGTTCCTTCCACTGACCTCGCTTTAACGCCCACTCAAATTTAGGTTGGACCATCTCGATAATCGCAATCAATTCACGAGATAGTATACTGGATGAACAACAACCCCCAGGACAAGCCGGTTTTCGCCCTAATTTCTCAACAACCGACAATCTTCAGACCCTAAATCAGATCATCGAAAAATTCTCTGAATTTAATAAACCCTTATACCTTGCCTTCGTAAATTATACGAAAGCGTTTGACAGTGTACTTCACTTGTAAATAGCCTCACCAAAAAAGGGTAAGGGGATTTTAGGACCTCCCAATAGAGCGGTTAACACAAATCGTTATTGAGTCCCGACTGATGAATTCTCTGAGACACCAATACCCACTACAACTATTTGCAGCAATAAAGCCCACGTACCTCGTGAATCCAGGGACCTCACTAGACCAGGAAGACCTTGAGAGGATGCCTCGTTCCAGGGCGCGTGGTGGCTGTGTGGGCTGCCGGCCGGCGAGCTAAATCTTATTTCATCCACCGGTGGGCTGGTTGAAACTCGTGAAATCTATATATTGTGGGTGTTATAACCCGAAGGTCCTGTATTGTAGGTGTTATAACCCGAAAGACTTTCAATATCAGTATTGCGTCGTGAAGAACCAGCATAGAAATTAGTTTGTTCCTGGATTTCTTTTAATTCAAACTCAGACACCATGTTGAATATTCTAGACTTCAGAACAGATTGGCTGTAACGATTTAATTTTTTTACTGTTGTTGAAATACTCGAAAAAACTTGTCAATCTCGTCATCCTTATATGTCTTTTTCTTTAAGTAAATATTGTAAAAGTTGAGCTGATGCTGAGGTACATTCTTGGGTCCCTTTGAATTGCTTTCTTTTAGGTATTTTCGGAAACAAAGGAGAGTTTGCTGACGTATATTTTGAAGAAGATTCTGGTCGGTTGGTGATATTAAGTTCTGGGTCATTTAATGACATGGGAGAATCATCGTGATTTGACAACAATTCGTTAACGCCGCGTAAACGCAGTAATGGAAGCACGAGGAGGCAATACGAAGTATTAAAATTCAAGAAAATCGTAATAAAGTTCATAAATTTCATGTTTCCTATTTTTGTTTAAAGGAGAGATCAGCAGTTTTTTCTTTATGTAATTTTGTGTTAATAAAATGTATGGTGACTCATATATTTTTTTACTTTCATTTAAGGAGTATTACATTGTCTATTAAATACAATTTATTGCATTAACCTATCATTTTTAGTTTCCGAGATTTTTAACATTCTTTAAGTGACCCGGATTCATTGCTCTAGAGTGTATAAATATAATATAAATGTGGACAACATCACATACATTGCTCCGAATCCAATGTAAGTAGCTAAAGCACTTGTGTTAAGGAATCAGAGACAACGAAGGTACCACAAACACCCAGTGTTTTTCACAAAGTGTTTTTTTCTACATTGACCCGTCCGGGGATCGAACTCGGGACCTCAGAGCTAGCGACACCTTGAAAACCGGTGTGTACGCCACTCGACCACGGAGGTCGTCATTATATTGAACATGCTATTTGCTTCTCTTCTCTCAGCATCAGCATGCTCTCTTTGCGCATTAATAGCCTCAACCTTTTTATTATTATCCACCGATTATGCTGGAAGTATAGGGCGCCTCTTTGAAATCCCTGTTTTCATGTAACCTGTTTCTTTTAAATTCGAGACTGGTGTTTTTAATAAGACAGGTGTGTAGTTACCCCAGTCAAGTTCTGTGACAGTTTCATTGAGTCTGGTAGTTTATTATATATAATTGGCCCGATTGACATAATACTTTTTTGTAATAAAGTTTATACTTTTTTTAATACATATTAGATATTACATACCTGTTTGAATTATGTGCATTCTTTTATTTGAACTCTCTTTTTTGACCGCCTTCTTCATGCTTTCCCACTGTGCTTTTAGGTTTTCTGAAGTTCTTGAGCATTGAAATGTTTAGGAATTATATTCGTGACTCATTGTCACCCATTCGGCAGTTTTCTGCTTCATAGTTATGGTGGAGTTGAAGTTGTTGAAAGTCGCTTGGGTTTCGGTAATTCTCCGTCTTCTGTGAGAGTCGGCCTCGGGCGGGGGAAAGGCACGCGTCGGCGTGCTTGGTTTCTATGCGGTGGCGGCTGAGACGATTTTTCGCCTGTCGATGTTGCATCATTGATTGTGGTCATCATGACATAGCACCTTTACAATCCGAAGATAAAAATAGTTATGGTATCTGTTTTTTTATTTGCAAAAGATTTTTTCTATAGACAACCATTTGGGGCTTCGTTTTCGCTTCTCGATATGTGACATGATTGCAAATTATTAAAACGCCGGCTAAACAAATTAACAAACACAAATTAATATTGATGAGATTAGAAATTAATAATAGTTTTGAACTTTTGACATATGTTTGACACTTTTGTCATAGGTATAACACTACCGAATAGATTAATACGCAACACACTTTACGCATTAGAGAAGAAACGAGCAATTGAATTTAGGTGGCTTATACAGTCATTCATTTCAATCATTCGGATTCACTCACTGCCACAGAATAACTATCCGAGAGTAAATTAACTCCGGTGTAGAGTGGTGGAACGTGGACGAAGTTATCCGAGAGTTAAATGTTAGAGTAAATATATTCTTTGGATAGTTATTCTCGAGTAAAGTCATATTTGGTGAAATCGAGCCTTAAAGTTGTTAGAGAAAAACCATCCAAAAATTCCTTTTTTCCCCACTTTTTTTTTAACTGGAGTTTTAATTTTACTGCCACTAGCTGTTTGTTTTTCTTGATATCCCTGTCTGTCGTCCTCTAACTAAAAAGCAGCTAAGCGCATAAAAATATTATCTCACATGCGTTGCCGCTACAATTCGTATCTTTTACTGCAGGTACTGCTGCATTATTCTTGTTATACGTGTCACATCAGTGGCTAATTTAATAAATAAAGCTAGTGTGGAATGTTTACTATGAAACAATTTAAACTTATATTACATGTTTTATTTTTAAAACATGGTATCACACGGGGAAAAGCCTGGATCATTAGCCTTAAAGACAAGATCAAAATCAAAAATCAAAATCATTTATTCAAACTAAGCTACTAAGTAGCACTTTTTGAACGTCATACATTTAATATTGACAGCACCCTGCCCCCTGGACAAGGCACACCCCCACCACAAGCGCCAACGCCGACAGAAATCGCTCAAATGACATTAAATGTATGGAAATGACATTCCCCTTCAATAAGTCACGCGACTTACCGAAGGGAAATGCCATGCGACCCACTTGCTACCTCCATACATTCGAGCTACTCCATCAGCGACAACGATTGCAGGAATGTACCCGGTCCAAGGGGGCTGATTCGCCCACCCTTCACCGCTTCCTAAGTGCTTTCGCCGGGGAGAAGAAACGGCGCAACAAACTCCCCAGCAGCACGCTGTCTCATTTAACAAAAAAAAAATTACTTAAAAAACATTTTTTTTTTACATAAAACAGCTATATAGACAGCAGCATATTAAAAATGAATAAGTGACCGCGCCAAATAAACAAATGTTTGAGGTCAATTGATATATACTAAACTACTATAATTATATCTACTGAGTCCAAGGTCTGCAGAACGACCAGTCACCACCAGCAGCACCCGTTCACGAGTTGACGCAAGGGTCAGCCATCACCTCCCTCGCCATATTAGAGGGAAGGAGGCGACCCGACCCCTAACGCCACCGCTGGCATTGACAACTAAGGGAGCATGACGAAACTGCTGCCGGCTTTAAAAAAAATAAATAATGTATGAACAAACAAACAAATAATAATTATATAAGATGCCATAAACACTTATTCACTGCGCAGTCCCTTACCAAAGAGGCAATATAGATTGCTACATTATTTTTTATAATCAATACCATTATACATTCCAAAACAATGTAAAGACATTAATACGTATAATCGTATTCAAACAAAATAAAATGGGTAACAAACATATTGTTATATACGGAGTGTATGCCTATCAAAAATAATTATTAAAATTAAATACTGTAGTAAATAAAGCATCAAAACTCCACACAGAGCCGCCTTGTGTCTATCAACGTGGTGACCAACTATATTTATCATTTAAATAATCATTTATAGTATAATAAGCTTTTTCACACAGTTTAGTTTTAATTACAGAGATACAGTTGATGACATAGAGAAAAAATTATGGAAATTGCTACCCAATTGTACAAATCGTTGTATTCAGACAACTCCCTACCTTGCACCAACACAACATACAGCTTGCCCGAGTCCATACCCTTAATAAACGGTCACGAAGTGCACAGAGCACTATCCACTATGCGCTTCAATAGGAGTCCCGGAGAAGATGGAATTACTACCGAAGCATTAAAAATTGGCTCAAACACATTGTTGCCCCATATTACTAACTTATTTAATACAATATTAAAATCTGGTAAAGTGCCTAACAAAATGTGCCACTCTAATATAGTGCTTCTACATAAAAAGGTGAAAAAAGCGAAATCACTAATTACCGCCCGATAAGTTTGACTTCACACATTTACAAAACTTTTATAAAAGTAATTCACAATCGTGTAGATCAACACCATATATCTCCCTCCATTCTTTCCCGCACTTGATATATAATTTACTAGATGTGAAGCGGTAGCTATTTGAGCGTGCTGAGCTGGCAATGGTACGACATATATGGATCTTGTTGGCTTGTATGGAACATCTCTATGTCCCACGCTTCCCGGGGATTCCATGCTCGTTCGTTTCTCCAAAGTCTCTTTCCTAAAGGCGCTTCTCCCCATTATCGCTCCTATCTTAACTTTACCTGTCTTTCTTTTCCATCGACTTTTAGCTGTACTTGGACTGGAGCTACGCCTGCTGAAGTTGACTTCCAATATGATATACAAGTTGGAATCCACTTCTCGTCTACTGGAGGACTATACCCTGCAGCGAGAGCTTGAGTATTTAGATTCAAGATCTGTTCTTCAATAATAATAATAATAATAACCATTTATTTCAGGCAACTAGGCCCATAGCAAAAAAATACATAAATTAAATCAAAACTTATAAATAAACTAATACATATAAATTTAAAATATAAACTTAAAAACTAGGTCACACGAGGTTTCGGCGTCGTATTGCGCTGCGAGGTGTCGCGTATCCTACCTCGGAAACGTCGATATACGACACCTTTCGGCCAAAACTCTTCCTTGAGAAAGATCTCACTGTAAACAGATGGAACTCGTACCATAAACGATCGGAAGTTCGTGTTATGGCGCGGCTCCAACCTCTCTACTCTCAAGGTAAGGTTGGTCTTCCACCGAATATATTCCACAACCTGCTCAACCGTCATGGAATGGTGAAGTCTGGACACGTACAGCGGCGTTGTTGGCACAGCGGCACGCAGCAGGAAGTCTGAATTGACAGGTCCGCTGCCGATCTGGTTCCTACAAGGAGGCTTCTTTCTCTTCTTCTTCTCGACCTTGATGAAGCCATCCTTGTCGCACGTGTCCTTCTTCGGAACAAACTGTGGCTGTGACTCACCACAGGTTTGTTTACCCCCTTTCGCTTTTCGCCGCGATGTTTGAGTTGCAGCGGGCTTATCGGTGGCTGCAACTGCTGCGTAGGCGCGTTTGGGGGTCGATGTACCTACGCGTGTCGTTGCCTCGGCCGCAGGTGTCAATACAGCGGTTGCGGCGGGACGTTCAGCTCCGTCAGCATTATCGGCAGCCGGTGACGCACTCGAGCTCGCCGACTCAATACTGTTGACGGACGCATTTTGCGCCCCGCGACGAGTGTTCACGTAGGTAGCATCCGGTGTCCTACTTACCGAAACAGCATTGCGCAACAACGCTACTTCGGCTTGCAAATCACCGATGGTAACATCTGACGCTTCCAACTTGCTCTGCATCACAGCCAGGTTGGCTTTGAGTGACGTTATGTCCTTTAGCAACCTGGTGACGTCGACGTGGTCGAATGTGACGGGAGGCAGCTTATGCAGGTCCTTCGCCACAAACTCAGGCACGTCGTCAGGGTCGGTCCTCTTCAGCAGGGAGATTATATCCTGCAGGCTCTTCTCGCCACCGTCCCTTCGGCGGGATGGCATCTGCTCGGTTTGCCCGAGCGACTGGAAAAGCAGCAACTTGGCGCTGCAAACCTCCTCTTCTTTATAAGCAGATTTGCAGATCTGCAAGATGCTGACCTCGTCCATAAAATCGATGGCATGATTTATAAATGCCAATAATTCATTAGCTATGAGTTTTTTACGACTCATCGCGGCTAAACGGGCAGCGGCTATTTACCGCGCAAATCGCGAATTAAACAATTCGAATTTAAGTGCAGCGTAAACGCGTCCGTTCTTGAGCGCGCATGGCACTGCACTGGCGTCCAATGGCGTCCGATATCTGATGTGGATCATCAGCCCTCTCGTCCCCCTGCTCTGGAGCTGACGCGTATGGTAACGCTCTTCCGTATCCTGCGAGTGCCATTATTGAATGCAAAAAGCTTCCAAACGTTATAAAATGATCGGGATCAGTCATACAAAGTGAGACACGCATGTATATCTCTATCGCAACTCTGATTTTATGCATCCTAAGATCCGTTAACATGTTTAGACCCTTAAGATACTCTTCTAGCATCACCTCAGTCATGAAGAAGGGGAGCAGCAATTCTCTTGCGTCAAAATCTACGACATTCATCGAACCCGCACGATTCGTCGTGTTTAAATTTACATTCTGATGGACAAAAGTTCTTTGTTTGGTTGCAAGTGCGCCGGCTGTTCTAATCACTAAAGTGAAGAACCCTCTTACCGCCTTGCACACTTGTTTTGGTGCCACTGCGTAGGTTAATGCCAATTCATCTAATAATGAATCTAAATGTATCTCATGCTGTTCGAAACATGTGACTCGATCAGGAGACTCTGAACTCGTGAACAGGGTCAGGACCCTCAGGTTAAGTGAGCATCTCAGATTAGCTATGTTTAACAAAGTTTCTATCAGATTTTGAATATTATAGAAGAGTGACACATCGGTAATCACCGAATTGTCCCCTTTCTTGATCTTGTAAGGCATCCCATTCGACTTTACAATAAGTCCAGCAATCGATCTAATCTCAATTGAATCCTTCAGTCCTATTCTTGCAAACATGGCGAGCCATTGAAACGGCTTGAATGACCCAAATGTCATTGTTTCCCTAACTCTGCCAAGCAAATGGTCATGATAATTACTCTCTGGATCTATCTTCCAGGTGCCTAAAAACACTGAGTTTGGATCAACCTCGTTTCTTGAGCTCCATTCCGCAGCAAGCTTGAAAAATCTGAAATCTGGTTTTATAGAGTAATGTGTAATAGCGGAGGTCCAATGACTCTCCAGGTACTTTTCTTCGTAAGACGTCATGGTTGGTATGCCAACATCGACGATGGTATCCTTCCTCGCATATCGGTATGCCTCTATGCCCGCGATAAAAGAGTCAGCGTCTTGAATGAGTTGGAGCGCACACCTCCCGCTCTGTTCCTTCCACTGACCTCGCTTTAACGCCCACTCAAATTTAGGTTGGACCATCTCGATAATCGCAATCAATTCACGAGATAGTATACTGGATGAACAACAACCCCCAGGACAAGCCGGTTTTCGCCCTAATTTCTCAACAACCGACAATCTTCAGACCCTAAATCAGATCATCGAAAAATTCTCTGAATTTAATAAACCCTTATATCTTGCCTTCGTAAATTATACGAAAGCGTTTGACAGTGTACTTCACTTGTAAATAGCCTCACCAAAAAAGGGTAAGGGGATTTTAGGACCTCCCAATAGAGCGGTTAACACAAATCGTTATTGAGTCCCGACTGATGAATTCTCTGAGACACCAATACCCACTACAACTATTTGCAGCAATAAAGCCCACGTACTTCGTGAATCCAGGGACCTCACTAGACCAGGAAGACCTTGAGAGGATGCCTCGTTCCAGGGCGCGTGGTGGCTGTGTGGGCTGCCGGCCGGCGAGCTAAATCTTATTTCATCCACCGGTGGGCTGGTTGAAACTCGTGAAATCTATATATTGTGGGTGTTATAACCCGAAGGTCCTGTATTGTAGGTGTTATAACCCGAAGGACTTTCAATATCAGTATTGCGTCGTGAGGAACCAGCATAGAAATTAGTTTGTTCCTGGATTTCTTTTAATTCAAACTCAGACACCATGTTGAATATTCTAGACTTCAGAACAGATTGGCTGTAACGATTTAATTTTTTTACTGTTGTTGAAATACTCGAAAAAACTTGTCAATCTCGTCATCCTTATATGTCTCTTTTTCTTTAAGTAAATATTGTAAAAGTTGAGCTGATGCTGAGGTACATTCTTGGGTCCCTTTGAATTGCTTTCTTTTAGGTATTTTCGGAAACAAAGGAGAGTTTGCTGACGTATATTTTGAAGAAGATTCTGGTCGGTTGGTGATATTAAGTTCTGGGTCATTTAATGACATGGGAGAATCATCGTGATTTGACAACAATTCGTTAACGCCGCGTAAACGCAGTAATGGAAGCACGAGGAGGCAATACGAAGTATTAAAATTCAAGAAAATCGTAATAAAGTTCATAAATTTCATGTTTCCTATTTTTGTTTAAAGGAGAGATCAGCAGTTTTTTCTTTATGTAATTTTGTGTTAATAAAATGTATGGTGACTCATATTTTTTTTTACTTTCATTTAAGGAGTATTACATTGTCTATTAAATACAATTTATTGCATTAACCTATCATTTTTAGTTTCCGAGATTTTTAACAGTCTTTAAGTGACCCGGATTCATTGCTCTCGAGTGTATAAATATAATATATAATATAAATGTGGACAACATCACATACATTGCTCCGAATCCAATGTAAGTAGCTAAAGCACTTGTGTTATGGAATCAGAGACAACGAAGGTACCACAAACACCCAGTGTTTTTCACAAAGTGTTTTTTTCTACATTGACCCGTCCGGGGATCGAACTCGGGACCTCAGAGCTAGCGACACCTTGAAAACCGGTGTGTACGCCACTCGACCACGGAGGTCGTCATTATATTGAACATGCTATTTGCTTCTCTTCTCTCAGCATCAGCATGCTCTCTTTGCGCATTAATAGCCTCAACCTTTTTATTATTATCCACCGATTATGCTGGAAGTATAGGGCGCCTCTTTGAAATCCCTGTTTTCATGTAACCTGTTTCTTTTAAATTCGAGACTGGTGTTTTTAATAAGACAGGTGTGTAGTTACCCCAGTCAAGTTCTGTGACAGTTTCATTGAGTCTGGTAGTTTATTATATATAATTGGCCCGATTGACATAATACTTTTTTGTAATAAAGTTTATACTTTTTTTAATACATATTAGATATTACATACCTGTTTGAATTATGTGCATTCTTTTATTTGAACTCTCTTTTTTGACCGCCTTCTTCATGCTTTCCCACTGTGCTTTTAGGTTTTCTGAAGTTCTTGAGCATTGAAATGTTTAGGAATTATATTCGTGACTCATTGTCACCCATTCGGCAGTTTTCTGCTTCATAGTTATGGTATCTGTTTTTTTATTTGCAAAAGATTTTTTCTGTAGACAACCATTTGGGGCTTCGTTTTCGCTTCTCGATATGTGACATGATTGCAAATTATTAAAACGCCGGCTAAACAAATTAACAAACACAAATTAATATTGATGAGATTAGAAATTAATAATAGTTTTGAACTTTTGACATATGTTTGACACTTTTGTCATAGGTATAACACTACCGAATAGATTAATACGCAACACACTTTACGCATTAGAGAAGAAACGAGCAATTGAATTTAGGTGGCTTATACAGTCATTCATTTCAATCATTCGGATTCACTCACTGCCACAGAATAACTATCCGAGAGTAAATTAACTCCGGTGTAGAGTGGTGGAACGTGGACGAAGTTATCCGAGAGTTAAATGTTAGAGTAAATATATTCTTTGGATAGTTATTCTCGAGTAAAGTCATATTTGGTGAAATCGAGCCTTAAAGTTGTTAGAGAAAAACCATCCAAAAATTCCTTTTTTCCCCACTTTTTTTTTAACTGGAGTTTTAATTTTACTGCCACTAGCTGTTTGTTTTTCTTGATATCCCTGTCTGTCGTCCTCTAACTAAAAAGCAGCTAAGCGCATAAAAATATTATCTCACATGCGTTGCCGCTACAATTCGTATCTTTTACTGCAGGTACTGCTGCATTATTCTTGTTATACGTGTCACATCAGTGGCTAATTTAATAAATAAAGCTAGTGTGGAATGTTTACTATGAAACAATTTAAACTTATATTACATGTTTTATTTTTAAAACATGGTATCACACGGGGAAAAGCCTGGATCATTAGCCTTAAAGACAAGATCAAAATCAAAAATCAAAATCATTTATTCAAACTAAGCTACTAAGTAGCACTTTTTGAACGTCATACATTTAATATTGACAGCACCCTGCCCCCTGGACAAGGCACACCCCCACCACAAGCGCCAACGCCGACAGAAATCGCTCAAATGACATTAACCCTAGATAACTAAACTAGTTTTACAGACACATAATAACTAATCATTCGTCGAGAGGACTACGCATTGAAAAACGTCATTATAATCAAAATTGTTTATTCAAAATAGGAACTTGCTACATGGCACAATGATATGTGTTAATAGGAACAAATGAAGAAAAAAAAATATGAAAAATATTAATACAGACAGTTAGTACACATGTCCACGTTATGTGGGCCACAAATTGCTTTTTTACATTTGACACAATAGTGTTTGGTCATTCGGCGAGCTTTTGATGGACATAAATAGCATATTTTGCGTACATTCGTTGTAGGTTGAACAGGTATTTCGTCATTTGATGATTCACCTAAAATATCCTGGATCATAGTTTTTATTTCCCGTCTCAAAGTCACTGTTTGTAATCTTTGTCGTAGCCAGGGCTCCATGAGTTGGTCTCCCATTTTCATGACAAAATCTCGTCGTGGTACAGGTTTTTTTTTGTTCCTTACATTATTAGAAACATAGATAGCATAACTATTGATAGCTAATAGGTTCAGCATATTATAGAAAATACACAATGGCCACCTTTTAGTCTTTCTGTTTGTACTCATGTTAGAGCACATTTGGTCAACCGTGTCGACTGCACCCTTTGTACTATTGTAAAAATGTATTATTTCAGGTTTTCCTGTATTCTCATTAATGTTGGGTTGGTCATGAATAGTTGACAATACGTAAACAACTTTATTTGTCTTCGCTTTGTACGAAACTAACGTCTTGTCTCCGTCGTAACAAAATATTGATGTACCAACTGCGCGTGATTTGCAATTCTTTAATTTATCTGGTATTTCTCGTTTATTACTTCTAAGAGTCCCCACTAAAGTCAAATTAAAAGGTGATTTCAATAGTTCATCTGCTAAAGGTACAGAAGTGAACCAGTTATCCATAGTTATGTTACGATTAGTTCCATGCAATGTAGTGGTTATTTCTTTTATGAAAAACGTTGCTAATGGTTCTTTCTGAGGATCCGTGCCTCTCCCCAAGTACGGAATGGCATTTACTACGTACTTACTATTATTATCTGCAGCCATTACAAGCTTTATACCATACTTATTAGGTTTATTTGGGATATACATTCTGAATGGACAACGTCCGCGAAAACCAACCAGCTGTTCGTCTACGGTGATATAGGATCCCGGAGTGTACCATTTTTTAAAATGTTCTATGATTTTATCCCATAGTTCACGAATAGGTGCAAACTTATCCACTAATCTTCTTTCATTTCTTGTTTGCTTATCATCAAAACGCAGACATTTGATTAAAAAATTGAATCTTTCTGCACTCATACAGGCCTTGAATATTGTGCCCGATCTATGAGTATTGAAGAGCATGCGGGTTGGCAAGTGATTACTTTTCATAGCTGCTGTATTATATAATAAGCCAATCAAAGCTTTAATCTCTAATAAATCAGTCGACGATACTGTAAGCGAGTCGTGTTTATATTTATTTTTGCGAATAAGTATCTCAGCGTTGGTAAATGTCACTACTTGAAGCAACATTTGATCAGACAGGAAAAGGGAGAATAAATCTATAGGCTCCTGTAAATTTCTGGCTTCTCCTTTTGGTCCGGGTATGAAATGTACTATGTTTCGCCTTAAAGTACGAGTATTACCTGTTCTAGGTATGGACGACCACTTGTGTTTATTTTTTCCGTAGAGAAATCGGGTAGTTGGCTGAAGGACACTTACTTCGCTGTTACGAGGGTTTGAGGTTTGAACATTAGTAATATCTGTATTCTCACCTTGGGAGTCATCCGAGTCTATTATCTGAGTCCTTTGTCTTTTACTAGGTCGTATAGTATCTTCGTCAGAGTCCGAGGAGTTAGTCAAAAAATCTGATTCATTGTCCGTGTCTCGATGTATTTCTTCCAACAAATTATCCTCTATTTCCGATACAGACTGTTCAGGGGGCCTACTCTGAAATTCGATATCCGATACTTCGGGACCGACCGAAACACGACCGAACATTGCTTATGTACCCTACTACGAAGAAAGTTCGGATTAGCTAAGTTCGGTCGGAACCATAGTCAATATTCGGAAGAGTGTCAGACCGAACGAAATTCAGTGCTAGAGTTGAACCGTTTGTCGATATGCTTTTATTGGGAATTAATATTCATTTCGATAGCATTTAACTAATAAATTACAACGTAAAATTAATTTAAAAATCAAGATAATTAATCCTTGCTTTAAATTCAGTATTTATTTGTATGGTTAAGTGTTATTTCTCAATAAATCTTAATATTTCTTGATATTCAGACTCCTTTTGCCGATTGTCCAAATCAAAGACTATAGTTTTATACTAAAGAAAAAGAAAATTAAAAGTCAAAGGATGACAAGTAAACCAAAGTAAACAAACATTATTGTGAAAAAAAACAGGAAAAATACTTAATTTCAACCAAATCTAGCGTCGCCGTCGTCGCACCGTATTGTTGCGATCGTACGATGGCGATATATACCTCCTTATATGGTTATTTCGTTTATTTATAATCAAGCTCACTGAAGTGAAAAGTGTTCAAGTTAAGAGATTTCAACAAAAAACAAACTAAGTATTCTCATATAAATTATATGGGTCCAGTGAATAATTTGTAATCAGTTTCCCTTGGTTATGTGCTGCTGCTCACTGCTGTTGAGGTTGGCGCGCTACGGAAACAATGTGCTTCGCTACTAAAAGAATTCACGTCTATCAAGTCATTCACAAAAGCATAACATAGATATTTAAAAGTATCCGTGGATATGTGGGCCTCTCCACTGCTAAGCCATTGGATCAGCCTACACCCTATAACACAAAATAATGATATCCTCCTCCTTATTAATGTTATAAGTTTTCATTGTGTACGATTTGTAAGTCGTGTTATGATTTGTAAAACATTGTTGTGTTTATATTTTATGGATTTCTATCTGAAATAAAGAACTAGTATTATCTATTGCCTATTTTTATTACAAACGCCACTTGAGTTTATTATTCTTAGAAATGTATGGTGTGTTTCATATAATGTTCATGCGGTCCCAAACAAAAATATGCAAACACCTATTTGAGTTTTGAAACCACTTACTTGAAAATATGTTTTACGATATTAGTGTGCATTTTTTTATGTAGGCTCAATAAACAAGCACACAGCAAACTAGACAGCTTTGCAGGACACACCTACGAAGCTATCGATATCACGCGTATGCAAACGTAATATTACCTAAACGCAAGTGTGTTAGTAGTAGTAATGACTATCATATAGGTATAATGCTCCCGTTTACACATTATCTGTTAGTGCAAACTGAATAACTATCTATCCGTTTGGTGTGTGTACTTTCTGAGTATTACGGATGTATTAATTTATTGCGATTGAGACCCTCCGTATGATAGGTGATCTTGCCAGCACTTGAACGTGTCGCTTACTATTTCTTATTAAAGAATTATAAAACATAACACTCAGGTAAAAAATAGCGTCAAGTCAATAAATTGTTACAATTCTTATATGTAAAACTCAAGATAATTGTAAAGATTTATCAAATTCGATATTTACGATACTCAAACGATAGCTATTTTGATGTCGTGAATTTTGACATAAATTCCCCGATAAACGTCTTGTCAAACTCAAATTTTCGGTCGGGTTTTGTATTTCAGAGTAGGGTTTACGATACAACTAACGTCAAAATAAGTTCGGACGGATTGAACCGACCGAACGAAAAATAATGTACTTCGGAGTAGGAAACGACCGAAACATCGGCCGATACTTCGGATTTAACGTTTCAGAGTAGGCCCCCAGATTCGGCTTCACACTCGCCATCCACTTCTGCATTAATCCATTGGCTTATTTGCTCCTCTTGCCTTCTCAAATCCATCTAAAAGTAAAATAATAAAGTATATTATAATAAAAGAAATAATTCGTGAAAAATACAACAATAATAAAAATAAATTGACATTATTTACAGCAAAAATTTCTATTTAGTCATGTTATTGTTATAATTTCATAAGAATTACATTCATATAAACATTATTCTTACTAACATCACAAATAAAGATTTCACTCAATACCCTAAAATAAAAAAAATGACAAAAAATATAAAGTACATACCTTGGCAGAAAAGTTGCGTAGTAACTAAACTTTCGTCGAGTGGGCGACGCGATGCGCGTAAGTAACTTCCTAATAAGCGTGTGCACACAATTGCGGCACGCGCTGCACTGTTTTTGACTAATATTAAGGTAAACGAATAGAGAAACGCGGGGGGCGCGGGGAAGTTTGCAAATCGCTCAACTGCAATAAGTGCGTCGTCGTGTCGACGAATGATTAGTTATCTAGGGTTAAATGTATGGAAATGACATTCCCCTTCAATAAGTCACGCGACTTACCGAAGGGAAATGCCATGCGACCCACTTGCTACCTCCATACATTCGAGCTACTCCATCAGCGACAACGATTGCAGGAATGTACCCGGTCCAAGGGGGCTGATTCGCCCACCCTTCACCGCTTCCTAAGTGCTTTCGCCGGGGAGAAGAAACGGCGCAACAAACTCCCCAGCAGCACGCTGTCTCATTTAACAAAAAAAAAATTACTTAAAAAACATTTTTTTTTTTACATAAAACAGCTATATAGACAGCAGCATATTAAAAATGAATAAGTGACCGCGCCAAATAAACAAATGTTTGAGGTCAATTGATATATACTAAACTACTATAATTATATCTACTGAGTCCAAGGTCTGCAGAACGACCAGTCACCACCAGCAGCACCCGTTCACGAGTTGACGCAAGGGTCAGCCATCACCTCCCTCGCCATATTAGAGGGAAGGAGGCGACCCGACCCCTAACGCCACCGCTGGCATTGACAACTAAGGGAGCATGACGAAACTGCTGCCGGCTTTAAAAAAAATAAATAATGTATGAACAAACAAACAAATAATAATTATATAAGATGCCATAAACACTTATTCACTGCGCAGTCCCTTACCACAGAGGCAATATAGATTGCTACATTATTTTTTATAATCAATACCATTATACATTCCAAAACAATGTAAAGACATTAATACGTATAATCGTATTCAAACAAAATAAAATGGGTAACAAACATATTGTTATATACGGAGTGTATGCCTATCAAAAATAATTATTAAAATTAAATACTGTAGTAAATAAAGCATCAAAACTCCACACAGAGCCGCCTTGTGTCTATCAACGTGGTGACCAACTATATTTATCATTTAAATAATCATTTATAGTATAATAAGCTTTTTCACACAGTTTAGTTTTAATTACAGAGATACAGTTGATGACATAGAGAAAAAATTATGGAAATTGCTACCCAATTGTACAAATCGTTGTATTCAGACAACTCCCTACCTTGCACCAACACAACATACAGCTTGCCCGAGTCCATACCCTTAATAAACGGTCACGAAGTGCACAGAGCACTATCCACTATGCGCTTCAATAGGAGTCCCGGAGAAGATGGAATTACTACCGAAGCATTAAAAATTGGCTCAAACACATTGTTGCCCCATATTACTAACTTATTTAATACAATATTAATTTATTTATTATTTATTTATTTCACAGAAAGAACGGCACATAGTAGCCACTTACACTTTTGCTTAAAAAGTTACAAAGACACAGGAGTCTAATTAATTATTTCATCCATTATTCATCCCACAAAACTTCAAACATTCCAAATAAATCTGGTAAAGTGCCTAACAAAATGTGCCACTCTAATATAGTGCTTCTACATAAAAAGGTGAAAAAAGCGAAATCACTAATTACCGCCCGATAAGTTTGACTTCACACATTTACAAAACTTTTATAAAAGTAATTCACAATCGTGTAGATCAACACCATATATCTCCCTCCATTCTTTCCCGCACTTGATATATAATTTACTAGATGTGAAGCGGTAGCTATTTGAGCGTGCTGAGCTGGCAATGGTACGACATATATGGATCTTGTTGGCTTGTATGGAACATCTCTATGTCCCACGCTTCCCGGGGATTCCATGCTCGTTCGTTTCTCCAAAGTCTCTTTCCTAAAGGCGCTTCTCCCCATTATCGCTCCTATCTTAACTTTACCTGTCTTTCTTTTCCATCGACTTTTAGCTGTACTTGGACTGGAGCTACGCCTGCTGAAGTTGACTTCCAATATGATATACAAGTTGGAATCCACTTCTCGTCTACTGGAGGACTATACCCTGCAGCGAGAGCTTGAGTATTTAGATTCAAGATCTGTTCTTCAATGGCGTCCGATATCTGATGTGGATCATCAGCCCTCTCGTCCCCCTGCTCTGGAGCTGACGCGTATGGTAACGCTCTTCCGTATCCTGCGAGTGCCATTATTGAATGCAAAAAGCTTCCAAACGTTATAAAATGATTGGGATCAGTCATACAAAGTGAGACACGCATGTATATCTCTATCGCAACTCTGATTTTATGCATCCTAAGATCCGTTAACATGTTTAGACCCTTAAGATACTCTTCTAGCATCACCTCAGTCATGAAGAAGGGGAGCAGCAATTCTCTTGCGTCAAAATCTACGACATTCATCGAACCCGCACGATTCGTCGTGTTTAAATTTACATTCTGATGGACAAAAGTTCTTTGTTTGGTTGCAAGTGCGCCGGCTGTTCTAATCACTAAAGTGAAGAACCCTCTTACCGCCTTGCACACTTGTTTTGGTGCCACTGCGTAGGTTAATGCCAATTCATCTAATAATGAATCTAAATGTATCTCATGCTGTTCGAAACATGTGACTGTGACATTGTGACCATGTAATTGAAATTTATTTTTTTTATTTTGATTATTATTTATCCATTAGACTTTATGAAACTATTTTTTTTTTTTTTAATTTTAATTATTAATTTATCATCACTCTATTAATTTTGACATACATACAAATAATAATTTCTGTTTACTTCTCGCATGTTTTTTCGCATGCAAACTGATATTTGTACGCTTCCGAGCATAACATAGCGACCTATTTACTCTTATTTAAGAACTGTATTCAATCTATCTATGTTAAACAAATAAACATTGATTTGATTTGATTTGATTTGATTTGATTTGATTTGACTCGATCAGGAGACTCTGAACTCGTGAACAGGGTCAGGACCCTCAGGTTAAGTGAGCATCTCAGATTAGCTATGTTTAACAAAGTTTCTATCAGATTTTGAATATTATAGAAGAGTGACACATCGGTAATCACCGAATTGTCCCCTTTCTTGATCTTGTAAGGCATCCCATTCGACTTTACAATAAGTCCAGCAATCGATCTAATCTCAATTGAATCCTTCAGTCCTATTCTTGCAAACATGGCGAGCCATTGAAACGGCTTGAATGACCCAAATGTCATTGTTTCCCTAACTCTGCCAAGCAAATGGTCATGATAATTACTCTCTGGATCTATCTTCCAGGTGCCTAAAAACACTGAGTTTGGATCAACCTCGTTTCTTGAGCTCCATTCCGCAGCAAGCTTGAAAAATCTGAAATCTGGTTTTATAGAGTAATGTGTAATAGCGGAGGTCCAATGACTCTCCAGGTACTTTTCTTCGTAAGACGTCATGGTTGGTATGCCAACATCGACGATGGTATCCTTCCTCGCATATCGGTATGCCTCTATGCCCGCGATAAAAGAGTCAGCGTCTTGAATGAGTTGGAGCGCACACCTCCCGCTCTGTTCCTTCCACTGACCTCGCTTTAACGCCCACTCAAATTTAGGTTGGACCATCTCGATAATCGCAATCAATTCACGAGATAGTATACTGGATGAACAACAACCCCCAGGACAAGCCGGTTTTCGCCCTAATTTCTCAACAACCGACAATCTTCAGACCCTAAATCAGATCTTCGAAAAATTCTCTGAATTTAATAAACCCTTATACCTTGCCTTCGTAAATTATACGAAAGCGTTTGACAGTGTACTTCACTTGTAAATAGCCTCACCAAAAAAGGGTAAGGGGATTTTAGGACCTCCCAATAGAGCGGTTAACACAAATCGTTATTGAGTCCCGACTGATGAATTCTCTGAGACACCAATACCCACTACAACTATTTGCAGCAATAAAGCCCACGTACCTCGTGAATCCAGGGACCTCACTAGACCAGGAAGACCTTGAGAGGATGCCTCGTTCCAGGGCGCGTGGTGGCTGTGTGGGCTGCCGGCCGGCGAGCTAAATCTTATTTCATCCACCGGTGGGCTGGTTGAAACTCGTGAAATCTATATATTGTGGGTGTTATAACCCGAAGGTCCTGTATTGTAGGTGTTATAACCCGAAAGACTTTCAATATCAGTATTGCGTCGTGAAGAACCAGCATAGAAATTAGTTTGTTCCTGGATTTCTTTTAATTCAAACTCAGACACCATGTTGAATATTCTAGACTTCAGAACAGATTGGCTGTAACGATTTATTTTTTTTACTGTTGTTGAAATACTCGAAAAAACTTGTCAATCTCGTCATCCTTATATGTCTCTTTTTCTTTAAGTAAATATTGTAAAAGTTGAGCTGATGCTGAGGTACATTCTTGGGTCCCTTTGAATTGCTTTCTTTTAGGTATTTTCGGAAACAAAGGAGAGTTTGCTGACGTATATTTTGAAGAAGATTCTGGTCGGTTGGTGATATTAAGTTCTGGGTCATTTAATGACATGGGAGAATCATCGTGATTTGACAACAATTCGTTAACGCCGCGTAAACGCAGTAATGGAAGCACGAGGAGGCAATACGAAGTATTAAAATTCAAGAAAATCGTAATAAAGTTCATAAATTTCATGTTTCCTATTTTTGTTTAAAGGAGAGATCAGCAGTTTTTTCTTTATGTAATTTTGTGTTAATAAAATGTATGGTGACTCATATTTTTTTTTACTTTCATTCAAGGAGTATTACATTGTCTATTAAATACAATTTATTGCATTAACCTATCATTTTTAGTTTCCGAGATTTTTAACATTCTTTAAGTGACCCGGATTCATTGCTCTCGAGTGTATAAATATAATATATAATATAAATGTGGACAACATCACATACATTGCTCCGAATCCAATGTAAGTAGCTAAAGCACTTGTGTTATGGAATCAGAGACAACGAAGGTACCACAAACACCCAGTGTTTTTCACAAAGTGTTTTTTTCTACATTGACCCGTCCGGGGATCGAACTCGGGACCTCAGAGCTAGCGACACCTTGAAAACCGGTGTGTACGCCACTCGACCACGGAGGTCGTCATTATATTGAACATGCTATTTGCTTCTCTTCTCTCAGCATCAGCATGCTCTCTTTGCGCATTAATAGCCTCAACCTTTTTATTATTATCCACCGATTATGCTGGAAGTATAGGGCGCCTCTTTGAAATCCCTGTTTTCATGTAACCTGTTTCTTTTAAATTCGAGACTGGTGTTTTTAATAAGACAGGTGTGTAGTTACCCCAGTCAAGTTCTGTGACAGTTTCATTGAGTCTGGTAGTTTATTATATATAATTGGCCCGATTGACATAATACTTTTTTGTAATAAAGTTTATATTTTTTTTAATACATATTAGATATTACATACCTGTTTGAATTATGTGCATTCTTTTATTTGAACTCTCTTTTTTGACCGCCTTCTTCATGCTTTCCCACTGTGCTTTTAGGTTTTCTGAAGTTCTTGAGCATTGAAATGTTTAGGAATTATATTCGTGACTCATTGTCACCCATTCGGCAGTTTTCTGCTTCATAGTTATGGTATCTGTTTTTTTATTTGCAAAAGATTTTTTCTGTAGACAACCATTTGGGGCTTCGTTTTCGCTTCTCGATATGTGACATGATTGCAAATTATTAAAACGCCGGCTAAACAAATTAACAAACACAAATTAATATTGATGAGATTAGAAATTAATAATAGTTTTGAACTTTTGACATATGTTTGACACTTTTGTCATAGGTATAACACTACCGAATAGATTAATACGCAACACACTTTACGCATTAGAGAAGAAACGAGCAATTGAATTTAGGTGGCTTATACAGTCATTCATTTCAATCATTCGGATTCACTCACTGCCACAGAATAACTATCCGAGAGTAAATTAACTCCGGTGTAGAGTGGTGGAACGTGGACGAAGTTATCCGAGAGTTAAATGTTAGAGTAAATATATTCTTTGGATAGTTATTCTCGAGTAAAGTCATATTTGGTGAAATCGAGCCTTAAAGTTGTTAGAGAAAAACCATCCAAAAATTCCTTTTTTCCCCACTTTTTTTTTAACTGGAGTTTTAATTTTACTGCCACTAGCTGTTTGTTTTTCTTGATATCCCTGTCTGTCGTCCTCTAACTAAAAAGCAGCTAAGCGCATAAAAATATTATCTCACATGCGTTGCCGCTACAATTCGTATCTTTTACTGCAGGTACTGCTGCATTATTCTTGTTATACGTGTCACATCAGTGGCTAATTTAATAAATAAAGCTAGTGTGGAATGTTTACTATGAAACAATTTAAACTTATATTACATGTTTTATTTTTAAAACATGGTATCACACGGGGAAAAGCCTGGATCATTAGCCTTAAAGACAAGATCAAAATCAAAAATCAAAATCATTTATTCAAACTAAGCTACTAAGTAGCACTTTTTGAACGTCATACATTTAATATTGACAGCACCCTGCCCCCTGGACAAGGCACACCCCCACCACAAGCGCCAACGCCGACAGAAATCGCTCAAATGACATTAAATGTATGGAAATGACATTCCCCTTCAATAAGTCACGCGACTTACCGAAGGGAAATGCCATGCGACCCACTTGCTACCTCCATACATTCGAGCTACTCCATCAGCGACAACGATTGCAGGAATGTACCCGGTCCAAGGGGGCTGATTCGCCCACCCTTCACCGCTTCCTAAGTGCTTTCGCCGGGGAGAAGAAACGGCGCAACAAACTCCCCAGCAGCACGCTGTCTCATTTAACAAAAAAAAAATTACTTAAAAAACATTTTTTTTTTACATAAAACAGCTATATAGACAGCAGCATATTAAAAATGAATAAGTGACCGCGCCAAATAAACAAATGTTTGAGGTCAATTGATATATACTAAACTACTATAATTATATCTACTGAGTCCAAGGTCTGCAGAACGACCAGTCACCACCAGCAGCACCCGTTCACGAGTTGACGCAAGGGTCAGCCATCACCTCCCTCGCCATATTAGAGGGAAGGAGGCGACCCGACCCCTAACGCCACCGCTGGCATTGACAACTAAGGGAGCATGACGAAACTGCTGCCGGCTTTAAAAAAAATAAATAATGTATAAACAAACAAACAAATAATAATTATATAAGATGCCATAAACACTTATTCACTGCGCAGTCCCTTACCACAGAGGCAATATAGATTGCTACATTATTTTTTATAATCAATACCATTATACATTCCAAAACAATGTAAAGACATTAATACGTATAATCGTATTCAAACAAAATAAAATGGGTAACAAACATATTGTTATATACGGAGTGTATGCCTATCAAAAATAATTATTAAAATTAAATACTGTAGTAAATAAAGCATCAAAACTCCACACAGAGCCGCCTTGTGTCTATCAACGTGGTGACCAACTATATTTATCATTTAAATAATCATTTATAGTATAATAAGCTTTTTCACACAGTTTAGTTTTAATTACAGAGATACAGTTGATGACATAGAGAAAAAATTATGGAAATTGCTACCCAATTGTACAAATCGTTGTATTCAGACAACTCCCTACCTTGCACCAACACAACATACAGCTTGCCCGAGTCCATACCCTTAATAAACGGTCACGAAGTGCACAGAGCACTATCCACTATGCGCTTCAATAGGAGTCCCGGAGAAGATGGAATTACTACCGAAGCATTAAAAATTGGCTCAAACACATTGTTGCCCCATATTACTAACTTATTTAATACAATATTAATTTATTTATTATTTATTTATTTCACAGAAAGAACGGCACATAGTAGCCACTTACACTTTTGCTTAAAAAGTTACAAAGACACAGGAGTCTAATTAATTATTTCATCCATTATTCATCCCACAAAACTTCAAACATTCCAAATAAATCTGGTAAAGTGCCTAACAAAATGTGCCACTCTAATATAGTGCTTCTACATAAAAAGGTGAAAAAAGCGAAATCACTAATTACCGCCCGATAAGTTTGACTTCACACATTTACAAAACTTTTATAAAAGTAATTCACAATCGTGTAGATCAACACCATATATCTCCCTCCATTCTTTCCCGCACTTGATATATAATTTACTAGATGTGAAGCGGTAGCTATTTGAGCGTGCTGAGCTGGCAATGGTACGACATATATGGATCTTGTTGGCTTGTATGGAACATCTCTATGTCCCACGCTTCCCGGGGATTCCATGCTCGTTCGTTTCTCCAAAGTCTCTTTCCTAAAGGCGCTTCTCCCCATTATCGCTCCTATCTTAACTTTACCTGTCTTTCTTTTCCATCGACTTTTAGCTGTACTTGGACTGGAGCTACGCCTGCTGAAGTTGACTTCCAATATGATATACAAGTTGGAATCCACTTCTCGTCTACTGGAGGACTATACCCTGCAGCGAGAGCTTGAGTATTTAGATTCAAGATCTGTTCTTCAATGGCGTCCGATATCTGATGTGGATCATCAGCCCTCTCGTCCCCCTGCTCTGGAGCTGACGCGTATGGTAACGCTCTTCCGTATCCTGCGAGTGCCATTATTGAATGCAAAAAGCTTCCAAACGTTATAAAATGATCGGGATCAGTCATACAAAGTGAGACACGCATGTATATCTCTATCGCAACTCTGATTTTATGCATCCTAAGATCCGTTAACATGTTTAGACCCTTAAGATACTCTTCTAGCATCACCTCAGTCATGAAGAAGGGGAGCAGCAATTCTCTTGCGTCAAAATCTACGACATTCATCGAACCCGCACGATTCGTCGTGTTTAAATTTACATTCTGATGGACAAAAGTTCTTTGTTTGGTTGCAAGTGCGCCGGCTGTTCTAATCACTAAAGTGAAGAACCCTCTTACCGCCTTGCACACTTGTTTTGGTGCCACTGCGTAGGTTAATGCCAATTCATCTAATAATGAATCTAAATGTATCTCATGCTGTTCGAAACATGTGACTGTGACATTGTGACCATGTAATTGAAATTTATTTTTTTTATTTTGATTATTATTTATCCATTAGACTTTATGAAACTATTTTTTTTTTTTTTTTAATTTTAATTATTAATTTATCATCACTCTATTAATTTTGACATACATACAAATAATAATTTCTGTTTACTTCTCGCATGTTTTTTCGCATGCAAACTGATATTTGTACGCTTCCGAGCATAACATAGCGACCTATTTACTCTTATTTAAGAACTGTATTCAATCTACCTATGTTAAACAAATAAACATTGATTTGATTTGATTTGATTTGATTTGATTTGACTCGATCAGGAGACTCTGAACTCGTGAACAGGGTCAGGACCCTCAGGTTAAGTGAGCATCTCAGATTAGCTATGTTTAACAAAGTTTCTATCAGATTTTGAATATTATAGAAGAGTGACACATCGGTAATCACCGAATTGTCCCCTTTCTTGATCTTGTAAGGCATCCCATTCGACTTTACAATAAGTCCAGCAATCGATCTAATCTCAATTGAATCCTTCAGTCCTATTCTTGCAAACATGGCGAGCCATTGAAACGGCTTGAATGACCCAAATGTCATTGTTTCCCTAACTCTGCCAAGCAAATGGTCATGATAATTACTCTCTGGATCTATCTTCCAGGTGCCTAAAAACACTGAGTTTGGATCAACCTCGTTTCTTAAGCTCCATTCCGCAGCAAGCTTGAAAAATCTGAAATCTGGTTTTATAGAGTAATGTGTAATAGCGGAGGTCCAATGACTCTCCAGGTACTTTTCTTCGTAAGACGTCATGGTTGGTATGCCAACATCGACGATGGTATCCTTCCTCGCATATCGGTATGCCTCTATGCCCGCGATAAAAGAGTCAGCGTCTTGAATGAGTTGGAGCGCACACCTCCCGCTCTGTTCCTTCCACTGACCTCGCTTTAACGCCCACTCAAATTTAGGTTGGACCATCTCGATAATCGCAATCAATTCACGAGATAGTATACTGGATGAACAACAACCCCCAGGACAAGCCGGTTTTCGCCCTAATTTCTCAACAACCGACAATCTTCAGACCCTAAATCAGATCATCGAAAAATTCTCTGAATTTAATAAACCCTTATACCTTGCCTTCGTAAATTATACGAAAGCGTTTGACAGTGTACTTCACTTGTAAATAGCCTCACCAAAAAAGGGTAAGGGGATTTTAGGACCTCCCAATAGAGCGGTTAACACAAATCGTTATTGAGTCCCGACTGATGAAGTCTCTGAGACACCAATACCCACTACAACTATTTGCAGCAATAAAGCCCACGTACCTCGTGAATCCAGGGACCTCACTAGACCAGGAAGACCTTGAGAGGATGCCTCGTTCCAGGGCGCGTGGTGGCTGTGTGGGCTGCCGGCCGGCGAGCTAAATCTTATTTCATCCACCGGTGGGCTGGTTGAAACTCGTGAAATCTATATATTGTGGGTGTTATAACCCGAAGGTCCTGTATTGTAGGTGTTATAACCCGAAAGACTTTCAATATCAGTATTGCGTCGTGAAGAACCAGCATAGAAATTAGTTTGTTCCTGGATTTCTTTTAATTCAAACTCAGACACCATGTTGAATATTCTAGACTTCAGAACAGATTGGCTGTAACGATTTAATTTTTTTACTGTTGTTGAAATACTCGAAAAAACTTGTCAATCTCGTCATCCTTATATGTCTCTTTTTCTTTAAGTAAATATTGTAAAAGTTGAGCTGATGCTGAGGTACATTCTTGGGTCCCTTTGAATTGCTTTCTTTTAGGTATTTTCGGAAACAAAGGAGAGTTTGCTGACGTATATTTTGAAGAAGATTCTGGTCGGTTGGTGATATTAAGTTCTGGGTCATTTAATGACATGGGAGAATCATCGTGATTTGACAACAATTCGTTAACGCCGCGTAAACGCAGTAATGGAAGCACGAGGAGGCAATACGAAGTATTAAAATTCAAGAAAATCGTAATAAAGTTCATAAATTTCATGTTTCCTATTTTTGTTTAAAGGAGAGATCAGCAGTTTTTTCTTTATGTAATTTTGTGTTAATAAAATGTATGGTGACTCATATTTTTTTTTACTTTCATTCAAGGAGTATTACATTGTCTATTAAATACAATTTATTGCATTAACCTATCATTTTTAGTTTCCGAGATTTTTAACATTCTTTAAGTGACCCGGATTCATTGCTCTCGAGTGTATAAATATAATATATAATATAAATGTGGACAACATCACATACATTGCTCCGAATCCAATGTAAGTAGCTAAAGCACTTGTGTTATGGAATCAGAGACAACGAAGGTACCACAAACACCCAGTGTTTTTCACAAAGTGTTTTTTTCTACATTGACCCGTCCGGGGATCGAACTCGGGACCTCAGAGCTAGCGACACCTTGAAAACCGGTGTGTACGCCACTCGACCACGGAGGTCGTCATTATATTGAACATGCTATTTGCTTCTCTTCTCTCAGCATCAGCATGCTCTCTTTGCGCATTAATAGCCTCAACCTTTTTATTATTATCCACCGATTATGCTGGAAGTATAGGGCGCCTCTTTGAAATCCCTGTTTTCATGTAACCTGTTTCTTTTAAATTCGAGACTGGTGTTTTTAATAAGACAGGTGTGTAGTTACCCCAGTCAAGTTCTGTGACAGTTTCATTGAGTCTGGTAGTTTATTATATATAATTGGCCCGATTGACATAATACTTTTTTGTAATAAAGTTTATACTTTTTTTAATACATATTAGATATTACATACCTGTTTGAATTATGTGCATTCTTTTATTTGAACTCTCTTTTTTGACCGCCTTCTTCATGCTTTCCCACTGTGCTTTTAGGTTTTCTGAAGTTCTTGAGCATTGAAATGTTTAGGAATTATATTCGTGACTCATTGTCACCCATTCGGCAGTTTTCTGCTTCATAGTTAT
The DNA here is from genome assembly GCA_950381575.1 of Plusia festucae. Lineage (NCBI taxonomy): Eukaryota > Metazoa > Arthropoda > Insecta > Lepidoptera > Noctuidae > Plusia > Plusia festucae. Next base: position 11,441,283 of record OX494442.1, read on the forward strand.
GGTATCTGTTTTTTTATTTGCAAAAGATTTTTTCTGTAGACAACCATTTGGGGCTTCGTTTTCGCTTCTCGATATGTGACATGATTGCAAATTATTAAAACGCCGGCTAAACAAATTAACAAACACAAATTAATATTGATGAGATTAGAAATTAATAATAGTTTTGAACTTTTGACATATGTTTGACACTTTTGTCATAGGTATAACACTACCGAATAGATTAATACGCAACACACTTTACGCATTAGAGAAGAAACGAGCAATTGAATTTAGGTGGCTTATACAGTCATTCATTTCAATCATTCGGATTCACTCACTGCCACAGAATAACTATCCGAGAGTAAATTAACTCCGGTGTAGAGTGGTGGAACGTGGACGAAGTTATCCGAGAGTTAAATGTTAGAGTAAATATATTCTTTGGATAGTTATTCTCGAGTAAAGTCATATTTGGTGAAATCGAGCCTTAAAGTTGTTAGAGAAAAACCATCCAAAAATTCCTTTTTTCCCCACTTTTTTTTTAACTGGAGTTTTAATTTTACTGCCACTAGCTGTTTGTTTTTCTTGATATCCCTGTCTGTCGTCCTCTAACTAAAAAGCAGCTAAGCGCATAAAAATATTATCTCACATGCGTTGCCGCTACAATTCGTATCTTTTACTGCAGGTACTGCTGCATTATTCTTGTTATACGTGTCACATCAGTGGCTAATTTAATAAATAAAGCTAATGTGGAATGTTTACTATGAAACAATTTAAACTTATATTACATGTTTTATTTTTAAAACATGGTATCACACGGGGAAAAGCCTGGATCATTAGCCTTAAAGACAAGATCAAAATCAAAAATCAAAATCATTTATTCAAACTAAGCTACTAAGTAGCACTTTTTGAACGTCATACATTTAATATTGACAGCACCCTGCCCCCTGGACAAGGCACACCCCCACCACAAGCGCCAACGCCGACAGAAATCGCTCAAATGACATTAAATGTATGGAAATGACATTCCCCTTCAATAAGTCACGCGACTTACCGAAGGGAAATGCCATGCGACCCACTTGCTACCTCCATAAATTCGAGCTACTCCATCAGCGACAACGATTGCAGGAATGTACCCGGTCCAAGGGGGCTGATTCGCCCACCCTTCACCGCTTCCTAAGTGCTTTCGCCGGGGAGAAGAAACGGCGCAACAAACTCCCCAGCAGCACGCTGTCTCATTTAACAAAAAAAAAATTACTTAAAAAACATTTTTTTTTTACATAAAACAGCTATATAGACAGCAGCATATTAAAAATGAATAAGTGACCGCGCCAAATAAACAAATGTTTGAGGTCAATTGATATATACTAAACTACTATAATTATATCTACTGAGTCCAAGGTCTGCAGAACGACCAGTCACCACCAGCAGCACCCGTTCACGAGTTGACGCAAGGGTCAGCCATCACCTCCCTCGCCATATTAGAGGGAAGGAGGCGACCCGACCCCTAACGCCACCGCTGGCATTGACAACTAAGGGAGCATGACGAAACTGCTGCCGGCTTTAAAAAAAATAAATAATGTATGAACAAACAAACAAATAATAATTATATAAGATGCCATAAACACTTATTCACTGCGCAGTCCCTTACCACAGAGGCAATATAGATTGCTACATTATTTTTTATAATCAATACCATTATACATTCCAAAACAATGTAAAGACATTAATACGTATAATCGTATTCAAACAAAATAAAATGGGTAACAAACATATTGTTATATACGGAGTGTATGCCTATCAAAAATAATTATTAAAATTAAATACTGTAGTAAATAAAGCATCAAAACTCCACACAGAGCCGCCTTGTGTCTATCAACGTGGTGACCAACTATATTTATCATTTAAATAATCATTTATAGTATAATAAGCTTTTTCACACAGTTTAGTTTTAATTACAGAGATACAGTTGATGACATAGAGAAAAAATTATGGAAATTGCTACCCAATTGTACAAATCGTTGTATTCAGACAACTCCCTACCTTGCACCAACACAACATACAGCTTGCCCGAGTCCATACCCTTAATAAACGGTCACGAAGTGCACAGAGCACTATCCACTATGCGCTTCAATAGGAGTCCCGGAGAAGATGGAATTACTACCGAAGCATTAAAAATTGGCTCAAACACATTGTTGCCCCATATTACTAACTTATTTAATACAATATTAATTTATTTATTATTTATTTATTTCACAGAAAGAACGGCACATAGTAGCCACTTACACTTTTGCTTAAAAAGTTCAAAGACACAGGAGTCTAATTAATTATTTCATCCATTATTCATCTCACAAAACTTCAAACATTCCAAATAAATCTGGTAAAGTGCCTAACAAAATGTGCCACTCTAATATAGTGCTTCTACATAAAAAGGTGAAAAAAGCGAAATCACTAATTACCGCCCGATAAGTTTGACTTCACACATTTACAAAACTTTTATAAAAGTAATTCACAATCGTGTAGATCAACACCATATATCTCCCTCCATTCTTTCCCGCACTTGATATATAATTTACTAGATGTGAAGCGGTAGCTATTTGAGCGTGCTGAGCTGGCAATGGTACGACATATATGGATCTTGTTGGCTTGTATGGAACATCTCTATGTCCCACGCTTCCCGGGGATTCCATGCTCGTTCGTTTCTCCAAAGTCTCTTTCCTAAAGGCGCTTCTCCCCATTATCGCTCCTATCTTAACTTTACCTGTCTTTCTTTTCCATCGACTTTTAGCTGTACTTGGACTGGAGCTACGCCTGCTGAAGTTGACTTCCAATATGATATACAAGTTGGAATCCACTTCTCGTCTACTGGAGGACTATACCCTGCAGCGAGAGCTTGAGTATTTAGATTCAAGATCTGTTCTTCAATGGCGTCCGATATCTGATGTGGATCATCAGCCCTCTCGTCCCCCTGCTCTGGAGCTGACGCGTATGGTAACGCTCTTCCGTATCCTGCGAGTGCCATTATTGAATGCAAAAAGCTTCCAAACGTTATAAAATGATCGGGATCAGTCATACAAAGTGAGACACGCATGTATATCTCTATCGCAACTCTGATTTTATGCATCCTAAGATCCGTTAACATGTTTAGACCCTTAAGATACTCTTCTAGCATCACCTCAGTCATGAAGAAGGGGAGCAGCAATTCTCTTGCGTCAAAATCTACGACATTCATCGAACCCGCACGATTCGTCGTGTTTAAATTTACATTCTGATGGACAAAAGTTCTTTGTTTGGTTGCAAGTGCGCCGGCTGTTCTAATCACTAAAGTGAAGAACCCTCTTACCGCCTTGCACACTTGTTTTGGTGCCACTGCGTAGGTTAATGCCAATTCATCTAATAATGAATCTAAATGTATCTCATGCTGTTCGAAACATGTGACTGTGACATTGTGACCATGTAATTGAAATTTATTTTTTTTATTTTGATTATTATTTATCCATTAGACTTTATGAAACTATTTTTTTTTTTTTTTAATTTTAATTATTAATTTATCATCACTCTATTAATTTTGACATACATACAAATAATAATTTCTGTTTACTTCTCGCATGTTTTTTCGCATGCAAACTGATATTTGTACGCTTCCGAGCATAACATAGCGACCTATTTACTCTTATTTAAGAACTGTATTCAATCTACCTATGTTAAACAAATAAACATTGATTTGATTTGATTTGATTTGATTTGATTTGACTCGATCAGGAGACTCTGAACTCGTGAACAGGGTCAGGACCCTCAGGTTAAGTGAGCATCTCAGATTAGCTATGTTTAACAAAGTTTCTATCAGATTTTGAATATTATAGAAGAGTGACACATCGGTAATCACCGAATTGTCCCCTTTCTTGATCTTGTAAGGCATCCCATTCGACTTTACAATAAGTCCAGCAATCGATCTAATCTCAATTGAATCCTTCAGTCCTATTCTTGCAAACATGGCGAGCCATTGAAACGGCTTGAATGACCCAAATGTCATTGTTTCCCTAACTCTGCCAAGCAAATGGTCATGATAATTACTCTCTGGATCTATCTTCCAGGTGCCTAAAAACACTGAGTTTGGATCAACCTCGTTTCTTAAGCTCCATTCCGCAGCAAGCTTGAAAAATCTGAAATCTGGTTTTATAGAGTAATGTGTAATAGCGGAGGTCCAATGACTCTCCAGGTACTTTTCTTCGTAAGACGTCATGGTTGGTATGCCAACATCGACGATGGTATCCTTCCTCGCATATCGGTATGCCTCTATGCCCGCGATAAAAGAGTCAGCGTCTTGAATGAGTTGGAGCGCACACCTCCCGCTCTGTTCCTTCCACTGACCTCGCTTTAACGCCCACTCAAATTTAGGTTGGACCATCTCGATAATCGCAATCAATTCACGAGATAGTATACTGGATGAACAACAACCCCCAGGACAAGCCGGTTTTCGCCCTAATTTCTCAACAACCGACAATCTTCAGACCCTAAATCAGATCATCGAAAAATTCTCTGAATTTAATAAACCCTTATACCTTGCCTTCGTAAATTATACGAAAGCGTTTGACAGTGTACTTCACTTGTAAATAGCCTCACCAAAAAAGGGTAAGGGGATTTTAGGACCTCCCAATAGAGCGGTTAACACAAATCGTTATTGAGTCCCGACTGATGAAGTCTCTGAGACACCAATACCCACTACAACTATTTGCAGCAATAAAGCCCACGTACCTCGTGAATCCAGGGACCTCACTAGACCAGGAAGACCTTGAGAGGATGCCTCGTTCCAGGGCGCGTGGTGGCTGTGTGGGCTGCCGGCCGGCGAGCTAAATCTTATTTCATCCACCGGTGGGCTGGTTGAAACTCGTGAAATCTATATATTGTGGGTGTTATAACCCGAAGGTCCTGTATTGTAGGTGTTATAACCCGAAAGACTTTCAATATCAGTATTGCGTCGTGAAGAACCAGCATAGAAATTAGTTTGTTCCTGGATTTCTTTTAATTCAAACTCAGACACCATGTTGAATATTCTAGACTTCAGAACAGATTGGCTGTAACGATTTAATTTTTTTACTGTTGTTGAAATACTCGAAAAAACTTGTCAATCTCGTCATCCTTATATGTCTCTTTTTCTTTAAGTAAATATTGTAAAAGTTGAGCTGATGCTGAGGTACATTCTTGGGTCCCTTTGAATTGCTTTCTTTTAGGTATTTTCGGAAACAAAGGAGAGTTTGCTGACGTATATTTTGAAGAAGATTCTGGTCGGTTGGTGATATTAAGTTCTGGGTCATTTAATGACATGGGAGAATCATCGTGATTTGACAACAATTCGTTAACGCCGCGTAAACGCAGTAATGGAAGCACGAGGAGGCAATACGAAGTATTAAAATTCAAGAAAATCGTAATAAAGTTCATAAATTTCATGTTTCCTATTTTTGTTTAAAGGAGAGATCAGCAGTTTTTTCTTTATGTAATTTTGTGTTAATAAAATGTATGGTGACTCATATTTTTTTTTACTTTCATTCAAGGAGTATTACATTGTCTATTAAATACAATTTATTGCATTAACCTATCATTTTTAGTTTCCGAGATTTTTAACATTCTTTAAGTGACCCGGATTCATTGCTCTCGAGTGTATAAATATAATATATAATATAAATGTGGACAACATCACATACATTGCTCCGAATCCAATGTAAGTAGCTAAAGCACTTGTGTTATGGAATCAGAGACAACGAAGGTACCACAAACACCCAGTGTTTTTCACAAAGTGTTTTTTTCTACATTGACCCGTCCGGGGATCGAACTCGGGACCTCAGAGCTAGCGACACCTTGAAAACCGGTGTGTACGCCACTCGACCACGGAGGTCGTCATTATATTGAACATGCTATTTGCTTCTCTTCTCTCAGCATCAGCATGCTCTCTTTGCGCATTAATAGCCTCAACCTTTTTATTATTATCCACCGATTATGCTGGAAGTATAGGGCGCCTCTTTGAAATCCCTGTTTTCATGTAACCTGTTTCTTTTAAATTCGAGACTGGTGTTTTTAATAAGACAGGTGTGTAGTTACCCCAGTCAAGTTCTGTGACAGTTTCATTGAGTCTGGTAGTTTATTATATATAATTGGCCCGATTGACATAATACTTTTTTGTAATAAAGTTTATACTTTTTTTAATACATATTAGATATTACATACCTGTTTGAATTATGTGCATTCTTTTATTTGAACTCTCTTTTTTGACCGCCTTCTTCATGCTTTCCCACTGTGCTTTTAGGTTTTCTGAAGTTCTTGAGCATTGAAATGTTTAGGAATTATATTCGTGACTCATTGTCACCCATTCGGCAGTTTTCTGCTTCATAGTTATGGTATCTGTTTTTTTATTTGCAAAAGATTTTTTCTGTAGACAACCATTTGGGGCTTCGTTTTCGCTTCTCGATATGTGACATGATTGCAAATTATTAAAACGCCGGCTAAACAAATTAACAAACACAAATTAATATTGATGAGATTAGAAATTAATAATAGTTTTGAACTTTTGACATATGTTTGACACTTTTGTCATAGGTATAACACTACCGAATAGATTAATACGCAACACACTTTACGCATTAGAGAAGAAACGAGCAATTGAATTTAGGTGGCTTATACAGTCATTCATTTCAATCATTCGGATTCACTCACTGCCACAGAATAACTATCCGAGAGTAAATTAACTCCGGTGTAGAGTGGTGGAACGTGGACGAAGTTATCCGAGAGTTAAATGTTAGAGTAAATATATTCTTTGGATAGTTATTCTCGAGTAAAGTCATATTTGGTGAAATCGAGCCTTAAAGTTGTTAGAGAAAAACCATCCAAAAATTCCTTTTTTCCCCACTTTTTTTTTAACTGGAGTTTTAATTTTACTGCCACTAGCTGTTTGTTTTTCTTGATATCCCTGTCTGTCGTCCTCTAACTAAAAAGCAGCTAAGCGCATAAAAATATTATCTCACATGCGTTGCCGCTACAATTCGTATCTTTTACTGCAGGTACTGCTGCATTATTCTTGTTATACGTGTCACATCAGTGGCTAATTTAATAAATAAAGCTAGTGTGGAATGTTTACTATGAAACAATTTAAACTTATATTACATGTTTTATTTTTAAAACATGGTATCACACGGGGAAAAGCCTGGATCATTAGCCTTAAAGACAAGATCAAAATCAAAAATCAAAATCATTTATTCAAACTAAGCTACTAAGTAGCACTTTTTGAACGTCATACATTTAATATTGACAGCACCCTGCCCCCTGGACAAGGCACACCCCCACCACAAGCGCCAACGCCGACAGAAATCGCTCAAATGACATTAAATGTATGGAAATGACATTCCCCTTCAATAAGTCACGCGACTTACCGAAGGGAAATGCCATGCGACCCACTTGCTACCTCCATACATTCGAGCTACTCCATCAGCGACAACGATTGCAGGAATGTACCCGGTCCAAGGGGGCTGATTCGCCCACCCTTCACCGCTTCCTAAGTGCTTTCGCCGGGGAGAAGAAACGGCGCAACAAACTCCCCAGCAGCACGCTGTCTCATTTAACAAAAAAAAAATTACTTAAAAAACATTTTTTTTTTACATAAAACAGCTATATAGACAGCAGCATATTAAAAATGAATAAGTGACCGCGCCAAATAAACAAATGTTTGAGGTCAATTGATATATACTAAACTACTATAATTATATCTACTGAGTCCAAGGTCTGCAGAACGACCAGTCACCACCAGCAGCACCCGTTCACGAGTTGACGCAAGGGTCAGCCATCACCTCCCTCGCCATATTAGAGGGAAGGAGGCGACCCGACCCCTAACGCCACCGCTGGCATTGACAACTAAGGGAGCATGACGAAACTGCTGCCGGCTTTAAAAAAAAAAAATAATGTATGAACAAACAAACAAATAATAATTATATAAGATGCCATAAACACTTATTCACTGCGCAGTCCCTTACCACAGAGGCAATATAGATTGCTACATTATTTTTTATAATCAATACCATTATACATTCCAAAACAATGTAAAGACATTAATACGTATAATCGTATTCAAACAAAATAAAATGGGTAACAAACATATTGTTATATACGGAGTGTATGCCTATCAAAAATAATTATTAAAATTAAATACTGTAGTAAATAAAGCATCAAAACTCCACACAGAGCCGCCTTGTGTCTATCAACGTGGTGACCAACTATATTTATCATTTAAATAATCATTTATAGTATAATAAGCTTTTTCACACAGTTTAGTTTTAATTACAGAGATACAGTTGATGACATAGAGAAAAAATTATGGAAATTGCTACCCAATTGTACAAATCGTTGTATTCAGACAACTCCCTACCTTGCACCAACACAACATACAGCTTGCCCGAGTCCATACCCTTAATAAACGGTCACGAAGTGCACAGAGCACTATCCACTATGCGCTTCAATAGGAGTCCCGGAGAAGATGGAATTACTACCGAAGCATTAAAAATTGGCTCAAACACATTGTTGCCCCATATTACTAACTTATTTAATACAATATTAAAATCTGGTAAAGTGCCTAACAAAATGTGCCACTCTAATATAGTGCTTCTACATAAAAAGGTGAAAAAAGCGAAATCACTAATTACCGCCCGATAAGTTTGACTTCACACATTTACAAAACTTTTATAAAAGTAATTCACAATCGTGTAGATCAACACCATATATCTCCCTCCATTCTTTCCCGCACTTGATATATAATTTACTAGATGTGAAGCGGTAGCTATTTGAGCGTGCTGAGCTGGCAATGGTACGACATATATGGATCTTGTTGGCTTGTATGGAACATCTCTATGTCCCACGCTTCCCGGGGATTCCATGCTCGTTCGTTTCTCCAAAGTCTCTTTCCTAAAGGCGCTTCTCCCCATTATCGCTCCTATCTTAACTTTACCTGTCTTTCTTTTCCATCGACTTTTAGCTGTACTTGGACTGGAGCTACGCCTGCTGAAGTTGACTTCCAATATGATATACAAGTTGGAATCCACTTCTCGTCTACTGGAGGACTATACCCTGCAGCGAGAGCTTGAGTATTTAGATTCAAGATCTGTTCTTCAATGGCGTCCGATATCTGATGTGGATCATCAGCCCTCTCGTCCCCCTGCTCTGGAGCTGACGCGTATGGTAACGCTCTTCCGTATCCTGCGAGTGCCATTATTGAATGCAAAAAGCTTCCAAACGTTATAAAATGATCGGGATCAGTCATACAAAGTGAGACACGCATGTATATCTCTATCGCAACTCTGATTTTATGCATCCTAAGATCCGTTAACATGTTTAGACCCTTAAGATACTCTTCTAGCATCACCTCAGTCATGAAGAAGGGGAGCAGCAATTCTCTTGCGTCAAAATCTACGACATTCATCGAACCCGCACGATTCGTCGTGTTTAAATTTACATTCTGATGGACAAAAGTTCTTTGTTTGGTTGCAAGTGCGCCGGCTGTTCTAATCACTAAAGTGAAGAACCCTCTTACCGCCTTGCACACTTGTTTTGGTGCCACTGCGTAGGTTAATGCCAATTCATCTAATAATGAATCTAAATGTATCTCATGCTGTTCGAAACATGTGACTCGATCAGGAGACTCTGAACTCGTGAACAGGGTCAGGACCCTCAGGTTAAGTGAGCATCTCAGATTAGCTATGTTTAACAAAGTTTCTATCAGATTTTGAATATTATAGAAGAGTGACACATCGGTAATCACCGAATTGTCCCCTTTCTTGATCTTGTAAGGCATCCCATTCGACTTTACAATAAGTCCAGCAATCGATCTAATCTCAATTGAATCCTTCAGTCCTATTCTTGCAAACATGGCGAGCCATTGAAACGGCTTGAATGACCCAAATGTCATTGTTTCCCTAACTCTGCCAAGCAAATGGTCATGATAATTACTCTCTGGATCTATCTTCCAGGTGCCTAAAACACTGAGTTTGGATCAACCTCGTTTCTTGAGCTCCATTCCGCAGCAAGCTTGAAAAATCTGAAATCTGGTTTTATAGAGTAATGTGTAATAGCGGAGGTCCAATGACTCTCCAGGTACTTTTCTTCGTAAGACGTCATGGTTGGTATGCCAACATCGACGATGGTATCCTTCCTCGCATATCGGTATGCCTCTATGCCCGCGATAAAAGAGTCAGCGTCTTGAATGAGTTGGAGCGCACACCTCCCGCTCTGTTCCTTCCACTGACCTCGCTTTAACGCCCACTCAAATTTAGGTTGGACCATCTCGATAATCGCAATCAATTCACGAGATAGTATACTGGATGAACAACAACCCCCAGGACAAGCCGGTTTTCGCCCTAATTTCTCAACAACCGACAATCTTCAGACCCTAAATCAGATCATCGAAAAATTCTCTGAATTTAATAAACCCTTATACCTTGCCTTCGTAAATTATACGAAAGCGTTTGACAGTGTACTTCACTTGTAAATAGCCTCACCAAAAAAGGGTAAGGGGATTTTAGGACCTCCCAATAGAGCGGTTAACACAAATCGTTATTGAGTCCCGACTGATGAATTCTCTGAGACACCAATACCCACTACAACTATTTGCAGCAATAAAGCCCACGTACCTCGTGAATCCAGGGACCTCACTAGACCAGGAAGACCTTGAGAGGATGCCTCGTTCCAGGGCGCGTGGTGGCTGTGTGGGCTGCCGGCCGGCGAGCTAAATCTTATTTCATCCACCGGTGGGCTGGTTGAAACTCGTGAAATCTATATATTGTGGGTGTTATAACCCGAAGGTCCTGTATTGTAGGTGTTATAACCCGAAAGACTTTCAATATCAGTATTGCGTCGTGAAGAACCAGCATAGAAATTAGTTTGTTCCTGGATTTCTTTTAATTCAAACTCAGACACCATGTTGAATATTCTAGACTTCAGAACAGATTGGCTGTAACGATTTAATTTTTTTACTGTTGTTGAAATACTCGAAAAAACTTGTCAATCTCGTCATCCTTATATGTCTCTTTTTCTTTAAGTAAATATTGTAAAAGTTGAGCTGATGCTGAGGTACATTCTTGGGTCCCTTTGAATTGCTTTCTTTTAGGTATTTTCGGAAACAAAGGAGAGTTTGCTGACGTATATTTTGAAGAAGATTCTGGTCGGTTGGTGATATTAAGTTCTGGGTCATTTAATGACATGGGAGAATCATCGTGATTTGACAACAATTCGTTAACGCCGCGTAAACGCAGTAATGGAAGCACGAGGAGGCAATACGAAGTATTAAAATTCAAGAAAATCGTAATAAAGTTCATAAATTTCATGTTTCCTATTTTTGTTTAAAGGAGAGATCAGCAGTTTTTTCTTTATGTAATTTTGTGTTAATAAAATGTATGGTGACTCATATTTTTTTTTACTTTCATTTAAGGAGTATTACATTGTCTATTAAATACAATTTATTGCATTAACCTATCATTTTTAGTTTCCGAGATTTTTAACATTCTTTAAGTGACCCGGATTCATTGCTCTCGAGTGTATAAATATAATATATAATATAAATGTGGACAACATCACATACATTGCTCCGAATCCAATGTAAGTAGCTAAAGCACTTGTGTTATGGAATCAGAGACAACGAAGGTACCACAAACACCCAGTGTTTTTCACAAAGTGTTTTTTTCTACATTGACCCGTCCGGGGATCGAACTCGGGACCTCAGAGCTAGCGACACCTTGAAAACCGGTGTGTACGCCACTCGACCACGGAGGTCGTCATTATATTGAACATGCTATTTGCTTCTCTTCTCTCAGCATCAGCATGCTCTCTTTGCGCATTAATAGCCTCAACCTTTTTATTATTATCCACCGATTATGCTGGAAGTATAGGGCGCCTCTTTGAAATCCCTGTTTTCATGTAACCTGTTTCTTTTAAATTCGAGACTGGTGTTTTTAATAAGACAGGTGTGTAGTTACCCCAGTCAAGTTCTGTGACAGTTTCATTGAGTCTGGTAGTTTATTATATATAATTGGCCCGATTGACATAATACTTTTTTGTAATAAAGTTTATACTTTTTTTAATACATATTAGATATTACATACCTGTTTGAATTATGTGCATTCTTTTATTTGAACTCTCTTTTTTGACCGCCTTCTTCATGCTTTCCCACTGTGCTTTTAGGTTTTCTGAAGTTCTTGAGCATTGAAATGTTTAGGAATTATATTCGTGACTCATTGTCACCCATTCGGCAGTTTTCTGCTTCATAGTTATGGTATCTGTTTTTTTATTTGCAAAAGATTTTTTCTGTAGACAACCATTTGGGGCTTCGTTTTCGCTTCTCGATATGTGACATGATTGCAAATTATTAAAACGCCGGCTAAACAAATTAACAAACACAAATTAATATTGATGAGATTAGAAATTAATAATAGTTTTGAACTTTTGACATATGACACTACCGAATAGATTAATACGCAACACACTTTACGCATTAGAGAAGAAACGAGCAATTGAATTTAGGTGGCTTATACAGTCATTCATTTCAATCATTCGGATTCACTCACTGCCACAGAATAACTATCCGAGAGTAAATTAACTCCGGTGTAGAGTGGTGGAACGTGGACGAAGTTATCCGAGAGTTAAATGTTAGAGTAAATATATTCTTTGGATAGTTATTCTCGAGTATAGTCATATTTGGTGAAATCGAGCCTTAAAGTTGTTAGAGAAAAACCATCCAAAAATTCCTTTTTTCCCCACTTTTTTTTTAACTGGAGTTTTAATTTTACTGCCACTAGCTGTTTGTTTTTCTTGATATCCCTGTCTGTCGTCCTCTAACTAAAAAGCAGCTAAGCGCATAAAAATATTATCTCACATGCGTTGCCGCTACAATTCGTATCTTTTACTGCAGGTACTGCTGCATTATTCTTGTTATACGTGTCACATCAGTGGCTAATTTAATAAATAAAGCTAGTGTGGAATGTTTACTATGAAACAATTTAAACTTATATTACATGTTTTATTTTTAAAACATGGTATCACACGGGGAAAAGCCTGGATCATTAGCCTTAAAGACAAGATCAAAATCAAAAATCAAAATCATTTATTCAAACTAAGCTACTAAGTAGCACTTTTTGAACGTCATACATTTAATATTGACAGCACCCTGCCCCCTGGACAAGGCACACCCCCACCACAAGCGCCAACGCCGACAGAAATCGCTCAAATGACATTAAATGTATGGAAATGACATTCCCCTTCAATAAGTCACGCGACTTACCGAAGGGAAATGCCATGCGACCCACTTGCTACCTCCATACATTCGAGCTACTCCATCAGCGACAACGATTGCAGGAATGTACCCGGTCCAAGGGGGCTGATTCGCCCACCCTTCACCGCTTCCTAAGTGCTTTCGCCGGGGAGAAGAAACGGCGCAACAAACTCCCCAGCAGCACGCTGTCTCATTTAACAAAAAAAAAATTACTTAAAAAACATTTTTTTTTTACATAAAACAGCTATATAGACAGCAGCATATTAAAAATGAATAAGTGACCGCGCCAAATAAACAAATGTTTGAGGTCAATTGATATATACTAAACTACTATAATTATATCTACTGAGTCCAAGGTCTGCAGAACGACCAGTCACCACCAGCAGCACCCGTTCACGAGTTGACGCAAGGGTCAGCCATCACCTCCCTCGCCATATTAGAGGGAAGGAGGCGACCCGACCCCTAACGCCACCGCTGGCATTGACAACTAAGGGAGCATGACGAAACTGCTGCCGGCTTTAAAAAAAATAAATAATGTATGAACAAACAAACAAATAATAATTATATAAGATGCCATAAACACTTATTCACTGCGCAGTCCCTTACCACAGAGGCAATATAGATTGCTACATTATTTTTTATAATCAATACCATTATACATTCCAAAACAATGTAAAGACATTAATACGTATAATCGTATTCAAACAAAATAAAATGGGTAACAAACATATTGTTATATACGGAGTGTATGCCTATCAAAAATAATTATTAAAATTAAATACTGTAGTAAATAAAGCATCAAAACTCCACACAGAGCCGCCTTGTGTCTATCAACGTGGTGACCAACTATATTTATCATTTAAATAATCATTTATAGTATAATAAGCTTTTTCACACAGTTTAGTTTTAATTACAGAGATACAGTTGATGACATAGAGAAAAAATTATGGAAATTGCTACCCAATTGTACAAATCGTTGTATTCAGACAACTCCCTACCTTGCACCAACACAACATACAGCTTGCCCGAGTCCATACCCTTAATAAACGGTCACGAAGTGCACAGAGCACTATCCACTATGCGCTTCAATAGGAGTCCCGGAGAAGATGGAATTACTACCGAAGCATTAAAAATTGGCTCAAACACATTGTTGCCCCATATTACTAACTTATTTAATACAATATTAAAATCTGGTAAAGTGCCTAACAAAATGTGCCACTCTAATATAGTGCTTCTACATAAAAAGGTGAAAAAAGCGAAATCACTAATTACCGCCCGATAAGTTTGACTTCACACATTTACAAAACTTTTATAAAAGTAATTCACAATCGTGTAGATCAACACCATATATCTCCCTCCATTCTTTCCCGCACTTGATATATAATTTACTAGATGTGAAGCGGTAGCTATTTGAGCGTGCTGAGCTGGCAATGGTACGACATATATGGATCTTGTTGGCTTGTATGGAACATCTCTATGTCCCACGCTTCCCGGGGATTCCATGCTCGTTCGTTTCTCCAAAGTCTCTTTCCTAAAGGCGCTTCTCCCCATTATCGCTCCTATCTTAACTTTACCTGTCTTTCTTTTCCATCGACTTTTAGCTGTACTTGGACTGGAGCTACGCCTGCTGAAGTTGACTTCCAATATGATATACAAGTTGGAATCCACTTCTCGTCTACTGGAGGACTATACCCTGCAGCGAGAGCTTGAGTATTTAGATTCAAGATCTGTTCTTCAATGGCGTCCGATATCTGATGTGGATCATCAGCCCTCTCGTCCCCCTGCTCTGGAGCTGACGCGTATGGTAAGGCTCTTCCGTATCCTGCGAGTGCCATTATTGAATGCAAAAAGCTTCCAAACGTTATAAAATGATCGGGATCAGTCATACAAAGTGAGACACGCATGTATATCTCTATCGCAACTCTGATTTTATGCATCCTAAGATCCGTTAACATGTTTAGACCCTTAAGATACTCTTCTAGCATCACCTCAGTCATGAAGAAGGGGAGCAGCAATTCTCTTGCGTCAAAATCTACGACATTCATCGAACCCGCACGATTCGTCGTGTTTAAATTTACATTCTGATGGACAAAAGTTCTTTGTTTGGTTGCAAGTGCGCCGGCTGTTCTAATCACTAAAGTGAAGAACCCTCTTACCGCCTTGCACACTTGTTTTGGTGCCACTGCGTAGGTTAATGCCAATTCATCTAATAATGAATCTAAATGTATCTCATGCTGTTCGAAACATGTGACTGTGACATTGTGACCATGTAATTGAAATTTATTTTTTTTATTTTGATTATTATTTATCCATTAGACTTTATGAAACTATTTTTTTTTTTTTAATTTTAATTATTAATTTATCATCACTCTATTAATTTTGACATACATACAAATAATAATTTCTGTTTACTTCTCGCATGTTTTTTCGCATGCAAACTGATATTTGTACGCTTCCGAGCATAACATAGCGACCTATTTACTCTTATTTAAGAACTGTATTCAATCTACCTATGTTAAACAAATAAACATTGATTTGATTTGATTTGATTTGATTTGACTCGATCAGGAGACTCTGAACTCGTGAACAGGGTCAGGACCCTCAGGTTAAGTGAGCATCTCAGATTAGCTATGTTTAACAAAGTTTCTATCAGATTTTGAATATTATAGAAGAGTGACACATCGGTAATCACCGAATTGTCCCCTTTCTTGATCTTGTAAGGCATCCCATTCGACTTTACAATAAGTCCAGCAATCGATCTAATCTCAATTGAATCCTTCAGTCCTATTCTTGCAAACATGGCGAGCCATTGAAACGGCTTGAATGACCCAAATGTCATTGTTTCCCTAACTCTGCCAAGCAAATGGTCATGATAATTACTCTCTGGATCTATCTTCCAGGTGCCTAAAAACACTGAGTTTGGATCAACCTCGTTTCTTGAGCTCCATTCCGCAGCAAGCTTGAAAAATCTGAAATCTGGTTTTATAGAGTAATGTGTAATAGCGGAGGTCCAATGACTCTCCAGGTACTTTTCTTCGTAAGACGTCATGGTTGGTATGCCAACATCGACGATGGTATCCTTCCTCGCATATCGGTATGCCTCTATGCCCGCGATAAAAGAGTCAGCGTCTTGAATGAGTTGGAGCGCACACCTCCCGCTCTGTTCCTTCCACTGACCTCGCTTTAACGCCCACTCAAATTTAGGTTGGACCATCTCGATAATCGCAATCAATTCACGAGATAGTATACTGGATGAACAACAACCCCCAGGACAAGCCGGTTTTCGCCCTAATTTCTCAACAACCGACAATCTTCAGACCCTAAATCAGATCATCGAAAAATTCTCTGAATTTAATAAACCCTTATACCTTGCCTTCGTAAATTATACGAAAGCGTTTGACAGTGTACTTCACTTGTAAATAGCCTCACCAAAAAAGGGTAAGGGGATTTTAGGACCTCCCAATAGAGCGGTTAACACAAATCGTTATTGAGTCCCGACTGATGAATTCTCTGAGACACCAATACCCACTACAACTATTTGCAGCAATAAAGCCCACGTACCTCGTGAATCCAGGGACCTCACTAGACCAGGAAGACCTTGAGAGGATGCCTCGTTCCAGGGCGCGTGGTGGCTGTGTGGGCTGCCGGCCGGCGAGCTAAATCTTATTTCATCCACCGGTGGGCTGGTTGAAACTCGTGAAATCTATATATTGTGGGTGTTATAACCCGAAGGTCCTGTATTGTAGGTGTTATAACCCGAAAGACTTTCAATATCAGTATTGCGTCGTGAAGAACCAGCATAGAAATTAGTTTGTTCCTGGATTTCTTTTAATTCAAACTCAGACACCATGTTGAATATTCTAGACTTCAGAACAGATTGGCTGTAACGATTTAATTTTTTTACTGTTGTTGAAATACTCGAAAAAACTTGTCAATCTCGTCATCCTTATATGTCTTTTTCTTTAAGTAAATATTGTAAAAGTTGAGCTGATGCTGAGGTACATTCTTGGGTCCCTTTGAATTGCTTTCTTTTAGGTATTTTCGGAAACAAAGGAGAGTTTGCTGACGTATATTTTGAAGAAGATTCTGGTCGGTTGGTGATATTAAGTTCTGGGTCATTTAATGACATGGGAGAATCATCGTGATTTGACAACAATTCGTTAACGCCGCGTAAACGCAGTAATGGAAGCACGAGGAGGCAATACGAAGTATTAAAATTCAAGAAAATCGTAATAAAGTTCATAAATTTCATGTTTCCTATTTTTGTTTAAAGGAGAGATCAGCAGTTTTTTCTTTATGTAATTTTGTGTTAATAAAATGTATGGTGACTCATATATTTTTTTACTTTCATTTAAGGAGTATTACATTGTCTATTAAATACAATTTATTGCATTAACCTATCATTTTTAGTTTCCGAGATTTTTAACATTCTTTAAGTGACCCGGATTCATTGCTCTAGAGTGTATAAATATAATATAAATGTGGACAACATCACATACATTGCTCCGAATCCAATGTAAGTAGCTAAAGCACTTGTGTTAAGGAATCAGAGACAACGAAGGTACCACAAACACCCAGTGTTTTTCACAAAGTGTTTTTTTCTACATTGACCCGTCCGGGGATCGAACTCGGGACCTCAGAGCTAGCGACACCTTGAAAACCGGTGTGTACGCCACTCGACCACGGAGGTCGTCATTATATTGAACATGCTATTTGCTTCTCTTCTCTCAGCATCAGCATGCTCTCTTTGCGCATTAATAGCCTCAACCTTTTTATTATTATCCACCGATTATGCTGGAAGTATAGGGCGCCTCTTTGAAATCCCTGTTTTCATGTAACCTGTTTCTTTTAAATTCGAGACTGGTGTTTTTAATAAGACAGGTGTGTAGTTACCCCAGTCAAGTTCTGTGACAGTTTCATTGAGTCTGGTAGTTTATTATATATAATTGGCCCGATTGACATAATACTTTTTTGTAATAAAGTTTATACTTTTTTTAATACATATTAGATATTACATACCTGTTTGAATTATGTGCATTCTTTTATTTGAACTCTCTTTTTTGACCGCCTTCTTCATGCTTTCCCACTGTGCTTTTAGGTTTTCTGAAGTTCTTGAGCATTGAAATGTTTAGGAATTATATTCGTGACTCATTGTCACCCATTCGGCAGTTTTCTGCTTCATAGTTATGGTGGAGTTGAAGTTGTTGAAAGTCGCTTGGGTTTCGGTAATTCTCCGTCTTCTGTGAGAGTCGGCCTCGGGCGGGGGAAAGGCACGCGTCGGCGTGCTTGGTTTCTATGCGGTGGCGGCTGAGACGATTTTTCGCCTGTCGATGTTGCATCATTGATTGTGGTCATCATGACATAGCACCTTTACAATCCGAAGATAAAAATAGTTATGGTATCTGTTTTTTTATTTGCAAAAGATTTTTTCTATAGACAACCATTTGGGGCTTCGTTTTCGCTTCTCGATATGTGACATGATTGCAAATTATTAAAACGCCGGCTAAACAAATTAACAAACACAAATTAATATTGATGAGATTAGAAATTAATAATAGTTTTGAACTTTTGACATATGTTTGACACTTTTGTCATAGGTATAACACTACCGAATAGATTAATACGCAACACACTTTACGCATTAGAGAAGAAACGAGCAATTGAATTTAGGTGGCTTATACAGTCATTCATTTCAATCATTCGGATTCACTCACTGCCACAGAATAACTATCCGAGAGTAAATTAACTCCGGTGTAGAGTGGTGGAACGTGGACGAAGTTATCCGAGAGTTAAATGTTAGAGTAAATATATTCTTTGGATAGTTATTCTCGAGTAAAGTCATATTTGGTGAAATCGAGCCTTAAAGTTGTTAGAGAAAAACCATCCAAAAATTCCTTTTTTCCCCACTTTTTTTTTAACTGGAGTTTTAATTTTACTGCCACTAGCTGTTTGTTTTTCTTGATATCCCTGTCTGTCGTCCTCTAACTAAAAAGCAGCTAAGCGCATAAAAATATTATCTCACATGCGTTGCCGCTACAATTCGTATCTTTTACTGCAGGTACTGCTGCATTATTCTTGTTATACGTGTCACATCAGTGGCTAATTTAATAAATAAAGCTAGTGTGGAATGTTTACTATGAAACAATTTAAACTTATATTACATGTTTTATTTTTAAAACATGGTATCACACGGGGAAAAGCCTGGATCATTAGCCTTAAAGACAAGATCAAAATCAAAAATCAAAATCATTTATTCAAACTAAGCTACTAAGTAGCACTTTTTGAACGTCATACATTTAATATTGACAGCACCCTGCCCCCTGGACAAGGCACACCCCCACCACAAGCGCCAACGCCGACAGAAATCGCTCAAATGACATTAAATGTATGGAAATGACATTCCCCTTCAATAAGTCACGCGACTTACCGAAGGGAAATGCCATGCGACCCACTTGCTACCTCCATAAATTCGAGCTACTCCATCAGCGACAACGATTGCAGGAATGTACCCGGTCCAAGGGGGCTGATTCGCCCACCCTTCACCGCTTCCTAAGTGCTTTCGCCGGGGAGAAGAAACGGCGCAACAAACTCCCCAGCAGCACGCTGTCTCATTTAACAAAAAAAAAATTACTTAAAAAACATTTTTTTTTTACATAAAACAGCTATATAGACAGCAGCATATTAAAAATGAATAAGTGACCGCGCCAAATAAACAAATGTTTGAGGTCAATTGATATATACTAAACTACTATAATTATATCTACTGAGTCCAAGGTCTGCAGAACGACCAGTCACCACCAGCAGCACCCGTTCACGAGTTGACGCAAGGGTCAGCCATCACCTCCCTCGCCATATTAGAGGGAAGGAGGCGACCCGACCCCTAACGCCACCGCTGGCATTGACAACTAAGGGAGCATGACGAAACTGCTGCCGGCTTTAAAAAAAATAAATAATGTATGAACAAACAAACAAATAATAATTATATAAGATGCCATAAACACTTATTCACTGCGCAGTCCCTTACCAAAGAGGCAATATAGATTGCTACATTATTTTTTATAATCAATACCATTATACATTCCAAAACAATGTAAAGACATTAATACGTATAATCGTATTCAAACAAAATAAAATGGGTAACAAACATATTGTTATATACGGAGTGTATGCCTATCAAAAATAATTATTAAAATTAAATACTGTAGTAAATAAAGCATCAAAACTCCACACAGAGCCGCCTTGTGTCTATCAACGTGGTGACCAACTATATTTATCATTTAAATAATCATTTATAGTATAATAAGCTTTTTCACACAGTTTAGTTTTAATTACAGAGATACAGTTGATGACATAGAGAAAAAATTATGGAAATTGCTACCCAATTGTACAAATCGTTGTATTCAGACAACTCCCTACCTTGCACCAACACAACATACAGCTTGCCCGAGTCCATACCCTTAATAAACGGTCACGAAGTGCACAGAGCACTATCCACTATGCGCTTCAATAGGAGTCCCGGAGAAGATGGAATTACTACCGAAGCATTAAAAATTGGCTCAAACACATTGTTGCCCCATATTACTAACTTATTTAATACAATATTAAAATCTGGTAAAGTGCCTAACAAAATGTGCCACTCTAATATAGTGCTTCTACATAAAAAGGTGAAAAAAGCGAAATCACTAATTACCGCCCGATAAGTTTGACTTCACACATTTACAAAACTTTTATAAAAGTAATTCACAATCGTGTAGATCAACACCATATATCTCCCTCCATTCTTTCCCGCACTTGATATATAATTTACTAGATGTGAAGCGGTAGCTATTTGAGCGTGCTGAGCTGGCAATGGTACGACATATATGGATCTTGTTGGCTTGTATGGAACATCTCTATGTCCCACGCTTCCCGGGGATTCCATGCTCGTTCGTTTCTCCAAAGTCTCTTTCCTAAAGGCGCTTCTCCCCATTATCGCTCCTATCTTAACTTTACCTGTCTTTCTTTTCCATCGACTTTTAGCTGTACTTGGACTGGAGCTACGCCTGCTGAAGTTGACTTCCAATATGATATACAAGTTGGAATCCACTTCTCGTCTACTGGAGGACTATACCCTGCAGCGAGAGCTTGAGTATTTAGATTCAAGATCTGTTCTTCAATGGCGTCCGATATCTGATGTGGATCATCAGCCCTCTCGTCCCCCTGCTCTGGAGCTGACGCGTATGGTAACGCTCTTCCGTATCCTGCGAGTGCCATTATTGAATGCAAAAAGCTTCCAAACGTTATAAAATGATCGGGATCAGTCATACAAAGTGAGACACGCATGTATATCTCTATCGCAACTCTGATTTTATGCATCCTAAGATCCGTTAACATGTTTAGACCCTTAAGATACTCTTCTAGCATCACCTCAGTCATGAAGAAGGGGAGCAGCAATTCTCTTGCGTCAAAATCTACGACATTCATCGAACCCGCACGATTCGTCGTGTTTAAATTTACATTCTGATGGACAAAAGTTCTTTGTTTGGTTGCAAGTGCGCCGGCTGTTCTAATCACTAAAGTGAAGAACCCTCTTACCGCCTTGCACACTTGTTTTGGTGCCACTGCGTAGGTTAATGCCAATTCATCTAATAATGAATCTAAATGTATCTCATGCTGTTCGAAACATGTGACTCGATCAGGAGACTCTGAACTCGTGAACAGGGTCAGGACCCTCAGGTTAAGTGAGCATCTCAGATTAGCTATGTTTAACAAAGTTTCTATCAGATTTTGAATATTATAGAAGAGTGACACATCGGTAATCACCGAATTGTCCCCTTTCTTGATCTTGTAAGGCATCCCATTCGACTTTACAATAAGTCCAGCAATCGATCTAATCTCAATTGAATCCTTCAGTCCTATTCTTGCAAACATGGCGAGCCATTGAAACGGCTTGAATGACCCAAATGTCATTGTTTCCCTAACTCTGCCAAGCAAATGGTCATGATAATTACTCTCTGGATCTATCTTCCAGGTGCCTAAAAACACTGAGTTTGGATCAACCTCGTTTCTTGAGCTCCATTCCGCAGCAAGCTTGAAAAATCTGAAATCTGGTTTTATAGAGTAATGTGTAATAGCGGAGGTCCAATGACTCTCCAGGTACTTTTCTTCGTAAGACGTCATGGTTGGTATGCCAACATCGACGATGGTATCCTTCCTCGCATATCGGTATGCCTCTATGCCCGCGATAAAAGAGTCAGCGTCTTGAATGAGTTGGAGCGCACACCTCCCGCTCTGTTCCTTCCACTGACCTCGCTTTAACGCCCACTCAAATTTAGGTTGGACCATCTCGATAATCGCAATCAATTCACGAGATAGTATACTGGATGAACAACAACCCCCAGGACAAGCCGGTTTTCGCCCTAATTTCTCAACAACCGACAATCTTCAGACCCTAAATCAGATCATCGAAAAATTCTCTGAATTTAATAAACCCTTATATCTTGCCTTCGTAAATTATACGAAAGCGTTTGACAGTGTACTTCACTTGTAAATAGCCTCACCAAAAAAGGGTAAGGGGATTTTAGGACCTCCCAATAGAGCGGTTAACACAAATCGTTATTGAGTCCCGACTGATGAATTCTCTGAGACACCAATACCCACTACAACTATTTGCAGCAATAAAGCCCACGTACTTCGTGAATCCAGGGACCTCACTAGACCAGGAAGACCTTGAGAGGATGCCTCGTTCCAGGGCGCGTGGTGGCTGTGTGGGCTGCCGGCCGGCGAGCTAAATCTTATTTCATCCACCGGTGGGCTGGTTGAAACTCGTGAAATCTATATATTGTGGGTGTTATAACCCGAAGGTCCTGTATTGTAGGTGTTATAACCCGAAGGACTTTCAATATCAGTATTGCGTCGTGAGGAACCAGCATAGAAATTAGTTTGTTCCTGGATTTCTTTTAATTCAAACTCAGACACCATGTTGAATATTCTAGACTTCAGAACAGATTGGCTGTAACGATTTAATTTTTTTACTGTTGTTGAAATACTCGAAAAAACTTGTCAATCTCGTCATCCTTATATGTCTCTTTTTCTTTAAGTAAATATTGTAAAAGTTGAGCTGATGCTGAGGTACATTCTTGGGTCCCTTTGAATTGCTTTCTTTTAGGTATTTTCGGAAACAAAGGAGAGTTTGCTGACGTATATTTTGAAGAAGATTCTGGTCGGTTGGTGATATTAAGTTCTGGGTCATTTAATGACATGGGAGAATCATCGTGATTTGACAACAATTCGTTAACGCCGCGTAAACGCAGTAATGGAAGCACGAGGAGGCAATACGAAGTATTAAAATTCAAGAAAATCGTAATAAAGTTCATAAATTTCATGTTTCCTATTTTTGTTTAAAGGAGAGATCAGCAGTTTTTTCTTTATGTAATTTTGTGTTAATAAAATGTATGGTGACTCATATTTTTTTTTACTTTCATTTAAGGAGTATTACATTGTCTATTAAATACAATTTATTGCATTAACCTATCATTTTTAGTTTCCGAGATTTTTAACAGTCTTTAAGTGACCCGGATTCATTGCTCTCGAGTGTATAAATATAATATATAATATAAATGTGGACAACATCACATACATTGCTCCGAATCCAATGTAAGTAGCTAAAGCACTTGTGTTATGGAATCAGAGACAACGAAGGTACCACAAACACCCAGTGTTTTTCACAAAGTGTTTTTTTCTACATTGACCCGTCCGGGGATCGAACTCGGGACCTCAGAGCTAGCGACACCTTGAAAACCGGTGTGTACGCCACTCGACCACGGAGGTCGTCATTATATTGAACATGCTATTTGCTTCTCTTCTCTCAGCATCAGCATGCTCTCTTTGCGCATTAATAGCCTCAACCTTTTTATTATTATCCACCGATTATGCTGGAAGTATAGGGCGCCTCTTTGAAATCCCTGTTTTCATGTAACCTGTTTCTTTTAAATTCGAGACTGGTGTTTTTAATAAGACAGGTGTGTAGTTACCCCAGTCAAGTTCTGTGACAGTTTCATTGAGTCTGGTAGTTTATTATATATAATTGGCCCGATTGACATAATACTTTTTTGTAATAAAGTTTATACTTTTTTTAATACATATTAGATATTACATACCTGTTTGAATTATGTGCATTCTTTTATTTGAACTCTCTTTTTTGACCGCCTTCTTCATGCTTTCCCACTGTGCTTTTAGGTTTTCTGAAGTTCTTGAGCATTGAAATGTTTAGGAATTATATTCGTGACTCATTGTCACCCATTCGGCAGTTTTCTGCTTCATAGTTATGGTATCTGTTTTTTTATTTGCAAAAGATTTTTTCTGTAGACAACCATTTGGGGCTTCGTTTTCGCTTCTCGATATGTGACATGATTGCAAATTATTAAAACGCCGGCTAAACAAATTAACAAACACAAATTAATATTGATGAGATTAGAAATTAATAATAGTTTTGAACTTTTGACATATGTTTGACACTTTTGTCATAGGTATAACACTACCGAATAGATTAATACGCAACACACTTTACGCATTAGAGAAGAAACGAGCAATTGAATTTAGGTGGCTTATACAGTCATTCATTTCAATCATTCGGATTCACTCACTGCCACAGAATAACTATCCGAGAGTAAATTAACTCTGGTGTAGAGTGGTGGAACGTGGACGAAGTTATCCGAGAGTTAAATGTTAGAGTAAATATATTCTTTGGATAGTTATTCTCGAGTAAAGTCATATTTGGTGAAATCGAGCCTTAAAGTTGTTAGAGAAAAACCATCCAAAAATTCCTTTTTTCCCCACTTTTTTTTTAACTGGAGTTTTAATTTTACTGCCACTAGCTGTTTGTTTTTCTTGATATCCCTGTCTGTCGTCCTCTAACTAAAAAGCAGCTAAGCGCATAAAAATATTATCTCACATGCGTTGCCGCTACAATTCGTATCTTTTACTGCAGGTACTGCTGCATTATTCTTGTTATACGTGTCACATCAGTGGCTAATTTAATAAATAAAGCTAGTGTGGAATGTTTACTATGAAACAATTTAAACTTATATTACATGTTTTATTTTTAAAACATGGTATCACACGGGGAAAAGCCTGGATCATTAGCCTTAAAGACAAGATCAAAATCAAAAATCAAAATCATTTATTCAAACTAAGCTACTAAGTAGCACTTTTTGAACGTCATACATTTAATATTGACAGCACCCTGCCCCCTGGACAAGGCACACCCCCACCACAAGCGCCAACGCCGACAGAAATCGCTCAAATGACATTAACCCTAGATAACTAAACTAGTTTTACAGACACATAATAACTAATCATTCGTCGAGAGGACTACGCATTGAAAAACGTCATTATAATCAAAATTGTTTATTCAAAATAGGAACTTGCTACATGGCACAATGATATGTGTTAATAGGAACAAATGAAGAAAAAAAAATATGAAAAATATTAATACAGACAGTTAGTACACATGTCCACGTTATGTGGGCCACAAATTGCTTTTTTACATTTGACACAATAGTGTTTGGTCATTCGGCGAGCTTTTGATGGACATAAATAGCATATTTTGCGTACATTCGTTGTAGGTTGAACAGGTAATTCGTCATTTGATGATTCACCTAAAATATCCTGGATCATAGTTTTTATTTCCCGTCTCAAAGTCACTGTTTGTAATCTTTGTCGTAGCCAGGGCTCCATGAGTTGGTCTCCCATTTTCATGACAAAATCTCGTCGTGGTACAGGTTTTTTTTTGTTCCTTACATTATTAGAAACATAGATAGCATAACTATTGATAGCTAATAGGTTCAGCATATTATAGAAAATACACAATGGCCACCTTTTAGTCTTTCTGTTTGTACTCATGTTAGAGCACATTTGGTCAACCGTGTCGACTGCACCCTTTGTACTATTGTAAAAATGTATTATTTCAGGTTTTCCTGTATTCTCATTAATGTTGGGTTGGTCATGAATAGTTGACAATACGTAAACAACTTTATTTGTCTTCGCTTTGTACGAAACTAACGTCTTGTCTCCGTCGTAACAAAATATTGATGTACCAACTGCGCGTGATTTGCAATTCTTTAATTTATCTGGTATTTCTCGTTTATTACTTCTAAGAGTCCCCACTAAAGTCAAATTAAAAGGTGATTTCAATAGTTCATCTGCTAAAGGTACAGAAGTGAACCAGTTATCCATAGTTATGTTACGATTAGTTCCATGCAATGTAGTGGTTATTTCTTTTATGAAAAACGTTGCTAATGGTTCTTTCTGAGGATCCGTGCCTCTCCCCAAGTACGGAATGGCATTTACTACGTACTTACTATTATTATCTGCAGCCATTACAAGCTTTATACCATACTTATTAGGTTTATTTGGGATATACATTCTGAATGGACAACGTCCGCGAAAACCAACCAGCTGTTCGTCTACGGTGATATAGGATCCCGGAGTGTACCATTTTTTAAAATGTTCTATGATTTTATCCCATAGTTCACGAATAGGTGCAAACTTATCCACTAATCTTCTTTCATTTCTTGTTTGCTTATCATCAAAACGCAGACATTTGATTAAAAAATTGAATCTTTCTGCACTCATACAGGCCTTGAATATTGTGCCCGATCTATGAGTATTGAAGAGCATGCGGGTTGGCAAGTGATTACTTTTCATAGCTGCTGTATTATATAATAAGCCAATCAAAGCTTTAATCTCTAATAAATCAGTCGACGATACTGTAAGCGAGTCGTGTTTATATTTATTTTTGCGAATAAGTATCTCAGCGTTGGTAAATGTCACTACTTGAAGCAACATTTGATCAGACAGGAAAAGGGAGAATAAATCTATAGGCTCCTGTAAATTTCTGGCTTCTCCTTTTGGTCCGGGTATGAAATGTACTATGTTTCGCCTTAAAGTACGAGTATTACCTGTTCTAGGTATGGACGACCACTTGTGTTTATTTTTTCCGTAGAGAAATCGGGTAGTTGGCTGAAGGACACTTACTTCGCTGTTACAAGGGTTTGAGGTTTGAACATTAGTAATATCTGTATTCTCACCTTGGGAGTCATCCGAGTCTATTATCTGAGTCCTTTGTCTTTTACTAGGTCGTATAGTATCTTCGTCAGAGTCCGAGGAGTTAGTCAAAAAATCTGATTCATTGTCCGTGTCTCGATGTATTTCTTCCAACAAATTATCCTCTATTTCCGATACAGACTGTTCAGGGGGCCTACTCTGAAATTCGATATCCGATACTTCGGGACCGACCGAAACACGACCGAACATTGCTTATGTACCCTACTACGAAGAAAGTTCGGATTAGCTAAGTTCGGTCGGAACCATAGTCAATATTCGGAAGAGTGTCAGACCGAACGAAATTCAGTGCTAGAGTTGAACCGTTTGTCGATATGCTTTTATTGGGAATTAATATTCATTTCGATAGCATTTAACTAATAAATTACAACGTAAAATTAATTTAAAAATCAAGATAATTAATCCTTGCTTTAAATTCAGTATTTATTTGTATGGTTAAGTGTTATTTCTCAATAAATCTTAATATTTCTTGATATTCAGACTCCTTTTGCCGATTGTCCAAATCAAAGACTATAGTTTTATACTAAAGAAAAAGAAAATTAAAAGTCAAAGGATGACAAGTAAACCAAAGTAAACAAACATTATTGTGAAAAAAAACAGGAAAAATACTTAATTTCAACCAAATCTAGCGTCGCCGTCGTCGCACCGTATTGTTGCGATCGTACGATGGCGATATATACCTCCTTATATGGTTATTTCGTTTATTTATAATCAAGCTCACTGAAGTGAAAAGTGTTCAAGTTAAGAGATTTCAACAAAAAACAAACTAAGTATTCTCATATAAATTATATGGGTCCAGTGAATAATTTGTAATCAGTTTCCCTTGGTTATGTGCTGCTGCTCACTGCTGTTGAGGTTGGCGCGCTACGGAAACAATGTGCTTCGCTACTAAAAGAATTCACGTCTATCAAGTCATTCACAAAAGCATAACATAGATATTTAAAAGTATCCGTGGATATGTGGGCCTCTCCACTGCTAAGCCATTGGATCAGCCTACACCCTATAACACAAAATAATGATATCCTCCTCCTTATTAATGTTATAAGTTTTCATTGTGTACGATTTGTAAGTCGTGTTATGATTTGTAAAACATTGTTGTGTTTATATTTTATGGATTTCTATCTGAAATAAAGAACTAGTATTATCTATTGCCTATTTTTATTACAAACGCCACTTGAGTTTATTATTCTTAGAAATGTATGGTGTGTTTCATATAATGTTCATGCGGTCCCAAACAAAAATATGCAAACACCTATTTGAGTTTTGAAACCACTTACTTGAAAATATGTTTTACGATATTAGTGTGCATTTTTTTATGTAGGCTCAATAAACAAGCACACAGCAAACTAGACAGCTTTGCAGGACACACCTACGAAGCTATCGATATCACGCGTATGCAAACGTAATATTACCTAAACGCAAGTGTGTTAGTAGTAGTAATGACTATCATATAGGTATAATGCTCCCGTTTACACATTATCTGTTAGTGCAAACTGAATAACTATCTATCCGTTTGGTGTGTGTACTTTCTGAGTATTACGGATGTATTAATTTATTGCGATTGAGACCCTCCGTATGATAGGTGATCTTGCCAGCACTT
Source organism: Plusia festucae (assembly GCA_950381575.1). Lineage (NCBI taxonomy): Eukaryota > Metazoa > Arthropoda > Insecta > Lepidoptera > Noctuidae > Plusia > Plusia festucae. The sequence goes on from OX494442.1 coordinate 11,470,259, forward strand.
GAACGTGTCGCTTACTATTTCTTATTAAAGAATTATAAAACATAACACTCAGGTAAAAAATAGCGTCAAGTCAATAAATTGTTACAATTCTTATATGTAAAACTCAAGATAATTGTAAAGATTTATCAAATTCGATATTTACGATACTCAAACGATAGCTATTTTGATGTCGTGAATTTTGACATAAATTCCCCGATAAACGTCTTGTCAAACTCAAATTTTCGGTCGGGTTTTGTATTTCAGAGTAGGGTTTACGATACAACTAACGTCAAAATAAGTTCGGACGGATTGAACCGACCGAACGAAAAATAATGTACTTCGGAGTAGGAAACGACCGAAACATCGGCCGATACTTCGGATTTAACGTTTCAGAGTAGGCCCCCAGATTCGGCTTCACACTCGCCATCCACTTCTGCATTAATCCATTGGCTTATTTGCTCCTCTTGCCTTCTCAAATCCATCTAAAAGTAAAATAATAAAGTATATTATAATAAAAGAAATAATTCGTGAAAAATACAACAATAATAAAAATAAATTGACATTATTTACAGCAAAAATTTCTATTTAGTCATGTTATTGTTATAATTTCATAAGAATTACATTCATATAAACATTATTCTTACTAACATCACAAATAAAGATTTCACTCAATACCCTAAAATAAAAAAAATGACAAAAAATATAAAGTACATACCTTGGCAGAAAAGTTGCGTAGTAACTAAACTTTCGTCGAGTGGGCGACGCGATGCGCGTAAGTAACTTCCTAATAAGCGTGTGCACACAATTGCGGCACGCGCTGCACTGTTTTTGACTAATATTAAGGTAAACGAATAGAGAAACGCGGGGGGCGCGGGGAAGTTTGCAAATCGCTCAACTGCAATAAGTGCGTCGTCGTGTCGACGAATGATTAGTTATCTAGGGTTAAATGTATGGAAATGACATTCCCCTTCAATAAGTCACGCGACTTACCGAAGGGAAATGCCATGCGACCCACTTGCTACCTCCATACATTCGAGCTACTCCATCAGCGACAACGATTGCAGGAATGTACCCGGTCCAAGGGGGCTGATTCGCCCACCCTTCACCGCTTCCTAAGTGCTTTCGCCGGGGAGAAGAAACGGCGCAACAAACTCCCCAGCAGCACGCTGTCTCATTTAACAAAAAAAAAATTACTTAAAAAACATTTTTTTTTTTACATAAAACAGCTATATAGACAGCAGCATATTAAAAATGAATAAGTGACCGCGCCAAATAAACAAATGTTTGAGGTCAATTGATATATACTAAACTACTATAATTATATCTACTGAGTCCAAGGTCTGCAGAACGACCAGTCACCACCAGCAGCACCCGTTCACGAGTTGACGCAAGGGTCAGCCATCACCTCCCTCGCCATATTAGAGGGAAGGAGGCGACCCGACCCCTAACGCCACCGCTGGCATTGACAACTAAGGGAGCATGACGAAACTGCTGCCGGCTTTAAAAAAAATAAATAATGTATGAACAAACAAACAAATAATAATTATATAAGATGCCATAAACACTTATTCACTGCGCAGTCCCTTACCACAGAGGCAATATAGATTGCTACATTATTTTTTATAATCAATACCATTATACATTCCAAAACAATGTAAAGACATTAATACGTATAATCGTATTCAAACAAAATAAAATGGGTAACAAACATATTGTTATATACGGAGTGTATGCCTATCAAAAATAATTATTAAAATTAAATACTGTAGTAAATAAAGCATCAAAACTCCACACAGAGCCGCCTTGTGTCTATCAACGTGGTGACCAACTATATTTATCATTTAAATAATCATTTATAGTATAATAAGCTTTTTCACACAGTTTAGTTTTAATTACAGAGATACAGTTGATGACATAGAGAAAAAATTATGGAAATTGCTACCCAATTGTACAAATCGTTGTATTCAGACAACTCCCTACCTTGCACCAACACAACATACAGCTTGCCCGAGTCCATACCCTTAATAAACGGTCACGAAGTGCACAGAGCACTATCCACTATGCGCTTCAATAGGAGTCCCGGAGAAGATGGAATTACTACCGAAGCATTAAAAATTGGCTCAAACACATTGTTGCCCCATATTACTAACTTATTTAATACAATATTAATTTATTTATTATTTATTTATTTCACAGAAAGAACGGCACATAGTAGCCACTTACACTTTTGCTTAAAAAGTTACAAAGACACAGGAGTCTAATTAATTATTTCATCCATTATTCATCCCACAAAACTTCAAACATTCCAAATAAATCTGGTAAAGTGCCTAACAAAATGTGCCACTCTAATATAGTGCTTCTACATAAAAAGGTGAAAAAAGCGAAATCACTAATTACCGCCCGATAAGTTTGACTTCACACATTTACAAAACTTTTATAAAAGTAATTCACAATCGTGTAGATCAACACCATATATCTCCCTCCATTCTTTCCCGCACTTGATATATAATTTACTAGATGTGAAGCGGTAGCTATTTGAGCGTGCTGAGCTGGCAATGGTACGACATATATGGATCTTGTTGGCTTGTATGGAACATCTCTATGTCCCACGCTTCCCGGGGATTCCATGCTCGTTCGTTTCTCCAAAGTCTCTTTCCTAAAGGCGCTTCTCCCCATTATCGCTCCTATCTTAACTTTACCTGTCTTTCTTTTCCATCGACTTTTAGCTGTACTTGGACTGGAGCTACGCCTGCTGAAGTTGACTTCCAATATGATATACAAGTTGGAATCCACTTCTCGTCTACTGGAGGACTATACCCTGCAGCGAGAGCTTGAGTATTTAGATTCAAGATCTGTTCTTCAATGGCGTCCGATATCTGATGTGGATCATCAGCCCTCTCGTCCCCCTGCTCTGGAGCTGACGCGTATGGTAACGCTCTTCCGTATCCTGCGAGTGCCATTATTGAATGCAAAAAGCTTCCAAACGTTATAAAATGATTGGGATCAGTCATACAAAGTGAGACACGCATGTATATCTCTATCGCAACTCTGATTTTATGCATCCTAAGATCCGTTAACATGTTTAGACCCTTAAGATACTCTTCTAGCATCACCTCAGTCATGAAGAAGGGGAGCAGCAATTCTCTTGCGTCAAAATCTACGACATTCATCGAACCCGCACGATTCGTCGTGTTTAAATTTACATTCTGATGGACAAAAGTTCTTTGTTTGGTTGCAAGTGCGCCGGCTGTTCTAATCACTAAAGTGAAGAACCCTCTTACCGCCTTGCACACTTGTTTTGGTGCCACTGCGTAGGTTAATGCCAATTCATCTAATAATGAATCTAAATGTATCTCATGCTGTTCGAAACATGTGACTGTGACATTGTGACCATGTAATTGAAATTTATTTTTTTTATTTTGATTATTATTTATCCATTAGACTTTATGAAACTATTTTTTTTTTTTTTAATTTTAATTATTAATTTATCATCACTCTATTAATTTTGACATACATACAAATAATAATTTCTGTTTACTTCTCGCATGTTTTTTCGCATGCAAACTGATATTTGTACGCTTCCGAGCATAACATAGCGACCTATTTACTCTTATTTAAGAACTGTATTCAATCTATCTATGTTAAACAAATAAACATTGATTTGATTTGATTTGATTTGATTTGATTTGACTCGATCAGGAGACTCTGAACTCGTGAACAGGGTCAGGACCCTCAGGTTAAGTGAGCATCTCAGATTAGCTATGTTTAACAAAGTTTCTATCAGATTTTGAATATTATAGAAGAGTGACACATCGGTAATCACCGAATTGTCCCCTTTCTTGATCTTGTAAGGCATCCCATTCGACTTTACAATAAGTCCAGCAATCGATCTAATCTCAATTGAATCCTTCAGTCCTATTCTTGCAAACATGGCGAGCCATTGAAACGGCTTGAATGACCCAAATGTCATTGTTTCCCTAACTCTGCCAAGCAAATGGTCATGATAATTACTCTCTGGATCTATCTTCCAGGTGCCTAAAAACACTGAGTTTGGATCAACCTCGTTTCTTGAGCTCCATTCCGCAGCAAGCTTGAAAAATCTGAAATCTGGTTTTATAGAGTAATGTGTAATAGCGGAGGTCCAATGACTCTCCAGGTACTTTTCTTCGTAAGACGTCATGGTTGGTATGCCAACATCGACGATGGTATCCTTCCTCGCATATCGGTATGCCTCTATGCCCGCGATAAAAGAGTCAGCGTCTTGAATGAGTTGGAGCGCACACCTCCCGCTCTGTTCCTTCCACTGACCTCGCTTTAACGCCCACTCAAATTTAGGTTGGACCATCTCGATAATCGCAATCAATTCACGAGATAGTATACTGGATGAACAACAACCCCCAGGACAAGCCGGTTTTCGCCCTAATTTCTCAACAACCGACAATCTTCAGACCCTAAATCAGATCTTCGAAAAATTCTCTGAATTTAATAAACCCTTATACCTTGCCTTCGTAAATTATACGAAAGCGTTTGACAGTGTACTTCACTTGTAAATAGCCTCACCAAAAAAGGGTAAGGGGATTTTAGGACCTCCCAATAGAGCGGTTAACACAAATCGTTATTGAGTCCCGACTGATGAATTCTCTGAGACACCAATACCCACTACAACTATTTGCAGCAATAAAGCCCACGTACCTCGTGAATCCAGGGACCTCACTAGACCAGGAAGACCTTGAGAGGATGCCTCGTTCCAGGGCGCGTGGTGGCTGTGTGGGCTGCCGGCCGGCGAGCTAAATCTTATTTCATCCACCGGTGGGCTGGTTGAAACTCGTGAAATCTATATATTGTGGGTGTTATAACCCGAAGGTCCTGTATTGTAGGTGTTATAACCCGAAAGACTTTCAATATCAGTATTGCGTCGTGAAGAACCAGCATAGAAATTAGTTTGTTCCTGGATTTCTTTTAATTCAAACTCAGACACCATGTTGAATATTCTAGACTTCAGAACAGATTGGCTGTAACGATTTAATTTTTTTACTGTTGTTGAAATACTCGAAAAAACTTGTCAATCTCGTCATCCTTATATGTCTCTTTTTCTTTAAGTAAATATTGTAAAAGTTGAGCTGATGCTGAGGTACATTCTTGGGTCCCTTTGAATTGCTTTCTTTTAGGTATTTTCGGAAACAAAGGAGAGTTTGCTGACGTATATTTTGAAGAAGATTCTGGTCGGTTGGTGATATTAAGTTCTGGGTCATTTAATGACATGGGAGAATCATCGTGATTTGACAACAATTCGTTAACGCCGCGTAAACGCAGTAATGGAAGCACGAGGAGGCAATACGAAGTATTAAAATTCAAGAAAATCGTAATAAAGTTCATAAATTTCATGTTTCCTATTTTTGTTTAAAGGAGAGATCAGCAGTTTTTTCTTTATGTAATTTTGTGTTAATAAAATGTATGGTGACTCATATTTTTTTTTACTTTCATTCAAGGAGTATTACATTGTCTATTAAATACAATTTATTGCATTAACCTATCATTTTTAGTTTCCGAGATTTTTAACATTCTTTAAGTGACCCGGATTCATTGCTCTCGAGTGTATAAATATAATATATAATATAAATGTGGACAACATCACATACATTGCTCCGAATCCAATGTAAGTAGCTAAAGCACTTGTGTTATGGAATCAGAGACAACGAAGGTACCACAAACACCCAGTGTTTTTCACAAAGTGTTTTTTTCTACATTGACCCGTCCGGGGATCGAACTCGGGACCTCAGAGCTAGCGACACCTTGAAAACCGGTGTGTACGCCACTCGACCACGGAGGTCGTCATTATATTGAACATGCTATTTGCTTCTCTTCTCTCAGCATCAGCATGCTCTCTTTGCGCATTAATAGCCTCAACCTTTTTATTATTATCCACCGATTATGCTGGAAGTATAGGGCGCCTCTTTGAAATCCCTGTTTTCATGTAACCTGTTTCTTTTAAATTCGAGACTGGTGTTTTTAATAAGACAGGTGTGTAGTTACCCCAGTCAAGTTCTGTGACAGTTTCATTGAGTCTGGTAGTTTATTATATATAATTGGCCCGATTGACATAATACTTTTTTGTAATAAAGTTTATATTTTTTTTAATACATATTAGATATTACATACCTGTTTGAATTATGTGCATTCTTTTATTTGAACTCTCTTTTTTGACCGCCTTCTTCATGCTTTCCCACTGTGCTTTTAGGTTTTCTGAAGTTCTTGAGCATTGAAATGTTTAGGAATTATATTCGTGACTCATTGTCACCCATTCGGCAGTTTTCTGCTTCATAGTTATGGTATCTGTTTTTTTATTTGCAAAAGATTTTTTCTGTAGACAACCATTTGGGGCTTCGTTTTCGCTTCTCGATATGTGACATGATTGCAAATTATTAAAACGCCGGCTAAACAAATTAACAAACACAAATTAATATTGATGAGATTAGAAATTAATAATAGTTTTGAACTTTTGACATATGTTTGACACTTTTGTCATAGGTATAACACTACCGAATAGATTAATACGCAACACACTTTACGCATTAGAGAAGAAACGAGCAATTGAATTTAGGTGGCTTATACAGTCATTCATTTCAATCATTCGGATTCACTCACTGCCACAGAATAACTATCCGAGAGTAAATTAACTCCGGTGTAGAGTGGTGGAACGTGGACGAAGTTATCCGAGAGTTAAATGTTAGAGTAAATATATTCTTTGGATAGTTATTCTCGAGTAAAGTCATATTTGGTGAAATCGAGCCTTAAAGTTGTTAGAGAAAAACCATCCAAAAATTCCTTTTTTCCCCACTTTTTTTTTAACTGGAGTTTTAATTTTACTGCCACTAGCTGTTTGTTTTTCTTGATATCCCTGTCTGTCGTCCTCTAACTAAAAAGCAGCTAAGCGCATAAAAATATTATCTCACATGCGTTGCCGCTACAATTCGTATCTTTTACTGCAGGTACTGCTGCATTATTCTTGTTATACGTGTCACATCAGTGGCTAATTTAATAAATAAAGCTAGTGTGGAATGTTTACTATGAAACAATTTAAACTTATATTACATGTTTTATTTTTAAAACATGGTATCACACGGGGAAAAGCCTGGATCATTAGCCTTAAAGACAAGATCAAAATCAAAAATCAAAATCATTTATTCAAACTAAGCTACTAAGTAGCACTTTTTGAACGTCATACATTTAATATTGACAGCACCCTGCCCCCTGGACAAGGCACACCCCCACCACAAGCGCCAACGCCGACAGAAATCGCTCAAATGACATTAAATGTATGGAAATGACATTCCCCTTCAATAAGTCACGCGACTTACCGAAGGGAAATGCCATGCGACCCACTTGCTACCTCCATACATTCGAGCTACTCCATCAGCGACAACGATTGCAGGAATGTACCCGGTCCAAGGGGGCTGATTCGCCCACCCTTCACCGCTTCCTAAGTGCTTTCGCCGGGGAGAAGAAACGGCGCAACAAACTCCCCAGCAGCACGCTGTCTCATTTAACAAAAAAAAAATTACTTAAAAAACATTTTTTTTTTACATAAAACAGCTATATAGACAGCAGCATATTAAAAATGAATAAGTGACCGCGCCAAATAAACAAATGTTTGAGGTCAATTGATATATACTAAACTACTATAATTATATCTACTGAGTCCAAGGTCTGCAGAACGACCAGTCACCACCAGCAGCACCCGTTCACGAGTTGACGCAAGGGTCAGCCATCACCTCCCTCGCCATATTAGAGGGAAGGAGGCGACCCGACCCCTAACGCCACCGCTGGCATTGACAACTAAGGGAGCATGACGAAACTGCTGCCGGCTTTAAAAAAAATAAATAATGTATAAACAAACAAACAAATAATAATTATATAAGATGCCATAAACACTTATTCACTGCGCAGTCCCTTACCACAGAGGCAATATAGATTGCTACATTATTTTTTATAATCAATACCATTATACATTCCAAAACAATGTAAAGACATTAATACGTATAATCGTATTCAAACAAAATAAAATGGGTAACAAACATATTGTTATATACGGAGTGTATGCCTATCAAAAATAATTATTAAAATTAAATACTGTAGTAAATAAAGCATCAAAACTCCACACAGAGCCGCCTTGTGTCTATCAACGTGGTGACCAACTATATTTATCATTTAAATAATCATTTATAGTATAATAAGCTTTTTCACACAGTTTAGTTTTAATTACAGAGATACAGTTGATGACATAGAGAAAAAATTATGGAAATTGCTACCCAATTGTACAAATCGTTGTATTCAGACAACTCCCTACCTTGCACCAACACAACATACAGCTTGCCCGAGTCCATACCCTTAATAAACGGTCACGAAGTGCACAGAGCACTATCCACTATGCGCTTCAATAGGAGTCCCGGAGAAGATGGAATTACTACCGAAGCATTAAAAATTGGCTCAAACACATTGTTGCCCCATATTACTAACTTATTTAATACAATATTAATTTATTTATTATTTATTTATTTCACAGAAAGAACGGCACATAGTAGCCACTTACACTTTTGCTTAAAAGTTACAAAGACACAGGAGTCTAATTAATTATTTCATCCATTATTCATCTCACAAAACTTCAAACATTCCAAATAAATCTGGTAAAGTGCCTAACAAAATGTGCCACTCTAATATAGTGCTTCTACATAAAAAGGTGAAAAAAGCGAAATCACTAATTACCGCCCGATAAGTTTGACTTCACACATTTACAAAACTTTTATAAAAGTAATTCACAATCGTGTAGATCAACACCATATATCTCCCTCCATTCTTTCCCGCACTTGATATATAATTTACTAGATGTGAAGCGGTAGCTATTTGAGCGTGCTGAGCTGGCAATGGTACGACATATATGGATCTTGTTGGCTTGTATGGAACATCTCTATGTCCCACGCTTCCCGGGGATTCCATGCTCGTTCGTTTCTCCAAAGTCTCTTTCCTAAAGGCGCTTCTCCCCATTATCGCTCCTATCTTAACTTTACCTGTCTTTCTTTTCCATCGACTTTTAGCTGTACTTGGACTGGAGCTACGCCTGCTGAAGTTGACTTCCAATATGATATACAAGTTGGAATCCACTTCTCGTCTACTGGAGGACTATACCCTGCAGCGAGAGCTTGAGTATTTAGATTCAAGATCTGTTCTTCAATGGCGTCCGATATCTGATGTGGATCATCAGCCCTCTCGTCCCCCTGCTCTGGAGCTGACGCGTATGGTAACGCTCTTCCGTATCCTGCGAGTGCCATTATTGAATGCAAAAAGCTTCCAAACGTTATAAAATGATCGGGATCAGTCATACAAAGTGAGACACGCATGTATATCTCTATCGCAACTCTGATTTTATGCATCCTAAGATCCGTTAACATGTTTAGACCCTTAAGATACTCTTCTAGCATCACCTCAGTCATGAAGAAGGGGAGCAGCAATTCTCTTGCGTCAAAATCTACGACATTCATCGAACCCGCACGATTCGTCGTGTTTAAATTTACATTCTGATGGACAAAAGTTCTTTGTTTGGTTGCAAGTGCGCCGGCTGTTCTAATCACTAAAGTGAAGAACCCTCTTACCGCCTTGCACACTTGTTTTGGTGCCACTGCGTAGGTTAATGCCAATTCATCTAATAATGAATCTAAATGTATCTCATGCTGTTCGAAACATGTGACTCGATCAGGAGACTCTGAACTCGTGAACAGGGTCAGGACCCTCAGGTTAAGTGAGCATCTCAGATTAGCTATGTTTAACAAAGTTTCTATCAGATTTTGAATATTATAGAAGAGTGACACATCGGTAATCACCGAATTGTCCCCTTTCTTGATCTTGTAAGGCATCCCATTCGACTTTACAATAAGTCCAGCAATCGATCTAATCTCAATTGAATCCTTCAGTCCTATTCTTGCAAACATGGCGAGCCATTGAAACGGCTTGAATGACCCAAATGTCATTGTTTCCCTAACTCTGCCAAGCAAATGGTCATGATAATTACTCTCTGGATCTATCTTCCAGGTGCCTAAAAACACTGAGTTTGGATCAACCTCGTTTCTTGAGCTCCATTCCGCAGCAAGCTTGAAAAATCTGAAATCTGGTTTTATAGAGTAATGTGTAATAGCGGAGGTCCAATGACTCTCCAGGTACTTTTCTTCGTAAGACGTCATGGTTGGTATGCCAACATCAACGATGGTATCCTTCCTCGCATATCGGTATGCCTCTATGCCCGCGATAAAAGAGTCAGCGTCTTGAATGAGTTGGAGCGCACACCTCCCGCTCTGTTCCTTCCACTGACCTCGCTTTAACGCCCACTCAAATTTAGGTTGGACCATCTCGATAATCGCAATCAATTCACGAGATAGTATACTGGATGAACAACAACCCCCAGGACAAGCCGGTTTTCGCCCTAATTTCTCAACAACCGACAATCTTCAGACCCTAAATCAGATCATCGAAAAATTCTCTGAATTTAATAAACCCTTATACCTTGCCTTCGTAAATTATACGAAAGCGTTTGACAGTGTACTTCACTTGTAAATAGCCTCACCAAAAAAGGGTAAGGGGATTTTAGGACCTCCCAATAGAGCGGTTAACACAAATCGTTATTGAGTCCCGACTGATGAATTCTCTGAGACACCAATACCCACTACAACTATTTGCAGCAATAAAGCCCACGTACCTCGTGAATCCAGGGACCTCACTAGACCAGGAAGACCTTGAGAGGATGCCTCGTTCCAGGGCGCGTGGTGGCTGTGTGGGCTGCCGGCCGGCGAGCTAAATCTTATTTCATCCACCGGTGGGCTGGTTGAAACTCGTGAAATCTATATATTGTGGGTGTTATAACCCGAAGGTCCTGTATTGTAGGTGTTATAACCCGAAAGACTTTCAATATCAGTATTGCGTCGTGAAGAACCAGCATAGAAATTAGTTTGTTCCTGGATTTCTTTTAATTCAAACTCAGACACCATGTTGAATATTCTAGACTTCAGAACAGATTGGCTGTAACGATTTAATTTTTTTACTGTTGTTGAAATACTCGAAAAAACTTGTCAATCTCGTCATCCTTATATGTCTCTTTTTCTTTAAGTAAATATTGTAAAAGTTGAGCTGATGCTGAGGTACATTCTTGGGTCCCTTTGAATTGCTTTCTTTTAGGTATTTTCGGAAACAAAGGAGAGTTTGCTGACGTATATTTTGAAGAAGATTCTGGTCGGTTGGTGATATTAAGTTCTGGGTCATTTAATGACATGGGAGAATCATCGTGATTTGACAACAATTCGTTAACGCCGCGTAAACGCAGTAATGGAAGCACGAGGAGGCAATACGAAGTATTAAAATTCAAGAAAATCGTAATAAAGTTCATAAATTTCATGTTTCCTATTTTTGTTTAAAGGAGAGATCAGCAGTTTTTTCTTTATGTAATTTTGTGTTAATAAAATGTATGGTGACTCATATTTTTTTTTACTTTCATTCAAGGAGTATTACATTGTCTATTAAATACAATTTATTGCATTAACCTATCATTTTTAGTTTCCGAGATTTTTAACATTCTTTAAGTGACCCGGATTCATTGCTCTCGAGTGTATAAATATAATATATAATATAAATGTGGACAACATCACATACATTGCTCCGAATCCAATGTAAGTAGCTAAAGCACTTGTGTTATGGAATCAGAGACAACGAAGGTACCACAAACACCCAGTGTTTTTCACAAAGTGTTTTTTTCTACATTGACCCGTCCGGGGATCGAACTCGGGACCTCAGAGCTAGCGACACCTTGAAAACCGGTGTGTACGCCACTCGACCACGGAGGTCGTCATTATATTGAACATGCTATTTGCTTCTCTTCTCTCAGCATCAGCATGCTCTCTGTGCGCATTAATAGCCTCAACCTTTTTATTATTATCCACCGATTATGCTGGAAGTATAGGGCGCCTCTTTGAAATCCCTGTTTTCATGTAACCTGTTTCTTTTAAATTCGAGACTGGTGTTTTTAATAAGACAGGTGTGTAGTTACCCCAGTCAAGTTCTGTGACAGTTTCATTGAGTCTGGTAGTTTATTATATATAATTGGCCCGATTGACATAATACTTTTTTGTAATAAAGTTTATACTTTTTTTAATACATATTAGATATTACATACCTGTTTGAATTATGTGCATTCTTTTATTTGAACTCTCTTTTTTGACCGCCTTCTTCATGCTTTCCCACTGTGCTTTTAGGTTTTCTGAAGTTCTTGAGCATTGAAATGTTTAGGAATTATATTCGTGACTCATTGTCACCCATTCGGCAGTTTTCTGCTTCATAGTTATGGTATCTGTTTTTTTATTTGCAAAAGATTTTTTCTGTAGACAACCATTTGGGGCTTCGTTTTCGCTTCTCGATATGTGACATGATTGCAAATTATTAAAACGCCGGCTAAACAAATTAACAAACACAAATTAATATTGATGAGATTAGAAATTAATAATAGTTTTGAACTTTTGACATATGTTTGACACTTTTGTCATAGGTATAACACTACCGAATAGATTAATACGCAACACACTTTACGCATTAGAGAAGAAACGAGCAATTGAATTTAGGTGGCTTATACAGTCATTCATTTCAATCATTCGGATTCACTCACTGCCACAGAATAACTATCCGAGAGTAAATTAACTCCGGTGTAGAGTGGTGGAACGTGGACGAAGTTATCCGAGAGTTAAATGTTAGAGTAAATATATTCTTTGGATAGTTATTCTCGAGTAAAGTCATATTTGGTGAAATCGAGCCTTAAAGTTGTTAGAGAAAAACCATCCAAAAATTCCTTTTTTCCCCACTTTTTTTTTAACTGGAGTTTTAATTTTACTGCCACTAGCTGTTTGTTTTTCTTGATATCCCTGTCTGTCGTCCTCTAACTAAAAAGCAGCTAAGCGCATAAAAATATTATCTCACATGCGTTGCCGCTACAATTCGTATCTTTTACTGCAGGTACTGCTGCATTATTCTTGTTATACGTGTCACATCAGTGGCTAATTTAATAAATAAAGCTAATGTGGAATGTTTACTATGAAACAATTTAAACTTATATTACATGTTTTATTTTTAAAACATGGTATCACACGGGGAAAAGCCTGGATCATTAGCCTTAAAGACAAGATCAAAATCAAAAATCAAAATCATTTATTCAAACTAAGCTACTAAGTAGCACTTTTTGAACGTCATACATTTAATATTGACAGCACCCTGCCCCCTGGACAAGGCACACCCCCACCACAAGCGCCAACGCCGACAGAAATCGCTCAAATGACATTAAATGTATGGAAATGACATTCCCCTTCAATAAGTCACGCGACTTACCGAAGGGAAATGCCATGCGACCCACTTGCTACCTCCATAAATTCGAGCTACTCCATCAGCGACAACGATTGCAGGAATGTACCCGGTCCAAGGGGGCTGATTCGCCCACCCTTCACCGCTTCCTAAGTGCTTTCGCCGGGGAGAAGAAACGGCGCAACAAACTCCCCAGCAGCACGCTGTCTCATTTAACAAAAAAAAAATTACTTAAAAAACATTTTTTTTTTACATAAAACAGCTATATAGACAGCAGCATATTAAAAATGAATAAGTGACCGCGCCAAATAAACAAATGTTTGAGGTCAATTGATATATACTAAACTACTATAATTATATCTACTGAGTCCAAGGTCTGCAGAACGACCAGTCACCACCAGCAGCACCCGTTCACGAGTTGACGCAAGGGTCAGCCATCACCTCCCTCGCCATATTAGAGGGAAGGAGGCGACCCGACCCCTAACGCCACCGCTGGCATTGACAACTAAGGGAGCATGACGAAACTGCTGCCGGCTTTAAAAAAAATAAATAATGTATGAACAAACAAACAAATAATAATTATATAAGATGCCATAAACACTTATTCACTGCGCAGTCCCTTACCACAGAGGCAATATAGATTGCTACATTATTTTTTATAATCAATACCATTATACATTCCAAAACAATGTAAAGACATTAATACGTATAATCGTATTCAAACAAAATAAAATGGGTAACAAACATATTGTTATATACGGAGTGTATGCCTATCAAAAATAATTATTAAAATTAAATACTGTAGTAAATAAAGCATCAAAACTCCACACAGAGCCGCCTTGTGTCTATCAACGTGGTGACCAACTATATTTATCATTTAAATAATCATTTATAGTATAATAAGCTTTTTCACACAGTTTAGTTTTAATTACAGAGATACAGTTGATGACATAGAGAAAAAATTATGGAAATTGCTACCCAATTGTACAAATCGTTGTATTCAGACAACTCCCTACCTTGCACCAACACAACATACAGCTTGCCCGAGTCCATACCCTTAATAAACGGTCACGAAGTGCACAGAGCACTATCCACTATGCGCTTCAATAGGAGTCCCGGAGAAGATGGAATTACTACCGAAGCATTAAAAATTGGCTCAAACACATTGTTGCCCCATATTACTAACTTATTTAATACAATATTAATTTATTTATTATTTATTTATTTCACAGAAAGAACGGCACATAGTAGCCACTTACACTTTTGCTTAAAAAGTTCAAAGACACAGGAGTCTAATTAATTATTTCATCCATTATTCATCTCACAAAACTTCAAACATTCCAAATAAATCTGGTAAAGTGCCTAACAAAATGTGCCACTCTAATATAGTGCTTCTACATAAAAAGGTGAAAAAAGCGAAATCACTAATTACCGCCCGATAAGTTTGACTTCACACATTTACAAAACTTTTATAAAAGTAATTCACAATCGTGTAGATCAACACCATATATCTCCCTCCATTCTTTCCCGCACTTGATATATAATTTACTAGATGTGAAGCGGTAGCTATTTGAGCGTGCTGAGCTGGCAATGGTACGACATATATGGATCTTGTTGGCTTGTATGGAACATCTCTATGTCCCACGCTTCCCGGGGATTCCATGCTCGTTCGTTTCTCCAAAGTCTCTTTCCTAAAGGCGCTTCTCCCCATTATCGCTCCTATCTTAACTTTACCTGTCTTTCTTTTCCATCGACTTTTAGCTGTACTTGGACTGGAGCTACGCCTGCTGAAGTTGACTTCCAATATGATATACAAGTTGGAATCCACTTCTCGTCTACTGGAGGACTATACCCTGCAGCGAGAGCTTGAGTATTTAGATTCAAGATCTGTTCTTCAATGGCGTCCGATATCTGATGTGGATCATCAGCCCTCTCGTCCCCCTGCTCTGGAGCTGACGCGTATGGTAACGCTCTTCCGTATCCTGCGAGTGCCATTATTGAATGCAAAAAGCTTCCAAACGTTATAAAATGATCGGGATCAGTCATACAAAGTGAGACACGCATGTATATCTCTATCGCAACTCTGATTTTATGCATCCTAAGATCCGTTAACATGTTTAGACCCTTAAGATACTCTTCTAGCATCACCTCAGTCATGAAGAAGGGGAGCAGCAATTCTCTTGCGTCAAAATCTACGACATTCATCGAACCCGCACGATTCGTCGTGTTTAAATTTACATTCTGATGGACAAAAGTTCTTTGTTTGGTTGCAAGTGCGCCGGCTGTTCTAATCACTAAAGTGAAGAACCCTCTTACCGCCTTGCACACTTGTTTTGGTGCCACTGCGTAGGTTAATGCCAATTCATCTAATAATGAATCTAAATGTATCTCATGCTGTTCGAAACATGTGACTGTGACATTGTGACCATGTAATTGAAATTTATTTTTTTTATTTTGATTATTATTTATCCATTAGACTTTATGAAACTATTTTTTTTTTTTTTTAATTTTAATTATTAATTTATCATCACTCTATTAATTTTGACATACATACAAATAATAATTTCTGTTTACTTCTCGCATGTTTTTTCGCATGCAAACTGATATTTGTACGCTTCCGAGCATAACATAGCGACCTATTTACTCTTATTTAAGAACTGTATTCAATCTACCTATGTTAAACAAATAAACATTGATTTGATTTGATTTGATTTGATTTGATTTGACTCGATCAGGAGACTCTGAACTCGTGAACAGGGTCAGGACCCTCAGGTTAAGTGAGCATCTCAGATTAGCTATGTTTAACAAAGTTTCTATCAGATTTTGAATATTATAGAAGAGTGACACATCGGTAATCACCGAATTGTCCCCTTTCTTGATCTTGTAAGGCATCCCATTCGACTTTACAATAAGTCCAGCAATCGATCTAATCTCAATTGAATCCTTCAGTCCTATTCTTGCAAACATGGCGAGCCATTGAAACGGCTTGAATGACCCAAATGTCATTGTTTCCCTAACTCTGCCAAGCAAATGGTCATGATAATTACTCTCTGGATCTATCTTCCAGGTGCCTAAAAACACTGAGTTTGGATCAACCTCGTTTCTTAAGCTCCATTCCGCAGCAAGCTTGAAAAATCTGAAATCTGGTTTTATAGAGTAATGTGTAATAGCGGAGGTCCAATGACTCTCCAGGTACTTTTCTTCGTAAGACGTCATGGTTGGTATGCCAACATCGACGATGGTATCCTTCCTCGCATATCGGTATGCCTCTATGCCCGCGATAAAAGAGTCAGCGTCTTGAATGAGTTGGAGCGCACACCTCCCGCTCTGTTCCTTCCACTGACCTCGCTTTAACGCCCACTCAAATTTAGGTTGGACCATCTCGATAATCGCAATCAATTCACGAGATAGTATACTGGATGAACAACAACCCCCAGGACAAGCCGGTTTTCGCCCTAATTTCTCAACAACCGACAATCTTCAGACCCTAAATCAGATCATCGAAAAATTCTCTGAATTTAATAAACCCTTATACCTTGCCTTCGTAAATTATACGAAAGCGTTTGACAGTGTACTTCACTTGTAAATAGCCTCACCAAAAAAGGGTAAGGGGATTTTAGGACCTCCCAATAGAGCGGTTAACACAAATCGTTATTGAGTCCCGACTGATGAAGTCTCTGAGACACCAATACCCACTACAACTATTTGCAGCAATAAAGCCCACGTACCTCGTGAATCCAGGGACCTCACTAGACCAGGAAGACCTTGAGAGGATGCCTCGTTCCAGGGCGCGTGGTGGCTGTGTGGGCTGCCGGCCGGCGAGCTAAATCTTATTTCATCCACCGGTGGGCTGGTTGAAACTCGTGAAATCTATATATTGTGGGTGTTATAACCCGAAGGTCCTGTATTGTAGGTGTTATAACCCGAAAGACTTTCAATATCAGTATTGCGTCGTGAAGAACCAGCATAGAAATTAGTTTGTTCCTGGATTTCTTTTAATTCAAACTCAGACACCATGTTGAATATTCTAGACTTCAGAACAGATTGGCTGTAACGATTTAATTTTTTTACTGTTGTTGAAATACTCGAAAAAACTTGTCAATCTCGTCATCCTTATATGTCTCTTTTTCTTTAAGTAAATATTGTAAAAGTTGAGCTGATGCTGAGGTACATTCTTGGGTCCCTTTGAATTGCTTTCTTTTAGGTATTTTCGGAAACAAAGGAGAGTTTGCTGACGTATATTTTGAAGAAGATTCTGGTCGGTTGGTGATATTAAGTTCTGGGTCATTTAATGACATGGGAGAATCATCGTGATTTGACAACAATTCGTTAACGCCGCGTAAACGCAGTAATGGAAGCACGAGGAGGCAATACGAAGTATTAAAATTCAAGAAAATCGTAATAAAGTTCATAAATTTCATGTTTCCTATTTTTGTTTAAAGGAGAGATCAGCAGTTTTTTCTTTATGTAATTTTGTGTTAATAAAATGTATGGTGACTCATATTTTTTTTTACTTTCATTCAAGGAGTATTACATTGTCTATTAAATACAATTTATTGCATTAACCTATCATTTTTAGTTTCCGAGATTTTTAACATTCTTTAAGTGACCCGGATTCATTGCTCTCGAGTGTATAAATATAATATATAATATAAATGTGGACAACATCACATACATTGCTCCGAATCCAATGTAAGTAGCTAAAGCACTTGTGTTATGGAATCAGAGACAACGAAGGTACCACAAACACCCAGTGTTTTTCACAAAGTGTTTTTTTCTACATTGACCCGTCCGGGGATCGAACTCGGGACCTCAGAGCTAGCGACACCTTGAAAACCGGTGTGTACGCCACTCGACCACGGAGGTCGTCATTATATTGAACATGCTATTTGCTTCTCTTCTCTCAGCATCAGCATGCTCTCTTTGCGCATTAATAGCCTCAACCTTTTTATTATTATCCACCGATTATGCTGGAAGTATAGGGCGCCTCTTTGAAATCCCTGTTTTCATGTAACCTGTTTCTTTTAAATTCGAGACTGGTGTTTTTAATAAGACAGGTGTGTAGTTACCCCAGTCAAGTTCTGTGACAGTTTCATTGAGTCTGGTAGTTTATTATATATAATTGGCCCGATTGACATAATACTTTTTTGTAATAAAGTTTATACTTTTTTTAATACATATTAGATATTACATACCTGTTTGAATTATGTGCATTCTTTTATTTGAACTCTCTTTTTTGACCGCCTTCTTCATGCTTTCCCACTGTGCTTTTAGGTTTTCTGAAGTTCTTGAGCATTGAAATGTTTAGGAATTATATTCGTGACTCATTGTCACCCATTCGGCAGTTTTCTGCTTCATAGTTATGGTATCTGTTTTTTTATTTGCAAAAGATTTTTTCTGTAGACAACCATTTGGGGCTTCGTTTTCGCTTCTCGATATGTGACATGATTGCAAATTATTAAAACGCCGGCTAAACAAATTAACAAACACAAATTAATATTGATGAGATTAGAAATTAATAATAGTTTTGAACTTTTGACATATGTTTGACACTTTTGTCATAGGTATAACACTACCGAATAGATTAATACGCAACACACTTTACGCATTAGAGAAGAAACGAGCAATTGAATTTAGGTGGCTTATACAGTCATTCATTTCAATCATTCGGATTCACTCACTGCCACAGAATAACTATCCGAGAGTAAATTAACTCCGGTGTAGAGTGGTGGAACGTGGACGAAGTTATCCGAGAGTTAAATGTTAGAGTAAATATATTCTTTGGATAGTTATTCTCGAGTAAAGTCATATTTGGTGAAATCGAGCCTTAAAGTTGTTAGAGAAAAACCATCCAAAAATTCCTTTTTTCCCCACTTTTTTTTTAACTGGAGTTTTAATTTTACTGCCACTAGCTGTTTGTTTTTCTTGATATCCCTGTCTGTCGTCCTCTAACTAAAAAGCAGCTAAGCGCATAAAAATATTATCTCACATGCGTTGCCGCTACAATTCGTATCTTTTACTGCAGGTACTGCTGCATTATTCTTGTTATACGTGTCACATCAGTGGCTAATTTAATAAATAAAGCTAGTGTGGAATGTTTACTATGAAACAATTTAAACTTATATTACATGTTTTATTTTTAAAACATGGTATCACACGGGGAAAAGCCTGGATCATTAGCCTTAAAGACAAGATCAAAATCAAAAATCAAAATCATTTATTCAAACTAAGCTACTAAGTAGCACTTTTTGAACGTCATACATTTAATATTGACAGCACCCTGCCCCCTGGACAAGGCACACCCCCACCACAAGCGCCAACGCCGACAGAAATCGCTCAAATGACATTAAATGTATGGAAATGACATTCCCCTTCAATAAGTCACGCGACTTACCGAAGGGAAATGCCATGCGACCCACTTGCTACCTCCATACATTCGAGCTACTCCATCAGCGACAACGATTGCAGGAATGTACCCGGTCCAAGGGGGCTGATTCGCCCACCCTTCACCGCTTCCTAAGTGCTTTCGCCGGGGAGAAGAAACGGCGCAACAAACTCCCCAGCAGCACGCTGTCTCATTTAACAAAAAAAAAATTACTTAAAAAACATTTTTTTTTTACATAAAACAGCTATATAGACAGCAGCATATTAAAAATGAATAAGTGACCGCGCCAAATAAACAAATGTTTGAGGTCAATTGATATATACTAAACTACTATAATTATATCTACTGAGTCCAAGGTCTGCAGAACGACCAGTCACCACCAGCAGCACCCGTTCACGAGTTGACGCAAGGGTCAGCCATCACCTCCCTCGCCATATTAGAGGGAAGGAGGCGACCCGACCCCTAACGCCACCGCTGGCATTGACAACTAAGGGAGCATGACGAAACTGCTGCCGGCTTTAAAAAAAAAAAATAATGTATGAACAAACAAACAAATAATAATTATATAAGATGCCATAAACACTTATTCACTGCGCAGTCCCTTACCACAGAGGCAATATAGATTGCTACATTATTTTTTATAATCAATACCATTATACATTCCAAAACAATGTAAAGACATTAATACGTATAATCGTATTCAAACAAAATAAAATGGGTAACAAACATATTGTTATATACGGAGTGTATGCCTATCAAAAATAATTATTAAAATTAAATACTGTAGTAAATAAAGCATCAAAACTCCACACAGAGCCGCCTTGTGTCTATCAACGTGGTGACCAACTATATTTATCATTTAAATAATCATTTATAGTATAATAAGCTTTTTCACACAGTTTAGTTTTAATTACAGAGATACAGTTGATGACATAGAGAAAAAATTATGGAAATTGCTACCCAATTGTACAAATCGTTGTATTCAGACAACTCCCTACCTTGCACCAACACAACATACAGCTTGCCCGAGTCCATACCCTTAATAAACGGTCACGAAGTGCACAGAGCACTATCCACTATGCGCTTCAATAGGAGTCCCGGAGAAGATGGAATTACTACCGAAGCATTAAAAATTGGCTCAAACACATTGTTGCCCCATATTACTAACTTATTTAATACAATATTAAAATCTGGTAAAGTGCCTAACAAAATGTGCCACTCTAATATAGTGCTTCTACATAAAAAGGTGAAAAAAGCGAAATCACTAATTACCGCCCGATAAGTTTGACTTCACACATTTACAAAACTTTTATAAAAGTAATTCACAATCGTGTAGATCAACACCATATATCTCCCTCCATTCTTTCCCGCACTTGATATATAATTTACTAGATGTGAAGCGGTAGCTATTTGAGCGTGCTGAGCTGGCAATGGTACGACATATATGGATCTTGTTGGCTTGTATGGAACATCTCTATGTCCCACGCTTCCCGGGGATTCCATGCTCGTTCGTTTCTCCAAAGTCTCTTTCCTAAAGGCGCTTCTCCCCATTATCGCTCCTATCTTAACTTTACCTGTCTTTCTTTTCCATCGACTTTTAGCTGTACTTGGACTGGAGCTACGCCTGCTGAAGTTGACTTCCAATATGATATACAAGTTGGAATCCACTTCTCGTCTACTGGAGGACTATACCCTGCAGCGAGAGCTTGAGTATTTAGATTCAAGATCTGTTCTTCAATGGCGTCCGATATCTGATGTGGATCATCAGCCCTCTCGTCCCCCTGCTCTGGAGCTGACGCGTATGGTAACGCTCTTCCGTATCCTGCGAGTGCCATTATTGAATGCAAAAAGCTTCCAAACGTTATAAAATGATCGGGATCAGTCATACAAAGTGAGACACGCATGTATATCTCTATCGCAACTCTGATTTTATGCATCCTAAGATCCGTTAACATGTTTAGACCCTTAAGATACTCTTCTAGCATCACCTCAGTCATGAAGAAGGGGAGCAGCAATTCTCTTGCGTCAAAATCTACGACATTCATCGAACCCGCACGATTCGTCGTGTTTAAATTTACATTCTGATGGACAAAAGTTCTTTGTTTGGTTGCAAGTGCGCCGGCTGTTCTAATCACTAAAGTGAAGAACCCTCTTACCGCCTTGCACACTTGTTTTGGTGCCACTGCGTAGGTTAATGCCAATTCATCTAATAATGAATCTAAATGTATCTCATGCTGTTCGAAACATGTGACTGTGACATTGTGACCATGTAATTGAAATTTATTTTTTTTATTTTGATTATTATTTATCCATTAGACTTTATGAAACTATTTTTTTTTTTTTTTTAATTTTAATTATTAATTTATCATCACTCTATTAATTTTGACATACATACAAATAATAATTTCTGTTTACTTCTCGCATGTTTTTTCGCATGCAAACTGATATTTGTACGCTTCCGAGCATAACATAGCGACCTATTTACTCTTATTTAAGAACTGTATTCAATCTACCTATGTTAAACAAATAAACATTGATTTGATTTGATTTGATTTGATTTGATTTGACTCGATCAGGAGACTCTGAACTCGTGAACAGGGTCAGGACCCTCAGGTTAAGTGAGCATCTCAGATTAGCTATGTTTAACAAAGTTTCTATCAGATTTTGAATATTATAGAAGAGTGACACATCGGTAATCACCGAATTGTCCCCTTTCTTGATCTTGTAAGGCATCCCATTCGACTTTACAATAAGTCCAGCAATCGATCTAATCTCAATTGAATCCTTCAGTCCTATTCTTGCAAACATGGCGAGCCATTGAAACGGCTTGAATGACCCAAATGTCATTGTTTCCCTAACTCTGCCAAGCAAATGGTCATGATAATTACTCTCTGGATCTATCTTCCAGGTGCCTAAAAACACTGAGTTTGGATCAACCTCGTTTCTTAAGCTCCATTCCGCAGCAAGCTTGAAAAATCTGAAATCTGGTTTTATAGAGTAATGTGTAATAGCGGAGGTCCAATGACTCTCCAGGTACTTTTCTTCGTAAGACGTCATGGTTGGTATGCCAACATCGACGATGGTATCCTTCCTCGCATATCGGTATGCCTCTATGCCCGCGATAAAAGAGTCAGCGTCTTGAATGAGTTGGAGCGCACACCTCCCGCTCTGTTCCTTCCACTGACCTCGCTTTAACGCCCACTCAAATTTAGGTTGGACCATCTCGATAATCGCAATCAATTCACGAGATAGTATACTGGATGAACAACAACCCCCAGGACAAGCCGGTTTTCGCCCTAATTTCTCAACAACCGACAATCTTCAGACCCTAAATCAGATCATCGAAAAATTCTCTGAATTTAATAAACCCTTATACCTTGCCTTCGTAAATTATACGAAAGCGTTTGACAGTGTACTTCACTTGTAAATAGCCTCACCAAAAAAGGGTAAGGGGATTTTAGGACCTCCCAATAGAGCGGTTAACACAAATCGTTATTGAGTCCCGACTGATGAAGTCTCTGAGACACCAATACCCACTACAACTATTTGCAGCAATAAAGCCCACGTACCTCGTGAATCCAGGGACCTCACTAGACCAGGAAGACCTTGAGAGGATGCCTCGTTCCAGGGCGCGTGGTGGCTGTGTGGGCTGCCGGCCGGCGAGCTAAATCTTATTTCATCCACCGGTGGGCTGGTTGAAACTCGTGAAATCTATATATTGTGGGTGTTATAACCCGAAGGTCCTGTATTGTAGGTGTTATAACCCGAAAGACTTTCAATATCAGTATTGCGTCGTGAAGAACCAGCATAGAAATTAGTTTGTTCCTGGATTTCTTTTAATTCAAACTCAGACACCATGTTGAATATTCTAGACTTCAGAACAGATTGGCTGTAACGATTTAATTTTTTTACTGTTGTTGAAATACTCGAAAAAACTTGTCAATCTCGTCATCCTTATATGTCTCTTTTTCTTTAAGTAAATATTGTAAAAGTTGAGCTGATGCTGAGGTACATTCTTGGGTCCCTTTGAATTGCTTTCTTTTAGGTATTTTCGGAAACAAAGGAGAGTTTGCTGACGTATATTTTGAAGAAGATTCTGGTCGGTTGGTGATATTAAGTTCTGGGTCATTTAATGACATGGGAGAATCATCGTGATTTGACAACAATTCGTTAACGCCGCGTAAACGCAGTAATGGAAGCACGAGGAGGCAATACGAAGTATTAAAATTCAAGAAAATCGTAATAAAGTTCATAAATTTCATGTTTCCTATTTTTGTTTAAAGGAGAGATCAGCAGTTTTTTCTTTATGTAATTTTGTGTTAATAAAATGTATGGTGACTCATATTTTTTTTTACTTTCATTTAAGGAGTATTACATTGTCTATTAAATACAATTTATTGCATTAACCTATCATTTTTAGTTTCCGAGATTTTTAACATTCTTTAAGTGACCCGGATTCATTGCTCTCGAGTGTATAAATATAATATATAATATAAATGTGGACAACATCACATACATTGCTCCGAATCCAATGTAAGTAGCTAAAGCACTTGTGTTATGGAATCAGAGACAACGAAGGTACCACAAACACCCAGTGTTTTTCACAAAGTGTTTTTTTCTACATTGACCCGTCCGGGGATCGAACTCGGGACCTCAGAGCTAGCGACACCTTGAAAACCGGTGTGTACGCCACTCGACCACGGAGGTCGTCATTATATTGAACATGCTATTTGCTTCTCTTCTCTCAGCATCAGCATGCTCTCTTTGCGCATTAATAGCCTCAACCTTTTTATTATTATCCACCGATTATGCTGGAAGTATAGGGCGCCTCTTTGAAATCCCTGTTTTCATGTAACCTGTTTCTTTTAAATTCGAGACTGGTGTTTTTAATAAGACAGGTGTGTAGTTACCCCAGTCAAGTTCTGTGACAGTTTCATTGAGTCTGGTAGTTTATTATATATAATTGGCCCGATTGACATAATACTTTTTTGTAATAAAGTTTATACTTTTTTTAATACATATTAGATATTACATACCTGTTTGAATTATGTGCATTCTTTTATTTGAACTCTCTTTTTTGACCGCCTTCTTCATGCTTTCCCACTGTGCTTTTAGGTTTTCTGAAGTTCTTGAGCATTGAAATGTTTAGGAATTATATTCGTGACTCATTGTCACCCATTCGGCAGTTTTCTGCTTCATAGTTATGGTATCTGTTTTTTTATTTGCAAAAGATTTTTTCTGTAGACAACCATTTGGGGCTTCGTTTTCGCTTCTCGATATGTGACATGATTGCAAATTATTAAAACGCCGGCTAAACAAATTAACAAACACAAATTAATATTGATGAGATTAGAAATTAATAATAGTTTTGAACTTTTGACATATGTTTGACACTTTTGTCATAGGTATAACACTACCGAATAGATTAATACGCAACACACTTTACGCATTAGAGAAGAAACGAGCAATTGAATTTAGGTGGCTTATACAGTCATTCATTTCAATCATTCGGATTCACTCACTGCCACAGAATAACTATCCGAGAGTAAATTAACTCCGGTGTAGAGTGGTGGAACGTGGACGAAGTTATCCGAGAGTTAAATGTTAGAGTAAATATATTCTTTGGATAGTTATTCTCGAGTAAAGTCATATTTGGTGAAATCGAGCCTTAAAGTTGTTAGAGAAAAACCATCCAAAAATTCCTTTTTTCCCCACTTTTTTTTTAACTGGAGTTTTAATTTTACTGCCACTAGCTGTTTGTTTTTCTTGATATCCCTGTCTGTCGTCCTCTAACTAAAAAGCAGCTAAGCGCATAAAAATATTATCTCACATGCGTTGCCGCTACAATTCGTATCTTTTACTGCAGGTACTGCTGCATTATTCTTGTTATACGTGTCACATCAGTGGCTAATTTAATAAATAAAGCTAGTGTGGAATGTTTACTATGAAACAATTTAAACTTATATTACATGTTTTATTTTTAAAACATGGTATCACACGGGGAAAAGCCTGGATCATTAGCCTTAAAGACAAGATCAAAATCAAAAATCAAAATCATTTATTCAAACTAAGCTACTAAGTAGCACTTTTTGAACGTCATACATTTAATATTGACAGCACCCTGCCCCCTGGACAAGGCACACCCCCACCACAAGCGCCAACGCCGACAGAAATCGCTCAAATGACATTAAATGTATGGAAATGACATTCCCCTTCAATAAGTCACGCGACTTACCGAAGGGAAATGCCATGCGACCCACTTGCTACCTCCATACATTCGAGCTACTCCATCAGCGACAACGATTGCAGGAATGTACCCGGTCCAAGGGGGCTGATTCGCCCACCCTTCACCGCTTCCTAAGTGCTTTCGCCGGGGAGAAGAAACGGCGCAACAAACTCCCCAGCAGCACGCTGTCTCATTTAACAAAAAAAAAATTACTTAAAAAACATTTTTTTTTTACATAAAACAGCTATATAGACAGCAGCATATTAAAAATGAATAAGTGACCGCGCCAAATAAACAAATGTTTGAGGTCAATTGATATATACTAAACTACTATAATTATATCTACTGAGTCCAAGGTCTGCAGAACGACCAGTCACCACCAGCAGCACCCGTTCACGAGTTGACGCAAGGGTCAGCCATCACCTCCCTCGCCATATTAGAGGGAAGGAGGCGACCCGACCCCTAACGCCACCGCTGGCATTGACAACTAAGGGAGCATGACGAAACTGCTGCCGGCTTTAAAAAAAATAAAAATAAATAATGTATAAACAAACAAACAAATAATAATTATATAAGATGCCATAAACACTTATTCACTGCGCAGTCCCTTACCACAGAGGCAATATAGATTGCTACATTATTTTTTATAATCAATACCATTATACATTCCAAAACAATGTAAAGACATTAATACGTATAATCGTATTCAAACAAAATAAAATGGGTAACAAACATATTGTTATATACGGAGTGTATGCCTATCAAAAATAATTATTAAAATTAAATACTGTAGTAAATAAAGCATCAAAACTCCACACAGAGCCGCCTTGTGTCTATCAACGTGGTGACCAACTATATTTATCATTTAAATAATCATTTATAGTATAATAAGCTTTTTCACACAGTTTAGTTTTAATTACAGAGATACAGTTGATGACATAGAGAAAAAATTATGGAAATTGCTACCCAATTGTACAAATCGTTGTATTCAGACAACTCCCTACCTTGCACCAACACAACATACAGCTTGCCCGAGTCCATACCCTTAATAAACGGTCACGAAGTGCACAGAGCACTATCCACTATGCGCTTCAATAGGAGTCCCGGAGAAGATGGAATTACTACCGAAGCATTAAAAATTGGCTCAAACACATTGTTGCCCCATATTACTAACTTATTTAATACAATATTAAAATCTGGTAAAGTGCCTAACAAAATGTGCCACTCTAATATAGTGCTTCTACATAAAAAGGTGAAAAAAGCGAAATCACTAATTACCGCCCGATAAGTTTGACTTCACACATTTACAAAACTTTTATAAAAGTAATTCACAATCGTGTAGATCAACACCATATATCTCCCTCCATTCTTTCCCGCACTTGATATATAATTTACTAGATGTGAAGCGGTAGCTATTTGAGCGTGCTGAGCTGGCAATGGTACGACATATATGGATCTTGTTGGCTTGTATGGAACATCTCTATGTCCCACGCTTCCCGGGGATTCCATGCTCGTTCGTTTCTCCAAAGTCTCTTTCCTAAAGGCGCTTCTCCCCATTATCGCTCCTATCTTAACTTTACCTGTCTTTCTTTTCCATCGACTTTTAGCTGTACTTGGACTGGAGCTACGCCTGCTGAAGTTGACTTCCAATATGATATACAAGTTGGAATCCACTTCTCGTCTACTGGAGGACTATACCCTGCAGCGAGAGCTTGAGTATTTAGATTCAAGATCTGTTCTTCAATGGCGTCCGATATCTGATGTGGATCATCAGCCCTCTCGTCCCCCTGCTCTGGAGCTGACGCGTATGGTAACGCTCTTCCGTATCCTGCGAGTGCCATTATTGAATGCAAAAAGCTTCCAAACGTTATAAAATGATCGGGATCAGTCATACAAAGTGAGACACGCATGTATATCTCTATCGCAACTCTGATTTTATGCATCCTAAGATCCGTTAACATGTTTAGACCCTTAAGATACTCTTCTAGCATCACCTCAGTCATGAAGAAGGGGAGCAGCAATTCTCTTGCGTCAAAATCTACGACATTCATCGAACCCGCACGATTCGTCGTGTTTAAATTTACATTCTGATGGACAAAAGTTCTTTGTTTGGTTGCAAGTGCGCCGGCTGTTCTAATCACTAAAGTGAAGAACCCTCTTACCGCCTTGCACACTTGTTTTGGTGCCACTGCGTAGGTTAATGCCAATTCATCTAATAATGAATCTAAATGTATCTCATGCTGTTCGAAACATGTGACTCGATCAGGAGACTCTGAACTCGTGAACAGGGTCAGGACCCTCAGGTTAAGTGAGCATCTCAGATTAGCTATGTTTAACAAAGTTTCTATCAGATTTTGAATATTATAGAAGAGTGACACATCGGTAATCACCGAATTGTCCCCTTTCTTGATCTTGTAAGGCATCCCATTCGACTTTACAATAAGTCCAGCAATCGATCTAATCTCAATTGAATCCTTCAGTCCTATTCTTGCAAACATGGCGAGCCATTGAAACGGCTTGAATGACCCAAATGTCATTGTTTCCCTAACTCTGCCAAGCAAATGGTCATGATAATTACTCTCTGGATCTATCTTCCAGGTGCCTAAAAACACTGAGTTTGGATCAACCTCGTTTCTTGAGCTCCATTCCGCAGCAAGCTTGAAAAATCTGAAATCTGGTTTTATAGAGTAATGTGTAATAGCGGAGGTCCAATGACTCTCCAGGTACTTTTCTTCGTAAGACGTCATGGTTGGTATGCCAACATCGACGATGGTATCCTTCCTCGCATATCGGTATGCCTCTATGCCCGCGATAAAAGAGTCAGCGTCTTGAATGAGTTGGAGCGCACACCTCCCGCTCTGTTCCTTCCACTGACCTCGCTTTAACGCCCACTCAAATTTAGGTTGGACCATCTCGATAATCGCAATCAATTCACGAGATAGTATACTGGATGAACAACAACCCCCAGGACAAGCCGGTTTTCGCCCTAATTTCTCAACAACCGACAATCTTCAGACCCTAAATCAGATCATCGAAAAATTCTCTGAATTTAATAAACCCTTATACCTTGCCTTCGTAAATTATACGAAAGCGTTTGACAGTGTACTTCACTTGTAAATAGCCTCACCAAAAAAGGGTAAGGGGATTTTAGGACCTCCCAATAGAGCGGTTAACACAAATCGTTATTGAGTCCCGACTGATGAATTCTCTGAGACACCAATACCCACTACAACTATTTGCAGCAATAAAGCCCACGTACCTCGTGAATCCAGGGACCTCACTAGACCAGGAAGACCTTGAGAGGATGCCTCGTTCCAGGGCGCGTGGTGGCTGTGTGGGCTGCCGGCCGGCGAGCTAAATCTTATTTCATCCACCGGTGGGCTGGTTGAAACTCGTGAAATCTATATATTGTGGGTGTTATAACCCGAAGGTCCTGTATTGTAGGTGTTATAACCCGAAAGACTTTCAATATCAGTATTGCGTCGTGAAGAACCAGCATAGAAATTAGTTTGTTCCTGGATTTCTTTTAATTCAAACTCAGACACCATGTTGAATATTCTAGACTTCAGAACAGATTGGCTGTAACGATTTAATTTTTTTACTGTTGTTGAAATACTCGAAAAAACTTGTCAATCTCGTCATCCTTATATGTCTCTTTTTCTTTAAGTAAATATTGTAAAAGTTGAGCTGATGCTGAGGTACATTCTTGGGTCCCTTTGAATTGCTTTCTTTTAGGTATTTTCGGAAACAAAGGAGAGTTTGCTGACGTATATTTTGAAGAAGATTCTGGTCGGTTGGTGATATTAAGTTCTGGGTCATTTAATGACATGGGAGAATCATCGTGATTTGACAACAATTCGTTAACGCCGCGTAAACGCAGTAATGGAAGCACGAGGAGGCAATACGAAGTATTAAAATTCAAGAAAATCGTAATAAAGTTCATAAATTTCATGTTTCCTATTTTTGTTTAAAGGAGAGATCAGCAGTTTTTTCTTTATGTAATTTTGTGTTAATAAAATGTATGGTGACTCATATTTTTTTTTACTTTCATTTAAGGAGTATTACATTGTCTATTAAATACAATTTATTGCATTAACCTATCATTTTTAGTTTCCGAGATTTTTAACATTCTTTAAGTGACCCGGATTCATTGCTCTCGAGTGTATAAATATAATATATAATATAAATGTGGACAACATCACATACATTGCTCCGAATCCAATGTAAGTAGCTAAAGCACTTGTGTTATGGAATCAGAGACAACGAAGGTACCACAAACACCCAGTGTTTTTCACAAAGTGTTTTTTTCTACATTGACCCGTCCGGGGATCGAACTCGGGACCTCAGAGCTAGCGACACCTTGAAAACCGGTGTGTACGCCACTCGACCACGGAGGTCGTCATTATATTGAACATGCTATTTGCTTCTCTTCTCTCAGCATCAGCATGCTCTCTTTGCGCATTAATAGCCTCAACCTTTTTATTATTATCCACCGATTATGCTGGAAGTATAGGGCGCCTCTTTGAAATCCCTGTTTTCATGTAACCTGTTTCTTTTAAATTCGAGACTGGTGTTTTTAATAAGACAGGTGTGTAGTTACCCCAGTCAAGTTCTGTGACAGTTTCATTGAGTCTGGTAGTTTATTATATATATCGGCGCAAATACTTAGTAGTCTAATTAATAATTAATGTTTTAACATTTAGTGAAATAAAATAAGAAATTACTTTGTAAACTAAACAACACGTGCGTCGCCACGTGCATTGAGTCACGTGTTGTCTACTATAAATAGAGGCGATGGAACGAGTTATGATTCATTCTTATTCGAGCTGTCGTAGCGATCGGACCTCCTCAGTAAGTCGAAGAATAAATTGAAGAAAGCATTTACTGTGTTTATTTTAATTATCCAAGATGAGCAGCAAACCTGACCAGGATATTGGTGATGTCAGCAATGCTGACGTCACGTTTTTAAAAACAACCACGAGGACCCTCCCTCGTCATCAGAAGTGGGATCGGAACAAGCTCTGATCCCAACCACTTCCTCTGCAGCTTCGGTTCAACCTGTCACGTCTGGATAACACAGGGCAGTAACAGGCTGATAAGCCCTGCCTCATTGAACGTTTCACACTCGTTAGTTGGTGCGAACAACTTCGACGCCATGCAGTCTACCGCGACGGGAATACCCGCAGGCATGACGCATACATCAAATCGCAATGCCAACTGCTCCGAAAATACCAGCTTACGCAGGGATGCCAATCACGTCAATGGCATCCACCTCGTGTAATCAAGGGAGCCTATATGATGGAGATGATGCAGAGAATGTCCGAATGGTTGTTTTCTCCTCCAGAACCGCGGATCAGGATCAAAGACATCTATCTACCATCGTTCGATCCGGACAGTCATGTTGGAGTCCGGGAATGGTGCCAGCATATCGATAAAACAGCTGCTAACTACAAACTTAACAACCTGGACCTACGCACTACGGTGTGTGGATTACTGAAGGGGCGTGCTAAGATGTGGATCGATGATTGGTTGATGGCTATATCCTCATGGGAAGGGTTTCGCGAAAAGTTGATTACTACATTTGAGCCCGAGAATAGATACTCCCGTGATATACTACAGTTAGGATAGAAATACTATTCTTCGTGATTCCTGATCATGAGATTTCAGCTGACGTATTAATTGGTATGAATTTGATCCATGGTACCAACTTAAGCATGGTGAAAACAACAGATGGAACCAGACTGATGCATCAGCAAATGGTTCATCATATAACGACAAAAAGCATCGCCTTTGACAAATTAGACTGCGATCTGACGATTGCTGAAGAACTAAACCAGTTACGCAAGTTACTGGTCAAATATGAGCACCTATTTATTCGAGGATATCCAAAAGTTAATACTGGAGAGCTCGAAATAAGACTGAAAAATGCAGACAAAAAGGTGGTCGGCAGAGGACGCTCCCGATCCGGTGCCATCCACATCACAAGCTGGCCAGCCAGTTCAAATAGCTCACGACGACGAAACTTATCATCGGATTAAAACCAGGCGAGTTAAAAATAATTATTTTCATGATATTTACAACCCTAGTATCTATAATAACAATCTACGAGAAATCGACGAGACCCTCCGAGAAATCGACGAGAACCTCCGAGAAATCGACGAGAACCTCCGAGAAATCTACGAGAAACTCCGAGAACCTATAACAACCCTTAAAATAACTTTATCTTACCAGACTAACTACCATCACACCTGTCATAAGTCTTCGAGAATCTTCGAGAACCTTCGAGAATCATAAGTCTGAGCTAAACCATGTGTTACCCTTGAGCTAACTGCGGTTCCTTGATGCATCCACAAGAGAACCCTGAGATACCGTAGAGACGCCTTGTGGAGCCATGGTTAGACAAGTATACACCACAGATTCTAACGTAACAAGGCAGGGCACGGGGGACGTCTTTGTGTACTGTCCTTACAACAATAATCATAATAATAATAAGCAACATGTTGCTTACGGATACCTAGTTCAAAGGAAATCATTTTTTCAGGCATCAAACCTCACAAAGCAGGCAGACGCAGAGCACGCGCCGCCTGTCAGGATGGCCGGGTCGGCGGAAATTGAACAATCTCCACCATCTGAGATGGCCGGAGAACCTTTGCCAAGTACATCACGCGCTGAACCAGGTGAACAACAAGCACAAGATCAAAACGAGGAAGATCAACCAGCTGACCAAGATGCAGACTGATAAACATATATTGAAAAAAGATGAAAAAAAAAAAAAAAAAACAAAAAAAAAGACGAAGATGAGGCTGGTGCAGAGCGCGCACCGCCTGTCAGAATGGCCGTATCGGCGCAAATACTTAGTAGTCTAATTAATAATTAATGTTTTAACATTTAGTGAAATAAAATAAGAAATTACTTTGTAAACTAAACAACACGTGCGTCGCCACGTGCATTGAGTCACGTGTTGTCTACTATAAATAGAGGCGATGGAACGAGTTATGATTCATTCTTATTCGAGCTGTCGTAGCGATCGGACCTCCTCAGTAAGTCGAAGAATAAATTGAAGAAAGCATTTACTGTGTTTATTTTAATTATCCAAGATGAGCAGCAAACCTGACCAGGATATTGGTGATGTCAGCAATGCTGACGTCACGTTTTTAAAAACAACCACGAGGACCCTCCCTCGTCATATATAATTGGCCCGATTGACATAATACTTTTTTGTAATAAAGTTTATACTTTTTTTAATACATATTAGATATTACATACCTGTTTGAATTATGTGCATTCTTTTATTTGAACTCTCTTTTTTGACCGCCTTCTTCATGCTTTCCCACTGTGCTTTTAGGTTTTCTGAAGTTCTTGAGCATTGAAATGTTTAGGAATTATATTCGTGACTCATTGTCACCCATTCGGCAGTTTTCTGCTTCATAGTTATGGTATCTGTTTTTTTATTTGCAAAAGATTTTTTCTGTAGACAACCATTTGGGGCTTCGTTTTCGCTTCTCGATATGTGACATGATTGCAAATTATTAAAACGCCGGCTAAACAAATTAACAAACACAAATTAATATTGATGAGATTAGAAATTAATAATAGTTTTGAACTTTTGACATATGTTTGACACTTTTGTCATAGGTATAACACTACCGAATAGATTAATACGCAACACACTTTACGCATTAGAGAAGAAACGAGCAATTGAATTTAGGTGGCTGTCATTCATTTCAATCATTCGGATTCACTCACTGCCACAGAATAACTATCCGAGAGTAAATTAACTCCGGTGTAGAGTGGTGGAACGTGGACGAAGTTATCCGAGAGTTAAATGTTAGAGTAAATATATTCTTTGGATAGTTATTCTCGAGTAAAGTCATATTTGGTGAAATCGAGCCTTAAAGTTGTTAGAGAAAAACCATCCAAAAATTCCTTTTTTCCCCACTTTTTTTTTAACTGGAGTTTTAATTTTACTGCCACTAGCTGTTTGTTTTTCTTGATATCCCTGTCTGTCGTCCTCTAACTAAAAAGCAGCTAAGCGCATAAAAATATTATCTCACATGCGTTGCCGCTACAATTCGTATCTTTTACTGCAGGTACTGCTGCATTATTCTTGTTATACGTGTCACATCAGTGGCTAATTTAATAAATAAAGCTAGTGTGGAATGTTTACTATGAAACAATTTAAACTTATATTACATGTTTTATTTTTAAAACATGGTATCACACGGGGAAAAGCCTGGATCATTAGCCTTAAAGACAAGATCAAAATCAAAAATCAAAATCATTTATTCAAACTAAGCTACTAAGTAGCACTTTTTGAACGTCATACATTTAATATTGACAGCACCCTGCCCCCTGGACAAGGCACACCCCCACCACAAGCGCCAACGCCGACAGAAATCGCTCAAATGACATTAAATGTATGGAAATGACATTCCCCTTCAATAAGTCACGCGACTTACCGAAGGGAAATGCCATGCGACCCACTTGCTACCTCCATACATTCGAGCTACTCCATCAGCGACAACGATTGCAGGAATGTACCCGGTCCAAGGGGGCTGATTCGCCCACCCTTCACCGCTTCCTAAGTGCTTTCGCCGGGGAGAAGAAACGGCGCAACAAACTCCCCAGCAGCACGCTGTCTCATTTAACAAAAAAAAAATTACTTAAAAAACATTTTTTTTTACATAAAACAGCTATATAGACAGCAGCATATTAAAAATGAATAAGTGACCGCGCCAAATAAACAAATGTTTGAGGTAGGTCAATT
Organism: Plusia festucae; assembly: GCA_950381575.1. Lineage (NCBI taxonomy): Eukaryota > Metazoa > Arthropoda > Insecta > Lepidoptera > Noctuidae > Plusia > Plusia festucae. Next base: position 11,504,999 of record OX494442.1, read on the forward strand.
GATATATACTAAACTACTATAATTATATCTACTGAGTCCAAGGTCTGCAGAACGACCAGTCACCACCAGCAGCACCCGTTCACGAGTTGACGCAAGGGTCAGCCATCACCTCCCTCGCCATATTAGAGGGAAGGAGGCGACCCGACCCCTAACGCCACCGCTGGCATTGACAACTAAGGGAGCATGACGAAACTGCTGCCGGCTTTAAAAAAAATAAATAATGTATAAACAAACAAACAAATAATAATTATATAAGATGCCATAAACACTTATTCACTGCGCAGTCCCTTACCACAGAGGCAATATAGATTGCTACATTATTTTTTATAATCAATACCATTATACATTCCAAAACAATGTAAAGACATTAATACGTATAATCGTATTCAAACAAAATAAAATGGGTAACAAACATATTGTTATATACGGAGTGTATGCCTATCAAAAATAATTATTAAAATTAAATACTGTAGTAAATAAAGCATCAAAACTCCACACAGAGCCGCCTTGTGTCTATCAACGTGGTGACCAACTATATTTATCATTTAAATAATCATTTATAGTATAATAAGCTTTTTCACACAGTTTAGTTTTAATTACAGAGATACAGTTGATGACATAGAGAAAAAATTATGGAAATTGCTACCCAATTGTACAAATCGTTGTATTCAGACAACTCCCTACCTTGCACCAACACAACATACAGCTTGCCCGAGTCCATACCCTTAATAAACGGTCACGAAGTGCACAGAGCACTATCCACTATGCGCTTCAATAGGAGTCCCGGAGAAGATGGAATTACTACCGAAGCATTAAAAATTGACTCAAACACATTGTTGCCCCATATTACTAACTTATTTAATACAATATTAAAATCTGGTAAAGTGCCTAACAAAATGTGCCACTCTAATATAGTGCTTCTACATAAAAAGGTGAAAAAAGCGAAATCACTAATTACCGCCCGATAAGTTTGACTTCACACATTTACAAAACTTTTATAAAAGTAATTCACAATCGTGTAGATCAACACCATATATCTCCCTCCATTCTTTCCCGCACTTGATATATAATTTACTAGATGTGAAGCGGTAGCTATTTGAGCGTGCTGAGCTGGCAATGGTACGACATATATGGATCTTGTTGGCTTGTATGGAACATCTCTATGTCCCACGCTTCCCGGGGATTCCATGCTCGTTCGTTTCTCCAAAGTCTCTTTCCTAAAGGCGCTTCTCCCCATTATCGCTCCTATCTTAACTTTACCTGTCTTTCTTTTCCATCGACTTTTAGCTGTACTTGGACTGGAGCTACGCCTGCTGAAGTTGACTTCCAATATGATATACAAGTTGGAATCCACTTCTCGTCTACTGGAGGACTATACCCTGCAGCGAGAGCTTGAGTATTTAGATTCAAGATCTGTTCTTCAATGGCGTCCGATATCTGATGTGGATCATCAGCCCTCTCGTCCCCCTGCTCTGGAGCTGACGCGTACGGTAACGCTCTTCCGTATCCTGCGAGTGCCATTATTGAATGCAAAAAGCTTCCAAACGTTATAAAATGATCGGGATCAGTCATACAAAGTGAGACACGCATGTATATCTCTATCGCAACTCTGATTTTATGCATCCTAAGATCCGTTAACATGTTTAGACCCTTAAGATACTCTTCTAGCATCACCTCAGTCATGAAGAAGGGGAGCAGCAATTCTCTTGCGTCAAAATCTACGACATTCATCGAACCCGCACGATTCGTCGTGTTTAAATTTACATTCTGATGGACAAAAGTTCTTTGTTTGGTTGCAAGTGCGCCGGCTGTTCTAATCACTAAAGTGAAGAACCCTCTTACCGCCTTGCACACTTGTTTTGGTGCCACTGCGTAGGTTAATGCCAATTCATCTAATAATGAATCTAAATGTATCTCATGCTGTTCGAAACATGTGACTCGATCAGGAGACTCTGAACTCGTGAACAGGGTCAGGACCCTCAGGTTAAGTGAGCATCTCAGATTAGCTATGTTTAACAAAGTTTCTATCAGATTTTGAATATTATAGAAGAGTGACACATCGGTAATCACCGAATTGTCCCCTTTCTTGATCTTGTAAGGCATCCCATTCGACTTTACAATAAGTCCAGCAATCGATCTAATCTCAATTGAATCCTTCAGTCCTATTCTTGCAAACATGGCGAGCCATTGAAACGGCTTGAATGACCCAAATGTCATTGTTTCCCTAACTCTGCCAAGCAAATGGTCATGATAATTACTCTCTGGATCTATCTTCCAGGTGCCTAAAAACACTGAGTTTGGATCAACCTCGTTTCTTGAGCTCCATTCCGCAGCAAGCTTGAAAAATCTGAAATCTGGTTTTATAGAGTAATGTTTAATAGCGGAGGTCCAATGACTCTCCAGGTACTTTTCTTCGTAAGACGTCATGGTTGGTATGCCAACATCGACGATGGTATCCTTCCTCGCATATCGGTATGCCTCTATGCCCGCGATAAAAGAGTCAGCGTCTTGAATGAGTTGGAGCGCACACCTCCCGCTTTGTTCCTTCCACTGACCTCGCTTTAACGCCCACTCAAATTTAGGTTGGACCATCTCGATAATCGCAATCAATTCACGAGATAGTATACTGGATGAACAACAACCCCCAGGACAAGCCGGTTTTCGCCCTAATTTCTCAACAACCGACAATCTTCAGACCCTAAATCAGATCATCGAAAAATTCTCTGAATTTAATAAACCCTTATACCTTGCCTTCGTAAATTATACGAAAGCGTTTGACAGTGTACTTTACTTGTAAATAGCCTCACCAAAAAAGGGTAAGGAGATTTTAGGACCTCCCAATAGAGCGGTTAACACAAATCGTTATTGAGTCCCAACTGATGAATTCTCTGAGACACCAATACCCACTACAACTATTTGCAGCAATAAAGCCCACGTACCTCGTGAATCCAGGGACCTCACTAGACCAGGAAGACCTTGAGAGGATGCCTCGTTCCAGGGCGCGTGGTGGCTGTGTGGGCTGCCGGCCGGCGAGCTAAATCTTATTTCATCCACCGGTGGGCTGGTTGAAACTCGTGAAATCTATATATTGTGGGTGTTATAACCCGAAGGTCCTGTATTGTAGGTGTTATAACCCGAAGGACTTTCAATATCAGTATTGCGTCGTGAAGAACCAGCATAGAAATTAGTTTGTTTCTGGATTTCTTTTAATTCAAACTCAGACACCATGTTGAATATTCTAGACTTCAGAACAGATTGGCTGTAACGATTTAATTTTTTTACTGTTGTTGCAATACTCGAAAAAACTTGTCAATCTCGTCATCCTTATATGTCTCTTTTTCTTTAAGTAAATATTGTAAAAGTTGAGCTGATGCTGAGGTACATTCTTGGGTCCCTTTGAATTGCTTTCTTTTAGGTATTTTCGGAAACAAAGGAGAGTTTGCTGACGTATATTTTGAAGAAGATTCTGGTCGGTTGGTGATATTAAGTTCTGGGTCATTTAATGACATGGGAGAATCATCGTGATTTGACAACAATTCGTTAACATCAAAATTTTCGTCAACTTCACTATCATCTTCCGTTTATGATGAAATTGTTTTTTTTTGTTTCAAAAAGACATCTCTTCTTCAAATTGCCATTTTTTTGATGAGGTAGCAGCCAGACCACTTTTTGTGCGTTTCTTAACAACTGCCCTTCTATAGCTTTCTCTCAAGTTGTCCATGTTTTCTTGCACTCTGATTCTGAAAAAGAAAAAAATCGAAGTGAAGAGATGTCTGTATGCTAAGGTGTGTTTATTTTTGCTTAGAAATATTAATAGAGAAAGTTTTGTTTCAGATACTTGATCACAGGAAGTTCAGCAAGGACGTTGAGTTCAAGCTTTAGATTAGGCGAATCAACAATCCGATCAATTATACAAGAAGTATGTAACGCAATCATAAACAAATTAATTGGAATTTTCATTCCAACGCCAATTGAAGAGCGGTGGAAAAGTATAGCACAACATCATAGCACCTGCTAATTGTGGATCGTTGTATTTTAATTATAAAAAGCACTTTTCTGTCGTCCTAATGGCTGTGGTTGATGATAAATATAGATTTACTAGCTGTTCCCCGCGACTCCGCCCGCGGTATCTAATTTTTTAATTATCTTTACTATAAACCTCACGGAGCCCGAGACCTTTCCAACGAATGCAAAACCGTGGAAATCGGTTTGTGCGATCTGGAGTTATAGCGTCAGGAAGGAAAACCCGACTTATTTTTATAAAGTAGATAATAGTCGATATAGGTGCTTTTGGTAGAAATAGTGACGGTGGAATATTTGCATCTTCGAAATTAGCGAAACGTCTTGAAAGTAATTCATTACATATTCCAAACGATAAACCTGAAGTAACAGAGATATACCACATGTTTTCATAAGAGATGAGGCGTTTCCTCTAATGAAAAATTTTATGAGGCCATACCCTCGTTGTCGTGGCTTATCTGAGGCACAAACTATATTCAATGAACGTGTATCACGAGCACGCAAAGTCGTGGAAGATGCATTCGGAATATTGTACCAGAAATTTGGCATTTATAACAAAAGTATTAATGTGAACCCGATACACGTTGACACATTGATACTAGCGACATGTATTTTACATGTATCATGTATCAAAATCAACATGAGATACAGCAACCAATACATCACAACGAGAATGGTTTCCTACAACCAATACTAGAAAACGGAATGAACAATGCCGAAAATGCTTTTAATATTCGAGACTTGTTTTCATCTTACTTTCAATGTCCTGAAGGTCAAGTTTCATGGCTGCATCAACATATTTAATAAAGAGGAAAAAACTAAAAGCAACTTTTATCCTTCATTTTAAAAATATATTTTGTTTTATGAAAAATAAATATCTTATAGACTACAACAAAAGTTATTATTTCAACATGTAGGTACATTAGTTTTATCAATTCTTCTCGAGTTGTAAGCGGACAGACGGACAGAGAGACAGACAGATAAGGTATTTAGAAATCAACATTTTCGGTATCATAATTTTAAGGTTATGAATCGAACATGTTTTAAAACAAATCAACCATAAAAAATACAGTCTTACCTCCCCACGTTTTTGTTATAGTATAGATTGTACGTAGATAGCTGTTATACCTGTTGCAGACAACGTTCTAGCAATAGATTTCCATGTTTGATCCCTTTTGACTGAATCAGCGTATTTTGCGTCACTGGCATCATACAGATAGGGATATCTTCGCACTTCTTCTATAAGTTTTTCTGTGTTCATAATGGATACGTTCGATACCTGCAAAAACACTCGGAAAGAGATCGAGCGTGCGGATTCCTTGGTAGATACTGACCGACTGACCGGCGACGGCCGGCGCGGCGACTGCTAGCAGTGAGCGCGCGGACACCGCACCGACCGCTCATCTACAACGTGCGGCCAGCGAGGCGTCAACTACCGAGCAGTCTGACGGCGGTAAGCTCGCTGACAGCTAACTGTCTGCTTATTTATGATGCTAATGTAAAATATATCTAAAGAGCAATATTTAAAGCCCATATTTAAATTTTATTCTTTTTGCCGGGTGGGAGCAGAGTCGTGTAATTGGGCTATGACCTTTAGGCTCTTGAGCAGCTCAAACGCAAACGCAAGCAAGTCACAACTATAGGGCCAGGCCACAACAGTGCGTTGCGGCGTCGCATCGCAAAAACAACATTGCACAGCTATGCGATGCGATGTCGCAACGCAAAAATTTCATCGGATACGACATCGTACGACAAGACGCTAACCGTCAGTTCAGTTTCTAGTGAGACATGGACCGCACTGCGCGTGTTCTACTTCTGCTTGCGTTAAGGCGTATTAAGAAAAAGAAACAGAAAAGAAAGTACTGGGTGCACCCATTACTGACAATTATGAATAAAGATGGAAACCACTTCAAAAGGAAATATGAGGCGCTAAAAGTGGACGAGGTTAAATTTTTCGATTACTTTAGGATGAGTGTAGTAAGTTTTGAAGAACTTCTTAGTTTGATAAAGCCTCATTTACAAAAGAAATACATATTTAGAAAACCCATCGAACCTCTGGAGATGCTGGGATTAACTGTAAGGTAAGAAAAAAATAAACTATTTTTACTATAATCATACTGTTTAATCATTTTCATAATTTAGTGTTATTCAAAACTCGTATTCCGATTGTGTGTCATTCGTCAAATTTGTTAGTTCCTCATCGAAATGAATTTGTTCTGGCTCATTTACATCATCATTCCTTGGCGTTTGTGGAGACGATTGCATAGGTGCCGGTGATGTTTCGCATCCGCTTTGGAAGGCACTGCGTTGAATGGATGTTTGATAGCCACTCTGCATAGGCATTTGAGCTGATTGGTAGCCACTCTGCATAGACATTTGAGCTGTTTGATAGCCAGTCTGAACAGTTGTTTGAGATGTTTGATAGTTTGCTTGGACGGATGTTTGTGAAGTTTGATAGTGGCTGGGATAGTATGATGGTTGGTGTAAATCACTTAATATCTGTAGGACACGACTTTGGAAAATTATTGTTTGATTATCATTCAATTTTTCCAATGATGGCAAAATTCCTTTAAAAAAAGATAAATGTCTACTTTCAGGTGTTTTTAAAGCAGCTATAATATTCTTCTCAAATTCGTCTTCGTCAATTTTTCTTTTACGCGATGCAGGCTGGTAACGTGGCATGACAGGTTGCTGGCTTTGTTGGGTTGAGGTGCTTGGTCTTATTTCTTCATCGTCAAGACTTGATGTTGTTTTATTTTGAGAATTCTTTTTCAGAAATAGGAGCTGGTCGTATAGATGATATTGTTTAATTTTTTTGGCCCCAGCTCCGGATTTACATTGCTCGTTTAATTTTTTTTCGTATTTTGTAAAATTATCCTTGATTCCTCTCCATTTCTTTATGACATCGTTACCTAAAAAAATATGACGAATAATGATTTATTTTGTTTTCTTTCAGGTACCTGGCGACGGGAAATACTTTTAAAGATATGCATTTCACATATTATCGTGGAAAATCTACAATAACAGGAATAATAAAATTTGTTTGTCGTATTGTATGGAACATTCTTAAAAGGTTGGAATTACCAAAAATTACAACAGAGCTGATGGAACAAATTGCTCAAGAGTATGAAAAAAAGACCAACTTTCCTAATTGTATAGGAGCGCTAGATGGAAAACACATTCGTATATTGAGCCCGGATCACAGTGGATCCCTATTTTTCAATTATAAAAATTATAATTCCATTGTTCTATTAGCACTTGTTGATACGAATTACAAATTTATATATGTCGATATAGGTGCATATGGTAAGGAATGTGACTCCACTGTTTTTCAGAACTCAAATCTATACGACTTATTAAAAAAAGGTCAATTATCTATACCTCCGCCAAAACCGTTACCTGGCTTTCAAAAAGAAATTCCTTTTGTCTTCGTGGCGGATGAAGGATTACCACTGACAAATAATATAATGCGCCCATATTCTGGGAAGTTTTTATCGATAGAAAAACGAGTTTTTAATTATCGTTTGAGCCGAGCCAGACGATATGTTGAGAGCGCTTTTGGCATACTCGCAAATAAATGGCGCATATTTCATCGACCCATTAATGTTTCTTACGATTTCACAATAGACATTATAAAAGCATGCTGTGTATTACACAACTTTGTATTGAATCGAGATGGCGCACAAACGTTTGAAGAAATGATTATTGACGATTCTTTGCAAATTTTACACGAAACAACACATGAAAGTAGAACAGGAGCTAACATAATCAGAAACGAATTTTGTAATTATTTTAATAGTAACATTGGAGGTCTTAGTTGGCAGTTAACAAAAATATAAATGTTTATAAGTACTTACCGAGTTTTGTTTTTTCAACACTATTTAACTCCTCAAAATTTGAATATAAACTTGTACACACTTCCCTCCATGCTTCTGTTTTTAAAAATTTGTCTTTGAATTGTGATATAGTTTTGTCCCAAAGGACGGGACGTTCGTAAATTAAAGATATCAGGTGGTCGACATCGTACTGCGCCATATCGCTTAAAAAACACGTGCAGGTCGTTCAAAGTATGGACACCGACTAAACGGCAAAGCGTTGTCGCATCGCAGATTTGTACGTTGCGGCAGCGCATCGGAAATTTCCACGATGCGTTGTGCGGCGTCGTTGATTTTTGCGATGCGACGCCGCAACGCACTGTTGTGGCCTGGCCCTTAGGCGTTTAACTGCTTTTTAGTCTAGTACTGTCGTTTAGCTGCTCTCTAGCGATTGATATTTAGCTAATACTAATTTCAATACATAACTTAAAAGCCGCTATTGGCGTATAACTGCTTTCTAGTGCAATTTTTCTTTATAACTGCTCTATAGTTAAGGTACGATGTTCCGATGGTTATTTGTATGACACAATACATGAATTTTAATATAATTACGTCACGGGAATTAACGCGAACTCATGCATTTACCTTTTAAGGCTTGACGTTTCGGCCGGGTTACACTGGCCGTGGTCGCAAGCAGACTGCTTGCGACCACGGCCAGTGTCGGGAATTAACGTGAACGTTCACGTTCGCGTTAATTCCCGTGACGTAATTATATTAAAATCCTGCAAAGCGATAGTTTTAAAGTTAACAATACATGAAGGTAGTTAAAAACGCTTAGCTGCTTTTTAGTCAAGCATGAATAGATAACGTACTTTTAGTTAAGTAAATTTAGAAAAAATTATACATCAATTTGCCGTTAAAGTATGTTAACATCTTTTTAGAGAAGTATTGTGGCTTAGCCGCTTTTTAATTATGGAAGTAATGAAATTTATGTGGTTTAACTGCTCAGTAATTTTTTGTATCTCTAAAACTATTAATCATAGAAAAATGATTCTTAGACCAAAAGATAGAGCATCGAAAGTTGGGGGAAGCCCGGGCAAGACGCATATGTTAAGGGATAAGTGCAGTCTTCATGCGCCCAACTTTGGCACTGATTACACTGGATCCAATCTTCTGCCGGTGGTTTAGTGTATATTTTGTCAGCACATACTAAACAGTAAAAATCTTGATTCGGTTTTTTTGAGTGATTGTTTGATTGAGGTTCTTTTAGTTTTGCTGGGGCCAGCTAATTTAGAAATCTTGTTCTTTTTTCTATTTGCCTTCTCAAATTTTGTCACGTGTGCATATTATGACGTTTACAACTTTTTGAATCGTTATATCTCAAAAACGGTGGCTCATAGGAAAAATATATTTAGACATTTTTTATAGATAATTATCTAATCTTCAATTTTTGTCGAGCTAATTTTATGATAAAACGTACCATTTTGCTGAAAATTGCGAAAAACCCGTTTTTGTGACCTTTGACCCCGAGTAAATAATTTTGCACGTGCCGGATCGATGAGGACTTTTCACATTTCCTTTATAATAGTGTATTGAACAATCCTACCAATACTCAGCCAAGTGGGAATTAATGTAACCTCACCCCTATTTTTTAGTCTAATTTGACCGGACTATAGGGCCAGATTCCCGGTTTTTTAAACTCATTTACTGCATTCTGTACCGAAGCACTTTTGGTGTACGCTCCCCCAAATAACTTTGCCATTATACTGGTTTACAATTCGGCCTGGGTGCATTTTTAGAAAGGTGTTCAACTCTTATGCATATAACACTGACTTGCCTTTTGCCTTTGATTGTCAAAACCTTTGGTGGCTTAGATGTACCGCTTTTTATTCCAGTCTCGTCCATATTATATATAGTTGTTGCATCGAAATTATATTTTTCTATGAGGCTCCAATAATTGGTATAAAATAACTCCACTTGTGGCCTATTAAAGCCTCTCGCTCTTGCCAAAGATTGTTGGCTCTGGCGCTCTTAGTACAATCTCTGGGTGTCGACGCTTGAAACCAGAAAACCATTCGTCTCCAGCTTTGCCATTTGTAAATGGATGCGAAATGTGATTTTTTGTTGTATAATCATATTATACTAGTTCTAAAAAATCTGAACGAGTGAGCCCAGAAAATTAACTATCTAATTTTTTAAGATACAGACACAGATCTTCTTCTTGCTCTCGAGTAAAAACAGAGGTGAACCTACCCAACTTCTTCGTCATAATTCCGGACTTCACATGTCTCTGCAAAGTTGTAAATGGAATTCCAAACTTTTTTGCGGTTGAATTTATAGATTGGCCATCATCTTTTACAGCTTTTACTGCTCTTTCTAGTATATCTTCTGACCATGCTGCTCGATTACTTTTGCGTTTATAATTAAATACCATCTAAAAAAAAATAGTCGTTATTTATGACGACGTATTCTTCGCCACTTATCTCTTTCGTAACCTCATAAAATATATTTAATATGGGAATTCTAATTAATGGATAATTAATGGATTTTTCAATAATGATCCAGTCGTCTTGAGAAAGCGACAGATCATTCCGCATAAGCGCCAGTGTAGCAATAACAGCATTTTTAATTTTGTTTATCCTGTACAGCATGTCATAAGTTGAATTCCACCTAGTTACTATATCTTGTTTTAATTTTAGTGGCTCAAGCTGTATTTGCGGCTGTATTTCCTTCAGTTTCTTTGCTCCAGGTGGACTTCGGTGAAAATATTCAACTATGTTTTTTACTTTCCGTACTGTTTCGCCTATTTTTATAATACTCGCTTGCACAACTAAATTTAACGAGTGCGCGAAGCATCTTATTGAGCGTCAACCACCAAGTTGCACTGCGCCGACAATATTCGCAGCATTATCGCTGACCACCGCACCTATTCTTCGGTCAATACCCCACTCAATAAACTTTTCTTGTAGAAAGTCTTTTAAATTTATGCTCGTGTGCCTTTCTTCAAAGTTTAAGCAACCAATCATGACAGAACATATTTTGTCTATTTCATTATCTATAAAATGGGCCGTGATAGCTATATAACCGTCATTAACAATTGAGGTCCAACCATCTGTTGTTACACAGACCGCTGTTGTCTTAGTAATTTTAAATTTGGCAGACTCAAGGACTTCATTATAAAGCTTTGGCAGTAAGCTTTCAGACAATGTTTTGCGTGTTGGCAATGTGTAACCAGGATTTAACATTTCTACGAACATCCGGAATTCTTTTTCTTCTACTAGACGTATGGCATGATATCCCTTTGCGATCATCCTCACGAGTTGATCATCTAGCTGCTGCAATTTATGTACAGGTAATGGTTTTTAATAACTATGTAATTCTTAATGGATGGTGGTATGTTCTGCCTGTTAGTACTGGCAGTTCCACTGGTGGTAGTAACGGTGGTAGTGACGGCGGAAGTTGGTGGAATATAAGTTTCACAACATGTGACTTCCTGAACAGTCGGATTTCTGGATGTTGCAGGAATATCTTCTAAGCTAAGATTTTCAATGTTAATGGAATTATCTGATTGGGACAGTGATTTTGAAGATGAATCCCATAAAAACTACAAGACCCGCATAAACCATATGAACGAACTAAATAGAAGCGAATTCACGTATAGATTTCGCTTAAACAAAACTGCTGTTAGTAATTTATTAACAGAAATATATCCTTTGTTAAAAGTAACCTCAGAAAGGTAAGAACCAACTTGAATGAGAAATATATTACATTCATTTAATGTTAATTAATCATTGTAATGTACCTATATCTCATTTTTAAAGCTTTTTTTCATTTTTCAGAAATCATGGGATATCTCCTTTGCATCAGCTACTTTTAACCCTAAGATTTTATGCATTAGGCACAATGTTAGTGTCTGTTGCAGACTTTGTAGGAGTCTCAAAATCATCAGCGGGGCGTATTATAGCCAATGTCTCATCTGCAATAGCAAGGTTAAAATTATATACATATACATCGCAATACCCAGGAAGATTTTTACAATATTAGCCAATTTCCAAGAGTTCTGGGTGCAATTGATGGCACACATATTCTAATACAATCACCAAGTAAGTACATGGTATTTAAAAAAATAACTTTTAATATTAATTCTCTACATTGTGTGATTGTTTAATTATAGATTCTAATATTGGAGAAGAATTTAGAAATAGGAAAGGATATTTCTCTATGAATGTGCAAGCTGTGTGCGATGCACATTAAAGATTTATGAATGTTGTTGCCCGTTGGCCTTGATCAACTCATGATGTAACAATCTTTAACAATTCAACACTGAGAGGTACCTAACAAAATGTTTAGTTGCTTCATACTACTTACCTATTTTGAACAATAACACAAAAATTTTAAAAACCTCTACACTTGGAAGTGCTTTTACAAACATATTTTTAATTGATTTTTCAGCGGAATGTGAAACTGGTTTAAATGGAAATCGCTGGTTGATTGGAGATAGTGCCTATCCATGCAAACCTTATTTATTAACTCCTTTATTAAACCCAGCTTCACGCAGTCAGAAAATGTACAATGAAGCCCATATAAGAACACGAAATACTATTATAATAATAATAATAATAATAAATCTTTATTTAAAGTAACAAGACCTTTTAAAATATTATTGTAGTGCAGTCAGTCTTTAGTCACTTTATTCCATTATAATGAGACATCACATTGTTAGACTTATCTATAATCTACCCTTCTTGCAGGTGTTTTGGAGTATGGAAACGGAGATTTCCAGTTATTTCATTAAAAATACGGCTATCATTATCAACTACACAGTCAATAATAATATCAACAGCTATTCTACATAACATTTGTAGACAGATGAGAATTGAAGAAGTAATGCCAGAAGTAGAAATATGTACCTAATTATGATGTAGTCCCAATGATGTTACATGAACCTAGTGACAGTAATATTGATGAGCGACAAGACTTGATAAACAATTACTTTGGAGGGTAGGTTATTTGTGATCCTAATACATATTATACATAAATGATTAATGTTATATTTTATTTGTTTCAGATTTGATTTGAGTGAATAACTTTGAATTAATTGTAAGTGGGCATTCAATAAAGAAAAAGAAAACTTTATTTTAATACTTACACACATCAAAAGTGTCTAGGGATCAACATATATTTTTGCAATAACTTTTCTCCTGATTGATATTAATTAAAATTTTCTTTAAGGATTCATCGAATAAAGTGTTTTCGTTTGTCACAGTAACGATAAACCAAGTCACTTTTGCATTAATAAAGAAATTTGCCATTTTCCTAATAAAGGGATTTTTGACATTTGAACCACTAACACAAAAGTTCGAAAAAAAGACTGAAATAACAGTTTTCTTTAAAATTTTATTGGGTAACTTAAACAATTAATAATCCGTGTTTCTACCGCGAACACTAACAACACAAGAACATCGGTTTGGCATACTCAAAATGAGTTCATCCAAATCACGCTGTGGAATGGCCGCCCATGTTCGTTGCAACAACAAAAAAAGGTCTTCTTGCGACTGGATACCCTCCATATTCGGCAGAGCTCTTCTCTGTAGCATATCCCATGCATGCTCAATCGGGTTCAAGTCTGGCGACTGAGCAGGCCAGGGCAGGACATTGATGTTAGCTGCGGCGAGAGTCTGTCTTACAACTCTTGCGGTGTGCGGTCGTGCATTATCATGCATTAACTGAAATAAGGGACCGATTTGCACTTGTAGAGGAACGATGACGTCTGATACAATCGTCTCAGCATAAATTTGAGCGTTGAGGTTGCTTCTGATCCAAATCAACTCAGTTCTTCCGCCGATCCAAATACCCGCCCATACCATGATGGTTCCACCACTATAAGGATGGACTTCCTGGCAGGATTTTAATCGCTGTTGGCGTCCAGGGGTTCTCCAGTGTCGTATACGTCTTGTATCCGGTCTCATACCAAAACGAGACTCATCAGAAAAGCACACGAAACGCCATTGTTCTTCTGCCCAATTTCTGTGTTCAAGAGCCCATTGATATCGAATCCTACGATTGTGCATTGCTATAGGTGGTACCCGTAGCGGTCTTCGGGAATGAAGGTTCACTTCATGCAAGCGGTTTCTGACTGTTTGGTCGCTAATTAAGTTCCCTGAAGAGTGATGAAGCCTCACGGCTAACATCATGGCGGTTATTGTTGGAGCTCTTCGAGTTAAGATTTGAATGTATCGGTCTTGTCTCCGTGTGGTGCAGCGATACCGTCCTCCATGGCGCTCAGCCACGGTACCAGTGCTTCGGTAACGTGTCCAAAGTCGACTGATAACACTCTGACTTGTATTCAGAGCTAAAGCCACAGTACGTTGCCGGGAACCAGCTTCTATCATTCCCACGGCTTGAGCATTTCTTCCCTGCTTAAATTACGTCGCCGCTCCATAATAACGTTGGTTTTAATCAGTAGTAGGGAAACAGTAGCACTAATAATGTCTTCAATGCGTTGTATGTTTTTATAGGGAAAATATTGACAGCTGATTTTCATCTTTTACTCGAATTTGATTCACAGTTCCTGATTCGAATTATGAAATGCACCAAAAAGGATCCATATAAATTTATAAAATCATAAATTTATTACAAAGCCACATCTCAATCTCAAGAAATCCGCATAAAAATGCTTGATCCCTACACACTTTTGATGTGTGTATTTATTTTTCTCTGTCTAATTTTAACTTTTTATTTGTTTATTCCATGTTTTCTAATTCTATCTCTAATTACTTCCTTTTAATAATGTAATAATCAGCAATAGTTTGATTCCGTACAGCTCGAGTCCTTATGTCTTCATCCAGTTGTTTGCCTATGTTTTTGTATCTGAAAATAATTATAAGTATTATTTAAAAAAACTGGTTTTATTGCAATTATGTAAATTAGTTTTTCTAGACCACCCCAATTTTACTTAAAACTGTTTAGATTACACATACATAAAAATGTAAATTACCCAAATGGACAATTCAATTCAATCATTTAATCAAATATGGTAGGTACATAAGGTCTTGTATAAAATATTAGTAACACACATTTGGCCAATACATAGCATGCAATAGTACAAGTTTTTTTACATAGAACACTAATTATTAAAATAACTACATTGTGTCAATTTATTAATCTACGAGTAGAGTAATCGATGGCTGATTGGGGTTTGATGATTGGGGGACTCTGCAAACCATATCTCCTAACACCCTTACAGAACCCACAAATAGAAAGTGAAGAACGGTAGGTACAATTCTGCTCATATTAGAACTAGAAATACTATAGAAAGGTGTTTTGGGGTTTGGAAAAGAAGATTTCCTGTCCTCTCTTTGAAAATACAGCTTTCCCTAGGAACAACCCAATCAGTAGTATTTGCCACGGCTGTACTGCATAACATCTGCAGACAAAGGAATTTACAGGATGTTGAGCCTGAGGTAGATATACCTAACCACAATATATCATTTGAGGTGCAAAACATCCCTATCTCTCAGGTGCGACAAGATTTAATTAGTAATTATTTTAGTGAGTAGGTTAATATTAAGCAATTTTGTCTAATTTTATCATTAATAAACACTTGTGATATTAAAACCCAAAGATTTTTTTTTTCTGAGAATATTATGCATACCTATTACAAATATTTTAATTGTGATATTAGAATATAAATTACTTCTTCCATTGACTCAACAACCCAACTTTATTATTTCTATATTACTTAGTTCTGATATTTATGGATGGGTGATGAGATAATTATTAAAACAAACATAAATTGATAAAATTTTACTTATTAACACGTTCACTACGGCAAAGAATTTTAGTGACTTTACCTGGGTACGACATGGGGTCTTTTAGATCCGACGTATAACTGTACTCTGGTGCGTTAACGGGTCTAAAAGATCCGTTGGGTATACTCTTCTTTAATTGTGATTATCTACGTAGTTGTAGACATTCATGCAAATATATTTCTATCAACATATTCTTACAAAGACAACCTAACCAATCTTCAAAACGCAGGAAGATTCACTTAACAGTTTGATTGCAAAACAAAAAACAATCTGTCGGATCTTTTAGACCCGATATCCGCACTGAATGTAAACATTGTCGATATTTTTTTAGTGACGGGGTAGAAATAAAATATCGATATCTATAGTTATTAAATTCAATAGGCTAACTAAGACTAATAGATACATAACATTTTGAAATACTTTTAACATTATTTATGACAACTTGTTGAATTTATGTGATGCATTATAACATTCACGACAAAGTGTTTTATTACACGATTCACACATTTCATTTTTGTCACACATAAATAACATTTTCCGCGACCGCTTCATGATCGATAATTCACCTTATCTCGTACTTGTAAATCACTGTAATTAAAAAATAAAATAAAATGTATTTATTTCAGACCTATACAAATCCATAAATTGGTTAGTAATTAACATCCACCAACATACTTGGACGTCACTGGCTCAACTAGACTTTCATCCAGTACGGCTATCGGGTCACCGGGCATCGGGTCCTTAAGACCCGGTAGCCGTACTAGATGAAAACAGTTTCTCTCTGGTCGTCATGGGGTCGAAAAGATCCGATGAGTTTTTATTACGTAAACCGCCTATATTCGAATAAAAATGAATAAAACACTAACTGTCCCTTTTCTACTCCTGTAAAATTCTGAGATATCTGTCCCGCAGCAACGGTAAGAACAGCAATTTCTCCCCCGCACCGGAGGAAAGTTCTTCATCGGATATATTCGACCCGATGCCGTAGTGAACGTGTTAATTAAACATAATAATAATAGTAAATAATCTAAAAAAAAACAGTCATACTTTTTGATACTTATCATTACGAACTTGTATTTATATCTTTGTTTTTTTGCATTTTTAACATTTCTATCTCTAACTTAATTTTTTCATTTAAATTTTCCATCATATTTTTCTTACTTATATAATAATCAGCTATAGCATTATTCCTATTCATCCGAGCTTGAATGTCCTCATTGGCCAATTTTTGCACCTTTTGTTTACCTGAAAACAATTTTATTATAGAACATAAACATAAATAAATAATCAGTGACTATCACCATATGCGACACACAGAATCCTTAATAGTAAACCTTGTGTGGCAGGTAATATAGGCACATAATATGGTCAATATAAGAAAGATATCACAATCACCTAAGACCTGACAACTATGAATTATTTATATATAAATAATATAACACAAACATGCTTTATATAAATAAGTATATATACCTAATCATTATCTTACCAATCTATCTATATATATAAAACTCTTCCGTTACTGACTGACTGACAGACAACGCACAGCCGAAACTACTGATCGTAAAGAGCTTAAATTTTGCATGTGTGTTTGTTGGGAGGAGTAGGCTACCACTAAGAGAGGATTTTTGGAAATTCCCTCCCAAAGGGGAGAAAAGGGTTGTAAATTGAAAATGTTTATTTTTCAATGGATTCCACGCGGACGAAGTCGCGAGCTAAAGCTAGTCACAAATATATTGAAAGCTCAAGAGACCTTTGTTTAAATTAGTGGATTGAGGCCCTGCCCTACCTTAGATGGTAACAACACTTTTACATACCTGTGCTTTTGTTAGAAGAAAAGAAGAATTTTTTATTTTTGGGTGTCTTCATATGATCCAATTTTGGAGAAAATACTGGATCTCTGTGTACTCCCGCACCATCACTGCTTTCCATCACCACACCATCACCGCTTTTCATCACCAGAGTCATAAAATGGCACTACGGTGTCCTCATTGAAACTACTCAATACCACCACCTCTTCCGCATCACCACCAAAGGGTACCGTGTAACCCTCACAGGTTGCCCCTAACATCCCTGCCACTTTATCTAGCGTCTCGTCAGGTGGAATGTAGTCTGGTTTCCCACCTCCAGTCTATAACAAAATGTAATTAGTATAACTTATGCTATTATAAATTTATAATAATTTATACTATTATAAATACCTAGGTCATAAGGGTACCTATTTATGTATTAGTATAAATTATGACACAGTATTCAGATACCTTTAAGTTGTTCATTCTAACTCTAGTGTTCCTTTTACGGGCTGCTTTTTTAAGTTTTCCCATTTTAACTTAAGTTGATCGGGTTTTCGAGGACAACTAGTTATGGCGGAATTAAAATGACTTGTTATCTTTAGCCAGGCTGCTTCTTTCAACTGATTATTTGAGGCGTTTGTGACTTTACTAGTCACTACTGAATTGGCTTCCACCAAATTGATCAGTTGCATGACCTCTTCTTTAGTTAAAGGCTGACCCTTTATCTGAAACAAACATCAACATTATGAGAGAGAGCTACCATACAAGAACGAAACTTAACTTTGTCCGTCTTATTACAAAACGAAACCTAACTTTAGTTCTAGCCTAAACTATTGAGCCAGTACTTGTATTTCGAACTTTATTTCGATTTAGGCAAAGTTCTTATTGTTCTTAATACTAAAATGACAACTAAGCACCGAACTATGCTGTCATTTTTGTATAGAGAACTGCATTTCTCTATCGGTTGGGTTCTTACTTCTTAATTAAATAACTGGGTCAGTGGTTTAAACCTGATCGAAAGAAAAACCTTGTTTTGTAATAAGGGGGCTAGTGACTAAATTCAAATCATCCTAAATTATGAGGTTAAATTTAGGTAATTTATTTATTTATTTATTTGGGATGCCAACAGTTATTACATTGCGTTTAGGAAGAACATACATGCAAAAAAGTTACAGTCTAAATGCATAACCAATTACAGGCAAACACCACATGACTTTAAAAGTACATAAATGTATATACATTCAATAAAAATAACATGCACAAAATGCGACAATATAGAAATGTTACAGAATGTGTTTATTTGGCGAAAAGTTCATGTAAAATTTTACGAAATCTGTGAATGGATATACTGTGTACGTCTATGGATCCACTGCATTCATTATATAGCTTATAAATACGTGATAAGGGAGAATTTTGGCCAAACGCAGTTTTTCTTGCAGGGGCACATAGCGGTTTAATAGCATATCGAGGATTCCGACTTGGTACTCTAAAACGTAATCTGCTAAGAATTTCAGAGCAGTTTAGCTTGTTGGTAAAGTGGTAGGTAAGTACTTACACCATTCATTTTCCGACGGGATTATAATTCTGAACCAGTGCTTTTTATAATTATACAACAAATACTTGTACGCAAAACGGAGGCAACACGAACGAAATAAAACAAAGAAACAAAATGAACTGCAAGCCAACGACAAAATATTTTATATTGTGAGCTGACTGCCGCTGACGTTTAACCACAATAACGTTCCGTTCCACATTTTCCTTACTAACATCGGCAATTTGAATAATTTATCTAAAATATTGATTGCGATTATGTTAATGTTGTTATGTTACATTTTTTATAAGGTACCTACTGTTTATTGCGCTTCGAATATTAAAAAAACCGTCACAGATATGAAAACAAACATACAAGCATGAAAGAATTCTGCATAGTACGGAATGTATGAGAGGTTTGGGCCGGGCCTACCTACTCCCAACTGTAGATAGATGCAAGCTACTTTCGTTATTGGGACGACAACAAAAGATACATAGAATCTTACCAGCTATCGGAGACAGCTGTCTACCTATAACTGTAGTTTGAATATTGGGAACGGCCGTTAGTGTATGTATTTATATTTATTTGGCGGTAACAACAGGCGTCAGGCTGGCCACATGAAAAATATAAACACAAATTCCTATGTACCTTGAGTATAAAAATGGGCCTAGCGGCGAAGGCATACGGTTCAAAATCCTTAGACATAATCCCATCTCGCTCGCTCGTTCATTCTACCTATTGCTGTAGCACCGAAATGCTAGCATCAAACCGTCGTCGCCGTCGTGTTGCAGCGTCGATCGGTCTGTCTCGCTCGGTTCCGTTCGGGTAATATGCAACATTGCACGTGAAAGAAACATGTCCGGCTCGGTGATACTGTGATGTTTGTTTCCTTCGCGTAATGTGTGATGTTGCATCACATCGTAGAGTGATATTACCCGAGTAATATTACTTGCATTACTTACACATGTCTAATACATAGGCAACTAATGACTAATTCAAAAAGATTGTGTACAAACCTTCACCAAAATCGTAACAAAACTACGAAAACTCTTTTTTTTTTGTCTTTCACAATAAATGCACTCGCGGATTGTTTTGGTTGAACTGTCAGGGCGTTGCCGGTTGCAAGTGTCATGACTTGAGAAACTGTTGGCGCCATCTATTACCAATTTTTGGAAAAATCAGTTATTCTTCTTGCCCGCACTATGCTTCTTGCCCGGGCTTCCCTATAAGACTACATTAAAAAGTGAAAAACGACCAACTGTGGCTTAGCTGCCTTTTAGTTAGAGGACTGCAGTGTAGCGCAAATTACGCGCTCTGTGACCTTAGTCGTATTTTGTAAGTATTGTGAAATTTCTAATACCGTTTTTTTAGACATCACTACGTGTCAGGTGCAGCTTTCAATGATCGAGTTACATTCTGAAGTACATAGTAGCATAGTGTCCTCTTTCTCTTGTACAAAATAATTGTCCACTTGAATAATAATTTCACGTGCACGGCTATTAATTATTTTCTTACTCATTCTAACAAAACTATGACAATATAAACTAGAATAACATAATAATATATTTTAATTAGACATTGAAATTGATGCAATTTATTAAGTGAAAAAAAAAGGACATACGTACATACCATTCAAATCTATACATTTAGCATTTTTTGAACACGTCTTAAAATTATTTCCGGCAGAATACAGTTTTTAAAATAGTCTGACAATTTTGGTATCATATTGTTGATAAATTCACTATCTCGATTAACTTCTCTTACAGTCAAAGGTTTAGTGACTGAAATAAAACATATGAAGTAGCACTTATCCATTTTGCTGACACGCATTTGAACCTGGAATAGAATTTAATTATAGTAAGAGAAAACCAGATACTAAAATTATTTAAAATATGGACATGCAATAGAATTTTCAATTTCCTTGATAGTAATAATCATGCTTTTTATTCATCACTTAAACATTACTATCCAGTTTTAAAGCAAAGTTCTTCTTTTCTAGGGCAGCTGCCTCTAGGCTCCGATTTTTCCTGGCCAATGATTGAAAGCACTTGATCTCAACAACAGCTCTCTCATTTTCAATTATACCTGTAACAAATTGCCGTTAGATATAAAACACTGAGGCTTCCGGCGACTGGGACCGCAATTAACTCGGACCGCGGTCCCAGTCGCCGGATTGATTAAATATTATTTTTTTCTTCCGCCACTCGTAATAGAATTCAAATATCTATTGTTCAAGCCAATAACAGTACAGTCAAATGAAAAAGTGTTAGTAGTATGTAAATGTTAAGTTATTTTTAAAGAACGTAACTCTTTTATAGAAAAAATCATCCTTTTATGTTGTCATATAAAAATTAAGTACCTGGATCACCGAGCTTTGCTCGTTTTTTTTTGGTAGTGTGTTTTTTGAAATTTTAAATACGAATTAGGTACATACTGATGAAATGAGAAAGTATGAATAATATTTTTCGATCTAACCGACGTAATAATAAAAATATGAACTGGTTATTTAATTAAAAAATACGAGTGCATTTAGTTTAATATTTTATTAGAAACAAATAGTTATTTTTTACAGCTTATCAATCACAAATAACATTAAAATTAAAAAAATATATTATTACTCGCCAACATGTCAGGAAGAGTAATTTTTTTAAGTTGGTTACTGTTATCACGGATAGAACGTAATTTTCTGAAAATGAATCGTAGATTATTCGAAGTCCTGTAATAGTTCTGTGTAAGTCCTTTGAATATTGAGGCCAGTTATCAATAACAGCACTCAACTCTTTCCATGGGAAAATTCTTCACTACCAATCGTATGGATTGTTTTAGGGACTCTAAATTATCATGGCGTTTAGAGCAAGCCGTACCGTAACTGACCGTAAATCATAATCCAGAGGATTAAGATCGGGTCTAGACGACGTCAGTCTTCAACTCTGATGAAGTCCGAAACGTTCGTTTCCAACCAAGGCTGCGTAGACCGAGCTTTATGACCCGGCGCCGAGTCTAAGTGGAGTCCGGCGTCGAGTGCTAGAAAGACCATTCTTGGTTATTGAACATGGTGTTGTTAAGGGGCTTCACTACCTTCTCAAGAATGGTATCTTGATACCCTTGTGCCGATGTTTTGATACCTTTTTCACAAAAGTATGGCTCAGTCACCCCTTCACAGCTAATAGCCCACCAAACCATCACTAAAGTTGCATAATGCCCACGTTGCACTTTGTCAACAAATTGGGAAATTTTCTTAGAGCTGTGAGCATAAATACGGCCATTTTGTTTGTTAAAAAGTTGTTTAATTGCAAAAAAATCTCATCCGTAAACAATTTTTTTCTGTGACCTCCTTTTGAGTACCGCTTCAGTAGTTGTTTCGATTTTACCACCCTATTCTTTTTTAAACTATCAGTAAAGAAATGACCAGTACTTCTCTTGTAGGCTGCAAGTCTTAAGTCACCTTTTAAAATACGCGACATGGTTCTAGGTGACAGGCTTCTTTCCCTTACTGCTTTGACCACCTTTCTCGTACGAATACTACGTGGACGGTCTGATATTTTTCTGTCACAAACAAAGGAGGTCTCATTGTACCTATTAATAGCCCGGAACACAAACATTTTAATAATACCAAGCGTATCGAAAGTTTTAAAAATTGCATTTGGCTCCATACCTACTTACTTTGTGTAATGCAATCACAGCGATTCGGTCCTCTTTATTACCCCACTCTATTTTAATATCGCCAAATATTGTAGAATGTATTGGCGCCAAAATGAGAAAATACAATGAACAATCATGAATATAAAAATGACAGATTCCAAATTCAAATATAATATTTTGTTTATTTTGTTGTAACAGTATTGATGGCCGTATAAACAAGAATTGCACGTTTAAAGATTTAAGATTACTGAAAACACGGATAAAACGACATTTTCTGAAAATGAATCCTAGCTAGATCGATTTAACGCCCCCGAAACTCCCTGCATACAAAATTTTATGAAAATCGTTGGAGCCGTTTCCGAGATTCAGATTATATATATACAAGAATTGCTCGTTTAAAGATATAAGATACAATTTAACCCGGTTTAGAAAGTTTAACAAATTACAGTTCTTGTTATTTTAAATTTACTATCGCTAATCAACCAAATAAAAACATTAATTAACAATAAGTATCAATCACCAAAACTGCCTTAACATCGATGTAAAATAAAATACTCATAGGTAAATCATATTAGAAAATCTAAGAACTAAAGAATAAGCACAGTAAAAAATCACAATCCGTTAAAACTCGCTGTTATAATGAAATAAAACCAGTCTTAATTTTTAAAATTTTTGATAATCACTTATTTTATTTAAAACATAATAGAAATATGAGACAAACAATCAATATATGAAATGTAAATATTACATCTACAATGATAATCTATCGTTCATCGTAGTCTCTCCAAACAATAGCTAATACTTATTTTACTATCTGTTGACGACCACCGCGCCCTCTGTAAACCACGGCAGCAACAACTAACGCGGGTCGCGGGACGGCCGGGGGGGGGACACAGTCATTGCGAGACTAGCAACGCGCGGTTCGTTCTGCTTGATTTTTGTGACGCGACAACGGCAACACCAAAAACCATTGTAAAACCTACTTAGTCAATATACGTAATTACGAGTACATATCTGGGTACTAATCTTTTCAAAACCACAACGCCGACGACCTGAAACCAAATTCCCAAACATAAATTGGTCCTTCGAGCGGATATCATCGGAATCAGCACCCGGAGTAACGGCCAGGTCAACATCTTCTGGAGCAACGGTCAGGCAATCCATCCATTTTACTACCCAAACCCGGAACTCAGTTCAATTGTGCTAATATCGTTATTTTTTCGCTAAATTCCAGTGTACAGTGTATAATTGTGCGCCTACCTACATCGGACTCAAACGCACATCGCATAACGGCTAACTGTAAGTACTTGATTCTTTTCTCTTGCAAACCACCAATATGAACAGCAAAAAAAGGCATTCAATAGTCGAAATAGAAAATAATGATGAAATTATTCGCGATTTGGTTAAAAAAAGAGGTACCGTTAAACGAAAATTAACTTTGTTCTCAAAACACATTCAGTCATTGGATGAATCGCAATTAACGGCTGCTCAGAAAGCGGAATTAGAAGAGCGTTATCAATCTTTTAAATTATTAATCGATCAATTTTCTATTTTACAAGATGAATTAGATTCCTATGTGTCAGATAGCGATCTGGATTCGGAAATGCTAGAGAGAGAAACGTTTCAAAATCAGTTTTATGCTATTGTAGGTAGGGCTAAATGTATTCTTAAGGATAATTCCAATAAAAACTCTGGGGTTCAAAGTCGAACTTCAAACTTTATGAAGTTACCCACAATATCATTACCCAAATTCGACGGTTCTTATGACCAGTGGCTCGAGTTTCGCGACACGTACGTATCTATGATACACAATAGTGACGGTCTAGATAATGTTCAGAAGTTCCACTACTTACGCTCAGTGCTTACAGGTGATGCATTACAAGTAGTAAAGGCACTCGAGTTTTCATCTGATAATTATTTAGTTGCGTGGAGTCTCTTGGAAAATAGATATAATAATGATAATTTGCTAGTTAGTAATCACGTCAAAGCTTTATTCAATGCGCAGTCGATGAATAAAGAATCAGCTGCTCAAATTCGTAGGTTAATAGATACAGTTTTAAGAAACATTCGTGCGTTAAAAACGTTAGAAGAACCTACAGATACGTGGGATACATTAATTATTTATATAATAACTTCGAAGTTAGATTCTTCAACCGACCGCGAGTGGGAAAGCCACAAAAGTACCCTACCGAAAGTAGGAAAATTAAAACTGTCTGAATTGATGAAGTTCCTCACGGATCGTGCTGATTTTTTAGAATCGATTAGGCCTCAAAGCAAACTATCGTCGGACTCACACACAAAGAAACAGTCGGTCACAAAATCACACAGTCATGTTATAACACGCAAAGATAACAATAGTAAAAAATCATCTCAATCACCACGTTACAAATGCGCTCAGTGCGGTTCCAACCACCCAGTGTACTCTTGTGAAGATTTCCTAAATCTATCTCTTAAAGATAAAATAAACTTCATTGAGAACAAAAAGCTATGTCGTAATTGCTTACGATCAGATCACGCTCTAAATGATTGTTGGTATGGACCGTGCAGGCTGTGCAACAAAAAACATAATACCTTGATTCACACGGATAGTACAGAAGACGCTCGTACATTATCAGCTGTTGCTCAAATCACGCAAACAGTGCCACATAGTGATTTAAGTGATACGAGTGCTTCACACATGCAAACGCCGCTAACTACATCTTGCAAGTCTCACACAATTAGCAGGGAAGATAATAATAACACGGCGCATTATATTCCAAATACAGTATTATTATCGACCGCGCTAGTGGAAATAGCGGACGCACAAAACAATTATCACACAACGAGAGCTCTCCTCGATAACGGGAGCCAACATTGCTTCATATCTGAATCGCTTTGTAAAAAACTTAACCTACCATTAATACAGTCCACTGTTAAAGTTATAGGTGTAGGTAAGACTATCTCTCAATCCACACAATCATGCTGTATTCAAATGCGATCCAAAACAAACACGTATATCACGCGTTTTAACTGTTTGGTTTTACATCGTATAACAGCGCAATTACCCTCACTTAGAAATAAACACAATATTTGTATACCAGATCATGTTCAACTTGCCGATCCCGAATTCTATCTGTCTAACGACTTTGATTTATTGATAGGAGCTGATAGGTTCTGGGACCTGTTAAGTGATGGTCTCATACGGTTACCGAACGGTCCATACCTGCAAAACACACAACTGGGTTGGATTATATCGGGTATTGTTCATGAAAAGGTTTCACGCGTTAACCTAACTCATTGTAATTACACGCAAACATTAGATTCACAGCTCAAACGATTTTGGGAACTGGAAGAAATACCTCCAACAAATAATATTTTTACTAAGGATGAAAGTGCATGCGAAAATTTATTTAGAGATACGACTATACGCAGCGATAAGGGCCGTTTCTCTGTGCGCATTCCGCTCTGTCAATCAGCTGATGTTTTACACGACACATTTTCTATGGCTAAAAACAGGTTTCTTACACTCGAACGTAAACTGATAAGGAGCGCACCTAGCTATAGACAGATGTATAACGATTTTATGAGTGAATATTTAAGTCTGGGACATATGAGTCGCGTAATAGAATACAGTTCACCTTGTTATTTCTTACCACATCACGGAGTTTATAGGGAGCATAGTTCAACAACCAAACTAATGCCGGCCACACACGTAACGGTATACTTGCGCAAGTTTGACTTAATACGTATCTTTCAATAGCAACTGACAGCTAAATTTGCACAATTATTGTTGTCCAATTGCTTATTTGTATTGAATATTGTGCAAATTTAGCTGTCAGTTGCTATTCAAAGATACGTATTAAGTCAAACTTGCGCAAGTATACCGTTACGTGTGTGGCCGGCTTTAGAGTTGTTTTTGACGCAAGTGCAAAGTCCACTTCGGGCAAATCATTAAACGATATACAACACATTGGACCTACGTTACAAAATGATTTGTTTTCGATATTGCTTCGGTTTAGACAATTTAAATATGTAGCATGCGCCGACATAGAAAAGATGTATAGGCAAATACTAGTTCAACCTGATCAGAGAAATCTGCAACTAATACTTTGGAGGGAAGACCCATCTGAGCCGCTCGATGTATTTCAACTTAACACGGTTACTTACGGGACGGCTTCCGCACCTTATCTCAGTATTAGATGTTTAAAGCAACTCGCGTTGGATTGTAAGGATGACGTCATCGCACAAGTAATTAGTGACGATTTCTATGTCGACGATTTAATAACGGGACATCAGGATCAACAAAGGTTGTTACAAATCTGTAAAGACGTTTCTAAGGTATTGGAAGCAGGTTGTTTTTCTCTTAGAAAGTGGGTATTTAATTCACCATCTTCACAAATCAATCAACTGTCTACGTCTAAGGAATTCACATTAGGAGAAAATTGTCACACTAAAACATTAGGTATGGGGTGGTTCCATTCATCTGATGAATTGCATTTCAGCACTAAATGTGATTATGACGCAACTCACGTTACTAAACGCAGTATTCTCTCAGTGATCGCGCAGATATATGATCCTTTGGGTTTACTTACACCAACTATTATCATAGCTAAAATCGTTATGCAAAAACTGTGGTTATGTAAGATAGGGTGGGATGACGCAGTTCCAATAAATATACTTTCAAATTGGCAAAATTTCATTACAAAATTATCAAATTTAAACGATATACGCATTCCTCGTTACGTTATAGGAGAAAACTCAAACATTATTGAATTGCACATTTTTTGTGACGCCTCGCAAGACGCATATGGCGCCTGCGCTTATATACGCAGCTATACAGATGCACAGCTGATATCGGTCAAGTTGTTATGTGCGAAGAGTAAGGTCGCACCCGTCAAACCGGTTAGCGTACCGCGCTTAGAATTATGTGGCGCGGTTGTAGCTGCAAAGTTATTTAATAAAATTAGTAACTCATTGCGATTGAGTTTTCATAAAGTATATTTTTGGTCGGACTCAACAATTGTTTTAGGATGGCTTAAGATGTCACCTAATTTATTAAAGACATTTGTACAAAACCGAGTCGTACAAATTAATGAACTTACAAGTGACAAGCCTTGGCTTCACATAGCCGGCAAACAAAACCCAGCCGACTTGTTATCGCGCGGTGTACATCTGGATTCACTTAAAAATAATGACTTATGGTGGCGCGGCCCATCATTTTTAACCATCCCTAACACGCACTGGGAACATGATAATATTAATTGTAATAATACTCATATTAATGAATTACCGGAATTAAAACCACATAAAACTTCATTGTTTGTTCAAATAAAATCAGATTCGTTTATATTTGATAGGTTCTCACGTTTTAATCGCCTGCGACGTGTAGTAGCGTATATGATGCGTTTTTTCAATAATAGTCGAACAAAACTAAAACCACAACGTCTCACAGGTTGCCTATCCATAGATGAAATGAATATTTCTGATAGAATTTTAACTCGAGTGGCACAACAGCAATCCTTTTTAAATGTTTATGAAACTTTAAAACATAATCGTCAAGTAACAAGCCCACGTAGTATTTCGAGTTTAAATGTATTCTTAGATGAACACGATCTCATTAGAGTAGGTGGTAGACTATCATATTCAAACACATTTTCTTATGACAAAAAACATCCTTTGTTATTGTGCGGTAAACATAAACTTACTCGTCTTATATTTGAGCATAAGCATACGGAATTGTTACACGCAGGGCCTCAGTTATTACTGGCAACAGTTAGAGAAACTTGGTGGCCCATTAGAGGGCGTAACATAGCTAAGCAAGTTGTTCATGGCTGTGTGAAGTGCAAGCGCATGCGAGCTAAGCCGTTAAACATACAAATGGGTAACTTACCTATGGAACGACTGGAGCCAGGATACCCATTCATACGTAGCGGCGTGGATTATGCTGGGCCATTGTTCATGTTGAACCGCGAAGGTCGAGGGGCTAAATTAACGAAATGCTACATCTGTCTTTTTGTATGTTTTACTACGCGCGCAATACATTTAGAATTGGTTACAAGTCTTACTACTAAAGCGTACTTGCTGGCATTGAAGCGGTTCATCTCTCGACGTGGCAAACCAATGCAGATTTATTCCGACAATGGAACTACTTTCGTTGGAGCTTTAAAAGAATTTTCCAAATTTCTAGATTCTTCACAATCTGACATTATAGATTTTACAACTGTTAATGGTATAAAATTTACATTTGTCCCACCATACTCGCCTCATTTTGGTGGTTTGTGGGAGGCGGGGGTCAAGTCCTGCAAGTTTCATTTATGTCGCATTGTAGGCAACGCTCATTTCACATATGAGGAGTTGACAACGATATTGGCACAAATTGAGGCTGTTCTCAACTCCCGACCAATGCACCCGATGTCCACAGACCCTAACGACCTTCTTCCTTTAAGTCCTGCTCATTTCCTGATTGGCCGACCGCTCACCGCTCCAGCCAGCCTGGACCTCACCACAACGGCTACGCAACGCTTGCCTCGATATGACCGCGTAGAACAGATGAGACAACATTTCTGGCAACGTTGGTCAACCGAATATATTTCTGAGCTTCAGAAGAGGACGAAGTGGCAGCTTAACCGGGACACACTTACTCCCGACACCCTAGTCGTAATCAAAGATGACAACCAACCACCTCTGAAGTGGCGCCTAGGACGAGTGCTTCAGACATTCACCGGCAAGGATGGCATATCACGCGTGGCAACCATCAAAACAGCGACGGGCGTTATTCGGCGATCATTCCCGAAAATCTGCCCACTTCTGCATCCGGATGATGACCGCAGCAGCTCAGCTCCATTGGAACCTATTGCTCCCAAGGCCGGGGGCATGTTGACGACCACCGCGCCCTCTGTAAACCACGGCAGCAACAACTAACGCGGGTCGCGGGACGGCCGGGGGGGGGACACAGTCATTGCGAGACTAGCAACGCGCGGTTCGTTCTGCTTGATTTTTGTGACGCGACAACGGCAACACCAAAAACCATTGTAAAACCTACTTAGTCAATATACGTAATTACGAGTACATATCTGGGTACTAATCTTTTCAAAACCACAACGCCGACGACCTGAAACCAAATTCCCAAACAATCAAGTAAAGCACTAACAGCCGTATTTTTTTTTTCAGTTTTTCAATGGTTGACTGCTTCCTCTTTGATACGGATAACGTCGAGACTTCTCAGTGCTTCAGAATAATATTAAATATCTTTTTCGAGACCTTCCAGCAATTGGGCAATGTTAGGTTTTGGATGAACTTCATCAATGAAAGTCACTAATCAATGCAAAAACCGTTTTTACAACACAAGGGCTGCATAAATCTCTACGTACCCTTCCCTGCGCGGTTGAATTCGTGGAAACAGGGTTCTATTACTATATAAGCGTATAGAATAAATTCATGTCTAGAATCATGTTTGTATTTGGCTGATTAGTATTCAAAAATAATTTTTTAATAAAAAAATTTCTTTAAATATAACTTTAAACTTATATACTACTAACACTTTTTCATTTGACTGTACTGTTATTGGCTTGAACAATAGAGATATTTGAATTCTATTACGAGTGGTCCCAGTCGCCGGAAGAAAAATATAATATTTAATGAATCCGGCGACTGGGACCGCGGTCCGAGTTAATTGCTGTCCCAGTCGCCGGAAGCCTCAAACACTGACATGGAGCTTTTTATGAGATTTGATATAAGAAATTCAATCGTCTCTAGTGCTGGTTATTCTTTGTTTCTCGCAATTATAACTAGTGTTATGTTTGGCCACATTTGCCGAACACAAAGATAAAATTGAAGTTTGATAAATAAAAAACTTAACATCTGGACTGCCAGCTAAAATCCAAATTCTTCATCAATAAATAGCCCTGAAGGCCTGACAATTTTATTATATTGTTGCATAAACATACTTTTTGCTACACTCTCATACTGCTGCCCATATAACATGTCGTTTGTACAAATATTCTGTTTATACAGAATATCTTTTACATGATTGTGACATGGGGTCGTGATACGGCGTTTGCAAACCTGAAAAGAGAATGTACAGTCTGGGGCCATAAGTCCAGTAGCACATCTACTATCATATTCGCCTGCATGCTACTGCGCATACATGTGTGCGTGATGTCAACGCAAACATTTCCCCGTCATACAGTATAACTACAAGAAGATGATAGTGTGTGGGTAATACTAGACAAAGATAACAATATAATCTGTTTTCTTTCCTATTAGTGTGGTATGCGCCTGTCAACAAGTTAATTTTCAAATCTACCTGCAACATATTCACAATTTTATAATTTAACTAAAACCTCATAATTTCTGCGGTCTTTTAATGAACCAACTATTATATAAATTTGAACATTTCATCAATATTTCATGTGGTTAAGTGCAAGAATGTGTGACTTGGAAATGAGTGGCTGTCGGTTCGAATCTCAACTGATTCGTCAGATCGCTTTTATTTTTCTTTGCTTTTTTATTATAAGCAACATTATTATATATTTTTGAATTAATGTTTTTATAATAAGCTATAAATAATATTTATTTATATATTTTATATTATAAATATGTAATATATATATATATATATAAATGAATATTATTACATAATTATAATTAACCATAACTTTAGGTTCAAATAAAACAATATTAGGTAATTTGAAGAAACATTTATTTATATTATTATTAATTAAGTTAAAAATATAATATATCAAGTTTGTTTTATATTAAAATTAAAATAAAAGTGTTATTATACTTCTAACTTTATGAGATTATAGCTTAATATATTCATTTTCTCAAAGAGAAAAGAAGATTGAAGCTTAATCCCAATCAATCATAAACTAACTTACGTATGACTTTTATGACCAGCACGCCCACTGTAAAAAACAGCGTATTATTCAATATTTAGTATGGCCTCCATTATTTTCAATGCAGCTAAGCAGACGTCGCCGCATGGAGGCCACAATGTTTGCACATATATCTGTGCCGCGTAAATTCTCCCACAATTGAGTGCAATGGGATTTAAGCTGCTCAGGATATCTCTCATCCCGTGCTTCCCATCTTTGAACCATTAAACCCCATATATTTTCAATGGGGTTTAGATCAGGGGAACGTGCTGGCCACGGAATAACTTTAATGTCAGTATGCTTGCTAAACCACTCTTTTACAACACTGGCACGATGTATCGGACAATTATCTTGAACAAAATTTAATTCACTACAGTCTTCTATAGGGTAAACATTACGCACAGTAGGTAGCATTATGTCACTTAAAACTTCGACGTAATTAGAGCTGTTCGCACGCGTAGGTATAAATTCCAATTCACCCGGCCCTTGAGCACTAATCCACCCCCACATGTTCACACTTATTCTACCTGATTCTGTATTCGGAATAATGTTTTTCTCAGACCAGCGAGTATTATCTTTTCGCCATAAATGAAGTCTTCCTTTCTGGCAAGATTTGAAAGTCTTCTCATCAGTAAATATGGTTGTATCCCAGTTAAAATCTAAATATTCTCGAGCAAAACGTAGTCGTTCCTCCTTGTGTTTTTGTGTCAAAAACGGTTTTTTAGCTGGTTTCCGATGATTTAAACCTTCAGCATGGAGTGCACGGCGAACAGTTCGTAATGACGTATCAAATCGATCAGCAAATATTTTAGTTGGAATGAAACCATTTGTTTCATATTCTTCCACCATGACACGTCGCTGAGTCGGGTTAATAAGCGGTGGCCTTCCACTTCTTACACGACTCTTCAGACTACCTTCTTCCTCGAACCTCTTTACCCAACGGCTCACAGTATTTCTCTAAAAAACGAAAATTTTATTATAAACTTGCAACTAGTGATTAAATAAAAAATTATAGACCACAACAAGCATAATTTTACAATTTAAAAAAAAATACTTACACTTAAGCCGGTTTGATTTGAAATTTGAGAAATATTCAACCCATTTTGACGCAAAGCGGCTATATTTGCCCTGGCATCAATAGTAATATTTGCTTGCATCTTGAATAAAGATAATCAAACAACACACTAATCGCAATAATAACACAAACGCTCGGAACAAAGTTCACCAACAAACAACGACGTAACTAATTTATTGAATTAAATCCAGTAGTTACTTAACATTTTTTTTACATTCACCCTCATCTTTTTTCTTTTTTGTAAATAATAAGTTCGAAACACATTTCATCGCATAATAACTAACTGTAGAATTAGTGTAGACATTCTAAATTCATATTTAAAACACAAAAAGTGTGATTCTCGGTGGGGTTCGATCGCAGGTCACAACGTGCGTATCATCTTAACCAAAGCGTTATCTGCTAAGCCAGATAGACATATATCTACAATTTTGAAATTAAATACTAATATCTTAATACGCCCCATTAGCGTCGCGACATAACAGGTTTGTCACTAAAGCAAATTATCATTATATCGCACTCTTTCTAACTAGATAATGATGAAAGAGTGCGAGACCGTGTATGTGTGCAACATGTTTGTTATAGACAAAGGTCGTAAGTGCGACTTGTTGTAATGCGATAGATTTGTTAAACTGCTACTGCACTTATGACCGCTACTGTACTTGTTGTTGTTGCATGTATTTACTTTTAAAATCAAAATTGTCTATGGACATTTTCTATAAAATACCGCAATTTTATCAAAAATGTATGTTTATATACATATCTGCTAACATCATTATCACACCACACAACCCACCATTACAAATTGACTAGCAGTCAAACGGTCACACCTATGAGTAGTATATAAATCATTTTCATGTTTTCCTACAGTAGACATTTCAATCAAAGCAATGTTATCTGGTGACTTTTGGAATTCTAGTAGCCGTTCTTCAATATCAATAGAATCACAAGGTTCAGGTCCATAGTGCTTACCCGGATGGGGTTTCTCTCTTGGGGCAAACAATCGTTTGCGTGTCGAAGATTGCTGTCGTATTCTGCTTCTTTCCGTTATAAGTATTTTTTTAAATGTGTCCCTGGGCTCTCTGTGGTCTGCTTTTTCCATGCAGTTACATGCCATTTGTGTCCACTAGCAAGCGAAAGTCCTGAAAACATATTTTTAAATATTATATTCCACGAATACATGTTGTGGCAACCCCATATAAATTGGGTTAAATAGGGGCAGAAGAATGATGATATTCCATAGCCATGATAATCAAAGAATTTCTGACTGGTTCTAACAATTTCTGACTGTTTAAATTTACCTGCCACATGAACACGTCGCTGGTAAGAACCCCCTTTTCCTAAATTCGTTTTCCACAGTTGAATTTGTTTATTACGCTCATAAAGTTTTCTGCCACATTTGTTGTCTCATTTGACAAACAACCTGCCTTCAAAGCAATTTTTTCATTGGCTGCATAAATCAGAGCCAGTATTTTTCAATTTTATTTCTACGAGATTTTCTTCCGTCTTTTCAGTTCCATCTGTCAATTTTTTATTGACATTGCAGTAATAATCCTTGCAGTTTTCATGTACTCCGAATACATGAAGCGGGCCCTTTCTCAAATCTGCTGCCATAGTAGTAGCATGCTCACTGCTACACACGATAATATTTTTCCGTGCTAATAGTGTAAGCCTCATAACCTTTGGCTTAAAAATATTTCGCCCAGAAAGAGGGAGCTTAGTGTTGGCCAAGATCTAAAAAGTACTAAATATATTTATACAGAATAATAATTATCCTTCACTGATCTTGAGATGACTTTAAAAATTTGATTTATTTATTTACCTTGTAGAGTGCACTGGCATAGTTTTTGATTACGTGATTCTTGCATTCAATTTTTTTATTATGTTTCCATATGATACTTTCTCTTTCAATTTTGCAAAAACAGAGGAGTCTCCGTCACCGATAAAACTCAAATAGCAAAGTTGATGTATTTCTTCACTTTTTTGAAAGCCTTCTACAATAATTTCCGATTTCATGGCTGTAGGTAGTTTAAAAACTTAAGTTACACATTATTTCACACGTCTTGTTCGAAGTGCTGCCCTCGGTTTCGAATACATGTTCTTATCCGCTTCCTCACTTCGGTTTTTGTGATTCTTGATGTGATTGTTGCCCTCATCTGGTCCGCTGCATTTGTTATTCTCTCCCTTAGTTCTTCAATTGAATTTACTGGTAAACTACTTCTTTTATATGTCCCCAGACGTAAAAGTCTAGCGGCGTAAGATCAGGGCTTCGTGCAGGCCACGGAATCGGGCTACCGCGCCCTATCCATCGGTTTGGATAGGTTTCATCCAGCAATTGCCGAATTGTGATTCGGAACTGGGCTCGACATCCTTCATGTTGATAAACCATGTTTGCTCTTTTGTCGCCCGGTACATACGTGAGCAGTGGGGTTAAATGATTTCTTAGGAAATTTTCATAAAGTTCTCCATTTAGTGTTCGGGGTAAAAAATGTGCGCCAATTAATTTGTTGTCAATAATACCCATCCAAACATTAAGCGAGAACCTACGTTGGGATGTGGTTGGTTTTACTTTCTTAGGATTTCCTTCTGCCTCCAGTGCCCAGTAATGTAAGTTGTGGTAATTTGTGATACCATCACGGTCAAAACATGACTCATCGGTCCACAAATGTTTTTTAAAAAGTTTTCGCCCTCGGCGTCAGCACTTAGCATAAAACGACAAAATTCAAGTCGTCTCTGAAGCTTTAGGACATTGTGCTTTGCTACCTAGTATGATAGTATCATATATTTAGTTTTACTTGGCATTTAAACTTTTTTTTAATTGGCATTTAAACTACTCGATACTTAACTAAACGATTGTGAAAACAGACTTGTAACTAGGAAACTTTATAGGCCAAAGATAGAAAAATATTATAAATGAAAAACCACTGCTTCAATACTTTTTTTTATTTTCTATTTTTATAATTTTTATGTTTTACATAATATATGAGTGCCGCTACTTTGGTTTCGTCATCATCACCATCGTATTTAATTTTGCCAGACAAAATCCGGTTGATGTTACGACACCAACTATATATTTAAACATTGAATGTGGTATTCTTAACCTGTAACTAGGGACGTGACAAATTGAGAACACTATAAGGGACAAGTAGTCTCACAGGCTACTATTTTTAAATTTAAATTTTGTCATAAAATTGCATTTTAATGATTAAAAATGCGTTGATATTTATTTGTTGGAATGTAATAAAAGAAATATAAATTAATTCAATCAGTTTTTATAATCACTTTAAACACAAATGATAATTAACACTTAATTGACATGAGATCCTTATTTTAACATTTTAATAGACCTTACATAAATGATATGACAAATGTAACTCTTTTTATGAAAAGTTAAACAATACAAAGATAAAAAAATCACAAAAGCTACTTCTGAAAACCAAACATAAAAATTCTGACTCATACTCTGTTTGGCATAAATCATTGGCAATTTTTACACAAGGGTCGAGAACATTGCAAACATATGGGATTGCAACACCCGACACATGTGTACACAGTCATTCTGTGAAGTTTAGGCGGACAAATACTGCACGGCGGCTGCTGGAATAAATGGAGCATTTTTTATCTGCTTCATCTACGCCTCCTTTTGTCATGTTGTAATAATAGTATAATTTCAGGCTTTTTAGTATCTTCGTCAACTACAACATCGTGATGCATTGAGGACACAAGTATCACCGCTCTATTCTTCTTAGGGACATATGAGCACATAGTATTTTGTTTTGTAAAACCAAACAAAGTTGACTGGACATCTCGATCTTTATGCGGCTGAAATTGGCTTGGTATTTCACGTTTGTTTTTTTTTCATTGTACCCACATAAGTAAGCTTACGTTTTGCTAACTCATCAATTAGTTCAATAGAGGAGTACCAGTTGTCAGCAGTCACATTTCGATTACTTCATTCAATTGGTTGTATCAACCGTAGGACACACTGAGTGGGCACGAGATGTTTTTGATCTTGTGTGGTCAAACCGACACCGTGAGAGCCTTTTCCAGTATAAACATATCCGTTATAGAAATAAGCATTTTTTGCATCACATAAGGATTGTATGACTAGTCCGTATTTACCTGGTTTCTTCGGCATATATGAAATCATGTTAACTTATCATCGTTTTGCCTTTCTGCGCGATCATCTGGATTATCAAATCGCAAACACAGTAACAATATGACAAATCTATTTTCTGACATACCGCATCTAAATATTTCACAGCCTGTACCATCTCTTGCAAATAAGTAACTTGTACGTTCGTGGTTAGATTTCAAAACAGCTGAATATAGTAAAAGCCCCACAAAAGCCTTCAGTTCAGTCATATCAATGTCTTTCAGTTCAGGTTTATTCTGCCGAGCGAACTTCATCCTGTAACTGGCAATTTTTTTGTTAGTCCAAGTCAAAACTTGTTGGAGCATTTCTACGTCAAACAATTTATGCCAAATGCTCAAAGGGTCTTTCGCATCTTCACCTGTCAATTTCGACCCATAAGCATGCGTAATTATATTATGTTGCAGTGTGCGAACCCTAGCATTAGGAGGCGTTTTTGACCATTTATAACGATTTTTACCGTAGTGAAAATTCGATTTTCGTAATTCCGAAAGAGGCAAGGCATCATCAGAACTATCGGTGCTATCTCCTCTAGTAATCTGGCTCCCCACATTGCTGCTATCCACTTCTGAAATGTTCTCCTCTAGATCTTTATCTTGGTCACTTTCACGTAACTGCAAAAGTTCACGGTCGGCACATGGCTGCTATCCACTTCTGAAATGTTCTCCTCTAGATCTTTATCTTGGTCACTTTCACGTAACTGCAAAAGTTCACGGTCGGAAACCAAAAACTCTTCAATAGCACCTTCACTGTCTGATCGGTTTGAAGCTAGCAAGAGGGCATTGAATTCCTCTTCAAATGATGGACTATCCACTCGTAACTTACTATACTTTTCTTTTTGATGAAGTCGACGGCTGAAGTTCACGTTTCCTAGCGTTTTCTTCCATTTTGCACTAAAAACAAAAAAATTGTTCGAAAAAATATTTATTTGACAACTAGGGACATATAGCCTCACAGGCTACAATCGAATTTCAAATTAAAATTACGAACCTGTTACATATCTGACGGCACGTCTGCTCCCTTCTATGGCATGGTCGTTTTGGCACTAAAACAAAAGCTACTGAGACGCCGGGTCGCGGCAAGGGGGGGGGAGAAATCATCAATTCTAAGAATTTACCAAACACACGACGCCTGTGAGACTACACGTCACCAGTTAAAGGTTAAAATAATTATTTATTTCACTTTTATGTTTCGCACATTTAAATGGGTTTTCTAGAATAACGTCTGTAAACAAAAGCATTTTAGATTTTAAACCACTTTTGGGCACGTCTTTCTTTAGAAAAGAAATGGCTATGTTTTGTAGTTCTTTAAAATGATTTTCAATTTCCTTGCTCGGATAACATAGCCATTTTTTATTTTGGTATTCTTTAGCTTTAATAAAATCATTATTTACATTGGAAGTTTCGCCTTCAAGTGAGGATTTGCATGTTTTTAACATTTTTTCAGGACCCATCCACATACATAATTAGTTTGCCCAGCATTGCTTTCATGTGTCTGAGCCACACAAATTTCATTATCAAAATGAATAATTTCAGTCTCTTTAGAAACATTAGGAGTTTCAATTTTTTCTTTTAAGAAGAAGTCCAAGTTTTGGAGGCATTCATTCACATCTTCTTCGCAATTAGCTCCCCTTGAATGGGGAGAGCTATAATTATTTAATAATAAAGCTTTGAATTCCCCTTCAAACCCTACTGTATTAGGGGCAATATTTCTTGCCCCATAACTCCTAATGTTTCCAAATAAATTTTCTAAAGGGTCCTGATTAAAATTTCTTGTTAACATAACATCAAATGCATACTTGCGCGACAAAACTTCCCAAAGAGTTTCCATGCCTTCTATGGTTTTTATAAGATTTGTTACAGACGGTACTATTGTCTTAACCAAACGGATTTTGTCTCCGGATTTTACTTTTTTAACATATTTTAGTTTTTAAAAAAGATTTTGCTTCTTTCCAAAATCTGTGGTGAGGAGAGTTTTGTTTAATTTGCCCTTTAAAAACTTTACCATTTGGTATACAAAAACTGCTCACATTGAGCGTATCAACTAAATTATCTAAAAAAGTGTTAAATCAACAATTTGTAGGCATTCCATTGGAAGGTCTCCTCTCGCTACCAAATGGTCAGTTACAACTGCAACACTATGGCTAAACAGCTGTGTTGCTAGTTTAATTTTATCTTTATTTATGTGTCCCTCCTTTAATTTATTAAGGAGTCGCAACTCTCTTTTTGCCTTGTCGGCTTCGTACACCATTTGGTAGTAGTCCCACTTTACTATTTTACGTTCATTGTTTTTGATGTAAGATAAATCTTTTGTCAATAAATTATTTCTAGTACCCTTAATAAGGTGAGGAACGTCGTAAAGTGGGACTACCCTGTGGTCCTTAATTTCTATCACCTCACGACGCCATTCTTGGCCTAAACGTTAATATTTTGCTTTGGTTTCATTTACCATTTCAGTTATGGCACCAACGTTTACAGGGCTTTGATAACAAACTGTGTTCAAAACAATAAGCTTAAAGCAATGGTCGAGGACCGTTGTCAATATTTTTCTTAATTCCAATTTGGTAAGACCATTGGTGAAATAGTATGCGATTGGCTGCTTAAAATTGTTTTTTACTTTTTTTATCATATAAAATAAAACATGGTCGGCAAACTCATTTTTTTAATTTCTCGAAAACCTTCTAGTCGGTCTTTATGGGCCGCATAAAAAAATTGCGGGTTGATTGACATTTCGTCAAAAATTAGGCTACATAGCCTATCTGGAACATCTTTGTAAAATGGTCCTACTTTGCTCCAATATTTGCTCCAAAAAAAGGGAATTATGAATATTATTTACACTATTAAATATAAAATATACTGAGATGTATTAATATAAAGAATAATATCCTATCTAACATATTTTTAAAGTTAAATCAGCTTAATGAAGTATTTCATAAGATATATAAAACTATGAATAAGGAGAGATATATGGCCCTTCTTTAGTTATTTTTGTGATTTTACCAGGAAACATTTCCCCCTCATATGTGAAAACTACATATTGCCCAACCGCCTTCACGATTGGTTTGAAATTGCAATTTTTATTGAAAGTTTCGGCTGTTGTATCAGTGTTAGCTACAAGATTTTCTAAATCTCCAAGAGAACTAAGATCGGAAGAATCATGAACTGACATGTTGACACTTTCTGCGTAAGAGTTTTCGCTACTGGCTCTACGGCGACATGGTTGCTTTGAAGTTGACGGCTGAGCCAACTCTTCATTTTCTTTATCATCCAAAAGTGTGCTTAATTCTTCAGTTACACTTTTTCCAGGAGTGATGTTTAATTTCCTGCGACGTCCTTTTGTAGTTCCATTTGTCGTCCATTCTAGCCTCTTAGCTTCAAGACTCTGTAGAAAAGAGTCTTGCAAAGCAGTCTCGTCAACAGTTGTAGGCAACCTCTCTAATAATGGATTAGCATCAAGCGGATAAATTCCACATTTTCGAAAACCTGAAACGAGGTTTATCTCCCGCGTCGGTTCCAAAATATCGGTGAGTCGGTTTAACAGAACTGGGAAACTGCTTTTTTGGAGTACTTGCTCTCGCCTACCTTGTACACTTGCCTTCCACTCGGTCAGGATTTTTCGCCATGCTACCTTCATTGGGTGGAAAAAAGCCACATCCAATGGCTGGGTTAGGTGAGTGCTGTTAGGTGGCAAACAAACAAATCTAATATTATTTTTGTCACAAGCATTTAGGACGTCTACAGAAATGTGAGGTGACAAATTATCTCCGATTATAACTTTTGGACCCTCTTGTTTCTTCAAGATTGGCAAAATTTGTGTAAAAAACCAATCGTTAAATATATTCATATCAAACCACCCTGATGGGGTATTATTATATCTAGTATCTTTTGGCCCCTGTTCCGTCCATGTACTCCATAGTTGCTTAGATTTATACACAACATACGGCGGTAATAATTCTCCTTTAGCACTACCACAAAACATGACAGAAGTTGAGCTTTTGGAGGTATTACTTATAAGTTCGGGGTATTTTGCGCCTCGCTTCGCTATTACTTTTTTATGACTAGGGTCATCGGATAAATTAGTCTCATCAAAATTCCATATATTTTCGGGCGGTATGTCTCTAACCACCTCTTTCAAGTTTTCTATGTATGCAGTGATGGTTTCCTTGTCAATGGCTGCTCTGCTGCGTTTAATTTTGGTCGCAAATCGTTGTGATAAACATGGATGTCTTTTTAGGAAACTTGACACCCACTCAGTACCTGGACAATTATCTTTAAATTTTGAAACTCTTCGACCAATTTTCTCCAAATATGTTCTAATAACGATGCGAAGATCAAAAACTGTGAGTGGAAAGCCATACTCGCTCAACCTTAAAATGCAGTCGACAAACAAGGCTTCTTCTTCACTTGAAAATGTTGTTGGGGCGCCTGGAGGTCTAGATGGCAATTTAGATCGTTGTAGTCTTAGCTGATTAATAATGATTCTGCGTGGGATACCATACTTTTCACTGGCTTTTCTTTGCGTTAATTCTTTATTTTCTATGGAAGCCAAACATTTTCTTAGAGTTTCGGAGCTGTAATTTTTATAATTTCTCGACCCTACACGTTTTTTATAATTTCTTGGCATCTTTTCTGAAACTAAATAACAATTTCTTTGATAAAAGATGTATTAATAACCACATAAAATGAATAAAAAAAAATACTTTTGAGCGGCTTATGTTTGGTTTACTTTGCTCCAGGCGCAAAGTTACCCCATCGTACTAAAGAAAATATGAGCACGCCAAAAATGTGAGGTTAGATTATGACCAACTCAGCAATCCAATGAAATATTTATGTATTCGTTAACTTGATTATATACATAACAACATTAAAACATAATTACCTTAATGCACTATGCCGATTTCAAGATGGAAGTAGCTTTTTCGGATACAAAAAAATACAACTTTTAAGGTCTTGCACTACAGCTGCACCTGACTTACGAAAAAAATGGCGGATGAAAAATTTGACAGTTCAGTGTTGCCACTTTTAAGTAAGATGTTTTGGGTGCGTTCACTGTTAAATGAAATGTTGCACCGATTTAGACATATTAAGCGATAAAACATTTAAAAGAATTGGCGCATAATTAACCCTATAGGAGCAAAGTAGGAACATTTTACTAGTTTTTTTAATTTTTTCAAAAATGATATTATTTATTCCAGGGACTAGTTTAATCTGACCCAGTAACCTTTTCATAGCGTTACTCGAAGGGAGTGTAAAATATTTATACAAATGACAATAAGCTTTAGGGGGTCGTTCTCAAAAAAGTGGCACCGTAACCTGTCGGGCCGTTTTTAGACTATAAGTGTATTTTTTTTAAGGTGACTTATATATTTCTTCACATTAATATACAAAAAGAGACTTTTTACGTGGAGGCCGAGTAAAATTAAGAAGTTTAATATCATACAGTTACTAAAAAATAATATTGTAATGTCGTTTTCTCAGTAACTTGTCGTGTCCAAACACGATATGTCTGACTTTGAGGTGAAATAAAAAAATAAATACTATAAATAAGCGTTCAAATAAAATCAAATACAGTTCTTTATAACATTGTTATAAGGTGATTTATACTATAAGCTCTGAATGTTCATAGTTTTAAAGATATCCGTGTTTAAATTGTGTCCAGAGAATTTTTCTCCACAATCTGCCGTTGCACACTACCGTCCATTACCCGATCACTATTATGTTTGCAACACCTCACCCCCGTGCAAATTGAGCCGACACTATCTGGCTAACCACTGTCAAAGAAAGACGCGATGAATATTGCGCAGTTTTCTTAGGAATTACATCGAGATATCACAATCGGATTTTGTAACGGGTATGTTATCTACAACCTGACCTATTTTTTTTTGTTTGTGTGTAAACTGCTTCGTTATGTTTTGTCTTAAAATGTGTCAATAGGTAACTATATATGATTCTATAAATTATATTTTAAACAGCCTAACCGTTTTGTTGTTATTGAATGTTTACTTAGGTTTTTTCATTAACCAGACTCTCTTTACCCTGTTGAAAATGCACAGGTTAAAGAGATTGTTAACAGGTTAGATATTTTACCTATATATTTTTTGTCAAATGCTTTTTTTTTAAGAATAATCGAAATAATTAGGTATGAAATACTTAGTATATCTACTGCATGTTTACGTTAACAGTAAAAAAGTTAAATTAGGTTATATATATTGTTATTTGGATACCTTTTAGCTATTTATTCATTTATAACTTCTACCCGCGACTTCGTATACATGGACTTAAGAATTGGGTCCAAAAAGAAATGAAAAATGTGAAAGTAATAAAATATAGAATAACATGTTCACCCGTGTTGCGCTGTAATAGAGAAAAATACAAAATTTCAAAGCTGTCTGCCCAGAGCTTTGCTCGTAAACAATTTTCAATTTTCCCTCGGGAACTAATTAAGGAATCGGGATAAAAGGTAGCTTATATTCTTTTCCATGTCAAAGACTACTTGCATGCCAAATTTCATCCAAATCCGATCAGCCGTTTTTGCGTGATTGAGTTACAAACATCCAAACACCTAAACATTCAAACGTTCACACTTTCACATTTATAATATTAGTAGGAAGTAGGATTATGGTTACGGTTTGACCTATTTTGTAAGTCTGGCAGCCGAAGTCAACATGGCTTGGGATAAGACTAGAGTGCTAGACAGAAGAAGAAGAAGTAGTAAGAAGTTCTAATAGATCTACACCATTTTCAGCTCTGTCTGAAATAGAATTACCTCCGGAACTCCAAAGAAGTACTTCTTGGAAAATATATTAGATGAAGGGTCTGCGATTAATCGCCTCGTTGAATTCATTTCAAATTCATAATCATAATCATTTATTACGATTATTATGTGATTGATTATTTTTGTGTGATTGGCTTAGGAACTCTATTCATACAAGATCCAAAATATTATTATTATTATAATTTAGAAGCTGACAATATGTAATAGCAATATAGTAAGTATATTGCTATTACATATTGTCAGCTGATTGTTACAGGCTGATTAAAAGTTCATTAATTAGATTTTAAGACGAAGGTTTTCCTTTTTAATTTTTTGTTTTTTTTTTTCGTTATAGAAGCTGTTATTTTCCATCAGAACTGTTATTGTTTGCAGTTAATTAAATAATAAACATTGA
Organism: Plusia festucae; assembly: GCA_950381575.1. NCBI lineage: Eukaryota > Metazoa > Arthropoda > Insecta > Lepidoptera > Noctuidae > Plusia > Plusia festucae. The sequence goes on from OX494442.1 coordinate 11,548,859, forward strand.
TTTTGCATGATTACACTGTTTTTTTGTTTCTTTCTCTATAATTTGGTAATGTTTTCTCATAAACCTGTACAATGTTTCTTTAACCTGTGAAGCCATATTTTTGAAAGGCTGTATCTCATTCAATTTTCTGTAAATCTGCTTCCCTTTCATCAATTCAACCTAATAAAAACGCTTCCAATAGATTTCTGTAAAAAAAACTCAATATTTGAAACATTTTTAAAAATTGATAAATTAAATCGATCGGTGCCACTTTTTTGAGAACGACCCTAGGGCTCTTTTTAAACAAAGAAAGACTTAAAATCTTCTCTTCAATGGAAAATCGTCTTCCTTTGGGTTTCTTTTTTGCTTGCAATTGCATACTTATAAAACTGAATTAAATGCAATATTTTTTGAAAGTTTTTTAAATGTTTCTCCCCTTTTACGCAAACGATGCATTTCGGTTTGAAGGTGCCTGATCTTCTGCAGTGAATGACAGTGTGTTCTAGAAGCACCTGAAAATGACAAAAAATCTAATAAATACAAATCATCAATAGTTTCTAAGCGCAAAATTCGACAATGGGTCTACCAATTTGGTAATTTTTTTGATAGGTGGTATAAACAAGGTTTGCAGGGGCAACTATGTGGAGGAACGATACGAGGAACAACGTAAAATAATAATGCATAACACCTTGACCCAAACTAATATAATGTTATAATAAAAAATATACCAATATAACCCAAAACATGATATTTTAAGAAAAAGTTTGCTGAAAAATTTTGATGACAAACAGTGATTTCAAGTTTATGTATTTGTACTGCATTATTACCTTTATCAGATCTTATAGGTCTGGGTCTACTAATGAAACTGTAGTTATGATCTACTAGAAAATTAGCAGAAGCAGGAATGCAGTGCCTTTCACCTGAAAAAGAAAAAGCACATCATGTAACTAACATAATATAAGAGAAATTTAATAATTTATTTAATATTTAATAATTAAGAAATTTATTAATTAACACAAACACCGACAAAAACAATCTTATCCTAACAATTATCAGTTCCTCTGACAACTAAGACAAGACTAGAACAGCCAGAAAACATGCCTGTAGGGTTAATCACTATGATGTTACATTGAGGTCATATCATATGAATATCCTAAGAAAAGCTTCTAAATAATCCTTAAGGTATGTATATTTTAATGCTAACTGTCGACATCAACTGCCGACCGCACATGCCGCGATTGTATGAAATCTGTGGGCGACTGCATGTGCTTTATTTTCTTTCTAGTACTTTCTACTTCTTGAATCCAACAACTGCAAATATAACTTTGTAATCCTAGATACTTTTATAAGATTACGATTTATTCAGTTGGTGCATCTAGAAAACTGGATCAAAATTGGACAAATATTTTAGTTTTTCAAAAACATTTTATTTTAAAACATTAAACACATCTCACATATTTACCTAAGTTTAAAAACTTTAATTCATAATTTTAAATAGGAGATTGCTCCAAATTACTGAAAACACATTTTTCGTGGTAATAATAACTATTTTTATTACTGGTGTATCATTTTCAGGTTTATTATGGATAATTTTGAGGTTCATAATGAAACAGTACAAATTAAATAAAAGTATTTATTAATTAAATTATACTCATAACAAATTTTCAAAACACCTCCCTTCCACTTGAATACATAATCTACAGCGCCTCAAAAAATTTTGGCTTAATGCAATAAACGCACTTCTGTTATCTTTTATTTGGTTTTCCGCTTCGTTCAGTCTCTGGCGTAGCTCTGCTTCACTATTCGTCTCTCGCGCATAAACTATTTCTTTGTAGTACCCCCACAAGAAAAAATCGATCGGGTTCAGGTCTGGTGAGCGTGCAGGCCATTCTATTGGCCCGCCACGCCCAATCCACCTCTCTGGAAACGTTTCGTTGAGGTGTGCCCTTACTTCTCTTGCATAATGGCAGGGCGCGCCGTCGTTTTGGAAAAACATTCTCCGTCTCGTTTCTAGAGATACGTCTTCTAACAAAGGGAACAAATTATTTTGTAAAAAGTTCAAATACTCTGCTCCATTTAGCCTTGCTGGCAGCTCAAAAGGCCCAATGAGCTGCCCGTCAATTATTCCCGACCACAAATTCACGCTGTACCGGTTTTGAAAATTAGATGCTCTGGCTGAATGTGGGTTTTCCACAGCCCAAGAGTGGTAATTGTGAATATTAAACACTCCTGTCCTTTCAAATCGTGACTCATCCGTCCAGAGTATTATTCTAAAAAAATCTGGATTTTCTTGTGACCTTGCCAGCATTTCTCGGCAGAAAGCGACTCGCCGGGGATAATCAGTAGTCTGCAGCTGTTGCACGCGCTGAATGTGGTAGGCGTGGTAGCCCTCTGAAAAAAAAAATCAAACTCAATCACGACACCGGGCGATGATGAGGCAGAGATTTGTTTAGGGTTTCACAAAAGCTACAGTGCAAGGGAAAAACATGATTGCACCTAGAGATGTTATATTAGGGTCATTTTTAGGTAATCATATTATTGAATATATTAGTTAACGCATATTATGATACCATACCTATTACTGGGTAATAGTCAAATATTAGTGAACAGATTCATTATTAGCTACTCAGTCTAATATTGATACCTGCTGTTATGCTCTGAATATGAAATATGCCTATTACCAATGATATTATAACTTATAATATCATTGCCTATTACAGAAGTAAAACTGTGATTAAATTTTCCTTCATACTTTAACAGGCTTAGGACTGTCAACAGTGATTATGTTGGCGTATTTAAAAAGTTAATCACATATGTACAATAATCATTGTTTTTTTTCTGTATTTTCTTAAAACATTACTTTTTTTTGGTTTTTTAGTTTTTTTTATATGTTTACTATGTACAAGTTCGTTCGTTCGTTTATGTATAAAGTCAATACATATATTACATATTTACATTTAAAAACATCAATTGTTTGACCTTTTCCGATTTCAGCCTCGTTCGGCGCTCTGTAATTATATTTCCGGAAATGGAAAATATGCGCTCGCAAGACACCGAAGTACTCATTGCGCAGCATTTATTTCTATATAATTGTGCCAAGTTTGGGTACACAAATTGGTGGTTCCTCCACCAATCGGAAGGATCGAGTAATTTGCCGTGTTCATCCTTTATCGGCAACAACCTATCTGCAAGATATCGTTGCACTTCTGTTATTGCAGATGCTTGCGGAGAAAATTGCGTTTGCTCGACATCCCCAAACATTTCATTAATATTATCCCATATTGATAAGCCGTCTTTAAAAGGTTCGCTGGATGTGCTTGTACTTGTGGATGGTTGAGGTGATGCTGACCTGATGCCATGAGATTTCTTGTTGATTTCTGCAGTGACGAGTTCTATCAGGGTTTTTTTGGCTTTCTCAGCAGCAGACTTGTCTTTGAAACAATGCATTTTGTATCTGGGATCCAACAATGAGCAAATTGAAAAAGTGCCGCTGTATTCTATTTGCCCCAATCTTCTTTTCAATTGTCCCACAATGATCTCAACGGATATGGCTACATCGGGGTCGATTGTAATTGGAATTTTATTTTCATATACTGTTAAAAGGACTCTTGTATATACAATAATGAGGCTCCCGGTAACATATTCCTCACCACTCATTTGTTGAGTGACTTCTTGTAGGGGTTTCAGAATGGTACACAGGTCCTTGCATATTTTCCATTCTTCAACAGATAACATAGGTATGTATCTGTCCAACAAGCCCGCTGTACTTCGCAGTGCATCCTGCAATTCCAAGAAACGTTCTAACATAAAGAACACAGAGTTCCACCGCGTAGGAACTGCTTGAAGAACCCTCTTGGGTTGCGCGACGCCAGTTTGAATTTGGTATTTGAGTAGCTTTTCCATAGCTATATTGCTACGTTTGTAATACGCAACAGCAGCTTTGACTTTTTCAATAGTCGATTTTACCGTTTCAACCTCCAAGGCTTTCTCCACCACTAGATTTAATGTGTGGGCGAAACAACCAAAATTTTTTAAGCCCAAATGCTGTTTGACAGCATTTTGCATATTCGGTGCATTGTCGGTTGTTATAATGAGAATTTGTTTTTTATCAATGCCAAGGTCATCGATTGTGCGAGATATTTCCTCTGCGATATTTTCGGCTGTATGAGAGCCGGGCAACGGTGCACATTCCAGTAATACCTTTTTGAACTTAAAATCTATGTCAACATAGTGCCCTATTATGGCAATGTAGCTCTCTTGAGACGCCGATGTCCACAAATCAGTAGTTAAACTAAGCGAAGTGATGTTTTTTATTTCATTTGTACGAACTCTGTTTACACATTTTTCGTATAGTGCCGGCAAAAGCGTATTAGAAATATGTTGCCTAGTCGGTAGTTGGTAAGCAATATTTAAAGCATTTGTATAGGCCCTAAATCCTGTATCCTCGACAATGGAGAACGGTTGAAAATCTTTAATAAAAAGAAGCATCAACTGTTCGTCAATTTTTGCTCGTTGAGATGCAGTTAATTTTTTAACTGGTAAATTAATTTTACTCTGCACCAGTTGTCTTGAATACGCCTGATAATTCTCAACTGTGTTGGATGTGCTAGCAACCGATGAGGATGACCCAGCCACAGGTTGTATTTCTGAACTGCATACCTGTGTATTGGTGGAGTCGGTTTCATTTTCTGGGGTTTGCCGCATTTGTTTGCTTGACGATGACGATAATACTGCAACATGCTTGCTTTTCATGTGTTTATTCAAGTTCGAAATCGTTGTTTTAAATGAGCACTTTTGTTGACATATTTTGCAAATGGCAATTTTCTTTTCTTCTGAATCTACAGTAAAATGTGTCCAAACTTCACTGGTTCGTGCCCGCTTCATAATCAAAACTAAATTCCTCAATAACCACAAAAACTTAAGTAATAGGTACGTATTAGGTAAACAATCACTGCGTGCACGGAGTCGCTGTGAGCTTCGGTCACCGCTAATATTCGTATTAGACTAGCGATTCTAGCGAATACACAGTGCGACAGAAACAAGCAATCGGTCATCTCGCTCACTCGCCCGCCTAGAGTCGGTGTAGGCGAATCTTGTCATCTCGCTCACTCGTCGGCGAGCGAGTGAGTGAGATGACGGCGGCAGGCCGGCGGCGGTCGCCGGTGACCGGCGACCGCCGCCGCAGTGACGCCGTTGCCGGTCGGCAAATAGTAGGTAATAGACTAGCGAGCGAGGTGAGTCGCACAGATTAGGTATAGCCTCGCTATTACGCGTCCCTAATATTTGACTAATACCTGGTAACCTATTACTTTACATTCGCGTATCCTAATATTAATATACGTGGCTTGTATTATGATACCTTACCTATTATGAATATATTAGTTACACGTCTAATTGCACCTAAAGAAAACTCCATGGGTTGACAGAGTAAGAGTAGCGCAGTCTACGGTGGTGGGGGCCTGTTGACTAATGCTAGTACCAGAGTAAAGGATGAGTAAGTAATCTTCAAACAAAGGAAATAAATTTATTATGGCACTAGATTATAAACTTTGAATTGTTATGTGCATAAAAAGTTGTTACTTTTGGTTTTGTACACATAATAGTTCTCAAAACACGCTTGCTAACCAGACGTGAGTTCAGAACAGTGCGAATGCGTCAACCCTGCATTACGAGCAAGTGTTTCTTCTAGGAGCCGTGAGTTCTCCTACGAGCCTTGAGTTAACCTACTCATTCTTTAGTAGTATGAGAGTTAACCTACTCATGCTAGTACTAGGAATTATCCCACGCGGCGGATTGGACTAGCTTAGTGACAACGCCATATCCTACTCCAAACCAAGCACAACTCAACTCTAGCTACTTAAAATGTAAAAAAAAAATGTTAAAAAAACATGCTCACCTGATTTCAAAATTCTTAGAACTGAAGTTCGCGGTATTCCAGTTGATCTCTCTATTCTTCTCGAGCTTGTAGATGGGTCACTTTCGACCTCTTCTAGTACCGCATCCCTTCGGTCTGGATCAGCACCTTGTCCGCCTCCGCGACCGGTTCCCGGAATTTGGCCAGACATCAGAGTTCTGTGAGTATTTATGAAAACTCTGTGGTCTGGATAATGCTCTCGTACTTCACCTCGCCGCTCTAGCTGTTCTCGATACAGTCTCGCAGCTAATAGGCCATTGCCTTGCGCGACGCCATAATAATAATGCATCTCTGCGTATTCACTAAGTGAGTAAGGCATGATGCAGGTCGACTTTAATCCAAATCACTAGGCAGTTCGAGTCCGAAGCACAGGCACAGGTCAATCAATCGCAAGGCAAATCAGGAGTCCGGGTAACACGCAAAAGTAGTAGGGATCAGAAAAAACGTAAACAGAACAGTAGTAACACGAGCAGGTAGCAGTGAACGACTGTGGTCGCGCGCGGTCGGGTCGGCTCGGGCAGGGGTGCGGGGCATAACAACTTAATGCCCCGCAATGGTGAGGGGGGGGGGGGTGTTACGGCAGGTAAATTACGGCAGGTAAAAACGGTCCTTTATCTAACTGGTTTGACGAGTATTCCTTTTGTGCGTACCATGTTTTAGCTTCTTTTGTATCTTTGGCAGTGATCCTAAAACTAAGCAATAATGCAATAATTCAATGTTAAAGATGTCTGAGAAGAATTTTTTAAATGTTTTTTGGCGCTAGAATTTCTTTTAATGAAATTAAAGTTTTTAAATTGAAGTAACTTGATTGGCAAAATTTTCACGCCGCTACGTTTGAAGGCCGATTACAGGAATTAATGTCCTTTTTACCTACCACTTTTTTGTACTTTTTGGAAAGCTTAGGGACTAGAGAAGTTTTTAAAATTTATTAGAACCTTTGTAGCCTTCCAGTTTTTTTTAAATTTTAATCTGAAAATTTAACTCTAGCTCGTAGAAACGTGATTTATTAACTTTGGATCAAAATTGTTACAACATGCAGCAATGCTAGGAAGTTAATTGTTATGCATGTGAAAGAGCACTTCACGAGGATTATGTTTTAGAAAAAAAATCTCCAAAAAATCCAACAGTTTTTTTTTATTTTAATTTTTACGTAAGCTCTAGCGAGATTTTCGATGAAACCATAAAAAAATCGTAACTCGAAAACTAAAAAGAATCGGGGAACATACATGGGGTATTTTCGGGTACCCCTAGGTGGGAGAAATTCAAAAAAAAAATTCTTGACGTCATTCGCTGGGCCACCCTGTATATAACGGAGCATTTTGTCCGACTGAGTTTTTAGAAAGAGTGACGTCAGCATCGCTGACGTCACTGTTTCCATTATTTCCGTTCATGTTGGGCCAATACAGATAAATTCAACACAGAAAATACACACTTTAAAAATCACTTTATTTACTTTTATGACGATTATAATAAAACACCCTGTCTACTTAATTTTAACACAAATCTATTCATTCTATTCAATTCTATAAACTATGTTCTTATTAGCTAAGCAATCCTGGATAACAATAAATTATAATAAGAATTGGTACTCACAAGACACGTCCGTCCGTCCCGAAGACACGAGCAAAAGTGTCTTGCCGCACCACTTTACAAAAACATGACAGCTTCCCTTGCTACTACCCTACTACCATCATCACATGATCATTTAGTTTTTAATAAATAATTAACGTTTCGTAACTTAAATAATTATTTATAAGCAAATAGTACAACGTTTTTAAAACCGTTATCAAAAGGTTTGAATAATAAATATTCAGAAAGCAACAAACTTGATTGTAAGATGGCGCCATTTCTGATAAGGCAAACTACTAATAATTTAAATAATGAAATAATCTGATTAAATAAACAATAGAGGTTGCTTTCCAAATATTACAATTTTAAACCACAATTTACAGACTATAATTTCAGTTATTTAAAAAGATTTCATAAATGGTATTTGGAAGGCAACTCTTAATTTAATACAGCGCCATCTAGTAATGCGCTAGACTAACAATCATGAATTTAAATCAATTGAACTGATTAGTTGATTTTAAAACAATAACAGACGTTGCTTTCTGAATATTGTTATTACATTACCTACACTTTGATCTTAGATTAAACATGAATCATATTTACGAATTAATTTCCTTAGTTAATTTGAATGTCTACGCTTCTGCGTCGACATATATAATATCGATTGATGCCAAAAAGTACACGGTGCTAGTTTTTCGCATTTTAGCCCATTCGATTCCCGGTCCGCAAAGCGTATTTTCAAACATCAATTTAATGCAGATTTATTTCTTTAAAAAAATAAAAGAATGTTTTCTTTGAGTCTAATTTGCTATTCTTCAGTATTGAGAGTACTTTCTCTTTCTTTCTGGTGGCAATAAAAAATCCATCCTGTTTATCATAATATAACCTACGACCTACTCTCAGACCTACCAAATAGACAAACGAAAAAAAAAACATAAAAGTCTGCGAGCCTGATATTTAAAGAAGAAAACAGTTTTTATATTATTGCAAGGCGTTATGATAACCTTGTTTATTTAATTGTTAAATAACCTCTATAGCGTAGGATAGTAAATCTTATATCTTTAAACGAGCAATTCTTGTATGTATATATATATATATATAATTTGAATCTCGGAAACGGCTCCAACGATTTTCATGAAATTTAGTATGCGGGGAGTTTCGGGGGCGTTAAATCGATCTAGCTAGGATTCATTCTCAGAAAATATCGTTATATCCGTGTTTTTAGTAATCTTAAATCTTTAAACGAGCAATTCTTGTATTTACGGCCATCAATACTGTTACAATTGAAAATAAACAAAATATTACATTTGAATTTGGAATCTGTCATTTTTTTATGATTGTTCATTGTGTTTTCTCATTTTGGCGCCAATACATTGAGACCTCCTCTATTTGTAACATAAAAAAGATCAGGCCGTCCACGTAGTATTCGTACGAAAAAGGTTGTCAAAGCAGTAAGGAAAAAAGTTCGAAGAAATCCTGTCCGAAAGCAAAAGATTTTATCTCGGGAGATGAATATACTAGCACCTAGAACCATGTCTCGTATTTTAAAAGCTGACTTAGGACTTGCAGCCTTTAAGAGACGTACTGGTCATTTCTTAACTGATAATTAAAAGCATAATAGGCCGGTAAAATCGAAACAACTACTGAAAAGGACGGTTCGCAAAAGGAGAGTACAGAAAAAAATTTTTTACGGATGAGACTTTTTTTAACTATTGAGCATCTATTTAACAAACAAAATGACCGCATTTATGCTCACAGCTCTAAGAAAGTTTCCCAATTAGTCGACAAAGTGCAACGTGGGAATTATCCAACTTTTGTGATGGTTTGGTGAGCTATTAGCTATGAAGGAGTGACTGAGCCATACTTTTGTGAAAAAGGTATCAAAACATCAGCACAAGGGTATCAAGATACCATTCTTGAGAAGGTAGTGAAGCCCCTTAACAACACCATGTTCAATAACCAAGAATGGTCCTTCCAGCAAGACTCGGTGCCGGGTCATAAAGCTCGGTCTACGCAGTCTTGGTTGGAAATGAACGTTTCGGACTTCATCAGTGCTGAAGACTGGCCGTCGTCCAGCCTCGATCTTAATCCGCTTGATTATTATTTATTTTCAGATTTAGAGAGTACGGCTTGCTCTTAACGCTATGGTAATTTAGTCTCTAAAACATTTTTTTAATTTTAATGTTATTTGTGATTTATTGATAAGCTGTAAAAAATTAAGTATTTGTTTCTAATAAATAATAAACTAATTGCACTCGTGATTTTTTATTTAAATAACCAGTTCATATTTTTTATTATTATGTTGGTAAGATCGAAAAATATTATTCATACTTCCTCATTTCATCAGTATGTAATTCGTATTTAAATATATTTTCTAAAAAACACACTACCAAAAAAAAACGAGCAAAGCTCGGTGATCCAGGTACTCGTACTTAAAATAACAAAATTTGGTCGTCATGGCAACTACCTACTTACTAATTTTACCATGGTTACCGCATTGTTTATTCGTTGTTAATGTCAATAATCGAGATGTTAATAATTGATAAAAATAAAACAAAAAAACATATCAAATTGGACCAAATTGTGAATCTAAACCATCCTCGAATCCACCTGAAGACACACAGCAAATTTCATTATAATCGGTCCAGCCGTCTAGGAGGAGTTCAGTCACATACACACTCACAGAAGAATTATATATATAAAGATAAAGAATAAAGATTTCCTTTACTGGCCTTCCAGTAAGTTCAGCAAGACGAATCCATGCATCTGCTTGTTTCTTCTTATCTTTATGATTTGCATCTTTCGGATTCCAGATGCATGGTTCCATTTGGTAATGTTCCAGAATCGAAAGACTCCTCATTCGACGTTGATCCGCGTTGACAACATGTAAATGCATCGCAAGCGCTTGCCGCAAACGCCCTTCGATCTGCGTAAAAAAACCGACACTCGACTGGATCGGAAGCAAGCAGGCACAAGCCCACGCAAGCCAAGCCAAACGCCATTTTTACATGCTTGCGATTGTCGATCCTTGCCAAGGCTTGGCAAGCGTGTAAACGTACCATTAAATCACAGGCGGTTTCGTCGAACCAGTAGCAAGTTACATGACCCGTTGCAATATCGTATAAAGTTATGGACTGCTAGTTTGAAAGAAATGTTTGTTGTTCAAATTTTGTCAACTCCTAGATTATCCATCAGCAGCTTTTTCTTCATCCGTGAATCTCTTATTTCAGGTGTAGTAAATATTTTTTTAATTATTGCTCGTTCCTTTCTAGATTTCGTGACTTTGAATGTTTTAATAATAGCGCCGCTAAGAAGTTTATAATTTGTAATGTCAGCTGACTTAATAGCTTTGTTAGTCTTGGCTTCATTCTCTCGTTGTAATCTCTTTTTATATTTTTCTTATTTTCGCTTCAATTTTTCATTTTCTCGCTTCAATTTCTCGTATTGTCTATAAACTCTAGACCTGTCTTTTTTTATTCCCTCGTACTTTAGCTGAAGATTCAATTGACCTGTCTGATGGGGTTGCGCACGGAGGACTCTCTGGAGGTGGTATAAACGGTGGAGGCGTTGCTGGCGGTGTTTTGTCCTGTATATTTATTGTAAAGTTAGATTGCGGTGAACTAGGCGGTGTATTTTGTAAAATATTTTGAACGGCTTTTTTGCGTTTTACCGATTCCCGTTTTCGTAGTCTCCATATCATATTGGCGTTATACCTTTCTTTTGAGCTTAAATCCTTAACCAATCTTTTAGTGTTAAGGTACCTCTCTCTGTGCCTTTTCTTGACTTCTTCATACTTATCTGGATTGTTCTTGAGTCGTTCTCTATATCTTTTCTGTTTTTCAGCAGCAGTAAGAGGCATGTTTATATTTTTGACTAATCAAATCTGAAAAGAAAAAAAAAACTATCATAATCTGAACTGGAAAGGGCTATTATGTATACATTTAAGTGAATTGATGAAATAGCATTGAAGGACGACATAGGCTACTTTTTTTACGCGATAACTGAAATCCACACGCACATTTAAAAATTTTGGTGGCTGATTACTATTTTTACTCCTATCCTTTTGTTTTTATAAATTATGCAGCATTTATTTAATAAAAAGTTTAAAAAAATCAAGTGATGCGGGTGGGATTCTAAGCTAAGCTGCTTAGCGGTCAGAGCATCGACACGGTATGTCGAAGACCCACCTCGTTCGACCCGAATCCCACCCGAATCAGTTGATTTTTTCAAACTTCTTATTATATAATTATATTTAATAAGCTAACATGTGCTATAACATGTAAAAATTTCACAATATTTCTATAAACCTATTACTTTTGTGAAATGAATACCTTTGAAGTGCCTATATGGAAGTGCTCTTACATTCTCTGGCGTTACTGGCAACGCAGTAGAAAATTTTAGGAATATACCTTTATTAATGTATTTACATGATTGATGACCTTGATTTTAGACAAACATGACTTCGATTTTTAGTAATAACATCGAAAAAGTAATAAAACTTACCGATATTTTGGCGGTAACGCAGTACACCGACAATAAACCCACGCGCACCACTTGAGAGCTCACGCCACACTGACGACCAATCGGAGCGACGTTGGCCGTGTCGAAAGATGATTATAAAGTAACAGACACTCGAGCTCGACCCGACGACGCGTATGTATCGCCGTCTCTGTCTAAATTTATAAATAATAACAGTAACGCAGTTGATGTGATTTTTTACTCGGTTTAAGGGACAAACTCAAAAAAAGGTAAAAATAGAATTAAAAAACTGTGTTCGGATGGTTAACATAAGAGTGTGATTGTTTTTATTTCTAGATACAATGTAATAATAGATAAGAGGTAAGCGTTTGTCGTGGTATGGACATGTTATGAGGAGGGATGAAAGTCACATAACAAAACAATTTATAAGTATGACTGTGGATGGGTATATAAGCAGAGGGAGACAGAAAAAGAGATGGATGGATTGTGTGAAAGATGATAATATGAGAAAGAAAGGAGTGGATGCCGCGATGACGAGTAATAGAGAGGAATGGAAGGAAAATACGCATTGCGCCGACCCCATATAAATGGGATAAGGGCAGGAAGAAGAAGAAGAATGTAATAATATGCTTCTTATGTAACTTAATAAAGTTATTGCCAAAAAAATATTATCAAATACCATCGGGGACACAATTTTTAACTATGGAGTGTTTTTGCTCCACTGCGTTCCTATGAAAACTGTTTAATTATTAATAAAAAAACATTTGTAAGGTAATGGGAACAGTATTGTATTAAGTCTAATTTCTTAATAAACCAATTTTTTGAAAGATCATGGTTTGTCTATGATATTTTTTTCAATGTTATTTCTGTTCTTTTATGTTATTTCTGAGGGCATAAAAGGAGTGCTTAAAAAGTTGATTCACCCTTATATGAACAACAATAATCACAAGCATCTTTCTTGGTTTGAAATAGTGCAATGTTTTGTTCATCTAAGATGACACAAAACAACTTTCTTGATGCTACTGGCTTAGACATTGATGATGCAAATTCTATGTTTATTCTTTTCCATTTTGTAATGTAATAGCTGAATAGCAGATACGAAGGAAAAAAAAAGAAAAACTTTGAGAAACACTGGTTTTCTATTAGAAGCCGATAGTAGTTTAGGTTAAACACGACCGAAAGTAGCGGGGCTTACGACCGGAATGAACAACTGGCTAACAAGTAATTGAAAATGTTTTTCAATTACTTTTTGGAGGTTGTCAAAGAACTTAGAAACATTAGGTCTGTTAAAACTACTTGCTCGCGCCAAACTGGTTGCTTCAGGCTTCCGTAGAGACAAATGTGAATGACGTTGACGATAGTATCTTAGCCAGCCTATGCCAGCCATTTTGTGTTGGTGCCAGCTATTTGGGATATTTTGTTTTTGCTTCATCACCGCAAACTGGTATGCCAGTTCTCTGACTTGCTTAACATTTAATCCCATATGTAGGTAAGCTGCTTTTTCTAAATATTCTTTTAGCTGTTTCTCTTCATCCTCATTGAATACTTTCTTTACGTCATTTCTCAAAATATCTACAATGCTACGATCCAGATCCTTGTCCTTATTCATGCGAAGGTATTTAAATATCGTAGATTTTGGTATTTCATATTTTTCTGCAACTTTTCGTAAAGAACATCCATTTCTTGCCTCTTTAACTGCCTCAGACAATGTCTCTGGACACAGCTTACGTCGCGTTTTTCCATCCTTACTACGAGGCACTGAAAAAACAGGACAAAATTACTTCTAATTATGAATTTACTAATAAAGTAATAAATCAAATCCAAAGTTTGTACCTGTGGACAGTCCACAGGTACATACTCTTTGATGTCCATAGGTACAAATCTGACATTATAACCTAAAAACATATTACCGCCATAGTCGGTACTACTTTACACTGTTATACCACTGAAAATAGATGTTTAACAATATACACTACATTCTGACCCAAGATAATGATATATACTCTGCATATATTCACAAAAATATAGAACGAAAATGATATAAATACTTACTTTTTTTGTAGAAAACCTTTAACAGTCCGTTACCAGCCACACAATAACAAACACAAAATGGCTACTAGTCAGTATTGCCATACATCAAAAATACTTTACGGATGCGTTCAATTCATTCAATTCCTGTATACGTTTTTTAAGATATCGGAGGTGTCCACAGGTAAAACCGTCCACAGGTACAACATCTTCCCCTAATCCTTAACAGACGATTTTTTGCTTGTGCTGTAATCTTGAGTAGTAGTATTTAAATTTGTAGTAAGTTCTGGATTAGAGTGAGTATCACCTCTTCATTCGCCTAACCAATAGCGTACAGTCCACTCCTTTATACCCAAAGTACACACATCAAAAGTGTCTAGGGATCAACATATATTTTTGCAATAACTTTTCTCCTGATTGATATTAATTAAAATTTTCTTTAAGGATTCATCGAATAAAGTGTTTTCGTTTGTCACAGTAACGATAAACCAAGTCACCTTTGCATTAATAAAGAAATTTGCCATTTTCTTAATAAAGGGATTTTTGACATTTGAACCACTAACACAAAAGTTCGAAAAAAAGACTGAAATAACAGTTTTCTTTAAAATTTTATTGGGTAACTTAAACAATTAATAATCCGTGTTTCTACCGCGAACACTAACAACACAAGAACATCGGTTTGGCATACTCAAAATGAGTTCATCCAAATCACGCTGTGGAATGGCCGCCCATGTTCGTTGCAACAACAAAAAAAGGTCTTCTTGCGACTGGATACCCTCCATATTCGGCAGAGCTCTTCTCTGTAGCATATCCCATGCATGCTCAATCGGGTTCAAGTCTGGCGACTGAGCAGGCCAGGGCAGGAAATTGATGTTAGCTGCGGCGAGAGTCTGTCTTACAACTCTTGCGGTGTGCGGTCGTGCATTATCATGCATTAACTGAAATAAGGGACCGATTTGCACTTGTAGAGGAACGATGACGTCTGATACAATCGTCTCAGCATAAATTTGATCGTTGAGGTTGCTTCTGATCCAAATCAACTTAGTTCTTCCGCCGATCCAAATACCCGCCCATACCATGATGGTTCCACCACTATAAGGATGGACTTCCTGGCAGGATTTTAATCGCTGTTGGCGTCCAGGGGTTCTCCAGTGTCGTATACGTCTTGTATCCGGTCTCATACCAAAACGAGACTCATCAGAAAAGCACACGAAACGCCATTGTTCTTCTGCCCAATTTCTGTGTTCAAGAGCCCATTGATATCGAATCCTACGATTGTGCATTGCTATAGGTGGTACCCGTAGCGGTCTTCGGGAATGAAGGTTCACTTCATGCAAGCGGTTTCTGACTGTTTGGTCGCTAATTAAGTTCCCTGAAGAGTGATGAAGCCTCACGGCTAACATCATGGCGGTTATTGTTGGAGCTCTTCGAGTTAAGATTTGAATGTATCGGTCTTGTCTCCGTGTGGTGCAGCGATACCGTCCTCCATGGCGCTCAGCCACGGTACCAGTGCTTCGGTAACGTGTCCAAAGTCGACTGATAACACTCTGACTTGTATTCAGAGCTAAAGCCACAGTACGTTGCCGGGAACCAGCTTCTATCATTCCCACGGCTCTGAGCATTTCTTCCCTGCTTAAATGACGTCGCCGCTCCATAATAACGTTGGTTTTAATCAGTAGTAGGGAAACAGTAGCACTAATAATGTCTTCAATGCGTTGTATGTTTTTATAGGGAAAATATTGACAGCTGATTTTCATCTTTTACTCGAATTTGATTCACAGTTCCTGATTCGAATTATGAAATGCACCAAAAAGGATCCATATAAATTTATAAAATCATAAATTTATTACAAAGCCACATCTCAATCTCAAGAAATCCGCATAAAAATGCTTGATCCCTAGACACTTTTGATGTGTGTAGCTAGAAACGTTTTCAAGCAAACTCTGTTTTCTCCCATTGACTTGTAGATAGTAAAATTTAGTATTAGAACGTCTAGAGTTATGTCCTTTCTTCCCTCTTCGAACAGGTACTTTGTCAATCATTGAAATCACAAATATTTTCTTTTCTTGCCACGACATACTCCAAAAATCTTTAAAAATTGGTTCTTGTAAATCTTCCGTATATTGAGAGCAAAACATTACTTTGCTTTTATTACAAAACGCTGAATTACATTTAGTACCTATTGCTCTTTTAGTTCTTTTTTGTTTGTAATTGAATACAAACAAAAAAGAATTCTTTTTTGTTTCTGAATAATATTGTCAATTTTGTTTTAGCCTATGTATTCTTTGCCTAACATTCTATTTTTCTTATTAATAATTGATACTGCCCACGCACTTCGATCAGCCTTTCTTTTTCGTGTACGTGACTCTTAGGCCACTTTGGGCTCAATTTCTCTCCCACATACCATTCAACGTTTTCATTAGAAATAGACTCAGATGGAGTAGCAATAGGCTGTAAATTAGTTATTTCGGATAATGGAACGTAATCGGGATCATTATCAACATCATCCGAAGAAAAATCTAAAGGTTCTGGAATATTTGAAATCATCATAGATGATGTGCTAGGGCCAGGAGAAAGCTCAAAAATTATTGACAAAGTTTCACAGTATGCAATGCTATCATGAACATTTTCGGATGCAAAGGCATTTGGGAAACATGGCACTTGCGTCGCTGGAGACACATATTATGTGACGACTCCAATGAACAACAATAAGTTATTACAGGAAATCGTGCATTAACTGAGTTTTAAAAAAGTTAGTCGACAGTCGATCTCTAAGCGATCGAGATCGTATGTAATAAAAAACAAGGACGTATGGACCTCTTAACAGACTTGGTACCAGAATTAGACATCCTTCTGATGCTATGGCAACATATGGTAAAAACTTGAAAAGAATCTTATTCAAAATAGACCGTGTCACTATTATCAGACAAATAATATTCCTGCGAATCTTTTCCTTGCATAATGTTAACTTGTTTAACTATAGATACTTCAAGTACTATATCGAAGTCTCTTTTTTTTTCGGAGTAACAAATTTCGCAAGTCTTGCATCTTTGACAGTTTTTAAGAATTCTATTTTATAATTGTGTTCACTACTTTTAAATTCCAAATTCAATACAAAGCCGACATAGTATTTCCAAGTTTTTTTTTGGTAATAGGGTAAAAAAACGGTGTCATTTATTTTTAAAGCACTACACACAAAGTTTTCAGTCTCCAATTGCTTTTTTTCAGCAGAATTTTTATCTTCTTTACCTTTGTTACCGCTTATTTTAGGTTTACCAGTGATGTCTAACTTCCGATCTGCGCAAATACCACATTCACCATACATACATTCTCTAGACTTATCCTTGTAATTTTAATCCTTCAACCAAAAACTGCATATTAGAGTGCTTCACACAGGCACAAGTTTCACAGTTTTTAATTTTGGGAGATAAAACGTAAAACGGCCTATCGTCGCCTTTATTCTAATGAAGCGTATCTCAGAAATGACAGCTGTACAGGAGGGTCAAAAAACTGTTTTTATTATTATAATTCATTTACAACACTATGTTCTAAACCAACTATCAAAATATACTTGTATATCTTATTTTTAAGTTGTTATACAATTAGCATGATGAATTTACCGAGATAATGTTTATTAACATAAAAACATTAAAGTCACACTGTATTATAATTTTTTTATTTGTCTACAAATAAGATAGCTTAGTACTTAGATGAGCAATAATGGCACTTTCAATAAAATTAGGAATCATTGAAAAGTATCAAACAAAAATAAACTTCTATCAAACAATAAAAAAACCATCAAAAATAAAATTCTTCGTAAGTATCTCATTTAAAAAAAAGCTAACATCAACTTTAACTCTCACTTATATCTACTATATAAAAATAAGTCGGGTTTTCCTTCCTGACGCTATAACTCCAGAACGCACGAACCGATTTCCACGGTTTTGCATTCGTTGGAAAGGTCTCGGGCTCCGTGAGGTTTATAGTAAAGAAAATTCAGTAAATTCAATAAATTAAAAGAGAAAAGCAGGAAAGGAAAATATCGCGATTATTGACATTAAAAACGAATAAACAATGCGGTAACCTTGGTAACCTTGGTAAAATTGGTAAGTAGGTAGTTGCCATGACGACCAAATTTCGTTATTTTTAGTACGATTTACTATGGATTTACTATCCTCCTCCATAGAGGTTATCAATTAAATAAACAAGGTTGTCATAACTCCTTGCAATGATATTAAAACTGTTTTCTTTTTTAAATATCAGGCTCGCAGACTTTTATGTTTTTTTTTGTTTGTCTATTTAGTAAGTCTGAGAGTCGGTCGTAGGTTATAAATAAGATAAACAGGATGGATTTTTTATTGCCACCAGAAAGAAAGAGAGAAAGTACTCTAAATACATAGCAAATTAGACTCAATTTATTTTTGAAAAGAAATAAAGCTGCATTAAATAGATGTTTAAAAATACGCTTTGCGGACCGGGAATCGAATGGGCTAAAATTCGAAAAAATAGCACTGTGTACTTTTTGGCATCAATTAATCTACACAGTAAAACAGTAAAAAACTGTGTCTATACATTGAACATATAAAAAAAAAATTGAGAGGGGTTTACAAACAGTTATAGAGCACGAATCAAAAAAAAACTGTCTGTTTGTATGTATTTCTGTTTGTTTGTACACACTTCGGAACTACTGGACGGATTTGAATGTTTTTTTTGTTGTATAGGTAGTAAGTCTGGGTAACATATAGGCTATAATTTATCTTGGAAATTTGGACACCTCATGCAGAACCGCAACAGACCAGCTAAACTATAAGAGATACAAAAATGGTACCATAGCAAAAATTGTTCCGCGTGATGAGCATTTTCTGCTGAGAGAATAAATTTGAAGATCTGGAATACCTGATGTGGAACTCCAAGAGCCCAGCTGCAGTATAACACATATAGGAATGGCGTCTTAGCAAGAGTTGTTCAGCCTGATGAGCACTCTCTGTTGACGTATAAAAATTGAAGATTTGGAACACCTGTTGTCGAACGCCAAGAGCCCGGCTACACCATAACACATATAGGAATGACGTCTTAGCAAAAGTGGTTCGGTCTGATGGGCATTCCCTGTTGACTTATAAAAATCGAAGATTTGAAACATCTGACTTGGAAATCAAAGCTATCACTAATTTCACTGTATAATTATAAAATAACATAACCTTTAGGACTGATTTTCGATGACGATGGTACCTATATCATTTATAATTCGACTCTACTGGCCAAAACCCCAAATTTTTTTTATTTTTTTTTATCGAATATGTATGCTTTCGGGCTTATGTTATTTGAGCGTTTAATTTACTTTGCAGTCACTTAGATTTTAATTGATCAGGTATCTTCACAATAAAACTATAACCATGATGAAAGAGGTCAAATCTTTCCCAATGTTCCAAAGGAGCTAAAAGTTTGAGGATCATAAGATCCCAAGAATGTACCGAAGAGCGTCAGCTTCGGATCGCGAAGCACGCCTGCATTCTCATCGTATTTACGCATCTACATCCACGTCTCTAGAAACCAGTGAAGAATATGATGCGCGACTGACCGCTGATCGTGAGGAAAAGTTCTGATGGGCATTTCCTGCTATCTTACAAAAATGAAAGATCTGGAGGGTCCCAAATCGTCTCGCGCATCACGTTGTTTTCCCGCCCCCGGGCTTTTAGAATTTGACATCAGACGTTTCAGATCTTTTATTTTGACGACCCTGTTGTCGCTGGCATAAGCAACAGGATCCGCGTACGAAGTCGCGGGCAGAAGCTAGTTTTATATAAAATACTTAATCTTTAATCAGTCGTTGCCTTAGGCAAATTGTCGTAAAAAAAACGACAGTCGGTGGGCAAAATGTGTTTTAGATCTTGGAGGTCTTTCCATTTTCTTGGCTTCAGTGGTATTCTTCCTGTGTACATTGGATTAATAGTGTAGGTACCAGGCTTCCACCTGATGGGCAACTCTTGCAATTCATCCGAAAAATTAAGTTTAAATTGAATTTTTCCATCTGGGTCATATCGCAACTGCCGGATGTCGGTAACAGTTGGGTCACCAGCTTCCTTCCAGGTCGAATGGAAGTGTATCGTTGCAGTACTGAAAAATCTTTGAAAAAGTCATAAGAAAGGTATTTTGCGTCATATTTAAGAGTTTTCTTCTTTGCATCTTTAGTAAGCTTAATATACTCATGAGGTAGATTTATGTCGGTTTTTTTTAAGTTTTATCTCAATAACGGAATGTACTGAGTCACACTCCATTTGGGTATGACCCTTTTCCAAATATTTTTGGGTAATTACTACGTTTTCTTTCATAGCCAAGTCAAGAAGAGCATTAGCCATGATTGAGTTTCGATTCTGGGCTGTATATCCATCACTGAAAATAACTAGTGGAACAGTTTTAGGAACCTTCTCTTGTATGTAATCTACTAGACAAGAAGCGAAGTTGGATGCCTCTGTAGCTCGCCTTCACATTCATGCCACCAATAACAGGTTACTTCGTGAGTTGCTAACAAACCTTCACGCTCTGCAAATCTACAGTAAGTACCGTTATTTCTCCATCAAAAGCCAACTTTTTGTCAGCTTCTTTTTCTAGTCTTGCAGCCTTTTTCTTCTTAACATGTTTTTTTTAACCTCTTCTGTCACGTTTTTGGTTTCATCTCAAAAGGCACTTTTAAACTCGTAATTATTATACTATCAGTGGTTTTCCACCAATGAAGTATATTTTAAAACAGTAAACAAAAGTCAAATAACAAAATAAAAACGATTTCATACCTTGGCAGCTTATAAAAACAATCACACATCACTTAAATCGCGGAGCAACCTGCGCGATGTCAACAAACTATTGCGACTCAATGAGTTAATGCATATTCGCAGAAAGATCGAGCGATCCGACATGCGTCGTATTACGTCAAGTCTTTTATCTCACTCTTTTTCATACAAACTTTGCAAAGTAAAGAAAGAGAAACATGTATTTTGTCGCCTATATCCAAAGCACACAAAAATGTCTGTTTCGTTCAAAAGTGAGATACGACATATTACAATTAAGGCGACGCTACATTTTTTAAAAGTGCTGAAGCAAATTTTTTCTACCTCAGTGTTGAATTTCTGATGGAAAAGTGATAAATTTCTGATGGAAAATTTTAAGTTTATCCAATTGGTATCTTATTTAGCGCGTATCTACACACATCAAAAGTGTCTAGGGATCAACATATATTTTTGCAATAACTTTTCTCCTGATTGATATTAATTAAAATTTTCTTTAAGGATTCATCGAATAAAGTGTTTTCGTTTGTCACAGTAACGATAAACCAAGTCACCTTTGCATTAATAAAGAAATTTGCCATTTTCCTAATAAAGGGATTTTTGACATTTGAACCACTAACACAAAAGTTCGAAAAAAAGACTGAAATAACAGTTTTCTTTAAAATTTTATTGGGTAACTTAAACAATTAATAATCCGTGTTTCTACCGCGAACACTAACAACACAAGAACATCGGTTTGGCATACTCAAAATGAGTTCATCCAAATCACGCTGTGGAATGGCCGCCCATGTTCGTTGCAACAACAAAAAAAGGTCTTCTTGCGACTGGATACCCTCCATATTCGGCAGAGCTCTTCTCTGTAGCATATCCCATGCATGCTCAATCGGGTTCAAGTCTGGCGACTGAGCAGGCCAGGGCAGGAAATTGATGTTAGCTGCGGCGAGAGTCTGTCTTACAACTCTTGCGGTGTGCGGTCGTGCATTATCATGCATTAACTGAAATAAGGGACCGATTTGCACTTGTAGAGGAACGATGACGTCTGATACAATCGTCTCAGCATAAATTTGATCGTTGAGGTTGCTTCTGATCCAAATCAACTCAGTTCTTCCGCCGATCCAAATACCCGCCCATACCATGATGGTTCCACCACTATAAGGATGGACTTCCTGGCAGGATTTTAATCGCTGTTGGCGTCCAGGGGTTCTCCAGTGTCGTATACGTCTTGTATCCGGTCTCATACCAAAACGAGACTCATCAGAAAAGCACACGAAACGCCATTGTTCTTCTGCCCAATTTCTGTGTTCAAGAGCCCATTGATATCGAATCCTACGATTGTGCATTGCTATAGGTGGTACCCGTAGCGGTCTTCGGGAATGAAGGTTCACTTCATGCAAGCGGTTTCTGACTGTTTGGTCGCTAATTAAGTTCCCTGAAGAGTGATGAAGCCTCACGGCTAACATCATGGCGGTTATTGTTGGAGCTCTTCGAGTTAAGATTTGAATGTATCGGTCTTGTCTCCGTGTGGTGCAGCGATACCGTCCTCCATGGCGCTCAGCCACGGTACCAGTGCTTCGGTAACGTGTCCAAAGTCGACTGATAACACTCTGACTTGTATTCAGAGCTAAAGCCACAGTACGTTGCCGGGAACCAGCTTCTATCATTCCCACGGCTCTGAGCATTTCTTCCCTGCTTAAATGACGTCGCCGCTCCATAATAACGTTGGTTTTAATCAGTAGTAGGGAAACAGTAGCACTAATAATGTCTTCAATGCGTTGTATGTTTTTATAGGGAAAATATTGACAGCTGATTTTCATCTTTTACTCGAATTTGATTCACAGTTCCTGATTCGAATTATGAAATGCACCAAAAAGGATCCATATAAATTTATAAAATCATAAATTTATTACAAAGCCACATCTCAATCTCAAGAAATCCGCATAAAAATGCTTGATCCCTAGACACTTTTGATGTGTGTATTTGTAAGTTCTATACTCCTTTTTACCGGCTGTCGCACGAGTAACGTCGTCTCTGTTATAAAACTATTTTATTTCGCAACTGACCCTGCTTTTTTTGTTTCAAATTGCTTTTTAGTCCCAAAGAAGTCGTAATTTTACTTTTTTGTTTGTACTTCTTAACCAAGTCGTTACTCAAAATCTTTTTATAAAGGTTTTCTTTTCAGTATTATTTGGTTTTTGCATCTCTTGTTTCAGTGTTTCTGTCAAACGTTGTATTCCAATAGTTTTGTTAAATTACTTCTTTCTTCAGTGTTTCAATGTAAGAAACATTTTCACTAACAAATTCGTCAGTTTTTTTCGCTTTAATTTATATTCAATGTGACGTTGAATGTTGCGCAACTTCACAGATTCTTCTACAGCACCATTTTCTTGTGACTCTGAAGTTGATGGCTTTAGTGCTTCAGATTTTTCTGTCTACCTTCCATTTAAGTCTTTGATCCTCTCTGTTCTGGTGTGTAGTTCTTTGTTTTATTTCTATACTTCTTCAAAGCATTTTCCGAAGACTTCCTTTTCATCTCCTCATATTTTTCTGGATTATAACTGTCAGCTTTTCTCTATATTATTTTGTTTTTCAGCAGGTGTCATTGGCATCTACAATAGTGTAAAAGTAGGTACTATTTTGTTAAGAATTTCGGTCCATTTATTCGGTAAACTCTCTGTGCGCGAGTCAAACTCGCACTTGTCCAATTCTTTATACATTATTTCTGGCTACTTAGATTTACTGCTAACTTTTTAAAGTGATTATGTGCACAAGCCTTTACGAACCCTTATGTTACGTAACGTAAACGTTTATGTTACCGGTAATATCATAAGAGTAACATAAAGTGAAATATTTTTTAAGTAATTTAGGTTATAATTTCGAAGTGAAACAGATTAGCGCTTTTAAAGATGTTTCCTCGATAAATATATAGGCTTTTTCGTACAAACAATAATACAATTAACATAAAAAGCGTCTCCTTACCTTAAAAAATCACAATAACTGTTTCACAATTACGCTGACGAAAAACGCGTGCACTGTTTGACACAATCCATTGACAATAATATGGCGACTGTTACTTTTTTTATATTTCTGTTTTGTGGTTGCCCGTGTTATTATACTCATTCTCCCAATAATAATCAAAGATTTACTCACGATATTGGTAACATAAAAATAGTAACATAAAAGTTTAAAATTAAAGACGTGTTTTAAAATTGGGATAAAAAATAAATAGATGGTATTTAAACTAACTGAAATACTGCTTAAAATACTATTCTATAATTCTATTAATTAAAAACTATACAGCTAAGAAATCGCCAACCCGCAATGAGCAAGCGTGGTGATCAATGCTCATCCCTTCTCTACATGGGAAGAGGCCTGTGCCCAGTAGTGGGACGTTTATAGGCCGGTATTATTATGATTAAATACGTTAATATAATTAGGTATATGTGGTGAATTAAACTAACTTTGTGGAATATAGAGAATTAAAATAAATGTAGATCTAGTCTATGATATCTCTCTCTATCGATCTTGAAGAAGATGCTAAGATGGCTGATGTAATATGTTTGTGTGAACTTTAAATAAAATGAATATAAAATAAAACTGTGTTCTTCCTGTGTCCACAAACCTAAAAACCTCAACAGGTTATGGGCCCAGCACGCTACCACTGCGCCGCTCTGCTAATCTATTTTAACCCTTTCTTGTTTTCAATCCTATTTTCTTCACTTAACAAGCGATTAGTTAAATTTATTAGTATTTTTATCTTATAAACTAGATTCCCAAGCAGTGATGAAATAATTTAATTTACTTGGTAAACAGGTTAGAATTTTTTACATCACCATTTCTTCATTGATGTTTTCTCCCATTACGTTAAGGCGAAACTGTAGATTTTCTACATCAGTAATCATTAGAGTAAGTGACTTATTATCCTGTTTGTAATTAAAGAATTCTTTAACAATTATGACTTTTTGCTTTCTTCTTGACCTTCAAAGATTTTACATAGTTTCTCATACATTTCCTGGGCATTCTGGCATCCTAAATAAAATATGACTTTCCAGCTATCTATCTATTATAGTTACTGTTGGCAGCTCCGTCTGTCGCAACGGGGCGCGCCGGCATTGGTCGCGTTCCCTCCGCGTGATGTTGGCAGTGCCGTCTGTCGCAGCGGGACGCGCCGACGTTTGCCGCGCTCCCTCCGCGAGATGTTGGTACCCGGGGCCGGCTGTGACGTCGTAGCCGGAACAGTTACGATGATCAGAATTTAGTACAAGAGATGCCAAGGTACAAAACCTTGGCGTCTCTTGTACTAAATTCTTCAGTGTTTCTTACTATTTCCTTTGTTTCTTGTATTAATACATCACTTAGTTTTGCCGCCTTGACGTAAATGTTAAATTCAAATTTCTACAAAAGAAAACTTTCTCCATGTTTCAATTGTTCAATTTTTATCTCCTCCTTTTCCATTTTTGTTATATATTTCATTTGTTACATTTGTGGTGAACATTTGTGGTTTCGCGACCATTCTACATTATTTTAAAGTAAAACCGTAGAACATCCGTGCAGAGTCTTATCAAATATTTTAATACAATTGTTTGCTTGTTTTTTTGTGGTTTGCACACCCCAGCTAGGAGTACCTCGAACTCAAAGTCGCTCATTCTCAAAGTCTATGTATTACATTGAATTGTTGATTATTGATAGTTATGTTGTGCGTGTCCGGGATACTTCAGTAATAACTTCTTAAATAAATGTACCTCTCAATAAATATGAATCTTATATTTGGGTTCCACAAAACTTTGTTATAACTAACTACGTACCTACTATGTGCGCATTGAGGCAGGGCGGTGTACTGTAGACGACTGGCGAGCCGTCCGCTCGCGCTCTCCTTATTCAACATAAATGCAACTCTGCAAATCGCGTTACTAAGTCGCTACAGTTACTTTATTTGTTCGCCACAGGCTGGTGTAATTTATAAGTTCTACCTATGAGTTTAGTGCTTTTTATATTATTTTTAAAGCAATTTTGATTTAAATACTTATGAGTTCAAGTAGCCAAGTCTCGGTATAAAATTAAAAGATTTTCAGTAGGATATACAACATTTTTATTTTTTAGATTTGTATCTATCTCTGAACTGAATAATAAATGTAGGTATGTTCTTTTCATTTCTTGTGGTATATGTCTGCAAGCAGTTCTCACATTGAAGTGTTTTTTTTAACACCTTAATTGATCTAGTAGTAGTCTGTAACCCGTGAAATTGATGGAAGTTGTACTTCATCGCCCAAAAGGGGAGAACTCTCATCTTTCTCAAGGGCGGTGTTTTCAATATTTTCATTTTGAAACAAACATTTTGCATTTTGTATAGCCTCCCCGTCAGCTTCGCAGTTGGCATATTTGGAATGCGGGCTAAGCAAATTTATTATCATAGATTTAAAAGCATAAATAAATGTAATTGGATCTGGGTTATTATTCCTAGCATTAACCCTTAATTTGGCAGAGATTCGAGTCCTAGTGTTATAATAAGTACGAAAAAAATAGAAAAAAAATCATAGCTTTTTCAGGTTTTCAGGAAATCAATCTATAATGAACATATACAGCAGTGAGTAGGTATGCTGACTAATTATCATTACATAATTTAATATTTTGTTATAAGTTCTTGAATTAAAACTAATCTTTAATAAAATTCATTAGTTTATGTGGTTAAGTACCTACATAATAGTGAAATAATGAATCTCAGCATCTTACCTGATGGCGAGCCCAATATCGTAACGCGCAGGCCACCTGAATCTGTGGATGTATCGCACAACCACGAGAGTCGCTTGGCAGATCGTCTTTCACAATATTCAATATTTGATCAGCAAAACATTTACTAAATCTATATTTTTTCTTAAATATGGCATCATCATAGTGGTCAAAGGGATTCATTCTCACACGGTTTCTTATATTATCGCGTAAGTTTTCCAGTAATTCAATATCCTCTTGGTCTTTTTCATCAATAAAATCCAGTACGGCAAGGATATCCATTTTATCTTGATAAATGTCAAATGTTAGAATTTAAACACGCGCTAAACCAACTATCCCGTGTGTCTAAACTGATGTCTAACTTTAGAGGTGTTTAAACACGAAATCACCGTTAAACACTCTTTTGTGGTAGAGGTTTTGTTAAAACACATGTTCAACAGATGTTTAACTTTTTTGTAGTAAGACAGATTGGGTTTTATCAAATAAAAATATGAAATATACAAATACTTTAAAAATGCTAAGCTACGCTCTTTTTTGTGCATTGCAGGGCAGGTAATAAAAATATTAAACAGTAACAACATAAATTACAATTAAAACTTGGTGTAGGTTTGGCTAATAAAACGAAATAGAGAAGATTCAAGGGTTTATTATATAAAGGTCGGATCTTTACATTTTTTTCCTAGCTTTAGTTTTCGCAAAATTATCAATGGCTTCGTTTAAATCCAGGCTTGATGCGGTTTTTTTTCAATTGCTATTAGCGATAAATGTCGGAGTCAAGTTTGGCCCATTTTTTTTATTATTTTTAATTTGCTAAATGACCTTTCAGCTGCTGCAGAAGTGACAGGAATAGTAAAGAATAATAACATTGCTGTAAATACTTCCGTCAGGTCGCATTCTAGCACTCCATATTTGCTTATTATTTCCTTACATAATTGGTGAACAGTCCATGCTTGAGTTGGTTGAGGTAAAACTAGGTGGTAAATATTAATAAACTGAAGTGAAATACTAGGGCCTATAAGCCTATTATATCTAAATATTTTCTTTGGAATTCGTCAAGCTTTTGTAATAAAGTAGCTTCATCAACATGTAATAAAAATGTTGGTGTTAGGAAATCGAATATATGACAGACTGCACTCAAACCAATAAAACGTGTATCTAATTCAGATATTACTGTGTCTAGTACATTATTGAAAAACTTATTTAAAAAAAAAACTCGGTTTGGAAATCGGTGGTCAGCAGCTAATTCATCAAATTTTTTTTTAACTTTTCTTTGCCTTTTTTCTTGAAAATGTGTTTCAATACCATATTTTCTTGCGGTTTCACTGGCTTTGCACTTGAATAATTCGAAATCATTTCTATAAATTTGCAACTTTGCTTTGGTCTCTGCTAAAACTTTACTCGCCTCGCCCAAAGTGATGTCGCATTTTTGTAAAGTTTTGGATGCATAATTGATGTCGTTCAATACACTGTGCATGAATTCGCAAAGCAACACGAACTCGAAATTTTTCATTTTTGTTTTAATACTCTCTGCTTCACTGCGCTCGTCTTTATTAGGACTATTTAGTTCTATTTCTGATATTGCTTTGATAATATCAAAATAACGAAGTTTTATAGCAGATATCGTATTGACCCTACTGGACCATCTAGTCGGATTAAGTTTTTTTAAAGTGGTGTCCGATTTTCCTGTGAATTTTGATAGTAGATCCCAGCGTTTGATGCTGTTACCTAAAAAGTTATAAAAATCTTGCAACGTTGCGAAAAAAATCTAAATTTCCACACAACTGCTAACAGCATCATTTATCACCAAATTTAAATTATGAGTGGCACAATGTACGTACTCTGCGTTAGGCTGGATATCCTTAATATTTTTTTGTACACCATTATACATACCACTCATCCCACTGGCTCCATCATAGCCTTGCCCCACACATTTTTGTAAATCAATATTTTTGTCGATAAAATAATGTTGTCACTTGGTTGTAGTGTTGCCAACCCCAGTGAATAGAAAAGCAGCAAATCAATCTTAAAAAAGCAGTAGAAAACAGTAAAATTACATTTACTAAACATTATCTACTGTCTCAAAAACCTTTCAATTGGGACATAGAATTAGTTATATAGATGTACAGTTAATGAAACTACTGCAGCACTTCCATTAGTACTTCTTTAATTATCACATTTTTTATAAAGCACATTATTGAAAAAAAAACAATTATGTAATTATATTATTTATTAAAAATAGGTACTCAAAGTTACAAACATTATTTTATTAAAAATAGGTAATCAAAATTACAAACATTATTTATTTAAAACTTAATTATTCATAGTTATGTATTACTCTATCCTCAACATTATCTGTTTCATTGTTTTTGTTAAAATCGTACATCCTTTGATTAATATTTTTCATATGATTTTCAGTAGCATCAAATGCGTAACATTTGTTTATTTCGAATTTTGTATGTAAAATGCCTTTGATCGTAGTAGAAGACATTTTGTTATTCAGTTTACTTCTCAAAATGTTTACCGCTGAAAAAAAACCTTTCTACGACAGCGCTGCTATGCGGCAAGCATAAGAGTTTTTTTACCATGTCGCACAACATCGGGAATCTTTGTGAACCGTCTCCATTTTTTAATTCAGAAATGTGTTTCCAGTATTGACAAAAGATAAAGATAAAGATCATTTATTTGTATAAACATATTGTGTCATACATACAAAAAGCATGCAAGATGTTATTGTTTAAATCCGTGTCCATTACATGTTTTGCCCCTAGGGACGTACAAATTCAAAATTTAACAATTAGTAAGTACCATAATTAATTCACTTCAAACTTCGGGGATTTCATTTTCAAATGGCAGGTTTGTATGTCTTAACATTCGCCATTCTCTGTCCAGTTCTGTCACATTATCTGGACAAATATACGGGAAAAATTAAAGCATATTAGCAATCGACCGAATATTATTTTTTACTTCAGGGTCAATAATTGCTTTGGGGTCTAGCATTTTTAAGCTTTTCAACGCTTGGCGATCTGTGTCGTTAAATGGAAATCTTTTTTTCATTTGCTTCGCTGCCGCTATATAAAATTCTTTACACTTCATATAGAAATTGTTCAGGCTTTCTTCATCCAATTCTCCTTTATCACGTCTTGATCTGACCAGGTGCGGAACCATCCCTCCAACGTATATTTCGTGTATCTGAAATAAAACATCATTAGCAAACACAGTTTATATTTAAACACATACATATAGGATCATACACACTAATAATTACTTTACTGGGTTTAGCAATAGGCTTGGTTATATAATTTAATTCTACCTTGGATACTAATTTATTGTAATTAACTGTACTTAGTTTCTTCTAATACAATATGTACACAATTAAACTAACGGAGTATTATACTAATGTTAAGTCTAACAAATCACAATCTGACGAATACATTATACCAGAACGATACACCATACACTTGAGCTCTTCGTATTGCCTCGACGACAGTTGTAAGTCAACTGAACTCCGCCGCGATCCGTGCCTTACGAGTTATACCCTCTTTTTTTTTTCTAGTAGCACGGTAGCATGGTTGTGACGTCACGTCCGCCTTCGTTTCAAAGAAATGAAACGAGTGCGACAACATCCGGCCGTCCTGCTCACGCGTTCGTTCTCGAACAGCGTATTGGTCTGATGTAGAAGCTGAAAACATGCACGAGAACTATATTAGCTTTTACAAGTTTCGAATAACAACGGTTAACAATGGCCTTTTACAGGATCGCATATCTTAGGTGTCTGAGTAAAGTGAGAGCATTGTTATCCCATCGACGGCAAACATGCTCATCACTCTTGGCTTGAACTAGTTGATGTTCATACAGGATCAAACTAGTTGTGTATCACCACATACTACAACAGCGTTCACAATAGATACCTGTTGCAGCTTTCAACTCAGACACCCAAAAACTGGACCATGTTTATAGCGAACATCAGACCATCAGATTGTTAAAGTGAAGTATTTAGCTTGGCGACAGAATGCTTTTGTAAAATAAAGTAGTGTTAATAAAGATAGGTATATAATTATGTATACCTTTTATTGTAGCTTATTATTGTTTCAGTAACTCACGTGTGTTACCTCTCCCTGACAACATCCGGTATTATTCAGCGATGTGGATCCATGGCTTCATGTTCTCAACACATGCTATGCCATCATATCGTTTTGCAGACCTCTCGGCTCCTCTCATGTCTGTAACGTGGTATCGGTCATGACCTAATACCTTAGTCACTTGAAATGGGCCCTTGTAGATGGGCATTAATTTAGTGCTTTGACCATCATTAGAATGACTTGGAATCTTGAGAACCACCAAGTCCCCAACGTTGTAATTAGGGGCGTCTTTTCTTTTAGCGTCAAACGATGCTTTTTGTCTATCGGCATCTTTTTTTATGTTCGCGTCTACTGTGTTTCTTAGCTCGGTGACGTCGAGCAAATCTTCCACGTTATCATCGTCCGTGAGCATGTCATTGTTCATCCTTAGTCTGTACCCAAAGAATACCTCGCTTGGTACGGCACGTGTTGTTTTATTGATTGTACTATTGATGCCTTGTTGTATGCTTGTTATGTGCTGGTCCCATTTATTATTATCAGTATCTGCACCCATGCTACGTAAAGCTTCCAATATTGTGCGATTGTATCTTTCTACTTGTCCGTTTGAACGGGGGACCGCAGTGGCAATTATGTGAGCTCTAATATTGTGATCGTTGCAATAGCTTGTGAATAATTTAGATGTGAAAGCACTGCCTGAATCACAAACTAAGCGTTTTGGATTTCCAAATACCTTAAATATCTTATTGAGTTCGTTAATAACAACTTTACTCTTAGTATTCTTTACCGCCGAAATAAAAACAAATTTGGTAAATGAATCAACCAGTACTAACAAGTAACTGTTTTGGTTAGAGGTTTTAACAAATGGACCAAGATGATCGACGTGGAGGGTGTGGAAAGGCCTAGCGTGTTTTGGGATTGGATACAACTTGCCTGGTTTTTTGCCATGAATACTTTTATAATAAATACAATTTAAACAATTTTTTATATATTTAGAGACTGTCTTTCTTAAACGAGGGAACCAGTACTTAGATCTTATTCTTTCAATAGTTTTATCTACAGCGAAATGTCCTACATCATCATGGTTAGCACGAATAACATACCATATACATTGTTTTGGTACTAACCAACGTCTTCCAAATTCAGTTCTACGATATATCTTGTTCCCTAACAATTCATACTCATTGAATATCTGTTTGTATGTCTCGGCCTCACCTGACTGTAATATGTCTCGAATGCTACATATAGTGGGATCTTGTAGCTGTACTGATAGCAACCAATCTCCTTCAGTTATCGTATTAACAGACTCATTAACTATATTGTCATTAATTGGGTTCCTGCTTAGCGCGTCTACGTGTTGCATTTGTGACCCGGCTCGGTGAACTATTTCGAAACTGAATTCCTGTGTATATAGAACCCATCTACTAATCCGCGGTATAATTTCTTTTTTACTTAAAGCATGTCGTACGGCATTACAATCAGTAATTATCGTGAAATTTGTACCTAACAGATAATGACGAAATTTTTGTAATCCACCTACAATTGCCAAGAGTTCCAATTCAAAGGAATGGTATTTCTTTTCGTCATTATTTGTTTGGCGGCTATAAAAATAGACAGGTTTTTCACCGTTATCAGTAGACTGAACTAAAATACACCCGATACCATCACGACTGGCATCAGCATACATTATTACGGGTAATTTCGAATCAAATATTTTAAGTACTGCATTATTAATTAACGCTTCTTTTACATTTGTCATAGCTTGCTCTTGTTGAGGACCCCATTTCCAGATTGCTCCCTTTTTTAATAAATTGGTTAATGGTTTACAGAGAATGGCACAATTTTGAATGAACTTTCTAAAGTAATTTATCAGACCTAAAAATTGTCTCAGCTGATGAACTGTTTTTGGGGCAGGATATTTTGATATAGCATCTAATTTACGGGCACTTGGGTGGATACCTTGTTCAGATATATCATATCCCAAAAATTTAATTTGATCTTTAAAAAAGGCACATTTATCTAAATTAATGGTGAGTCCATTCTTTGTAAAAATGTCCAGCACCAATTCTAAACAAATAATATTTTCTTCAATAGTTTTAGTGGCAATAAGTATGTCATCCATATAACAAATAACTCTTCCAAAACGTAGATTGCCCAAAACAGTATTCATTAGCCTTTGGAAAACTGCCGGCCCGTTACATAATCCAAACGGCATTCTCAAATACTCAAAATGTCCATCATTAGTAATGAATGCTGTTTTGTGCACATCTTCAGGTCTAATGGATATTTGGTGGTACCCACTCTTAAGGTCTAAAGATGTATAAAATTTACAACCCTGCAATCTGTCAATGAGATCCTCTATGATAGGCATTGGATATTTTTCTTTAATAGTAATTTTATTTAGTTGTCTATAATCAACACATAGCCTCTTAGCTCCACAAGCTTTGTCAACTAACAGAGCAGGACTTGCATATGCAGAATTACTGTTTTGAATTATCCCATTCTTTAAAAGGTCATCAATAATTTCTCGTGTAATTATTCTCTCAGACTCTGACATCCTATACGGTCGTTGACAAACAGGCTTATTAGAAATTAGTTGTATCTCGAGTTCCACCCGTGAAGTTCTTCCCAAACAAGACAAACCGTCAGAAAATGATTGGGGGTATTTTGATAAAATATTTTTCAGAACTACTTCATACTCATGATGTACATTGTTAGTTACATTAATGTTACAAATATTTAATTCCTGCACTGGTTGAAATGTTAGTTTGTCACCTAAGCGAACATACATAATACTTTGATCTTCAGTAAAATTTCGTCCGATTAGAATGTCACAGTCAGAAAGTTTATCAATAATATATAATGTAATAAGTAACTCAACTGAATCTACCTTAAGCCTGGCTGCTACAGCATGTGTCACTTGCGCAGTTAGTTCATTAGTAAACCCTACCAAATTAATGGGACCATTCAAGGTAAAAGGTATTAAGTGGTATTGATTCGCTAAAACACGTGTAATTAGAGAGCAATCACTACCCATGTCAAAAAATGCGTTACACTTATTATTATTTAACTGAACAGATTTATAAAATTTTTGTTTAATCTTTGGGTCAGAAATCATTTTTACTTCCCCTTCCTTTTCGGCCTTTAGTTTCGGTTTTGACTTGCAAGCCGCTTCTAAGTGTCCTAACCTATTACACGAGGAACACCTCACACTATCTTTGACAGTGCAGTTGTTTCTTTTGTGACCTATATCTCCACAGCGGTAACAAGTAAAATTATTGTTGGCTATGCTACTAGCATTCGCGGAGATATCAGCTTTGTTCTCAGACTTATTTGAACTAATAAATTGCCCTGCCTGTAATAGCCGAGAAGTTTTAGAAAATAACTGATTCTTCTGAGTACCTTCTTTATCACTGGGTGAATAAAATTTACCATGTAAGAATGCCGCTAAATCATCACAATATCGAAAACTACCTGCTTCGGCCGCTACGCTAATATTCGTATCACCTATGGACCCTACTATGATAGATATAATATCCTGTTCGCGGAACCCTAACTGTAACCGATCTACTTTTGCTTTTTGTTGAAAAAAGAACTCGTATAAGGATTGCTTAACAGTTGGCTTTGCACTGATCAATTCTTTAAGGGATCTAAACATATCACGTTTTACTTGAAATGTGTCCGATAACGCATCACGCCATTGTCTCCACTTCCACTCG
Source organism: Plusia festucae (assembly GCA_950381575.1). Lineage (NCBI taxonomy): Eukaryota > Metazoa > Arthropoda > Insecta > Lepidoptera > Noctuidae > Plusia > Plusia festucae. The sequence goes on from OX494442.1 coordinate 11,583,126, forward strand.
GTCCACCTGGTATGATTTTTTTGAAACGAATCTAACCAGGTTTTGGCGGTATTGCGTAATTTTTGAAGTGCTTGGTACTTAGTCATATTGCTAGACCAACCAAACGCATGCGCGTTAGCGTCTATAACATTTAGCCACATATCTATATTATCAACCAGCGGGTCGAATTCAGGTATCACAGACGATAATATTACATTTTGACTCACGGTTGGCGATCTCTTACGGTGTCGTTTGTTTCTTTTGCGCCGCCGGTCATGTTCACTGCTAGCACTGGAACTAGTGCTTGACGTTGATGAATTAGAGCTCGATGAATTCCTTCTCCGTTTGCGACTTCGTGGCATGTTGTGAGCGTACAATAGTTCCACTTCTGATGAAATAAAACATCATTAGCAAACACAGTTTATATTTAAACACATACATATAGGATCATACACACTAATAATTACTTTACTGGGTTTAGCAATAGGCTTGGTTATATAATTTAATTCTACCTTGGATACTAATTTATTGTAATTAACTGTACTTTGTTTCTTCTAATACAATATGTACACAATTAAACTAACGGAGTATTATACTAATGTTAAGTCTAACAAATCACAATCTGACGAATACATTATACCAGAACGATACACCATACACTTGAGCTCTTCGTATTGCCTCGACGACAGTTGTAAGTCAACTGAACTCCGCCGCGATCCGTGCCTTACGAGTTATACCCTCTTTTTTTTTTCTAGTAGCACGGTAGCATGGTTGTGACGTCACGTCCGCCTTCGTTTCAAAGAAATGAAACGAGTGCGACAACATATCGGCAAATGTTTTGCTACGTCTGTTGCCGCATCCAGACTCTCGCGAGGCGCCTCCTAGAGGCTCTCGGCACGAGGCTTGGCGAGTGGAGGCTGCACGAGTGCTAGCAATCCACACTCTCGATTTATTCACTTGCCCGCTACGTCTACTACAAGATGGACGTGATTGAAGTGACTGCGTTAGCAACTTTATGTGCCTACCAATATTATAATGTCTTGCGTCTATATCACCTAAATAAAAAAAGAAAGTCAAAACGGAGAAGGTGGTGGATGACGTCAATACACCGCAACAGGACGATGTATGTATTTGATGGTTTTTTTTATAAATTTGTTATTGTATATTCTTTTTTAAGTCGGAACCTCCGCGGTAGCCCGCGAAATTCAAATTTTCTTACGTTTTTTGCAATTTGCAAGTCAGTATTAGATTTTATGTTACCGCTGCTACCGTGAAGGTTCCACCGTTCCGCCCCTAAGATGACCCACTGACCAAATAAAATTTTCATTCTGTAAGTATGTTAGGTTAGACCACAACAAAACAACTTAGTGCATATTGTGTCGTAGAGCAACACACAATGCACCATGTTTTTTTTAATGCCTTAAAATATTACTTTCTTTTACAGGCAAACTATGGACAAACAAATTACAGAATTACTTACCGAATCATGTGGAGAATTTGAAAATTTTGTGCGCATGTCTCGCATCGATTTTGAATGCTTATTGAACAAAGTTGCTCCTATTATCGCTAAGCAAGATACTCAACTAAGGCACGCTATACCACCCAAAGTACGATTTGCCATTACATTAAGGTTTTTGGCTACTGGCGACAGCTACAAAAGTCTACATTTTTTATTTAAAGTTTCGAGTCAGCTGATTTCAACAATAATACCAGAAGTTTGTGTTGCAATTAACGAAGCATTAAAAGACGAAGTAAAGGTAATTATTTTATTGCAATTAAAATATAATCATAGAAAAATAATCAGTTGTATTCAAAGAGATAACTTTTTCGTTATTTATACAAACCAAAAACATTAATCTTTGTTGTAATTAAAATTTTCGAGATAATCTCTGACAGGCGAAACTATTACTTGATCGGACAAAATTTTAACTGTTGATGAGTTATCGACTAGATTAAGATTGGGATCTGGAATGTGCAAAACAGGCGCATCATACGTATTTTGTAGCGACATAGTATGATTCGGTGCAATTATAGTCGGCTTAGTTGATGGCATCCGAGCAGTATTTTGTTGTTTTGGAATATGTATAGGATCAGAGTAAGATGAATGAGAAGAAACAGGTTGTTGTGACATTGATTGAGAACTGCGTATTGGGCTACGATCTGGAGCTGGAATATATTGTAGAACTAGGGGATACGTAACTTGAGGCGCCATATTATGATTTGGTAAATTGTTGTTCGGCATAGCAGGTTCTGAATACGATGTGCAAGAAGAACGAGGTCGTTTTGGGACTCTCATTTCATTATGTAAAGGTTCAGAGTAAGAAGATTGAGAAGAAGTAGGTCGTTGTGGGATGTAATGCGATACAGAAAAATTGGGTAATGGGCTACTAATATTACGTAAACGGTTTACAAACATGCCGTCTATCTCGTACATGAAAATAGTACGTTCATTTTCAGGTAGCCCTCGTAATTTTTTTGCAAGTAACTTGCAGTACAAATCGCAATCGTCTTCAGTTCCTTTGTCTTTGTCTTTTAGAACACTATTTAAAGTATTAAATGTATCCTTTATCTGCTTGCTAGCTTCATTGAAGAGGTGTTCAGAACCTTTTGCTCGTTGACGCGGGTGCTGTGGTGGAAATGACTGTTGACTAGTTGAAGCAATTGGAGATTGCGGCATTTGAGATTCTTCAGTTATACTTGATTCTTCTCCAATTTCGACAGCTTCTGAATAAGTCTCCTGAAATGCAAATAGAATAATATATTATTTATTATATACCTAATATAAGAATATTTTACAATTTTTAATTATTTTTTATGTTTGTTTCAGATCCCGTCTAGTGCCCAGGAGTGGCTAGATATAGAAAAGGGATTTAAAACAAAATTTCCTCACTGTGTTGGAGCAATTGACGGCAAACACATAGTTTTACAATGCCCTGTTGGATCTGCATCTGAATATTATAACTACAAACATACATTCAGTATTGTCCTCTTGGCATTAGTTGACAGTAATTATCGCTTTATTTTCGCTGACATTGGAAGCCAGGGACGAATCAGCGATGGCGGAGTGTTTAGGAATTCTTTATTGTGGCAAAAAATTTGCTCAAATAACCTTAACTTGCCAACACCATCTGCCCTTCCTGGTTCAGATAAAAATGTGCCTTATGTATTTATAGGAGATGGCGCATTTGCTCTACATACTCATATAATGAAACCATATCCAGGCAATCACACTTCTGGCTCGGAAAAACGAATTTTCAACCAGCGATTATCAAGCGCACGGGTAGTAGTAGAGAATGTTTTTGGAATATTGTCGTCAAAATTTAGAATTTTCAGAAAACCTATTTTGTTAGATCCTAACAAAGCATCAGTAGTAACAATGTCATGCATTTTACTGCACAACTTCCTTAGAAGGAGTAAAACATCTAGTACATTATACACTCCTGCATGTACAGTGGATATTTTTGATGATAATGGGATTTTGGTCCAACCTGGTTCTTGGAGAAATGACGTTCACAATGACGGTGCCCTGCAGCGTCTGAATCAAATACCACGCAGAGCATCATTAAATGCAACTCAGATAAGAGAAGAGTTTACTTCATATTTCTGTACAAATTCATATACGCAATAGATTTAAATATTTCCGTCAAAATAAACTAAAATACCTACTTAATTTAAGAAAAATATATTATGTTTTATTTTACTTACCTGTCTCTCCGTGTTTATTGTAGGTAAACATTCATTTATGTCACCCAAAAAACTTTCCATCAATTCGTATAAAAACCATATGGGTTTGTAAATATCATTTACACCGGCACCGGATTTAATGGAAGCCTTTTTTTTTCTCAGGTGCCCTCTAAACGTTGCCATTAATGATATTTTTTTAGTTTTTAATTCCTGTATAGGTATATTCAATTCCTTGCTAATTCGATCCCACGCGTCATTCACTTTATTTTTATCTTTGTGATAGGGATTTTTCGGATTCCAAATAATTGGTTCCATTTGATACAACTCCATAAAAGTGCAACACAAATCGTTGGTCCACTCCGTCATTCTAAAAAAACGCGCGCGTCCTTACTCTTCAGCAGTTTACAACAAAGTGAGCGAGCGCGAGAGTATGGTTGATTCCCTCGCCTCGCCCCTCGCGTCCTTTGACTCGCGTCCGAAAAACCGACACAAAACGGAGCGACAGCGAGGCGAGGCGAGGGAAGACGAGGGGACACGAGCGCACCGTCCACACTCTCGTACTCGCGTTCCCTCGTGTAGCCTCGTGGAGAGTCTGGATGGGGCATGTGAAATCGACACTAAAAATTTTCTCTACTCTCATGTCTGATAAATTCCTCGTTTCACATCGTTCTAATACCGTGAGGTCCAAATATTCGGGTTTAACGAAGCACTCCAACAATATTGTGTAAGCAGTTAAAACTTTTTCATAAAGTAAATATACATACTTTTGATGTTTCCGATTGCATTTCTTTGTTGAGTTCTGTAAATATGGGCAACGCAATTTTCAAAAATTCTAGATAAAGCTCTGTCGTTGGTTCAAGGGCCTTGTTGAGAATTGCTTGAGCAGAAAGTAAGTGATCCACATGGACAGCCGCTTGAAAATATATTTTTATGGCCGGCAATTGTTCTAGAATCCTGTAAACGACCTGAATAAGTGACAACCATCTTGTTTGGCTAGGGTGAAGCAGCTTGTGCGGCTTAATGTTTGCGAACGCTTGAAATGTTTTATAGTCGCCTATACGTTTTGGAGAATTCTGTATGTGATTAAATACTTCTCTACAGAAGTCTTCTACACCAGGCACACAGGCTGAATGAATGGCATATGCACTTTATCGTAAAAAGATGAGGAATATCATTTTTTAAAAGTGTTACCAGATAATGATTGACACCAAACATAACGTTAGCACCATCAGATGCATAGCCTAACATTTTGGTTTTTTTTTTTATATCTTGGGACAGCTCACACACGGTTATCTGATCCCAAACTAGGCAGAGCCTGTACTATGGCAACCAGACAACTGATAAACATACTTATATATTCCTAAATACATACATATTATAGATAAATAAAACCCAGACACAGAACAAGTGATCGTACTCATCACACAAAGATTTGTCCTGGGTGGGAATCGAACCCACCACCTCCGGCTTAGCAGTCAGGGTCACTAACCACTAGACCAACAGGGTATGTTTTTCTCGGTAAAATACTCTATGATTTTACCATGCAACGCTGTTGCTGTTCCATTTTCAATGGGTATCAGTGTAAGAAATCGGTCTTCAAAATTATCGTCCACTGTTCTTACAATCAACGCCAATTGTTTAATTGTAGATTTGTCTGTTCTTTCATCCACAAGCAAAGAAAAGTTATTTTCTCTTAAATTCTCTATTAGTTTTTTTTGCGCAGTTTCTCCAGTTACATTAACGATAATTGCTCTAGCTTTAGTTCTGCTCATGGACAGTTCCTCTGCAACTTTAGAATCTGGACGCTTATTAATTTTGTCAAATGGGACGCTACATTAAACGAAAGATTGTGCTCTGCAATAAAACAAGCCATCTTGATTTCACCTTTTTTAGCAGAACATTGATGTTAATGTTGGTTGTTTTACTAACATTTTGCAATTATTGACGTGTTTTTTAGAGCTTTTGTGGCGCAGTAATTCATGAGTCTCGCATTTTCTATCACAATTACAAACTGAACAGAAGAAATACTTGGTACCTTTAGCACTTTTCTTTAGCCAGCCTTTGAACTTTTCATCTTGTAACCACGAATCAAAAAACTTTTGTTCATACTTCAAAGCTTTCTTCCTAGGAGAAGTTTTGTTGAAATCCGATTCTCCGCTACTCATTATTATATAATAACTTGTTCGCTTAATCGAGAAACAACTGTGAGTAACCTGTTTATCTAACTTTCCTGGAAAGAACTGGTTTAAACTTGTCGAGTACTCGACATATGCCTGCGGTGCTTACAGCTGATCGGGGCTAGCCGGTCTTCTACGTCATCGACCCAGCGCCCCACCGCCTCACTTAACGGCCGGCGCTTGCCCGCCGACGGCAAATTATAAAAATTAACTTAATATTTATGCGTATTAATGGCACGATTGGTCACGACTGAACTTCTCATGAAAATATATCCTGTCCTACCAATAAAATTAACTTTATAAGTTGTAGATTATTAATGACTAATTAATTAAAAAATGATAATAAATCAGTCACCTAGGCTCTCTTAAAGTCACAGTATCTTAACTTAATATTTGTTAAATGCACAACATTAATTAACAATCACAGTTAAAATGAAAGAAATGAGAAAGAAAAGGGCTATGCATTCTATGGCATCACTTTTTCGACAGTGATGAAACTGATGTAGCATAATAGACCACTACCTAAGAAGTCTTCTTAGGTAGCGGCCTTATCATGACTTAAATTTCATTACCGGCGATAAAATAATGCCAAGGCTCCATACGAAAAGTTGCATACCCTTTTATTTATGGGTAAACAATCATAAAAGCTATGACAGGCTTTAGGTATCACATTCTTAACCACCTGTAGATGATCATACTTGGTTTTGGATATTGGTTGTCTCGACTCATAAAGCGATGGCACACTGTCAATCGTAGGTATCTTTTTCGGTCTTCTGGGCAAAGAAATAAAGTCATCTTTAAAGTAGAGCTTAAAGTCTATAGTCCCACTTCTTAATGAGCTTATATTAATGACACAGTGATCTTATTGATTCATAAATTAGATAATTCTTGTTAGAAAAGTCTTTGTAAAACGTATAATCAGGAGTAATAACTTCATAAGGACATGGTACTTTCCTCGTAACAATGGCAATTCGTAATATTGAGAAGGTCGAAATATATTTCAATAACGGAATGAACCGAATCTACTTCCATCTGAGTGTGGCCTTTTTCCAAGTACTTTTGGGTTATTACTCCGTTTTTGGCCATAACCAAACGTGACAAGGCATTTGATACAACATTATGCCTATTCTAAGCTGTACAGCTGTCTGTAAATAATACAACGTTGTGATTTCGACTGGATTATAGATTCTAAGTATAACTTTGACGTAGATTGTCTGCAGTAATGAATGGGACGGTAGTTTTTGCAGTGCAGTCAAATACTTTCTTGCTAATTCATTTTTGGGCTCTTTGGTAACTGTTTTTTCTGGGTCTGATTGATTAACATTATTTAATCTTGTCTTCTCCCCTAGCCAAAATTGAACAGTCTATTCTTTTATACCCAATGTTTCCAAAAATATCTTCAAACAAACTCTCTCCTTTTTATCATTAATTTTTCCTGCAAATTGTGTCACTTCTTCTTGAATTCGAGATCATAGTTTTTCTAGTTGTAGGATTTTTATCCACTATTGAAGAAATACATATTTTCTTGCCAACTCATTTTCCAATAGACTGAAAATTTCTGACCGAACTACTTCAGTTAATTTTGAGCAATACATTTTTATAGCTTTACCTCTGAAACTTCGTGTGAAATACATAAAGGACCCATTGCTCTCGCTGGTTTTGGATTATTTTGAATAAATTTACTACCCTCCTTTTTGAATCCAACATATTCCTCTCCCACCATCCTCTGCCGCGTATTTTTTATTCTTTTCCAATTATTTTTATTCCCTTTGGACATTCTAAAACAAATAAAATGAAGATTTAATTTGTTTAGAATTTTCTTCTATATTACCTCTTTCGGGAAACCACTCTTCATTTTCTGGTGATTATGGCTTTAAAATTGTTATATCGGACAGAGCGACAAAAGAAGGATCTGCGACTGAATCATCTGATGAAAAATCAAGGTCATTATGATTATGTTTCGCTACATTACTATTAGGTTCGATTTAATAATTGTGGATCTTATACATGATAGTAAACATGATAATTGGCATGATTATTTCATTCAAAATAAGCATGCCATTTTCTAGCAACATTTATACACACATGCGCGTAATTCATTACTAGCATGCTTCCATGCTAGTTTGGAGCATGAGTATCTGTACCTTATGATGTATAGTTATGGTACTTATATAAATTATTTCGCATTTCTTACAACCATTAACTATACTAATGATAGATAAGTATAGGTGTATAAAAGTATTCAGTAAGAAGCTTGCGCTTTTCTATCTCAAACATGTGACAGTGACTATATTTGAAAAGGCTTTGAATTTATTTAAATGTTAGATTAAGTAGGTACTTATCGAGTATTTATCAAACTTAATTTTAATAGAAATGATTAAGCATTTTATCAATCATTTTTTGAATGCACATTTTATAAAAATCCAATATAGTTATATTCAAGTAGATTTCAAGGAATGAAGAATCTGTAAACATATATTAAAGTTAATTGTGGATCTGAAACTGCTGTAAGTGTAGTAAACTCGGATGTCAAATCAAAATTTTGATTTTCATACAACCAGTTTCATCGCAGTTTAAACCAGTTTCATCGCAGTTCCATATTCTTTCAGGTGGAATGTTATGTCCATTTAACTCTATTTCTAATTTTTCACAAAAAACTTCTAAAAGAACCACGTTTGAACAAATCGCTCTACCTGCTGAAAGATTTTCGGGTGTTCGCAAAGACAACTCGTAGCGTTCTTTATACTTCACCCACCAATCAAACCCTTTCTGTCATTGAATGTGCAGCTTATATTCGCAGCTTTTGCTGAAGATAATGGAATTAGCTTTATTTTGGTAACTGTAAGGACAAAACCACGTTCTTGCATCTCAATAATGTAGGCCAGTAACTTTTGTTCTATTTCAACAGGTAACGCAAACGGCCTTCCTATATTGGACATTACGATCAGTGCATCTTAGCACATATGCATACCACGTTTTTTACGCGTCGGATGCAGCCTGTAGACTTTTGCACATGTATAAATTCAAATACGTATTTGAATCGATACAGACGCATGCAAACGCGCGTGTGTATCGATACAATCGCGCTGGCATTTTGCGTTTTTAATAAGTATTCATAGAGCTGTAGACTTCGAAACAAAATCAACTTTACCAAAAACATTCAAAACTTCTAACCAAAGAAAACAAAACAATTCTAGTCATCACAATTTCAACGAATCACTTTTCAATACAATTTTAGATAGCCTATAATTAAGTTACCCTTAAATAATATTTGTTCTCCTTAATTAAATAATGTTTAGAAAATACTTAAGAACTATAATCATCAAAATAAAAATTAAAATCACAGATAAAGTCCAAGTTTCAGACGTCTCATAATTAGGATATATAATTACAAAAAAAAACTTATTTCAATATTCAATTACAATTGGTTGTAAAAAAGCGTATAGAACCGTGGTATATGATTACTATTAATGAAACCCATCAAATCAGCTTTCTTCCTATCGCTTATTGAGAGTTGTCTAATGTAAGCAGACTTAAGTCGAGGCAGAACCTCAGGGTGTGTTCGCCAAATTTTAGATTCTGACAATCCTCCTTCTTCATTAAGGTACAATTTGTCGTTTCGATCGATCGTCAAGAAAATCGTACTATTTTATCTTTCGATTTCCGTCCGTCACACACGAACGATGTGATCGTACGATTCTCAGTCTCTGTGCGGAGTGAAAACGTTTAGCACGTACGTGGGTGAGCGATGAAGTGAAGAGCAACTACTTTGCTCAAGCGCATTGGCGCTCAATTTATATAAAAAAAGACTTTCTACAATAAATAAAAGGAAGACTAGGAGAGAATGGACTAAGAGATGGCTTCTGAAAAGACATCAATCTCACATCAATCTTCTTGAGGAATTACGTTTTCATCCTAAAGATTGGCATAACTACCTTAGGATGACAGAGGAAACATACTTAGAGCTTTTGCATAAGGTATCTTCCAGAATAATAACAAATGATACCAATATGAGGCAAGCTATTACTCCTCACGAACGTCTAACTGCAACACTGTCTTTCCTGGCTACTGGAAGGACTTACGAAAATTTAAAATTTACAACGTTGATTTCACCACAGTCTTTGGGAAAGATCATTCCATAAACGTGCGAAGCCATTTTCAATGCATTAAAGAGTATAATTTTACCATAGCAGTTGATTATTATGCGCTGTTAGTGATGATAATTAGGTATAATGAAATATAAATATATTTAAAACATTATATTATCGACAAATTATTGTTTTACATCTTACATAATAGTATATCTTAACATTTGGCTTAAATTACTTTCATTCAACGGAAAAAGTATTATAAAATGTTTGCGCGTCATCTGGTATGTGAACATGGACTGGAGATTCTTTTTCGGGCTCGCGTGTATTAAAGTTGAGTTCCTGTTGTGTGGATGGTTGAGTTGTATGAACTATTGTTTGTGTGGGTTGCTGTAATATGAGTGGCTCCCGTATATGAAAGTTGAGTTCCTGTTGTGTGGATGGTTGAGTTGTATGAACTATTGTTTGTGTGGGTTGCTGTAATATGAGTGGCTCCCGTATATGAAAGTTGAGTTCCTGTTGTGTGGATGGTTGAGCTGTGTTAACGAATCTTTGTGTGGGTGGCTGTAGTATGAGGGGCTCACGTGCTTGAAAATTGAGTACTTGTGAAGAGAGTGGTTGTAATTTTTGTGAGTGACAAATAGGAAAGGATTGAGGGGGAAAGAAACACTGTTTGTTTAAATTACCCATTTCGGCTTCAAACAGAGCATCATTTATATTTTTTTCCGCAAATAAGCTTTGATTTGTAGGCAAAGATCGCAACTTATGTGCCACGTTTTTACCAAGGCATCAAACTTGTCATCCTTTGCTATTTCACATATTTTATTGCCTATAGTTTCAATAGTTCGATCAACATTTTGGGAAACTGACAGGTTTTTCCGGCGTTTAAAACTACGATCTTGTTGAGGCTCACTCAACCTTTCAACTGATGCGATGTCTGATCTTGGTGAAGCGACTTCATCTCTGGTGGTTTCAATACTGTCGTCATCAGATTGCTGAAACAATGACTTTTGGTTGGTTGGTTTTTGTAGGCGATGAAGCCTTTATGTTAAGGAATAATTTTATGAAACCTTTTAATAAAAAACAACTGAACATTCAAAGGAGAATTTTTAATTACCGTTTATCTAGATCAAGAAGAATAATAGAAAATGTATTCGGCATTTTAGTTGCTAGGTTTGGTGTATTAAAAACAGAAATTAACATGGATTTAGACAACTTAAAAAAAATCGTAATGGCTTGCTGTGCTCTGCATAATTACTTACGCCGCAATAGTCCTAACACCTATACACCGTTAACTGTGTTTGATAGAGAAAACTTTGAAAATAATGAATTTGAAGAAGGCCTCCGGTGTGATTTACTAGGACTCCGAAGGCGACCATTACGTAGTAACGATACTGGTAATCAAGTAAGAGAATTATTTGTCGACTATTTTAAGATTCTGCAAGCATTCTCCGACAGTCGTTTCTCCTTTGGACTTTTCACCGACAGGACGTTACGTTTTAAAAAGATTCGTCGATAGAACGTTTCACTTATAGATGTTTCGCCGACAGGACGGTTCGCATCTGTTTGTTTCGACGACAGGACTTTTCAACTATGGAATATTCGCCGTCAGATCGTTTTGTCTACGATTGTTTAGACATGCTACTAGCTAGCTGCAAAGACATGAAGAAAGAAAATGATTTAATGTAAGTTCGTCTTTTTTTTAATTAATAGTATTTATCTATTAACAACCCATATTCTTCTATTTTGTTATAGCAAACATTGGGGAAATATAAAAACAAAAGATTATACTTACAAGTGTTTTTATTTATTCATGTTATAAAATGAGCTAATTTACAACTGAGTATACATGTTTTTAAGCCAATTTTACTACATCAGTCTATATATAGTACATAGTAGGCTAGTAATTAAAAATGTTTTCTATTAACAGTAAGTATACCTAGGTTAAAAAAATATAAAGTTATTTCCTCATAACATCCAGTTCGTTTCATCTGATTATGGTAGTCCTTGTGTTTTATTTTCCATAAAACCTCGTGTTCTCGGAGTAACTCTATAAATTCCAACAGAAAATCCTTGCTTCACGACATCGCAAAAAATTTACAGGTACCGTACGTGCTAGTCGCGCGAAAGATAGAGGCAGACTGACGATGATCGCATCCGATCACGCCATACACGTGCGATATATCGAACGATGTTCAGATCGCAATCGATATTTTCGTGGTTGCCTGTTGAGATCTCCAATCGATCGTTCGACCACAAAATCGGATGCGATATGGCCACACACGTACAATTTGTCGTTCGATTTTAACATCGAGCGACCAATCGTTACGATAATTGTCCCGTGTAAAGTGCGCCATATACGGGACGATCCGTCGCTACGATCATCTGAAACGATATCGTGACGATGTATCGCAACAAAACTGCCGCTCACACATGAAACGATTGGTCGTCACGATCGATCATTTGTTGGTTTGAAAAAACAGAGTGACGACGTGTTCAAATAATTCAAGACGTGACTACAATGGAAAACGAACTTCTTTTTCTTAGTTTTGTGGCAGTAACTTTGATTCGGTTACAGAAAAAAAGAAACAAACCTAGAAAAATGTGGGTTAAGAAATGGCTATTAAAACGACATCAGTACTCGCATGTAAATATTTTAAAAGAATTACGGTTCCATCCAAAAGACTGGCACAACTACATGAGAATGACTGAACCTACGTACCTAAAATTATTGAAATTAGTATCACCTAAAATACAGAAGCAATATGAGGCAAGCTGTCAGTAATCACGAACGCCTTAGTGCAACTTTGCGTTTCCTAGCCACTGGACGATCCTATGAAGATCTAAAGTTCTCATCTATAATTTCACCACAGTTACTGGGGAGAATCATCCCAGAAACCTGCGCCGCCATTTACAAAGCATGTCACGACTATTGTAAGGTATGTACTGCAATAAAACATAAATCATTCTTAATAGTTATAATCATTTATTTTCGATTCATATAGGCAGTTAAACATGTTAGGTACATAGTTAAACATTAGGATTGAAAGTTTACAAAAAAATTAATTAAATTTTGTTCTTTTGCATCTGACAACTGTTCTCCCGTAGGTCTCTGTCTGGCTTGGAGTAAAGGTGGAGTTTGAGGTTTGGAGGACTGATTTTCAGGAATGTGTAACAGTGTAGTCTGTTCTTCTGGTGGTGTCTGAATTTCTTGTTGATTTGAAGGAATGTTCTGTGACAAATGAGACTGTGAGAATGGAGACTCCTGAGGTTGAGAGTATGGAGACATCTGAGATTGAGAGTAGGGAGATGTCTGTGGTTGATAGTGTGAAGAAGTGTGAGATTGAGAGTATGGGGAAGTGTTAGGTTGAGAGTATGGAGATGTGTGAGGTTGAGAGTATGGAGATGTGCGAGGTTGAGAGTATGGCGAAGTGTGAGGTTGAGAGTATGGAGATGTGCGAGGTTGAGAGTATGGCGAAGTGTGAGGTTGAGAGTATGGAGATGTGTGAGGTTGAGAGTATGGAGAAGTATTTGGTTGCCAATCTTGGGAAGAGTTATTTAAAATATTATTTACTCTACTTACACATTGTCTATTCAAGTTCCCAAGTTCGGCTTCTAACAAGGTTTCATTAATAATTTTTTCCGCCCAGATCCGTTGATCTTTAGGTAATGATTTTAATTTAGAAGCTACAGTTTTTCCAAATATGTCACATGTATCGTCAGGTTTAAGAGACAAAATTTTTTGATTTATATTGTCAAGAGTTAAATCTATTGTTGAATTTGATACCTGCGAAGATTTCTTGCGCTTTAATCGACTTGGTGTAGGTGGAGGTGGTAAAATATCGTCATTTTCAGCTTGAGTTCCACTTGGTGACTGAACCTTACACGAATTTTTGTTGTCATCTTCATGTTGTTCCTCTGTAATCGTCTGTAATAAAAGAAATTTGTTTTGTTTCAGTTACTTTCGAATGAAAGTGAATGGAAAGCAATTGGAACTGATTTCGAAAAACGATGGAATTTTCCCAATTGTCTTGGCGCTGTTGATGGCAAGCATATTAAAATAAAGCCGCCGCCTGAATCTGGTTCATATTTCTTTAATTATAAACACTTCCACAGTCAGGTTCTGATGGCAATTGCTAATGCTAATTATGAGTTAATTTATTTTCACTTTGGTACAAACGGCCGAGTGTCTGACGGTGGGGTTATAAAAAATACAGATTTTTATCAAAAACTTATAAACGGTACATTGGGGTTGCCACAACCAGATTCAGTGAATGGAATAACGCTTCCTTATGTGTTTGTTGGAGATGAAGCTTTTGCTCTAAGGAATAATTTTTTGAAACCATTTAATAAGTCACAGCTCAATGAAAATAGAAGAATTTTTAATTACCGTTTATCCCGAGCAAGACGCATAATTGAAAATGTATTTGGAATTTTAGTTGCTCGGTTTGGAATACTGAAAAATGGAATAAATTTGGACTTAGATAATATTGCTCCAGTGGTGATGGCTTGTTGTGCACTACATAACTTTTTACGCCGTGAAAATCCAGACACCTACTCCCCGCAAGATAGCTTTGATAGAGAAAACTATGAAGTTGGAGAGATTGAAGAAGGTCTACATAGTAACTTGATTGGTCTCGAGAGAAGAAGAGGACCCGGTTTTCACTCAGCAACAGAAAATAGAAATTTGTTTGTAGATTATTTTAATGGAATCGGTGCAGTTCCATGGCAGAACAATTATGTGTAGCACTTAAGTACATAAGTTAATTTAAGTTGAAATTTAAATAAAGATTTGTACTCACCGACTTTATGGAACTTTCTCCTTCATGTGGCATTTCTTGGTCTTTTAGGAACATTAAATTTTCAAAATATGATAGTTTAGGCGAATAAACTTCGTCAGCACTGCTTCCGGATAACAGCGAATCATTCTGTTTCTTCAATTCTTTACGAAAGACTGTCCTTAGGTTATTAATTTTCTTTTTGACTTTATTCAAATCAGCAGTATTGTCAATTATTTTCATTTTCTCCAAAAGTACATTATAACACACCGTTCTCTTCACATTGTTGTGATAATCTTTATGTCTTATTTTCCATAAAGGCTCTTGTTCTCTGAATAATTCAATAAATTCAATCAAATGGTCGTTACTCCATGTAGTCATTTTGTTGTTTCGTTCGTCGAGTGTAGGCTAGGTACGTAGACAATAGACATGCAGCGCGTGCGGCGGCCGGCGTTGACTGAGACAAAAATCGAATCGTTGATCGCAAGGCGCCATACACTGTCGATTTATCGTTACGATTGGTCTGATCGCAAGGGATTCTGTGACGACCTCCGATATCGTTTGCGATCAAGTAAATCGTTAACGATGTGAACATACACTGGCGATCCGTCGTTT
Source organism: Plusia festucae (assembly GCA_950381575.1). Lineage (NCBI taxonomy): Eukaryota > Metazoa > Arthropoda > Insecta > Lepidoptera > Noctuidae > Plusia > Plusia festucae. The sequence goes on from OX494442.1 coordinate 11,598,447, forward strand.
CGATCGGTCTGCAACGACGGATCGTACAGATCAATCGTACCGTATATGGGCCCCTTAATATGGGAAAGACTGCGATTTGGCCATCTTTCAGCGTACTAATTTTTACCAACAACTTACTGATGGAAGACTACCCATACCTTTTTTTTTTTTTTTTTTTTTTTTTTTTTTTTTTACGGGGGGAAATCCTCATGGACATCCTCCGCCTGGGGAAAGGCGGAGGGGCGTGCCGGACTCCTACCGGCTAAAACCACCCCGGCGTTCCCTCGCCCATTATAGTCGGAGGTCGCGGGAATATTAAATGCCTCCGCAACCTCCGACCGATGGCCGGCCCGCTGCCGCGGGCCCCGTCCCGTCAGGGGGGGAGTGAGGTGTTAAACTCCCCCCGTGACGCATCGCTTAAGAGGCGCGCGCGAGGAACGCGACGCGCCGCCTCCTCGGGTCCAGTTGGTGGAGGGCGACGGATGTCCCCGGATCCGCCGCCCCTGGACCGATTTAGGGGGGTTGGAGGAGGGCGTTGTCCGCCCTCCGCCGACGCCCGGTGCGCCTGCTGCGGCTCGAGAGAGAGGTCGCGATCTCCCTCTCCCTCTCCGCAGCCTCCTTCTGCGACATGACTGTCTCGCAGAAGGAGATCACCGCGTCCCACGACTCTGCGCCACCGACCATAGCTCTGATCACGGCCGGCAGCGACAGGTCGGCTCCCACTCTAGCGACGAGGGCACGGCGCGGCCCCTCCCATGCGGCACACTCTGCCAGCGTATGCCGCGCCGCGTCCTCCCCGCAATGGACGCAAAGACTACCCATACCTACGCCAACTCCTCTATTCTTTTCTTTCTAACTAGGATTCTAATCGGACGTAGTGCGGAACCGCCCTTAGCATGTGTACGGTCCGAATAAAATGTATGTAGTTGTAAACGCGCGTCGAGCGCTTGTCATCTGAACGTACCCTAAGCCAATAAACCAATTGACACGAAATTGTACACAGTTCCCAAACCCTAAGTCCGGTATATACATTTAAAGGTAAATATTATAAAATCTCCCGAACAAAAAAATGCGGGATAAGTTCGAACGATCAAAACAGTCCAAGATTATAACGTCAATGTCCAAAGGTACGATCTTGTTATGGAAATTGATTATATTCGTCCTGGGACAATCTCACACACGGTCATCTGATCCCATACTAGGCAGAGCCTGTACTGTGGCAACCAGACAACTGATAAACATTATATATTTCTAAATACATAGATAAATTACACCCAGACACAGAACAAATGATCGTGCTCATCACACAAAGATTTGTCCTGAGTGGGAATCGAACCCACTATCTCCGGCTTAGCAGTCAGGGTCACTAACCACTAGACCAAGGGGCCCGTCGAAATATTACGCTCAAACTTACCGATTTTGTCCATTTTTCTTTATCTTATCACTTGCACTTTTTTCTTCTTTTTTTTGCTAACTCTGGAGGCACAACTTTTTTTAAATTGTCCATAATTACAATAAAAACACGGAGCACGGTTATTACCAGCAAGTGGACTAAACAAGAATGGTGGCCATTACAGAGTAAAGCCGACTTGTGATTGGCTGTTATGGACTTGGGTTCGTATAATTTGGAACGCGTGTGCGACTTAGGTGGGATTGAAAAAAAATATAAATTTTCGCCCTTAATTTCTTTAGGAAACCGAGTACTTAGACTGGATTGGTATAAAACAAAAAAAAATGTATTTTATTGCTGAATCGAAGAAATAAATAAAACTTCAAATGGCCGGTACTGGATTTGGGCGAGTTTGATATCTACCGACGCAGTTATGGAAGAGATAAACGGCACAAAATGGCCAGTTAGGTTAAACTAAGTTTAAACAGGCTTTATCTTACGTTGCGTTGTTCAGAAACCCAATTTGAAAGTTATCGAACCAATAGCGCTAATGAATACATACCTAAACAACACCAGCTTCATTAACATCACCCACTAATGAAGACTAGGTATTGTTTCGTTTAAATCGTCAAAGTTAGCGTCATTATTGGAAAATTAAATTTTATCCTGAGAAACGATTGGATTGGAAATATTTTCATTAACAGCATCACAGACAACTTCATTCTGGGACTCATTTTGGCTTGAATCATTGGTATGTGTTTGTATCCGTTGTTCAAGAGGAGAGACTGATGCAAAATCATCACCTAAACTTTCAAAAGTGTTTTTAAATTTATCTTCATCCATTGGACAAATTCCAGCAGACTTAGTTTGGTTAGCGTAAGATTTAAACGGCATTTCTTGCGGTTTAAACTGCTGTTTTGGATTCAAAATTCTCATTGAAGGCGTCTTTCACAGCTAGTTGCAGAGTATTTGCTGCACAGAACATTACACGTGGCTTGAATGTTTCATTAGGAGCAATGTTAACAAGACTATATATGTTCAAGTCATGATATATAGAGCATTAAAAATTGGATTATCGTCGCCGTCATCATCATTAACATCAATTTCATCTTCCCTATCGATATCAATAACATTTTCGGTCTGAAGTGTTGTGCAGTGTTGTTTCGGTCAGCCGTGGAAATTATGAAATCATTTAAAACTTCCAAAAGCTTTTCCTTTAGAAAGTCTGTGGTTTTTCTCTCCAATATTTCTAATACCTCTAATTCCTAACTGTAATTTTGCCATTTTTATGTATTGCAAGTTGATGCCCAAAAAAATTCTGTCAACATAAGACGCCTCGTTTAAAAATCATATTTTTAATTCCCGACGCAATTTTAGATTTTATTTGATAATCTTTTTCAGGTAATCTTTCCTTTTATTAATGTTAAATTTATATGTTTGGTTTTGGAATTTGATGGGTCAGCAATATTAATTAGTTCTTGAACGCAGCATCTAGCAGCATCGCAAATGGCCGTCCATGTGTTATTAATAATTTTTATTTCATAAAAGGGTTATTTTTATAGGAAGTGTATAGGACTTCACTTTGTCTTGCCTGCTTGTTTTGCTGCAAGACTTGCTTTTGCCATCGAGAGGGCCTTTAAAACCATAGAAATATCATTGTCTAGCATAATGTCAATAAAATTATTCATTAAGGTTATGAAATTATTTGTTCCTGGTATAAGTGATTGCCATTTAATTTGTGTGTTATTGTTTTCGAACACCACACCGTCTTTTCGTTAGTTTCATAACTTGGCAAGGGTCTATAAAAATGCAAACTTTTTCTCCCGTTCATGGATGTGGAAAATAAGTCTTCATTTTTCTGACATCTGATATTTACAGCCCAGAATTTCACCTGCACCGAAGTTTGCAGAATAACGATCAAGTATAAGACTTACAACTAGGATGCCAACCTCATGGTACTTTTGGAACCATATTTTTATCAAATTTGCCTTTGTTTCAGCATTTAAAACGGCAGCGGTCAAAAACTACCGCACGGTAATTTCCAATTTTCGTTACGCGCAACTAGCATAAATACTAAACTTGCGTACCCGCAGTCTAGTCTTTGTCACCTTGCATAGGACCTGCCCCAAAATTAACCGCACTCAATATTTGAATTGTGCGTAAAATCTGTCTCCTGATAGCTATTTTTTTAAGATTATTGAGCAGAGTAAAGGTTATGATAGTATAGTAGCTTTTATTCGCTTATAGCGTTGCAGTAAGTTGACGCTCTCTATCTCGGCCACTTGTGGATTAGGTACGGTAGTTAGAGTTCGTCCAATTAGGAAATGAGATGGGGTTAGGACAGACAAATCAGAAGGGTCAGTAGATAGTGGGGTCAAAGGTCGAGAGTTCAAAATAGCTTCTATTTGAGCAAGGCAAGTAGACATTTCTTCATTATTTAAATTAGTTAAATTTAAAATTCTACGTAAATGATGCTTTGCAGAACGAACAGCGGCTTCGGCCATCCCGTTGAAATGAGGGGAATAGGCAGGCACAAAAAGAAAGTTAATACCTTCCTCTGCTAGTTGATCAGCTATATCTAGTTTAGAGAGAAAGGATTGCAATAATGTATATGCGCCAACAAAATTGGTTCCATTGTCAGACGTGAGGCTGCGAGGCTTGCCTCGACGGCTTATGAAACGATATAATGCAGCCATATAGGCTTCTTTGCTCAGTTCCGTCACAAGCTCCAGGTGTACTGCCTTGACTGTCAAACAAACAAAAATGCACAGGTAGGATTTTAGTAACTTGCAACCACGACCCTTTCTATCTGCTATCAAAATTGGCCCGCAATAATCGACTGCACTATGTAAAAATGGAAATTCCAATTTAGTCCTACATTCAGGTAATTGACCCATTATAGGTTGAACTGTTTGAGCTCTAAGTCTGAAACATTTAATACATTTTTTAACTATAGACCTAGCTAGATTCCTTCCACCTAAAGGCCAGTAGGTCAATCTGACATTAGCAAAGAGCAACTGTGGCCCTGCATGTAAAAGTTCTAAGTGCTGTTTATGAAATATTAATCTTGTTATATGATGTTTACTACATACTAATATAGGGTGCTTTTGGTCATAAGTGTATGGGGAATTATCTAATCTTCCTCCAACTCTAATGATATTATTTGAGTCAAGAAATGGAGATAAAGAAATTAACCTATTTTTTGATGACAGTAATTTACCTGATTTTAAACAAAAATATTCATCTTTAAACATTTCAATTTGACATAATCTTAAAATAGCAAACAAGGCGTTTTGTAATTCATTTGCAGACAAATAGTTTGTTAATTTGCTGCTTTTATTCTTACAATTAAATACAAATCGTTGTATATAAGCTACTACACGAACAAGACATGTGAGGTTTGAATGTTTTTGTACAAGTAATGCGATAGGATTACTATCAGTGATGTTATTGTTGTTAGTCGAGTTATGAGTAAAGTGACACACTGTCTCCGGTAGATCTCGCTCCTCCTTAGGGTTCGGCATTTTAGGCCAAGTATTTTCATCATGTTTTAGGAACTGTGGGCCAGACCACCACAGAGAAGCTGAGCTGATGAGATCAGCCTTCACCCCTCGGGAAACGAGATCAGCGGGGTTGTCGAGAGACGGCACATAGCTCCACCGGGACCCAGCGGTGTTCTCCACTATTTCATTAACCCTGTTGCGAACAAAAGGTAAGGCGGTAAGGCGTTGCACAGGTGTTGACAACCAACCTAAAACTATTGTCGAATCACACCAATATCTGCATATAACTGGCAATGTTACTGACTGCAATACTTTAGTACACAATCTTGTTGCTATTAAGGCTCCGCATAACTCAAGACGCGGTATTGTGGTTGGCTTGATTGGTGCTATTTTATTTTTTGATATTATTAATTGGGTATGAACAGTGCCATTATTATCTATCGAACGGGCATAAATGCAAGCTCCATATGCGCGCTCAGAAGCGTCAGAAAATACATGTAATTCAACTGTGACATAATTATTTTTCAAAATCCAACGTGGTACCTTTATATTGTTTAAGTATGGTAATTTATTTACAAATGTAGTCCATGATTCTTTAATGTCGCTTGGAACTTCATCGTCCCAGCCTAATTTAAAAAAAAAATCCAGTCCAAATCTTTTGAAGTACAATCTTTGCCTCTACAATAACTGGACCTACTATTCCTAGCGGATCAAAGATTTGGCTTATGATTGATAATATGTTACGCTTTGTACATTTTTCATGTTTTTTTATATTTATAATAAAGGACAATGTATCGGAATTCGAAATCCAATTAAGACCTAGTTTTATTTTCTGTGCTACAATTATTGTTCTCTGATAATTCTAAAACATGATCTGATTCTGATTGGTCTCCAATAATATTTTCTAATATATCAGGACAATTAGATTTAAATTTTCTTAAGTTAAATTTTGCTGAAGATAGGACAGATATTACTTTTTTAGTATGTTCTATGACGCTACTTTTGGACCTCCCTCCACTGAGGTAATCATCCTTATAAAAATCTCTAGAAATTGAAAACTTGACAGATGGGTCATCCACTGTCTCCGCTAAACTGGAAAGACATTTTGTAGCTAAGTAAGGAGCTGACGCAGTACCATAAGTGACTGTGTTTAAAGTGTATGTTTTTAATGGCATTGAGGGTTTTGGCCTGAATATAATTTGTTGAAGTGATCGCTGTGTAGGGTTAGGCTCAATAGCCCTATACATTTTTTCAATATCTCCACATATCACATATTTATGTTGACGAAACCTTATAAGAATCGACAATCTTGAATTGTAGGTCCTATCATCTGAATATCATTAAGTGATAGCCCTGATGTTGTGACAGCAGATGCATCAAAGACTGTACGCAATTTTGTAGTGGTACTAGATTCACGGATAACATCATTATGTGGTACGTAATAATAGACAGAATTAGGACTACTGTGAATGGGAGTTGTATTTTCAGTCATGTGACCTAGTTGTTCATACTCCTGCATGAATTTTAAATATTGATTTTTGAAATTAGAGTCTCTTTGAAACCTACGCTCAAGAGAGAGAAATCTAATCTTTGCCCTAGTATATGAGTCACCTAAGATATGGGGATCTTGTTTAAAGGGCATGCTGACTACGAAGCGGCCTTCTTCATTACGGTAAGTATCTTTTTTAAATGTTTCTTCACAGGCACGTTCTTCACTAGTTAAAGAATATTTAGAGGAAATTGAATCTAATTCCCAAAATTTTGTAATACTATCTTCATGATTGACAAAATTACATTGATGTACAGGCTTGTTTTTTGTATTAGCTACATAACCAGACACCAACCTACCAAGCTTAGTTTCATATAATTTGGGTTGTTTTTTCCCAAGATTAATGGAATTATTACATAATGACATCCCAAAATAGTTCTGCCCCAACTAGAATATCTACAGAACCCGGAATATTAAAAGATGGGTCTGCTAGCTGTATACCTGAGGGTATAGCAATGTCTTGCAATGCAACTACTTTGGACGGCAATGTTTTAGTAATTTGAGGTAATATTAAACAATCTATCTCTGCTTTATAATTACTATAAAGAGATTCTATCATAACTTTACAAGATTGTGTACTCTTACAAAACTGATTGTAGATACCTGATACAGTGGAGCTTGTACTGCGTCTCGACAACCCCAGCTTACCGCACAACCCGGCCGTAATAAAGTTAGCCGTGCTGCCATTGTACAACAGGAGGCGTGCTGTGACTGCGCCGCCCTCGTTGTCACGTACCTTCACCAGCGCTGTGGATAGAAGTATATGTGGCGAAGTAGTAGGCTGTATGGCATTTGTTGACATGGTGATGTTTTCAGTGCGGTTATCAGAATCTATAGTAGCTTCATTTGTGTTGGTTGCTAACACAATATTCTCTTGATTTGTATCAGAGGACTTAGGCTTATCATCATGTTTATGCAGTAATGTATTATGTTTGTATCTGCAATACCTACAGTGTGGGAATTTACATTTCCCATTAGAATGACCAGGACGCAGACAGTTGACGCATACTTTTAAGTTATTAACTTTTTCTAAACGGTCCTCGATGCTCAAATCTCTAAACTTGTTACAGTGATACAATGTGTGTTCTTCTTTGCACATGGGACACTTGAAATTGTTTGGTTTTTGTGAGTTGTTTTCATTTGACACTGTTAGAAAAGATTTTGACTTTCTAATTTCTGGTTTGAACTTTGTTGTACTACTAACCTCTATGGATTCTAATAAGTCTGCTCTGTTACGCAGAAATGTAGACATTTGTTCTAGTGTTGGAGGGTCACATAATGTGTTCCTATACTCTTCCCACTTCCTTTTAGTTTTAGGATCTAGTTTGCTAGACATAATATATATTATTAAGGTATCCCAGTGCTGTGTAGGTTGCTTAAGAATAGTTAACGCTCTAATGTTTTTGTTTGTAGTATCAACTAATTGTCTAATAGATTTACTCGACTCATCTGAGATGGTATCTACCTTGAATAATGCTTGAACATGATTGTTAACTAGTAACCTTGAGTTATCATAACGTTCACATAATAATTTCCATGCCGTTGTATAATTTTCCTTTGTAAAATCAATATTTTTTACAACCACTGAGGCACTCCCCTGGAGAGAAGCTCGCAAGTAATGAAATTTACTAATCTTATCTAATTGATCATTTCCATGAATCATTGACATAAATGTATTCCTAAACTCGAGCCAATTTTGATAATTGTCATCAAACTTTGGAATATTAATTTTTGGTAAATGGAAACGTTGATTATGGTTGCAAGTCCCACCTGATTTAGCATCACTGTTGCTTGATTCGGAGCCTGAGCCTGAACGCCGTCGCCGCGTTTCACCAATTTCAGGCAGCGAGAAGAGTTTGGGCGCGAGCGACGAGCTGGTAGTACTTGCTTTCAGTTTTCTCTCTGTCAGCATACTGCTCGTCTGGAGGCTCGCAGAGGTACTCAAGCTCTGTCTGTAGGATATCAAAATCAGATATTAAATTTTGCACTCGTGAAAAGCGAGATTGAAGTTCGTTAGCGTGGAGCTCGCTAAGCACTTCATGAGAACTTGCTGTAATTAAATACGTTTCGAATTGGGTTAGCTTTGCTTTTATGCTAGCTTTAGCCTTTTTTAATTTTAAAATATGCTCATTCTTGTCCGTCATTATGCTGATGCAATAAGGCGTGGTCGTGCGAAGTACCTATAGCCGTGCGATTCTTATTAAATTAGCATGTGCACACCAAGCAAATTAATATATTTTTTCAATAAGATCGCCCCCCACAGACTGCGAGCAAAATGCAATGTTTATGAATATAATTCACGTGTGAATGTGAAAAAATGCAAATTGAAAAAAAGCCTCACGCAAATAGTCACTGAATAGGAATTTACGAGAGTTTCAGATGAAATAGGTAAGGTAAGGATAATTGGAACGAACATACAATATCAGCCGATGTATTCACGTGGTGCGTATTCTTCACGTAGCCCGTTGATCACCGTTGATTTATAATTATACGTTTTTCGACTTTCACGGCGGAAATGCAGGTGGAGATCACGAGACCGACGATGCGGTGTGCAGTATCTATGCTGTAGACCCGCTGTTTCGTAGATTCTTCCATTGAAGCTATCTTCCAGCCGCCGCCCCGATTTTTCTGACCGCGTGGCGATTACGTGTCGACGCCGACGAGATTACGGTATACTAATGTAATATTATATTGTTTCCTTGAAGGACCAGTGTTAGGTCTTATCCTTGCGGAATAAAAAGTGGACTGTATACAATAAATCGGTGGTTTATTACAATACAATTACAATATAGTTCCTGAGAAATGGCGTCCGTCGACTAGTGTCTAAAGGTAGCGCGCGCGTGTATCTCGCTCGGGAGCGCAAGGGCAAGTGGCGGCGGCAGCGCGGGCCGCGGGACGTGAGCTCACGAGCTGCGGCCACGCTCGAGGCGCGTGCGGCTCGGAGGCGATGACGGGGGCCGGGAGGTGCGAGGGGTGCGCGGGTGGGCGCCTTGGTCCCCGCACGTTGCGCGTAGACATCTCAATGTTTTCGTTTGTGTTTGGCCTCTTGTTAGCCATTATACCATTCATTGGTTATCTCTTTTTTGTTTAATATAATTTAAGAAAGCCTTTAATGCGTTGTCATCAAGACTAACTGAGAGACTTCCTGTGTGTCAATATCATTTGGATTCAACGTTTGTTAAAGATGGTGTTATTATGTAGTTTGGAGATTGCGCATGAACATCGTTTAAATTAACAAAGACTATGGGCGGTTCCCTCTCTTGAAATAATTCTAATGCATTTTGCGGTTTAGACTTGTCCTTGAAGACCAACTCCTCTGCATCGGTAACTATTTTAAAAACTTCACGTTTTACATGAATTTGACCATCTTCCATCTGCGCGATTGAATTTCGTTAGATTTTATAATTTCTGTTGCAGATCGTGCGTTAGCAATTACTACCCGAGCTTATTAATTAAGCTTAATCTATGATGATCATGTTTATATAAGGCACATTTTTTATTAATATTGTTAATATGATGCATAGTAGGATGACATTGTAGTCTCTAGAAGTCTAGGACATCATCGCGATTAAAACAAAAATTGGTAAAAGTCCTTTAACTTAATTAATTTTTACTTTGTACTTATTCCATTTGAAGCTTACGCTGCCATTTAGTTTCGTAGTCATCATAAAAATAATTAACGTATCCAATTTTCAGTCAGCTCATCATGTGTGAAATGCATCTGATGCATCTCATCAAATGATCTGCAATTATCTATCAAGTACCGCAGTGCTTTGAGATTCTCTTGTAATTGTATCAAAAATTAAACAATGATCTGAAATGGTTGTTTACTAATCTTTTTTTATTATTGTATCTCGTATTTAGTAAGTCCCACGCCATCTGTTATTTATAAAAAAATATCATCAGTTATGCAGTTTACTTATGGCTGGAACTGAATTATTATTATATATACTAGTGGTCGCCCAGTGGTTGAAATTCGACCATATAATTAATTTAAATTGTAAGTGACTTAATATACATTATAAAAAATATAATATTCAATCATTATTAAGGTTCTACTGTCGAAAACTAAACTACTATATCCACAGATTTGACCAAGACTGTTATTTGCCAATTTCTTTTTTGAACAAATTATATGAAATTAAAAGTAAGTAAAATAAAGAATAACTATTTTTCTTTTTAAAACGACGCCTGCACTAAGGAATTTAATCCTTGTGTCGCGGGGGTTTCACAAACATTCAAATCACATGCACAAAGAACACCCAGACTTGCAACAAGCATTTGTCGGATCAAAATGTTTATAATACGTTCTTGTAATCTATAATTAATGGCAGTGTCAGCGGCGGTAGCTAACCCTTAAATGCATGGATTTTTTTTATAGTGATAAGAAAAATATATATTGTATATAAAGGGGTAACAAATACGGGAAAAATAGTAAAAAAATATTTATGTAATAATATAATATATATTTATCAAAAATCGTATGGTATCACATTCACCAAAAACAAAAACCAGCAAACTTTTAACTATCACTTGCTTAATACACAATTAAAAAGAGTATATTCACTGCGTGACCTCGGTGTGATATTGGACTCAAAACTCCATTTTAATATCCATGTAGACAGTATTATCAACAAAGCTCTTAAAATGTATGGTTTTGTTATGCGCAACAGCAAAGATTTCAGGCGTCCATCAACCTATAGATACTTATACATATCCCTAGTTAGGCCTTGTCTGGAGTTTGCTACCATCATATGGAATCCTTATTATGTAAAATACGTCGAATCGATTGAAATTGTTCAACGAAAATTCCTACGAGCTATGCATTATAGATGCTATCACAGTCGCAATTCGCATCATAATTTACTTAAGAATTACAAACTGCTTTCTTTAGAATCCAGAAGACTGCTTCTCGGAGCAATGTTTCTTCATGGTATTGTACATAACAAATATGATTGCAATAATTTAAGTAACAAACTTTGTTACATCGTTCCGAGAACAGTTATGCGTAGACAAGCTCGTCCTTACCGCTTACTATCCATTAATACCAGCCATGTCTGTATCTCCAACGCTGGTTTTCGCGCTCCTCTGCGCCAACTTGTGGATTCTTATAACGTTAGATTTGAAAACATTGATATTTTTAATCTATCAGCAAACAAATTTAGAAAATCTGTATTCGCTTCTTTCTTAACTACGTAAAAAATATTGTTTCTTCGTTCTTATTTTTATAAATTCAGAAATCATTAATTTCTTCCATATTTATCTCACGTAGCATTAACATGTAATGTAACTAGTAATAGGTGGATAATGATGTTAGTAGTATGATAAGTATATTTTTTTTATAGTAAGATATTATGTATAACATTTAATTGTACTACTGTTTTTTATCCCGAAATAAAATAAAATAAAATAAAAGTATCATTTTTGATACAACATGCATTTAATACCTAATCAAGTATTCACGACCCTTAGATTTTGGTTTTTTGATAAGGGGTTTTCTATTTACAGGAATAATGAAAAACGTTATCAAAGTAATGAATAATTTATTATAATTAAATGTGGAACTTATTAAAACAGTCAGAAGTTTTTTTTTAACACAGAAAAACTATTTTTCACATTTGATGCTGCTTAGCAGCTTACACCCTGGCATCATACACCGCATGCGATTATCCGTGCGTATTTGTTTGTGGTCAGTACCATCGTGTTATAATATCTGCAGATGGCATTACCTGAAGGGTATTCCTCCGCTTAGGAGCTGGTTCCTCTATAGTAATGCTACTACTTGGTCGACCTCTTGCAGGTTGGGTGTGGGTTTTATATTTACATAGAATATCTGCAAGTTCTGTTCTAAACTCTGCTAAATTCAATATATGTTTCCCAGCTATCTTCTTTTTATAGCAAACCTGCTTATATAAGACCCACGAATTTATAACCGTCAAGTCAAGAAGATGATGGAATAGTCTAATGTACCACTTCCTACTTTTCATGCGGATTCTGTACCTTCCCAAGTACGAATCCATTTAATCCACACCGCCCATATGGGCGTTGTATTCTTTCACAACCTTTGGACACTGTATAAATTTCTTCCTCTTCTCAACCTTATCCCAGCGCTCAATCGTGGATACAGGCTCAGGAACAAAGCATGAACAATTTGAATCCCTACTTATGTGGTTTCAAAGGTAAATATTGTTTCATGAAATGACGTATTTTTGTAGCGCATATTTGCTCATCTTTGGATAGACGTTGATCCAACGGTATGCTAGAATTTTTTTCGTTTAGATGGTCTATAACTGGACGCAACTTGTGAAGTTTATCGTGATTGGGATCGTTTATAGGTTTGACCATATCGTTGTTATTAAAATGAATGATGCGCCTTATTTTTTCAAACCTGTTTACAGGCATAGCTTCAGATATGGGCCGAAAGCCAAATTTAGTATGCCAATAGGAACGAACGTTTGGGTAATGGTACACAGACATAAAGATCAATATCCCCATATATTTACGTATTTCAGTTACACAATCAGGACGATCTGGTTGCTTTTGAACGGAGTATCTGTTCGATTCTCTAGTGATATTGCTGATGAAATCCGGAGTAAAATAATAGGAGAAGAATTGAAAAGGCGTTTCGAGTGACATTATTGATGCAGGAAGATCATTACAACCTTGAAATCGTATATTATCTTCTTGGAATATAAGTGACTTCTTTTTCCATATAAGCCTTTGCACATCAATATCTTCATGAATTGGTTGGCTACTACTACTAGTATTATTTTGTATACCTGGCACAGGGTCTTCAATCAAAGGAGGGTCTTCTATCAAAGGAAGGTCTTCTATCAAAGGAGGGTCTTGCACATCGGCTCCAGGTTCAGATTGCTCATCGTCTTCAAGTACGGCTCGCAGCTCTGCAGTAGTTAGAATTTCTTCAAAATCGTTTTCATCTTCTTCATTACCATCCTCGGATAAGTAACCATCTTCTAACTGGCTTAAATAATCTTCGATATCCTTATCGGCAATTCTTTTACGTTCCATTCTACAAGAAGATACATAAAAAGCTCAAGCCCGCAACCAAGCAAAAATGTAACCAAATCAAAGTCCCAAATGCATGATGTCTCATTACATATATATAAGCAAAAACATGCTTTTTTTTATTTATAATGTGAAATTCGAATGAAAAATATTCTCAGCAACTTTGGCTTCTAAGCTAACCATAGCAAAACATGAATTATATATTCTAACTAGCTGTTTCCCGCTGCTCCGCCCGCGGTCTCAATTTTTTTTTATATTTGTGATGTAAGCTATCCTATATTTCAAGTTGGATCAAACTGCACACGGTGTGCAAATTTGATTAAAATCGTTCAGCAGTTTCGGAGTTCATCCCCGACAAACATCATGACACTGGAATTATATATAATATCGATTGATGCCAAAAAGTACACGGTGCTAGTTTTTCGCATTTTAGCCCATTCGATTCCCGGTCCGCAAAGCGTATTTTCAAACATCAATTTAATGCATGCTATTCTTCAGTATTGAGAGTACTTTCTCTCTTTCTTTCTGGTGGCAATAAAAATTCCATCCTGTTTATCATAATATAACCTACGACCTACTCTCAGACCTACCAAATAGACAAACGAAAAAAAAAACATAAAAGTCTGCGAGCCTGATATTTAAAGAAGAAAACCGTTTTTATATCATTGCAAGGCGTTATGATAACCTTGTTTATTTAATTGTTAAATAACCTCTATAATAGCGTAGGATAGTAAATCGTACTTAAAATAACAAAATTTGGTCGTCATGGCAACTACCTACTTACTAATTTTACCATGGTTAATGTCAATAATCGCGATGTTAATAATTGATAAAAATTAAACAAAAAATTTTTTGACATTTCAAATTGGACCAAATTGTGAATCTAAACCATCCTCGAATCCACCTGAAGACACACAGCAAATTTCATTATAATCGGTCCAGCCGTCTAGGAGGAGTTCAGTCACATACACACTCACAGAAGAATTATATATATAAAGATATTTAAAAAATAATTTTTCGATTTGTTTTATTGAAGGTACATTTGAAGTAAGTCCATCATACAATGATTTAAAATATTCATTTTGACTTAAGGGTGGTAATATTGCTTTACCCTTGTGACAACATGAAGTGAATGCAGTTCGGTCGCCTAAAGTCACTTCAAATCATAACTTAAAAACACATTTGGAATGACATTTAGAGCACATTTAAATGTATCTCTCAAAATCATATTACTATCGAATACTACTGGTGGTGAATTATTCCTTCCTCTTAGAGAAATATTCCTTCTTCTTTGTCTCTCACTCCGACTCGTTAATGTTCTATGTCGAGGCATAATTAAAGTTCTTTCATTAAATTACTGAAATCAAGAAGAGAAAAAGTTTTTACCTGTATGATAATGTTGTTGATTCTGATAATTCGTGCACAAAATCACTTATTTATCCTGAAGTAAATGCAATTACTGAAATCGTAAACTACAATAATGCTTTGAACCAGCAATAGCAAAAAATTTTGTACCTGAATGTTATTGCAGATTGCTGCTACAGAACTTTCTTTATACATATAATGATAGTCCTTGTACATTTAAATGTATCTTACTGCTACACAACTCACATAAATTTGTATAAGCGCTCAGTATTTCACGTAGTATTCGTCAAATAAAACTTTAATTAACTTTAAATTAACTTGAAACATTCAATAAAACCACAGGAAACAAACTTTTCAACTATGTCTATAATAGAAAAAGAAACAATTTGTTCTTGGCAGTGTAGGCAGGGGAGAAGGCGTCTTCAATGAAGGGTTTTATTATGTGGATAACAAGATGTATTTTTCCCTTTTTACAACAAAAATATACATAAAATTAAAATGAACACAATGTTTGCTATACAGTTGTGTAGTCGAGCACTGGCGTTTCGGGGGGAGCCCGCGGCAGCGCTCTCGTCGTGTGCGCTGAGGCGGGCGTAACTTATCCCTTTTGGCGTTAGGTGGCGCCCGCTCTCATTGAGCGAAGACCGCCGCGGCAACGTCTTCGTAATTCCGTCGTCATCCGCTAGATGGCGTTGTTGGTAGCCAACACAATTTGACCACAGAGTATGTATGCGTGTGTCAAATGCATGCTGGTTTGTGTAATGTTGTATTTAGGGTTGGACCTCATCTGGCAGCACGGAATCGCCTTTTTCCGTCGCCCTTTCTCTTTCTGTCGCTTAGAACTGCCATTTGCTAGACCGAGACAGAAAGCATAATGCGATAGCACGCGGCGGAATCCTCGAGGCGATCGGCATACAGGGTACAATTCGATTTTCAAAAAAAAATTGTTTAGAGAGAATGATTGATATTCTCACGTTGACGTGCTTCATTGTCGCAAAAATGGCAACATTTTGGTATAAGTGTGAATCTGTTCTACATTTTGATATTTTGAAGTAATGGATGATAAAAAATTACATCCTTTTTCCAGTATGATACTATCGTTAGGAAAGATATTATACCCATTAGTAGAATTACACCTAGAAATTTTTGCATTTCTGATTCGACGACATCTGACCATCGTTGGTTGCGACTATGTGGCTTTGCCGGTTCTTGTAAAAGCCGCGCGGCATACAAATTTGTTTGTTGTACCATTCGTTTTAGGACATCATCATCAACAATTATACGAATGTGAACGGATATACCTAATGAGAGAGTGATTGATACAGATTGATTCATATCTTTTGTATCTATTACTCCTGAGTTACCCATCTCTAAGTACTTGTCATTTCAAATTACAGAAACAGGAAATCCAATTTAATATTCAGGTGGTTTGTGATAGCCAAGTCAAGATTTGAAAGTGGACAATTTAGAGATGGCTTACTTCTTGGTGACAGTGGATATGAGTAAAAGCAATATCTTTTGACACCATTTCTGAACCCATCATATCTTGTCGAAAATTTATATAATGAGTCACACATACGGACAAAGAATACTGTTGAAAGATATTTTGGTATGTGCAAAAATAGGTTCTGTTACGGGGAGGGATTTTGAAGAATTTAAGAAAAGATACTTCACCATTAATTTAGGTTTTAATTTTAGGAAATCGATAATACATTAAGAAATATGTGTTCACTTCGAAGTCTATCACCGATCACCGATAATACGCGTCGCAAAAAAATTTTGACTTGACAGTTTCGGTTTTACGTCAATATAATATGAATTACGATTATACAAACAAGTGAAGACAGAATTAATAAGTATGATATACTTCAAATTTAAATATTATAACAGTTCCCTGTCCTAAGGCGACAGATAACATTAAAATTGGATCATGTACAAGCATAGAAATCGAAATAATAAGATAATAGAAGTGCTAACGCCGCGTGACCTTGTCGCCAAACTGGTGTCTCGGACGACACCAGCGCTCGAACTTACGCTCACGACAATGTCAACCTTATTCCAATAGACATACGGCTTAGTGTTGTTTGCATGGTCTTCTCGATGCTAATGTGTGCGTGTTTGCGTAGTTATTTGCTGTAAATGTGTTGTGCCCCGCCCGCCGGCGTTTCGATAGATCACCGCGGTGTATACCATTTCTATTACCTTATTATTTCGATTTCTATGTGTACAAGCTATAATAGTTGCCTGCTTTGTACTGTACTACATAATATTGCCATCTATGCAAACGAAAGAAACTTTGGGGACCATTACGACTCAAATACTCATGAAGAATTACAGTACTGAGCACTGATTTGAATAATGATGTTAGAAATAGACTGGTTCAAGAATATTTTTTACCATTACTTCATAATAATAGACAATTAATAAATCAATTGATTGATTTGATAAAAAAAAAACTCATTCCTTCCATTTGCGCTCTTTTTCTTTGAATTCTGCCTCCTTCTGGCGTTCCTTTTGTTCAAATTCCCACACCTCCTTCTTAACCTTGATTTCTGCTATTAAAAATTATTTCAGAAGTTGAATTAGCTCTGACTTTGCTTGAGTAAGTTCATCTAAACATTTTTTTTTTTTCGGTAAACTAGCTATAAAAAAAACAATATTGTAATAAATACAGATAGAAACAGTAAACGTTTATAAACCGAATCCTATTATTATGTCTTACCAATCAGTGCAGGATGTTTCCTTGTTTTCGATCTAAATATGCCTCCAGATCGAGCATTAAAACGTGCTTCGGCTTTTTATTTGAGAAATGGGAAGGGTGTACCTTCTCATTTCTCAAATAAATATGACCCCCTGGGCAACTTTTTGCTGGTCACCGTTACCGGATTTCCTTTGCGTTTGGGTTGAAGAGTACCCGGCGTACAATGCATCTTATTGCTTAGCAATGATTCGGCTAAGTCGACGCTATTATAAAAATTGTCCATGTATATTGAGTGACCAGCATTTAAATAGTCCTCCATTTTGAGGACAACTTTCTTGACATGGCCAGTACCACCAACTTCAGGATCAGCTGACCCTTTATACATGTGGATCCTATGAATGAGTCCGTTAGGGTTAGCTAATACGTACAATTTAATGCCAAATTTATGACGTTTGTTTGTTATGTACTGGCGTATCATGAGTCGTCCTCTGAATAGAACCATGGGTTCGTCAATCGATAGCTCCTTTTCGGGGTATACGTAATTTTACATAATATTATTAAAGTATTCTATTAGGTTGTCTACTTTATTATATATTTATATTTTCCGTGGCATCGTGGATATTAAAATATAACATTCTTAAAATTATTAAAAACCTATTTCTTCTCATGTATTTGCTCAAATTAAAATTAACTAAATGAAAACGCCTAAAAATTACAGCAGTTCCTCTGCATTTGTTGCCTTCCATATTTTCAATCGACTTTCGGGTTTATACCCCTTGTTTATGAGATCGATGGCGTGTTTATTAGTAAACTTCGCTAAGTTTGTTAAAATGTCGATGTTAAAAAACAAATTAAAATAATCTAGCGGTTTCATAGAGGCCCCGTTATCAAAAAGTAGACCTGGAGTACCTCGAATGCTCTAACTAACTCTCATGTTCCGAGCTGCGATAAAGGTTGAATCGGGCTATAGGTAATATGGGTAGTACTGAATAAACATTAAGATACTTAAATCCGTTCCGGTGTGCAAGAACGGTAAATAAATAAATTAACAATTTGTCATGACAATGTCTAATATTCGCGTAAACCTCAGAAAACAATATAACAATTTGTTATTCTACACAAATAATTTAAAACCAATCAAGTAATTTAAACTACTAACTGAAAAAAATAAAAAACATGTACGGCCAATGTGTCTGTTTTTAAAATAAAACGCGTATAAGGGCCAAAGTACCACATTGGCCCTTCTATCTAGAATTCGTTTTTTTTTTATTACATGTACTATAACCCTTAATAAGGCGCAAGCCTGTGTGAAAGTAACTACAAAATTGAAGGTGAATTTAGAGTATATTGATACCACTGATTTAAAAAAAAAAAAAAAATAAGGGGGGGGGACATGGAAACCCCCTTTTTTTCGGTGGGAAATTAATTCCCCTTGCCCGATTCTGTCTGTACACATTGGGTCAAGTGGGAAAATAATACCCCTTGCCCGGTAAGGTTAGATACATTTACCGTACTTTCGTTGTTATTCTAATACAAGTGTTTCTTCCTGGCTTCGGTTGTTATAATTTATTTTTTAGAATTAATTAATATTTTTATATTTTGATAAATGAAAAAATGACGAATATGGAATCATATCTTTATTAGTAATATTAAATTTTAATTAATCCTGAGGTGAAGCCTCATGAAAGGATTTAAAACAGTTTTTTGCACATAGTGCTACTTGACAAGTTGAACACATTATTTTAGTTCTCTTTTCCTCCTTCTTGGTGCTGCAGAAACGACACCTTTTATAGCTATTGCCTTCCTCAGGGAGATGAATTCCAACGTCGAGGAGGCGGATCTCATCAGGCACGCCGAAGTTTGAGCCTTTTTTGTTCTTGAAAACAACTTGCCGATTTTTTTTGCTTGAATAGTGTGAAATCATCTCACGAGCCAATCGTAATCTAAATTGTCGGTGTGAATGCGTATTTACAACGTGGACAGTGTTGTAGGTAATGTAACTGTTAATTATTGACGCATCAAACATAAAAAAGAAAAGTCTCATCCAAAATTTTCGACACTTACGATTGATGGGATATGACGATCGAAAGTGATCGAAGTGATCTACGCCTCCCATGACGAGCGTGTAGCTTGCAATAGCTTTGGGGCAGAGGACTTCTTTCCTTGTCCCATCTTTTTGAGTTCGTTTAACCAATATTGCGTCAGTTGGATGGTGAGCTGTCGTGAGAACAGTAACATCTCGGGTATCAAGCCACTTAATGGCTGTAATAGGTTTTGCAGTTATAGCTGCAAATTGATTCTTTTCCAGTTTTAGATGTTTAGGCTGAGATTTCTTTAGTATATCTGGCAAATCTTTTCTATTTGTTCTTACCGTACCTACACAAAAGATTTTTCTTTCATACAAATCATCCAGCAAATTGCAATTTGTAAAGAAATTATCAAATGCAAGGAGTGTGTTTTCAGGAAGATCAGTAGAAAGTTTTGAAACAACATTGTATCCTAGTCCTTCGTCTTCCATATTGTCTCCTTTCCCCGTATAAACCTCAAATTGATAGAGGTAGCCTGTTTTTGAGTCACAACGCGCCCAGACCTTAAACCCACGTTTAATGGGTTTTTTGGGCATGTATTGTCTTAAGGATGATCGCCCTTTAAATTTTACCATACACTCATCTATTGACTGTGTACTAGAATTAACTGTCTCCTGCTGGAACACTCTATTTAGTTCCGTAATCATTGGTCTTAATTTGTACAATTTGTCATATTCTGGTGAGTCCCTCCTCGGTTCATTCTCATTGTCATTGATGTGCAAATTTTCAGTGATTTTTTTTTAATCTTTTAACTGTCATAATTTTTGATATTTCGGGATTATTATAAAAAGGATCATTTGACCAGTAGAGTTCCATATCGGGCAATGGGTTTAGGCCCATCATAATTAATATCCCAAGGTACGCCTTAATTTCTTCTGCTGATACTGGTGTATAGTGGTTACTGTTTTGCTGACTTGCATATCTATTGGTTTGTTCCACTAGGATTTGAATCAAATATTCTGGAAAAAATCTATTAAAAACATCAATGGGGCGAGTTTTCAGATTATATGCAGATTGTGGTTGAATTGGATTAATGAATTCTGGAATATTATGTATTTCTTTTTCTATTTTCCATTCTCGCGGTTGTCTTGGCCTGGATACATTACAAGCTCTTCTTTGCCTTAAATGATGTTCCGATACTTGATTTACTGTTTCAGTTACATTGTGGTTAGAAGGTCCCGCACTCGTGTCATCTGTGTGAATGGGATAATCGTAACTGGTTTCATGGAATATCTCATCCAAACATTGCTGTATTTCGATTTCTCTATCATTGAGATTCACTATTTCTCTCCATTCTTCTTGTGTTGTATGTTCTATCATCTGCGTTGGTGAAACCTCATTTAGTTGTTCCGATCTCTCGCTTACTCTAGTAATCGTGCTGTTTCCTTCCAAAACATCTCTCAGCGAACTTTCCGAATATAATTCTGTACATTCAATATTTTCTTCTAAAATATGAGAAGCACCTAAAATTTCCTCGAGACGACTTTCGATAATGGAATCTTCAGTCACATTTAGGTTATCTGCTGGGCTAGTAACAGCGGCTGTCTGATAATAGGCATCATCGTCAGAGTCTATGTCAGATAAATCAGACAGGTTGTCCACGATGGTTTCCAACTCCGCCTTGCTGTGTATTCTCTTATTTTTCCTACTCATGGTCTATAAAACCTGTAGGTAAATATACAAATTATGAACATGTCATTCACAAAAACAGGCATAAACAGAAAATTTGATTAGGAGTTGGGACTGACAAATGTATTTTTTATATAGATAGTTATGTGTCTAAGTGCAGGCGTAATCGGGCAAAGGGAAATTATTTCCCACTTTGTAATTTGAACTTTTTACAGGTAAAAATTGCTTGAATCCATATGAAAACCATACGAAACACTGCTGGAATAATCTATTTATACGAAATATAAAACATATTCTACTTACAGAAATCTTTGTTGAACAATTTGAATATTTTTCTTCAAGAACTCCGAAAAACAACCGTCGTAGGTCACTACTTTCACGTCATGTCATTTTGACATTGACATAACATCCACAAGATGACATTATTACCAAATGTATTGCCAGTTTAGAAATTTTAAATTAACCGAGAAGCTGCTAAGTATAGTTGCGTTCATTTAAAGGTTAAAAGTCATGTAAAATTAAATATTTTTCAAAAGAAGCCTTGGTGGGAAATTATATCCCCTTGCCTTATTAAGGGATAATTAACTATGAATTACGTAAAGATCAAGGTTATTAACATACGATAATACTGTAAATTGGGATAAGGGCAGGAGGATGATGATGATGATGATGATGAATACTGTAAAACAATTCAATTCTTACAAAGCTCGGTGTGTGTACTTCGTCGTTTTTATAACCTAGTCCATCACTCGACTCACTATTATTTACATTACCAATTGCTCAATTAACTAAATTCCGATTCTAATAAACTTAGGCCCGTATTAATAAACCGATATCAACGTAAGAGTGAGATGTTAAGATCCTGTTTGATATTCCGACATATTTATTAATAAACATAATCAATAAACAAAACCTAATATGCGGTTTAAGACTCTGTCATCACCTGAGATCGTATTTTTTGATAAACATTACTCGGGTTTCAAAATCGGTATTAAGATGGTTATCAAGACCACGATTGTTGAGTTCAGTCGACCCTGGGGGCCTACTCTGAAATTCGATATCCGATACTTCGGGACCGACCGAAACACGACCGAACATTGCTTATGTACCCTACTACGAAGAAAGTTCGGATTAGCTAAGTTCGGTCGGAACCATAGTCAATATTCGGAAGAGTGTCTGACCGAACGAAATTCAGTGCTAGAGTTGAACCGTTTGTCGATATGCTTGTATTGGGAATTAATATTCATTTCGATAGAATTTAACTAATAAATTACAACATAAAATTAATTTAAAAATCAATATAATTAATCCTTGCTTTAAATTCAGTATTTATTTGTATGGTTAAGTGTTATTTCTCAATAAATCTTAATATTTCTTGATATTCAGACTCCTTTTGCCGATTGTCCAAATCAAAGACTATAGTTTTATACTAAAGAAAAAGAAAATAAAAAGTCAAAGGATGACAAGTAAACCAAAGTAAACAAACATTATTGTGAAAAAAACAGGAAAAGTACTTAATTTCAACCAAATCTAGCGTCGCCGTCGTCGCACCGTATTGTTGCGATCGTACGATGGCGATATATACCTACTTATATGGTTATTTCGTTTATTTATAATCAAGCTGACTGAAGTGAAATGTGTTCAAGTTAAGAGATTTCAACAAAAAACAAACTAAGCATTCTCATATAAATTATATGGGTCCAGTGAATAATTTGTAATCAGTTTCCCTTGGTCATGTGCTGCTGCTCACTGCTGTTGAGGTTGGCGCGCTATAGAAACAATGTGCTTCCCTACTAAAAGAATTCACGTCTATCAAGTCATTCACAAAAGCATAATAATTATAGATATTTAAAAGTATCCGTGGATATGTGGGCCTCTCCACTGCTAAGCCATTGGATCAGCCTACACACTATAACACAAAATAATGTTATCCTCCTCCTTATTAATGTTATATGTTTTCATTGTGAAAGATTTGTAAGTCGTGTTATGATTTGTAAAACATTGTTGTGTTTATATTTTATGGATTTCTATCTGAAATAAAGAACTAGTATTATCTATTGCCTATTTTTATTACAAACGCCACTTGAGTTTATTATTCTTAAAAATGTATGGTGTGTTTCATATAATGTTCATGCGGTCCTAAAAGTATGTAAAACACCTATTTGATTTTTGAAACCAAAGGGGTTGTTATTTCGCATTACTATCTAAAGTATTTCTTACTTACTTGATAATATGTTTTACGATATTAATGTGCATTCTTTTTATGTACTCAATAAACAAGCACACAGCAAACTAGATAGCTTTGCAGGACACACCTACGAAGCTTTCGATATCACGCGTATGCAAACGTAATATTACCTAAACGCAAGTATTACTATACTCTTTGACGCAAGTGTGTTAGTATTAGTAATGACTATCATATGTAATGCTCCCGTTTACACATTATCTGTTAGTGTAAACTAAATTACTATCAATCCGTTTGGTGTGTGTACTTTCTGAGTATTACGGATGGATTGAGACCCTCCGTATGATAGGTGATCTTGAAGGCACTTGAACGTGTCGCTTACTACTTATTTCTTATTAAAAAATCATAAAACATAACACTGAAGTAAAAAATAGCGTCAAGTCAATAAATTGTTACAATTCTTATATGTAAAAGTCAAGATAATTTATCAAATTCGATATTTACGATACTCAAACGAAAGCTATTTTGATGTCGGGAATTTTGACATTAATTCCCCGATAAACGTCTTGTCAAACTCAAATTTTCGGTCGGGTTTTGTATTTCAGAGTAGGGTTTACGATACAACTAACGTCAAAATAAGTTCGGACGGATTGAACGAACGAAAAATAATGTACTTCGGAGTAGGAAACGACCGAAACATCGGCCGATACTTCGGATTTAACATTTCAGAGTAGGCCCCCTGGACTTAATATCGTGAACTCGTACCTAAGTATTTCGCGGGAGCCATGGATGTTGAGAATATTATTTCCGAAATCAATTATTATGGTGAAGTCGACTACTTTGATGATATTTTATGGCCTTTTCAAAATCGATTACCTAAAGTTTATATAAGGGACGCGACAAATCCCTTCGAATTACCTACGCAAAACTTTAAAAAACGGTTTCGATTTAACCAAGAATCAGTGCTGTATATCGTATCGTAGATAAGAAATAATTTGGTGAAAAGTGATAACAGAGGGCTGCCAGTTGCGCCAGAAATAGCTGTCTTGCTTACTTTGAGGTATTACGCTACACTGTAGCGTAATACCTCGCTGCAATGCTGTAGCGGCTACAGCATCCTTTCAGGTAAATTATTTTGATCAATTGAATTGTAAACATAAAAATGTTAAATTTGTTATGTGTGTTAAACGATTTATTAATAATGACAAAAACTTTCAGCTTGTGTGCATAAATAGGCAATTATTTAAGGACTTGGGAAGACATGGGCGTTGGCCAGGGCTACCAGGTATAGATGGAGCCATTGATTGCACCCACATAAGAATCGTCAACACCCCAGGTTGTCAGCACCATGAAGTTTATCGCAATAGAAAAATTATTTCTCCATTCATGTTCAAGTAAGTGTACTAAACATGATCAGTTTTTACAGCTACAATTGCATCATATCTATGCAGTGATGATGACTATTGTAATTTTCTTTTTCAGGCTGTTGTCGGCACACAAACAGAATTTTTGGACATAGTAGCTAGATGGGCTGGCAGCACCCATGATTCCAGAATTATCCAAATGTCCAGGGTGTACATGAAGTATAGTCAAGGTGTGCTAAATGGTAAACTAGTAGGTGATAGTTGTTATCCAACATTGCCATTTATGCTTACACCCATTAGGCCAACTCCTGAAGATCCCCCTCAAGTACGGTATAACCAAGCACAAATAAAAACTAGAAACATCGTTGAAAGAACATTTGGAATTTGGAAACGTCGGTTTCCATGTTTATCAAAAGGTCTTGGTAACAAGTTACAAACTGTGTCCCATATTATAGTAGCCTGTGAACGTGCAGTGTTACATAATTTATTACTGATGTTAAATGATGACATAGAATTGGGTATTGATTCCCATTCTGATCAGGAGGATGGTGCAAACGAAACTACTGTAATGGCTAGCACAAGCGCAGGGTTTATTGTCAGAAGTGCTATAATAGAAAATTATTACCAATAGATATCAAAGTTTTACAATATTTTTATTGCATTATTTTTTAATACCTGCCCATTACATAGTTAAGTTAATTATTTTAGTTTTTATTGAGGTAATGTTATATAATTCGTTATATGTAGTAATTAATAATCATTAAATTTAAGTTTGTAAATTCATTTATTAAAGTGTAATTAATATTTTCCATTTGACTATAACTTTGAGTATTACTGAGATAAATGAAACATTTAATTATTTATTTATTTACTTAATGTGCACCCACAGCACATATATGGACATAGGTACATTGAGTCTTATGGTAATATTCTAATATATATGCCAATTACGGGCAAACACAACATTGACAAAAACACGCCAGATTAATTACACACTACTTCAAACAGACATAATATAATAAGAGACAATAACATCCTATACATACAATTACTTGGAAAACATAACAGTAGTAGACCAGGGGTCTAGGGGTGTAGGGATTATTAACTTATTACATCATTTATTAAAGTTTATGTGTATTAATTACTTGTGCTATGACCTGTAACAAAACAAAAAACATTAAATAAAAAAAAACTGTCAAAATTTAAACAAATAAAAAAAA
This sequence comes from Plusia festucae, assembly GCA_950381575.1. Classification (NCBI taxonomy): domain Eukaryota; kingdom Metazoa; phylum Arthropoda; class Insecta; order Lepidoptera; family Noctuidae; genus Plusia; species Plusia festucae. The sequence goes on from OX494442.1 coordinate 11,624,445, forward strand.
TATCCAACTTACCTGTTGAATTTAGTTTTTCCTTTAAAATAAGTTCAGCGAAGTCTGCTTTTGATTTGGCTTCCCTAAGCTGTTCTCTCAAAATCTGCATCTCTAAATTGTGTTTTTCTGTGGCCCGCACAGATCGATCCTTGTACTCCTGTTCTATCACATTATTTTTTAGTAGGACTGTTCGAGTGTTAAATCAAATCAAATCAAATTTTATTTGTTAAACATTTTATTAAACAATTTTGTTAAACACTAAAACTTTGGTACGAGATGCAATCATCGTGACATGTACTGTATCCCCTTCAATAATCTTCAGGTAAGTAACAGCGGCATAGGCTTGAGTAGATGCGTCTGCAAAACCATGTAACTCAATATTTCCGTAATTATTCGGTGTGGTCTTCAACCAGCGCGGTACTTCAATGTTCTGCAGGTGTATTAACTCTTCTCTATATTTCAGCCACTCATCAATCAATTCCGATGGTAATTCATCATCCCATCCCATCTTACATAGCCACAACCTTTGTATAAGAACCTTAGCGTTAATTATTACCGGTGATAACCACCCAAATGGATCAAAAAGCCGAGCGACATCAGACAGGATGCATCTCTTCGTTATCGGACATCGAAACTCAGGTAAGTTGACAGTGAATTTAAATGTATCCTTCTTTCTATCCCAGGTTATTCCTAGAATTTTTATAACCTTATCCAGCTTAATCTCTATTCTATCCTTCGTACTGTTTTCTCCTTCTCGTAAATAGCTTAACACTTCTTCGGAATTACTAGACCACTTCTGCATTTTAAAACCTCCTTTGTTTAAGATTATCCTTATTTCCTCACACATTTTCTTCGTTTTCTCTATACTTTCAGTACCCTGCATAAAATCATCTACAAAAAATGAATGTTTAATTACAGGAGCTGTTTCAGGATACTCAAGTGTTTCATCATCGGCGAGTTGATTTAATGTTCGTACTAGTGATGTAACGGATATTCGCATTCGCATTCGCATTCGCGAATATCCGCATATTTTTCAATATTCGCATTCGCATTCGCATTCGCAAAAATTATGCGAATATTTAGCGAATGTTTTTAATAATCAAAAAGAAAATTATGATATGCATGCATATGAAATAATAATACAATAGGATAACACTTAGATATTTTTATTAAATCATACTTCTACATTCTAAATTAAAGTCTCATTTATGAAAAAAGAACTTCAGAGATCTGATCAAATCTAACATTAATCAGGCTTGTTACAACTATGTAAGGTTTGCATTTATTTAGTAGTACATTATTACTCATGTTTTTATGCCACTTTATCCCTTAAATATCAGTTAAATTTGATAAATAACATAAAACTAACCTCAAAACAAAACAAAACAAAACTTTTAGAATTAACTTTCTGTGACTAAATTCATTCAATTAACCAATATCGGCTCGGCTATGTTCAATTTAATCATGGCGTCACAAAACGTCAAACCTGTCAAACATTTTACGCGCGTTTTTTTTGAAATTTTAAAATACTAGATGAAAACCCGGCTCCGCTCGGTTTAAATGTGACTCATGATACACAATGTAGGTAAATATTTCTGTAGTCATCGGTTCTCAAAGAATATTAAAGGTAAGCAAGCCATAGATTCGTATAGCTTCGTTCATAGTGTTTAATAAATAAAGTAAATAAAAACTGCAATAGTTTTCACACAAATACATTTTATATTTTCGCGAAATGACAACGACTGAAGAAAAGTTTTAAGTTTTGTTAAGATTCAGTCAATGTTTCCGGCAAGACGTTTCGTTTTACACAGTCAAATGAGTCACAGTTCTTTGTGATGGATACTTTTTTGGCGCGACGCACACGACGTGTTGATTGGCTAGGCGTATATAAGAGCTAGTATGCAACGGAACGTGAAAAAAGCGAAATAAATATTCTTGAACTATTATTTTAAACGCGTTCCGAAACGATTCTGGTCCCAACTATCATACAACTGTCATACGCCTTGTCAGCACTGTAATCACTTCAAGGAGGTTGTATGATAATAAACTCCTTAAATCACTTTGAGCAGAATTATCTGTTACGGATCGCGGCCTTATTAACTACCCAAGATGGCGACTGCGGTTTGTTTGTCAGTGCCATTAGAATTTAACGAAATTCTCCATATTCTGAATTTTGCGGATATATGTTGTCGACTCGAAATCAATATTTTTTTATGTTTTGTTATTCATATAAGGTTTCGATCGAGTCTACCGTACCCCTGAACGAAATTATTAATATAGATTCTCATTCGCATTCGCATTCGCATTCGCGAATGTTGAAGATAAATATTCGCATTCGCATTCGCATTCGCGAATGTGAAAAATCCAACATTCGTTACATCACTAGTTCGTACAGCTAAGTACGGTGCTGCCGCTGTACCAAAAGTTACAGTGGTCAAGTTGTAACTTTCTAGTTTTTCGTCGGGGTTGTCACGCCAGACAATGCGTTGTAAATTTGTGTGTTCTGTCGTCATATTGATCATGCGATACATCTTAATTATATCCCCTACTATACATATCTTATGCGTTCGCCATGTGATAATAAGGCTTCGCATATCGGGTTGTAAGACAGGTCCAACCATCATGGTGTCGTTCAAGGAATGACCGTTAGAACCCTTGGCAGATGCATCATAGACCACTCGAACCTTCGTTGTATCCTTATCTTCGCGTATCACAGCGTGGTGAGGAAGGTAGGTTGATAGGTTGTCATCAACAGGATCAGATTTTTTTAAATGTCCTAATTCCATATATTCATGTATAACCTTGGTATATTCTGATTTTAACTTCTCTGATTTTTGAAATTTTCTTTCTAGTTGTTTGAATCTAGTTATAGCTTGTTGTTTTGTGTCTCCGCATAAATATACTGTTTCTTCTATTCCGTGCTTCAAAGGTAAGTGTACTATATATCTTCCATTAACTCTTTTAGTTGTATTTTTGTAAATCTCTTCACATCTTTGTTCTTCCTTTGTAAGTAGTTTCCTTTTCTTGTATAAATCTGTTTCTATTTCCCAGAATTTTTTCAACATATCATTGTCTTCTGATACCATACTTGTGACATGTAGTGTAGTTATTTTGTGTTCGTCACCAATTGTTTTGTTTTCCCTTTGACCTGAAAGTATCCAGCCTAAACGTGTGTTCTGAGCCACTATGCTGTCAGGCAATCTTAGCAAACCAACTTCTATTATTTTACAATATATGTCGGCACCGAGTAATATATCAATTTTACCCGGTGTGTTGAACATAGGGTCAGCCAATTGCAAAGTTTGTAGTACAGGCCAGTTCGTCGAAATGTATTTTGAAGGTAATGTTGTAGACACTGATTTTAAAACAAAAGCCTTCACTTGAATAATTTCCTTTAAATTATGTCTCGATGCAACTGTCAGATCAACTACGTGTTTGATAGGTATCCGGTTTCCATCTCCAATCCCTGAGACTACACCGTTCATGCAAGTTCTTTTCAATCCTAAGAGTTCGACTACTACTACGAAAGTGTTAGTGGAACGTGCAGGTGACTTCCTTACTAATGGGATGGTTGTGATGGAGGGTTGGGACATTTGGGATGTGGAAGGCTTTGGTGACTCAGGCTGTACAAAGTGATCTACTTCGGTGGTTTGTTCCTGAGAGATGAGAGATTCCTGAGATACATCTTCGAAAACATAATGTATAATTATCCTCTATTTCTACTGCGACTGGTAGTTGTGACTGCGAAGAATCTAAAAATAATATTCAATTAATTATCAATGTTAAATCAATGTTTAACAAGACGATAAATAAATGATTATTCGCATAAAAACTAACCACTTATCAATTGACAAAACACCAAAGTGATTACAGATGTCTGCACCGTACATTAGAAGTTTATGTACACTAACTGGAATGTAGTACCACGAATAGTGTTACACCTCAGCTGTTCCTCTACAGTATCTTCTAAATTTTTCACAGTCAATGTTTTTGCCTGATGATAATAATGATATGGCTTGTAGAATAACGGAAAATCTGAAAATCAGATTTTCGTCAATTCCTGTTATTCTCGATGATCTTTTATAATCTTGGAAAAAGCGCCTCGCAGTATTCCCGTCATTTGTAGTTCCGAAACCCTTAAATTGGAAAACAATACTGTAATATACAAAACTTCGAGATATAATGCACAAACAACATAAAAAGAGCAAATATTAAATACATACCTGTTTGACTATATCAATCAGCATTCCAGTTTGCTCACGAAACTCTTGTTGGGTAATATTCTTTTTAGCTTGTTTCAAAGCCTTATGTTCGCCTCGTGCAGTCCGTCGTTGAAAATCCAGATTATAAGATACATATATGGAGAAGACATTCCATACACCGAATTTTCATATGCAGTGAAGAAATTCCTTGTTTGTAAATTTCGTCACGAAGTGGTTTGGAAGTCAGAGCGTCTAAATTATTCATTTCACTCGGTTTTGCCAAGCAAATGGGACACGTTGCATATGATGGTACTTCAGAAATAATATTGGCCACTTTTCCATCAATCATGGTCATAAGCAATTCATGTGATACAATAATATTTCCACACTGTGTAGATATTCGTTCATCAATTTGTTTTTTCATCTCAGACTCTTCAGACTTTATAAAATCAACTGTCTCCGAAGTGAAAGTGAACTTAACTGGTCGACAGTACAGAGTTGAGCAAGGTGTGGGGTTCTCCCGAACTATATTTTCATTCCCAGATGATGGTCTTGTAGACACTAGCCGAAGAGGGACGATGCTTATCATGACTGTTTTCAGTTTATAATATTACTCTGTGACGAAGAACCATCAAGTCCCTATTTCCAGATCAACTTGAGTTCTTCATTTTGAGACCTATCAACAGAATTAATATCTAGTAATATCCTCTCCGCAGTGTGGTCCAATAGCGCTTGTAATTTAATGTGAGCTCCTGTGGGTAACATCTTTTCTTGGCATTCACAAGCTTTGTATAAGATGGAAAGGCAGCACAGTTTTTTTCTTTCAGAAATTGTCGCAGAGCTAAGTACTTCCATTTCGAGAGCGCAACTGATGTATATAGAGCTAAACACTTATCTTCAGAGACAGTAGTATTGCTTTGCTTATTGAACAGTCGCTCGTCTACTTCGGATAGCGCATCTGGATTACTGGAAAGGTATTCAAACACTTTTGCCAGCTTAATTTTGCCGTTTTCTTTCAATTTAGTTATGTACCAGTGCTGCAACTCTTCCTCGGAATTTTCTTCTACTATGGAAGTAGAACGTCTTTTTCTTAGCTTATTATCCACTCTTCGAATGGTTTTCTGTGTTTTTCTGTAGATGTTACCGCTTCAGCAGTACATACTGCAAGAGTAGGAACATGGGAAACCATATCCACAGGCTCACACAAGGCCGCGTCTGAAAAGCCCATCTCACTTGTCAGGTCAACATTGTCACAAACAGGCCAGTTGATTTTTTTTCCAACCACATGCTATTATTTACACGATTCATAAAAGTTTTTTGATTTCTACTTGACTCTTCCCACTTTTTATTTAGATTTACACAAAAAACTCGACAGAAATTCTTGATTCGGTTCTTATCGTCTTCAGGAACTTCGGTAGTCAAGAAAGAAATTATACTGTCATATAGAAACATGATTTTTCATATCACCGCCACTTCTTAATATCACAAAAAGATCTAGGTTGGTACAAAATCCAGCCATAGTTCTAATGTATGTATAAAAATAAAAGTATTTCACTGTGATCACAATTAAGCGTCAAGATTGAAAATAGATGGACTTAATGGATGATGTCTTTATTATAGTCGGTGTTAATTACTCAAGTGGTGGGTACATAACAATGGGTGAAAATTATTCAGCCAATCAGGGACGAGCATTTTTAGATGAGTCATTAGTTATGCACAAACACCCGGTTTCTGAATTGAGAATTTGAAGTTGAGAACGTCCTAATCTGTACTTAAGTATAACTTTAACATTTTTTCGTTTCTGAATTAAGTTTTTTTAAACTCTAATCAAGATTTGAGTAATTTAACATCATTTACTCAAATTTGACAGAAAGCACGCTTAGCTCATGCTTAAGGTCGTCAGTTGCGTTTCGCAACTAAGAAAAACGTGTTTGACAATACTCAAAGCATTATCAACGTCAAGATAAGCAGTTGAAAGTTGACACACCAATTTCGGCTACTCAAACTGTAATCAGCTATAGTAACTAGTGATTTTGTGAGCGATTTCTTCATAATGAGTGACGACGATACTTCCCTGTCGTCTTTGGAGATGCCTCAACGCAGACAACCACGCAGAAGAATAGCAGGACAACGGCCTAACTTGTTCATCACGCTAAGCGATGAACAATTTAAAAGTCGGTTCCGCTTTACGAAGGAGTCGGTTAGTTTTATTTTGAACAAAATAAAGTCTAAACTGACCTGTCGTATTCAACGGCGGGACTGCATTTCTCCCATGTTGCAGTTACTAATAGCTCTTAGGTTTTACGCGACTGGTAGCTTTCAAGCTGTTGTGGGGGACACCGTGAATGTGAGCAAGGCGACGGTGTGTCGCGTGGTAGAGAGGGTGACTGGTGCGATAGCATTATTAAGACGGCAATATGTTCGTATACTGCACAGGAGATACCATCAGTGGCGGCGCGATTATTTGATATAGCTGGATTCCCTAGAGTCATAGGTGCTGTAGACTGCACACATGTAAAAATAAATTCACCGGGAGGGAGCAGAGCTGAGCTCTATAGGAACAGAAAAGGTTTTTTTTTAATAAATGTCCAAGCTATCTGTGATGCCAATTTACAAATAACTAGTGTCATTGCACGTTGGCCAGGCTCCGTACACGACACTACTATTTGGAATGACTCACCACTTGCAGCTCAATTTGAAGTTGGCAGATTTGGGTCATACCTTATCCTCGGAGATAGTGGTTACCCATGCCTTAGGTATCTCATGACACCCTTTTTGAACCCTGCCTCTCCATCCCAAGAAGCCTATAACAAAGCCCAGATAGCATCTCAAAACACAATTGAAAGATGTTTTGGAGTTCTTAAAAGAAGATTTCCATGCCTACATTCAGGAATGCAACTAAAACTTCCAAAAGTATTGAAGGTGATAGTGGCGTGTGTTGTTCTTCATAATATGACTCTTCATCTTGATGACTACATCGTAGAATATGATGAACATACAGAACAAGAAGAAATTGATGAACCTTTACCTCAAGTGTCAAATACCCAACATTTTGCTGTTAGGACATCCATAGTAGAAAATTATTTTAACCAATAAAAATGTAAATATAGTTGGAAAATCCAAAAGTGCACGCCTTATAAGTCATCTCATTTATTACAATAAAATTGAGATTATTTGTAAATAATAATTAAACTACATCGAATTATACCGTGAAAAGTAATAGGCTTCTATTCCTCAAAATACTGAAGCCTATAAAAAAAAACCAACTCGATAAGTGAAGTATTTCGATCGTTATCGTGACCACATGTTACGGGATCCGTACATACAGACACACGGACGTCCAAGACAGAACTTTTTTAAACAATTTTTTAATTATTTTATTAAATAATAAAAAGAGATTTAAAAATATCATGAGTGTTAAAAATAGTGTTTTTTCTCAACATTTGTCTATTTATAATCTTTTATAAAAGCAATAAAGAATAAAAAAAGTGTCATTTTAAGTTGGAGAATCACTCGGTGTGCGTAAACTGAAGGTAATACCCACCTCAACTCTTCGCATACGAGGCGTGAAATATAATAAGAACAATAAAAAATATATATATTGTAATGTTTTTAATTACTCCTAGTTTAATCAGTTACATAGAAAATTACAGATAGGCAGGTATTTATAATAATTATGGAGAATAAAATAAAATAGTGATAAATTTAATAAAAACACTAAACTTAACTAAACTAAACTTATGCCAAAGCTATGTCAAAAATTAACGATACCTTTTCAACCCATTAGGGGTAGATTTTCGAAAAACCCTGATACGTTTTATTATTTATTTTTGGTCTTACGTGAGTTTCGAGTTAATCGGACCGTGCAATCAAATTATTCCACACAAAACTCAACACCCCTATATCCCCCTTTGAGGGGTAGTTTTGAAAAACATATGATAAACTTTATTACTTACTCAGGCGAGTATTCTTGAAAAGTTTCAAGTTTATTAACCTAATGACGAAGATTATTCATATAAACTGTATCCCCCGCTTTACACCTCCACAGGGGTGGAATTTACTAAAAATCGTTTGGGATGTATTCATAACTTGACTCAAAGATTATTTATACTAATTTTCAAGTTAATCAAGCTATGCAGTAAAATCCTCCCTGTAAAATTGACTACCCGTTTTCGACCCGTCAGGGGTAATTTTCGAAAAACCTTGATACTTATTCTTTACTTTCGATCCTAGGTACAAATACTGAGTAAAGAGTCAATCGGACCGCGCGCTAAAATTCTTCCATACAAACTTTGAAACCCACTCATCCCCTTTTAGGGGGTAGTTTTGAAAAACATAAAATGGCAAACTTCATAATTTACTTAGATTAGTATTGGTGCCAAGTATCAAGTTTATTAACTCAAGGAATAAGAATTTGCATTCAAACAAAATCTCCCATTTCACCCTCATAGGGGTTGAATTTCGAAAAACCCTTTCATAGTGGATACCTACTCTTCACGATGATGTATCAGTCAGTCAGTCAGTACTTCAAATTTTATAATTTATATTTATAAATCACTAACAGTTAGAAATGACAGCTTTTCAAATCAAAGCACAATACTTTACAAATCACAGCTATTCGTTATATGTATGTTTACTATAAATAAGGCAGTTTACTGCATCAAATCCCTATTAGCCTTTTCCAACTATTTTTTTTAAATTTGTAGTTCCAGTTCATGCTTCTTCTGTTCAAATCTAAATTTTTGCATGTCATTTCTTGTTTGGTAGTAAGCAAGTTGTATTTTTTTCTTAAAATAATTTTTTTTCAGAGCTTCAGCTGAATGTGATAAGCTATCTACTGTCTTCTTTTTTCGTTTTGGCACAAGTTTTCGTTTCCTTAACACAGGTACTGGATTAGGAGGTTCTGGTAGTGGATTGGATTCTGGTACTGGGTTAGATTCTTTGGAAATTACTTCTGTTTGTTCTCCTGAAAATTCAAATTTGCAGTTTATTTAATACTATAAATATGTAACATCATTCTATGGTGTATAGAAGGCCATGAAAAATATTGATCTATACCCACCAAAATATTCAGAGGCTTCATCATATGGATTCTCATCTGGACGTACTTGGTCATCTAAGAAGGAAAGGATTTGATGATGAGCATCGTTTAATACAGGAGTATACGACCCACCACCAGTCATCTTTAAGTTTGTCTAAAAAATATTGATGCCAAAGATAAAACTATGTTCCAAAATCAACCAAATTTGGTAATATAATTATTGCTGCAACTGTGTCAGCTAACCTGCTCATTAGACCATTTCTTCTTTAAATCCTTTATCAAATGTTCATTTACAACTATAATTTGGAAACCAAATTAAATAAATTAAACATGGTTTCATGATATTTTAATATTTGTACAAGTAGAAACATAGTTAAAATGAAGAAAACATAAAAAGTAATTGACTAGCAGTATACTACCACTATAAATAGGTTTAAGACATACGTCGTCATTAGTTACCTCATCCACATTTAAATTTTGCTCAGCCTCATTGTTTTGTGGTGGATGGGAGACTTCCACAATGTTTTTTTCGTCTGAGAGTGTATTAAGGTAACTTTGCTTCTGAAAAATGTTTGTTACTAGAGTATTTTATTTCAACATCTTTGTTATATTAGTTACATTCTATAAAAATATGAGAATGTCTAGATAGGAGCAAATGTCAATCTGTGGTGTTTACAGCTAAAGAATTATTTTAAATTTATATTCTCACATTCTCATTTGCTGAATCTTTTCTTACACGATGCTTGATATTATTATAAAAATGTTTTAGCATTTTTTCTTCCCTAGGCCCAGTCGTGCTTAAACTATTGTACGCTTTAGTGATGGACTTCCAGGCTTCCTGTTTCTTCTGCATATAGTAAGCCCCTGTCCTTTTGCACTCTATTACACTTTGGTATCTGAAACAATAATAATCACAAACATCTAAATAACTAATTTGGTGAAACATAAAATTATATTATGGTAAATATTATAGGTATTATATACTTACTTTGTTATTATTGAAAGAAGATGTTCTTTCTCCTCTAGAGTATAGTTAGGCGATCTTTTCTTCTTATCTTTGTCCATTTTAATTAGTAAAATAGGCAGTTTAAGTAAAAATATTATCAGAACAGAATTCTAATAAAACTTGGGTTTATTTACTTGCCAGTTTGACATTCACAATTCGTTCATACAAACACATAAAATATTAAATTGCTAAAATATGCAACTCTAATTACATGAATTTGTTGAAATTAATGCCGTTATTTAAAATTAACTTACTTTTCAAGTCTGTTTTAAATTTATAAGTATAAAATTATTTGATATTATGAGCTTTTGAAAAGTACCGGTTTTTGAATGTAAATTGGAACGTGTTAGCTTTGATCAGGAATACTTAGGTAAATGATCAGTTGATTAAGGTTTGACAAAACTCGATTTCAACTTGTGAAACGCAAAAAACTTAAGCGCATACTTATGTATTTGAGAATAATCAGTTGAGATTTGATACTTTTCTCAAATCAGAAACCGGGTGTTAGCCAAGTGCAATGCAGGTGCTACCGATAACATGCAATAATAACTCAATCTCTACCAGAATTACGGCCGGTTCACACATGTCTCCGTTTTACTGTTCTGTCTTATCGTGTACGTTTTTTTTTCGTCGATGGCGTATGTAGTTGTATAACTAAAAATATACAGTAAAAAATATCGTTCCGTAAAAAAATGACATTCCGTTTTGTCATCGAATACTGGACGACGGAACAGTAAAAATATACGGATACGTAGAATTTTAACGGATAGATACTGTGTGCATGTGTACTTGTAGAATAACGGCGGTATACTGCGAGTTTTCTGTTCACACATCGCATCCAGTAACGACGGATCCGTTGAACGTTATACGGTGCCTATGTGTGAACAGAGCATAAATTAATGACGTATCCGTTAAAAACCTACCAGTAAAACGGACTCCCATGTGTGGACAGGCCGTTATAAGTACCTGTGCGCTATTTACAAGCCGACCAAGCGAACTAGACGAACGGGTGGAATGCGGCCTCCCCTCCCGCGTACCGCCTCATGCCGCGCTTACGTCCTAGTACCGTTTTTATTCGCTGACAGCACAATGACGTCACGTTTGACATTCGTCTAGTTGGCTTGGTCTGCTTGTAAAATTATATATTTAACTAAAAAGAAGGTCAAAACAGCCAAATGAAACAAAAAATATACTTTGAATTTATTTTAAATGGCGAAAAAATTCTTACAAAACATTTTTTTTATCATATGATTATTCGTGCTGCCGCAGATGACCGGCGCTGATTTTTTTTTCGTGGATAGAAAATTACCTTAGCTATCATATACCATATCACGCCACACCCAACATATTTGAACAATTGAAGAAAAAAAATGAACCGTGATTCGCTCCGTACAAAAAAAATAAATTATTTATTTTCAGACAAACTATCAACTTTAGAAGAAATTTCATAAGAATAAAAGTTGTCAGAAATATCAAAATACGTCATATAAAAAAAATCACATCGATATTGGAACTTTGTTGCCTATGTCCACTGATTTTCAATATGGGCCCACTGTGCGGGGCCTTGGTTGGGAAACATATAAATATACAACAACCACCTCACAGTGCTTTAGATTATATAAATTACAAAGGATATTTTCATTCAGTGAATGAACATTGAAGTACAATTTAATCAAAATATTTTGATATCCATATTTGACTGCACGGATGGCCGAGTGGTATAGGTCACCACGCTAATTACCACTGTGCGCGACGTGCTGCGGGTCAAATCAAACTTCTGCATTTACACGGTTCAAATAGGTAACAGAGTATGCTTGCCAACTACATAGTCATGTCAATCACATTCACCCGCTGCTGGTGAGATAATTGACACCAAATAGAAGGCCGACCAGCGGTACTCAGACCGATATAACTTAAGGTCAAATATTCTTTACTCATTCACAATATGGCTCAATAATCCTGGCTCTAAGTATTCCAGAGTAATTTTATCTATATTTATCTTATCAAAGCAGACAAAAGTATCTTATTTTTATTTTGCGCATTACAGTTATCTAAGAAAAATGTTACCGACTTCATGTCTCTGCAATATTTTCTAAGAAAATGGGTATACGTAGAAGCAACATTGTGAACTTTTCTACTACTTTCTCCCTCATGCCAAACGGCACAGACAGCCTGTTTGTTTTTTCTCGGGGGCACAAATGATTCGTTGAAAAGCACGAGTTTTCTTGAGAAAAAGTTTTCTTTTGTAGTCAACAGTGGCATACAAATAGCTTTTTGCATATCTACAGTGTACAACATGTCTCATCCTTCAGAATTTTCGCACTTTTCTTCTATTGCTTTCAAATCTCTTTTTGAATCTCTTTTGTTTTCTAGATGTTTGCCAAAGTCTATACAGTCATTACAATTACACGGTGGAGGTAACATTTTATGCTTTAACTCGTGATTTCTACATTTTGTACAAATATCCTTGAGCTGGCTAGAAAGATTAAGCTGTTTGATCATCTGGTGAAAATGTGCCCAACTACAAACTTTCAGGTTTTTCTCTAGACAGTATATTTGAAATTCTTTGTATATGGATGTAAAATTCACGCGCATTACATTATAGTGTGATGGCATAGGATTATACTTAAATATAAAAAAATCAGTTCGTCTTCGTACTCCGCAGAAAAAGCATTATAAGGTGTGACGACCTCTAGGGAGCAGCACTAATTTTAGGATTTTTATTTCCAGTCAAGTGATTTTGTTTTAGAACAGCCTGGACTGCTTTATCGTTACTGTAAATATATCCTATGGTATTTAAGAGTTAAGGTATATATGAATTGTGTCGTTTTCAAAGATAGACACATTAAATTTCATACAAGGGTTATTAGTTAGAAATAAATAAGATGTATTTCCGAGATTATAGAAATCTACCCTCTAAGAGGGTGCAATAGGGGTTGGAAGTTTTTATAGGGAGTTCGTCATTTTCAAAGAGAGAGAGAGAGAGATACATTAGATTTGGTATACGGGTTTTTGGTAAGAAATAAAATCTCTAAAATGAACACGTATTTTAGCAATTTTGGAAACCACCCCCGAGTAAAATAGGGGTTGCAAGGTATTATATTGAAAACTTATTTATTTTTAAGTTCAAAGTTAGGGACATGTCTTTTCTTTTACGGGTTTCAGGTTCGATACAAATAAACACTTATTTCAACAATTATTCAACATTCGTTTTCAAAGATGAACACATGATCTATACTAATATTATAAAGCTAAAGAGTTAGTTTGAACGCGCTAATCTCAGGAAATACAGGGCCAATTTGAAAAAATATTCTCATTGTTAGATAGCCCACTTATTGAGGAAGGCTATAGGTTACTTTTTTAGGAAAATCTACCCCGTAAGGGGGTGAAATAGGGGCTGAAATAGTTGGTATGTGTAGTTCGGTATTCTCAAAGATAGACAGACAAAAAGATAAGTAGATAAGATAATAACCATCTAAAACATAATATCTATAATGACGACGCCTGTGGTCGAGTGGCGTTCACTCCGGTTTTTAAGGTGTCGCCATCGCCAGCTCTAAAGTCCCAGGTTCGATCCCCGTACATGTAGAAAATCACTTTTCTACATTGTCTTGAGTCTGGGTGTTTATGGTACCTTCGTTGTCTCCGATTCCAAAACACAAATGCTTTTGCTACTTACTTTAATTATTATTTTAACGCCATAATATTTTATGAAAATTTTTATTTATATACTCCTTACTTAGAAAAACACAGAATACATCCATCTACCTTTAATACTACTCTTTACTTTACGCGCGAGCTAAGCCGCGGGCAACAGCTAGTTATGTAATAAAAATTCATTCGTCATTAACACAGGCTGTGCAATCTTCGCACTGGTCCTTCTTTGGTTGGAAAAACGATATAGGTATTATTTTACTTATTATTTTACATCCCTGTGTGTGTATACCTAGTTGCAGTCGCACGTGGTTCTAAGTAATATCTTAAAAGTTACAGGTATTTTTGGAATGGGCTGATTTTACGGGAAAATACTTCCCGTGGCGCATACAACAGTCATATTGCTAGGGATGGGGAGTTATAAGTAAAATATTTGTCGATTTGATTATATTATTGTTTATTCAGGTCGTAATAATTAACTATGGTAACAAAAACAGTAACTTCTCATTTTATATTATTCTTTATTGAACTTATGGTCGTACACAATCAGCGAAAGCTATTTTTAACAAAAATAATAAGAAATTAACTATGTTAACTTTTTAAAAAGAACAGTAAATTCTTATTTTGTGTTATTGTTTATTTTACGTACTTATAAAAGCTAAATTACAAAAAAAAACTCAATTATTTATTTTACTCGATAGTATAATCAATAGAAAAAAACTTAAAAAATAACAGTAGATACAGGTACCATACCATGAAATAAGTTTTAATAATTCTTTAGATAATAGCCTGCATAATCACGACTAATAGGAACTTTGAATATACACACATCAAAAGTGTCTAGGGATCAAGCATTTTTATGCGGATTTCTTGAGATTGAGATGTGGCTTTGTAATAAATTTATGATTTTATAAATTTATATGGATCCTTTTTGGTGCATTTCATAATTCGAATCAGGAACTGTGAATCAAATTCGAGTAAAAGATGAAAATCAGCTGTCAATATTTTCCCTATAAAAACATACAACGCATTGAAGACATTATTAGTGCTACTGTTTCCCTACTACTGATTAAAACCAACGTTATTATGGAGCGGCGACGTCATTTAAGCAGGGAAGAAATGCTCAGAGCCGTGGGAATGATAGAAGCTGGTTCCCGGCAACGTACTGTGGCTTTAGCTCTGAATACAAGTCAGAGTGTTATCAGTCGACTTTGGACACGTTACCGAAGCACTGGTACCGTGGCTGAGCGCCATGGAGGACGGTATCGCTGCACCACACGGAGACAAGACCGATACATTCAAATCTTAACTCGAAGAGCTCCAACAATAACCGCCATGATGTTAGCCGTGAGGCTTCATCACTCTTCAGGGAACTTAATTAGCGACCAAACAGTCAGAAACCGCTTGCATGAAGTGAACCTTCATTCCCGAAGACCGCTACGGGTACCACCTATAGCAATGCACAATCGTAGGATTCGATATCAATGGGCTCTTGAACACAGAAATTGGGCAGAAGAACAATGGCGTTTCGTGTGCTTTTCTGATGAGTCTCGTTTTGGTATGAGACCGGATACAAGACGTATACGACACTGGAGAACCCCTGGACGCCAACAGCGATTAAAATCCTGCCAGGAAGTCCATCCTTATAGTGGTGGAACCATCATGGTATGGGCGGGTATTTGGATCGGCGGAAGAACTGAGTTGATTTGGATCAGAAGCAACCTCAACGCTCAAATTTATGCTGAGACGATTGTATCAGACGTCATCGTTCCTCTACAAGTGCAAATCGGTCCCTTATTTCAGTTAATGCATGATAATGCACGACCGCACACCGCAAGAGTTGTAAGACAGACTCTCGCCGCAGCTAACATCAATGTCCTGCCCTGGCCTGCTCAGTCGCCAGACTTGAACCCGATTGAGCATGCATGGGATATGCTACAGAGAAGAGCTCTGCCGAATATGGAGGGTATCCAGTCGCAAGAAGACCTTTTTTTGTTGTTGCAACGAACATGGGCGGCCATTCCACAGCGTGATTTGGATGAACTCATTTTGAGTATGCCAAACCGATGTTCTTGTGTTGTTAGTGTTCGCGGTAGAAACACGGATTATTAATTGTTTAAGTTACCCAATAAAATTTTAAAGAAAACTGTTATTTCAGTCTTTTTTTCGAAATTTTGTGTTAGTGGTTCAAATGTCAAAAATCCCTTTATTAGGAAAATGGCAAATTTCTTTATTAATGCAAAGGTGACTTGGTTTATCGTTACTGTGACAAACGAAAACACTTTATTCGATGAATCCTTAAAGAAAATTTTAATTAATATCAATCAGGAGAAAAGTTATTGCAAAAATATATGTTGATCCCTAGACACTTTTGATGTGTGTATATTGAGATCTAATTCAGTTCTGAACATAAATTTTACTAAAGCCTAAAAATATGGCGGTAGGAATACTTAAAATATTTATGAATAAACTTGTGAATAAAATTTCTTGTAACAAAATAAACCTAAGTAAAATTTTCTCCATAACAAAAGATATCGTAATTATTTATCTTCTTGTCGATGGGCTTGAAAAAATTGAACTAGGTTTTTTGGAACTGGATCCACTACTTTGCACAATAATGTTCCTAGCGTCTTCACCTTCTGTCTTAACACCTTTTCCCATTACAAGTTTTTTACGTGAGCGTTTCATTATGTTCAATTTTCCCACTTACGCGTGACGAATAAAATATCGCGTTCTGAATAAATGTATTAACTCGGCACAGCACTACGGCTAAGTGAAGCTCCGCGTGCGCGTACGCTCAGTGCGGTACGGGGTTTAGGATACGGCCAAATAGTTCCCGTATCGCAATATTGTAAAATAATTTCCTCTCTGTGCGTTACGAAAAAATAGTTCCCGTATATTTTTATTCGTAAATTTCAATATACTTCAACCAAGGACATCGGCAATATAGGTTTCTCTTTTTTCCTAGTACAAATACTTAAAAAAATCACCTCCGCACGGAGGGAAAAACAAGGACAACTAGCTGCCGCACTGAGCAGAGTTCAAATACGACCAAATACTTCCCGTAACGCAGTGAACGTGTTAATGGCTGGATCTACAGCATGATGATTGTTTGCCACGTTGATCCAGCTCCAAAGATCCCGATTGTTGACTTTTTCTATAACAGTTCTAATAGGGCGATCTGATATATCCAAGTTGGCCTTAAAATATTGTTTACACACTCTAATGCGTTCGCCATCTACTGTCAGATAAAAAGCTTTGATATCTTTTGGAATATTACAATTTGGTAGTTTCGTTTTTGTATTCCTTATTCGGCTTTTTAACTCTAAATATTTTGTTACTTCCATAACTGAATTGCTAGCTTTTACATTCTGATTAGTTGCTATATTTTTTAACAGTCGTTTTTCTTTTTGGGTATTTGTTTGTTTATACACTGTTTTTAAAGAAAATTCTAATACTTCTTGACGTGCTTGCAGCTTCTCTATTTCGCGATTCTTTGTTTCATGCAAAAGTTTTTCACGGTAGTAACGTTTGCGGTTGGTTTCTAACATCCTGTGCAATTTCTGTATTTTATCTAAAGATTTCTTGTAATTGGCGCGCAAATTTTTATATCTTCGTGTCAATAAATTGTTTACGTGAGTTTTGGTTTTCAATGGTTCTTTAGTCGGTTTTACGTTTTCTTTATTACATTTTGTTTGTTTTATTTTCTTCTTTTCATCTCTCCATAATTTTCGTTGTTTTATCTTTTCTTCTTCTGTAAGATCTGATATCTTTTTCCGATTCTTCGTCAGTCTTTCCAACTGTTTTTGGCGCTGGGCTTCATGTTTTTCAGGATTTTGCTTTATTTTTTCGCGATATCGCTTCGCCCTTTCTGCAGCGGTAAGCGCCATTCTCTCTTTTGATAAATCGAACGAAATAATTACTTTCTCCAATAACCATTAATTATTTCCTCCCGCACAAACCTCACACTCGTCTTCGGGAAAATGGTCACAAATAGAATGCATACAAAAAGAACACCAAAAAATGGAGCACTGCAGTAATTTTCTGATATCACTTTGACTCATAGCAAAAGTAAAATGCTGTAGTTTTACAGTCTTATTCATAAAAATCCCTTATAATAATATTTAAACACTCATTAGTTAAAATGCTCATTAGAACTAATAAACCTTTTATAAAATCGTCTATTCATAAACGTTCAATAAACCCGTCATAGTTAAGATGTCGTTATAACACGTTTTGACGCGTTTTAACGTGATTAAGTTGTCGTTCTGATGAATCCATAGATTAAATGGCCAAAAATCGCAAAAAAAAAAGTTTGACAACGTCTCTCTGACTTGTATGTAGTTATCTGTGGTCTCTTGTGACATTTGGAAGACTTCTTGTGTTTCGTTCACGTGTTTATTTTTTGAAAAAAATTGGATTTCTTTGTATTTTTTCTTGTGATTACTACAATAATTAATGGAAAACCAAAAAAATATAAAGAAAAGCATCAAAGAAGCGAAAATTGGCTGGAGGAAGTTATGGTTAGTTCAACAATTTTCGTTAAGGTACACAAGTGTTTATTTACATTTATTTTCGTTGATAAATTGATGGCCTATTTTATTTCCATAGAATTTATTGATGGATTTGGTGAAAACACGATTACACGATTTTTTAAATATCTACTTCCCAGCTCCTTGCAAATAACACTTAACTTCAACCAACTAACCATTAGACGGTTCGGACGCGAAAACAGCTGTTGTATACATTTGTCGGCCATATTTCTGTTTATTAAAGGTTTATAGTCGGGTCGACCCTGTTATAAGTTACGAAGCCGCTATTGAATACTTACAAAGCTTTTTAGCGATATTGAACGTTTATGAACAATGCTTTTCGGGATTCTCATTATAGCAAGCTAATAAACCTATTTTAACTTTTTATGAATGTTATACTATTGCTGATTTTTCGCTGACATCCCAAACACTTCTCAGTGATTATGAAATGTGTAACAGGCCAGGGCCACCTGGCATTATTCATGTAACTGATTTAAATAAAAAAAAGTTAGTATTTTGTCAACGTCCCAATATACTACCATAGCGGCTAGCATACTGATCATCCATACATACGATTAGGTATGCTAAATGCAAACTTAGACCTCAAACAAGAAAGGTCTTTAGCTATATATTTTAAAAAAATACGAACAAGCATTAATTTTATTAGCAAAATTGGGTGAAAAGTAGTCTAGCATTTAGTGATAAAATGGTTTTTTTTATACAGTCTATTTAGTTTCATATCCAAAAAACAAACAACTAAAATTTGACCTCTTAACAAAATTAGGTAACACATAAGTATCTATTACAAGAAAAATAAATTAAAATATTTCGTTGTACACTAAGCTTTATAATTCAAGTTCGTCACGATTTTGTTCCGGTAGTATGTCACGTGACGCACAGGAGGTGACTAATTCATACGACGAAACTTTTAAAATTAAAAATAACTAATATTTGGTTAAATTCACTTGTTTAAGCTTTACTAATCTAATATAGGTAAGTTTATACTCAATTCATACTCAATGACTAATATTCTACAAGTGAGATGTTTTTGAAATCTCTGAGAGCACCGTGAGACATACGAAATCTTCACCTCCTATGGTGCTTTTTTTTATAAAAATAACTATCTTCTTTTTACGTGGCATGCCTTTTAAGTTTTGTCGTTTGAAGAATAAAACACAACTAGAACCTTATAGTACTTTTTATTGTTTTTCAAAGTATTCACCACGTAGCTTAATACACTTTTCCATTCGCTCAAACCAGTTATTATAACATTTATTCCACTCTAAATTGGGGGTGTTCAAAATGGCTGACTTGAAAGCGTCGACTGCTTCTTCACCGGACTGGAACCTTTGACCACGAAGACTTTTTTTAATTTTAGGAAATGTAAAGAAATCGTTAGGGCTTAGGTCAGGACTGTATGGAGGATGGTCAAGAATTTCTACTTTTTCCTGCTTCAAATACTCAATCGTTTGTCGAGCGCTGTGTGAGCTTGCGTTGTCGTGGTGCAGGATGATGCGTCGCTTTGAGTTCGATTTTCGAAGTTCGGCGATGACTTGTGGTAAACAAACTGTGGTATACCACTCTGCGTTAACCGTTCTACGATCTTCAAGTGCAATAGTCGCAACATGGCCGGTTTTTCCAACGAACGTGGCCACCATCTTCTTTGAAGTGCTTCGAGAACGAACAACTTTAGTCGGCTTAGGCTCGTCTTGAAAGACCCAGATTGTAGATTGTTGTTTGGAATCAGGGTCGTAGGCATAGATCCAAGATTCATCACCACTGATGATGTCGTAGACGTGATTTGACTCTCCTCGGTTGAACCTTTGCAGAGATTTCTTACACCATCTGACGCGGGCCGCCTTGTGATCGTCGGAAAGCAGATGCGGTATCCAACGGCAAACTAGCTTTCTCACACCAAGCGCTTCATGCAAGATCTTCTGAATGGTTGTCCCTGAGATGCCTAATAGAGCCTCTATCTCTCGATACGTCACATGACGATCTTCGAGAATTAGTTGTCTCACAGCAATGATATTATCTTCAGTGAAGGCGGATTTTGGGCGTCCTTCGCGAGATTTGTCACTAACACTAGTGTGTCCACGCTGGAATTCTAAATACCAGCGTTCGACAGTCCGCAGACATGGGGCTTCATCACTGAACACAGATGTTAGCTCTTCAAAACACTGAAGCCGTGTTAGGCCTCTTTTAAAGTTGTAGAAAATTATTGCACGTACATTTTCCTTAGAAAGATTCATTTTCGTACGTAACCTGACAGATTCTAATCGACGCTGTGACTAAACAATAGCATTAATCCTAATACTTTTAACTGTGTTGAGATTCAAAATATAAACACATTCGAATATAGAACAGTTCCAAATTCAAAATTGCCGGGAAATATGGAAACGACAGAACTTAAAAGGCACGCCTAGTATGGTGCTTTTTAATTTAATTCAATTTTGAAACGCCTACCTAAATCATTTAAAATTTCACATCTACATGCGCCATATACAAAAATAAAAATGTTTGGAGTTGTGGGACAGTCTGATTTTCCTAGGGTCATTTTTTGTGAAAAACACCCGTCTATAGATTCATTAGAATCGCGCGATTGTTATAAGCTTATAAGCGACGTTTTACTTGGTATTCCAACGATTATTAGTTAGTTATTTATTTGTGATAGACACAAAAACATGTAACGCATAGTGCCACTTTACATACCGCGCACCAATATCGCGTATCGTGTCTTGCGATTCAAACTGCATTGTTTGCAACGCAAATATTTATTATTTGGAAGAAAGGCTGGCATATTATTATGCTCTGAAGAGTTACCGCCAAGTATTCTGCTTGGGTTTTCAAGTCCTCTTGATGATGTTGTAGGTAGGTAATGTATGTTTCTATTATCCACTGTACCGGACATTTCACATACGATGCAGCCAATATTCTCAGTTGAACGCCTTTTTTGCCATAGATGCCTCAAACAAGTATTGTGTATTCATTTCTAAAATAGTTGACGAAGTCGACGGCCTTCGGGGTATCTTAGCTTCAGAAAAATTATACAAAATAATGTAATAGGTTGATTAATGTTGCTATTAGAACCATTTCTAATTTGAAGTTTATAATTAATAAAAATAAAAATAAACAAGATAGTCATTCTCAAAATAGACGACAGACATCCTGGCACGCATGTAGGTAGATGCCATCAAATATCCATGTAATAAGTTGTTAATTAATCTATATTTTTTATTAGTTATTTTTCAGTACTTAAATATTTTTAAGGTTTTCGGTACACTCATCACTGGCAATTAGGAATACAGAAGGAATTAGTTACATACCTTTACGTTTATCCATTATTTTTCACAAAAGAAGTGTAACGAGCTTACAAACACTCACTATTAAAATAAAATTGTAAGTGGCAGAACTTTCGAGATATTAATTTGTTATGTTTTGTGGTAGATTAGGTAGGTCATTTGTAATAAATAAATAATCATCTACCCACTTACATCTACAGCACTAGACGACTCTTTAAGACATCTTTGGCGTTGAGAACGTAAGGAATGTTTCCTTACTTAAAATTTCCGATTTGATGTTGAAAGTGTCTGCTGAGTTAAATGTCGGCTTTTTATCCTTTTTATTTCATGAAACTGAATAAGGAAAGTAACATACGTCTGTGTACATAAAGATCATGTTTAAAAATGAAGTACTTGGTTATGTATTTAACAGTCAAATATTTTGACGTCCTAAGTCGTGACCGGCGATTTTGCCCAGTTTTTTATTGACGCTTTAAGACGTCCTTGGCGGTCAAAGGGTTAATGTAAAATGTTCGCAGTATCTGTGGTCTACTATCGTTGATCTTGGAATGTTGTAATGTTTCGAAGCAGTGTACGCAGACAAATAGTTACATTTTTGATTGCTAGTATTGCATTTTGCAGTTTTTCATCAGAGTAAGCAGCTTCATTAGTTTTCCGAATGTAATTTCTAGGCATGTTTTACAAGACCTGGAAAAAAAATCGATTATAACATAAACAAATTAAATTAACTTCTCCGTTAAGCTAACAACTCTAAAAGTAGTTAATCAAAAAACTCTCATAAAAAGTTTAAAAGTTTTTTTTGTACAATGATTAATTGCTGTCTGTTAATAAACATTTTTTTAAACGGTTTTTTGATTTTTGTCGGTTTTTCCGGGATTCTTGCAAAAACTGCCTGCAATTTTGATGAAAAGTAAACAAGTACGGTTTAATAATAATAAGAAATCGTTTATTTGCTTGAATAAGGTACCTCGTAGTTCGACTAAAAAACTGGTAAATGTTTGGTCAAAATCTATTGGTTAGGTTAGGTTACCTTCTGAACGAAATGCAAAGACGATAAACAATAAATTAAGTACCTAGTAAAACTAAACATTTTACGCGAGAGTACCAAAAAAAAAATTGTTTGTAAACTGTGGCACGGGGGAAGTGGGCCATATGTTTCACTTACCCCGGCCATCACTGTTTCACTTTCCCCAATCAGTGCTTTTCGAGGTTAGAATTTCTACAACTTATAATTCAATTCAATTCACCTCACTTGTACTTCTCACCGTATTGCTTAAATAAGTATATATTGTAGCTTAGAAGGTAAACGTTTTTTTTACAAATGTCAGTGTTTTGTTAATAGAAATAAATAAATAATACATCTAAACTTGCAATTATTAGGGAAATACATTATCTGCTGAATTAATACCTTCATCCATTTCTGTGGTGTTTTAACTGCTCCCCTGCCCATTGAGCTGCATTGCTATTTGTGTCCATTCTTTATTTGATTTTTCTTTAGCTGCCTTATTTCTTAAAAAGCCTTTAGCTAATTTAGGTTTCCGTTCAAGGAAAGCTAACTGAGTTTCTGCTTGTGCAGTCGAAGGATGAGAAACTCTGTCCAAAAGTCTATAAATAAGCCAATAATTTAGTAAAATATACGAAATCTTAACACTGACAAAATAAGGAGATAATATTATGTACTCACTATGCCATAGCAGTTTAGGATTTGTTATGCGTCAACAGCTATTTCGCACTATTTCACAGCTATTTCGCACATGTTATTTTTTAATTTTCAATTTCGATGCATAAAGATGTTTTTACCAAATCCTAGTTTTTCAACACATTAACCACTTCAATATTGAATTTTTGACGATTTTGTTTACTTTGTCAATAAATATTTCGGTACGTAACAAAGGTAACCATTTATACAGCCTTAGATTTCTTTAAAATCAAAAATAATATTTAACAGCGTTTTAATTATTTCAAAGTGACAAATACTACTTAATAAGTCTTGATGACACACTTTGTCCGCTATTTCTGAATAATAAACCGTTTAAAAATGCGTAATTTATATTATTATGTGGATGTTATTAGTATAATGTTACTAAATTTGGAACCCCCTAAGTCCACCTCTAAAGATTTCACCTGAGTTTTCGTTCGCCAAATCACATCACTTGACCTTGAATGTCCTTAAACAAAAACAAAATACTTACATAATTGCACAAATTATAAATAAAATATCTTTAATATAGTATAGCTAAATTTTAAATCATATTATGTAGTTACATTAATACTAAAATAGTTAAATTTTTACCTTTGCAGTATTGGAATGACGAGAAATATGCGGGCAAGAAGAAGGCTACTGCAAGAGCTGCCACCAGAAATAGAACTGGGGGTGGTGCCGTTCAATTTGATGATGAAGTTATAGAACTTTCACACATTGAGGAGCGTGTATTGATTTTAATGGGTGGTCAATGTATTGCCGCTGGAGACACACATTTAAGAAGAAACCCATTTGTATGTATGTATACTTTAGTAGGTATATTAGGAAATCTTATGTTTTATTTAACTACTTTTTTATTGCAGTTTTCCATAGTTTATCTCGTTTACCAGCAACAAGAGTCATCAGCAAATGAAGTTGCGCAGCCTTTTATTTGTGTGTGTCCATTACAGAAACATTTTACTATATTTATTTTAATATCCAGCTACCGCCTTTACTGATGGAGCAACCTTTGCCATCTACAGTCTCATGTTAGTTAAAAAAGATTTCAA
This sequence comes from Plusia festucae, assembly GCA_950381575.1. Classification (NCBI taxonomy): domain Eukaryota; kingdom Metazoa; phylum Arthropoda; class Insecta; order Lepidoptera; family Noctuidae; genus Plusia; species Plusia festucae. Next base: position 11,648,924 of record OX494442.1, read on the forward strand.
GACTGAATAATTTTAGTATGAATCTAAAAAATATATCCAAAAAAGTAAAATAACTATTAATTGAAAAATAGAATCTAATGATGTTCCCTGAAATTCATCTCTCAGGTCAGACGTCAGAGCGCAGGCGTCGAATGCTGCAAAAAAATGGCAGAAGACGATCAACTCCGCCACAAAGGTGTTCAACGTTTATGTCTACAGTGGAGAGATAATATGGAAAACGAACGCCGAAAAGAAGAGCGATTTGCCGCGAAGGATAAATTAATTGTAGATAGCATGAGGTCAATAGAAAATAAAATGCAGGCAATGGTAGACATATTTAAAGAACTTGTCACTAAATTATAGAAGATTTTTATTTAATAATTTTCATTTAATAAGGTCGCTGTATCCATTGCAAATGTGTCATATTCGGGTTTAAATACCTCGTCGTCTGATGTATCATGTACTGAAAATTCATCGTCATTTTCTGAGCTGCTTGCATCAGAATCAATTATTGTTTTACGAGCTTTCTTTGAGAATGTAATATTTTGTTTTTTACACAGTCCTGATGTAGATGGAGTCTGACTGTCTATATTGATCTTCTCCTTATCTGCTATATTTAATATAAATGTGACTTTTAATTTTTTTTAGCTTCGTTAAACAATTGCCAATTGTTCATCCTCCGAATCATTAATGTCACTTAAATCTGTCATTATTCTTATTCGCTTAATCGCTCGCTTTGTTTTATTTTTCTGGTCTGGGTTATTGTCAATCATATTTTCTTTTTCATATTCTGTATTGGAACAAGCAGGTGGCTTTTGAAAAAAAAAAGGTGGCTTTTGGCATCCAAATAATCACAATAACCTTGGGGAGAAAGAATACTACTAAAGAAACAGCTCAAACATCTAAATTTAATGACATTAGCCATGGTCTGTGGAACTTAATTTCATTTGATGAAATATTTTTAAATTTAGGTATAAATTAGCCAACGCTTTCACAAATTGCAATTCGTTTGGCTCTTCATCATTTGCAGATTGTGCATGGTGGGCTGGAAAAAAACTGCTTCAATTTGGTAGAAAACAGTTGCTTTAATATTGTCAAAATAATGTTGCTAGTGTGTTGGAACGTTTTCTTTGCCATTTCCGACATAAATAACTGTTCGCTACTCCTTATTACCTTAAATGCAAATTGGAAACGTATTTTAAGGCTCCTCTGTCAACGAATGCAGTAAAAGATGAAAAGTTAGTAATGTCCACAAAATATGAGTAATCGAAATTATCCTCAGTATCATCGCGGCAGTGTTGACATGTAATTTTATTTAATTTTATTTCTCTATAATTCTTTTTTGGCTACGAAACTCCAAAATTGACGAAAGTTGAAATTCATCATTTGTGCAATTTGCGTTTATGCTAGGTTTGACACTATTTCTATTCAGAAAATTGCGCATGACATACCTAAATTGCAATGCATTAGGGTTGTTATTTCCACCATCTTGCAATCGAATACATGAAAAAAACATTTCCAAATGGTCTTGCGAGAATTTATACGGAAGAAAATAATCCAAATTGTTATCTATACCTTCCAAAAGATCTTTAGCTAAATTTGGGCAGCTATAAGTATTAACAATCGAACCAAAAGCTGCCATCTTTCGGCGGTGTGATAGAATGTTTTGATTATCAATATTAAGAGTTCACAAATATTCTCTTGTTTCAGTAAAAGCTTTTGTACAAAACATTTTATAATTAAGTCGCAACGGGGACTTAAAATCAGTGCCAATGGGGGATTTTGCATTTAGTAAATCAAATATTCTATCAATCATTCCGATATATTCAGTACTTGCTTCACTGCCCTGGAAATGTTCATAGCCGCGTGCAGACCGGCTATGAACATTTCGATTCAAAAAAGAGAAACGAAAACTCTGGATTAAAAAATTGTACCAAAACCGAAAACAATACGGTAACAGTTTGTTAAAGGAACTAACAATCGACCAGTCTCAAATTTTACATGCATGTCTGCGGGAGACATTGAATATTTGTGTGTACAAAAGTGTAATCAGCTATTGGACCCAGAGGTCCGGAAAATTATTGAGGACATGGAGTCCGATGAACCCTCTAGGGGGAGACCCTGGTCTGACCGCGGGTACACCCTATCTGACGGAATTCTATACAGGTACAGTTTAGAGTCGGACGATGGAGAGGACTGTTGTTTAGTCGTGCCTTGCCAGAGGTATAAAGCTGACAACCGCAAGCCAGCAGGACTGCTACAGACTCCAGCTGTGTCGCGGCGATTTGAGGTGGTCTCCGTGAACTTGTTTGGCCCGCTCGTGGAGACGCCTAGAAGAAACAGGTGGGTACTTATCGTCGAAGATGTCTGCTCGCGCTGGGTGGAATTGTTTCCATTAGAGAACGCGAGATAATATTACGCCATACCTGAAGAAGATGTCGGCAACACTGGACGAGGCTAGGGACACGCATGAGAAGGCGCAGGCCGTCCAGCAGGAGAATGCTGACCAAAAGAGGAGGCCGTCTCCGCAGTACAAGGTAGGCGACCTAGTGTTACTAAAAACGCAGGGACCTAACGACGCAGGTCGCGGGCAGATCGCGAAGTTTATCCCACGTCGGGACGGCCCTTACCGAATTAACAAAATAATCAGCCCAACTACGTACGGTCTGGAGAACGTACAGACCGGTAAAAACTTGGGCAAATACCATGTTTCGCACCTCACGCCTTTCGCCGGTCAAGTGATGCCACCCGTCCGCGAGAAACGTAGGCGTGGCAGGCCGCGTAGATATTTGGACTAGCCCAACTGTGAGGGCACTTAGTTGGGCTAGAGGGGGAGAATGTAGCGCGGAGTGTTAATAGGTACGTCGCTACTTGCTGTTGCTGGGCGGCGCCGAGCCGTACCGGCTTCCCGCGCGCTCCCTTTCCCCCGTCGTCCGCGCTCCCCCACCGCTTGCGCAGGCGGGAAGCGCGGGCGTCGGGACAGTGAGAGAACCCCGACCGCCAATGCGAGCGGACGCACCCCGCACTTTTCCTCCGCGACTCTCAAGTCGCGAGTTTTCGTTTTGTTTGTTCGTATAATATGATAATAAATATTATAAATGTGTAATTGTACTGTTTACGATGAATAAATGTTTATATTTTAAAGACTGGAAAAATTGTTATATTTTTAACAACTCTTCATTAAAATAACACTCATATTAAATATGAGTGTTATTATAATGAAGAGTTCGAAGCGAGTAATTGTTTTCAAATTTTGACAACTGTCAAAATTTTACTATGGTGTTAGGTACTGATTGCAAATAAAATAAGGTTTTGAAAAAATATGAATTTATTAATTACAAGTTATAAATAAATGAAAATATAAAAGTTAAGTTATGCTTAAATTGTAATATTAGAATCAGCTGTAGGTGGATCGCAAGAAGGATCATCTTCTTCAACTGCTTCATCATTTATTAAATTTAAAACATTCGTTTTATAATATTCTAGTTCACAATTACCTTCCCAATGTGATCCATAATGTTTCTCTAATAACTTTCTAACATCACTGATTTTTTTTTTTTTAATGACCACATTGTTTTTTGGCACCGGCATTGGAAGAACATCCTTAAAAGATTTACCTCTTTTCAAAACAGATTTAAACTGTGTAAAGTCTGATGTGTAGTGGAATTCTCCTTTTACTTTGATTTGATTACCAAACCTTTTAATAAAAAAACGCTTGCTTTGAGAAAATTGAAAGTGCCATTGACCAGGCGGCTTAATAATATCTTGTAAAGCACCTTTCCAGTCATAATCCATTTCCATTTTTATTACTGTTCCATAATTACTAAAAATATCCTGATACTCCTTTGGTTGTACAATCACTTCCTTTCGTTTTAACTCCCTTTCAATGTTTGTTTCAATGAATGACCAGGTACTGGAAAAACAAGTTCAATATTGTTTATATACCCTGGAGCAATGCATAACCACACACAGCACATACCAATAAAAATTGAATTTTTGTTCTGCGCTCCGCACCCATCAGCCACAAGGCGCAAAGTTTTTGTATTCATTTTCATTCCAAGTATACAAATTGAACGTATCTCTATTTAGTTTTTTTCCTTCTACTGCTAAAACTATTGCAAAATTATAAATATAGAGTTGTCTACTGTAATATGTGATTTGATTTGGTATTTTAGGTAGCACCTGGTTCTTCTGGCAGTCAAACGACAGTGTTAACATTCCATCTTGTCTTTCATTTAATAGTTCGTAAAGCTTTGCGTTGGAAACACACATGGAGGAGATCGGTGGACAAGGAGCTCAGGATGGAAGAACTTAAATGGGAAGACGCTTGAAGAATCGCGCGGGACCGGCCGGCTTGGAGAAAACTTGTTGGGGCCCTCAGCACCAGCGGGGTGCCAAACGTCTTTCATCATGAAAATATGTAAAACATTGTTCAAAATAAATATTCGAAATAAAAAAAAGCATAAAACTCATTGTTAAATATTGCTGCAGACCCTACCAAAACTTACGATATAGTAGTAAACTTTTTAATACCTATCAGCCTTTTCTTGTACACGCCGCCATTGACTTTCATTTCTAACACGTTTTCTGGCTCGTCCTGGACGGGCTGGTTGAATGTTTACTTCCATAACAATGAATACAAACGCAAAAAACACAAAAATATCGGACACTGTTCACACGCGACTTAGGGCCAGGCCACAACAGTGCGTTGCGGCGTCGCATCACAAAAACAACATTGCACAGCTATGCGATGCGATGTCGCAACGCAAAAATTTCATCGGATACGACATCGTACGACAAGACGCTAACCGTCAGTTCAGTTTCTAGTGAGACATGGACCGCACTGCGCGTGTTCTACTTCTGCTTGCGTTAAGGCGTATTAAGAAAAAGAAACAGAAAAGAAAGTACTGGGTGCACCCATTACTGACAATTATGAATAAAGATGGAAACCACTTCAAAAGGAAATATGAGGCGCTAAAAGTGGACGAGGTTAAATTTTTCGATTACTTTAGGATGAGTGTAGTAAGTTTTGAAGAACTTCTTAGTTTGATAAAGCCTCATTTACAAAAGAAATACATATTTAGAAAACCCATCGAACCTCTGGAGATGCTGGGATTAACTGTAAGGTAAGAAAAAAATAAACTATTTTTACTATAATCATACTGTTTAATCATTTTCATAATTTAGTGTTATTCAAAACTCGTATTCCGATTGTGTGTCATTCGTCAAATTTGTTAGTTCCTCATCGAAATGAATTTGTTCTGGCTCATTTACATCATCATTCCTTGGCGTTTGTGGAGACGATTGCATAGGTGCCGGTGATGTTTCGCATCCGCTTTGGAAGGCACTGCGTTGAATGGATGTTTGATAGCCACTCTGCATAGGCATTTGAGCTGATTGGTAGCCACTCTGCATAGACATTTGAGCTGTTTGATAGCCAGTCTGAACAGTTGTTTGAGATGTTTGATAGTTTGCTTGGACGGATGTTTGTGAAGTTTGATAGTGGCTGGGATAGTATGATGGTTGGTGTAAATCACTTAATATCTGTAGGACACGACTTTGGAAAATTATTGTTTGATTATCATTCAATTTTTCCAATGGCAAAATTCCTTTAAAAAAAGATAAATGTCTACTTTCAGGTGTTTTTAAAGCAGCTATAATATTCTTCTCAAATTCGTCTTCGTCAATTTTTCTTTTACGCGATGCAGGCTGGTAACGTGGCATGACAGGTTGCTGGCTTTGTTGGGTTGAGGTGCTTGGTCTTATTTCTTCATCGTCAAGACTTGATGTTGTTTTATTTTGAGAATTCTTTTTCAGAAATAGGAGCTGGTCGTATAGATGATATTGTTTAATTTTTTTGGCCCCAGCTCCGGATTTACATTGCTCGTTTAATTTTTTTTCGTATTTTGTAAAATTATCCTTGATTCCTCTCCATTTCTTTATGACATCGTTACCTAAAAAAATATGACGAATAATGATTTATTTTGTTTTCTTTCAGGTACCTGGCGACGGGAAATACTTTTAAAGATATGCATTTCACATATTATCGTGGAAAATCTACAATAACAGGAATAATAAAATTTGTTTGTCGTATTGTATGGAACATTCTTAAAAGGTTGGAATTACCAAAAATTACAACAGAGCTGATGGAACAAATTGCTCAAGAGTATGAAAAAAAGACCAACTTTCCTAATTGTATAGGAGCGCTAGATGGAAAACACATTCGTATATTGAGCCCGGATCACAGTGGATCCCTATTTTTCAATTATAAAAATTATAATTCCATTGTTCTATTAGCACTTGTTGATACGAATTACAAATTTATATATGTCGATATAGGTGCATATGGTAAGGAATGTGACTCCACTGTTTTTCAGAACTCAAATCTATACGACTTATTAAAAAAAGGTCAATTATCTATACCTCCGCCAAAACCGTTACCTGGCTTTCAAAAAGAAATTCCTTTTGTCTTCGTGGCGGATGAAGGATTACCACTGACAAATAATATAATGCGCCCATATTCTGGGAAGTTTTTATCGATAGAAAAACGAGTTTTTAATTATCGTTTGAGCCGAGCCAGACGATATGTTGAGAGCGCTTTTGGCATACTCGCAAATAAATGGCGCATATTTCATCGACCCATTAATGTTTCTTACGATTTCACAATAGACATTATAAAAGCATGCTGTGTATTACACAACTTTGTATTGAATCGAGATGGCGCACAAACGTTTGAAGAAATGATTATTGACGATTCTTTGCAAATTTTACACGAAACAACACATGAAAGTAGAACAGGAGCTAACATAATCAGAAACGAATTTTGTAATTATTTTAATAGTAACATTGGAGGTCTTAGTTGGCAGTTAACAAAAATATAAATGTTTATAAGTACTTACCGAGTTTTGTTTTTTCAACACTATTTAACTCCTCAAAATTTGAATATAAACTTGTACACACTTCCCTCCATGCTTCTGTTTTTAAAAATTTGTCTTTGAATTGTGATATAGTTTTGTCCCAAAGGACGGGACGTTCGTAAATTAAAGATATCAGGTGGTCGACATCGTACTGCGCCATATCGCTTAAAAAACACGTGCAGGTCGTTCAAAGTATGGACACCGACTAAACGGCAAAGCGTTGTCGCATCGCAGATTTGTACGTTGCGGCAGCGCATCGGAAATTTCCACGATGCGTTGTGCGGCGTCGTTGATTTTTGCGATGCGACGCCGCAACGCACTGTTGTGGCCTGGCCCTTACTATGGAAAGTGACCGATTCGCCATCTTAGAAATTTTGAAATGGTGGCCTCTGATCGAGGTGATCGAGGCGGATTTGCTCGAAACACAGTTTGGATCGATCTTGTTTTGCACGCAACTGCTACTTTTGAAGTTCTTTTTGAATTGTATTGAGGCGAATTTGCTTATTAACGTTTAAACGAGAATGTTGTGGTTTTTGTGCACAACAATTTGGTGTGCCTAGTTAAAAAAAAAATTGATATTGGACTGAAGCGGCTTTGCTTTAATACCCCTCATTTAATGTAAAATGCTTCAAGTTACTTTTTAACCTTTGTTGCACAAGAACGATGAATAACATTTTTAAATTCAACATATTTGTCTGACTTTGTATAAAATGTTACGTAACACAAAATGAAATATTCAAATTAAATGAGAAGACATTCTGTTGTAAGTTCCGTTGATAACACGATTAATAATGTTGCGGAAAAGTTATCACAGAACTTTTCGTTTCCAATCTTTTTTATATTCTTTGTATAAATCACTAGTACTATTATTAGATATCGGCTCTTGGTAAACTGTAGAAGTTTTTCTAAAAAATGCACAAAATAATCTTTGCTAGCATTAGCCATCCGTGGACGTGTTAGTCTTCGAACATCATTTCGTTCTTCTGTACTTTCTACCATTCCTGCATCAGATAGCTTAACCCTTAATTACCATCAACTCATTTAATCCTAATGTAGTCAAAAACAAGTCAAAAACATTCCTTTGCATACTTTTAGAACCTTATCAAACAGTTCGACTGCCACTTTGACTTCGGTCAGAATCAAATGAATTAGTTACGGGTTTCAGACAAATGCAAAGCCCGCGTTTACCGCCACAGAAGCAGCTTAATTGCCGATGCATAATTAGACCGGCATCGACAGTTATGATCTGGTGTAGTTTCATGGTCAGCGAAACAGCTTTAAGATCTCTTGGAATGATTTTGTTCATATTCTTGATATCACTATCAGAGACTTTGAAACATTTCGGGCCGATTTTTCAATGCTCAGATAAACTGTCAGTAAGCGTTTATTTGACAGCTGTTTACAAATTTTTAACAGTTAACGAATGTTATTATCATTAATTGAAAGTAAGATTGCAAATATAACAAATAGGTAAGAATTGAATCTTTACATTAACAAGCATTTGGAATTAATAATAATATATAATAATATCTTGGAACAACAAACTAGGCAGAGCCTGTAACTATGGTGACCAGACAACTGATAAATATACTTATGACGTGTGCGAAATCTGAACAATAAAAAAAATGAATTGTTATGTTATTATCTACTATATGTATAAAAATAAGTCGGGTTTTCCTTCCTGACGCTATAACTCCAGAACGCACGAACCGATTTCCACGGTTTTGCATTCGTTGGAAAGATCTCGGGCTCCGTGAGATTTATAGCAAAGAAAATTCAGAAAAAATTTCAAGAGAAAAGCAGGAAGGGTCATTTTCACATACAACGCCATCTCTGATACATCATTATCCAAAACATTTCGAGGCAATACAATATCAGACAGCAAATGTATTTTTTTTACGCCAGCTTCCCACATACCCCCACAATACACAATTTATTAATTACAAGAAGCGGACTGCGCATGCAAGCCATGAATGAATTTATCCATTAATCGTTGAAACGTAGCTGGTGCATTGCGTAGTCCAAAAGGCATAAGTTTAAATTTGTACATTCCAAATGGCGAAATGAATGCAGTTTTTTCCTGATCATCTGAATGAACTTTAATTTGCCAGTATCCAGATTGAAGGTCAATTGTGGTCATAAAAGGCATGGCTTTAGCTTGTTGCAATAAATCATCGATGCGTGGTAAGGGATACCTGTCTGGTTTTGTTATCTCGTTTAGACGTCGATAATCAATACATACTCGTACATCATTCTCTTTAGAAACCAAAATTACAGGTGCAGACCAAGGTGAGTCACATTCCTCTATTATCTCATTACTTATCATCTCATCCAATTTAGCCCTAAGCTGAGTTTGCCTAGTTGGAGACAACCTATAAGGTTTAACTGCTATAAGACTATGATTCCCAGTATCAGTACGGTGTTCTGCATAAGGAGTGGGCTCACCGTGCTTTGCAAAAATTTCAGAATACTCTGTTAGAAGTTTATTGAAAACCTCTCTTTCGGTAACTGACAATAAGGTGCCTTCATCCGGTTGCAATAAAATATCAAACGAATAGAAGGGCATAGGATTTATTGGTAAATAATCTACTCTTGGGTCATTACAATTATATGGATCAGCAGGTTCGCGAGGATGAGTTGGCGGTGGTGGAGTATCCAATCTCAACAATTGCCAGCGTCGTTTCTTAGGCGATGAATGTTGCCAATCGCTCTGTACCGGTGACGGTGTGCTGCCTATCGGTGACAGCATCTTCAACTCGTTCGCCCATTGCATGAAGTCTGAAATAGCTTCTTTTTCTTTGCCGTCATTAAAATCAATTTTCTTCGCTGCCTGTAATACTGATGGTCTACGATTTGTCAACTGTAGAAAGGGAAACATTTCATCAGGATTGTCCAAATAGTACCAGGTGCGTTGTGCTAGGTTTAGAACAATTCCAGCAGCTTCCAGAAAATCTATTCGCAGCAGTGTTCTACTATCATCAGCCCCCGGGATTGCCGACAGTGTTATTGGCAAAGTCCTCCCACCAATAGTGACTTCCATTGTCGTCACTTGCAGCTTTAAAGGTGTTGTAGTGCCATCTGCCAAGCTGACGTCAGCCGGTTTCTCCGCAAACACCACACCTGCTTGTAGCAGCATTCTATACAATTGGCTGCCAGCAATACTGGTTCTTGCAGCGGTGTCCAAATATGCGTATCCCAATTGTCCTTTAATATTTATTTCTATGGAAGGTATTTTGACATGCCCTTCCATCGCCATCTGAACCGTATAAAATGCCACAGGTTTTGGTGGAGTCTCCTTATTTTTGCAGGTATTGCAATGACTGCGGAACACACCTAACGCTCCACAACCATAACAAGATATTACCGGTTTCGGGTTTTCTTTCTCGTATGTGTTTATTTGTGCCAAACGTTTACGACACTCTTCGTATACGTGACCTCTTTTGGCACAGAATAAGCAGCGATTTACGGGACCTTTCTTGTGTGAATTTGGTCCTTTGATACTTGAAGAGGACTTCTCAACTTCTTTAATTTCATCTTTCTCCAAAGATTCCTGATGCGAGCACGCTCCATGGTCTTGATATCCGACCGTGCTATCTTCTTTTTCAACTCAGTCTTCAAGAGTCCATAAATAAGGTCTAAATGTTCCTCTTCTTTGTGTCGTTTGGGCGGTAATAACCCAAGCAAGGCACGTTTCTTGCATAAAAATGTATAAATTTTTTCTTTTTCGCCTTGTGACATTGCGAAAATCTCCAGATACACTTCATATGGTTCCCGCTGCGGGGTGAAGGCGGCACGTAGCTATTTTAGTGCAGAAGACCAGGTCTTAATATCAGCGTTTACTCCTTGCCACCAAGTATTGGCTGTATCTTTCAAGAGTAAAGGTAACCCTTTGAGAAGTAAAAAAAAAGTAAAAAAAAAAGTAAGCTTCTTCGTCTGATATCCTCTCGATCTCCTTGAATATCTTGACAGCGGTTATAAATTCTTCCATTTTGTTGTGGTCGCGTTTACCATAGAATTTCGCGGTGCAACGCGTGAAATTTTTATTTGGCATAGTATTCGCCGGTATGCGACTCAATAACTCGGCGAATTGTTCTTGAGTCAACTGTATTGACGCCATTGACTTTTCTTCTTCTACCTTCAACTTCGGGTTATCTTTGCTCATTTATCCCGTTGGGCGCCAAATGTAGGAGGTAGAAGTGAAACACCAAGTGTTGACAACAATAATATATTAATAAAAATGACAATGGGTAGGTACACTGGGACTTGTCCTAGCTGGAGGTGTCAGGACGGCAGGTAGGCTATCGAACCCTTGAACCTCAATTTAGGTCTTGGAGTAGACTGCAAGGAAGCTATCGCACTCTTCAACCGTGGTAGTACTATAGGACTGCAGGTACGCTTTCGCTATAGCACTAACCGCTAGCTAATGCGATGATTCCGTCGGCGCATGTTCCTTATATAAGCCGTGGCCGATAGTGCCGTGTAATGGTGGTGGTACGAGCGAGACAGGCAGTCACTTTGCGATCGAGGACGCACCACGATCCGCGCGCTCCGCGTGTTCATTTATTATTGGTGTTACAGGATAAGTTTAGGTACTTTAGCTTCAAACAAGGAACAAAAAATAGCAGTCTCGCAGTCTTACGAGTACTTCAACTATAATAGTGAGATCCATTAATGTTTCTTAATTAAATCAATCAATAGAACGAACTAGTATTAATCTCAAATAATCAGAATTAGTTAAGCAGTCTCATTGTTAATCATATTTTAAGACTCTTCGCTCAAAATATTTTTTCTGCACGTGCAGATATTTCCATTTCTCCCATTATTTGGACACTCATGGGGTAAACTGTCATAAAATAAATGAACGTCTTGGGGTAGAACTGCCTTAAGTTCCTGCAAATGGATGTATTTAGTTCGAGGTATAGGAATCCTTGCGTCATACAGACGAGGCATTGAGTCTGAATCTCTTGGTTTTTTAATTTTTCGGCGTAACTGTTCAAATTCTTCGGAGAAATCTTGTTTTATGTAAATAGTTCCGTTAGTTCTGTACTCAATGCAACGCAAATCAAACACAGTGGCTTCTCCTGCTTTCTTGCCCGGTCTGATAGAGTTTAAATATGACATTGAGCTAAACTTTCGGAAAATGCTGTGGTCTAAGTAATTTACGACATAGGGTTTATTCAATCGTGCATTTCGACAGATATCTATGTATTGAGCCGGGGAGTAAATTTCTCGGTTCCTTAGTTGTCTTTCTATTGTGGAATGCATAGAATCTGCCTCCATTTGAGTGTGTCCCTTTTCAAGATATTTTTGAGTAATCGTAATTTCTTTTTGGACAGTGATTTGCAGTAAAGCATTTGCAAGTATAGCATTACGATTCTGATTCGTGCATCCATCGCTCCAAAAAATAATCTTCTTGACGTTTTGTGGAATGTAATGCTTAATAAAGTGCTGCAATATACTGCAAAATTCGTTTGCAGAAAGACCACCTTCACATTCATGCCAAATATAACAATACCCGTCATTATTTTTTATATTGAACAGAGTAAAATTGTGTACATTGAGTTTTGTTTTGTAATAAAGCTCAGATGCTTTTAATGAGGGTGATAGAAGCACTGCTTGTAAATCAAAAGTAAATACCATTGTCTCAGGATCAGGATTATTTTTGTCTGCGATTTTTTCTTGTCTTGCTCTTTCTTTTTCCTCTCTATGTGCTGTATATACATCTTCTGCAATGTTCCCGACTTTGAAGGCACAGCACACGTCACACTGGTCTTTTTTTGGTGAAAAGAGTGACAGATTCATAGCATTGAATTCTTGAAAGAAAATCTTCTGTGAAACTTTATATTCATTAATGCCTTTGTCTGAAAGCTGCTTCACGTATTCTCTGTATAGTTGTTCTTTGCTTTGCCATATCTGTTCTAAATATAGTTTGCTTGTCGTCTTCCTGCAGTAGTGTGATTCTAATTTTGGTAAATTATTTAAAAACTCTTTCGCATGATTTCTTCCAATGTCTTCGAACGCTTTTACGCTGTAGTTTGTCTGAAGAAATATCTTCGGGTTTTTTCAGACTCCGACGCCACTTCATCTCTGCCTTCATTTTTGGCCCAGTTGTGTACAGACCATTCGCCAATATTCAAAGTATTTAAGTATTTTTTTTTGCAAAGTTTGTATTTTTCACCCAACACATTAAATGAGTACTTGAAAGTATTCCCTCTGCGATAACTGTTTCCGCTACACTTTCGCTTGGAAACACCTTGTTTTTGAACAGTTTGTTGTACCCAATTTTTTTTTGTTTCCCAGCATAGCTTCCAGTATTTCTTAAATAATATATTTCGACTTTCTTCTGTTAATTTGTAGCAATCAAAATATTTGCAACGATCATTATGATCACAACGTATATGCTCGTTTTTTTCAAGATCGAACACAATTTTGCCGTTTTCTGTTTTTCTCCTCCCACTTTAACTCTCTCCTTTCATTCTTTTAATTTTATTTTGATTATAAGTACAGTTTTCTTTATTTGCTTTGCCTCGCTTGGCGCGTTTTCGCTTCACTCTTGTCTCATCAACTGGTTCCAGGGTCAATGATTCATTTGAAATATGTGATGTATTTAACTGTTGACTTGGTTGATAGTCGGTATCCCCATCGTCAGGAGAAAAATCACCATCCCACGGATCATCAAAGTGGAAGGAAGGACGTGGAGACACCGAATCAGCTCTACTGGTAGAAGGTGTAGGACAGCTTTGTTTCCCAACCGTTGGTGATAAGTCCTTTGAAGAGTTCACTAGCAAAGATAAGGACTCCTTTGAAATTGCTGCAAGCGATAGTGAAATAAGCGATGACGGCGTTCGGAAAGTTGAAGAAACTGGCGGTATTGGCATTTTTCCTTCACATGTAGGTAAATGTTGATGGATATTGTTGATGTTTTTTCTGGTTGTGGTGTACTGTTGTTAGTGTCTGTGATGTGATAGTCGGTATCATGCTGTTTTTCAATCACAGCTTGTGACTGGGAAGATTTCGTATGATCTTTTATTTCTACATCAGTTGAACTAGATTTTTGGAATGTATTCGTAGGTTTTATTTGAATAGTGCACTGTTTTTTTGCGGGAATTATTTCAGGTGAAGTTATGACTGACCCTTTATTGTCTAAAACTAAGTCCTTTGGTGCAGTCACATTCGAAGAGTGGCAATCAACTTTATTTAGTTGCGGTTGTAGCTGCAGTTGCTGCAGTGGCTCATTTTCTGGAGCCATCTGGTTAGATTTGGTTTCTTTGTGCGACGACGACGTCGTCGTGGATTTGGTACAATTTCTGGAGAATATTTTCCAAGATCAGAATTAGAACAGGTATCGTTAGTCAACTTGTAAGTTGCAGTATTTAGCATGGGATCTTGTGAAAATGGTAATATTTCGTCAGAAATTGGCGAATCAGTACGACTTGAAGAAATAAAATATGCTGAACCTAAGATGGGCTCTGGAAGTTGGAACTGCATTAAATCTTGCTGAATTAATGATGTACGTTTGCGCAGCACGGCCCCTCAGAATTTGCATTTATGGTGTACACCATTGCAATGTACTCGCCTCTAGCAGTATATGTACCGATTTCTTTTTCAATGTACCTCTATACTTTTGAAGAAATATGCAAAAAAAGGTGGCCGTGCCAGCCAAACGCTTTCAGCACGGCCCCCCATGTAACTTGAATAATACATACCGTATTAACAAATGTCTATAACTCAAGAAATGTACTCTATTAATACGTTATATGTGCCGCAACAGTTATTGTGAATTCATAATAACAAATAATATATAGATGTGGATAAGGGGCCGTGCTGGAAAAAATCATTTTAAGAAATATCTAAAAAAGACAAAACATACTTAGCCAAAAAGTATTAAAAAATAATTGATGTTTAGCAAGTAACATATGTACCGCATTGATTTCTCATACAACTTGTTATATTGTGAAAAATAAATCTATTTTAGTTCATTCAGCACGGCCCTCTATAGTTGCCTATATCTTTTTAAATAAGCCGTGTATGTTTACAAAATTCGACTTCCTGAATAATATATAGGAGTACATTCCTTTCAACTAAATTGCAATTCTGCTGTATCAATACTTTAGAAGATAAATTCAATCTAAAATATACATACATTAAAACTGATGGGGTGACCATGATTCTACATGAAAATAGGATAAAAAATACTGCTTAAATTGAGTAAATCTTTAATAAAATAAACAAATCAACAATATGGTAAACTATATAAACGATAACTAGGTACTTATACATAATAGGTCGATAATCGTACAAGTGTCAAGTTAGTGTCGCTAAGACTACATAGCTCAAAGTCTTAAAAATCATACATTACAATAAAATCACAGATTCATTACATTTCACAGATTAGTTCGTTTACATGGAATAACAACCTATGTCTCAATAACACTACAGAGCTTAAAAATCTTAAAAAATCACAGATACGCGTTCAATAAATCATATTGATTGAACCTTACATTACACTAATATTATGGAGTTTCTTGCCGGTTCTTCTCCATAGGAATGGCACCTTGGAACCGAGCAACTAGCGTCATTAACGTTTTGAAAGTACCTGTAAAGGTCTACTCGAAATAAAATATATTTCATTTCATTTCATTTCATTAATTTGCATGAATCGCTTTAATTATTTGGTATAATCACAGGCAATTAATTAAATCCACGTAATCACAGATGTTTTTCAACGACTATAACAATTAGAATATTGTTCGTTTATGTTACTAATATTATGTTACCTATGGAATAATCATAGAAAAACTAGTACATAAATTAACTTATTAAAAGTAATCACAGATGACATTACAACAGTATTGACTTCTTATTAAACAGTTCACAGTTTCATATGCATATTTTTAGCAACTAGTCTTTACCAGATTCTTAAATAGTGTAAAATTAACTTTAAATTATTACAAAATACATGTATTTAAAAACCATGGCTCATAAACATATTCTGGTTTCACTGTAATTACCAGAGCCGTCACTCATAGGATCATATTCAGCAAACCCTGAGCTCCGCTCCGACGTGAAAGCGGAATATTCGTAAAAGTTATTATTTTTAGTTGTATAAAATATCACATATCACTCTCTAAAACGTAAGTAAGAGTGTGTAAAAATATCGACTCCACTGTACTGTTGTTAATTTTCAAGGCCAAATCATCATAACATAGCCACAGATCATGGCTAAGCGTATGGCACTTATAATGGCCCAGAGTTCCCTCTGAATTCCCTACATATTCAATGGCACCAACGACACCATAAAGGACAATGTCAGATATCGGCCTACACAACTTTTAATACTAAATTCACACGGACACAAAGTTTTTACCTACAACAATTTAAATATTTAATTCTAACTTATTAAAAAATATTTAGTTCGCTTCGAGAACTTTTCAAAAAGAAAATATTTTAAAAAGTAATTATTTTAAATTCATGTTCTCGAAAATCTAGTTTTTCTTTTTTAAATAAAAAAAGTTTCAGGTTTTTACCTGTTCTGCCACTGTAATCGATTCCAATCGATTATTCTAAATAATTCAAGCCATTTACTCTTTATTTTTTATTTACCACCTCACAAATTGTCTTTCATTATATACCTAAATAATACTTTAATCGTATTTATTATAAATAGGTACATTTAGTATTTTTTTTACTATTTTAAAAACAAATTCAAGATACCTATTTTCCTTGTGTTCGATAACTTATCGATAATAAACTATAAATTGTAATGGTAACCCTGATATGTTACGTCTGCTGCATTTGGCATTTCTGTTCTGTCAAGATCGCGCGCGCTTTGTTTGTTGTTGTCGGTGTTTTTCTGTGTACGTTGCTTTCTCGAATTTCTCTGCGTTTGCGTTATAGACTAAGTGTGCTGTATCCATACCTCACACTTTGTGACTATGTCCCATCAACGTTGTATTAATTGTGGTATAAATGTGTTCCGGATGAAACGGCATTTAGTTGAATCTGACGATGTCCTATCATTGTTACAGCAATGGACTTCACGTTCTGAGGTAAAGTACGATTCTTATTAATAGAATGTACACTATTTTAACAGAGTTTAATGTTAACTTGTATCAAAAAGGAATTAAACTATTCAATTACTGTATATTTTTTGTTTAATTTACTCTCTACAAAATGCATACCTAACCTCCAAATTAAAATGTCTGAATAACTTCTTTTCTAGAAGTTCAATGTAAAAGTGGGAATCACAGAAAAGATTTTGACATTAAACTACATAAAAAAACGTAAGAATTTTCACTGTCCATGACAAATTAATATTGAGCCAAAGTTGCTATGGACATCTGACATTGTCCTTTGATTTTGAATATTAATAGTGACCGGGATATTACACAAAACTATTGCATCTGTTCCATTTAAATCAAAGGTTATAATCCTTTGTAATTTATAACTTGAAATGACAGTTCCGCCGCAATTATTTTTACAAATTTGAGAAGTAGTTTCGATAGCAAGTGATTCTTCTAATGCCAAAATACCAAACGTGTTAATTATGTTAATATTCAAAGCTATAAAAGGTCTTATGATTTCTACATAATATTGACATTCTTCTTTTGTGCAAACTTTTATAAACTGAGCACTGTAAAATAAATTGGTAAACATTTGCTCATACAAATTAGCGACATTGCATTCACAATCTGTTATTATCTTTACATGCGCTGGCCGGTCAAAATATTCATGACAAACGTAATTTCTCATTTCATACACAGTACCTTTGTCAACATTTTCATTTAACATGAGATTTATATAGTCTCGAAGTTTATTATCTTTTGACTCAATTTCCATTTTGAAATTAGAAAACGACTGAAAGCCAAATGCAATCAAAAACATTATTGCATCAAAACCGCATGTGTTAACGACTGTTGAATTTTTAACCATGTTACCATTTTTTATAAATTTTATACCGGTATGTGGCTTTACATTAACGGCCTTGTCTGCTTGACCTCCCCAATTTTCTACAAATGTTGGTTGATCGCTAAATATTGAGTCTTGAACAAATTGTCGTTTCGGTTTTTGTTGTTTTTTACTTATGGGTTTTGTCGTCCTGCGATTTGTTTTTTTTACAGTGTTAGGTTCTATATGAAATTTACTCGCTGCAATATTTAACTCTCCTTTTAAATAATTAATATGTCTTTGCAGGAAAACGTCAATTCTATGTTTTGTTATTTTAGATTTCAGCAGCAAGTGTTTTAAAGTTTTAAAATGATCCTCTGATGCACTCGACGAAGGATTTTTATTATCTGATTTATATAATGGCATCATGACATTCGACCACAGGGGCAATTTTCGCAGTAGTCGTTTTATTGTCGTTAATAAGGGCGGATAATAAAAATCATTTAGAGGGCCAGTTACACAAACTTCTTCTTTATGATGTGTAACAGTTTCCTCAAACCACTTCGCGAAATTCAGCTCATTAAACGTTGTATCATTATGAACGTCATCATGTAAACAGTAACGGTCTACACTCGATAAAGAGTCATCTTCAGTTATATTATCATGTATTTCCTTAATATTTACATTTTGAAGTACACTTCTCAGGTAATATTGGGCTTCAGTACAATCCTTGGAATGATATTTAGACAGGATTATAGCTAGCAGTTTATCGATGATGTTTTTGATGACATTAATATTTTCTGCTTTTTTAATGTAAAGAATACACTGAACAAATAAGAAATTCACTTTTTTTGGTGCGTTTTCTAAAGAAATTTTACGAATAGATTTAATAAAATGGCTCGTATCAATTCTCATATATAAATTAGGTACAATGAAGTTGCCTTCTAATGCTTTAAAAGAAGCCTCTAAATAATCCTTGGTTGAGTTAAATTTTGTAAAACAATTAATTACAGCCGCAATCAAAGCCGATGAGTCGTCAGTTAAAACTTCTGCGGGCGAAGTGATATTCTTTGCCCATTTAGATAACCAATCCGCAATAGTTTCTTTGGTATGGGAATTGCTAACCATTTGGGCGACGGGTACAGATTTCAAGCTATTATTAGCAGTTAACATTACTACGTATAAAAATAATTTCTTGCTTAGGTTGTTAGTTTTATAAATAGAACCAGTAGCATCTAGGGAAATAGTTATTCTGTCAACTACTTTAGAATAGTGTCTATAATAATTGAGTTGTTCTTCTAACCAATAGTGTACATGAAATGTTGGTTTTATAAGTATTTCTTGAATTATATTAGAGAACTCGACGCTCTCAGCTAAAATTATCAAAGACATTAATTCATTTTTGTGATACCAATGTTGACTATTAGATTCATAACGGATTATCCTGAGTGCTCCAAGAGATGGCAATGTAGGTGGTTCTGTATCTCCGAATGTCATTGTGCGACGTGCCAGATCTTTATGAACAATGGCTGCTGGCTTTTCTTTTAAATTATCTGATAATTTTCGTCTCAAGTACGGAGTACAACGAACTTTCTTTCGTGGGTCATGCTTAAAGTTATTATCTAAGTTGATAATTTCACAAAGAAATTCGACGACCTTGTCTGTCTTCTCGGTGTCATGAATACGCACTTTTGCGTTGCACTGAGTACATTTTCCGTGGAAGGTAATTCCATTGCTATTAATGTTATAATTTTTAAAAGATATTGTACATGGCAATTTAAAATGTTTCCAAAGCTTTTGCCTCAAAAGGCAGGACCATTTATACTTAGGAATGGTTTTGTATGTTTCATATCTCAGGTATGGCTTCTTTTTATCGTTTCGTCGAAAAGTGCTGCGTATTGGCTGTATTTTTTTCCACTCGTGAATATCCACAGGAAATTTAAAAATAACTCTATTTCTATCTTCGTTTTTACTATGTTCGGATGATTCAGGCAAAAGTGTCGATTTCTTAGACGAATTCAAAGGTGTCGTTCCAACACTAATGTTTCCTAGTTTGTCATCAATTTTTGTTGGCTCCGGTGTGAGGTCATTAGTGCCCAGAAAATTTCTTTTATAACTTAGGTACAATGCTTTCGGAGACATAGCATAATTAAGCTCTTCAGCTAGTTTCTGGTACACATTTCTATCATATTTCGGTCCTTTGAGCTGATGTCGATTTTTCATAAATAGTTGTTTCTGTACATCTAATGCTACATCACTTTTCTTGCCCATCCTCACCATTAATTGTATCAATCTGAAGAAAAAAAAATCTGTACAAATATTTATAGTGAATTACGTAACTTCTATTTAGATTTATATATAATTTTGCTACCTATTTATTTACTAAATATATTAATAAATAACGGTTAATATAAAGTGATAATTATTTTTGATACCCTAATTATTCAACATTTTTTATAATTACTGCTCAGTATGATTACACCAATTCTTAAGTGAAAAATGCTGAATGAATGAACGATGCTGCCAACGGGCCGCTTTAAGTTTAAAATAGCGTCCGAAAATTGTATATCTCAACTTTTGCGTGTCACATTTACGTACTCTATATATGTATAGTGGGTAAAGTAGGTATATTTCCACTATATTGAAGAGTTCCTTAAAATTTTAAAAGATGGTAGGTAAATTTCTATGGACTCTGGGCGTAAAATCAACAGAAATGTAACTCCTAATAATTGTAAAGGCTTAATACTACTAGATACACAAGTATTTTCTTTTATATAACTACGAAGCACTCTTGGGTTTTGCTTGTAAATGAACAGAACACAATTAAACAAAAACTATGATTAATTATGTAAGGTAACATAATAATCGTAGGCTCATTACACAGTTTGCTATCATATATTATGGTTAGCAAAATAAATTTAATGTAAGAAATAATTAATAATAGAACTACTCATTAGACATGGATATGCACTGCGGTTGATATCACAAAGTACATATTCACTGAGCAGTGTATACATTCACTCGCATTGCCCGAGATATCGAGATATGTACTATACACCGCATTGACTATGGCATCGCATTCATTCGTATCACACGGGCAATGAGTGAGAGAAAGAGTGCATGTAATATGTATGGCTCGCCAACTCTGACGTGAAACGCATTACCCGCGACAGCTAATACAAATTATAATGAGAGTGAATGAGACCGAAGCATAGCTTAGCCACAACAAGTTAAAATGAACCCTATTCCATTGCGTTACAGTTTATATCTCAAGAAGTGATGTTCTGCATAGTGTATACACATGTCTGTAAGTGACATGGGTATGCCCTATGTACTATTAATCGCAGTATATATTATATACTGCGGTTGCTATTATCAACCGCAGTGCATAGTGTATAAATCGTATTTATCGACCGCCCTCATGGCCGGTTGATATGTACTAAAGTGCATATCAAAAGTTGATGTACTTTGGAACCGGTGCATATCATATGGCATTGACTTTCGATGCACTGTTATGCGCATGTCTACTACTCATGCAAAGATTTGTAAAAAAAGAAAATTTGCAAAGATTTGTGTCGTAAGCTGGTGCTTCATACATTTTGGTATTTTTAAATAACATTAAATAAATCTAGCATACTGATTTAATGTGCTTTGCATTATCTTATGTGCATACAACGTGTAACTTTAATATTTACGCAATCTTCTTTAGGGTCAAGTTCAATTCCTACATGCACTTACCTAGATATACTTACATCAAATCTATTTTTTAAATACAAATAAATTATATTATAACTTAAAACTTACTTACCCGTTTATTTTAACAATCCATTTTCGTCCTTGAAATAGAATTCACTGCACAAACACACGACCCATGAATATTCATATTATTTGAGCAGTATTTATATTTACTACTGTCTGTTATGCGCGTAGAGATGTGACTGTCAATAAACACTCAAGCGCAACATGAAGTAACCGCGACACCAGCGCCACATTAAAAATTACGGTAGCGTCAGTGAACTAATAGCGATCGCACACGACAAAATTAACTGATAATATATTATTATACTTAATGATTATTTTTTAAGATGTAATGAATAAACACATAATTATTTAAATAAATTACCCAATAGCGGACAAATTTTAAACTTTGAGAAACATTGAATATTTTGTTTTTTTTTAGCATTTCTCATTCTGAATAACATTTATTTAAACATATTATAAGTTGTGTTTTTTCTAGGGGAAGGTTATAAGCACGCTTTATATATTTTTTATTTCTACCACGCGAGCCGAACCGTAAGTTAAAGCTAGTCCACTTAGAAATTCGTTTATTTAATATATTATCCCACTAGATAGGCTTTGAGGAAAAGAAAACGATTAATTACCTACTTGACGCCAAGAATCAGTTATTTTTATTTTTATATACCTACCCTGTGTCATTCTCACAATTAAGACGAATCTAACGACATCTCTCAAGTTGAAATTAATAAAGCCGTTTAGACTACAAAGCGTGCCAAAGAAATGAAGGTTGCTACATATCTACATTCATTCACTCGAAAAACCTTACCGTCCTTCTGGTACAGTCGGGTAAAAAGAATGTTTATTTCAATGTAGTCACATAATTTAATTAATATAAGTACATAAATATAGAACATTTATGTACCTACCTACCAAATATATGAAATCATGGTCACCCCATCAGTTTTAATGTATGTATATTTTAGATTGAATTTATCTTCTAAAGTATTGATACAGCAGAATTGCAATTTAGTTGAAAGGAATCTACTCCTATATATTATTCAGGAAGTCGAATTTTGTAAACATACACGGCTTATTTAAAAAGATATAGGCAACTATAGAGGGCCGTGCTGAATGAACTAAAATAGATTTATTTTTCACAATATAACAAGTTGTATGAGAAATCAATGCGGTACATATGTTACTTGCTAAACATCAATTATTTTTTAATAGTTTTTGGCTAAGTATGTTTTGTCTTTTTTAGATATTTCTTAAAATGATTTTTTCCAGCACGGCCCCTTATCCACATCTATATATTATTTGTTATTATGAATTCACAATAACTGTTGCGGCACATATAACGTATTAATAGAGTACATTTCTTGAGTTATAGACATTTGTTAATACGGTATGTATTATTCAAGTTACATGGGGGGCCGTGCTGAAAGCGTTTGGCTGGCACGGCCACCTTTTTTTGCATATTTCTTCAAAAGTATAGAGGTACATTGAAAAAGAAATCGGTACATATACTGCTAGAGGCGAGTACATTGCAATGGTGTACACCATAAATGCAAATTCTGAGGGGCCGTGCTGCGCAAACGTACATAATTAATGTATTGATAGAAGGTTCCTTGCCCGAGTCCTTCAAATATGTAACATCGTCTCCAACAAAGTAGGAATTCTGATAATTTTCTTTACTTTCTATTTCAGACTCTCGCATTCTGTAATGAAAAAATAAGAAATCAGAACTCGGATGTGTTTAAGTGACTTTTCATTTTTAATAAAAAATCGCTAGTAAACACGCATTTGCCCATACGAAAATTAAATTTGTGATTTTATCTTAGGAAATTACGTATATATACGAGGTTTGTGTAAAAAAATCCGGAAGTGTGAATAATTTGTTAAGGCATATACATGGTTGCATTCAAAGTGAAAACCTCGTAAAGGGTCATACAAGATTATATCTACAAGTGAAAATAACTTGTTAAGGCTTAAACGTGGTTATACATGGTTGCATTCAAAGTGAAAACCTCGTAAAGGATCATACAAGATTATATCTACAAGTGTGAATAACTTGTTAAGGCTTAAACGTGGTTATACATGGTTGAATTCAAAGTGAAAACCTCGTAAAGGGCCATACAAGATTATACCTACAAGTGTGAATAACTTGTTAAGGCTTAAACGTGGTTATACATGGTTGCATTCAAAGTGAAAACCTCGTAAAGGGTCATACAAGATTATCTATAAGTAGTATGATAGCAGTGAAAAACCCGTCACCAAGTTTACGAGCTTTTCATATGTGTAATACAACGAGTACGAGGTTAACAATACATTTCAAAGAAAATCGTTAGAAATAGTAGTCAATTCTTTATAAAACTTATTAAATCATATAGTACTTACTTTTCGATGTATTTTGATACTTTACAACACAAATTGGGCACTTTGTACACACTGCCAGGTGCCAGATGAAAACCAGCGTCAAACACGGGTATCAATTTACCTGTGTTTGACATTACGCTGATCTGGAAACCCATTTGGGTCAGTCGTGAGACACTTTATTTGTATGTTGTTTTTGTGTTTCTGTTGTTTATTTATTGTAATTGTGTCTCTGCGCTGTTTCTAAATAAATGTTCTTTCTTTCTTTCTTTCTTCAATTTTTAATCCGGAATAACGCTATTATCAACCGCACTGGCGAGTTTCTCAGACGAAAATGGCGGATCCTATTTTGATACAAGGTTCTCATAGCACGTCATAGATGGCGCTAGGAGTAGCTGATTCGAAAGTTTGCTAGAGTAATCTGTGCTTACCGAGTTTATCAATCCAAAGAACAAATATATATTTTTTTTGAGGAAATGAGACATCCGAGGTTTTCACTGCTGGGCGACGATATGCGATCCCACATCATTCAGCCATATCTCATCAGGGATACCATAAATAGACTTCTGCCTGCTTGTTGGTCCCTTTAGTCTTTTTTTCGTAAAGTTGGGCAAAACATATAGGGGAGACCGGGTCAGTCGTATAGCTAAGGGTCTAGGGCTGTAGGACATTCATTTCAAAACACAAATTTACCAAATCAACATAATATAATTAGTCAGTCTCATAAGGAACAAAGTTACATAAACATATTTCGCGTAATTACAATATTAAACAAAAATAACGAAAGATAATTAAACCTTAACTTATTACGATTTTGCCCCGACACATGGACAAAACCGTATACTGTATACGATACTGCCCCGGAAATTAACGTGAAGCAACGCACCCCATACACAAGAAATCATCCAACTCCTCTGAGTCATAGCCTGTACAACCTTCATGAGCCCAGCCTTTACACCCCATACATTGTACCCATCCTTCATCCATGCGGCTTGCACCATATTCTTCGAGGCAGTACAGACAAATGTTATCATTGATGGTTTTTGTTTAATGGCTTTAGGCGGCTGGTTCAAATTTAGTTTTGGTGTTTTATTTTTTGAGCTGTTTATCAATTCATTTTTATATGGAGAAGAAGTGATGACCGCTGTTTTTCCTCTACGATGATCGGTTTTTCTTTTTCGACCCATGCTTATTTTTGGCACTGGCATAATATCTGCTGGAGATACTGTTTCACGGATCAGATTCAACGCAGTAGGAGCGACCGGTACAGCGTAAGTTTCAAGCTTAAGCGTTGGGTCAACGAGTCGCATAGAAGAAGCTGACGACACCGTGGCAGGTATTTCTGTTGTTTCAGCCGGGGCAAAATCTGCTTCTCCAAATACGTTCCGGTTTGTGGGAAAAATCCCTGTTTTAATAAACCCAGATACGGCGTTTTTTTATAGTAGCCGCCTTGCAATAAGCTGCTCCAAAAAGTTTTGCCAGTTGAAATTGTGTCACCACTCTACCAGGATTGTTTCGTAGCCACGCATTCACTTCCTGGGTGTAGTATGTGCACATTGGGCCCATGACGCTCACATCTTGGGGTTGCAATCTGTGAGTGCAATGAGGTGGGAAACTTAAAATTATTACTCCATTGTCCCGTGCTTTTTCAATCAGTGGAAGTTGTGTGAGTTGAGTGTCCATCGAGTAAAAGAAGGACAGGGTTTTGTTTTTTCGGTTTTACTGCTGATATAAAGTGATTTAGCCACTCAACAAAAATTTCACTTTGCATCCAGCCACTTGGATGACAAACCGCAACTGTTCCTGGTGGAGCACCGTCTAATAGTTCGGCCTTCATCCGAATTCGTGGAAATATTAATAGTGGTGGTACATAATTTCCAGAAGCAGACACACAGAGGACAGCCGTGCTGTGTGTGTAAGCTGTCCTCTTTCCGCTGAACTAGCCAGACCGACCTGCTTTCTTCCTTTTAAAGCGATTATTCTGCTTTGTCTTTTTGGAACCGTTGTTAAACCAGTTTCATCCACGTTGTAAATATTTGTAGGCAGAAATTTATACTGATACTGATCTATAAGCCCCTCGAGCAAGTCAAAAAAAATATTAACACTGACCATGTTAAATCCCATCGCTCTTGCCACAGAAGTTGACTCAGCTGCACGGAGTGATAATTGTGGGTGTCGCTTCATGAATCCCGCTAACCAGTCTTCTCCTGCTAGTTTAGAAGTTCTATTAAAGCTATGGTCAATATTATTCGCTTCTGCGAACTGAAACACTAAGCGTCGAAGATCTTTATAAGTGAGGCCAAACAACCGCGTTTCCATGATCAAAACATGCTTAACTAGACTTTGTTCTTGAGAAGTTGAAAAAATCGGTTTAAATCGTCCTAAGCCTTTACGTGTTGAAGAGTCTAGATCACCGTTCTGCCTAAATTTATTTACTCGATCTTGTAGTGTAGATTTTGGTACTTGATAGGTATATGCGGCTTTAAAGTACCCCATAGTTCCGTTAAATACGGCTTGAATGGCTTTTTTCGTACTCTCCGGGTCCCATTCTCGCCTAGTAGTAGTCCTTTTATAATTACGCGGCATCTTTGCTCCACCTGTAATAATAAAAAACTAAGTTAGTACATACACCCGGGTCAAAATCGTAAACAAAACGGTTTTGCCCCAGACGGTTTTGACCCAACGTTCAATGTCTAAACATATCACTCACTACTACACGCTTAAATCAATGTCGCCGATATAAATATTGTAAATTACGAGTAAATATACACAATTTCACATTAACAATTGGACACTTACCTGTAGTATATGTAAACTTCACTGTTGTTGCTTCAATTTTCACAAAAATAAGATGAATGCAACCAAAAAACAATAAAATCAAATATTTTGATAACGCGCGTGCCTGCAGCGACAAGTGTTCGTTGACAATTAGCTCCCATTGGTTTACGCCGCTGAGCGGCGTACGCGCGCCAAATTCGAATTATTGACAAGTATAAACATGGTATACTGTTTTACCCCAGTATACGGTTTTGTACGGGTTTCCCCTACCCTTCGTTTCCTGGAGCTGTAACTGTTGATTCGTGATAGCTGCGTCCACCAAAAAATAAAATATACGCATCCACTACCTTCTACTGCGTCTTGAAATAGGGTAAGTGCCCCTTTTCTGGTCAAATCTGTCCACACCTCCCATCCTTTTTGTGTTCACTAAAATGCCAAAAGTACAAGCAATATCAGACTTCGTCCCATCTTTTTGTATTCTTTTACAGGTTTTCTTTTGTCGTGGATGATATGCTGTACTTAGCACATATACCAATTTGGTATCCTTCCATTCGAAGAATGCAACATTTTTGTCGACTCGCCATTTGTGTTGGCCTGTGTCCAATTTTAGAGCAGCTGGTTTAGGTGATTTTTTTTTTCCTGTGGCTTTTTATCAATATCAAGTAAAAATTTTATTTTTACTAATTTCATTTCTTCTTGTATTCTTTGAATTTCTAATATTCCTAACTTCTTATCAGTTCATCTTAATTAATTTGCTTTTGTTTTTTTTCCTTTTTTTATAATTGATGCACTGATATTTTTGTTCTTTTTTTTATTTCAGTTAAGGACATTCGCTCAGGTTTTGACTGTGTGCTTTCGACGTCCTTGATTGGTGAAGATGTTTTTATTGAGCATTTAGAAGATTGGGCATCAGTCAACAAATCTTCTTCTGCTTTCGATTTTACGACGAGCTCCTGAGAAGTACCTTGTGCATCTTCACATAGTACTTGTATGTCTTTGCTTGTTTCTATATTGGGAATGAATAAATTGTGAAAATTTGCTACTATTGTTTAATTTATCTTCAATTATTTATTAAATAAATAAGTTTGTTATATTATGTGATTATTGATTTTAAAACTAATCCAAGTTGTAGTATGGCGCCGATGAGTCGAATATATTAAATAAGTAATGGTCTGAATTGCGGAGTTAATAAGGCGACAACTTTCTCATCAATTGTGGTTGTTTTAGGACAAAATGTTCCACCTCCTGTCTTGTAGATCTCAGACTGAAATATAAAATAACATTTAAACGAACAATCGTATCTGGTACTTCGGAAACTATGTATGGAAAGTTAAGGTGTTCCCTCAAATGGACCATTGAAAGAAAGAAGAAGAAAGAAAAAACATTTATTTGCGTCAAAAAATGCGACGCGTACATATAAAAAAAAAAAAAAAAAACAAGTGAACAGAAAAAAAAATGGGACGCGTCACATAAGAGCAAAACGGACGTCGCTCAGCACATGCCAAGGCTTCTGCTAAAAACAGGGCCTTAGCGCTGATTTTCAGCGACGACCGGCGTTGACGTGTTGGCGCCGGTATAAAAAACAGAATAAAACGAAATAATAACAAAAGTAAACAAAAAAAAAAGAAAATTAAATTATCTGTGCAGACCTTGTTTCTGTCAGTTTTAGAAATAATTGACACTGACACTGACACTAGCAACGTGGCACATTACCACGAGGCAACGTGCAACGTGGCACACAGAAAAAGAAAAAAAAAAAAACAATAAATTACAAAGATAATGATTCGTCTCTTCGACTATTCGTTTAGTGTCTTGTCGTTAAAAAGTATTGCGCGAGGCGAGGTGGGAAATCATGTAAGGATTCTGCAGAGCTGCGTGAAATATACATGACAGGCACGAGGAACCTTTTCATGGACTCATGCCCATCAATGTTCAAATTAATTATATCATATCCTTATCAAACACAAAGCCTACAAAACAATTAAACATTATAAATGTGTTTAGAGGCTTATACAATAAAGGTGTGTATAAAATAAAGGTTTTACATACTATGCATAAAATATCAAGTTATACATCTGATTAAATAAAGTTTTACAGATAATAATTACTAAAATATAATGAGACAAAGAATAAAAAAATAAAAATAAAAATAACTGTCTCAATTGCGGATGACGGAGAAGAGTACCCTTAAGAAGCCATTCCACAGAATAGAAAATAGAAACGCAAACAAAGTCTCAAAACAGCCCCCACACCGGAACATCTAAGACCAAAGCTGGCGTGCCATGACCCTTTAGGTATGTAGTGACTTAAAATAGTAAAGTAAGTGTAGAGTATAAATACATAAACTAAGTATGGAGTATAAATACTGATACATAGTGGAGGAGTTTTCTTATATATATATTATATTTAATTTATATAGCTAATTGTATGTGTAGTAAATATTTTTTAAAATTTTTAATGAATGTTGCTTTGGTTTCCAATTGCTGCGAATTGGTGGAGGAAGATCGTTCCAACAGTGTGTAGCGGCATGTTTAAAACTACCCCTAAATGCGGCAGTCCTGTGCTTGGACATGGCCAATGGATTTGTTCCTGATCTAATTATATACTTACAATTTGTTTGACGCCAACTCAGTTTGTTGTAAAGGTATTTTGGTTTACTATTTTTTATTATGCCAAAAAGTAACGAGGCAAGGTGCAACTTTCTCCTGGCAGCCATTTTGAGCATGTTATGCTTGTTAATGTATGGAGTCACATGGCTTCTTCTGGGAATATTTTCACAGAATCTGATACAGGCATTTTGAATACGCTGTATCAGTTTTGATGTTCGTAATAGATAGATAGATAGATCTCAAAATAGATTTATTAAGAGAAAAAGTCAAAGTTAGTAAGGGATCACTTAAGACAAAATTAAGAAACTTTATACAGGCTAGCAAACAGAACTAAATACCCACATTGTAAGACTCAAGCATATCAGAAAAATAAATACCTATTATAAATATTAGTTACTTATTTAAGTAAGGTGGATCATTGTTTTTGGAAAAGAGTGCCTCTCGCCATCAAATGTAAAAGTAAGGCGAGTTTAGAATTAAGGAACACCTCTGTATTTTAATTTATTTAAATAAATTAAAAAAAAAAAAATTATCAGTCATAATGCACTATCAAATTTCTTTTATAGATTTGCGATGCAGATATGAACTATTATTGATAATTTTATGTGTTGATCCAAGCAACCCTGGGTCTACACATGATTCAATGGTATGGAAAAACCATCCATTGAATCATCACATAGCTGAGCTCAGTAGAAATGGAGAGCAAATCTTTTTATTAGGTGTGTAAAAAAACCTTTTGAATTGTTTTGGTTAATCCTGATAGTTTCATGATCACCTTCTTGCATCATTTTAAGAATGTGCATGAAGTAATGTTATTAGGACTTAAATGAATAACTCAGTTTCAGAGATAGGTACTTCCTTTATTATTAAAGACGGATATTTAGCACAACGCACAATGTTACAAGGGGTCCCGCCATGTTGAGAGAGAGGTAAAAAACTCTATGCTAGTATTGCTAGTATAAAACTGGGTTGCCAACTTATAATATTATACAAATATTTTATTGCTTATAACACCTCCCCTCAATAAATTATTTCAAACTAAATCTCAAAAAAACACAACTTAAATTAATTACCCACTCACTACCACGGACCAAACTAAACAAAATGAAAAATCAACTTCTTACTTCTTACAAAACATGTAAAGATTAATTTAACAATTTTTTCCTTAAATCTTTAAAGGCAACTCCACCTAGTGGTTTAGTTAAGATATCCGCCACTTGCTTACTTGTACTTATATACACAACTTCTATAATTTTTTTATCAATCTTTTCTTTTACAAATCTCAACTTAATATCTAAATGTTTAACTCTAGTAATACCTGTAGCCATATGAGCCATTTTAATAGTTGACTGATTGTCTTCATACAAGATAATAGGCCCTACACTAACACCAAATTCACATAGTATAGACCTTAACCAACAAGCTTCACTGGTAGCATGACAAAGTGCTACATATTCAGCCTCAGTAGATGATAAAGTTACTGATTGTTGCTTTTTAGTCACCCAAATAACTGAACAGCCATAAACTTGAAAGCAAAAGCCTGTTGTTGATCTTTTATCATCACTTCCCCCCCAATCACTATCGACATAACCAACAATATCATTGCAACCATCTCTATAAAAAGTTAAACACAAATCTAAAGTTCCCTTTATATACCTAAATACATTAATCAACAACTTATACAACAGTTTGCTCGCACAACTTTGATATCTACTTAATATGTTGACAACAGCACATAAATCAGGTCTAGAACCAGCAACCACATACATTAAACTTCCTATTAACATTCTACATTTGTATTCTAACTCTTCTGACTCTGAGTTGTCTCTCTTTAGCAAATCAAATTTAAAGTTTTTTTCAATAGGCAACGATAATGGTTTACAATCTTGCATGCCACAACAATATAAAATCTTTTTCAAGTAATCTTTTTGACAAATTTTTGTATAACCCTTGTCTAAATCCTGAGTTAATTCTATGCCCAAGAATTTACCAACTACATCCTTCATTTTGAAAGCTTCATTTAACACATTTCTCAACTTGTTACTTTCTGTCTCTGAAGTACTGAAATACAATATATCATCTACATACACTAGTAAGAACACTTTATAACCATTTTCATATTTAGAATATAAACAATAATCTTTGTCAGAACTTTTAAAACCCTGTGACCTCATCACTTTATCAAAAGTTTCATTCCAATACTTTGGAGATCTTTTTAACCCATAAATAGACTTATTAAGTTTACAGAACTTAAGATCAGACTCTATACCCTCCGGCAACTTTAAGTACACATCTTCTTTAATTTTACTGTTTAAAAAGGCATTACACACATCCATCTGTCTAATTTTACAATTTAACTTAGTAGCAACAGCAGTAAATATTCTAAAAGTATTTAATTTAGGTACAGGAGCATACAGATCATCATTACAACAATTTTGCTGAAAGCCTCTGGCTACCAGTCTAGCCTTATAAATAATTTCTCCTCCCTGGCCTTCTTTTTTTCTTAACACCCATTTAGTAGTAATGATTTCTTCATTGTCTGGTACCTTTTCTATGAGTGTCCAGGTATTATTTTCCTGTAATTGACTTAACTCCTTTTCTATAGCTTTTCTCCAGCTATCAGCATCCTCTCTTTTCATAGCCTCTTTGTAACTAGCAGGCTCTTGCTCAGTTACTACCAACCCCACATAGTCCAAGAACCTTGTTGGTTTCTTTACTGGCCTCCCACTTCGGGTGTACCTTGTCTCTTCCGAGTCAATAGCGTCAGAGTAATCAAATTCACTAACCTGGCTTTCACTCTGCTCTTCCAGTTCTGGCTCTCCCTCTTCCTGATCTAACTCCATCACTTCCTGAACTGGCTCTCTCTCTCCTTGTTCCTGCTCCTGCTCAGAATTGTTCTCTGCAAGTATGTCTAGTGAGACTACTTGCTCATTTTCTTGTTTTTTTCCTTTATCCGGTTCTTTCTGATCTAGGAAGACTATATCTCTCTTAGTGAGAACCTCATTTCTATCCTCATAATATACTCTAAAACCTTTGGAATCACCGTAACCAACAAACATCGCTCTCTCTCCTTTGCCATCCCATTTTAGTCTCTTCTCCTTTGGGATGTGCACCAACACATAATCTCCAAACACTCCACATAAGCTCCGCATGTCGAACTTACGTTTATGAAATGTTTCATAGGGTGTTTGACCTTCCACTCTACTCCTTGATGTTCTGTTCAATACATATACAACAGTGTTTACTGCCTCAGCCCACAATTCTTTTGAGAGGTCTTTACCCTTCAGCATAGACCTTGCTGCCTCTACTATAGTGCGGATGTCCCTCTCCGCTTTCCCATTCTGTTGGGGTGTAAAGGGTACGGTTGTTTGATGGTGTATTCCTCTTTCCTTTACAAAATCTTCCATTTCTTTATTGACAAACTCTCCACCATTGTCAGTACGTATTACCTTCACTTTATTTCCTGTTTGTCTCTCTGCCCAAACAACAAACTGCTTTATCTTCAATGCTGTTTCACTTTTGTTCTTCAGGAAATATATAACTCTGTAATTACTATAATCATCTTTCAGTAACAAGAAATAACGTGAACCACCAATGCTCTTCACTTCCATTGGGCCGCACACATCTGAATGTATGAGCTCCAGGCACTCACTAGTATGCTGCTCACTTCTTGAGAACGGAAGTCTATGTATTTTGCCCTCTAGGCACGAAACACATCTGAAGCAGTCCCCTGTGTACTCAATATTGTTCTTATTAAGCACCTGCTTCACATAATCCACATTCTGGTGACAAAGTCGCTCATGCCACTGACTGAGAGTTACAGCACACTGGACTTCATGTTTCTTGAATTTCATGACATAAACATTGTTCTCTTTAAAACCTGACATACACATGTGATTATTTTTCTTTATTACACATTTCTCCATTGACAAGTCAACCGTATATCCCTTTACAGTAGCTCTAGTCACAGAGAACAGGTTTAGCTTCAGTTCTGGAACAAATAACACCTCACTAAGTTTATTGTCTATAAATTCAATTTCACCAACCCCCAAAACTGGCAATTGTCGCCCATCTCCAACAATGACAGAACGATTTACCACCTGACACATTGATGTAAACAAGTTGCGTTCAGAAGTCATATGCTCGCTAGCCCCACTGTCAATAATCCACTTGCTTTCAGATGCACATGGTGACCCCTCATTATGTTTTGTTATTGTTGAAAAAGCATTGCTTTGCTCTCTTGACTTTTTGTCTTTACACTGATGCTTTAAATGTCCCACCCTGTTGCAAATAAAGCACTTCCTGACATCCTTTTTACTCCTACAGTCTTGGATAAAATGTCCAACCCGACCACACTTATAGCACCTTTTCTTATTTCCTTCAGAAGTTTTCATAAATAAAGCCACATTTTCACCCTCAGCTGACTTTGCTTTCAGTCTGTCCTCCTCCACAAGAAGTCTGGCAACTAAGCTGTCATAGGTTTGTTTAGCTGAATCCACTGACTCCCATGCTGACACAAAGTGACTGTATTTTTCCGGCAAAGCCATTAACACTTTAGTTATTATAAACTTTTCTGATATCTCCTCCCCTGCTTGCTTCAACTGTAGTTGCAACTCTTGAATTTTTGATAAAAACACTGACACTTCCATGCTCTCTTCAAACTTGAAACTGAAAAATCTTTGTTGCAACAGATGAATTGCTGTACTGGATTTTTGTTCATACACACTATTCAACTTATTCCACATCTGTGCAGCAGTTTCACACATAAGTACATGTATCATTGCCTTCTCGCTTAATCTTGAAACTATGAGCCCTTGAGCCTTGGCATCTTTTTTGATCCATGTAGCTTCTACAGTTTTCTCATCCCCTGCAGTTTTCACATCTGTGCCATTCACCACTGATAACACCTCGTGCGCTCTCAACAGCACAGTTATTTGGAATTTCCACATGTTCCAATTAGTCGGACCCTCCAACTTGATTCCTCCTCCCACCGTCATCAACCCGAGCTGATCCATGCCTCCCGGTCAGCCCAAAACTTCGCCGTCGAATTTGTTGTTAATCGTCTTATGCGTGTGCTCCCTTGCACCGCAACACACCAGACGCCGCTGCCCTCAGCACAACTTTTACTTCGATGGACGAAAAAAACAAAGGAAGCACGCAACGCCACCACGCGCTCGCCGGTGATGTTTTTACAAACCAACACCTGTTTGAGTTCTTCACCTAAAACAGAGTTACGAAAGGTCTGGGCCCATAACCTGTTATTAGGACTTAAATGAATAACTCAGTTTCAGAGATAGGTACTTCCTTTATTATTAAAGACGGATATTTAGCACAACGCACAATGTTACAAGGGGTCCCGCCATGTTGAGAGAGAGGTAAAAAACTCTATGCTAGTATTGCTAGTATAAAACTGGGTTGCCAACTTATAATATTATACAAATATTTTATTGCTTATAACAAGTAATTTATTTATTTATAATAAGGAAAATCAACAGCTACACAAAATGTGAAAAATCAATAAGGATAGAAAACATAAAGCCAATTACAGGTTTCCACAGATAGCTACAGTACAGAATTAAATGAGTGACATTTAAACAAAACTTATTCATATTCATATTCTTTATTACTTAATTATATATGATTGAAAAAATAAATTTGGATAGGTACATACTATATCAATATAAAATTTTATTTATGTTTTAGGTGATAGTGGGTATCCATTGAGGCCAACCCTAATGACACCTATTTTAAATACTAGTGAAGGAACTCCTGAGCACCACTACTATATGAAACATGTAGCTACGAGAAACATAGTGGAGCGCTGCATCGGGGTGTTAAAAGCACGTTTCAGGTAAGACAATGAATAAATATATTCTTATATCTCTGTTAAAAAAATCACTGAAGAGATACATAAATGAATATGTGTTTTCAGATGTTTGCTCGTGGCACGCACTTTGCATTACAATCCCATCACAGCGGGAAAAATTGTAAATGCTTGTAGTGTTTTGCACAACATTGCAAACAGAAGTCGACTCCCATTGATACCTCTGACACCCGCGGAGACCAATGCTAAAAGGCAGCAACAGCACCAGGTATTAAATTAACCTTTTATTTTGATTCTTTAATTTCTTGCATATTATTATCATTAATAAGTATTTTATCTCTTCTAGATTGAAGAAAACTTGAGAGCCGAAGCTGATCTTGTGTTGGATACACAGAATCCACATAACCGCCGTGTCAACCTAGACCTACAAAGAGGACGAGCTTTACAGCAGGCTCTTGTGAATAGGCTTTGGACAGACACAAGTGAGGTTTTAATTTTTTTTGTAGTAAACGTCCATATGCTTTTTGAATAATTAAAGTGCAAAACAATATATTAAAACAATTATTACCGTCAAAAGATTAAAAATACTGTTTTTTCCAGAATAAGAGTTTATTGCATCCAAAACATCAACTGCAGTTCGCAAAGATAAGTTGAAGATGAAATAACTCCTTAGTGCCTGGCAGCTGAGAGTAGAATATTATTAATTGTATTCTGTTTGTGTAATCTGTCTAATCTTTAAACATTGTTAACAATTGTATATTTAAAAGAGTAATTTATGGAGTTTCTTGCCGATTCTTCTCCATGAGAATGGCATTTTGGAAAAGTGCAAAAATAATAAATAAAAAAAGCTATAAAATTTTAAGTATCTTTATATTTTTACTTAGACTTCTGGAAACATCACACTGATGATAATCACATTTACAATATATTTTTCAAGTACAAGTTAGTCGAAAGTTAAGGTACTTGTAGCATTACAAGAGCAGTAATTGATAATCATATCAAAACTGAAATAATCAACTTAGAAACTAAATGGAAGAAATATTTCGCCCTATAATTTCTAAAGATGCGGCCAGCCTGTTTATGGCGACCGCGTGCTCCCGCACAGCCTGTGCATGCTCCCTTAGGGCATCTGCTTGTTGTTTTGTAGCTTCTGAGCATAGCTTCTCCATGTTTTCCAACGTGTTGGTAGCTGAGCGCAAAGCAGAGTCCGGCTGGCCTATTAAAAAGATTAGTATTAGAAGTTACAAAATAACTAAAAGAACTAAAGAACTAAAATAACTAAAGAAGCAACACTGCCACCCCCTGCGCCTCTGCTTGTCTGATTATATCTTTGGTGGCGGAGAACCCCCTACCCAGGTTGGCCTGTACCCACCTGAGGGTTTTGCCGCTGCCCGTGTGTGCGTGTGGTGAGTTGCTGTATGTAGTGTGGCTTTGAGTGTTACTTTGAGTGTTGTCGGTGTCGCCCTCAGCAATAACTCACCGCGGCTCTCGCCAACCTATCCCACCTCTTCCAGACCGGACATACCGATCCGTAAGCGGGATGATCGGCATTGTCCTGGCAATTCGCACATTTGGGTGCCGCCTCCCTGTTCCCGCAGTCCCTCGTCTCGTGGGCACCAGAACAATACCCGCAGCGAGTGCCCCCGGTGAGTGGTCGACCGCCAGAACTCCCGACTGGTATCCTATTTTAATTCTACGCCCCTGGAGCGCTCTCCAAAGTGCTGGGCTGACCTCTAGGATAACATTCTGTACAGCTTGGGTTCTGCTCCTGGTCCTTCTCACGACCCTAACTTCCCTCTCGTCCTCGGGCACATCAGCTACTGTACCTGTATTCTGGCTGATGACTGCCCGCTCCAGCTTGGCGTCGTTCAAGTCCGGCGCGATCTCTATAAGCCGCAGCAGCGGCTTCCTCTGGGTGACCGCAGAGGCAGTGAGCTTCCCCCCGGAGCCTTTAAGAGCCTCCCTGAGGCGCTCCCTGCCCTCGCTGGTGTCGCACGCTACCACAACTTTTTGGTTCCTAATTTTCCGAACCAGTGAACTGAAATAGTTTTATTGGTCCATATGATCATCGTATTCATAAAATATGTCGTCTAAAAACGGAGCCGGCGGCTCCACAGATCTAAATCGAGCCCAACCAAGATACCACAAAATAGTCATAACGTGAGCACAGCATCCCACTGTCCGATTACCCACCAAACAATTGCAATAATAGCCAGTAATATCAGCTACTGAGTTACTTAAAGCCCTATTAACTAAAATGTAGGCGTAGTACACCTTACTGCTAACATGTCGTGACTTAATTCTTCCCCTTACTAAATACTTGTCCGTTCCTAGTACCAATGGCAAGTCATCCTCAATGTCGTTTGATAGTTCCATTTCGTATTTTCCGTTCCTACGAACATGCTCCCCATAATACGACCGAGCCTGTTTAATCTGATAAGAACCTAGAGCTACTGTCATCAGATCATGTAATGACAGTCTTGGAAATGTGTCCAAATGTGGATGTTCAGCATCTATGGTTAAGAAAACGGCTCTCCTTCTACATATTTTCATTTTGTATGTACTCGCCCAGATAATTTCTTGTATGCAATCTAGCTTTAGCTCTTTCCAAGAACTGTTGAGCATCAGGTCGGTCCACAATTGGTGCATGAAACTTATTTAAAAGTGCACATGCAATATTAAAATCTAACATAAGGTGTCGATGCACGGTTGAAGTATTCTTGGCGAAATAATTTAAAATCGCGTTTTATCCGCCCATTTACAACTTCAACCACCCATCGACACATTGTAACACATCTTGATTGATTTGCCTGTTCTGTGGTTAGCTGATTTTCGCCTGCCAAAAGAGACTCAGGCATGTACGCTTTATAGCCATGGCTGTGCAATTCGCCAATTACGTCTCTGAAGCCCCTATCTAAAATAAAAACATCTCCAGGCCTAAAATAATTTCTTAATGTACTGGTTTCATTTTGAAATTCAGTGGACATAATGTTCGAATCACTTTTAGTTGCTGGGAATGGTCCAAGTGATTGCAAAATAAATCCATCACAGCAGAAAAACAAAAATGGTTTTACCAAATTAACATATTTATGTAAGCTATAAGTTTGTTTTTGGTACAAATAATTACTACTACTTTGCACATAGATATAAGTACCATCACAGATAACAATCGCTGGCTTGGTAGAAACTGGCATGTCTGGATTGCCAAATAAACCCTCTGGAATTATCTTATTTCTAGCAGCCACATCTTGTATGGACATGTGACCAAGTCCTAAATATAAGCGTACAAATGTATTACCCAAACAATGTCTTGCCTTAGACATGTACCTTTCTAAAGTGCTTCTAGGAAGTTGAAACAATGTAGATAGTCGCTCATTACTTTCACCAGTTCTAAGTTTAACCAGCATAATACTTAAAGCCACACTAGGACAAGGAGTTTCCCGTGCCAGCTGTGGTATGTGTGATAACAATTCATAAAACTGTTCAGAATTGATCCCTAACCAATAATGACAGAGGTGTAGATTCATTTCTCTAATATTAGAGAAGTTAAACTGTCTGCGAGCACCTCTATCCATAATTGACATCATGTCATCCATTTGAGACTCAGTAAAATCATTATAATGAAACTGTAATTCATGCCAAGAACCAATATTGAGATGATAGCTGCATATTCGGGCACTAACTGGTACATACAATTTATGCTCTATCAATAACATTTCCTTAATAATAGATGGTACCAGCAAACGTTCTGTATTCCCACAATCACCAAAAATACAATGCCGTGATGATGCAGCAGCTCTTTTATAAATACGTGAGATTATTTTAGCGTGGTGTACAACATTATGATCCTGATGCAATTGCTGAATGGGTTGTGGTGGTGGCGTAGGTATTGAGAAATCACTTGAAGGCATAGAAGTTTCTAATACCACTTCATGTCTTGATGTAGGAACATCCATATCCTCTTGGGTTGCAACAGCTTCTTCATGAACAATCTGCTGTTGCCTATTCTGATCATACTGAGTCTGTCTCCTCACACTTCTATAGGCATTAGTCCAACAACGTAAGCAAACTCTTTCGAGTCTGTGTACCTAAAAACATAAAAAAAGCTTAAACCAAATAGTAAAGGATAGTAAACTAGTTTTATATTTTAATGCAGCAAGTGTTATTATTATTATATAAGTATAGATACCTGCTGAGTAGGTATGCACGACATTATGACATTTCCTTAAGGGCTATCAATTGATACTCTGTGTGTTTTAGCTCTTAATATGGAAGATCCACAAACAAAGCACACTTGTTGATGTCCATAGGCTCGTTCAACTGCTGATCCACTTGACACGTTTAGAGATGCACTTTCTAATATTGCATAACATTCTTGACAAATGACATCCTCCACTGACATCTAAAAATAAAAAATAATAGTTATATAATATATTCTGTAAAGCTATTGATCTTAGCATTAGTTTAATAGAAATTATTCATTATTTAAGCCGACCTCAACATAATTGGGAATAGGCTAGGCAGGTGATGATGATACATTATTGTCACAGACAGGCAAAAGAGATACAAAATCAAACCAAACCAAGAAAAGTATTACTGGTGATTTTTATCTGTACTTAATAATATTATAAAGCTAAAGAGTTTGTTTGTTTGGTTGAATGTGCTAATCTCAGGAACTACTGGTCCGATTTTAAAAATTATTCAGTGTTAGATAGCCCATTTATCACGGAAAAGTATAGGCTACTTTTTTGACTCCGGAGCTGCGAACAAAAGCTAGTCTAATAATAAATATTGTCTTATATTTTTAATATACACACATCAAAAGTGTCTAGGGATCAACATATATTTTTGCAATAACTTTTCTCCTGATTGATATTAATTAAAATTTTCTTTAAGGATTCATCGAATAAAGTGTTTTCGTTTGTCACAGTAACGATAAACCAAGTCACCTTTGCATTAATAAAGAAATTTGCCATTTTCCTAATAAAGGGATTTTTGACATTTGAACCACTAACACAAAAGTTCGAAAAAAAGACTGAAATAACAGTTTTCTTTAAAATTTTATTGGGTAACTTAAACAATTAATAATCCGTGTTTCTACCGCGAACACTAACAACACAAGAACATCGGTTTGGCATACTCAAAATGAGTTCATCCAAATCACGCTGTGGAATGGCCGCCCATGTTCGTTGCAACAACAAAAAAAGGTCTTCTTGCAACTGGATACCCTCCATATTCGGCAGAGCTCTTCTCTGTAGCATATCCCATGCATGCTCAATCGGGTTCAAGTCTGGCGACTGAGCAGGCCAGGGCAGGACATTGATGTTAGCTGCGGCGAGAGTCTGTCTTACAACTCTTGCGGTGTGCGGTCGTGCATTATCATGCATTAACTGAAATAAGGGACCGATTTGCACTTGTAGAGGAACGATGACGTCTGATACAATCGTCTCAGCATAAATTTGAGCGTTGAGGTTGCTTCTGATCCAAATCAACTCAGTTCTTCCGCCGATCCAAATACCCGCCCATACCATGATGGTTCCACCACTATAAGGATGGACTTCCTGGCAGGATTTTAATCGCTGTTGGCGTCCAGGGGTTCTCCAGTGTCGTATACGTCTTGTATCCGGTCTCATACCAAAACGAGACTCATCAGAAAAGCACACGAAACGCCATTGTTCTTCTGCCCAATTTCTGTGTTCAAGAGCCCATTGATATCGAATCCTACGATTGTGCATTGCTATAGGTGGTACCCGTAGCGGTCTTCGGGAATGAAGGTTCACTTCATGCAAGCGGTTTCTGACTGTTTGGTCGCTAATTAAGTTCCCTGAAGAGTGATGAAGCCTCACGGCTAACATCATGGCGGTTATTGTTGGAGCTCTTCGAGTTAAGATTTGAATGTATCGGTCTTGTCTCCGTGTGGTGCAGCGATACCGTCCTCCATGGCGCTCAGCCACGGTACCAGTGCTTCGGTAACGTGTCAAAGTCGACTGATAACACTCTGACTTGTATTCAGAGCTAAAGCCACAGTACGTTGCCGGGAACCAGCTTCTATCATTCCCACGGCTCTGAGCATTTCTTCCCTGCTTAAATGACGTCGCCGCTCCATAATAACGTTGGTTTTAATCAGTAGTAGGGAAACAGTAGCACTAATAATGTCTTCAATGCGTTGTATGTTTTTATAGGGAAAATATTGACAGCTGATTTTCATCTTTTACTCGAATTTGATTCACAGTTCCTGATTCGAATTATGAAATGCACCAAAAAGGATCCATATAAATTTATAAAATCATAAATTTATTACAAAGCCACATCTCAATCTCAAGAAATCCGCATAAAAATGCTTGATCCCTAGACACTTTTGATGTGTGTATTAAGGAAATATGTTTTGCATACTGATATATTGCACCCATTTAAAAGAAAACTATATATAACTGTTTGGGTTCTATTATTTTTGCGATCCAACGTTAATCTTTTTATTGGTTTAGAAGTTATACGTCTACCAATATATTGCCACTGCAGCTCGTGGCTTTGAAGCTTGTAAAAAGTGTTAAAGTAATTTTGTCTTCGCTCAGTGGTAAACTTTTCACCGCATTTTTTTATACATGAACACACTGGACCTATCGTTTTTGCTGGATAGCTTTTCTTAGAGCGACATCCTATATACACTTTGCCAGAGTTTTTCAGACGTTTGTTTTTGATATCGTGCCATTTGTCTTTATAACAAATCCGTTTTCTTCTAAGCTTTTTATTTTCTGAAGTTGAGGGCCCACTTTGTTCTATATTATTATCGAATTCTTGTGATATTCCTTCATGATTATTATTATTTAAAATAGAAGACGAGGACAATTGAGGAGCTTGTATACTTTCCACATCGTTTAATATTATAGGTGCTATTCCTAGTGGAGGTGTAGTATTCAAATTGTGAAGATTAGATTCATGTTCTATGTCATTACTGCTGCTTACAAAACTAATTGTTTTATGCAAATTATCAGTACAAGCATTCATAGTTTGCTCACCATCGATAATTTCGATATGTTCCATAGTTGTATTATTTGCTTGCAGAGTCATGTTTATACTATTTGGTGTTAATGTACTATCATTGTCTAAAAACATGTTATCTTGATAGGAAGTTGTAGGTAGATTTCTAGACTGTTGTTCTACACTCTGTGGTTCAAGAGAGCAGTTTTGAACAGTGAGATCATTCCCTGTTACGCTTATATGTGGTTGCGGAAATTCTTGGTTGCCTCTTTTATTAAAAATTTTGTAAATGGCAGACGGAGATGCTACAAAATCAACATTATCGATTACTAAAGATAAATTAGAAATCGTTGATGGACTATGAATATTGTTGGAACTAATCAATTTCTCTATAACAAAGGAATCTCCTCCTATACTGGAAGTCGCACTAAGAGTGTCAGATGTGATTTCTCGGAAAGGACTCATATTCAATTAGCTAGTTTTAAGCTTTATTATTATAAGTACCTAGGTATCTCTTAATATAAAAACTTACCATCATCATCATTGCAAACATTTGATGGTAATAAATTCAGTATTCTTCTTACGCGTGGATTTTTTAAAACAGTTTTTTTCATCTTTGAATAACACCTTGTAATTAGGCACTAAGAATAATTAACACAACACTAATTTAAACTTTGATACGCGATATTTAATTAGCAACTTCTACATTATTATGCACGCTCCACGAAAACAAATTTGTGACTAATTCATGTAAGCAATCATCGCATGACCTTTGAAGCTCGTGCTGGAGGCGGGGCTGAAGCTATCACTTTCTTTCACATGCCGACAGAGCGAGAGCATTGCGTAATACGAGATAGAATAAATAGACGATACATCGCAACCTGTCAATACCTGTCGAAATCTTTGCAAAGTATTATCGTTAGATAGAATACTTTATTTTTCTTGCCACGCGATAAACAGATTCAAAATAACTATTACAACTGTTATGAAGTAAACATCGCAATATAATGTTACTGTAAAAAAGAAATCTTATATCTTTAAACGAGCAATTCTTGTATATATATATATATATAATCTGAATCTCGGAAACGGCTCCAACGATTTTCATGAAATTTTGTATGCAGGGAGTTTCGGGGGCGTTAAATCGATCTAGCTAGGATTCATTTTCAGAAAATGTCGATTTATCCGTGTTTTCAGTAATCTTAAATCTGTGCAAATATAATATACGGCCATCAATACTGTTACAATTCAAAATAAACAAAATATTACATTTGAATTTGGAATCTGTCATTTTTATGATTGTTCATTGTGTTTCTCATTTTGGCGCCAATACAATATTGTTAAATATTTTGCGATATTATAATAGAGTGGGGTGATAAAGAGGACGAAATCGCTGTGATTGCATGACACAAAGTAGGTATGGAGCGAAATACAATTTTTAAAAGTCTCCATACGCTTGGTATTAGTAAAATGTGTATGTTCCGGGCTATTAATAGGTCCTGTACAATGAGACTTCCTCTGTTTGTGACAGAAAAAGATCAGGCCATCCACGTAGTATTCGTACGAAAAAGGTGGTCAAAGCAGTAAGGGAAAGCATACGGAGAAATCCTGTCCGAAAGCAAAAGATTTTATCTCGGTAGATGAAGAGAAGCACCTAGAACCATGTTCCGTATTTTAAAAGATGACTTAGGACTTGCAGCCTATATGAGACGTACTGGTCATTTCTTAACTGATAATTTAAATAAGAATCTGAC
The DNA here is from genome assembly GCA_950381575.1 of Plusia festucae. Classification (NCBI taxonomy): domain Eukaryota; kingdom Metazoa; phylum Arthropoda; class Insecta; order Lepidoptera; family Noctuidae; genus Plusia; species Plusia festucae. The sequence continues at coordinate 11,692,761 of OX494442.1, forward strand.
CGTCGTCTAGCCCCGATCTTAATCCGCTGGATTATGATTTATTGTTAGATTTAAAGAATACGGCTTGCTCTAAACGCCATGATAATTTAGAGTCCCTAAAACATTTTTTTATTTTGATAACCAGTGCATTTTTTTATTATTATGTCGGTAAGATCGAAAAATATTATTCATACTTACTTACTTATTTCATCAGTATGTAATTTGTATTTAAATATAATTTCTAAAAAACACACTACCAAAAAAAAAACGAGCAAGGCTCGGTGATCCAGGTACTGAAGTTATTATCCGAATAATATGGTAATATACATCGCCGAAATTCGTCTTATTTTTTGTATCCGAATAAGATTGTGACAACAGTTTGCTGTAAAAGGTGAGACAGTGAGATGCAAGTAATAACATATTATTATAATATTCGTCATAAAACTGTGTTTTTATTTTTAGGCGAACAGTACAGTTGAAGTCATTACAAAATGACTATCTCGAAAAGTACTTGTACGAAAATTCTGAAAAAAAATCACAAGGTGTAATCAACCCTCTAAAACAATAATTCCCAATAAAAACACTTCTATAGTATTAGTCGATTACGGTATTGTTCGGTGAGGGCGGCGACATACCAAACATACAAATTAAAATACCAAACATGGCAACATTAGTGTAGGCACTGTAGTTCCGAATAGTAAACGCCGATTTCCGCTTATAGGGCGGAAACAATCTTCAGTGAAATGACGAGAACAAATTACGTGATTTTTTCCAGGAAACCAATTTTCATCTCGTTTTGTAGCGTCAATCCATTTTTGATTTATTTCAGAGCACTTTGGAAACCTTAAAAACGAAGTTAAAAATTATAAGTAGCTACAAATTAAATTATTTCAAAACACACACAATAGGCTGCTGTATGAATTTAAATTATAGGGGTGCAACAGTAGCACGGTGCAACACTGTTCCCTAAGTTGAAGTAAATGTAAGCCAATAAAAATAGAATGGTGGCAATCGGATCAATAGTTTCGGAGATACATGGACAAACATACATACACATATTTAAAAAAAATGTTTGGAAGCCCTAATAGATTGTCATATGTGAATATAGGGCAGTTCCAATGATATTACATACATAGGTACGTATCGAATTGAGAATCTTTTTTTTTACCGCTTCAAAACCAAGCTAGTTTAAAAAAAAACAACATCATAAATCACCGAAAAGTAAGAAATATTTTAATTTGGAGACTAATTATTCTGTGTGACTACAAAAAGACCTATGTTACTAGGTAGGTACTTTTCTTTTTTGAAGTTTTTAAGTTTAATTCATACCCTATTTTTACCTCTAATACAATACACTAAAAAAAAAAAGTATCGGTTCATAATTGGCAAATATTCGGTAGACATACATAAAAAGAAAAAAAATACATAACGACGAACCGAGATTCTCCTCCGTTTTGGAAGTCGGTTAAAAAGGACACTATACGTGTACTGTACGTAATATTATTTGGAAGTCAATTTATAAATATGAAGAAGTTGAGATCACGTTGTAATTCAAATTTTATCGATAAATTATTGTTTACTAGCTGTTGCCCGCGGCTTCGCTCGCGCGTAAAGTAAAGAGTAGTATTAAAGGTAGATGGATGTATTCTGTGATTTTCAAAGTAAGGAGTATGAATAAAATTTTTCATAAAATATTATGGCGTTAAAATAATAATTAAAGTAAAGTAAGTAGCAAAAGCATTTGTGTTATGGAATCTGAGACAACGAAGATACCATAAACACCCAGACTCAAGACAATTTATAAAAGTTATATTCTACATAGACCTGTCCGGGGATCGAACCTGGGACCTTAGAGCTGGCGACACCTTAAAAACGTCGTTATCTTATCTACTTATCTTTTCATCTGTCTATCTTTGAGAATACCGAACTTCACATACCAACTATTTCAGCCCCTATTTCACCCCCTTAGAGGGTAGATTGCTAAAAGGCTAAAATCACGGAAATACATCTTATTTATTTCTAACTAATAACCCTTGTATGAAATTAAATGTGTCTATCTTTGAAAACGACACAATTCATATACGTACAAACTTCCAACCCCTATTTCACCCTCTTAGGGAGATGATTTTCAAAATCGCTGAAATACGTCTTTATTTATTTCTATCCAGAAACCCGTATACGAAATTTCATGTGTCTATCATTGAAAATACTGAACTTTCCATACAAACTTTCAACCCCTATTGCAACCCCTTAGAGGGTAGATTTCTAAAATCTTGGAAATACATCCTATTTATTTATAACTAATAACCCTTGTATGAAATTGAATGTGTCTATCTTTGAAAACGACACAATTCATGTACCTACAAACTTCCATCCCTATTTCACTGTCTTAGGGGGATGATTTTTAAAATCGCTGAAATACGTCTTTATTTATTTCTATCCTGAAACCCGTATACAAAATTTCATGTGTCAATCATTGAAAATACCGAACTTCCCACACAAACTTTCAACCCCTATTGCACCCCCTTAGAGGGTAGATTTCTAAAATCTCGGAAATACGTCTTATTTATTTCTAACTAATAACCCTTGTATGAAATTAAACGTGTCTATCTTTGAAAACGACACAATTCATATACCTACAAACTTCCAACCCCTATTTCACCCTCTTAGGGGGATGATTTCTAAAATCTCTGAAATACGTCTTTTTTATTCCCATCCAGACACCCGTATACATAATTTCATGTGTCCATCAATGAAAATATTGAACTTCACATACAAACTTTCAAACCCTATTGCACCCCCTTAGAGGGTAGATTTCTAAAATCTCGGAAATACGTCTTATTTATTTCTAACTAATAACCCTTGTATGAAATAGAAAATGTCTATCTTTGAAAACGACACAATTCATACACTTACAAACTTCCAACCCCTATTTCACCCACTCAGGGGGATGATTTTCAAAATTGCTGAAATACGTCTTCATTTATCTCTAACCAGAAACCCGTATACAAAATTTCATGTCTATCATTGAAAATACCGAACTTCCCATACAAACTTTCAACCCCTATTTCACCCCCTTAGGGGATAGATTTCCAAAAGAAAAATAGCCTATAGTCTTCAATAAGTGGACTATTTAACAGTGAAAGATTTTTTCAGATCGGATCAGTACTTCCTGAGATTAGCGCGTTTAAACAAACAAAAAAACAAACAAACTCTTCAGCTTTATAATATTAGTATAGATAATAATGACCAGATCAAAAGCTGGAACATGCGCTATATCCTGTATATTTATTTATGCCAGCTTAGCAGTTTGCCATCAGATCTCGTCACACTCAGGCATTAATCAGTAGTGAATGCGAGATTCAAATACCGTCCGTTCAGTTTAATAAAGACAAAAATATGAATAAAGTAACCTTGATGACCTAGCTGTACCCGCGACGTTGTTCGCGCTGATCAGTCGTAATAGGTATGCATGTGAAAAATATTTTTGACTGACTGAATCACTGAATGCGCTTTAGATGGCTCAAGTCGCCTGATACGGGTTTTTGACAATTTGTTTTCTTTTATGTAAGTCGCAGAAAATGCGGGATTTAGATGATGGACTTATCTTCTAACTGACTATGAACTTCACCTGTTTAAGAGTAAAGTGTGATTGTAAAAACTTTATGCATTTTTGTTTGTCTCGATCAGGCATCAAAAATTACATGAGCAGCAAGCTATCTAAAAAAATAGCTATGTAAAAAATTACAAACTAAAAAATAATACAAAACACAAAAAGGGTTAGCTCGATATATTCGTACTTCTGTAAGAAAGTCGGTTCTAGAAATAAAAAACAAAATATGTACTAACATCAGGATTTGAACATGCAGCAAGATGTTTCACGTTTCCTATCGTATAACCACCGAGCTGTTTAATACTACTGTAAGTATCTTAAATAGTTATTCATACTTCAATAAACTGATCGCTATGGCAACGTTATTTTCGCCATGGTTACTTTTTTGTTTATATGTCAAAGATTACGTGTACAGATGAATGGAGATTGTGTAAATTTAGAGTTTGGTCTCTATTTAATATGGACGACCATATTGATGAGAGCTCATCCTAAATTGGACTTTGTGTCGCCGATATCGCTTTCTATTGATTCAAATGTACATAACTTTTTTGTTTATGAACCGATTTCGATGAAACCAAAACTAAGTTATACCTCAAGTTACGTATAATTTTTGTATATAAACATTGTCTACATGGGATTCATAGATTTTACGTGATGTGCGCACAAACAAACATATAAACAGACAAACAGACAAACAGACAAACAGACAAAAATTTTAAAAATGATGGAAATGGGTTCTGTTAGTTATCTTTTCACACGGTGTCTATTTTTTTTTTCAATTTCTTCAATGTACAAAAATGTCTTTTCTACAGATTTATTATATGTATAGATGTCTAATGCTACTGCTCCACCTGCGTTATCGTTAGCGTCTATATGCGCTATAATTATTGCAGTAAAAATTGCGCGTTAAACTTGTGGCCACATCATAGTCAAAAGCTAATTTCTGGTGAGTTAATGCGCTAACAGCAGCGTTCGAAAATGAAGGTAATATTGGCTGCTCTAGTGTACTACATGAGTGTTCTTGATTATTATATGCATCTAGTTAATCAGGAAAAAAATAAAAAACTAAGGATCAAAAGAAGGTGGTGGATGATTCAAATGCATCGCCGTCGAACAATGTAAGTTATTTTTATTTTTTTCTATGATCTGTTAGTACACGGGTTAAGGTACCTTTTGACCGGTATGGAGTTATGAGATCCCCTAAATCTAGGTTACTTAACATTAGTTACGAATCAAATTTCTAGGTGCTCTGCTTTTTTTAGTTACTTTTATAATAACAAAGTGTAGGCCTTATAGTTTGAGAATAAACAAAAAAAGGAAAAAAATGTTATTTTTGCACCATTTTACAAAATACTACAAATCTTTCACTTAATATCTTCAAAACTAAAAAAGGCTGTAAGGTATCTTTTCACATTAACCGTCATATTTTGTAATTCTGATTTATGAAATTCTCATTAACACCAAATAATCTTTCAGGAAAACAACAGAGGAGTTCTTTTCATACCTCATGGCGGAAATAGCATTTGAATTTTATAACTTTGTACGGACGGACGGCGCCACCGAGGCCGGCCCAGAAAGAGGTGGCGGGACGATCTGGACGTGTACCGCGAGGGCTGGTTCGAGGTTGCACGGAATAGGGATGTATGGAGGGACTTGGGGGAGGCCTTTGCCCAGCAGTGGGACAGAATAGGCTAGGAAAAAAAAAAAACTTTGTGCGAATGTCGGCTACTGATTTTGAATTTCTACTAAGAAGAGTTGAACCACTGATATCCAAAAGAGATACTAAATTCCGAAAGGCAATTCCTGCAAAAGTTCGTTTGGCATTAACTCTATGGTTCTTAGCTACAGAAGACAGCTATAGAAGTTTGCATTTTTTATTCAAAATTTCCCATCAAGTTATAGCGAAAATCATAAGGGAAGTCTGCTATGCTATAAATGCAACTTTGAAAAATGTGATCAAGGTAAGAAGAAAATTCCAAAATTATAATCAATATTTATTTTAATAATTGGGTACAGGAGCTGAAGTTAGACGAATCGACAAAAAGAGATAGCTTAACTTATTTTACTTGTTTAGTTTTTTTGCTGGAACCACTATTTAATCGCTTAGAATTTTGATGGATCTATTTTCGGATATCGATAATGTATATTGTGGCACTTGAGAAGTTGATGGAGTCGGTGATGAGGCAAATGCCATTCCAGCGTCAGAATTATTTTGGTAATCGATGGTTAAAGGAGCCGATAAAGTTGATGGTGTTGGTGATGATGCATATGCCATTCCAGCGTCAGAATCATTTAAAGGAGCCGATAGAGGTCTCCCATTGCTAGTATCATCTATGTATACATATGAATGCATCGACGAGTCACTGTTTGTTTCGGAGATAATTGTATTTGGAGATGAAATGTTCTGTTTACTATTCATGTAATATTTAAAAGTTAGGTTTTGTATAGTGTTCATTAACATTTCTCTGTCATCCAAATTTTGGATTTTTCTTATTTTAGAAGCAATTATATGAGCAAAATGATCATATTCATCCATTTCTTCTTTCTTTTTAGTAGCTAATGCTTTTAAACAGCCAAATGCTTCATTTCAGCATTAATGATCTCAGAAGTAGTCTTCGGTTTTTGATACTGAACATTAGGACGCTTGAATGTTGTAGATGGTTGATATATAGGTGTTGGTTCGCGTTCAGTGTTTGAACGAGTCTCTGCAGATGTTGATGGCCTAGGACTTGAATTGTTTGAAGGAGTCTCTGCAGATGTTGATGGCATAGGACTTGATTCCTCAGTGTTATTTTCCTCAGCATCGGTCTGAAATAAATTGTATCAAATAATTATTTTGTATTTGGTTTCAGATCCCCACTCGTCACACGTCGGCAACACGCGACGCTCACGCGGCGTGCACGCCCGAGGATCGCACACGCCTAATGTGGGGTCAGCCTAAATCTAAAGTTAACTAAACTAAGCTTGTATGGATAAGAATTTACGGATTAATCTACATGTGTTAAGAATGGCAGCTTTTTGGATGAGGATGTATGTGAGGGGATGAATCTTTAGTATTTTAAGGCTATTGTGTAGAGTTTCAGGTATCACGCCAGTTGACGATATTACAATCGGTACTGTGCTTACATCATCTACGCGCCACCGAGTTTTTTTTTTAATTATTATTATTAATTTCTTTTTTCAGATTATAGCTACTAGAAAAGATAAAATTATCCGCAAAACAGCAATAAATACGACAGATATCGACCAAATTTTTACCCGTTGGTATGACTATAATGATTATGATCATAAGGAGATTTTTGATTTTAAGCATAAATACCAAAATAATTATAAAATTGCTGCACAAGTGAACAACTTAAAAGATATGGAAATCGGGTTTGACAAAATACGACATAAAAACAACAGTGATCGGATGTCATTAACGCAAACAAATAAATCTGCAGGACGCCGCCAGCTGGTGAACGTTCCAATCGATAATGATTTGAATAGCTGCAATTCTGTAAATATCGATGATTTATACTGTAATGAAGAGTTACATTTATCTATTGACATATTTTCCGAATCTGATGATGAAAGGGACAAAGACTATGTACCGGAAGATGATTTGAACAGCACGCTATCTGACGATACAGTAGTAATAGGCGATAACTCACAAGACAATGTGAATGTGACTGTCACACTTCTTGGAAAACCAAATCTTCATCAGCATTGTGAATTTGAACAGTGTAAATTGAAAGTATTTAGTACCTGTGACAATTGTTTGTGTCTCCTGTGCTCAGACCACTTTCTCTAACAAATCAACTTCTCTTCATGTGAAAAACATAATCCTTATTCAACTGAGATTAAGACATTCTGTAAAAATTACATAAACATACTTAATTCAGAATCACTACCCACTAGCCACCAGCACGACGTTAACAATGCTACATCAGAAACACAAAAATACACCTAACAAGGAAAATATGAACAAATACATATCTAGATGTGAGTATGCCCAGTGTAACGAAGAAGTGTTTAGTGCCTGCTCACAATGCTTATGTTTTCTTTGTTATGCACATTTCATAGCAGAAGATACTTACAATGACTGTCAGAACCATTCTTCTTCTTTAATGCTTACAAACAAAAGCAAAAGTAATAAAGTACAGAGCGATAAAAATAAGATACAGAAGAAATGTAACACATCAAAAATACGAGGCGAAATAAATCAGGTAGACAAAGGATTAACAAAAATAGGGCAGCTAAGAAAAAGAAGGCGAATCGAAGAACCATTAGAAGAAAGGAGAGAGAAAAAGTCGAAGGAGGAAACTGAAAAACATCAACTAAAAGATCCGTGTACAACAATATGCAGAAAAAAAATAAGCGAAACTCGCAGAAAACAGATTAATGATGAATAGGTTTCTTTAAGTTGGGAAAAGAAAGGTTATTATATAAAATCGCTGGTACATAACAAAGAAGTTGCATGCAGAAAAACTAATACTACTACCGTCCAACCTAAGCGTAATGTATCGTATTTTTATAACTTTTATGAAGAAATACCAAAGTCGAGGTGTGTAAAACATTCTTTTTAACAACTTTAGGATATACTCCTAAAAATGACAAGAGGCTGTTATCATTACAAAGACCTATAGATAAACAAAGTTACCAGAAAGGAAAGTATGAGAGAAAGAGTAAATATGACAAAGACCTTATAAAAACATGTATTATTAATACATACAATTCCTTCGATTGTATTTAACAAGTGACATAACCATTTCTTTAATGCATCAAAACTTTTGTAATGCTTTTCCAGAACAAGTAATTTCTTTCGAGGTATTTAGGAAAGTCGTACGGGAAGAAATGAATATTTCTTTTGCACATTTGGGAAATGAGGAATGCGAGTATGTGCCCAATTCAAATTCAATCAAAATCATGAATTACAAAACATGGATTGTGAGCTCTGCACCAGTTTTGCAATGCATAAATCTAGATATAAACAGTCCCGTAAGGTGTACAAAAATGATGTTAAAGAAGCTGAAAAGGAGACAGGTTCCATCTACTACTCCGTAGATTTACAAAAAGTAGTAATGATACCGCGAATGGAGCAATTTAAGTGCGCGATATTTTGTCCACAATTCATTGCCTTCAACGAAAGCTTTGTACCTTTAGGAAGGTCTAAAAAAGATAACGTGCCTTTTGCAGCAGTCTGGAACGAGAGTATAACTGGAAGAAAACAGGAAGATATTATCTCGGCACTAAATGCATTTCTTTTACATAAACGTGATGCTGATCATATCGTATTATGGATGGATAATTGTTCTGCACAAAATAAAAACTGGGCTGTTTTGAGTTATCTGGTGTATATTATTAACAGCAATGAAATAAACGCGAAACAATCGCCTTGAAGTATTTTGAACCTGGTCATACTTTTATGTCCGCAGACAGCTTTCACCATCAGGTGGAACAGGCTTTACAAAGAAAAAATAAGGTCTATGATTTTAACGATTTCGTTGATGCAGTGCAGCAAGCGAACTCAAGAAAAACCATAATGGAAGTCGATAATTTTTACAATAATATCGACCTATCTTCGCAACATAAAATGAGGAAAGTACAACCTTGAGTGTATCTTAAAGATATTATGGTTTTAGTCGCAAATCGAGGCGAGTTCAATTTTATTTGGGCTACGCGTTAAACCATCACAATTTAATATAACTTAATAAAAGAAGTCAGGAAAAACTAAGATGTAACAAAAGCTTTGCGCGCCAATTACTCAAAATTACGCAAAACATACTGCTCTTACCTAGCGGTAAGACTAGCGGAATACACTGCCGCGCTAGCGCGCGGCAGTGTATATGAGGCATCAAAAAGGTCTAATCCTAAAACTACATTACGAGACAAACTGGACGGGAAATATAAGAATGAAATTTGCGGAGTTCAGCCGGTTCTTAATTTAAGTGAAGAAAAACAGATTTTAGACTGGATTCACTGGAAATCCCATCTTGCCAAGGTAGGCAAGATGGGATTTCCAGTTACAAAAGAACAATTATTCGAAGCAGTGACTAAGCTAGTCCAAAACTTAAATCATACAAACCTTTTTAAAAATGATGTGCCTGGCAGATATTGGTTTGAGAATTTTATAAAAACACATCCAACAGTATCTAAACGTGTTGCACAAAATGTATACCTAATCGTGTTGCTAATGATGAAAATGAGAGCTTGACTGTTCTTGTGAACGTTTCGACCACAGAGTACATTATATATGTTTCGACTGACGGAAATCTAGCACCTACAATGATACTTTTTCCGTATAAACGTTTGCCAAAAAATCTTGTGCCTACATTATGCCTCGTGGATGAGGACTTGTAACAAGGAATCGGGTTGGATGAATACAGAAGCATTTTAGGAATATGTTTCCAACTGCTTCTATCCGTGGCTTGTAAAAAATAAAATACCATTTCCAGTAGTTTTGTTTTTGGATGGTCACACATCTCACATATCACTTCCACTATCAACATTCTGTAAAGAAAAAGCAATAATCCTGGTAGCTTTACTTCCCAACTCTACACATATAACTATAAACAGCCGTTTGACGTAGCTGTTTTCAGACCAGTCAAAGGAACATGGAGGACTGTTGTGCATGAATTCAGAATTCAAAATAAGTATGCAAAGCTTAAACGCACAAATTTGCTCCGACAGTAAAAAATACTCTACCCGCTCTTTGTTTGTTCTTTGGGTTCTGGACAATGTAGACGTGCTTGTTGAATGAAATGCCATTTAGATTGTCGTCGATTACATTTATTTTTATAAGCAGACATTACAATTTATTACGACATGGTCAAGTCGCGGGCAGAGACGTAGAGCAGTGTTCCATAGTAGTGTTGGGTAGCTCATACATAACGCACTTCAATTGTCCCATACAAAGCAAGAAATTGTACCATGACCTCAAACACAAATGACATGGCCAGATTCTGCCCTACAATCAATCAGAATTTGTAAATGTACAGTAATTATTAATATGTGAAAATTACTTGTAAAATAAATTAAAATTAAACGCAACAATTACATTTCTCTCGAACAGGCGACAAAAAAATCCAAAAAATATGTATGTTAATTGTTTTGAGCGGTTTCTATGCAATGCACAATGCAATGCATTTGCGTTTGGATACACGAGTAAAACACTGTTTCTGAAGTACGCCTAAAGGTCAGATAAAATATTAAACAACTACAACAGCATGAATTGTATTGCTAAGATAAATACCTCAAAAATAAAAGTTAAGGTTTTACGAATATCGCAGACACCATTTTTCAAGCTGCCGCGCGTTATCATAATGCTGAATGCATCGACAATATATTCCAGTGTGTATCCGAACGTACTTGTCATTTTGACGTTTCTTCGCGTGCGCTCTGCACTGGTGCAGTCTTGCGTTGATAGTATCAACTATCACTGTTCCTTCTTGTTCTGATCATCTGTTGGATATTTTCGCATGACCCCACGCTATCGTTTGTCGGACTTTCATTTTCGCTTTTTCATGAATATTAGTGCTGTGCATATCGTCACCTTAATACGCAAAACTTGTAACTCCATTTTGACTAATTTTACAGGAGCAATAAAACTGATTTAAAAAATAATATTATAGATTTTGTTTTAATTATTAATTTAATTTTCAATATATGGATACTGTAATGTATACAACCAAATATGAGAAAAATATATACATTAAAGAAACATTTTCTTAAAAAAAGGAGTTACAAGTTTAATACATGAAAAATTAAATAAAAATTGGAGTTACGAGTGTAGGCGACGCGAACTAATGTTCATAATTATTATTATAGTGTTTTTATAATTATATTAGATTTAAGTTTTTTATTTGTAAAAATAAAGATGAGCGGAGTCGGGTGATGGTACGCGTGCGTACATCGGTACAGGTAAAGGGCAGGGGGGCGCGGGAGCAAGATGGCGGTTTGTCGCCGACGCTCGCGCCACCGGCCACGCGCCGAGCGCACCAGTCAACTTTCGAGCCCACCGATGTGCGCACGTACGCCAGAGCCCTCCACCCCGCTTGACTAATCCACGCATCGCTCTTTTTTATTTAAATAATACAGTCCACCCTTCACATTTATGGTCCTTCGAGCCGGATAGTATTCGGCACTGCTTTAGAAATATATTTTAGCTTCACAACGCATGTTTCGCACGCCGCCGCTAAGGAAAAACAAAATGGTGGGCACGCGGAGCACGTTGCGACACGAACGCGAAGCACAAGAAAAGGCGATCGCAACGACGAGTGGAGGTGTGAACAACGAAGAGAAGCACCCTGAACTTCCTCTGCCTACAGTAAGCATTGAAACCGACGTCAGCAGAAACATTATGGTAAAATCTCCTTCTGCACGGTCGTCGGTTAAGGCAAGGAAGGCGCAACTGCTGCTCGAAGCTGCTCAACAAAAAGCGCTGCTAAAAATGGAGCTCATCGACAAGAAGTTGGCCGCCGATCTGGCTGAGCTAGACAGCAACAGCTCACGATCATATCTGGAAAACGAGTCTGTGAAAAGTGATACAGATACACGTGTCGAAGCGTGGCTACAAACCGGTGAGGTGAAAGCTCAGTGCGTCACGAACGATGATGACGACGCGCTCTACCCGGCACAACAGCAAGACCATACAATCTTGCAGCATACGGGTGCCGCCGGCCCTGCACCGCCTGCACCGGAGAACACGTGCACCCAGCACCGCATGTCGCTGCCCGCGCCGACCGCGACGCGTGGCGGCACTGAAGAGACCATGCACATGCTGGCGTGCGCCCTTAAGGATCTAGCCGCTAACGCAACTGCCAGTACAAAACAGCCGGAATCAAATTTGATACTTAACCGAATATGTACGCCAAGGGACCTCCCTAAGTTTGACGGGGACCCGCTTGAGTGGCTACATTACAAACAAGCTTACGAAGAGTCTTCAAAGGTCTGCAACTTCAGCGACCGCGAGAATTTGTGGCGATTAAGAAAAAGTCTGCACGGACGCGCCAAAGAAGCGGTGACAGCTTTGCTGATCGGCGCCACATCGCCCGACGTCGTCATGTCAACATTACAACTTCAATTTGGAAACAACGACATAATAATTAATCGAATTCTATTAGATATTGGCAAATTAAGAAACATATCTCAAGAATACCAGAAAGAAATAATACCCTTCTCAATCAAAGTGAGAAACTGCATCGCGGCGGTGACCGCCATCGGCTGCGAAGATTACCTAAAAGGAATGAACATCGTGTCGACTATCTTAGCAAAATTACCAACAATATTAATTTCAAAATGGACTGACTACTGCTACCCGCTTCTCAATGAAAATAAAAAACCAAGACTGGTCATTCTTTCCGACTTTTTAAATATAGAAGCACAGAAAATCACGCAGTGTTCAGTTAACCTAAATTCATTATCTACGCTTAATTATAATAAGAACAGTTACAGTGACAAAAATAAATCTCAAACAGTTTTATTAAACAAAAACCACGACACCGACAAAGATATCAAGTGCGGATTTTGTCATAGTAATGTAAACAATCACGCATTGCCGCATTGCAAGAAATTTAAGAAGGCTTTACGCAAAGACCGATGGTCATATGTGAAACGTCACGGCGTCTGCTTCAAGTGTTTATCGTCACAACATGGGAAAGACTCTTGTCCCGCCGCTGCCTGTGATATAGACGACTGTGGACTAAATCATCATCGGTTGTTACACTTCAACGTAAATAAAAACAATAATAAATTGCCTTTAACTAGTGAAAATATAATTAAACCAACCGAAGCTGTCCCGACGCAATCGGAAACCATAACACATTTAGTCAACAACCAAAAAGTGTTACTAAAAACCGTACCTATAATAATACACGGACCTAACGGAACATCGCGCAGTGTTGCACTTCTGGACGACGGATCGACGGTGACACTCATAAGCGATTCACTCGCAGCGCGTGTAGGTATACGCGGCTTCAAGCAATCTATGCGAGTGCGCGGCGCATGGAACAATACCGAACTAGTGTGTGACAGTGAAATAATAGACTTAAACTTATCTAATAATCAAGGCGAAAAGTTTACGATAAAAGCGCGTAGTGTTAAAAACCTAAACTTACCTGTGCAAACTCAAACCTCGATTAACCTAAGTGACTACGAACTGCAACCTGAAATAAAAAGTTTGATAAGTGTTGAACAATGTAAACCCGAGATATTGATAGGTCAAGATAACTATCATTTAATTCTGCCGCTCGAAATAATAAAAGGCAAACCAAAGGAGCCTTATGTTACTCGCACTCCTTTAGGGTGGTGCATACATGGGTGTGTGCCTGAGTCGCTTAATACGACTACTGCTTCGACTCTGCAAACTGCACTTTATATTAAACAAGAAAACTACGAATTTTCGACAACTGAACGTATGATAAAAGATATACACGAAGAAATACGCCAATCCTACGCCCTGGACTCTGTAGGCATCTCAACTAAGCCTAGACAGAACAAAGATGATATCCGAGCTGTTGAACATCTGGAGCGCACGGCCAAGCTGTTACACGGCCGGTGGTATGTCGGACTGCCATGGAAAGATACGAAATCTACAATGCCCGACTCGCTCACTAATGCAACACGGAGATTGTTTGGCGTCGAGAAGAAGATGAAGTCGAGCACAGGCTTCGCTACACGCTATCAAGACCGAATTGAACATCTTCTCACCAATAATTACGCATCGCTAATAGAAAACAAAGAAAACTCTAAAAAGACTTGGTATTTACCGCATTTCGGGGTCGATGACCCCAACGAACAAAAACTAAGATTGGTGTTTGACGCCGCCTCAACATCTAAGGGTGTGTGTCTAAACGACTACATATTAAAAGGACCTGACTTATTAATTTCCTTATATGGTACCATGCTGAGATTTAGAGAACACAGAATCGGTGTAACCGGCGATATCCGAGATATGTTTTTACGCATTAAAATTATACAAGAAGATACAGATGCGCTTCGATTCTTATGGCGAGAATCACCTGATCAGCAAGTACGAACATATGCCATGAGTTCGTTGATATTTGGCGCCAATTGTTCACCGTTCATTGCGCAATTCATAAAAAACAAAAATGCCGAACGTTTCAAGTCTTCTATGCCGAGCGCAGTGCAAGCTATACGAAAACAACATTATATGGATGACACGCTACGATTCGACGTGTCGTTGAAGCGAATACCGGCCGCTATAATAGGCGCACAAAAGAAGCCTACGAAACGAGAATTGTTACGAGTTATAATGTCAATATTCGACGTCTTCGGTTTCTTATCACCATTTTCTATAAAAGGAAAACTTATGTTGCAAGACACTTGGAGATTTGGTATCAGCTGGGATGATGAGATACCAGACGACATACAAACAAGATGGTCAGAATGGCTAGCTGAAATGAAACATATTAATAACATACGACTACCGAGGCACTACGAACTACGAGTCAGCTACGCGTACTACGAGCGACCGTCGCAGTGCCGCGAGTGCGAGCGAGACAACGCATACGATCAGAGTGCACGCGCACTGAATAGCGCGACTACGGGCAGCCGGGCACGTTATACAAACCTACAGTTACATGTGTTTTGCGATGCGTCAACAAAGGCAATGTGCGCTGTCGCATATTGGCGTTGGATTGACCGTGATAATCAAGTACGAGTTGCGTTCGTCTCCAGCAAGTGTCGGGTGGCTCCTGTAAAATACGTTTCAGTGCCGCGTCTCGAACTTCAAGCAGCGTTGATTGGCGCACGATTATCTGAAACATTAAATAAAGAACACAGAATAACGTCCGTTAAGAAGTATATGTGGTGCGATTCCGCTACAGTATTAAATTGGATACGTAATGATAAGCGTACTTATAAGGCTTACATAGCACATCGACTCGGTGAGATTGACGAGTACACGAAAATGGATGAATGGAGATATATACCTACCAAAATTAACGTCGCCGACTTCGCCACTCGAGATGCCTGCAACATTGAAACTCTAGAGAGTGAGTGGTTGTACGGACCGACATTTTTATATGAAGATGAAAGTTTATGGCCTTCTGACGCGGATGTACAGCTACCGGATGTTAGTGACGTGGACCTAGAATGCATACACACTCTTCACGTCGCGCCCTTATGTTTACCAGCTGTTCCAGAACCAGAAAGGTTTTCTTCTTGGCTCCGCATTTTAAAGGCTACATGTGTCGTAATATCGTTCATAGAAAAATGTAAAAAACTTACCGGTGACGTCGACGGCGCGATGATGGCACGAGCAGAGACACTTTTAATTAAATACTCACAGATAACAGCGTTCGCCGAAGACTTAGATAACCTGAAAAATAAAAGGGAATTAAGTAGAAAAAGCAAATTACTTACCTTGTCGCCGCTTGTTGATAACGAAGGAGTTCTCCGTGTGGGGGGGCGCATCGACGCGGCCTCTGGAATAACAAACGAATTTAAACAACCTGTAATACTCGACGGGCGAAATCATATTACTCACCTTATTGTCAAATCCACACGAAGGCTTGCCATGGTAACCAGGAGATGGTGGTTAATGACCTTAAACAAAAATACTGGATAATTAGAAAAAGACCCTTAAAAGTGAATGATCTCGTTCTAGTCGTCGACCCCAATTCACCAAGAAATACATGGCCAAGAGGCGTCATTCGTGATGTACTGCCCGGCAAAGACGGTCGCGTCAGGGTCGTGGACATCCAAACGGCGACCGGGGTGCTGCGGAGGACGGCGTCACGCGTCGCTCGAATTGCCATAGGTGATGAGTGCTGTGCCAGCACTGGGGAGGAGAATGTAGGCGACGCGAACTAATGTTCATAATTATTATTATAGTGTTTTTATAATTATATTAGATTTAAGTTTTTTATTTGTAAAAATAAAGATGAGCGGAGTCGGGTGATGGTACGCGTGCGTACATCGGTACAGGTAAAGGGCAGGGGGGCGCGGGAGCAAGATGGCGGTTTGTCGCCGACGCTCGCGCCACCGGCCACGCGCCGAGCGCACCAGTCAACTTTCGAGCCCACCGATGTGCGCACGTACGCCAGAGCCCTCCACCCCGCTTGACTAATCCACGCATCGCTCTTTTTTATTTAAATAATACAGTCCACCCTTCACAACGAGGTTGTAGATAACCTCGTAACTCCAATTTTTATTTAATTTCCCTCTCTCCCTATATATTATCTGATAAAGTGATAGCCAAATAAGTAGATAAAATATTCATTTATTTTAATTGTTTTACAGAAGCAGTTATACTGCACTTAAATTAATCAGTCTTAAAATAACATTTTTCTTTATAAAAATACACAAAGAAGTAATTGAACTCGACTTAAGTCAAATTATTTTGAGATCAGTGTTACTTTTTAGTATCATTTAAACTTTTATTTTTAATCAAATACAATTAAAGTTTTTGATTGTGAAACAACTACCAAAAACTTCACAATCAAAACCTTTAATCTTCATAGGGAATACTGTCATAGTATTGATGATAATCCTTCGGAATAGATCTTTTTAGGCTTTGTAAGTCATCATACTTCCTTTTTTTTATTTTAAGCCTTTCTTTGTAAAGGACTGGCAAGGCACTCAGCTGTTGTGGAATAACTATTCTATTTTTCCGTTGTGGTAAAATGGTCCAAGGATCTGAAAAGTATAGCTTGTAAAAGATTTGCCCATCAGGCATATATTTGAAGGCCTTAACATCTGTGACTACTGAGTCTCCTGGCTTTCTTCCAGGTCGAATGGATTTGTAAAAGAGCATGCCACTATACGAGTTAAAATATTCGTGGGTCAAGTACTGCACACGATAGGGATTTGGATTAACTCTCGCTTCTTTGCATACACCAAGATACTCTGCAGGAGCGTTTATCACTTTAGTTTTTAATTTTCTTTCAATGCAGGCATGTACACTATCTACTTCCATTTGTGTGCCCCTTTTCTAAATATTTTTGCTCAATGACTACATTGTTAATCATAGCCACATTAAGCAAAGCATTGGCCATTATACTGTTTCTGTTTTGTGATGTACAGCCATCACTGTAGATAACTATTCGCCGGTTATCATCTTGCATGAAGGAACATACTTCTGCATTTTCGTGACAATTGACGCAAACTCCTCCGCATTTACGCCGCCTTCAGTCTCATTCCAAAGAAAACAGTAAGCATCTTTGGTGTGCAAGTTATACATACAAAAATTGTGAACTTTCAATTTCATCTTGTAGTACAGGCTTGATACATTAGATTTGGGACATAGTAAAACCGCTTGCAGATCCATAGCAAAAACGTACTTCTCCGACTCTTTGTCTTTAATCTTTTCATTTCTCGCTTCTTCTTTTTTGGAAATATGCCGTTCATATTCTTTCTGTTCTATATTACCGGATTTATAAGCTGAACAAAGCTCACATTCGTCTTTTTTAGGTTTAAATATGGATATGTTTTTCTAATCCAGAGCGTTATATAAAGAGCAAGAGGACATCGGCTTGACGTGATTCTCTGAACACCAGACTTCCTTGTAAAATTTATAAATCGCTTGTTTGGATGGCCAGTCTGGTTGTAGGTACAATTTTGTTGTCGATTTTCTACAATAATGGCTTTCCATCAAAGGAGAGATTTTAAAAACCGTTCTAAGCCCTCTTTCTCTTCTGCATAAGCTACTGGTACTGTTGATTTAGTAACTGTTTCGTTAACATTACTGGGTAGTCCCTCTTTCTTCCAGTTCAAAACCGTCCATTCTCCGATTCCTAAAGTATTGTTAAACATCTGTTTACAGACTCTGACGTTGGTTTCTTTAACCCGTAAAAAATACTCGTATGAAAAAATGCGTCTAGACGTTGATGCGTTATTTCTGTCTCTTGGTCTATGTATCTTTAGAATCTTAACTGTATTATTTACGTAAACTTTTTTCTGATCCCAGCTTAGTGCCCAAAAGGTCCTGAAGATGTCATCCCTGTCTGTGTCTGTTATTCGATTGCTATCTAATTTGCTTTTCTTCATACTGACTCTACAGTTACACCTCGGCTTCATTACTCTTCCTCTTTTTTCTACATCATATTTCCAGGCGTGTTCTTGTTTTTTCTTACCTTTGTACGGAAAACCAAACTGTCTCTTTTGTTTATTTATTTCCTGTTTCCAGGCAGAAGTTTTCACATGGATCCTTTTCCTCCGTTTCATTGTTTTTTCTTCATCTGCCGAAGCGTCGGAGCTACTCGAATATACTACAATTTTTTTATCAAGGCTATCGTCGCTTATTAGGTAGTCTGGAGTTTCAACTGTAGTCCAATTCATTGCTTGTACTGTATTTGAAAAATTATTGCTAGTAATAGGCTGGTACTCTACAGTCTGCTCGTTGGCAACTAGATCTTCATTAATTAAATCTTGATTTTCATTTTCATTGCAATATTCTATGTCTATGAACTCGATAACATCTTCTAAATGAGGCTCATCGTAGCTCGTAAAGGTGGTCGTGGGTGCAATATTTACTAATGAGGTTTGTAATGAATCAGTATCTGCTTTCTTTATGACAATATTTTCAAGAATTTGAATTTTACGGCTTTCTGAAGTTGCTCCTTGGAGAGATAACTTCACCATTTCTATGCTTCTTTTATTCTGTTAAAAAAAGGAATTCATACAATGAATAATTTAAAGAAAGGTGAATGATCTATATGACATCTTTGAAATGCTATAAATATTCGCGCAAACTGAATATCAATTAAGTTATTGATCTGTTAAAAACTATTCTGTTCATTCAGATAATTTATAACAACTTATTACATTATTTTTTTTCTTTTATTTTAGGTAAAACACAAATAAAAAACGTATTCCGTTTAAAAATCAAATAACAACCGTTCCCGCTAAATATGAATTAGGAGTTACGTAGGCTACATTCTCAGAAAAATATTGTAAGCAATGCTTGTAACTCCATTTAAAACTTTACATTCTGTTTACTGTAATAATAATAATTCAATTATTGCGTTCGATCTTTTTCAAAATAATTAGGCATGCTATTAATATTTAATATAGACTTACCATTTTTACTGGAAATGAAGTATTATCTGCTTAAAACCTAAAAGTAGCCCGCCGGTCTTCACACACAACTTCACGCCATTACTTTGCAATAGAAAAAGACCTTACCAAAGGAGTTACAAGGATTGCTTTTGAAAAAATATTCACTGTGCATTTACGAGGTATGCTTGACATCAATTTTTAATGTTACCAGACCACATAAAGTAACGATGTTTAAAACGAAAAATTCTGAATTTTTTTACGCAGCAATTGCCATCAAAAAGTCAATTTAGACCAGTAGTGGAGTTACGAGGTTTGCGTATTAAGGTGACGATATTGGACTTGTTTGTTTACTATTTCATGATTTCAAGGTGCCTGAATTATAGTGTCACCACTACTCGAATGTTCAGGCATATTGTAACATCTTTAACATCGCAGTTACTGCATATAAGCCGGAAGAAATATTTTTCATATATTTTATACGACAAGGAGCCATTGGGGCCACCCAATCCCCTGTCCAATCGGACTGTTGGGTGTTGTTGCCATGTCATGACGCTGTTATGGTATTTGGGCTGGGCCAGGCATCAAGCCAATATGACGGACCGAGCCTCATTTCTTGATAACATATTATTAGTATTTGAAAATGTGTCTTGTCTGAGTAATTGCAGTGATGATGTTTTCCTTAAAATGTCTGTAAATTATTTAGAAGTAGATATACTTATGCAAATGTATGTACTTAAGTACGGTACTTAATTAGATACCTAAATAAAAATTCAAGTTCTATTTTAGTGTTTTATTGCATATCCAATTGTATATTTTTTGCTAAGTCGCTATGAAGAAGTCATAATATAATATCCAGTAATATAAGTAGACGACGAAGCAGACGATATTTCAAAAGACAGACGATTACCAATATAGTTACATCAATGTGATTACGTTATTGGTATTTTGATTTTTGACTGTTTCTTCACTAGCCGACTGTCGAAGCGTAATTCTATGAATGCATTTTCATAGAATTACGCTTCGAAAGTCTGCACACCGGCAGTGAGATGTTTTTTGTACATTTCCTGTTTTCATAAATTCTATATGACGCTCAACCCATCTGTTTACTGTCATTGTCAAATGTCACTTAAACGCGACATCATTGCTATTCAAAATGATTCGGCATTTTTTTTGTTTCCTTTATACAGTTTCTCTCGCTTCTTCTCTGATCATAAAAAATAAACTATTGTAAAGCCATACCTCTAAGCTTTAATACGACGTACTGTATGTCAATGTACATGAATATTTTTTATTAGGGCACAGCTCCATACAAATTCTGGCCATGTCCAATGTACCACCTCATTCCTCAAGCTTGTTGAGGTATAATTTTGTCCTTGTAACGCGGGCGAGGTACTCGTCGCTCTCACTCGTATTGTAGCGGACCTACCGGTCGGTACGAAAGAGCGAGAGAGGCGGACGAGCGAGCGCGTGGATTTTAGAGAGTGCTGTCCTGCTCACACAGTCATATAATACATGACAGCGTGTGATTGAATGGCATGGAACGATTCTCGTGACATTTAAAAATACTAAACTGACTTGAGTTGGGGATCTTGTTTTCTGTTCTGTTTGAAAGTCTTGCTGTTTGTTATATTGTTGAGTTTTTTAGTTTATAAAGTGCGCCATATACGGGACGATCCGTCGCTACGATCATCTGAAACGATATCGTGACGATGTATCGCAACAAAACTGCCGCTCACACATGAAACGATTGGTTGTCACGATCGATCATTTGTTGGTTTGAAAAAACAGAGTGACGACGTGTTCAAATAATTCAAGACGTGACTACAATGGAAAACGAACTTCTTTTTCTTAGTTTTGTGGCAGTAACTTTGATTCGGTTACAGAAAAAAAGAACAAACCTAGAAAAATGTGGGTTAAGAAATGGCTATTAAAACGACATCAGTACTCGCATGTAAATATTTTAAAAGAATTACGGTTCCATCCAAAAGACTGGCACAACTACATGAGAATGACTGAACCTACGTACCTAAAATTATTGAAATTAGTATCACCTAAAATACAGAAGCACGATACAAACATGAGGCAAGCTGTCAGTAATCACGAACGCCTTAGTGCAACTTTGCGTTTCCTAGCCACTGGACGATCCTATGAAGATCTAAAGTTCTCATCTATAATTTCACCACAGTTACTGGGGAGAATCATCCCAGAAACCTGCGCCGCCATTTACAAAGCATGTCACGACTATTGTAAGGTATGTACTGCAATAAAACATACTTAAATCATTCTTAATAGTTATAATCATTTATTTTCGATTCATATAGGCAGTTAAACATGTTAGGTACATAGTTAAACATTAGGATTGAAAGTTTTCAAAAAAATTAATTAAATTTTTTTCTTTTGCATCTGACAACTGTTCTCCCGTAGGTCTCTGTCTGGCTTGGAGTAAAGGTGGAGTTTGAGGTTTGGAGGACTGATTTTCAGGAATGTGTAACAGTGTAGTCTGTTCTTCTGGTGGTGTCTGAATTTCTTGTTGATTTGAAGGAATGTTCTGTGACAAATGAGACTGTGAGAATGGAGACTCCTGAGGTTGAGAGTATGGAGACATCTGAGATTGAGAGTAGGGAGATGTCTGTGGTTGATAGTGTGAAGAAGTGTGAGATTGAGAGTATGGGGAAGTGTTAGGTTGAGAGTATGGAGATGTGTGAGGTTGAGAGTATGGAGATGTGCGAGGTTGAGAGTATGGCGAAGTGTGAGGTTGAGAGTATGGAGATGTGTGAGGTTGAGAGTATGGAGAAGTATTTGGTTGCCAATCTTGGGAAGAGTTATTTAAAATATTATTTACTCTACTTACACATTGTCTATTCAGGTTCCCAAGTTCGGCTTCTAACAAGGTTTCATTAATAATTTTTTCCGCCCAGATCCGTTGATCTTTAGGTAATGATTTTAATTTAGAAGCTACAGTTTTTCCAAATATGTCACATGTATCGTCAGGTTTAAGAGACAAAATTTTTTGATTTATATTGTCAAGAGTTAAATCTATTGTTGAATTTGATACCTGCGAAGATTTCTTGCGCTTTAATCGACTTGGTGTAGGTGGAGGTGGTAAAATATCGTCATTTTCAGCTTGAGTTCCACTTGGTGACTGAACCTTACACGAATTTTTGTTGTCATCTTCATGTTGTTCCTCTGTAATCGTCTGTAATAAAAGAAATTTGTTTGTTTCAGTTACCTTCGAATGAAAGTAAATGGAAAGCAATTGGAACTGATTTCGAAAAACGATGGAATTTTCCCAATTGTCTTGGCGCTGTTGATGGCAAGCATATTAAAATAAAGCCGCCGCCTGAATCTGGTTCATATTTCTTTAATTATAAACACTTCCACAGTCAGGTTCTGATGGCAATTGCTAATGCTAATTATGAGTTAATTTATTTTCACTTTGGTACAAACGGCCGAGTGTCTGACGGTGGGGTTATAAAAAATACAGATTTTTATCAAAAACTTATAAACGGTACATTGGGGTTGCCACAACCAGATTCAGTGAATGGAATAACGCTTCCTTATGTGTTTGTTGGAGATGAAGCTTTTGCTCTAAGGAATAATTTTTTGAAACCATTTAATAAGTCACAGCTCAATGAAAATAGAAGAATTTTTAATTACCGTTTATCCCGAGCAAGACGCATAATTGAAAATGTATTTGGAATTTTAGTTGCTCGGTTTGGAATACTGAAAAATGGAATAAATTTGGACTTAGATAATATTGCTCCAGTGGTGATGGCTTGTTGTGCACTACATAACTTTTTACGCCGTGAAAATCCAGACACCTACTCCCCGCAAGATAGCTTTGATAGAGAAAACTATGAAGTTGGAGAGATTGAAGAAGGTCTACATAGTAACTTGATTGGTCTCGAGAGAAGAAGAGGACCCGGTTTTCACTCAGCAACAGAAAATAGAAATTTGTTTGTAGATTATTTTAATAGAATCGGTGCAGTTCCATGGCAGAACAATTATGTGTAGCACTTAAGTACATAAGTTAATTTAAGTTGAAATTTAAATAAAGATTTGTACTCACCGACTTTATGGAACTTTCTCCTTCATGTGGCATTTCTTGGTCTTTTAGGAACATTAAATTTTCAAAATGTGATAGTTTAGGCGAATTAAGTTGAATTAACTTCGTCAGCACTGCTTCCGGATAACAGCGAATCATTCTGTTTCTTCAATTCTTTACGAAAGACTGTCCTTAGGTTATTAATTTTCTTTTTGACTTTATTCAAATCAGCAGTATTGTCAATTATTTTCATTTTCTCCAAAAGTACATTATAACACACCGTTCTCTTCACGTTGTTGTGATAATCTTTATGTCTTATTTTCCATAAAGGCTCTTGTTCTCTGAATAATTCAATAAATTCAATCAAATGGTCGTTACTCCATGTAGTCATTTTGTTGTTTCGTTCGTCGAGTGTAGGCTAGGTACGTAGACAATAGACATGCAGCGCGTGCGGCGGCCGGCGTTGACTGAGACAAAAATCGAATCGTTGATCGCAAGGCGCCATACACTGTCGATTTATCGTTACGATTGGTCTGATCGCAAGGGATTCTGTGACGACCTCCGATATCGTTTGCGATCAAGTAAATCGTTAACGATGTGAACATACACTGGCGATCCGTCGTTTCGATCGGTCTGCAACGACGGATCGTACAGATCAATCGTACCGTATATGGGCCCCTTTAGTTGTTATTACTGTAAAGTTTTTTAATAGTAGGTACCTAAACATTTTGATATAGGTACGATACGATAGCGTATCCTTTTTCTGTTTGTAAGTACTGTAACTTCTTATTATGACTACAAGGATGCATGCCGCCAAAATTTGGAGAAGGGAGTAAGTAGTAACTTACTAAATACCGACTCTAAATACAAAGAATTGTGATGAAATAATTTTCATTGTTGCTATTGGGATTTTTGATGGTATTTTACTGATTGTTTGTCAGTTTTGCCTATTTTTATTCTCTATAATCATCTTTATTTATAACATATTATTTACATTTATCTCATTTATTAACTGAGAATCGATTTAATTTCCTCATCCATATTTCTTCTACTTACTGTAGAATTAATGTTGTGAACTGCAGACGAACACGTTAATACAGTTATTTCTTCTAACGGTATGCAGTTTCCTAAAAACGAAGATTTAATTTCAAGGTGTTGAAGGATTTTTTTGAAAATTCCCTTAAACTGAATAACTTTTGGATTATTGTTATAACCTCCATGTCGCCGGATAGCACCGAACAACATTTCAATGTGATCTTGGGACAACCTGTAAGTTGCGATATATTGCAAACGTTGTCCTTCGACCAACGTTGTGTATAGATGCTTTAAACTTTCTATACAAATAAGGTAGCCCAAAAAGCCTGTTTTATTTTTAGATTCCACAATTTTTTTCTTAATTATTTTTATTGTGATTCGTTTACGAACCTCGCGTCTATACTTAATAAAAATATAAAGATATAATATATATTGTTTCGCTTTTTCTAGAAAAGCTATGATGTCATTGGCGTTTTTAGAGGAAGCGGTTTTTTCATGCCGTACAAATTGGATGATTTGGAGTTAAAAACATCAAATAAATGATTAAAAATTTCTATAAAATCTACCGTTCCTTAAGTGTCCACGACGAGGGGTGATTTTGTTAGCAAAATTAAGTCCAACATTTTTATGAAGCTTAACTAAATTTTCTAATAACTGCCAGCGAATCTTCCTTCCACTCCCGTCAAATTGTCTTTTAGATTCAAATGAATTTCTTACTAATTTAATCATGTGACAAGGGTCAAACATAATTGCAACATCTAAATCGCATTCGGGGTGTTTAAATGTTGTTTTTAGGTGTGATGGTTGTTTAGGATCACACCTAATAAATTAGCTGCATTTATATTAAATGCACACCCATCAAATGTTATGGCTACAATGTCAACTCCCACACGGTAGCATTCACTAAGACATGTTTTCAGTAAATTTGCCTGAGTTTCAGCCGACAGTCCGTTAACAAGAAAATATGCTACCGGGATTTTCCAACTTTCGTTCATACAGACTAATATAAAAACATATGCCTGAGGGCGTGGACCCGTTTGCGTGCGGCGCCGTTTGCCGTGCAACGGTACGGCACCGCCGCCGGCAGACGGCGCAGCACCGTGCCGCACCACGGCGTCGTGTACCGGCACGTACCCGCACAGCACGTATACCAAAATTAGTTTTGGCTTGATATGGACCGCGAAAGACGTATCCTGCTCCTGTTGCTGTTAAGACGACGACAAATGAAGAAAAAACAAAATCAAAGAAAATATTGGGTAAATCCATACCTTCGATGTCATCGTTATTTATATTGTTGATTTCGGGATAGTCTAGTGTAAGAACTGACATAAGGCTTCTCTTTACTTCGATCACTCTAACAAACATATCCAGAGTGGAATTCCATCGGGTAATTACATCTTGCTTCAATTTTAACTCTTTTTCGCCCAACTGTTTCTGCATATTTGTTTCTGCATATTTTTAAGTCTTTGAGATGCAAGAGAGGACTACGTTTAAAAAGTTCGACAACACTTTTAATCTTAGTCTGCGTACTTTTTATCTCCTTCAAAGCCGTTTGAACGATGAGGTTCAGAGTGTGAGCAAAACATGGGATCTGCTTCCGGTTTAATAATTTTATGGCTGCTTTAATATTATTTGCGTTGTCACTAGTAACAGCCACAATTTTATTTTTAATGCCCCAGTCCTCGCACATTCTAATAATTTCATTTTTAAGATTTTCAGCTGTCTGCCTGTCCGAATATTAATAACGTTAAGAACTTTTTGTCTTTCAATATTATAATAATTAACTAGTAACGCATTTGACAATGCTTTTCGGCTGGGTATGGTATAATGTGGATTAAGTTCCTTAATAAAATTGCGGACTGAGCTACTTTCTACAATGCAGAAAGGCAAGTAATTTTTAGCTATCAGTTAGTTCTACCAAATTTCTGGTCAGTGATTCAGTTTTTTTAGCTGATAGTGGTTTAAAAAAGTGTCAAGATGTTTAAATCTAGTCGAATATTGACCTTTTTTAAAGATGTCACGGAGGAAATGAGTTCGGAAAAAAATGGCACAATTTCTAGTGTCATCTTAATAGCTACTGCCTTAAAAAAAGAGAGTCAAGCATTTTTGACAAATTTAACGCTACCTCATCCTACGAGGAAAATGGCTGAGAAACTACTAAATGAGTTAGCAGTGCGATTTAGTAATATCGAAGACAACAATATACGTAGTACTCGGCCACGCAGACAGCAAAAAAGTTTTTTTTTTTTTTTTTCAATGCTAATAAGATCCTTACGAAAGGCATCACATTATCCGACCTCTGTCCCAGCTTTGAGTGTCGCTTCAATAAACATCGAAGGTTTCTCTGAGAGCAAATCAGAAATCCTATCAGAAATGTGCCTTAAAGAAAAGATTGATGTCATATGTGTACCAAAATAGATGTGACCGTGTAATATACTAGGTCTACAACCGAAGTATAATACGCCTTCGCCGCCTCGCCGGTTGTGTATTATAAATAACAGTAACATAAATGCTACCTCCCTATACCTAGATCAAGCTGACCCGAGCCGGCCAAACTAGCAATAAAAATAAGTTCTTAAGTATAAAAATTTAGATCTAGCCTTCTTGCTGTATTGCGGAAGTCGATTGCTAACATTGTTAGTTTTTCTATAGCTCTTGTTGGAGGCCATATGGTTTCGCCAAAATTGCGGTAAAAAGCAGTTAAAGCCTGCGTGCAGCCTAACTTCGGTAGACATGTTCAAATAAAAAAATAGACAGATCTTTAGTCTATAGTGAAAGTCTTGTCCTGTAAATCTTGTCTTAGGTCTTAAAGTATAGTAAAACTATGTTATTTCATGTTACAGATACAATTATGCTGATTCTACTTAAAGCAAAACACTTTTCACAACATCAAACAAAAGTTTTGATGAACAAACAACAGAATAAAAAGTGACTAACTTTGTATTGTTTCTTTGAATATTATTTAAATGTAATTAGATGTAATTATAATTATTTTACATGTGCAACGTGGAATTAATACATTTTTGTTTAGTCACTGCAAGCCTATAACGTGTGTTATTAAACATTATGATGGGCCAGATACAATTTTATTCTTATGTTGTTACAGATTCTATGCATTAAGGATACCAAAGTGATGACTGTATTAACGTAAAAAAACTCAAATGATATTTAAACAATAAAGTCTTCAATCAATTAGAAGTTCTATATGTGCTAGGTTAGCTTTGTGTTGATAAATCAGACTGCACGGATAGCCAAGTAGTATAGGTCACCACGCCAATTACCACTGTGCGCGACGTGCTGCGGGTTCGATCCCCGCATGGGACGCCACAAATGCTTGTTCCAAGTTTGGGTGTTCTTTGTGCATGTGATTTGAATGTTTGTGAAACCCCCGCGACACTTGCAAGGAATAAATTCCTTAGAGCGGGCGTCGTTTTAAAAAAAAATAACCCTTTCCCTGCCAGATTTTGCTACAGTAATCGTGTCCCCAGGGCCAGACGTATTAGGTATAATTTCGAACAGTGTTGGGAAATCTGAATAATTGTTATCGCTATTATATAAGTACTAGCTCTTGCTTACATCGTGTTTAAAACCTTAAGGTAGAGCCGTAGGTATATAGATTGATGCAAAATAAAACACTCATATGTTATTGACAAGCATTCTTTAATAATAGGTAATTATAATTAACACACAAATCAATTTCTCACTCATAATCTAATCAGCCATAATTTATTAATTCAATATTCCGGAGATGAACACGGTCGGATTTCTTCTTGAACTTCTTCTGTTGAATCTCCACGGGCGTGGTATATCTTCTATATTAATAATTTCGTTCAGGGGTACGGTAGACTCGATCGAAACCTTATATGAATAACAAAACATAAAAAAATATTGATTTCGAGTCGACAACATAATATATCCGCAAAATTCAGATTATGGAGAATTTCGTTAAATTCTAATGGCATTGACAAACAAACCGCAGTCGCCATCTTGGGTAGTTAATAAGGCCGCGTTCCGTAACAGATAATTCTGCTCAAAGTGATTCAAGGAGTTTATTATCATACAACCTCCTTGAAGTGATTACAGTGCTGACAAGGCGTATAACAGTTTGGGACCAGAATCGTTCGGGAACGCGTTTGAAATAATAGTTCAATAATATTTATTTCGCTTTTTTCACGCCTCGCCAACCAACACGTCGGGTGCGTCGCGCCAAAGAAGTATCCATCACAAAGAACTGTGACTCTTTGACTGTGCAAAACGAAACGTCTTGCCGGAAACATTGAGTGAATCTTAACAAAACTTAAAACTTTTCTTCAGTCGTTGTCGTTTCGCGAAAATACACACATCAAAAGTGTCTAGGGATCAACATATATTTTTGTAATAACTTTTCTCCTGATTGATATTAATTAAAATTTTCTTTAAGGATTCATCGAATAAAGTGTTTTCGTTTGTCACAGTAACGATAAACCAAGTCACCTTTGCATTAATAAAGAAATTTGCCATTTTCCTAATAAAGGGATTTTTGACATTTGAACCACTAACACAAAAGTTCGAAAAAAAGACTGAAATAACAGTTTTCTTTAAAATTTTATTGGGTAACTTAAACAATTAATAATCCGTGTTTCTACCGCGAACACTAACAACACAAGAACATCGGTTTGGCATACTCAAAATGAGTTCATCCAAATCACGCTGTGGAATGGCCGCCCATGTTCGTTGCAACAACAAAAAAAGGTCTTCTTGCGACTGGATACCCTCCATATTCGGCAGAGCTCTTCTCTGTAGCATATCCCATGCATGCTCAATCGGGTTCAAGTCTGGCGACTGAGCAGGCCAGGGCAGGACATTGATGTTAGCTGCGGCGAGAGTCTGTCTTACAACTCTTGCGGTGTGCGGTCGTGCATTATCATGCATTAACTGAAATAAGGGACCGATTTGCACTTGTAGAGGAATGATGACGTCTGATACAATCGTCTCAGCATAAATTTGAGCGTTGAGGTTGCTTCTGATCCAAATCAACTCAGTTCTTCCGCCGATCCAAATACCCGCCCATACCATGATGGTTCCACCACTATAAGGATGGACTTCCTGGCAGGATTTTAATCGCTGTTGGCGTCCAGGGGTTCTCCAGTGTCGTATACGTCTTGTATCCGGTCTCATACCAAAACGAGACTCATCAGAAAAGCACACGAAACGCCATTGTTCTTCTGCCCAATTTCTGTGTTCAAGAGCCCATTGATATCGAATCCTACGATTGTGCATTGCTATAGGTGGTACCCGTAGCGGTCTTCGGGAATGAAGGTTCACTTCATGCAAGCGGTTTCTGACTGTTTGGTCGCTAATTAAGTTCCATGAAGAGTGATGAAGCCTCACGGCCAACATCATGGCGGTTATTGTTGGAGCTCTTCGAGTTAAGATTTGAATGTATCGGTCTTGTCTCCGTGTGGTGCAGCGATACCGTCCTCCATGGCGCTCAGCCACGGTACCAGTGCTTCGGTAACGTGTCCAAAGTCGACTGATAACACTCTGACTTGTATTCAGAGCTAAAGCCACAGTACGTTGCCGGGAACCAGCTTCTATCATTCCCACGGCTCTGAGCATTTCTTCCCTGCTTAAATGACGTCGCCGCTCCATAATAACGTTGGTTTTAATCAGTAGTAGGGAAACAGTAGCACTAATAATGTCTTCAATGCGTTGTATGTTTTTATAGGGAAAATATTGACAGCTGATTTTCATCTTTTACTCGAATTTGATTCACAGTTCCTGATTCGAATTATGAAATGCACCAAAAAGGATCCATATAAATTTATAAAATCATAAATTTATTACAAAGCCACATCTCAATCTCAAGAAATCCGCATAAAAATGCTTGATCCCTAGACACTTTTGATGTGTGTATTAATATTATTTGTGTGTAAAAAATAAAAATTATTTGTGTGAAAACTATTGCAGTTTTTATTTACTATATTTATTAAACACAATGAACGAAGCTATACCTACGAATCTATGGCTTGCTTACCTTAAATATTCCTTGAGAACCGATGACTACAGAAATATTTACCTATATTGTGTATCAAGAGTCACATTTCAACCGAGCGGAGCCGGGTTTTCATCTAGTTTTATTAATAATTTTAATATATAATACTGATCGCATATCTGGTCGGACAGTCTCCATTTCGAATGCTATTAAGGAAGCAAAATATTCATTACGAGGGTCTTTCGGGTTTTGGTTAAAAAAATTGGCATCAGGCAAGTTAACAACAGCCGTAAGATCATATTCACTTTCTCCTGGTTTTATATAGTGCACGAAAATTGGCTCTGTCTGCGTAGTATTCTTCTCCTTTTCTTTGGATAGAGAAGAGATGGAGATAGTGGCTGTGTTTCTTCAGAGGTTGACATGACGCACGTCCACTCTGTCTAAAGGTCGAAATAATACTAACAAGTATTTGTTAAGTTGTCTACTGTTAAGACGATTAAAATAGGGACGTTCCGCATATCATCGATAAATAAAAAATTGATCAGCTATTAATTCAAACTAAAACTCTTTATACTTGTGATAAATTTTAAAGCATGGATTGGTACATATGGTTACTCCGCACACTTTACACATAAACCGGGATTCTCTGCGACACCTTTTTCTCAATTTCGTATGTTGACAAACAAAACAAACTCTGGATTTTTTCCCTTCCGTATATTCCGGCATATGGTCAGCAAGATGTTATGCCACAACCGCAGAGCATTTATTGAGCGGGATGTGGTTGGAATGGAATACTCTAGCTTTATTAGATTATATCTTTCAATCAATTGTCTAATGACACATAATTGGAATTCAGCCAAGCTTTTTTTAGTTCCTTGAATGATTTGATAAAACGCGTGAGCGTTTAAAATGCACAAATCAATCAGATGAAGACCGAGCTTTTTTTGCCACTTTTTATTTTTTCTTATGCATTGTATCGAATGCAACATCATGCCCGTGTTGTCAACTGTCCCTTTTTTTTGTTATAATCAATAATAATTTCTGGTTTCATTTTCGGCAATCCTGTTTCTCTACAGAATTTATTCGTAGGGCCAAAAGCTGTAATGTGAAACGTTGAAAGCATATGGATTTCTCTTTTGTCTTTGTATTTTACAGCAATCAGGGGTTTATTATATTTTGCATCGATTTCCCCTTTCTTGAGAGGTTTGAATTCTCCAATTATGTTTTCTTCAACCAGTTGACCATTACTGTACCACATACAAATGTTTGACGATTGTACAAATAATTATAAAGTTTCGGGCTGCTACACCAAGTATCCATATATGCGCGCCTGTTCGCTTGCATTAAATCCTGTAGCAGTGTCGTAACCACACCACCAGTGACTCCAACATTTTCGGGATCTACCATAATTGGAGTTCGAGCTCCACGGCAGATTATGAAATCAATTAGGGGAGGGGGGGGGGCATAACGGGGACGTGAGGCACGACGGGGCCAGTTAGTTATAGGGGCATAACGGGGACATGGTTACGGGGCAAGATGAGGTGCCCCATTATGCCCCGTAACTACTGTCCCCATGGTGTGGCCTGAATTCGTGGCGAGGGACTTGCACTAGCTGCCTCCCGTCACGTTCGATCACGTCGATGTTACCAGGCTGCTGAAAGACATAACGTGTCTAAAGGCAAGCCTGGAAGATATGAAGTCCAAGATGGCAGCATCACAGTTGAGCATCAATGACCTGCGTGATTTTCTGTAAAGTTTTTTAACTATATATCCCGCAACATATCTTTTTGCTTCTTTTCTAGTTGTATATCGGAAATTTTCTATATCTGTTTGCATGAAGCAGTTCATTACAGGATCCACATTAACAGACTGCGAGGGTTGTTCTCTTGCGTTCTTTTCTTTTAAATTTAACAATATTTTTAAAGGTTTTAACGCCTTATTATCATCTTGCTCGCAGTTCGCTCCAACCAAGTATGGTGAGGTTAAATTATTTATTAGTAGAGTTTTAAACGCTACAGTGAACTGCGAGCAAGTTGGAGACGTATTTCTAATACCATTACTCCTTATGTTGCAAAAGAAATTTTCCAATGGATCCTGGGTAATATTTCTTGTCAACAGACTACTAACCTCATGTGTTTCCTTTAAATATGTAAACATTTCTTTATATATATTAATATTTGAAATCCAGTTTTTAGACTAGGTACTTGTTCAAATTTGGTTGAATCTCGTAACTTTTTCTCCATTTTAAACTGCATTGACCTCAATATGAGAAGTAAATCGTCCCACAATTTAAAATGTGGCGAGTGCTGTTTTAGTGCACATTTGTAGATTTTCTCCGTATTTTGGTAGCTATGACCATTAAACGAATCAAATAGCTTGTCAACAATAAGCAACAAATCTGCTGTGTCTAGGCACTCTTTTGGAAGAATGTTGTGATCTGAAATTAAATAAACCAAAACTTTAGTTTGAAAAATATAACTACCAGTTACAATTATTATTTTGACAGTATTATAAACACAATACCAAGATATAGCAAGTAATGGTTTAAATTTGGATATTAAATATATACAAATTGATGGTTTAATAGAAAATATTATTTAACAAACAAATTACTTTTTACTACAATTTTATAGTTTTCATTTACTTTTGAATATTTATTATATATACTGGACAACATTATCACTGGATTTAACATTCTTGCAATAATTAATAGGCATCTTGAAACCATACAACCAGTAAATCAAACAATTGTTTACTGCTTATCATAAGCAAATGATACTTACTCGCTAAATATCTCATGTTGCAGATGCCCTCTGACTGAACACCTGGGCTGCATGGTTTTACCTTCATTTTAGGTATCTTTTCCTTGATGACATGACAGTCCGTCAACTTATTAAGCAATCTTAAATCATCTTCCCCGGGATCAGCATCAAGTAGCATTTGCAAATGTTTCCATTTTGCAAATTTGACTTCTCCGTTCTGTATAAATCTCAAATCTTTTGTAAGCAGATTATTTCGTAAGCCTTTAAGAAGATGTGGAGAATCAAATATTGGAAATATTTTTGCTGCATTCCATTCAAAAGCTAAACTTTTAAATTTCTATCCTTCTGTAGGTAATGGATGTGGCTAAAAATCACGACACCGTCGAGTTTTGAAAAAGTTTATTAACTTTACAGTAAGTTAAGATGTACAGTTGCAAACGGCGCGAACAGTTAGAGGAGATTGCCACGGTACCGACAGTATAACTTGATAGCACATTTACACAATAGGAAAGTCTAGATTTAGGCTAAACCTATTATTAATAGCGATTAGGCGCGAGAAAGTTGGAGCTTGCATTCGCCGTCGGCCGTGACCGAGCGATAGCGGATTCACACTAATTCACAGCAACACGAAGTGGCGGGAGGTGCGCAGGCGCCAGGAGGCGAGGTATGCAGTCCACGCGCCACGATAATGCACCTTCTTCCTTCGACCATTTAGAGTGCGTCTTTGTGTTGTGAGTGTCGCCACACTTCCATTAAATATTTTCTTCTAGTGTCGTCTATAAGGCTTTTTATGACACTCATATTTGTCGACGACTGGTCACAAACTGTAGCAATGACTTCTAACCCTGTGCTTTGTACAGCTTATAATACCTCTTGAATTTGTTTTTTTAATTCCGCTGTCTTTGTAGCACTCTGGCATAAGGTGAAAGAGATGGGCTGCTTATATTTACCTTTCAGACCCTTGACCATGAAAACAAGGGCATGGTCAGCAATCTTATTTGTCTTATCGGTACCAAAATCCTCAAAACCAATAATTTGGTCCCAAGTTTTATGATAATATAAACCCGGGCTTAATGCAACCTCATCAAATATGAGTGTACATATTTTTTTTTCCTAATTAATTAAGTTAAGTAATTTCCTCACTGCCTTTTTAAGGTGTTCTATGATAACGTCATTGATTCCAGGCTTAATGGTCACTTGACTTAATATTTTCTGGATTGTCTTTTTAGAAGGTAATGCAATGAGTCCCTGTAACAATTTGTATGCTTTTTGACTCTGTTTGTATATTGTTAGACACAAAATCTTTTCCTTATTCGTAAATCCTCTTCCTCTTGGTTTTATACATCCCTTTTTTTAACTGCATTTTTGTGAAAATGGCAGCAGACTCAGTCAGTTTTTCGACGGCTCTTATAAATGCTCTATTTTGGGATATCTGAGCAGCTTTTCGCACTTTTTGGTATAAGTTAGTGCACTTCTGCCTCAATTTTAAAAGTTTCACTTTTAATTGTGTACACTGCTTAAAATATTTTTTCTGACAATATTGGTAGATTTTGTGCCTGAAATCAGAGAAATACATATTTTTATTAATCAACCATAATGCTGATTGATATTGACAAAATACAAACTTTTCATTATCAAATCACTACTAATATCAACATATAACAGGGTTAGATATTTTTATATTTATGAAAAAGTTAACAAATAATACTGATATTAAGAAAAATGAAGTGTGCGGGTTGCCGGGAGTCTCCAATGAAACACGTGTATACGCTACGAGTGGTTTATTACGACTGCCCTTATACTAATACATGTTACAATACAATGCTTAACCATATAGCAACATACTTATCACACTACACCACAGGGGTACGAGAGAAAAAAAAAAAAAAAAACACATTTTTTTTTTTTTCATTTTTTTTTTATACCTATTTAAAAGTAATAAACACGAGAATTACATAAAACAATTAATTTTTAAACAATTTGGAATTACATTTAATAAAACAATTAATTTTTAAACAATTTTGTCCGGTTTTTGTGTACAATTACTTCTTTATTATTTTTCATAATTTTTACATTAGGTTCCTTATCTTCGATAACAATAAATGGGCCATTATACAAAGTATCCAATTTATTTGCAGTTTCATTTTTTAACAATATCAAATCTCCTTTCTTATATAGCACTTGGTTTATGTTTTTGTCATACATAGATTTTCGTATCTGTTTACCTTTTAACAAATTATTTTGTGCATCTCTGTGTGCTACTTGTAAACGATATCTTAATTCTAAACTATAATTATCTGGATTATATAAAGGTTCTATACAACTACTTATTCTACTCGGAATGTCACTGGGTTTTCCAAAAACTAATTCATACGGGGCATACTTTGTAGAGGAATGTATAGTGTTATTAAAAGTAAAACACCAAAAAGGTAGCCGGTGGCTCCACGTTTCAGGAAAATTATCGCACTGTATTCTTAAGAATGACCCTAAATGTTTATGTGCATTTTCGAGCGAACCAATTGACTCGTGATGATAAGAAGTTGAGTTTAATTTTTCAATTCCTAAAAGAGTACAAACTTCTGTCATAGTAGATGACATAAATTCGGTGCCTCTGTCTGTGGCTATAGTTTTTGGTATTCCGAACCTTAAAATAAATTGATTAACAAATGCTCTAGCAACGGTTACCGTTTCTTTATTTTGAAGAGGATAAGCCTCGACGAATTTACTTAATTCACACTGTAACGTAAGTATATAATTATTACCATCTATATCCCGATCTAACGGGCCAACTAAATCTAAAAATACTTTCTCGAAAGCATATGAAGCTGTGGTTGTTATCACCATCGGCTCCTTGGTTTTAAGCGAATACTTAGATTTTTGACATTTTTCGCATTTATTTACAAAATCTTTTACGTCTTTTTCTATTTCCGGCCAGAAATATCTCCTTTTAATGTTATTAATCATTCTACGTATTCCTGCGTGTCCACTAGTGGGCAGTAAGTGATAGTCATTAATAATAAATCGTTTATCATTTTCATTATCAATTCTTACAACACCTCGTAAGATACATATTCGTGGACCGGTCCATATATCCTTATTTTTAATTTCTTCTACTAGTTCTTTAATAAATAACGCGTTATTATTTGTTTTTATTATACATATTTCGTCGACATTAATATTCTTACATAATTGACTTAATTTCTCCACAAAAACGACTCGCGTGTATTGTGCTTTGAAATCAAGATTA
The DNA here is from genome assembly GCA_950381575.1 of Plusia festucae. NCBI lineage: Eukaryota > Metazoa > Arthropoda > Insecta > Lepidoptera > Noctuidae > Plusia > Plusia festucae. The sequence continues at coordinate 11,729,418 of OX494442.1, forward strand.
ATGTATAAAACTTTCTTATTCTGGGAAAATGCAAAACACTCGGTCTCTACATTTATACCTACTTGTTTTCGAATCCTATTTAACTCTTTCCCTTCTACCAAAATCATTTCTATTCCACCGCTCGGAATCCTCAATAATTCCACGATTCTCGGTTGATCAGGTCGATAGTCTGTGTCATTATTGGTGATTGGGGTGTCGCTCCTATCTCTACTATCATCTAGTTTCTTTTTCTGTGCTCTAGTCATTACGTTAAGTATTTTATCATTGATACATTTTAATTCATTGGAGTTTATTGAAATTCTAGAAAAAGCGTCTGCTACGACGTTTTCTTTACCTTTAATATACACAACGTTAAAATCATATTCTTCGAGTGTTAACCGAAATTTTAATAATCTACTTGATGGATCTTTCATTCCAAACAAGTACAGCAATGGTTTATGATCTGTCATGATAGTGAACTTTTTACCTAAAAGATATGGTCTAAAATATTTTATTCCCCATACTATCGCAAGTAACTCTTTCTGTATAGTTGGGTAATTTTTCTCAGCTTTATTTAAGGGTCGACTTGCATAAGCGACTGGTCGCATATCTTTATTACAAAGTACTGCTCCTACTGCAATGCCAGAAGCATCAGTTTGCAAAATGAATTCGTTATCGTCTGAAAAATCGGGATATTGTAAAACTGGGGGTGATATTAACGCTTCTTTCATCATTTTAAACGAATTTTCGCATTGGACAGACCATATAAAAGGGACATCTTTTCGACATAAGTTATTTAAAGGAATAGTTATTTCTACGAAATTCTTTATAAATTTTCTGTAGTAGTTACAAAATGCAACAAAACGCTTTACTTCTTCAGTACTTTTTGGTGTTGGGTAATTTTCAACAATTTTAATTTTTCCTTTATCTGGACTAATTCCATCGGCTGACACTGTGTGTCCTAAATATAATAATTCCTTTTTCAAAAAATTACATTTGTTGGGGTTTAATTTTAAGTTAACTTTTCTAAGCCTCTCAAAAACATCTATTAAATTTTTATTGTGTCCTTCTAAATTACGTCCAAAAATAACAAGGTCATCAAGGTAAATAAAACACTTTTCATACGTTAAACCTGACATGGCAATAGTCATAACCCTTGAAAAAGAACTTGGACTGGTCTTAAGACCCATTGGCATTCGTTTCATTTGGTATTGTCCAGTATTAGTTGTAAAAGCAGTAACTTTGCGTGACTCGGGGTCTAAAGTCACTTGGTAATACGATTGACTAAGGTCCAAATGAGTAAAATAAACGGCACCAGAAAGAGACTCTAGGATATCAGTAATATTTGGTAGCAGAAATTTGTCATCTTGTATAACTTCATTTAGTTTACGATAATCTATTACTAGTCTCCACTTTTTGCTGTCGTCATTTGACTTTTTTGGTACAAGTAAGATGGGACTGGACCACTCACTTTGAGCTTCCTCTATAATATCATCCTGTAACATTTGTTTAATTTGTTTATTTATTTCAGGTTTTTGACTATTTGGCAACCTATATGGTTTTACATACACGGGTCTAGCATCCGGTTTTAAATAAATATAGTGTTCATATGATTTGGTAGTTGTAAGCTTGTCACCCGGTAGGTAAAAGATATCATTGTACTTAGTACAAATTGCTTCTATCGTCACACGCTCAGCAGGATGTAAGTGATCCAATTTCAATAACTCTAACAAAGTATTAGCTCTTTCTGCGTTTGATTTACATTTACTGAATTGGCATATTTTGTAATTGTTTAATGAATGCATCTCAGGTTGAAAAGTTGGTATAGTAATTGTTTCTTCTTTAGTATTTAGTATTTTAATAGGAATAACGTTATTTATTGGTTTTACTATTACCGCTGCTAAAAATAAACCTTCTTGTAATTGTTGTGGTAGAACAACACGGTCATTACTTAACTTATTATTGTTTATTGGTATGTAATGAATGGATTCACTTCTGGCAGGAATAGTTAAGTAACTATATGAAATATTAGGTGACGCATACAGTGGTATAATATTTTCGCGTTCGTTATGCAGAATTAATGTATCATTTTCTAAATTAATACGTGAATTAAAATTCGATAAAAAGTCTAGTCCGATAATTCCATCCGATTTACACGGTAAATCATCAAATAAATAAAATTTATGTTTAAAACTACTATCTTGAGTACGCAATGTAAGATAAACATAACCTTTCGAATAAGTTTTGCCACCGATACCATTTATAACAATGTTGTCCTCATACAAAGGAGTATATTCCGATAACACCTTCTTAGAAACAGCGGAAATGGACGCGCCGGTGTCAAGTAACCATGAACACCAAGAATTATTAATATTAAAATAAACGTACCTAACATTTTCGTTACACGTTAATATATCATACATTTTAGGACCGAAAAAACTGATTTTTGACCTCTGTTTCTTCGTTACTTGTTTGAGGGTTCTCGCTCACTTCGGCAGAGAACATTTTTTGCTGATTATTTCTACCTCGAGTACCTCTACCACGATTAAAATTAGTTCTAAAGTTTGAAAAATTATTACCTCTCCTGTGTTGATATTGCGTGGTGGATCCACGGAAATTATCGTTAAACCTTTGCCGAAAATTATTATTATTATATCTTTGACCTGTAGTAAGGTTTCCACGGTAATTAGAACCTTGATTATAATAATTATTCCGGCCTCTTCTATTGAAATTATAATTAAATCTATTGTTTGACTTACCTCTCGCGCTGAAAATACCACTGGAAGTCGAGGGCTGCCCCTGCTCCTCGTCCTCAGCTGCACGCACCGCATCTTTCAACTCGGAGTAGTTCCGTGCTGAAATGATTGTGCTTAAACTTTTATATCTTAATCCATCAGAAAATCTTTTAATTGCGAGTTTTTCGTTTATAGGTCTTAGTATTTCGCATGCCTTTTCGCTACCGTTAGCTTGCGCAATAGTGAGGTCTATAAATAATTCTGATAATTTATTTCCATATTCACTGATGGACATATTATTTTGATTTAAATTATTTAATTGACAAAGTATAGCATTGGCGGACTTTTTCGTAAGTAAATAAGTTTTTATATCATCTATAAGGCTCGCTATATCATCATATTCGCATTTTAATTTTAGTTTGGCAGTTTTAGTTAGTCTTGTTTTTAAAACAAAAGAAATTAACATTTTTTTCTGATCTGGGTCCTTGAGGCAATCGTTATATAATTCTACAGCGTCTATAATTTTTTCCGTCGTATCTTCTGAACCATCCATAACGGGTATTAAAGAAGTTGCAGTTTTTAATTCAAACTTCTCCATGTTTAAAATAATTGTTCCTACTTCACCTTGAAAATTATATGACAAAATCGTATCATAAGTATAATCTATTTTCTCCTTTAACACTTCATAAACATACTCGGCTAACTCTAACGAGCTTTTTTGTTTGGTAAATATATTAATAATAGTTTTATACGATGAATATAACTCTTTAGCTTTTAATATCTTTTCTTTAACCTTATCTTTATATTGAAGCCTTCTAGCTGGGCCTAACTTCCTTAAACTAACTTGAATATCAAATAATTCACTTAAAATTCTTTCTAAATCCTTATCCATAAAATAAGAAAGTAAAACATACTTACATTAATAAAAGAAAAGGAAATGTAACTAGTAGGTCGATCCTTACACGTATAGTTTACGGGTTATGCCCAATATTTATCCCATGTGACATTCCGATATACTTAGGCTGTGATCTTCTGCAACATATTATAAAATCTATAAGAAAATATTATAAAATTACGACAGAGGTACAATTACATATAGCGACGCATTAATATAATTAAAATCTTGATTCCGGAACAATATTAACTTCTATCGTGTCCATATTGGATGATGTAACGCTGCTGCATTACTTTCACTCACATTAACAACGATTTATGAGAATATGAATTATATGATATAGGTACACAGTTACACTTTTTCTTACTAGACCGCACTGATATAGAGTTCACACATTTTCGTTTCCTTCTTCACGTTGCCTTCCCGACAATCGTAAACGCATTCTTCTTATAAATTGAGCTTCTACATGTTTATTAATCCATTTCTTTTGCCTGTCCTTCAGTTTCATCCATATAATTATGATGACTGCCACGGCGAAAATTGTCAAGGCCGAAGCCAATAATATATTATTTAAATGGACGTGAGATTCAATTGCAGAATTATAGCCTCCAGATGTATCTTGTGCAATAATCACCTCCTTGTCTTCATTTTTGGAAAAGTTATTGCCCATTTTTAAGCCGACGTACGAGACAAGTTATGTCGAATGTTCCTTGCGTTATGTTCATTCTAATAACGTTGATATTCTTTAAGTCCTATTTCAGTGCACAAAGGCACACAGGAATCCGCTGAGTCGCCGAATTTGTCCGTCACGCGATACCTGCACGGTAGGTAGGTAACCTACACCGCAGCGCTCGCGCATGGCAGGGTCGCCATGAAGTGTGCGGGTTGCCGGGAGTCTCCAATGAAACACGTGTATACGCTACGAGTGGTTTATTACGACTGTCCTTATACTAATACATGTTACAATACAATGCTTAACCATATAGCAACATACTTATCACACTACAAAAACAATAAATTAACCCTTAAAAATGGTGTAGACTGCAATTAGAAATTAATTATCTGATCATATTGGACATTATTATTACTAATTAATCATGAAGATCTTTATTCTGTTATTGATTACGCTTTCATCTTTATCTGACTTCAGCTGAGCGTCAGGAAGGAAAACCCGACTTATGTTTATATAGTAGATTAATGGAGGTGTTTTTTCTCCCAGCGCACTGGCTCCAAGCAAAACAGTAGTGTTTTCTCTACCAGGCGAAGAAATTGCTCTCGTCGCGGCGTGTCTTTTCACGCCTACAATTTTTGATTTCTCGGGATCGTCGAAAAACTAGTTTTATCAAAGTTCCAAATGGCGTATGGTTTGTCCATAAATTTATTATTTTAAATGTTTCAAATCAGCCTATCGCGGTCCACTGCTGGACATAGGCCTCTCTCAAGTTGCGCCAAAACACCCGGTCCTCCGCCTTCCGCATCCAGTTCGACCCAGCCACCTTTTTAAATGTATTATTTAGCAATTCGAAATATGAGTATACTATAAAAGGGTCTATGGCTCTTTTACGCCGTATTCGACCGCCTGGGGATTCTTTACTGATAAATAGTGTCTTTGTTTGAATGTTGTAAACCACGCCTGACCGGGAGTTCCGTTTTTGAAAGGTGTCGAAATGTGATTTCGGTTAACATATTGGCCTACCATTTCAAGGACTTCTTTTTTAGTTATACCGAAACCATATTTTTTCAATTGTATGTATTGAAGAAGCTAATTTTGTTTCTACTTCAAAGTAAGTGCTGTGCTTCTGCCGAGAGTATTAGATTGAAATCTCTTGTTTTTCTCGTGGTCCATAATAGTCATGCGACGGATATTATAAATTTGCGCAGCTTTATAACCACTCAGGTCGTTTTCCGACATTTCTGACAGCTTGTGCTTGTGCCATTAACTTTTCTTTTGAATAAGAATCTTTGTCCGTTTTTCTTTTATAATTGGATACCATGATTTCAAAGAAACCGAAAAAATATCGATTGGTTAGTTAAAACATAATTACCGACATTTAACAAAAATTAAAATTAAAACAAGTAGTTAGCAAGTAGTAATTAGGAATTAAATATTTATACGCACCTTTAAATTTGGAATGAAGTTAGTAGGTATGTTCGTAGATGATGAACTTTTAAGTTTAATGCAAAAATATTTAAGAACAGTAACTACATTATTATACTTTCTTACTCCAATCCCTGCATAGGTTGTCTGGAAGAGATCACAATTAGTGATAAGACCGCCCATTGTACCTTTAATGTATTTTGTTTTTTCTGTAAACTTGTTTCGGTGTACAATAAAGAGTTATTATTATTATTATTACATTCGTCTTCAGGGTAGTGATCGTAAATTGTCATATGCAGACAACTTTGACACCAGAAAAAATCAAAATGTAATAAATATTGTAAGTTCCCTTTATGAATCATGAGGTGGCGTGGCAAGTTTAAGTCGTAAAAACCACAACGATAACATCTTCTAGACAGTATAATATGTGTCACGGCCATATATGTTGGTTTAAAAGTTTGCAATCCTTTCTAGATAAAAAACGATCAATATCCAAAGGCATCAATTCAGGCATATCCAATTTCTCTTACACATTCTAAAAAAAAACTTGTTGGTTTTTCTCGTATAATAACTATACCATAAATTGTATTTTGTAAGCAACGTTCAACAAAAGTTTGATGATCTGTGCTTCGAGGCAAGATCGGCTATATAACGGACTTACATCGTGCGACTTATACGGACTACCCAACTATTGTATTTTATGGTTAGATATTTACTACACTTATTATTACAAAACTCTTTGCGTTAATGATCAATTCAATAAAAGAAATATATAGAAGGTCTATTTAACTACTTACGTTACACTACACACACGACTACACTTGACGCTACAATTCCCTGGATTTAGCACTTTTTTATATTTTGTACTCCAACACATGTCACTTTACATTGGAGTTCACCACAGAGTACATTGAATATATAGGTATAAAGTAATCAGTCAGACTTTTCAGTTGCAGCGCCATATCGTGATAATTTAACGAGTTATAAAACTTAACAATATACCTTTAAGTAGGTATACCGTATATATAGGTTCGTACCTAGCAACATTATTGCTGATTTCGTTGTTTAAAAATCTGTTTTTCTTGGCCATTTCCATTACACCATGGGTTATTTAGTGTAAATCTGAAGTATAAATCACATACAATATAAAACATGTTGAAATAAAAACTGCTCAATGTATTTCAAAGAAGACAATAACAGAAGTTTAATCAATTTTTATTTCTTTTTTTATAATATTGGTGGGCCATTTCCTGCAGTTTGTCATTCACTTCATAGTGTGTTCTAATGCCTTTTATAATTTTATTAGTGTCTTTCCACCAATTGTACAAGAAAAATCTGCATAATAAATCTTGCATTTCGGCTATTATTAAACTCTTATGGTCGAGACACTTAATAAAATTATAATTACAAACCATGCTTAAAACAGTCTTCATGTAATTATTTATTTGACCAACATTGATATGGTTTCTTATTATAAATGTGATCATATTCTGCTGTTTCGAAAAACATTCCATGGCTTCTTCAGTAGGGTATGTCAAATATTTATTTTCTAGGGAGTAATCTCGCATTTGTATATAATCTATATTATTATTATTTTTCGTAAAAAAAGCAAGCATTGCATATTTTACAATTTTTAATATATTTTTTAATGTTTTAAAGTTTATCCTGTCACATACGAGATCTAAGCATCTTGAATTTCGTTTTTAAAATTCAACACGATATGATCACTATTCATAATTAGATCATGATCAATTTCCAGAGGAGCACAAGATGGTTTAATATTAAAAAATAATCGGCCTAAGGTATGAAACATACTGTCATTGCACATGTCATTTTCGCAATTAGAACCTGCGCAGTGCACGCTATTTAAATTATTTATTAATAGAGCAGCAAAGGAATTTTCAAAGACTGCACTCGTGGGGTTAGTGTTTCTTGCCACATGGCTACGAATAAAACCAAAAAAAAATTCTAATGGGTCTTGATTAAAATGTCTGTGCCATATAGATTTACAATTGTACTCATGGAACAATTAATTGGTCAAATATTCAATATTTTCTAGACTAATTATCCAGTTTGTGATTGATGTCTCAACAGAAGTTTTGCCGTCTTTAGTCACCAATTTCATAGTTTTCATTAGTGTTTAGCTTCTTTCCAGACGTTGAAGTGAGTCGAATTTGGTGTCACCGAGTGCAAAAGAAGTTTTCCTGATCGCTTTTGTGAATTTTCATAACTTCCATTAACAGAGTCGAAGAGGTCATAAAAAAAAAGAACTTCAGCTGTAGCTTTAGCTTCTTCAGGCAAAATTCCTTTTTCTGAAAAAAAGTAAAACTGTCATATAGTACAACAATTATAGTCACATTACATTTAATCCAGTAATTAAATACTTACAAAGTACACAAGTGAAAACCACAAAAAATGATTATTGAAATAAAATAAAATGATCCAATTACCTGAATCTTAAAACGCAAGAAATTAAAAGAAAAGAAACAATAATGAGTCCCTACAAAAAGCATGAAATAAAAAATTTAATAAAAAAATTAAAAAACCCCCGACATAAAATAATAATAAAAATTGTATTAATGTTAAAAGCCTAAAAAAAATAAAAAAATAGCCACAAATAGGTATAAACATAAAACCCTATAATAAGAAAAAAATACCTTGAAATTATGACCCCTATGTAAGTACGTATGAAATTTTTTGATTAAATGTCCTGCCAGGGGATCTCTCTAATTATTAGCTTAACGTTATGTTAAAGTTAAAAATAGTAGCGGTCCCCCGACGGGACATTTAAACAAAAACTTTTGTTTCAGTTTATACCTTTTTTGTTCTATTTGTGGCTATTTTTTTTAGTTCTTTTTATTGTTTTAGGCTTTTTACACTCATACTATTTTTATTTTGTGTAGGGGTTTTTTTATTTTTTTTTGTAAATATTTAGTTTGTAATCAATACGCAGTTTTAAGATATTTAGAGTTTATGGCAAATACTCTGAATAGTCTAAACTAAAATAAGTTTCTTTACCGTGCTTAGTTGCGTACTTTGCCATATTGATAAGCCGTCTTCAAAAGGTTCGCTGGATGTGCTTGTACTTGTGGATGGTTGAGGTGACGCTAAACCGATGCCAAGAGATTTTTTGTTGATTTCTGCAGTGACGAGTTCTATCAGGGTTTTTTTGGCTTTCTCAGCAGCAGACTTGTCTTTGAAACAGTGCATTTTGTATCTGGGATCCAACAATGAGAAAATTGAAAAAGTGCCGCTGTATTTTATTTGCCCCCATCTTCTTTTCAGTTGTCCCACAATGATCTCAACGGACATGGCTACATTGGGGTCGATTGTAGTGGAATTTTATTTTCATAGACTGTTAAAAGGACTCTTGTATATACAATAATGAGGCTCCCGGTAACATATTCCTCACCACTCATTTGTTGAGTGACTTCTTGTAAGGGTTTCAGAATGGTACATAGGTCCTTGCATATTTTCCATTCTTCAACAGATAACATTTGTATGTATGTACCTATCTGTCCAACAAGCCCGCTGTACTTCGCAGTGCATATTAGATATATATTGTAGTACAGTCATGTGCTTATTTCAACAACTATGTAATAATGCTGTTGTTCTTATAATTTATATTTGGAATAGTTTTAAAACTTGTTTATTATTATGTGCTTGCCCAGCTTCATCTCATCACAAAAGGGGCTTAAACGGGGATAGGCTTTTTGAAATTTGAAATGGTTCGATGGATATAATACACACATCAAAAGTGTCTAGGGATCAACATATATTTTTGCAATAACTTTTCTCCTGATTGATATTAATTAAAATTTTCTTTAAGGATTCATCGAATAAAGTGTTTTCGTTTGTCACAGTAACGGTAAACCAAGTCACCTTTGCATTAATAAAGAAATTTGCCATTTTCCTAATAAAGGGATTTTTGACATTTGAACCACTAACACAAAAGTTCGAAAAAAAGACTGAAATAACAGTTTTCTTTAAAATTTTATTGGGTAACTTAAACAATTAATAATCCGTGTTTCTACCGCGAACACTAACAACACAAGAACATCGGTTTGGCATACTCAAAATGAGTTCATCCAAATCACGCTGTGGAATGGCCGCCCATGTTCGTTGCAACAACAAAAAAAGGTCTTCTTGCGACTGGATACCCTCCATATTCGGCAGAGCTCTTCTCTGTAGCATATCCCATGCATGCTCAATCGGGTTCAAGTCTGGCGACTGAGCAGGCCAGGGCAGGACATTGATGTTAGCTGCGGCGAGAGTCTGTCTTACAACTCTTGCGGTGTGCGGTCGTGCATTATCATTCATTAACTGAAATAAGGGACCGATTTGCACTTGTAGAGGAACGATGACGTCTGATACAATCGTCTCAGCATAAATTTGAGCGTTGAGGTTGCTTCTGATCCAAATCAACTCAGTTCTTCCGCCGATCCAAATACCCGCCCATACCATGATGGTTCCACCACTATAAGGATGGACTTCCTGGCAGGATTTTAATCGCTGTTGGCGTCCAGGGGTTCTCCAGTGTCGTATACGTCTTGTATCCGGTCTCATACCAAAACGAGACTCATCAGAAAAGCACACGAAACGCCATTGTTCTTCTGCCCAATTTCTGTGTTCAAGAGCCCATTGATATCGAATCCTACGATTGTGCATTGCTATAGGTGGTACCCGTAGCGGTCTTCGGGAATGAAGGTTCACTTCATGCAAGCGGTTTCTGACTGTTTGGTCGCTAATTAAGTTCCCTGAAGAGTGATGAAGCCTCACGGCTAACATCATGGCGGTTATTGTTGGAGCTCTTCGAGTTAAGATTTGAATGTATCGGTCTTGTCTCCGTGTGGTGCAGCGATACCATCCTCCATGGCGCTCAGCCACGGTACCAGTGCTTCGGTAACGTGTCCAAAGTCGACTGATAACACTCTGACTTGTATTCAGAGCTAAAGCCACAGTACGTTGCCGGGAACCAGCTTCTATCATTCCCACGGCTCTGAGCATTTCTTCCCTGCTTAAATGACGTCGCCGCTCCATAATAACGTTGGTTTTAATCAGTAGTAGGGAAACAGTAGCACTAATAATGTCTTCAATGCGTTGTATGTTTTTATAGGGAAAATATTGACAGCTGATTTTCATCTTTTACTCGAATTTGATTCACAGTTCCTGATTCGAATTATGAAATGCACCAAAAAGGATCCATATAAATTTATAAAATCATAAATTTATTACAAAGCCACATCTCAATCTCAAAAAATCCGCATAAAAATGCTTGATCCCTAGACACTTTTGATGTGTGTATTATGGAAATCTGTTAATTATGATATCTACCTACTGAACCATTTAAAATTGGTACATTTAAAATTAAATATGTTTTTTCCATGCTATGGGATTTACAAGAAATGCATTCAATCATTTTTACTGTCCTTTCCTTTTTATTTTATTTAAAAGAAACATCTACAATATATCTTCAACTATCTTAATTAAAAGACAATTATAAAACAATGGCCGCCCGACTCGGCGAGCCGGCGTAACGGTTGAGAGGAAAAAAGAGATAGGTACACATAACATTTGAACAATATGGTAGCTCACAACACTGTTCACAGATTAACTGTAGAATATAGTATACAATTAAATTAAACTAAACTCTAGGGTAATAATAATACTAAAACTAAACTTACTTAACTATCATGTTTATATTTATATTTTTATTTTTATATTTTTAGCCTCCAGAGCAACTCGAAGACAACTCTATCTTACTTCAGCAACCTAGTACTAGTAAAATGAGTCAAATTAAATTATCGTTAAGTTTATTGCTATTAACTCAGTGTGACAAAAAACATCAGTTCCATAAAAGAAAATATTAATAGTTGCCTTATAAAGTTCTGATTTCTTTTTCATGCTTCCAAATTTTGTCTAGACTTTGTTTTAGGATAAACTAAAAATACTTTGCAATCAATCAAGTACAAAATATACAAGTGTACAGATGGAAGTGGCTATGGGAACTCCTTTTCAAATTTTTTTTGACATGTTTTACAGGGTCTGCGTGAAGATATTTTAAACACAGATCAACCATACACATCTTTTTCATCATCTGGAGACATCGAAGTGCCTATGGAAGTTGAAATTTCTATTGTAAGTTAAAAATAAAAGCCTGTTACCATGCATGCAATCACATGAAAATATTTTGTTGGTTTCTCGAATGTATTTCATAGTGTAAATATTTGATTTCAGGTTGAAAGCGATGTATCCATTACTGTTCCTACAACTTTGCCATTGTTTGAAACACCTCGGAAACGTAAACTAAGGAAACAATTGAGTAGAAGAACTCTTCTAGCCGAAAGCAGGAATAAGCAATTGGTTGCTTTAAAATCAAAAAACAGAAGGTTGAAAAAGAAGACTTCTGGATTATCACATATGATAACACAATTAAAAGCTCGTTCCTTGATAAATGAAGAATCTGCTGCCATGTTTAATTCTATAGAACCGGCAAATAAGGTTTTTTTTAAAAAGGTTTCTTTGTAAAGATGTCAGTGCAAGAAAATATATTACGGAGGTTTGCTTTAACGTTAAATTTTAAAAGCCCTAGGGCCTATAATTTTGTTTGGGAAGAATTTAATAATTGTCTTCCTCATCCATGGACACTATCGCACTGGTATCAGTGTGTAGAGGGTAATCCGGGGTTTAGCAAAGAGTCAATAGAAGCTGTCAAACTTCTAAATAAAGCGCAAGAAAAACACAACAAAATTACTTTGTGCGTTGAGTTTTGACGAAATGGCTATCAGAAAATTTATAGATTTTGATGGAAAAGATTGTGTGGGATTTGTCAATTATGGCAAAAATTTAAACAATGACCAATTAGCGAAAGAAGCCTTACTCGTGAATGTGGAGTGGAAATCATATCCGTAACATTTGACGGGTGTCCGGCAAATTTTGCAATGGCCAATTGCTAGGGTGCAATTTAAATATTAACGAAATAAATCCTTGTTATAGCCATGGGGATAAAAACATTGTTATATTTTCGGACCCATCCCACATGTTAAAGTTGGTAAGGAATACGTTGGCACAAAAAAGTGAAATTACTGATGGGCAAGGTAGAATAATATCTTGGGAGTACATTGAAAATTTAGTAGAATTACAGGAAAATGAAGGATTGCACCTGGGTAACAAATTGAAAAGAACTCATGTTAATTTTAGTAAACAAGTAATGAAAGTAAAATTGGCAGCACAAGTTTTTAGTGAGTCCGTAGCCGATGCTATAGAATTTAATCAAAATGAATTATCTTGCTAACTTCCGAAATTCTGATGCAACTGTTGATTTCATTTGGAACATAAATAATTTATTTGATATTATGAATACACGTAATATGAATGCCTATTCGTACAAAAAACCTTTATTTAATGGGAATTTTTCCAGACATAAACTTTTTTTACTAAACATGTTTGAATATTTAACGGAACTGAAAATAAATGGAAGAAATATCCTAGTTCCTAATATGTATAATAAGTGTTTTGTATTTGTATGAGAACTATGTTAGGAGTAACTCTCTTACCTTTCTTTCCTTTTACTTACAAGTTCAGCCAGGATCATCTGGAATACTTTTTCAGCGCCATACGAGCGAAGGGCGGTTTTAAAAACAACCCCACGGCGAGGCAATTTAGACTGCCTTCAAAAGGATGCTAGTACATGGGGAGCTTAAGCATATAACAACAGGGATATTGTATTCCTTTACAGGAAATAAATATTTTAACCTACACTAAACCTGAAGTGGCAATCAATAAAACAATCGATCGGAATATATTAATTCAAGATTCCGGTGATAACTTTGGGGAAAACCACAGCGGAGAAATAGATTTGATAAAAATGATGAATGATCATGATTATTTGGCAGATCCAAGTAGACTCACTGAGTTTTCGAAACAAATCGTGATCTATATAGGTGGTTTTGTTGTCCACAAACTCGAAAAAGATTTAAAATGCCAAGAATGTTTGTCTGCATTAATTTCTGAAGAAAAGTATACAAGCTTACAATTAAAAAAAGATAATGGGGGCTTGCACTATCCCAGCAAAGATGTCGTAACAATGTGCGAAATATGTGAAAAAATATTCCGCCAAAACAAAAGCTTTAGCGAGAAAAATATTTTTCACAATATTTTGCAAAAATGTCTGAAGAATTGCTTGTCCGTCAGATTATTTTGTCAAATTGCCGAACATTTCCAAAATCAATCATTTCTGGATTGCCATTTTCCACTTCTAATTAAAACAATTTGCATGAAATACGTGAAGGTTAGGATGCATTTCGCAACAAAAAAATGTCTGAAGAGGTTGACAAGGTACGAAACTTTTATAACAAATTAATCTTATTTAAAGGCCTATCTGTTTTGAATAAACGTTTTTTCTTTCAACTGTCTTATTTTATTTGTACCTAACTGCATATAAGCTTAAAAGGCATTTTTTCGGATTCCGTACCCAATGGGTCAAACGGAACCCTATTACTTCGCTGTCCGTCCGTCTGTCACCAGGCTGTATCTCATGAACCATGATAGTTAGGTAGTTGAAATTTTTACAGATGATGTATTTCTGTTGCCGCTATAACAACAAATACTAAAAACAGAATAAATTAAATATTTAAGGGGGCTCCCATACAAAAGTGATTTTAATAAAAAATGGTACGGAACCCTTCGTGCGCGAGTCCGACTCGCACTTGGCCGGTTTTTTAATATACATAGAAATCTTGTTTTGTATAATCATGGGTTAAAGGTCGACTACCCACGAATACGGCGTTAAATTGTTCAGCTGGCAACCTCCATTTAATGTCACAAGACTATAGCCATCTCATGTGCACGCTAATAGCGAATCTATATTTCATTCTCTATCTACGCATCTACCAGATACACGAAAGGTAAATAAGCTTGAATTGTTTCATTTTAGGATTTAGGATGCCGCGAAATAATAGATCTACGTCTCAATTATCGGCAGAAGAAAAACTTAGACGAAGACGTGAACAAAAAAGACCAAGTATATGACGTGCACGGGCTAAAATGACTGAAGCAGATCTTGAAGAAAGAAGAAGGAAAGATAGAGAAAGGTATCGGCAGAAAAAAGAACAAGGCCTTCTTAAAACTATCAAATATTTAACTTCTAGAGAACAAAGAAAAATGAGGAAAATTTGGAGAGAAAAAGATAAAAATAAAAGAGAAAAGGAAAAAGCTAGAAAAGCTGCACATAGATTTGTTGAAATAAATACTCCACCTTCAACTCCCACCCGATCACGTGCAAGTGTTGGCAGAGCAATATCAAAACGCAATAGAAGGCTTCTTAAAACTGAAAATATTTATTTGAAAAAAAAAGATACGCGAGTTAGAGACTAAATTAGAAAAGTATAGAATGAGATATATAAGAAGTTTGATGAAAGAGAATAAAGAGAAACAGAAGAGATCAAAAAAGTTAACTGCAAAGGCAATAGAGACGAGAAAAGCAATTCATAACTTTTTATTGCAGGACGAATATAGCCAGTCTACATCAGGGAAAAAGGAGACAATTACGCGTAAAAAAATTAAAAACCAAATACGTTTCCTGAATGACTCTCTTTTAAATTTACACAAAATCTTTGTTAATGAAACTGGAATTAATGTTTCATATGAAACTTTTCGTAGATACCGGCCGTTTTGGGTTACATTATCATTATCATAAATCTGCGACTGATCTAGTTAAGTCACTGTGCTGTTACAATAATTTAAATGTTCGTTGCTTAGAACGATGTAAAGAAAATAAAATTGAGAAGAATAATTTTGAAGATGATGACCTGATTACATACGAAAGATGGGTCACAAAAAAAGTAATAGTTAATATTAAAGGTATGGCCAGACAGTGTACAAAAACATTAAAAGAACGGGTACAGTCAACAAAAAGACGACTACTTGAAAATTTAAATTCAATTTTACCTATATTTATGAAACATGTTGGAAATATGATCCACCAAATGAAGACTATACAACATATAAAAACAAATATTAGCCCTCACATCGGACTACCCCACATTGATTTCTCGGAGAACTACAACTGCATATATAGTGAGGAAGTGCAGTCTGCACATTTTGGAGGATCGAAACCTCAATTGACAATGCACACAAGTGTTTATTATAGTACTCAATCGGAAGCTCCTTATAATTTAACAACTACTACATCATTTTGTACTGTATCAGAAAACCTTAGACACGATCCTGTATGAAATTGTGTTCATTTGTAGGCTTTAGTATACAAAATAAAAGAAATTTCACACAATTTAAAATGCTTACATGTTCTAAGTGATGGTCCATCGACTCAGTACCGAAATAAATCGATGTTTAATTTGATCGCTACCTATTTAAGCAAGGAGTTTGACACAGACGAAATACATTGGCATTACAGCGAAAGGGGCCATGGGAAAGATGCACCAGACGGTGTGGGTGGGTGCGTTAAACGCATCTGCGACCATCACGTGGCAAAAGGGAATGATGTTCCGAATTTGGAAGGATTAGTGTCTTGTTTGGCTGAGAACTGTAAAGGAGTCAAAGTTTACAGAATTAACGAATTGCTTATAACTCACATTCAACAAATTCTAGATAATAGTGTATTACAGTCATTTAAGGGTACCCGAGAGATTCACCAATTAACCTGGAATATTGAGGATCCTAATACCATACATGTCAGACGTTTAAGTTGCCTGCTTTGTGGGACACCGGACACGTGTTAAATGTCCTCACTATGAGATTGGAACAATAGATATCAAGTATAAAACTATTGACTGCACAAATTCTCCAGATAACTTAGAAGCTCCTGATAGCCCAGCAGATCCAACAACTCCTAATCCTGATTATTTGACTGATACCTCAATGCCTTCAGATAATCTAGAAGCCCCTAATAGGCCGGAAGGCCCAAACACTCCGGATGCTCCTACAGCCTCTATTCTTCTTCCTGCCTAGCTAACACAATAGTCTGTTCCAGAGAGTCAGCACCTTGGACTCGAACACTAAGAGCTAAAACGGGTGATATTTGATCGAGGAATACGTTTATAGCCATTTTCTCATAGTATTCCTTTTTGTTTATATCTAGATTTATTAAGGTATAAGTTAACTCTCTAATTTTGTCTGCAAAAGTCTCAATATCTAATATATCTTTTCTGATTTGCATAAGTTCCTGTACTACTTGTACTTCATCTCTGAATTCACCAAATCGGCGCTTAAGTAAAGCTTTAATGTTCTCCCATGAATCGAAATCTGTACATTCGGAAAGCGCTTCGACCGCCTTTCCACTTAATTTATTTCTTATTAAACATGCTATGCTAGGTTGATCCTTATTTTCTACTAATTCTAAAACACTCTCTACGCTTCTAATGAAGAAGGTTAGCGTCCTTTTATTGCCATCGTAAGTTGGTAATAAAAGCGACAGTTCTTTATAACACAACACATTTTTTTCCACAATTATCGACTTTGCCTCTTCTTGAGCCATGTTAGCCTTTTAGAACGCAAATATCAAATATCAAAAGACTAAATAGTCAATAAAAATTATATTGAAAACCTAGTTGTTAGTAGGAAATTCAACAAGGGAAATCGGGAATAAACAGAGTTTTATGCTCACCCCACGATCATGCCGATGATAGGCTGAGTCTGCACCTTACGCACTTTTGCACTTTTACACTTTTACACACCTTTCCGGTACTATGGTTCTTTCAAGATCGCGTCGCGGATACCACTCAAATTTTATTGGCGGTAATACTTTCCGGTTATAATTGACACGATCCTACCGACTGCGCCAGTTAGATTACGAGACCGGGAAAAGGGCTTTTAAAAAAAAGTAAATAAAAGGCACGAACGGTGAGAGTCGACCGTTCGCTCACGCTTATGGTACAGAACTGGTTTAGTTTATTCAAATAAGAATTACATGGGCTTATCTTAATGACTTATCGCTAATGAAATATAAACTAAGCGTAGTATATGACGTTACGCTGATGTAAATCTTGGATAGGCGTCTTTTTTAGAATACCACCACTTGGCAGGATCTTGGGACCTTGGCAGTAGGGGTTCTTCAAGATATTGGTCAACTTCGATATTGGTTTTTTTCATTATTATTCCGACTTTCTCATCAAATTCGTCCCATATGCTTCGTTTGCGCTTATGGGGCGGTGACGAATAAGACGGCTCTGCAAGCTCTGTGTGAGCGCTTTGGATTTCGATTCGCCCGGCCATGGCTTTTAAATTAGTACACGATCTGTCACAAGCGTACTTATTTTCAAATTTGTATTTTTTAAACCTGGGATCTAAAATTGTGCTCTCGGCAAAAATATTATTTTCCTCAATACCTGAAAATCTTGTGGTAATTTCGCACTTGAGCCATTCGGAGAACACAGTCTGGATGTGATATAGACAAAAAGGATCATGACCATCAACGGTACTGGTTTTTCTCATGCATCAAGATAAAAATGATATTACAATTATTTTCTTTATTTTTGAAGTCATTCTGCAATTAGAATGCCAATTTTGTATAGGGGTTTATTTTGTAAACTTAATAAGTTATGAAATTGTTTTGATAAAATAAATTACCTGCTGTCGGCTATTCTTACGCTATTAAAGTGCTGCCATAATTAAAATAAGTAAATATATTGACAACTCTAATCGATTCTTTTTGTAAACGATTACAAATTAATATAAATGTAAAGTCATTGAAAAGGTAAATCGCGGGGTTTTTATAAATAATAAAGCGAGATGATACTACTGTGGTGTGAAATAATTAGTATTTCACACACACAGTAGTCGTATTATTTTGCTTCCAAAACTTTTTAAAGCAATTTCACTTTGTTGGCTAACGATAAATATGAATGATTGCATAGATTTTTTTTAATTATCTTGCTTCGGTTTGATATAAATCGAACCTTTTTATTTAATTAATGATTATAGAACTAAATCAGTCATTTGAAACAATTATGTGTCGAGTGTATTTATTCGAGTAATCGTAATTTAAAATCTAAAGTGGCAACATTGGTCTTGGTGTCTCAAATAGGGATGGACACTGAAAAATAATATCGATGTTTTTTTCGATGCAATACATCGGTTAGTTGCATCGATGTTATGTCGATATATCAAAAAATACATCGATGTTTTCTATACATCAATTTTTTTTTCTGTAAGTTATATGAATGTCGTTGAGATAAGAAAAAAACAAGCACTTGTTAGACACAAAACCTTTATTATTAATTTTAAATATTGAATATTAATTAAATATCCCAATTCCGTTTATCAACACTTTGTAGAAACAAAAGTTTGCTCAATCTTTTGCCCTTCAATCTGTTTCTTTGTTGAGTCATCATCACCTGCGCCGCTTGCAAAAACAGTCTTTCAGATGGAACCGATGTTCCCACCATTGTTAGATATTTATAGGCGAGTTTATGCAATGTTGGAAACTGCATTTTGTAGTCTTTCCAAATTTCTAAAGGATTATCGTTAATTCTCCAACAGGAGTTGTCAGGTAAACTGACAGTTTATCAGACAAGCTCTCTGCAGATTTGGTACTCTTCCAATTGCGCTGTACCAGTTTGTGATGGTCACTCCATAATGAAGACGTCTCTTCACTTTTATCAGACTTGTCAGAGTCGGACTCGACATCTTCATTTTGACTCAAATGAATTTTCATTAAGTCTTTGATTTTGGATACACTATTGCTACAAGCCATTGCATTGCTAAAATGCATTTTTTTTTAATCGAGGGTCTAAAATGCATGCAATAGCTAGAGCAGTTACATGTTCTATAGGACCCATTCTTTTTCTCATTTCGTGCAGAGCCAGTTTCTGCACTTCTTTTACCACAGGTTCTTCTATGACAGTTGAAGTGATTTTAGAAAATATGCAGCGGACTAAGGGTATAATTTTACTAGTTGTGCAATATTTATCTCAAGAAATTTCTTTTGTGGCTACCTCTAAAGGCCGCAATATCAAGAGGACGGAGGAGGCAATGGATATTTCTGAACCACTGAGCATTGGGGGTGCGGTGCCGAAAAATAATATCGTTTATAACAGTCCGGAGTTCCAGAAATCTTTGTACCATGTAGTTAGTACTATTCCAGCGCGTAGGCACGCTTTGTATTAGCTTTGTCTCAGCGGTAGTAGCTTTGCGTAATTCGTCACTAGCAATGCAACTTTGTTTAAACCAAGTTATAATTGATTTTATTTTGGAAACAATATTTTGCCACTCAGAGCATGCCATTGTGCCCTCAGCTACCAAATTTAAAGTATGAGCAAAACATGGAATGTGTTTCTTCTTACCAAACGCCAATTCTATAGCTTTTACCATATTGGCTGCATTATCGGTAACAACAGCCGTCACATTATCTTTATTTATACCCCATTCTTCGCAAGTTCTTAAAAGCATTTCCGAAATATACTGTGAAGTATGTCTTTCATTAAGCTCGTATACGCCGAGAGTAACTGAAATAAGTTTAATATCTTTGCCAAAATGAACAGTTATGCCTATAAAACTCTTCATATTTAATGTATCAGACCAAATATCTGTTGTCAAGGTTAGGTCTGCTATTGTGGACAAGTTTTTTCGGAAAATTTCTGAAACGGCCTCATATTTGTTGTCCAACCATCGTCTGAGAGATGTCCTACTTGGTAGTTTATATTGAGGAGCTACTGCCTTCATAAGATTTTTGAATCCTTCATTCTCTACTATTGAAAACGAATGGTGATCTTTACAAATCATGTATACCAAACAATTGTTAAATTTTCTTGTTTTCGTGCCAGATTCTGAATAAGAGGATATTTCTTGAAAACTGGACGACCTTTGACGTTTTAAAGGGATTACTTCCGATTCACAATCTAAAGTATTATCTAACTGTTTTGAGGTACTTTGGGAACAACTTGTAGAAGGAATGATGGCTTCGGATTCAGGTTGAAGTTCATCAACAATACCAATATGAGGTGACTCTTTGGAACTTGGAGCAGCTGGCTCTGGGCCAGATTGCGTGATATTTTCTGTTTCCGATGTATTCTTCTGAAATGTAACGATTTCCATATAAGCAGCCTTGAGGACATTGAGAATATGCCCAAACAAGTTTGTTGTATTTCCAGTACACGTCTTGATAATTTTTTTACATAACTTACATTTAGATTTATTGTCATCAATTTTTTCGTAAAACTTCCAAACTAAACTTTTTTTCTTAGGTGCCATGATATCCTGGAATAAACAAAAAGAAATAGATTAGGAAATGTTTTTTAAATAATGAATTATCGATAACATGTTATCGGTAACTTGGAATCACTATCAACAAGCAACTATGCAAAGTTAGCGATAGCGTAAGTAATATAGGATAAAAAATAAGTATCATTAAGGTAACTAAATTATTAGTTACTGACTGATCTAGACGTATGAATTAAATAAAAAAATATTTTACATGAGGTTATATACAAGGTTGATACTACAGAGGGGCTTTCCTTTAAACTGCATAAATTAGGTACCATTTTCAAGCTCTGTACCAAAAATCAATTAAATAGGAGCAGTAGTTTAGTCGAAAATATTTTTTTAAGTTTTTGCTCCGTTTGAACACGATGTATCTTTCTTAACAGCTGATTATGTATACACATAGGTCATCATGTACCTTAAACGATAAATCTCGGTATACGTTGTTGCCGCTCTGACGCAAGTTGCAAGTACAACCAAATATTTCACTAAAAAGTTGGCAATGCAAACAAGGAAGCAATAAATACACACACACTTGCACTTTTATTACCGAGAGCGACAATCATAGGAAAGCATCCCGCGCGTAAAAGAAAAAGAAATAGTATACGTTGTTGCTATTGCATCCTAGATCCTTGCGATCGGTAAGTTCCCAAAACACTTCAAAACAGTGCGCCGACGCTATCCTTTCGGAACGTTCGTTACGTAACACGGAAGCTCCTGCGCTGCTTTTGTTTTGTCGAATTCGCGCGCTGCTAATTTATTGTGATTTTGTTTTTTATTGTGATAGGACACTTAATAAGTTTAAAACTATTTCTTTTTTTTATTGTGACAGGACACGTAACTTGGGATTATTATTACTTAGTGTTTGTGTTTTTTTTTGTGATTAAACTTATATATTAAACTTTGGGTGTGTGTAATTAAAGTGAACAACAATGCCTCGTGTAACTTACACGGCGTCAGAATACACTGACATGATTTTAATTTACGGCGAATGCCGTGGAAACGCAGCTTTAGCTCTACGAACATACCGAGAAAGGTATGGTGACCGCCGCAATTGCCCTAGGAACGCCCGCACCATACAATTGGCAGTACAAAGATTACGGGACAATAAAAGTATAGTGCCGCAACAGCTTGGGAAGAACGAATTTTAGATCATTTTTCCCGCAACCCGACAACGAGTCTCCACAGAGCCGCCCGGCAGTTTAGATGTTGCCATAGAACCATCCACAAGGTTCTAAAATGTAACAAACGTAAACCTTATAAATATCGGAAGGTGCAAGCTTTGTTATCGACAGACTTGCCAGGTCAGAAATAGTTACTGCCAATGGCTACTAAATAAAACAACCGAAGACCGTCATTTCTTGACAAACGTAATATGGACCGATGAGAGTACTTTTACTCGGAACGGCATCTGGAATCGGCAAAACCTCCGGTACTGGAGTTCGGAAAATCCACACGTGTTTCAAGAATCTGAACACCAGTACAGATTTTCTCTCAATGTGTGGGCGGGTATCTATAATAATAATATTATCGGCCCTGTTTTTATTGACGGCACCCTTACAGCGGCAAAAATTTTAGAATTATTAAGCGGTCCTGCGGCCGAGTACACTGATCAACTGCCTTTAGCCGTTCATCGCAAGTTGTGGTACCAGCTAGACGGTGCGCCTCCACATTCTGTGATAGCTTCCAGGGAGCGGCTCACAGAAATGTTTGGGGAGCAATGGATTGGTCGATTCGGACCTGTTCGGTGGCCACCACGATCTCCGGACCTCACTCCCATAGATTTCTTTTTGTGGGGGTACATTAAGGGTGAAGTGTATGCCTCAGAGGTAAATACAATTGATGAACTGAAAAATAGGATTATTTTAGCATTTCATAAATTAAAGTGCTTAGCGACGGACAGTGATTTAATTAGCACTTAGGAAGCGGTGAAGGGTGGGCGAATCAGCCCCCTTGGACCGGGTACATTCCTGCAATCGTTGTCGCTGATGGAGTCGCTCGAATGTATGGAGGTGGCATGTGGGTCGCATGGCATTTCCCTTCGGTAAGTCGCGTGGCTTATTGAAGGGGAATGTCATTTGGGCGATTTCTGTCGGCGTTGGCGCTTGTGGGGGTGTGCCTTGTCCAGGGGGCAGGGTGCTGTCAAAATTAAATGTATGACGTTCAAAAAGTGCTACTTAGTAGCTTAGTTTGAATAAATGGATTTTTGATTTTGATTTAGAAAAATAAATAACAATATTCTCCGTCGATATAATTTGTGTATTAATGTCAATGGAGGACACATCGAGAATTTAAAAATTTAGTGTATTTGTTGTGATTGTTGTTGTGCGCGTACTTCAAAACTTTACCTAACATAAAAGCCAGCACGAGCGGAGGCCTAAGCCGCCGCCCGGCACCGCCGGCCGCCCGCCTCGACACGAGATAAAACGTGCCGCGCTAGCCGGCGCGCGCGCGACGTTGCCTCTTTGTTACCTAGTTATCTAAGGTCAGTTACATTTATTTACAAAGGATGGTTGCGTTTTACTCTGATTTGTAAGCTATTTAGTTTGTTTGAAAAAAAAAACTTATTTTTGGCGCTATTTATTTTTATACAGTATCGAATTAATACTAAACATGTATAGTATACGTAGCGTAATTTAATGCCCCTCTGTCATATCAACTCGGTATAACCTAAAAAATTTAAACGCGACGTAATGTTTTATCTTTTTACAGAGTGAATGATAGTGAAAATAAGGCACGAAAAACAGGAAGTGATTGTTTCAACAGTCTTTTTTAATTTCTACAATCATATAAATTGTTTTTACTTGCCTACCTAATTTAAATAAACTATTAAGTCGCACTTACCTTTGTTTACTTGTCCAACGCGCAGTTCAGTCAGTTTGAAACAATGTAATGGATTTCAATCACCTAAATAATTATAATTAATATTAACACGAGACGAGAGCAAAGAATCAGGCTTTAAAACACAAAGGACAATGTCAGATGTCCATAGCAACTTTGGCTCAATATTAATTTGTCATGGACAGTGAAAATTCTTACGTTTTTTTATGTAGTTTAATGTCAAAATCTTTTCTGTGATTCCCACTTTTACATTGAACTTCTAGAAAAGAAGTTATTCAGACATTTTAATTTGGAGGTTAGGTATGCATTTTGTAGAGAGTAAATTAAACAAAAAATATACAGTAGTTGAATAGTTTAATTCGTTTTTATACAAGTTAACATTAAACTCTGTTAAAATAGTGTACATTCTATTAATAAGAATCGTACTTTACCTCAGAAAGTGAAGTCCATTGCCGTAACAATGATCGGACATCGTCAGATTCAACTAAATGCCGTTTCATCCGGAACACATTTATACCACAATTAATACAACGTTGATGGGACATTGTCACAAAGTGTGAGGTATGGATACAGCACACTAAGTCTATAACGCAAACGCAGAGAAATTCGAGAAAGCAACGTACACAGAAAAACACCGACAACAACAAACAAAGCGCGCGCGATCTTGACAGAACAGAAATGCCAAATGCAGCAGACGTAACATATCAGGGTTACCATTACAATTTATAGTTTATTATCGATAAGTTATCGAACACAAGGAAAATAGGTATCTTGAATTTGTTTTTAAAAAAGTAAAAAAATACTAAATGTATTTATAATAAATACGATTAACGTATTATTTAGGTATATAATGAAAGACAATAATTGTGAGGTGGTAAATAAATAAAAAATAAAGAGTAAATGGCTTGAATTATTTAGAATAATCGATTGGAATCGATTACAGTGGCAGAACAGGTAAAAACCTGAAACTTTTTTTATTTAAAAAAGAAAAACTAGATTTTCGAGAACATGAATTTAAAATAATTACTTATTAAAATTATTTTCTTTTTGAAAAGTTCTCGAAGCGAACTAAATATGTTTTAATAAGTTAGAATTATATATTTAAATTGTTGTAGGTAAAAACTTTGTGTCCGTGTGAATTTAGTATTAAAAGTTGTGTAGGCCGATATCTGACATTGTCCTTTGGTTAGTTATTTTGTGATGTATGAATAATATAATCCTGTAAAAAACATGTAATGAAGACAATTCAACTGAAAATAATAAGCTATGACCGAGGTAAGGTATCAACGAGTAAGGTAAGTATTGGGGCACGTAAAATAAAAAGAGTATAATAAGGAAGAAAAAAATTTCAGTCTGTATTTCAGAAATTTTTAGTCTATTATCAATCTTCCATGAACCATTTCTTACATTAATCACACTTATATTTATAATCTTCACTTTTAATCTCCTCGTAAGTTTTCTTCAAATGTTTGAGACAGCTGATATGTGACCACCTCTGACAGCGTTCACATAAAACCCAATTTAATTTTTTTCTGAATACTCCTTGTCCACATACGAGACACAAATCGGAAACATCTAATGAATTCTCAAGGCATTTAACTTTTAACTGCTCCCTATACTCGTTGGGGTTGAATTTCAACGGTATGATTTGATGCCCTTAAAAAAAATTGAATAATTAACGTTAAGCAACTATACATACTGACTAAAAGAAAACATCAAATTAGTTTAACAACCGTAGCATACTAATCACACTAATCTAATGTTTAAAAAAATATTACGAGTGAATAAAAGATGATACCTTTTAAGATTTGTTCGATAAAATACACTCAGCGGCATGGAATGTGGCCCAAGCGCGCTATATGGTTTATTATCAAAAATGAAACTCAAAACAGGGTTCTTTTTTGTTGTAAAATTTAAATGTTTATTTGAATCTTAAATGCGAATGATTAATTAACAAAAAGTGAGTTAACTTTATTAAAAATTTACAAAATTACAAAAAAGACATTAAGCTCTAAGTTTAAAAAAAATGTTTTACAATTAAATTTACAAAATAAAGCTATGGTACTTAAAATTAATAGCGGGTATTTCCACCTCTGGCCCTGATGACCGCCTGCATGCGGTCAGGCATGCTGTGGATTATGTTTTTAATGTCCACATGGGGTATTTCTTCCCAGGCGGCCACCAAAGCGGTTTTTAATTGACTGATAGTCTCTGGAGGGTTTGGACTGGATCGGATGCGTCTTTTAAGCATATCCCAGACATGTTCTATGGGATTCATGTCTGGGCTTCGTGCCGGCCACTCCAATTTGTTAATTCTCACCTCCGACAGGTAATCATCCACGCAACGTGCAGTGTGAGGTCGGGCATTATCTTGCATTAAGATGAAATCTTCGCTACCGATGAATCCCATGAATGGTAGAACGTGTTCTTGAAGGATCTCTTCAATGTAGCGCACTGCCGTTAGACGACCTGCAACTACTGCCAACTCTGTGCGTGCGTCTGAACAGATCCCTCCCCAAACCATAACTGATCCACCATGGAAACTGACGGTTTGCCTGGTAGTTATTGGCAGAAACCTCTCCCCATGCCTTCTCCACACACGTTCGCGGCCATCTGGAGCTCTTAGGGCCACTCTGCATTCATCAGTCCACAGAACTTTACTCCACTGCTCGTGTGTCCAATTTGCGTGTTCGCGAGCGAACCGAAGTCGAGCTACACGATGGTGCCGGAGCAGTTCTGGACCTCGCGCTGGTCTTCGAGCACGCAGATCCCGTTCCTCCATTCTCCTTCTTATTGTCCGCTCACTTACGTTGACCCCTCTTGCCGTTTGTAGCCGCTGCCGTATTTCAACCGCAGTAAGGAACCGATTTCTCAAAATTGCGAGAGCGATAAATCGGTCATCTCGCGCTGATGTACACCTAATACCGCCACTTCCAGGTCTCCTCGTGTAAAGGCCGGTCTGGTCGTACCTTGTTAAGGCGTACCTGAGAGTTGTACGCGGTACATTTAAAGTTTCAACAATCTCTCGCTGCGTTCGCCCCTGACTCCGAAGCAACACAGCTTGAGCAACTTGAGCTGAAGTTAGAGGCATTATGTTCCAATTCTGGAAGCATAAATTACTACAGATTAATTAAAAAATAAAACAATAAAGATTAAAATGCACGATCATTTGAATATCGAGTTTTAACTCACCCGTGTCTTGTGCGTTCCAGTAACGAACTAACGTTAAGTGTCACAGAAATGAAACAAATTAACAAATTTAAGTGCTTACCCTCTTAAATTAACAAAAACAAACGTCCTGACAAACTGCCACTTGAAATTCTTATATGCGATATCAAAATCGCCTGTTATCGGTTTGTTTAAGTTTGGGCCACATTCCGTGCCGCTGAGTGTAGATTACGTAAATGCCGCAATTAAAACCATCCTTTTCATCTTGAGATGGATAAACTATATGTTTTAAAAGCCAATCATCCTTTTTGTTTTTGCTGGGAAAACAGAAATGTTTTTTTTTTAATTTGCTGTATAAAATTCGAGATCTTCTTTTATTTGACCAGAATCTAGTAACTAAATCCATTTCTCTTTTAATTGGGCATAAACAAGAATCCAATGAGAGTTCTGAACGTGACACGGAAGAAATAGATGGGTTTTACGAGACCATTGTTTTTTCATATTGAGATAAAAGTTCTGACCAAAATTTTCTACGGAATTTTAAAATTTTAGAGCTGTTTTCACAGATAACATAAGCTGTTTTTGAATGTTCTGGCGAGTTTTTAATTAATGCAGTATTAGCACAGTAGTCAATAGTAAAGTTCAAGAGCCATTCTCTGTTGTACAAAGTATTGTAATCTTCTCCGTTCAATTTCAAAATTGAATCATCATTGAGGCTCTTCGTTAGAGCGACGGTATGTTCACGAGGGCAGTTTGGATGATAATAATAATCAATATTTTTTATCGTACCGTTGTTGTGAAATATCAGAGCAGGAACTTTTGTCTTGTCGATAGCTCGTTTCAACCTTTTTCCGAAATGTCAGTTATCCAGGCCGTATTATGGTCA
This sequence comes from Plusia festucae, assembly GCA_950381575.1. Classification (NCBI taxonomy): domain Eukaryota; kingdom Metazoa; phylum Arthropoda; class Insecta; order Lepidoptera; family Noctuidae; genus Plusia; species Plusia festucae. The sequence goes on from OX494442.1 coordinate 11,757,236, forward strand.
TCAATAAGCACGCCATGAGGAAGGACTCAGATGTGCTACCACAGACACATTATGCACACTACTTCGTATTTCGTAATTCGTAGTCGAGTGACACAGTGCTGTGTTACTGAGCATATTGTATAGATCTGTTGCTTGCGAGTGCATGGATTGCGAGGGAAATCTCTTGAACTAATTCAGTCATACTTAACATCTAGACTACAAAAAGTAGGTGTAAACGGCGTAACTTCATCTGGGTCCTTGGTCCGAATGGGCGTTCCGCAAGGCTCAATCCTTGGTCCTTTTCTCTTCTTAGCTTACATAAATGATCTTCCCTATATGATGGCTGATTTGACTAATATGATTCTATTCGCGGATGACACCTCACTTATTTTTAAAATAAATAGAAAGGTAACAAATCTATCTAACTTAAACAATAGCCTTAATGTTCTTTCCCAGTGGTTTTCTGCCAATAACTTGCTTCTCAATGCAAATAAAACAAAATGTTTAAAATTTTCGCTTACTAATGTGCGGACACAAGCAGATTTAAATTTGATGTTGGATGGTAAGCAACTTGAGCTTATAAATGAAACAGTATTTCTTGGATTAACGATTGACTCTAAGTTGCAGTGGGGTGCACACATCTCAGCACTGTCGAGTAGGTTAAGTTCGGCTGCATTCGCGGTCAGAAAAATTAGGCAACTTACTGACATTCCCACTGCTAGATTAGTTTATTACGCGTATTTTCATAGCTTGATGTCTTACGGTATTCTCTTGTGGGGGTCCGCGGCCGATGTAGACTCCATCTTCATTCTACAGAAACGGGCAATTCGCGCAATATACAGCATGGGCCCACGTGATTCGTTAAGAGAAACCTTTAAAGAAATTAGTATTCTTACACTGGCATCTCAATACATTTTGGAAAATATCATGTATGTGCGTAAAAACCTCCTTAGTTTCAGCATTAATAGTGATCATCACAATATAAATACTAGAAATAAAAATAAAATAGTTGTTCCAAAATTTAGGCTTACTAAAACGAACTCAAAATCATTCTTAGGGAATTCAATTCGCTTTTACAATAAGATACCAGAAGATATTACTAACCTACCTGGTAAGAAATTCAAAACGTGTGTCAAATCAATCCTTTTGAAGAAAGCATATTATAAAGTTAGAGACTACGTGGAAGACAAAAAGGCGTGGGTTGTTTAACATCTGCACATGTGGCCTCCCTGGCGGTTCGCGAAACTTGCTTTTATTTGTATTGTTTAATTGCGATTCCTTTGCCGCCTGTATTTCTAGAAGGCACTTGACATGCCTTGACATTCCTGTTAGGGTTTCTATTTTTTCCTTTTGTATTTTTTTTTTTTTTGCGACTACATATAGTATTGTATGTAAAATTTATAGTGGTAATTTTGTTTATACTATTATTCTTATTTCCTTTTTATTATTACATTCTGTTAACTATGCTTTGTTTTTGTAAATGCGTCAACAGCGTAGATTTTCAAAAGTAGCCATTGAATGCTTAGCATGTCTTCCAACGTCGAAGATGTCATTTTTATGTTTTCTATGACCGCAGGCTACCTTGCGCCTTTGACGCATATCAGTGTCTAGTATTGTAAAAATATATTTTTTTTTAAAAGAGTTACCTATGGAGTTTCTTGCCGGTTCTTCTCCATGGGAAGGACACTTTGGAACCGAGCACCTAGAATCAGTAGAGTAGCATATAACGTTTCTTGAGCGCCTTCTTGAGGTTTATAAGAAATAAAAACTTTTTGATTTGATTTGATTTGAGTGGACTCGCGTGGAGTTGCGAGTAAATGAGTAAGTTGAGTGACGTTTATCAAGGTGGCGGTGTTAGTTCCTTTTTTTGCCACGTTCATTTAAAGCTTTGCCGCACTGTAATGTTGTGGTAACTGTTGTTGATGCATGTGCACAGTGGGGCGAGTTATTATTATGTGGAAATGCTAAATTAAATAAAATATTTTAAAGAATATAATAGGTTGTATATTTTTTACATATTAAAATTCAAAAAAAGTAATTTATCGACTTTTCCTCCCTTAAGACGACTTCTTCTATCCGAGATCATATGTCCAGCTTTTGAGAAAATCCTCTCAGAAGGCACTGACGAAGCGGGTATGCAAAATCTTTTTATCATAATTTGATACAATCTGGGATATGCATTTTTTTTTTCCTCCCACCACCTCATTGGATTTCTCTGGCGTTCCAGCAAAGGCTCCTCTAAATATTTGTCTACTTCTACGATAGAAGCCGCTCGCGGGTTGACATTTTTCGTACACTCCACAAATCTGTTATCAAAATCAGCCCAGATACCCTTACTGGCAACTGACACATCACTTTGAGAAGACGTATATGTACCATCATCGTCATCGGGTGTACTTATATTTTCAGATGGTAGTACAACCCTTGCTGCTAGGTCGTATAACAAATCCTTAATCTGTCTTGCAAGTTTTCTTTCAATCGTTAATCCATATTAAGTACAGGCAATGGTAGCTGCTGTTCATTCATTATTTTATTTATCATTAAGTGGGATAAAACCATTATCTCAGAAATCGTAACCGATTTTTCAGCACTCATAAAATGCTTGAGGTCAATATTTGTGATAATTTTATATCCTAAAGCGAATCAAGAGCTGTTTGATTCTCTCAAGTTCTTGTCTGATCTGCCCAATGCTCCTGAAATTCTCGATTCTGATGATGATTATGATGATGATGAAGATGATCCCGAAGATGTTATTGACAGTGAATTGGACGATGAATCTGATAAGAGTAATGACCCTGAAAGTGAAAAAAGAAAAAAATCAACGGCTTATAAGTCAAGCCCGTTTTATTTAGATGCTCTATTAGTAAAAAATTAAATTCAAGAAAAAGTTGAGCTTTTGATAAAAGAAAATAAATTAATAGATAATGCTTATTGCTGCAAGACTTTCGTCGAGTATGCAATGAAGCGAATCATTCCTTTCATTCCTCTCTGGTCATTGTCTGCCCGGGAAGAGAAGAAGCACTCTTCTAATGCGTCCGTGGAAAACTTTTTTAAAAATGTCAAAATTTAAAAAAACATTGCTCTCAAAGCTGGGCATTTCATAGATAAACAGTGGCAAGCAATTTCGAGTCGGTATAAACAATTAGATTTACCGATATCAAAAGTTAATAGATTACGAAAGCGACGTGTTATAAATGAACCGGATAACATGCAATCAGAGGAAGCATGGAATCGTGACAAGTCGAAACAAGCTCCAAGGATTCTTTACCAAGATTCTGTATCTGTTGTCAATGGATACTGTGCACAAATTCGACATGTACCCCGCTGGTGTTGGATTGACCAGATCTGTCAAGCAAGAGTGTGTCTGCCAGTCTTCGATGGAGAGGGGTATCATATAAGGGACGGCATTACAATAACCTATGACTGCGACTGGCAGGTACCCAAAGGTGTCTTGAACTGAGGCCACCCAAGAATTTTTTATTTTTGCAACTACTTGTGAGAGGGCGCCATCCAACAATATTGTGTCCCTCACTGGGCGTGGTGGAGAGGGGGCGTTTACCGGAACCGTCTTTGTATATCCAAAACTTGTAAGATAATGGCGACACTGTGTGTTCCACGTTGTGATGGCGACTTCACGTTTGCTCCCTCTGTATGCTGTCAGATCTGTACAAGTGGGCACGTCTCTAAGTTTTGAGATGGCCGATCCCGACATGGGCAGCGGCGCCTTGAACGTTGATTTGAACAACTCCGCGGCCTGCTCATTGGGACTCATGTCATAGTTGTACTCCATGTTAACAACCTGTTATGGTGGCTTCACAAATTTTCTTAATCATAGCAGAATGCTCCCCATCCAATGTCACGACTCTTAGCTCGTTCCTCACGATGGATATGATGACAAGCAATATAGCGATGGCTAGGAGCATCACAGTTACTAACAGTTTTTTGTCAAGACCAGTTCTTTGGTCAGTTAATTGTATACTCGACCCCGAGGGGGAGTCCATTGTTGAATGTGCGTGTCTACACGCTAGGTATGTTTATCTTTCTTTAAGGTTCTCTTCAAAATAAACATAAATAATACACTGAATTTCCGTTCCGCGGCCGGTTTAGAATCTGTTCACACATGCAGTGGTTGCCTTCACTGGTCCTCTCTGCAATCCTCATTTGGATAGATTCCCACGACTCACAATTACTGACCTTAAGCGGTTTGCTCTAGGTACATATCAATTAAAACAGGCCAGATCTTACTTCGGGGAACATGTTCGTCAGTCTGGAATATATTCAGTGGAAGTGAATAATGAAATTGATGAGGATATTCCTCTGATTTTAGGCCTAAATAATTATTTGTTAAGAGGTAGGATTAAATCCAGGCATGTGAACAGTCATACATATTACACGTATTTATTAATAAGCAGAGACGATGCTGTAGCAAATACATTACAAGCCATAGTAGGTTATTGTTGCAACTGCCTTGTTGGTAAACGAACTGTTGGCTGTTGTGCTCACATAATGACAGTGGTGTGGTTTTTGAGTTGGGCTCGATACAATGATATCACTGCTCCAGCATCTTATTTAGATGATTTTTTTAATGAAAATGATGAATGAAGTCATTCGCTGTTCCTATATGTATAGGTACCTACCTACTTACTGTAAGGGTTAGATATATTATATATATACAGGGTGTCCCAAAACTCAACGTCAAGCCGAAACGGGGTGACAGGATTGATCATAACCATCACGAGAAAAATCTGAAAAAAAATCTATCCCATGCAGTTTAAAAATTATGGGCATTTTAAGAAAAACCTAGAAATTTGATCAAACTGTACCATTTTTCGGTTATTGTGGTTATTCTTTTTTATTTTTGTTCATTTGTACTTTGGAAACGTAATCTTAGGATGGCAAACATACCCATTATCCATCTCTCTCATCATTTTGCCTTAAAATTAAGAACCTACCTAGAGCTTGTGCGAATTAAAAACATTTTAACTGAGTAAAATCTGATAGCAAAAATCGGGTTACTTGAGGTTTTAATTTTTTTACTCTTTTCTATTGTATGGAACTAACAAGTATTGTACCATTTTAGAATTCTGATTAAATGCGCCAACTTTTAATGCTACTTGCCAAGGCACTCTAGTACATTTTTTTTATAGGAGGGCCTGTCAAAGTCGACGAATCTTGAAAATTTTAAATTCGTAGTTTAACAAATAGTCTCAATTCTCGGAAACTTGAGGCAATTGTGTCATTATTTTTTATTGGGATTCTAGAAATGTTATTTAGGATTACGTTTCTAAAGTTCAAATGAACAAAAATAAAAAATAATAACCACAATAACCGAAAAATGGTACAGTTTGATCAAATTTCTAGGTTTTTCTTAAAATGCCCATAATTTTCAAACTGCATGGGATAGATTTTTTTTCAGATTTTTCTCGTGATGGTTATGATCAATCCTGTCACCCCGTTTCGGCTTGACGTTGAGTTTTGGGACACCCTGTATATTAGCTATGATTGATTATGTACCTACCTACATGTTAAAAGTGCTACCAAGTGTCACTAGATCAAATTAAAGATCTCTTTGAAAGGAGTTCAGTTTCAAAACCCGCCAAAACGGTATTTGAACAAAAACGTTGTTTCATTTGAATGTGAAGCGCCATCATTAATTATTTCTCTTTCGTTTAAGAATAAATATCAAATCCCACTAAAATCCTAACAAATCAGCTTACAAAAGAAACAGTTTGTTGCAAACACCGCTAAAACAGTCCCGATGCGTTTCAAATTCCGTTAAATCCAGATCTACCAATCACAGCTCTGCATTTGCATCATGTGACACAACAAACAGTATGGTGATTTTGTTAACAAAGTGAAGAATTGCTGTCGGTTTTTTACGTTTTTTATGAAGAAAAAATGGATGATTCAATACAATTTGTTACTAAATGTGATCCTAAACATGCCAGGAAGAGAAAAAGTAATAGGTCAACATGGAAACGTGCGACGAAGCAAAAGAAACGGTACGTAAAGTTTTGTACCAAATTACATGTTAAAGTGAAGGGGATGGTATTATGCAAAATTTTATCAAATCTATAGTTTTATTAAAGTAGTTAGACATTTTATTAATTGTAAGTTTAAACTGTTTGGTTGGGGGCTCAGTTTATTTTTTCTTACTTCCCTTTCTGGAGTTACGAAATCGAGATTTTGTGTAGGTATAAGTAAACGACATATTAATATGTCGTTTACTTACTGTTTATGTTATATTGTAATATCCAAGTAATGAAAAATTAAATAATCATCCTTTTTTATCTATACTTCTATACTAATATTATAAAGAGGAAACCTTTGTATTTTTGTATGTTTGTATTGAATAGGCTCAAAAACTACTGGACCGATTTCAAAATTTCTTTTACCATTACTTAGAGGGATTCTTCCGAATCCGTATAGGCTATATTTTATCCCGGAAAATAGATAGGATTTTTCGTGGTAGTGAAAATTGTGGAGTAAGTCGACGAAAAAACTGCCGTACGTTAACGATTCTCGCGAACGCTGCCTAAATGGTTAGAGATGTATGGTTGACTTCTATAGAAAAGTTGTTGAACTCAATAATGCCTACAAAAAAGTCCGCGATAGTATAAACCAAACATTTATATTTTAGCCATTATAACCACTTTTCCATAGAATAAAAGTAATTAAAATTATTAGCCTATGTTTATTGATCATATTATCGTCAAATACTAAGTAATCCTTATCCAAATAAACTATTATTGAGCAAGATTGTTTCAATAGCTATAAATTACTTTTATTTTATTCCAATCGGACAATTCATTCAAAAGATATTACGAATTTAAAATTGTAATTGGTATTAAAATGAATGATGGCCGCCGGCCGATATGTGTCGCACGACTCGCACGGCGAAACCGCAGGGGAGGGGGGTGCACATCTATGAAAAAATAAATGTCCACCCGTGCGAAGCCGGGGCAGGTCGCTAGTCTATAAATATAAGGCTATGTTTCCATATAGGCGAAGTGGAGCGGAAACAATTCTCGAAATCTCCACCCTGCTTTTCCGTTTGTTTGTTTCACTGCTACTGACTTAATCAAGTATCACCGACTGACCTAATCAATTAAAAACATATTGTCAAAGGTTTGCCAAAGTTCCCGCAATGCAATCATAACCAAAAATCATTCAGATGTGCTAAATTAACTTGCCAGGATATAAGCAGATTTCATAGGAATTTTTATAAATGTACGACCAAAATTTCTCAAGACCATTTCATTTTAAAATACTGTAACGTAAAAAAAGCTGATAGTAAAAAAGAAAATTCTAAAAGAAGCATTGCGACTAAATATCATGTTATTGGAAAACACGGTCAAATGATCCCAGTTTACCAAAAAACGTTTTTGGATGCTCTTCTGGTTAAAAAAGATAGAAAAAAGGGTATTATGAACAGATTTTATAAAAGTGGAGGGAGTCATCCAGAAGAAAAGAGAGGGGGTGACCGAAAATCCCAAAAATACGCGGCAAGAAGAGTGTCAGTCGAATGTTTCATTGAAAAACTAAAGTGTCAAGAAAGTCACTATTGTCGCTCTAAAACACAAAGATTATATCTCCCGGCCGAGCTCAATATTCGAAAATTATGGCGGGTCTATAATGTAGAACATCAGAATGATCTTCAGGTTACGCAATGTTTTTTTCGCAACATATTTAATACATGTTACAACATTGGTTTTGGTTCCCCGAGAACAGACGTCTGCTCGACATGTACTTCCCTGCAAGAACAAATAAAAGCTGAAAGTGATCCAAGAAAAAGACAAGAACTTATAACTAATAAAAGAATTCACAGATTAAAGTATAAAGCTTTTTACAAAATACTCCAAGAAGAAGATGAGACCATTAAAACTATTACATTCGACTGTCAGAAAAACCAGCCACTACCCAAGCTTCCAGACCAGTCAGCGTATTTTAGTCGACAGTTTAATTTTTATCATTTTGCAATTGTAGATGGAAATTCTAAGGCTAAATTAAACAAAGAGAATGTTCATTCATATTATTGGAGTGAAGTAGTCCATAAGAAGGGAGGAAATGAAATTGTAAGTGCAGTATATCATTACCTTCAACAAGTAACATTCAACGAGAAAACCAATATCTTACGTGTGGTCTGCGACGGCTGTTCCGGACAGAATAAGAATACTGCAATGATTGTTATGTTGGGTAAATGGCTGTATTGTGAAGCACCTAGGCATGTAAAAAAAGTTGAAGTAATATACCCCATTGTCGGTCATTCGTTTATACCTCCTGACCGTGTGTTCGCTAAAATCGAAAAAGTATTAAAAACTAAAGAGGTTGTAACTTGTCCAGCAGAATACGTCTCTGTGCTTGAAGAAAATGGAAATGTAACAGATCTTTCAACAATACCAGTCTACGACTGGAAGAAAGGTTATGAAACGATTATCAAACCCACTAGTTCATGGCATTTTCCTTTTATGAAATCTAAGCGTTTTTTCTTAACTAGGTTAAAATCTGAGAATGTATTAGTTCAAGGAGAGATTAATTATAAAAGCGAACTCAATGATAAAAAAATAATTACAAAAAAGAATAAAAAAATTACCATGCTTTCTCCCGAGTTAATACTAGCGAACAAAATTCTACCGATGAAAGCCAAGGTCGATGACGTTGCTAAACTTCTCGAAAAGCATTTCGGGAATGAGTGGAGAAATTTACCTACACATTGAACAGAGAATGCAAAGTACCGATCCAGTAGTCAGTAGCTTCGATAGTGGAAATGATCTTGAAGACCATTAGGTACTGTGAACATGGTTTTGAGGATGTTGAAACACATATTTAGTATTTTGCCTGAATTCCACTCTTTCATCTTCCATCCATCATTTTGTATTAATTTTATTAATAAATATTATCATAATTTAACCCGTATTATTAATTTCCATGATCCTAGAAATCTTATAAAATAATGTAAATTGCTTCATTATCATTTTAGTATTACTGTCTAGACTATTGACTGAATAAAACCGTCCACATATAAAAATCTGTCAGTTGCAAATCCCGCTAAAACGAACAATGTTTATTTCAAACCCCGCTAAAATCAAATGTATACTTCAAAATCCGCTAAAACAAAAATATTTATGGATATTTTTCCGTTATTTTCAGATTTTCGTCAGAAATCGCTCAAATGACATTAAATGTATGGAAATGACATTCCACTTCAATAAGTCACGCGACTTACCGAAGGAAAATGCCATGCGACCCACTTGCCACCTCCATACATTCGAGCGACTCCATCAGCGACAACGATTGCAGGAATGTACCCGGTCCAAGGGGGCTGATTCGCCCACCCTTCACCGCTTCCTAAGTGCTTTCGCCGGGGAGAAGAAACGGCGCATCAAACTCCCCAGCAGCACGCTGTCTCATATAACAAAAAAAAATTACTTAAATTAACATTTTTTTTACATAAAACAGCTATATAAATAGCAGCATATTAAAAATGAATAAGTGACCGCGCCAAATAAACAAATGTTTGAGGTCAATTGAGATATACTAAACTACTATAATTATATCTACTGAGTCCAAAGTCAGCAGAACGACCAGTCACCACCAGCAGCACCCGTTCATGAGTTGACGCAAGGGTCAGCCATCACCTCCCTCGCCATATTAGAGGGAACGAGGCGACCCAACCCCTAACGCCACCGCTGGCATTGACAACTAAGGGAGCATGACGAAACTGCTGCTTTATTTCTATCCAGAAAATCGTATACAAAATTTCATGTGTCTGTCATTGACACATGGGGGTGCAATAGGAGTTGAAAATTTGTGTGGGAAGTTCGGTATTTTCAATCATGAAATTTTGTATACGGGTTTCTGGATAGAAATAAATAAAGACGTATTTTAGAGATTTTAAAAATCATCCCCCTAAGCGGGTGAAATAGGGGTTGGAAGTTTGTAGGTACAAGAATTGTGTCGTTTTCAAGGATAGACACATTAAATTTCATACAAGGGTTATTAGTTAGAAATAAATAAGATGTTTTTCCGTGATTTGAGGAATCTACCCTCTAAGGGGTTGAAATAGGGGCTGAATAGTTGGTATGTGAAGTTCGGTATTCTCAAAGATAGACGAAAAGATAAGCAGGTAAGATAATGACCATCTAAGACATAGCTATGTGGTCGAGTGGCGTTTACTCCGGTTTTTAAGGTGTCGCCAGCTCTAAAGTCCCAGGTTCGTACCCGGATGGGTTCTATGTAGAAAATCAGTTTTCTACATTGTCTAGAGTCTGGGTGTTTATGGTACCTTCGTAGTCTCCGATTCCAGAACACAAATGCATTTGCTACTTACTTTACTTTAATTATTATTTTAACGCCATAATAGTTTGGGAAAATTTTTATTCATACTCCTTACTTTGAAAATTTTAATTTTAATACTACTCTTTAAGCGCGAGCGAAGCCGCGGGCAGCAGCTAGTCTGTAATACGTTTTAAATCTTGGGCTAAGTTTTCTGCAGTTTGTCGCTCCGAAAACGCATTATTTGAATGCATCCAGCATTCTAATAAAATGTTTTCAGATGTGCCTGATGATTAAAGAAATGGACAGTTACGGCTTTATAATTGTCGTTGGGACTAGAGGTCCACCCATCAGTCGTTATACAAACATACTCAGCCTGGTTGAGTTCTGACTTAACAGATTCTTTGGTTATATTAAGATGTCATGAGTGCATTGGACAATGTCTCGCGACTCGGTAACTGGTATGCTGGATTCAATTCTTTCAGAAATTCCTTTTAAACTCTGGTGATTCGACTAGATGAAAAGCTAAATAATTTTTTGTGAATAATTTGACCAACATTTTGTTTGGTAGATCATTTTTTTGCAGAAAGTGGCTTACAGAAGTATTGTGTTAATTTTGTGTTAGTGACTGGAGCTTTAAAGGTTGCAGCGGTGACTGGTAAGGTATCAGGTTTTTCGGTTACAAAAGCAGTTGAAGCAGTAGATGTGGAAGCTGTTGGTATCTCCAGGTCTCGAGCAATTGAAGCAGTGGAAGTAGATGGGTGCTGGATTTCTGGAGCAACGGACATTCGCGTATAGCAACAAACACATGTGGATGCTTGCTTTTAGTATGCCTTATTAAATTATAAGCACCACCACCTTTATATGAAAATTCTTTTTGGCCAAAATTGCAAAAAGAAAAAATATCATATAACACAACATTTAAAAACATGAATTATTATTGGATTATAAAAATACATAGGTATTTAATTATTGGGAATTTAACCCAACGTTAGGTTCGTAGGTACTAACCACCAACGAATCACCGCCTGCTGCTGGCGGTCCGTCCGATAATCGACATTCCGTCATAAAATTTCTTTGCTTATTTATACTTTTACCCATAATTATGTCAACAGGTTTTATTCAAATTAACAAAAGTATAATTCAAACCAATATAAAAATAATAAACCACACCCAAACTAAAACACAAACTAGAACAAGCATATTATATATACTTACATGAATATTTGTCACTTCTGTAGAATACTAATTAACTTAAAAAGCAAAAACGATAATTTTAGCAAAACTTTTGAACTGGTCACTATTTAACTGCATTAAAAATTTAAATAAAATAGAACAATTCGTTGAGGCGCAAATTGAAACGTACGCGACGTTTCAATTTGCGCCTCAACGAAGTACAAGCTTTAGCATTAGAGTGAATAAAGTATATCATTACGTCTCGGGTTGCGGTTTTGTTCATCGGTACATTGAAGAATGTGTAGCACGTGCCTAGCTTCCTGTCTCTCTCACTCTTACGTTGAGTGACATTCACGACTGCCACGACACAAAATTTGAGGTAGTACACTTTAGAGTGCCGAGTCGCTCTTACATTTTGACGTCATGTACGGGACAAATTAATGTACTGCCTCTTGTATGTCCTACTCAACACTCACTTAGCCCCATACACAGACATATAAGAGAAGCAGACCAAACATAAATCCATAGTTATATTTATATAGATGGACATGATTCTTTATCCACTTCTTGCTAAGCGACAAGTCGTTAGTTGTGTCTCGTTCTGTCACCTGTTGTCACACTGACTCACACATAGACAAAATTTGACGCGTAGCTTGTCTATGTCTGCGACATCATCTGCATCGATTCTATTCTTCAACTGCGTTTTAATATGAAAATAATACTTGTTTGGAGCTTAATACACACGAGGATAATAACATAAAATGGTGAAGTGCAGTGCGTACCGGTGTGACAGTGCTAGCTACCACAAAACACCTGGATTGACCTTTCATCGGTAAGTTTATGTATTATGTTGTGTGGTACCAGAACTTCTTAGTGCTTTCTCGTAATGAATTCAAATGTTGCGATACTGTTTATTCGTATTTCACATAGATTTGTTAACTTAAATGCGATTTGTCTGCATCGATAACCTAAAACTAAAGAAATAAACCTTTACAAAGACAAAATTGTCAGCAAGTGGCAGAAAATGACAGCTTAAATACCTGTGTAGTTAGTCAGGGACGGATTAGGCAAGCAAAGACGAATTTTGGTCAGTGGGTCGTCTTCGGGGCGGATTAAGTTTTTTTTTGTTTTTACCATTGAATTATCAAACAGAGCTTAGTTTACTATACTCTGTAAAATATAGCTTGATACCTGTGACGTTTGTCAGAATGACATTACTAGGGATGGGAGCGTCTTTCGTATTTTATCGATATCTATGTCGTTATGAGTTTCATAAAAAATTACATTGTAACGACATTGAAAGAAAGAATTAAAGATGTACCTTAGTTTTAAATGTTTAAATCATAATAAGGTGAAAAAAATGTTTTCTTTAGAAAACTCCCAACTATCGGTTTATTTTGCCATTCATTATTCTTTCAAAAAAAGAGCAAAAGTAACCCCAATATTATTTAATAGTTTATTTAAATGAAATGAAACAGTAGGAATTAGTATGTATTTAAAATTTTAATTGTCGAACGGTGTACATTCGAGATCAACATCACACTCAAATTCCGATTCATCGCTGGAGCAGTCCTGAAGATTAATAATCAATTCTTGATCACATATGTTGTCAAACTGAAGATCGCGCTCCCAATCTTTGTGTATAACATTTTTGGTTCTCTCAACTACTTTTTTCCAATCATCCGCGTTTACATGAACACAAGCTTCGTTTAGTAAGGTTAACATTTTGTTTGCTGTGAAAGGCGGTGCTACATTATGTCTAGCAGCGTAACCTGAAAAAATAACGATTCGATTAAGTAAAAAAACCTACAACAATCAAATCAAATTGTTTTATTTTGAATTAAATATATTCAGTATGTTTTCCAAACGTCAGATACATAGTTTGTCCGCCCATTCGGTTACACCGTACTGAGAAGAACGGGCAAGAAACTCAAACAAGAAATGTGTATACTCGATGTAATTATTTTTTTTAGACAACACTAACCTTTGACTTGAGCCCAGATTAGTTCTATTGCATTGTAATGGCAGTGATATGGTGGTAAGCGGATGACGGTATGGCCCATTTCCTTCGCAATTTCATCTAAAATATATTTTGGATTTCGGGGCTTATGAATGCTAACTAATCGTAGCAATTCTTTCTTGAGCATGCTGTTGTTGGCTTCTACTCCTTTGTTTTGCAGCCAAGTAATTATTTCCATTTTGCGATTGCTCGTCGTAGGTGCCTTGTCTATTTGCACTGAATGGTACGGAGCGTTGTCCATCAGAATAATATGTGGTTCACTCAAATTATTTAAAAGATTTAAAAACCACCCCTTAAATTTTGTAAAATCCATTTCTTCATGGTACTCTGTTGTTTTTACTGATTTGAACGCCAGCAAACAATTGGGCACAAAACCTGACGATGTTCCTGCATGAGCAATAATTAATCTTTGCCCTTTGCCTTCGGGTACCTTGGTGGTAGATTCTGCTTTATCATCTGTCCACGATCTTGATAGAGTGTGGTTTGCGTTGAGCCATGTTTCATCAAGAAAAACGACTTTATCCCAATCTGTAATGTCTTTGACTTTGCGCAAAAAGTCAATTCGGCTCAAAGCAATATCTGTTCGCTCCATTAAAATCTTTCTTTTATCGCTTTTTTTATAAGCAAAACCGATTTTTCTTAAAATCTTGGATAGCGATGGTAAACTTCCTTTAAATAAATCCGAGTCTTTCAGAGATACGGCTAATTTTCTTAACGTGGGAAATTCACCACGTGTGTAATACGCATAAATATGGTTGCGAATTGCATTGGCATCGAAGTCGTCAATTTCAGTGACTGGAGAAACTTTCTTCCTTTTTTTATTTGGCGTCGATAATAATGTTGTACCTTCGGCAGCCATCTCCGTTGACGATTCTCCATACTTTTCTTTGCTAATTCGAGCTACTGTAGCTCGTCCGATACCAAGAGCGTCAGCAACTCTATTGCACACTTGCTCCAATGGTAGTAGCGGTCCGCCATTTTGATTTTCATGTTCAAAATACTCGCGCAAACGGATCACAAATTCGCGACATTCACTGTTCAAAACAGTCTTTTTTGGTCTTTTCGGCATTGTGGTGCAAGAAAAAACAACAAATAAAGAGACAACAAAAAGGTAACAACAGAACTTAACAAAGTAACACAATAACAACAAAACAATAGGTAGCGTATACAAGGCGTCGCGTCGGCACTCGTACTGACTCAAAAAAGATGGCGCCCGCTTGTTTCCTGCACGCGAAACCATTATTGCCAGACTAAAAAAATACAAATCTATAGTAAAAACATTATTTTATTTAATAATTTTATCCATTTAATACTAGTGATATTTTCATACTATTATTTTATCGATATTCGTCTGTCAGTCAGTTACACGACCCTACCAGTCTTCAAAACGCGTTTATAAAATAAGCTAACAACCAAAAAAATATTTAAGAAAAATTATAAATTATTTAAATTACCCTTGTTTTTACTGGTATCTTTATAATAACATGATTGTTTTTAAAAATGTGTTCTATTTTTATACACAAATGTCGTATTCATATTTAAAAACTTGAACTTTTTCAGAAATAAATTTAGTAAAGCTGTCTTTAAAACGGAGTCGCTAACGTCACAGGTATCAAGCTATATTTTACAGAGTATAGACGATTTTTTTTTAGTGATATATTTTTCATAATACTGTAGAGTGCAGATTGTCAGTGTAATCACACATGCTGTTATAATAAATTATAAAATTGATTATGTTACCCTGTGTCTGTGTCATGGATAACATGAACATAAGCTTCTCACTTAACTTTAAAATTTCATTCAGCAGGTAATAATTGAGCATGCTAATATTTTTTCCAGGTTTCCAAAGGATGTATGTGTACGGAATGCATGGATTGAAAACACGAAACTCCAGGATTGGCAACCTACACGTTTGAGTGTACTTTGTTCGAAGCATTTTGAGAATCACTTGATCGATCCCAGTGCTTTTCGAACAACATTACGTCCTGGAGCAATTCCTACACTGTTTAATGAATTGCCTGTCGCTCCATATGTAAGTATTATAGCAATTATAATTTACATAATTATCTTGTAACAATAACAACTTATCTTATTAATTTATACTTATCTACATATTAATTGCTGTTCTATTATTTACAGGAAAAGGAAAATATAATTAATCCACCACAAAAAACGTTACCTAGAAAACGAACTGCAGACATGTCAAATGTTTCTGTACTTAAAGAAATACAAAATAAAATAAAACCTGTTGTTTCTACATCTAATACGACTAAGACTACTTTAATAGTAAGTATTTTAACTACTTACTACATATAACTTGGAACGGACAGTTTGAAAATATTGAATGACCTTCGAGTCCTACATTGTTTAATGAATGGCCTGTGGCTCCATGTTGGCCATTGGCAACATTAATTTGTAATATTTTTATTTTTTAATTATTACGCGGTAACACTGATATGAAGTGTCAGTCAGTTGTCAAATAACCTATGAATAAGTGCACACGTTTTCTGTCGTTTCTGAATAAACTAAAATTTAATATACAGTCCACAAGTTTCATTTTTAATAAAGGGCATTCCCGTTCATGGTCCTTCGAGCCGGATGAAGGAAGATCAGCGAGCAGATTCAGCAGATTGAAAACATTTTTGGTTCGGGTTTGGCAGCGATTCGGCGGGGAGCGAGTCCATTTTTCCCTCGTCGAGGCGAGCGAGCGAAACGGCGAAGCGCCTTTGGGTGCGTGTCATCAAATTCGAACGCGCGATCCTGATTGGCTGCCGGGCGGCGAGGCTACGCGTCAAGCAAGCGTCGAAATTCAAACGCGTGGCTACGATACGTCGCTTGGCCAGTGACGTCAGCGCGTGAGAACCCCGTGGGAACAACAAAACGTCGTGGGCGATTTTTCGCCACGAGGCATCGCAGTCGCAGTTTGCCACGAGCTACGAGTTTCAAGTTCATATTGTGTGTGTTAATCGTGTCTACATTTAAAAGGTTGTGTACCTATTGTGGTTGCAATTGCAGAAGTTGTTTATCTGTTGTATACGCGATGGAAGATCAGCTAAAGGCTCTCATTAGAAAACGGAGCGCCGTCAAGGGCTCCATCACAAAAATCACTAATGCCGTCAAAGATCCTGGTTCTCTCTCCAAACAGGCATTGATTATACAGGAAGAGCGCCTGAGGGCGTCATTCCAGAAGTACGAGGACCTGAATCTAGAGATATGTGCCCTGAACCCTGACGACGACGACCACACCGACGTAGAAGAGACCTATCTCACAACGTTAACCGGCATAAAGGAAACTTCAGCCAGATTAGAGAGTATGGACTCAAATAGTGCTAATGGTAAAGATCATAATTGTTATACGAAACTTCCAGCCATAAATGTACCAACATTCACCGGTATGTACACCGAATTTCCCACATTCATAGGTTTATTCAACTCACTCATACATAAAAATAATAAGTTAGATAATATTCAGAAGTTCTTTTATCTTCGTAATTTCCTTCAAGGTGAGCCTCACGATCTAGTCAAAAATCTTACTGTGTGTAGTGAGAACTATGAAGAGGCAAGGAAATTATTAAATGAACGTTATGATAACGACTTTCTTACTTCATGTGAACACATTTATTCTGTGTTAGACATTATACCTTTTACAAAATGTACAGCAAGTAATATAAGAAACCTTTTGTGTATTTTTAAGCAACAACTAGCTGCATTAAAAAATTTAGGGCACAAGGTTGAACAATGGGACATAGTTGTACTTTGCATTCTTCTTAGAAAGTTAGACACTATATGCAGAAGGGAATTTCACTTAGTTAGTGGTAAAAAACCCACAGTAGCTATGTTAACTGATTTTTTAGAGAAGCGTGCTCTCGCGCTCGAGAATGCAGAACAAGTTGGCAAGTCCTCATCAACTCCGAAGACTGCTCATGTGGCCATGGTAAGGGGAGCTAAGTGCTCTGGTGCTGCCACTGACACTGCTGCAGATGCATCGGCTACAGGAGGAAGGGGCTGCCTACTATGTAAGTCCAACCATAAACTATTTAATTGTCCTAAATTCAAATTAATGCCTGCAAGCGATAGGATTAACTTTGTGACATCACAAAACTTGTGTGTAATTTGCTTAAATAATCACAACAAAAAATGTAGGTTTCATTTTAAGTGCCAGGTATGCAAAGAGCAGCACAACACTTTACTTCACGAGGACAAAGCTCCTTCTCCAGTGACTCTGATGTCGGAGATTGCCACACAACAGGTACTGCTACCTACAGCCAGTGTAAAGCTGATAGCAAACAACGGTACAGAAGTTCATGTCAAGGCTCTCTTGGACAGTGGTTCACAGGCATCATTTATAACCAATGAGCTTGTAAGTTTATTACAATTACAGGTTAACCAGGTCAATATCCCTCTCACTGGAATAGGCAACACCGTGAACAAAATAAATGAAAGTGTCAATTTACAACTGCACTCTCTAAATTATGATTATAAGGTCAATGTAACATGTTATTTATTAAACAAAATTACCACCAAGTTACCTCAAAAGAGATTTGATATAAATCAACTTGTTTTACCAACTAACCTTCCCTTGGCAGACAAAACATTCAATGAGCCAAGTAACATTCACATTCTATTAGGTGCTGATGTGGTTTTCCAGGTGTTGCTGCCTTCTGAGCCCGGAGCAGTCCTGCCTAGTGCAGCAAAGCAGTGCAATGAGGAGTCAACTCTGGCTACACCATCAATAATAAACACAAGGTTTGGTTATGTCATCGCAGGTAACATACAGTCACCTCATACACATCCAGTTATAAATTTACATTGTAATACATGTGATTCCGAGTTAACCACAAACCTCTCTGAATTTTGGAAAACTGAAAGTGTACCTGAAACATTTTTAGAATCACAATCTGAGCATGATTTGTGTGAAACAATATTTTGTGATAATGTTCAGCTAGATACTAAAAATAATAAAATTCAAGTTGTGTTACCTTTAAAGTTGCAATTAGAGTCAGTTAACCAGGTTTTAGGTGATTCATTACATTTGGCTTTAAAAAGATTTTATACTTTGGAATCTAGATTTAAAAAAGATTTATTTCTTTTCAAACTTTACAAAGAGTTCATTGATGAATATTTAAAACAAGGGCATGGTACAGTAATTGATATCAGTCAATACAACTTAGCTACTGATCCAGTTTACTTTTTACCTCATCACCCAGTACTTAAATTGGATAAAAAAACCACCAAGTGTCGAGTGGTATTTGATGGTTCTATGAAAACCAATAATAAAACTTCATTAAATGATTTATTAATTAATGGCCCTGTAGTCCAAAGGGAATTAGTAGACGTATTATTGTTATTTAGAGTCAATGAATATTTTTTCATAACCGATATCAAAAATATGTTCAGAAACATACTATTACATTCCGATTATAGGTCATTACAAAATATTCTTTGGAGAGATTCTCCTAAAGACGATGTTAAATGTATTCAACTCAACACAGTAACATACGGCTTGAAAAGTTCTTCTTATTTGGCAACACGATGTTTAAAATTGTTGGCAGATCAATACAAGAATGAACTTCCCGTTGCAGCTTTTATCATAAATAATTCTACCTATGTAGACGACATACTACATTCTGAAGTTACTCAGGAAAAAATTGTAGAAGCTAAACAGCAATTATCAAAACTGTTAGAATTTGGATCCTTTCAATTACATAAATGGGTTTCGAACTCACCAGAGCTGTTGAAAGAAATACCACAAAATCAACAACATTTCGATGAAGTTGATTTACAAAAGAATAATTTTTCATTAAAAACTTTAGGTATTAATTATAACACAAAGTTAGATTGTTTCATAATGTCATGTCCTCATACAGGTGAAAGCATGCCTCAATCTAAGCGTGAAATCCTTAGCTTTATAAGTAAGTTTTATGATCCGCTAGGGCTTGCTGGACCCATTGTGGTTATTGCAAAATGCATTATGCAAAAGTTATGGCTAAATAAACAAGGTTGGGATTGTTTGCTAAACAATGATTTGCTAAAACTATGGCATGATTTTTATAATAGCTTGCTTGCGATGAAGCCATTGCCCATACAACGACACATAGGTTTGCACAATACAAGCTTTGCACAAATTATAGGGTTTTCTGATGCATCTAGCACAAGTGCTTATGGTTGTTGTGTGTATCTCAGAGTGGTTGACTCAACAGGTAATGTTAAAATATCCTTGCTATGCTCAAAATCGAGAGTAAATCCATTAAGTCAAAGTCTATCAGTCCCAAGGCTCGAACTTAATGCTGCCTTATTGCTTGCAAAGCTTGTCACGAGGGTTCATTGTGTTCTAGTCACTAAAATGCACATACAAGATGTCATATTATATTCTGATTCACAGATCGTTCTAGCTTGGTTACAAACTAACATAAACACATTAAAAGCATATGTTGCAAATCGAGTAAAGGTAATTTCACAGCTCACACAACAATACACATGGATGTACGTCAGCACAAACGATAATCCTGCCGATTGTCTCAGCAGAGGAGTCATGCCACATGAACTAGTGGACCATCCTTTGTGGTGGCAAGGTCCAACATTTTTATGTTCACGTGAGTACAAACCACAGGTAAACATGCCTCCTCCACCACAGGATTTGCCTGAGGTTAAAGACAATTCTGCATGCTTGAGCGCGATGGTTTGTACGACTTCGGATGAGCTACCGTTATGTCTCGACTTCTTAGAAAAATTTTCTAGTATTAACACCATGATAATATGATAGTTTTAGCATATATTTTACGATTTAAGAAGAATGCAAAGTTAAAGGATGATAAAAATAGGCTTAATTATATCACTACTTCTGAACTCAATGAGTCTTTAAATATGATTGTTAAGTATGAACAACAAAAATATCTAGCTGAAGATATTCATATTTTAAAATGTAACAAAGCAATCGTTAAAGGTAATTTAAAACCACTTTTTCCATTTATTGATGACCATGGTTTGGTTCGTGTAGGTGGTAGGTTAGAAAATGCCTCTATTTCTTATACACAAAAGCATCCCATTGTACTGCCTCGAGATTCAAATGTCACGAATTTAATTATTTTAAATGAGCATTTAACAAACCTTCATGCAGGTCCTAAGCTGATTCTGTCATCAATTAAACAAAGATTTTGGATTGTACATGGTATTAGACAAGTCAAAAAAGTTTTACATAAATGTACTATTTGTTTTAGATTAAAAGCAGAAGCTGCTAAACAATTGATGGGTTCCCTGCCGCCTGATCGAGTGAATGCTTGTCGCCCTTTTCAGAAGGTTGGCCTGGATTATGCTGGTCCAATCTCTCTCAAAATGCTTAGAATTAGAAAGCCAGTAATCACAAAAGGTTATGTTTGTTTATTTGTATGCTTCGTTACAAAAGCCATACATTTAGAGCTGGCCTCTGATTTAAAAACTGAGACATTTATAGCTTGTTTAAATAGATTTATATCGCGCAGAGGTTTACCTACCGACATATACAGCGGCAATGCTTCAACGTTCAGGTGTGCACGAAGCCAATTAGATGAGCTATATAAATTACATAATTCTCCAACTCATCAAAAACAGGTTTGTCAATTTTCAGCCCAGAAAGCTATTAATTTTCATTTTCTACCTTGCTACTCCCCTGTTTTTGCTGGTTTGGCAGAAGCTGGTGTTAAAAGCGTAAAATACCATTTAAAAAGAGTGTTATTAAAATCTATCCTTACTTATGAAGAGTTGTGTACTGTTTTGTGTCAAATTGAGGCTATCTTAAATAGCAGACCACTTATGCCATTATCTAATGACGTAGATGACTACTCTTGCATTACTCCTGGTCATTTCTTGATAGGTACTGCATTAAATACTTATCCAAATCCCAATGTAACTATGCTAACTGCATCTCAGTTTTGGAAAACTTGTAATGACATGAAAAATTACTTTTGGAAGGTTTGGAATAAACATTATTTGAATTTGTTACAATCTCGTCCTAAATGGCAAAATATGCAACCAAATGTAAAAATAGGAACACTTGTAATCTTAAAAGATGATAACTTGTCACCTCTATACTGGCCTTTAGCTAGGATAACAAATATATACCCAGGTAAAGATGGTAAAGTCAGAGTTGTTGAAGTTAAAACCTCAAATGGTCATACTCATAAAAGAGCCGTAATGAAAATTTGTGTCTTGCCTCTTGAATGTAATGATTTAGGTACTAACTAATATTGATACTTATTATGTACTGTGTATAGATTTAAGTAAATAGTTGTTTAAGTTAGCAGCCATATGCTACATAATATGCTTACCAATTTATAATATTTGACCATTGTAAAGTTAGGTATTGTTGTCTAAAAAGACAAGTTACTTTAGTTGATTATCTCAAGATTTGTTTTGTTGATTGTCTCAAGGTTTGATTGAACTAACATTACAGAAAATATTTTTCGTTCATTTATTTTATAACATCTGTCACATTGTTATGATTATTATATGATTTGTTAATATTTAAAAGTTTGTTGGGTACATACTGACTTAGTTTATATAATTTCATTTAGATAAAAACATGTTCTTTGCTCAGACATTTGTAATTTCAGTAACTATATATAGCAGTTATTGTCATTTTTCAAATAATCAGAAGTCACTTTCATAATAATACAATTGTATGTAATTCAGCATTCTTTTTCTAAAGCATTACTATTTGAATACAAACAATATTTTGTAATTTGTGTTGGTTTGGTGTAAATTAAAACAATCTGTTAATTTAATTTAAAGTTTGTTTATTACGATAATTCATTGTAGCTCTGTAACACTTAAGTATTTCTAGTTGCCCTGGCAATATGTTGGCCATTGGCAACATTAATTTGTAATATTTTTATTTTTTAATTATTACGCGGTAACACTGATATGAAGTGTCAGTCAGTTGTCAAATAACCTATGAATAAGTGCACACGTTTTCTGTCGTTTCTGAATAAACTAAAATTTAATATACAGTCCACAAGTTTCATTTTTAATAAAGGGCATTCCCGTTCACTCCATATGTAAGCTTTATAGCAATTATAATATACATATCTTATAACAATAACAAGTTATGTTATTTATATCTACATATTAATTGTTATTCTATTATTTGCAGGAAAAGGAAAATGTAATTAATCCACCCCATAAAACCTTGCCCAGAAAACGAACAGACATGGCAAATGTTTCTGTACTTAAATCTAATACGACTGTCTCGTGGGATAAGTATGAATCTACATCGAGTACCAGGTATCATAGTGACTACAGCTATGCTCCATACTTAAGCTATAATTCAAAATGAAGAAGTTCCTCCAGAGGAAAATGAATACCCAGTACTCATTGGAAATATAAGTTTTACAACCCAACAAGGAGAGAGAACCTTACAGAGAAGAATATTTAATGGATGGTTTAATAGATACTTCATTGAACATGCAATAAAACAATTTATGAATCATTCACTGTATTTTATATTTTTAATTAATAAATAAAATTACAAAATTATTTTTTTCATTTATCATCTTATTCCAATTTATAAATGTTTGATTTGTGTTGCACTTCCATCTCTAAAATCTTTACTTGCATTTGCACTAATTCAATCTTCTGTGATAAATGGTAAAAATATCACACTTCTTTTTTTGCTTGAACACACATAACCTGTGAAAAGATAAGAACCGTTATTTATATGTTATTGAATTTATGTTTAAATTATATAATAGCTAGTTTAGCGATAATAAAACAACTTACATGTGTGCCCAAAGTCTGTTTTTATGTAATGCATCATCTATAAAATATACATCCGTTACTATTGTCCAAGAATAATTATTGTTTGTCGATTTGCTTGGTGGAGTAGGTTTTCTCACACTCGATAATTTTTGTGTATGACTCCATAGCCGTAAACAGTAACAACTGTTCTTCTTTAGTAAAATTGGGAGCACTCATGTTACAAAATTTATTTTCATTTCATGGTTCAATGTGAACGTCTGTTACTTTTCTCGTGTTATTATTTTGACATTTCGTCCGTTACCCTGGTTACTAGAAAGCTATAAGGAGGTTATAAGCTTAGATGAATAACCAATGAGTTCATAATCTGAGGTTATCCCTCTCAGGACCATAACATTATAGAAGGTAAAGTTATCATTCTGATTGCTTAACATGACTCATGAGGCATGTAATAAACGTATTTAGGAAAGAAAATAATAATAATAATAATAGATTTTTAGATTTTTTTTGGGACATATTTGTCCCTATGGACTTCAAGGGCGGAGTTTTTACTTAATTAGCGTGTAATTACGTCTCTTAGATTTATTCATAATTAAAGGGTTTCAGTAAAACAAACAACATATTTATAATTTTTATTAAATAAATTATAGATTTAATGCAAGAGTAACATTTTTGTATTATATTATTTATGATAATCATCGAAACAATTTCTGTCATTCGTGTAACAAAGATGAACTTTGCATACAGTACATGTATTATTTGTGCGACTTTCTCGCTTGAACTTAGCACAATTTACACACCGTTTTCTGTTATTCACTTTTTCCATAGGATGTGAAGTCATTTGCCGTTTTATAGCTCTTCGTACCGCACTAGTTTTTGAACTAGGAGCATCTCGTTGCCTGGCCGTAAAACCATTGATCAAACTCCGAGCTATTACTTGCCTGAACTGTAAGCTGGTCAACAAACTACCTTCTATTTTTTTTTCACTATAAAGCTTTGTGTATATAGTATATGCATTATTCACAGATATATCGAACAAGTCAAAGAACAGTCGTAGATAATATTTTATTTTGGATCTTCGATCTAGCTCATAACAAACTTTACGTTGATCCATGAGGTCAACTCCACCCATGTTTCTATTATAAAAAGACACGATCCGAGGGCATTTCACATCAATTTTCTCTGCTGAACCAGCTTGACGGCGTTTTACAATGTCCGTTTCGATAGGCGATAGAAAGTTCGTGAGCAAATGTACTCCTTTGTTGTCCATCCACTTGACGTAACTTATGCCATGAAAACTTGTAGAATATATATCTCCGCGCTTCATGTTTTTGTCAATGGGTGCAGTTTTTGGAAGGTTTTTTCGGTTTGTTCGAACAGTCCCACATGACTTCGTATTCTGAGATATCAATTTATATTGCAACAATGGTGAATTGAAAAAATTGTCTATATATATTTCACAACCCAAGCCCTTCAATTTTTCTGTAAGTTGCAGTACAACTGATTCGCCTAACCCATACTCAATACCAGTTGTACGCTTACCGGTATATAAATCGAATTCAAATAGGTATCCAGTTGCCGAATCGCATCGGCACCATAGCTTGAAGCCCCATTTGACTGGCTTGTTTTTTATGTATTGTTTCATTATGTTATGCCCTTTGAACTTTATCATATGTTCATCTATTGATTGTTCTTTGGTATTGTTGAGGGCATTTTGAAATGAATTGTTTAGATGTTGAATGACAGGTCTTATTTTGTAGGCTCGATCAAAATTGGGGCTGGAAGGGTCTCGTACTTCTTCGTTATTACAAAAATGTAGATTTTTACGTAATTCCTCGAAACGGGCCCTAGGCATAACATTTGCTACGAAAGGTACTGCCATGTCAGGTTCTGTAGACCAGTAATCTCTCAACGATGGTAAAATATGATATCCCATTACTAAATTCAAACCGAGAAATGCTTTCATTTCATCTATTTCAACGGAAAATTCTCGTCCGTTTTGATGAGCGTATCGCATTGACTCCGCTACTATCAACTGTACTAATACATCGAATTTTGTTGTTGATAGGAATATTTCGAAAGGAGTCAACGCATTGTTTTCCACATCTTGACCGATTTGCACCTTTCCGAATTCATTTTCAACATTTTCAAATACATTTGGAACGTATGTTCTTTGGGTCCACTTGAAAACTGGTTGCTTAAGGTGTGGATTGTTCACAAGTTCCACCGCAGAAGTTGAAGGTTCGGGTGATGAAATCCTGGATTCTTGAAGTTGATGTGTCGTATCTTCAATCTCAACTTCGGATACTCCTTGGTCATCATCCTGTGTCAATAGCCTTTCATCTTCTTCGTCAAGTAATAAATTGTCTTCATCGTCACTATTGTCACCCATCAAAATCTGCTGGATTGCATTTTCCTTGAGTTCAAAAACCGCACGTCCTCTACGATACATAATCTGTAAACATAAATTAAATATAAGAAATGAGGGTAAAAGTAAAAAACACATCAGCAATATTGAAGTGGATTTTTTACTCTTATAGACCACAGGGACACTGGTGTCCCTTTACGTTTATGACAACAAATCGAAGGTAGTAATATAAAATTCGGGTGTAATTAGTACATAAAATAAAAAAGTACTTACCAAGCAGTCAATATTTTGCAATATAATAACTTGTCGACGACAAAGACACTCAAAATACTTTTTCGAAATATACAAAATCGGCGCGTAACAAATTGACAATTTGAAATGACCATAGATAAAGACTGACAGTTTATACGCTGTGTTGCTATAAACAAAAAACTAAAAAGATACGTTCAGAAATTAGTTAACGTCAAAATGACACCTCCTGTTTTATTAGTTTAAGCGATATTTTATTTTTTTTGGTTGGGACACGGGTGTCCCCGTAGTCCTGAAAGGGTTATAAGACAATCCGTTTCGTTTTATGAAAAAATATACGTTTGTCGTATTAATAATCGTAACCGAAAAACGCCATACCGTGGAACGAAATGTTAAAACTGCTGTACCGACATTTAGCGACCTCTTAAACATATTTAACTAAATCAAGAGGCTGTCATCGTTGTGCAAGAGGTCGCTAAATGTATTTAAGATAAACGTGATTAAGCGGTTAATTATATTTAACTAATTTTATTTAGGAGTGATTTAAGTCAAACGTTGTGCAAGCCGCCCTAAGACTACTTTAATAGTAAGTATTTTAACTACTTACTACATATAACTTGGAACGGACAGTTTGAAAATATTGAATGTCCTTCGAGTCCTACACTGTTTAATGAATTGCCTGTGGCTCCATATGTAAGCTTTATAGCAATTATAATATACATATCTTATAACAATAACAAGTTATGTTATTTATATCTACATATTAATTGTTATTCTATTATTTGCAGGAAAAGGAAAATGTAATTAATCCACCCCATAAAACCTTGCCCAGAAAACGAACTGCAGACATGGCAAATGTTTCTGTACTTAAAGAGATACAAAATAAAATAAAACCTGTTGTTTCTACATCCAATACAACTGAGACTGCTTTAATAGTAAGTATTTTAACTACATAATGGAACGAACAGTTTAAAAAGTCTTCATTTAAATAATATTTTTATTCATGAATGACCATTAGACATACTTAAATGAAGATTTCTTTTTTTATAATTATTGCTTTGGGCTGTATTTGCAGTGATTAAAAACTCAAGGTCTGATTTAGGTAGTTCAATGTTAAATTATTGTGTTAAGTATCCAAGAGCAAGGCAAACTTGCTCATTGAAGTTCAACTCTATTGAACTTTAATTGTTGTTGTGCTATAAATTAAAAAGGTTAACCTAATCTCTAATATTCAGAGAAGATTAAATTTGAATGCTCAATCCAAGTGCTGGAATGCATACAAAGCTCAACTTATAAAGGTTGTTAACTTTTCATTTTAATGCTTTTTATACAGATTCAGGATGAAGAAAATGTACCGGGTCCTTCAAATTATAATATTGTGATACCTTCAAAACCTCCAGTTCCAGTTTCAACAGGATGTCAAGAAGTGCAAATATTAAAAAGGAAAATTATCTTGAAAAATAAAAAAATTAAGGCATTACTGCAACAACGTAGACGGTTAAAAAAAAAGGTATCTCAATTCTCAGATATAATTACAGAATTAAAAAATAAATTGAGTCAGGATGATATTCACATTTTAAAGAACATTCCAGGCAATAACAAAGACTTCCTTGTTCGATATATAAAAAAAGGAAAATGTTCTGCTTTAGAAAAATCATATTCGCCTCAATTAAGGTCATTCGCCTTACAACTACATTTTTATTCACCTAGGGCATATAATTTTGTGAAGAAGACATTCAACACAATTCTGCCTCATCCAGGTACCATTACACGCTGGTATAAAAAAATTAATGCGGAACCTGGATTCACCTCGGAATCATTTGACACTTTAGAAAAACTGTCTAAAAGTAGTGAACACCCTATTTATGTAAATCTGTGTATAGACGAAATGGCTATAAGGAAAGGATTAGTATGGGATAGTTCTTTAAATAAATACAAAGGGTATGTTGATACAGGCACTGAGACATCGGACGATAGTCTCCCTCTTGCAACACAGGCCTTAGTAATGTTAGTAACTGCAATAAATGCTTCATGGAAGTTACCCATAGGGTTTTTTTTTATTATGTCCATGACTGGTGAACAACGAGCTACTTTTGTTAAAATTGCAATAGAAATGCTTTACAATGTAAATATTATTGTTTGTGGTTTAACCTTTGATGGGGCCGCTAGCAACATTAGCATGGCGACTAGTTTAGGGTGTGTTTTTAATTTAAAGTCATTAAAGCCATATTTTATATTAAAAAATACAAGAATTAATGTTTTTTATGATCCGTGTCACATGATAAAACTTATCAGAAATACTCTGGGTGATTATGAAATTTTAGTTGACAAGGATGGCAGTAAAATTAAATTTGATTATCTATTACTACTGCATGAAATACAACAGAAAAAGAGTTTATATCTTGCTAACAAAATTAGACAAGCACATATTTATTACAGCAAACAAAAAATGAAAGTTAGGTTGGCTACTCAATTGCTTAGTAGATCGGTAGCAGATGCACTTCTATATTGCAAAGATGTTCTAAAATTAGATAAATTTTGTGATTGCTCTGCTACAGTTAAATTTATTATCATGATTAATGACGCTTTTGATATTTTAAATAGTCGATGTATGTATGTGCCAGGATATAAAAAAGCTCTATGTGCTGCTAATATACAAAAATGTATGACATTTTCTAAAGAATGTGAAGAATATTTGTCAAATTTAAAAATGTATGATGGTAATTTAATCGTACAGTCAGCTCGCAAAACTGGTTTTATGGGATTTATTATTTGTCTTCATAGTGCAATTAATATGTTTAATGATTTGATTATTACTGAAAAGTTAAGATTTTTGCCGCTATATAAAGTTAGCCAAGATCATTTGGAAATGTTTTTGGTCTGATGAGAGCAAGAGGCGGTTTCAACGACAATCCAAATGTTACTCAATTTCGTACGGCGTATAAAAAAAATATCACCCGTTCCCAATTAAAACTACATACCGAAGGGAAGCTTGTTGATTTACCTATCCTTACTGTATCCTCAACCACAGATGCAATACAAATTGTTAATAATAGTACTCCTACATTTGAAAAAAATATTATGGAAATTCATGATATTGACGAAGATCTTATAGATTTTTTTCTTGATGACGTAATTAACACACCTTTGGATGAATATACAGGGGAAATCACCATATACATAGCGGGTTTTATCGCTCGAAAGATACATAAAAAAATTAACTGTTCATTATGTCAGATGTTAATGATAGGAGAAAAAGAAAACTTTTTGTTCTCTTTAATAAAACTTAAAGACAGAGGTGGACTCACATATCCCTCACAAGCGCTGATTAAAGTAATTCAAATCTGTGAAAAGTGTTTTAAGATTTACAAAAGTAACGAATTTAATACACACATCAAAAGTGTCTAGGGATCAAGCATTTTTATGCGGATTTCTTGAGATTGAGATGTGGCTTTGTAATAAATTTATGATTTTATAAATTTATATGGATCCTTTTTGGTGCATTTCATAATTCGAATCAGGAACTGTGAATCAAATTCGAGTAAAAGATGAAAATCAGCTGTCAATATTTTCCCTATAAAAACATACAACGCATTGAAGACATTATTAGTGCTACTGTTTCCCTACTACTGATTAAAACCAACGTTATTATGGAGCGGCGACATCATTTAAGCAGGGAAGAAATGCTCAGAGCCGTGGGAATGATAGAAGCTGGTTCCCGGCAACGTACTGTGGCTTTAGCTCTGAATACAAGTCAGAGTGTTATCAGTCGACTTTGGACACGTTACCGAAGCACTGGTACCGTGGCTGAGCGCCATGGAGGACGGTATCGCTGCACCACACGGAGACAAGACCGATACATTCAAATCTTAACTCGAAGAGCTCCAACAATAACCGCCATGACGTTAGCCGTGAGGCTTCATCACTCTTCAGGGAACTTAATTAGCGACCAAACAGTCAGAAACCGCTTGCATGAAGTGAACCTTCATTCCCGAAGACCGCTACGGGTACCACCTATAGCAATGCACAATCGTAGGATTCGATATCAATGGGCTCTTGAACACAGAAATTGGGCAGAAGAACAATGGCGTTTCGTGTGCTTTTCTGATGAGTCTCGTTTTGGTATGAGACCGGATACAAGACGTATACGACACTGGAGAACCCCTGGACGCCAACAGCGATTAAAATCCTGCCAGGAAGTCCATCCTTATAGTGGTGGAACCATCATGGTATGGGCGGGTATTTGGATCGGCGGAAGAACTGAGTTGATTTGGATCAGAAGCAACCTCAACGCTCAAATTTATGCTGAGACGATTGTATCAGACGTCATCGTTCCTCTACAAGTGCAAATCGGTCCCTTATTTCAGTTAATGCATGATAATGCACGATCGCACACCGCAAGAGTTGTAAGACAGACTCTCGCCGCAGCTAACATCAATGTCCTGCCCTGGCCTGCTCAGTCGCCAGACTTGAACCCGATTGAGCATGCATGGGATAT
Organism: Plusia festucae; assembly: GCA_950381575.1. Taxonomy (NCBI): domain Eukaryota; kingdom Metazoa; phylum Arthropoda; class Insecta; order Lepidoptera; family Noctuidae; genus Plusia; species Plusia festucae. The sequence continues at coordinate 11,787,530 of OX494442.1, forward strand.
GCTACAGAGAAGAGCTCTGCCGAATATGGAGGGTATCCAGTCGCAAGAAGACCTTTTTTTGTTGTTGCAACGAACATGGGCGGCCATTCCACAGCGTGATTTGGATGAACTCATTTTGAGTATGCCAAACCGATGTTCTTGTGTTGTTAGTGTTCGCGGTAGAAACACGGATTATTAATTGTTTAAGTTACCCAATAAAATTTTAAAGAAAACTGTTATTTCAGTCTTTTTTTCGAACTTTTGTGTTAGTGGTTCAAATGTCAAAAATCCCTTTATTAGGAAAATGGCAAATTTCTTTATTAATGCAAAGGTGACTTGGTTTATCGTTACTGTGACAAACGAAAACACTTTATTCGATGAATCCTTAAAGAAAATTTTAATTAATATCAATCAGGAGAAAAGTTATTGCAAAAATATATGTTGATCCCTAGACACTTTTGATGTGTGTAGTTTGATGAAATTTGTCGCTGATTATGTCGACCACTCAATTTTTGATTCAAACGACCCAGAGCATGATAGAAACCATGTACATCTGTTAATTAAGATTATTGTGAAATTTTACATTGATTTAAGATGTAAACACGAATGTAAAGAGACAAATTGGTCTCAAAGAAATCATCTTAAAAAAATTGTGTTATTCCAAAACAAGTAAAAAATAAATATATAATATTAATTATATACATTCTTTTATTTCAAAATTCCTTTTATATTCATAAACTACCTTTCGCCTCATACCAACACCTTAACTCTAGGGTTGGTATGCCAAGCTGTGCATGCGGGTTAATGACTGCAGGGCGCAGTGCCAGTTCTTTCTTCTATCCGATACGATGCCCATCAACGGTCTGTGTCTATAATATTTGTCGTAGGATGATTTGATCATTCGAATTTTCGCGAAAACTCTAGGGATATTGCGAAAACACTGATAATTAGACAATGGTGAAAACATTTCTGCGAGCAACTTGGAAGTAGCGCTCGCCGGCCGCTGCCGCGGCACCGCTCACTTCGCTCGATCAGCTCGCGCGTGGTTCATCACAGTTCTAACCTAACCACCCAGTGCAATATGAGAAATCATACCTACAATCTACTTGCGACTAGATAATTAGACAATGGTGAAATCATTTCTGCGGTAGATTGTATGATTCGTAATTTTGTTCGTTAAGACTTTATTGATGAAATAAAGGCTTAACGAACAAAATTCACCATTCACCATTGTCTAATTATCTAGTCTTAGTAGTATATTGATAATTATTTTATACCCAGAAAATAAAAAAAAATCATTAAGTATATCGGTTGTTTCAATATCGCTAAATAATACCGGCAACCGGCCCTAGTCCGGCCCTGTATTGACAACACTCCCTATGTGTGCGTAATGGCTACGCAATTTTTAGCGAATGTTTGGTCTGCTTCTCTTATATGTCTGTGGCCCCATACATAAAATTTCACGGTGAAAAATTACCGTGACTTTGTCACGTCGATCACGTCGGATAGGTTATAGATATTTAGAACGTTTTGTAGTGTGACTTACACGATTTGATAATTAATTCGCTTATTCGCTATTATCAATAAAAACTATCGCCTGTAGCTGTAATGCAGCAGAATAAAGAAAAAAGTACAACTCGCTGTTATTATATCCTAATAATTTGTACTTAATAATGGTATTATAAATGCGAAAGTTTGTGAGGATGTATGGATGTTTGTTACTCTTTCACGGGAAAACGGTTGGACGGATTTGGATAAAAATTTGTAAAGTAAAAAAAAAGTAGTTTATTACCTGGATTAACATATAGGGTACTTTTATCCCGGTAATATGTTCCCTTGGGATACTTCCCTTACATCACGCGGACGAAAAAGTGGACGACGAACGAGAAAGCTTAGGACTGTCGCATAATTTTGAAAACTAAGCGGCGTGTTTGACATTTTGATCAACTATTTACATTGATTTTATATGTACATTATTTACATGTTTACTATTATATACTTTTTTTTCAAATTTTGTTATTGGTTATATAATTACAGTCTTATTCATAAAAAGTTAAAATAGGTTTATTAGCTTGCTATAATGAGAATCCCGAAAAGCATTATTCATAAACGTTCAATATCGCTAAAAAGCTTTTTAAGTATTCAATAGCGGCTTTGTAACTTAAAACAGGGTCGACCCGTCTATAAACCTTTAATAAACAGAAATATGGCCGACAAATGTATACATGTTTCCGCGTCCGAACCGTCTAATGGTTAGTTGGTTGAAGTTAAGTGTTATTTGCAAGGAGCTGGGAAGTAGATATTAAAAAAAACATGTAATCGTGTTTTCACCAAATCCATCAATAAATTCTATGGAAATAAAATAGGCCATCAATTTATCAACGAAAATAAATGTAAATAAACACTTGTGTACCTTAACGAAAATTGTTGAACTAACCATAACTTCCTCCAGCCAATTTTCGCTTCTTTGCCTTTTCTTTATATTTTTTTGGTTTTCCATTAATTATTGTAGTACTCACAAGAAAAAATACAAAGAAATCCAATTTTCTTCAAAACATAAACACGTGAACGAAACACAAGAAAGCTTCCAAATGTCACAAGAGACGTTGTCAAACTTTTTTTTTTGCGTTTTTTGGCCATTTAATCTATGGATTCATCAGAACGACAACTTAATCACGTTAAAACGTGTTATAACGTGCTATAACGACATCTTTACTATGACGGGTTTATGGAACGTTTATGAATAGACAATTTTATAAAAGGTTTATTAGTTCTAATGAGCATTTTAACTAATGAGTGTTTAAAACCTATTATAAGGGATTTTTATGAATACTGTTAGAATTTAAAAATAAAAGCTGTTGCATTTTTCTAATGCCAAGCCTTGTACGTCTCTCGTTCATAATACTTCCTGCTTTAGAAAAGAGCCTCTCACAGGGTACAGAAGTAGCCATAAAATTTAATTTATTTCTGGCCAAAACTGCTAAATTAGGAAAGCTATGCTTGAAAGTCTTCCACCATTCTAATGGATCTTGCTGTCTTCCAGTAACAGGTAACTCTAGGTATCTCTGTACTTCCAGCACTGCCTGCGATCTAGGTGTACCTTCAGGGCGCACTGTGTTAACTATGGTATCTTATTCGTCCCAAATATCAAACTTATTTCTTTTTGATACGGGTTCTTCTGGGGCTTCCACATCTTCTCTTTGCTGAACTGGCAAATTTTTATTTATAGTGGCAGTGACCAGGTTAATTACTGTTTTATTAATATCAGCTACGTAAACCTGGTTTATAAACACATGCCGTCTTATTACAAAAAACTCGATAGTACTGGGATTGAACTATGAACTAACAGAACCAGGTTTAATACGATGTACTAGTATCAAATTCACTGCTTATTACAAAACGAAGACTAATCGAGAATCAGTTAGTACCAGAATCAAATAATATACACAGATAATTTTTCTTTTGATCTCTTTGATGTGTTTCATTGTAATTAAATATTTGTTAAAATTTTAATTCAATTCTGATTATACATATTATATTGTAAAACTTAGATCTAATAATTTGTAATTGTATTCGTATAACTGTAATGTGTACTTGTATAAATTTTAACTACAATGTTTTGCATGCCCGTAATGAGGGTGAAATATGTCTTTGTACCGTACCTACATAAATTTAACATCGTTTGTACCACCATATTTCAGGCAAATAAATGATTTGATTTGATAATAATGAATCTTAGCATCTTACCTGATGGCGAGCCCAATATCGTAACGCGCAGGCCACCTGAATCTGTGGATGTATCGCACAACCACGAGAGTCGCTTGGCATATCGTCTTTCACAATATTCAATATTTTATCATCAAAACATTTACTAAATCTATATTTTTTCTTAAATATGGCATCATCATAGTGGTCAAAGGGATTCATTCTCACACGGTTTCTTATATTATCGCGTAAGTTTTCCAGTAATTCAATATCCTCTTGGTCTTCTTCATCAATAAAATCCAGTACGGCAAGGATATCCATTTTATCTTGATAAATGTCAAATGTTAGAATTTAAACACGCGCTAAACCAACTATCCCGTGTGTCTAAACTGATGTCTAACTTTAGAGGTGTTTAAACACGAAATCACCGTTAAACACTCTTTTGTGGAAGAGCTTTTGTTAAAACACATGTTCAACAGATGTTTAACTTTTTTGTAGTAAGACAGTTATACCCTTATTTCGTTTAATAAACTTGGGACACCGAAGCCTTTTTGGATTTTAGTCGTTGTTTGACATTGTTGCCGTTGCGTTACTGTGTTAACATTTCCTTTTCTTTTCTGCCCTAGTGGGTGAATATTGTTTGATTTCAATTGGTAGTGTCCGTTAATTGTTTGTGACTCCAAAAGTGCCACTCAATGCAACTGGTGCAGCTAGGGCAGTGGCTTTAGCTGACGCTGGGTACAGCCAACGTCGCATCGGTCGTACACTCGGTGTACCTCGAAGCACGGTACGTGATGCTATCAGACGATTTCGGGAGACTGGTTCGTACACCCGGAGGCCAGGTCAAGGCCGACATCGATGCACTTCAACCCGAGATGACGGTTTCGTTGTCAGCAACGTGTTGCGAAATCGCTTTTGCACTGCTACTGAAGCTCGTACGCGTCTTTTTGAGGTGAGAAATGTCAGTGTGAGTAAACGTACCATTAGAAGAAGACTGGCAGAAAGAAATTTGAGGGCTTTTCGTCCAGCTCGCGCCCCACAACTGCTCCCACAGCACCGTAGAGCTAGACTTGCTTTTGCGCGAGAATATGCTGACTGGACTGTGGACAAATGGAAGGACGTATTGTTCTCAGATGAGAGCAGAATAGCCTTAAGAGGTCCAGATGGACGTCTGCGTGTCTACAGGCGCCAAAACGAAAGGTTTGCTCCATGCGCTATAACCGAAACAGTGGGTTACCAGGGAGGTTCGATAATGGTTTGGGGAGGTATCTCTTACGAAGCTCGTACCGATCTTGTTGTGTTCGACAGAGGCAGTGTGAATGCTTAAAGATACGTGGAGGAAGTTCTTCAAGACCATGTCATGCCTTTCGCACCATTCATTGGGGACAATTTCAGATTAATGCATAACAATGCACGTTGCCATACCGCTCGATCAGTCACTCAGTACCTTAATGAGGTCAGGATTCAAGTTTTACCATGGCCAGCACGTAGTCCTGACCTTAACCCAATTGAGCACATTTGGGACAACCTCAAAAGACGTGTCAGAGCAAGAGTACCAGCCCCTACCACCCTAGGAGAGCTGAAGACAGCTGTGGTAGAGGAGTGGCACAATATCCCCCAGTCGGATATCCAAGATATCATGGATGGATTGTCAAACCGACTCCAAGAAGTCATTACAGTCCGCGGCGGAAACACCCACTATTAAAATTTTAATTTGATTAAATTTGACTCTTTTTTATTCGAAATTAAAAATGTTAAATTTTCATCTAAGTTTTGCAAAATCGATTTTTTGTTAAGAATATTTTAATAAACGAGTTTTTTTCACGCCTGTTATTGTTTTTTTTTGCCTTAAAGGTTGCTTTCATCGTACCTTTCATCAAATGTGGTCTAAATTTGATGATTTCTGCAAATTGAATGAAATACAAGGTGGGCGGTTAATTGTGCCTGTGAGTGTATTTAACACAAAATTTAATTTAGGCTTTTATCAGCCCAAAAAAGATCAATGCGATCTTTGTCTACAGTTCCACAATTCTACTGAACCACAAAAGCAGCAACTGAGAGACAAATATAATACCCATTTAGAAGAAAAGGAATTAAGCAGAGAAGAAAAAAAGAACGACAGAAAGAACATTAATGAGTGCAATATTTGTGTATGCTACGATGTGCAAGCCATTATGCAAAGTCCGAATGGTGAAACTTCGGCATTCTATTATAAATCAAAACTTAATAGCTATAATTTCACTATTACTGAATTAAGTAAAATTCACGAGGATAATGAGTCAACAATGGATATCTCTAAATGCTATGAAACTGTTCATTGTTATTTTTGGGATGAGACTCAAGCTAAAAGAGGCGCTACGGAGATACGGAGATACGGTAGCTGTGTTTTCAATTATTTACAGATGGTGTGTGCAGAAGCTGGGGAGAGGGAAGTAAATATAACATTCATATCTGATAACTGTTGAGGCCAAAACAAAAATAAATATCTCACTTGTTTATACTTATATGCTGTTGCCAATATAAATAATTTGTCATCAATAACTCACAAATATTTAATAAAAGGTCACACACAAAATGAAGCTGATAATGTACACAGTTTAATTCAAAAGCAGATAACAAGAGATTTGAAAACTGGACCAATTTACTCGCCAGTTCAGTACATGTCAGCAATCAAAAGAGCAAGGAAAACTGGTACTCCATCTAGATAAAAAATAATAAAAACATTTATTTATTTATCCCCGGTTTTCGATACGGGATTTCTCCGCACCCAGAGGCCGCAGAAACACGAGCTTGGGCTCAAACTACTCGCACGGACCTCCCCTACACGTCCAAGCGGTTTTCAGGAGACCGAAAAATTTCAGGACGGTTTTGCCTGAAACTGGCTTGCGGGGAAAATAGACACCTCCCGAGGTCCCCGCAGGAAACCCCGTCCCTCTACGACCACCGAGTCAGGAGATACAGGCGAATGAAATTTTACAAAATGGCCGCCGAACTGTCAAAAGCTGTGTAAAAACAGCTATATCTCCCGAACTAAGGGTCGCAGAGAGACGCGGCTTCCACTGGGCGTCTCGGCTTGACCGTCTCTACGCAATACGCGGGTTTTCAGGCCTGAAAATTCTCGGTCGTCGAAAACGCCTGAAACACCTATAGTGTGAAAGATCATAAGGCTCCACACCAAACAAAAGAATTCCGGCCTCCTTAGTCAAGATAGGGCCGGAGATATGATGCCTCAAAGTTTCCAGGCAGATGCGCGGACAAGGTCTGGAAAGTCAAATCCGCCGTTTTTAGGCCTAGAGGGCCAAACTTTGGGGTTACCAAGACTCCAAAACCCTACTAGAGACCTTTCCCACACTCAAAATTATTAAATTACTATTAATTTAGGAAATATTAACGTAAATACTAAAAAAATCAATAACTATGTCAATTTAAAAGCTAAAATTATGTAAAAAATACTAACATTTGTGTAAAATAATAAGCTATTCAATTAAAACTCGTCACTCACGATATTTCTCCAGGTGCGCTGCACCGAGACGAAGATTTTGGTGTATCACAATCGACTGTACGTCAAGAAAAAAACATTTTTTTTATTTTTTAAAACGGAGCATTTGCGATTTCGCTGTAGATCGAACCGTGGTCGGACTGAGACTGGTGGACCTTATTGATAAACAATTGTTAGATCCATACTATGCTTCTTATTACAATGTCATGTTGTCTTAATTTTATGGTAATTATTAAACTTGTTTTAATTTAGAGATTTTTTGGTTAAGATTAGACTGATTACGACGTAAAAGTACTACCTGTTATGTTGCTTATTTTGTAGTATGAGTATTTTTATTATGGATATTTTTCTAAAAAATATCTCAAGTTTTTTGTTGATTGAAAGAAAGTTTTTGATACTTATTTTTTATTATTGAGAATAAATATTTTTTGAGTTAATAACTTTATTGTAATGTTCATCTATCTAATGTTTAATTGTTGATTAAAATTAAAATTTTGGAGATATTATAGGTATGTTACCTACTTGCCTTTTTAATTTTGACTGATTATTAAAGTATTATTTTCGATTTATCTGATGTTTTATTTTTAAAATGTAAACAATTAGTTCATACTTGCAGTTTAGTTTTATGTTATAGAGTACCAACTATGAATAAAAACTAAATAGTGACAGGTCTTTTAATAATATACTGGATCAAACTTAAATAGGTTAATAATCTTTTTATTTTAATTATAATTATAGTTAAGTTAAAGGTGTGTAAATAGGTCCACATTACTGTTAATTTTTTTGTAGTATATGGGCCTAACTTGAAAGTGTTTTTTCAAATACTTATAATTTATCGAATGTCATATTATTATTTATTATTATTGATGGCTACTTATAGTCTAGGTATCGAAGTATAAATCTTAAGAAAATCACATTTACAACTAAAATATTAAGCATTTTACTAGAAAAATAAACTGGAATGTTATAATTCAGAATCTTTAAACACGTATTCCCAAAAAACTACTTTTTTGTTTTAAGCCTTTATATTACTAAGGGTGCGCTATGCTTTGTTATAATTTTCTTTTTCACACGACTGCCCAAAAATTGATTGTTGTTTTTATCATGTATTATTTATACAGGATGACTGGTGAAATACAAACGATATTTATGGAGAGCACTCGGTACTCGATTCTCATTATAATTATGTAATAAAATTAGGTACTTAATTTTTGACTAAATGTCTCCATAAATAAGTTAAGTGTGGATCCCTTTCGACGTTGACTCGATCACGCGGTTAAGCACGCGCCGGTTGAAACTAGTTGAAACATGAAAGAAACACCGCAGCCGCCGCGCCGCCCGCGCACGCGCCCGCCCACCTTCAGTGCAAGCGCAAGCGCCGCGCCGACTGGTCTGTGTTTGCCGCTTCCTACTTCCGAGTTCAAATTACCTTTTTACGTAATCAACAAATAGGTGATTTAAATACCTAGGTATTTTTGTCTGTCCTAAGCCAGCATTAAAGTATGAAGGGAAAACGGATCATGCTTCTTTATCAAACTTAGCTTACTACCCCGTGAGCATGCGGTAGTCGCGTAAACAATGTAACTACCTACGTACTTTGTGTCGATACCACAGCACGTACGTTCGTGCGGTGTCCATGCGTTGTGTAATTAATAAGGTAACTTTAACCTAAGTTTACTAAATAGTCAATAGATATTATTATTATTTTTTATATTTTTTATTCATATATGATTCCAAAATATCACGTCCTCGAAAATCGTTTGTGTTTCACCAGTCACCCTGTATACTTATACTCGGAATTTTAATTCGATTCCAGATTTGACAATTTCAGTGTTGCAACGTTATGACAAGTACTAAATAGTGACGTTGCGAAATTATTCGATATGGAAATGGAATATTTCCAGATCGATTCTTCTCGTTTGTAATTTTACTCTTGTAAACTAAATATATCAGGAAATTAAATATTTCTGAACAGATAATTTAGTTTTGACGATTAATTAACGATCTGAGACTTTTCTTTTATAATTGTGTGTGAAATAAATAAAAAAATGTGATCATGAAGGAACATGACAAATGAATCGATTTTTGTGTTCATCACTACACTATTAAATGTGGTATCATTATTTCACAAAATGACAGTAGCTAATGTCAAATCTGGAATTGAATTAAAATTCCGAGTATAGGTACCTAATTATTTAGTTTGTTTTCAGGCATCTACAAAACAACTAACAAAATTATGGTATAAGAGTGATTCCGCCGTTTCGTCCAAATCGTCTTTCCAGTGAAAAGTCGTCATGAATATTTAAATTAATTAAAATGTGATAATTAAATAAGTTTACATTTAGTTAAAGCTCAAAGGTGCATGTTTTATACTAGGTCTAGTAACCATAATAAAAAAAATCTTAGAACAAAAACATGCCTAGATTTCATTCCACTCCTTATCCAGATGGTCACCCAAAATGTTTTTAGGTATCTTGGTGCGCTTTCCGAAGTAAAAGTACAAGTTATTTGTGCCTATTTTCTAAGTTATTTAATATCGATTATTAATTTATAACAAAGATTTTTTTAAATAGTGCCCATCATAGAAAGAATCAGCGTAAAAATATTGTCAAACGGAAAACTTCATTCCATTCCATAAAAATTGCAATCGATATTATTTTGAAGTACAACCCTATCGGTGCATTATAGCCGGCTGCCTACGTGCCCCGTACCTCAGTCTACCAAAATTGTTCGTCACAGACACACGCATACGCCCCTAACGGAAAATAATTTCGAAAATAGTTTTATAAACCACGTTTGTCACAGGTGAGTACTCATTACATTCCATTAATTTACTAATTAGGCGTATGATAAAAAAATATGGTTGTGATTTAAAATTATAGTGTATAGTTAGGTTATGCCACATTATATTTTAATACAGTTGGTTTCCTATTTTATTCTAAGTAAATTAAGGAAATCTGTTCAAATTTCATTACCTTCCATTTCATTACATTCCTTTTCCTCTAATTTTTATACGGAAGGGAATGAAGCGTCATGGAAGGTAATGAATATTATTAAAATTTGCGAAATGTGTTGGTAATGCGCATGTCGAGCACCAGTGTTAAGTATAGGAATTCATTGCTTTTATTGTATCATACATACCTACCTATACTAGAACACTAATTTAGTATGAAATTTTTGATTAAGTATACCGGCAATAATTTGAAAATCTTTTGATCTATAAAATTTGATAATTTTACACAAATATACACGTTAGGGTAGGTCATCTTATAACACCTGATTGGCTAGCCCCCAATCGATCAGTTAGGTTAGTTACATTAATTTTCGAGTGGTACCAACATCAGACGATTTTCTATTTCCTCAAGTCAATTTATTTTGTAATAATTGCCTTAAAATCTACTTACTAAACAGAACAACATACCTACAACTACATCCAACTACTTTAGATTTTTAAAAGTTTTTTTTTTTTACTAGATACTTAGAAGATTTAACTATGGCTAAGCAAAAGAAAAAAGCAACCACACAAGAAAAGTTAGCGAAAGATAGACTGCGTAAGAAAGAAAAATATGCAGAAATTAAGAGAGATCCTGAAAAATACAGAATTGAAAAAGAGAAAGAAAGAAAAAAATATTTATTGAGAAAAGAAAAGAAAAAAATTCTTAGCATAACAGAAATGACTGACAGACAAAAGAGGGAACAAAGGAGAAGATGGCGAAAAAACTCAAGACAATATTTGAATAAGCTACGAGAACAAAAGAAAGTACAAAGTATTTTACTGGAGAATTTGACACCGACCAGCGAAACTGTAGAAATCTTAAACATCGCAAATTCTGAAGTATGCGACCCTTTGATGGAAATAGAAGAACCACCAGAATCTACACCAAAGATAATAAAAAGCCAACGACAGACGAAATGTTCTTCAAGTGCTAGGCAGTTACGATATAGATCAACGAAAGTGATACCTATCTAATTTGCAGAAAGAAGTAGATAAACTTAGGAAAGAGAAGGATATGCTAAGAAAACAAATACAGAAAGAGCGAATGTTACAGAAAGTAAGAAAGTCTATTGAAGATACTATAGAAAAAAAAGTAGATGAAGTAATAAAGGATATAAAAGCTGATAAAATAGAGGAAGTTAAGAAAAAGCTACTGTTCAATGAAACGCTCAATCACGGAGTGTCTAGCAAATACAAAAGTCTTCCTAAAAAAGAGAAAAGATGTTTTGTTGAAGGTATCGTTGACGATTCGAGGCTCAAAAAGTATGGAGTGCTATCAAAAGTAAATTTTAGTATAAAAAAGAAACTAATAGAAAAAAAGTGCGAGAAAAGAAAATAGCGGAGATAAAACGACGAGTGGAAAATTTTCTTCAAGAAGACGTTAACAGTCAGGTAGCTCCTGGGAAACATGAATTTATCAAAACCGGTGGTGTAAAAAAACAAAAGCGGTACTTAATTGACAACATCAAAAATTTACACGCGCAATATTGTGAGAAATGGGGTCGCATTTCCTATTCGACATTTTGCAAATATAGACCGAGATGGATAGTTCATCCTTCAAGTAAAAGAGATACTTGCCAGTGCAAGCTACACGCTAATGTTGAACTGCTCATAAAGTTCTTAAAAAAAGCTAATATTATAAAAGAAAGTTCGGCTACCGAAGTTTTACAAAATGTTTGTTGTAACATACAGTATGTAACAAAAACCCTGTCCGATCCAATAAAGGCGTATCCGTGGTACAACGTTGACCTAAAACTGTAGGTAGTAGGTACGTTAACTTTGAGGAGCGGTCAGTGTTGCTGTTATCTTGGATCAGTTTTTATTTTTATTTAATTATTTTCACTGGGGAAAAATAATAATCTCCAATCCATTTAATGGCTACGTATATGTGTTAGCAGTACGATACCGAATAATACTCTCAGGGATCGGACAGGGTTTTTGTTACACACTGTATATAACAGAAAATGTTTGGAAAGAAAGTGCCAGAGCTGCAAAAACAAAGTAACGACCTATCAGGAATTCGATAACAGCAAAAATATTGTTTACCATGAATGGATTTTTGAGAAGCAAGTGTATAAAGGAAAAGATGGAAAGCAAAAAGATAAAAGAGTAACATTAAAACAGAAAAAAGTAGATACACCACGTAATATCATTCATAAGTTCGAAACATTACTGATCAACTTTTTCACACATATTTTAAACATCACTATGCAATACTTGGCTATAAAACAACTTAAAGAAAATATATCTGTTAATGAGGTACTATGCCATGTAGATTTCAGTGAAAACTATTTATTAAAATACAATGAAGAAATTCAAAGTTTTCACTTCGGCGGTAGTCGACAGCAAATCTCTCTGCACACTGGAGTATTATACTATATAGACAGTCAAACTAAAGAAAAAGGCTGCAAATCTTTCTGCACGATGTCTATGTATATGGGCACACCTTGAGCCAGTTTTGACCATGGCTCAAGAGTTAGTGCCACTTCTCACAACGATTCTTTTTTTATCTGATTCGCCCTCGAGTCAGTACCGCAACCGATTTATTTTTTACATGATGACGAAATTGAATGAGCAATTACCAAACCTAAAGCTAATGTCGTGGAATTACCATGAGGCAGGGCACGGAAAGGGAGCCCCGGATGGCATCGGTGCCGTTGTAAAAAGGACAGCCGATAACCACGTAAGATACGGTGGTGACGTGGCAACGTTCGAAGACTTCGTCGAAGTCGTTCAGAAAAATATAAAAAATGTTGAACTTATCGTTATAGAAGAAGAGGCGATATCTAAAAAAAAAATTCCAAAAAATATTCCTGCTTTTAAAGTACGATCAGAGTCCATCAAGCTGTTTGGTCTTCATCGTTGCGTTTTGATGTTGTGTTAAGAAGCCTCAGTTGTTTTGCTTGTCGTGACAGTTATGTACCATGCATACATGCGAATCATCTTGGAGTGTTAAATGTGGGACTTTGTCAAGAAGCAACTGCACAATCAACATCTGGTAATAATGACGATAACGTTGTGATGAGGTCAACAGATTCCCTAACACTAACTGTTGGAACTACTGAAATTGCCTACGAGCCTCTTGATGACAACAGTTTAGTCCACATCGATTCGCCAACTATATTTAACAATATTGGAGACTTGGGACAATTTGACTTAACAGCAGCAGAAACTTTAGGCCCGGATATAAACTTAGAAAATAAATTTAAAGTAAAAATATTGTCTAATATTCCAGTAAATTACCAATGCTTAAAAGTGCCCCGCCGTAACACTCAAGGATTCAGTTCTATTAATCAAACAGAATTCGAAAAGTTTATCCAAAATCCAGTACTCCAAGATTTCGAAGAGGTTATCGAAGAATTACCAATTGAATCAAATTTTGGTCGTCATGGGGATACATATAATACCATGGATTGCCACATTGAGGCCGATAAAGAAAACGTAGAAGTGATTGATTTAAAATATGACATAGACGATTGGGTAGTGGTTGAGTATAAAATTAAAAATAGTTCGTCTCAGTATTTCATTGGTAAAATAACAGATAAGATGTGCAATACACTGGAATATAAAATATGTTTTTTAAGAAAAGGGCAGGGAAGGTCAGTTAAATTTAGCTGGCCAATGATGAGTGACGATGATGTAGTTGCTGAATCTCGTGTTCTTCAGCGTTTGGAGGAGCCAGAAGAAACTAGAAGAGGTCAATTTATTTTTAAAAAATTACCAAATATTAGTTTTAGGTAAATAGTTAGGTAAGGCTGACTGCATGCTAGCATAAAGTTGGCCTTCCTCCTCAGACTGATTTGAATTAACGTGATTAGAAGTCAATTAATTTGTTTAATTTTACGCAATGTTCCTACTAATTAAATATAAACAAAATGTAAGACAATTATTTTATGTCGCTTTCGAAGTTTTCGTTCTTTGATTAGTTGGACGTTTTGAGAAACTGGTACAAACTTAGAACTTGAAACATGGTTCAATAGTGATACTCAGTGTTGTATTTTTTATCTTAACTACTTATATGTTCCATTGCTATGCTGTTTATTTTTATAATAAAGTTTTTTTTTTAATTTTAATAGGAGTTACTTTATTTCACCCATAAACTTTTCATTACCTTCCATACTAAATCATTACACTCTCATCATATTTCATTACCCTCCAAACTTAATCATTACACTCTCACCATATTTCATTACCTTCCGCATCCTCATTACACTCCATCGATTTTTTTTAAAAGGAACTAATTTTCATGAACGCCTTTAGCAATAACCCACATCTAAAAGGTATACGAATAATTTAATTGATAAATTTTGTGAAACCATAAATTAAAAATACATTCCACGAAATTACTCCGATTTGGACGAAACGGCGGAATCACTCATAACATGAAAGCAAAAGCGAGGGAGTCCAAAACAAAGGAAAATGTTAGCTACTTAACTGGTGGTGGGCCACCTGTTATGGACATGGATCCTATTGATGCCAATGTGATGAATATAGATAAAAATATCCTTACTAATGTTGCGGTGGATATTGATAGTGACATTGACGGTAAGAGATTATCCTGTTTAATACTTTATCATACCTACATAAAGTCACAATGTTTCCTTCAGATATCATTTGTCATGGATACTTCCATGACCAAGGTATGAAAAGGGGCACAGTACTCGATAACCTAGAGCCATCCATTATAACCAAAAATGTGGGTGTATATTATATTTAGTATTTTTAGTGTTACTAACCAAACCAAATTAGAAAGTGATCACGAAAGAATCGCTTTGGTGTCTGTCTGTTTGTCACACTCCATTTTAATCAATTAGTTTAAAAAGTTGCATTTTGATTATTTTATTCTTAATGTCAGTTTACAGAACACTGTGCAACTATGACATGCACTTGCGCAGCATTTTTTTTAATAATGAGCAACTTATTTTTAATTTCAGGAAGTGTATTCATATTAGGAGATGATAATAATGAAGCATGGAGTAAAACACAAAATGTAAATACGGAAGTCACACGGAAGACTATGGAAGAAAAAAATGACACAGAGTACAAAACACCCATCAAAAAGAGGGATAAATATTATAATATAAAAACTAATAAAATACATTTATTGAAATATTGGAGGAAGAATTACAATTTAAAAAGAAACTACATGACGAAGAACTTAAAATTAAAGTATTAGAGAGGGAACACAAGGAAAAATTGTTTAAATTAGAAATTAAGTTAAAAGAAAATAAGTAGTAATAAGTATTTCTTTTTTGTTATGTATTTTCTGGTGTACAATAAATGTAAAATATTGGAGGAAGAATTACAATTTAAAAAGAAACTACACACATCAAAAGTGTCTAGGGATCAAGCATTTTTATGCGGATTTCTTGAGATTGAGATGTGGCTTTGTAATAAATTTATGATTTTATAAATTTATATGGATCCTTTTTGGTGCATTTCATAATTCGAATCAGGAACTGTGAATCAAATTCGAGTAAAAGATGAAAATCAGCTGTCAATATTTTCCCTATAAAAACATACAACGCATTGAAGACATTATTAGTGCTACTGTTTCCCTACTACTGATTAAAACCAACGTTATTATGGAGCGGCGACGTCATTTAAGCAGGGAAGAAATGCTCAGAGCCGTGGGAATGATAGAAGCTGGTTCCCGGCAACGTACTGTGGCTTTAGCTCTGAATACAAGTCAGAGTGTTATCAGTCGACTTTGGACACGTTACCGAAGCACTGGTACCGTGGCTGAGCGCCATGGAGGACGGTATCGCTGCACCACACGGAGACAAGACCGATACATTCAAATCTTAACTCGAAGAGCTCCAACAATAACCGCCATGATGTTAGCCGTGAGGCTTCATCACTCTTCAGGGAACTTAATTAGCGACCAAACAGTCAGAAACCGCTTGCATGAAGTGAACCTTCATTCCCGAAGACCGCTACGGGTACCACCTATAGCAATGCACAATCGTAGGATTCGATATCAATGGGCTCTTGAACACAGAAATTGGGCAGAAGAACAATGGCGTTTCGTGTGCTTTTCTGATGAGTCTCGTTTTGGTATGAGACCGGATACAAGACGTATACGACACTGGAGAACCCCTGGACGCCAACAGCGATTAAAATCCTGCCAGGAAGTCCATCCTTATAGTGGTGGAACCATCATGGTATGGGCGGGTATTTGGATCGGCGGAAGAACTGAGTTGATTTGGATCAGAAGCAACCTCAACGCTCAAATTTATGCTGAGACGATTGTATCAGACGTCATCGTTCCTCTACAAGTGCAAATCGGTCCCTTATTTCAGTTAATGCATGATAATGCACGACCGCACACCGCAAGAGTTGTAAGACAGACTCTCGCCGCAGCTAACATCAATGTCCTGCCCTGGCCTGCTCAGTCGCCAGACTTGAACCCGATTGAGCATGCATGGGATATGCTACAGAGAAGAGCTCTGCCGAATATGGAGGGTATCCAGTCGCAAGAAGACCTTTTTTTGTTGTTGCAACGAACATGGGCGGCCATTCCACAGCGTGATTTGGATGAACTCATTTTGAGTATGCCAAACCGATGTTCTTGTGTTGTTAGTGTTCGCGGTAGAAACACGGATTATTAATTGTTTAAGTTACCTAATAAAATTTTAAAGAAAACTGTTATTTCAGTCTTTTTTTCGAACTTTTGTGTTAGTGGTTCAAATGTCAAATTTCTTTATTAATGCAAAGGTGACTTGGTTTATCGTTACTGTGACAAACGAAAACACTTTATTCGATGAATCCTTAAAGAAAATTTTAATTAATATCAATCAGGAGAAAAGTTATTGCAAAAATATATGTTGATCCCTAGACACTTTTGATGTGTGTACATGACGAAGAACTTAAAATTAAAGTATTAGAGAGGGAACACAAGGAAAAATTGTTTAAATTAGAATTAGAAATTAAGTTAACCTCTTGATCCCCGAGCGGAGACCGGTCGCCGCGATGACGTCATCGCACCGCATCGCGCCATTCAGTCGAGCCCCGGAGCGGCGACCGGTCGCCGCGCTCACTTCACTCGGTTCAAACTCGTTTTTCAAGTGTTTTGAGTTTACTTTTGTAGGAAGAAGTTTGGTGTTATACGTTCTTTGGTAAATTTTCTTCATTCTGAACTAAAAATATGTAAATATTTGCTTCATTTTCTTCATCCGCCGTTTGTATTTGCGACTAAGCGGGAGCAGTGCGAAGTTTACGTTGTGTGGTTTAGTGAGTGTTTTTGTTGGATTATTATCAAGTAAGTACTGTTATTTATTATAAAAGTGATTATTCTGCCTACTATGATACTATTTATGAAGAAATATAACGTAATAATTATTATATACGCCGGCAAAAATCCGTTAGATTGTTTACGATTTTTGAGTGATTTATTACGATTTTTGTTATTGAATACAGTATAACGTATAATATCTTTGCTGTAAAGTAATCGGAACTCGTTTTCACAACGATCCATCAACTAATACAACTAATAATAGAAAAACAAAATTCGTTGAAATAGCCATAAAAAATGACGGTTGGTACTTCAAAAACCAGGACGCCATTTTGGCCTTTATTATAATAGCCATAAGGAAACTACTTTTTTTTAAGTTTTTTACTAGGGTCTGTAGTCCGTCGATATGGTTATCGTGGTATTATTTTTGTCGATAGTGTTTGAGGTACCTATATTGTAACGTAAAATTATTCACATAATATCTTTTTTAGATCATATTTTTCTGCCATAGAGCTATATAAGTTTGTTTGGCGGCACGCATAAACTTATAACGAAATAAACCTAGGCTACATTATACCTTTACCTACGCGTACGGCGCGGTGTAGGTATCAGCTGATATTTAATACGCGCCGCCAAAAAAACGAAACAAACCTGAGCTATGTCATACCTACGTGTAGGTATCAGCTGATATTGCTTTGTAGGCATAGTGACTTAACGCAGACTTAACGCTCTTCATCAAGAAACAATTGAATTCAATGTAGCCCTGACAAGGGCTTTTTTTTATAAAATGTGATGTGCTTTTTGTAATGAACCTACCTATCAATTTATTAAAACGTTCACATACTGTTGCTGCATACTTCGGCGATCGTGCTCCACATGTCCACCTCCAACACTAATGCACATTCGCACAACACAAAAAACAAACACAACACCTTTTAACAACATTTTCACGTAGGTACTTTTTGCAGCACACTTGTATCCGATTTGAGTGAATACAATCGCAATACGTAAAGTAGGATTTGCGTAATGCGCGCGCGACCGTGACCTACAAACGTTTTAGGACGACTAATGAACGAAGGAATGGTAGGCGGCGGGGCGGTCGCCGGGAAGGGATGTAAGCGCTGGCGCTCATGCGAGGTTTGGCAACGTCGCGCGATACTTACACTAGAAAATAGGCAAAATTAGGTAAATGACCGCTATGAACGGCAACGTCGATTATTGAGTATTGCGATCAGTCGGACGAGATTTTTTGATACTTTAATTTTTCTTATTTATTTTGCATATTAAATATTTTGCTGGAATACCGATAATTCGTACTTAAATAAAGATAATAACATCAATGGACCTTTTGAAAACGATAATCGCGTAATTTTTTTTAACGACTTAGATTGTAGAAAAATCAGTTTATAATTGCTATGTTACTGAAACTGAAGCTCCCATTTTTTTTGTCGCATTTATTCAATTTCACCCTGTATATGTATAGCTATAGCTATGAAATTTATTTTACGTTTCTTATTGTTTCTTAGCATGTCAGACCTACATATATATAGGTATATGTATAGCTATAGCTATGAAACTTATTTTACGTTTCTTATTGTTTCTTAGCATGTCAGGTTGGCGATTAATTTTTTTTTTTTACATTTTATTTTTTTACATTTTATTTTCTATCCAAAATAAAACAATATTTGAATAGATTGCATTTTTATTCACATACTGAATATCTAAAACACAACTGTCGGTAAATATAACAACTATCGATAAAATTACGAAAGTGAAGAACTGGACATCCCTAGCAGTTTTTATGGTTTGCCGGGTCGATTTACAAGTGGTATTATTGTAAACATCCCGACCTCTTTCGTCAAATTGTTTATGTGGCTAAATAGCATAGGACCTTTATTGTTGTACTTTGTTTATATATTCGTATAATTCTTGTTATCCGACTCGCAGTATGGGTTTTAAATTTTAAACTTGTATAATAAACATACTGTTATGACCACCATTTGTTTTTTGAAGCATATTAGATAGGTTAGACATCAATAAAGCCATTACTTTTTACAGAATCATAAAATATGGTTTAATCGTCGAGTAATTATTATTTTTGTAAAGTACTAATTTTCGAAACTTTTGCGTGAGTCATCATAGACTTTTGACAATTTTGACACATTTTTGACATTTCGTATCCGGGGCCTTGAAAGGTAAGAAAATAAGCAATAATAAGTATTTCTTTTTTGTTATGTATTTTATGGTGTACAATAAAGTGTATATAAATAAATAAATAAAATACTCTTTTAATTTTAATGTCCCTTATTTATTTCTTTAAAATGTATAATAGCGAGAAAATATATTTGCTCGAAGTACCAAACCATCACTGGTACTCGTAGTGGTCATACTAGAAGGCTGAGAATTATTATAAATTATGTTTAACATGTCATTCTACATAAATGTCGTTGGCTTCCACTGCCATGTTATGTAGCACTGCACAAGCCACTATGACATTGGCTGTTGTAGATAGTTAAGTTGCCAAGCCATTTTGTAAGCATGGGAAACGTCTTTTCAATTTTCTTTCGTCTATTGTCTTAGTCAATTTCGTTATTGCATAACCTCATATTTAATCGTGAATTCCTAAAGATTCGGCTATCATGAGTACTGCCTGCCCAACGCACTACTATATCATAAATCATTAAATTAGGTCCACCAACTACTTGGACATGTAATGAAAAATAACCTTTTCTGTTCCGGTACTGTTCTGTGTGCACAATGCCTCTAGGTTTGGTTATTTTAATATGGGTGCAATCGATTGCCCCTACAATATTTTTCAGCCCAGGTGCTCTTCCTATACAACCAAGGTTTTCAAAGTCATTCTTTATTTTTCTTAAATTTACTGGAAACTTAATTAAATCATTCATTAGCAACGCCAATGCACGAGTAACTGTCGATTGTGAAATGTGCATGAGATCTCCACATACAATCTTGAACTGGCACAGTGGACTTACAGGAAGCCCTCTTTGTGTCTCTGATTGTAAAGAGTCCGTAATTGTCGGTAAAATGACATTCATCACAACACTTTACGAAAAGCGAAATCTCTTTTTAAAACAATCTTCTGAATAATCATGAAATGGATCCACATCACGAAAGTAAACTTTTCGTTTTCGGGGCTCAGCAACTTCAATCTCCGGTAGTATATCGTTATCGATATCATCTATAACACCAAAAGTCGCTTCGATACTTTCCATTGCTAAGTATAACTGCAAAATGGTGCAGTTCTAATGCTTAGGCTTAGGTAAAGAAAATGGTCACTATTACTTGAATACTTGGCTAAGAATTCTAACTTTTGACAGTTCTAACTTCAAGCAATTACTAAACTATAGAATAAAAATCATTACTTGAGTAATTACTTTTATTTGTTTATAAATACGGGTGTTAGTACCTTAGCCTGATTATATTGTAAGAGTACATAAAACATCAACATCATGGTATAAAAATACTGCAAATAACATTATGCACATCCTATAATACTATGCATAGGTATTCAGTTCCTTAGCATGGTGTAGGAAGCAACCTCGATACTTTGAGAACTTAGATATCTACAATCGTACATTATAATTACTACTGCAATTTTTTTTAAATGAATTGGATACTACACCAGTAACCCAGAAAATTAGCCCCTATGGCCACTTGCTATTTATAACATACCGTAAAACATGGCAATTTTGCCCTCGACATTTGACTTTGCCCAGTTGTGTATTTTTAAAAATACTTAATACATACCAAATTTGTCTATAGTTAGTAAGAACATTTTGTCTATGGTAAAAAAATCATCATTTTTCTGGCAACACTGTGTGACGCGCTGTCACAGATGTTACTTCAGTTGTCTGTCGTCGTTGAAGTTAAAAACTTTTTCGAGAAGTGCTATTTGGAGTTATCGCAGGTAAGTAATTTTTATACATCCGTTATTACATTGGAAATGAATAATATAGCCTAGTTTTCTTCGCTGAATGTGTCATATAATCATAAAATATAACGGTGGGCAAAGTCACAAACATATTTTTTTAATATCGTTGACAACATTGCTCAACGTTTTTTTTTCAGTAGGGTTGTCACTCGAGGTACATTTTTTAACCGAGTAAAAAAAGGAGGGTTCGGATTTGAAAGTTTTTTGTTGATGGGTTTTAGGTTCTTAAAAACTATATTTATTCACATCGAAATCAAACTACCTAGGTACTCTTGTTTTACCGCTACCGCGATAAAATTCATAAAATAATTTCTAATATAATTGTTAAAGTATTTATCTTCTCTCATGTCGTAAAGTTCGAATTATATTTTAATTTTTGAACTGTCTAAATGAATGCGAGAAGAGATTGTGTATGAAACTGCACAAAATTAGGTATTTAAACACTCCTATGATACTATTGAAAATCTAGCATTAACGACTCGGTTTCAACAATTTTTAGTTCCAACTGTCACCGCGTCAGACTCTTTTTTGCCAAGCTGTACATAAGTATATAAATAAATAAATACTTAATTACGATGAGACCAATCTCTCCGACAACCCAGGTAATGCTAAATGCTTTTTTAGGAGAGGCTCAAAGTACCCTGAAAGAATAGGAAACAGTTCTAAGAGTTCTGTTTCTATCATGTTTACATTGTCTGCTGCTGGTGATTGCCTACCGACATATGTTTTATATAGATCTAGTAATTTATATTCTGAATGGGATGATAGAGGTCCACCGGGTACTCGCTTCAACTGCACGAAGTCAGGTTGGTTTGATTCTGCCTGTTTTGAGGACTATTTTAAAACGATTATACTACCGTCAACCACGGCATCTTTACCATATTTTTGAAGGAAAAACGTAATAAATCGAAAATAAAACCACTTAGGATTACGATATGATTATTAATCGATGAATAAAGTACTTCACCGTAGTTTATTAAATTCATTACCTATTAGCGCCTAAATCCACTAAAGTAGCACCGAAAACATGGTATAGGTAAAGAAGCCAAAAAAATGGTAACTTTACCTGTACAGTATTTCTCTATAAAATGAAGATTATTCATCTGAAATAGGTCAAGATGCTGGTCCTCTTTGCGTTCCCTATTTAGATTTAGGAGTGATTTGAACAAAAAAGCTTTATACTGGCAGCACTAGGTGGTAGGTAAAGATGACACGGGTTTCATTGAAAGTTTCATACTAATTGTGGTTCTTGCCAGGGCTGCCACTAGTTCAAAAAAATGTACTAAGTTCTGGCCTTGCTGGTTTTCTAGAGTAAAATGTATGTTTATACCAAAATATGTTTTTTTTAAATTAAATAACAACAGTTTAATATCTTAGGTATTGGATATTTATTACTATTAAAATTGTAAAACATATTTCAATTACTTATTATAATAAAATTATTCAATTTTGTTTTTAAATTTGACGTCAAAAAATAAAATCCCACGTCTGTTATTAACGGGATTAGGTAAAATTTGTATGATGTCGTTTATAAATACAATACTTGTGTCGGGAACTGTAGGCCAGTAAAATCCGCCATTTTTAAATCTCATGAAACTTGCAAAAATACCTTGCTCAGTAATGTTTGTAATCAGACCACAGTAATACTTTTTTCTATTTTTAGTGCTTTCAAACTTTACCAAGATGTATTGTCCAATAGATAAGGCTTTGTATGTCTTCTCACTTAGTTCATTTTTTGTCTCCTCCATATTATTTCCGTTAATCTGTTTTTTTATTTCAGATTCATCCATTTGTGGTTCTCTTTCCTGTTTTTCTTCTGCATCACTCTCCATAACAATTCGTCGTTCTATCTCCTGTCCTTTCTTTTTATCACTTTCTGTCGTATGGCTCTCTAATAGTTGGATGTTTTCCTGTTTTTCTATCTCATGTTCTTTTGTTTCAAACCTAGTCATTTGTTCCTTTTCTTCCTGCTCTTCCCATAGGTTCCTGCTCTTCATCTCATATTCATTTACCATCTGGCGTTTCATCTCCTGTCCTTTTCTTTCATCACTATCTGTGGTCAAGTTTTCTAACTGTGTTTTATTCACTTGCTTTTCAATCTCATCTTCTTTTCCTTCCAATTCGTTCATTTGTTCCAATAATTCCAGTTTCTCCATTTGTTGATCCTCTATCAATTGCTTCAGTAAATAATCCTCCATATCTTCATTGTCTCCGTAATCCGAAGAATCCGCATACTGTACAGAGCATGGAGAATCGGAATCCGAATAATTATCGTAAAGTCTTTTAGTTATAACTCTCTTTTTATTTACACTTTTCTTAGATATGTTTTCTCTTTTTATCGAAAAACCGGATGGTCCAGCTTTAACTTCGTCTTTATTTATTATTCTCGCGTGTTCAATGTTGACTTTTTTGGGTAATATTCTAATATCCGAAAGAATAGTAATCTTCTTATTTTCAGGTACGTTGCTTGGCACCACTTCTTCATCATAATTCGCATAAGAAGTTGTTTCCGTTGTCAATTCATCCTCAACGCCCCTCAACGTGTCTTTTTTGGTTAAGTTTTTATTTATATCCGAGCATGTGACAGATTTCCCAGCTGGGACACTCATTTTTTTATTTGTATTTCGCCTTACAGGGTTTGGATTCCGGTTCTCTTTTAGATAATCAAGTAAGGATATATCTACGTTATGGGTAATCTCTTCACAATATTCCGGAATTTTCGAGTAAACTTTTCGTGGATTGTACGGAAATATGCCTGTTGCTTTAAATCCACTTACCAGGTTGTCTTTCTTATTTAAGGTCGCGTCTTCAATTAATTGCTTCAAAAGCAAAGGGAAGTGGATTTTATTGACAGACGTCTGTTTTGGATTTTCAATTTTGTATTTCAGAAGTATCTTCCTCCATGTTCGTTTAAGTGGACCAAAAAATGCTACGTCGAGGGGCTGGGTTAATTGCGTTGAATTGGGTGGAAGTAACACGAACCTAATATTGTGACGCTCGCAAAGTTCTAAAACATCTACGTTGATGTGACTTGAAAGGTTGTCTCCTATAACCACCTTAGGTCCTTCTAGGCTTTGAGCCCATGGTACTACTATTGTTGTAAACCAATCCAGGAACATAGCGGAGTCAAACCACCCACTTTTCGTTCGGTTATAACGTGCCCCTTCTGGGCCTCCATTGCACCATTGCGTCCACATATTTTCAGATTTATAAACGACATAAGGAGCTAAAAGATCACCACTGGCTGTTCCTGAGAACATTATAGAAATGCAACCTTTCGAGTGGTTGACGATTCTTTCAGGATATTTAACTCCCCTGCGAAATATGCATTTGGCTGCCCCCGGGTCGTCACTGACATTTGTTTCATCGTAATTCAGTATATGAGTGGCCGACAAATCTTCAACAGAGCTCTTCAAATTGTCGAAGTATATCTGAAAGTCTTGAAGGGATTTTTCGGCTCTCGCTTTTTTAATGTTCTGTGTAGACCTTACGGTCAGCTTATCGTGATGTCGTATTAAAAAATTCTTGACCCACCAGTCACCTGGAGGATTGCCATTAAAAATGTCGGCTTTATTATTTTTATTCAGATAATCAAATACAATCAAACGGAAATCTAACTGTGTCAATGGACATCCAAATTCAGATGCAGCAATAAGCACTTTTACGAATTGGAGCTCCTCTTCCTCCGAAAATCGGTACCGAGGACCAGGTTTGTTAGTGTGTAAATTTTTTGCCCTTTTTTCTATTGTGCGGCGTGGTATTCCAAATTGTTTCTCCGCATCGTAAGATGTCACACTTTTGTTACGAACCATTTCAACTGCGAGGCTGAGCATCTCTTCTGAATAATTTTTGTAGCTCCTTGCTCCTATCTTTCTTCGATTTCTTTTAGGTTTTTTAGATTTTGGATGACCCATATTATATTGATCTGAAAAAAAGGAAACCAATCACCACCACCAAAAGCGTTGTTAGTCTACTTGCATTAGTACCATATCATGTTATGTTACTCGTAAGTGTCTGATACTTACAAGTAACAAGACTGCGTTTTTAGAAGCAATTCAACTAGGTACCTATACAGATGAACTTAAAATGCAAAACTGTATCTCTGTATAAAATTTCATCGAAATCGTTAAAGCTGTTTCCGAGATACCCAAAATCAATTTATATATTTATATACTAGCTGCACCCCGCGGTTTCACCAGCGTAAGTCCGTGATCCCGCTTATCTCCTCCATACCAAAATCTTACATAATCGGTTCAGACGTAAAAGTGTAACAAAGAAACAAATAACTCACTTTCTCATTTATTGTAATATTAAGTTAGAACAAGAATTGCTCATTTAAAGTAATACGATTCTGTAAGTTTTGCTAAATGTAAATTAATAAAACAACACCTTTATTTATGGAGTCGGTTATAACCCTCCCTTTTTCGTACCTAGTCGGTTAAAAACAGGGACAACCCTAGCCACAGGTAAAGACGCCACTACAAGGAGTGTGGCAACTTTACCTAACTTCAACTATCATTACCTATGCAAATTTTTCTTAAAATTGATTAGCAACAACCACAATAACAGCTTCCACGTCTTCCCAGGGATGTTTTCTTTAGCATATATAAATTTTACGTACCTTCACCAAGTAATTTCACCAGAACAATTAAAAGTTTGACCAAAACCCGCAGCGACAATTGTCCCGTGTTTGTAAACAGACGCTAATAACTTGACATGTGACAGTGTTGTCAGTATGAAAAAATAGATGTGTGACCATTAGTTCATTACAAAGCTGCCAGGATATTTATAAAATTTCTACTACTTTTATTTTCTGACTAAAGTGATCTTTCTTAATACAAGTCAGTCGTAGGTAAAGTTAACAACAGAAGGTATAGATGCCGTAGTTGACGGTACCAGGGTCAAAAGTTGTAATAGGTGACAGCTTGTCTAGTCACCTTTACATTGAAGTAGTAAAAGCTATGCCAAAAATATGAAATAAACTTTGTTTTCCTTCCACCTAACTCCACACACCTTACGCAGCCTCTAGGTGTCGCATTTTTTGGGCCTCTGAAAAGATAATGGAGGCAAATCCTCTTGAATTACAAAATCACAAATCCTGGGCAGTCAATAAACAAAAAACATTTTCCTAAACTTTTGGTGGAACTGCTAAAAAATATTAATCTCAGAGGAATCGACAATATAAAAAGTGGTTTTAAAGCCACAGGAATATGTCCTGTAAATGCCAGAAACGTGTTGAAACGAATCCCTGAGTATTTCGACCAAGATGTATATGAAAATGATTCAGTTTTATTAGATTACCTACAAAAAACTTGGTCGCCTAAACCGATGGCAGTAAAAATGAGTAAAAAATAGCTACAGAACCTGGAATGTCCGTTTGTGCTGCAGATATATTAATACCTACAAATAGTACCGGTAGAAATACTAAAAATAAGAAACCTAAAAGAACGTTGCTACGTGAAAATCAAGAAGTTCAATTGAGTGATACAAAAACTATGTTGCATGACGGTGAGATCAATATATTACAACAACAGGAAACTGCAGAACACATGAAAGTTTTAAGAAAATATGATAATATAGAAAAAAGGGACGAAGTATATACACTTGATGATAGAACAGGAGATTTTGTTAGAAACACACCTAAAGATATTGAAAGTATGGAAGAACCAGAATACGAAAATATAATTTTTCCGTTTATCAAAGTCTGTACCTACTCAACACATTTATACAAATACTAGCTGTCCCAACAAACGTTATTCTGCCATATTAAAAAATCTGCGGAGGGCCACCCCTAACACTTAGGGGTATGAAAAATAGATGTTCCGATTCTCAGACCTTTTAGCACTGAAAAATAATTATCAATTCACTATAAGAATATAATTAATATGAGAGTTACACTGAAAACTTAAAATAATAATATAACGCATATTTAAGTCAACGAAACAAATAAAACCGGCTAAGTGTGGGTCGGACTCGCCTTAAATTATTATACCTACGATAAAAGTAAAAACGGTTACGGGTTTAGCATTTCTTCCTTTATCTGTGTTATAACACGCTTCGTACCAAATTGCAAGGTTCTAAGTTCACGGGAAGTACCTTAGGTAGGTTTTGATTCCCTTGCGTGTCGAAAAGAACAATGTCAGGTATCGGCCTACACAACTTTTAAAACTAAATTCACACGGACACAAAGTTTTTACCTACAACAATTTAAATATATAATTCTAACTTATTAAAAAATATTTAGTTCGCTTCGAGAACTTTTCAAAAAGAAAATCATTTTAATAAGTAATCATTTTATATTCATGTTCTCGAAAATCTAGATTTTCTTTTTTAAATAAAAAAAGTTTCAGGTTTTTACCTGTTCTGCCACACAATCTTTTACACAAGCATATTTTATAAAACAGTTCTTCTTTTGCAAGACTTTATGATTACCTCAAATTAAGCGAAACAATTAAACAAGAGATGTAACATGTATAAGGCAACACACTTTTAGTTGTTATGCTATAAATTAACAAAAATGCAAATCTAATACCTAGTAATAAAAAACAGTTATTATAATTGAACAATCAAGACATGTCTATTAACGAATATAATTTATCAGTAGATGACACAGATACAGGATTAATAATATTACAAGTCGAAAGTCTGAAAGTAAAACATTGGTAATTGCAGCGTATAAAAACTCAAATCAGATTACAGATTACTTGGTCCATTTCTTTCAAATTTATAATAATAATACAACTATATTTTATACAATTATTACTTATCAAGGTATCAATTTTGATGACATCACAAATATTAAAATCTCTATAAATTACAAGCATTCTATTGGCACCTTTTTGTGTATTCCCAAGTATTCCCAATTCAAGTTCTACATAAATAATAAATTGAGATGTTCCATATCACATTTCTCACAAAGAATTAACTTTCTAGAATACATTTATTGACTATTATCTTCCTCTTAAAACGCGATTAATACATTTTCAAAATTGTTTGGTCTGTGTTGGCTTATATATTTATGGATACAGGCTTTGTCCTTCTTGAATCTGCTGATAATAAACCTGGAAAAAAAACTCATATAATGGTTACTGAATTTTAAGAGATAAACTGTATTGATGATACTTGATGTGCTTAATATTATGTTGGATGTTACCTTTTTCTATTAAAAGTATCCTTGAGGGGTTCACCACTGGCACAATCACTGGATCAAACTTTTGTGCGACCTGAAATGTATAAAGACCGGATTATTGACTGTGAGCATATAAAGTTTTTTTTTTTTTTTTGTTCTCCCGGTGGAAATCCTCGTGGACTTCCTCCGCCGAGGGGAATGCGGAGGGGTATGCCGGACTCCTACCGGCTAAAACCACCGGAGCTTCATTAGGAAGCAAATTACTAATAGAAGACTTTCCCCTAAGTCTTTTCCCTACTTTTATTGTGATCACTAATCATCACTAACATTATGCGAAAGTGTGTGAGTGTGCGTGTGTGTATGTTTTTTAGCTCTTCACGCAAAGGTCTAAATCAAATTGGATAAATCTTTATATATATAATTCTTCTGTGAGTGTGTATGTGACTGAACTCCTCCTAGACGGCTGGACCGATTATAATGAAATTTGCTATGTGTCTTCAGGTGGATTCGAGGATGGTTTAGATTCACAATTTGGTCCAATTTGAAATGTTTTTTTGTTTAATTTTTATCATACATCGCGATTATTGACATTAAAAACGTAAGTAGGTAGTTGCCATGACGACCAAATTTTGTTGTTTTAGTACGATTTACTATCCTCCAGATCCTCCTCCATAGAGGTTATATATCAATTAAATAAACAAGGTTGTCAAAACTCCTTGCAATGATATTAAAACTGTTTTCTTCGTTAAATATCAGGCTCGCAGACTTTTATGTTTTTTTTTTCGTTTGTCTATTTGGTAGGTCTGAGAGTAGGTCGTAGGTTATATTATGATTGCCACCAGAAAGAAAGAGAGAAAGTACTCTCAATACTGAAGAATAGCAAATTAGGCTAAAATGCGAAAAACTAGCACCGTGTACTTTTTGGCATCAATCGATATTATATATAATTCCAGTGTCATGATGTTTGTCGGGGATGAACTCCGAAACTACTGAACCGATTTTAATCAAATTTGCACACCGTGTGCAGTTTGATCCAACTTGAAATATAGGATAGCTTACATCACAAATATAAAAAAAAATTGAGACCGCGGGCGGAGCAGCGGGAAACAGCTAGTTTTTATATAAGTTACTAAAGCTACTATTTCTATTTCCGCGGGTAGAACTCCGGAGCGCAGTTTATTTGGTGAGCATTTAAATCTCGCCAAATTAAACTTTAACCACCAGAAATCCCGTCAAAATTCCTAATATAATAATAATGCAACTTTTTATATTATTATTATTTATGTTGTAATATATCAATTTTCTTTTTCAGAGCAGCCCTACTGTAATCTTCTGAAAATATTCTATTTTTTAGTATACAAAATCTTTTCACACATAATATATGGAAAACACTATTTATAATGTACATTATATTGATATCTTTGTGTGTCACATTCATTCAAAAAATCCCAATTAATGGAACTTTTTAATAAAAAATGATGTTATTCTTCAATTTAATTTTATATGCCCTTTTTTTCTAAATATTTATTAAGTATTGAAGCACATTTCTCAACACAGTGAGTTAAATTACATGAGGCATAAACAAGACTATTTTTACCAGGATTATATTCTTTAAACTCAACAAATGTATGCATAATTTCCTGTGTATCAGAAACAAATATTTTCTTACAAATGTCACATTTATTTGGATTATTTTTAACAATAAATCCACAAACGTAAGCGCAGGCTTGCATTTCGCTACTTGTATCGACAAAATGTTCATCAAGTGAATTACTAATTGTGTATGAATCTATATTAAAATTTTCACTAGCTACTGTGTCAGTTGTGGATGTTATAGTTTTCTGTTGTGTGGTTAAAAGTGTTTTAAAGTTACTTATTATAGCATCATTTTCATCGCTTTCACAATTGCCAGTAACAGTATGAGCCATGTTGCTCAGAACTGATGTTTTTAAGCCTGCGATAAACTGTCCCGTGGTTGGGTTTGAATTTGACCCACAATGACTTCGAATACAACCAAACAAATTTTCCAATGGGTCTTGTTGAATTCGTCTGGTTGCTAAACTTTTTATGTTACTGTGTCTTTTCGACAAATTGTACCATAATCTCTCAAGTCCATTTAGGGTCCAGATCCAACCTAGTTTAGAAGGTGGAGAACTTCTACATCCCACAAAAGCTAAAATATTAAAAAAATCTTTCATTTTTAAAAAAAAGCTACGTGGTCTGTGTTGGATTTTATGTTAGTGGATAAGGGTTTCCCCCTTCCTTAAATCAGCTGTTCATGCATTCACACTGTCAAATAAGTTGTCCATGTTTTTTATTACATTTGCAATCACAATAGCATCACACGGTAATACTCCTGGAAAAAAAAGTATAAGATTACTTACTGAAAATTAATAGAAAAAAGAAATTAGTTAAACTGTTACTGTTTTTCTTATTATTATGATTTTCTTATTATGAACTTCTATAAGTTGGTACTTTATTAATTTATGCATCCCTAAATAATATTAAAACAAAAACCTTTAAATTTTCCTGCTGTAATAATAAACGATACCTACAAGAAGTCTCACATACCTTCTGCTATTTTAGCAAACATGCCTGCAGCTACGGAATGACTCAAAACTTGAGCCGCAATTTTCACACGCATTTTCTGACGTGTGTTTGGTTGCAAATATTCCTGTTTAATTTGTGGTGCGTATACGAAATTGGGATTGTTTTGATCTAATTCATAAAAATGCTTTATGTGACTCCATTTTGCAATTCCTGAAACACATTTAAATACATATATATATAAATACAAATAATTTAGATTACTTTGTTAAAATTTACTTTCAACCAGATGCACATTATTCTTCTAAATAATTTGTAGCAGGTTGGGGATTGTTTATATAGCCTAAGTGCTATGATTTTGGTGCTTTGGTTCCATCTACGGGTTTTTGGACTTCTTTTAAAGTTTTGTAATTCTCCTTGCAACAACAAAGCAGAAGTTGGTGAAATCTTAGTACTTAAAATTTTTTGAACTATGCTATCATTGCTTAACTTGTTCAAAAATGATTTACCTTTTAAATGTTTAATTTTTTTTTGTAATCTAAAAACCTTATTTAGGTTTGCTTTCATCTTATTTAGCAAAGCTTTTTCTTTTGAACTTTGTGATCGCTTAGCAGGCTCTTTATCTGTATTTTGACATATTGTCTGGTGATGCATATCAAACATGTTTAATGACTTCATATTATCTATGATTAAGGATTGTCTCGATGGGCCTGCCACTGGCACAAATACATTATTTGCTTCCAATGGATCCGGAATATTGGATGAAGCCTGAAACAGAATAGGTTTAAACACAACATAGTTCAGAAAAATTAAAAATGTCCTAACACTATCGTCAGACCAGTTTGAAAGTACCAAAATATTAAATTGAACTTTTTAAAAGTAGCAGTTTTATATGAATTTATCTGTATTCATAAAAAGATAAGAAATGGTTCTAATTTATTGTGCTTGCCAGATTAAAACTAAACTAAACAAACATGCATACATACATAACAAGTTAAAGAAAAGCATAAAACTAATAATAAATAAAAAGAATGTTACACTATTAATTAAGCCACTTACCTCATCTAATCCTTCTGTTGGCACTGCAGTGCGAAAAAGGTTTTGTCCAACAAAACATGTTGTTTTGAATTTTTGATTGCACAGCATTGCATGTTGATTGTAATTTTTTTTGTGAAATTCTGTTGATGACCATGGTTCATTTGAAAAACAGAATTTAGCCCATAATTCGCAACTGTTTTTGAGATAGATTCGAAGTTAGTATAGGTTTATTATGCTGATGTTTATGTTGTTGATATGCTACATAAATAAATAATTCAAAAAAGATTTAGTAAGTAGTATTTTCAATAATATTGTGAGTACATACTTAAATTAATTAATATTACTAGAAAAGTTAATATGACCATATTTATATAATAAAAACCAGCTTAACAGTGTGGCTCACAGTTGGGCACCGGCCTCTTCTCATATTCAGAAGGAACAAACATTGCTTGCCTAGCTTGCTGATGCTCCCTTGCGGGATGGCGATTTCAGATGCCAATTATTTTCTAGGTAATAGGAATAATGCGTTACTTTGTTCATGATATGAATATTCAAGGGCCAAAATAATCGAATTCATTAGCTATCTTATGATGATGGATTGATCAAATTAAAATAACTAAAGTTTTAGTCTGCTAACTTTGCTGAGTGTACCAAAATAAAAATATAACACATACCGTCTAGTATTCATTTGGCTCGATTTCGGAAAGCGATAAAGTTTGATACTAGGGTGGGGCTCACAAAATTTGTACCATAACACACTAGAAAGTATAACACACAAGTTCGTATGCAACACACTGGAAATTTTGTAACACACTTTAACCATGTAAAGGCAGGATTACATTGTATCAACATTTAGTAAAAAATCTTACCACATTTACGAGTAATGGTGGCCATGTGATGATAATGAATAATAATCTCTAAATATCTAGGTAAATTTCAAAAAATAATATGATTTCAACTGTTTACATTGTCACTTTTTATATCCTATGTTGGCGAATGTACAAAAAAGAGTAAATAAATAAATTTCCAGAAAAATATAACTTAGAAAAATATATTGTTTATTTTTAAGATTATTAATCAGTAAGTATTCTACCATTATTGAAGAGTATCAAATAAAAATGAAAGACATTTTAAATTTACTTTTTTTATTTATCACATTCTGTAAAGAATAAAAACACTTAACGATAGTTACAACACAATATTTAAAAAATCAAAATCAACTTGATTATGATTAAAGAGTGAATCATTCATCAAAATAAATGTGATCACTTTTGTCACTTAGCGTGTATTCCCTTGACTCATAATTTAAATTAACTTTTTTTACAATGCAATCATCTGGAACTATATCTCTGTCCAATTTTTTAGTAGAAACAAATTTAAGGTTTGGTTTCTTGATCGTCTTTAAAAATCGAATATTGTAATTATTACTTTTCTGCTTTTTAATCTCCAAATCTCTTCTCTCTACAAAACCTACATAATAAACCCATTTCTTTCTTTCGTAATATCTCACTAGCAAGTGTGCTAAATATATATCGTAACGACAGTGGTCGTTAACACCTATGATTGCTTCTTCCATTATCTCATTTGGTTTCTCAGTCTCATTATTTTCTATTTGTATAGTCTGGTTTCTTAAGTTTATATTAACACAGCTATCTCTTTTTTTTTTTTTTATTGTATTCTTCATTTAAATGCCGTACTGTCAAATCTTTTTCTATAGCCCATAATTCCGCACTATCTCTTTTAATATTTTGAATATAGACCATCAATCGCCTCGCTTTTTGCTTCTACACCATCAGTCTCATTTACTTCTTTTTTTGCCTTTTGGCTAAGTTCAGGGTTATCTAAAAATCTCGCGTCGCATTTAGATGATGTTTCTTTTTCTATAGCTTTTTTATCTACATTTTTATTCTTATCGTCTAATCGTATCTTTATTATACCATCGTCGATTTCTCTTTTTTGTAAGTTATTTTCTTGTTTAATTCTCATTATAGCATTCTGTTTTTGCTTATTATAATTTCCTGATGTACTTGGAACAGGGCCATCGTTCGTATATCTAATATTTTCCTTATCTTTTAGGGTAGAAAATAAATTAAAATTTTTATCCACTTTATTAAGTGTTATTGGAAAGAATTTCTGTAAATCAAAATAGGTCTGATTTTGTGGCGTATATCTGATGTCTGATAAAACCGTTACTTTTGAACTGCATTCGTCTATGTTCTTTTTTTCTGTACTTTCAGCTTCACTGTCTTTGATCGAAATCGTTGCCAATTAGTGTTGCCTATCGATAACGTGCTATCGATATACTATCGATAGTCTATCGATAGTTAAGTCAAAAGTAATAGTATCGATAGTCTTTCGATAGTTAAGTCAAAAGTAGTAGTATCGATAGTCTATCGATAGTATCGATAGGTCTATTGAGGTAATACTTTTGATCATGGCAATACTATCGATACTATCGATTGTTTAACGTCCAATACTGTCGATAGTATCGATATTATTGCAAAGTTTGCTAGAAAAAATCTTAAAAAAATCGATAGTATCGACAGTATTGGACGTTAAACAATCGATGGTTTTGTGCTATCGATAGTAAGCGATGTTTCGATACTATTGAAGTCTAATTGTAAGATTAATATGTAATGTAATCCCAGTCCAGTACTACTGTTTAAAGTTTAACTTTTTAGTATATTTTTGCGTGCCGAATTTTGAGAATGATATCATAGTGAATATCAAAAAATTAAACAGCAACATTGGTCGATGTCATTTAATTAAATTTTTCGGTTCAAGTTAAAACATTTGTTAGTGCGTGTACCAGTACGGAACTAAGTGAAAATACTTTCTAGTTAATTACGTGATTCAATTGTTTTAATACCATGGCTACCTCTAGTAATCACGGCATATATTCGAGCGAAAATGATAAAACCAACCAAAATACCAAGAAGAAATCATATATGTGGGAATTTTTCAAAAAAAAGAACGAAAGGATTGTGGTGTGCAACATTTGCTTAAATGAGTTCAAATATAGTAACAATACATCAAACATGAAGGATCATATGGTACGTAAACATCCAGACATGTTATTATCGCCTAGCTCAACTGCAGACAAAGAACAATAGGAAGAAATCAGAGATAAAAGTACTGTAAGTACTGAAACTGGAACTGCACCCGCATCATTTTACCATGAAAACTCCTCAAGGAAAAAACATCTTGATTCATTGTTTGTTAAAATGATAGCTCGAGACATGCAACCTCTCCGACTAGCTGAGCATGAGGGCATCAAAAAAATTGTAAAGGGACTTGACTCCCGATATCAATTACCATCAAGAAGTATGGTTTCGAATAAATTACTTCCTAAACTTTACAACGACCTTAAATTTAAGTTGTTTCAACTTCTAAAAAATGTCAAAGACATTGCTGTAACAACTGATATGTGGACTTTCACTAATAATCAAGGCGTGTGTGCAATAACCATTCATTTTATAGTAAAACAAAGGTTAAAATCAGCTCTACTAGCGGCTGTTGTAATAGAAGGACATCACAACGCAGATAACATTGCCTTGGTAAGTATATTTATATGGTTTATGTTGACTGCCTGATAATTCAAAATCAAAATCAATTTGTTTTTATTTCTAATAAACCTCAAAAAGGCGCTTTAGAAACGTTGTCGATTTTTTTTTGTTGTTGTAAAGGACTGCCGCAGTTAGCCTCGAGGGAGGCTTTCACTGCTTCACCGGACTAAGTTGGCGAGACTGTAGGGACACATGTAAGTATGTATGGCAGAGTGCTAGGTAAGCGTAATCGTTTGTAAGCGTGATGTATGCATTGGACGGACAGTTACTGCGCACTGGTCCGAGTGAACGGTTCTCTCTGGGTTAACGCGAAATATATCCGGTATACGAAATTATATCGTTTTATTACCCTGAACCGCCTACCAGAAGAAAGCAGTAACTCAAAATAGGGATTACTTATACGTTCGCGAATAACGTACTTTAATTCCCTAAGGCTGAGGCCAAACGAGCGTAATTTTGTAGTCGTGAGTCGCAGAATTTCGGTCGCAGAAAATCTGCTACATTCGGTTTCATACAAATGTCCTATTTGATTCACACGGCAACGCAAAATGAGTTGTCTGCCGACTCACACGCATAAACTCGACCGAATTTCTGTCGGGGCGAGGGAGGGGCGCTGCGGAGAGCGGTCAGCGGGGCAGCGACACGATAGTTCGTTACGGGATGCGTAGGATACGACACGTTTCTCGCTCGCAAAAATGTTTGACACGGAAAAATTGATTGTTGAAGTTGAACAACGGCCATGTCTATGGAATTTATCAGAAAAGTCATATAGTGACAAGTTTTTGAAACAGAAAGCATGGCAAGAGGTCGCTGAGAATTGTTTTGAAGAATGGAACAATTTGAGAAACGAAGATAAAGAAAAGAAAAGTGAGTATTTTTTACCATATTTTTATTAACATTAAAATATTATTGATATATTTTATCTATACCGGCTGTATCTATATGCTATATCCTATATTAAAATTATATTAAGATCAGAATACAGAATTGATTCGATTTTGCCAGGGTAACGCTCCTACTTCACTAACAAAGTAATTTTTAAAAAAATCTCTGGTGGCTATAGCAGAACTCGACAACCTTCTTCCATTTGAAATTTGTTGAATACATTGTAAAGGACACTTCAGAAACTCATCGTCAAAGTTAGCTCCAACTCTCCTTCGCACGAAATTGTGTAAAACGCATGTAGCTTTAACTATATCAATGGCAAAGTCAGGGTTAACTTGCATTAAAGAGTGGAATACCCTCCATTTATTTGTTAATATGCCAAAAGCACATTCTACACATCGTCGCGCTCTACTAAGACGATAATTAAAAATACGTTTGTTTCTATCTAGGTTTCTGTTAGGATATGGGCGCATCATATTTTTGTGTAAACCAAACGCCTCATCTCCAACAATAACAAAAGGTTGGGGTTCGTTTGTATAACTGGGCAAATTTTTGTCTTCCGGTAAATTTAAATCATTTCTGAAAAACTTTTGACCTAATGTAGACTTTCTGAATATAGAGTTATCCGATTCTTTTCCATAATCACCAACATTAATCGTTGTAAAACAACAGTTTGCATCTGCCACAGCCATTAACACGATGGAGAAGTATTTCTTATAATTATAATAATTCGAACCACTGTGAGAAGGTGATTTTATTCTGACGTGTTTACCATCTATTGCACCAACGCAATTTGGAAAATTAGTTTTCTTATAAAAAAGCTCGGAGTTCGAATTCCAAATAGATTCATTTGGTTCTGGCATTTCATTAGGCTGAAGTACATTCCATATTTGTATACAGGTATGTTTGACGATATCATACGCAGTAGAACGCCCAATCAAGAAGTCTTCACTTATTGTATTTAAATCAATACCTTTGGCAAGATACCTGAAACAAAATGTAAAAATAATTAATTGATCACAATCCAAAAAACTTAAGTTAAATTTTATTAGGTACATAAATCAATGACATAATCATTCTATTAAAATTTAAATCTTTTGCTTTTCAGTACAATTTCTGCAAAAAAAATGGAAAGCCGTAAGAGATTATTACATGCGTGAAAAAAAAAAAGAAAATGATGAAAGAAGTGGTAGCGCAGCAAAGAAGAAGAAAGTATGCCCGTATTTTGATTTATTGCAGTTTTTAAAAGTTACCAAACAGTCAAGGAATTCATTTTCAAATGTAACTTCTCCTGAAAACACTGATAACGATGACAGTAATATAACTGGCAACAACGACGATGAAGATCTTGATGAACAATTCAGATCCACAGAAGCGGACTCACCACTGTATCAACCGTCTACCAGCCAGCCAGCGTCAATGCAAACACCTGTATACCAAAACCAGCCGTCGACGTCAAAGCAGACAGTGTCATCGCAACCATCTGTATCCCGAACAAAAAATAAAAAACAAACACTGACACTGTTTCAAGAATCTCTTCTCAAAAAGTTTGATAATGATGATAAGGATCCTAATCGATATTTTTTATTATCTTTTTTGCCGGAGATGTCCAAAATGACAGAGAAACAGAATTTCGAATTTCGCATGGAAGTTATGAAAGCATTAAATAAAGTCAAGTATCAAATTCCAGAACAGCACACACAATCAAACTGGCCTCATTTTTCATCACCCTTTTCCGATTCCCACAGCAACAGCAGTAATCAATACTACCCGACACCAGTAAATAGAGGATACACAACACAGGCAAATGAATATCACTCCAATGAAACAAATGAATATGATGAAACATAGAACACTGTGCAGCTTGTTTGTTAATCTTTATACTTAAGTAAAATAATAATTAAAATACTTTAAAACTTACTTGAGTGTTATTATTAATCTTTCCTCTGGGCTGATGGCTAGTCTCATATTTGTGTCCGATGTAGTAATAAAAGGTTTTATGTGATGTAATAATTCTTGAAAAACATGTAATGGCATATGGTAGTAGTTTTTAAACATATCTGGATTTGCACATACACGTTCATATAATGTATGGAACTGTCCACATATCAGCCTCTCACTATTGAGTGGGTTTACCCAGCTTCTTTTTCTGGTATCATCTTCTGAAGAAGTATCTTCTGAATATGCTTCATAAATACACAATATTTTCAATGGATCCATCGCACTTGATGACACAAACACCCCGTACCAACGCTCGATAGTAACTGAATAAATTACGTCCGTCTGGCAGCTCAACAGAAATTCAGTTGAACGTAAAATAAGTGACCGAAAATACGCGACTCACAACTCATAAAATTACGCTCGTTTGGCTTCACCCTAAAGTGGTGACCCCGAACTTAAGTTATACACGTGTAACGGTAATAGTGCAACGCAATCTCGTTTCCTGCAATGATGATGCAACCACACGTGGCAGCGCAACCTACAGTGAAAACAGAAGATAAAGACAGTGATTTAGCTCAGATTACCATCAAGACACAGATTCCGGAATTCTGGACAGACCAGCCGCGACTATGGTTCGGACAATTCGAGGTCATAGTTGCAGACCAGAAAGGAGGTGAGAAAAAGCTATTTAACTTAGTGGTCGCAAAGCTGAGCAAAGACAATATACTACAAGTGTCTGACTTAATACACGAACCACCAGTGGAAAAACCGTATACAGCACTGAAACAACGGTTAATTAGTGTTTACGAAGAGTCGGACACACAGAGTATACGGAAACTATTAAAGGAAATCGATCTAGGAGATCAGAAACCGTCGCAGCTGCTCCGAAGAATGAAGAACCTGGGCAGGGGAAAATTCCCAGACGACACCTTGCGTATCCTGTGGATCGGGCACTTACCGGCAGCAATACGTACCGTGTTGACAATCAGCGAAGTTACCGACCTAAAAAAGTTAGCAGAGCAAGCGGACAAGATCATGGAAACAGCAGAGACGAGTGACGCGATCGCAGAAGTCACTCCCAGCACCTCGACTTCGAGCACCGATTTATTAATAGCGGAAGTATCTAAACTCAGCAAGAGGATTGACGATATGCATAGAGATAAGCAGAAGTGGAAGAAACCCTACAACACGCGATCTCGTTCACCGTCACCAGAGAGACGTAAATACAGTTCGTCGCAACAGCGGGACAGGAAGAGAGCAGCAGATTGGGTGTGCTTCTACCACTTTCGATTCGGTAAATACGCGTCGAAATGTGTTCAACCATGTAGCTGGAAGAGTGACACGGCGACTTCAGGAAAACGAGAGGCGGGAAACTAGCAGCGGTGCAGTCTACGGTGGACCACTGCATCGATATGTCAAACCACCGACTATGCATCAAGGACATCAACACGGGTATGCGTTTTCTAATAGACACTGGTGCAAATGTTTCTGTTTTGCCTTGTACCAAAAAACCTCATAAGATAAACAATTGTTCTAATTTTAAATTATACGCAGCAAATGGCTCAGAAATTCAGACGTACGGTACTAGAAATTTAGAATTAAATCTTAATCTTAAGAAACCGTTTAAGTGGACCTTCATTGTAGCAAACGTTAAACAGCCAATTTTAGGAGCAGACTTTTTACGCCATTATAGTTTGCTAGTAGATTTAAATGCACAAAAACTGTTAGATAAAGAATCCAAATTATTATCCAATGGTAACATAATTAGATACGCGGAACCCTCAGTCAGCATCGTGGACAGCAAGCACCCTTTTCACGAGTTATTATCGGAGTTTTCAGATATCACTAAACCCAGACCCTATAGGGACGATGACGCTGAAAACGTAAATAATAAAGTATTGCATCATATTGAGACTACGGGACCACCCGTACACGCGCGCGCTAGACCACTTCCTCCTAACAGGTACCATAAGGTGAAGGAAGAATTTAGGTCAATGCAGGAAATGGGAATATGCAGGCCATCCAACAGTGCGTGGGCCAGCCCGCTTCACGTGGTGTCGAAGAAAAATGGGGATATCCGGCCATGTGGCGACTTCAGGCGCCTGAACGCTATCACGAAGCCGGACCGATACCCAGTACCACGGCTGCACGACTTCACTTACGTGCTGACAGGTAAAAAATTTTTTTCAAAACTTGATATAAATAAATCGTATCATTGTGTTAAAGTTGCAAAAGAGGACATCGAGAAAACTGCAATCATAACTCCTTTTGGTTTGTTCGAATTCCCGCGTATGACCTTCGGCCTTCGAAACGCGAGTCAAACATTCCAACGTTTTATGAATCATACGGTATTACAAGGATTAGATTTTTTATTCAGTTTTGTCGATGACGTCATTATAGCTAGCGACTCTATAGAGGAAAATAAAAAACATCTC
The DNA here is from genome assembly GCA_950381575.1 of Plusia festucae. Taxonomy (NCBI): domain Eukaryota; kingdom Metazoa; phylum Arthropoda; class Insecta; order Lepidoptera; family Noctuidae; genus Plusia; species Plusia festucae. The sequence continues at coordinate 11,828,435 of OX494442.1, forward strand.
AAATTGGTTTTCGAAAGATTTAGACAATTTGGTATAACTATTAACCTATCCAAATGCGAGTTCGGCAAGTCTAGTATCGAATTTTTAGGTTACGAGGTCTCTACGAGTGGTATTCGTCCCTTAGAGCACAAAATTAAAGCCATATTAGACTTTCCGCGTCCTCAAACGGTAGATCAATTAAGACGGTTTTTAGGTATGATAAACTTCTATAGAGCGAGTATTCCTAACGCCGCTAGTCAGCAGTCGAGACTCAACGAGTTTATGAAAGGCGCCAAAAAAAATGATAAGACTGTAATTCAGTGGGACAGTAAATCGGACGAAGCCTTCGAAAAATGCAAAATAGGTCTAAAAAATGCGGTCATGTTATCACATCCTAAAGCAAATGTGCCTTTAGCACTCATGACAGATGCCTCAGACACCTGTGCAGGAGCTGTGCTGCAGCAAAAAATTGGTAACGCATGGCAGCCATTAGGATATTTTTCTAAGAAGTTAACAAAAGCTCAACAAAAGTATTCTACGTATGACAGGGAATTGCTCGCAATCTTTATGGCGATCAAACACTTTCGTTTTCTTTTCGAGGGCAATCATTTAACAATATTTACAGACCATAAACCGCTAATTTACGCATTCACAAAACTTCAGAGTAATTGTGAAACTCCAAAACGTACGAGACAGTTATTATTCATTAGCGAGTTTACAACGGATATAAGGTACATTCAAGGCGATAATAATACAGTGGCGGATGCATTATCGCGTATTGAAACAATTCACTGCCCCACTGTACTTGATTTCTCGGAACTAGCGCTTGCTCAGGACAAAGACGCCGAACTTGCACAATTGTTGAGCGTAGGAAATAACAACGTTTGTTTAAAGAAGTATAACATTCCAAATAGTGACGCACAGATTTATTGCGAAACGTCGACCAATTCTTGTAGACCATACTTAACGGAAAGTTTTAGAAAACTTTCATTTAATACAGTACATGACGTCAGTCATCCGGGCATACGGGCAACGCGTAAATTGGTCGCACAACGTTTCTTTTGGCCAGGTTTAAATCGCGATGTCGGTAGATGGGCCAAAACATGTATACAATGTCAAAAGTCGAAAGTCAATAGACACACGATATCGGACTTGCAACGGTTCCCAGCTTGCGACCGCTTTGAACATATTCACATAGATATCGTTGGGCCCCTACCAACATCGCGAGAAGGGCACAAGTACCTCATCACCATGATCGATCGATGTACGCGCTGGCCCGAGGCCATTCCAGTAAAAGAAATCACTGCGGAAGTCGTAGCAAAGGTATTTTATGAGTCATGGATTAGTAGATTTGGCTGTCCCGACAGACTAACGAGTGACCAAGGGCGGCAATTTGAGAGCGCGTTATTCGCGCAATTAATGCAATACATGGGCATAAAGAAACTGCGTACTACACCATACCACCCTCAGAGTAATGGTATTGTAGAACGCTGGCATAGATCCATGAAGTCAGCATTAACAGCTCGCCTCATTAACAACTCATCCTGGCTCGAGGAGCTGCCCACGGTGCTACTAGGGCTACGTGCAGTAGGTAGGAGCGATAATGGCGTAAGTCCCGCAGAATACGTATATGGCCAAACGCTTCGTTTACCGGGAGATTTTTATAGTACCTCTTATAAACGAAGCGAGGATGATCAGGAGTACTTAAGGCAGTTAAAAAATGCAATATATAAGTTGAAACCTGTACCACGAGAAATGCGGGACTCACGCACATTGTTATCTTAATAAATGCGAATATGTATTCATTCGTAATGATGCGGTCCGTAAACCTTTAACTCCCACCTATGATGGTCCATTTAAAGTATTAGAAAGAAAAAATAAAGTTTTCGTTATTCAACTAGCAAACAGAAAAATTAGTGTGTCCATCGATAGACTTAAGCCAGCATATGTACTAAATAAAGAAAGTGAGGATAAACAATCTGACACTATCGTAGAGAATTCGCATAACGACACAAACATAGAACCGAACCCTGTAATACTGTTACCGAACCCTAACTGTAATCTTCCGTTAAAGACAAGTCGCAGCGGTCGCACTATTAGACCACCTGGAAGATATAATGATGGTTATAAGAGTTAGTTATTATTTTTTTTTGAATGGCGTTGCCGTAACTGAAGCTGCCTTTATGGTGTTTTTAATTTATTGCAGAGCGGAAGTTACGGCAACTACCCTTAAACATAGTCTTAAGTTATTTTAACAAATATTAAGTCGGCCCCTGAAAAATGGGTGACCGCACCCTGTAAAATATACTAGTTTAGTTTTTATGCTGATTTTGTCAATATTATAACAAGCAAGTATGGTATGCAACAATGTAATATCATTATATTATTGTGTAACAATGTATGTACCAATTCCACTTCCGTTGAACTCGATATTATTGTACTTTGATTCTGCTGATACATGTACCTACCTCTGACTAGTTACTTAGTCATCGGCATATTGTAAGGAGCACTGAGTTAAATAGCGTTAGCATTCATTTTTAATAGATATTTGCGTTCAATCATTTTCAAACCATAACGATGGGCAAAACTTACAGCAAAGAAGAAGTCGTGATCGCCCAAAATAACGCGATAGAATCAAAAGTAACGAGATACGAGATCGGTTTCGCAGTTTTGGCAACCGCAATTGTTCTCATGGCAGTTTTAGTGTCGTGTCGTCATTTCCGACAACGAGTTAAGAAAATGGTTCGTAAAGAAATCGCGAACCCATCCGGTGTTGGGACTTCGCTGCCTGGGCGCATAGATACTCGCACAGCGCCACAGCAGCCACCACAAGCATATGCGTAATGTGATACGCGCACCGGATAAGGTTATTGTTTCATAAGTTCAGTGCTCAGCGCAATATGTAACAACACCCATAATCTTTAATATTACTATGTATACTTTGTGTATGATTTGGAATATTGTGTAGAATAAAATGTAATAGATTTTAAGAAAATTTTTGCAAATTTTGGGGGGAAGTAGTGTAGGGACACATGTAAGTATGTATGGCAGAGTGCTAGGTAAGCGTAATCGTTTGTAAGCGTGATGTATGCATTGGACGGACAGTTACTGCGCACTGGTCCGAGTGAACGGTTCTCTCTGGGTTAACGCGAAATATATCCGGTATACGAAATTATATCGTTTTATTACCCTGAACCGCCTACCAGAAGAAAGCAGTAACTCAAAATAGGGATTACTTATACGTTCGCGAATAACGTACATTAATTCCCTAAAATACTATAAAAACGCCTCCAGCCAGGAGCAAATTAAAGAATTTGCGCTAGCAACGACAGCTAAGGGCGCCCCCTGCGGGTCTCGGACCTCGACTTAGATCGTTGCTAGCAATCGAAAAAATAACAAAAAAGCAAGGGATAGCTGGATCAATGATTTGATTATTTAGGGACTTTTATAAACTAGTTTGACCGGCTCTCGGACCGGTATTCGCTAGAGACGGGAGAGCAACGTTACGTTACTTATATTATTATCTACTCGCGACGGGCCTCGCCGAGGACGGCGAGGGCGGACACGATAGTGTCGGCGGTTTTGTGTAGTGGTGCTAGTTTGGGGGCTGAAGGCCTCCTGAAGGAGCGTAATGCTATCGTCGGGATACGTTAGAGCGTGCCTTGGGCGCCTAGTGCGCGAAAGGACGAAGGGTCGGTATCGGGACGCGGCCACGATGAGGGGGTTCCTATGCGATTCGGCGGAATCGAAGAATCTAACGGACGCGCGTTTCATAAACTGCTTAAACGTTGTCGACTAATGCTAAAAGAACTATACTGAAAGTTCTCTTGTAGTTATAATATTCACTTCCGCTGTGAGGTGGGCTCTCTATAACTATATGTTTGCCATCCATCGAACCACAAGCATGTGGAAATTTATTTCTAAATCCTCTTTCTATATTGAGCCAATCTTCCGCCGATGAGGGCAGGGAGGAGGAAATGATCGCATATTAATAGAATATTGATCGCAAAATAATATTAAAAAAAAATACTAGTAGCAAAGATTTCAATTGATTTATTTTTTTATTACAGAATAAAATATCTTCAGAAATAGTTGAAGAAATGGTTGATGAAACTGAAGAAGCGCAAAATGATAACAGCTTGATGGCTCCTTCGACTTCTGCAACTACGGTCTCTACACCACTTACTAAAAAAAACGTTGATAAACACGTCGTCGACCAGACTTAGCTGAACAACAAATGGCCACAGCATTTAGCCAATTAACGAACGCACTAAGTCAACGTAAATCAAAACCATGAGACACAGATGATGATGAATGTGATTTGTATGGTAAACTTCTAGCCAAAAAGATCCGGGAACTTCCCAAGGAAGAACGAAGTCTAATTATGTATGAAATAGATGGTTTATTCATCGAAAGAATTCAACGGAGGACATTTTCGCAAACACCATCCCCTCAATATTTTCACCCTCTTAGACCAGCATCAGAGTCAAGTGGATACATATCAAACCGACCTCCACGTGTTCAGTCGTCATATTCAAAACCTTATTCTGGGTCACACTCTAGTTCTTTAACACTAGCGATGCCTACTGATGATAATATAATTCACTACTCCAGTGAACCTAGCTCCTCAAATACTGGAGGACATACTATTAATATAATATCCGATGAAGTGGTCGTACCTCCGAGGGGAAATACAAATAAATACAGCACTTTTGATGGCATACGAAGATTTTGAAAAAAACAATCGAAGTGATTAATATTTAATAACATTAATTGAGTCATTTATTAATACTATTGATTAATATTAAAAAAAATATTTGAAAAAAATATTTTAGATTGTTAACTTTACCTTTATTTCATCTTTTAGAACTTCATTAATAGCTTTGCAGACTTCTGGTATAATTTCTGATATAATTTGGGTAGATGTTTTAAACAAATAGTGTAGACCTTTGTAACTGTCACCAGTTGCTAAATATCTTAATGTTATCGCAAGACGATATTTAGCTGGTATAGCTTCTCTGAAGTCGGTATTTTTCTTTGAAATCATGGGCGAAATTGCATTTAGCAAGAATTCAAAATCACTATAGCTCATCCGGCAGAAGTTAGCAAATTGTCCAGATGGTTCATAAAGAAGTTCATTAAATTTTTCTTCCATAAATTTCCTGCAATGCATTGAAAAAAAATGTATATTTACAGCACTAACCTAGAAAAATAATGGAATGAAATACGTACATGCAACAATATATACCTATATCTCTAAGTGAAGTACTGAAAAAAAGTAATTTCGTAATTACCTGGTACGGTTTTTATGAATTTGTAACATCCACCATCTTCTTTGCCGTACTTTTCGTTTCTTTTTATTTCTTTTATTGTTTTTATAGTAAAACTAACTCAAGGCAAATGCTATAACCGATACGAGCTCAACGTCCGCCATGCTTGTCTGTACAGAACACACTAACTCACTCGCAAGCATGTGGATGGCGCTGTTTGATTCCCTTATTCAAGCTTGTGGAGGTTTGGAGATTGCGGCAAGTGGCAAGCGTGCGGACGCGGCATCAGATATGCGCCAGTTTCTCGAGTGAAAGGCTGTTATTGTTTGTGTCGGCTGCTGTCTCCAGCTTTTTTGTCAGGTTAGTGATGTTATTTCCTTAATAATATAGAACGTTTCACATCCTGCAACTGTTTCAACCGAATCAGATACAACATACTGAAATTAAAATATGATATTAAAATGAAAGCAAGAGAAGAAGTTTTAGAAAGTACATTAAAAGCTACATATCAGCGCTGTTCGAATAGGAAAGAAAAGAAGACCCTAAAAAAATTGGTAACGAGTTCTGGAAACAAATCGGTTATCTCTAAAATGCTAGGACTGAAGGGCAAAGTAAGAAATAAGAAAAAGAAATTAAGACGTAGTGTCATAGCAGAAATTTCAAAATTCTACGCAAGAGACGACATAAGTCGTAATACTGCTGGTAAAAAAGAAGTTCGAACAAAAAATTAAGAAAAGGTCCAAATTCGATATTTATAAGACACATTACAGGATACTTTTAAAAAATACAAAGCTGAAGGTGGACGTTATGGTTTCACTACATTTTATGTACACAAACCATTCTTTGTTTTATCACCTGGCCCTTCTTCAAGATTTACATGCTTATGCGTGAAGCACAGCAACTTTGTATTTCTTCATAAGGCTATGGTCAAAAATGGTTTGGTCACTGGCAGTATACGAGATTCTTTTAATCAAGTATCATGTGACATAAATGATTATGATTGCATGTGGAATAAATGTCTGAAATGTAAGGACAAACAAGTACATTACGAAGAAATCAGTGCCGAGAAATTAAAGCAAAATGTAGAATGGTCACGTTGGGAAAGACAAGATCACACGTACCAGAAAATGGAAGACCAAGAGATGAAGGAAATAACAACTAACGGCCGTTATCAATAACCTATCCTCAGTAAGCGATATCTTGTTATGAACGATAAATAGTAGACTTCTATCTATCCTTATTTTACGTCCCACAAGTGACGATAACGTCTATCGAGGCATCTCAGAATAATAACTATAGTAATAGAAGGAGCGCTAAAGTGTCGGTTAGAAACAAAACTGATCAAATCCAAAAATAATGGTTTTTGACCAGAGTACGCCATTTTTTTCAATGAAAAATCTTGTTTTTGCTACCGGTTTCAAAAAGAGTCAAATCCAAACCAATTCGTAGAAAAATCGATTCGAAATGACTGCTCAGTATCAAAAAGAGTCAAATCCTCTAAAGCTTAGAAACGAAATCGGTCTAATCCGCGTAGCCAATCAGAAGCCAGAACTAGTATGAAAATGACAGCCGACCGGCGGCCATTTTGCGGAGTGACGAGCGCATGGATCGTGATTTTGTGTATTAGTCGCCGTTTTTTATTAAAAGTTAGTGTTAAATTGCAATAAATGGATAATTTAATAAAGGAAACTACTCCTCAGTTGTCACGGAAAAGGCCACAACAAAAAGCGGATTGGAAATGCAACAAATTGCAGAAGGAGAGGTATGTTTGTATTGCTTTGATTACTCACGCTGCCTGCGTGGTCAGTGGTGCTAAACACGTGGTGGTTTTATTTTGGATCAGCTACTGATAAATTTACTATTTTCTTGCAATTTGTTTGTTTTTTTACTTAGATGGCATGAAGTATTTATTATCTGACTAACTACGGTGAAGCCCAAAAGGAGGGTTTTGTGTAGCCAGTATAATAATTTTATGTATTGCCATTCCTATCTTCCCTCGTAACTATTAAACGGCTGAACCGGTTTCAGCAAATTATACGTAGTTACATTCCTCTTGATAACGCAAGTGTCCATATCTAAACCTAAATTTACAATACTATAGACGAAGCATCTGCAAGTGTGGGATCCGTTGAAAGTGCTTAGTAAATATTATACGAATGCATTCCATTTTTTTTATAATATTTACTTATTTATGATTGTTTTTATATTAGGTACACTCCAAAAGAGCCACCAAATTTAAGAGTTCCATGTGACCACTACACTAAAGCATAATAATAGCATTTAATAAAGCTTTCTACAAAAAACCGGACAAAATTTATCAGGATAATTTTATAATTAATCATTCGAAAGTTTCTACTACTCAGCGACATAGGCCAGTAAATCAATGTGGGAATAAAAAAGAAATGGCGGTAACGTACTTTGCACGACGACGACACAATGTCCTGATACCAATTTGCAAACGCACCTTTCTCTCTATTTTAGCTTTAAAGAAAGGAAGAGTGACAGGTGTAATTAATCGACATTTCAAAGCTATGGGTGAATCTGCACAAGAGAATAGAGGAGGCCGGCGTAAAACTCAAATATATGCACCTAAGAGGGAAGCTGTCAAAGACTTTATCAAAAAGCTTGAGCCCTTAGAAATACATTACTGTAGAAGTCAAATAAAAAGTAGACAGTATTTGTCATCGGATCTCAGCATTAGTAAACTTTACAAAATGTTTATCGCAGAAACTGCGGATAAATATAAAGATATTAAGGCATCTTACTTTAGAGAAATTTTCAAAACCGACTTTAGCATAGGTTTTGGATCCCCTCGCACAGACATGTGCTCCACTTGCATAGTTTTACAAGAACGACTAAAACATGAAAAAAACAATGAGGTAAAAAATCAATTAATGATTGAGAGTAGAATTCACAAATTGAGAGCCAAAGCGATTTATGGTTTATTAAAAGACAGCACTGAAAATATTTTAATTCTAAGTTTTGACTGCCAAAAGAACCAACCGTGTCCAAAAGTTCCCGATCAAAGTGCATATTACTCGAGGCAGTTGTATGTGTACAATTTTACGGTGGTAACCGGAAATTCAAAATCACCATTAACTATTAACAACACGTTCATCTACACCTGGACTGAAGATATTTTGCCGAAAGCATCGAATGAAATTGCTAGCGCTGTTTTTCATTGCTTGAACACCATTTTTCTGAGTCCCGGATTAGACCATATCACACAGGTTCGTTTAGTAGCGGATGGGTGCAGCGGACAAAATAAAAACCAATATCTTCATGGCAGCTAAATGGTTACAAGACTATGCACCTGTACACATTATGGGCCTAGAAATTCTGTTTCCAGTTGTTGGCCATTCATTTTTGACACCAGATAGAGTTTTCGCGAAAATTGAAAAAGAGATTAAAAGTCGAGAGGTTCTAGTCGACTAGCCCTGATGATTATTACGAAATTTTCACCCGTCATGGAACCGTGTATTACTTGGGAATTAATATAAAAGTGTACGACTAGAAACGATCTGCATCTGAAGTCTTAAAAACTACAACCAATATACACTTTTCAATAAAAAAACGAAAATATTTTTTCCTAAAAGGACTCGAGACAAACAAAATGTGTATATTCGAGCGGAAGAGGCGAGGCGATCAAAATACTTTAAATAAGTATCAAAATGTCTGCAAAGGAAAAAATAAGGTTTTTGCTATAAACCCAGATGTGATTAAATTATACGTTGATTAAACAAGAAAAATTAAATGATGTGAAGAAATGATTAACCACACATTTTGGAGAGAAGTGGGATGAAATCTTGGATTTAAATTATTATAAACAAGTCCTGTCAAGACCCATATCATCTACTACTGTACTGTGGATTCAGAGGTTTTGAGTGATGGTGGTGGCATTATGGTGATTGACAGTGGTGTGGGTGATGGTGATTCTGAATTGATGAGCGTCGAAAATGAGAGTGGATCATCGGGGAATAACCATCTGCTGGTGACAACACCTAAACCAAAGAAATTCTTTTTTAACACTCCCAGTGGCAACAATATTAGTATGTATCTGCTGTCAGCAAAATGTACAATTTAACATTTTACCAACAACATTGTCTATTTACAATTATACATTTTACCATTCAAATACATACATAAACTCACGCCTTTTTCCCATAGGGGTAGGCAAAAAAAAATATTACCATTAAAATATTACCAAAGTAACAAGCATTTGTAAAATGAGGGATTTCACAATTTGCATATGACTAACTATACTCAATTCAGTATTACATCCTATATTTTATATAAGACCTTATGTACCTACCTACCATATTTGATGCGAATTGAATTGTCCATTTGGGTAATTTACATTTTTATGTATGTGTAATCTAAACAGTTTTAAGTAAATTTAGGGTGGTATGGAAAAACTAATTAACATAATTGCAATAAAACCAGTTTTTTAAATAATACTTATATTTATTTTCAGATAAACAAAAACGTATGCTACTGGATGAAGACATAAGGACTCGAGCTGTACGGAATCAAGCTATTGCTGATTATTACATTATTAAAAGAAAGAAATTAGAGTTAGAATTAGAAAACATGGAATTAACAAATAAAAAGTTAAAATTAGACTTAGAGCAAAATAAATAAGTATTAAAATAAAGTTTTCTTTTTCTTTATTGAATGCCCACGTAAACTTAATTCAAAGTTATTCACTCAAATTAAATCTGAAACAAATAAAATATAACATTAATCCTCTAATCACCGCTAATGAGATACAATTGATTTTCTATTGTAATGCGGCGACCGGTTGCCGATCGGGGACGAATAGGTTAATCATTTATGTATTAGGATCACAAATAAACCCTCCAAAGTAATTGTTATCAAGTCTTGTCGCTCATCAATATTACTGTCACTAGGTTCATGTAACATCATTGGGACTGCATCATAATTAGGTATTTGAGGTGATATGCCTCTTGACTCGACCTCCTTGGCTGTATAGTGACTTGTGCTGTCAACGACAACTCTTGCTGTAATTCTTTAGTTAAATAAAGCCATATTCTATTTGGTATACATTTATTATGCTACAATTTATTTAACTAAAGATGCCTGACGAAAAAAAAGGCAAATCATCGCTATCAAGGTATCTCCGACCCGACAAGTTTGACGTCGAACCTGATATCGCGGACGCCGACGCAAAATGGCTACATTGGAAATCGACTTTCGAAAGCTTTCTCGCCGAAGAAAATACTGAAGACGTACCGGATTCTCTCAAGTGTAAGCTGTTAATCAACCATTTATCCGCATTGATCTACAAACATATCAAGTCTTGCACGACTTATAAAGCATCTATGAAAGCTCTAGAAGACATCTATGTCAAACAAAAAAACACGATACTAGCTCGACATGTCCTATTCAATCGAAAACAAAGAACGGACGAGACTGTTTCCGAATATGCTAGAGCCCTTCGACTAACGGCTAGTGATCGTAAATTTGAAGCAGTCACCGCGATAGAACATGAAGAACAGGCAATTCGTAGTTCTCTTATCTCCGGCCTGCTTTCAAGAAAAATCCGTGAACGACTCTTAGAAAACTCTACGCTTGCTCTTTTACTGAAGCTCTTAATCAAGCCATCACCTTGGAAACTGCTGAGAAAGATGCTCAAACGATCAGTACTAACTCTCCGCAACTAAATGCTGTACCTGAAATCTCTCGAGACAAAGAATTGGACAATCTGGCGGTAGCTTCATCGTCACGAATGCCTCAGAATGCTTCGGCCGCACCATCCTCTTCGTCACAATCAGCCAAGCGCTGTTTCTTCAGCGGCGGGAATGTTCATCCTAGAATAAGGTGCCCAGCTAGCAAAGCTACTTGTAATAAGCGTTCGAAGAAAGGCCATTTTGGTAGCGTTTGCAGGTCCGGGCATAACATAAACTCTGTGTGGAATGAGGAACATCTTAGTCCCAACTCAAGCAATTACCAGTTTTATAGCGGGGCTATTTCCGCAGCTTTTCCTTCCAGTCTTAGGAGTTCGACAATCCGTATAACAATAAACAAATATAAAGCTGACGATCTCGTTGGCACTGGAATTTCATTCAGTTAAGTCGCCCGCATAATGAAGTTGCCCAAGAGACCGTGCAAACAAACTGTCAATCTCGCCTCTCTTAACCAAGTCTCGTTCGTTGAAGAAATTCTTCGATTTCGATATCCTCTCTTATTAAAATATTGTCTAGAAACTGTGCAGGTGGATTTATATCAACTTGATGCCGAGCCCATCCTAAATACCAGACAATTATCATCACGTGAGCACAACTTCCAACAGTTATTTTCCCGATTATGCAGCTACAACAATATCCGCAAATATTGTTCTGCCAATGAGGCTCTCCCTCTTTAAGTAAAATGTATGTATAATATACTCGACTGCTTGAATGACGTCATTTTATTCTACCTCTGATCAAAGCTGTGTTGTCTGATGATAAAATGCCTGGTATGTTTACTATTTGCACATCTTCACAGATTTCTATAATAAAAGTACCATTAGCTCGAATATGTTCCCCATAATATGAGCGAGCCTGCTTTATCCTACTATCCTACTTCCTACTATATATAATATTATAAATGTGAAAGTGTGGATGTTTAGATGTTTGGATGTTTAGATGTTTGGATGTTTGGATGTTTGTTGCTCAATCACACAAAAACGGCTGAACGAATTTGGATGAAATTTGGCATACATATAGCCTTTGACATGGAAAAGAACATAGGCTACCTTTTATCCCGATTCCTTAAGTAGTTCCCGAGGGAAAATTGAAAATTGTTTCCGAGCTAAGCCGCGGGTGGACACTTCTTAAAATTGTTCACTTCTTAACATTAACATTTTTCATTTCTTTTTGGACCCAATTCGGAAGTCCACGCAGACGAAGTCGCGGGCAAAAGCTAGTTTGGAATACACCTAGGCTAAACAAAATTAAGTCTGACATTTCCATGATTGGGAACATATTCAGCTGTGGTAATTGACAACTTTTCTTGCTGACCAATACTTAATTGGATCAGACTTTCTGTCCAACAAAGGTTCTGACAAATACTGTTTGAAATAAGTGTGAAGGCCTTCCTGTGGTCTGCTCGCGCCAGCTTGCGCCAGCATTTCACTATGAAAGGAGATCGACACGGAGCAGGTCCCTTTTGTGGTAGCATGTGCCTGATTGGAATAATAACTTAAAAATATTATTTATTTTTTTGTGTACAGGGTATTTTTTATACAATTTCTTTCACCCTGGGAATAAAGTTAAAGTTAATTAATAGTTAAACATTACGTCGACATCCGTTTGATTCAATATAGTCTGTGGCTTGATTGTTATACAAAAAAAAGTTGCCAGGTATCAAAGAATTAAATAACTAATAATGTCTTCTAATCAATTGAGTAATCGATATCAATTTAAAACAATAAATGAAACAATAAAAAAGACAATACAGGTCTCCCAAAGTGATAATGCGCATAGAAATTTTCGTCACTGTTCGCCAACGGTCGTATTCCCCGAGCGTCGGAAGACGATATGTATATAGAGTGGTTAAGTGCATTTTCTTCATGCATAGTTTAGTAGAATTATGTGTTTTGTGCTAAAAGAGATAAATATTGATTTATCAGTAATGAAATTTGATTCGATAATTCCATGTAAGCGAGAAAAACCACACGATTGCGAATATGCTACAATATTTGTTGATTTACTTCGAAAATTTCATAGTACTTTTCAAGTGTCTTACTGTAGCTGGTGTAATGATGGAAGAAAAGAAGGTTTAAATAACACAAGGCTTATATTAGAATCTCAGTTTAAAAGTATTTACAGCACTGATCATTCCAGAATAATATTACAATTACAAAAAAAAAAATCAGAATCAGGGAGGATCTCTATTCCTGACATCGTAGATTCATCAGAACTTTCATTATGCTCTAGTTCATTTACACTTTCCCCACTGCTATCACCTGTGTAATTAATCATTTCATCGGAAAAACTATCGATTCTTGGGTCAAATTTTCTATATTCATCTTCGCATTTAACAGCATGATCACAAACTTTTTTCCATTCTTCTGGTCCTATATTATTGATTTTTTCTAATATAGCATCTTTAACTGATGTGACAGTCATTGCAATATTTTTTTGGCTACGAGTTGCTTTATCTGGGACCAAATATTTTCAATGGGTTTAAAATCGGGATGATATGGTGGCAATCGTATAATTTTATTCCCATGTTCCTTCATTATACGGTCAATGGCAAATTCTGTGTATTTTTCTTTATGTCTTTTTATAATTTCATACAAATCGGGTTTCAGTTTCTTTGGGTCATGCGGAATGTTGTGTTGTTGTAACCAAGCTATAATTTGTGGTTTAGGTGTGTTTGAGTTTGGTGGTTTCACAGACAGCTTATTATGATATGGGGCGTTGTCAATTACCGACACACTATTAGGAGGCAAGTTGGGAATCAATTGATTGCGTAGCCAAGTTTTATAACGTTTCGCGTTTATTTCTTTATGATAGTTACCTTCTGAGTCGACACATTTATGTAACATTAGAGCCTCTGGGACGAACCCTTTTTCATTGCCTGCGTGTACAATAATTATTCGCTCTCCTTTGGAAATGGGTTGTTTGATACCTTTTTTGCTGCTATCTTGCCAATTTTTACCCTTATTATGTGATGTATGCACGTATGACTCGTCCATAAACACTATGTTTCTACCAGAATTCCTCAGCTGTTGTATTTCTCTGAGATATTTGATCCTTTTTAAACGTATATCATGCTTTTCCATAAGTAACTGTCTGTTATTATCAGTTTTTAGAAACCTAAACCCCATTTCTTTCAAGATCAGCCTTAAAGTCTCTGCACAGCCTTGATATTATTATTTATTCCTATATCTATTTGTTTATTTCATCTTTCTATTATATTAGTATATTTAACTACTAGCTGTTGCCCGCGGCTTCGCTCGCGCGTAAAGTAAAGAGTAGTATTAAAGATGTATTCTGTGATTTTCAAAGTAAGGAGAATGTATAAAATTGTTCATCTAATATTATGGCGTTAAAATAATAATAAAAGTAAAGGAAGTAGCAAAAGCATTTGTGTTATGGAATCGGAGACAAAAAAGGTACCATAAACACCCAGACTCCAGACTATGTATAAAAGTGATTTTCTACATGGACCCGTCCGGGGATCGAACCTGGAACCTTAGAGCTGGCGACACCTTAAAACCGGAGTGAACGCCACTCGACCACGGGAGTCGTCATTATAGATATGTCTTAGATGGTCATTATCTTATCTATTTATCTTTTCGTCTGTCTATCTTTGAGAATACTAACTTCAGATACCAACTATTTCACCCCCTTAGAGGGTAGATTTCTAAAATCTCGGAAATACATCTTATTTATTTCTAACTAATAACCCTTGTATGAAATTGAATGTGTCTATCTTTGAAAACGACACAATTCATATGCCTACAAATTTCCAACCCCCTTTTTCACCCTCTTAGGGGGATGATTTTTAAAATCGCTGAAATACATCTTTATTTATTTCTATTTAGAAACCCGTATACGATATTTCATGTGTCTATCATTGAAAATACCGAACTTCCCATACAAACTTTCAACCCCTATTTCACCCCCTTAGGGGATAGATTTCCAAAAGAAAAGTGGCCTATAGCCTTCCTCAATAAGTGGACTATCTAACAGTGAAAGAATTTTTCAAATCGGACCCGTACTTCCTTAGTTTAGCGCGTTCAAACAAACAAACTCTTCAGCTTTATAATATATACATAATATATATGTATAAAGTATAGATAAATAATTTATTATAGAATCTTAGCCGTGTCACAGATTAATAAATAGTTACTTGGCCGTGTGCAGCGCCCCTTATTGAACTCCACTGCGGGTGACGTAGCCTACGACAAACTTATTATTTGCGGTTGGTACAGTATTCGGGTCTAGGGATCGAACCGCAAAATTAAGTTTGTTTTTTTTTGTATATACTTTTCCGGGATAAAAACTACCCAGTGTGGTGCCCAGGATATTAAAGAACAATTATACCAAGTTTCATCGAAATCGAACCGGTAGTTTTTGCGTGATGCCTGAACAAACAGACAGACAGACAGACAGACAGACAGACAGACAGACAGACAGACAGACAAAAATTTTTTTAATCACATTTTTGGGTTCGGTGTCCGTCTAGTAACACACCCCGCCATTAATTTTTTTGATATTTTCAATGTACAGAATTTTCACTTCTACAGATTTATTATAAGTATAGATTTTACAAAATTATTTAAATTTGACTAAGATAGGTAATTAAAATTGAAATTAATTTCACCTTTGAAAACAAAACCAAGAAGGGTGTGCAATAGCAGCTCTATATAATTCCACACAGAGAGAACACGTGCAGTCACCACCAATATAAATTTAGACGACTGACGGACTTATGACTGACCGGCGACCGCCGCCGACCGCCCGAATTGTTTTCGATTGTGTACACATGATATTGACTCCTATTTCTTTTGAACAAGGTGCAAAATGCAAGTGCATTGTTTAGGGCTCTTACGATTCAATGATTCGGATGTTTCCGGGAATACGACAATTAGCGAAGATCTGCATGTGCATTATTAATTTGGGTATACAGTATTTTACATTTATATTATATATCCTATTGGCAGTTTAAATCTCAACATTAAGATTAACGGCCCGTTCACGACTTCGGTCTAAGCGGCGCGCGGCGCGGCGGGCGGGGCGGCGTCGGTGAGCGGTGCGAAATGCACGCCACGTACCTCAGTAGCGGTAAGCACAGAGTACATTTTACATTGCAGCTAGGGATGGCGATTCTTTCCGGAAAAGATCGATTTTTAGATCGAGTCGAATCGTGACCTGACGAATCGATCCACAAAAATATCGAGGTCTAAAAGATCGATTTCCAAAAAATCGATCTTTTTTCAAATTTGCTTCTGCAATGTAAGTATAAATCAATTTTACTAAAAAAAAGACAAATATTATAATTAACAATCTTTTAATCAGTAAAATCAGGGAATTCGATAATAACAATTATTTTTATTTTCATATCAAAGTATCAGACCAGAAAACAAGACATTATTTTCAAAATTTATTGTAGGTAATACGAGCTTTCAAAAGGAGATGGCCAAAATGTGCCTCAAGCTGTACAAAGATAAAATAATTGCTATTAATTTAAATAAACCAAACAAAGAATTTTGAATAACTATTAACATTTCATAGCAGCTGTTGAAAAATAATCATTATATAAGTATTCAAAGTGATTTTTCTGTTTGAAGTCACTGTATAGCATGAAACTACTTTTAATGTTGCCATATAATATAAAAAAAAGATCAGAGTAGGGGCAAAATAATAATTAAATTCATATAAATATAATTTTTTGTGATATGTTATCTATAAAACAAATCTTCTATTCAAAAATTAATAGATTTAAATAATCAAAATACACTAACGAAAATGATTTTATTTATTTAACAGCACATGTAGCATTTCAATGTAGGATAGAATTAATTTTTTTTAGTACTGGCAACACTTAATCCCTCAGTCAAATATCAAAACAGCCCAGAAAGAAAGTGTTTTTTCGGTATCCGTTCCCTTCGTATTTATTTGTGTTTTATCGTATCTTACCTTTATTAAGTGTCGTAGCCCCACGCGAGTGCTCCACTTATTATAAACGGTGCAATACATAAGTTTAATAAGTAAAATGGACATTTTACAAGCGTGTGTTAACTGTGGTATCGCTGTTAGAGAACGCATCAGGCGGCATGTAATATCATCAATATCTCCTGAAATGACTGCTCTTTTATCGGGGTGGTTAACTTTTGAGGTAAGTTCTAGTTTTGCTAGCTAAAATATGTATAGAATATTACGTAGGTACCTACAACATTGGCGAGAAGAATTAGATTGGGATATCTCAATTCGTGGGCTTAGAATCCTAGATTAATGAGTACTTATTTTTCATTCCCAGTTGTCGCCTCATAGCTGCGTCTGCGGTGCCTGCTATGACACGATTAGAAAATGCCTTACAACAAATTCAAGGGAAAGACAACTTGGTCACAATAATGTTTGCTATGGCTGTGGTAGATCAGTTGCACGTGTAAGAAGGCACAGTATTTCAGAATCTCTTGCCTTAGTTGTATCATCATGGAATCAACATGTGAGTGAATAAATTATTTTCGGTACTCATAAAACTCAGTCTGCAAATCAGACACAATAGTTAAACAGTTACAGTGCTGTGACCCATTTGTGGTATTGTCAATCTCTAAACTCTTAATATTTATTATGGTACTGTACTGTTAACTAAAACTAACTTCTCAAAATAATCAACCTGCAGTAAAGCTGTTAACTTTCCAACATAGATTCATCCTTATTTTGTGTTTTCAAAAGCTTGTCTCTAAGTGAACAATGTGGTAAAGTTTTATATTTTTTCAGGTCAGAGCGGCCAACTTTTTGTGTCATGGTTGTTATGTGAGAGCTAACAGAGAAATAGCCCTAAGAAATATTGTTGATTCTGACAGATTTGAAAACATAGAAGGAAACCAAACTATTCAAGAAATTCAGGTGCCTAATCCTCCACCTCTCCCCCCTGGACCAGCAGTAAGAAACATTCACGATGTATCAACAATTGTCCTGCCGAATTATAGACGTTGTGCATTAGCAGATGTATTAACATCTAGAAGATGCATATTTGATGGCTGTCAGCGTAGTGCAGGTCATTTAGTGCCTACCTTGATTAAGTCAGCATTGTTCTTGGATAGTAAACTTTATGTGCCGCGAAGTGCCAGGGTATGTGAAGAACATTTACATTCCAATGAATGGGAATTATTATTAGAAAACACAAGTTTAACTAATACTTTCACGGCAAATCAAATTGAAAGCTTGTTAAATAACAAAAATGAGGAAAATGTTATTGATTTTGAAAACATGGAATCAATGCCTAATCATGTATGTCACTTTTGGACTGGGCGCACTACCCAGGAATTTATAGAATTGCATAATAGCATACCAATACAGATTGTTGTTCCCAAAAATTCAAAAACTGCATTAGCAATGCTTTTAATATTTGGTAATGGTATGGTAATGTAATTAGGTTATTGGTGTAATTGTGTAGCTGGAAACCGGACTATTGGATGTTGTGCACACATAATGACAATTCTGTGGTACTTGGGATGGGCGAGACACCAAGAAAGTATTGTTCCACCAGCGGAATTTCTCGATAATGTGCTAATAACATTAAACGATTAAATACATAAAATAATGCACTTTGTTTTATTTTCTGTCAAGTATAATAATTATGCTACAAAAAATTGTTGCAAACAATATACCTAAATATTTTCAAAAACTAAAAAACTTTAGTCCCTTTTTTTCAGCTAAACTATTATGTATCCTAAACATCTGAGACAAATGCATAAACTTAAACCAATAATAACACACATGAAATTATACCTTTATCTAAACTGTGTAATAATGATAAAAACCGAGTGACAAAATTAACTGTTTTTAAACCTTCATAACTTTTGTCCACTACTGCATAGCTGTATGCACTTTTCTTATTCTTTATATAGAAGATCTGTACTTTCAAATGACATAGATTTCATCTCTGTACTGTCTGGGGCACAAGTTCATACAATTCTTGGCCATCTCCTTTATTGTAGGTAATACGAGCACCTTCAAAGTATGGTTTATAACTTTATACCAAAACAGAAAAAATCGAATGTCGATTTTAAAGGGTGATGTATCGATCCAATGAATCGATCCAGTACTACATATCGATTTAAAAAAACAATTTTAAGGCTCGAAAAATTGATTTTTCGATTAATCGATCTCAGATCGCCATCCCTAGTTGCAGCGGCCGCGGTGGACGTAGGTATTAAATTGCTCAAAATCATGGCGTTATCAAAATTATCCCTTCTATGTTTAGAAAGCAGTACATTTTTAAAACAAGATATTCTTAATATGAGAGAAGGAGTGCACGAACTAAATAAAGATCGGTATTTAAATGGCGAATTTCGTGACCTATACGAAGATTACAGAAAATATCCTGATAAGTTTTATGAGTACACAAGAATGAGTGTGAAAACTTTTGATTATATTCTGCAGCACATAGAAGTATATTTAAGACAGCACATCAGATCAAAAAGGGTAGTCACCAATCCAGAAAAATTATTTCTCACTTTGAGGTAAGTGTAAATAAAATACAGGTTTTAAAAAAACGCAAATATTATTTATTTATCTATCTTATACCCTATTCGTAATAATTGTAATACTTAATATGTATTTTAATAATCACAGATTGAGTTTTATTTTGTACTTCGAACCCTAAGTGGATACTTAGGGTTCGAAGTACAAAACTGATACTGATTGTTCTAAATGGATAGATGGATATCTATCCATTTAGAACAATCAGTCTTCATAGTAATCATAGTAAGGTCAGCTATGTACTAGGTATTATTTATTTATTTATAATAATTAGCCATAACTTATATTTATCAAAAGTAATTGAATAAATCAGCCTTAAGGATTTTACTATCTACATATTATTATATATGACTTTATTCATTGCCGATGTTAATATCGGGAGGCGGTTGTGTGTAGTAACCGCGCGTATAGGTATGATCTCCATACATGTTCGAAACCAATAATTCATCCATCAGAACTTGATTTATTTTATTTCGCACTCTCATTTTCTGAATGGAACTCAGTTTTTGCATTATAGGCAAAATGCTCATAAGATAATGATAATCCTCTGTTTTTTCAACATCTGGTGTATTTTGATTCTTATTGACTTCCTGTTCCAAAATTTTCAGTTTTTTTTTCAATTTCTAAATATTCGGCCCGAATATCAGTTACTTTTCGTTTGCGGGAAAAAACAGGTATTTCTGAATGCGAAGTACTTGATTGGGGTGACATTGATACCTCGCGTGGTCGGAGAATTTCCAAAGGTGACGGCGGCGAAAGCGTAGATTGAAACTCAGATCGAGAAGAAGCATCTAAATCTTGATAATCATTATCAGTAAGATTGGACTCGTTTTCTGCTGGCATAAATTCTTCTTTTAAAAATGTCATTAAGCTGTAATATTTCCACTGTGGCATAGAATTCTCGTCATCGGGGCCGGGGTCCCCGGAGTGTGAAGTTGGAATCTTCCTCAATTCTTTTCTATAGGTATCCTTAAGATTTTTCTATTTTTTCTTACATTGTGCAACTGAAATAAATAAATAATTATCTTGGGACACAGCTCACACACGGCCATCTGATCCCAAACTAGGCAGAGCCTGTACTTAATATATAAGTATTTTTATCAGTTGTCTGGTTACCATATAACCAGACAACTGATAAAAATACTTATATATTTCTAAATACATACATATTATAGATAAATAACACCCAGACACAGAACAAATGATCGTGCTCATCACACAAAGATTTGTCCTGGGTGGGAATCGAACCCACGACCTCCGGCTTAGCAGTCAGGGTCACTAACCACTAGACCAACAGGCCCGTCATATAATTATAAAAGTTATCCTTAAGTTTTTTTTTTCAGGTACCTTGCACATGGGGCATCTTTCAAGTTACTGTCGCATTCATATCGCCTTGGTCGAAGTACAGTTGGAAAAATCATTTATCAAACACTAAATGCTATATGGGTAGCTTTACGTGATGTTTATATTCCGCAACCAACGCGAGAGGATTTAAAAAAAAAATCTGAAGATTTTTTCATGAAATGGCAATTTCCCAATTGTGTAGGGTCGATAGATGGAAAGCATTTTCGGATAATGAAACCCCCACACAGTGGCAGTGAATATTACAACTACAAAAAGTATTTTTCATTAGTACTCCAAGCTATTTCAGACGCCGACTATAAATTCACTGCTATCGAAGTTGGTGGAAAGGGACGTCAAAGCGACGGTGGCACTTTTCATTTTTCTATACTTAACAAGTTGCTAACCAACGATAGATTTAATGTACCGCCACCTCAGAGTCTGCCTAATTCGAATGTAATATTACCGCACGTGTTGGTGGGAGACGAGGCTTATCCACTGAAGACCTATTTAATGCGTCCTTATCCGTCTGGGAATTTGGATATAGAAAAAAAAATCTTCAATAAAAGATTATCAAGAGCCAGAGTAACTATTGAGTGTGCCTTTGGTATCTTGACAAACAAATGGCGCATTTTTATGAAATCTATTGAGACAAATACAAAACATGCAAAGTTGATTATAAAAGTCGCATGTCTGTTACATAACATTGTAAGGGAAAAAGAAGGGAATAATGATAAAGACTACAGAACGTTTATGAGTAATTCATCAAGGGGGAACATTACAATAACAAGATCGAGGCGGAATAATCGAGCATCATTACGTGCAACCGCTATTCGCGATCAGTTTAGAAATTATTTCGTAAATAATCCAATAGGCATATAGGTAGGTAACACTAAATTCAAAACTGGTCCACTATCTACATTATTTTAATAGGTACCTAACTAAGTATGTCTCTGTAATTACCTACCTACCTACCTACTTACTGACATAAACTTTAAAAACTTGTCAACTACCTACATTACGTAAACATACCAGTAGTTTCGTCTGTAGGCTGTTTTGCTAAGTAGGTAGGTACTTAGAGAGAGAAATAACTTATCAACTACCTACCTACATAACGTATAAGACATAGGTACTAGTAGTTTCGTATGTTGGTACAAGTGTTTTGCTAATTAGGTATCTACCTACTGATAGAAAAAATGAAACTTTAAAAACCTAAAACCAGTAGTTTTGTTAACATAATAGTAGCTTCGTTTGGTAGGTACCTAGGTACTATGTTTTTGTGTCATCGATTTAAATTAAACTTACCATCATATTCTGGAAAACATTGTTTAATTTCTTCCCACAACCTTTTTATTATATTTTTATATTTATGTTGGGGATGCTTTGACATCCATATAGGCGGCCGATTTAAAATTTCAGTAATGAATGCCTCGGTATCCATAATCGCCACAAAATCGTCTACTTTTTTTATTTTAATTTCGCCGCTGAGCACGTCCCTTCTACACCGCTGTCCACGCCGCTCTGTTTCGTGGCGTCGCACTCATTCGCTAATGTACTTTTGTTCCTGCCGCTCACCGCACCGCGCGCCGCTGTAGCGATTCGCTCGGATAAAACCGCGCGCGAATTCGCTATGAGCGGCGTCTCGTGGCGTGCTTCAAACATTTTCATACTTTTGATCTTACCGCTCGCCGCCCCGCACTTAGCTGCCGCTCACAGCGGCAAGGTCGTGAACGGGCCGTAAGATCTCAACATTTGACAACTTCCACGCTACTGTGTTAGGCATTTTGTTTTCACGTCGATTAGGTAGAATGATGGTTATCCCTGTCTTTTTATACATATTATTGTACCATTTAATTATCTGAAATGAACAAAGATAGGTGTACTTACGCCAAATATGAGTTTCTGTAAAGTATTCTTGATGACGAAAACTATTGGATAAACAGAGCTCATAGTCGATGCGAGTAAAACCGATGGAAATAATTACAAGAATAGGTTGCTTAAGGCGTTTTATAAATAAATATGGCTATTATGTTTTTGTATATTGCTTTTGTGAACATCTATTAATTATTCAACAATAATTATAGCTTATTATGAATTTAATAAAAAAATATTTTTATTGATTGATCGATAACGATTTATTAATAGATTATAAAATATAAATCTGGCAACATTTACTCCCACATGTCACAGACTTTCGTGGTTTGTTACGTGCGTAATTACTTTGTGAGTCATTTTCAAATTATTTGTACATAACGACGAAATGTCTGTCCTCATTACAGAATCTTTGAAAAAAAATATTTCTGATTAAATTAAGTAGTTTTTTACATTCGCAGACTATTCTTTAAATAGCTGCATATTATTCCTGACGATAAGGCAAATAATTGCGATCAAAATCCTAGCATGGATTTAAAAACAAAAATATGCTAATTAAAATCACCATACATTTTTTCTTTGTCCCCTAGAGGAGGATATTGAAAACATAACTTTTTAATTCGAAATTTCGTACCTAACCTGCCAATTAATTTGGACCCTAGATATGGCGTAATACTAATTTATTACGTAAATTAGTTAAACTACGTAAATGTTACATTAAATAAACTAAAAATATTTTTTAAAACATGTCCCTAACAATCGATACAATTTCTTGACATTCATTTAATGACATAATCAACCAACTTTTAAATCGCTAAGAGTAGAAATCTAACTTTAATAACTGGCAACACAGGTTATGTTACGAAAAGTAACATCACAGTGACGCGCCGCCATTTGCTTTCTTATTGAGGTGCGGTGTGAGACTGAGTGATTCGTTTGTCAAAATAATTAATTACCTGCTTCCTAACGAGATCTTCTCGACAAAAGTAAGTGTTTTTTTGAGAATTTACCTACTGCAACTGTAATGTACTTTGATTTTGGCAAGATTTATGGATTACGCTTTCAATATACTAGAAAATGTGATTTGTTTTGCGTTTAAAATTATTAGAAG
Source organism: Plusia festucae (assembly GCA_950381575.1). Taxonomy (NCBI): domain Eukaryota; kingdom Metazoa; phylum Arthropoda; class Insecta; order Lepidoptera; family Noctuidae; genus Plusia; species Plusia festucae. The sequence goes on from OX494442.1 coordinate 11,852,233, forward strand.
GTTATGTTTACATGCTTAGTGACGAACAACTTCCTGACATTTCGTGACGTCAGTAAATTATAGACGGTAAAGCTGTGGTCTCATGCATGTGTAAAGTATGATTGTTAGGTACTACCTCTTAAATGAATGTTATAAGTAACGATTAATAAAATATTAAATTCTTTTTGTTTAGCTACCTAGCTCAAAATAAATTTCATTTCTTAAAAAAAATTTTTAGTAACTTATGTTTTTGTGTAGACATATTTTCGGAGAATTTACTAGGATATAAATATTTTTTAAGCGTATCTGTTTGCTTTTTTTGTGTTCATAAAAATATCCAAACAATTTTTGTATACTTTCAGAATGCCGATGACTGGTGCTGAAAGGCAAAAAAAATATATCGAAAGACTTAAACAACAAAACCCTGAAAAATTTGAAGAAAAAAGAAAAATACATCTGGAGAAGGTAAAACAAAACTCAAGAAAAATATCAGATCTCATTGACAGTGAAAAAGAAGCTCGAAGACGAAAATGGAAAGAAGCTAATGATAGAAGAAAAGAAAAGATAAAGCAAGCAGAAAAACAAAAAAAGGAAGAAGATTTAAAGAAAAAAAGAGAAACCTATGCTGCTAAACGAGCTCTATACTTGAAAATGGAAAATACAAAACTTAAGCTGGAAAATAAAAAACTTAACGAAAAGGTGAGCAGAATGATGAAAAAAATGGTGGTTATGAAAAAACGCATTTATCGAAACAAAATATATATTGAACATCTAAAAGCTAAAACCCAAACTCAAGCCACAATCACAGATAATCAGCCTGTACTAAACAATTTTCCTGAAAAAAGCCCAAGAACCCCAATGTCAAAAGCAAGCAGTTTTGTCGAAGAAATTGTTGTAAGGGAAGAGGATAAAGAAAAAGTGAAGCAAAAAATTTTTGAATTAAATGTACTTTCAGAATCTTTAAAACAGCAGTATACTAATGCAGATACAAATAATGAAAAAAAGGTACTCAAAAAGGTAGTTAACAACGATCTTGTAAAGAAATATAGTTTAACTACGAAACTTGCATCGACTTTAGGATTAAAAGGACGAATAAGAAATGAAGAAACAGTGAAAGAAGCCAAAGAAAAAGACAACGTTAAAAAAATTGAAGAGTTCTTTTTACGTGACGACGTTAGTCGTGCCACTGCAGGCCGAAAAGAATGTAAAACATTTAAGAAGGATAAACAACAGAAACGTTTTCTTTTAGATTCCATGACAAATCTGCACAAGAAATTTAAATCAGAAGGAGGAAAAGACTCTTATACTACATTTACTCGGTGTAGACCATTTTATGTTATGAATCCAAGTCTCAGCGATCGTGAAACTTGTGCTTGTGTTAAACACGCAAATTTGATGCTAAAAGCCGAAAAGCTAAAAGCTTTAAAACTAATACCAAGTTGTAGAGTCACCGATTTAGTAACGGAAGTATCTTGCAACATTAACTCCAAACAATGCATGTATAATACATGCTCATCCTGTATGTCAAAGTCCGTTCCAGTTTCTCTTGAAGAAAATGCACATAACATCAATATCACATGGCAGGAGTGGGGATTGAAAAAACATGAGTATGTGAAAATACAAAATGGTGAAAGAAAACCCATGACTACAAAAAAAATTGTGAAGGATACCAAAAGTGGTACTATTTCTGAACTGATTCAAAACTTCAACAAAGAGTTAAAAACTTTCAAGACACATTATTACAATATTGGGCATCAGCATAAGGCTTTACAAAACTGCATACGGAACCTCTCTGAGGATGAAGTAGTTATAATATGTGACTTCTCAGAAAATTATGCTGGCAAGTTACATAAAGAAATACAATCTGTTCATTTCGGCGGAAATAGAGAACAAATTTCTCTCCATACCGGAGTAATTTACACGAAGAACAGTCAAACGTCATTTTGTTCTGTATCTCCATGTTGTGATCATGATCCTGGAGCAATCTGGGCTCACCTTTCACCAGTTTTTGAATATGTCCAACAAATAGTTCCTTCCGTGAAAGCTATACACATGTTTTCTGACGGTCCGGCCACGCAATACAAGCAAAAAAAAAACTTTTATCTCTTAAGTGAAAATGTTGTCGAGAGCACTTTAGATTATGCTACCTGGTCTTATTTCGAAGCATCTCATGGAAAAGGGGCGGCAGATGGAGTAGGTGGCGCTGTGAAGAGAACCTTGGACGATCTTGTATCTCATGGAACAGACATACCTAATGCAAGCGTTGCTTTCAAGATGTTGAAGGAATCAGAAAAAAAGGTGAAGACGTTTTTTGTATCAGAAGAAGAAATAAGAAAAATGCAAAAAAACTTTCCCGATCAGATGATTGCGTTGCCAGGTACAATGAAACTTCACCAGATTATCACAACTGCTAAAAAAGGTTCTATCCTATATCGAGATCTGAGCTGCTTTTGTGGTCCAAAAAAAGGTTATTGTGCATGTTACGAACCAAAAAGACACGACCTAATATCAATTCAGAAATCAGAGGAAATAAAAAATAAAAGCCAGAAATTAATGAAAAGGAAACCAACAAAGACTTCAAAATGCTTAAACAATAAAAGATCAAGGTCAGAACTATCTTCTGATAGTGATTCTTATAACAGTGACGACATTCCTTACGCTGATTCAGACAACAGTTCTTACTGTGGAGAAGATTATCTTGGAGAGGTATTAGATACTGATGAAATTGAAGAAACGGAAATGACTGATGATGCTGATACGATGACGATCAACCTAAAAAATGAAAAAAAAAACTCACTTCCTTGTCCAAGCACTAGCAATAGTAATTCAAACCAAGTAGCTAAAACACCAGTGAAAATATTATCTGAAGTAGAAGTAAAGATGATACTAAACGAAAAAACAGGGAGAATAGAAATAGTACGCGTCGAAAATGTTGAAACTGAACCTGAAACTGACAGTACAGAAAAAAATAAAGACAAGAAATTTACGAAGAAGAAAGAGCAAATAATGGACAGTAATGCAAAAGAGGAGGAAGTAAAAACGAATAACATAAGAATTATGGAGAAAACAGCAGTTCCAGATGCACAGTTGATAGAAAATAAAGCAGTACACCTAAAAACAAAAGCAGACATAAAGGAAAAAGTAGAAGCAAAGATTATATTGGATGAAAAAACACGCAATATTGATTTGAAATCCGACGAAAAAGTTGACACTGGATCTGAAACTGGAAATCAAAGTGAATTTCAGGACGAGAAATGCGATTTAAACGAATATAAAATAAATACCACGGTTTTAGTCAGATACTACATTAAAAAAACCTGGAAATACTATATCGGCGTAATTGAGCACATTGATGACACTAACAAAACTTTTAAGATTAATTATTTCAAAACTTCAAATCCAAAAGGAACTTTGAAATTTACAAAGTCAAAAGTTAACAAAGATGTCGATACAGTACCACGAGACTGTATTGTAAAACAAGTTAATTTGTTACAAATATCCAACAAATCTCAGGAGTTTGTATTAGGCAACGAAGAAGATGCGTCATATTTTTAATTTTTTTTTGTAAAGAGTTATGCTAACAATAACAATGCCGCTTTTTCTGCAAAATAAAACAATGATTCATTTTGGTTTTTATTTTCTTTTCCTTTCTATAGGTAAGTAGTATTACAAGTACATAAGTGGTTGACCACTAAAATATCGATTCATCTGAATGCGGCCTTACTTTTACAATTTCCTGACATTTCCTGACGAAACAATTTACTGACAATTTCGTGACGTACAATTATTTTGAAAATGACTCTTGTTTAGATATGTTGAGCTTTGAATTTCGTAATCTTTTACTTAGTTATTATTAAGATACGTGCTTTTTCTGCTACTACCGAGTTGAGCTATTAAGTTCCTAGAGTGCATTACGTTAAGTAAATATTTGACTCTTTTTAGTGCTGTTCTTTGTGAGATATTTGATTCTGAGTCTTTTTACTGTGCTGCTATGTTAAGTACATAAAGTATACATATTCTCATCTCCATAATGATGTATAGGATAGGTTAGGTAGGTAGTATGCATACTTAACTATAGAGTAAGGAAGAAATGTCAATGTCAATTTCTAATTATAACCTAGATTTTTACAACAGAAAAACGATGATATCTCTTGAACCAGGGTGAATAAATGAAAAATGGTTTCTGATTATGAAAATACTATGTTTTTACTATTATGTAAAATAAAAATCTTCAGGGCACAACGATTTTCCACTGGGACCCAACTTGCCTTACAAATCGGGCAATCTCCTTTCCAGATGTCGTAGCATTTTTCAGTAGTGTTTTCAGTGACATTGACAGACGTTGTCGTTGGAGTAGTAGCCTCCATTTCTGATTTTAACAAGTCTGAAATTTCAGTTAGGGCTTTGGCACATGACTGCGGATCATTTAAACATATTTTTTTAAATCTAGGATCTAAAATAGAACTCACTGCCAATATATGAACTTTCTCGATATTTTGGAAACGCTTTTTTATTTCTATTAATATTTTGGCCTGAAATTCTGAACCTAAATCACTTGTCTCATTTGTGTTGGTTGATTCTATTGCTTTTGTCATGTAGTAAATTATCGGTATAATAATACTGCATGTCGCATAGTTTTGTCCTGATTTTTCAGTGGTAACATTTTCGACCGGACGTAAAATATTTATAATATCCTTTATCATTGCCAATTGAACACCGGTAAGCATCGATGGGGCTTTTGGGTTCTGTAATAAAATAGCGCTTACAAAATCGCTCAGTTGAACGAACCTTTCCAACATATAAAATGTGGAATTCCACCGAGTGCTCACATCTTGTACTAATTTTTGAACACCTGAATCGTTGTCTTTTAGTAACTTTCTCAGTTCATCGCTGGCATGTGCACTTTGCTTGAAGTAGGTTACAATACTTTTTACCTTTGTTATTAGGGCCTCGAATCCAGCCGTCTCACTAATAGCTTTTTCAACGACCAAATTAAGGGTAAAATCATGGACAGCTTTGACCATGTTAGCACCATTGTCAGTAAAGATAGCAATTATTTTGTCTAATTCAATGTTCCACTCTAAGCATAAGTGTTTTATATTAATTGCTAAATACTCCGAAGTATGACGGTCTTCCAATTCCTTTACACCTATCATTATCGAAGTTAACTCATCATTTTCAAGATAATGGCAGGTTAATCCTAAATAACCTCTCGTATTCATGGTGTCTGTCCAAACGTCTGTGTTCAGGCAGACATTCTTGTCCCTTTTCATTTATTTTTAAAAATAGTAGCTGCGCAATCATATTTTTCATCCAATAACTAAGTAATTGTTTTTCTTCCTGGCATGGTATAATGTGGACATACAGTTTTCATTAAGTATTGAAGTCCTTTTTTATCCGTACTGATTAGTGGTAAATTATCAACTGCTATAAAATATAAGAGTGCATTGGTGATTTTACCTTCATTGGGGCCTCCTGTTTTAAACGATTGTATATTTGATATAACGTTGTCGATCTGAGGTTGTTTTGCCCTTGCCATGCCAAGTACATGTAAAGAACGTTTCGGAGTTGAGTGTGCAAATGTTGATGGCTCAGGTTCATTGTCAACTGTAGAACTTTGACTTACTATTGTCCTTGCTCTAAAGCGATTTCTTGACTACTTTGATCCATTCTATGCACCTAAAAAAGAAAGTTTCATAAAACACTCAAAATAATAAAAATACGTTTATAATTACACTAAATACCCTAACAGTAAATAATATAATGTCAAAAGTTATCTTATGTTCTTTCTCAAGTCGTCTAATGTAATTTTTCAATTTTAAGTTCAAACTACTGAACCTAAATTAATTTTAATAAATTTAAAAAATCAAAAATTCGCGCAGGTGAAGCCGCGGGGAAAAGTTCGTAAAATTAAAACGGGACCGACTTCCCTTTTTATCAAAAAAATAATCACATGTAGGTATAGCTGCACATATCATGGTGTACTCTCGTAATATACAATTATACATAAAACAACAGATGAATTGATAACCTCCTTCTAGTTGCTATTCACAAAAAGATAAATAATAACTTTTGGAAATAAAAAATGGTACTTACGATTTCTGAATCACACCATTCATCATGTTCGGGTAAAATTTCTGTATTTTTGTGGTGTCTTTTTATATGTTTAGCTAAATTAGTTGTATTTCCTTTTGTTTTTACATCTAAGAAACATAATTTACACTTTCCGCCACTCGTCGTTTTTGTGAAAAACGACCAAACAGTTGATTTTTTTGGTGGAGCCATAGATATCTTAGTTAGTTGTTGGCGGTTCAAGAGAGCGAAACGTAATATACAAAAATGAAATGATCTATCATCACAAGTAATCATGCCGAAAGGCGAAATTGAAGGTATATTGAAATATAAGATGCAATAACAACTGATTCAATAAAATCTACCGCCTGAGAAATATTTATATTAGTGTAATATAATTCTCTTCGTTGTGATATAATTTGTAGATAAAGAACACGGTATTAATTTTACGAATAAATATTATGGTTTAGGTTTGTTTATCTTTATTAAAATTTAATTCAAATTGGTCCGATTTTTCGATCCGATACTCATTGTACATGTATCGATCCACTAGCGGATCGAAAGCCATTGTATCGATACAAAAATCGGGTGGATCGTATTCATTTGTATCGATCCAAACAAGTATCGGATCGGATCGCACATCCCTAGCTCTCTCTAATATTAATTGAGCATCAGGACGATCGGTTAAAACGGGATGAAAATTATTAAAAATGGCCCCAGCAATCCTAAAGTCATTTATCAGATGTTTTGAAGCAATAATAAAATATTTATTCCGAAATATTTTAAAATCCAGTTTAAACCGACCGTTTACAACTTCTACAACCCAACTACACAGTGTTACCAGTATTACTTATTAGCTTTTTGAGTAGACAATTGTCTTTCCCCATCACTGAGGGTCTCGGGTTTATAAATAGTATAACCTAAATATGTTAACAATGGAATGCTATCTCTGAAACCACGGTCTAGGATAAAGATATCATTTTGTGTGTAGAAAACTAGAAACGTCTTAAATCCGTATAATCCTAATAATATCCTTAAATATCATTCTGGAATAACAGTTGTGTAATAGTCGCATCAGAAGTTGTGGCTGCATATGATTTTTGTGTATACGTGTATTTATTCTATATTAATGTAAATTGCTGTTAAACTAACCCTGAATATGTGTTGTGATACTAACAAATGGATCTTGTTATCTGATTAAATAAATTAATTATTATTATTATTAGCCAAATATATCTATGATATGGCCATCGGTGGCCACTAGTAAAAATGGTTTGACCAAATTGGTAAACTTATGCAGGCTATATGATTTCTTTTGAAAGAGATAATTGGACGATTTTTGTAGATAAACATACACACATCAAAAGTGTCTAGGGATCAACATATATTTTTGCAATAACTTTTCTCCTGATTGATATTAATTAAAATTTTCTTTAAGGATTCATCGAATAAAGTGTTTTCGTTTGTCACAGTAACGATAAACCAAGTCACCTTTGCATTAATAAAGAAATTTGCCATTTTCCTAATAAAGGGATTTTTGACATTTGAACCACTAACACAAAAGTTCGAAAAAAAGACTGAAATAACAGTTTTCTTTAAAATTTTATTGGGTAACTTAAACAATTAATAATCCGTGTTTCTACCGCGAACACTAACAACACAAGAACATCGGTTTGGCATACTCAAAATGAGTTCATCCAAATCACGCTGTGGAATGGCCGCCCATGTTCGTTGCAACAACAAAAAAAGGTCTTCTTGCGACTGGATACCCTCCATATTCGGCAGAGCTCTTCTCTGTAGCATATCCCATGCATGCTCAATCGGGTTCAAGTCTGGCGACTGAGCAGGCCAGGGCAGGACATTGATGTTAGCTGCGGCGAGAGTCTGTCTTACAACTCTTGCGGTGTGCGGTCGTGCATTATCATGCATTAACTGAAATAAGGGACCGATTTGCATTTGTAGAGGAACGATGACGTCTGATACAATCGTCTCAGCATAAATTTGAGCGTTGAGGTTGCTTCTGATCCAAATCAACTCAGTTCTTCCGCCGATCCAAATACCCGCCCATACCATGATGGTTCCACCACTATAAGGATGGACTTCCTGGCAGGATTTTAATCGCTGTTGGCGTCCAGGGGTTCTCCAGTGTCGTATACGTCTTGTATCCGGTCTCATACCAAAACGAGACTCATCAGAAAAGCACACGAAACGCCATTGTTCTTCTGCCCAATTTCTGTGTTCAAGAGCCCATTGATATCGAATCCTACGATTGTGCATTGCTATAGGTGGTACCCGTAGCGGTCTTCGGGAATGAAGGTTCACTTCATGCAAGCGGTTTCTGACTGTTTGGTCGCTAATTAAGTTCCCTGAAGAGTGATGAAGCCTCACGGCTAACATCATGGCGGTTATTGTTGGAGCTCTTCGAGTTAAGATTTGAATGTATCGGTCTTGTCTCCGTGTGGTGCAGCGATACCGTCCTCCATGGCGCTCAGCTACGGTACCAGTGCTTCGGTAACGTGTCCAAAGTCGACTGATAACACTCTGACTTGTATTCAGAGCTAAAGCCACAGTACGTTGCCGGGAACCAGCTTCTATCATTCCCACGGCTCTGAGCATTTCTTCCCTGCTTAAATGACGTCGCCGCTCCATAATAACGTTGGTTTTAATCAGTAGTAGGGAAACAGTAGCACTAATAATGTCTTCAATGCGTTGTATGTTTTTATAGGGAAAATATTGACAGCTGATTTTCATCTTTTACTCGAATTTGATTCACAGTTCCTGATTCGAATTATGAAATGCACCAAAAAGGATCCATATAAATTTATAAAATCATAAATTTATTACAAAGCCACATCTCAATCTCAAGAAATCCGCATAAAAATGCTTGATCCCTAGACACTTTTGATGTGTGTATGTTCCATCGCAAATTGTAATGACATTATTGTCTGCTGTTCCAAAAAGACCTTGTGGGAGTAAAAGGTTTCTACTAAAAAGATTTTCCCGTGATATGTGATTCACACCGAAATGGATTACATATTTTAAGCAAGCGCGAGCTTTTCGCATGTAATTGCATGCTACTTACTGTTTTGTTCATACACATTAATGATGCAATTCGTCGAATTGGTTCCCCAGTTCTTTTAAAGCATTCCATTCTAAAGCAGTTTGAGGTTTTCGACATACATCTGATAAATGTGTACCAATACAACTAAGGATACTTAAAAAAAAGTTTAACACTGTTAAGCCTGTCCAGTAACGACAAATGTGATCATTCATATTCTCCACATTTTCAAAATCAATTGTATTGAAGGTTTTCTTCCTTAACAAATCCAACATTTCTGTAACATGCTGTAAAGTGAATTGGGTTGTATACTCAAATTCATTTAACATTTCCCAATTATATACACTGGCATATTCTCCACATACCCTAGCGTTACTAGTCACATATAATTTGTATTCAATTAATATATGCTTTTTAAGATACACAGGTACCCTTAAGCGTTCTGAATTTGTACAGCCAGGAATTTAAAACAATGGTTGGATGAATCTTTAGTCCGGCTGTAACTATCTAGCTCTATAAACTAATATTCTGTAGACTTCGCGAACCACAGAATCGTTTATTGCTGTTACTGGCCATTATCTAACAGATCAATTAGAATTTAACACGATTCTATTAGGATGTTGCCATTTTTTCGGTAGTCACACAGCAGCGAACATAGCATCAGAACTGAGTGCTATTGTGGACCAGTGGGGTATTAATGGCAAAATAAACTTCGTGGTAAGTGACAATGCAGCCAACATGGTGAAAGCTGTAAAAGAATGCTTAGGTTGGAAGCATTTTGGGTGTTTTGCGCATACCTTAAATTTAATAGTCAAAGACGCTTTACGACCCTGCAAAGCCCAAATAGATAAGGTAAAAAAGGTAGTAGGCCAGTATAAAAGAAGTGCCGTCTCGTCAGAGCGCTTGGCCAAGTACCAAGTGCAACAAAACGCTGATGCTCAGCCCAAACGCTTGATAGAAGACGTGGAAACGAGGTGGAATTCCACCTATCATATGATGAGCAGGTTCCTGGAACTAAAAGAAGCACTTCGCTGTACGACGGCTCTAGTGGACCGGGACTTACCGACAATAAGTGCAGAAGACTGGACCGTAATAGCGGAGCTTATACCCGTTTTACATCCATTTGATGAGCTCACAAAGTCCATGAGTGGCGAGAAGTATTTAACGGCCAGTGCAGTTATTGTTATCGTACGATACTTAAAGGAAGCACTCACTGTTTCAATAGAAAAAATCAGCCAGCAAAATGTTACCGATGTGGCAGTTTTATTAAAAGCAGGCTTAATGGACAGGTTCAAAAATGTAGAGCAAAGTGGAACATTGTCGCTTTGCACTTTCATGGACCCTAGCTTTAAAATGCGGGCGTTTGGAGACGAAAACAAAGCGCTTAAAACAAAAGAACGAGTGAAGAAGCTCGTTGCTACATTAATCGCCGAGGAGGATCAAATGGCACTATCACCACCTATCCCAAGTAATGAACCACAGCCATTTGACGAGTTGAACCCTTGGTCAATATGTGATAAGTTTCTAGGACAGTTAAGTCAATAAGCACTCCTTTGGTGCAAGCTATAAAGGAAGTAGATATGTATTTGTCTGACGAGATGCTGCCCCGGAGGAACTTATCCGGACAGTGGAACTGTCCTTTGGATGGTGGAGAAACCATCGCGCAGTTTATGCCCATTTGGCAAAATTAGTACAACAGCACTGCAACATCGTTGCAACATCTGTCCCCTGCGAAAGGATGTTTTCCAAATCAGGACTCATTCTGAACCAACGAAGGACTATGCTGACTACGAACAAGGTAGAAAAACTAATGTTCCTTAATGTAAATATGCCCGAAGAAAGATTCGTGGGATATATGTAAATAATTGAATTTGTAAATAATTAAATATTGACATGAAAAAAAAAAAAACTAAAAACTAAAAAAAAAAAAAAAAAAAAAACGGAATAGTGCATGAAATCAACTTCTAAATGCGCCTGGTGAATGCTGTAAGTATTAGTAAATAGGTACCTATCTCTTTCCCAGCCAGTCCTAAGCCTGGAAAAGTATGAAGGGAAGTTAATTTCATTTGATTGATGATGAATTTTTTGATGCTTGTTAATAAGTTTTCTATTTTTTATTTAGCTTTATTTATTATAGGTAGTTTAGTATAGTTTAATTTATAATTAATTATAATAATAATATATCGTGAATACACAATGTATATACAATGTTGTAACCAGCTTCCGTTCAAGATGCCGCGATGTTAAAAAAAATGAAAACAATATCCTTAATGGAGTCTAATATACAGTGTGTAACAAAAACCCTGTCCGATCCCTGAGAGTATTATTCGGTATCGTACTGCTAACACATATACGTAGCCATTAAATGGATTGGAGATTATTATTTTTCCCCAGTGAAAATAATTAAATAAAAATAAAAACTGATCCAAGACAACAGCAACACTGACCGCTCCTCAAAGTTCACGTACCTACTACCTACAGTTTTAGGTCAAAGAAGCCGCCTGTGCGAGACGGTGCATGAACTTGCTTTGTCGCATGCCGCCAAACAAACTTACCTATAGCGAAATAAACCTAGGCTACGTTATACCTTTACCTACGCGTACGGCGTAGGTATCAGCTGATATTGGTTTGTGTATATTAGGCGTAGTGATCCGGATTTTATAATTGACTCTCTTTATAAAGAAACAAATAATTGAATTAATTGTGGCCCTGAAAAAGGCTTTTTTATAAAAGCGATTTGCTTTTGGCAACGACTGCAGATATCATTATTCATCAAAACATTCACTTATAAAATGCACATTTCGGCGATCGTGTTCCACATGTCCACCACAACACTAATGCACATTCGTCACCTTTTTCTAAATTTGCACGTACTTTTAACAGCGCACTTGTGTCCGATTTAAGACTTCGATTTCCGAATCACACACCTTTTTTTTTAATACGACACTTGTTCCTCGATTTCCTCGTTGTCTTCTTCTCTCGTGGTCTTCCAGCATCCATGGCATGACTCGTACCCAAGAACACTGCATGTGGTGAACGCGCGGTTATACAGGCGTTGAAAGGCTCACTCCGACGGAACTGTCACACCTGGCGCACCTCATAATTTCTTATTATGATCTTATATCACAATATTAAAATATTCGTGATTGGAATACGATATTGTTTGCGAAACAATAGCGGCACGCGTTACGTGCGGACGTCCGATCGAAAGCTATCTCCACGAAAGACTATATAATAGTCGGTAGGTAACCTGGCGGCGGCGAGCCGGCGCGGCGGCGGTATCATCAAAGAGTCGGCGGCTAGTTGAAAGAGTGCCTACAACTCGGCGGTGCCTTTTGTCGGCTTTTGTAATAGAAATAAATAAAAATAAAACGCATTTTGCCATTGGGTGGAGTGTTGTCAGCTTACGAAAATTTCCCACATTCAGTGTTAAATCTCGCAATGATTATAAAAATAAAAAAACAATAACTTTTGGATTTAACGAGTTACAATTTTCTAACATTTTTTTTATATACGTATGTTGTACCACGGATACGCCTTTATTGGATCGGACAGGGTTTTTGTTACATACTGTATATAATATAATCAATCTAATCTAGACGTCGAAAGTATTTAGCGAATTTGACCTCAATGCCTATGAAAATACGGTCAGTTTGTTACGAAGAACGAGCTGAACAAGTGAACTTAGGAATATGTCGCACGTCGCCGTTGATTGAAATCAGTTGCGAACGAGGACCGTTTCGAAGACTAGTTTGCGTAGCCGTGAAACAGGTTGCGTTGCGTTATCTGTAGAATCGACAACGACCCACTCCTAATTAAATGTGACATGCATAACTCTTTGGGATACCAGCAATAAAATAAGACATTACTGATTTTGGTAATTTTATTTTTAATTCAACAACGGAGGGGTTTAAAAATATTATTTTTAGGGTTTTCGTACTTTAAAACCTAAGTGGTTTGACGCTGGAACAAATTTACTTAGAACAAAAAACCATGGTCCAAAAAAAAAACATAATAATTTCATAGAAATCTATCTGCATTCTGCATTAAGAGATAGACCCTCCCATCGACAGATAGTAGCGATGGGCGATTGTTGCAAAATACACAATCGACTGAATCGATAATCGCGCCTTTGCGTATTCGATTGTCGATTTAGTAGTTCCGGTTGCGGTTGTTTCTTTCTGTACGACAGATCACCCACGCACACGTATTATAAAAGTTTTGAATTGACCGGAAATAGGTGTATTTTATTCTGATTGGTTGATAAATAGTTTACGGTGATTGATTATCGCAAAAATAGCAATATCCGGTGAAATTTAAAATAATATGAGTCAAATTGTTTTATCTTATAGTATTATTAATTAATATAACAAAATAATACAATTACAAACTAAACATGAAACGTCTTTTTTGATTTATTGCTATCCTTTTTGATTTATTAAGAATTATTAAATAGTTGGTATTGTAAGCCTTTGAAATTGAAATGACCGATTGGTTACCGATCCACTCATCTTTTCCCGCGCCTATCGTTACATTTTGAACGTAAAGTACCTATTAATTTTTTCGTTAGTCTGTTGATTGTTTAAGAGCAAAGTCCACGCGCGCGGGCTAAGACTTGACACAATGCCTAAAAAATCGTTAGTCTGGGATTTTTTTGATAAAATTAAAGAAGGAAACAGTGAAAAAGTTAAGTGTAAGTGTTCACATTCAGTAATATACTATAAAAATACTACAAACTTAAAGGACCATTTAAAAAGGAAACATCCTATACAATTGGCCGAGTATGAACAAGAAACTAGACCCCAAGAAAAAACAGCCTCAACCAGCAATCCCGCACTCCAGCAGCCATCAGGAACTTTGGACTCTGAGTCACTGAATGTGGCCACGCCAGTAGCGCCCCCAGCAGCAAAAAGATCTCGACAATTAAGACTGTACGCGGCGAGTAGCAAGGTAGATAAAGAAGTTTTTGATAAGAGTTTAATCCGGATGATAGTAACTGACTATCAGCCTTTGTTTCTCGTAGAAAACAAAGGTTTTAAAGAGTTTGTGCACGTACTCCAGCCGAACTATGAACTGCCTTGTAGAAAGACTGTTTCAAAAAGGTTGCTGCCTAATGAACACCAAATAATTAATAACACTTTATGTAATATGATAGACAATATCTCTGATTTGTCTATAACTAGCGATATGTGGACATCCGACAGCAACAAAAGCTACATAACGATCACCGGCCATTTCATCTGGCAATATGAATTGAAAAGCTGTGTTCTTGGGACTGAAGAAGTTATTGTAAATCACACTGCTATGAATATCGGGGAAGCTATCTTAAAAATACTATCCAAATTCCCAGGGTCTCTCAGTAAAATCTCCATGGTCGTGACAGATAATGCAACTAATGTAAAAAAAAGCCGTGACCAATCACTTAAGAAAACTTCACCACCCTTGCGTCGCACACACACTTAATCTGCACACATCACACTGCATCACAAAATGCACGGCACTCCAAACTATTTTAAATAAATGTCGTGCATTACACGCTCATTTTAAACATAGCAACGTCGCAAGCTACAAGTTAAAAGAAACTCAAGAGCAAATGGGTTTACTTATTTTAAAACTTAAAAAGGACAACATACCAACGAGATGGAATTCCATTTTGTTTATGATAGAACGATTTTCAGAAATCAAGGTTCCCCTATCTGCGTCACTAATTTAATTGATAAATGCTCCCGGGAATCTCGAAGCCAGTGAGTGGGCAATAATAGATGACATTATACCGATTCTAAAACCTGTCCACAAAATTACTGAAGAATTGTCAAGAGAAAACTATCCTACTTTGTCGAGAGTGATTCCTTTAGTAAGAGGACTGCAACACTTATTGTTGGCCAAAACTCCGACAGCTGATATCGGAATCAGTTTAAAAAACAGCCTTTTAGAAGTTTTGGGTAGGAGACTAGGTAGGTAACTCAGAAACACATCCACAACATAATTATTATGTACTTATGGGTGTAATCATTGTTTTTTTATAAGCAGAATGATGGCCACCAGACCCTAGAAGGAATCAACAATATATGTATACAAGATACAACAACTTCTTATGGAAAATCAAGACAAAATCATGAAAAAACTGTGCAAGTTGAAGAATTAAAGTGCCCTGTAAACGATCAAATTGTTTGTCAAATTTTACGTGTTTGTCAAATTATTTGATAGTGTACTGCTGTGTTTGAGGTGTTTGTCAAACAATCTACGTGTTTGTCGTGTTTGATGAAAATCTGGATTGATGTCGAGTTTGACAAACAGGTTTGAACGTGAACGGCGGTGTTTGTCAAACAAGATCTCACTCGTCGTATTGCCATCATGGAGGACGCTACGCTCAGTGACGATATGCTACGTGGCAATATTACGAACAAAGAATTTACGTTGCATTTCATATCTGTTTATCGTGATATGCCGATGTTATGGAAAATAAAATCAAAAGATTATATGGACAAGAACAAGAGAAGCACAGCAATAAAAAAAATGTAAAATTTACTAAAGATGTGTCGCCGGAACATTACGGAGGAAGACGTGTAGAAAAAAATTAATATTTTACGTAAGACTTTCAAACGCGAAAACAACAAAGTGAAAAAGTCAATGCTTTCTGGTTCTGGTACAGATGATCTATATGTACTATCATAATGGTACTACAAAGATTTAGAATTTCTGCAAGATCAAATGAAGGGAGAATCAGGAATTAGCACAATAATAGAACTAGAGGTAAATAGTAGTACTGTTTATTGTATTGTATTTTTTTACACGTAGGTACACACGGCTACACATCAAGCTATATTTAACCAGTATAAGCTGACTTCTGATTGTACGAAAAACATATACAATGCGAGGTCAGCTAAAATTGGTTTAGTATAGCTTAATGTGTATATAATATTAAAAATTACTCTAAACATTTGTTTTGCCATGGAACAGCACCCGTTGTATTAAAATATTCACAAAAATCATCTCTTACTTGTTTTGCTAGAGTAGCACTATTTCCAGCTCGAGTATGCTCAATATCTAACATTGACTCATTTCTCCAAGTACCTAGAATAACAGCCCCCGTAACAAAATCTTGACAAGTTTCAATGATAATGTTGCTCAATGTTCGAGGTGCAACGCAGACTTTATTGATAGCCTTTGAGAAGCTGGTATAGATATGCGCATAAATGTGTCCTTTTGTTCAATACGAGGACGGAGGATGGTCAGTAAATCTTCAAAAGTTTTATGGTCCATGCGCAGGAAGTTTGCGTAGTCTTCAGGTTCTGTGCGCAATATTTCCCGTAGCAAATTGTCGTGGGTATATTTATCTCTTAATTTCAACCAGAGTCAATGCCAAAAATGCGTCATTTTAATTACTCATTGTAAGCGCTCGGCACGGCGACGTCATGTCACGAAAGGAGAAACCCGAATCAACTAGAAAGTTAACAAATTTGTTTGATATTTGGTTTCATCGTTTAAGGTATTGTTTGATGAAAACGTGAATTTTGACAAACTTTGTCGAGCAAATTTGATCGTTTACAGGGCACTTAAGAAATGATCGGCAGCCAACAACTGAAACATTATTAGGTGATGCTTAAGGTATGGAAGTGGAATCATTCATGCTAAGACCCATAAATGCCATTGGCAACTTAGAAAAACTAGAACACGAGCTCTCAAACAAGGAAACATTTGAAAAACTCAAGCAACAATACTCAATTGTACACTCTGAATTACTGGGAAACGGCGTTAACTGAGCTTACAGATTGGTGGATTTACTGTTTACGAAGGATTTTTTGTGCCAATGTTCCTGGACTGGAGGTAGTCTTAATGCAGCTGATGTGAAAATAGGATTACTTACTAAGGATGTTATGCCACCAAAAGAGATACTTATTGTTAACGTTGCGTTAGCGTTGCCCCAACGACTGATTTTATGAATAATACTTAGGAAGAACATTTCATTCCAAATTACAGGGAGCTACTGGATATCAAAGACTGTAGGTTATGCCAATTCAACACTACTAGCTATCAGTTCCAGTCACGCCCCGAAAAGACCTTCTTACGGCACAAGATTTGCCACTCTACCAAGTTATCTAATCAGAGTAGTGGCCAGGTTCTGGAAAATGCATTTTCACTGGATGTAACTCTTATTAGTAGTAATTACTTAAGAGTATATAACTTTTTACCCAGCGCAGAAGATATTAGTTCCGCAATCGAGACAATCAGGCAGGATGACGACCATATACCCGCCGTTCCCCTAACGAGAGCAGAACTCAGCTCTCAGCGATTCGATTTAATCAGGAGTTTATCCCTTGATAAATTGTTACAACTATTCTATTGCAGCTTACATTGCAATTATGAACCAGCCGGCAAGTACATACGCCAGGTGAAATTCTGCAGATAGATCTTTCCTGCAATACCAGAGACAAAGACAGAGATGGCGCTAGTTCCCACGCATAACTATTTGTACAACTATCTGTTTATAAATAGTAAATTGATAGTAATTACCTTAAAAACGATTTAAACAATAGTAATATACTTCGAATAATAACTGACAAAGTTATCTTCAAGTGAATATCTATAATATTGTCTTAATAGACGAAAATATAACAGTGCATCATTTTGTATGTAACTATTACTAAATATTTTTTTTTTACATAGTACTAATAAATACCATTTAATCAAACAGCACAGTGTAAATAAAACAAAGTGAGGTGCATATTATAAACTTATAAACAATATTAATGTACAAACAGTGATTTAAAAATAAGCTAAAAGGTCATTGACATTTTTTCAAAAGTTAAATACACCGCCTTACCTTACCGTTTCTTTTTTAACCAGTTGTATAAAATTAAATAAGTGTACTATTTAGGAGAATGAATTGTCGTCTAAATAGTCTTGCGGTTACATGGTCATACTTGAAACAATATCTATCTACAGTGTGTAACAAAAACCCTGTCCGATCCCTGAGATTATTATTCGGTATCGTACTGCGAACACATATAGGTACGTAGCCATTAAATGGATTGGAGATTATTATTTTTCCCCAGTGAAAATAATTAAATAAAAATAAAAACTGATCCAAGGCAACAGCAACACTGACCGCTCCTCAAAGTTCACGTACCTACTACCTACAGTTATAGGTCAAAGAAGCCGCCTGTGCGAGACGGTGCATGAACTTGCTTTGTCGCATGCCGCCAAACAAACTTACCTATAACGAAATAAACCTAGGCTACGTTATACCTTTACCTACGCGTACGGCGTAGGTATCAGCTGATATTGGTTTGTGTATATTAGGCGTATTGATCCGGATTTTATAATTGACTCTCTTTATAAAGAAACAAATAATTGAATTAATTGTAGCCCTGAAAAGGGCTTTTTTATAAAAGCGATTTGCTTTTGGCAATTTACCTACCAACTGACTGCAGATATCATTATTCATCAAAATATTCACTTATTGTTGCTGCACATTTCGGCGATCGTGTTCCACATGTCCACCACAACACTAATGCACATTCGTCACCTTTTTACTAAATTTGCACGTACTTTTAACAGCGCACTTGTGTCCGATTTAAGACTTCGATTTCCGAATCACACACCTTTTTTTTAAATACGACACTTGTTCCTCGATTTCCTTTCCAGCATCCATGGCATGACTCGTACCCAAGAACACTGCATGTGGTGAACGCGCGGTTATACAGGCGTTGAAAGGCTCACTCCGACGGAACTGTCACACCTGGCGCACCTCATAATTTCTTATTATGATCTTATATCACAATATTAAAATATTCGTGATTGGAATACGATATTGTTTGCGAAACAATAGCGGCACGCGTTACGCACGGACGTCCGATCGAAAGCTATCTCCACGAAAGACTAATAGTCGGTAGGTAAACTGGCGGTGGCGGGCCGGCGCGGCGGCGGCATCAAAGAGTCGGCGGCTAGTTGAAAGAGTGCCTACAACTCGGCGGTGCTTTTTGACGGCTTTTGTAATAGAAATAAATAAAAATAAAACGCATTTTGCCATTGGGTGGAGTGTTGTCAGCTTACGAAAATTTCCCATATTCAGTGTTAAATCTCGCAATGATTATAAAAATAAAAAAACAATAACTTTTGGATTTAACGAGTTACAATTTTATAACATTTTTTTTTTATACGTATGTTGTACCACGGATACGCCTTTATTGGATCGGACAGGGTTTTTGTTACATACTGTATAATAGAAGTCGGACTTCATAACACGTTGAATGCAGTTTGACTTTTTGTGTTTAGATTTTAATTTATCTGAACATAAAAAAAAAAAAAAAAAAACTAGGACTTAAGTGTTTGTTAGTAATAGTGTGAGAAAAAGAAAAAAAACGGAGAACAATTAAACCAAACAATTAAAATTGTATGTTTGGTCTAAACAATTTTCATTACTAAAACGCACCGAAAACCCTTTAAAATGGTGAAATGATCGCAAAAGTCTGAGTCCAAATGCGGGCCGAAACAGTTTGAAAATCACTTAGCTCCACGTGAAAAATTCCAAAAAATTGGTTTTTCGCGTCGTACGAGGTCGTGACATAAGTCAAAAGTTTTGTCTCAGTGCCGTGCACCCTGTGAAATAATTTGTTTTATCGGGAAAAACCGGGAATAACCACAGTGAGCGAAAAACTCAAAAACACGTGTGTTTGTGAAAGTGAAAAATACCAAAAGTGAAATAATTTTAAAAGTTTAGTGACGACCTACCAACTTTTAATCACCATCTTCTGGTGCGCAACAAGGCGCATCTTTCGACACCTTGCGAAGGAAAATCGGAGTTAAGGAAGAGCCGCAAATTGACTTTAAGAAAAAAAATCTTAACCTCTAAGTGACACGAGGTCACTGAAATCCTACACCTAGAGTGCTGAAACTTTGGAGGCGTGAAGGCCTTTGCCTAAGAAGAGGAAAACAGCTTCGATCCGATTTTTAGGGTGACCAGGTTAGGAGATATTAACTTATAAAAAGTTGAACTTTGGTGCCTCATATCTCCTAAAGAAGATCCACGAGACCTGCAATTTTGCTTCCGCCTGCTGCGCGCTAATTAGAGGAAGCCCAGTAAGCAGAAACATTTAGACCTTAATTTAGCATTAATATTAGTAATTTAAGACGTTTTTAAAAATTTTAAAATTTGTTTAATAGATTTTCAGATTTTTTATTTTTTATTTACTGGCATTAAAGCCCTTTTAATTGAGCTATTTTTACAATTTTTTAACTTTAAAAACAACAAAGATAAAATTTTTTTTTTTTTGTAAATATATATAGAATTAATTAAAATTATTAAAAATGTTCACCTTGGAGGGGTTTATAATAGGTATTACAATAGGACTTAGCCCAAGGACCAGCTTTGTAGCTTCAGAAACGGCCGAGATAGACATCTAGAATTTCATTTTTTGAAAGTCTGAAAACTTTGATACTCAATAACTCGACCGTTTATGGACATAGAGCTTTCGGACTTTTTATATTGTATGCCACAGCCTGCAAAGATTTTACTTGTAAATTTTCAGGAGTTTTCAGGGACTGAAAATAGTAGACGGAGTTACAGCCTTCCAAACGTTTGACAGTTGTAGAACTGTCAAACTCATTTTCGACTCGACGTAGCTCCCGAACCAGAGGTCCTAGAAGGACGGGGTTTTCTTAGGACACATATTTAGGACCTTGCTAGCAGTCTAGGCTGAAAATTGTTAATTTTCAGAAACCTGAAATTTTCAGGAAATGTGACACAGCCATCTTCTAGTGCTTGACGGGGCCAATCCAACGAACCCAAACACGCCCAAATCCGGCTCATAGTTCCGGAGAAATCCCACTTTAAAAACAAGACCTAGGGTGCGCGGACAAAATCTGGATTCTTTGAACTCCTGTATCTCTGGAACTATTTAAGATAGATTGGTGGTGCTTGGAGTCTTTGGGGAAGTCTTCGGGAGGGCTATAATATCAAAATGGTAAAAAAAAATGGAATTTTTTCATACATTTTTTTATTGTTTTTTATTAAAATTAAGTAACTTTTTTGTCTCCATATACATTTTAAAACGGTATATGATAAAGAAATGCGACTGCGAATCTTATTTGTTTCACTTTTAAATCTGTCATTTTTTAAATTATTAACTTTTATTCCGATTTTTCTGTAGCAACTGTTTAGTTTTGCTGCAATAGGTTAAGTTACACCATTTGACATAATATATACACTTTTAGCATATTACTTTAATTTTAAAACTTATTGACACGTACCACTAGCAGAAATGTTTCCCGGCATTAGGACCCCCCACAAAAGGCGGCAAAACCCTCGCCCAAGAAACTGGAGCTAGGAGCTACAGGGAGGCGCAGCATTGGGGACAGAATAGACGACTGGGAGGCCGTAAGGGCAGGCACCAACTCCAGCCCCCCAAGTAAACATCCCACAATGCAAAACGCGAGAACCCCCCACAAGTAGCAACTGGAACCCAACCCCCACGACAGACTAAAAATAAATAGTTATCGAGGCCAGAGAGTGCATAGCACGGGCTAAGCTTCACCTCAATAAAGCTGGAAACCTGAAGAGAGAGATAAAGGAGGAGGTTTTATCAGCTCTCACGAAACTCTTTTCGTTAATAAAAGGTATTGAGGTGGAGCTCAGGGGTCAGTCAATAACCCAAGGGGAACAGGGAGGCACAATACATCTATTGGCGTCGGATACATCAGGAGTGGCTTCCGAGGTAGCTCCGCAGTCTCCCCAAATTGGGGAGCATGTGAGGCTGCTTCGGGAGAACAATACAATGATGGCCGAACTTAAAATCGAGATGCAGAAGCAAAAAGAGTTCTTGGAGAAAGTGACCACTACAATAACTTACGCGAGTGTTACCGCAAATACGGCGGTTCAGAACAGGAACTCACAAAAAGGAAGGGAGACGCTCCACTCAGTGAAGTCACTTCAAACGACGGCCAAGACTCTGGAGAAAAGGTCCTCGAGAAAATAAGAGACGCAGTAGACGCAAAGGAAGGTTGGATCGAGGTCCGAAATGTCAGGAAAGCCAGGGATAGGAAAGTTGTGATCGGAGTTAGCTCGAAAGCAGAAAAAGACAAACTGACGGCGAACTGAAATCAGCTAAAGACCCACTAACGGTGAAGGAGGTCAAGAACCGGGACCCACTTCTAGTTCTACGAGGAGTGCTCAAGATGCACACAGATGAAGACATCCTGAAGGCCCTGAGAAATCAGAATAAAGACGTCTTTCACAGCCTCGACAAGGCTGAAGACAGAGTGGAATTTAGGTACAGGAGATGAGCCCGGAACCGCCACACCAGCCACGCGGTTGTTAGTGTTTCACCAACAATCTGGCAAAGAGCAGTGGTAAAAAAGATGGTGCAAATAGATCTGCAACCGGTGAGAATAGAGGACCAGACACCGCTGGTTCAGTGCAGTCGCTGCCTAGGCTATGGCCATAGTAAGCGATACTGCACTGACCCGGCGGATCTGTGTAGTCACTGTGGCGGACCTCACCTTAAAATCGAGTGCCAAGAATTCATTGCCGGAATACCACCGAGGTGCAGAAATTGCGAAAGGGCCAAGTACAGCAACTCCGAGCACAATGCGTTTGATGTATCCTGTCCAATCAAAAATAAATGGGATGCCTTAGCCCGGTCAACCGTGGCTTACTACTAAGGGCACCTCAATTAATAATGTACACAACACAGACATGGGCCCCACCCAGTATCGTGCAATACAAGCAAATCTCCAGAGAAGCAGCCAAGCTACAGAAGAGCTAGTAATGAGGGCTACTAAACAAAACGTGGCGTTCGCTTTGGTGCAATAACCATACACTGGTGCAACCCGAAGACTTAAGGTTCATCAAGGCACCCGTTGTTCAATGCTACCTTTGACCATTGATTCAGCACTTCCTCGGATGACGCGCGGCCTACTTCAAAATATTGTTATAGTTGCATCTTACACGCATAGAATACTAAGATGTTTGTACATTTGTGTGTGTTAAGAAAAAGTAGTATTTAAGCGGTAATATTTGTAAATAAAATCAGATTAGAATTTATTCTTGTCTCATTACCCCTCACTGTGGCCAAGACACCTTTAGCCATCTCTGATCAGTCCTGTGAGTCTGCTGGACTGGCAGTGAGTTCACCCTTCACCCTTGCCTGGAATTCCTAACCACTATCCGTCTGTTACCTTAGGTCTCTTGGTGCAGACATCCTGTACTTATTTATATATTTATTTATTAAAAACTATACGGTAGGTTAGGGCTGTAGGGCTTATAGGACTTAGGGTCGTAGGGACTGTAGGGCTTATAGGTCTTAGCTTAGGTTCTTTAATTTACCATATATTCATGTACAGCCGCAGCCTTTATTAGGGGTGGTTGTACATTTTGGTCCTTCGAGCCGGATACCACGCGGTCCTCTTACCCCGTAGGGAATATAGGAGACAGACTGACACTTCAGAGAGCTGAGGGCTGGTGTAATCAACATAACATCAGTTTTCTCAGTAATTTGAAGGACTTTGTACTTGGGTATTCTGTCAGAAAGCCTTTCGTTGCGGATCGGTCATTGGCCTCCCACAAGCGGGTCTCACCAGTTGATTGAGAAGTCGCACTATACATAAAACGAGGGCGCAGATACGTCAAGTACACGTTTTAGCTATTAGACTAGGGTACTTAGGACTGTTTGGGAAAAGAAGAAAAAAAAAAGCGCACTATGGAGATACAGGAAATCAACGAAATAGTCAAGAGCCAAGAAGCGGATTGCAACGAAATCAGAAGGATAATAACAAACCTAAAAAAGGACTCAGCTACAAGGAAAACACACAAATACATCAATGACAGAAAACGGACATTAGATGAAATTTTCCAGCGAGTTCAAGTAAACCATTCTCGACTACAGGAACAAGAGGTGTTATCGACTCATAAATACATTACTACTAACTACTTTAGTATTATAAAGAAATACTACGACGAGGGAATCGATTACCTAAGAAAATGCGAGGAAAGATTACAACACGTACAAAGGATTTGCGAACCCAGATATGAAGAAGAAGATGAAAACCAGGACGTTGTCAGTAGCCCAAAACTATTTATTCAACTATTCCGAATGTCACAGTTATCAAAAAAAATATCTCAGGCAAAGAAATCACTAACCGAAAACAAGCCAATTTAGCACTTACAAACACTATTGCAAACGTTGCGAAAACAGTGGGCTGAAATCGAGGATACTCACATCGAACTACTCATGGTCGAAAGTACATTGGAAAACAGCTACTTCAAAGATAATAATTACGATAATACTCAGAGAGATTTCGAAATTGTAATAGAATTATTAGAAGAAAAAATATTTCAAATATCGGACGAAACAGTTAGCTCATCAAAAACTACCGGGAAACTACCGCGAATAAATATTCCAATATTTGCGGGGAACTATGACTCATGGAATACATTTCAAGATTTATTTAGAAAAATTATTCATGAAGATAAATCAATTTCTTCGACAGAAAAAATGCAATATCTTAAAACACACGTAAAAGGTGACGCAGCAAGATTAATACGTCACTTAACAATTAGTGAGGTGAACTATGAAACAGCTTGGAAATTGCTTGCGCAGAGATATGAAGACGAACGCATAATTACAACAAAGTTTATTGACAAATTATTAGATTTACCTAAAATGAAAAAAGCGAACGCGGCACAATTAAGGGATATGCATGACACCGTAAATGAATGTCTTGAGGCTTTAAAAAACCAACGCATCAATACATCGTCATGGGGCCCCTTATTGTTAAGAATAATCAGTAGAAAATGGGACGAAGAGACAAATTTGAAGTACGAGGATCAACTACAAAACAGAAATAAAATACAGTCTTTTGACGAGATGATGACATTCATGGAAAACCGGTTCAAATGCCTCAACTCTTTTGACGGGTCGTCACTATGTACTAGCAATCACCAATCAAATCTGCAATATAATAATAAACCAAAGCTGAACTCGGAAAAATATAAACGATGTTGGTATTGTCAAAACAATGATCATAATATTCATGATTGCCCTAGTTTCAAGGCGTTGAACGTCAACGAACGATACAAGGCCGTGGTAGAAGAACGAATGTGCAAACGTTGCTTAAATCATGACAATCAAAGGTTATGCGTTAGTAAAGTGCATAAACAATGCGAAACCTGCCAACGTAAGGGTCACCACACACTATTGCATCAATCTAGGACACAATTACAAAATAATAGTAATGTAAACACTAACAAGACCACCTCAAAAGGTCCAATGTTGGAAAAATTCCAAAAGTTTGCAACAACAAGCCTATCAGTAACAAACTCTGATAGGAAAAATACTACCTTGTTAGCCACTGCCTTAATAAGAACTACCTCTTACGATGGAATGCCGCAATTGTTAAGAGTATTGTGTGACCAAGGGTCCGAAGCATCATTCTGCACGGAAGAAGTAGCACAAATATTATCTTATCCACGACAGAAAATTCAAGCCGAAATAAAAGGTATTGGAGATGAAAAAACAAAAACGTCAAATTATACAATTGACATAACTTTGCAGCCGAGATACTCTAGCGATTACAAGTTACCGGTAACGCTTATTGTATTGCCAAAACTAACGAGTTCATTACCAAAGACTGACTTACAACAATTACAAGAAAAAAGCTTGGAAAATATACTCATAGCAGACCCAACATATTACAAAAAGGGACCAATAGACATAATATTAGGCGCCCAAGAATACAGTAAAATATTACGACAGGGTTTCGAAAGACTTCGCGACGGGATAATCGCTCAAAATACAGAGTTCGGGTGGATTTTATCCGGATTTTACCCAATTAATACAAATAATGGGGTCAAAATACTGAGTATGGTAGCCCGCACAGAAGATGAACGACAACTTACAAAATTTTGGGAATTAGAAGAGATTCCACAAAAATACAAACTTTCGCAGGATGACCAGATCTGTGAAAACTATTATAAAGAAACAACAATAAGAAACCCAGACGGGATTTACACAGTACGACTCCCTTTTAAAGACTCAAACTTAAATTTAAACTTAAACGGCGACTCTCGTAAAAAAGCCGCTGCACGACTTTTACAACTAGAACGACAGCTCGTAAAAAATGATAACCTACGACAGCAATACATTGAATTTATGAACGAATATATGCATATGGGCCACATGAGAAAGGTGGATAAAAGAAACTACTAACAACTTGCTTGCTGCCAAAAGAACAACAACTATAACAGTGCTAGCTTCGTATTCTAGAGTAACAAATTTCTCTCTAAATAATCAGATTGTACCAACAGACATAACAGAAATAGCTAAAGAACAAATACTAGACAGTTCACAAGGCATTTTTGACCATTTAATCAACTCGGAAACGAACTTAAAAACTCAATTAGATAACACGATATGGAAACAAATAGTATCTCACTCGTATATAACTAGCATCAGTACTTCACTTATAATTATCGTTTTAGCATGTATCTTATATTATTTTGCTCCACAGGTAATAAACCGACTTCGAGATTGTCGAGCAGCAAGGAGGAATACAGCACCGCCTGCACAACAGTCAACCAACGTCACCAACACAACGCATCGACAACGTACAAGTACACGGCAGCAATACGGCATACCACGCCGCATGCCAGCACAGCCAACAGGACAAGGCCAAGCCGGCCCATACGAGACCGTCGAGCTGTACCAACTGGAGTCCTGTTACTGAGAGTCGCCAGGATGTTCAATGCTACCTTTGACCATTGATTCAGCACTTCCTCGGATGACGCGCGGCCTACTTCAAAATATTGTTATAGTTGCATCTTACACGCATAGAATACTAAGATGTTTGTACATTTGTGTGTGTTAAGAAAAAGTAGTATTTAAGCGGTAATATTTGTAAATAAAATCAGATTAGAATTTATTCTTGTCTCATTACCCCTCACTGTGGCCAAGACACCTTTAGCCATCTCTGATCAGTCCTGTGAGTCTGCTGGACTGGCAGTGAGTTTACCCTTCACCCTTGCCTGGAATTCCTAACCACTATCCGTCTGTTACCTTAGGTCTCTTGGTGCAGACATCCTGTACTTATTTATATATTTATTTATTAAAAACTATACGGTAGGTTAGGGCTGTAGGGCTTATAGGACTTAGGGTCGTAGGGACTGTAGGGCTTATAGGTCTTAGCTTAGGTTCTTTAATTTACCATATATTCATGTACAGCCGCAGCCTTTATTAGGGGTGGTTGTACACCCGTGTCAACCAAGCACAAAACATGGAGAAAACAGTGAAGTCCGCCATCATCTTATTTGACGATACGATCGATCTTACCTAATACCCGACACTCACAACCAGCAGTGGACGAACTAAGAACGAAGGCATCGGTGTATCTGGAAGGAGACGGAGATATTGAGACCGACATTGACTAATACAGAAGATCGTGGAATCAGCTAATGGCAAAAGCACGATACTGGGAGGTGACGTAAATGCCTAGAACATCTGGTGGAGAAGTGTGGACACAAATAGAAGGGGACAGAGTGTGGGAGCAGCACTGGATGAGTTCGGACTGCATATCCTCAACCGGGGTACTGATCCCACATACGACTTCTACAGGGGAGGCAAAAGGTACACAAGCTGCGTGGACATCACCGCATGCACAGCAGATTAGACAGATACTAGACAAGGTAGTAAACTGGAGACTTAACGCTGAGCTAACAATATCCGACCACAAGGCAGTCCAATTTGAAACTTTACAAAAATCATTGGGAATAGACATGAAAAGAACAACCAGGAAATATAAAACAAAGAATGCAAACTGGGTCGAGTACAAGAAAAATTAAGCCAAATTTGGGAAAGAGAAGAAATAAAAAGCAGTAAAATATTACCCTCGCATTTTCACCTTGATGGAAAGGAGGCTCTGTAACATGGTAACGTCTGTTCCAAGTGAACGTGTATTTTCCAAGGCTGGCAATATGATATACGAACAACGAAGCAGACTTAAACCCGTAAAGGCTGCGCAATTAATAGTACCTAAATAAATACTTATTTTTCAGTTCTTCAGTCTCGCATTAGCTGCGTTTCGATGTAGACGTGTCGCTGACATCGCGATTATTTTATTCGCATTGTGCGGCGGCGCAAGCCGTCGCTCGTAATTTATATCGCCATGAGTGAACAACTTGTGGCGAATGAACTGATGGCGTTTCTGCAGCAGAAGCTGGCCGTAATGGATGAGGTGTCTGCGATCCAGATCTGCGCAACAAACAGACGAGAAAGAGAGAGAGAAAATGGAAATGATGATGAAGATAATGAAAGTGACTCGAAAATGTATCGAGACTGAAAGCCTTAGCACCAATTATTATATATATTTTGTTCTCGCGTATGTTTCTTCTGCGTTTCCGGAATAATATGACCTGAATATACACCTTAAATACTAACATACCTACATATTTTATAAATATATGTGTTACTATATACATATATTATACTAACACATAATATATTTATAAAATATGTTATGTGGTGTTAGTATATACTGTATATATACTACTTAATAATAGTCGTGTGTAACTCTTTACTGAGTCGACTCAGTGAGTCGTTTCTTCGATCTGCTGCATTGAAACGTATCTCGAAAGTATACAAATAGTGTATCTGTATCATTCATTCTGCTCTTTCGGATCTCTGTCAATTTGCCTCGATTGGCGCGGCTATACACGAACTCTCTCACTTCGATCCGAAACTTCGCGAAAGAGTAAGATCGCCGCATGTCGTGTTCAGCTGTCGGGGCGCTTCGGGTGCTATGAGCTTGCGTCGAGTCGACTATCTTTCTTTCTTTGCGTACGAGTAAAAGAGATACAAAATACATTTAATGACGAATATTGCCGCGCACTTGTCGCATCGTTTGTTTATGTTTTTTAGTTGACCTTTGTTTGCGTAAATAAAAATTTAGTTTTCCTAAATTAATGAGTTAAGTGCAGGTAAAGTTTACGGAATTGAATACTTACGTATATTCTGTGACGTAAATGTGAAATAGTGTTGTAATTAGGGTTGTAAATAACTTTAAAATATACTGTTAAATAATAACCTATAAAATGGCTCCAATTAAAAAGAGAAGTGGTATATGGAATCTCTTTAGTGAAATAGACAATAATAAAGCTAAATGTGGATATTGTGGGCAAGTAATGGCAATTCCAAATAAGTCTGTCGGTAATTTAAATAGACATATGAAATTAAAACACCCAACGTTGATCGTTGCAATCGCTTCAAATAGAACGGCAAGACATTTCAAATTGCCCGCCATTAGAGTCGTCTCTGACGTCACCGTCACCGCCGCCGGCGGCGTCAGTAGCTTCTTTGGCGTCGACTTCAAGAGCACCGCCGCTTACTATTTCCTCTATACAATCTAAATTGTCCGAATTTATTGATATACCACCAGCTTCAGGTCTGCCGTCATCGTCAAGAGCACCTCCAAGTGTACCGCAAGTAGGTATCGCAACTTCCTATTTCCTCCGTACAATCAACCATTCAGTCCACACTGTCCGAATACATTCATAAGCCGATCCCATTAAAAAAAAGCATGGAAATTGATAAACAAATTCTAAAATTACTTGTATTTTCACTAGTGGAACAAAAAGAATTTAAAGAGTTATTACACATGATTATTCCTGGGTACAAACTGCCTACACGTAAAACTTTATCGAATAGCATATTACTGAAATATTACCAACAGTGCCTTGAAAAAGTACAAAAAGGCATGGAATCCGCATATTATGCCATTTGTGCAACAACTGACTCTTGGACTTCAATTAATAATGTCAGTTTCGTATCAATAACTATCTTGTTTTGGATAAAACAGAGTACTTCACTTATCACTATGTTGCAGTTATTGCACTTAATAACATCTGAAGACATTCTCACGAAACAAAGGAAGGAAGAATTAAAGGAGAGAAGAAACCTATTTCATTCTGTTCCATATCCGCCGATAACCAACACAATCCAGAGGTAATATGGGCCCACCTCGATCCCGTTTTACAACACACAAAGAGTACCTATCCAAACGTTTTTACCATACACTTACTCTGACGGCCCAACGACCCAGTATAGTTATGGTACTTGGTCGTTTTTTGAGGCCGGGAATAGAAAAGGTTCCGCTTATGGTATCGGAGGTGCCATCAAACGAACTTTAGGTGCCAAAATCGCTCAGGGAAAAGACATCCCAAATGCAGAAACAGCATTTGATATTTTGAAGTCGGTGGACACAAGTATAAAATTATTTTATATTTCTTCTAACAACATCAAGCCTTTACTCACAAAGCTTAGTCCTTTGCCACAAACAATGAAAATTCATCAGCTGATAACAATGGAAAAGCTGAAACTTAAATACAGAGATCTCAGCTGTTTCTGTGGGTATCCTAGAGGAAGCTGTGAATGTCACTCACCTGGATCTCATAGCTTCTTGCCCTCTATTAACACAAATGAAAAACAACCAAATAAACAAAAGAATAGGGAACAGGAAAGGAAGTAAAAAAATCAAAGAATTCAAGTCAGTAATCCCCCTATAAAATAAGTGAAGTGTTTATAGGAGTTGTTTTGTCTAGCTGCTGGTCACCAAAATACCTGTTCAAACGGTTTAGGATTGTAAATTTAATCTTGTTACTTTCTTGCAGAGTCTATTAAGACAACTAATAATGGACAAAATAGATATTGTACAGAATGAAGACTGTACTACAAATACGCGTGCACAGAAACAAGCTGCTTGGGAAGAGATTTGTTAAGGTATTTTTTTTATTTTCATTCTATCCACTTACTTATTAGGTACTTAACTTTATTATTAAATTTTATGTAAATTAAAACCTTTTTTATAGTTTTAATAGCCTCAACAATAAACAAAGGAATATGACACAGATTGTAACCCAGTGGCGCAATACAAAGGGCCAAGTAAAAAGTATAGAGTCGGAGTATAGACGGGCCAGGCAGATGACAGGAGGAGGACCTCCATCACCAAGCCCTACACAAGAAGTTTGTGATTGACAGCAATGCTTTTGATAGTGATAGCTCATTTATAAAAAGAATAAAACAGTATGTATAGTTTTGTATTATTTACTCAACCAAGCCAACTAGATGATCGGGTTTATTGTGGTTAGATTTCATCGCAAAGTATGATTGACGTATGTTGTTACAAATTTTATTTTAAAAAATATTTCCTATTGCAGTCGCAGTCACCTGCAACTTAAAAGGTTCAGTCAGAATCTGAGGTAGCTCTGAGTTCAACTACAGATAGTGAAATTATTATAGATTCTGAGAAATCAGTTAAGGTATTGTAATCCAACTATCGAATTAGTTTTATTTTATAGTTATCAATTCCTCCTAGAAATAGCAATACAGTCAACGCCACTAGCATCAACAGCAGACACTGTTCTGACGAGTAAACATAAAAAAAGGAATTATTCAAACCTAAAGCAAAATAAAATAATAAGGTTAGCCAACTTAATCACAGTACTTATATACTGAGGTACTTAAATGTATGCACAGGTTAAATCGATTTGTTCAGGCACAAGCACAATCTACGACTACATTTTTGAAACTTTTATTATATTTAAGCTTATTGTTCTTTTTTTTTCAGATTGCAGATAATTATGAAGAACAATTATTTTTACTCGCAAAAAAGTCCAAAGAAAATAAAGAACAACGAGAGGATGAATTACACAGAAAATTACTGATAATTATAGGTTTGGAACATCAATATTGGGAAACGAAATTAAAAAATGTATAAATAAAACTGTGTATTTTATTGAATATATTCATTACTAAAAGTAATTTTCAATAAATATGTTTCTGATTATATGTGTTAAGGTATTACTTTATTTTGGTAAATGTAGTGTTTCTTAGGGAATTCTGATTCACAATATCTGATTCTATCATCATTACACCCTTTCCGATCGTTCATTTAACTTTTGACAGCTCTAATACTAAAGGGCTAACCACACATTTCCGGGAACTCGTCCTGGCCGTGTTCCGTCAGGGACGGGGAAAAAATCTGGTACGTACAAATTGTATGAACTTGTTCACACAGCTCCGTGTCAGGCGTCAGTGTCCCGGAGCACGCTCGGTCGCACAGTGTTGCCAATGTTGCCATATGTACGGATTTGTCCGTACACGTACGGAATTTGGGTTATTGCGTACGGATATGTGTTCGGATTTTCAATAATACGTAATTACGTACTCTTTTTAAAATGCAACACACTGCATCCACTAAAACATTGATGCTTCGATTTATCGTTTCGATTTATCCCCAAAAGACCTGTATTCAAAATAGAGAACGTACGTTGTCTATGACGGGGAATCACCGTTTCATTTCACGTCTCATCTATGACTGACAAAGAAACACTAAACAATAAATATTTAATTCATTGCTCAGTTGCGCAATAATACACATTGTTTGCTTTTTAGGGCGGATTCGATCAAACATAGATTTACTCGCGCGTAACTATACGAGGGGTAATTTTATTCCACGATTTTATACTCGAGTAACTGAAAGTCATTTTTCGACGCAATCTGAAGTATAACTATACTTGGAATAACTAAACGCGAATAGCAGAATGAATGATGAATTTCATGAAGACCATAGACATATTTTTGTTCTTTAAAGGACCAAAGAGTAAATTAATACATAGAGCCATGTTTACTTGTTCAGTCTATGACTTGTACGGGCGGGGAATACCTGTAAATTATTTGTAATAATACTACTGTAGCTATGTTCACAAAAATTTGCAAAAGTTTAGCTCTATTTTAGCTCTTTTTAGAAGGTGATCTAGCTCTCTTTAAAAAATTATGTTGGCAACATTGGCTAGCTGTCAATGTATCATGTGTTGATTTCAGTTGATTTTGCTTTGAGTTTCGCATAGTTTGTAATGTTTTCTTTCGTAGTTTTCGATGTACCTAGTGCATTTTTATAGTTAAATATGAGTGATGATAAACGAAAACGTAGTCCAAATTGGTTGGCGTCTGAAAAAGAATTATTGCTAGGCTTAGTAGAAATTCATTTCAATGTAATTGAAAATAAAAAAACGGACGCTGTAACGCTCAGGTCGAAACTAGCCCAATGGAAATTGATAGCCGACCAGTACAACAGCCGAACCACACATTGTGTTCGCACTGGAGAAAATTTAAAAAGCCAGTGGGAAAGCTTCGCTCAAACCCGTCTTTTGATTTTCCACCCTAAAAAAGATTTATGCAATATTTGTTCAAAATACGAAAAAGCAGAGTCAAAAGAAGATTTTGAAAAAGAATACCAGGAGCATATACAGCGTAAAAAAAATTGTCAAGCAGCAAAAGATGCTGACAAAGTTCGAGCCAATGCAGATAAATCATTTATGACTATAACTATGGATTTGCAAGCGGTATTGCAGATACCAAGTGGAGAAGAGAGTATTTTGTACTACATGAGGAAGTTGGTACTATATAATTTCACTATTTATGAATCACAATTGCCTAATAATGCATACTGCCTGTGTTGGAGTGAGTTAAATGGTAAAAAAGAGAGTTGTGAAATAGGTACGTGCCTATATTATTATTTATCTAAGGAATTACCTCAATCAATTGCAGAAATAAGTATTTTTTCTGATACCTGCAGTGGGCAAAACAGAAATCAATACATTTCAGCACTTTTGCTCTGGGCTGTTCAAAAAATTGATCATTTACAAATAATTGAACAGAAATTTTTAGAGAGTGGCCACACTCACATGGAAGTTGACTCTATGCATGCCGCTATTGAAGCTGAGTCTAAACATAAAGCAATTAATAGCGTAAGTGAGTGGAAAAGCATTTTTACAGCCTCTAGGAAGAAGAGGGCAAAAACTTTTATAAAAGAGAAGGTAAAGCATACAATACAGATTAATAATTATAAAGTTAGAGAATTTAAGTTTAACGAGATTTTAGACTTGAAGAATCTTAGCGCTGGTATTATAAAAAACAAAAATAAAGATAACATGAATGAAACTGTAAACTGGCTTAAAATAAAACGTTTAAAATATGTTAAAGGGGACTTTAAAATATATTTTAATTATGATATGTCCAATAATTTTCGAAGCATTGATGTTAGTAAAATTATCATTAATACACCTAAAACCAGAGCTAAGAGGAATTCAAATCCACCTTCAGTTAATTTGCAATTACCTAACGAAATAGAGCAGTTATATTCCACTCAGTTACCAATAAGTGTTGCCAAAAAGAAAGACCTGATGAAAATGTGCGAAAAACTCATCATACCTGAAGAACTCCATGCATGGGTACGTGATATGAAGACTTACAGCAAGCAACCAGCTTTTGAGAGTGATGAGGAGTAAATTTACGATGTAATTTTGGTTAATTTCCTTTGAAATAAATTGATTAAAGAACAATAAATGTCTTGTTTGTTTTGAGGTATAACCCAATAAGTCGGTACCCTGTGTCATTTTTATCTTTTTATAAAAAAATGATGCGCTTTAGAAACTTAAAAAAGTGTTTTCAGATTAATTAAATGTATACGCTTTATGATTTTGAAAAAGAAAAGTAGCAATTTCATCCACAACAAATACGAGGATAACTGCTAACGATATTAAAGAGTTTAAGCTGCGCTGCCTTGAATTTTACATCGAAGGAGCAAAGCAAATTAAAACTCGCTACACATTTGATGACCAAGTTGCCATAAAACTAGAATTTCTAGACCCGGATGTCGTCCAATCTCGTAAAATATCATCTTTAGTTGAGACAACTCTTTTGTTTCCAAGTTTATTAAATAACGAAGATATACAGGCATTAGATACAGAATGGAGAAACTTAAGAAAAAACACATCCCTGCACTCAACAAATTCGATGAATTTGGAAGATTACTGGAAAAAAATCATAACAGCCACCAATCCAGCGGATGAGAACGTGTTGTACCCGACTTTAGATAAATTTGTTTCGAAATTGATGTGTTTGCCCCATTCAAGCGCAGCAGTTGAACGAATTTTCTCTGCTATTAATTTAATGAAAACCAAGCAAAGAAATCAACTCTCAACAGAGACAATCGAAGGACTCCTTCATACGAAACAATTGTTAGGAAATACACCATGTTTTGATTTAAATGTTGACGATATTATGATAAAAAAAATGAATAAAGACATGTGTAACTTCTGCTTTTAATTTTAGTTTCGTTTTGTACGGATTTCGTACAGAATTTCAGATATATTGCACATACGGAATTTGTACGGATTTTTTAGTCCGGATGTACAGATTTTAGTCCCTACAATATGGCACCACAAAAATCTT
Organism: Plusia festucae; assembly: GCA_950381575.1. Lineage (NCBI taxonomy): Eukaryota > Metazoa > Arthropoda > Insecta > Lepidoptera > Noctuidae > Plusia > Plusia festucae. The sequence continues at coordinate 11,887,624 of OX494442.1, forward strand.
GTTGGTACAATATCTAAAAACCGCTTACTGGCACGTTCGAAAACTATGTATTACAAAATCTATATATTGAGGTACCGCTCGCTCCGCATCTCCGACTAGAATCCGATATCGCATCGCAGTACAAAAACAGCGGGCACGTTCAAAAATCTAATATCTATGTACTACAAAATCTAGCGTAGCGTACCGCTCGGCAGTCGGCCGCTCGCGCTGATATCCGATATTACCCGATGTCGCTCCGCATCGGCTTCGGTAGACTTCGGGGCGGTTCGGCCCGACGCCGTGACGGCGACGGGGCTAATACTCTCGTGCCATGAAAGAGCGACATAGGTTTACAGTAGTTAGAGCGGTGTAGGTATGGCAATCGGGAAATTCGGCAATATTATTTGCAAATTGCAGTAAAAATATTATGATGATTATGAACATAAATATTATAAGAACTATTTGATGACATAGTTTAGATCCTAAGCATATGTTTTTAAAGATTTTGCCGCCTAAAAAATATTGTTTTAACAAATTACAACCAAGGAACTTATATACTAACTGGAATGAGTACGAACAAAATACTAAAAAAAAAAAAAAACCCTATCTCAAAAGCTTAGAGTTTGAATTTGTATAATGGATTCAATAGAAAAAAAATACTCCGAGCGAGAAACCGACATTGGTGGATGGTGTCTCTGTCTTCCCTTGTCACCGATGTAAACAATATGGCCGATACACTTTCGCGTTGAAGTCATATTTTTGCGTTTTCAAGTTCTTTTTAATGTATTTAGGTGAATTCACCAGCTTTCATAATGGTAAAATTGTGTTGTGTGAAGGGGTGTAGTAGTGAGGGGTATGCTGGATGTGGAATTTCGTTCTTCAGGTAAGTTTTATAACTTTGTTTGTTTATTACGACTAGGGTTACCAATGTTTCAGATTGATAAACGGGAATTATCCAAATAAATTATTAAAACAGCTCAGTTCGAAGTTTCGAACATCGTTGTCCTACATAGTAATCAAAAGTATATTTTCATTTTATAAATTAGAAACATCGGACTAGTTTGCTTTCTATAAATATTGTTTTGTCTCCAAACAGATTCCCTAATAAAGAAAATCTGCAGCAACGGTGGCTTGAAGTTGTTCCTTTAAAGAAGAAATATTCAAGCTATAGCGTAGTTTGCAGCCGTCATTTCCTGTCAGAGGACATAATCATTCATACAAGAAAATCAATACTCAAACATGATGCCATTCCGTCTATTTTCCCTATTGTAAGAGTTTTAGTTTATTTCAAGTTATACCTAATTTAATAACATTTAAAAATCGTTCGTTCCTTGTCATTACATTTATCGCCTAAATTCAAAATGTACTTACATAATTAAATGCATTTCTTTAAGTACACATGGTCATACAATATATTATAACAGAAATCTTCAAGCGTCAAATTGCTTATATGTATTATGTATTGGTTATATAATTATTTATTAATGTAATGTGTCTTCATTTTCAGGAGATTTCAACAAATAAACAAATTAATGTTTTAAGTAACATCACTTTAAGATCAGCTCGAGAAAAGGTTGAAGCCGGCTTTGATAAGGTAAAATTTAAATCTTTTATCTGTTGATGATATAGTACCAACCTTAGTATTAATCTTGATTTATTATTTCTTCAAGAATCACATTTCTTAATAGCAATAGTTATTATTGTAACATTCACAATGCTGTTCAATTATGTATTTTCTGACTGTTTTATTATTTTTCAATTGCAGATACAAGAAAAACAAATAGAATTGATTTCGGCTCTTCCTGAAATGAAAGAAAATTTAGAACCAACTCCGGGCACATCCATGGAACCTCCATTGAAGAAAGCTCGACAGGAGGATGCCATTAAAAACCTCGTTGTAGAGAAGGACAAGTTAAAATATAAAGTAAAATTATTGTCACATCGCCTGAGAAGACGGGATATGAAAATTAATAATCTTAAGTGTGCTTTAAATTTGATAAAGAAGAAGTGTACAAACTTTGAAGAAGTAGAAAGTGTATTAGTTAATAATTTTAGTAACATACATACGCATATGAATACAAGAAAATCAGATAAAACTGTACGGTATAGTGATGAGCTCAAATCTTTTGCGTTAACTTTATACTTTTATTCACCAAAAGCTTATATTTTCTTAAGAAATCACATCAGTTTACCTCATCCGTCAACATTAAGACTACTTCTGTCAACACATAATTGTAATACTGGTTTTATGAAAGAAGTTTTTGAATTTTTAAAGAGATCTGTGGAGAAAAATGATTATTTAAAAAATGTTAGCATAGTTTTTGATGCTATGTCTATTCGGTCAGAACTGACATATGATAAAAAAATGGATAAATTTTGGGGTTATGTGGACTATGGTGGAATTGTAAATAATGACTCAGAAATACTCGCTACTGAAGTACTTGTTATTATGATTGTTTCATACACAAGGAAATTCAAATGTCCCATTGGGTATTTTTTTATTAATAAAATATCGGCCAATATACAAGCACAGCTGATATTAACAGCCTTAAGGCTATTGGCTGATGCTAATATTACTGTTAGATCATTAACATGTGATGGTACTATTACTAACATTAAAACATACGAGCTCCTGGGTTGTAATTTTAACGTCGATGACTTAAAAACTAATTTTAAACATCCCACAAAAGACTGTAAGGTGCACTGTCTATTGGATCCACCACACATGATTAAGCTAGCACGGAATGTTTTTGCTGAATGTAAACTGTCTTCTGACAAAGGAAACATTGATTTTAATTATGTCAGAAATTTACATACATTACAAGAACAGGAAGGGATTAAATTAAAAAATAAGATTTCCGCTGTTCATATAAATTTTTATGGAAAAAAAATGAATGTTAAATTGGCGGCACAAGTACTAAGCAGTTCTGTGGCTGATGCTATTGAATTTCTGGCTAAAAGTGGTCATAAAAATTTTGTTGGGAGCGAGGCCACCATCGAATTCATTAGGTATATCGATAGGATCTTCGATATATTTAATGCCAAAAATCCTTTTGGCGTGGGTTATAAGGCACCTTTACGCCTAACAAATAAAAACTTTTGGATGAACGTTATCTCCGAAACCAAAAATTACTTGGCCAATTTAATAATTGATGAAGAAAATATATTGTCGCACAGACGTAAAACGCCTGCTCTCGGCTTAATAATAGATTGTGTAAGTTTTAAAAATTTAATTGACGAATTATTATCTGACGACGGGATCAATATGAAGTACTTCCTACCCTACAAATGTTCGCAAGACCACGTGGAAATATTTTTTTCATGTGTTAGAGCGAGAGGTGGTTTTAACGATAACCCGAGCGCGCTACAGTTTCGTTATATAATGAGAAAACTATTATTTAGAAATAGCGTGCAGCCTACTGTAAGTGCGAATATAATCGCCGATGAGGGTAGCATACAAACTACACCCGTATTAGAATTTAAGTATCCGAAAAGATCAAATAGTTCGCAAGCAAACCTTGAAGTTGATGAAAACATTGACCAATTAATGGACCAAATAAGCAGAACATCAATTTCTGATTTTAAAGATAATATTTTATATTATATTGCAGGGTATATAACAAACAAATTATCAAAAAAAATTTCATGTGCGTATTGCATTGCTGCTTTATTTAAATTAAAGGAGCAATGCGACCATAACTATGCAGTAGATATTTGTAAGTTTTCCTCTTTCACAACCTTTATAGACAGAGGAAAACTTAAATATGTCACCAAGTTCGCTTTCAATATTGTGAAATATTGCGAAAAAGTATTTCTAACAATGTGCCACACAAATGGGTTAAAAAACTTAAATAAAAATAGATTAATGTTGCTGGTAGTACAACATTTTTATATGTCAGGAAATATGCATTTTGACCCACCTCACCCAATCGAATCTTTTAACTGCGAAGATTCACACGAGATCGTGATATTGAAAAGCATTGCATCTTCTTACCTAAACTTAAGATTATTTAGTCATACAAAAACCCATAATTTAAAAATAGTTGGGCAACGCTCAACCTTACGCCAACGTTTACATAAAACGATACTTTTTAATAATGTGTAATAAATGTATTAATTAAAATTATGTGTTGTTTTATTATAGACAAACTCATGCTTGGTCTATGTGAATTGCATCCCTGTACCTATGCTTTGAAAACTCTTAAAAATATGAAGGATGTAACTTTACATAAGTATCTTGAAGAGCTTTAATGAATACGAGTGCCACGTACTTCACATCACATAAAAATCTGTACCTAATGGGTAAAGACCAAATACAGGTTTTTTTTTTAATGGGCACGCTTGTATCTAGTATGTGAAGATAAGTATCAGCATACATAAGTTGCAAAATGGATAGTTTGCAACTGGACAGTACAGACATACATTTAAGTTAAAGGTAACTAGCGGACGTCACGCAGTTTCACCCACGTAGTTCCCGTTCCCGTGGGAGTACGGGAATAAAATATAGCCTATGTTACTCGCTGATAATGTAGCTATCCATTGCTGAAAGAATTTTTCAAATCGGTCCAGTAGTTTTTACGTTTATTCGTTACATACAAAAATACAAATCTTTCCTCTATAAAATATTAGTATAGATATAGATAAGTTAACATAAAAAGTTTTAACATAAATGCTATTAAGTTGCAGGTCATCATCATTAAATAATAAAATATCAGTAGTCCGTAACTGTCTCAAGAGTTGTATGATTATTGGACACCCTATTAGAAAGAGACAACGTCCACTCTCGAAGCTTTCTCGCTCGGAGTGTTTTTGGATTGCCCGTCCTCATTCCAGTTAGTATATAAGTTCCTTGATTACAACAGATTTTTTTGATAATTGATGCATTTCAAATATTAGGTACCTATATTTAAAAAAATGAATAAATTGGTGTCTTGACGCCAGTCTTTCGGTCTCCGTTAGGAGTATATGTGTTCTGTGCTTTCGGTTAACCAACGAAGCGAAAGCGTGGGTCCGCTTAGTTTTTGTTTCTTTGGCGTTTGAGAATTTTCATTGTTTTTTTTTCATTACTCGTTAAGTTGTTACTGTAGTTAATAGTTATGGACATTGCAGTGAATTTTAATGATATTGAACTTTGTAAATACACACATCAAAAGTGTCTAGGGATCAACATATATTTTTGCAATAACTTTTCTCCTGATTGATATTAATTAAAATTTTCTTTAAGGATTCATCGAATAAAGTGTTTTCGTTTGTCACAGTAACGATAAACCAAGTCACCTTTGCATTAATAAAGAAATTTGCCATTTTCCTAATAAAGGGATTTTTGACATTTGAACCACTAACACAAAAGTTCGAAAAAAAGACTGAAATAACAGTTTTCTTTAAAATTTTATTGGGTAACTTAAACAATTAATAATCCGTGTTTCTACCGCGAACACTAACAACACAAGAACATCGGTTTGGCATACTCAAAATGAGTTCATCCAAATCACGCTGTGGAATGGCCGCCCATGTTCGTTGCAACAACAAAAAAAGGTCTTCTTGCGACTGGATACCCTCCATATTCGGCAGAGCTCTTCTCTGTAGCATATCCCATGCATGCTCAATCGCGTTCAAGTCTGGCGACTGAGCAGGCCAGGGCAGAACATTGATGTTAGCTGCGGCGAGAGTCTGTCTTACAACTCTTGCGGTGTGCGGTCGTGCATTATCATGCATTAACTGAAATAAGGGACCGATTTGCACTTGTAGAGGAACGATGACGTCTGATACAATCGTCTCAGCATAAATTTGAGCGTTGAGGTTGCTTCTGATCCAAATCAACTCAGTTCTTCCGCCGATCCAAATACCCGCCCATACCATGATGGTTCCACCACTATAAGGATGGACTTCCTGGCAGGATTTTAATCGCTGTTGGCGTCCAGGGGTTCTCCAGTGTCGTATACGTCTTGTATCCGGTCTCATACCAAAACGAGACTCATCAGAAAAGCACACGAAACGCCATTGTTCTTCTGCCCAATTTCTGTGTTCAAGAGCCCATTGATATCGAATCCTACGATTGTGCATTGCTATAGGTGGTACCCGTAGCGGTCTTCGGGAATGAAGGTTCACTTCATGCAAGCGGTTTCTGACTGTTTGGTCGCTAATTAAGTTCCTGAAGAGTGATGAAGCCTCACGGCTAACATCATGGCGGTTATTGTTGGAGCTCTTCGAGTTAAGATTTGAATGTATCGGTCTTGTCTCCGTGTGGTGCAGCGATACCGTCCTCCATGGCGCTCAGCCACGGTACCAGTGCTTCGGTAACGTGTCCAAAGTCGACTGATAACACTCTGACTTGTATTCAGAGCTAAAGCCACAGTACGTTGCCGGGAACCAGCTTCTATCATTCCCACGGCTCTGAGCATTTCTTCCCTGCTTAAATGACGTCGCCGCTCCATAATAACGTTGGTTTTAATCAGTAGTAGGGAAACAGTAGCACTAATAATGTCTTCAATGCGTTGTATGTTTTTATAGGGAAAATATTGACAGCTGATTTTCATCTTTTACTCGAATTTGATTCACAGTTCCTGATTCGAATTATGAAATGCACCAAAAAGGATCCATATAAATTTATAAAATCATAAATTTATTACAAAGCCACATCTCAATCTCAAGAAATCCGCATAAAAATGCTTGATCCCTAGACACTTTTGATGTGTGTAGTGTAAAAATAAATAATAACTTGTTGTATATTAACTCTAAATAAAAATAAAACTTGTGTACCTACTTATCTAAATGAAAAACTTTTGTGACGTGTACAAATAGGTAAGGATTAATAATGTCTCGAGTAAATGTTAGCATAATATGGGACTATTTTGTCAAAAACAATGAGGCTGACAAAAAGGCAAATGTCGTGTTTGTGGTGACTTATACAGCTATAAAGGATCGACGGGAAATTTGAAAGCCCACTTGAAGAAGAGGCACTTAGATGCGTACACCCAAGTCATAACTGCTCAGCAGCAATCAAAATCTGCGCCACAAGCGGTACTCTTCATAATTTTATATTTTTTTTTTTATAAAATTATGAAGAATACACGTAGAAAGTATTATATTATCAACATTTTTTGGTAAAGCTTGTGTTGTCTCCTGTGTTGATATTGCGTGGTGGATCCACGGGAATTATCGTTAAACCTTTGCCGAAAATTATTATTATTATATCTTTGACCTGTAGTAAGGTTTCCACGGTAATTAGAACCTTGATTATAATAATTATTCCGGCCTCTTCTATTGAAATTATAAATAAATCTATTGTTCGACTTACCTCTCGCGCTGAAAATACCACTGGAAGTCGAGGGCTGCCCCTGCTCCTCGTCCTCAGCTGCACGCACCGCATCTTTCAACTCGGAGTAGTTCCGTGCTGAAATGATTGTGCTTAAACGTTTATATCTTAATCCATTAGAAAATCTTTTAATTGCGAGTTTTTCGTTTATAGGTCTTAGTATTTCGCATGCCTTTTCGCTACCGTTAGCTTGCGCAATAGTGAAGTCTATAAATAATTCTGATAATTTATTTCCATATTCACACTGATGGACATATTATTTTGATTTAAATTATTTAATTGACAAAGTATAGCATTGGCGGACTTTATCGTAAGTTAATAAGTTTTTATATCATCTATAAGGCTCGCTATATCATCATATTCGCATTTTAATTTTAGTTTGGCAGTTTTAGTTAGTCTTGTTTTTAAAACAAAAGAAATTAACATTTTTTTCTTATCTAAGTCCTTGAGGCAATCGTTATATAATTCTACAGCGTCTATAATTTTTTCCTTTCCATAACGGGTATTAATGAAGTTGCAGTTTTTAATTCAAACTTCTCCATGTTTAAAATAATTGTTCCTACTTCACCTTGAAAATTATATGACAAAATCTTATCATAAGTAGGTATAATCTATTTTCTCCTTTAATACTTCATAAACATACTCGGCTAACTCTAACGAGCTTTTTTGTTTGGAAAATATATTAATAATAGTTTTATACGATGAATATAACTCTTTAGCTTTTAATATATTTTCTTTAACCTTATCTTTATATTGAAGCCTTCTAGCTGGGCCTAACTTTCTTAAACTAACTTGAATATCAAATAATTCACTTAAAATTCTTTCTAAATCCTTATCCATAAAATAAGAAAGTAAAACATACTTACATTAATAAAAGAAAAGGAAATGTACCTAGTAGGTTGATCCTTACACGTATAGTTTACGGGTTATGCCCAATATTTATCCCATGTGACATTCCGATATACTTAGGCCGTAATCTTCTGCAACATAATTATTATAAAATCTATAAGAAAATGTTATGAAATTACGACAAAGGTACAATTACATATAGCGGCGCATTAATATAATTAAAATCTTGATTCCGGAACAATATTAACTTCTATCGTGTCCATATTGGATGATGTAACGCTGCTGTATTACTTTCACTCACATTAACAACGATTCATGAGAATATGAATTATATGATATAGGTACACAGGTATACTTTTTCTTACTAGACCGCACTGATATAGAGTTCACACATTTTCGTTTCCTTCTTCACGTTGCCTTCCCGACAATCGTAAACGAATTCTTCTTATAAATTGAGCTTCTACATGTTTATTAATCCATTTCTTTTGCCTGTCCTTCAGTTTAATCCATATAATTATGATGACCGCCACGGCGAAAATTGTCAAGGCCGAAGCCAATAATATATTATTTAAATGGACGTGAGATTCAATTGAAGAATTATAGCCTCCAGATGTATCTTGTGCAATAATCACCTCCTTGCCTTCATTTTTGGAATAGTTGTTGCCCATTTTTAAGCCGACGTACGAGACAAGTTATGTCGAATGTTCCTTGCGTTATGTTCATTCTAATAACGTTGATATTCTTCAAGTTCTATTTCAGTGCACAAAGGCACACAGGAATCCGCTGAGTCGCCGAATTCGTCCGTCACGCGATACCTGCACGGTAGGTAGGTAACCTACACCGCAGCGCTCGCGCATGGCAGGGTCGCCATGAAGTGTGCGGGTTGCCGGGAGTCTCCAATGAAACACGTGTATACGCTACGAGTGGTTTATTACGACTGGCCTTATATTAATACATGGTACAATACAATGCTTAACCATATAGCAACATACTTATCACACTACAAGGGCTATTGGAACACGGATAGCTCTGACCCGGAAATGTGTGGATAGCGCTTTAATCAAATAGTGATACCCTGACCAGATACCGATTTGATATCTCGTATCGATCGATTTTATTCATGAAGAAGTTTTAATCGATCGATTTTATTCATGAAGAAGTTTTAATCGATTTAACACACTCATTATTTTATCGATAATTTCGTAATTTTATCGATAATTTCGTAATTTTATCGATTATTGAACGGCAACACTGGACGTGACGGCGACGTGCGACGCTATTTTGTTGTCAGTGTTGATCCACATTTTCATACGTCGATTCCGGATAATTTATTAATGTTAAAAACAGTTGCTGATTTGCACCCAAAGGTGTCAAATCCGATTTGAAACCAATATTAAACCACATTCATCGTGTTCATATCTATGGCAACAAAATTACATCGAGTCTGAGTGTCAACAATTAAGTAATAGAACATGGACTAATACTTGTACTTCAGCCGATTTTTATTACGAAGTGTATAACGATTTGGACGCAGCAGGATGTAAACGTTTCGAAAATGTTGGAAAATTCGGATTGGTGTTTGTTACAGATCCCATTTCGAATGCAATTGTTGAACGTGCTTTCTCGATTATAATATAGTTAAAAATAAACTGCGAAATAAACTATCGATTGAAATGTTGCAAAGCATAATGATGATTCGATTCACATTAATTCGTAATGGTGGATCTTGCACAACATTCAATCCATCTTCTAAAATGTTAAGTTTATTCAATGTTAACATGTATGATTTTAAAAATTCTGACTCTTCAGAGGAAACTGACATAATTTTTAATGTATTAGTTAATTTATAATTAAAAAGCATTAACAAATATTACTGAATATTACTTATTATATATTATTTTGATTGAATATTATTTTCAAATAATTGACGCAGTTTTAGGGGGTTTTGACTTAGAGTTAGGGGTAAATATTTCTGAGAGTTGGTAACACTGGCTCGAGTAGTTGTAGTTCGGTAATAGCAAGTGGGCGCGTGGCTCTTAGATTTTAAGAAACCCAATTATCAAGTAGCAACAAAACATAATAGGTACATTTATTTTATTATAAAGTGCAAATGTTTTATTTTTAAAAGATAATTTTAGAACCTATTGTTCCTTAGTAAGTTATCGTTGTCCATAATAACTTGTTTACTTATTTTTTTTAGCAAAATGCCTTTTAAAATAGTGAAGACTGCAGAAAATGGTAAATCTTTATTAACAACTGTGCCAGCTCAATGGGAACATTATATTGGCCACGAAGAATGAGGCTATTTAGATAAAGGCTGAGGATTCTATACCAGAAATAAATTGGAAATCGATGCCATGTATCCTGAAGCGAAATAATATTCCCAATTATGAAAGTTCCGAACAACAAATCGCTATTATGTCGGATATGCCCGACACGGACCAGGAAATCATTGCAAAAACACAAAGACCTAAAAAATCGACCATACAAATAGATTCGATCGACCTGGTAAATAACTGTCTATCTATGGTAAGTTTATTAAAATTACATAATTTCATATTACCGTCATTAGGATCTCGACCCCTAAGGAATCAGCTCTTAGAGCATTTAATATCTTAACTTCATGTAAATATGAAAGTGAGTTTGTTGTTTTATTACTCTTTCATTCTTTAATCGCTGAACTAATTAAGATGAAACTTGGTATCGAGATAGATTGAGCCCCTGGGAAGGACATGGGATAGATATTCCTATAAAATTATCAACAAAGGGAAAGCCAAGGCGGGTAGAATTATGTATTTAAGTATTAATTCTTTAATCCAGTTAACCTAGTATATAAATGCTAGTGAGTTTTTTTGTTACTTTTTCACGTTTACACTGCTGAACCGATTTAAATTATATTTGGTACGGAAATAGTTTCAGACCCTGGGAAGGACATATTTTTGTTTTTATTCCAGAAATCATTACCTACTGAAAGTTTGTATGAAATTTTGATTCAATGCCGTCCGCGTTGAATCAAAATTTCATACATTTCGTCTTGTGATTTATTTCATTTGTTTCTTTTAGGAAAATACCAGTGGCGTTGAGTTAATTGATCAAAATGCCAGTACTGTTATTACACCACATTCATCTCGAGCTATTGACGTTATAGAAATACCATATGATCAAGCCACTGAGACCACAGGAGTCCCAGGAAAGAGCGCAGAAAACCTGGATAGTATAGCGCAGAAGCTCGACCATTTAATAAGTGTGGCATCAGCGAATGAAGTTAATATACAAGTGCTATTTGATAGTCAGAAAAATATTTTACAAAAACTTGTAACCAGTAACTGACATTAATCGACAGGGCAATAATGACAATAATTTCAAAATAATAAGCAACCTACAGGAACTCACTAGTTTCGAGGAACGTTTAAATAATCCGCAAGATGAAGAAAAAATTATAAAGCTACTTTCTGTAACTTGTACAAAAGGCAAAGGTCGCGCATATAATAACGCTTACGCATTGGTCGATGCCATGTTCACACGGCAATTTATGACCCAATATTCTTGGGCTGGAGGTACCAGAGGAGAACCGAAAATATGTTTTAAGTCTTAAATACTATCCTTTAGCTAATAATTAATTAAAGTTATATTTGTATTGCGTGCGCGACAGTACCCATGCGCAGCTATCCCCTCCGCGTATCGTTCAGCGCTAGACTTACGCGCCGCTACTTATACTGGCGTATGCCTTTGACATTTTTCTATGGCACTGTGCATAGAGTCTATCTCCATGTGCGTATGGCCGCTCTCTAAATATTTTTTCTCGAGAATTTCAACGTGCACATCGGGCCTAACTATCAAGTGGCACAGAAATGCTTTTTAAATGAGCGATTAATATCACAAAAAAGATTTAATAAATAATTATTAAGTAGATGAATATATCTTCACATGAGTCTTCCTCATCAGAGTCTTCGTCTTCTGCCAAATTTATTATAAGCGACGTGTGATCTCTAATTCGAGCTTTTTGTAAGTCTTTTTTTAATGAATGTATTTATTTAATTGCAGTAAACACATTTATAGAAAAAAAAAACAATTACATTGGAAACCGACCAATCAGAGGCGTACAAATAATGTGTGACTCATCGTCCAGGTGCATCGAGCACGTGCGCAGGTAGCCGTTTATCGATAACTAGGGTCCGGCGAGCTGCACATCCCTTTATCTTTTGACTTTTATTACCCGACGACACAGTTGTTAACGTGCGTACTATAGGAGATATATACATTTTAATAATAACGAAAATCTCGAAAATGGTACTGACAGATATTTAAAATAAGGCCACTCGTGGAAGCTATTAGAAAAAACTTAAATTAAAGATAGAAGAAGAAAGTCGAATGTCAATCGACGAAATGATGATACCGTATAAGGGAAAAACAGCTGGAAACCTCCGGCAGTACGTGAGTGAAACCTAAACCAAAAAAATGGGGCTATAAATAATTTGTCAGATCAGGTGTATCAGGTTTTGTGTACGATTTCCTATTATACGGTGGAGAAAGCACCTTCCAGGGAGTTTCGTTTAAAAATAAAGAGAAATCCATGTGGTTAGGGGCTAAAGTAATTTTGACATTGTGTCGTACAATTCGTAATCCGGTGGTGTATTTCGACAATTTTTTTTCTGGTACCGATCTTATGACATAAATCTGCGTGACGAACTCCCAAAAACAGCCACAAATACACACACAAATGACAGTCACGCCATTAAGTGAAATAAAAAAGAGCCCGTGCAATGCTAGGGTTACATCTATTCAAAATCTGGATGATCTTCAAAATATGGAAAATCAGCTACGTGACGCTGATAAAAGAAAATTTCTTAAGGATTTGTATTCCGTTTTCTGCACTCCTGGCAAAAAAGGGGAAGTTTGTGCTTTTCAACTGATTGACGTTTTGTTTAGTCGTGAATTTTTGGTACAGTGTTCTTGGTCGGGTTCTGCTAGAGGTGTAGGTTCAAAAATATGTATTAAAATATTTCAAGAAGTGCTTGGATTTTTTTTTCGAACTTGTTCACGACTGTGACCCTACATACACTGTCGACAAAAACAATGATTTTTTCAAATCCATCGTCAAAAATGCTAAAAAGAGAACACACTCTAAATTAGGAAGAGCTTCCGCGCCAAGAAATGTACCCAAAAGAAAACTAGCTACAAAACAACAAAGTGGCACTACAAAAAAAAGTAGGCCATCTGCAGGCCCAAATAGAGCAGCACTACAATATAATGAAGTAGAAGTCTTAAATAAAGCGGCTTGTAATAATAACGATTCTGCGAATCAAAACGAATTAATTGCAAACCTAAACAATAACAAAATAAAAATATTGAAAATATTGAGTTCGTAATCGATAACGAGGCTGCAATCGATAATGAAGTACATGCAGATGAAAGCACGCATGAAAATGAGAATAATTAAAATTAAAATAGCGATAATCACAACACAACTGGAAAATTTTATCATTGCTCTTGCAGGAGAATCGCAAACAAAACATCTTATTGTAGCATTTACCTTATTATTTTTAACTAGCAGACCATTTTGAAGCAATGTTTGCATTTCCTGAACAAAAGGTTGTAAATAAGCATTTAAATCGTTAGGTTTTCCATTGCCCGCATAAATCCCAACGATGAATGGTATCATACTAGGCAATTCAAAAATCTTGCACAGTATTGGCCAAAACTGTTGTTTAGAACTGTTACATACTGGGAGACCATCTATGTTGAAAATAAGTGAAATATTGGCTGGTAATTCTCTGTAATTTTTCTTCAAAATAGTTTCAAGGGGTATTATAAGTCCATTATGCCAATATTGACCAGGATCAATATATATTGTATCAATCTGCCTCGGAGTGTTCATGAGCGTTCTTGGGTCTACTGGAGGCAAATTCGGATTTATAGTGTTTATAAGTATCGCTAAAGATTTCAAAGCTGAATGGCTTATGTTATTTTCTATAGCCCATGCTCTAGTTGCGTCCCGAAATTGATGAATCTGTTTATATTGAAACATTTTTTCACTTGGCTCACTGTCATAATTTTCTTCGAGGTCAGTTTCCTCAAATAATTCATTATTCACTTTATCATTTTCAGCCAAATTTCCATCACTTGTTTCAGTCGAATTTCCATCAGTAATTTCAGTTGAACTTTCACTAGGATCATGACTGCAAAAAAAATGTTAATAGTATAAAGGAGGTTGGTCAAAACGTACCTGGCGACGAAACGATAGCGTACATTTATGCCATCTATATGAAAAATACACTTATTTTTTAAGGTCACAAAAAACACAAGAAACATCTTTTTAAGTAGTCACAAAAAAAGGTATCCTTATTTTAGTTTTTGTCATTTTTTCGAAATTATTTTCCTATAATAGTTTCAGAACGCACCTATTAACGATTCATTTCGCGTATGAAATGACTTGTTATTCATAAACTATAAATATTCAAGTTTTTCTGAATAGTTTTTAACTGTTATTCAATTAAATTAGTATTTAAGTATCATATCAACTACTATGCTGATTTATTATGAATTGGGTCTTAGTCATAAAATATTTTTAAGTGAAAGCGTTTTGTTCAATTACGTACAGCGGAACGTCATTTATCATGGACTAGTTACTAATCTGTGGTCATCGACGCGCGCCATTGATTGACACCCAGCAATCATAGTCATACGCATCTTTTCGCTTCACTTGTTGTTGTGAATTGTGATACGCGCTGTACTATTTGGGATTTCCTTCTGTATTAATCATAGTCATACGCATCTTTTCGCTTCACTTGTTGTTGTGAATTGTGATACGCGCTGTACTATTTGGGATTTCCTTCTGTATTTTTGACCCTGGCATTGTTTTACGGACTGTTAGCTTCACTTGTGACGATTACTCTGTGCTTTTGATTTCTGGACACCGATTTTGCTTCTTGGATATTTGTGAGAAACATCATGCAGACACCACAACTAGCCCTGCGATTGCTATGTGCTAATTGTAACATACGCATTGATAAACTTCGCCGCCATCTCGTCTTTGAACTTGATACGAGAGTAATTTCTAAGATCTGCGAGTGGAATCCTTCAATAATAGTAAGTATTTACATACCTACCTACTTATTGTTGTACAATAACATATCCATTACACACAAACATACATCATATTACAACTCTTAATTTAGATCACTGAAGAAGATTACATATGTGACGCCTGCAAAGAATCCGCAATACAGCATATCAACTCTGGACTAGCTAATGGACCTGGTGCGTCATCTTCCCGTGGCCACATGCATGCTTGCATACTTTGTGGAGGTTCTCTGCGGAACCGTAGATGCGACCTTATTTTTAGAGAAGATCCATCTCAGTTGCAACAAGCAATACATATTGAACTCGAAAATAGAATTGCTTTACGGCAGGTAATTATGATTTTTTTAATATGTACTTTTGTTTGTATGGTAATCAATGTCATATTGAATTCATCACTGCGATCTAATATTGTTTTATAACAATGTTTTTATTTGCTTGTTGGTTGTTTCAGGTAACTTCGTCAGATAAAGTTTGTCATCCCTGTTGGCTGAGGCTCAAGAGAGTTGCAATGCATAATATGCAGCATAATATTGAGCCGCTAGCAGAACCAGAGCCGGAGCTGGACCCGGAGCCACAGCCAGAGCCGGAGCCTCAGCCACAGCCAGAGCCGGAGCCTCAGCCACAGCCAGAGCCGGAGCCTCAGCCAGAGCCTCAACCCCAAGAACCTCGAAACTCTCGAAACCCGGACCAGCAAGCTGTCGAAGTACCTGGGGTGATTACTTTATTGCAGTATAGACGGGCGGCTAATACTGCATCACATTGTGTTTTTCCTAATTGCCAAAACGGAGATTTGCATAGAATTTCTGACCCATTAAGAGCAACAACTCTCAGCGAACACAAATATTACTTGCCCGTAAATGCTCGTATTTGTGTAGAACATACATTTAGTAATGATTGGGATATGTTGTGAAAAAAAATTAAGTACATTTACGGCTGAACAAGTAGAACATGCATTTTCTTTTATAAATGCTTTCAACACATTCCTGGATTTCTCCAGTATAGAAAGTGTTGAAAGAATCGATGAACATTTGTTTCATTATTGGCTAGGAATAAATAAACAGCAATTTGAACTTTTATTATATGAAATGCCGCGTCTTATTGAGACAAAGAGAGGCATCTTGGGTTTAGGTGCTCTTTTAATGAAGATGAGAACTAGTGACTCAGATGACCGGTTATCTCAATTATTAATGGTTCCAAGGCGAACATTAGCAAGACAGATGGATAAGGTTAGGGAAATATTGGTACAGGATTTTGTGCCTAGAAATCTGGGACTTCAACACATATCCCGTGAACAATTATTACAACACAATTTAATTATTCCAAATTCACTTTATAATCAAAATAATGAAAATACCATAATGATTTATGTGATGGGACTTATATTTATATTAACAAAAGCTCGAATTATAAGTTCCAAAAGGACACTTATTCACTACATAAGTATAGGAACTTGTTAAAACCATTTTTGCTGGTGGCACCTGGTGGCTACATTGTAGATTGCTTTGGCCCATACAAAGCTACCACATCTGATGCAGATATAATGAAGTCTCTTTTCAGAGATGAAATCTCTCCTCTCAGACAATACTTCCAAAATAATGATATTTTTATTCTAGACAGGGGATTTTGAGATTCAATTAGTTTGTTAGAGGCTTGCAGCTATAAAACATATATGCCAGAATCCCTGCTTGAGGGTGAACATCAGCTCACCACCGAGCAAGCTAACAGAAGTCGGTGTGTAACCATATGCCGTTGGGTGGTGGAAGTTGTAAACGGATACTTTAATAAAAGAGATTTCAAAATATTCCAGCAAGATTTTTTTAATAAAACGGTGTTCGTTTAAAAAATAGGAATGATGCTGAGCAAATCATTAATGTGATTAGGGAACGATTTCCATTAAATAATAATTTATCAGATTTTATAAACTCCATGAATATGAATAGACGAACATCTGATTTTAGTAGTATAACAGCTCATTCCAATTCTAATATTATATTCCCCCGTCTAGAATATAGTGAAATTATATTATTTGCCCTAGGAACATATCAGATCCGGCAGGCAAGGTCCTAGTATAGTGAACATGTTAGGTTTCACGGAGGGTATCGAATTGAAATAAGCAGAGAAAACATTAATGTGACAGAGTATCGTTTGAGAGGAAGTGGAAATAATTCATTAATAAGAGGCAAAAAAATCCAGACACATTTCAAGAAAAATATATTATGTTTATATAAGTGTTCTATGTTCACGTAATTGTATTTGCATGTTTTTTTTTTGTTTTCTTTCAATAATTGTTTGTCTTTTCGTACAACCTCACGCAGATGAAAATTTTATTGTTAAGAATTCTCAAGAGTATCTATGTGTAGAGACTTGTAATTAGCAATTTGAAAATCTATCATAGACCAATATATTCATTGTAATTAGTCTGTAAGTCTCTCTTAGAGTAAATAAATAAAAAAAAAAAAAAAAAATATATTAATTGAAAATAATATGTCTGGAAGGGAAGCAATAATAGAGTATTGCTGTAATTGTCTAGTTGGTAGAAGAACGGTTAGGTGCTGTGCACATGTTATGACACTTGTGTGGTATCTTGGTTGGGCCAGGCATCAGCCGACAATATCAGCGCCAGCAGCATTCCTCGATGCTGTAGTTGTAAGAGAAGATGACGATGATGAATAAAAATTATTTTTGTGAAGCCTCTTTCATTTAACACTCCTAAATCATACCATTACACTTCATTTACTCCTGTATCCTAACAGTACTCGATTTGTCAATATCTATTCAACTTGAGTATTGAAAACTGAAAGACAATAAGTATCTAGCGACTAACTTTCTTCAGTCAGAATTGATGTGGTTAAACCACAAAAAAGCCTTGAAGTCTTTCAAGAAAAACTTCTATGTTATGCCATCCTTGTTTTCTACACTACACGTTGTGCAAGTTCAAGCAATATAGGTGTAGTTTTCATTGAATTATCGGTCAAAATCTTGTGTCGCAGCGGACAAGACTCCACGAGTCGGCTTGAAAGACGGCCCTTTTTGACATCGAGTCTGATGGACAAACAAGGTGTTTGCGCTTTGACAGATGTCCTATTTTTTGAGAAATTCTTTGAGAAATCGTAATACATAAAAACGGGATTGCTAATTACCCTCCTTGCTTATCGCTAAGTACACTTTTAAGCTACGCCTCAGTCGGATAAAAGGTAGTTATTGATTCTAACCTCAAAAGTATAGTTGTCGTTTTTATTAAAAAATGTGACTATTTAGACATGATTTTCAAACGGGATGATGTTTACAACATAAGAACAAACCAATCTTCTAACTATAGCTTATTTTGGGACGTGAAAAATAAAAGTCAGGTCCAGCTCCTATAGAATTCTGGCCAATGTTCTTTGACAAATAGGTACCTATACCTACAACTTGAAAATCAAAAAACAAGAGACGTCCAGAAGGGTAACTCATGAATATAAACTGATCTTGCCTTGCCTACGAATCTGTCATTTACACCCGTATAACGTAAGTAGATTTAAAAAAAATACAAAGTGAACTAAGTGATTTGATAACTGTTTCATAAACTAGTCAATTACCTAAAATGTAGGAAATTTACTTTAATGCAAATCATACTCTATTTAAATTTATTAATATGTACGGAACCTGCGATAGCGATAGTAAAGCATAGTTTACACGGAGCCAACACTGGCTTGGTATTGGCCTTGTGTAAACAGTTTTTCTAGCCAAGCCAGCGCTGGCTGCCAACGCTGGCGAGAATAGAGCGACCGTCTATTTTTCTAGCCAGTGACCTCCGCCCGCATACCCTTCGACCCCCGCGCCAGCGTTGCGGACACGTGTAGACGAGTCTCGCCAGTCACTGGCGAACGTCCGTACGGTGTGTGTTCTTTGTTGTTTTATTTGGAATTTCTGCGACAAAATGCCGAGAAAATTCAACGAAGAGGATACTTTGAAATTCGTACAACTTTATAGAGAGCACGAATGCTTGTGGGATAAGCGTTGCGATGCATACAAAAATAAAGAAATGCGCGCTTCGGCACTAGAACAACTTCGTGTAGGAATGAATATAGAAGAACTGACTCTCGATGAAGTTAAATAAAAAATCAAAAGTATTCGAAATACTACTTGGAACTCGACAAAATCGAAAAATCTACAAGATCTGGGGCTGGGGGGAGCGTTTATAAGCCAAAGGCAAAATGGTTTGATGAATATGATTCGTTTGTAAAGACGGTTTCTAACTGCCTAACGGTTAATTGCCAAGGAACTCTTCCTTCGTTATTAAACATATTTTTTTAAACTTCTCTTTTCTCTCTTGCTATTTCTGCTGAATGATTGCTACCTTGATTGCCAATACTCTGTAGGGCATGTATTTGGCTCCTCCATGAACCAGGCTGAATATTTCCCTGTTCATCTTCATCAACACAAGTAGCGGTGATGTATGAATTTGATTTCTTTCGTAGCCAATTATGAAGGGCACAACAAGCACAAACGATTGCATCTACTGTTTCCAAGTTAGTTAGTATTGGCTTTTCTAATACCCGGAATCTACTAACTAAGATTCCAAATACATTTTCGATTATCCGTCTTGCCCGAGATAACCTGTAGTTAAAAACTTTTTCTTCTGTACTGAGGTTTACACCTGGATACGGCTTCATTAAATAAGTCTTTAGTGGAAATGCCGCATCTCCTACGATGACTCCGTTGTCAGGTAATAAGTTATTTTCCAGGTCTTGGTATATAGAACAATTCTTAAAAACTCCTCCATCAGATGCGCTACCACACGCGCCGACATCTATGTACGAAAAACAGTAGTCGTGATCGGCAATAGCTAACAATACGACGCTGCTTGTTTTTTTATAATTGAAGTATAAACTTCCACTTTTAGGAGGAGCTTTAATTGTCACATGTTTTCCGTCTATAGAACCATAACATAAGGGAAAATTCCATCGTGTTTTAAATCCCCTTTCGATGTTTTTCCATTCTTCTGCGTTTGGTACCTGTAAAAAAAGGGTAGTGATTAAAGCGGCCTATTTAATACCATTTTTAGTCACACCAAAAAAAACTATAACATTACAATTACATTAATTAATTTTGTTTAATTACAGGATAACATGGATACCCCAAATAGCAATGAATCAGGATTATCGAATAGCAATGAACCAGGACCATCGTTGGTTCCACGCTCTGAAAATGGGTTAGAAAATGAGTCTACAGAAGAGACACCTCGATTTACCCCATCCACAAAACCTAAGCGGAGCAAGTTATCACAGATATCTAACATGATAAATGACTTAAGGGAAATTAACGACAACACACGCTACGAAGAAACAGATCTTGACCTATTTGGAAAATGCGTCTCGGCACAATTAAAAAAATTGACAGAGGAACAGGCAGTCATTGCTAAGGAAAAAATACAGAGTATATTGACTCAATGCATGCTCACAGATATACGAGCCAAGAATGCGTATCAAGTGCAACAATCGGTTCAGCAATCGCAAAATACGCCACCTACTAATTGGAATTCTACACAAGTTCTTCCGTCCTACATAGTACCCCAATACTCTCTGACAACACCTACAATCTGCCCTCGTCCGGAGTCCAGTCCATCGACATGTTCTTCTTCGTGTTCCCAGTTTACTACTAATGTAATATCCCCAGAAACTCCATATAATTATGACAGTTACGGCGAAAGCGTAGACAACAGTGATGCCATTCAACAAGCCTTCAATACCGCTTAATATTAATATATATGTTTGTTGTATTTTGTAATAATATGTGCCTTATTATTTCTATTTTAAGTAAATAAATAAACACTTACCTTAATAAATTGTTTTAAAACTTCATAAATTGTTCGACAAACTTCTGGTATGAATTGTGATATAGATGGTTTAGAAACACGGTAAAAATGACTCAAGCTTCGATAACTCATTCCAGATGCTAAGAACGATAACGTTACTTCTAATTTTATTTTTGCTGGTAATGCATCTCTCATCAGAGTGTCTTGGCGCTGAATCGAGCTCTGTATAAGCGAAAGCAACTCATCAAAGTTTTCAGCAGTAACCCGCAACGCCAACCTGTACTCAGAAGGATCTTCTAATCTTAGTTGTTTCAGCAACAAGGCAGAAGCTCCAGTTACAGGTCTATCGCTTAACCATTTTCTTATCCAAACTCGTTTCGCTCCCTTTTTTTGTAATATATCAATCAACTCTTCTCTTAATAGTGCAGAGATATTCCTTAAACATTTCTTTTTCAACAGCCTTTGCTGCGTATTCATAATTTTTTCCAAACGTGTGCACACCCGAAGAAAAAATCCATGAATGATTGGCCGCGTCTAAACAACAAGGGCCAGGCCAACGTTGTCTGTAGACTGGCGCCAGCATTACTGGCTTCGTGTAAACTCTGCTTAAAATTCTCTTGACACAATTCGGTATGTAAAGTAAAAATTAACCTACGCTGATTCCAAAACCATTTGGAGATTTTAGGGTTTTATGCCTTATTTTTTATTTTTAGCTCTCTATATCACAAGATTGTGTTTATTTTCACAATAATACTTGTAACCATTTGATTTTCATTTGACCTCTAAATGTCGTCATAACGTAGCCTGAACAGACTACTTCCTTCGTGCTTTACAAGATAAAAAAAAAACTGTAGTTAGTCTGTCATACCGTCAGACGTCAGTGTCAAATGTGTCAATGCTAGTTATTACTTATTACGGATGGATATGGATGGATCGCGCGCTCTAAAGTATAAATTGGTATATAAGTTCTGTGATCGCGCGCTGCCATAATTTCTCTTTCTCTACGTTATTTCTTTGTACACGACAGACCTTGCTTTCCCGTTGGACTTTGATACTGCAACATTGATCGACCATTGCACGCTTTACGGAACTGCCTGCCTATTGTTTGGATTAGTTAAATATGGATCAATTTGTACGCAGCGACTCCACTAACTTGCCCAAATTGGATAATGTTATGATCCTGGAGTTCATGAGAAATTATGATAAATATAACATCGCTGAAATCCGGGGAACTAAAGCTCTAATGTAAGTAACAATTTAACTACCTACCTATATTTATACCTTGCACCTGCACATTAGTAATGACCCTAACTTAGACTAACTAATATATTTTTGGTGATCCAGGTCGTCTCGCGCTTCCTATGTGGACTCTGCTGTTGGCTATGTTGAAGTCAAAAGAGACCAAGTCAAGTGCATTGTAAGGGCCAAAGTAGTTCCAGAACACCGAGTGTCAAATAAGCAGTATATGGTAACTGTAACTCTCAACGAAAAGGATGAAGTCATATTGCAAGCAACTTGTGATGGCTGTGCTGCTTCTGCCGGTGGATGCAAACATACACTGGTGTTTTTATTTTGGTTGGAAAAAAGCTGCAGTGAACCATCATCAACTTCTTCTGTCCAATGTTATTGGAAAAAACCGACCCTATCTGGTATCCGATCAGACCCAATAAAATGCGAAGATATATTTCCAAAATCTAAAAAGATTAAATTATCTCCGAAGGATCCAAGTGTTTTAACAAAATTCATTCAAGAATGTAGAAAGCAAAGGGTATCAAATTCATTGGCAACATGTTTTTCAAATGAAAAGCCAAGTTTTAACATATTTGATTTAACTGTGGAGTATCTAAAAAACGAAAATGAAGATTTTGACAAATACATGTCATTTTTAGGGTTCCGTACCTCAAAAGGTAAAAACGGAACCCTTATAGGATCACTTTGTTGTCCGTCTGTCTGTCTGTCTGTCTGTCTGTCTGTCTGTCTGTCTGTCAAGACCCTTTTTCTCAGGAACGCGTGGAGGTATCAAGCTGAAATTCATATCAAATACTCTATAATATAAGTCTATGGTCTCTTGGAGCTGTGAAAAAATCAAACTTCTAAGTCAACGCGATCAAAAGATACTCCCGTTTATGCCGCAAATTTTCGACACTCGCAAGGGAATCAAAACCTACAGGGTACTTCCCGTGAACTCAGAATCTTGAAATTTGGTATGAAGCAACGTCTTATAGCAGAGATATAGGAAAAATTGCGAAAAGTATACATTTTTAGTTATATCATATAATAAATTTTTTTTTTAATAATTTTAAACTTACTACCCCTTTCCTCATGAACGCGTAGTGGTATTATATTGAAATTCATATCAAATACTCAAATCTATAATACCTTTAAGATGTAACAAAATCAAACTTCTATGTCAACGCAATCAAAAGAAACAGGAATTAAAACCGCATATTTTGAAACTCGCCACTACTCGCAAGGGAATCAAAACCTACAGGTACTTCCCGTGAACTCAGAATCTTGAAATTTGGTACGAAGCAACGTTTTATAACACAGATAAAGGAAAAATTGCGAAAAGCATAAATTTTTAGTTACATCATATAATAAAAATATTTTTAATAATTATTACCCCTTTACTCATGAACGCGTAGTGGTATTATATTGAAATTCTTAACAAATACTCAAGTCTATAAATATTATACAGGTTTGTACGGAACCCTCGGTGCGCGAGTCTGACTCGCACTTGGCCGGTTTTTTTAAACAAAAAAGTAACCCCAAGTGTTATAAGTGAAATTAAACTTAAAACAAAATCACAAATAAATTCAAAACTGTGGCATAATATTAGACAAGGAAGAATAACAGCCTCTAAAATATATGAAGCGTCAAGGTGCAAAACTGATGGCACACTAGTGCAACAAATTTTGGGAGGTTACAAAGTACCAGAAACAAAATTTATTAAAAGAGGCAAAATCTTGGAACAAAGTGTTATTGAGGAGGCAGAAAAAAAATTAAACTTTATAATAGAAACATCTGGTTTTATATTAATTAATGGAGTAGTAGGTGCTTCACCTGATGGAGTAGGGGAGGATTTTATAATAGAATGTAAATGTCCATCTTCAGAAAAAACTCTGAAAACATATGTTGTTGTTATATGAGTCAACGACAGTGCCAGATAAGAGGCGCTGCTTCATTTGGTTCCAACACAGCGGGTTACAATAACGTTTCCGTTTTACACAGAGAGCGGACTAATAACGCAAGAGGTGCTTGCTACACAGTACATGGCGCTATACCACAAGGCTGGCTGGCTACCATTAACAACAACTTTAATATGGTAGGCCCATTCGCTCCAACGATAGGTGCCAATAATCCGGCTATAAGAGTGACGAAGTTCATCTCTCACTCGCCTGGTGGCACGAGAATTACCGCTATAGATAACTATATAAAGCGGAATTTCTATATACCAGCTAGATAGTAACAGCCGAAGAGTGTGTTCGGCAAAGTCCTCGCCAACTACACTATAAACACCAAAACAGAACGCCACATACAGTCTAATTTTGAACACACAGTGGCTTATGGTGGCGGCTCGATTATGGTTTGGGGAGGGATATGTTTGGGAGCTTGCACGGAGTTAGTGATAGTCACAGGAGGGACCATGACAGCGCCGGGACACCGCCCTGGGATCTGGACGCGAAGGCGTTAGCGGACCTTTACACCCGCTACGCCGAGCTCCGGTACCGGGGTAGGGAACCCCTGCCGAGGCACCGCGAGGCCTGGCGGAGGCAGGCCCGCCTCGCCGTTATGCGGAATTGGGAGCTTCGGCTCGCGAGACCGACGGCGGGGCGGAGGACCGTGGAGGCGATCCGCCCACATCTCCGTTTGTGGGTGGAGAGGCGGTATGGTTTATTGACCTACCGCCTCACGCAAGTCCTGACCGGGCACGGGGCTTTCGGCCATTATCTGTGCCTGGTCGCCCGGAGGGAGCGGACGACTGCGTGCCACCAGTGCGGCGACGGTGATGACACCGCGCTGCACACGCTGGCCGTATGTCCCGCCTTCGCCGAGCCTCGCGCCGTCCTTCAGGCGGCGCTGGGAGGCGTAGACGTCTCCGCGCTGTCGGCTGTTGTCGCTGCTGCGCTCAGCAGTCGCACAGCGTGGGACGCACTGTCCTCCTTCTGCGAGACTGTAATGTCCCAGAAGGAGGCAGAGGAGCGCGCTCGGGAGGACGACCCCGACGCGCCCCAAATACGCCGACGTCGAGTGGGGCGACGCAGGGCTGCGCATGAGCGCGCCCTTCCGCCCTGACTAGGGTCCTGGGCGACGGACACGGGGGTGTCCGTCGACCGACTATAGGACCCACGACGTAGGGCCACATTTCGTGCTTCGGGTGTGGCCCTGATACGAGGCGGCGAGGCCGACGCTCTTTACACGTCGGCCTCCAAACAGTCACGAAAGTGAGCCGCCGGCCCCTATTGGCCGGCGGATCCCCGCGGTTGGTGCGTGATGAATTGCTATGCATTGCCACGCACCAACACGAAACGCGGATGACGTTGCACGGCGGTTCAGGTTTAGTCGGTAAGAGTCCGACACTACCCACTCGCTCCCCCGAGCGGGTGGGTGTCCATGAGGATTCCCCCGCCTTAAAAAAAAAAAAAAAAAAAAAAAAGGGACCATGACAGCGGATCGATACATCAGAGACATTTTAGAAGAACATGTTGTACCATTTGCCCCATTTATTGGTGACGACTTTATTCTAATGCAAGATAATGCTCGTGCTAATAGTGCACAATCGGTACAGGCATATCTGAGCCTCGTAGGTATACCGGTGATGCAGTGGCCAGCAAATTCCCCCGATATGAATCCGATAGAGCATGTCTGGGACTTGCTAAAAAGAAGGGTTAAATCCCGAATGCCACCCCCCAACAATCTGAATGAACTTGGAAACGCATTACTTGAGGAGTGGGAGCGGTTGCCTCAAGAAATCATCGATAACTTAATCTGTAGCATGCCCAGACGAATGGAAACCGTAATCAGAGGGGGAAAACACTCGTTATTAATTTTGCTTTAATTTTATTGTTAAATCATTTAATGCTTACTTTTTTTTATTTTTTGTGATGGTTCATAATCATCTAAAAATTTCACTTATTTCAAATTTCTTTATTTTTCAATAAAAAATAACGAATATATATAATATATAAATAACTTTTCAAAGTCGTTGTTAAAAGATGTTAATCAATTTGTTATTTTGTGTCTAATTACATTTTCGTCAAATATATGCTAGTATTAGTATCTCATAGTCTCACTTTTTTAGTTTTTTTTCTGTTCCGCTAATTGTGCCGGTGTGTATATTATACTCCAGTTAGAGAACACACTTGGGGGGTGGGTATATGAAACACTGCACTAATATATTGACTCAGTGTCGAAATATTAAAGAGCTCAAAAATAATCTTACTCCACCAGAGGTTGTGATTCACGTTGACATTAGCGAAAACTACTGCCTTGAATATAACGAAGAAATCCAAAGTTTTCACTTTGGTGGTAGTAGAATGCAGTTGTCACTGCACACTTGTGTCATCTACTTGATTCACCCAGAAGTTGGAATTCAAAAAGAATATAGCTTTTGTACTGTAAGTGAATGTACCCAACACGATGCTGCAGCTATCTGGGCACATATAATGCCGACCATTGGGTATGTATTTGAGATTTCATCTCAAATTGACTTAGTTAATTTCATTTCGGACAGCCCAACAAGCCAGTACAGAAATCGCTTTATTTTTTATATGATTTCCCAACTATGCCGTGATTTTCCGCAACTGAAATCTGTGTCTTGGAACTACCTAGAAGCTGGACATGGCAAAGGGGCGCCAGACGGAGTCTTTTTTTTTTTTTTTTATTTATAAGGGAAAATAAACAGTGACACATTACATTATACATGAGTAGTACAGATAGGAAATGATCCATGTGTAACCAACAACATTTTCCACAGAATATAAAGGTAAAATACAACTGATGGCGTCATGCGATTTTCTGATACTACAACAATCTAGTGTTTTAATGTAGGTACAATTTGAAGCATTAATAAATAATTAAGTATGAGCTACTAATTAACTTATACAGTTGAAGTTTTTATGGTTTTTAAAATAATATTCCTAGAGTCGGTGCCGTTTTCAAACGAACGGCAGATCAAGTAGTCCGTTTTGGCGGTGACGTGGACTCATTAGAAACATTTTTAGCTTGTCTTGAACCTAGAGTGAAGATTGAAATTCGCATTGTCACAAGAAATGACATTGAAGCCAGAAGTTTTCCAACAACCCTTAAAGTGGCTAAGGGTACAATGATGGTACATTAAGCTCTTTGGTCATATGGGTGCTCTAAAATTAGTCTAAGGAAGTTAAGTTGTTTTCTGTGTGGCAATAAAGATATTTGTAGTCACGGCAAACATATTCGATATTATGATGTTCCTCCTTACGAAAACGTAAATACACACATCAAAAGTGTCTAGGGATCAACATATATTTTTGCAATAACTTTTCTCCTGATTGATATTAATTAAAATTTTCTTTAAGGATTCATCGAATAAAGTGTTTTCGTTTGTCACAGTAACGATAAACCAAGTCACCTTTGCATTAATAAAGAAATTTGCCATTTTCCTAATAAAGGGATTTTTGACATTTGAACCACTAACACAAAAGTTCGAAAAAAAGACTGAAATAACAGTTTTCTTTAAAATTTTATTGGGTAACTTAAACAATTAATAATCCGTGTTTCTACCGCGAACACTAACAACACAAGAACATCGGTTTGGCATACTCAAAATGAGTTCATCCAAATCACGCTGTGGAATGGCCGCCCATGTTCGTTGCAACAACAAAAAAAGGTCTTCTTGCGACTGGATACCCTCCATATTCGGCAGAGCTCTTCTCTGTAGCATATCCCATGCATGCTCAATCGCGTTCAAGTCTGGCGACTGAGCAGGCCAGGGCAGGACATTGATGTTAGCTGCGGCGAGAGTCTGTCTTACAACTCTTGCGGTGTGCGGTCGTGCATTATCATGCATTAACTGAAATAAGGGACCGATTTGCACTTGTAGAGGAACGATGACGTCTGATACAATCGTCTCAGCATAAATTTGAGCGTTGAGGTTGCTTCTGATCCAAATCAACTCAGTTCTTCCGCCGATCCAAATACCCGCCCATACCATGATGGTTCCACCACTATAAGGATGGACTTCCTGGCAGGATTTTAATCGCTGTTGGCGTCCAGGGGTTCTCCAGTGTCGTATACGTCTTGTATCCGGTCTCATACCAAAACGAGACTCATCAGAAAAGCACACGAAACGCCATTGTTCTTCTGCCCAATTTCTGTGTTCAAGAGCCCATTGATATCGAATCCTACGATTGTGCATTGCTATAGGTGGTACCCGTAGCGGTCTTCGGGAATGAAGGTTCACTTCATGCAAGCGGTTTCTGACTGTTTGGTCGCTAATTAAGTTCCCTGAAGAGTGATGAAGCCTCACGGCTAACATCATGGCGGTTATTGTTGGAGCTCTTCGAGTTAAGATTTGAATGTATCGGTCTTGTCTCCGTGTGGTGCAGCGATACCGTCCTCCATGGCGCTCAGCCACGGTACCAGTGCTTCGGTAACGTGTCCAAAGTCGACTGATAACACTCTGACTTGTATTCAGAGCTAAAGCCACAGTACGTTGCCGGGAACCAGCTTCTATCATTCCCACGGCTCTGAGCATTTCTTCCCTGCTTAAATGACGTCGCCGCTCCATAATAACGTTGGTTTTAATCAGTAGTAGGGAAACAGTAGCACTAATAATGTCTTCAATGCGTTGTATGTTTTTATAGGGAAAATATTGACAGCTGATTTTCATCTTTTACTCGAATTTGATTCACAGTTCCTGATTCGAATTATGAAATGCACCAAAAAGGATCCATATAAATTTATAAAATCATAAATTTATTACAAAGCCACATCTCAATCTCAAGAAATCCGCATAAAAATGCTTGATCCCTAGACACTTTTGATGTGTGTACTTACGAATTCCAGAATTTCCTCGATGAAAATACAACACCTGACGTTATCCAAACAATACAGAATACTGATTTTGAAATTACTTGCACCAATCCATCGACCAGCTTCGAAGATAAAACTTCAAAGGTGGACACAGTTTCACCAAAAGTCACAATACTGTCGGATATTAATGTGACTGATTGGGTTAATAGAAAATTTTGTATTAAAAAGGAGACTATTGCAAAAATTAAAACTGCCAAAAATACCTATCAAACAGACTTTGAAAAATTCATTATGAATAATGATGAAGATACGCCAAAGAAAATAAAGACGAAATATGCGAGAAAGAGGAGAAAAAAAGACTGACTAAGTTCTGGAGTGACACCGATGATGATTTAACTATTTTCTAAAACGAAAGATGATTTTTTTTTTTTTTTTTCTATAAAAGAAGTTTATTTCTGTTTACATTAATAGTAAGCCTGATTTTAAGTTTCTGTTAGGAGGACTTTTGATTTTGATCTCATTTTTCCAGATTTTATTGATATAGAATTTAAAAAAATTATAAATTTCTTATAGAGGCCAGTAGAAAGGGCCAATATTATGTTTTCATTATTAAATATTTATCTATAAGTTACATAAGCAATTGCTTTAATTAAATTAAAGTAACTAATGAGTGGTTCATTGATTTAAAAAAAAACATGTATCTTGTTTAACATTATGTTGTATCATTGCCTTCCGTTTATCTTCATTACCTTCACAGCTCTATGCCTTCACAACGACTCAAAATCATTCCCTTCGTCAACGTTCTCATTACCGTCTCATTGCGATTTTTCATATTGCATTAATTTCATTACTATCAATAGAAGGAAAGTATAATCCACAAAATATTTAAAGATTATCTGTATATAAAAGATATCAGAAAAAAAACGAAGTTATTCGACAATAAATTTGAATTCTATAAATGTCTTGGAATATGCACGAACTACGCGAAATACCCTAATATGTAGAGAATCTCCTACAGGAAATTGTTCAATCATATCTAATGGCAATGCTAGCAAAGGAGAATCGTACTTGTGATGATCTCCATACTTCTTAGAACGAAAGTCCGCGTCATTTCTTCGTGGGCAATCGATCTGTCTTTGGAAAGATGACTGTGTACAATTTATGACTATACTCGCCGACCACTGTACATTTCAAGCAACCATGTTTACCATTAAAGTTGCATACTCCTGTAAAATATAAAATACTAGATGAAAATCCGGCTCCGCTCGGTTGAAATGTGACTCATGATACAGTACACAATGTAGGTGAATATTAAAGGTGAGCAAGCCATAGATTCGTATAGCTTCGTTCATTGTGTTTAATAAATATAGTAACTAAAAACTGCAATAGTTTACACACAAATAATATTAATATTTTCGCGAAACGTCAACGCCTGAAGAAAAGTTTTAAGTTTTGAGATTCACTCAATGTTTCCGGCAAGACGTTTCGTTTTACACGGTCAAATGAGTCACAGTTCTTTGTGATGGATACTTCTTTGGCGCGACGCACGCGACGTGTTGATTGGCAAGGCGTATATAAGAGCTAGTATGCAACGGAACGTGAAAAAAACGAAATAAATATTCTTGAACTATTATTTCAAACGCGTTCCGAAACGATTCTGGTCCCAACTATCATACAACTGTCATACGCTTTGTCAGCACTGTAATCACTTCAAGGAGGTTGTATGATAATAAACTCCTTGAATCACATTGAGCGGAATTATCCTGAATCATCTGTTACGGAACGCGGCCTGGACTTATTAACAACCCAAGATGGCGACTGCGGTTTGTTTGTCAGTGCCATTAGAATTTAACCAAATTCTCCATAATCAGAATCTTGCGGATATATATTGTCGACTCGAAATCAATATTTTTTTATGTTTTGTTATTGATATAAGGTTTCGATCGAGTCTACCGTAGCCCTGAACGAAATTATTAATATAGATAATTCGTCAGTGAACAATAGTTAACGTATAATTGACTTTTATTTAAATTACTCTTATACAGAAACCTCTCGCTCACTACATTCCGGTTGGTTTTTCAACTCAGAATCGTTTTTTTAATATATATATGATAGACAGCGCGGCGCTTACTCCCACTCGACCATCTGAGCCGGTACAATATTACATCTAAGTTCCTGGCCGATTTTGACCGGGATGACTGTTTCAGTTTCGAATAAAACATTACTTGAAAAGTTAATAAGAATATCACTTAACAGAAAATTTTAAATTACATAGTTGGGACTAGAATACCCACCTTTAACCAAGGCTCTCGCTGGCGAGTCGCATATGAAGGCTCTGACTTTAACTTCGATCAATGTATCGACCCCGTCTTGCGATGCAATTCTCAAATTATTAGACATTAATTCTTGTAATCACTACATAGTATAAAACAAAGTCGCTTCCCGCTGTCTGTCTGTCAGTCGGTTTTTTTTAGTAGATAGAGTTATTCAAGAGGAAGGTTTATATGTATAATACATGCATAATATAGTATAAAAACACTGATAATTTTAGAGGTTTCTAAAGTGATGTCGTAAATAAACTCATTTTTTTGCGCAAACACAGCAAACGCTGGCTGAACCCTACGAGATACATCAAAATAATGTACTACAGTATTGTACACATTGAAAAGGTCTACAGAAAACTCCGCGATGGTATATGTCTATCTCTTATGGATATCCCACAATAAAATTTTTTGTCATTTACTTTTTACGACAAATAATGGCTAATTTTCGAAGCGATTTTAACCAATACAGCATTAATCCTTATCTAATTAAATACCTTTAATACATTGTTATTTAATATAGATCTATATGGCTCTTTACAGCATATGATTTAAATGAATATTTTTGAAGATATTACAAATTTAAAAATTGCGGGACGTAGGTACCGTTTGCGGCCGTACGGTAGGTACCGGCCGGCCGGGGCGGCTGGAGCGTGCCTATAATTTTTAAATACAACGTTCACAGTTTTTCTGTAGTGTATTTAGTTAGTATGTATAAGCATGGCACCCGTGCGAAGCCGGAGTGGGTCGCTAGTTCACTTACAAAAGGATGAAAATATGCGGATAAATTTGATGGTTTACTCGTACCTTCATAAATACTCACAACAAAAGGGGCACATTTGGTTTTTCGTGGATGTTACATAATATAGGCCACACTTGATGCTTAGAGCTGTTGAACAATGGTAGTCCGTCAATATACACATTAAGCGAAACGCATTTCGGTTTATCATATTATAGATTTTGTAAAATCATCTTTAAAGATTCAATGAGACCATTATTCCAGTAATGACCATCATCGATAAGAATTAGTAGTATATCTTTTGTACTTTTCAAAAGCGTCCTTGGGTCTAAAGGGACTATGTAGGGCAATTTTTTGTTCAGAATTACTTTAATGCAACTTGTGAAATATTAAAATCAATAGCCCACTTTTTATAATGGTCTCTGAAGTCATAATTTTTGGTTGAAGTGTCTTCTATATCAACATTATCTTCATTTGCGGACGATGAATAACTGTCTTCAACGTCGGAAAATGAACAAGAGTCCTGAACTTCGGCAAATGAACTGCAGGGTATACTCGTAGTATTTTGGTTAAATTGATTGGTTAATTATGCATTTAAATGTGATACGGAACCCTTCCCATTTTCCTCACTCTCAGCTTGAGCTCCATTACTTTGTATTAAAGTACGTGCTTGAAGCAATTTTCATTTGCTGACCCCGCAAATGGCCACCTCGCAAGTGAAACCTGCTCTGACACTTTTTCTTCAAATGTTCCAAAGAGAGGAGGTGTATGGTAATAAGACTGAAGCAGAATCCGAATGGTACAATTTGCATCACAAAGAATGGAGGAATACGTCGTCCAGCGTATCATTTTGGGCCGAGGTTAATAAAGATTTATATGCAGGAGGAAATAAGAGGTTTGGTGCTATCTCTAAATTTGCTTTGGCTGTATTATCAATGCCACTATCAAATGCTGCAGTGGAAAGAGCTTTCTCCATTTATTCGATTATCAAAAATAAGCTTCGGAACCGATTATCTGTTGAGATGTTACAACATTTGATGCTGGTGAGGTACAGCTTAAAAATAAATTATAAGTCTTGCGTTACATTTACTCCGACAGACGCAATGTTGAAAAAGTTTTCGAATGAAATGTACGATTTCAAGAAAAAAATGACTGCAGATATCATAGAAGCCCACACTACTATGGATGCATTCCAAGAATGTTTGGAAACGGTGTAATAGTTTAGCTATTAGTTTATTTAAAAATGCATTTATACGTAAATTGAATTGTTTTTTTTTATTAGTTTAAACAAAATAAAGTGCCTAATTTAGGGTAATTTCGCCGAGTGTTAGGATAAAAAGAAAATCAGAGGTGCCAACACTGATCAGAGCATGCAGGACACGCCCGTATAGCTCCGGTAAGTGCAATACTTTCGTCAATATTTACCTACCGTACGTCGAAGTGACGCATGGTTATCTTTAGTGTCAGTTTTTAGACTTTTGGGAAATTGTGTTATTTTCTTTTTTAAGAATAAAGGAGGATGGTCACATATGACCTGAATGCGAACATTAATCATCAGTGCATGAAAAAATAGTTATTTATGCGTGCTTTTACTAACGGGGTCTAACTAATTTTTTTCTGGCCGGGAAAATGATATGTATTAATAATAAATAAACTCAAATTCATCACATTTTTCCTTAAGTTTGAACGCATCCAAAGCTCTTTCATTTTTATCTGTGGTGTGCGTTTCGTTTTCACAGCGCAGCGGGATTTAAATAAGCGATTACGTTTAAAAAAATACTAGTATAATAATATATATTTTTTTGTTTCATATCACCAATCATATCTTTTATCAAAAAATAGTAAGAAATATATAATTAATAGATTTAAAAAATAATTATTACCTTAAATACATTTAACAATATATCAGAAATATGTAAAACGGAACGTATTTTTTACCGGCATAATAGTGATGAGTGAGTGATGACAGATGACACAGCGTAGCTGGCTTGCTGTTAGCGTCGTTGTGTTCTAAGCGTTTTGATTTTGTTTATTACATATGTCACTACAGTGTTGTTTTGGCTTATATAACAATCAATTAAGTAACATAGGCTACCTCGTCCACCTTTACAGTTTAGTTATGGTTGTAGGTATAACTATAAACCATATTCATTAAGTGCGTAGCCATAACCTCAAAAATGGCAAATTATGTAAAAATTCTAAGCTCCTCCACTTTCAAATAATATATTTGCAATGTGGGATTGCTAAGGGTGGTTAGGCGAACCATTTAAGCCCTATCTTAATCATGGTCGCGACATTTCATAGCCAGGTCTTGGTATGTATGGGCAGTGGCCGATGTTCTTTACATGTTTTTTATTAGTTTTTTTACTTGTTTATAGGCCACGATAAAAGTAATTATTAACGCGCACACTGTGCAGGCGCGACAATCAAGCCCACTGTGCAGCGCGAGAGGGGGACGCGGGGCGCGCGGGAGGAGGGCCGCTGGCCGCGTCGCATCGCCGGCGCGTTCCTCGTTCTCTTTTACCAGGACATTATCACCTTGTTAAAGGTGACCGACCCAGATGACGTGCCCAGTTTCGTGGCGAAGGAGCTGCACAAGCTGCCCCCAGTCACGTTTGACCACGTTGACGCCACCAGGCTCCTAAAGGACATCATCTTCCTGAAGACGAGCCTGACCGAGGTACAGTCCAGATTAGAGGTTTCAGACAGGACCATTCAAGAACTGCGTGCTGAAGTGGTGTTATTGCGTAACGCTAATTCAGTAAGTAGGTCGCCTGAGGAGGCCTCTAAGGTGAACACGCGTCGCGGGCGCAAAATGTCTCCGTCTGCAGTTTTGCATCGGCGGATTCCGATGCGTCACCGGCTGTTGTCAAGTGCAATGTCCCAGCGATTGCAAAATGTGTAACCGCGTCGACACCTCGGCGAGTTTATGCTGACGCTGTCGCTAGCCGGGCCGCAGCTCACACACCTAGCTGCGCCGCACCCGTCCCCGCGCCCGCCCCGGCGCCCCCCCGCGCGGCTCCTCCACGTGCCGCGCGCGCTCCGTGCCCCGCTCCGCCACCCATGCCTGCTGCGCAGGTGCCACGACAGGATGAAGACGGTTTCGAGATGGTTCAGAGGAAGAAGCGCCGTCCCAAAACCGTTCAGAACCGCTGCGGTAAAGCCCCGCCGGAGCCCAACGTGCTCGTGCGCGCCGCCACGCCGAACACTCCAGTTTATGTCTCCGGCCTACACTTCTCAGTTAAGGCGGAGAACATTGTGGGGTACGTGCGCCTGAAGCTGAAGTACTCGCCGAGGGTGCAGGAGCTGGAGTCGCGCCGCAACGTCAACTTCAAGGCGTTTGTGGTGCGAGTACCAAACTGCTACCTGCAGCACGTCATGACAGAAGACTTCTGGCCGCAGGGCGTGGTGTTCCGCCGCTTCCGCGGACAAGTACCACCGGAACGCACTAAGACGTAGTGCATGGAAGTTTTTACTAACATAATTTTAAGTTATATACTAACAACTTTTATAATATAAGTATGTATTAGTTTATAAGTTTTGGTTTAATTTATGTATTTTATTACTATGGGCCTAGTTGCCTGAAATAAATGGTTAAGTATTATTATTATTATTTACCACCGGCACTGGTCGAGTACACATGTCGTAGCAATTAACCTAGTTTTGTATAACGCCACGTCGCGACGTCGTCGTCATGAAACTTCTGTAACTATAATTTTATTACAATACAAGTAGGTACCAAATAGTTTTCAAAGGCAAGCGTCGTTTTATACATATGGCGACCGTCTATGATAATATTATTTTAAAGAACCTACAATCAACGCCGAGAAGCGCGAAGCGGGCTACGTGAAGACGGAGGCAGCACGTGCACGGTGCAGCCAAGGTGCCTACGCGGACAACGCCCCGTGCCACCACGAGTTCCGAAGACGCAGACTAGAACAGCAGGCGGCATTGGACAGCGGTGGTCTGCTGACCCGAGGGAAGTCGCTCGTTTCCTGTTCCTATCCAATTCTACATTCCTTATTCCAGAGCCTAGCAGGGCTCAGACAATGAATTTACATCAATTAGCCAACACTGAAACAACTAACGTCATACGATTTAGATGTTTAAGCTGCTTTTGTGGCGATTCATATAGAGGTTATTGTGAATGCTTTGATGTGAAGAATCACCAGCTTGTAGTCATAAATAACAAAAATGATAAAAACAAAACAAATAAATCTAATTTAAAAAGTGGAGATGATAAGGCAAATCAAGTGGAGAAAGGCAAAAAAAAACAAAAGTGACCATCCTATCGGAAATTCGATACACGGCAGAGAACATGGCCTATGACAATTTACAAAATTTTGGACCAATAAATCTTCAGAAAATGCAGAAAATAGACAAAAAATTAGACCTTAGAAACATAAATCACACATATAATACATAGAAAACATAAATTACGACAATCCTGCACCATCTACTTCAGGAACAGGGAATACACAAGGTAACCGGACTATTGCAATAAAAAAGCGACCAGTTATGGTTTCTCTAACTAATCCCGATGACAGCTGTACTGACGATGACGACCAGTATTCATTGCATGACGAATCGGAGTTGGAAGATTTTTATGAAGAGCCATTATCCGATACTGAAGAAGGTATTTTAAATCTTCCGTAATGTGCCAATCAATGAGTTTGGTGATTTTACTAATTAACTATTATAATATTACAATAAAATTATTTAAAATTCTACAGAAGTAGAAGTGAAGACTTCAAAGACAATTCTACTCAGAATAGTAATAATGAAGATGCCGAAAATATTAAGACTGCAACAGATAATGATGAAAAAAAGCATTGTACCACTTTAGCAGGTAAAAATAAATTCGTTATCTTACTCCTACATCTTCCGAAACAAATTTTACTGTTACATATTATATAGGTAATTTTATTTATTTACAGGTGAAGAAGAAAATATTAAAGAAAGTACCAAAGAAACCAAAGAAAAACTTTATTATAATACTAGCTGTTGCCCGCGGCTTCGCTCGCGCGTAAAGTAAGGAGTATGAATAAAAATTTTCATTAAATATGATGACGTTAAAATAATAATCAAAGTAAGGCAAGTAGCAAAAGCATTTGTGTTATGGAATCGGAGACAACGAAGGTACCATAAACACCCAGACTCAAGACAATGTAGTTAAGTGATTTTCTACATGGACTCGTCCGGGGATCGAACCTGGGAACTTAGAGCTGGCGACACCTTAAAAACCAGATTGAACGCCACTCGACCACGGGGGTCGTCATTATAGATATGTCTTAGATGGTCACTATCTTAAATCTACTTATCTTTTCATCTGTCATCTTTGAGAATACCGAACTTCACATACCAACTATTTCTGCCCCTATTTCACCCCCTTATAGGGTAGATTCCTAAAATCACTGAAATACATCTTATTTATTTCTAACTAATAACCCTTGATTTTAGAAATTTAATGTGTCTATCTTTGAAAACGACACAATTCATATGTCTTTAAACTACTTCCAACCCCTATTTCGCCCTCTTAGGGCGATGATTTTTAAAATCGCTAAAATACTTCTTTATTTATTTCTATCCAGAAACCCGTATACAAAATTTCATGTGTCTATAATTGAAAATACCGAACTTCCCATACAAACTTTCAACCCCTATTGCACCCCCTTAGAGGGTAGATTTCTAAATTCACGGAAATACATCTTATTTATTTCTAACTAATAACCCTTGTATGAAATTTTATGTATCTATCTTTGAAAACGACACAATTCATATGCCTTAAAACTTCCAACCCCTATTTCACCC
This sequence comes from Plusia festucae, assembly GCA_950381575.1. Classification (NCBI taxonomy): domain Eukaryota; kingdom Metazoa; phylum Arthropoda; class Insecta; order Lepidoptera; family Noctuidae; genus Plusia; species Plusia festucae. Next base: position 11,925,531 of record OX494442.1, read on the forward strand.
ACTTAGGGGGATGATTTTTAAAATCGCTGAAATACGTCTTTATTTATTTCTATCCAGAAACCCTTATACGAAATTTCATGTGTCTATCATTGAAAATACTGAACTTCCCATACAAACTTTCAACCCCTATTTCACCCCCTTAGGGGGTAGATTTTCAAAAGAAAAGTAGCCTATAGCCTTCCTCAATAAGTGGGCTGTCTAACAGTGAAAGAATTTTTCAAATCGGACCAGTACTTCCTGAGATTAGCGCGTTCAAACAAACAAACAAACTCTTCAGCTTTATAATATTAGTATAGATTAGTATAGATATTAGTATAGATAAATAATTATAGTATCTAAGCCGTGTGCAGCGCCCTTTAGTGAACTCCACTGCGGGTGACGTAACCTACGACAAACTTATTATTTGCGGTTGGTACAGTATCAGGGATCGAACCGCAAAATTAAGTTTGTTTTTTATTGTATATACTTTTCCGGGATAAAAACTACCCAGTGTGGTGCCCAGGATATTAAAGAACAATTATACCAAGTTTCATCGAAATCGAACCGGTAGTTTTTGCGTGATGCCTGAACAAACAGACAGACAAAAATTTTTTTAATCACATTTTTGGGTTCGGTGTCGGTCTAGTAACACACCCCGCCATTAATTTTTTTGATATTTTCAATGTACAGAATTTTCACTTCTACAGATTTAATAAGTATAGAAGATTGATGATAGTGTAATTGTAAGATAGAGAAATAAGTGGAAATATTATGTAGATTTCGTTGAAACAATAAATCATGAAGAGAATGGCATATTTTATGCTATAAGGTTTTTAAAGACGATCCATAAACCCAGACTTAAATTCGTTGCCACTAAAAAAGGTCGTGTTTTTGTACCTGAAATTTCGATAGTAAATAAAGTTGAGTTAGAATTTGATCCCAAAGAGTACTTTATAAAAGATGATAATAGTTCAGACCAAACTTATTTCTAAGCGTTCCTGTTATAATTTCTGTTAAAACCTACATAATATTTAATATTTACATTAAAAAAATACAGCCGACTTGAGAACCTCCCTCAATTTGGCTTTTTATTTTTATTAGGTACCTCATAGCGTCATTTATGAATCGATTTGGAAAATATTTTTTTCATGTGAAAGGGAGTTTCCTATTGGTCCAATATAAATTTCATCAAAATCGGTTCAGTATTTTTTTTTCCTATAATACGTATTTTCTTCTTGGGCTATGTAGAAAACATCATGGTTCCTTAATAACTTCTAGTTACAATGTAAAAAACTGTTTCGTGATAAGAATTTGTGTGATACACTAGGTACAACTCAAGTGTAAAATAAAAAAACTTGAAAAAAACCACCTTATTCTAAAAAGACACTAAAAAAGTTACATTAACTTTACTTTCGAAAGTCGGTGGCTTTGTTTGTTTTATTGAGTTTTTGCCACCAGTTTCCGAAAGTAAAGTTATTTTAGCCTTTTTTAGTATCTTTTTGGAATTATTATTAATTAATAATTATTATAACTTTATAATTACAATTTTGACAAAATAAACATTGACTTTTATTTCTATACTGTAATGATGTAAGCTAAGCTTTATAATGGTCATGTACATAACAATCGAGTCATGTGCGTAACGTGTGTTATGGTATCATGAATGTTACTGTACAATTATTCACGGTCAAACCCATATGACATTCATAAACGCATACATTATTTACTGTGATAATGTCCTATCCAAGGAACGAACCTGAAGAGGAAAGGTGCGAACTACAGGAGGAGTCACCATTTTTAGTTATATAAGTTTTCTCATTACGTTTTCTTACTAAATTTTAGACATTGATTTTTAGAAAAATAAAAATTGTGATTAATTTCTATTATCTGACTTTCATTGCCTTCACCTATGTATCTACAAGTTGATTGCCAAGATGAATTGATGCCATTTTTGGTCCATCCCTGTTCAGAGAGTTGGCAACAAATCTAGGAAAGTCCTAAACATTCAGATACAAACTTAGTAAAGTCCAAGACTTGGTAACAAAACTGGGAAAGTCCATCTTAAATTTAAGGTTTTACACAAAAATATTGAACTGAGCGCGACAAACAGCTTATAATTCCATAATGTATTAAATTCTGCATGTGTAAATAATGATTAAAGTTAGAATAGTTTCTGAAAACTTTTTGCACTGTGGACGTAACCATCTTTAATTCTATACACCTGATTTAATTTATTTTTTTCTCTTTGCGTCCCGACATGAGCCTTGCAAAATATGGTAACCCTACTCATGACCCTTAAGAATGCAACCCAAAGCACTGGGTTGCAGATACATTTATCTATATACCCTGCCCTATTTCGTTTGTGTAGGTATGCCTTGGGCAAAATCTCCGAACAAAGAAACAAATGACCTTTACCTATATTGAAAACATTGAACCTCAAAAGTTATTGTTTTTGTTTTCTACCATCATATATATAAATCTATAGAATACTACAAACATAACTCCAGCCAAAATAGTTTTAATTGTTCCCCAAGATGACAAATGTCGAAATAAAAGGTTTCAAGCAGTAAAGAAAAACAAGACAACATTTTTAGGTTTTCTAAAACTGTAGATAAAATTCAATTAAGATAGCCTTAATCTTCAACACGACAAACTTTTGCTTTAAAAAACCCTTTGCCCTGTTACAACCAACATCACGCTTACGTTTTTTACTTGGAACATACCCACCTCTCAAAAACAATACAAAACTTTAAAAGTTGTAGACTGATCAGAATTATCTACATACAAAAAGGATCAGAAGAATCAATTAAAAATAACAATTTGAAACCTACCAAGCATGTCTGTTTTATCTAGTAGTTTCAATCCAAACTGATCCCATTATATGCTGGATTACAGAAAGTCACCCCAACCAAACAAGCCCTTGGACAGCCTGGCTACGAACAATTAGGATACAAATGACACAATAATGTATAAAGACACATTAGTTCCAGTATTCTTCAAAATAATCACTGCTAGGTGTATTCAGCACATACGCTTAAAATATAATTTGCAACCACCTGTTTAAACTCAAATGCCAACTTCATATTAGGTAATCATTAAAATTTCATCTTTTCATATTAATTTATACCAGATCAGACAATGATATATGTACTTAGAACAAAACAAGCAACATCGACACCCACATTACCACTTTTAGTTATGCATAAAAACTACTATCTCTCGAGTTTTTTTTCGATTTTAATAAATATTGACTATCAATGTTATTATTTAGTTTCTCCAATAAACGTGAGATAATAATCATTCCTAAATTGCCCGTGCAGATCGGTATGACTATGACTACTTACAGCAAAAGATCAAAGATCAAACGCTTTTTTTAGCGAAACTTCACAATTTACAACATTGTAGGTACTGCCTGACATAGGTCTTTTATTTTGAGTATTGAATCAAAGGAATATGAAATGAAATGAAATATTTATTTTTTCGAGTAGACCTTTACAGGCACTTTCAAAACGTTAATGACTCTAGCTAGTTGCGCGGTTCTTCCAAGGTGTCATTTAGTGTTGCCTTACTATCGATTGCCTATCGATAGGTTGTCAATACTATCGTGACCTCGAAAAATAGTCAGAATATCGATAGCCCTATCGATACTATTGAAATTTTTCAATACTATCGATACTATCGATAGTATCTATCCAAGAAATTGAGCAATACTATTGATAAAGTGCAATAGTATCGATAGTATCGATACTATTGGGTATAGATACTATCGATAGTATCGATACTATCACTATTATTGCGTATTTTACTACAATCACTGTCGATACTATCGATACTATCGTCACTATCGATAGTTTTTCTACATCGATATTTACCCAAAGTTCAATAGTATTGCACCGTGGTGAGGTGATTACAAACATTATAGTCGACAATTATTACTTTATGAACTTACAACTTAAAACAGCGTTGTAATATGCAAAAAACGTAAAAATCCGCCCTTCATCGACGCTTTCATCTTAAGTGTAATAATTTCATTTAAATATTTAATATACAATGATTATTACTTACCCATTTTAAAGAACAGTTACTGACAAAGATAATGTTATTAATTAGTAAATTCGATGGTTAACTTCACTTTTTCTGCATAAGTCGCTATTAACTATTATAGGTTTGAATCCAACACGATACTATTGAATTTTCGTAAAATATCGATGTAGTAAAACTATCGATAGTATCAATAGTATCGATAGTTTCGACAGTGATTGCAATAAAATACACCATAATAGTGATAGTATCGATACTATCGATAGTATCAATACCCAATAGTATCGATACTATCGATAGTATTGCACTTTATCAATAGTATTGCTCAATTTCTTGGATAGATACTATCGATAGTATCGATAGTATTGTAAAATTTCAATAGTATCGATAGAGCTATCGATATTGTGACTATTTTTCGAGGTCAACTATCGATACATCAACTATCGATAGTTAGGCAACACTAGTGTCATTCCTATTAGGGCTGTGTCGATCAATCATTTGTTGTAACCCGGGTCAATCGCGACCCATTGGCAAGGTGATCGAATCAAAATGATTCGATCGTTTCGATCACTCGATCACTTCGATACTTCTATCACGGATCGTGGTTCAGTCGTGTGATTGACTGGTTTCTTGAGTAAATTTCGTGTGGAAATTAGTAGTGGGCGTTGAATCAACGAACTAGTTGAATCAACGTTGATGTCTCTTCAACGGGATTAACGTTGACCGTGTACAAATCAACTCGTTGAATTCGTCAACGAGTGTCAACGACTGTCAACGAGTGGCAATGACGTTTACGAATTCAACTCGTTTGACGAAACGAGAAACTGAACACAACGTTTTGTTATTTTCAACGTACGTAAATTGTATTTCTTTAACAATAAAACTCCCGCAACGACGCGGTAGTCACAATAATTAGTTAGTGACAGTAATTTGAACTCTAAATAACGAATACAAAATTTGATGTTTATTTAGTAATATGATCAATGTCATTATTTTTAAAAGAAAGTAAAGGATTAAGGATTAATCAGTCAGTCCTAAGCCTGAAAAAAGTATGAAGGGAAAATCATCTAGAACCCTAGGTAGGTAGTAGGTAAAGTCATCATAAAATGTTATCCAATTTCATTAGGTAAACTGCATCAAATTGTTCGTAAACTAACATTACAACAGCATAAGTTAATAAAAGCGTTTAGGCGTTTATCGTTCATGCAAGTTGACGTTCGTAACACGTTAACTCGTTGACGAAATTAACTAGTTGATCAACTAGTTGACAAACGCAAATCAACGTTAACGTTTCGTTGACGGAAAAACCTTCAACGACCCATCGCTAGTGGAAATGTGTATAACAATATCTTATCTACCTTAGTAACCTACTTCCTTTAGCATTAGAAAAATAACGGCAGTTATTGTGTTTTATGTTACGATGGTAGGTGTATAATTAGTGCATGATTTTTTAAAAACAGGTTTCTTTTCACTATCGCTCTTCAACCAGTCCAAGGAATCATGCTAAGACTAACGTGTTTCAATAATAAGAGACTGCGTTTATTTAAACTTTATGCAAAAAAAAAATACTATATATACTAGTCCAAACACTAACGTATTGATTTCCACGTTCAATCACTAAAAATCTAGTAAAGTAGCAATAAAATATAAATAGGAAATATCGTAAATCTGACAAAGCTCCGGACCACAGATTATAATGACGACAATCGACATGTGGACATGTTAGACATTATTAATAGCAAAAACTTTAAACTCTTATCAAACTTGAAATTAAAACTACTTATGGTCGATTTTGGTCCACTATTGGGCCTCTAGTTCTGTTAAAATTATTTGTAAATCAATTAACACTAATTTACTCCTAAAAACTATTTTTTAAAGATGCCTATGAAGTATGACTGCTCACGCGCGTACATAAGTACACGCACCCATTTTTTTATTTAGTTACTCATTAAATCATTGACCATCTTTTTATTTTTAATCCTTAATTATTATAAATGTGTTTTTTTTAGTAGGATAATGTCACCCCATGATTGAGTTAAAACTTAAAGCATTAAATTGCTATCAAAACATTTTTAATTAAATTATATCATTCACTGAATGAACATTGAAGTACAATTCTGAATAGATCACACAAAGTTTCCCATCACTAATTTTATTGACATTTCTTACATACGCCATATTTGTTTACATGTTTGGCCAAGTAATGATGAATAGGGTATACTTTAGTTATTATTCTGAGACAATAACCACCATATTACCCGAAAAGTACTCTGTGCTATTACTAGTTTTTAATCTGTGGTCTGTGCACTCGGTTCTGGCCGGTTCTGGCCAAAGACATTGTACTCTACTAACTCATCCGAGTGCGTGTGTGGATATAACGTGTTCATTTTTTATTTTATTACATATCTGGGTACATCGTAATGAAAATATTAGACTAACTAACATGTCAACATTGCCGAGCCTTGCTCATAACGCATCGTACACATAAAGAACATGACTACTTGATTGATGTTTGTGAATTTTCTTCTTTCACAGCCTTTGTAGACAGAGAAGGGCTAAAATATGCTTCAACATTATTTTGTGTTCGATATAGTAAAATATATAGAAAGACTATTTTTGCTAATGTCTCCTGATTTACAGAGTTTGAACTTGAAAAAGATGCTTAAATATGACGTTACATCAATTCTCCCCAACAATAAGGCACATTACCTATGCCTGCCTGAATTAGAATTGGAATTATTGGCCAAAAATACTTACATTTAAGACTTAGAAGCTAGGTACGGAAAGTCCTTAACCCTCAAGCACGTAGGAGATAAAGCTACATTACGACAAAAATTGCGTAAAACTGTATTGTTCAGCAATGTATAAAAACTAATCAATAAAATTTTATTCAATTTTTAGTCTTTTTCTGTCCGAAATATTGCATCACGTTCATTTGACCTATAGAAATCTAATTTCATAATAATATGTTCCCACATTGTATATGATATAATATCACATTCATCACATTTGACAAAAATACCTAGCTTTTTTGTACTTTATGGAGCGACAGGATTGTTAGGTTGTTGTCAAATTAACGGAAGGTCAGATGATACCTGTTACTATAGTCAGATCACAGATGTATTACTTAAGTCTCAAAACTGTATCAGGACAAAACAGGGAAGGTCCATAGCGTAACGGAACGTAAGAAGGAATGTCCAAGCCATAGATTATACACTGTCCAAGCTGTCGAAAAAACGCGGGAACCTTGAAACGAACAAGGCGCCAAATCTTATTTAATTTAAATTAATTTGTTATATATTGTTGAAATACCTCAAAATTAGTTGTAATTATAAAATAGTAGTTGTATATATTTGTAAATAGTGCAATAAACAATGGGGGGAAGTGGTAAGAAGAGGAAAAAAGCGGAGCCCCCTGATGGTCGAGCCAGGCGCGGTCGCAGCCTGAAATTTTGGAGGGGGTCACTCACTACACTAATAAAAATAGGTATCTCTTTATCTTGAATCTTTACAATAAAACGACAAATTACATTATTAAAATTCTCGTGTCACGCTTTTTTGTAGCTAAACTCCTCCGAAATGGCTAGACCGATTTTCGTATAATTTTGTGTGTATATCGGTTAGGTCTGGGAATCAGACAACATTAATTTTTCACACCCCTAAATAATAGGGGTGGCCCGCTCCAAAATTTCATTTTTTAGACAAAATTTTTTATTTTATTTTTTATGATACTCCATACAAAAATACATACAATTCATAATTTTACCCCACTATGACCAACCCCTGTTTTTTAATTTCGTTTTTTATATTATTTTGTTCCATCCACAGATCCGCAATAGGGTCGCAAGATGGCAATCGAATATAATAATAATAATTGTCCTACGATCATTTTTTTTAATTCTTCAATTTAAATTAATCTTCAACCCTCGCCGTTCGAGACTGATCAACTACCAATCGATCAGTTATCCCTGCCAGGTGTCTGTGTGACATCACGGATTACGGGCGAGATAGAATCCGGCCTGCTTACTTTCACTCTCTATACAGTTTTCGCCCATTTTTAGGGTTCCGTACCTCGAAAGAAAAAAAACGCCATCCTTATAGGATCGCTTTGTTGTTCGTCCGTCCGTCTGTCAAAACTCTTTTTCTCAATAAAGCGTGGAGGTATCAAGCTAAAATTTATATCAAATACTCAGGTGTATTGTCCCTTGAAACTGTGAAAAAATGAAACTTCTAAGTCATAGCAAACTATAGATACAGCCGTTTAAGCGGTAAATTTCCGAAAATTTTCGACACGCATGGGAATAAAAACCTACTTAGGGTACTTCCCGTGAACTTAGAACCTTGCAATTTGGTACGAAGCAACATGTTATAGCACAGTATGGAAAAAATGCTAAAACCGTGAATTTTTAAATTACATCGTAGGTATAATAAAAATATTTTTAATAATTTAAAACTTAGGTTTGTACGGAACCCTCGGTGCGCGAGTCCGACTCCCACTTAGGTATCCGTTTTTTTTTTCGTTTAATTTGTTTTTCGATCATAGTAGTGACAGATATACCTATGCGTACAACTCACATATTAATTTTATTCTCATAGTGAATTGATAATTATTTTTCAGTGCTAATGTCTGAGAATCGGACAACATTTATTTTTCATACCCCTACTAAGTGTTAGGGGTGGCCCTACCTTCGCAGATTTTTTTAATATGGCAGAAAACAACGTTTGCTGGGTCAGCTAGTATTGTTATACAATCTTTATCATAATGACGCATTACCCAAACTACGCAGTCCGGTTCCTTGTTTCTAAACTAGATGTCATATCCAAGTTATTTTGACCATCGTACGTAGTTCATAAAACATCACTAGATGTCAGCAAACTATAAATTTATCGCTGTTAGGGGATAACTAGAAATTTCCTCGTATTATTTGGCAATTTTTTGAGATTTTTTAACTTGATCTTAGATTTTGGGGGGGGTCATGTCCCCTGTGACCCCCCCCTTCGGACCGCGCCTGGGTCGAGCAGAACGGGACATCACGGAGACTTCTTCCGACTCCGATGATTCAGCAGACAACAGCAGGAAGTATCAAGTATTTAAAGTCCCCGGATACTCAAGGAAGTATCCTGAAAATAGCAAGAAAACAGAATATATAGTGTTTTTATCTCATCAGATTGAACGCCAATTTTCTGACAAAGACAGACTGGCTATTTCGCACGCTATACGCAAATACTGCGTCACTGGCATATTACATTTAAAATCCATAAATAAGTATAAAATAGGTATAACATTTGACCTGTCCAACAATGCCAATGTATTCCTACAAAATAAAAAACTCCTAGATGAAATGGGCTTAAACGCAACAATACCTGCTGTCGACACTGAGGTGACCGGGGTTCTTACTTCAGTCCCTACAGATTTGTCTAATGAAAGAATATCTGCTTTGATTGGAAGTTCCAGAAATGTCATACAGGTGAGGCGCTTCATGCGCCGCGTAGTCCGCGTACAAAGAGAGGGTGGCGCGGTCACGTATGACCCCACTCAAACTGCCATGTTGCAGTAACTTTCGCCTCTACCGAGTTACCGCAATACGTGTACCTTGACTCATGGAGGCACGAGGTAAGCTGTTACGTTCCTCCTGTCAAACAGTGTTTGCAATGTATGAAGTTTGGACATATTGCAAAATATTGAAAGAATGAAGTTGTATGCTCCATATGTACAGAAAAGCATAGTTTTAAAATTTGTAAAGAAGATCCTAAGAACGCTAAATGTGTCAACTGTGGTGGTAACCATGTTTCCATTTCAAACACTTGCCCACAGAAAAAAATGTAAATAGAAGAAAATAAAGTCAAGTCCAGAGCCGCTAAATATTCCGATTTATTTAATGAACATTCTTTTCCAAAATTAACACAGAAGAACATTGAAACACAGATTATTAATTTGACTAAATCAGATTTTTTTATGAATACTTTAACAAATGCTATAACTAAAATTATAATAAATCAAAAAGATAATCCCATTAATTCAACCTCCATAAAAGAAATTCTGCAACAAACTTTCCGTATCAGTACTTCCACATCTAATAATGGATCTTAATATAATGCAGTGGAACGCACAAAGTATTATAAGTAATAAACTTTTATTAACTCAATTTCTTTATGAGCATAACAAGCATGTTGCAATTATATCAGAAACCTGGTTAACACCCATCAAACATTTTAACATTAGAGGATACAAAATAGAAAGACATGATATTGGAAATAAACACAATGGTGTAGCTATTATAATTCGCAATAATATAAATTACAGAAAAATAATTACATATTCTGATAATTCACTACAAAATATTTGTGTAAGAATTACTGTAAATAATACAGAAATAAGTATTGTAAGTTTCTACTGTCCAACAAATTGCACTCCATCTTTTGACAAACATAAATTTGAATCTATAATAAAATCTGTGCCTGAACCAATGATATTTGCTGGTGATTTCAATGCCCATCACACATCATGGGGATGTAATTCTACAAATCCAAGAGGTAGGGATATTTTAGAGATTGTTGATGATAATAATTTGGTGTTAATGAATAATGGTGAAGTGACAACAGTCGGTTCTTTAACGTGGCGTCCAAATGCCTTAGATTTGTCCATAGTTTCCCCATCATTGGCTCTTTCTTGTGATTGGTCTGTTCATTGTGATCCTCTTGGCAGCTACCACCTTCCTGTAATAATGAAAGTTTTTATCAATAATAGTAATATAGAAAACACTAGTAACAACACAAATTTGCCCACCTATCCTAACTATAAAATGGTAGATTGGAAGATGTATGAACAAAATGTAGATCTACAACTATTTACTTTTCAGGATCAACATGTTGCTCCATTGGAAAGTTATACAGAGTTTTGTCAAATTTTGCATTCTGCAATTAATAAGTGCCTTCCTTATCATAAGCCAACTTCTCCCTCAGTTGATTATTCTATTCGTAACTCTTACAGGAATTCGGCAAAAGCCCCTCCTCTTCTTTGGTGGAATAAAAAATGTTCAGAAGCAGTTCAAAAGTCTAAGTCAGCTTATATAAATTTTAAAAACAATCCGTCAGATGAAACATTTATCGAGTTTAAAAGATTACAAGCCCTCAAAAAACTTACTTTGAAAACAGAAAGATCAAATAGTTGGGTTGAACTTTGCAGCTCCTTTAATCGATGTACACCTCTGTCCAGAATCTGGAAATATATGCGGAAATTTAATAAAACATATTCTTGCAACAATAATGATGTCAATTGGATTCAGGATTTTCTGCAAAAATTTACCCCAGATTATGTAAATAATAAGTCAAATTTCCCCACTGCTAGTGAGACAAACTCAGAAAATATCTTTTTAGTAAAACTTTTTTCGATACAAGAATTGAAGTCTGCTGTTTATTCTAGAAAAGATAGTGCTTTTGGACTGGATGGTATTCCATACATTATGATAAAAAAGCTTAGTGATAAGGGTTTGCACATTTTTCTCAAAATATTGAATAATTTGTGGTTGAACAATGATATACCTCATCCATGGAAGTCTGATTGTTTGGTACCCATTTTGAAGCCAGATAAGCCTCGGTCTAATCCAGATTCCTATCGTCCTATTGCTCTAACATCCTGTGTTGGTAAAATTTTTGAACAATTAATAAAACAAAGGTTGGAATTTTACATAGAAAAAAACAATATTTTACCTGCTAATCAATTTGGTTTTCGTAGGGGAACATCAGCTCGTGAAAGTATTTGTCAGTTACAGCTTGATATCCAAAATAGTTTAAATAGCAAGGATTGCTTAATGTCAGTATTCTTTGATGTTGCTGGAGCCTTTAACAGTGTAAATATTGATGTCCTTTGTTCTGAATTACTTCTTATTGGAATTCCAAACAAAATTGTCCACTGGGTCCATGAATTCTTAACTGAAAGGAAAGTTTATGTTAAATATAATGATAAACTGCATGGGCCAAGATTTGCTTCGGTAGGAGTTTGTCAAGGAGGAATTCTGTCTCCATTAATATTCATTTTGTACATACGTCGTTTAAATTTGATTCTAGGTTCCAAAGTCAAAAATCTTCAATTTGCTGATGATTTAGTTGTGTATTTGTCTGGGAAAAATTTCAAAAATATGACACAGTGTCTTAATAAGGCATTGGAAGGATTGTGCACATACTTTTCTTATTTAAATCTAGATATAAATGCACTTAAATCTAAACTAGTAGTATTTGGTAGAACTAGCAATTTCAGTCCTTCTGTTTATTACAATCAAGTTTCTATACCAATTTTTCATGAAGCTAAGTTTTTAGGTGTGACCTTCACTCATAATTTGGCTTGGAAAAAATATGTTGAATTGATAAGTTCTAGAGCTAACAGAGTTTTTAATGTTTTGAAGACATTGTGTAGAACCTCCTGGGGAGCTGACCCAAAAATATTGTTGTTATTATATAAATCTTTGATCCGTAGTCATTTTGAATATGGTTTTCTCTGTTTTGCTGGTGATAGAAGGTTAGTAGATATTCTTGATAAAATACAAAATAAAAGTTTGAGACTTATTACCGGGGCATTTAAAAGTACTCCAATCAATGCAATGCAAGTTGAATGTAAACTTCCTCCATTAAGTATAAGATTTTCTTACTTGAAGGAAAGGTTCCTATTAAAACTTTATAGTAAAAATAATAATCACTTGTTTTTCAATTTGAAACAATCATGTACATCATCCATTTGTAACTTAACATATATACTTCAGGGCTTTCCTCAATATATCAATTTTCTTGAAACTCTGCAAATTCATAAGTCATTTATTCTTCCATGTTATCAGGGGGATTTTGACAGCAAATTTCCTGCAATTGACATCATTATTGATCACAATTTATCCACTAAAGAAGATGTATATAGTAAATTTCATGAGTTTACTGATCATAGATTTGTGTATACTGATGGGTCTAAAACTGAGTCAGCAGTGTCATTTGCTATTTTTGATGAGCTATTGAATTCTGGTATTGGTTATAAAATAAACTCAAACACAAGTATATTCACAGCTGAGGCTGTGGCTATACTTGCTGCCCTAAAGCACATTAGGCATAAAAATGATGGATGTTGTCAATGGGTAATGGTTAGTGACAGCATGAGTGTCCTTGAAAATCTCAAAAATAATAGGTTGAATGTAAACACAAACTATTTTATATCATTAATAAGAGAATTTTGGTTGCATTTGTGTTTTCATAACATTAAGGTTTTGTTCATGTGGGTCCCTTCGCATGTTGGTGTGATGGGCAATGAAAGGGTTGATTTTTTAGCTAGAGCTATAACAAGTTCTGATGATGTCCCAGATTCAAGTAGTTTCCTCAACATATCTGTTCCTTGTACAGACATAGTTCCTCTGTTGAAAAAAAGGTCCACTGATATATGGAAAAGGCACTGGAATCATACAGTCCAAATTGAAAATAAAGGTATGTGGTATGCAGTATACAATATTCCCATAGGAACCATGCCTTGGTTCTGTAAAACCAATACTTACATGAACAGGAAGTTTTACTCCACCATACTCAGGCTTCGTTTTGGTCACTGTCGGCTGAATTATCATTTGTCTCGTCTGAAAATTGTACACAGTCCTCTCTGTGATCATTGTAACTCTCAAGCAGAGTTTAGCAGAGCAATCTCTTGCTCACATTTTCTTTGAGTGCTCATCTTTTGGCATTCAGCGCCTTGTGCTGATGGATGAGCTAATTGAAATTTATGGTAGCCCTGATTTGGTACCGCACTCCATTCAGGCTCTTCTTGTAAATAGCTCGACGTATTTACCTTTGTTTAATTTTATTAATAATACAGTTGGACAAATTTAAATAATAGTGTAAGATAATTAATTGTTATGTGTATGTATAAATTAGGTATATTATTTTTATATATCTTTTCATTGACTCCCGTCAGTTGGGATTAAAAAAAAAAAAAATGGACTACTTGACACTCGGCTCTTACAAAATAACATAAATATTGAATGAAAATTACTTGGACTTGACCAAAGATTTTGTGGAATAACAAATCTTATACATGGATTTTATTGAAATAAACTGAAGACTTTAAACGGATTAACTTTACATGGAAAATAAGAAACTGATGAATTTACCTGGATTTGATTACTTATGGATAAATACCAATGACAACTGGAATTACATAAAAGGATAAATTTTAATATAAAATGAATGAATTTTATTGGATACCCCTATATTATGGATTTAGAAATTGATGAATTGGACTGGATCTACCCTACTCAAGAAAAAATACCAAAGACTTAAACTGGAATTACTTACAAGGATAAATATAAAACTAATGAATTTTATTGGATTTCCCTATATTATGGATTTAGAAACTGATGAATTGAACTGGATCTACCCTACTCAAGAAAAATGCTAACTGATGACTAGGCAGCATGGTCTCAGACCTTAGCCTGTTCCGTCAGGAACTAAATTAAAAAAAAAAAAAAATGTCCAAGCTGTCAAAACCACAGTCAAAACTCAAAATACATAAGTCAACTTTGATTTGAGGTTACGTCGAGTGTTTATTTCGAGCGGCTGTGTATGATTTCGAACAAATACTTGTTTTTTTGGTCTATCGTTAGTAAAATGAGTGATAGTGAAAGTGATGAAAAAAAATGAGAGTTGCTAAGCACGAGCCAGGAGATGATTGTAGGTGTAAAAGATTAAAATGTTTTGAACTTTTGATAGAATAATCAGAGCAACGCAAATGCAAAAAAATTACTTAACAGGTTCACAGTCCAAGCCAAATCATAAGATATGACCCCCAAGTCTAAGTAGGTTTTATGATATTTGTGTCAGTTTAGGTCTCAGGGGATATTTGTGACGTCAAAAATCAAACGCCGCCGTCTCCAAAATAAACACAAACGCAAAAAAGTAGGATTTTATTAGTATGATGTTACAATCATGATATAATTATGTATTTTGCTTAAAAATCTATACTAAATAATTTAAGTGCTATTAAGTTAAAAGATTGAAAGGTATAAGTTGCTTAAATACACCAAAAAGCGAATTTAAGTCTGGAGTTGGCCACTTATGTTTTGTCTCAATGGCCTGGCTATTTTTGAATTATAATTTACCTGGAGATAGCAATGAATGATTTAACGCATAGATACAAGCTGATCATAGGGTTGGCTAGCACTATATAAATAAAAAATAATATGTTCGTAAATGACATACTTATTGTTTTTATTTATCTTTTTAAATCATATTAATTATGAAAAAACATATTATTATTACACTTAAACAAAATTGAGTACTTCTTCGCAATCATTAATATTAATATTATCTTCTTCAACAGGGTGAATTTTCAAAATTGCCTTTATTATGACTGTTTTTTTATCATTTTTTATTTTGCACGATAAACTAAAAAGTAACAACTAAATTACAATGGTAATGGAAAACAAACTTTGATGTATTCAGACTGTAATTTGAATGAGAAAATCGTGAGCAAATTAGGAAAACAGAAAATTTGTGTTGAGGTGAATGATATTAAGTAGAAGTGAATGAAACAACACAGTATGTGAATGATGTAGTGGTGAAGGTAATGATGTAAATAAGATCACTAGTTGAGTAAATATCAAAAAAATTGTACATCACACAAAAGAATCACAATGGAATATTACAATATCTGTAACACAGAGGAATATGTGTCACACAAAACAATATAAAGGCGCATCTATACAAGTATGTTAGAGGCATAATTATGTTTAATTTGTGAACATGTAGAGTACTTAGGGTAAGTATTTATTTAGGGTAGGTAGGTATTTAAAAAAACGTGTAATATAAAAAAAAGACATCCTTATTTATTATTCTTCAAAAAAACAAACGTTTTCATTGAAATAAAACTACTTTAAAACGGATTCTATTGCGGTTTATTTTGATTTTAGTTCCCGACGTTTCGACGCCTTTGCAGGTGTCATGGTCACGGGCCGACTGAGGTGGTATTTGTCTTGTCAGGGGATGTTGCTCGTTGTACCTTCATTTATTTTTATTAATTATTTGTGTTCCGACCTACGCAATATGAGCTCACTGTGTCTTGAAGTCTTGCAGTGCTGCTCTTGGGTTTGGTTTTAATTTTGTGAATTATTGGGTCCCAAGTAGGTGATATCTTCCAGCCATCTTCTCTATTGAAATTAGAATGTTTTTTAATCTCAATAGCCTCACGAAACATCCTAGGTAGGAATTTGGATTCTTTAGCGAGGATCTGTGGTTTATCAAATCTAATGTAGTGACTGGAGCCTTCAGCATGTTCGGCGGCGACTGCAGACTTCGTTGAGCGGCGGTGTTTTACGTCAGCTATGTGTTCTTTTACGCGGATCCCTATACTTCGTTTAGTTTGACCAATGTAAGAGAGGCCACAGTCACAATCTAGTTTATAAACTCCTGCATCTTGTAGAGGTATGTGACACTTGACAGGTAGTAAGGATTGACTAATCTTCTTAGGCGGCTTGAAGTATGTTTTGATTGAAGCTCGCTTCAGGATGTAGCCGATCTTGTCTGTGACTCCTCTGACATATGGTAGTACAGCAGGTAGACGGTCGACTGTGGCTGGTTTCACTCGGTTTCTGTGACGGGGCCGTGGAATCTGGAGCTTGTTGTCTCGCAATACTTGCTTGACGTGTTGAAGCTCAGCGGCAAGGTGTCTGTCATCACAGATTCCGTGTGCTCTCTGAAACAAAGATTTACCCACGGTAGCTAACTGTTTTGGATGGTGGTGAGATTCACCGTTCAGGTATCTGTCTGTATGGGTGTTCTTGCGATACACAGTGTGACTTATAGTTTGATTAGGATTACGGTGGACTAATACATCTAAGAAGGCTAGAGATTTATTTTCCTCCAACTCCATAGTGAATTGAATTTTGTTATTAATGGAGTTGAGATGATTTAAAAATGCAGTTACTTTGTTAGATGGTAAAATTGTGAAAGTATCATCTACGTACCGTTTATAAAACCTAGGGGTGACTGGGGCTGTTTTTAAGGCTGTCTCCTCAAAGTCTACCATGAAGATATCGGCGACTACTGGGGATACAGGCGAGCCCATTGTTACTCCATCAACTTGTACATAGAATTTATTGTTCCACAACAGATAGCCAGATCTAAGGCAGTGTTCGAGTAGCTCAGCATATTCTATAGGTAGGTTATTCTCTGCTAACTTCTTTGAGATAATTTCAGTACAATCCTTAACTGGTAGGCATGTGAACAAGGACTGTACATCGAAACTAACCATTACTTCATTGTCATGTAGATGTAGGTGTTTAATCTCACTGACAAAATGGTATGAATCCTTCACAAACGCAGTGGTTTTGCCTCTAAGTGGTGAGAGTATTTTCGCGACGTGTTGAGCCAATCTGTAGGTTGGTGTGTCGATTTGGCTTACAATTGGACGCAGCGGGGCATTAGGTTCGTGTATTTTTGGCAACCCATACAGTTAAGGCGGTTTTGCACATGTAGGGATTAGGTAGGTAGCATCTAGACTTAATGATTCGGAGTGTTTCTTAACCAAGGCGGTGGTTGATGTTAACACCTTTTTGGTTGGATCAGTTTTCACTGGTTTATATGTGCTTACGTCCGACCATAGATCTTCTATTTTAACATTATAGTCCGATGTATCCATAACTACCGTAGCGTTTCCTTTATCTGCACGGAGTATAGTTATATAGTAGTCGAAACGTCGGGAACTAAAATCAAAATAAACCGCGATAGAATCCGTTTTAAAGTAGTTTTATTTCAATGTCTAATATTCGCGTAAACCTCAGAAAACAATATAAAACACATTTTCCTCAAAAAATCAACATGAAGAGGAAAATTGAACTAAACCAACTCAAAAAAAGTAAAATATATTACTAGTGTACTTGTTATTTGGTGGCGGTTCCAACAGACACGAATCATTTTAACAATTGGACCCATTTTTGCAAACAAGAACCAACCCACAGCAGATTACTTTCGAGAAAATTAAACTTTTGTAAACAAAGTGTGCAAAATGCATACTTAGTATATTAATGAATGAATACTTGTTGACCATATGTAGCATACTGTAGGCTATCTCGGAATATTGATTTATAGTCCATTGAAATGTTACATTTTTTAGGCCTAACCTTGCGTTTCTTAGAGGACGCAATTTTATTTTTCTGATGTGTAGGGGGGGTCAGTGTAAAGCTAAAACCAAGTTTGTGGGGTCGCCACCCTTGTCCCTCGGCCGCCATCTTGAAAATAGGGGTCCAAATGGTTTTTGCGATATATCTCTTAAACTATTCATCGGATAAAAGAAATTTGTTAACATTTTTTGTTGCAAATAATATTCTCTACAACTTTGATTCAGTAACTTTTTGTCTTAGAACTATAAATAAAAAAGTTATAAGCGAAAATGTTCAGAAATTCGAGATTTTTTTATATTTTTCGATATAACTTTTTTTTTACCATTTTACGAAATAATTATATCAGACCATTTTTGTAGATCGTTTTTTAAGGAACAACTTTCATAAACAACATTTTTTTATTAAGTTAATAGCTAAGGTTTTACAACGCTCCCAAGTGAGTACCTACTATTTTTCAGTACTCTTAACTATACACATATTATACGTCTGTACTAATAATGTGTCATCAGTTATTGTTTATTTTGTTATTATATTATTAATAGTTAATTATTGACTGTTTTCCACTCCATTACAGAATTTGACAATTATTGATTTTGAAAATAATTTGAAATCTGATGGCCGTTACCGAGAATACTGTTATAAAGATGATAATTCTCTTCACAAAAGCAAGACCTCCAAGGCAGTGACAAAAAGTACTTTTAATTTATCTTCACTTCCTCCAACACAAGACACAGCTCGCTTCCATACTTTCCGAGTCTACCATCAAGTCCAGTCGTGGCTTGGTAACAATAATGATCCTGAAGACTGGGGCTGAAAAAAATGTGGAAAATTATTGGTGCCTGTGCAGAGCTCTAAACCTCCAGCACCCCCTGAGCTTCTAAAACTGATCTTTTGCAAATGCAAAGGAAACTGTTGAGCAATGTGTGGATGTCAAAAAGCAGGGTTGAAATGTTCTGCAGTGTGCTTCTATTGTTCTGGAGAGACTTGCTGTAATGGGGCTTTCAGAATTAATTAATGAAAATGAGTTTGATGATGAACCGCCGACATTACACATCACACCCCTTCCTTCTCCAGTTCTCCCACAAATATTTAATACAGAAAGCCGATCAGATACTGAGCCGCAGCCTTGTCCATCGAAAATACTAAGGACGGAATAATTGAAATTTAGAAAATCACCGTGGATTATGCCTATTGGCGATACCACATAAAAAACACGCGCCTCCAGACTCTACCTCTTGAGTGGTGGAGAAAAGAGTCAATAATTAACTATTAATAATATTGGTAAAAAATAATTTAAAAAATTATAATAACAAAATAAACAATAATAATAATATCTTGGGACAAGCTCACACACGGCTATCTGATCCCAAACTAGGCAGAGCCTGTACCATGGTAACCAGACAACTGATAAACATACTTATATATTTCTAAATACATACATATTATAGATAAATAACACCCAGACACAGAACAAATGATCGTGATCATCACACATAGATTTGTCCTGGGTGGGAATCGAACCCACGACCTCCGGCTTAGCAGTCAGGGTCACTAACCACTAGACCAACAGGCCCCTCACAATAACTGATGACACATTATTAGTACAGACGTATAATATGTGTATAGTTAAGAGTACTGAAAAATAGTAGGTACTCCCTTCGGAGCGCTGTAAAACCTTAGCTATCGACTTAATAAAAAAATGTTGTATATAAAAGTTGTTCCTTAAAAACCGATCTACAAAAATGGTCTGATATAATTATTTCGTAAAATGATAAAAAAAAAGTTATATCGAAAAATATAAAAAAAATTCGAATTTCTGAACATTTTCGCTTATAACTTTTTTATTTATAGTTCTACGACAAAAAGTTACTGAATCAAAGTTGTAGAGAATATTATTTGCAACAAAAAATGTTAACAAATTTCTTTTATCCGATGAATAGTTTAAGAGATAAAGTGCAAAAACCATTTGGACCCCTATTTTCAAGATGGCGGCCGTGGGACAAGGGTGGCGACCCCACAAACTTGGTTTTAGCTTTACACTGACCCCCCCTACACATCAAAAAAATAAAATTGCGTTCTCTAAAAAACGCAACCCCAAATGTAACTTTTCAATGGACTATTATACTAATACAGATTTATACATTTTATGAAGTTATGGTATAAAGTAAAACGTTGGTTCTTTCTAGCAAAAACATATTATTTTGTTGCTTAGTTCCTACTTGCAAAATGGACGTAAGATTTAATTGTTGTGATATTTATAAAAATAAAAGTAATTACTTATAAAATATACTTTTTAATCATTTTCAATACAATATTACAGAAAAATGGAAGCAAGAACCCTTAAAACTAAACAACAGTATTATCATGATCGCCTTCTACCTCAAAATCGATAGGCCCGGTAAAGCCATCTATATCGTCTTCTATGTCTGAACTTGTCAAGGTTTTGTAGAAATATTTTGAGTGTTTGGTATTAGATGTAGAATACTTTTTATATCTGATAGCTTAGCCTCAGATATGGCTTTGCCTGTAGGCCAAAGTAAGTCCATATCACTTGGTTATCACGGTCCTGCTTCTGATATTTTTCTTTATATTAACTTCCTAGTTGTCATGATGGCCTAGCGGTAGCCAAGTTAGATGTACTTTCTTAATCATTCTAAGACATCATTGACAAACGGTGAAGGAAAACATCGTGAGGAAACCTGGATTTCAAAGTATTGGAATCTTAAATCGCCACCCCGCAATGAGCAAGCGTGGTGATCAATGCTCATCCCTTCTCTATATGGAAAGAGGCCTGTGCCCAGCAGTGGGACGTATATAGGCCGGTATTATTTTTTTAACTTCCTGCAACTCATCGTCCAGATTGTTTCTCATAAAAATAGAGTACATTTCTTCTTTTTTAAGCACTATTTCTTTGGTATCCAGCCAACTTACTTTAGATCCGTCTACTGCCTCTTTTCTGTTTGTGATTTTTGTCTCTAAATTGCGTGACGACAAAAAGTCTTCTTTGGTAAGCCTGTCTACAATCATTGGTTTAATTTTTCTACAGTTTTTCATGATCTCTATGTAATCGTCTGGGGTGTATAATCGTTGCTGGTGTTTAAGAGAGCACTCTATCCGGCCAAAATCCGTGTCATTTGGTAAAAAACTGTGGCCAGATTCTAAAAATCGATGATGTACATATTTCTTTTAGAGTGGGATGATCATTCAATAATGCTTTCAACATTAGGGTCAGTTTAATATTTCTATTTTGACCCCCACATGAGTCACTCCAGAGGAATAAACTCTCAACACCATCTTTTAATCTTTCTGTGATATGTTTTATTAAACACGAACTGACTTCCTGCGACCCTCTGCCTGCCTCCCCTTCCACCCACACATTACAATATGCTTGGTCATTACTGCCTGTATGAATACCCAGATTATATACCCATAGCTGTCTTTTATAAAAAAACAATATTTGTGGGTATCCTCGGAAGAAGCAACGTTTTTTAAGATCAAAAGTAATAGTTTCTATAGTTGGGTCATCTATTGCCAGTTTCATATCTTTTTTGAGTTCTTGTTGCAAAAATTTAGGTTTGTCGATATGCTTTTTGTGGTCTTCTTCGATTTTCCTTTTTTCTTCTTCCGATGCCTGATTCTTTTTACTTTCATAGAAGTCACATCTGTTGCAAGTGTCTTTTTTAAGGGGTTTGGTACGCAAGTTAAATTCTGTGACGAACACATGTCTTACTTTAGAGTAAGAAAGAATTTTTTGACCAGCTGATTTAGCTTCTTCACTATAGGGATTATATATTTTGGGTAAAGTCATGTCCGATGTGAGAAACTTTGCGTCGTTACTTTTAGCTCGGCGATAATGTGATATATAAGTTGGTAATTTCCTAATTCTGTTTTCCAGAAACAATTCACTGTCTGTTGAAGCCGCATTTTGACCCGCTTTTAGTCCTCGCATATCTTTCAGGCAATTATTCCGCATTTTACAAAGAGCTGTGTTTATTCTTTTAGATGACGTTTGAAGTGTATTCAAGAACATTTGTTTGCGGACTAAGATATTTTTCAAATAATATTCCCGAGTATATGTTTTGTTGTTTCTTTTTAAATTATGTCGCGCAGTCGTGACGTATGCTCGTTTCTTAGGTTTTTCCTTAATGCAAGCTATCAAATACATATTTTGGGCAACATATGAACCAAACGAATACAACTTATTAAATTCTTTCGTTTTTGTTCAGATGATACATTTTCTTGACATTGTTTTGGACAATTACAGCTATAGTCAATGAATACCTTACTTTCGACTACCTGCTTTTTAGTGTTCACATAGCTTAGATTATTATATTTTTTCTTCTTTCTGTCTTCTCTTAGGTCTCCACAGGGCTGCCAGGTGCAAAAATGGTGTGATCGTACGACAACTACAAAAAAAATCATATGCCAAGGTAATTTTGAAATGAAAAGATCGTACAACCTAAAAGTACAAAGTTTTTATTAAAAATAATAAAAAAACGTTTAGTTTTAGAAAAGAAATGGAATAGAAGAAACAAAGAAAGAAAAAATATTTATTTGGCACATCCTTATGTATACCTACACAACAAAACAAAAAAAAGATTAAAATAAAAACTACACAATTAAAAAAACTTTATTAGATTTATACAAATTTTCTGTGGTCATATTGTTTAACATTTCTTTTGTTGGCTTAAACTTCGTGCAATTTTGGTTTCTTCTTATTAATTGTTTGGCTAATAATGTTCCCTTCAGTGTTTCATTCGATAAACTGTTTCTAAGTTTTGTTTTTATTAAGTTTACTTCGGAGAATGCTCTTTCACAATCTGCACTAGAATGGGGCAAACATAACAAATTTAAGGCAAATTGAGCCAGTGTTTTATAATTCTCAAATTGTTTTTTGATGTTGCCCCAAAACTCGTCGGCATTCATAGATAAATCAATTTTATCTAAAATGTTGGGAAAACTGCGCCATTCGTCATCTATTGCCTGCATCATTTGAATGTCATCGGGTTTTATAATTCTTGGAACAAGTATCATAAGCGGCTGTAAGGTAGGTACTTTATTCCTGTAATTACTAGAAGCAGCATTGGTGGGTTCAATACAGTCAATTTTTGATAGAATTGGATCATCCAGGTCATATCTTTTTTTAATTTCTTTAGCGCTTGTGATTAGAAAATGCCGACAGCGATGCCAAAACTCCTTAGTGGCAGTAATGTGACGACGAAATTCAGGCTGTGTAATTTTGTTCATCACTCGGATTCCCAAATAAATTTGATCGTCTTTTAAACCATTTTTCTTGTCGTTCAATATCAATAGTAGAAAGCTCAGTTTTGTTGACATAATCACGATCCAAAATACATAGCAAAATATCTTTATACATGTCGCGCACCTTTTCGTTTAAAGATGTAATCACTACTTTTTCCGATTGAAAAAGTTTATTGAAATTGGTAAATTTGGGCAATATCCAAGACAGGAAAAGGTAATAAAGCTGCATGAATGGATCATTTAAACTATTGAATATCAGTTCTGTTGAAACAAGACGTTCATTCAACCAACAGTCAGAAAAGAACAATTTTAATGCATCCCATTGTTCTAATAATCGATCTACAACCGCCACCAATGACAACCAACGGGTTTGTGAAAGATGCAAAATCTTATGAGGCGAAGCTCTCACAAATTCTTGAAACTGTTGAAGGCGAAATTGCCTTTTTGAACTATTTTTGAAAAAACTATATATCTCTCTCGCTAAATCTTCGCAGCGCCTTGGTAATTGTTTGCACGCTTCAGATGCGCAAAGGTGTGCAGAGTGGCAAACACATTTCATTACAAACATACCTGGCAAAGGTCAATGGGCAATTAGTATGGGAAAAAAACCCACGGCGGACAGAAATGAAATTGTGAAGATATATAGATAAATGTCTCTAGTTTATCATGGTAAGGGTCGCTTTCTTGTGGGTTGTGGGAATTTTGAAAAAAAAAACTTTTTTACATTTCACATTATTTATTCGGCATGATCAATATCCACTGTGATTTCATCTAAAAATACGGCAGGGGCTTCGATTTGTTGTTGGTGCCTAGCCCAGGATAAAAAATAAACTATACTGGCAATATGCGTGCAGCTCCCGACGGTACGGCGGCCGTGTATACACGAGCAGAAGTAATCTTCAACACTTTGTCTTCCTTGTCTCGCTGGATTTATCAAAATATATGTGTAGTATTGTCGCGCTCTGACATGTCGCGACTGAATTCGTCCTCTTATCAATATTTTATTGTTTATTAAGCCTTGGTGACGATAGAGCTCTATCAAGTAGACACCATTTGGTCTCATGTGTTCATGGCAGTACGACCTGGCCAGTCTTAAATTATAGCTGCCCAATGTGAATAATATAAGTTCTTCATAGGTTAGCTGTGGGAAATCTCTAAAATCTGGATTGTTTCCATCTAATGGCATGAATGCAACTCTTTGTCTATTTATGTTGTTTTCAATTACGTATTGCGCCAGTTCGTTCTCTCTATTCATGTTGTCATTTATAATGTTAATAAACTGCTCGACGTATACACTATCTTCATACGGACGCCTGGTAGCGTTGATAACTGCTGCTGTGATTTTGAAGTCCGCCATCATATTTCGCATAGCTACATTGAAATACGTATGTCGAAATATTTTATAATCTTTTTTAAAACGGCCATTTATGGCCTCGATTACCCATCGACACATTGTAATCAATCGTGACTTATTGGCATCTACCGTCGTCAATTGTTCTCCTCTTCCTGCGGATGGATATGTGGAACATAACCACATTCTTCAATTAAAGGAATTGAATCTCGAAATCCACGATCTAATATAAAAATGTCATTAGGTCTTAAAAACCAAAGCCAAGGGGATTCTTCACTTTGTAACAGATGACGCAGGATTGAGGCATCTGACGTTGTCGCTGGGTATGGCCCCACTACGTCTATTATATAGCCATCGGTGCAAACGACCAGAAAAGGCTTCACTAAGTTTCTGAATTTGTGAAGACTATAAGTCTTTCTTTGAAATAAAAAATTCGCACTTTTTTGGACATACAAGTACGTTCCGTCCATCACAAAAATTCCATTTTCATTTTGGTTACCACCAAAAATATGGCTCGGGATCGAAAGGTTTCTGGCTACTGTATCTTCTCGAGTTAAATGATCCAAGCCCAAATACCGCGGCACAAAATCTTCAGTTAAGCATTGTCTAGCTATTTGTAGCTTTCTCTCAAATGTTCTTCTAGACATATTGAATTTTGATGCTAAGCGCTCATCCGAATCGCCGGTTCTTATTTTTACCAAATAAACCCCTAAAATGGTGGCAGGATATTCAGATCTGACACGAAGAGATGGAGTTTGTTGTAAAATGGTGTTAAATTGAATTTTAGTTAAAGACGTCCAAAAATGCAGCTCGTCATCATCAAATTCTTCAATATGTTCAAAGTCCATTTGGTTTCGACGCTCATATCCCCATTTGTACACACTTATTAAGTCTAGCACGTGTGCACTATTAAAGTTTTCATGGGTTATCTGACCATTCGCAAGCATGTCCCAATCATTTGCCATTATATGGGGCTGGCAAGCTCGTGCTAGATCGGGTACATATAAATTGTGATTATGTAATAGATAAAATCTGGCATATAATGGCACACCTCGTGTAACAATGTTCCTGCAGTTTTGAAATATGCAGCGTCGTGCAGTATTTGATGCTCGTAAATATCCAGGAATAGTAAGTAAACCTTGACCCTCGACTGCTATTTCTTGATCAACTTGATTATGTGGCTGCCCTTGTGTATGCTGATTGTGCACAGCGCGATCAAATCTTTGCCAGCAAGGATGACATATTGATCTAGTACCATCAAAAGGAATCTGAAATAAGTTTAAATATAACAGTTAATGTTTGTCAATTACGAGACATTGATTTTTGCAATATGGCTATCCGCTGACTAACGATTGGGACAGATAAAACTGATAAAGCATGCTAATACAAAACTTACCTCGTGTGGTATTATTTCTTGTAACAATAACACTGCGTGATTCCGATATCTTTCTAAAAACAGTTCTGTTAGTATGTGTTTTCTGCGACGTAACACGGATCGGTTACACACTACACAATTATTACTTCTATCCATATCAAATAAATTCCAAACAAACAGCAAAAAATCAGGTCCAGTAAACGTACGGAGGTAGTCGATAAAAACAATAGATAACAAGTAAGCGCACAGATCACAACGAAAGACAACGAAGGACTGCGATGATACGGTCGAAACAATGCGCCAGCGCAACGAGCGAGACGTGACCTAATGTGTGAGAGAGAGGGAGCGAACGTATACCTGCCGATTTGATCACGCGGGACGCACATGCACTCGCCAAAACTCTTAGTAGCTATTGAATAGAACGACAACTTATATTACTTAAATAAAGTATTAGATTTTTTTCATAAATATATTTTTGGTTCAAACTTTGTTCTCCCATGGATTCCAAATAAAGTAACCTTATACAATGTTAATTGAATTTATACTCTTTCATTTTATACCATTTTCATTCATGTCCGCGACCGGGTCGGATTCCGCCCAATGACCTTTTTCTTGAGTCTGCTCGCCACAGAGTTATTCCCACCCATCATCACGTTGCAACCGTCTGCACCAAAACCAATCATATTTTGAATCGATATATCCCGGTCAGAAAAAGACTTCATCAGTATGTTATACAAATTTTCTCCAGTAGCACCTTCTTCTGCTGTTTTTTCATCATCAGAGCTGAATATTTTGCAAAGATCCCAAAACTTACTCACAATTTTATTTTCCTCAACGTCATAATATCTAACAATTATACAACTGGCCTCGTGAGTGCTGACATCTGTTGACTCGTCAGACATAGCACTGAATTTCTCAGTTTTCAGTTTTTCGGCTAGAGACGATTTTTCACTTTCACCAATTACTTCGGTGATTACAGCTGTAGCTTTTGTTCTTTTCATAGCAAATTATGTTCCACTCCGAAATCTTCCAATATACCATTTATTAAATCTGACATATGATCTGCAGTTTGGAATGCAATATTATGCTCGGCTAAAAAACCCGCCAGCTTGATTTCAGTCGCTATGACAACTTTATTTTTCGGCATAACTCCTTTCGTAACACATGTGGACATGATATTACGCTGTTTTGTTTTGCTTGGTATTGCAGACATGGCTTTCATATGCTTTTGCCTTGAAGAATGTAATTTTGAAACTCCATATTCTGAAACCATTTCGACGTCACAAACAGTGCACCTGGCTTTAAATTGGTTTTTACCAGGCCCTAACCAGTCCTTAAAAGTCTAGTTTTTCCCAATCAGGACGATATTTCTGTGCCCTGTGTTTATCCCTCTCTGCTACAGAAAGCTCTCGTCTGTTAGCCATTTTTTTTTTGGTGTACCTGGCGCTGGTCGCTCGTCTTCACTTTTCTCACACATTCTTGCTTGAAAAACAACAAACAAAAAAGTACTCGAGACAGTATACAGATTCAAAGAGGATAATTTAAACTACGCACAGATCGAGCGAGACTGACGAAGTCGCAACTAATACCGAAAGAAAAAAATAATAAGTTTCGTAAAAATGCAAACTAATACAGCCTTTAAATTACTCTACAAAGAGTCTTCATTCAAGTAAAAGATTACGTACGCGTTAGGTTGTTGGGGAATTCCCCGAAACAGCAGCACCACGCGCAATTGACATTGGACTTTTTGACAATGACAATGACAATTTGAGACACCAACACCAATGTTGCCACTTTAGATTTTAAATGAAAATCGATTACTCTAATAAATACACTCATACTTGCCAGTTAAGCACGTTCGTTTCATTATGAAATGTTGCCGTATAAAAGTCGTACATTTTCTGTACGATCTCTGTCTAGCGATCGTACATGAGTAAAAATGCGAAAAAATCGTAGGAGTACGATTAAAATCGTACATCTGGCAGCCCTGGGTCTCCACCATATAATCTTTTTCTACCCCTTTTTGGTCTTCCTTGGAATGATGCTTCAGTTTCAATGTCTTCTTCTTGCAAAATTAGACTGCTTGAGTTATGGTTTGATGTATAAGTTTCATCCCGTATTTCTATCGTAGTTTGAGGACCTTCTTCTATTGTCGCTAACAAAGATACGGAATCTTCAGAGCTTTTATCACTAGATATTCCGTTTTCATTATGACAAACGAAGTCTGGGTCCTGTACGGAGTCATCACTATTCATGATGTTTGTTATGTCCGAAAGAATCGGTGAACCTACTGCAGCGTTTTCATTGCTATTAATGTTGGATTCTTCATTGTCAAGGGAATCAGCTAGAATATTAAATAATTCTGTTGTCTCTGGCGACATTGGTTGCAATGGTGAAGATAAAAATTGAATGTTTGGGATGTTTTCTTTTGTTGAACAATGTGGTTTCGGAGACAAGCATTTGTACATTCGGTGGTCGAGGAGTAAGGGGGAGTAAGCTGGAGGTTCTATGCTCCTTTCACCAGATTTCTCATCATCAATATTAATAGTCGAAGCAATTAAAAGCGGCTCGGCATTAGCAACAGGCAAAGCTGCGGAAGAAAGAAAAATGTTATCTTCTGACATTTTGTTTTTCGTAAAGCTATACGGGGTGGAAGGATACCGATGCAAAAACGATTTCCACGTATTCAGTACACATCATCCTGAGCACCCCCTACATAGATTTTTTTTATCGGTTATTAAAAAAGGCTAAGAATGGTGTCTACTGAATTCATGGTAATCGTTTTCGCGTCGGTGTCCCTTCCACCCCGTATAACCTATCATTCATTATTTTACTTTTTATATGATGTTATAGCGGGAACGGACTGATAGCGGAGGCTTAGTAGGGTTCCGTTTGGCAACCTACGAGTACGCAACCCTAAAAAATGTACTTAAAAACAATAAGCAAAAAAATACGTCAGTTCATTGAACCAGATGACATATTACAGGGTTTTTCTATAACCATGTAAAAATTTTCATTATAAGTAACCCTGTCTAAACAATGCAATGGAAATTATATAAGCTTTCAATAGGTAGAGTTAATTTAATTTTATAGACTGATCCAATCTGTATAACCGTTAGTCAGAGTTTAGAAAGTACTTACCTTTATTCACCTTCATGGGACTGCTTTCCGGAGTTGCTTCTATACCATCTGCAATATAATTTAATAAATGATGTCAGATGTGTGTAATGTAATGTGCATGTTTAGGTTGCTAAGTAGGTTTTGTTCTTGTTTACATGTATTTACATAGGGACGAACCTAAACAATATGAAGCATGTAGCTACTGAAGTCATTAGTGTGTAATTGTATTGTGTTGACTTGCCCTGATTGACAGGCCGCGAGGCATAAGATCAAAAATATGTAGGTACTTACCAAAATTAACCCAACACAGAAATAAGGTTGACAAAATTAAACCACAGATAAGAACCTACATAGATACATGGGGAACTTTAAAAAATATATGGGTAGAAGTTCATCATACCATTCTGTCTTATTTTACCCAAGGGCGGATCCGGAGGGGGGGGGTCATGGGGGTCATGACCCCCCCCTGGGCTGGGTCCAGGTCCAGGTGAACCATTAACATACTGATTTTATATATTTTTTATAATAGATTTTATTTAAGTACTTACTTTCAATATTTAATTAATTTAATATACCTAATACTTTGTTTGACGGCAAACGCATGACTCGGGGTCGATGCATCGAAAATTTGAATTTTACTGCGCCACCGCCACGGCCGCCACCTTTCATTATGTCACATTTCGTGTGACACTTGCGCGCTCTCCGCAGAGCCGTATACATCCCTCTTCTGGATTCAATAATAAGTGACCTACAGGACCGTCTGTCTCCTGAAATACTTAATTTGTTTCAGCTAAGCGTTTTCAGTCCAAAAAGCGAATACAGTAATCAAGACATTGAAACTGTGAAACAATTAGCAACCGATTATACATTGTTACTAGATAATACTCCAGTTTCTGTCGTTGTAAACGAATATCGGCTGTGGATGGTGAAGTGGCAGCGGAGTCAGAACATACCGCAGTCGATTTCTGACCTTATTTTAAATTACGATATTGAGATGTATCCTAATATGAGAAAAATTTTTATGTAGGTATCATGGCTACACTACCTGTTAGTGTAGCGACAGCGGAAAGATCTTTCTCTACGTTACGAAAAATCAAATCGTGGCTAAGAGCTTCCATTCCATTAAATTATTATAAGTTCTTGTGTCTTGACCACGACTATGTGACCCTCCCCCTGGCGCCAAAGCTGGATCCGCCCTTGATTTTACCATAATCATGTTAGTTTAAAGTTAAAATCTACTACATTTTGAGGTTATAAAACAAAACAAAAGTTTAGGAACAGGTTCATTTTATAATCACTTACCATTACTGTCACTACCTTCTTCATCTGAAGTCTTCAGTGCGTTATAAGCTGCTTCAGCATCTGGAATGTCATGGCCGTGTACAACATATCGGTCTAAATTTCTCTTCGTTGCTCCTCCAACACCATCAGCGGCTCCTTTACCGTGGGAAGCTTCAAAGAACGACCAAGTCGCTCGTCTAAACCATAACTGAGGCATAGCTGTATTCATCATAAATTATTTTTTTTGCTGTATTGGCTCTTAGGCCCATCTGTAAAGAAGTGAACGGTCTTTTTGTTTCACGAATTTTAATACAGGGGTAAGATGGGCCCAAATTGCGCCAGCAGTATGATTGGTATTTTGCGATATTGTACAAAAAGATATAATTTGTGGTCCATCTTCGCTATTGGCATAAATAACACCGGTGTGTAAAGATATTTGTCTTTTGGACGCACCAAAGTGCATTGCCTGTACTTCTTCTGTGAACTTACAGATATTATTTTCGGAGAAGTCACAATGCACAACAATTTCGCTTTCAGTAAGTTTATTCTTGCATTTTGTGTACGTAATGATCCCGTTGTTTCTATTTTTACTGTTCTTTTTGTAACTTTTTCTTCATTTTATTGATTGGCGGTATTTTTCGAATAATGGAATTGTTTTGTTACCCAGATATTACATGACACTGTATCTGTTTTTGATTGTGACAAATCAAATTCAAAACTTTTTGAAAAACAAGGACATTCATTATATATACATTTTTTATTATTTTTATTACACACTATTGTTGAGACCAGCTCAGTTAAGTTATCTGTTTTTAATAGACGTAATTGCTTCAATTTACTGACGATGAAACTTAGATTCGCATGTTTTACGCATGCACAAGTATTTCTGTCCACTATTTTTGGGCTTATTAGATAAAACAGCTTGTAGCGACTAAATGTGGTGTAGGATAGCTTTCCCCCTTCATTTTTATATTTTTTGTGTAAATTTTTCAAGGTATCCAACAAATACCTTACTTGTTTCCTTGTTTTATGTAATGTTCTGTACTCACTTTTTCCAGCTGTAGCACGGTTATTATCGTCTCTTTCATAAAATTGCGTGAGTTCTTGCACACGTTTCATTTTATATTTATTTTTTGTCGAACTCTTAATCTTCCATTTAGCCCCACGCATATAATAACTTGGTTTTCATTTTGTATTTTGCAATCAGATCATTGTTCACTACTTTCTTTAGTACGTCTCGTTCGGAATTATTGCTTGGGAATATTGGTTTTGTAACGATTCTTTTATAACAAGATTTCCAAACAATATCTTCTTAACTATATTCTTCTCCGGGGTCGTAATTTTAGGTACCGTTTCGTTTATAATTTTTTCAGTTTTAGGATGTGGAGTATCTTTGTTCTCTTCAATAAGTTTCATTTCTTTTTTGTCTTCACTGCTATTCAAAATTATTATTTCTTGTGAGTTCTTCTGTTAATTTTTTTTTATATCTGTTATTTTTCCTTTTAGCGTATTTTTTTTTTTTGTAATAAAGTTTTGTTTTTCTTTTCTCCACTTTTCTCGCTGTAAGTTCTGTTGTAACAGAGAATACCAAAAATATCACACCGGAGCCTGTATCAGTGCCACCACATACTTCCATTACTCTTAGTTCTACTAATGATACATTAGACTATGAAGAGAGAACTACTGATGTAAACAACCCACAAAATATTACACAAAATGACACAAGTGATGTATCGTTTGATAGCTGCAATGGTTCTGATGACCCCACATATTATCCAAATACAAGTGATCGTGATGATAGCAATAGCAATGATGATTTCCAGAGAAATATCACTTTAAGATCACACCAAAGGCATAATATGCAGCGAAATAATTTTATGTGTTTCACACAAATTTCAGATCCATTAACTGTAAAAGAAGCACTATCAAGTTCTAAAGCTAAAGAATGGAAAGAAGCGATGGATGAAGAATACAGATGTTTATTAGAAAATAATACATGGGAGCTGACTAGTCTACCACCAGATAAGCATTCAATACCATGCAAGTGGGTTTATAAGACTAAAACAAATGAAAATGGTCAGTTAGTTAAATACAAAGCTCGACTTGTGGTGAAAGGTTGTTCACAAAAGTTTGGAATTGACTACACTGAGGTATTTTCACCGGTTGTAAGACTTGCATCATTAAGATATTTATTTGCCTTTGCAGTGAAATATGATTTGGATATATGGCAAATGGATGCAGTGTCTGCTTTTCTTCAGGGTGACATAGAGAAGGAGATTTATATGATGCAACCGCCTATGTATAGCAATGGAAAACAAGAAGTTTGTCGTTTAAAGAAGTCATTGGTGCTAATTCAGCTGTACGCTCGACTAACTTAAACTAGCACTAAAATTTTCTAATTATAAGTAGTTCAAAACGCTATTCGGGAAACCGTTGTAACTAAAATTAAGAAGTGTTCTGACAGCACTTAAATCGAGTTTGACATTTCTTAAATTGAATAAATGGGGTTACCAGTGCAAGAAAACGAAAAATTAAAGAGTGAATGAAAAAGAATGAACAATATGGAAAATATCCAAAAATCTAATTAAAATAGCACTGATTTAATACAGTTTCATGAAAAAAGTGAATACACTTTTTTAATGAACCTGTATAAAGGTATTTCAAAATAAATACATTCGATTTAAAATAGTTTTAAAGAACAATGTTACAAATTAGTAGAATCGTAAAATCAATTGAAGTTGATAAGTTCCGAAAAAGTTACAAATATTAATATTTATTTAAATATTTACTACTGATATTTTTGACAAGAGTATTTATAGGTACATATATTATTATATTATAAATTAAAGAACAATGCCCACCTTCCATACATTTAAAAACCTGATGATGAAAGTATATGTATAGTTATAAGATATAGTAGAAATACTTCCCGTAAGTTTAGAAAGTAATGTCTAATAGTCATTTCGGCAATTTAAACGCCACGAAGTTCAAAAAATATTAATGTTTCTTTTTAGGTTAGGATTTGCCGTCACCAGAATTACAAACGTGCATGAACTAATTAATAACGCTCGTAGTTTACTCTAAAATAGGATTATTTAGCTAACTATGGTCTAAAACATCTTTTTTACTCAGTTAATTCAAATTAAATCAAATTACAAAACAGAAACACATACAAAATGGCACAGTACACAACGAGACGCGAGCGCAACAACGAAGGACTGCGCCGATGCAAAATTGCAAATCACAGAACTGTCAAATGTCAAAAAAATCCATTTCACTTGCGCACACTCAATGAAACACTGAATGATTAATTTAATTCAATTATTGTGTTATTTTTTAATTATTTACTTTATCCCATGACTAATAAAAAATAGTTACTGGTCGAATTAAACGTAAAATAAGTATAAAACTAAGGAACAAAGTTAAATATGGTCAACCAGCAATTTGTAAAATGGAACGTTTTAAAGAATTGATGGTTTGGATGCGTTCAAAATATGACAATACATTTTGAATTAGCTTATATAAATGTAAAAATATCTTTTTTTCCTGCGTTTTTTTTTAAATTGTGATAAGCTTAATTAATATACAATTCAATAAGCTATATTTTAAGATTTATTTCATTTCTATACACAGTCAGGTCAAATATGAACATTCTTCTTTGTTCCGAAATTATTTTGAACATGGCTTGAATAGGAAAAAAACAACGATTATTGCATTGATCATATTACATAAATAAAACATCAATTGATCATGATAAAAATGATTAAAAGTTAATTAAAACAAATCAAGAAAAATATCACTGTGGTATTGTAATTTGATCCATCAAATTAAATACTTTAATTGGTTATTTTATTAAAGACGCATAATTAGTGGCTGTGTGACTGTTTTAAAACTATTTAAAAATACATTGTAATGTATCCCTTTTTTTTTTGGCCTTGTTAGCTTTCGTTTCGCCAATTAAAATTTATCATCGAACAGTTATTTATTGTATTGTGTTCATCTAGTAGAAGATCCAAAGGCGTTTATGCTATATAGTAGGTAAGGTTTTATTCATTTTAATCTAAATCTTGTAATAATTTAATTATTCCTTCACAAAAGTTAGAACTTTTGTGGCCACACTGACTACTTACTACGTATATATACTAATAATTTAAAACTATTACTACTACTACACTGAACTCTCACTAGGCTTGCGCTAGCAACACTAGTGGGAGATAATTTTTTAGCGGGACTGTTTTGGGGAGGGGAAAACTACAGAAAAGTTGTAATTTCGAGTAGTTCTCAGAAATTAACTAATTTTGTAACGCGAGAGTATACGGAAAGCAATTGCATGAATGAAAAAATTATTTGATTTGATAATAAATAAGTTGTACAAGTCACCCTGGTGTTGTTATTCCTGAAATATTTGTATTAAATTATTCGCAGACATCGATGAAATGAATAATATCTTAATTAATTTCAGCGATGTCTATCTATTTAATTAATACTTTAATTCATTCCTGAAATGAATACAAAAAATTGCCTATAAAGTACCACTATTAAAAATTTAAACCGGTGACCTTAGAACTACTCGAAAGATCTGAAAAGAAAAATCTTCTTAGGCCTGGGTCGTATCGCTTTTTCTGAGAATCGTATCTGAATCAGATTTCGAGTTTCAATATCTGATTTCAAAACTATATATTTGAATATCTATATATCGTGCGTAGGTTTCTGATCCAGGCGCGTACCATATATTACCGTAACTATATATTTGGAAATCTAATCCAAAACGCTGGTTTTTGGATGCAACTATATTCGATGAAAATCGGTATTGTAGATTTGTACAGTATAAATGTATATTCTGATATGATCCGATACGCTGTTGAGATTGGGAGTGAATGTGACGGTGTTTGATGAGAATCGGTACTGTATGTTTGCTTATAATAAACTAACTATGTCCCGCGGTTTCACCCGTGTAAGTAGGTTCCGATCGCGTTAAATATGTAGTTTTAGGAACCAGAAGTGTAAAATATTAAAAAAAGACATCACAACGTACTTAACTAGTCTTTATTCCAATACAATTTACTTCACACGACCAAAAATAATTCGACGACATAAACAACTCAAAACAACCGTTAATTAAACAACCGTTAATTCTCAAACATAATAATCAGCACAAATAAAAGGAAAAATTAAGGTAAACAAAAAAAGAACAGTCTTACAGTATCGATGCCAACCACCTTCCTACTCCACGACCAAGCAGCAAAAGAGACCGAACGTAACGTTTTATAGGCGGTGGTGGGAATCGAAACTACCCACACTAAGTATGGCTTATAGTAGTATATCCCAGTTTTAATTGTTATTTTTTTTTATACCTTCTGTGTACCTCAAGGAAAATATAAAAATTTGCCGAATTGGTTGCGCCAGAGTCGACTTTTGCGCGACCAACTCTTAGTCGACTTTTGATACGGTGTCCTATTATTTAATTTTTATTTCATTCTTATGGGAATTCATGTGCAACAGGTATTAAAATGACAATGAAAAAACTTTCCTTCATACTTATTCCAGGCTTAGGACTGGCTGCATTACTTGACTTTTTTTTCTTGAAACATGTGTTCTAGTTTGAAAAATTATGCAGGCCTATTTAGAAGTTAATTCATTTTATATACATAATTTTCCTATTTACACGATTTGTTTTTTTTGTTTTGTTTTTTTTTTAATATATAGGTAATGTTTAAAATTTTAATCCATAGGTATCTATTTAAACCGTTCTGGATCCAGGTTAACATTTAAGAAGGCAAGTTTCCTGACTTTTTTAGTGGAGAGACCTGTGCGGCGATCATTTATTATGAGTCCTGTTTTACTAAATACGCGTTCGCAAGGAACTGATGACGCCATAATATTGCCGTATCTTCGGATCAGTTTAGATAGGTTGGGGTATGTGAAACGATGCGTTCGCCACCAATTTAATGGGCAGTTAAAGGTTCCATCTTTCGAAAATGGCGGGAGTATGTCATCATTTATGTAGGTGTCCAGTTCTTTTATAGCTTTCGACAACGGAGTACCTACACTATATTGCTGGCCTACCATCTCATTTAAAATGCTCCAAGGTGAAAATTTGTCACCCTGTATCTCGGCTCTCTCACATGACACCGGCTGACTCTCATTTTCGCAACTTCTGATGAGCTCAGTCAAGAGATCTTGTACCTTTTTGCGACATTTCGTGCGTCGTTCATGTCCTTGAATACGGCTAGTTTATAGCGTGGATCCAAAACTGTGCATACCGAGAATGTGCCGCTTTTTTCCAAGTTTGCAAATCTTGTTATGAGCCCCGTGCACAAACTGAAAATGGATGTTTGAGCAAGTTCCGAAAAGTCTTCAGCTAACAATTTGTCACACGCCGTGATCAAACAACGAGTTATGACAATAACTGATCCAGCAGTCATGTAGTTTTCACCGCTCATTGATTTAGTAGTTGAACATTCAGTATAAAAGATCAGTGGCCATCATGTGTTCATCAATCTTGGATATGAGTAAATCAAACATTTATTTTTTTTCATTCCGCAGCCAGAGATTACAACACATGTTTAGTTATTAATGAACATTATTTATTATTATTGAATTATTAATATTATTTATAATTATTATTGATTCTTTACCTAAAGTACATGGAATATCTTCATCACGTGGTACAATTACTAAATTATTTTCAAGTGATTGCAGTGGCATCGAACCCGGGACAACTTTAGCAGTCTCTTCCAGTTCGAAAGGTTCTGAAAAAAAAATAACAACAATACACAAACTTGCATATAAAGATGCTGAAGATAAATGTAGCGCGTTATTACTTTTGTTTTCATAAACACGACATCAATGCCCAATAGTAATATCAATAAAAAATATTTTAAAATATTTGACTTCATACCTGGAATTTTGTCACTGTCATTTCGAGCATCTAGCCCAGTGATATTCGAACATATCGCGATAACCCTCTCCTGTATATCTGTAAAATCTGGGGCTGGAGAGGGCCCGCCACCAGTTTTGTACATCTCTTGCCGATGTTTGGCCAGTGTTTTTTTAGTTTCCTTTTTTATGCCATCATATTTATGCTTCAGGCTCTTTGTACTCCTCGCTGTAAATCCTGTAGCCGCATTTTTGGGACATTATGCAAAATAGACTTAAAAAATGCTTTTATTAATTAACTGTGGAATAAATTGAAACAATCTTTTCCTTTCTTTGCACAAAGGAATACATTGCACTTTGTGCATTTTACAAAGCTCTGTAGCTTACAGCCAGGTTTCTTGCACCTCATGCGTTGGTCGGTTTTAATTTGGCTATGACCAAGATTGTCTAACCGAACGTCAGACGGTGGAAGAACCTGGCACCCTTTCTTTCTTTTTGCCTCTATGGTTTCAGTGATGCTGCTGTTGCTAGGACGTCCTCTTGTTGGCTGGGTCGTAGTACCATAGGTACATAAGACATTAGCCAGCTTTGACCTGAATTCTGACAGATTTTTCAGCTTCTTTGGATCTGCTCCTTTTCTTGTTTCTACAGTTTTGTATAGAACCCAAGAGTTTATAATAGTTAAATCTAAAAGGTGGTAAAAAATCCTTATATACCATTTCCTGGTCTTGACTTTTATTCTATATCTGCCCATAAATGAATCCATGAGATCAACGCCCCCCATATGGGCGTTGTATTCTTTGACTATTTTCGGTCAATATTTTTTTTTTCTTTTCTGTTTTGTCATACCGTTCGATGGACTGTATTGGTTCAGCTCCTACGTAGGTCGAGAGCAGAACTACTTGTTTGTTATCTTTCCAGCTCACTGAAGACATGTCGACCCCATCAATATGTGTAATATATTCCACATGCGACCTTCTTGGCACTTGTTTTTTCATTACATCCTGTTTTGAGGGTTATTTACATTTCTTACCTAGGCGGTTTCTTTGAACAGTTCCTACACATTGTATTCCTTCTTTAGCAAAATAATACATCAAGGGCAATGTGGTATAGAAATTATCATGGTATATAATGTGATTAGCATGTCTGGGAATTATTCTAGCAAGTTTTATCACTGTTTGTGATACAACCCCTATATCAGGCTCGTTAGGCAAACGATCATCTTTTTCTTTGCCAGCGTAAATTATAAAGCGATAAGCAAAACCTGTCAGAGAACACAATACAAATTATTTAAAACCCCATTTATGGGGCTTATTAGGCAAATATTGTTTTAAAAAATGGCCCATCTTGGTGGCACACATTTGCTCATCGATGGATAAGCGCTGACTGATTGGAATGCTGGAGAACTTGGTATGTAGATGTTCAATTACATGGTATGATGATCTATTGTTATCGTTGAAGTGAAGTACTCTTCTTATTTTTTCAAATTTATTGACAGGCATCGCTTTTATAATTGCCTCAAACCCGTGCTTGTTAGCCCAGTAACCACGTACACTTGGATAGTGGTAGACACTCATATAAATCAAAATTCCCAGATATTTTCGCAGTTCTCCTAATGTTATGACGTCAGGTTTCTTTTGTACAGCATAATTATTTGTTTCCGTAACAATTTGTGAAAGAAATCTTCAGTAAAAAAGTAAGAAAAAAATTGGAAAGGTGTCTGAAGGTTCATCAAACTTTCAGGGTATTCTTCAGTTCCATTAAATTTTATGGCATTTTCATTGAATGGCAGAGGTTGGTTTATCCACATCAACCTCTGAATGTCTAAAGAATGTACCGGTGCATCATTATTATTTGAAGGAACAGCATCCGCTATTACAATATGAGGATCGGGTATAATTTCTTCGTTATTATCATTAGACCTAGCCTCACCGTCGTCATCATCATTTTCTAAAACATCTAATAAATCTTGTTGGGTAGGATAAAAATCAAGTTCGTTACCGTCCAACTCGAAACCGTCTTCAGAAATGGCGCCATCTTCTAGCTGGCGCAACCAAAACTTAATGTCACCATCTCTCCTATTATTTTCTGCCATTTCTAAAACAAAATAACCAACCACATGCATACCTCACCAAAGCAAAATAAATAAAATTACAAAATGTATAGTTTCAAATAGCAGTAGTATTTTTTACCAATAGTGCATGCTGTCCCATTTTTTCATCAAAACAAAAAAGCTTCCTGTTCATATAACAATTATGGTAAATTGAAAAAAGCATAAGTTATTGTATAAATAATAGTCATTACCTTTAGAAAACAATTTTTTTTTCTCCAAAATCAGCAAATAACTTCGTGATATATGTCGCCAAAGTGCACTCAACTCAAACCTATTTGAGAAACGCGCGCCAAAAATTGAAATGTCAATCAGCCACAGATAACAACACAAAATGTCACTAGTTGAGTTATTATATGGTTAGAGAAGGAGCAAAAGAAACATTTCATACAGCCTAATGTATCAAACACAAATATTATGGACGGATATTGGTGGTTTAATTTGGTGATTCAATTTTGGGACTCGAGGGTCCAGGCTGGTTAGGTTCAGTAGTATTTACTTTATATTTTTCGGATGATTCTATCTTACTTAAAATATCAGCTGGTAGTTGATAATTATAACAGTTGCTGTTAACCGCGGTTAATCCTGTTCTTATAAATAGGATGGCGTTAATAGTTTTTAAATGCAATGCATTTCGCAACTTGCTTTTAACCACATTCATTAAGCTGGCTCAATTACAGCATTTGAATGTGGCAAACTCATTATTTTTGTCGCGACATTGAATAAGTCTTTATATGGACAACAGCCAGCAGCGTCCCTCGACTGTTGAACTTCTGTCCAGAACTTCACCGTATCTTCGGTATTTTCCCAGTTCTGTAGGATAACAGTTTGCCACTGCTGAATAACATTATCTATATTTTCTGTGTAACCCAGACTTTCCAAAACTTGTATAAAGTTATCAATACTTCTGTTTGGTTTTAAAATGACGGAAACAGATAATGCCATAGAGTTTTTAAGTAGTTTTACTTTTTTACAGGCAGTCTTTGTTGCAGCTCATTTATTAGTTTGATAATAAAATTAACATTCCTCTTCTTCATTGCATTTTTTTCATCCTCATTTAATGAAGACTCGTTCATCTCTTTCTCAAATAAATAACCAAGGTATGGTGACATAGACAGATTTTCTTTCACATTAATGCTTTCGAATTGCATTCTCGGTTGCGCTATTATTATTTTCGTGCACATGTTTCGTATCAAATCATGTAGCGTATTTAATTGTAGAGCAGACATGGGTCAGAAGTTTTGTTTTCAAAAGTTTTTATTGCCCCTTGTAAATTATTAAGTATTTCACACAAAAACTGCAAATATTTTTTTTTTCTTTCATCGTTGTACATGTTATATAATAATTCGGCTTGGTAGCAATTTTCACGAGTTCTCATTAATTGAAAGTGTAATTTTAGTTCTATCCATTGACTTAAGATTCTAGTTACCGCAGGTTCAATTGACAGCCATCGTGTATCACGAGCTTTTAAGATCTTAAGTGGCTCCTCTCCACAGTTTATCGCTTCATATATTTTTTTATATTCGTTTTTTCGTTTCGGTGAAAGCTTGAACCAATTGTGAGTTTCTCTTATCATAAATTTTATATTTCTTGGTTTAGTCTCACATGACGCATGTGACACTGCCAATTGAATCGAATGGCAGACACATCTTATCAACACTAGATTGGGTAAAGCATACCTTTCCTGCAATATTTTATGGACACCTGCGTTTACTTCAGTCATAACCGAAGCATTATCCGTTCCGATTCCAATTAACTCGCTTTTATCATGTTAAAAAGCTTCAAGTTGTGCTGTTAACGCCGAAACTATTCCTTCGGCATCTGCAGATTCCAATTCAACCAGCCCTAAGAATGTGGAAACTAAAGGGTGTCCAGCGGAAAATTTTCAAGTTTAAATAGTCATTGCTCGTAAACTAGCGGGGTGAGGTAAGTGGGGAGGGTACCGTTCGATGCGCGTGATTTGCGGATTTGTCAGTCAGGATGAGTCACTGGTCGGGAGCGCACCACGTGTTCGCGGTTGAGTAGTACTTAAAGTGCGGCGATTCACTGGTACAGTTCAGTTAATAATATGTGTTTGATTTAATAGTTCATATCAGTAAGAATGAAGATACAAACTTAGTTTTGTATCAAGATTTATATTTAGATTTTTTTTTTACATTTTATTGAAAATCTAAATCAAAATCAAAATCATTTATTCAAACTAAGCTACTAAGTAGCACTTTTTGAACGTCATACATTGAATATTGACAGCACCCTGCCCCCTAGACAAGGCACACTCCCACAAGCGCCAACGCCGACAGAAATCGCCCAAATGACATTAAATGTATGGAAATGACATTCCCCCTCAATAAGTCACGCGACTTACCGAAGGGAAACGCCATGCGGCCCACTTGCCACCTCCATACATTTGAGCGACTCCATCAGCGACAACGATTGCAGGAATGTACCCGGTCCAAGGGGGCCCACCCTTCACCGCTTCCTAAGTGCTTTCGCCAGGGAGAAGAAACGGCGCAACAAACTCCCCAGCAGCACGCTGTCTCATTTAACAAAAAAAAAATTACTTAGCAAAACATTTTTTTACATAAAACAGCTATATAGATAGCAGCATATTAAAAATGAATAAGTGACCGCGCCAAATAAACAAATGTTTGAGGTCAATATTGAGATATACTAAACTACTATAATTATATCTACTGAGTCCAAGGTCAGCAGAACGACCAGTCACCACCAGCAGCACCCGTTCACGAGTTGACGCAAGGGTCAGCCATCACCTCCCTCGCCTTAATAGAGGGAAGGAGGTGACCCGACCCCTAACGCCACCGCTGGCATTGACAACTAAGGGAGCATGACGATTCTGTTGCCGACTTAAAAAAAAAACAAAATGTTTATACAAACAAACAAATAATAATTATACAAGATGCCATAAACACTTATTCACTGCGCAGTCCCTTACCACAGTGGCAATATAGATTGCTACATTATTGAATTTTTTAATCAATACCATTATACATTCCAAAACAATGTAAGGACATTAATACGTATAACTGTATTAAAACAAAATAAAATAGGTAACATATTGTTACATACGGAGTGTATGCCTATCAAAAATAATTATTAAAATTAAATACCGTAGTATATAAAGCATCAAAACTCCACACAGAGCCGCCTTGTGTCTATCAACGTGGCGACCAACTATATTTATCATTTAAATAATCATTTATAGTATAATAAGCTTTTTCACACAGTTTAGTTTTAATTACAGATTTAAATGTGTTGTAGGGTAACTCTAACAAACTCGGAGGTAGTTTGTTGTACAAGCGAATACTAAGTCCCACAAATGAATTGTGTACCCTATGCAACCGGTGAGATGTCGCGCATAACTTGTGTTTATTTCGTGTATTTATTTGATGTATGTCACTATTCTTTTCGTATAGGTGAACATGTCGTCTAAAAATAGAATATTAGCTAAAATGAATTGCGACGCTACAGTTAAAATGCCTATCTCCCTAAATCGCTCTCTAAGAGAAACTCTAGAGCCTAACTGGTAAATAGACCTAACAGCTCGTTTTTGTAGGACGAAAATCGATTCTATATCCGCCGCCTTTCCCCACAACAGAATGGCATAGGACATAATACTGTGGAAGTAGCTGAAGTAAACAAGACGAGCTGTTTCCACATCAGTGAACTGCCTGACCTTCCTAACGGCATAAGCAGCTGAGCTGAGCTTACTCGCAAGAAACGCAATATGAGCCGACCATTTAAGTTTGGTATCTATAGTTAAGCCTAGAAAAACCGTTGACTCTACAGTCTCTAATACCTCGCCATTTAGAATAATACTTGGACCAAGATTTTTAACATTCGGCATCGTAAATTTTACACATTTGGTCTTTTTCGCGTTCAAAACTCTAGCGAATAATCTATTATTCGCTGAAAACCAACGTGTAACCTCAGCAAGTGCACTATTTACTTCGTTAAAATTATCTCTATTCCTATTTACTTTAAATATTAAAGAAGTGTCGTCTGCAAATAGTACGACGTCACATATGCCTTTTAAAAAGAATAGTAATGGTAGGAATGTGTTTATTGAAACTAGTTAAGCGTGAAATAAAACTCATTTTTAATTAAAATGCATTTATTAATCCGATTCATATGTAATTAAAATATGGTCAAGGAACTGGGCAGGTGAGTTAATATTTTCCTGGTACCTTGCCCAGCTTAAAAACCAAATAATAGTCATTATATGTGCACAGCAACCTACTGTTCTACGGCGAACCATGCAGTTGCAACAATATTGATTTATGGCTGCCCTCCCTTCAGTGATATACAAAATATGTTTTCCTACTAATGTGTCAACTTTGTATTTTCCCACGCAATAAACTGAAGTTGACTGAAGGGAGCGGGAAACCTTCCAGTAGGCTGCTGGCAGTATTTCTGCATATCTCAATTGTATAGAAACCGTCGCCTCTTATGTGTTCGCCATACTACTCGTGCTTGTTTTAATTGATACGTTCCACATGCAATTAATATTAATTCATTATATTCCAACCTCGGAAATGATATATTATCTATGTTTACATTTATTGATAGAAAATCTGTGCGCCGTCTATTTAAATTATTTTGATTAACAAAATCACTAAGAGAATTATTTATGTACATAT
Organism: Plusia festucae; assembly: GCA_950381575.1. Classification (NCBI taxonomy): domain Eukaryota; kingdom Metazoa; phylum Arthropoda; class Insecta; order Lepidoptera; family Noctuidae; genus Plusia; species Plusia festucae. Next base: position 11,969,724 of record OX494442.1, read on the forward strand.
TTTCATTTATTATCTCCAGTATTTGCCCTGCATCCTCTCTGTCTCTAATTCTTTGATGAAACCTATTTATTAGAGCTGCTGCTGAGAAAAATTTCGAAATACGTCGCCGTTTTAAGGGGCTGTGAGTGGTGGGGGGAGGGGGGGGGAGTTAGAACCTACCTATAACCTATAACAAAAAAGCCATCTAACCTAACCCAATGAAGTCGGATTGTGCCAACTCGGAGTAATACCTTCTGCCTAGCCTTTTCCCAAGCTATGTTGGGGTTGGCTTCCAGTCTTACCGGATTTAGCTGATTACTATATTTTATATGGAGCGACTGCCTATCTGACCTTCACAACCCATTTTACTGGGTAATACAGTATCCCATAGTAAGACTGGTTGTCAGAATTGTAATGACTTAACGACTGTCAAAGATTACCGTATGACAGTCGGGAGCAACGGCTTAACGTGCTTTCCGAGGCACGGAGGGGTCTCGGTATGTTTACGGCCCCTCTCTGCAACTCGGAGTAATACATTGCTTTTAATTACTTAAGAATTATATCCTGTTCTTATACATTTCCTATAACACATTATAAAAACATAATTACCTCGGCTATATTTTCTTTTTCCAAATTTTGATTCATCAATCTGGACAATTTTTCCGGGGCCACCAATCTTTCCAACTGCTTCATTTTTATCTATTAGGTATACCACAATGGTTTCTCGGCAATAATTATACCAGTCACATATGGTGACCCGGCCCAGGCACCTTTCAAAATCTTCCGGATCTTCATTTATGGCGTCGTTATAGCTCCATTTTTTGGAATATGCATATAATAAATTGCCGGGCCTGTTGGTCTAGTGGTTAGTGACCCTGACTGCTAACCCGGAGGTCGTGGGTTCGATTCCCACCCAGGACAAATCTTTGTGTGATGAGCACGATCATTTATTCTGTGTCTGGGTGTTATTTATCTATAATATGTATGTATTTAGAAATATATAAGTATGTTTATCAGTTGTCTGGTTACCATAGTACAGGCTCTGCCTAGTTTGGGATCAGATGACCGTGTGTGAGATTTTCCCAAGATATTATTATATATTATTAAATAGAAAACATGCACCAAATCAATTTTTATATTTTCAAAAAATGTCCCGTTGTTGCGTGGTACTTTCGATTTTGATTTACAATTGCCTTTGGTGCAACACCAAGAACCAAATGACCTGTTGGTCGATTTTTAGTTAGTTTCATTGGAGTGCGATGTGTTCTGCATAATTTTCGAGTCTGCACCAATCCATTTTCTTCGGCGAATGCCACACTCTGCTCATTGGTGCCCAATTTTTTAATTATTCTCGCCAAATTCCACGTCATAAGCACCTCTTCTGTGTAGAGATGTCGATCGAGAAAGGGCCCGTCGTCCTCGAAAACATCTTCGTAGACTGCCGATGCTCCACCAAGCCCCGAACTTGTAGACGGTCCCGGTTCCGGGTGTCCACTTCCACTACTTCCAGACGCCATTGCAAGCTGCAATAGTTCAGTGTCCAAAAGTGAGTAAGCCGAGGTCGTACAGTAAAGCAATCCAAACAAAGTCCAAAAACGTAGCCAAGTCGTAGAAAAAACACAAAACAATACGGAAGAACACATTCACTTATACTCGAAAGCAAAGGAATGACGGCAATGACGCACAAATTTGACATTAGCTGTCAATATCATCCATCCATCAATCAAATCAAAAAAGGTTTTTATTTATTTATTGTTAGTAATCCCAAAAAAATATAAATAATAAAAATTACAAAAGGGGATTTCTATGATTTATAATGTTTATTTTATGTTTGCTTGGAAGAAAATTAACGGTTAAGATAATGATCACTGATTATTCCAATTACCTGTCAACATTTTTTTGCAAAGGCAACATTTTTATTCAAGTTATATTAGTTTAGTCGTTTTCAGTTTTTATATTTTCAAAAATATGTTGCGGACTTGCACAGACTAATGAATATGTGGATGACGTGGGAAAAATATAAACATATTTTTTTAGGGAAACCATTACCATGTGCATCTCTGGGCCTAAAATTGGCATTCCCCTTTTGGAAATTGTTTAAAAATATTTAGACGCAACTCCGGCAGCCAAAATTACTTTGGGGGGATTTAGACTAACTCCCTTAAGACTCCTACACCACCAATACCCTCAAATTCAGGCGACTCGTTTTAAAATCCAACCCCTGCTGCTATGCGAAAGTCTGTCATTGCATGTTTTGATGCTCGATTAAAAAATTCGTGCCTAAGCAATTTGAACGATTGCTTAAATATTGCCATTTACAGCTTCAACAACCCATCTACAAACTGTGACAGCTCTCGACTTATTAGCAGCAAGAGTCGACAGTTGATTTTCACCTTGTAAGGATGCAGGCATATGAGTTCTATAATTAAATTCTCTCAGCAGCGGCACAGAATCCCTATCCAGGATAAATACATCACCTGCTTGAAAATATCTCCTAAGTGGTTTTGTTTCTTCATTAAATTCATTTATTATTATATTTGCATCTGATGTTGTAGCTGGATAGGGGGCCTAATACATCTATAATGTATCCATCACAACAAACCATAAGTAAAGACTTCATCAAGTTCCTATACTTGTGTAATGAATATATGTATCTTTTTGGTACATATAATTTGATGATTTTTGTACATACAAATATATCCCATCACTAATTATAATAGGTTGCCTATTTTCACCTCCAAATAAACCATTAGGTATTATCAAGTTCCTTTCTGATATTTGTGCTCTAGTAATATGGTTGATTCCTAAGTTGTTAGGAACGAATACACGGTCTATTATTTCTCTCTTGACCCATTAACCTCAATTTCTCTAGCTTCACCCATTAACCTCATTAATATAGTCCGAGGTATATTCAAAAATGTTGAGATCCTTTGATCACTATCACCTGTTCGTAATTTAATTAGATAGGCTCCAAGTGCCACTTTATTTTGGCGAATATTTTGCATTTCTAGCAATTCTAAAACCAGTTGTCTAAATTGCTCTTTGCTCAATCCAATCCAATAATGACAAAGTTCATCTGGCATTGAATCTATATTATTGAAATCCAGGATAAGTTGACACTCTTCTGCAAATGTTGCAAAATCCTGGATGTGATCTGTATTAAAACTATGAATGGGTGACTGGATATCAGTGAGAACTTCCCAATTATTACTGTACAAATGTACTGAGCATATCGTACAACTTTGTGGCACATACATGTGTAATTGGCAGCTAGAGTTTTTATTAATTTCTCTGTTTCTGGCTTTAGTTTATGTAACACTGGAGTCTCTGATCGAAACATTATATTAAAATCGTTCAGTAGCTCTAGAACGTACGACATAAATTCGAGATAAACTTTAGTGAAATTATTTTTAATGATGCGAAGTGTTGTTAGTTTTGGATGGGTCTTCAAAGCAGAAAACGGATTACCCATTCATAAATGTATACCGTTTCAAACAGTTAACCTTTATCGGTTACTAATTAAAACGGTTAACAGAAATCTTGGTAAACCCATTCGTATCGGTATTTAATTTATCCGGCTTTATCTGTAATCTTAAGGTTAACAGAAATCATTTTAGTACAACCCAAATTTATGGGTTACTAGTTGAAACTGTTAACCGAAATAAAACAATGTGTAAGTATTTGGCTGACAATAGAAAGAGATAGCGAAAGCGCTAAGTAAACTAGGAAACGACCGCGCCTCCCCGTTCCGTTGCTAGCGCGTAGTGCCTAAGATCGTGTTGCGACTTGCACGTGTGGGCTTGAGTTGAGCCTGAGTGTCCTGCTGTTACCTACAGGTGCCTGCCCTGCTGCTATTTCGAAATGGTAAGTTTTTAATTCTTTCAAATAATTTGGGTAGATATTACAATGAATTAGGTAAGTATATTAGGTTTCCGATTTTACCTATACACCAAGTTTAGAATTAACATTATTTTAAAATGTATTTTAATAACCTAATATTTTTAATAATGTAATATTTTTATAATTAGATTACTTAGATTAAGATAATTGTTGTGCTATTCCGATCCTTTTACGATATGGCCATAAATTATTTGTATTTGCGTGAAAAAATGACAGGAGCCGGCTGAATGTAATCTCTCATTATCATGTCTCTTTATAATATTATGAATGCGAAAGTTTAGATGAATGGACGAATGGATGTTTGTTTTGTTAGGTACTCAATCACACCAGAACGGCTGACGAAATTTGGCACAGAGATAGATTTATAGTCTGGAATAGCACATAAGCAGGCCACCGCCAATCGGCCGTACCTACAGCGATAAGTGCCTACAAATTCGCGTGGCGCCGTCGCCACTCCGACGGCCGGGTGTCGCCGCTCACGCTTAAAGCTTTTATGATTACGAGAGCAACTTGAAAATGTGGCTTTTTGTTTGTTGAGATATTTTAACGATTTTGGTATCAAACGAAAGGTCTAGGTCTAAACTATTCTTCCGTTTGAATTATGTATATCGGTCTACTCATTTAGGGAATTAGAAGAATTAAGAAATAAACTAACTAAAACAATGCGGGTGAAGCCGCGTGTCGGAAAGCAGGTTGCTAATAAAGACCTGCAGCAAATCGGAGTGGTGTACTTACCTAGATGTGACGACTTTGTATTTACAGAGAGGCTAAGTTCATAGATGGACAACAGAACTAAGTTCATAGATGGGATATTGGAGTAAATGAACCTATTAATTTTTTTTTCAGACTGTCAAGAGTAATGATAACGATCGTCCAGTATCGCCGTCAATTTTGCAACCGCAGAACCCATTGAGACGAAAGAATAAAACATCTGATAGTAGCGATGGTACAGTATCTGTCTTCCTTCACTAATATTATTGAGTGTTATTTAGGTACCTATACTAAGGCAGCCAAGTCGAAATTAAGTGCGAACATAGTGTTTTAGGAAATTTTCAGTACCTACTAAGTAAGTTCTTAGCATAGAAAAAGTCTTAAAACTTGATATTGACGCGATTTTGACTTGGCTGCCATAGTATGAATTAAATAATACCTTAAAGGCTTTCATATGGCATAGGTTTCAACACTGTTGAGAATTTAATCCAAACTCGGTACTTTACCCATGGTACATTGTAAATAAATTTATTGTTTTAATTTTAGACACAGCGAAGAAGAAGTTGAACGTTGTGTACATTGACGGAGTAAATACTGGCCTACCTGATTGTACCTGTTCCCGAAATGAAAAGGCACTTACTTTTCGTTTTCTCATAAACAGAATTCCGGAGAAGAAATTAGAAGCGTTTTGGGACGAAGTATTGAATGTAATGCAAAAGTATTCATCTGAATAATTTTATAATGATTTATAACAAATGTACCTACTGATTTTTTGTTTCATATGGGCAAATAAAACGAACAATATACTTACATGATAGTGATAGTTAATTTCAAACATTACAAGTATGAACATTGTTAATCATAAAGCAAATCTTCGTTTGATTTTATTAAAATGATATTGTTTAATATTTCATCCAGTAATCTATCTCTTGAAGGCGACAATATAAATCACGTTCAACGCCACGGAATAAAATGATGAATTTCCATTCAGGCCATGTCGGACAATGTTGGGCGACACCAGTATGTTCCGTTCGGGCCGTGGGGGACAATGGTGTCCGACAATCAGAGCTATGTTTAAACGTCTCTTCTGGGCTGTCGGTCAACAATACTAGGCAATATAGTACGCAACGTGACCCGCGCGGCCTCCTAGAACAGTGTAATCGCATCAGCACTCAAAAAATATATATTTGTTAAAAAGTTATGTATGTTTTTCTGATATTATTCTTGCATTTACTAAAAAAATATTGTGTAAGGGATTATAGATTTATTTTTACGATTTTATGGATAAATTTAGTGTCCGATTTATTGATGAAATAAAAAATCATGAGAGTAGAAGTCAAACTCGGTTTTATTATGTAAAACTTATGAAATAGGAACAATATTATCACAATTAAACTTGAATATGAGATCATGCGAAATTTTTAATCATATTTACTACGTAAATTAACATAAATCAAACAGTATTTTAGGTTTAAAAATAATTAAAAGTTACAAAATAACAATCATAGTTTTAGAAATAATTAAAAATAACAAAATAATAATCATAATAAAGAAATATTTTAAAAAGAACGATGTAGGTACTTTATTAAAACAATCTAAGCAAAGAAACGGTTTATTTGGGCAGTCGTCACAGAAAGTGTTTACCTTTTTTACTTTATTTTTCGCTTGGTTTCTACCTAGCATCTTTACTTTTTCCTTGTAACATTCAGAGCATCCTCTTCTAATAATACTACTCTTTCCTTCTTTCTTTACTAGTCTGTGCTTCCCTCTTTTTGGTCTTTTTACACGAATATCTTCCGTCTCAGGCATAGGATTCGAGCAAAATTCTTGTATTACTTCTTTTCTGAAGTCTACTACAGATATGTTTTTATTTGTAACTTTTTTATATATAATCATAGCATTCACTAACGTAGTATTAAGCAATAAATTAATAGCGAGCTTTTTATGCCACTTTATTGTTTTTCGCAGTGGTGTAGAGTAAGCAGCTAATTGATCAGCCAAATCAACGGCACCTTTGACTTTATTGTAGTCTACAACAATCTTTGGCTTTGATACCACATTTCCGCGTTTATTTATATGATGGAACCCTACCGAATCCTTCGTGGACAGAACATACACATCACGCTTGTCCTTCCATTTCATCATGGTTATTCCGTCGGTGCTTTCGGCTGCAGCAAACTGGCCTCTTTTGAGCTTAGCAGTAACAACATGTTTGGGAAGCTGTTTTCTATTTTTCCGAATGGTACCTACTAAATGAGTTTCTTTGTCTAATAGTTTCCGTGCCAAATCTACACTTGTGTACCAATTATCGGTATACAATGTGTGTCCTTTGTTGAGCAAATCTTCGCATAAAGACATGACTACGTTTGTGGGCGTTGTATTTGTGTCGTCGTTTTTTCCCGCGTAAATGCTAATCTTGTACGTATTACCCAGGTATCGTGCATAGTTTGAACGCTTTTATTCCATACTTGTGTCTTTTTTGTTTATTATACTGCCTAAATATTATTCTGCCACGGAATGGAACCATGCTCTCGTCAATACAAATATCTTCACCAGGGGTATAGTTGTTTTTGCAGTTCTCATTTAAATCGTCCACCAGTTGACGTACTCGATGTAGTCGGTCTTTTCTGTTTTCATCATCTTTATCAGAAAAATGTAACGTTTTCAATACCAATTCAAATCGGTTTCGGGACATCACTGTTCTCGGTAAGGGATGCCCGGTCATTTTGTCTTTAGACCAATAGTGTGCCAATCTGGGTAATTTCACCAAGCCCATGAATAAAATTAGGCCAAAAACTTTTTTTATTTCGTCTATATTAGTCGGACTCCACTGATTAATACGTGCACCTCTTGTAGCTTCAGCCGTATTAGTAATTTTATGAATAGCATATCGATTTGTGTTATGCACTATTTGTTGAAACACGTCATCAGTCACAAAAAGTGAATAAAAATCGACGGGAGATTTTTTAGTCATAGATAATCTGACATGCAGCGGAACGCCCGAAACCTCGGTAAAAGGAATCATTTGGCGTTGATTACCTGTAGGCTCACTCCAAGAACTCGTGGTAGGTGTAACGCTTGAAGTTTCTTGCGTACTGACCTCATATCCTGAATTTCTGTCTTCACTATCCGATCTGATGACGCGTCGTAGTTTTTGCCTAATAGGCGCTATTTGCTCTTCTTCTTCTTCTGAACTAATGTGAAAACTACTGTTCAGCAGCGATATTTCAATATTTTGAAGCTGTGTCAGATCTTCCTCTGTTATTTCAAAAGCGTCATCAGTCACACATTTTGAGTAATAAAAATAAATAAATCGCAGGCAGAAGCTTGCCTAGTCTGTTGTCGAAGCGTGTTCATACGGCGGGAAAAAAAAATTACGCGACGACTGGCGTCCTCGATATTGTACTGCGGGGCACTGCGAATTGCGCGCGAACACAGATAGCTACAACGCAGCGCTAGAGTGGGGGCGCGCGGACGGGATACTCGGAAGCGGGCGACACTTTGACCCGCGCGGCTTCAACGGAAGAAAGTTTATATAATCATACGTAGCAGGCCATGGGGGACAATGTTGGGCGACATGAGTTATCTTCACATTTATAAAGATTTTCGCGGTTATATCAGTGTTTTCTAAGTTAAAAATGCATATTTAATAATGTTATCAAAAAAACAAAAAATCTATTTTTTGACAATTTAATTTTTTTTCGTGTGTCGTAAACGGAAAGTTAAGTGTCGCCCAGCAATGTCCGACATGGCGTTGAACGTGTTAAGTACTGAAAACAGTCTTTCCACTGTAACCTGCGTTGTTGGAGCAGCCACTGCAACTTGTGCTAAGTGTGCAAGTCTATCCGATTTTGATGACCAGTACGCTATTGTATTTTCAGAAAGAGCAAGTCGTGGGGTAGCTAAATATTCAGCAATATAAAAATCTAAGTCCAACGCAACAGTACCTCCTGGTGCCCGAATTCTTTGACTGAGGTTTAAAACATCTTCAAGACCTTGCAGATCGGACTGGAAACTGTCACCTGATATATAATTCAAAGTTGTAAAATCACTCCTGACTTATTTCATGCACACGTGTCTCTACCGCAAGCATCTGTTGGTGAAGATCTTTAATCCAGCGCTTCGATTTCTGTCTCTCGTCTTCAGATAAGATCAATTTAAATCTAGGATCTAAAAATATTCCCATTAAAAAAGCCTTGTTATCTAACAGAGTTTTTTCTCGCCTTGTCATAGCGGTCACTAGATCGTGGATAAATTAATTTTTTGAGTTTTTGTCTTGCAAATCATCCATATAGAGTAAAAATCTTTCAAAATCAAAAGAGTAAAGTTCTTTTTGAAGTCTTGCAGTGGCTTCTTCAGATGGCTTTAAGGTATTAAGAATATTATTTATTTCAATCCACACATTTTCATTTAGTATTTCGAAATTTCGTCACAGTTGTCGCAAAAAGTTTAAAGTTCTTTTAAACTTTCTAACATGTAGTACGTAGAGGACCATCTAGTGCTGCAATCAAGAATTGGCTTTTTTCATTTTTCTAATCTTATCTTCAATTTCATAAGTGGCCGACGTAGTATTCTTACAACACTACGACATTTTTCAATTACAACTTCATGATCATGTTTTAGAACGTCTTTAATGCACAATTGCAGAGTATGTGCTGCACACGCAATCTGTCGGACCTCGAACAAATTTTCTATTTCAACGTTTTCATTAAGAATTGATGTATTAAAAGATTCTAGACCTGATTCGAAGTTAAGATTGTGATATTGTAGTTCGTCTTCATGTTCATTTTCACTGTTTTCTGTAACAGTCTCACTGTTATCTAATTCTTGATTTAAAAGCTTTGAAATTTTTATGTTGTTTGCACCATTATCTGTCGTCAACGAATAAATATTGTGTAAATCAATTCAAAAATTCGCCAGTACTTCTAAAAGTGTAGACTTCAAATTTTCTGCAGTTTGACTGCAGAATATTTCTTTAAGGGCCAGATTTCATACCACAATTTTAGTATTTTTTATATATTGTATATTTATACCGATGAACTGCCGGTCCATACATGTAGCTGAGTCCATCTTCACAGATACAAGCTTTTGTGCCACTTCTGCTGCAATTTTTTCATGAATCGTGTATGCTTTTTCTTTTATTAACATTCTAACCTTTTTGCTGTTCGCTTCCTCTACAAAATCAGCGGATATCAAAGCTTTCATCTCTCTAAATGCTTTATCTTCAAGTAATGAGAACGGTCGTCCATGAATTGCTACAAGTTTAACGCAACAGTCTAATAACTTAACGCGCTTTTTCTCTTTTTCCTCGTCTTTTAAGTTTTTACTTATAGGCTCGTTCGCTTTAGTAGTCATATTTTTTTTAATAGTCAACACCTCTTGATATTTGTCTTCATGTTTTAATCGTAGATGGTTCTGTAAATTACTCGCATGGTTACCCTGGTAATAACTAATAAGAATAATTTATTTTGTGGCAGGACACAATCTGCTTAAAATTAATTGGTTTAACCTTAACCTTTTTATAACATGTTTCTATATAACCATATTTAGTGTATTTTATAATTTTCTTCGTACATTTTATGACGATATAATATTTCTATCGAAAATAAATATTAGTTCCTGGTTAATAGGATGCGCACGCACTTTATACCATCCATCCATCCAATCTGACACTCCCGTCCGCTCCGTCCAGAGCGGGAGGAGACATTAGATGACTTCACGCCCAAAAAAATATGGTTTCTCGTTTAAAGTAACATACTGTTAAGTATACACATAAATAAGAATTTTCTGGTTAAATACCCTTTATCATCGTTCAGCCAGAAGGCATCCCCTTTGCCATCCAAAGCTTCGTTTCTTAGTAGCTAGGTAGATACCTTAATATAATTTGGGATTTTAAGTAAAAAAACGTGTGATCAGTTTCGCTGACAAGACCAGAAGGAAGTTTATTCTCTATGAAATTAGATACATTACACCATTGACAAATTTACACTTCCGTCACAGATAATAAAGGGTATAGCATCTATAGACATTACAGATGGTATGATGTCACTAGTATTTTGAGCACATAATAACACCCCCACTCTAAAAATATCAATTTACATTAATTACAACAGACATTAACAATACCTAAAATGTTCATAAACTTACTCCGTCTTATTACAAAACGAAACCCAACTTTAGTTCTAGCCTAAACTATTGAGCCAGTACTTGTATTTCGAACTTTATTTCGATTTAGGCAAAGTTCTTAATACTAAAATGACAACTTAGAACCGAACTATGCTGTCATTTTTGTATAAAGAACTGTATTTCTCTATCGGTTGGGTTCTTAATTAAATAACTGGGTCAGTGGTTTAAACCTGATCAAGAAAAACCTTGTTTTGTAATAAGGGGGACTATGTTTAACAAAATTCAAGCTCTTTGTAAACATGTCTGTTGGCATGTCACTTGTAGGCAAATAACTAACTTTAACTATACCATTAGAAATTACTTCTCTACAATAGTGATAACGAATATCAATATGTTTTGTCCTATTGCGAAAAATAGGATTTTCTTACAATTTTTTAGCACTTTGATTATCATTATATAATTCAACTAGCTGACCTGACAGACGTTGTCATGTCAAATAACTAACAGATATGTCAAAGGTTAAATTAGAAAAGTCAATATTACCATCAACTTTTCTTTAATTTTTTTAAAATTTTCGCGCAACTTTTTTATTTTTTTTCTCTATAAGAACCTTCTCCTGATAATAAACAACACGACAAAAAAGAATTAACGAAATTGGTCCAGCTGTTCACGCGTGATGCCATGACAACGGAAAACGGGTTTCATTTTTAGATATATAGATTGTATATAATCTTTCAGTAATCTCACTTTGCAAGTTTCTAAGATATACAGATTCACGACAACCTTCTGTAAGTGCCATGTATTCAGCCTCTGTGCTAGACAGTGCCACTGTTCTCTGCTTCTTACAACTCCATGATAATATGACAGAACCCGATAACATGAAACAGTAACCTGAGTAAGATTTTCTATCTTCTGAACAATTTCCCCAATCACTATCAACATAACCCACAATATCAACATTACCATTTTTACAATATTTTAAACCTATATTTTTACTCCCCTTTAAATATTTTAATATTCTTTTAGCATAGGACCAGTGCTCACCATTAGAACAATTATTAAATTGACTTAAATATCCTACAGCATAATGAAATATCAGGCCTTGTTAGAACAGCAAGATACATGAGGCTACCTATAAGTTGCTGATAAGGATTATCACACTTCTGCCCCTTATTTTTAACAGTATTTAATTTAGGCTCCATAGGAGTCTCAAAAGTTTTACATTCATTCATATTAAATTTATACAACAACTCATTAATATAGTTTTCTTGACTCAATGTTACAAACATAGATAAAGTGAATGACATTATTCACTTTATCTATGTTTACATTCATACCAAGACATTTTTTAATTTCTCCTAAATCTTTTATCTTAAATTTACTACTTAAAGTTTGTTTTAACAGAGCCAGAGAAATAAAAAAATCATCAACATACAATGTTACTATTGTCCTAAGACCATTAACAATTTTTGTATATAAACATGGCTCAATTTTTGATTTTCTATAACCACTAGATAACAACACACTATCTACTTTTTTATGCCACGCCCTAGAGGATTGCTTGAGACCATATATAGCTTTGCGTAACTTAAGAACTTTATTTTCATTTACATTATCATTGAAATATTCAAAACCATCTGGTTTCTACATAAATATGATCTCCTCCAATTCTCCATTTAGGAAGGCTGTCTTAACATCTAAGTGAGATGTTTCTAAATCTAGTTGTACTGCTAAGGCAAACAATAATCTTAGTGTAGAGTGACGGACTACTAGGGAGAAGGTTTCATTGTAATCAATTCCACATTTTTGATTATAACCCTTCGCTACCAGTCTGGCACGATAACAAACATTATTGTCTTTATCATACTTCTTTTTTAGCACCCACTTGGACTTTACAACAGTTCCTTCTTTAGGAGCGTCTACAAGCTCCCACGCACGGTTATCATGAAAACACTGCAACTCCTCTTTGACAGCACGCAACCAATGTTCTCTTTCTGGACATTGTAGGGCTTCCTCCAAAGTAAGTTCATTGTTATCTGCACTGGAACTGTCTATACACATATTAGAGAAACCATACCTGTCTGGTTTTCGCCTTTCTCTGGCAGGTATCACTTTTACCACATTCTCAGTGTTCCCCATAGAACTGTCAGTTTCTTCATTCTCACTTAGCACGTAAGAAGGATCTTCTGTATAATCTGCTGAAGACAAAAAAAGAGTCATCTGACTGACAATTGTCCCCCACTGCATCTGATGTCTCCTTTTCTTCTTCGACACAAGGAGCATCCAAGTCTAAGTTTTCAACAGTAGCTGTCACATTGCTCACTGGCAATTTATTTTCAATTATTATGACATCTCGACTGCATGTTATTGACTTGGTATGGGGATTATACACTCTGTATCCTTTAATATTATCTGGATAGCCCACTAGAATACATTTAACTGATTTCTTATCCCACTTTAACCTTTTTTCTTTAGGTATATGAACCATGCAAGTACTTCCAAACACACGAAGATGACTAATATCAGGTTTCTTATTAGTCCACAGCTCATAAGGCGTTTTATTGTTTAAACCCGCTGATACTGTTCGGTTCTTGATCCTCCATGAGAGCAGCTCTCCATAGGTCCGCACACATCACTATGAATTACCTCCAGCAACTGACTGCTTCTATTTCCATTACTCGGGAAAGGCAGGCGAGTTTGTTTTCCTTCACAGCATGTAACACAGGAATTTTTACTTGTCTCTGCCTTATCATCCATAATAAAACCTTCCACGGCATCCTTCATTTTATTCAGGTAAGAACTATTGACATGCCCCATCCCCCGGTGCCAAGTTTCACTGGAAACCACAGCCACTGCTGACAGATGCACTGGCGAATTAAGTCTGTAAACACCATTGACTAGGATCGCTGTCGCCACCAAAATTCCCTTTCGATTATAAATATCACAATCGCCTGCTCTGAAGTCCACTTTATTTCCCTTCTTTATGAGTTGGCTCACAGACAGAAGATTAGTTGTGAGACTCGGTACACACATAACCTCTTCCACGGTCACATCGAAATTGCATTCATCAGTACAAGTAGTAATAGAGTAAGATATATATATAAAGTGTCTGATAAAAGTTTTGGCCCATGGAAAGTGTCTGATTTTTCTTATATGACTTCAGAGTAATATTCTACAAAACATATATAAAAATCAGTCATATAAAAATAAGTTAAGTAACCCTGATTTTTAGTAACCTTTCTCACCTGGTGCCTGCGCACGTGTCACCGGGCAAGCTTTACAAACAGTCAGGTATTAAAAAGTACACAAGAGACTACTGAGAACCGAAGGTTATATGCTTTAGAAAATAAGTTGTGTCTTACGGCACTGGGATCTTGGACTATAATGTTTACTTCACTGCAACATTTTACTGGAACTTTATTCTCGTTGGCAACCAAAATTTCCTTCATACTATGTTCGTAATTTGGATTTACGTCGTTTCATTCGTCGTCAGATGAACGCTGGCGCCGGAATCGACATACCAATCAGATTTACTATAAAACCCGCTCAGAAACACAGCACTGAATGCGTTTGTCTGTTTATGATGCATTTCTTTGGTATTTACTGAATTCGTGCACTGATTACGATAATGTCCCGTTTGTTTACATCGGAAACATTTTATTTTCGACTTTGATCGCGCGTCGCCATCTTTACCGCGATTTTTGTCTTTGGTTTTTTCTTCCTTGTCATTCATTTTGACATTTCTCTTATGTTGGTACCATTGACTTTTGTTACTATCTCTATGAAATGAACCAAATGCAGCACTTTCAACACGAACTTCAGATTCCATGTCTAATAATTTAGATTTGATTGAATCCGTCGTGATACTGATACCCGAGTGTTCAATCGCCATAATCATTGGCGAAAATTTATCGGGTAATCAGCCAGTAACAAAGAGCCAATCCACTTGTCGTTAATGTTGAAACCAGTTCCCGCCAATTTCTGACCCGTCTCCACTAATTGAGATACATATGAATTCATGGAATCACAGTCATCCAGTCTTATTGAAATCAGATTTCTCAATAGGCTTATCCTTCTCGTGAATCCAGAATCATCATACAGCGACTCGTAGATTTTACTTCTTTGATATGAACATAAATGGAGGGATCTATCGTTAAGATCAATTTGGCTCTGGTTTTAGCATCATCCGAGGCTGCAACTGTCGCTTGACCTGCTTCTGGCTTGATACATCCTAGCGTTCCTTCTAAAATTAAGAAGTTTTCCGCCGCGAAACACCATTCACTATAGTTTTCTCGTCCTTTGAGTTTAGGTACATTCACCAAATAGTTTGTTGACGCCATTATGAATGTTCAGTTCAAATTACAAGTACCTACTAACCGACACTGCACAAATCCACAAAACAATTCTGTCCAGTTACTGCAACTGTTATCAATGTCCACAATAACGACTGTCGCGAGAACTAACTGAATATTAGCCAGAAACGCTCTGGGCCCATAACCTAATATAATTTGGGATTTTAAGTAAAACAACGTGTGATCAGTTTCGCTGACAAGACCAGAAGGAAGTTTATTCTCTATGAAATTAGATACATTACACCATTGACAAATTTACACTTCCGTCACAGATAATAAATAAAAGGTATAGCATCTATAGACATTACAGATGGTATGATGTCACTAGTATTTTGAGCACATAATAACATACCTACCTACTTCTATTCCTAATAGGTAGGTAGATATCAAAGGATTTTGGAATGGTGGCTTTATAAGTAGGTCTACCTATCTAAGTAAAATATAAAGCCACCATTCCAAAATCCTTTGATCAACATCGGTTATAGTTCTACTCTAAGCAGGTACCTAGTAACTTCATAAAATAAGAATTAAAGAAGACTGCGGTAGGTAACCTACTTAACGGATAGGTAGGTGCGAGCAATAATGTTTTTAATGCTTTTAATGACAACCATCTTGTTGTAGCGGGTGATAAAATTTTATGAATTTCAGTTTGGAAGAAAGTTTGCATTTCCGCTAATTTTTTTTGCATCGAATGACTCCGACTGAAGTGGGAACCTACGTTCCGCAATAAATCCTCAATTGAGCTCAAGGTGGATCATGTGGCTGCTACATTTTATGCAGAAAATGTGAGGGAGAACTTCTCTTAATTTTGAAAAAAACTGAATTATGTTCCCCTACCATGACGTTTGTCGTATCTGCTGAAAACCCAACCACATTTGAAATAGATCATCCGCTGTCCCAGATGGCATCTCGACCATATCGAAGAAGACACTTTTAATTGTGTGTTCGTTATCCAAATATATTGCTGTTATGGCACATTGCTTAATAGTCTTGGTCTGTTGTTTCATCCATTATAACGGAAAAGAAATTTCCGGATGCTTTTAGGTATTCCGCTGTATTTTTCATGAAATGGGATCCTAGGATTTGATTGACAACAGCAGTGGCCTTTGTTCTACCCATCGACATTTTTTGAGCAATCTTTGAGTCTGGACATATATTTGCTATGAGAGGGACAAGCGTGTCACACAATAGAAATGGTAAGTTATTTGTTGCCAAAAGAGATGCTAATTTTATTTCAGCCCTTTTTGCCATTCTATCTTCTTCATAAAATTGCAATGCTTCTCTAATCGGCACTGTCTGTCGAATAGCAGCCATGATGTTTTTATGTTTTTCAGTCTCAGCATGCCTGTACAGGTGAGGTATGTGATTATGTAAAATTACCTGGCAGTATTTGCATTTGGCCACCTCAATGCCCTTTTTGTAGTCGGTTGTCAGCCAGTGTTTAAATTCCGTAATGTTTAACCATTTGTCGCTAAATGAATATATTTTAGTTTTAGATGGTTCTCCTTTGCTACTAGAACAAAACGCAGTACGTTCGTCGTTGCTAGCAAGGTTAGTTACAGAATTATTATCTGACGATTCGTTCGTTTTTTTTGAAGAAGTTGAAGCTTTGTTAGATTTTGTAAACTCCGGAAGACACATTATTTTTTGTTTTCTTTGAAGCTACTTTAGTTTCAGATGAATCGCAAGATGTATAAAAGGCTTTGTCATCTTCTTTTCCTTCAAGGTGAACTCTACCTGGTAAGATGAATTTGTCCATTTCCTGTGTACAAAAGCAAACATGCTATGCAACAAAAACCATCCCGGTTAGTAACCATGACACCATCAATAAAAGACTGGACCATACTTAATCATATTTTTATATAGGTACCTAAGTTTAGTAATTTTTCTTTAGTCTTATCGAAATCGCTCTTTCTGACATGACATATGTCTGAGACACAGTGTATGTACGAAAGAGTGAGCACAATAGTTTTAAATTCTTATTGCTGATTGGTCATGAGTCTTCAGTTATATATTATAACTACCAAACAGTTAAACAAGAAGTCTTATACAAACCTTTGACGATTCCTTTTCTTTCTTTTTTGAAGAAGTTGAAGCTAGAAATTATTTCTTCTTTGCTTTCAAGGTCAATCCTTCGTTTTTTATAAATGAATTTGTCCATTTTCTGTCCACAAAAAAAACATTTTGGTTCATAACCATAACACTATGACACCACAAATGAAAGACTAGACCACACCAAATCATTATTTTGATATACCTAAATTTGGGAATTTTTCTTCACCCTGGCAACTGGATTAGTCTATGGTCTAGCTGTCATTTACGCGTGTCATACAAGCGGCTAGGTAGGTATTGCACATAATGTACATACATAACTACCTACAAAAACTGTATTGAAGATGCAGAGCTACGTTAAAAAAAAATCATAGATATTTCTCTTATTACATATTATGTAGTTTAATTTCATCAAACAAATTATTCAAAATGAGACCGTAAATAGAACAAGCGTTTTTACATACATTTAATTTCTTTTTGAAGTTTAAGCTTCTTGTGATACTATACCCTAAATAATTTGCAAGTGAAATAGTTTTAATCGCAATACCCAAAAGAGAACGATTTTTTAAAGTTGCACCTCTCAGAGCCATCTATGATTTTTTTGGAACGTAGCTCAGAAAGTTCCTCTTTGTTATGAAGCTAGCAAACCCGTCTCCCGCTTTTTTAAATCCATGCACTTAGCCAATGAATATATTTTAAGGCTTAGATTAGGGTGTGAGATTTAAGTACATGAAGTACTAGTACCGCGTCACAGTCGCCAAACCACGCCAAACATTAGGTACCTATCAAATTAAGCTATGAAATCAAGTATGACAAACAATTTACAATATCTAAATACCTATTGATACATTTTATTTAAAACACAGTTTGTAGAGAAGCTGGTTTCTTCAGCCTGCATCAGTTTAATTAGTTACCTACTTAAGTTATTAGGTATATGACTAGACTAGGCACTTTTTTTTTATCTTGTTATGAAATACAGGCCAAAACTTGACCCACCAACCCATCCAACTGTTTTCCGTGCATCCATATGTTTAATTTAATTTAGCACAAAGCACACGCACTTAAGTTATAGACATAAATCAAAATAATCAAACATCAAAACAAAAAGTGTAAACAAACTTTTGATCAAGAAGAAAAACGGATCGATACGTACATACAGCAAGCAAGTTAGTCGCTTCGTGTCTTCCTCAGTGTCTGTCCACTAAAACCACTGCTCAAACTGTATTATTTTAAAATGTTTTTAGTGAAACAAACTTGCAAAACGTAAACTCAGTTTCAAATTAAACGCCGCCGAGCATCACTCGTAATCGTAACTCGTATGTATATTGTACGTATTGAATTCAGCTGAATAACCAAATATTGTGTTTGTTTGTGTGCGTGGAACATACAGGCAAGCGATATGGATTCACTGCGCGTGGAAAAAGGATGGCTAGCGATATTCGCCTGCAGTGATCTGAAGTTGCATTCACACTCCGCGCGTTTCGTTTTTACTTAAAGTTTTACGCATTTTTCTAATTTTATTTGTATTTAAAATATATAAAAAAAGACGGTATTTTTTTTTATTTAAATAGATATCGTGTTATTTCAATCAAATAAAAAAAAATGATCATCAAAGTTCTTTGAGTACCTAATCTTGATAATTATCAAAACTTTGATGATTTAGACGTTGATGGTTGGTTCAAATACAAATAATTCTCATTACTTTTAAATGTGATATCATAAAGAATTTTTATTTTTTTGTTTTTATTAATTTGTTTCCTATTTTTAGGTGCTATTTCTGAAAGTAATGTCACAACGTTTTCATTTTCGAAATCATTATCATCAATACGTATATCACCTTGAGACACAGGTATATTGACTTCATAGAATACAAGATGTCTCCCATGCACACAACATTCATTAACATCACATAAGAAACAACTCACAGTTCTTAGAGTAAGTTTGTTACCAAGTAACATATCCCAAATAACCTGGTGAATGGAAAGGGTGCCTCTGAATGGCTTAAGATTTTTTGGAATAAGTTTTCCTTTTTTTTTTATTGAGTCTTCCTCTACGATCTTGACAGTAATATTATCCACATTCTCATTTATTAACTTAAAAAATGAATCAAAATAACCAACATCTCTACCAAAATTAACCATTTTATCTTACTTGTTCTCTTTAAAACTGCACCGACACCGTCAGGGGCACCCTTTCCGTGTCCTGCTTCTGTATAATTCCAGGTTATCCTAGAAATAAATTCAAAATCATTTTTGATCTGAGTTATTATAAAAAACATAAATTTATTTCGATATTAAGATACGGCTGAGTCGGAAAGAAAATGTAAAGTTGTAATAAACGGATTACTTCGCAAAGCTTCTTGTATTAACGGAATTAAGTGTGCCCAAATAGCTGGTGCATCATGGCGAAGACAACTACTTATAGAGCACATAAATGATGGTAGATTAGTCCCTAACGAAAAATCATGGGTGTAAATAACTGATGTATGTAAGCTAACTTGCTGCCTGCGCCTCCAAAATGGAATTATTGTACTTCCTCACCAAATTTTAGGCAATAATTTTCGGAAAAATCTACATGGATCACGGCTTCAGATACAACTAAATTTTCTTTTAAGCGTCTTAAAGTAGTATAATGGGACTCAATTTTATAGATATGCAAGAAAAAAGGGATCAACAGTAAAAGACAAAGTAATTACTCAACCATTGGAGGCGATAAGAGAATTAGAAGCACTGTTCAAAGTAATTACTCAACCATTGGAGGCGATAAGAGAATTAGAAGCACCGTTAATTTTTTTTTCTTTTTTCGTCCTTCTTTTGTTATAATTTCTCGTGGGCTTTCGTCCATTTAAAATATGTCAAACTCTTATCATTTGAAAATTCTTTGTAATTTAACACCTTATCTTTACAAAGAAGGCACTGTCTCAATAAACATTGTGTGTTTATTGTTACGGACGGCACCTCCATGGGTCTGCACGTATCCGCGTGTATCAACTCACACGGCTTACTCGTTTTATTTTCACTTGCGCTGAAAGGCAATCGATGAATTTTGCCCTCCGAGCAACTTTCACACTTAAAATCCAAGTCTTTCACTTCAATGTTATTATTTTTAAGCACCCCCTTGTAAGTTTTGATGGGCAAGTTTCTCGTGCCACTCTTTAAGTCCAGATTTCACTTCAGTCGTATTCGCTATCTCATATTTGTAACGCACGTCCATATAGTACATATCGCCGTTACGACTCGCTACGGCAAACACAGTATTTTCCTTGTAAAATTTACACAAATTATTGTCCATTTTCACAACATACCCTCTTTCTGTCGCGCATTTGATAGAAAACAAGTTCGTTTTTAATTCTGGAACGAATAGTACGTTGTCTATGGTTGTGTTCACCCATTCGCAGCCATCATAGACCTGTAGTGTCACCTGTCCGCATCCGAGCGCACTAATTTCCTCGCCATTTCCGATTATCACTGTTTTATCGTTCGATAAATATGTTGTAAATAAGTTCCGATCACGGCACATATGTTGACTAGCGCCCGAGTCCACTAACCACTGAGATTGTTGAACATGTCTATCTAAATTGATTAACAAATGCGTTACTTTTACTGTCTTTTTCCTTATTTTTCTTGAAATAACACTCGTTTTAGTATGCCCCGTTTTCTTGCAGTAATAACACTTTTTAATTGTTCTATTGTCATGTCCCGAACCCTTGTTTTGATTACACTCGCTTTGATAATGTCCTAACTTATTGCACTTATAACATTTTACGTTTTTCTTAGCTACAAACGCCGATGCTGACGAGTTTTGAGGTTCTTTTTCGTTGATACGTTCCTCTTCTATCAATAATCTCGCAACGAGATTATCCAGCGTTTGCTTGTCGTCCGGCGCGGACTCCCGAGCCGACACAAAATGCTGGTAGGTATCTGAGAGTGACATTAGCACTTTCGTTATGACGATTTTTTCTGAAATATCTTCTCCCATTTGTTTGAGCTGGTTTCTTAATTCCTCTATTTTTGATAAGAATGTAGACATCGTGGTGCCCTCCTCGTACTTATATTGGAAAAAACGTTGTTGTACATGGATACTTAGTTTAAGATTTTTGCTCATACACACTCGCAAGTTTCCTCCACATTTCCGCTGACGTAGTACATGTTATAATGTGCATCATCACGCTTTCTGACATCCTTGTAACAAGCCATGACTGAGCCTTCGCGTCTTTCTTTTCCCATGCAGCTTTCTCAACCGCCGCCGCCTCTGGTTTCACACTGCTCCCGTCTGTCACTTCTAACAAGCCTTGACTCCGTAATAAAACGATGGTTTGGAATTTCCGAATACTCCAATTGGATGCTCCTTCGAGCTTTATGTGCGTCTGGATTCTGAAACTATTGTCGTCTTCCATCTTCCTGTTCGTCGTCCCTTGCTTGCTTCACACGCTCGCAATTTTTCCGGCCGGTTTCGAACCTCAACAACCGGCAGTATGTTTTAATGACGAAACAAAATGTTTAGTTTGTTGTCTTTTATATTTTCCTGTCAGGATTATGTGACTGGGCACATAACCTGAAGAAATAAAAGCTCAATGTTTCAACTTCAAAAGACTTTTTATTAAAAAACGTGAGAGAATATTTTAAACAGCACAGAGCACACTAGAAAAACACCATGACATCAGTGTTGCAAACATAGCACAAAAATAATTACTTAATGTATAGTTTTTCACATTGCTACCAACATTATGTTTTTAGGATTTCTTTCGGCAGTTGTCGGTCGTCTTCGCTGAATTTTCGTTATTTTACAATGTTGGAGAATGAAATTATCTTGTGCTATTTTATCTGGGGTGTCGTACAATGATTTATGAAAATAATCACTCGATATTAGCTTCGAACACTTCAAATATTTTGCCAGATGGCCACAACAAGGTCTGATTGGCAGCCCAGGTGCTCCATACCTATAACAAAAGTATAATATCTTGAGCGTCAGCACGGCGCGGCGTCCTCGCGACACTAATTACCATCACCAAGAATATCTCAGCTCTCCATGTCACAGAGAAACATCTCAACTTTATTTGATACTTACTAATACTAATTGAGTTATCAATCTCTGAAAACTACTTAAAATATGTCCATTAGCTTCAGAGTCAATAAGCACCTAACAAAAAAAAATTCAGACAAAAACTCTGCAAATCATACAATTAGATTCAAGCACCTCTAAATTATTTGGGCTGCTTTTTTGACTTCTGTTTACAATTGAGCACTTTTTTCAACACCGTGTCTTCTTTTTAGCTTTTTAATTTTTCACTCTTTTTTTCCTGCCGTTGCACGACTATTATCATCTCTGTTATAAAATGTATTAATTTCGTTTAATATGTTGTTTTTCCTGACTTTTGTCTCTATTGTTTCTAATGTTAGTTTTGCGCGCCAGTGTGTGTATGTGTCAGTTAATTTTTTTAAATGTACTTAACTATTTCGCTAGTTACAATTTTTTTCAAAGTTAGACATTGTGTTCCAAAAGCCTTTTCACTACCTGGTTTTGCGACTCGTCAATATTCATTAAATTTCGTTTATGAAGCTTTCGGCTTGCTTCATAGGTGTTTCTGAATCGTCATTACCAATCCCTTCACTTCTTTCACTACTCGTCTTCTCAGAGTCTTGTTTTTTAAGTCTTGTAGTGATTTGTTGATATTTGTTATTAATTTCCTCTAAAGCTATATTTAATTCGACTATGGCTATTTTTACTTCCGGTAATGTTTTTTTCTTAATACTTCGAATCTCTTGCGCAATGTAATTACATATTTCTCTTTTTAGTTCTTGATTTTCCAAACGAAGCTTTTTAGCATATTTTTTTTCTTCTTCAACATTTTTACGCTTATTGCTCAGTTCAGTTCTTACTTTATCATGATGAGCTTGTTTTAGATTTTTTCTTTCATCTCGCCATTTTTGTCTTTTCTCTTCTTTATCCTGTTCTGTATATTTACTAGTTTTTTTTTTCTATAATAACGTAAAGCGCATTCCGCAGTTTTCTTTTTCATGTGTGCATATTTCTCTGGGTTTTCTCTTTGCAGTTTTTCGCGTATCTTTTTTGTTTTTGGGCTGGAGTGAGAGGCATCTGTCACACAAAAAAAATGTAACTTCATTAGTAATTCTTAATACATTATTCAGGATATTAAATACAAAGCATTTCTTTTTAGATTAAATGAAGTTATAATTTTATCATTTTATTAACGCTTTGTTCTTCAGTTAAAAATGTGCACTAAGCTTTACATCACTTTTATGTTACGTAACTTAAAAATAAACAACAATGGTAATACAAGTAACATAAGAGTATCATAAAAGTAACTTAAAACCTAACCTCTTTTCCAAAGATGCTCGAATCTAGGGCACTATGATGAATAATTAACAGCGTTTATAGCTTAGAACTCTTATTTAAACATGAAATTTACTAAATAATCATTCGATTTAAAGAAAAGCATACAAACTTACCTTAAACACAGTTAAAACTTTTTTGTACTGAAAAAAAAACGCGATGTGGGCCAAACTAACTGACATAACATCTCACCAATGGCCAACAAGTACGTGACATACCATAGACTAGTGTGCCTTTACCTTTTATAACATCTGTAACTACTCATGATCGCAATAAATATTTGAAGTTTGAATTAGATTCTGGAGTTTCCAATAATAAAAAATATTCCGTCTGCTCAATTCTTACTATGATTGTAAAATTGCGGTAACTTAAATCCGTAACATAAAAGCTCAAAATACGAAAATAATTGATATTTTAAAAGCTAAATTTTCATATAATTAGTAAACATTGCCTAACAGGTGATTCTTTAGAAAACATTATTATCGCCGGTGGAATAAACTGAAACTTATTAAATTAATTCCAACTATGATGGGGGATCATTTGGGACACTTAAATTTGTAGTATCGTATTAAAAACTACATACACACATCAAAAGTGTCTAGGGATCAACATATATTTTTGCAATAACTTTTCTCCTGATTGATATTAAAATTTTCTTTAAGGATTCATCGAATAAAGTGTTTTCGTTTGTCACAGTAACGATAAACCAAGTCACCTTTGCATTAATAAAGAAATTTGCCATTTTCCCAATAAAGGGATTTTTGACATTTGAACCACTAACACAAAAGTTCGAAAAAAAGACTGAAATAACAGTTTTCTTTAAAATTTTATTGGGTAACTTAAACAATTAATAATCCGTGTTTCTACCGCGAACACTAACAACACAAGAACATCGGTTTGGCATACTCAAAATGAGTTCATCCAAATCACGCTGTGGAATGGCCGCCCATGTTCGTTGCAACAACAAAAAAAGGTCTTCTTGCGACTGGATACCCTCCATATTCGGCAGAGCTCTTCTCTGTAGCATATCCCATGCATGCTCAATCGGGTTCAAGTCTGGCGACTGAGCAGGCCAGGGCAGGACATTGATGTTAGCTGCGGCGAGAGTCTGTCTTACAACTCTTGCGGTGTGCGGTCGTGCATTATCATGCATTAACTGAAATAAGGGACCGATTTGCACTTGTAGAGGAACGATGACGTCTGATACAATCGTCTCAGCATAAATTTGAGCGTTGAGGTTGCTTCTGATCCAAATCAACTCAGTTCTTCCGCCGATCCAAATACCCGCCCATACCATGATGGTTCCACCACTATAAGGATGGACTTCCTGGCAGGATTTTAATCGCTGTTGGCGTCCAGGGGTTCTCCAGTGTCGTATACGTCTTGTATCCGGTCTCATACCAAAACGAGACTCATCAGAAAAGCACACGAAACGCCATTGTTCTTCTGCCCAATTTCTGTGTTCAAGAGCCCATTGATATCGAATCCTACGATTGTGCATTGCTATAGGTGGTACCCGTAGCGGTCTTCGGGAATGAAGGTTCACTTCATGCAAGCGGTTTCTGACTGTTTGGTCGCTAATTAAGTTCCCTGAAGAGTGATGAAGCCTCACGGCTAACATCATGGCGGTTATTGTTGGAGCTCTTCGAGTTAAGATTTGAATGTATCGGTCTTGTCTCCGTGTGGTGCAGCGATACCGTCCTCCATGGCGCTCAGCCACGGTACCAGTGCTTCGGTAACGTGTCCAAAGTCGACTGATAACACTCTGACTTGTATTCAGAGCTAAAGCCACAGTACGTTGCCGGGAACCAGCTTCTATCATTCCCACGGCTCTGAGCATTTCTTCCCTGCTTAAATGACGTCGCCGCTCCATAATAACGTTGGTTTTAATCAGTAGTAGGGAAACAGTAGCACTAATAATGTCTTCAATGCGTTGTATGTTTTTATAGGGAAAATATTGACAGCTGATTTTCATCTTTTACTCGAATTTGATTCACAGTTCCTGATTCGAATTATGAAATGCACCAAAAAGGATCCATATAAATTTATAAAATCATAAATTTATTACAAAGCCACATCTCAATCTCAAGAAATCCGCATAAAAATGCTTGATCCCTAGACACTTTTGATGTGTGTAATTAAATACAAATAAGTAGTTTTACAGACGTTTGTGTATTTATAACAAGTAAAAATGATACTTTGCCAGAAAAACAATAAAATATGATAGTATAATTGTATATTTCTAAAATAAAATGCCGGACTCCGAGTCATTCATAAAAATGGTTATTTTTTGGCGGCCTTCCTCATTTGCGTATTTATGACCTCTAAATACGCCAACACCAACAAAAATTCAATGTTTTTAACGTTTAAAGCACTTAGTTTTAAAAACCATTGAAACAACTTTAACAAATTAGGTGTGTCTGCGCAATAGCCTCAGAGTTGTGATTTGTCATCGTAATGACCTGTCAAAAATTAGTAGAATACCAAATTAAGCTTTCATAATGGAAAATGTCTGGAAAGGACTGTTATCAAATTACGGGAATCGGGCCCCTGTTAGGGTATCTTCGTCGGTATTCTTGTACAGCCAGACTTGCATGAAGTTTATGTCAGCAATATGCTGCGCTGAATACTGGCGATTCTCCATATGTGTATCACACTCTTACAGATGAAAACTAATGCAGGTCGTAATAAGCATGAACGGTAAGCGCACGGACGGTAACAGAAAGTAGCGATCACGCAGGGCGAGGGACAACTAACTTAACAAATTAATTAATTATCCCTAAAACGCTGTGATTTTTTCCAGGTAAAGGACCAGTATGTTCCATCTCGCTTACTCACACTATTTCTGTACTACTCTCGAATGGAATGCAATGAATGCCAGATGTCACTAAACATAAGCCTTTTGTTCTTGCGCATACGCTGTGTTCAAATAACAAAAACCTAAAATAATGTTAGTAGAAAATACATAAACAACACATAAATTATAAAGTTCACAAAACACATTAGTTTGGTACCTCCTTCCCTCACATGCCTAGACATAATCTTGTAATTTTATGTTGTATTATAGCTTAGTTCATAATCTTTCGATCTAGTAATAAAAATATTAGGGTCATGGGGGTGGTTTTTGCAGTAATTTACAATAATTTGTAGTTGCATCATTTTTTTTTAAACTATTTTCTTTTTCTTACGTTTTTCAAAAGTTGGGAGATTGAAAACACATTGTTTTATAACGTAGACGAGAGACAGTATTGTTGCCCTCCAAATAAGTCTACTTAATTCTCAATTGGACCAAAACTTTGGAGCAAAAGCTAGTATACACAGATAACTAATTATAATAAAAATAAAACTATACTAAACCAAAACTTATAATATAAATTAAACTATACTAAACTACCTATAACAAACAAAGCTAAATCATAAAAATAAGAAACTTATTAACCATTATCAACCGAAATTGATTGATAATGGCTAACAAGCATCAAAGAATTCATCGTCATCTTAGTCAATGACGGAAAACGTGCCCAAAAGGCTGGCTGCATTGCCGCGTTGAATAGCAATACTGATTCAGTGTTGCCACCTTAGTTTTTGTAATGGGGTCGTTGAAGAAGCTTAAAAGGTCTAGATGGAGCAAAAATAATTTGTTAAAAGGGGCTAAAAACACTTTTTCTATGATTTCAAATATTTGTTTTTCCGATGAATTACAATAAAAACAATTGCACGGAACAATAGAAAAAAATAAACATTTAACAGGTTCAAAATTTAAAAAGAATTATTTGGTTAATTACCGAAACAGAAAAAATTAATTAAGAGATTCGAAATTTAGACATAATCATATACCTAGAAAAAAAATCGTCAAGAAATTCGAAAAAATAATAAAAAATCAGAGTCATCATCTGAATCCTCCAAGATCTCATTTGGCGGAGCAGAAGAAGTAGATGGCTCATTTAAATCTGCGGTATTTTTTGATAATTTGAAAGTGTATTTCAAATTACTTCCACATTTTTGAATATATCCATAGGCATTTTGTGAGAAAAGCATGACTGTTTGAGTCGTTTCAACCCCCCATCGTATATATAGAATTGCTGTTATTGTTTTTAACCCCATCTTGTTCTCGTTTTGGTTTTTATTAAGTTCATTGAACTGAAGACGCGCTCTACATCAGCGTTAGAATGGGGCAGAGATAAAATAAATTTTACCATATTTCCAAGTTCTTGATATGGCTTGTTTCCGGCGGCATCCTGATAACAAGCACTTCACACCAAAATTTTAACGCTGTCATCTTTATTCTCCCAATCTTGGTCAGCAATGTGCCTATATTGTGTCAAAATTTTATCAATTTCTTCAGGCTTCACACCAAACACTTCAGCAAGTTTAACGATGGGTAGATTGGGTAATTGATTTGATTTTTTGTAGTGTAGATTGTCCATCAATATGCTTCAGATTAGGGATATAAATTTCGCATTTTTTTGTGTTTAAAGTTGTGAAATCATCGGCTATTATGTTAATATCACCTCCTAGGGTTCCGTCATCCAGGTTCCAAACGTTAAATTTTGACTTTAGTTGCCTAGTAATTGGATGAATGGCCAAACTAAGGTTTTGGAGTAACTTCGTCTATACCTAAACGAGTACATTCTGCTTCGAAGATGATCATCCACTGTTTTAAGCATGATGTTTTTTTGGTGAATTTTTCTATTACAAACATTTCAGATAGTTTTTTTCAAATTAGCTTGTTTAGGTTCCTTCTTCAATTCAGGAAAATTCTCCAGGATTTTCAAAAAAACTTCTGTTGACATTTCATTTGAACAAACCTTCTGTTGTGCTACTGATGTAATCTCCTCTATTATCCTTTGAATTGCATATTTACTTCTTCATCCATATAAGCAGTACGTAATTCCGGTTTCACTGAAAGCCATACCTGTCTTTTTTCATGTCTTCTTTGCAGAGTAGCTTTTACTTTTTGATAAGTTGGGTGTTTTGTTACTGCGTCATGCAGTTTTGCCGGTTGTAATTGTTCCGGGATTGAGAATGTGTTTTTATCGGTATCCATAATAGAGGTTATGCAGACCACATTGGTTTTCGGGTCTTCACCCGATTTCACCACGAATTCAAATTTAATCTTTTCCATTGTTTACTATAGCTATAAGCAATGTTATTTTATAATTTATTGTTAAATTTAGTTTCTTACCTAAAAAGTCAATCAATGGTCGAGATTCTTCTGAACGAAAATTGACATTGAAATCTCCAGCAAGAATTTGTGGTATCGCATTTTAATTACTATTCAAAAGACTTGAACCTTCATTAGTTAGTGAAGTAATCGCTGATGAATATATTTTATCATATATTATTCGATATAGATTTATTAGGAGGGAAAAAATATTTTGTACTAATTTTTGTTTTTCAAAAATTTTCGATTGATTTATTTATAAACTATCTATTGACAAAATCAAAACTATTTGGAAACCGGATGTTACTGAAACGAGACGCCATATTGCCGTAATGGACTTGCGTTGCATTGTCGTCCAGTTACCACCTAGTCGCGCCTAAAGAAGTTTTACTTCAAAATACATTAACTGAAGACGTACTTTTATGCCCGGTTCCTATAAACCAAAAACGAATCGTTTCTATTACGAATGGTTAAAAATTTTACCAGGCGTAACACGAAACCGTTCCTATAACATACTACTCGTTAACCAAATAACCGACATCTGGTTACTAACGGATGGGAGGGCGTTAGTAAGCATTTTGTATGGAGATACGTTGAAAGGTGTTCCTATAAATATTTTCTGCTGTCACTGAACTGTCAAAACAACGAAGCGTTACTGTTTTGGTTACTAGCCGAATTCAGATGGTTATTACCAATCAATTGCATTTTATTTTGGTTGTAACAGTGTTTGAGAGGTAATTTCATTATAATGACAAGCTTTGAAAGTGATAATGTAATCTTGGCTTTGTTTCCTGACGAAGATACAGATCAAGAAATGGGAAGAAGATACAAACAAAGAGTTGATTATTTTTCAGTGCTTGATTACCAAGAATTTCAGCTGAGATTTCGGCTCGATAAGCCCACTGTGGAAGACTTACTCAGTGACATTTATCCTTATTTAAGAGTGAAAGGAAGACGGTTTGTACATAATATATTTAATAATAATATTTACTACATAACCTCCAAACATTTTATATAGTTGCAATTTTATTCGATATACTTTCCCAAAAATAGTTTTTGTTTTAGAAACCATGGAATACCACCAATACACCAGTTGCTACTTACTCTACGTTTCTATGCTCTAGGAACAATGTTATTATCAGTAGCTGATTTTATAGGTGTGTCGAAAACATCAGCTTGTCGCATTGTGTTTGATGTTAGCTGTGCTATAGCACGGCTTTATAATAGATACATTCACATGTTACCAGATACTGAGCAAGATTTTTATAGTATATCTCGCTTTCCACGTGTTCTTGGAGCTCTTGATGGTACACATATTAGAATACAGTCACCATGTAAGATGTTTATCTGTATTATAAAAATTTCATTTATTTAATTGTGTCAGATTAAGTTTAATTAGAAACGATATCACTTATTGCAGGTTCACAAATTGGTGAAGAATTCAGAAATAGAAAAGGCTACTTTAGCATGAATGTGCAAGCTGTATGCAATGCTAATTTATTATTTATGAATGTTGTTGCACGTTGGCCTGGGTCAGCTCATGATGCCACTATTTTTAATAATTCTGAGCTGAGAGGTAAAGGAAATTAATGTGCTTATGGTAATCATTTTCTATAAGGATATGTACATTTATAATAATAATACTATTATACTTTTTGCTTGTTTCAGCTCAATGTGAAAGTGGATTATTTGGTAATAAATGGTTACTTGGAGATAGTGCATATCCACTAAAGTCATACCTTTTAACACCTATATTAAACCCACAAACACGGAGTCAACATCTTTATAATGAAGCCCATATTCGCACAAGGAACTGTATTGAAAGGTACAAATTTATTATAAGGCATATTTTTGTTATGGTGATATACATACATATTTAACTATATTATGAGAATTTAAGAAAGAATTTAAGAATACCTACTAATTGTTTTGGCTTTGTTTTAGATGTTTTGGAGTTTGGAAACGAAGGTTTCCTGTCGTAGCCTTGACTATGCGCCTGAGTCTCTTAAGAGCCAATGCAGTGATTACGGCAACAGCAGTACTTCATAACATTTGCCGGTTGAGAAGCCTAGATGACATGCCACCAGAAGTTGAAATTCTAGATGCAGATGTACCTTCACTGAATTATAATGAAAATAATAATTATAATCAGACAGGTACTACAGAAAGAGACAATCTAATCACACAATATTTTAACAAGTGAGTAATCTAATAGGTACTTTGTTGAAACAATTTGTTACAAGTCACAGAGCATTAATTTGAATATTTTTGTTCACAGCTTGACATGAGATGTCACTCCTATTACTACCAGTGTGCCTTCTGAAGATTTTTTCCATGAAAAACAATAAAGTACTTTTAGTATTTTCTATTTTCATTGAATATAAAAATATTGTAGAACATTAAAAAGAGTATGTAAGAAATTTCTTGCCCTTCTCCATAATTATGAAACTGCCCTTGTGAACAGACTTTCAAAAGTAAATAAATAATGTTATTTGAAATTGTGTTTTATTTGTTAATTTTTTTAAATATATTCTGTTTCCTTTGTGTAAACTAGCTGTATAGTAGAACTCTCAATACTGTAGTAGGCAGGCCGGTGGTAATTATAAATAAAACACTTGAGTATAATGGCAATATGGTAGGTGTATTCTCGAAACCAACTATCACTGTTAGCTCGGACTACGTCCGCCCGCTTCAGTCGCTCGAAGCAAAGTGAACCCCGTTCGAGCCCGCGCTCTTCCAAGTGCATATAGTGTTGCCAGTAGGAAGGGACAAAATTACCTCGAAAATCGGGTCGAATATTAAAAACCTTACACTCGACCATCCTGATGACATGTATGTCCCCATACATGCGCCAGGTGGAACCAGGCAAACCTTACACTTGGCAGAACGAGGTGTCTTTTTTTTTTTTTTTTAATTCTTACAATCACAATACACTTATAATACATTCTAATACAATACCCGAAAACAAAACTTACAATCCCAATTTAAGTTAACTACGCCTAACTAACACACAAGATAAACCATCAAATACATGGTATTTAAATCAATAATTCAAAAATGTATAACAAGTATCTTGATTGATAGATAATTAATCAACTGATTAATAAACTAGAAGTTATTCTTATCTAGTTATGAAACAATTTCAATATATCCTTGTAACAAAATTAAAAGTTATACAAACTATTTAAGCTTATATCTTTTATGTATATATATATATTTAAATTATGAACTTATAATTATGACTTTAACCGAACACTTATATCTATCCTTGTAACCTTGTAACCTTGTAACCTTGTAACCTTGTAACATTGTAACCTTGTAACCTTGTAACCTTGTAACCTTGTAACCCTGTAACCTTATAACCAAATAGCATATTTATATCCTTGTACCCAAACATCTTATAACTATTCTTGTAACTAAACAACATATATTATGTATCAATAACAATGAATTATCATAAACCCTTCTTGCATGAAATTCAAATACAACGACATGTTTATAAGTGACTGTGATCAAATCGCTAAACGCCCCTGCCAGATACCGAACAGTGAGGACAATAGTCAGGTTAATTGAGATGTGCACTAATAGTCGCTCAGTTTATTCAGTATTACTTTGTTCGCTGTCCGTGTCGTCTAGACTTAAGGAAGCCACATGAATCCACGGTTGCATCCTGTCAGCGGCAACCGTCGTTTCACGCTTGCTCTTCATACCTTCGAACCCTGCGATTGGAGCGATTTTGTAACGATCGTTCCCTATTACTTTAATAACCCTGAAAGGGCCTTCGTAAGTCGGCATCAGTTTTGTACTCTGGCCCTTATTATGGAATGCCACCTTAGTGATTTTGACTAGATCACCCTTGCGGTAGGTACGCGCGGGATGCCTACCTCGATCGTAGTATTCTTTTTGAGTAGCTTGTGCTTTATCTATTCTCTGCTTGACTTCAGC
The DNA here is from genome assembly GCA_950381575.1 of Plusia festucae. Classification (NCBI taxonomy): domain Eukaryota; kingdom Metazoa; phylum Arthropoda; class Insecta; order Lepidoptera; family Noctuidae; genus Plusia; species Plusia festucae. Next base: position 12,002,307 of record OX494442.1, read on the forward strand.
ACGAACGAGGGATAGATCTGAACACCTACGGGTATCCCCTACGACCGCGTTTAGAACTGGATTGACCTCGCTATTCATCGCTACCCCAAACATAACTTCTGCTGGTGTTTTACCTATAGTTTTCTGCACTGTGTTATTAAGGCCCCACTGTATTTTCCCTAGTTTTCCATCCCATTCCTTCTCGTTGTCCCTTATATTTTGCGCTGTCAAGGAATCAAGTATGGTCCGGTTGTAACGCTCTACCTGACCGTTAGACCTCGGACTTGCAACGGCGTTTAATATATGTTTTATGCCTCGGTCCAGGCAGAACCTTCTGAAGGCATGTGCAGTGAAACAGGGACCACGATCGCTCACTAATCGATCAGGGGCTCGAAATGTGTCGAAAATATCCTGTAATACTTTTATGACGTTTTGAGTATTAGTGTTCCGAACAGGTTTAATAAACAAAAACTTGGTGAATGAATCCACGACAGTCAGTATATGAGTGAAGCCTTTCTTAGATTTCACAAAGGGCCCAAGGTGGTCGATGTGCAGGGTGTGGAAGGGGATTGCGGCCTTTTCTATGGGATGCAGTAAACCCTCTCGGCCGTTTGAGGTTTTTTTAGCGTACGCGCAGTCGATACAAGCACTAACATATTTTTTTACAAAGCGAGTCATTTTTGCAAACCAGTAAGTTTTCTTCAACCGATCTAGGGTTTTCTCGAAACCGACGTGGCCAATGTCATCGTGATTCATTCTGCACAACTGCCACCTTGCCCCCTTTGGAACTACCCAGCGAATGTTCTCTTTATCACCCCCAATATACCTAAACAATTTGTTATCCTTTATTACGTAATTGTCTCTAATGTAATCGAGCCCTTTAGGATCTAGATCGCTGCTAATGATATCTCGTATTCTACATAGCTCAGGGTCTCCCAACTGTAGTGTAAGTAACCAGTCGTCATTGGATATAACCAACACCGATGGGTACCTCACGGAATCCGAGGTGTCGGCGTCGTGAGCAGGGTTTCTCGATAGAGCGTCAACATGACCCATTTTCGTTCCTGCTCTATATTCGATGCAGCAGTCGAATTCCTGCAACGCGATCCACCAGCGGGCAATCCTAGGTATAAGGTCCCGTTTGTCGAATGTGGAACGCAGCGCACTACAGTCAGTGACCACTTTAAAGGCCCTTCCTAAGAGGTATACTCTGAATTTTTTTAGCGCGCAAATAACCGCCAGTGTTTCTAACTCGTATGAGTGAAAGTTTCTTTCCTCAGGAGTCGTCTGGCGGCTATAATAGGCCACGGGATGAAAAGGGCCTTGACTTTCCAGCGGACGCTGAAGCAGTATGCCTCCGATGCCTATCCTACTTGCGTCCGTGTGAAGCTCTGTCTCAGCCGCGGGGTCATATAGGGCTAAGACTGGCCTATCTACTAGTTTGGATTTTAAGGTTTTGAATGAGTTTTCCTGTTCAGTCGTCCACTCCCAGGTAGCGTTATTCTTTAGTAACCTGGTGAGTGGATGCGCCAGTTGGGCAAATGACTGAATAAATTTTCGGAAGTAAAACTCACGAGCCCTAAAAATTGGCGTACGTTGTGAACGTTTTGGGGTAGGGGAAAGTCTATGACGCTCTGGATCTTTGCCGAACCGGGGCGTATACCAGCTGAGCTGATTTCGTAACCCAAGTAGTCAATTTTATTCTGTAGGAAACTACACTTTGATAGGTTCAGCTTGAGTTGTGCCCCTTTTATTAGCTCGAGGACTTCTTCCAATCGGTCTATACACTCAAAAGGGGTCTTACCAAAAATTAGTACGTCATCTAGGTACACTGTGGCTTTATCGAATCGAGCTTGTCCTAAGACTCGGTTCATCATCCTTTGGAAGACAGCTGGGGCATTTGCCAAGCCGAACGGCATACGATTGTATTCGTATTGACCATCCGGCGTGACAAACGCAGTCAAATGCTTGCTATTCTCCGCTATAGGTACTTGGTAGTACCCTGACATCAGATCAAGTGTAATGAACCACGCCTGTCCGGACAATCTCGCTATTTCGTCTTCTATTATTGGGATAGGATACCTTTCCTTCAACGTGATCGAATTGAGCAGCCTGTAGTCTACGCATAGACGTACGCCACCGTTCTTTTTCCGCACGAGTATTATAGGGCTGGCATAATTAGAAGTTGACTCTCGGATGATGCCTGCCTTCAACATCTCGTCTACCATTTCTCGAACCTTCTCACGTTCATGATAGGACAGGCGATATGGCCTATAAATAACAGGGCGCTGGCTGCTTAATTCAATGTTCATTTCTGCCACGCTCGTACAGCCAAGGTCCGATAAGCTATTTGCAAAACATTGTTCGTGACGTCGCAATATGCTTAACAGTTTTGTTTTGGCCTCATTGGGAACCGCTTCGCCTATATGAACAAGTTTTTCGTCGATTTCTTTATTCGGAGGGGGTTCGAGAAGTGCTACCGTATCCAGATAATCTTCTGTATTTACTAGTCTGTAAACTGAGTCTACTCTCTCAGCCCTCGAGAACAACGAATTTTCCTGAAGACAGCATGGGACCGCACATGGTTGTATCATCACGTAAAGAGAACCGTTCCTTACTTCGTAAACCCCACCGCAGATAACGTATTGCATACCCAGTTTACCTACTACTCTTGTGTTGACTACGACACTACCCGTCAAGGGAGTCTCAGTCAAAGCTTTAACGCTAGCCGCCCCATAAAGCTTACAATGCGCGTTTATCCTAATTTTCTCCAGCTGCTCATCAACCTCGTCCGCAAGATTAAAAGGTATTTCGTTATCGACGTGCATAAACTGAAGCCTATTTACGTCCTTATAAATAACTATGTGAGGTTGCTCCGTGAAACTCTGACCAATGAGCAAGTGCTTCTCCAAAAATCGATCATCTACTACACGGCAAAGAACGTTAGCATCAACGCCATCTATCGATAAGTTTAGTTTTAATGAGCCCACCGAGTATACAAGATGGTTACCGAAACCTTTCATAGATGATGGAATATGGTCATGAGTTACCCCGAGTTTTGCAAAACTAGACTGTGCAATCAAAGTGACTTCACTACCAAGATCAATGAACGCATCAAATGGTATCCCTTCTACGTTAACCACCTTGAAAAATTTGTTGCATGGATTTAAACCTGATATACGCATAGCTTTTGCTACTGTGTCAGCCTTCGCTGGTCCCGTGGCCAGCTTAGAGTTACACAGTTCAGGTTTATGTCCTATTTTGTTACAATAACTGCATTTCACGAGAGGCTTAGGGCATCTAGAGAATGGGTGCCCCTTTTCCTTGCAATTGTAACAAAATAACCCTGGATTGAATTTAGTAGTAGCCCGATTGTTTGACTTGTCGTCGTCTGTATTTAAATTCCTGTCTTTAGAAAATGGCTGAGGGGCATAGAGCTCCCGATTATTGCTGATCAAAAACTTTAATAACTCATCAGGCTCATCACATCGCAACGCTAAAGCACTAGACCTCGTGGTCCTGTCACTAATTCCATGGATAATGCAGTCGACGGCGCGCCTACCGGTAATGTCGCACCGATTGAGGAGTGCTAGCTTTTCATAAAAATAGTTTTGAATGGGTTCGTTAATCCTACTCTTCCGCCTTAACATGTCCTCAAGTATCTGTCCGTAATTTTGTTCGCACGGAAAAGCGTTTAACAACTTGATCTGCCACTCTCCCCAATTGTACAATATCGAACTCTGGCTTTCGTACCAGGTTTTAGCTAATCCCGATAATTTCTGCATAGCAAAATGAATTACGGTCCTTTCATCCCATCCGTAGACCTTTGCACACTCGTTTACCTTTTTTAGCCAAGTATCCATTCGCTGGTTTTTCTCTGAAGGGTTGAACTCAGGTATGATGTTTTTATTGTCTCTATTTGTAAACTGTGTACTCTGCCCAGGATGAGATGGAAGAATGTCTTTGATTGACTGAATAATTCGGGTTACATCTTTGGTAGAAAATGAAGGGCTACGTGACCTTTTTGTGAAGTGTTGATCATCTGCGCCGGGTAGACGGCTGCTGCTGCGGCGACTGCGGCCACGGCGACTGCGGCTACAGCCGCGGCTGCGACTGCGGCTGCGACTGCGGCTGCGGCAGTGCCTCGTACCCTGGCGTGACCCGCGCCGATCGCTGGGTCGCCGGCGTTGTTCGGTGTCTCGGTCACGTTGTAGCTCGAGCTCCAACAGACGAACCCGCTCCTGCTCTTGCTTTAGCGCTACTTCGCGCTCCAGCAACCGGCGGCTACGGCTACGGCTGTGGCTGCGACTTCGCTGGTTGCTGTCGTGACCATGACCAGTAAAGCTACGCCTGGAGCGCGAACGGCTGCGTCTAGGAGTCTCCACGCTCCGTGCTTTGTTATCTCCCGAGTCCATCTCCTGAAACTCATATCATGAAATTGTGTGCATTAGAAAATTGCAGTCTCAATTATCTCGGAAATGGTGCATCTTACACAAAAAATAACGAAATTTTGACCCCCTTTGAAACCCCCACGTCGACGAAGAGAAATGGATATTTGTAGATTTTTTTTTTTTTTTTTTTTTTTTACCCTCTTTAAGAAAATATTATCTACAGAAATTAGGTTCACCAACAATTGTTTATGCTTGTAACATGTAATATAACAACAGTTTAAAATTAAGGTAACAGCATAACAACTACTTGGTAAACTCGGCGTGTATGACAAAGGTACAAAAATATATATCATGAGCTAACTAACAGTAACCGCTATTATTAGACAGTATTAACAAAGAAATCGTACAAAGGGTACTTAGGAATAATTAAATTGGGGTTGAACAGTTTTGAACACTAACCGACAGAAAATTGAGCGATAGATAAATGAATGAATTTTAATAATTACTTTCTAATTGAATGAGACTTTCTTATGGATGTAAAACTGCGTATGATCATCATGCACATTAGTCTCTAACATAACATAATATATTATAAGGTGGTTGGCGTGTACTTACAATTTGTTGATCCCACTTCTGAAGTATAGTAGAACTCTCAATACTGTAGTAGGCAGGCCGGTGGTAATTATAAATAAAACACTTGAGTATAATGGCAATATGGTAGGTGTATTCTCGAAACCAACTATCACTGTTAGCTCGGACTACGTCCGCCCGCTTCAGTCGCTCGAAGCAAAGTGAACCCCGTTCGAGCCCGCGCTCTTCCAAGTGCATATAGTGTTGCCAGTAGGAAGGGACAAAATTACCTCGAAAATCGGGTCGAATATTAAAAACCTTACAGCTGTTTCTATTGCTTTGTGTTTAATAGATGTAGTGATAAGGTGTAAGAGGTTGTATGTATTCTACATACAAATAAAATTAAAAACATATTGCCATACTCAATAATTATTTATTTAAATTACAACTACAATTATTTTCCTTATTGGCTAATTCTATTTTAAGTAATTTTATTTCTATTTCTATTTTTTCTGCCTTCTTCTCATAATAATATTTTGCAGCCAAGTTTAGTGCCTGTCGAGTATCATCCTGGTTTTCTTTTCTTTTTTTTTCTGAAAAAAAAAAAAACAATTAGCGTTTCCAGATAGTGATAAGATTTGTACATAATGATCGTTAATTGTTACTATGTGTGTTATGAGTAAACTACCTTTGGTTTTTAGTGGGTTGGACATAGTAGGCATGCCAAACAACATTTTTCTATCTAAACATTTCCTTTTCTGACCTGAAATTGAGAATTATTTATTAATAGGTAAAAACAGGTTAGGACTATATATCTATGTACATAGACTACTAAGGTACTAATAAACCACATAGTGAATTATCTCAAGTTAATCTTACATCTTATTAATTAATGACATGCACCAAACATCGCTACATAACAAAACAATTAGTATTACCTATACCTCCACTCGTTGTAGGGGTTAAAGTTAGGTCATTACAAGGGGTTTCATTGTCTGTAATGAGTCCATCACCATAATCAACAACTTCCACTGCAATGTTGGTATCACCTACACCATCCCCACCAAATGGAACACTAAACCCACTGCATGTTGAACCCATCAAGGCTTCAACTTTGCTTAGGATTTCATCTGGAGGTATATAATCAGGCTTTCCACCACCAGTCTAAACAAACACCACTATATTTTAGTATTAAATTAGATTCTACAATGCTGCCCTCGTAAATGAAAACATAGTAACTTCAGTTACACAGTCATCGAGTTACTGTGTTTTAATTTATGGTGGCATTTTTATCGCTGGCTGTGGAAGATATTTCACAGAAATATATATAAAACAGTAAGTTCCCTGCGACACGTCGCGTACTGCCACCATCTGCAGACTTGGAACTTACCTTTAAACCTACAGATTAACCGAAAAGAGCTTACAAGTTATAATACCTTAAGCCTATTCATGCGAATTTGTTGCGTTCTTTTCCTGGCTGCCTTTTTTAAGTTGTCCCATTTTAGCTTAAGTTGGTCTTTTTGTTTGGGGTAGCCTCCACACTTTGCGTTGAAGGCAGCCGCCAAAGAGACCCACGCTTCTTCTTTTAGCTTGTTGGAGCTGGCGTTTGTTTCCTTGCTCAATAAAATGCCATTGCTTTGGATTAACTCCACAAAGTGAAACACCTCATCTCTCGTCATAGGCTTTTTGTTCTTCTGTAAACAGGAAAAACAAATTACACAATCAAAAAAAATCCAGTCACTTAAAAACTTAACAAAGTAACAATAAACAAAATTACTTACTGGTGTAGTATCCATATTTTATGATTTAAGAGTTTTTATTCAATTACTCTAATCTAAAATAGGTAGAACTAGAAAGATACAAAATATTTTACCACAAAACCGAAATCACAGAAAACGAATTTGAAATTTGGTTTGTTGCTCTTGGGGCTTCCACAGACCATAAAACCGTAGACCGTTTTGTTCACACGTTAGCAACAATAGCAATTATGTTTAAAATTTAAGTTATAAGGGACCAAAAAATAATTTTAACTCTAAAACCGCATTTTATAGAAAGCTAACATTATTTGGTATTAAAATATCTCATAATATTTGAAATCAGGTCGTAGATTCTGAACTACACATTACATAATTTGTGTAATAACGAAACGCAGAGAGGATCATTGAGGACCATCGGTTATCAAGTAACCGACGAATGTTCGTAGCTGGTAGGCTAGTTAAAAACTTTGTGGAACACCAAGTAACGCCTCGTCATTAGTAACCTGGAAACGGGTGGTTGCTGTTAACGATAACGATTCGTTGAATATAGGAACCGGGCATTAGTCCGTAAATGATCATTTTAGAAGGCCTAAACAACCCGATAATCGTTTGGGGGTTTTTGGCAAAAATGTTGGGATGAAACTATAAGTTACCAAAAGAACAGAGAATTATAGCAGAAAAAATAATTTATAAAACTCCGTTCTTGGCTGAAATGGGTCGCTTAACTATATCACACACTGTAAGAAAATATGATGATGACTTTGCAAATACTAGTTTTTCCACACAGCCACACATTCAAAACTTTTCCTTTCAGCCACACATACAAAACCTTTCCACTCAGCCACAAATTCAAAACCTTTCCACTAATTCACACATACAGTCACACACTCAAGTCATTTACACTCAGTCACATACTCAAAATCTTTTCACTCAACCACACACTCAATCATCAGTGGAATTTACATTACACAATCTGATAATACAATTACTTCCTGTAAGCGCGTGGGCTTCACGACTTACTCATTTAAGAATATTGAATTAAATACAGACTTAGAAATTAACTTACAAATTTATTTAGAAATATATAGTTTAGGTTGGCGCGTTATGAGCGCTTATAAGCGCGCGTGCGTTGTCGTCGGCGGTAACGAAGCAAGAGAGCGAGACACAGAACATTGCGCCCTTGGCGCTGAGGCAGGAGTGCAGTTGTCCAAGTGCCTGTGTGGTAATGGCGACCGTGTAACTGCAATCTTCGGACTCCGAGACCCCGAGCCTTCTACCACTTCGTGCTTCCCTGAGCATCGTGCACCCACCACGTGTGCATGCGGCGTGTCAGCGAGCAGCGAGCCTCGATCATAGTGCGTGTCGAGAATCAACCATACCTAATCGCGAGTGCGGCCTGCTTGGGCGTGGCCGGCCCGTGAATACTAAGCTAAGTCTCCTTTCTTCCATTTTCCTATTACCAATAATAACCATTTTGTTGTAACCTAAAACCTGTTTGATTGCGGGACGGCTACATCAGTGATAACTGATAAGAAAAGCCTATTGCATGTGCTTGTGCCTACCTATTTCATTCAACAATTATAATTATTTCTGCCACCTATACCCTTGATTTTAGCCCTGTGCAATAGTGCGATTGCATAGGTAACTAACTACAAGTGGCTAGGAAAAACACCTTATGTAAGGTATCTTTTTACAATTCTACGCTATTATTTTGCATTTCTATTAAATTGCGATTCAATTATTCCAGTCACCTATTCTATTTCGTTGTAGGCTATCTAAATTGTTCTTAAGTTTTACGGACGAGCGCTTATTTTGTGCCTTGTGTGTGGTTTATTTACGCCCCTCCAGTTTTAGTTGCACTGTCCCTGGCTTGTTTTGCACGTTATATACCCCGCCTTGGGACGACTATTTCAGCGCAAGAGGTGCCCGTGCCCATCCTTGTGGCCAGAGCCCATCATCACTTCGAATTAACATCGTGCCGGCGATGCCGCCGCACGTGTACTCCGCCACCAGGTCCCGCCTCGAGCTCTGCGTCCCGCGTGTGCGCGCTTCGCTTCGCTGAAGCCGAGGGAGTGCCGGTAACTGCCGATAGCCAGACGAGGAGAAACGTGAGACCTTTCCATTTATACTGTACTAGTGATTCAGTGCTGTCTTGTTAATTGATAAATTTATCGCCATGAATCTCAACACTAAAAGCTAAACGTGCCAGCATCCGTGGTAGGCTATCTAAATTTGAAAATTATTTAAACCAAGTCAAGACAGTACCTATATTTAAAAACAAAGAATCACAAGTAAATGAGCTTTAATTAAAACTAGAGATGATTAAAGACTTATTTAAAAACTTTGTTGTGCTGCAAGATCAAATCGATGAGCTTTCTGTAAAAACTATATATGTATATATTTTTTTAATGTGGACAACATCACATACATTGCTCCGAATCCAAAGTAAGTACCTAGCTAAAGCACTTGTGTTGTCCGGGGATCGAACCCGGGACCTCAAGCTGGCGACACCTTGAAAACCGGTGTGTACGCCACTCGACCACGGAGGTCGTCTAATCTATATCTATTGAGATTGATGAGAGGGATGCTACGGACAGTTTATAGAATTTATTGCTGAGACAGAAACAATTCTGCAGCAATTTGAATCTCAACAACCTCCATCCCATCATCACTCTCATAGCGAGCATTTTAAGAGTGTAAATTTTAAATTACCTAAAATATAAATAGCAAAGTTTGATGGCACTTATTTTTAATAGTTAGACATTCATGAAAACTCACGATTACTTCTTATTTATAAATTTAATTATCTCAATTCTTACTTAACCGGTGAAGCAGCTAACATTTTAACTAACCTAGCGGTCTCAGACAAAAACTACACGGTTGCTTGGGACTTGCTGTGTCAGAGTTACAATAACAAGAGACACTTGATCACTCAACATATAGATTTAATTTCATTTGAACTACAACCCACCCACCGTGATTCTGAAAGTTCTCTTAGAGCGTTGGTTTATGGTGTCAACTACAAAAATCTCAGAGCCCTATCAAGTTTAGGTCAGTTCACTGATGAATGGGACCCATTGATAGTACAAATTATGTATCACAAACTTGATTTCACTACTAAACGAGCATGGGACGAACATAGGAATTCTGATGATGACTCTATGCCCAAATTTAGCGAATTAATAAAATTCTTACAAAATCGTGCTAACACTGTAGAAAATACTTCAAGTAGTGAAAAACACAACTTTATCAACAACAGGAGCACACCTTCAAATCCTTAGCATGTATAGAAACAAACAATGACAAACCTAACGGAGAATCAACTTAGGTCTGCAACTATTGCAGTGCAGATCACAGCATCTACAGATGTCCCGCCTTTTTAGCAAAAACTCCGGAACAACGAAAAGTTGAAATTTACCGCCTGAAATTATGTCCTAATTGCCTGAAAAAAGGATAAAGTAATAAAGTCAGTTAAAATAGGAAAATATTTTAACAATCAGGCAACACTGTGCATTGAATTAAAACGTTTCTATTTTGTTCTATTTTGACTTAATTAACTACAAGATAAAAAAATTAATTAACTAGAAGAAGAAGACTCTACATTAGTTCAGATGATTTGTACTGATCTGCAACCTTTGCAAATTGTCAAAAATAAAGGTTTTATAAACTTCGTTCAGACATTGAATAATTACTACAGTCTTCCTAATAGAAAAATATTATCAGAAAAATATTTACCGGAATTTTATCACACTCATCGTACTTCCTTGTTTATTTTAAATGGTCTTTTCTATTCTTTTTCTTTTTTCTTTTAATAAAAACGACGCCCGCATTAAGAAATTTAATCCTTGTGTCGCGGGGGTTCACAAACATTCAAATCACATGCACAAAGAACACCCAGACTTATTTTATGCCTTGACTGATTTTATGCCTTGGGCACAATGTTGGTGTCTGTAGCCGACTATATAGGTATCTCGAAATCCACGGCAGGACGAATTGTGAAGGATGTTTCAGAAGCGATTGCAAGACTGTACTCAAACTATGCATTCATGATAACACTCAACAAGATTTCTATAACATTGCAGGATTTTCACGTATATTGGATGCTATTGATGGTACACATATCTTGACGCAATCACCTAATTCTAATAAAGGTGAAGAAGGAACTACCCAATCAGTAATAATTGCCACCGCTGTACTGCATAACATCTGCAGACAAAGGACTTTACAGGATGTTGAGCCTGAGGTAGATATACCTAACCACAATATATCATTTGAGGTGCAAAACATCCTTATCTCTCATAATGATATTCAGGTACGACAAGATTTAATTAATAATTATTTTAGTGAGTAGGTTAATATTAAGCAATTTTGTCTAATTTTATCATAATAAACACTTGTGTTATTAAAACCCAAAGATTTTTTTTCTGACAAAAATATGCATACCTATTACAATAATAATATTTTTTTAATAATTCTTTATTTCAGTAACTTACAACTACTACAAATATTAAAATTGTGATATTAGAATATAAATTACTTCTTCCATTGACTCAACAACCCAACTTTATTATTTCTTTATTACTTAGTTCTGATATTTATGGATGATTGATGAGATAATTATTAAAACAAACATAAATTGATAAAAAAAATACTTATTATTAATTAAAGACACTTTACACTTAATAATAATAGTAAATAAATCTAAAAAAATACAGTCATACTAATTACGAACTTGTATTTATTGTATATATACCTTTGTTTTTTTTTGTATTTTTACATTTCTATCTCTAACTTATTTTTTTCATTTAAGTTTTCCATCATATTTTTCTTACTTATATAATAATCAGCTATAGCATTTTTCCTATTGATCCGAGCTTGAAAGTCCTCATTGGCCAATTTTTGCATCTTTTGTTTACCTGAAACCAATTATAGAACATAAATAAATAATCAGTGACAATCACATAATTATGCGAACTCCCCTGCACACAGAATCCTTAATAGTAAAACTTGTGTGGCAGGTAATATAGGCACATAATATGGTCAATATAAGAAAGATATCACAATCACACACACACAAACAGATGGTCATCCAAATGTTTTTATCTCTTTCTAGAGAGTATTTTTATTTGTCATTAATTGGCTAGTCAAGGCACAGTCCATGCTGATACATGTGCCTTGACGAAGGAATAAAAAGATAAACGAAAAAAGTGTAAGCAAGATAGAAATATAAACAATCATCATGGCGTTAGCTTCTTCTTCTTCCGTACCCGCCATTTCGTATAGACGCCTTACGTGCATAGGAAGGTAACGGCAAAATTATAATATAAAAATATACGAATTTGTATAGCGAAAGTGTTTTTGTAGTGGTGACTTTGCGTGTTCACTGGTTTGTGTACAGAGAGAAATGATAGGTCCACAAATTACTTAATGAAATTTATTAATTACGAACTGCTTACAATAATTACAATGTGACTGTAGTGCGGTATACTGTGCGACAACGGGACAACTGAAGTGGTGAAGTTCCCAGCGCATTACAATACCGATAATCAAAACATTGCGTCAGCATTCCTGCTACGCTACAGTGTATTATATAAAAATTACAATTCTTGTATTAACTTTAAATGTTATGAATATGAGGTAACACAAAGCGTTTTCTCTCAGTCTCAATTTACATAAAATTACTTACATTTGTCAACAATAGAAAAAATATAATACACTCAGAGGCACAATTAACCGCCCACCCGGCAAAAGTGGCTTATCTTTGTTTAAAGTAACTAAACTCTAATAATGATGAATGACAATTTGTTTGGTGGATAGTTTATGATAAATAAAGACAACTTATGACACTTTTGTAAAGATACTCTCAAGTGTGAGTCTCTTTTATTGAGTTCAGTCGAAAATTGACTTTCAAACTGATTGTTTTGCGCGTACGCAGAGAAGTGCCTGTGAAGTTTTTAGACGCGTTTCTTGGTTCTTAAAGTGCGTAAGAGTTTGTCAGTAGATTTTTACTCAGTAAAATGCCATTGGATGCAGCTGGTGCAGCTAGAGCGGTTGCGCTCTCAGATGCTGGGTATAGCCAGCATCGTATAGGCCGTATGCTGGGATTACCTCGAACCACAATACTTGACGCCATCCGACGATACAGAGAAACTGGATCTTACACTAGAAGACCGGGACAAGGTCGATTGAGGTACACTTCTGAAAGAGATGACAGATTCATAGTGTCCAACGTTCTAAGAAATTGCTTCACTACAGCTCCCGAGGCTCGTAATCGCCTACTTGAGGTTCGAAATGTAAGCGTCAGCATTAAACCGATAAGAAGAAGGCTTGCAGAGCGTAATTTGACTGCATTCCGGCCAGCCCGAGTACCAGCGTTGACCACAGAGCACTGGAGAGCTAGACGTCGATTTGCTCAACAATACCGAAACTGGACCATGGAGCAATGGAAGAACGTTCTCTTCTCTGATGAGTCGAGAATAGCCTTAAGAGGTCCTGATGGACGCCAGCGTGTGTACCGACGCCCGGTGAGAGGTTTGCACAGTGTGCTGTTGTCGAAACAGTGGGATACTAAGGTGGCTCAGTAATGGTATGGGGTGGTATTTCTTATGAGGCTCGTACAGAGTTGGTTGTGTTTGAAAGAGGCAGCGTAAATGCTCAGAGGTACGTGGAAGAGGTCTTAGAACCTCATGTTATACCTTTTGCCCCATTTATTGGAGAAGATTTTCTTTAGATGCATGACAACGCTCGTGCGCACGTCGCCAGAGTGGTCACGGAGTACCTTAATGCCGTGGGTATAGCACAACTACCATGGCCAGCTCACAGCCCAGATCAAAACCCCATTGAACACGTTTGGGACTATCTTAATAGGCAGATACGAGGTCGAGTTCCGGTTCCTACCTCCATTAATGAGCTAAAGATTGCAGTGGTCGAGGAGTGGGAGAATATACCACAGTCAGATATTCAAGACATAATGTATGGTCTTCCAAATTGACTGGAGGAGGTCATAAGTGCCAGAGGAGGAAATACCCATTATTGAAAAATCGATTTTTAATTTTAATAAAAAGTTTTGGACAGCTTTAACATCACCTTTATAATGTTCATTAATCGGTAATTTCAAACTTTTGTTTATTATTAAAATAAATATTCTATAGCAGGTATATTTTGATTGTTTTTTCATGTGAAATTATCCAATCTAAAATACTGCTAAGAAAAAAAACCATTACAAAATAATGTTTTGAAGTTACAACGAAAAATTTAAGTGGGCGGTTAATTGTGCCTCTGAGTGTATAATAATACATCCGTTCCATCGGAAATAAAATTCTTTCCGATGGAACGGATGTTGCTGGAATAGCCAAATATTTTTTAGCCGTGGAAAAAATGTTCTCATGCTCTCGCCAGTAATTGAGAGGGTCTTCGTTCCTATTTATCAAGCTACTCTCCAAATATTGCTTAACCATTATAATTGCCGACGTTGTAGTTGATTGAATTTCATGATTTTGGGCAACTTTTTCGTCAAAATGAGCCCATAACGTTGATCCAGTAGTATGATTGGTGCTAACACGAGCAGGATTATTATTTGTGTTTGTTTCTGTCACCGCTCTCTGAGCTTGGTCTTTGCTTATAAGGTGTGAAAGGCTTATAAGGTTCGTCAGTCACCCATTGTTGGGCATTTTTTGCGTTATCGTCATGTCCGAATCCTGCTTTTTTTAACCGTGGGTCTAGAAAAGTTGCTTTAGCTACAATTTTGTTTGTTTCCAGGTTTCCAAGCCTGCGAGACACCATGTCAATTAGTGACATCTGAAGTGCAGTGCCGATAAGTGTTGTTGGCAAAACGTTTCTCAGTGAACATTGTTATCCTCTTATTAAAGGCACGATGGTGGACATGGTTATGTATTTTTCTCCAGAGATAATTTCAGTCAATTCTAGGAATGGCTTTAAAATTTGCAAGCAGTCTTTAATAGTTGCCCATTCATTACCTGTTAAGTTTTCAGGCGCTCTGTCAGTAAAATCAGCCAGAGCTAGTGTTAATGGCTGTTTTACTTCTACAAGTCTTTCTAGCATAATATAGATACTATTCCACCTAGTAGCGACATTTTGTTTTAGTTTTAGTTCTGGCACGTTAAGCTCCGTCTGTTTTTCTTTTAACTTTTAAGCTGAAACCGAACTCTGCTTGAAATGGGTGATAATGCTTCTACATTTTGTGAGCAATATCCGGGGATATTGCATCATTAACTGTTAAGTTAATGGTGTGGGCTACGCAGGGATGGTGGTGTTTGCATAGATTCTCACACACCGCTTTTTTCATGTTTGCGGCATTGTCAGAAACTACTGTCGCCACTTTTTCATAAGCATCCCATTTTTCCAAAATGTCAGTTATAACCGCAGCGGTGTTGATTGCTGTGTGCGATCCGAGTACTTCCTGGGCCGCTGGTATTTTTGAAGCTACCTTATCATCATGGATATAACGCGCAGTAAAGGAAAGGAGCTAAGGAAAGTCTTGTCATTGCTCGCCTATCAGTAGTCGGAAGTTATCGCCATATGTTCTATATCTTTGAGAATCTTTCCAAGAGCTTTGTAATAAGCGGGCAAAAGTTTTTCACTTAAAGTTTTTCTGGAGGGCAGTGTGTAACCAGGCTCTAATTTGTGTATTAAGTTACGAAAACCGGAGTCTTCGACTATAGAAAGCGGCTGGTAATCCTTCACAATCATTTCCACCACAGCTACATCAAAACTTGCGATTTGCCCTGGTGTTAGAACAGCATCTTTTGCACATAAACGCAGCTGCCTTTGATGCTTAGTTGGTTGTTCACCTCGCTGCATCAAATTTACATCTTCGTGTTGATTATTTTAATTTTGCGTAAACTAACTGACGGGTTCCAGGACTTTCAGATGTAGATGGTAGATTTTGTCTCACTGGCCCAGCTCGTTGGTCTTCTTCAGCACGAAACTGAATAGGGTGAATACGTTTTAAATGGTCCTTTGAATTTTATGTGTTCACAGATATGAAAACAAACATACAAGCATGAAAGAATTCTGCATAGTACGGAATGTAAGAGAGGTTTGAATAGCCGGGCCTACCTACTCGGAGTAGGTAGGCCCGGCAGAGCTACTAACTCTGATAACACAATACCTAAAACCCAACAAGTCTTTCGACTCAAAATTTACGCATTATTTTAAGCCTCTCAGCTAAAAAAACCGAGCAATTGAACAGGTATTTAGTGGAAGCTGTAACCAAAAATCACTCGTAGCAGAGATGCTCAGCCGTTTTTTGGCTAGCTATTTCATATAACCGTGGATAGGCACTCTTCTTCTCTTCCCACCATTAAAATGGATCGTTCTGTCTGCGTAAAAGTGGTTTTTGCAAATATTTGTCCACTTCTATTATACCGGCTGCTGTTGGGTTAGTGTTTTTCATTATTTCTGCCACTTCATCGTCGAAATCGTCCCAAATACTGCGCTTCTTTTGAGGAGGCAATGTCTCATCTACTTCCACTTCTGCATGTTCAGCTTGGTCCAGTCTCACATTCATATTAGCTACTAATCTTTTTAAAGATGAACATGCTCGAGTGTATGCGAATTCATTTTCGAAGCGTTGTCTTTTAAAACGGGGATCTACTAGAGTGCTCTCCGCAAAAATGTTGTTGTCCTCGATGTCTAGAAATCTCGTAGTTAGCTCCTCGAGTAAAACCCGAGCCATATTTTTGACTGGTTGTGGAAGAGAGGCATTTAATAGAAATTCAGAGCACTGTTTCTTTAGGGCATTAGAAATTAAAATTATTTGGGACACTCACTTTTCTTTCAGAACTCATTTCTGTTAAATCCTTGAAAAAGGATAATTTTCTAAGCAGCACGAATATTGCCTTTCTCTGTACAATTACCTGAATAATTACCCTGACAACCTTTTTTTTAATAAACCTTTTCAAGAAAATAATTTAAACTTCTTTAAGTTGTTTGTGTTACTTTTAGGATAACATTGGAGTGCAACCAAAATAAAAAGTAAACTGATGATTATTAGAACGAAACGTATTTGCTACTATGGCGTCCAAGAATGCCATTGCCTAGGGTTGCCACCTTTTTTTTTTGCAGTTAAAGTACATTGATTATTATAGGTAAGAAAAAAAAAGAACATAGTATCAAAATAAAGTATAATTAATTTTTCTTTATTATTATGTTTAAAAACATATTTTTTATTGCTTTTTGCAATTTGTATCAAATTAGCATCTTTACTAAACAATTGTACAGCATCTTTACATTCTATATTTAAATTAAAATAAATAAGTAATAATTTTTTTATCAAATTCAGAGACGCTTTGTTTCTTTCGTCTCGCCATTTACTCATCACAGAAAAAACTCTTTCTGTGAATGCTGACGTGGCGGGAAAAGACAATTAAAATGAAATTACTTTATACAAGTTTAAAAAATAATCATTACTCTTATTAAATAGTGCAGTTGATAGTTCTGTAAAATCCTTCAAAGTACATTATTGATCATAAATTTGGTTAAATAAAATGATTTCTCCAAAGATCATCCACATTAAGTTTTTGCAGATTAAAATTTTCAATTATGTTAACAATATTGTCAAATTCTATATTACTCTTTAAATTTATATTACCAAGTGTAAATAACCAGTTTGTGCTATTAAAATCAAACCATTTATTCAGGTACACTAAGGATTCAAAAACAGATCTTGTTTTCTTTGTGTTAATTGATCTCTAAGACTAAGCATAATCCCATAAATATCTAAAATTGTTATGCAGTTGCCTTCAAGACATTTCACAGCTTTATTAAATAAATTTAATAAGTGACTACAAAAATGCAAATAAATTTCAATCATATCATTCTTAGTATCATTGAGCATCAATAAATTTTGTAAAACTATTGGACAATGGTCTAAACTTAAAAAGTAGCTTCTAATAGGTGACCAATTTAATAATAATGTATCAATGCATGGCAAAAGAGAGAGCCATCTTGTTCCCACATGGCGTCTTATTTCATGAAAGTCTCCATCTATTGATGCTTCAAATTTTTTCAGCTCCTCTCTTCTTACAGCAGAATGTAATAAATGTGCATAAATTTTTAAAATCATATTTTCTATGTTTTGTGATAAAAAGCTCATGGCATGTCTTACACAATTACGCACTATATGTGCATGATAATTGCCTTTAATCAAATTTGGTACCACATTTTTCATATTGGTGAATAAAGTATGATTAACGCCAAAATTTGCATTTGTATTATCAGCACTTAACCCAGATACATTATGAAAAGATAATCTGTATTGCTCTAATGACTTTTGTATTGCTTCAAACATACCATCTGTAGAACTTCTTCTGGCAGCGAAGGGGTGGACTCGTTGAAATAATAATACTCGCAAGTACAAATTAACTGTCTTAATGATTGACTTTATGAAATTAACAATTTTAATGCTTGAGCTCCCGAATCAGAGTACGACACGTATCAGCGTCCGGTGTCGTCGGCAAACAGGTCGAATGGCCGCCGGCGGGGTAGCCCGCTCGCTCCTACAC
This sequence comes from Plusia festucae, assembly GCA_950381575.1. Lineage (NCBI taxonomy): Eukaryota > Metazoa > Arthropoda > Insecta > Lepidoptera > Noctuidae > Plusia > Plusia festucae. The sequence goes on from OX494442.1 coordinate 12,020,529, forward strand.
TGGCTGGCTGGCTGCGCCTTGCCTCTCGTCTCGCGCCGTGCCGTATGTGTGTGTGGCATGTATTGTGCGCGCACACATGCAAGGCGTCAACAAGTTGCCCCCCTCACAACAACAACAAGGGACTGTTGCTCGTAGACACATCAGGATGATCTTCAACTGGTAGCGGGCACAGTCGATTGTAGGCGCGCCGGAGAGTGCCCGGTCGTCTTCACGTCTGCTACCCTGGTCACACCGTCGGAACCTGGATACACGCTGGTTATTCGCCCGAGCTGCCATCTGTTTGGTGGCGATCATCCTTGACTAGTACCATCTCTCCAAGTCGCAGGTCTCTTCCCCCTTTGCACCATTTCTGTCTTTTTTGAAGCTCTGTAATGTATTCTTTGTAAAATCTATCCCAGAAATGGGTCTTCAACTGTTGAGTTCTCATATATCGTGAGAAAGTGCTCAACCTTGTAGCTTCTTGTGCCTGAGGAGAAAGTAAAACTATTAATGTTCTTCCAAGAAGAAAATGTGAAGGTGTGAGGGCTACTAAGTCTGAAGGTAAAGGAGTTAGAGGCCTTGAGTTCAAGATAGCCTCTATCCGAGTCAGTACTGTGTTCATTTCCTCTTAAGTAAGGTTTGCAAGAGCAAGAATACGTTTCAAGTGATGCTAAACTGATTTCACGGCACCCTCAGCTAAACCATTAAAGTGTGGACTGTAGGCTGGTGAGAATTTAAAGTTTATAGACAAATTTGAAGCATGTTCACTTAAACAGTTTGCATTTAATTTTAAAAACATAGCTAATTCATTACATGCTCCTACGAAACATGTACCATTGTCCGAGAAGATGTTGACAGGTTTTCCTCTGCGGGCAATAAATCTGTTTAAAGCAGAAATAAAGGATTCGGAGCTGAGATCTGTCACAAGCTCTAGGTGTACTGCTCTAACAGCCAAGCACACAAAAATGCATATAATATATGCCTTAATTAAATTACTACCTCTTCCCTTTCGGTTCAAAATCATTGCTGGTCCTGCATAATCTACTGCTGTGTTTATAAATGGATAATCAGCATGTAGGCGCTGCTCAGGAAGGCTACCCATTATTGGCTGTGTGATCCTTCCTGAAAAACGATAACATTTAACACAGCTGTGTACTGTTTTTCTATAAAGATTTATACCATTCAGTGCCCAAAAGGGGAATGCCAATTTTACTATTGCACATGGTATTGGTTTTCCTAAAAAAATATGATTATATTTTTACCACGTCATCCATATATTCATTAGTCTGTGCAAGTCCGCAACATTTTTTTGAAAATATAAAAACTGGAAACGACTAAACTAATATAACTTGAATAAAAATGTTGCCTTTGCAAAAAAATGATGGCAGGTAATTTTTTTTTTTTTTATAAAGGTTACTAGCAATGTGGGTCGCACTCGCACATTACTAGTAATCTCGTTAACCCCTCGTGCTAAGCTAAGATGCGTGTGTTACGAGTGGGTTCACGTCGGTAGTGTAATGGGTGGGATCCGAACCCGCAACCATATGATCGCAAGTCCGACGCCCTAGCCATTAGGATACCGCCGCTTCAATTTGGAATAATCAGTGATCATTTTCTTCACCGTTCATTTTCTTCCAAGCAAACATAAAATAAACATTATAAATCATAGTAATCCCCTTTTGTAATTATTATTATTATTTATATTTTTTAAGATTACTAACGATAAATAAAAAAAACTATTATCGATTTATCGTTTTTTTTTGTCTTTTTATGGCAACACCAAATTTAACTTGTCAGCTGACGGAAAACGTAGTTGTCAAAATAATTGCTTGTTTGTTAGCAATTCCATTGCGGCGACTTGTCTGTTGTCCTTGACTCCGAAAGCGCTAAGGTGGCAGCACTGCTCTCATCTCGCGCCGTGCCGTGTGTGTGTGTGGCATGTATTGTGCGCGCACACATGCAAGGCGTCAACACTTGAGATTCTTAATAGTTCGATCGATTAGACTTTGGGAACTTTTCGTCAGAAGTTCACCTGTCTAGCCTTTTCACAAGCTATGTTGTGGTCGGCTTCCAGTCTTACCGGGTTAAGCTAAATATACAGCATTTTACATGAAGCGATTGCCGGACTGACCGCCACAAACCATTTTACCACATGGTATCCCATAATAGGACTGATAGAGGAAGTATGATGACTTAACGACAATCTAAGAATACTGTATGCCTGTCGGGATTCGGGACCAACTTACAATTACATGGGCAAAGAAGAAAAGCAATATTAAGAATTTCTGGTTTAATTTAAAAAAAGATGAGTAGACCGTAAAACGGGGTAAATAGGAATCATAGGGTGAATAGGGACAAAATCAGTAATGAAATTCGCACGCGATTTTTACAAAATAAAAAACTTCCCAATTGGTAGAAATCGTTGTGTCGTGCAGCAGAATATTAAATCTTTTGAATGGCAACACCAAACCAGAGTGAAGTTTGCACCAAATTGTCGTAACGAACCTCAGACTAAGTATCCCATAGTCGGAGCTATAACTTGTTGCCGCTCTTGTATCCGTATGTCAAACGAAGTATTGTGTTCTCTGTCTATTTCACGAAGTTTAGCAACGAGTAAAAAGTATAGCTCATGTAAGTCTGGCAACCTCGCACTGTCTGTGTAACTCGTGTCAACAAATGACCGACTTAGTCGGTCAAAACATTGCGGCTTGGTGCAGTTTAAATGCGAAATATTAAATACTAGATGAAAACCCGGCTCCGCTCGGTTGAAATGTGACTCATGATACAAAATGTAGGTAAATATTTCTGTAGTCATCGGTTCTATATTATCGGTTCAATTGGCCAATCTCAGGTTCAAGGAAAGAACACATAACAAAGAGTTTATCATAAAAAAGTTTCAAAAACAATATTTTCGCGAAACGTCAATGACTGAAGAAAAGTATTAAGTTTTGTTATGATTCAATCAATGTTTCCGGCAAGACGTTTCTTTAATAATAACAATATGCAATTAAGAATTAAAATTACCGCTGAGCATTGATTTTTGTTATGGTTAATATTCTTTTTTCTATGGTTGTTATCGCAATTGGCCAATCTCAGGTTTAAAGAAAGAACACATAACAAAGAGTTTATCATAAAAGAAGTTTCAAAAACAATATTTTCGCGAAACATCAACGACTGAAGAAAAGTATTAAGTTTTGTTATGATTAACTCAATGTTGATTAACTCAATTTTCAGGCTACTTAGGCCCATAGATATATACTTTACAGACTACACATATATTTTATAAGTACATTTTGCGTTATTAATATAAACGCTTCGTTTTACACAGTCAAATGAGTCACAGTTCTTCGTGATGGCTACTTCTTTGGCGCGACGTACGCGATGTGTTAATTGGCGAGGCGTATATTATGCAACGGAACGTGAAAAAGGCGAAATAAATATCGCGTTCCGAAACGATTCTGGTCCCAACTATCATGCAACTGTCATACGCCCTGTCAGCACTGTAATCACTTCAAGGAGGTTGTATGATAATAAACTCCTTGAATCACTTCGAAGCAGAATTATCTGTTACGGAACGCGGCCTTATTAATTACCCAAGATGGCGACTGCGGTTTTTTTGTTTGTCAGTGCCATTAGAATTTAACGAAATTCTCCATAATCCGAATTTTGCGGATATATGTTGTCGACTCGAAATCAATATTTTTTTATGTTTTGTTATTCATATAAGGTTTCGATCGAGTCTACCGTAGCCCTGAACGAAATTATTAATATAGATTAACAGTGGTTTGGCTAGGACTAAATTAATAAAGTGAAAATATGTCGTGTGCGGCTGTATATTGCTCATCAAGAACAACGAAAGGAGGCGTAAATGACCCAGAATTATCATTTCACGTCTTGGACAACAATTTTATCATTAATTACATGGGTTTAAGGTTAGAAAATCGATAAACATTGAAGATTTACATATGAAGACTAGGATTGACTTGTTTTATATAGATAAAAAGTCAAGTTTCATAGTTTAAATTAATGTTTAACCTAGGCATAGTTTTAGGCGTGAACTGCAGTGCTGTATTATAGCTATCGATAAAATCTATCGATGTTTGTTGTTGATATGGTATTAATATTTTTTTGCTTACTTTGCAGATTTCCAAAATATCTTGAAATAAGAAATGAGTGGATTAAAGCTGTAAGACGTCAGAACCTCAGAACTAGGAACCAACTAAATATTCAAGGCTATGCTCCAAACACTTTGAGCAATCCTGCTTTATAACGGTTTTATCTATAAAAAAACTAAAGCCTGGTTCGGTGCCAACAATATTCGAAGGATATCCGGAATATAATCAGGTAATGTTATAAAATACTACTTTTTGTTTAACTTTTAACTCTCAGTGCGATGTTTTTTGAGTGTTGAGAGTGAGAATGTTGCATGAGTTAATATTTTTTATTATTATATTTTATATCAAATATTCATTTTCAATACTCATAATCATGATCACCACAAATTTTTCATTCTCATATTAAATCTTTATACCAGGATTTTAAAAAGTGTACGTATAGAGGTACTTTGTTTTAGTTATGAACCAACGTTCACAAATTATGTATGTTTTGTTTAGGTAGCAAAGAAAAGAAAAACAGGGTCAATAAATGAAACGCAAGTCACACCTAGAAGACGAAGGAGAATGCAAGAGACCGGTGTCGTACCAGACAATATTCCTACAACACCCAGGCGAGCAGTAAAAATTATGACATCTCTGTCAAAATCTCGGCTGGTGGCTTTGCGACGTCTTAGGGAAATTAAAAGACTAAGGTCCTATTTCACCATCGTCAGATATCTTTATTCGAGGAATTGTTTTGAAATTTTGACAGTTCTTTCATACAAAAACTGTCAAACGTCAATTTTATTCGTCGAATAAAAGTTATCTGATCGTGGGGTGACAAGTAAAACTCATTAGTTGCATTTGTAGTTAATTAGAGTTATTGAGGTTTTAAAATTATTTTGTTATTAAAAATCAGGTTTTGATTGTAGGTCTTTGAATTTCTGGTGACTATTAGATTAACTGATATCTTACAAAACCTAAAATAAATTTTACAAAAAAAAGTTATATTTTATTAGTAATGTATAAAAGTGTACTTAAGGAGTTTTACCTGCCTTTGAGTATACTCATTTAAAGGTATTTAATGAAATATTAAACGCAATTGTGTTATAGAAAGACATTTTTATTTTAATTTTCATCACTTTCATCACTATCATCAAAAGAAGGTTCTGGCACGCGATCTGAGCCACCACTTAATGATGGCATACTTTTGTACCATGGAATCAGTTCTTCTGGTATTTGACCAGCATTGCACAGTTTTACAAGGTCTCCTTTTTTTGCTGCAGACAAGGGGAGCAAATTTTGATAAGCTGGATTCAGCACCACAGTCTGTGTACGTCGGCGTCTCCTTCCTGCACTGACATTGATCTCATTATAATCACTTGTATGATCATACCTATAAAATAAAGTGCCAGGAAACTCTTTCTCAACTTTAATGCATTTAATTTTTAGCCAAGATACCTTATTACCCTCTTTATCTTTATTTCGATTTTTTATTGTAGATGCAGCCAATTCCTGTAGGTTATAAAAATCTTTGTAAGTTAAAACATTTACCTTATACTTATCATTGCTCTTTTTTTTACCTCTTTTATTCCTAGCAGATTTAAAAATCTCAACCCAATCGTTCATGCAGAAGGCACTTTTGTGTTTCTTGGCTGCTTCTATAGCTGAGTGCATAGAGTCACACTCCATGTATGTATGACCAGACTCCAAAAACTTGAGTTCTATCTTCATCAAATGTTCAATATTTTGAACAGCAAAAAGCAACATGGCTGCTACTTGCTGATTTCTATTCTGTCCCCCACAGGTATCACAAAATAATGATATTTCAGATACTGCAGAGATGAAGTTCATTCCATGTATAGCAGTGAGCTTCTTTCCCATCTCCAACGTAAATTGTTAAATTATAAACACAGATTTTTCGTGAGTAATAGAATAAGGAAACATTTGAGCAGGGTATTTGCAGCACACTCTGTAAGTCAAATGTGCAAGTCACAAATGAAGGATCCTCTTGACATCTTGATTTGTCTTTGACCTTAGCTTCATTACATTGGCCTTTTCTTATAAAATGTAAACAATATTCCACTTCAAGGTTTTTTTTCTCATCAGAAGATGCATTTTCATATTTAGAGCATAAGGTACAAAGGTCTTTTTTTGGCTTGAAGAAAGAAAAATTATAATTATTACAAAATATCCTCCTGTATGTCTTTTCACTGACAGGATTAGCAATATTGTTGTTAGTACAGAAATCATTTTTATATAAATCAAACATCTTAGAAATAGACAATGTAGAATCCAGATATAATTTTTTTGTGGACTTTCTTGAATAGTGGGATTCCATGACAGGGAAGCTCTCAATGTGTCTTTTTACCATAGCCATACTATCTTCGCTAGTTTTATTGCCAGGAGGTTTGCATCCTCTCCTATCTGTACGATCATAGACACCAAAAGCATTACAACCTTTAATGGCTGTATTGATAGGCCCATTCGAAATGCACATTGTTTTTTCAAATAAATTTGCACAAACTCTATGTTTACCCTTAGAATTTTCTAAATAGTAAGATTTAGATACAGAACGTGCTTTATCACTCTCAGCAGCTACTTTACGGCGCTTTGGCTCATCCATCTTTACACATTTCAGAATGAAATCCTTCTGTCGCTGATAATTAGCAAGACCCCAATAAGTTTTACAAATTTCATTTTTATTTCCTTTCTTGTTCTGAAAATTTACTATTGCATTTAAATGTACAAATTGTACACTCTACAGCTTTGGGGGCTTTAGCAGAACACTGTTTTTTCTTATTTTTATAAGGCAAGCACTGAGATCTCTGCAACTTTGTCACTTTTTCTTTCCAAGAATGTGGATTGCTTTTTCTACATCTAGTTAATTTTTTTTCTTTATCTTGGGCAATCTCATAATCTGAAAAATCTGATATATCAGATTTATCACCTGATGGCAAATAAGTGATGTCAGAATCTGCACTGAAGTCTTCATCGCTATGTTCATATGGGACTAGTTGCATAGTCTGCACTATTTCCTGTAACACAGACATCATCAGATGATGGTGAAATAGGCCCTAAGAGAAACTAAACGTAGACTTATAAAAAAAAAATGCAACGTTGTTAAATGTTATTAAAGATTTAAAGAACCAGTCTATTAGATTCTGAGTCTTTAAATAGTCTGGCATTGGCAGTAAAAATAAAGATTTGTTAGTTAGGATAACATTGAAGAATAACAAAAATCCTTTGCCGAAAAAGTATTCACCTAAACTACGGAAATTCGGGTCCGTGGGTTACGCCCCCGGTGTGTTTTGCCCCCGTGGTGGAAGCCCCCGATTTTAAATTAAGTTATAATAGTTGATTTCGCCGAAATAAAAATATTTTTTACTAGATACAGACGATGAAAAAAGTGTTTCGGAACCAAATACGTAGACAAACTTACTAAATAAGTATTCTAACTAACACAATATTGGATACTATAAACATGCTACAAGGATATTCACTTTATTACTATATTACAATTATTTACTTTAGATGCATTACTTTGTACTTTGTCTAAACGAGGCGCCCGTGCCCGGCCAAACTGGTTTTACACAATAGCCAGATCGAATTCTAAAAGAAAGAGATAGGTAGTCAAAGAAAGGGAAAGATAGTGTTGAAAACAATAGAGTCCAGGGTGACGGACAGTGAAAATAGCAAACATAGCGATGGGCACTATTTCTATCCCTTTCCCACATAGTTGCAATATGTTACTGATAAGAAAGTTTAGTCGGTCATGTTAACTCAAAATGGCAAGTCCAGGTCCTTCACGGGGTTTAGCACAAACCAATTACAAAATAATTTCAAATAAACTAGGTGGAAGAACGTTACTACATGTCGGATTTGCTTATAATCTTCATAGGAAAAATAATAAATCGAGTGTGTGGACATGCGTAAATAAAAGACATGGCAAGTGTAGTGGTTCTATAAAATTAAGTGAGGAAAGTGACATTGTACAAATCCAAAAGTGTCATAATGCTGAGTGTCAACCTAACTTAATGAAAAATGAAGTTAGAGTTGTTATGGAAAAATTAAAAAAGGAAGTGAAAACGAGTTTCTCGAGCTCTATACAACAAAAATTTGAAACAAAATTTGCCGAGTTAAAAAACACAGACACAGCCTTCGATGAATACATACCCAAATTCAATAATATCAAGCAACAGTTATACAACTCTCGAAAGAAAGCCTTAAATGTAGAAAAGACACAGTTTCGTAATCCAGCTGAAGTCATTATACCTGAGATTTTTCAAAAATATCTATTAGTTGATTACTGTGAGAACGACAACAGAATTATAGTATTCGTATCAGCACAGGCTTTAAAACACATCAAAAATATACAACACTACTTCGGGGATGGTACATTTGATTGTTGTCCAGGTCCATTTTACCAAATATTTACCATTCATGGAGATATGGGAAGTGATGCACAAGCAACCAATATTGTGCCTATATTTTATGTGCTACTACTTAATAAAGAAAAAAGTACATATGAAGTCATGTTTAAAAAAATTAAAGAAGCTGTGCCGGACTTCAGCCCCATGAAATTCACTGTAGATTTTGAATTAGCTACAATGCTGGCAATAAAAGAGGTATTGCCAGCGGTCACAATACATGGCTGTAATGTTCACTTCCAAAGAGCCATTTACAGAAAAGCGAAGTCTTTAGGTTTATTGGCACACGAAGAAACAACATTGTCTGTGAAACTGTGCACCTGTCTAGCATTTCTTCCTAAAGAAGATATAGAAGATGGTTGGCTTTCCGTAATGGAAAACAGGTAATTTTAATTTTCATTTTATTTTAAAGTTTTAACAGCTCATAGATTGTTTTTATAAGTACGCAAAAATAAAAATAATGCTTAGGTATATACGACATGTCATATATATCATAATTTTTGTTTTCAGTATTCCCGATGAAAAAGTCACCCAATTCAACGATTATTTCGTTGAACAATGGCTTGAGCCTCCGGGGATGATCTCAAAGTGGTGTTGCTATAAAGAACGACATAGAACCACAAATTTAGTGGAGGCCTGGAATCAACGGCTTCAGTGCTATCTGGGCCGAAAACCATCATTATTATCGTTTTTGGAATTTATAACAACTGATATTTCTACGTATAGCACAGGTCAAGTGAGGTAAAATGCTGATTACTTACATAACGCTTAATATATCAGTAATTCATTTTTTTTACTCTTAGTAAATAATCTTTATCTTATACTTTCAGATTACGAAGAAATGACAGTCCTATATGTAAAAGGAAAAAATCTTCAATAATCAATGACAAACTCATTGCTAAGCTGACAGACAAATATGAAAAGAAACAAATTACAATTATGGAGTTTTTGGAACAAATCCGTCCGTATGTGCAAGTCAAGCAAAAATAATCACCTACTTACTTAGCTTAAAAATAATGATTTTGCATGTTTATTGTTACATAATTACTACATTTTAATTTTATATCTATATCAATGTTGTAACCTCCATAGTCACTGCATATAAATGACTTAAATTACATAATTTAATTACAAAGTTCAAATCATCCTAATATTTTTACTATGTTTTTCTTCTTTTGTTACTTTTGTTATCTGTGATTTTAAATGTTAATTGTTTTTATTATATTTTAGTGTTTGAACATTCTGTTACCAATCTTCTAAATATTTAAGTAGATGCCTACCTATATACTTAGTACGTAAATAGTATATAAGTACTTAAAATAATCATAATTTTAAACTGTGATTTTTAATTTCGTATCTGTGATTTTGCATGTTATTGTTGCTTTATTTTAATGTTTGGTTTTATTTGTTATCAAAGTTGTATTTACGTAGATACCTATTATTATTTATTAGACATTTAATTTAATTTTTATTACATGTTAAGTACCTACGTATTACCTATTATTACCCATTAGTACCTATTATTAGATAAGCAAACGTTTGTTACACCGTCATTGTTATTAAAGGTTTTTAATAATTTACTATGATTTTGCTTTTTTTAATGAACCATGACTTAGACATTTTTTATAATAGGTTACACTTTGCTATCTGACTGTACTTTTGATAAAAATATTTAACTAATAAATATTATAGTACTAAAACGAAATCGGGGGCTTCCACCACGGGGGCAAAACACACTGGGGGCGTAACCCACGGACGCTCTCACTCTTCACTTTCTTTCCCCACGGGCCTACAGGTATGTACGTAATCATTTTGACTCTTGTTTGCCCCATCCAAAAACAATCATTAACTGGTACCAGGGGGTTGACTGTGAACCAGGATTCACAAAAGAGTCTTTTGAGACTCTGAAAATAAAGGCTCAAAAGCAACATATAATTGGGGCGTTATCAATTGATGAAATGGCTATAAGAAGATGTATTCAGTGGGACGGACATCGTTCTCATGGTTATGTTAATGTTGGCAATCATGTTGACGATGATAGCGTTCTAGTGACCACAGAAGCCTTTACATTCATGTTGACCTGTGTGAATGGCTCTTTCAAAATACCGTTAGGATATTTTTTAATAAATGGTTTATCGGGGCTTCAAAAAGCTGAACTAGTGCGAACTTGCCTTAATTTAGCGGCCGAATGTGGTGTCACAATAGTGACGTTAACTTTTGATGGTGCTCCGAATAATATTGCTATGGCTAAGCATCTAGGTTGTGTTTTAGATTGTGATAATCTTAACACATAATTTAATCATAACGGCATGAAAATTTATATTTTAATCGATCCATGTCATTGCCTTAAATTGGTTCGTAATACATTTGGAGATAAATAAAAATTATATAATAAAAGTAACGAAGAAATATCATTTGAATATTTAAAACAATTACACAAAGTTCAAACTGAAGAACAACTTCATTTAGCTAATAAGTTACGGCAAGCGCACATACATTATTTCAAACAGAAAATGAAGGTTAAATTAGCTGCCCAACTATTTAGTTAGTCGGTATGTGATTCCTTGATGTTTTGTCGCAATAATATTAAGTTACAAGAATTTGAAAATTACGAAGCTACTTGCGAGTTTATAAGCATGTTTAATAAGTTGTTTGATTTAAACTCAAAAAATTTGAACTCCTTCTGATACAAGAAAGCAATTCTGCCCAAAAACATTGAACAAACGTACGGACTCATAGAAGACGGTACTGAATATATAAAAAAACTAAAATTTGATGACGATATATTAGTGATTAACTCGCAGAGAAAAACTGGTTTCTTAGGTTTCATCATTTGCCTACAAACAATAAAAAATCTTTGCAAAGATTTATTAATGCAAGACTCCAAAATTGAAATTTCTATGCACATACAAGTTTTCACAAGGCCACATTGAGCTGTTTTTTGGTGCAATTAGATCTATGGGGGGATTTAATAATAATCCTTCGGCAAAACAGTTTAGGGCGGCTTATAAAAAATTGTTGATCCATGCTGAGTTCAAAGCTGCAGTAGGAAATTGTATTCCTTTAGAGGACATTCCAATTCTAAATATTTCAAAAAAATCACATTATATTAATATGATAAATAATTCTCTACCAAAACATAGAATGTTGGATGATTGTGATCATAATTATATTAGTGACCCAAGCCAACTTACAGAATATGCTGAGGAGGTCATTTATTACATATCGGGGTTTGTGGTAAAAAAAATCCAAAAAACCCTGGCATGTGAAGATTGTTTGTCTGCATTAAAAGGTCCCATAAAAAAATCCTTAATATCTACCAAAGATAAAGGAGGTCTAATTTACCCAAGCAGTGATGTTTATTTGATTTGTAAATTATGTGAAAATGTTTTGCGGAAATATTTGATATCCACTCATCATAGTAAAGTTAACAGCAAAGATGTACATGTAATCCGTGACGTTATATTGAAAACGCGTTGTTCTAGTTATAACAACATATTTCATTCTATAGATAACCATTTCTTAGACTTTGACTTTATGGAAGATCATAAATATCTTTTAATTAAATCTATATGCGAGAAGTATTTACAACTCAGAATACATTTTTTTATGAAAAACGCTGTAGTTGAAAACAGTGTTAGAAATTTATATCATAAACTAATATTGTTCAAAGGTCATTAAAATCCTTTTTTTTTGTTCTGCTCGCTAGATACAAACAACATGGTCTCTTTTATGGTTTGTTTCTTTTTTGTACCATGTCCTGACATCGTCTTTTATTTAATACAGTTTTTTGATATTTTATTTGTTTTTCTTTATTAGATATTTAGTTTTATACTTACACTTTTTTTGTACTCATTTATGATATTAAGCACTTGTGTCGTGAACTCGTGACAGTGTTATGTTGGGTTGCTAATTGATTTGTATTATTATATAATGTTTTCTCTTGTGATTTCTTGATATGCTATATTATCTTGATTTAGCAGGACATATCGACACCGTCTAGTTTTTAAAGCAACCGACTTGTAAAAGTGATTTTAACATCCAACTTAATAAATAAAGAATTTCATCTCATTTCATTGTATTTTTGTTTCATTTTGTTGTATCTACGAATGAGTACATTTTTCTACAGTAAGTAAATAAAATCGTAAAAAATATCCATCTGTGTATTTATTTAACCTGGTAATAAATTGCTGCGTTATTTTACCAATTACCATGTTTATAATAGTAATAATAAATGATTTTTATTTCGTACCAAAGAATCCATAGTGTTATTAACATAATATCAAAACAACTTATTGTCCATTGTAGGTACCAATCACCGAGCTGAAGCTCAACGTTACCGTTAATTATTTTTTATTTAAGAAAGCACATATTTTATTATAGTAGGTATGTATATGTATACTAGCTTCCATCCGTACATTTTCCGATCGTCAAAAAATCGTTGTAAGTACAACAGACTCTATCGATATGCTTCGAAGCATCGACCCTTCCCTACTCACGCACACTAATACGACTCTAGAACGGCACACTAACAAAAAAAGGACACGCGTCTCTCATAAAGGCTCCGTCTAGGGGATACTTAGGCTGAGTAACGAACATTTACAAAAGTGATCATAGAACTGTTGTGTTTATCGCTCCCAAAAGTTTGCCCATATTTAAAAAACTTGTGGTGTTCTGTGGTTTCAAGTAATTTATAATTGATACTTATTTATAATTTAAGCGCGCTACAAAAAGATAAGTCTTAATTTGTATTTTTAGTTAAATGCTAGAATAACTGAAACCATAAAATTTTGGTTTTGTTACGAGGTTAAAAGATACAGTACAGGGGTGAATAGGAACGCCTTGAGTTTCAATAGGAACGCAATTATATTAAAGAGGAACATATAAGGGTTTAATTGGAACAGTAAAGTTTAAAAAGGGACAGGGTTGTCACTTTCTAAAATATCATTATAATCTGCCCATAACCCTTTAACTGGTAGAGAGAATGAGCCTAGATAATGAAATAAAACTTCACTACTTGGAATCATATATTTTTTTTATTTTTTTTTACCATTTTATTTTATTTATTATTTATTAATTATATAGAAAAAAACATGATGGCAACATATAAACCACCATCAGTCTGGCCTTACCAATTTATGTATCTGTTTGATGGTAATTTTTGAAGCAAGGCACTGCACACAATGGCACTTGACACCTATCACATTGTATCCTGGATCGTTGATTATTGTGTGCACTACTACACAAGCGACACCTTCTATAGGTGGGTAATTCTACAGGCCAATGAGCTCCCAGCTCAGAAAAACGAATTTCTCGAGGCACGCCAAATAGTTTCTTTTGCCTTGATTCACTTTCTTCAGATTGTACAGACTTACTTTTTTTGGACGCGAACTTTGGCATGGTGGCAAAGGGTCTCTTTCGGAATGTTGCGTTTGCTACTAATTCTCGAGACAATGTCAGCCTAAATTCCTTTTGAGACAATACAGTGTGGCTACGTCTGTTAGAAGCATACAATATATACGCGTTTGTTATAGCAGCATCAATAAGGAAATAGAAGATGCGTTTCCACCACTTCGAGCTTTTTCTTCCGACTGCGTACGGGGTTCTCTTTTGGTCAAACCGGTCCACTCCTCCCATACGCTTTGTGTATTCTGTAATTGTCAGCGGACAGGGGAATGATTTTTTAGATCCATCATTTTGAGTTCTTTCACAAGATGTTTTCTGCTTTGGATGAAATGCAGTGCTCAAAACGCTTACTAATTTGTTATCTTTCCAGATAATAAAGCCAACATTATTTTTTACCCTCCATTTCCATTCTCCTCTTTTCAGCTTTTTTGTTTTTTGGTTTGCATTTTTTACAGCCTTTGCTATCTTTTCATCAATTTCTTTATTACCAGTCGCTTTGGGCTTTTTTACAATTAGTGGCATATCTTGGCGGTCATTTCTGACTGTAGCAGTTGCATATATACCATTATTGTATAACGTTTGTAGTAAAGCTGGACTAGAAAAAAAGTTATCAATTGCTATATGACCCATATAGGTTTCATTTATGAGTGACTGGCATAATGTCATGACAACATTACTGCCTAATCCTGTTTCGACGTTTTCGGTCTTTCCAACATACACTTGAAACTGATACAAGTATCCTGAGTGGCTGTCAGCTCTAGCCCAAACTTTGAAGCCCCGTTTTATGGGCTTCATGGGCATGTATTGCTTTAGAGTAGATCGCCCCTTGAACTTTATCATGCACTCGTCAATTGACTGAGAATATGTGGTTTTGGCATTTGTCTGACATTTTACGTTGATGTAATCTAGCAGCGGCCTTATTTTATACAGTTTGTCGTAGTTATCATCGTTCCTGTTATATTGACATTGTCATTGAGATGTAAATATTTCATAAGTTTTTGAAACCGCTTCAATGTCATTGTCTCAGCAATTTCAACAACATGCAGTAATGGGTCACTGGACCAATAATATCTATACAGGGTAATTTGTGAATGCCCATTTGTATCATCATGCCCAGTACAGCTTTGATCTCTGTTGCTGACGTCTGTTCCCAATTTTGGTCATTGCATTGTGATGCGTATAGGTTAGATTGGGTTACAATCATATCGATAGCTTCAGAGTCAAAAAACATTTCAAAAAATACGAGTGGCCTAGTCCTATTGGCTATGTTCCGAACTGGTTGTAATTGAATAGAATCAAAAAGAGAAACCACGGGATTCTGTGACCAGGCTACTTTTTTCCATTCGTCTTCATCTGCATCAGATCCGTCTGAGTCCTCAATTTCTCATGGATCAAAATCTTCTTGAAGTTCAAGTTCTATATGTGAAGGACTGTGTCGTGAACTTCTTGGTGGGGGTGGCTGCATAACATTTTCATTTGAGGGCCCTGGTTGAGGTGATGATGTTGGTCGAGGGCTTAGTTCTGGAAAGATCCTAGTGTTGATTGGGTCATAGTTATTTGACGACAACATGCCAGAAAAATCTTCCACATCGGAATCCTCCGCTTCATCTTCAGATCTCGCTCCATCTCTGAAACCAAATAATTCTTCTAACGCACTTTCTACTTCATCAGGTCTCAGATTCACCCCACGACGATCCATATTCCTATAAAATACACAAAAAAAAATATCAATATGTAATACAATAGGTAATACTAAACTGGTATTGGCCAACATGTTGCCGTCGTACCCTTACGGCATACAGACAGTAGCATATATATTGCCGACATGATTTTCGAAAATTCCGTAAATAATATTTATTGTTTTCCAAAAATATTCAATGATTCGTCAAGAATAATAAACAACTTATAGAATAAATGTAAGTACTTACAAAAAGGTACTACAGATTTCGAGATAAATCGAGATGTAACTGAAAACCACAAAATACGTACTTCGTCACGAACGTCTTTCTCTGACAAGTGACAGATGTCAATGAGGTCGCATGTCATATTTTTTATTTATTTAGTGCTTCGTTCTCTGTTGCAAAAATCAAATAACCACAATCTGTTCGTCTGTACTGTCGAAAATGTGAAAATGAGAACATGATGGCATATAAATTGCCATTGTCATTCAAAGGGACTAAATACCAACTACCTACATTTTCGAAAAAACACTGAAAACTTATTTTATTCCAGATTATTATGCCACGTACATATAATCCACGGATGAGACAATACAAAAAATATGATGAAGAAGCTATCCGCACAGCGCTTCATGAATACGAAACCTCTAACTGTTCGTTAGCAGATATTAGTGGAAAACATAATATCTCGAAATCGGTTTAACATAGACACAATACCAGGTACATGAAGAAACAGGGTGGTCAAACCGTATTAACAGCGGAAAAAGAAGCATATATTATTACGAATATAAATTATTGCTCAGAGTAGGGATATCCCCTAGATACCTATGATTTGCGGATGTTAGAGGTTATTTAAATAGACTTGGTCTTAATGTCAAAAAGTTTAAGGACAATCTACCAGGTCCTGACTATGTTAAAAGCTTTTTAAAAAGAAACCGAGATAAAGTTTCCTTGAGAATAAGTCAGAACATTAAACGATCACGGGCGGCAGTTTCTCGCGAAGTTATAGAACAGTATTTTTTTAATCTGGTAGAATCAATAGCAGGAGTCCCATTATGTAACATAATTAATTATGATGAAACAAATCTTTCCGATGATCCTGGGAGAAGAAAGGTGTTAACAAAAAGAAGTGCTAAATACCCGAGAGGGTCATGAACCATAGTAAGGCCTCAACATCGTTGATGATGGCAGCATCCGCAGATGGTGTTCTAACCATAGTGAAGTATGGGCAAAAGCAAAAAAGGTGCTAAGCACAATGCAATTTATTAAAAACGATAAGGTAGTTGTTGTGCCTTCAGTGACTAACTGGCTACATACAACTTAGAATATCTAAGGGATGTGTTGTTTAATAAGTATAAAATAAAATCTATATGGACACGCCATTTTAATCAAGACCCACTTGAAAATTTCTTTGGTACAATTCGGGCTCATGGATCAAGAAATGTTAATCCAACCCCAGAAGGGTTTGAAAATGCATTTGCATCTTTATTATTTAATAATTTGACTGCCACTCATTCACCAGGGCAAAACTGTGAAATCGATTCTTGCCAGACTTATCAAATAAAAAAAACAATCTATTCAATTTCAATATAGTTTTAGGTTGATCATGATGGAGTGTTATGCAGTAATTGTTTCGACAATACTGTACGTCGACTATCACAAGGAATAGAGCATCTGACAGCAAACTGTTGTGTAAGGTGCTTAGAGTTAGTTAGTGGACGTCATGCTCACTCCCTACCAGAAGGCCCCGAAAGAGATTATATAGCTCTTCTCATACTTCCTAGACAAGTAAGATCTTCTAAACAAATTCAAATAGTTATTTTATATTAAAACAATGAATAGATAAATACTGCAATTACCTAATTAATGACTATTACATATTGGAATATCTAATAAATGTCTTTATTTTAGATTCAATCTGGAAATAAAGTCTGTTATGCCTGTTGGCTGGCTGCTCGTAGGAATGTACGAAGACAACAAGACCGGCAAGGCACATCACCAGCCGCTCAAGATAGCGATAGCCAAAATATTGCTGTAATTGAAAGCCAACCATCTACATCAAATGAAACATTAAATTGTTTATGATGTCAACGATCCCTTGCTGGTATCCATACTCATTCTTTGCCTCAAGGACCTGAAAGAGATGAAATAGCATTTCGAATATTACCTAGACAGGTAATGCCTTAATTTTTTTTATTGCTTCAAACAATATTTCCTCATTAAAATACATACATCATACCATCTCATATACTTCATGACATAGGAGTGTATGTTGAAATGTTTTTCATTTGTATTCTCTTTTTTTTAGATTGAACTGAATAGTAGAGTCTGTTATGCATGCTGGATGGCAGCTCATAGAAATACCACAAGTGAAACTGCACCTTCCACTTCATTACAAAATGAGTCAACTAGATTGCGTAACTATAGAAGAGCGGCATAATTCTTCTAACACTTGTTTTGTACAAGGATGTAATAATAATGAAAGATTAACAATTCACCAGTTTCTAAAATTAAAATTACTTAAAATGCTTAAACTATAGTTGCCAAATAATGCGCGAATCTGCAGAGAGCATATTATAGGCATTTATGATTGGGGAATTTTAGGGGAACAACGTTATGGACATAACTTTTCTGTTGATGAAATAGAAGATATAATCAATCTTGCTTTAGAAAAGGAAGAAACTCAATTATTAGATTTTGAAAATATTGAATTAATGTCTGATGGCTTATGTCATTATTGGTCAGATCTCAATAAACAAAGGTTCATAAGAATTATATAACAGACACCCCTATTGCGTGAACATATAAAATAATATAAAACTGCTTTAGGCATCTTTCTTGTTAAATTGCGAACAGGGGAGCCAAATTCAAGGTTGGCTGAATTATTTGGAATGTCCGAATCAAATGTCTCTAGTCAGTTAAGAAAGACCAAAGAAATTCTTAATGAACAATTTGTACCATTATACTTGGGTGTTGCACATTTACCTAGGCAAGATATTGTAAACCATAATTTAATTATTCCTAATGGACTTTTGGTGGTGAAGAAGGTGGCAGGGGAAAAGCTATTGTAATCTGTGGTGGGACATATGTATATTTGCAGAAATCATCAAATTATTTATTTCAAAAGAAATCATACAGTTTACATAAATATCGGAATTTAATTAGACCATTTCTGATAGTGACCACAGATGGTCATATATTAGATATTTATGGCCCCTATGCTGCAACTGTGTCTGATGCAGAAATAATAAAACAATTATTTAGAAATGAAAGCAGCGAATTGAGACTGTATTTTAGGGAAGGGGATGTTTTTATTTTAGACAGGGGGATTCAGGGATTCTATTCAAAAATGTTATCATCATTAAATTATACAGTTTGTAAACCTGAATCCCTTCAAACTGGCGAGACACAGTTGCCGACATTACGAGCAAATAAATCAAGGCATATCGCAAGGGTGGTGAATGGACGTTTTAAAAAAGATTTTAAATTAGTAAGAAATGATTTTAGTAACAATGCCGCTACCCATCTAATGATGGACTTTAGAATTGCTGGGGCTATAATAAATGCATTTCATGTACCCATCACAGATAGGCCAGATGCAAGTGCTATTGTGGACCGGGCCAAGCAAAAACTAAATGTACCAAATATATTATCGGAATATGTAATTGAGAACAATATGAATAGACGAAGAGCACATTTTCATAGCATTGATGCAGGTGTAACACTTTTGGAAGAGTTCCCAGTGATGACAATGTCAGAGTTAATTTTATTTGCACTGGGAACTTACCAGATTAAGCAGGCCCGGTCATATTATGGGGAACACATTAGAGAAAATGGATCATTTTTAATTGAAATATGTGATGCCGAGCAAATCCATATACCAAATATAAGTGCACAGGAAACAAAATTAATAAGGGGACGAATAAAATCAAGACATACAAGCTCTAAAATATATTATTCCTACATTTTATTAAATATGGCTCATACTAATTGGGAGCACAGAATCCACAGCCACTACTGTAGTTGTATTGTTGGCAAACGAATAGTGGGTTGCTGTGCTCACATTATGACGATTATTTGGTATATGGGTTGGGCTCGGCATCATGAAAATATAATAGCGCCTGCCACTTTCCTTGATAATATTTTAGTAAGAGATGAAATTGAGAATGAAGAACGCTAATAAAAAAATAAAAAAAATATTTATTGTTTTATTCCATATAATTAACTCGATAAGTCTATTTATTCCATTGTTATTGGTAGATATTACTGGAAAGAGGACTTCAAGGCTTTAATTCATCGAGTGCCGCTTGGCCTCCTGGGCCTGATAACAATAGGAAATGCTTGAAAGTTTAATTGAATTCCATGAAGTGGGCTACTGAGTATCGAATCTCAGAAATTCAACTTCCACCCCTTATGCATATCACAATAGAGGCAGAGTAAGCATAAAAAAGAATTATAAAAATCGGTTCACAATTGACGCAGTAATCGGTGAACATACATATCGGTGAACATACATAAAAAAATAAAATAGTGACACGTCGAATATATAACCTCCTCCTTTTTGAAGTCGGTTAAAAAGGGTGTTTTATGTAAGTATTTAATGTTTCTTGGCTTGATGGTCTATTTACTTCAATAAATAAAGACAATAAAAGTCTTTATTTAAATGCGACTTCTATTCAAGGAAGCCTGGATGATCTGTCTTGATTTATATTGAGCTGGGATATGACGGAGATCAGAGTCCCATCAAATTGAATTCCTTGGATGTCGACGCTAAGGAACTCATTTATTTATCGAGTTTGTTAATCGCTCTGATAGACTTTTACTATCATGTTCATCAACATTCACAGCTTGTATTCAACTACTTTTGTGTATAAGCATCCTTTCTTATGTTAGGTAGGTACATAACTTTGCCTAACGAAAATCGATTATACAATGAGAGTTATTAATGAATTCAGATTAAATTATATTATAAAAAATATTCAAAACGAAACACAATCAGTGACTCTGAAGCCGACAGCAGGCAACTGTCAACTTGACAGTTATTTTTGTAATAGGTAAGTTAATGGACCAAGGTTGTATAGATGTGCCTAAAATGGCGAGCTTTTTATTATGTTAAAAGTTATTTTATTCTCGTCCCCGGGTAACCATAAGAAAAATATATAAATGCAATATTATTCAGTGTAATCTAGTGTATTTTATGCTACTAAGTGTACCTCGGTACTTCATTTGGGCAGATTTTAGTGACATCCTTTACATGGATTTTAATAACTATGAAGAACACCAAAAAAGAAATACTGAATATGTTTATGATTCAGTTTGTAGATTTTTTATTTTTTATTGGTGCAAAGACATAAATAATATACTAAAGGAACGAAGTTACGCAGTTGGTGACGACGATGTAATGAAAAAAGTTCAGTCTCTGCAAATGACGTTTTACAGAAAAAGGCCATTAGACTTTCTTTTTCTACTTTGAGGACTTTTATATCATGCCACTTAATTTGGTTGTTACTTTCATCGATATTGAAATTTGTGCCCCAAGTTTCTTGCAACACTTTCAAGTCATAAAAACGGTCATGTGTCATCTCATGCAGTTTAAATGCAGGTCCAGATTTTTTGGAAGACCTGGTCAATGTTGTATATTGCTGTGGTGTGTAAATAGGGCCTGATTTTATGTGCCTGTTCACCTGCTTTTCTATAACACTGTGTACGTTGTCCCTTTCGTTTTGCGAATGGACTCTAATTAAAAACTTGTGAGTAATAGACTTCACTCTCATATTGAACACAGCATAGGAATAAGCAGATAACAAGTACTTGTTTTTTTGTTTCCCGCAACAGTTATCTCAGTAAAATATTAGATCTATGTCTCCAGTGGGATGATTATTGAGCAGCATTTCGATGAAATCTAAAACACAGCTTCCGATTTCTACTGAACCACGCTTTCCTTCAGTTTCATCCCAGAAAAAACAATCCACATTCTTTGCATACAAATCACTAATAGTAAAATTAAAACGATTTATTTTAGACTTATAATAAAACAGAGACACTTGACCTTTAGGAATTGGCATTACCGCCTGGATCATAAACGACTACTATAGCATCTGATTCTTTCTTGTCCCTTTCTTTCTCACTTCGCGCTAGGTTTTTCTCAAAAAGATGCTGTTCGTAGGCTTGCTGCAATGTTAATATTTTTTCATCATTCGCATTTTTGTAGCTCTCACAGAAGTCTTTTTTAGGGCTAAAAAAGCCAATGTTGGATTGATACTTGAATATGCGTTGAAATGTTGATTTGGAAGCAAATGGCAAGTCATTAGCTTGGCGTAAGCTTTTATAGTCCCGGTAAATGTCTGCTAATGATCTTTCGCTTTGAATGTATTCGCGAGTAGTCTGAACTCGAAGATAGTGCGATTCAACCCGTGGAATTAAGTTGATAAATTGAGCATTGAAAATAAGTAGTGAAAAGCATGTCACCTTTTCAAAAATAATGCTTTTTGTTAAAGCCATGAGTGACCACATCATTAAAATGGAAACCACTGAAACTCATAGCTTGCCGGAAATCTATGAACTGCTTCAGACATTACACCATGGTATCAGTGAGCGCTTCAAAGACATAAATCATAATGATTTGACAACCTAGGCTACCTTCCCTAGATCCTAGGTTTAAGAGATTTGGCTTTACGAATGATACACGTTTTGAATCAACGCTTAGATTAATTCGCCAGAAAATTTCAAACTACTCAGTGACTAGTCTAGAAGCACACTCCTCAAGTATTGTTCCAGAAACTGCACCTTGCACTTCAATGATATGGAGTGCATTTGACGAAAAAGTAAAGCAGCATTTGAAGAATCTTGCAAAAAAATGTTAGAGAACACCGAATTTTTGGAATCCGTTACTGACGTCGCCATTAAACTCCAGTTAGGCCTAGAGGAAAGATTCCAAAGAGTGGAACAAAGTGGTTCGCTTGCCTTGAATACTTTTATGGACCCTCGTTTTCAAACTCAAGCATTTTGTGATCCGAACGAGGCTGTGAAAACAAAGGAAAGAGTCAGAAATCTTGTAGCTGATAGATCGATAAATGCTACACCATCCGTAGAAACCCAAAGGGACGGATTCAATCCGTGGGACATTTTTGATAACCTCATCAACCAAAATGTATCCAGTGGTACATCACTATCTAAAGCTATAAAAGAGGTAGATATGTGCCTGGCGGACGACATATTACCACGTAAAAATATCAATGGAGAATGGAACAGTCCGCTTCTGTGGTGGAAAAATCACCGCCACGTATATCCCAATTTAATTAAACTTATTATAAAAAAGTGCAACATTGTCGCGACCTCCGTACCTTACGAACGAATGTTCTCTAAAACAGGATTGATTATAAATCAGCGAAGAACACGATTAACTACAAGTAAAGTAGAAAAAATAATGTTTCTTAATGTTAATTTAAATCAACAAATATTTTATTTTTATTCTATTTATTAGGGAAAATAAACAGTGACACATTACATTATACATGAGTAGTACAGATAGGAAATGATCCAATGTGTAACCAACAACATTTTCCACAGAATATAAAGGTAAAATACAACTGATGGTGTCATTTGATTTTCTGATACTAAAACAATCTAGTGTTTTAATGTAGGTACAATTTTAAGCATTAATAAATAATTAAGTATGAGCTACTAATTAACTTATACAGTTGAAGTTTTTATGGTTTTTAAAAAAGATTTGAAAACTACTTGTAAATATCATAAAAAGTACGTAAAAACAAAAAAAAATACAAATAATAAATATGTGATCTATACTGTAAGTATACACCTAGTTGATTATGTACACAATGAATTGAACTTTTAAATACGCCAGGTTTATTTCATAACTTACCTATCTATAATAATCCTGCCAATCCTAAGCCTGGAAAAAGTATGAAGGGAAGTTCATTCTAACAATCTCTCATCTAATTCAATAATCGCAATCTTGTTTACCAAACGACGATGCACGCACATCAACGATTGTTAAACGAGATTTTCGTTTACGACGTTTATCCATCGACGATGCAGGCATAAACGTAAACGCATTAACTAGTTCATGTACATGAACCAGTTTATATGAAATTGATGAACTGAACGTCTTCGCCTCGCTGGAATGCGGCGCCCCGCAGCCCCGCCCGCTTCCCTGCTCACCTTCCCGCGATCGCCCTGTCGCGTCAGTACGTTTAGCAACTTTGCCGCCGACACGCGTCATACGAGTTGTCGTTAACTTTAATTTTTTTTTACCTCGAGTGGATTGTTGTGGTCAACAAAAATGAAAGGAAAGGTGATACACAGTGAAGGGAGAAACATAATCCTGAAAGTATTGAAGTTTTTCGAAAAAGAAAAAGCCAATAAAAGGATGACTTATCCGGTTGATAAAGTTATTCATATCTAAGAGAACGCTAATGAATATAAAAAAGAAAGCCAAACAACTATCGCAGCCAGCTGCTTTACCAACTTCTAGTTCTTCGCCACAGCCTCCTTCTTCGCCACGTCCAAGTACTAGTACCCAATTAAGTCCACCCAAATTATTGACACCAGGTAAAAAACGCAAACAATGTCCTAGAAAAATTGTACTTGACAGTTTTGACCTCTGTGCTCTGAGGAATATTATTAATTCATTTTACACCGTCAGAAAAGAAATCCCAACATTAAATAAAATGCTCAATATTGCAAAAAGAGATCTGAATTATCCAGGCCAAAAAGAAACATAAAGGAAAATTACCGGACAACTGGGATACCAATTTCTTCTATATAATAACATAAATTTATTTGTTTTAATTTCTTTTATGTAAGCAAACATGTTCAACTCAAAAATGTTGAAAAATTTTTTTTCAAAATGCGACAGATACTCTCAGAAATAAAATAAAATCAAGTCAATTTTTTTCGCGTATTTTGCTTTATCAGGTGAATCTTCTTAATTTAGTGGTCACTGTCCTGAATTATTGCAAAAAAAAATTGAAATGTAATATTAGTCCGCGCTCGACCGTGAGTGGACGCTGTGTCGCTTGTAAGCAGGAACTCTACTTAAACAAGATCGCTATACGAACACATAACATTGGATACACCAAACTTGATACTTCACGCATTCTTGATTTCTGTACGGTCTACGCACAACCAAGGTAAGATTTTATTTTTCTATATTTTAGCTAGAAGTAAGTACGGATAAACAAATTCATTTCGTTTCGTCCTTGATGGAATGATCTGAAGGTGTACTTTGAGGACAGACAGCTACTGGAACTAATAAACGAGTAGAGCTAGTTGTACCGTGTTTGGGCTCGTTTTGTTAGTTATGGTGAGATCTTACCTGCGAACTTGTTGGAGTGACCTGAAGGTGTATTTTGAAGACAGCTACTGGAACTAATAAACGAGTAGAGCTAGGGGTACCGTGTTTGGGCTCGTTTTGTTAGTTATGGTGAAATCTTACCTGCGAACTTGTTGGAGTGACTGGAAGGTGATTTTTTAATATTTATGCTACTGGATTTCATACACGAGTAGAGGTAGCTGATAAGTTCATATCAATTGTTGTTTTAGATGCCAAGGCCGAAGACGTTTGGGAAAAGCTCTCGGAAAAAACTTACTGCCTTAAGACGTAATGCAGAAAAGGGAAGACGGTGAGTACACTTGTATGATTATTAAAAATATGTAAATGTATAATTATGAACATTTATTGCCATAGGATCCTTTTTTACAGGCAAAAAGATGAAAGTAGTCGTGATACCAGTGTCGCGACTGATACACCCAAAGTGTGACCGGAAAAATATGACCAAAGGAGTTGTAGTACTCGTAAGTTAAAAATCAAATCATCGTCATTTTAAATTTCTGTTATATTTTCTTTATTCTTTCTTTATTCAATTACTTTATGTACTACAAAAAAAAACAAGTCATATTAATTTCTGAATTGTTTTTCGAACACGAAAAATCAAGAAACAGAACCGTTCCAGGTTTCAGGAAGAAGGGTTGTAGAAATAGGTTACTTTTTGAAACAGCTCCAAGATATCGGAAACCATAGTTCCATGTTTAAATGTGATTTAAGTACTGTTGAAATCTTAAATGAAAAAAAGACTGGACTTAACTCAACTTTTCAGATGAAGTGCCAAATGTGTGGCACATGTTTTTTATTAAAATCATCCAAAGACGTGGAAATTAAAATGGATGAAAATAAAGAAATCGTGGCCGGTATTATGACGATTGGTGCCGGAGTTACACAGCTAAATACGGTCCTTAATCATATAAATATACCACCTATGTCAGTACGATTGTATCATTCAAAACATGATGTGATTTGTCGATGGTGGAACAAAACTGCACGACACTGTATGGCAGAAGCTGGCAAAGAAGAGAAGAATCATGCTCTTTCTATTGGAAGCGTGAATGATCAAGGAATACCGATGATACCCGTATCCGGTGATGCCTGTTGGTCCAAACGTTCGTACGGAACGAATTACAGCGCGTCTTCTGGAGTTGGTGCTAATATAGGATTTTTTTCAAAAAAAGTTCTTTACTATGTAGTGAAAAATAAGACGTGCATTATCTGTTCACGAGCAGACTCCAAACACATAGATGTTTTAAAAGTTTTCAAGGGCCTTCTTCTGCAATGGAAGCAGTTATTAGAACAGAGGGTTTCAAAAAATCTGTAGAATGTCATGGACTCATTTATAGTCAGTATATAGCAGATGGTGATTCAAGCACATATGCTAGTATCCGAAATGCTAGGCCGTATGAGAGTGTGACTGTGGGTAAAGTTGGGTGCAAAAATCATTTGCTCAGAAATTACTGTAAAAGGCTTTTATCAATTTCGACCAACACCATTTTTATGTTTTTATTGAAAGAAAAACATAAAAATAAAAAACCAAAAACTTGGTTATTTGAATTTTTCACCTAAATTTTGAGGTTATGTGAAAAAATTGCAAATACAAAAGTTGTAGATCTTTTTATTACCTACAACTTTGCCATTTAACTTTTTTCCATAGGACTTGTAGTTTTGCTGAAAATCAAGATAAACCATTTTTTGCTCTTAAACCCACTGTATGTCACTATTTTTAGATGATAATATTATTGATCAGATTACAAAGTACACTAATATACGAATTGACCACATCAAAGATAAATATCAGAGAGAAAGAGATGCTAAGTCAACAAATACCACTGAGATGAGAGGTTTTATTGGGATCTTGCTTATGACTGGCGTCTTGAAAATAAACCGTCTGAGTACAGGTCAAAGTTTAGAGCATGTAAAACACACTGGAATTGATGCAATATATTTGACCATGTCTGAACAAAGGTTCAAGTTCCTTCTCAGAGTTTTACGATTCGATGACATAACTGACCGTCAAGAACGTGTAAAAACTGATAAGCTGTCTCCGATCCGTGAAATTTTTGAATTGTTTATTACAAACTTTCAAAGTTTTTTCGTCCCAAGCGCTGAAATGACTGGACGAACAGCTGATATCTTTTAGAGGCCGTTGCTCATTCAGGCATTATATCCCAAGCAAACCGGCTAAATATGGAGTAAAGATATGTCCTGTCCATTCTGAAATTGTATGCTTATCTTGTTTGCAAAATACTGATTAGACTAGTTTTTTTATGTATGTTTTTTTTTATCTCGTATAATTGAACAATGTGATATTTAGACTTTAAAAGAGGTATTTTTGGTTTTGGTTGATTTTTCTAAGCATAGAAGATATGGTTATGTTTTGTTGATTATTTTAAATCGAAAATATATAGTAATAAAGATAAAAATATAAATAAACAGACCTTTTGATTTATTTGTGTATATTTTCTTCTCTTCAATATGGTATACACAATTCACATGTAGACCACGCGACCATACGCGTCATTTGAAGCCATCCAGTACCAACCTAAATGTATGGCTCGTACGAGATCTTTTCAATTTGATATAAAAAAATGATTTATGATTGTTGTTCATTGAAGAAAAATAAATTGAAATTCAATCATGTCCAAACGTAAATCCCGCGTATGGATGTTTTTTGACGAGGTGAACAAAGTCAAGCGCAGCCTTGAGCTGCAGTCCTACTGTGCGTTACCTGTGATAAAGCGTAACGATGACCCATTTCTGTGGTGGAGCCGTCATCAGTCTAAGTATCCTGAAATGTCGCGAATCGCCAAAGTTTACCTTTGCTGTCCTGCGAGTTCGGTTTACAGTCAGAGTCTTTTCTCAGAAGCTGGAAACATGAACAAAACAAAAAGAAATCGATTGCTGCCTAGGCTTGTGTAGTACTTAGGTAGATGTACTATGAACTGTTAGGACGTAATTCCTTCATGTGAACGAGAATGAACTATTCTGTTTCTGTCGCTCAAATCGGTCATCTATTACAGTAAACTAATCACCAATCCCACCGACATCCAATCGCGAGAGCCGAGTAAGAACGGCTGAACGAATAAGTAAGCGAGTTATAAGATTAGAGACGCGTGCGCGCGAGCGTGATGGACGATGTACGAACTACGATGACCGAGAACGAGAAATTGAGTGAATCCCGAATTCCCGACTCGTGAGACTGAGAATGCCCGGTCATTTATATGCATAATCTGTAGCCCAGTCGTTCTATGGCTCTTTGCTAATAATCGTTTTCGATGTTTTATTTGTTGTTAGTGAAGTTACTCAACGTCATTGGTTTGGTTCAACAATATAAGTTCAAGTTTATGTTGCTTATGCTTGGTTTAGTTGGTTTTGTTTCGTGTGGATTGAACTATGGATTATGAAATGTGTGTGATATGTACTATAATAGATGCAAGTGAATATTAATAAGTACTGTAACTGATTTAATTCACAATTTGCTTGGAGTTTTATAATGAATAATTATTAACTCTCTAGTTTCGGATGCAATATTTTTACATAAGCTTATAATTACGATGTCGATTTAATATAGCTATAATTGTTTTTTGTACATATTTTAATCTGAACTGAATATTCAAAATGGCGCCAATAAAATCTAAAAGAAATGACATCTGGTTCCATTTTGTAGAAACCACAGAAAGATCGTGCCAAATGTAAATTAAATACTGACCTGTTATCTCAGTATAAAAGTGGTTCTCTGGGGAATTCAAATCGTCACATGAAGAATTAGCATCCAACAATTTCTATGAGCATTCAAAGGCAACCTGCTGCTGCTGTTCCTGATCCAGAAACCTTACAAGAACGAACTGTTCAGGAATTCAATAGCCCAAATTTTTTTGCCACAGCAATCCAACGCTTCACAAACGGCGTCCGCTAAAAATACTATTGTACCAATTACTAACTACATACGGAAACCACCTTCGACACGAAAAGTTGAACAAGTAGATCAGCAGTTAGTTAAGATGATGGCTAAAGGTCCAAACGGCGTCCGCTAAAAATACTATTGTACCAATTACTAACTACATACGGAAACCACCTTCGACACGAAAAGTTGAACAAGTAGATCAGCAGTTAGTAATATGATGGCTAAAGGTCATCACGCGCTGCGTATGGTAGATGAACCAGAGTTTAAAATAGTAACGAACTGGTCTCACACTGCCCAGGTTACCAACTCCCGTCAGTGAAAACGATAAGCTTAAGGCGCGGCAAGAAGTCATGGAAGTGGCATTACGTGAAACATACACTGACTGCAAGAAAAATCCAGAAAAAAGAGTTATTAAAAGTATAGCATTACAAGTAGGGGAAAAAATGACACAAAACCAGAACGAAACTTGTTGGGACTTAAAGGTGAAGTAAGGAAAACCAATTTCAAGAGCAGACCTCTGAACAAGAGAATTGTGGAGGACTTGGAGAAGTTTTACAATCGTGATGATATTAGTAGAAGCACTGCAGGTAAACGTGAAACAAGGACTAAGATTAAAAGAAAAGTGCAGATCAGATATCTAGTCGATACCATGCAAAATCTTTATAAAATTTATAAAGATGAATGCGGAAAGCATAGCTTTACTGTATTCTTCAGGTATAAGCCATATTACGTACTTTCACCAAGTGCAATAACCAGAAACATGTATGTGTATCAAGCACAGTAACATATAATTCATGTTTAATGCTCTGAAACTCAAAGGAGTCATACCACACAAAAGTATGACTGAGCAATTAAACGAAATCGCATGTGACACTAAATCTTTTAATTGCATGTACAATAAATGTCATCAATGCCAAAATTGCTAAAATTCAATACAATGAATTTCACGATGAGGTAGCTTGGTTCAAATGGGGTAGGGTGATTCATACCTATGTATAATCTGGCCAAGAAATAATGACAAAAAAGACTACTAAACAACAAATAAAAGATCTTATCGCGGAGTTTAAAAAAGAATTGCCTGCATTTAAAACTCATTGCTTTAATTGGAGAGAACAGCAACGTCAGTATCGAGCTTGTGTCACTAATATGAAAGAGGAAGAAATTGGTATTTTGTGTGATTTCTCCGAAAATTATGAATGCAAATACAGCGAAGAAATTCAGTCGATGCACTTTGGTGCGTCGAAAAATGCAATTAGTCTGCATTGTGGTGTGATTTTTGAAATGAGCGTTCGCAATCGTTTGTTACGGTGTCCGACGATAACTGTCACGAGCCTCATGCCATTTGGGCACATCTTATACCTGTTTTAAAACTGGCCAAAGAAGAGTTTCCAAACGCACAAATAATCCACTTTTTTTCCGATGGTCCCAGCACGCAATATAGACGGAAAAAAAAATATATTTGCTTAATTTATTCACACAGAAATAAAATACTCGCTCAACCTGGTCATTCTCTGAAGCCGGACATGGAAAAAGTATGGCAGATGGCATCGGAGGATCAGTAAAAAGACAGCTTGACAAAAGAATATCGTATGGTCATGATATTACCAATGCGACTGAAGCGTGTCATGTTTTGCAAAATATTATAGAGTCTGTAAAGTGTCTTTACGTATCGGATAGTGACATACACAATTTTAAAAAACTAATCCCTGATGGTTTGCGCGCCGTACCTGGAACAATGCAATTGCATCAAATAATTTCTGTTCAACCCCATGAGATCCGATACCGTGAATTGAGTTGTTTCTGTGGTGAAATGCGAGGTTTGTGCAGCTGCTATAATCCCAAAACACATTTATTGACAGATCAGATGAAATCAATTACTGTAGCACCTGAAAGTGATGATACGATTAATGAGCTATCAAACCTTTCGTTTCTTGATTGTGCAGATCCAGGACCATCCTTAATTTCAAGCCCTGCTTCAAACCGATTTCCTAATTGATGAATGTCCCTTTTTGGAAGGTACAGAAGCCGTACCACTAGTTGTTTCTCCAAAATATTCTTATACATACATACTTGAAACTCATTTTCCACCGACCGTTAAAGGAATTCACAAAAATTTATTTATTTTATTTTGACTTCACATCAGTTAAGAGTTATATTAAAAATTGAGACTAAGTCAGAATAATCAGGTCAAAATCATCCAATATCAGGGAAAAACAATTGATGTTTGTGACATCAATTGTTATTGGCAATCTAGTTATTGTATTTTAGGTTGGAAAATAACTTTTTTGCTGTTGGTCCACAATATTTAGATAAAGACTGTATATCCAGGAATTTTGCTTTACTGATTGGTAAAATGTCCTTGTAAGCTTGGTCAGGGAGAGTAAATTCTCCTGAATTAGGGATGTCTTCACAAGAAGATGAGTTTACCCTTCTTCTCTTTGCTTCCAGCGTAACTGAGGAAGTCCAGTGTCCATTATAGGAATCTCTGTAGAAAATGAGACGGGGATGTGTAATCTCAACTCTGGGGGCCTAGACAATGTAACAATCGATTAGCGAATTCGCTAATGAGAAATTTAAAAATTTATGGGAATGACATAAATCATCGAAAGATCACTTGATATTTTGTTGGGTTTTTGTTAGTGTTGTTACGTTGTGTTTGTTGTTACGTTTATATGTAGTTTTTTGTGAACTTTGAGTGAATCTATTTGTTTTGGTTTTCTATCAAAATGGATCCTCAGCCAAGTACATCACAAAAAGACGTGGATGTTTTCTTATCCCCAAGAAAAAAACGTCCACGAAAAGCTTTCACTGTTACTGAAAAAATACGTGAAAAATGAAATTTCTGCGCAATTGGAGGCCTTTGAAGTTGTGGAAGAAAATGAATGTATGAGCAAAGTTGCTGACATATTGGGAATAACCTCACGCTCTGTTTGTAACGTTTTGAAGGAAGTAAATAAAGGTGCGCCGCCAACTCCTCCTAAAAAACTGGCCCAAAGCGAAGTTTCAAAGATAAAATTGATGAATTTACATTCTCTGCAATACGAAGAATTGTTCATCAGTTCTTTTACCGAAATGAACCTCCAACCATTGCAAAGGTTAGTCAATCAGTCAGACAGTATTATTTTATACCTACATCTTTTATATATAAGTAATGATTCCAAGCTATTATAAAATTTACTTTTTTAGATTTTACATGTGATGAACGATGATTCAGAAATGCCCAAGATTTCCAAAGACACCCTCAGAAAAAATTTTAAGCATCATAATTTTAAATTTGTTGCACGGTCACGCAAGAGCACACTTATTGATCGAAATGATATAATAACATGGCGCCAGCGTTATTTGTGATCTATATGTCAGTTTCGACGAGAAAAGAGACATATATATTATTTAGATGAAACTTGGGTTAACGCAGGTAAGGCTAACATTTATACACAAAATGAATTTATATACATTTTACATTAAATTTAATAGTAATATTGAATGTTCATGTACTATATTTATTTTAAGGACATACTGTAAAAAAAACTTGGGTGGACAAGAAAGTCACATCATCTCGACAAGCGTTTTTACACTGGATTAAAAAATCCATCTGGAAAAGGCAAACGTCTCATAATTAGCCATATAGGTAGTGAAGAAGGCTTCCTAAAAGAGGGGCTCATGATTTTTGAAGCAAAGAGAAATTGTGAAGATTACCATGATGAGATGAATGCAGTTTGTTTTGAGGAGTGGTTCGCTGGAGTCTTACCAAAATTAAGACCAAACTCAATTGTGGTGATGGATAATGCACCTTACCACTCCCGAAAATTGGAAACGGCACCAAAAATGAGCTGGAAAAAAGCTGCCATTCAAGATTGGCTTTTAAATAAAAATATTCATTACGAACCAGATATGGTTAAAGCTACGCTTTTAGAACTGATTCCACATAACGAGTCTTTTAATAAGTACGCTGTACCTCTTGATCTGTTTTGTGAAGCCTATTTTGACTAAGTAGAGTGCCTTAACGACATGTTTTAATTCCAAATGTTCATTATTCCTTATAGTATTTTGACTACTCTCTGTGACTAAACTACCACTAACTAAATTTTCATCACTCTCGTCTGGAATTTCATAAGCAAAAGTGTCTTCTCCCATATCTGTCGCTATATTATGGAGCACTGCACATGCAACAATAATTGCTTGTACTTTCGAATTATCTAAAGTGATTGTTTCGATAATACTGGAAATCTACTCTTCCACACGCCATATGATCTTTCTACCACATTTCTAGTTTTAATTTGTGACTCATTGTATAAATGCTCATCAGGTGTCTGTGGATTGTGAAGGGGTGTTAATAAATAATTAGTATTTTCGTACCCTTTAT
The DNA here is from genome assembly GCA_950381575.1 of Plusia festucae. Classification (NCBI taxonomy): domain Eukaryota; kingdom Metazoa; phylum Arthropoda; class Insecta; order Lepidoptera; family Noctuidae; genus Plusia; species Plusia festucae. Next base: position 12,053,733 of record OX494442.1, read on the forward strand.
CAGCCAGAATAAAATGATTTCTTCCAAATTCTCTGTCGACCAATCTTTGCTTTATCCGTGAATTATTAAAAATAGTTTGGTTATGGCATTATCCTGGCCATCTAGCAACTATGTCCATATTTTTAGTTTAGAATCCACTACTGTTTGGACATTTGCCTTTGCCAAAAGTTGCCTTTCCAGTCTCTGTACCATTCAGCAATATTGCCCCCTGGAAACAAATAATCACACAATAATGTATATCCTATACCAATAGGTATTTGAAAGTTGAAGAAGTTGTTTGGTTGAACGCGGCTAATCTCAGGAAATTATGGTTAAAATCCAAAAAAACCTTTTTATGTTGGATAGTCTCCTTACCAGGTGGTTTAATGTTAATATAAGTCTATGACTCCGACAACCCTGGGAAATCTTGCAATATCATAAAATCCTTGTGTTATATTTTCTATATTTGATGGGAAATTCACAAAATCAGGTCTTAATTTAGCTATTGCTTCAGAAACTTTGTGAGTGATTCCGCAGGCTGAGGCCTTGCTTACTCCACCGAAGTCACCGCATACAATTAGAAAGGTCCCAGTTGCAAAACATCTCAGAGTTATAAGTGATCGCTGCATTGGTGGAACCGCAAAGTTACTGAAAAATCAATAGTCAATTTTTTTTTAAAAGATTGCTAGCAATGTGGGTCACACATTACTAGTAATCTCGTTAACCTCTCGTGCTAAGCTAAGATGCTTGTGTTACGAGTGGGTTCACGTCGGCAGTGTAATGGGTGGGATTCGAACCCGCAACCACATGATCGCAAGTCCGACGCCCTAGCCATTAGGCTACCGCCGCTCTTACCCAAGTAGCACAGAACTGCATTATAAATGTTCACATAAGGCCCACAGCGTTAATCTAAGCATATAAACAGACTTATTAGAGTTCACCTGGGCTGCAATAGCTGTTTAGAAAAAAACGAGGCTTACTTTAACGCTTTCTTCTATACTGTAAATCTATTAAACACCACAAACACGCCACAGACACCACTGTTATTCAGCGTTTAGTAGTGCAGTGCCCTATCAGCTGCAAGATCGCATATTTGTGAACACGAATAATGCAGTGTAACGGAACGTTACATGAATAATCATGTTTTGTTTAAGAATTCTACAAATTATAAATTGAACAACATACATCTTCTATCACCGTGGTATATTTACAGACTTATATTCTAACTTAAGCATTAATTAAACAAAACAAATTCTTACAACTAAACAAAACTTAATACTAAAGATAAAATTAAAAAATAAAAAGAAACGTCAAAATGAATGAACAGTTCTTTGTTTGTGAGCGGTTAGGAGCGCGCCGAATGAACCGACCGAACCAAGGAATGATTTCGATTGAGGTGAATGCAGCGGCACGAGCGCGGTGCCGCGTGGAGTGAGCCAGTCGCTTCTAGGCTGATGCGAGCGTGTCACCTTTGACCACTTTCCGTCCTGTCGAGCGTCCTAGCAGACACGGCCGTTTAAATTCAAATTTCTTCGAAACAAGAAAAAGTGTTAAAGTTTTATATAAATTTTTTTGTTGTGAATCCCGAATTAGGGTTTTTTTTTCCCCTGAGCGAAAGACGCCACAACCTCGCGTCCGGCTGCCTGCGTGTCGAGGTCTCCGAACGACGCTCTTCCTCCGGCGTACAACCCTAGGCGTATGTCCGCGCCGTTTTCATCGTCGGACATCATCGTACAACTCCATACCGAACTTCGGCCCACTTCCATCTCCGGCCAGTGGTGGATTTCGCCACAACTACAGGGGAGTACCTATCCCTGCAGAAGTGACTACAGACATTGTGTAATCCACGACCCACAAATTTTTGTGTGCCTCCGGCTTGTGTTTTTTTTTATTATATACATTTTTAAAAGTACACATCCGTTTTTTTTTTAATCACCAAGGTGGGAACAAACGGGTGGAGGTAACAGCAGTTTCCTGAATAAAAACCCAAGCGTGTACTAAAAAACAGTTGCATTTATAGAGAGAACATATGAACTACTATAACGACAGCAGATACTTTGTGAAGTTATTTAACTAATAATTCTGTACCCTCTGTGAAAAGTGATATAAGTCAAAAAATGTAGTTTTGAGAAAATTGAGTATAAAGTTTTGCGATTTTAAAATTTCGATAACTTTTTTATTTTTGATAATTTTCTAAATGTTTAAACTGCAATGGCTTGGAATAATTGATTACTAACCTTGATACATTTTGGATTTATCCTAAAGTTAATAAAATGTGTGTTATTTAAAAAAAAACCACACTTGTATCAATAGCCACATTGAACGTACTTTGTGTATAATGATATAAGTTAAATAATATCATTTTACACATTGTACTTATTGTTGGTGCTGAATGTTACTTTATTTTTTCTTACACTTTTATGAAAGTGTTAGAGCTAAAATATTAAAACCGCTTGAACTAATGTTGTTCAGAAAATAATAAGGTTTCATGGGAGCCAATTGGTATGGGCTAATTATGAAAAAAAACTAGTTGTATCAGTTTACACGAAATATATTGCATCATTCTCATGGTGTTTATTGATCTAAATTTAATTATATCGCATAAAGTGGAGTGAAATTTAGGTGTAAAATGATATAAGTTTATGAATTATATTTTTTTGTGGCTTTATAAAGCTATGTTTTGTATAAAAAAGTAAAAATAAAAGTAACGTTTCAATCGTATATTCTTTATTAGCACGTCCGTCCGGTTCTCGAGTTATACGATATTATAATAAAATAAAGAAGATAAAAAATATTGTAGTTTCGTGAGCACCGATCCAAAAAAGAAAATTAAAATTTTACTGAAAGGTTAACAAAGGTTAAGCAAAGCTAGTGTAGGTTGCTTTATGGATGGGTGACCTTGATGCCAATATCAGCAGTTTTGTGAGGGGCCCGGTTTATAAGGGGGGGCATTTTTTTCATTATTTTTGAGCTAGGGCTTACGGTTTTCAAGATGTTAATGAAATAACAATACATTACTACGTAAAAATAAAATACTTAGGGTAAGTTCGCGTCCTTCGCCCAATTCGCGTCCATTTTACGGATCTCCGTTTGAAAACTCTCGAAATTAAGTATACTAACACACCAATCAGCCGAAAAGTAATTACCGCCAATACCTCAATGTATAAGAGGCACGCACATATAGACAAAAGTTCCTTGCGCCCAACCAATCCTGTATAGAAAAATAAGTTTGAGACGGCTGTTCAACAAGAGAGCGCAGCACGCGGGATTCTAAGACAAAAATAGTAGGCAGCGGTGCGTTTGAAGGTAAGTATTTTATTGTTTTTTGTGTAGTTTGGATACATAGCTGTTTCTATTTTTTTTTTCTATGAGTTGATAATGATAAAAAGAATTATATTAATTATGAATTTGCTTATATTTTTATAGTGAACAGTTAAAATAAGGTGGACGCGAATTACTACACCGAATTTATAAAACTTCCACTTTGCGTCCGCAATGGACGCAAATTATACCTACAGGGAATAATAACAAAACCAAATCGCGTCCACTATTTTTATTCATTCCCTTCAATTGATTTGTTTGTATTGTTTGTTACAAGAACAGAAAAAACTTTAAAACACCCAAAACGAAGAAAGGAAATACATCCTCTTCAAGAAGTTACAAAGAAATTGAGAAAGAAAATTTACCAGCCGTGGAACGCGTGAAATGTCCTGAATGTGACGATACACTAATTTCAGATGTAGAAGACGACGAAGAGAAAAACATCGGCTGTGACAAGTGTATTAGATGGTATCATCAGAAATGCACTCGTTTAGTAGGATTGAGTTATTTAGAGGCCAAAGATAAGTCTTTTGAATGTGACTTGTGTCATCAATTAAAATTCTAGGGCTATAATTAATAACATACCTTGTCTTGTAATTATTAAGATTTTACATTTTTTTAGTAGTAGGATTAGACAAAATTATTGTATTGTTTTGTCAATACAATATATGTAGCTAAAGACTTATTATTAATCAAGGCTGATTGTTAGTTTACTTACATTCCTTCTGATTATAGGGTAAAATTAACAGAACAGATTAAAATTACTATTTACTTACTACATAAGTAGATACCTAATTTGTTTTAAAATTTTAAGTTCTATCAATGTTTAGAAGAATAAATAGGTGTTTTTATTTTTTTATAGTGCTTTGTTAATGTTAATATGTTGATTTTTAAATAACTATAATTCTTTAATAAATAAATTATTAAAATCCAATCTCTCTTTACATTATCATAAGAATATCACCCCTTAATTCCTTTTCTAAGCTGGTGGACGCAAAGTGGCCCAATGGGTGGACGCAAATTGGATTTTATGGACGCAAACTGGGTAAATCGCTTAATTCTGATGTTTTTCTTTTAAAAAAAAACCACAAGATGTTTCGAACAAAACTTAACGTAACCTTAAAATAGACTATTTTAATAAACATATTACATAAACTTTTTATTGAAATAACTGCTGGGTCATTTTTATTTTCTCCTTCAAACTTGCCAATTGCACTACGTGGACGCGAACAGGCGAAATGACCCTACGATGCCACTCATTTTGAGAGCAATGTGAACACGCGCACTCTTTTAGTTCCGAGCCTTGAGTGTCGTTCGAGATGTTTGCATACGACCACACCCGCCATCATTTTTTCCGCTTCTCGCTCCCTCAAGACCAAGTCGACCGTGACGAAAGGAGACACACATAAGAAACGCAATGCTGCGAATATCACTTGACACCACGACAAATTTTACAACGCACACGCTATTTTCAGTACTTTAAAGATACAAATACAGTTATATTATTTTTCACAAAACTTAGGTCACCAAATTGCTTCGCGTATTTTGATATAAGTTGAATTGTATCAGTTGACACAACGATAGTGCGCCTTTATTTTTGCGTCATAGAGATAAATCTGGACTTATATCACTATTCACAAAGGCCCTTAGATATTTTTCTTTGTGTTTGCTAATATATGTCTAGTTGAATCATTACGCACAATGTGCATGTGTAACATATCAAAGGTGTTTTCTGCTACAAATTGATTTGAATCAAAATACACATACTTGAGTTAGGTTAAGGTCTCAGTTCAACTTGATATAATTCGAGAAAGATCAGAATACACGAAATTTGTCGTAAAAATTGACCAAAAATGAGACTTATATCATTAAGCACGAAAATTATTTCCCGATCTATGATAGATACCGACACACCGATTAGACAGAAAAATAGAGAAAAAAATTAGCTTTAAGACAATGTTAAGACACGTAAATCGATATAAGTCGACTTATATCACTTTTCACAGAGGGTACAGAATTGATGCTATATGCTGCATACAGATAAACGTTTACTCTATTAGTCAGGTGTTACTATACACTCGAATAAAAGCATTTATCTAGGCCACGTCAGAACGTAAGGGGACTTTTATGCAGTTACATAGCAGCAAACCTGGCAGCCATTCTGTCTTGGGCTGAATAATTGAACTTGCGTGGGCATTTAATCTGCTGATTGAATTAAATGTAACCACGAAACGAATATTTCTAGATTCTATACCAAGCTATTTTGATAGCTTCTTGGTGTCTTTAGTGGTTTTACGAAATGTGGAAAGCCAAAGAAAGAACTGGTGGAATACGCCGTAAAATTAATGCAGAATACTTAAAAATTATAAATGGAAATACAGCTAATGCGGAAAAAAAGAAACAACCTACAAGTTTAATGAGCCTTTGTCAAAACATTACAGTGAACCAAGTTTTGGAAAATTCAGGCTCCTTATCCAGAAGTAATGTAAGTGTGGAAAAACATGGATTAAATTACGGCCACAAGTTAGCAAGAGAGCATCTAGATTTAGATTGAACAACGGGTTTTTCATCCGAATCTAACATTAGTTATGTCCAAGAGTCAGCAAGCGCACATCGAATATTGAACGAGACGGGTTCCGTATGTAATATTTATGACTACGAACGAGATTGTCCCAACGATTCAGATAGTTCAGACACGAGTGATTGTGATAAACATTGTAAAAGACAGGAATTTCAATCAAAAATAAAAAAATGGGCCATATCAAAAAATATTACACAAACAGCCTTGAACGACCTAGCAAAAATAATAAATGATTTTGTTCAAAATACATTACCCAATGATGCCAGAACCATTTTTGGGACACCCAGTACCATAACTTTAAAAAAAAATAATGGAGGTGAATATTGGCACAACGGAATAATGATTCCTTTAAAAAAAATTTGCTTCATTGGGATGAAGCTCCAGATAATATTACATTGAATATAAACTTCGACGGTTTGCCAATTTTTAAAAGTTCCAAGAATGAGTTTTGGCCCATACTGTGCAACATTTTCGAAAATCCATGCTTCAGGCCTTTCGTGATTGGCATTTATTTTGGACAAGGAAAACCGAAAAGTTTAACTGAGTACTTGGAAGATTTTATTAATGAAATGAAACCATTACTTGAAGACGGTATTTATGTTCAGAGTTGTGGAAGGAAATTTACAATAAAGATTAGATGTTTTATATGTGACTCACCTGCCAGAGCTTACGTAAAAGGAATCATTATTATCTTATATTATCACTAAGAATCTTTATAAAATCTATTTACATTTTCAGGACAAGTAATGGTTGCCGCAAAACTAAAATTATTATTAATATATTTTATTTCAAAAATAAAACACTTCCTTGCCTATTTCATATCGTTGTTTATTGACATTTTCGAAACTTACCCAAAATTGTGTCAAAAGTAAACTTAGTAAAAAAGGATATTACAGAATGACTATTTAGAATTTTAGATGATAAACTATAATGATACGCACAATGAACTGTCAACGACTGACGTTTATTTGTAAGGTTGTACATAAAAGAATTTTGATAGATGTCGCTACTTATATATTTTGTTATACATTTCAACATAAACCCGCATGGGAATATTATTTAGAATTATTACAAACACAATCTTACTTTTTCAGGTGTTTGTAATTTCAATGGCAAACATGGCTGCTTAAAATGTGTGACAATTGGAGAGTACTCACACACTTCGCATACTGTTGTATTCCCCGACACGAGATGTCCCGAAAGGACTAATGAAGGGTTCCGGAATAAATTATATGGTTTCTGGTATTGTTTCTGGATAATTTCAACCCGGCTCCGCCGCCCGGTTGAAATGTGACTCATGATACACAATGTAGGTAAATATTTCTGTAGTCATCGGTTCTCAAGGAATTTAAAGGTAAGCAAGCCATAGATTCGTATAGCTTCGTTCATTGTGTTTATTAAATATAGTAAATAAAAACTGCAATAGTTTTCACACAAATAATTTTTATTTTTTACACACAAATAATATTAATATTTTCGCGAAACGACAACGACTGAAGATAAGTTTTAAGTTTTGTTAAGACGTTGTGGCAAGACGTTTCGTTTTACACAGTCAAATGAGTCACAGTTCTTTGTGATGGATACTTCTTTGGCGCGACGCACGCGACGTGTTGATTGGCGAGGCGTATATAAATTCATCAAAATGCTTATTGAAAATGCTTCACTGCAAAATGCTAGTATGCAACGGAACGTGAAAAAATCGAAATAAACTATTAACTTATTAACTACCCAAGATGGCGACTGCAGTTTGTTTGTCAGTGCCATTAGAATTTATCGAAATTCTCCATAATCTGAATTTTGCGGATGTATGTTGTCGACTCGAAATCAATATTTTTTATGTTTTGTTATTCATAATATAAGGTTTCGATCGAGTCTACCGTACCCCTGAACGAAATTATTAATATAGATAGATAGATGATTCAAAATGAATATCAGAAATGTTTGATATTCATTTTGAATCATCTATCTATCTATATTAATAATTTCGTTCAGGGGTACTTTAATTTTGATTCAAAAGTTGCCGTCGGATTCTAATTTTTACATTATTTATATTTTCTGCCATAAATGATGCAATGGGCCAACATTTTTATATTATTAAGATTTTTGGTTATTCGATTTGACATGTCATCGTAACATTGAAATGAAGTACCTCTAAAACAGTGAGATTAATAATGACCAATTCCCTCGGTCGGAGCCGATTAAGGAACAAACTCTATAACTGATGCTAAATTATATTCAATATTATTTAATGAAATTATAGTTGGTATATCGTATAAATATATTTCTTCTTCAGAATTAAGTTCAAAAGCAATCAAATCTTTTATTTCATATTTAAACGTCTTGATACCTGTGCATCCAGTATGCCGACAACTAGACATATTATTGTCAGGGTCTATCCTGGAATTGGCAGATTCTGATAATGATTTTATGTTGTAGTCCAAAGGCAAAAAGGCACATTTACGCTTAACCAAATTAACCGGACACTCTGTATTTGTGCAAAATTCTATTCTATCCGCACGATATATTACATCGATTAGTATTTTTTCAAAAATGTGCGCCACATTACATTCGCAACTAATAATAATCCTGTCATCAGATATATTTTCTGTATTAAAATACTGCTTCAAAATTTCCGTTCGACTCTGATAAATATTTTGCAGTGAAGCATTTTCAATAAGCATTTTGATGAATTTACAGTAATCTTGATTACTAGTATTGACAATTCGGCCAATACAAAATCCATCTACAACCGCAACAGCGATTGCTTGTGACACAGAATCAAATGCGCAGGTATTCTTTACAATTACATTTTTCCCACCGGTTAATTTTGTTCTTAATCCATTCTTTAATAAAATGACGTTGGCTGTCTTCTTGGAAGTCTTATGTCTTTTTTCTCTTTTTGTTGCCAGTCCTCGCCAGTTTTCTATTAATCTTGGATTTTCCGTAAAAATAGATTCTTCTGCATGTTCTATATACTTATCCACTTTTACATTCTTCGTCTCCGTTTTATTCTTTGGCTTCTTTGTTCTTGTTGTTTTACCTTCTTTTAAGTTACTGATAGCAACTTTTAATTCACCAGATAAGAATTCTAAATGCTTCATGAAAAACTCATCTACACGGTATCTGTCACTTTTACTGATGATTCTACATAAATGCCTTTTCACGTTTTTGAAATAGCTTTCCACATTTGACGATGTAGGATTAGATATGCTTGAATTATATACATTTTTCATAATATTGGACCACAACGGAAGTTGACCTACAAGTCGCATTAAGGTGTTCAAAAAGTCTGGGAAATAATACAAGTTATCATGACCATAGTTAACGTCTCCTTCCGTTAAGGTGATAATCAACTTTTCAGAGTCTATTGCATTATAGAACCATTTAGGACTTTTTAAAGCAGATCCTTCTTCCCGAATACTTTCAAACGAAGCTTCTAGACCTTGGAAAGAAGAGTAATTCAATGATTTGAAGCTTATTATTTTGTTACTATCTTTGATTTCAATTTCAGAATCCACGACCCGTGAAAATGATCCTAGTTTTTTCAGCCTAATTTTTGCTTCTTCACATCTTGTTTGAACTGTTACCTTCTTGGATTGTTACCTTCACTGTCTACACCATCATATTTATTTATAGATAATGTGATCATATCTATGACAATTTGTTTCAATTTGTCATAATCGTCGCATTGCTTTAGTTCTAGCAGACACTTTATGTAAAAAAAAATCACCCGTTGATCAATATGTTTAAAACAAGGTAGATTAAATAAAATCTTTATGAAATGACTCGTATCGATGCGCATGTAGCATTTTTCTGGGGTAGATTCTTGTTTTTCTAATTTCATAAATGAATCATTAATGTATTCTTTTGTAGTGTTGAATTTTGTAAATGCTTTTACAGCAGCACCAATCAAAGCGGCCGAGTCATCTGTAACTACTTCATTTGGTAATGTTTTGTTTTTAGCCCAAGTATTCAGCCATTTGTATATTGTGTTTAATGTGTGACTGTCAGAAATAAGTTGAGCTACTGGAACACTGCTTTCATCGTTACGAGACTTCATCACACATGAATAGAAAAATATCTGCTTTGATAAATTTAAATTTCCTGCTCTAACTGGTTTAAAAATGCTACCAGTAGCATCAATACTTAAAACAGTTCTCTCTTTTTTACTATAATCTTTATAGTATTCATCTTGGGCAGGTGACCAGTAATACACATTGAGAGGCAAAAGCGATACGAGTTTTATTATTTCGTTATAGGGTGCCAATGTATACATAATCCACAAGGCCAGCATTGCATTCGAATCATAGTAAGAGCTTTTTCTGTTTTCGTACTTTATTTGCCGTAGGCAACCGACAGTGGGTAAATGGATCGGTTCCCTGTCTTCTACATTCATCAGAGTATTTGCTATTTTATTCTTGACTACTATAGCAGACTCGTATTTTAACTCCTTAGCAAGTTCACGTCGTTGAATAGGAGAAAGCTTTATCTTTTTTGCTAACTTATGTGAACATTCATTATTATAATTGCGTATTGTACAGACACATTTAGCAATTTTATTAGTTGGCCAGTTGATAATTGCTTTAATTTCCGCTCGACACTGCTTGCAAGCTCCAGTGCATATAACACAAGCGTTATCCTTAATCGAATAATTTTTGAAAATCCAGCTACACGGACTTCGAATTGTGTTCCAAATTTTTTCTCGTAAGATATTAGCACACTGATGTTTTGGTAAAAGAATCTTTGTCCTAAAGTTAGAGAATTTATGTTTATTTCTTTTTACACATTGTACGATAGGCTGGATTTTCAGCCACTGATAAAAATCTATGTAAAAATCAAAAGTTTTGCAGTTAGAAGTTGTAATCACTGTATTCTGTTCATCAGTAAAACTCGGATCCCACATGTGTATAATTTCAAAAAAGAACTTTTTTAAGTTCATGAAATTTTTCATCGGTATTTTTTAATGTTCTCCCTTGCTTCCCCCGGACCATGAGCACTGACATAAAAATTCCTTCCTGAACAAAACATCTATCAACTTATAGGCACATGTTTGGCCTTGACCCGGTTTAGATGAGTACAATGTAGATAAATATTTGATTAATTATTTTCGTTGCATCTTGTCGGCTAGAGTAAGCTCAAACATTTCAAACTCTTCATTAGTTTCTATAGGATTCAAGCTAAAACTTTCTCGTTCTTCCGGAGATGCGTCTTTTAGCAATGTAACGTTACAATGTCGTTCTTGTTGCAATTGTCTGATTGTTTCATTTGTTTCATCCAATTGTACCGATAAAGAAGCCAATTTTTGCCAAATCTTTTCTGATTTTCTATTATTATGTTCAGTTTATTCAAAATAACATTTTGATTAGATAGCATAGTGTCAGAATTTTCTGAGCTAATTAATTGAACTGTCGCCTGTTGCTCCACTACCTGTATGGTCTCTTGCTGCACTGGTTCAATATTTTTCATTGAAATTTCATACCCATCAGGCTGTGAATATGTCTGTAATAAAAATGACGATCATTTATAAATGCTAAATAGCAAAGGTAGAAATAATAGGTTAAGCTTTAGTATGACTTAGGAATAACTGATTCCGAGACGCGACGGGGCGCGCACTTTTTAAGATCGTTGTATCGTTATACAATATAAAACTTTATTTACTACACAAAAAAGGCATTTCGAGGAGAGACCCGGCGCAGCGCGACGCAGCGACGCGACGACATTTCGCGAAACTGTGCTGCGCAGCACAAAACAACTGGCTCTTCAAATATTGCGTCCTGTCTCAGTGTGAGCTGATAGGCTCTGTTTAACCCGAAAGTGAAACGGAAAATAGGTAGATAGATACCTACTTAACTTAATACTACTACTGATACTTTTATTATATTTTGAGACTAACGTTTTTCCCTACATCTTGACTTGACCCGTGAGAACATTTTTTTTTTAACTATAACTTTACTTTTTGATTTGAATTTCTCGGCTTGCCACTACGGATCCCTCTTAACTTAACTGCCTAAAAACAAAGCCTACAAATAACAATTAGGTTCTTTTGTAAAACCTACCTATCTATTCCAAATCTATATTTGGAATAGATAGGTAGGAAACAATTTTAAAAAACTCACCAAATTTTCTGCCATTGCTTCAAAGTTAACCTCGTTTCTCTTTGCTTGGCAAGTTTTAGATGTAACCGGAGAACTCATATTATTATATTCGTTTTCCTGATTATCTGTATCCGTGTTTTGTTCCATAAAAGTTAGTTCGCTGTTAGCATCTTCATAGGTCCGAATGTTGTTTCTTTTTAAAGTACATTTGAGGGTATCCCACCCTGGTCCAGGCCTTGAATTCTCATCTTTTAATAATTTCATGGGGTATTTAGTACTTCTCGGTGGCCACCGTAGAAGTCCCTTAGTTTCCCACAGTGCAGGAACGACTGACAGAGTGGCAACACCTCCCTCTATTGTCTGAACGATTTTGTAAGGCATGTTCTGTAAAAACAACAACAAAATCATAAGTAGGTACTTATATTAGGAATTATTCAAGAAACGAAAGATTGCAGACAACATAAAATCACTCAAACTACGTAGGTATCCAGTTTTAGTGGAAATTGGTAAACAAACTAGGTATACCATATTACCTACTTAAACTTAACCTAAAATTTATTTAAGCACAAATACCTATAGACACGAAGACGGAGGTAGTACCTACCAAAATAGCACTATTTATAGTATTCGTTTTTAATAGGTACTATAATATTCGCGTAATAACAAAACAAGCATAGCGATCACACGCCCCGCCTCCACCCGCGCCCCCCGGCCTCTGCTGGCGCATGGCGGTGGGTCGGGGGACGGATCGCGTTGCATATATCACGTTGCAGATCAAGCAAAAAATTCAAAACGCAATAAATTCTGTGTGTGTCGCATGTCAGATATTATTACGGATCACCAAATAAAATCGTCATGACATAATAATAATTAAGTAAGTGGTCGCCGAGTAATTACTAAAATGGGAATGAAATGGTTTTAGCAGAACAACAGCGGGACCCTAAAGCTTGGATCCATAATATGGTTTTCTGGTTAACTAGCGCAAAATGTAAACCACTACTACTCTTCACATCGATCCATGGCTGATTAGTTTCTCACAATTGCTTAACTAATTTACTATTTGCTGAATTATAGGACACATGAGAACACCCGTACAGACCTTAGCATTAAATTAATATTAGAACAGTTCACTTGCTATCCGCCATTTTCGCTGCGTGACTGTGAAGTATTGTAAAATTTTATCTTTTCATTTTGGTTTATTTTAGAAGATATCGATCGGAATTGATTTGGTTTACAAATAATTTACACGTACCTAACCAACTTTTTATCAATTTATTTGTAAAAAACAATAACATTTATTTCGTTTGCTGACCATTTATGATAGATTTTTTTAGCATTTATTGGTATTTTGAGAGCGCGTAAAATTTTGAACTAAACATGTATGTAAAGGATCAAATCTTTTATCTCAGAATTAATAAATAAAGATTGTTGTAATATTAAATTCGTTTTTATTGAATCCGACAACTGCTCAATATCAAACGTTCTAAACCAACGACAACACCACCAAAAAGTTTATTCTTGATGGAATCATAAAATAAGTAATTATAACGATATCATAACTAATAAACCTTACAACTCGGCCATCCTGTTTCAGTGAGTCCTCTCACTAGTTCATTAAATGTATACAACTAATAATTAAATTAATAACAAGATAATAAAATGGTTATTTAACATATAAACTTAACGGTATCTTTGTTTTTATACAATCACAAATCAAAATTACTAAATCTCATGCATTCCGTGTCATGCGCGATCTATCTAATCATCGTGGCACCTGTGCGGCACCGTTATCTTGGTACCATTCACTGTCTGACTGACTCTGCACTGACCACTCATGACAGACTGCGCTCGCATCAATAGTCATGCATTCTATCTTAATCACAATTCTCATGCATTGTGTCTTGCGCGATCCGTCAAATCATCGTGGACGTGTGTGCGGCACCGTTATCTTGGTACCATTCACTGTCTGACTGACTCTGCACTGACCACTCATGACAGACCGCGCTCGCATCAATAGTCATGCATTCTATCTTAATCACAATTCTCATGCATTGTGTCTTGCGCGATCCGTCAAATCATCGCGGACGTGCGGCACCGTTATCTTGGTACCATTCACTGTCTGACTGACTCTGCACTGACCACTCATGACAGACTGCGCTCGCATCAAATAGTTTTACTCATTATCTTGCAATCATCTGTGCGACATCGTTATCTTGATGTCATTCAATATCTGCACTGACTGCTCATATACAGGGTGTCCCAAAACTCAACGATAATCTGAGACTGGATGAAAGGCCAAGTTATACCAGTTCTGGGAAAAATAAAAAAAAAATTCTATATCACTCAGTTCAGCGCTAAAAGACATTTATAAAAAAAGTTTAATTTCGACACCTTTGGTCACATTTTCAAGTCCTGTGGTCACCAATGTCGCATTTTCGCTGTGATTTTTTTAATTTCGTGATCTTCATTAACGATGCTATTAATCGCAACTACAAATTAATGCAAAAACATTGTTAATTTAATAAAATGAGTTAAGTTTTAGTGAGTCATCGTTCACAAAAATATTGTTAGTTAACTTTGACAGTTAATTTTGAAGAAAATATGTACTACACTACCCTTGGCAAGTTATTTCAAAAGATGGCGCATTTAATCAAGATTTAAAAATGGTGCAACACTTGCCACTTTTCTTGCCATTAAAAATTGTATTTCTAATTTATTTCAAATTGAGCGTATTTCAAATATAATTATTGATACTTTTTTGTATTAACAGATCGGGGTCTCGAGTGTGTGTAATGAACAAAAGTGATAGAATGAGATAGATAGTGACGCTGACAGTCTGTCTCACTCTAGAGTGAGACAGATTGACATTCGACTTTTAGGATGAGCTAGACGGATAGTGACGCTTGAGGGGGGTCGTCCGTTCACAACATTTAGTACGCATCGTTTCTTCGTCTACTATGCATCTCTCGTATTCGTGTAACTATCGTACTAACGACTTTGGCTTGTGATACTTTGGACTTGATACTGCATTTGTACTGACGACATTGGCTTTGCTTTTCTGTAATTTGTGCTGTGAAAATAGTGTGTGAACAACATGCCGGATCTGTACACAGCAGAAGAATATGCAAATATGCATCTTATCTACGGTAAATGCCGTTGTAATGCCTCTGCCGCAGCCAGATTGTATCGCGAGAGATACCCAAATGTGCAGCGTCACCCAGATTATCGTGTATTTCAAAATGTGCATGCGTCATACTCGGAAGGACGATTGCCCAGTGTTCGTACGTCCGGTGGAAGACCGCAAAGAGACTACGACGATATAGTTTTGAATGAAATTGTTGTCGTCAGTACGAATGCAGTATCAAGTCCAAAGTAACACAAGCCAAAGTCGTTAGTACGATAGTTACACGAATACGAGAGATGCGTAGTAGACGAAGAAACGATGCGTACTAAATGTTGTGAACGGACGACCCCCCTCAAGCGTCACTATCCGTCTCGCTCATCCTAAAAGTCGAATGTCAATCTGTCTCACTCTAGAGTGAGACAGACTGTCAGCGTCACTATCTATCTCATTCTATCACTTTTGTTCATTACACACACTCGAGACCCCGATCTGTTAATACAAAAAAGTATCAATAATTATTTTTGAAATACGCTCAATTTGAAATAAATAAGAAATACAATTTTTAATGGCAAGAAAAGTGGCAAGTGTTGCACCATTTTTAAATCTTGATTAAATGCGCCATCTTTTGAAATAACTTGCCAAGGGTAGTGTAGTACATATTTTCTTCAAAATTAACTGTCAAAGTTAACTAACAATATTTTTGTGAACGATGACTCACTAAAACTTAACTCATTTTATTAAATTAACAATGTTTTTGCATTAATTTGTAGTTTCGATTAATAGCATCGTTAATGAAGATCACGAAATTAAAAAAATCACAGCGAAAATGCGACATTGGTGACCACAGGACTTGAAAATGTGACCAAAGGTGTCGAAATTAAACTTTTTTTATAAATGTCTTTTATCGCTGAACTGAGTGATATAGAATTTTTTTTTTATTTTTCCCAGAACTGGTATAACTTGGCCTTTCATCCAGTCTCAGATTATCGTTGAGTTTTGGGACACCCTGTATATTATATATTTATCGGGATGACATCAACATCCTTAACAATGACACACGCTTATTTCCATCGAGGAAGTTGACCAATAAACGAGGCAAGCCTGATAAATCAGCTGTTGTCTCATTATAACTTTACTCTCTCTCTACCTCTTTATCTGTTTCGTTTTTACTAGTTGTATCAGATAGTAATCTGGGACAGTTAACAGACAAGTGACCTAATCTAGCACAAATATTACACTTCAACATCCTTGTTGTGCATCTTGAACTGAAGTGACCTGGCTCATTGCAATTAAAGCACACAACCGACCTTTTAGTGTGGGAATTCGATGTCTTAAATTCACTGCTATTTACCGTCTGCCTAAAACTATTGTTGAGTACGGAAGGAATATTGTGGCTACGTTTGTCATAATTTATTTCAGACCTATCTGGTTCACGAGGCTGTTGCTTGATTGACTGGAAATATTTCAAAACTTGCTCCGGCTCCTGACATTTTGCTGCTTTCGCACCTAATCTTAGTGACCTATCTTCAATACCATGTAATAAGCAGTCTACCGCACGTTTCCCACGTATTTCATATCGATTTAGTACATTAAATTTTTCGTTGTAGTAATGTTCTAAAGAATCATTAAGTTTTACTCGTTTTGATAACATCTCTGTGAGTAATTCGGCGTAGTCTTCACTACTTGGAAACGACTGCTCTAGCTTAACCTTCCATTCAGACCACGAATACGACATAGATGGTAGGGCCTGATACCACGTTTTGGCAATCCCCGACAATTTAGGCAAAGCGTAATGTATGATCTGGTCATCACCCCAGCTGTATAATTTTGCACACTCATACTCATACTCAATATAGTTTCGACTCTTAACCATAGGATCGAAGTCAGGGATTACATTACCTAACATTGGAAATTTGTTACCCTGTGGACGACTATTGTTTAAGGCTTCAACCAACGTCGTAAACAACGCTTGTGTGTCATTATTAAGGATATTGGGAGTACTCATGTGCTGAGGCGGTGGAGGGGCGTATCGCTCGACGCTGGATACCGGGGACCCGCTACGTCCTCGCCTACGGCTTCTTCGATCGACATTCCGACTTGAACGACGTCGGTAGCGTTGCTCGTTACTGCTGCTACAACTCCAGTAGTGGCTGCGACTCCGATTCTTGCGGCAGCGTCTAGTAGGTGGCTCACTGGAACTGCGGCTTTCACCCCGAAGAGACTCACACGACTCGTCGACCGATGGCTGCCTTCGTTGCTTCCTGCGCGACCTTCCTTTTCTGCTCCGTTCACGACGTCGTTTGCGCTCTTTGCGCTTGATTTTACCACTTATTTTATCCATTACGCAGGTAATATAGCGGTATTTTGTGCTTCACAACTTCACCTTCAAGGTTATTTATGACGAAATTTTTATAAAATCGTGGGCGTAATTAATTTATCCCACTTCTGAGATAAAGGATCAAATCTTTTATCTCAGAATAAATTAATAAAGATTGTTGTAATATTAAATTCGTTTTTATTGAATCTGATCTGACAACTGCTCAATATCAAACGTTCTAAACCAACGACAACACCACCAAAAAGTTTATTCTTGATGGAATCATAAAATAAGTAATTATAACGATATCATAACTAATAAACCTTACAGGTATTTCACAGTAAAGTTACCTCCCCATAAGATTTCAGACATAATAGGAAGAAATCGAAGTTTTACTTACCGTAAATTATTATTTATGTTCTGACATACTTGCACACAACACATACACTTCATGTTTCACAAATTGACAGTTCTTAATAAAGAAAAATAAAAAACAAAGTTATTGCATTCCACAATTTCGCTTAGAGTGTACTTTCAACTGTATAAAATCATACAAAATATACACATTCGTCTTTTTTGCTGTATTATAGGTAACACGTGTCTTATTATTCAGGCAATAATTTGTGCCCAAATTAGAGTTATATCAGCAGAGGATGCGCTGCCTACGCTGTTATACAGCAAGTTTATGCAGCTAATGTTTTCACGGTGCACTGTGAAAATGCTGTTATAAAGCACTTTTGTGCTACTTGGGTACCTATCGTATGTTATTGAATATATTTAAAAATTCAATGTAACTATGCAGTTAGTGAAGAAAGAATTGCGATTAAATTAATTTGCATTAAAATAGTTATTTCTAAGTATAGGTATTTGATTTTTTTACTTACTAGTCCGTTGTAGTTTTTATATCACTTTCTATTAACGATAGAATGTAAACAACAGCCTGTTTGGTAAGCCTGAATCGATTTCTAGGTCTAGGGTCTAGGGTTAATCACTCGATTCCTACGAGGTCGCATAATACATTCGTCTTCTAAAAATTCAAATAAGTACATGTTTGAATATTTGTAGCACTTGTAACTGCAATCGATGCAAAGCATGCAATAACGCTTTTAAAACTATTTTCGTTCCCGCCACTTCAAACTTTTTTATCAATAACATTGAAAACTGGCACTTATCGCACTATGATTAAGATACACTATTTTTTTAACGTGGTAAACTAATCAAATGAGGCCTCCCGCCCCGGATGGGACTGTACTAAAATACACGGTGTTACTTGAATAGCCCATTACGCTCCGGGGTCACTATAACAAACTTTTCCCACTTCAAATGTACTATAATGTAGATGATAACTTCCTTAACAGCCACTTGATTCGGCTGATAAATCAATATTTTATCTACCAGATATCGCTATCCGACACCTGTGAAACCAAAAGTTTTAGTTTATCTGGTAGATAAGTTCCTAATAGGCTATCAAGACTTTATCCGTAACCGGTGAAACTGGCCCTTAGTATTTTATAAGTATGGGATAAATTGCCTGACGGTGTTGTGGATACTGGCAGGTTATTTAAACATACGACCTCTTTTATATACAACTGCCTGTACGAAGTAGGTTGGTTTAATTTTGAAATAATTCAGTTGTCAACTGGAGATCGCGGTGTTATAATACAACATGGTGTCAACTGTCAGCGGTGGGATATAAAATTTTAATGTAATCATCGTACATCAGTGCCGTTCTATAGTTCATTAACGGTACGAAATTTATAATATCGGTATGGAATACGCGCGACCTCCGTCGGAATGGCATGGAAAAAATGGAAAACCCAGTTCCTGATGTTTTTAAAAGCATCTGGGGACTGGGGTGCATAAAGAGGAAACTGGGGTACAGGCCAGTTAACTAATCAATCTAATCGGACCCGAGGGGTTTTATGTATATGAGACTTTTACCTTCACTGCGGAAGGTGACAAAGATGACGTCACTTTATTGATAAAAAAGGTTGACAAGTATTTTGGAGTGAGACAAAATATTACGTTGGCCAGATATATTTTTATTACAAGAAATCAAGACACCGTTGAGTCAATTGATCAGTATGTAACTGCGTTGAAACTTCTGAGCAAATAATGTGGTTTTAAAACTTTGGAGGAGATCGCGGTGTTTTATTACAACAGACGGGAACGCCACCATTCTTGAGGACATTCACTCACACCTAGTAGCAATTTCTTCAGGAACAGTTCAAGTTCTTCTTCTGACTTCTTCTGACGTCGTCCATTACCAGCCGCGAATGATCCTCATACAGACAAAGTAGATGTTGGTGCACTTGAAATTGGGACGTCACTATGTGCTACCACCGTGTCATCCGTATTGTAGGTTATCATTAGTTCCAAACGTTTGGCACTTTCAAGTGTTAAATTTCGCTTTTAAATCTGGGGTAGTATCTTTATACTGAAAGAAATTGCTCTTTAGCAATTTCTTTTACATTTTTAATATTTCCAAGTCTGTTTATTACTACTTTTTTCAGTTTCTGCGCCAGTTTCTTTATTGGCTCATATAATTCAACATCTTGAAGGTGAACATCACAAATTGACAGTAAGCTATTGGTCATGACGAAAGGTGATCGGTGCCACAAATGTGCCACAGTTCGGTTTATTTTCCCAGTGTAGATTTTATCGTGGTCAAACCATCTTGAACTATTAAATTTAATTTGTGCGCATAACACCCATAATGGCTCCACCGTATCAAATCTGCAGCAAGTATCATGTTCGCAGCGTTATCGGTAACAAATAAAATTACTTTTTTTCTCAATATCCTACTCTACGGCAACTTTTCTTATTTCGTTGCAAATATAAACTCCAGTTTTACTGCCTTCTACATGGGTGCACTTTAAAAGTATGGATTTACATTCTACAGACTCAGTCAAAAAATGAGCCGTAATAGCCATATAATGATCCATCGCTTTTGAAGACCAACTGTCTGCGGTTAAACAAACACTGACTGCATTACTTTTTACAAAATCTTTGAAGAACTGTAATCTTTCCTCGTAGACCATAGGCATTGAAACATTAGAAATAGTTTTCCTGTCAGGTAATTCATAGTTCGGATTGAGCGCGTGTGTGTACTCTTTGAAGCCTTTATCTTGGACTATACTAAAAGGCTGAAAATCATAGGCTATTACTTTTACCAAGCATTAGTCAATGTACTGGTTGTCACCTGGCCGTATTCCTTTTGTTAAGTATGATGACACAGTAATTTGTCTTTTCCGAGGCGGTTTAGTTTGGTTATTGGCCATTGAAGATGACGTGTCGATAGTTCAGCGAATCAACGCCCATCATTATTAGCTCGGACAACATTTGAAACAGATCCTAAACCATCGCCAATAGACCCAACACCACAATCACTATCATTTTCAATATCACGCACTGCTACGGACTCCTGATTTTGACTTACCGAAGAAGAAGAAGCAGTAATCTCATCGTAAGCCGAAATATGCTTTAACTATACATGAGTCTTTAAGTTGTTTGTCGTAGCTTACTAGTAGAAGATCTTTCAAAATAGTTCCAAATCATGGCATTACTCCGCCTTGAAGTCATTATAGTAGTTCACAAACACACACACTAATGGCACTGTCAAATTTATATACCTTTAAAGATGTTTAAAAAAACGATCAAAAAGTTTTACAAATAACTCACTTTTGACTCAATAAAATATTATCAATACACATAATATTTCACAGGTCACGTACTTACGTTTGTAAACGTGACCTGTCACTTTGTATGAAAAGTTAATGATTTATTTTAAGATTTCGACCAATGTTTCTTGGGGAAAGTTGTTCAGTTTTATGCACTAGAGATGAGTCCGATATCATGTCACAGGTAAAAATCATCGATATTTTAAAATCATGTCATCATGAAATGACAACGACAAAATCATCAATGCTTTTAAATCATTTCTTGAATGAACGCGAGCTTCGGTGATCGGGCCACAGAACACTTAAGCGTCCCCGAAACGATCAAGTGCACTTGACAAGTCTACGTGCTTGAAGTGTAACTTGGGATTATGATGATGATTATGATATGATGAATGAGACAGACTCTAGTCTATTCTGCCTTGTCTGATCATATCCATTTGCCACGGTACTTGTCCTGCTGGAGAAACAACCCAGCCAGCACAAACCTTCTGAGTAGGTTTTTTATAATAGCAGTCACAGAAACGAATTGCTGAATAAGACTACCGTAATTAGCTGATTTGGCGCTTACTCAGACGTTACTCAAGCAATTTGGGCACAAAATTATACCGCTAATAGCTGAGTAATAGCAATATAACACATGAATAAGTTTTGAATAATTGTACGACAAGCTGAGCATCTTCTGCATAAAAGCATTTTGTTCTTTTATTCAAGTATTACAGCTCTGTTATCCAGAAGATGAATGAATGATGAATGAACTATATGCTTAGTCCTTCAAAGCTCAGATATTCAGATGATAAACAGCTTTAAGCTTATTTCAGAACATTTATCAAGAATTTATTCAAATTAAATTTGAAGTTGACATATATAATCGAACACAAAAATAAATTAAAAGTGCCGCGTTGTTTTGGTGAGTGACAGCAGCAGAAAATAAATGGCCAAATTTTAATGTCAGCGGTAAGTTAATAATTTTATACGCTTAATTTGTGCTTGAAATAATAAATTGTAGGTGCGCATGCAACTTTACCGTGTATTCATATATACATTTCGTTCAAAATTTTTACGCGCTACCTGATAAGCCAGGTTTTTGAGAAATAAACAACATTTCGTCGTTGGTTTGTTTTTACGAGTGAAATATTTTTCATGTTCTTATACCATTTGAGGGTTCAAAAGTAATCTTGTAATACTTTTTACAAGAATATTATACCGATTTCGTTATCATAATTGAGTTTTCGAGTATAAAATTTCTCATCATTTAATAGGTTATGTTATTTATTATGGCGACGCTCATTCTGAATAAAGTCTGCTTGCACAGCGGCTCCTCGTCTAATGTCTGCATAACAGACCTTATGTGTCCACTTATTCAGATATTCTCTGGTTAAAAGTGGTCTGCCCCCATTATATTTTCGTATACTGTTCTATAATCATACTCACTTGTAATATAACAATTAGGATTCAGTCATAAAATAAATGAAAACCCACAGTATAGACCTATTTGTTATTTGTTTTTTTTAGCTCTAATCATATTCAGATTTATTATTAGTTAATCGGTAATTATTTCATTTCGTGGAAATCGGTTGTCCGGCCCAATAAAAACATCTAAATGAAGTTAGATTTTTACCGTGTGTAAAAGGAAGTTGTAGTAAATTAAAAATGAATAATCTTTTATTTTTTTATATACATATATGAAGTTATATGAAAGTTATTTCGTTCAAAAGGCTAAAATGTCATTACCAACGGGTGTCCGCTTCCCATTTTAACGTAATTAATGTAGTACAGAATAAATAAGTAAGTATAGTAGGTTTTAACTACTTACTACACCTCTGTAGTGTTTAGGTACTCTCCTCGGTTCGGTCGGTGCGGGTGCGCGGCATAGTGTATTAACCCCCCCGCCTCCCCACTCGCTCCGCCGTAAAACACAGTATAAGTCAGTCAGTCTGCCATCAGAGTGCATGCGTACGGCCGTTTGTGGAGTATAGCAGATAGGTTTTTTTTCTTTTTTTTTTTTTAAAGATTACTGCAATGTGGGTCGCACATTACTAGTAATCTCGTTAACCCCTCGTGCTAAGCTAAGATGCTTGTGTTACGAGTGGGTTCACGTCGGTAGTGTAATGGATGGGATTCGAACCCGCAACCACATGATCGCAAGTACGACGCCCTAGCCATTAGGCTACCGCCGCTTTTAGTTGTCGCATTAATAAGTCGGAAAGAAGAGACATCGGGTTAAAAAGTTGATAAGTGGCAGACATAGGATAGGTAGTTTGAGCCGCTGCGCTACTAATGTAGATAGATGTAAGTTGTGCCTTGCAAAAAACATTTAGGTTATTTCAAGTGGCCAGATGTGCCTACTTAAGGTAAGTACGTACTAATTAAGTTATTGATATTTTTCAGGGAACATGTCGTTTAAAATTGTGTCGACTCGTCGAAAAGGCAAGGTAGAACTATGTACTTTGCCCGAAACATGGAAAGTCAAAGGAATATTGCGTTGGCCTAAGATGTACGGTGATATACTATCAAAAAATGATAGTACCCAGCCCCAGACAGTGACCTATAATTGTGTAGTGAAAAGAAGAAACTACATATAGTACATACGAAGAAGCAGAGGATGAATTATCAAAAATGTTAGACAAAACAGACACGGACGATACCGATGACGGTGAACGATCCTACAAACGTACTAATCCTCCTCAAAAAGTTCTAAATTTGAATGGTGCAGCTCAACCGTTTAGGCGCGATTGGTCCAATTCGCGATTGGTCCAATGTTCAAAAAAAGGTCCAATTCGCAATTGGTCCAATTTGCGGTTGGTCCAATTCGCGATTGGTCCAATTCGGAGTTGGCCCAATTCGCGATCGGTCCAATTCGCAATTGGTCCAATTCGCGATTGGTCCAATTCGCAATTGGTCCAATTCGCGGTTGGTCAAAAATGGCAATTTCCAATGTTTCTAAAAACTACTAATTGGTAGGAGCTTGAAACACGAGATATGACTTAAAATACAATTATGAATGGACCAATTGCGAATTGGACCTTTTTTTGAACATTGGACCAATCGCGAATTGGACCAATCGCGCCTAAAGGACAGCAGTATGTAAATTGTGCAGGGTAAAATTATCCTATAAAACTTCCTCAACAAATTTAAAAAAATATATTTTAAGAAAACACCCTACGGTTGAAATTCAAGATGTACCTACGGAGGAATATGATGTACCAACACATTTCAGAACAAACTTTGGAACAGGAAGCTGGCCCTTCTAATCCAGCAGGATCCCAAAACCTTTCGTCTGTTGTTGCTTCTTCTGCTTGTGACTCAGCCGAGGGTCATCCATTGCCACAACCACGCGTTATTTAGCAGGCTTTAGTTCGTCAACCTACAATTGCTGAATTCACTCAGAGAAAAAAAATTAAACCATCTGAACAGGAAAGGTAATAAACTGCTAATGAAATTGTTCATATTAGATTTTCAACCTTTCAGCATTGTGGAAGACAAGGGCTTTGTTGAATTTGTTCATGGTTTAAATCTCATTTACCAACTACCTACTCGTAAGTACCTTTCAAACACTTTACTGCCATCAATGTACGAGCAAGTTTTGAATGAAACTAAAATAAAAATAACTGAAGAACCAACAAGTGTATGCCTTACTACCGACTGCTGGACATCAAAAGCAAATGAGTCATATCGCACCCCCAGAACCACAAAGGCGTAAGTACAGATACGTCAATTTTTTGAATGCATATTTGAATAGTACAAGTAAAAATACATATGGTAATTTTTTTCCGTGAATTTTTGACGTAAAACTAGGATTTTATTACAAAAAAAGTTTTTTTGACGTTCTAAAATTAAATTATTTTATAAATTAAAGAAGTCGATAAACCAGCATACGCACGTAATATTATAA
Source organism: Plusia festucae (assembly GCA_950381575.1). NCBI lineage: Eukaryota > Metazoa > Arthropoda > Insecta > Lepidoptera > Noctuidae > Plusia > Plusia festucae. Next base: position 12,078,722 of record OX494442.1, read on the forward strand.
GAAAATAGACCTAATCGTGCTTAAGCTGTTGTTTCATTTGATAATATAAATATTTAATAAATGTATTCCCTATTATGCTATTTCATGCTTAATAAAAAAAGTTATTTCCTAAAATAATACTGATTACATCCTATTACGCTTAGAAATAGTTAAACAAATAATGCCGTATTCTTTCGTTACCATAGTCCAGGCTCTGCCTAATTTGGGATCAGATGGCCGTGTGCGTTGTCCCGGGATACCTATTTATTTATTATTATTTAAGCAACACTCGGTCGAACCGAATTGTTAGGTTGGTAAGTATATAAATTACTAATCAAGGACCGTCATTACATTATAATAAATACTTAATTAAGTAACTATTCTTTTTTCAGGTGGAGGAACTGAATCTCTTAACATATCTGACGAAAGTGAAAGACGTCCTTCGAGAACTTGCACAAAATTAAATGCACCCAAATACTAAGAAACTGCATCATCGAACGAAAATGAAGAACCGTTCTCCTCGGCAGTATCGGAGCATGCCCCTAGTACTAGTACGAACTGGACTCTTCTAGTCCAGTTCGTAGTTTTAATATGACAATATCGTCTTCATTGGTGCGAGATGACGCTGGCGCTGACGGATGGTTGTACTACGCCCTCAACGAGATCAGAAAATCTTTTTCAATTTAGCACACCATCTAAACATCTCCATAGTATTGATTTTATTGCTTCACCTACTGTAATTTTCAAATCTAATAGTGATGTTTCTACCAACAATAACATGAACATTGATGGCGTTCACCCAATATTAACGGAAGATAATTGTACTAGTCTTATAGATTCTGATTACTTAAACCATCAGTCTTTACAATTACCTAATGCATCAAATAGTTTGCCATCAAATCTTATATGTTTAAGCGATAAAACCATTTCTATGTCACATCAAACTGAAACCTACATACCAATAGAACCAGTTGCAATTAACAATGATCTAGTAGAGTTTGACAATGAAAATGATGAACATAGAGTTTATTTAAATCTAACTGCAACGAGTCAAACTGACAACGTAGAATATAATAACATTAACTCACAACCGCTACCTAGTACTAGTTTTGCTTCCGAAAATTCCTGTTCTTATATTGATAATTCTAATACTAATATTATTGTAATAACGGACTGCCATACAAATGTTGATCAAAGAGAAGTAACAGATATTGCTGGTTCTTCATGTGCTTTGCTAACTTCGGAAAGTAACATTAAATGCAGAAAGAGGACAAGAAAATCAGACGTTTGGAACGTTGCATCATCATATATTTATTTTATCGTGAATAATGCACGCGACTATAGTGAAAAAGTATTTTATTGTGATAACTGTTCATCACAAAATAAGAACAGAATTTTATTTACGGCTATGATAAGATTGGTTAATTCACCGTCACTTGTATCAGCAGAAAAAATAAAGTTTGTATACTTTGAACCGGGTCACACATATATGGCGGCTGATACTGTACACGGTTGTATAGCAAACAAATTCGCTAAGGTGAAAGAGATGTATGATTTATCAGATTATACAGATAAAATTAAAAAATCACGGAAAAATACGACAGTTCAAACAATCACTCATAATAACATGATTTTGTTTAAAGACGAATTAAAAAAGAACATTCCTAAAGACTACAACATCAAAGCTTTGAAAATGATTGAGTTTCGACGAGGCACAACAAGTATATTTGCTAAAAACTATGTTTCGAATGATTATAAAGAAATTAAGGTAATGAACAAAAAATCTTTTAATCCTAATGATTCTGTTGATTTTATTAGTAATATTCCTTACGAAGAAAGCCCTCGAGGAGTAAGTGCAGCACAGTAAAAAAACAGGAGCTGTTGAAATTGTGTGAATCAATGCCAATTACACGCAGACCCTTTTTTGAAGAACTTGTGGTGAATGATAACGTTTGTGATTTAGATGCATTACTTGATAATTAAGTACTTAGTTTCATTTATCATTTCAAATTAATCTGTTTCATTTTTGGTTTATCTTAAATCGGTTGATTTTAACTAGTCTTTAATTTGTTCCTATGTTTTCTTATTATTCATATACACACATCAAAAGTGTCTAGGGATCAACATATATTTTTGCAATAACTTTTCTCCTGATTGATATTAATTAAAATTTTCTTTAAGGATTCATCGAATAAAGTGTTTTCGTTTGTCACAGTAACGATAAACCAAGTCACCTTTGCATTAATAAAGAAATTTGCCATTTTCCTAATAAAGGGATTTTTGACATTTGAAGCACTAACACAAAAGTTCGAAAAAAAGACTGAAATAACAGTTTTCTTTAAAATTTTATTGGGTAACTTAAACAATTAATAATCTGTGTTTCTACCGCGAACACTAACAACACAAGAACATCGGTTTGGCATACTCAAAATGAGTTCATCCAAATCACGCTGTGGAATGGCCGCCCATGTTCGTTGCAACAACAAAAAAAGGTCTTCTTGCGACTGGATACCCTCCATATTCGGCAGAGCTCTTCTCTGTAGCATATCCCATGCATGCTCAATCGGGTTCAAGTCTGGCGACTGAGCAGGCCAGGGCAGGACATTGATGTTAGCTGCGGCGAGAGTCTGTCTTACAACTCTTGCGGTGTGCGGTCGTGCATTATCATGCATTAACTGAAATAAGGGACCGATTTGCACTTGTAGAGGAACGATGACGTCTGATACAATCGTCTCAGCATAAATTTGAGCGTTGAGGTTGCTTCTGATCCAAATCAACTCAGTTCTTCCGCCGATCCAAATACCCGCCCATACCATGATGGTTCCACCACTATAAGGATGGACTTCCTGGCAGGATTTTAATCGCTGTTGGCGTCCAGGGGTTCTCCAGTGTCGTATACGTCTTGTATCCGGTCTCATACCAAAACGAGACTCATCAGAAAAGCACACTTTCGTGTGCTTTTTTCGCCATTGTTCTTCTGCCCAATTTCTGTGTTCAAGAGCCCATTGATATCGAATCCTATGATTGTGCATTGCTATAGGTGGTACCCGTAGCGGTCTTCGGGAATGAAGTGAACCTTCATGCAAGCGGTTTCTGACTGTTTGGTCGCTAATTAAGTTCCCTGAAGAGTGATGAAGCCTCACGGCTAACATCATGGCGGTTATTGTTGGAGCTCTTCGAGTTAAGATTTGAATGTATCGGTCTTGTCTCCGTGTGGTGCAGCGAAACCGTCCTCCATGGCGCTCAGCCACGGTACCAGTGCTTCGGTAACGTGTCCAAAGTCGACTGATAACACTCTGACTTGTATTCAGAGCTAAAGCCACAGTACGTTGCCGGGAACCAGCTTCTATCATTCCCACGGCTCTGAGCATTTCTTCCCTGCTTAAATGACGTCGCCGCTCCATAATAACGTTGGTTTTAATCAGTAGTAGGGAAACAGTAGCACTAATAATGTCTTCAATGCGTTGTATGTTTTTATAGGGAAAATATTGACAGCTGATTTTCATCTTTTACTCGAATTTGATTCACAGTTCCTGATTCGAATTATGAAATGCACCAAAAAGGATCCATATAAATTTATAAAATCATAAATTTATTACAAAGCCACATCTCAATCTCAAGAAATCCGCATAAAAATGCTTGATCCCAAGACACTTTTGATGTGTGTATTTTATTACTAAGTGATAAAAAGTTTTTGTAACAGGAGTTTGTTTAGTTTATTATATTACAACAGACTAAGGTTGCATTATTATGTTGATACTGTTTTAACTAGTTTTAGGCTGAGGCCAAACGAGCGTAATTTTGTGAGTCGTGAGTCGCAGAATTTCGGTCGCAGAAAATCTGCTACATTCGGTTTCATACAAATGTCCTATTTGATTCACACGGCAACGCAAAATGAGTTGTCTGCCGACTCACACGCATAAACTCGACCGAATTTCTGTCGGGGCGAGGGAGGGGCGCTGCGGAGAGCGGTCAGCGGGGCAGCGACACGATAGTTCGTTACGGGATGCGTAGGATACGACACGTTTCTCGCTCGCAAAAATGTTTGACACGGAAAAATTGATTGTTGAAGTTGAACAACGGCCATGTCTATGGAATTTATCAGAAAAGTCATATAGTGACAAGTTTTTGAAACAGAAAGCATGGCAAGAGGTCGCTGAGAATTGTTTTGAAGAATGGAACAATTTGAGAAACGAAGATAAAGAAAAGAAAAGTGAGTATTTTTTACCATATTTTTATTAACATTAAAATATTATTGATATATTTTATCTATACCGGCTGTATCTATATGCTATATCCTATATTAAAATTATATTAAGATCAGAATACAGAATTGATTCGATTTTGCCAGGGTAACGCTCCTACTTCACTAACAAAGTAATTTTTAAAAAAATCTCTGGTGGCTATAGCAGAACTCGACAACCTTCTTCCATTTGAAATTTGTTGAATACATTGTAAAGGACACTTCAGAAACTCATCGTCAAAGTTAGCTCCAACTCTCCTTCGCACGAAATTGTGTAAAACGCATGTAGCTTTAACTATATCAATGGCAAAGTCAGGGTTAACTTGCATTAAAGAGTGGAATACCCTCCATTTATTTGTTAATATGCCAAAAGCACATTCTACACATCGTCGCGCTCTACTAAGACGATAATTAAAAATACGTTTGGTTCTATCTAGGTTTCTGTTAGGATATGGGCGCATCATATTTTTGTGTAAACCAAACGCCTCATCTCCAACAATAACAAAAGGTTGGGGTTCGTTTGTATAACTGGGCAAATTTTTGTCTTCCGGTAAATTTAAATCATTTCTGAAAAACTTTTGACCTAATGTAGACTTTCTGAATATAGAGTTATCCGATTCTTTTCCATAATCACCAACATTAATCGTTGTAAAACAACAGTTTGCATCTGCCACAGCCATTAACACGATGGAGAAGTATTTCTTATAATTATAATAATTCGAACCACTGTGAGAAGGTGATTTTATTCTGACGTGTTTACCATCTATTGCACCAACGCAATTTGGAAAATTAGTTTTCTTATAAAAAAGCTCGGAGTTCGAATTCCAAATAGATTCATTTGGTTCTGGCATTTCATTAGGCTGAAGTACATTCCATATTTGTATACAGGTATGTTTGACGATATCATACGCAGTAGAACGCCCAATCAAGAAGTCTTCACTTATTGTATTTAAATCAATACCTTTGGCAAGATACCTGAAACAAAATGTAAAAATAATTAATTGATCACAATCCAAAAAACTTAAGTTAAATTTTATTAGGTACATAAATCAATGACATAATCATTCTATTAAAATTTAAATCTTTTGCTTTTCAGTACAATTTCTGCAAAAAAAATGGAAAGCCGTAAGAGATTATTACATGCGTGAAAAAAAAAAAGAAAATGATGAAAGAAGTGGTAGCGCAGCAAAGAAGAAGAAAGTATGCCCGTATTTTGATTTATTGCAGTTTTTAAAAGTTACCAAACAGTCAAGGAATTCATTTTCAAATGTAACTTCTCCTGAAAACACTGATAACGATGACAGTAATATAACTGGCAACAACGACGATGAAGATCTTGATGAACAATTCAGATCCACAGAAGCGGACTCACCACTGTATCAACCGTCTACCAGCCAGCCAGCGTCAATGCAAACACCTGTATACCAAAACCAGCCGTCGACGTCAAAGCAGACAGTGTCATCGCAACCATCTGTATCCCGAACAAAAAATAAAAAACAAACACTGACACTGTTTCAAGAATCTCTTCTCAAAAAGTTTGATAATGATGATAAGGATCCTAATCGATATTTTTTATTATCTTTTTTGCCGGAGATGTCCAAAATGACAGAGAAACAGATTTCTCTGCATTCCTCATTTCAACAAATTTTGTTTAGATAATGTCTGTACTCTACACCGTTCATTTTCTACGGAATCTCAGAATATACAAGTTACAAAATCTTTGAAGGCGCTTTCCAAGCTTTGAGGAAACGTAATTTGGGCTTAGAGTATATAAATTCGAAAAAGAAGCGAGTTCAACCAAGATCACTTAAAAGTCCGTGCAAAGAAACGACATGTAGATTAAAATGCACAAAAAACATAGATGAAGCTACACGAAACCTAATTCTCAACAATTACTGGTCTTTGGGTGATATAAACAGGCAAAGAGATTTTATTAAAAATAATATGCAGGAGATAAAACTGAAATATAGACATCGTTGCGAAAATTGTTCGGAGAAGAAGTTGCGTTCATTAAATAATTTTTATTTCAATATTCAAGACAAAAAAAATCGTGTATGCAAACGCTTTTTCAAATCAACATTAGATATAAACGATAAAGTTATATACACAGTAAAACCAAAAATTAATGAGGATGGATTTGTTACTGAAGATTTACGAGGCAAACATGCGAAAGATGCCAAATTGACGGAAGAAACAACTGAAGTTCGTAAGTTTATTGATTCAATACCACGAGTTGAAAGTCATGACATAAGGGCACAGAGTACTCGCCAATACATTGAGGGAAGTAAGAGCTTAACGCAAATCTACGAGGATTATAAAAAAACATGTGAATCTAACTTCAAGAATATTGTTAGCAAGACCACATTCACTAATATATTTCACAATGACTTCAATATTTCCTTTCACCAGCCGAAGAAAGATCGCTGCGAAGTTTGTGTTTCTTATGAAAATAGAAACAATGAAGAAAAAATGAAATTACAGCAGAGTTTTGACGATCACCAAGCTGAAAAAAAAATTGAGTAGGTTAGAGAAAAATCGGAATAAAGAAAAAGTTTCTGACTATTATGTCGTAGCCTGTTACGATTTACAGGCCGTCCTTACAGCTCCAAGAGGAGAAGTTTCGGTATTTTACTACATTTCAAAGCTCGCCACATATAATCTGCCTGTATCAGAACTGGTAACGGGTTTAACTACTTGTTTTGTGTGGCACGAAGGCCAAGGCCAAAGAGGTGTCACAGAAATAGGGTCTTGCATTTTGAAATTTATTGAAAAGAGGTCGGTGAACGTCAATTCAGAAGATTTTGAGTTAGTATTCTACTCTGACAACTGCTGTGGACAGCACAAAATAAAATGATGATAGAACTGTATATTTATGCCGTAAACAAATATAAAATCAAGAGTATTACATACAAATTTTTAATAAAGGGACATATCCAAATGGAAGGTGTCGCCGTCCACTCTACGATAGAGAAAGGCATCAAAAGGTCTCTTAAGTCGGGTCCAATCTACAGCCCTCAAGAATATGTCAGTATTATAAAAACCGCTAAGAAAAATCCACCTTACTACGTGGTACAAGAGCTATCGTTTTACGACTTTTATGACATCAAAACAATGTGCGATAAGATTGGAAATAATTATTCTAAAACCACGGATAACTGTCAAATAAAAATGGCAGATATAAAAATAATCCAAATTAGAAAGGATGATCCACTGGCTTTTTATTTAAAAACATCTTACGCTGATGAAGATTTTAAACGTGTAGAAATAAGAAAATTTACTACAAGAAAAACCGTATTCACTTTCCCAGAAAGTTTGGATAATGCTTATTTCGAAAAAATGAGTCAGTGAAAAAAAGAAACTGGATATTTTAAAACTAGTCGAAAAACGACACATTCCACAAACCTATTACGATTTTTATAAGTCTTTATAATTTCATTAACAACTTTTAATAACTTTACTTGATTTTACTTTATTATGATTATAAAATTATGAGACTGATGAGAAGCCATTAATAACAATATTTAATAACCAATCTACATTTAATTTTTATTTAGCTTAATATTGTGATAATATAACTTAAGTTACTTGTGAGAAAATAAGAATGACTTGTTATTTACTTCAACTAAAGACTGATTAGTATTTATTTGTTAATTGTTCGATTAAGACTTAAATTCTTTTTCTTATTGTAAAATGTTAACAAACTTGGAATTTTATGCGGTAATTTAATACACAAGCTATTATGTTTAATTTTCTTTTATTTGTAACTTTTTTTTCGAAATACTATTAAGTTTATTCTAAGTGTAAGTTAGGTAAACCTGTTTTTAGTATTATACAACATTAAAATTTACTGTGTTTTTGTTTAGATAGTCCCATACACCTAGTTGAACCATCATATTTTGTATTTTTTTATGTATCATTTTAAATTACTACTTGATAATATCACATGATGGTCAATTTCTTTTGGGCTAGACAGTCGTAACTCAAACATTTTAACAATTTGAACGTCTTATACAGTATTATTTTCACCCGACCATATGAAAGTGCTGATAAAATTAAAACTACCACTAATATATGCACTAAACTTTTGAAAAATAAAGAAGAAAAATGTACCATCAAATCTGTATATCAATTATATCATTAAAACCTTTACTTCAGGAGTTATGAATTTTCGAATTTTCCAAATATGATATCTCAAAACACTGTTTTTGCAGATAATACCCTTTTGTTTGTGACGTGCGATGTAACAAAATATCATAGCATCAAAAATATAATAGATATACCTAGTTAAACAGTTTTTTTACTCTCCTGTAAAGTTAGTGTTTTCGTCTTACGCCTTTATTTCCCTGAGTGTGCGATATATGGCCATAACAGCTCATTATATCGACCAAAACTACATTTTGAAGTCGCTTCTCCTGCAGTGTGAAGTACTCCATGGACATCATACCGCCATAAACTTATCAGGTCAATTGAGGACATGTGCATCGACTTGGAACATTACAGGCAAAATAAACATTGTTGTGTCTGACAACGCGAGTAATATAGTTTCCGCTATCACGAGTGAGCTGAATTGGCGCCATTTTGGATGTTATGCACATTGTTTGAATTTAATTGTCAAGAATGGATTAAACGTTGAAAATTTGCAACGGACGATCACCAAAGTGAAGACCATTGTAGCTTTTTACAAACGTAGCGCTTTGGCTACAGGAAAGTTTGTAAAATATCAAGTGCATAAATCAGAGGCGAAAACAGCAAAAAAACTTACTCAATCAGTGGAAACTCGGTGGAACTCTGAATTTCATATGCTGCAGCGGTTTGCTGAACTTAGAGAGGTTGTAACTGCAACACTTTCACTCAGTAACTTCAAAGGTACATATCTTGAAGAAAATGATTGGAAAATTATTCAAGATTTGCAGTGCGTGCTTAAACTCTTCGATGAAGTGTCTACACGAAAGAGTGGAGAAAAATATTTCACGGGTGGAGAAGTGATTCCAATTACGCAGGGCTTTTGGGAACACTAGACATTGGAATTAAGAGATGGCCTACAATATGTTGTCAAAGTGGTTTTGAAAAGGCTAAAAAAGGAAACTTCTGAAAGATTTCGTAATCTGGAATTTAGTAGAACGCTTGCGTTATCGACCTTTTTAGATCCCCGATTTAAAATTTTCATGTTCCCCCACCGCGTCGTCGAGCTGAAGAAACAAAAAAAATTGTTATAGAATTGGTGGCAAAGGCAAAACAACCAACAACTCCTGACGGACCTGTTGGTCTAGTGGCTAGTGACCCTGACTGCTAAGCCGGAGGTCGTGGGTTTGATTCCCACCCAGGACAAATCTTTGTGTGTGAGCACGATCATTTGTTCTGTGTCTGGGTGTTATTTATCTATGATATGTATGTATTTAGAAATATATAAGTATGTTTATCAGTTGTCTGGTTACCATAGTACAGGCTCTGCCTAGTTTGGGATCAGATGACCGTGTGTGAGATTGTCCCAAGATATTTATCGTCCCAAGATATTTTTAACTCCAGCACTAGCTACGACACAAAACACAAGAGATACTGACCCATCCATATGGAATTTATATAGGACAGCAATTGCCAAAATAGAGCCTAAAGGAACCCCGTTGTCAAGAGCGATTGCGGAGGTTCAAAGGTACCTGGACGACGACATGGGAAATGGGATCAGAACATGACACTCCACTTCAATGGTGGAAAAATCATGAGCATGTTTACCCAAATTTGGCAAAATTTGTGCTGTGTGATAGCAATATAATCAGTGCCTTGTGAAAGGGTATTTTCACGAGCTGGTACCATGGTAACTGAAAGACGCACTCGTCTAGGAACTGCAAAAGTTAAACAACTAATGTTTTTAAACGTCAATTGTAGCCAATAATTCGGTACAACGAGCAAGAAAATGTAAATATTTCTACAGAAAAAAAAACCAACAAAAATACAAAAAAAAGAAACAAAAATTTTAAATAAAAAATATTATTGATCATTGTAAATATAAAATCTAAATTGAGTTAGATATACTAAAGAGGTCGTGAAGGTCGATACTTTCGTTCAGTAAAAAGATCCCACAGATAAAAATAGCTATGGCATTAATATAAACACTAGATACCAACCCGCATGTATGGCGAGTATATATTATAATTTAACAGAAACAATCCAACATGTTTGCACCTTTTCTGAGATATAGACATTTAAAGATCCTAGGCTACAATTTATATCACAAAAAGGATCCAATTCACCTGAGTCTTTTTTGACAATTTAGTTTATTCATTTCATTTAATATAATTATCACGGAAACGACCTACAGCACTTGACCCCTTTCTGTTAATAAACTACGAAAATATATCTAAAATCGCGAAAAGGATCCATAGCATGTGAATCATTTCTGATAATTATTTCTTTGTTATTTTATATATGTTATTAAAATAACGAAAAGGATCCACTGTCATTTATTGATTAGTGGATATCATCGGTGGTGTTAAATAAGTATATTGAAGTTGAATTGAAGATTATTTATAAAAAACTAGCTTCTGCCCGCAACTTCGTACGCGGCGCTGTTGCTTATGCCAGCGACAACAGGGTCGTCAAAATAAAAGATCTGAAACGTCTGATGTCAAATTCTCAGAGCCCGGGGACGGGAAAACAACGTGATGTGCGAGACGATTCGAGACCCTCCAGATCTTTCATTTTTGTAAGATAGCAGGAAATGCCCATCAGAACTTTTGCTCACGATCAGCGGTCAGTCGCGCATCATATTCTTCACTGGTCTCTAGAGACCTGGATGTAGATACGTAAATACGATGAGAATGCAGGCGTGCTTCGCGATCCGAAGAGGTTTCCACGGAGCGAGTTGCAGCCTGATCTTCTCGAACAGCATCAAGTCTCTCTTGACGCTCTTCGGTAGATTCTTGGGATCTTATGATCCTCAATCCTTTTTATTATTTAGCCTATTTAGCTCCTTTGGAACATTGGGAAAGATTTGACATCTTTCATCATGGTTATAGTTTTATTGTGAAGATACCTGATCAATTAAGATCTAAGTGACTGCAAAGTAAATTAAACGCTCAAATGCCCATCAGACCTTTTGCTAAGACGTCATTCCTATATGTGTTATGGTGTAGCCGGGCTCTTGGAGTTCGACAACAGGTGTTCCAGATCTTCAATTTTTATACGTCAACAGAGAGTGCTCATCAGGCTGAACAACTCTGCTGAGACGTCATTCCTATATGTGTTATGGTGTAGCCGGGCTCTTGGAGTTCCACAACAGGTGTTCCAGATCTTCAATTTTTATACATCAACAGAGAGTGCTCATCAGGCTGAACAACTCTTGCTAAGACGTCATTCCTATATGTGTTATGGTGTAGCCGGGCTCTTGGAGTTCCACAACAGGTGTTCCAGATCTTCAATTTTTATATGTCAACAGAGAGTGCTCTTCAGGCTGAACAACTCTGCTGAGACGTCATTCCTATATGTGTTATGGTGTAGCCGGGCTCTTGGACTTCCACAACAGGTGTTCCAGATCTTCAATTTTTATACGTCAACAGTGAGTGCTCGTCAGGCTGAACAACTCTTGCTAAGACGTCATTCCTATATGTGTTATGGTGTACCCGGGCTCTTGGAGTTCCACATCAGGTGTTCCAGATCTTCAAATTTATTCTCTCAGCAGAAAATGCTCATCACGTGGAACAATTTTTGCTATGGTACCATTTTTGTATCTCTTATAGTTTAGCTGGTCTGTTGCGGTTCTGCATCAGGTGTTCAAAGGAGATTGACACGGAGCAGGTCCCTTTTGTGGTATCATGTGCCTGATTGGAATAATAACTCAAAAACATTATTTATTTTTTTGTGTACAGGGTATTTTTTATACAATTTCTTTTACCCTGGGAATAAAGTTAAAGTTCATTAATAGTCAAACATTACGTCGACATCCGTTTGATTCAATGTAGTCTGTGGTTTGATTGTTATACAAAAAAAAGTTGCCAGGTATCAAAGAATTAAATAACTAATGACGTCTTGTAATCAATTGAGTAATCGATATCAATTTAAAACGATAAATGAACAATAAAAAAAAAACATTATTTTTATTTATATTTTATATCCTATTGGCAGTTTAAATCACAACATTAAGATTAAGATCTCAACATTTGACAACTTCCACGCTACTGTGTTAGGCATTTTGTTTTCACGTCGATGAGGTAGAATGATGGTTATCCCTGTCCATTTTATACATATTATTATTGTACCATGTAATTATCTGAAATGAACAAAGATAGGTGTACGCCAAATATGAGTTTATGTAAAGTATTCTTGATGACGAAAACTATTGGATAAACAGAGCTCATAGTCGATGCGAGTAAAACCGATGGAAATAATTACAAGAATAGATTGCTTAATCTCTCTAATCACCGCTAATGAGACACAATTGATTTTAATTGTCATGCGGCGACCGGTCGCCGCTCGGGGACGAATAGGTTAAATTCATAATATAGCTAAAATTCATAAGCCTATATTGATAAATAATAGATGTTCACAAAAGCAATAGACAAAAACATAGCCATATTTATTTATAAAACGCCTTAAAAAAAATATTTTTATCGATTGATCGATAACCATTCAATAATAAGATTATAAAATATTGATCTGGCAACATTTACTTCCACATGTCACAGACTTTTGTGGTTTGTTACGTGCGTCATTGGTCATTGCTTTGTTTAGATACGTTGAGTTGTGAATTCCGTAATCTTTTACTTAGTTATTATTACGATACGTGCTTTTTCGATCAATACCGAGTTGAGCTAATAAGTTCCTCGAGTGCATTACGTTAAGTCAGGTATTTGACTTTTTTTAGTGCTGTTCTTTGTGAGATATTTGATTCTTAGTGCTATTCTTGGTGAGATATTGGACTCCCGAACCATTATTGTCAGAGCCTTGTCTACTCCAGCTAGACCGTCCGGACTCCGTCGGACACCGCGTCTGCGTTCCCGACGCTGCCGCTGTAATCTGTATTAACTGTTCGATTTTAATATCACCTAATTTTCGCCGGTATACAGTTGAAGAGTTGAACGAGCAAATGACAGTTCTTTTACGAACTTGCTCCAGCTCAATTCTTGGATGCTATATTTTATGAAGAATAAAATGGTTTATTCAAGTTTTGATTTGTTTTATTTATTTTGTTATCTATATGTACATGAACTGCTGTTAACTAATTATACATTTTTTATCATATTTAAACGTCAATTCTACACCATCTTTGAGTCTTTTTACTGTGCTGCTTTTTAAAAGTACATAAAGTATACATATTCTCATCTCCATAATGATGTATAGGATAGGTTAGATAGGTAGTATGCGTACTTAACTATAGAGTCAGGAGGAAATGTCAATGTCAATTTCTAATTATAACCTAGATTTTTACAACAGAAAAACGATGATATCTCTTGAACCAGGGTGAATAAATGAAAAATGGTTCCTGATTATGAAAATACTATGTTTTTACTATTATGTAAAATAAAAATCTTCAGGGCACAACGATTTTCGACTGGGACCCAGCTTGCCTTACAAATCGGGCATTCTCCTTTCCAAGATAAATTATAGCCTATATGTTGCCCAGACTTAATACCTATACAACAAAAAAAAATCATTTAAATCCGTCCAGTAGTTCCGAAGATTAGCGTGTACAAACAAACAGACAAACAGACATACAGACAAACAGACAAACAGACAGATTTTTTTTTTTGGATTCGTGCTCTATAACTGTTTGTAAACCCCCCTCAATTTTTTTTTTTTTAATATATTCAATGTACAGACACAGTTTTTTTACTGTTTTATTATATGTATAGATATAGATAATTATTTTAGTAGGTTTTATTGTAGTAGGTACCATTAAAAATTTCTGGCAACATTGATTACCTGTCGTGTCGCAGTCGCACACGCATAGCTTACGCGGAGTTAACGTGAAGTTCCTGTTATTTATTTTGATATAAAAAGCATACTTTTTGTTCACATCGTGTAATTCAAAGCTCTAAGTAATTATGAAAAGAATAGATCGAATTATCAATATTGCTTTAGGCGGTTTGGAAAATGAAAACAATAAGGAGGATAGTGGTAAGTTTTGAGGTTATTTTTATTTTATGCTAAAATAATTAAATCGACTTTGCATAATTTTTACATAGAGCGTTTTGATTTCAGCTGAAATGCACATACTTGAGGCAGAAGCATGCAATGACAAAATGGATCATATTGATGATTGTACTAGCTATTGTAAGTTGTTTGAGATTTTGATTTTGATTTGAGTGATTGATTTGGTGATGGCAGCATTTTATTGCTGTTATTGGTGATGAGTTTTAATTAATCTAACTATTTTTAAGGGTAGTACTAATCCAAAAAAGTTTGCTTATATTGGTGATGGGCTTTTACTTACTCAACTATATTGTTTTGTGCAGCCTATGTTAATATGGATTCTGGTTTGAAGATAGATACTATAACTAATACAGAAACAAACAAATTGGATTCCCCCAAAGCACCTTTATTTTCACCATTAACTCCGTATTTAAATACAAAAACCGTACGCAGTCTAAGTGAATACAATTGTAACGACATGTCATCGCTGTTACGCCCAATGTCACAAAATACTTAAGAATGATTTCAAACTTTGTCTGGAGAACTGACCCTATCAGAAAATAATATAAACAAAAAATATAATATTGAAGATTTTAGTAGCAATACAGGCTCAGACTATGTACCAGACAGTTATGAAGATTCAAGTGACGAAGAAATATTACCTACATCTAGACAACAAAAAGTAGTTGCTTTAGTGCATAGTGCTCAAGGGGAACAAAATGATCACAATAAAGAATCATCTACATCAATGATCTTAGATAAAAATACCTCAGACGTGGATAATGTGAATTCGCCAGTTGAAATATCAACGGTAAATATACCTGATTCCGAATGTATTTCAACTAATAATGTTGAAGTTGAAGTCGAAAATTTACGGGGCCGTCCAAAAAAGGGAAGAAAAAGAAAGTTTCAAGACCACACAATAGCTCAATCTAAAGAAAGGAAGTATTTAAACTTACCATATCATTCAAACAAGAAAAATACGATGTAAAAAATTACCATGTAAAAAAATTCAAGATTATGCCTGTACATGCCGAAAAAAATGAAGTGAATTAATTTCTAGAGAGAAAAGACAAGAAGAGTTTCATAAATATATTTCATTGGGATCATATGAAGCCCAATTATTGTTTATAACCAGTAGTGTAAAGGAATATAACAAAAAAAGATCTTACACAACTAGTGGAAGTAAAACATTACAAAAGAAGCCCAAAACCTACTCAAGGCTCGTACCATATGTGGTACCAAGGTTTGTAATGCACTGTTTTAAATAATTTTCAAATAACCCCCAAAAAAGTTGATATAAGTCTTAAAAATGTTGAACAAATATAAATTTATAAGATAGTGTAAACTTTTTGTTTATAATACTGGTAACCTTTTTTTAGATTTATTATCTATACCAAATTTAGTCTGTGGTTCGTTCTTGTTTTTGTGGTGCTCTGAGTCTGTAATAAAATATATTATCTTAGAAATCTAACTCGACATTTCTTAAAATATTGCCTAGATCCAATAGGTTATGGGCCCAGGCACATGATAAGTGAATATTTTAATCAAAAATCGAGTAAAGAGCAAGATTACTACGGGTAAAAATAGCCCACGTAATGGATGTCACGAACGCTATGAAAATTGAGAAGTTTGATGGAAGAAATTTCAAACAGTGGAAATTTCAAGTCAAATGTGCGTTAAGAGCAAAGGGATTGAACGTAGAAAAGGCAAAACCCTTGGAAACCAGTTCGCAAGTGCAATGGGATAAAGATGATGGTATGGCCATGTTCATTTAACGTCGTCCATGAATCTGAACCAAATATCTCTTGTAGAAAACTGCGAGACTGCTAAAGAAGTTATGACGAAATTAGAAGCAATCTACGAACAGAAATCAGAATATAACAAAATGTTAATTCATGAGAAGTTTTACCAATATTCATATACTGCCAGTGATACTATGGCGCAGCACGAGTCCAAGGTGGAAGGCTTAGCGAGACAGCTACGGGAGACTGGTGAGAAGATCAGTGACACAGCAGTAATGAAAAAAATTCTAAGCACATTACCTTCAACATACCGTTCGCTTAGACAAGCTTGGTTGTCACTCGATGAAAGTAGCCAAACAATCCAAAACCTCACTTCTCGCTTAGTAGATGAAGAAGCCAGCCTTGCTTATGATACAAGTAGTAGTGAGATTGCGTTATTGACGTCAAAAGGAAATTCCAAATCAAGCAATGGAAGTAAACAGTATACTTCAAATGGTCAAAGAAATTCAAGTCATAGATTTGTATGCTACAATTGCAATAAGAGAGGCCATTTTGCTAAAGACTGCAGGATGCCTAAGAAAAGGTTACATACTGATAAGAAACCTAACAATATGTTGGCATTCAGTGCTGAAGGTTACTCGTCTGAAAATGCTGAAGAGGCTTGGATACTAGATAGTGGAGCCTCAATGAACATGACCTTCAAGCGTGAGTACTTTTGTGAGTTGAACGAGTATCAATACAACAATTCTGTTATATTGGGCAACAAACAGAGTATCAAAGTATGTGGTGAAGGAACTATACTGATAGATAAACAAGTCAAAGGTACATGGGAGAGATGTACACTTGAGAATGTATTATTTGTACCTGATTTACGGAGAAATTTGTTTTCTGAAGGCGCTGCCACTAGAAGAAGATACGTAATACTAAAGAATAATGAAAAGGCAATGATAATGAAGAACGATGTTGTTGTTATGTGTGCACAATTAACGGAGAAAAATTTATATGAATTGGATGTCAAAACAATCAAGCAAGGAAATTGTAATATTGTAGAAACAGATATTAAAGTTTGGCATGAACGGTTAGGACATTTGAATGTCAAGGAACTTCAAAATATGTCAAAGAATGGGATGATTCCAGTAACATTGACTGGTAATCAGAATTTCGTTTGTGAAGCGTGCCAATATGGGAAGCAAGCACGACGCCCCTTCTTTAAATCCAACCGAGGTCCAACACAGCCTGGTAAAATTGTGTACAGCGATGTATGCGGCCCTATAGAAGAAACTTCTGTGGCTGGTATGAGGTACTTTGTTTTATTCAAAGACGGAGCTACAAGCTATCGCCATGTTTACTTCATGAAACATAAGAGTGAAGTATTTCAATGTTTTTTTGAAGTACAATGCAATTGTAAAGAATAGATTTCAACGTGATTTGCACATATTACATACAGATAATGGTTGTGAATATGTGAACCAAGAATTCACATCATATCTGGAGAATAAGGGAATAACGCATGAGCGTACTGCCCCGTATACCCCACAACAGAATGGGAGAGCAGAAAGAGAGATGCGTTCTATCATGGAAACTGCAAGAACAATGATACATGCAAAGCACCTTCCCTTAAACTTGTGGGCAGAAGCTGTCTACTGTGCAATATATTTGTTGAATAGAAATACATCAAGCCAAACAGGAGATGTTACACCATTTGAGCTGTGGCATGGAGTGAAACCTAACTTACAACATATCAGAATATTGGGATCCATTGGTTATGTACATGTACCAAAAGAAAAGCGAAAGAAGCTTGGTAAGAAAAGTGCGAAAATAGACCAGGGCCGATAATTTTTAAAACCAAAAAAAATTACAGTAGGATGAAACCCATTAGAAAAGGAGGGGAATATTATAAAAATTAAAGGAAAAATAAATTACGGTCGATCCGAGTTCGGGAAGTGGGGGAGGGGGGGGTTTTAAGGGTAAAAAATGGTTTATCTTGATTTCCAGCAAAACTACAAGTCCTATGGAAAAAAGTTAAATGGCAAAGTTGTAGGTAATAAAAAGATCTACAACTTTTGTATTTGCAATTTTTTCACATAACCTCAAAATTTAGGTGAAAAATTCAAATAACCAAGTTTTTGGTTTTTTATTATTATCTTTTTCAAAAATATTTTTTTTTTTCACGAAATTTGGTGAAAACTTACCTTTTTATGTCCCAAATACGCTGTAATTTATTTGATTAAAAATATTGTTTTTTTCACCTTATTTTGAATTAATATAAAAAAAACACCCTAATTTTCAATCGAAAATTCACCCGTCAAAATATCAGCTTTTTTCAAAAAGTATGGAGGTTTTTTGTTTGTTGAAATCTCTACTTTCTGATGGTGTAAAAAAAATATACATTACTATAGTAAATGTTCTCAGAAAATGCATAATCACTATGTACAATTTCATCAAAAAAATGACATTCTTCTTCAATGCTTCAATTTTTTCCAGTCTGCATTGGTTCTTTATCCAGAATTTCATCTGAATAATTTTGTGAGATTTTCTATGACATGAATGTAATTCGAATTTAATAAATAAACTTTAAACTGAAAAAAAATGAAGCTATGTCATTTTTTTGATGAAATTGTACATAGTGATTATGCATTTTCTGAGAACATTTACTATAGTAATGTATATTTTTTATTGTAAAAAAATGACATTCTTCTTCAATGCTTCAATTTTTTCCAGTCTGCATTGGTTCTTTATCCAGAATTTCATCTGAATAATTTTGTGAGATTTTCTATGACATGAATGTAATTCGAATTTAATAAATAAACTTTAAACTGAAAAAAAATGAAGCTATGTCATTTTTTTGATGAAATTGTACATAGTGATTATGCATTTTCTGAGAACATTTACTATAGTAATGTATATTTTTTTTACACCATCAGAAAGTAGAGATTTCAACGAACAAAAAACCTCCATACTTTTTGAAAAAAGCTGATATTTTGACGGGTGAATTTTCGATTGAAAATTAGGGTGTTTTTTTTATATTAATTCAAAATAAGGTGAAAAAATCACTATTTTTAATCAAATAAATTACAGCGTATTTGGGACATAAAAAGGTAAGTTTTCACCAAATTTCGTGAAAAAAAAATTATTTTTGTAAAAGATAAAAATAAAAAACCAAAAACTTGGTTATTTGAATTTTTCACCTAAATTTTGAGGTTATGTGAAAAAATTGCAAATACAAAAGTTGTAGATCTTTTTATTACCTACAACTTTGCCATTTAACTTTTTTCCATAGGACTTGTAGTTTTGCTGGAAATCAAGATAAACCATTTTTTACCCTTAAAACCCCCCCCTCCCCCACTTCCCGAACTCGGATCGACCGTAATTTATTTTTCCTTTAATTTTTATAATATTCCCCTCCTTTTCTAATGGGTTTCATCCTTATGTGGCGTTCTCCTTTGCGTCTCCATATTCGCTGTCTCCCATCGATCGATGAAAAAAATATCATAACTGGCCAGTTCCTCA
This sequence comes from Plusia festucae, assembly GCA_950381575.1. Lineage (NCBI taxonomy): Eukaryota > Metazoa > Arthropoda > Insecta > Lepidoptera > Noctuidae > Plusia > Plusia festucae. The sequence continues at coordinate 12,098,324 of OX494442.1, forward strand.
AGTAAAAGATTTTAAAATCCTGCTTTTTTTTTGTGTTCCGCTAATTGTGCCGGTGTGTATATATACATACATACCAATAGGGTGATTAAAAATAATAAGGGATAAAATATACAAACGACAACGGTTACTCATGCTTATTCAGCAACTTCAGGAAGTGAGCTTTTACTTGACCTTTAAAAGAGGATTTGCTCTGAGCTTTCTTTATCTTAAGGGGGAGGGCGTTCCAGAGTTTACTAGAAGAGACAGCGAAAGAGTTGGACACAATTCCAGACATTAGCTGGAGAGGAATTAAATACGTTCTCAAAGATGTATCGGCGTTTAGATGCTCTCACCATCTGGTTGCAACGATTCCTTGCCCTCTTATAAATGCTCCAGTTTTCTTCCTTTCGATCCCGCTTAAATTTTCGGAAAGCCCTGTCACGTCTCTTCATTGCAATACGCACTAAAGGCGTTATCCAGGGAGCTGGTGGACGCTTTACTTTAACTGTTATTAGGGGCGCGTGCAGATCAAAAAGTTGAAGTATGTAGCTATTGAAATATGCGATTTTATCGTCAACTGTAGATGCTTCGGTGAAACTGGTCCAGTCAAGAGATTTGGCGTCGCCGTTGAGCTTAGAAACATCAATCCTGGCAAAGCTACGACGAACCACAGTTTGTGGTCGTTGCCTTGGAGGCTTTATTTTATATGATAGAAAAACTAAGTCGTGCCTTGAAAACCCCGGAGCTGCAACCTGACCGAAGTTCGTCACAAGCTCCTCTGACGCAAAAAGCATGAGGTCAAGCCAAGAGTCATCGCCGCCAACGTTATGATGAGTGGGATTAAGGGAAAGACACGATAGACTCGCCGACTCCAAGATCGACAACAGCCTGCTGGATCGAGGGGTTACCTTCACTAGGTCGGTGTTAAAATCGCCCATGATTATAATATGTTTATACTCCGAGGAGATAGATTCGAAAAGGGATTCAACAGTAGAAAAATAATTGACAGAGGGAGGACAGTAGAAAACTCCGAGAACCGCTTTCACCCCTTTTACGGATATTTCAAGGACCAAGTGCTCAGAGTCGTTGTTATACTGAGATGGTGAAGTAAATAGGATATTGTAGGAAATGTCACTACGAAGGTAGATGGCGACACCCCCACCTCTGCGCCCTGTACGGTCGTTCCGGATAAGAACAAAGCCTGGCAAACTGTAGGATGTTGATGGCAGTTCGGGTTTAAGCCAGCTTTCAGAGATGAGGATAGCATGAGCCGCAGTATTAGAAAAGGTGTCAAGTAAATCAGAGTGGTGTTGAGGAATGCTTTGAGCATTCAAATGGCAAACATGAAAGCAGTAAGGGGAACTAGAAAACTCATCTTTAAGACGAGTTTTCGCTGAACAAAAAGAGTGAGAGGAAGAAAAGGAACTATCATCACTGAGTGCCGAGTAAAAGGAGTCGTCATCGGACATAATAATTTTTAAAACACAAATATATAATATATGAATAATAAATAAATATACTAAATTATTATAATACGCAGTACCTATACAAAGGATTTAAAATATAGAAGATAACCTGCCGGCTGACTGATGACAAATAAGTGAATTTCCGAACGCATTTGTTACTCAAAAGGCAAGGTGTCAGATATAAAAAGAGGTCAACGTCTCAACAAGGTGAAGCATTATTTGACAGTTTGGTGTAGACAACTTGCTTGACACACATAGTGACGATGACATGACAGCTATTAGTAAATAGAACTTTATAATTATAACACTGTAAAATTATGAAATGTCAATGTGATATTAAAACGTGCGAAGTGACAAACAAATACGTCGGTAGTTATGATTAAATTATACAAAATGACCACAAAACGAAACATATAGCTAGATAAGTTGTGTAACAACAGTTCGTAACAACAAACAACAAATCGGAGTGAAATTGGCTACTTATTCTTCTAGACATTACGACGTGATCTGGACGACTGAACCTGCGGAGCTACGGGGCCTGGAGAACTGGCTGCAACAGGCTTTGCTGGTAGAACAACCGGCTCGTTCAGTGATTTTCCATGCTCCCTACCAAGCGTGACGACCTCATCGTAACTATAAACTCGGCGCCGCTTACCATCAGGAAGTTTGATGCTGATGTTACCGTCCAAGGTCCACACACTGGTAACACCAAACAGCTTTCGTGCAGTAACAAACGCCGTTTGCCTGTGCCGGGTCAAGAACTCTGATAGTACCAGCTGAGAACCTTTGAGCTTCGTTTTCTCCTTCCAAACGACACCTTTCAGGTCTGGGTCAGCAAACCGCAGAAAGACAGGTCTAGGACGATTGTCAGAGGAAGCACCCATGCGATGACATACCGTGAAAGAAGTAGCCTTTAGATCAGGCATATCCAGTTTATGCTGCAACAGTGATGCCACTTCAACAGCAAGATTCTCATCTGGCTTCTCCGTCACTCCACCCAGCAAAAGAAACTTTTTTCCGTGACGCATCTCCAACACATCAACAGATTTACTGACTTCTACAATTTGTTGCTGAAGGACAGATAATATATTCCAGACGTGATCTTTAAAAGCTATGAAATCTTTGTGAATGGTGTTCACGTCTGGACTAGGTGCTGAAGCCTTCAAATGAGCCTCGAAGTCCGCCATTCGCTGATTAAGTGAAGAAATTGCAGCCCGTTGAATTTCAGCAATGTCAGCTATTGGTGTCATTTTTAGGTTAAAAACTTGTATGACAGGTCACCGGCAAAGTAATTGTATTTATCTTCTGTTAGGACATACAGACTAGACTGTCCACAATTAATGTTGTTCAGTGGTTATATAGGCACAGAATTACAAACAAATAAATAATAATATTTTATTAAATTATTAAAATACAAAATATTAAACTAAGCACAAGTGTTTACTTTTTAGCACCTACCCACGAAAAAAAATATATAAGATAGTGTAATATAATTTATAAGATAGTGTTAACTTTTTGTTTATAATACTGGTAACCTTTTTTAGATTTATTATAGAATCTATACCAAAGGAGGATGCACAAAATCGTCCCCACCCACCAACAGATTTTAAATGTATCTCAGTTTACACGTCTTGGCAGCCAGATTATTTTTTACTATGACGACATTTGCCGTAGGTATGGGGTATTCATTCTAATTGAATTTGAAATCATTTTATTTGTTAATTTATTTTTTTCAATTTACTCTAAAAAGAAAATTATTTTTACAATTAATGGAAGTATTATCTGCAGAAACGCAATTTAAAATAAGTAACATTACATTTTCTGCCACTTAATATACAAAATAAGTGTATTCTTTCATAGTTTAGTGAGAAAAACAATAACTAAAAGAATATAATAAACAGAGCCTACTAAAAAACATTGTAAAACAACAGAAGTTTTGGCGCATACGCAGAATTTCAGGTAAGAAGCCGTTATCGCCGTCGCTGCGCTCGCGCACCTCAGTCTTGACTAGTTCATTTCGCTGTGTTTACGTTGTTCACCTGTCTTTGTGTTTGTTACGATTATGTTTTGACCCCTGCTTGTTTATTGGACCATCTGATTGCTTTTCGTTAGACCCTGGCACGTTTACTGGACTGTGATTTACCAACATGGAGATTGGACGCCGATGTGTTACGTATCCAAGATCTGTTTTGCAACAGAGGCGACACATTTTGCAAAATACTTTGATTCAAAGTGGTCCGGAGTTAGTTGCTTATATAAATATTTGGTTTTTTTTTTTCATGAACCCCATTGTTTTAGTTGAAAAAAATATTATTAGTCTTTTCATTGGTCGTCATAAGAATATTAAAACAAATCCCAAGTCTGTTGGTAGGTGGGGACAGTGCCCCTACAATTTTGTGCATCCCCCTTTAGTCAAAAATAATAAAAGTACATTCTAAACCAGAATAAATATTTATTTATTTATTATGAAAGCATTTTGCAATTGCAAAATTTTTTTTGGGTTTGGCAAAATATTACTATAGATACTCTGTCTGTGGTTTACAAAATGGTCACTAGCACTACTTTCGGCGTGTGCGCTTGTTTGTAGCTCTCTTCTATTTTGTGTAATTTTTATGGTGTTTCGGTTGTATTAGCTCCAGAAAGTGCGGTTGAGTTGAGTGATAGTCCTCCTCCCGTCTTCCTTGTCAGTTTTTCATCCGGAAACCTCATTAACTTTAGTGCTGTGTTTTGCGAAATAGACGCTTTCAGATCTTGTGTTTTATAGTTTACTGTTAAAATGCCAAGACGTTGTGGTTTAGGATGTACACCCACGAGTAAGTACATTACTTATTTATAAAATTTCTAAAGAAATGTACCTGCACTCAGAATTGTAAAGTATGTCCCTCATTCACCCAATTTTATGTTGTCAAAGTTTCACAGCATAACGAATGAATAGGAATAGTACCTTCATTCAGGATTACAGGACATACTTTATCCCAGACGGACTCTGCTACTAACACCCATATTCCAAGACGTTTCCTCGAAACTTCCTCGACTCCACTCAACCTTATTCAAGGAAATCGGTATTCACAGTTGTAAAAAATCACCTCCACATGGCATCCCTCGACATTTTTCCTCAGTCAAGGTAAGGAAACAACTGTCAAACTCAAGGTACATCGCGACGTACCTTAAGGAACACTCAAGGAAGTTTACGGCCATATTTACGTTGTTTTCGCTCATGCTTGTAAAGACAACTGTAAAATTTATTTGAATAAGTAGTTTTTATAAGTGTTTTCAATGGATTTCCAACAGTTTCTGAATTATCTGTATGATAATCCGTACGATTACCCTGCACGCCGTTATTTACGGGATGCAGAAAATCCCATAGAATTGTATGACAGTGAGGAATTCCAAAGACGTTATCGTTTTAGGAAAGAAACAGTGCTGAATATGTTGTTACCGCTTGTGTTCACTAGCAGAGCTATACTCACTAACAGAGGACTACCCATTCCGCCTATAATTCAGTTGTTAATTGCGTTAAGATTTTATGCAACTGGAAATTTTCAAGTAAGTAAAATCTTGCTGTTTGCCTTGTATAAAAAAACATTATTTCGTTATGTTTTAATAATGATTATTATTTATGTATTTTTTTTTTACTTTACAGATTGTATGTGGAGATTTGCACAAATTAAGTCAATCCGTAACATCAAAAATTGTGGCTAAAACATCCAAGACCATTGCTCTTAAAATAAGACAATTTATTAAATTCCCTACATCTGGTGAGCAGACAGAACTGAAACAAAAATTCTACCGAGTAGCAGGATTTCCAGGTGTATTAGGATGCATAGACTGTACACATGTTCCTATCAAGAACCCCGATAGACAGCACGGGGAAGTATTTCGTAATCGCAAAGGTTGGTTTTCGATTAATGTGCAATTAATTTGTGGACCTAACATGGAAATTTACGACATTGTAGCACGTTGGCCGGGATCAGTACACGATTCGCGCATATTTAATAACAGCAGGTGTTGCATGAGATTTGAAGAAGGTGTACTCTCAGGCATATTGATAGGAGACAGTGGATATGCCCAGACGTCATATATGTTTACACCAGTAGCGAATCCACAAACACAGTCAGAAATAAGATATAATAAAGCGCACATAAGCACTAGAAATATTATAGAAAGACTGAATGGAGTTTGGAAGCGGCGGTTTGCTTGTTTGAGCAGAAAGCTCCAAAATAGTTTAGTTAATACTTGCAATATAATTGTTGCCTGTGCAGTCCTCCACAACATCACTTTGCTAACCCATGAAGATCTCATAGCTGAGCCAATTGAAGATTTACAAGAGGTACCAGTACCACATGTAAATGCCACTGAACGAGGTAGCTTAATCAGAGCTGGGTTTATTAGAAGACATTTCTAACAATGTTTTGCTGGTTTTATTTAAATAAATCAGTATTGTGTATTAAAATTTTAAAACATAATATTCTGTGTGCAATTCATAATTAAAGAGTAACATAGTTCATTTTGTGTTAATTAATTTCTGTGCTTTTCTTTTTAAACAAACTACACTGTAAGTGATTGTCAATACAATTGCTACACAAGTTTTGTTACACCATAGGCACAAGGGCAATCACTGAAGAAAAGCTTTTTACTACTTGGAAAATGGTTTTCCATACTAATAGTGATTAAAGTTAGTTTCATTTTTAAACTGACATGGTCACCAAGCACTTACAGGATATTTACCATGTTTTTCAATTGGTTTGTTTAAAATCTTGGTATGTTGTTTGTTTTGCCTCAAATCAAGTGAAAAACATGGTACCTATCCCATGAGTGCTAATAATAAAGTAGGTTTCATTAACTTATATACTAAATTTATGTATAGGTACCTACAAATACAATATCACGCACATACCTACACAAACACAAGATAATGCTTGTCTTTTATACATTACTATCTTGTGCCCGCGGCTGCGCCCGCGTAGATGTCGATAAATTATACACCTTCCTCATGACACAGTTTAGTAGTGAAAATAGCATGAAATTTCGTTCAGTAGCTTTTGAGTTGATCGCGTACAGACGCGACGGGGGACTTTGTTAGGTACATAATATGCAGTGATAATAAAATAAAGAGGAATTTTAATTGGTCCAGTGAATCAAATTATTTATTAAGATTACTTATATTTTAATGAAAAATGATTTATAAACAAATTAGAAAGTAATTGTAAAAAAAAACATTTTTATTTTTTTAATAATGATTCTGCTTCCTCCCTTTTTAATTGGTTGCAGCGTAGGAGCTCTTCGGCACTTCTTCGCTCTATTACAGCCCTTTTATAAATTTCTTCCGCTGCTTTTAGCATGAATTGTTTCTCTTGAACCATTATCCTGTGCAGCTCTTCTTCCCTCTCTTGTGCCCGTGCATAATTGTTTTTCCTTAATTCATACTCCTCTCTGATAACCTTAGTCCTAATATTTTTAGTTGTCCCTAGGAAAAAAATTAAATATATTAATAAATAGTAGTTACAGACACCAGTATATCAAGCTACCCGAAACTGTCAAATTTTTCTCAATCAACCTTGAACCTATGCTCTAGCGATGAAGTTGAAAAGCTATTAAAGAAATATGACAGATTTGTAGTAGCTTGATGTGCTGGCGGCTGTACATGTTGTGTGGCCATGCTTTAGTTATAATAAATGAAAAACATTTGTAATTTTGTTTATTATATTTTTTTCAATTTTTTTCCCAAATTTTACACCCAAGCATTAAAATTCTTGACTGAAATGCCTGTGTAACAAGCAAACCAAAAATAATGCAGACCAAAATATGTATAGTATTAAAGTTATTACATGGGACTTGTGGCATCATATGGTATGCCACACCTCTGCTTAACCGTTACAGGAAAAAACAGGTGTGATATTATGTTAGGCCCCTAATTAAATTTAAGCTAGGAGTGTCTGAATAGTTACCTGGTGTCTGTTGTGTACTTGCACTGTAATCAGTGTGACGAGAACCAGATTGACCACGGGTATCTATAAAATTAATTATAAAATACAAGTTAATTTATGTTCTATAGCTACTACATTAAGTTAATAAATTTAAGTCATTATAATATAATCACTGTCTGCCAATATAGAGGATAATCAAATTACCTCTTTCAGTTTCTGGTTCAGGTTCTGGGTCTGTTTCGACGCAGTATATGACTGTGATTGTGAACCAGGATCAGTTTCAGGCACAGCTGTGTGTAACGAGAAAGGATCTTCTTGATATGACTCGAGATCTAAAACCAAAATATAAAAATAAGATTTTTGTTTACATTAAGTTTGTCTCTGCTGCAATAAATAGAGTATCTGAAATTTACCCTGAGAGGTATGTGCAGGTAAATTGTCACTATCGATTACATATTGCAGTTCCACATCCGTCTGTTCTACCAAAGCCTCATCAACAAGCATATTATCATCACACTTTGAAGACCCTGGCTTAGGATGAAATGGCCCTCCGCCTGTCTTCATGCGCTCTTTTTTTTCTTGAGCTAGAAGAGCTTTTTTACGGGTCTTAAGGTTGTCCCAACATTTCTTCAACTGTGCTTCGTTTCTCTGAAATTTGGAGATAAAGTATTCAAACAAAACGATTATATTTTTAACTCAAAGTTAAAAGGCGCAACTACTTTTGAACTTACTCAAAAAATACCATGCTTTAACAGAAACACACTGCGATCACTAAATTCTCCACTACGCGGATGAATTTATGAGATAGACTGTAGTTTATAATTAGGTGTATGATTACTTACCTTAGTATTGGATTCAATTGAGTTGTACTCGTTCACTAAGCGTGCCCAAGCCTCTTTTTTTACAGCAGGATTACCGGCGGCTATAGTTGTTGTTAAATGTAACCTATACCTAATAATTAATTCTTGGAGACACGCCTTCTCTGACTCACTGAATAATTTTCTCCCAGACATATTTCTTGAAACAAAAATAAAAATCGTATACACAACAAACAGGATGACAGGACCGACGCGATCACAAACAATAGTGTATTATCTTTTATCTATGATCACAAAGATAAAAACCGCAATCTGACAATTTTTGAGTGACCATAGACAAAAAAAAATCAAAATGTGTACTTTAGTCTATGATTCAATGACGTTTTACCTCGACTCGACCTCGACTCAACCTCACTGGAGGATCCTCAAGATTACCTCATGACAAGATCGAGTTTTAACTAAGAATACCGATTTCGAGGATTCCTTGAGGTAGTCCTTAAGGTAACCTCGAATGAGTGGAGGTGGAGGAAGTTTCGAGGAAACGTCTTGGAATATGGGTATTAGTCTCAATCAGAACAATAACACTGCTTTAGGTCTCAGACACTGTCGGGTTAAATTGTAAGCAAGACGGGTTTTTGATTAATTTATGTTATAAAGTTGCCTAAACCCATCCTAAACCGAATACAAAAAAAAACATATTACCTACTGTTGACAAATGAATATTCACTAAATAGTTTGTAATAATAAACAATTTTTTTACAGGAGGTGTACTTCATGTATTTCCTAATCCCGACAAATTTCCCGAGCAGTTCAAAGCTTGGGTTCGTGTCGTTTGTGGCCAAGATGAATGTAATTTTAATTACCGAAATATGAGAATTTGTGACAGACATTTTACTGAAAAGGATCGTAATCGCTATAACCGCTTGAATGCTCTAGCAGTTCCATCACTGTTTTTGCGTGGTATGTATATTTTCATGTTAAATAGTATTTAAATAATGAAGTAGGCATTTTAAATTCTAATAATAATAATGATTTGTTTTTCAGAAGAACCAAGTAATATTTGTGGCTTATTGAACTCCACATCAGAACAGACATTCAATCAACCTGAAGTATCCGAAAATGATCATCAATCATCATCAGGTATGTTTGGTAATTTATGCTTTTAAAATTAGAGTATATAATTATAAGTAAAAGTAAACACTTTATAAAACAGAAAATATTATTTTCATATCATATCATTAAAGACGACACGGAGGTCGTCTTTAATGATACGACTTTAATGGTCGAGTGGCGTACACACCGGTTTACAAGGTGTCGCTAGCTCTGAGGTCCCGGGTTCGATCCCGGACGGGTCAATGTAGAAAAAAACACTTTTCTATATTGTCTCGGGTCTGGGTGTTTGTGGTACCTTCGTTGTCTCTGATTCCATAACACAAGTGCTTTATCTACTTACATTGGATTCGGAGCAATGTATGTGATGTTGTCCACATTTATTTATTATTATTATTTATTTATATTAATAAATAGATAGTATCATTATTAATACTTTTAGATTACCTTACTTATCTGTAACTTAGGTACTAATGATTTATTATTAGAATTTCAAAATAAAGTACCACTAAAAGAAAGAAAGAAAAAAGTTTACTATAGCAATGAACAAGTACTAACTTAGAGGAAGTAACTTTACCATTATGCATTCCAGGTAAAATTGATGAAAAAGCAATGGAGAAGAGTTCGTTGGATATTCCTGAAGTATCAGACATTCAACAGTCTACATCTGGTAAGTCACAACAAAACTCGCACTTTCATTTGCCATTAAAAATGACCATCTAAGAGTATGACATGTGACATCCACCAACCCTTGTAAAATAAAAATCATACCAAATTTTTACCTATTTTTTCAGGTGCATCTCAAGAATTACCTCACCATCCACTGCTGGAGCATAATTATTATAAACCATTGGGGACAACTTCTAATGCAAGAAGTATGTACTTATTCATTATGTTAATCTGGAATTCTTAAATAACTTTTTAATGAACCAAGCTTTATCTAATCCTATTGTAGGCATTTAAAAATTACAGTTCATAGTCGATAAGTTTTTAAATTTTGTACTTATTGGAAATGAAATGCTGAACATTTCCAAAATGTCACTTGTAATACATTAATTTTCACATAACAATGATGATTGATATGATTATTGTATTTTACAGGTTGGAATAAGAATAAGCTTTCTACAGTGAAGTCGAAGAAATGTATACATAAAAAAACTGTGAAAAATTTAAGAAGACAGATGTGTCGTCTTAGGAAGCGGGGTAAAAGTCTTAAGTCGCGACTGGAAATGGCCGAAAAGCAATTCAAGAAATCGTTTTTTCTAAAAGTTGTCAAGGATATGACACCTGCTGCAAAAATTTTCACCAACATGCAGTATTTCCAAGTAGGAAAAAAACCAACTGGACGGCGTTTTTCTATTGAAGAGAAGGTTCTTTCACTTTCATTATATAAAAGGAGTCCAAAATGTTACGGCTTAATGTCGAAATATTTTGTTTTACCTTCTACAAAATCCCTAAAGCGGTTGTTATCTCAAATCAAACTAACCCCTGGCATCAATAAAATAATTTTTGACAAGCTCAAACAGACAGTGTCTAACTTGGATACTGAAGACAGACTGTGTACCCTGATATTCGATGAGATGTCAATAATGCCACAAATACATTATGACTCATCAAGAGATGAATTAAAGGGATTTACCAGCAATGGAAAAAACCAGATTGCAAACCATGCTTTAGTTTTTATGGTTAAGGGCATAAAAAAGCATTACAAACAACCAGTTGCTTATTTCTTCACCAATGCCTTAAACCAAATTGATTTGAAATGTATCATAAAGGATGTTATTAAAAATATTCAAAAAACTGGTCTAATCGTACTATGTACAGTGTGCGACCAAAGTACGGTTAATGTAAGCGCCATAGAAGGCTTAATAAAAGAAACAAAAGTAAAATATTTGAGAAAAGGGAAGGAAATGCCTCTTGATATATTTGAAATAAACGGAAAGAAAATTATTCCTTTATATGATGTCCCTCATTTATTGAAAGGTTTGCGAAACAATCTTCTCAATAAAACCATGACCTATGTGGATTATGAAGATGGAAATAAAATTAAATCAATAAAATGGGAATATTTCCAGCAGTTATATGCTGCAGATAAATCTTGTGGAGAACTGAGCTGCCTCCAAAAGTTGACAGAAGAACACGTCGTTCCCGATAAAATAAAGAAAATGCGAGTGAAGACTGCAGCGCAGATTTTTAGCCATAGTGTGGCGGTTACCACAGACCATTTAACGGCTAGAGGAAAATTACCCGAAGAGTGTCGCTGTCTTATTCCTATAGTTTTATTAGTGGATAATTTATTTGATAGCCTTAATTGTAATACCTTTCAAATTCCTAATGGTAAAATTTATAGAGGGCCTGTAAGAAGGAATTCACCTCACCATCAATTGTGGCTAAAAGCAAAAAAATATCTGAAAAGTATAAAATTTCAATCACGCAAAAAGGTAGGGAATAAAATCCGAGAATTTGAAACTGTTGTTCCATCTGTAAAAAATTTTGTAAAAACTATTGAAGGCATTCAAGAATTGTGGAAACTTTTATCACAAAAATATTCTTTTGACTCAATGTTGACGAGAAATTTTAACCAAGATCCCGTTGAGAATTTCTTCGGAAGTATTAGAAATTGCGGGGCAAGAAACATTGCACCCAATGTAATGGCATTTGAAGGCGCATTCAAAACGATTTTACTTAACAATTTAAACGCTCATTCAGCTCAGGCAAATTGCGAAGAAGATAATAATAGTTTTTTACAATCGCTACATTTTTTTACAAAAAATGCTGATACTGCCCCCATAATCGACGATTCTGTAGAAAAAGAAATTTCTGAAGAAAAAGAAATAACTCTTAGAGAGGAAGTCCTAAAAGATGTAAAACTTCCGAACGATTTAGGCCAGAGAAATTATGTGTGTGGGTGGATCTTGAGGAAATGTCTCAAAAATATTATAAAAAACTGCAAATCATGCAGAAAAACTGTTTTAAGCAGTAAAAATGTTAATAATTCTTACATTGCAGCAAAAGAATATTTTCCTGCCAAAATGTTGTTATGTTATCCCTCTAAACAATTGGAAGAATGTTTTCTTAGTATACAAAGTATATGTGTTTCACATTTGAAAAGTGATGTGCTGAAAACTGGAATAAAAAAAGAAATAAAAACAGTAACGGAAATATTTGTGCAGTTTCCATTCAAATGTGAAACACATAAAAAAAATTTGAAAGAATACTTTACAGATGTAACAATAAACATCTTAATTTATAGTTGGTGCAAGTCAATAAACCGGATTTTAGCAGGGAAACTTACATACGACGGTGAGGATGAAACTAAAATGTATGCTCAAGATTATTTTAATAAACATCGCCATAATAAGACCAATAAATGACTTAAATAAACAAATTCATCATTTTTATTTTGTGCTGGCTTTGTTAAAAATTCAATTTTGTAAACATTAACTGTATTTGTTATTTTTTTTTTTTGTTAATTCTTATTTCATAAGTTAATCAAGAACTAAGCACGAATTGCTATGGAACAAATACAAAATGTTTCTAAAACTGATTTTTATAAGGCCTACACATTGCAAATTACCCGCCTATCCATAGAAAAAACCTATTCAGAGTATAGTAAATATATATATATATAAATACGTACGTACCTATGTACGCACCTATAGTTTTTGGGATTAGTTCAGCGGATATAGTACCAGATGGCGACACCGTCTAATATAGGTGTCAAAAATTCTAGAGAGAGGGTTCTCTATTCCATCTATATTACTATACTCTTTGGTTTGCGCTAAGAACTTGAGTCGTCGGGCCATAAATCATTGTTACTATTCTGTCTCGCTCGCACTCACAGATGCCAAACACGCAGGTAGCGGAGACACAAAAGTATGCTCATTGTTATTGCTACTAACATTTACCGCTCGTCAACTTGGTTCGAAACATGAGGGCTAAAGTCATTTCAATAGTCACAGGGAAATAATGTTTAGCTTTTCAGTTGGAGAGTATAGATACAATTCTACACATAGTAATGAATAGTTAATATTTTTAGAAAGTACCTACCCTGCAAACTATAATGTTTTAAACTTACGGGAATAGTTAGCATGTCAAAATGATACTGCACCATGTTACAAACAATAACATTATTTTTGATGAAGTGTTTACAAGGTCCAAAAAATATGTCAACCTTTTGATGTTTTATTTCATTGAAAGCTTGAAATATTTTATGCTCACTAGTACTTGCCTTAATATTTAAGTTCTTATTTGTAGTAGGTGTCCTATTGTTTTTTGCCTTCAATTATAACATTAATAACTAAATAACATTTCTTTTTCAGATATTATTCAATGACGTCATGGCAGTATGTCATAGATGCTGGCAGAGAGCCAACAATGCTATTCGTCAACAACGCCGTGAAGACGTTCCCTTGGTTGCCGAAGGTCCAGAACCAGAGCCCCAAATAGATGGCGACAATCAAGAACCCCTCAATATTGCAGAAACTCAAGATCATCAGGACAGTCCAGAGGAAGATACACATGAATTCTATGTTCGTGATTACGTAAGAGCATCAAATACTTCAAATGCCTGTATATATAGGCAATGTAGACATGAAAATCTAAGACGAGTACCTGTGTCAATCAAGCTACATCTAGTTTGCCATTATCGATTGTATATTCCACCAAGTTCGCGAATATGCGAAGAACATTTAAATAACAATGACTTCGAGGAGTTACTGGATAATGTAAACGTTACACATTATTTTAACGCTTCCTTTTTTAGTGATATGTCGAATATGTTAATAGAAGCAATCAATAAAAGATTAAGATTTGATTTTGAATCGTCAAGTGCACTTAATGACAGTGAACTTCATTTTTGGACTGGAGTTACTTTAGAACAATTTAATACAATTTTAGAAGAAACGCCATCTCTCGCCGTAAGAAGCAGACGTCCGCGCTCAGTTCTCGGCGCTTATTTAACAAAACTAAGAACCGGAGAATCAAACGAGCGACTTGCTACCCTTTTCGGTGTGACACGTCAAGTGTTAGAATATCGACTAAAAATAGCGCGACAATGTCTTACAAGTGAATACGTTCCAAGACATCTTGGCCTAGACCATATTTCTAGGGAAGAGCTTCTGAACAGAAACCTATTTTTACCAAAAAATATTTTCGGAAATGAGGACAATACAAAATTAATTATTATCGCAGATGCAACCTATGTGTACATCGAAAAAAGCACGAATTTCTTGTTCCAGAGGAAAACTTATAGTCTCCACAAGTTCCGTAACTTATTAAAACCATTCATTCTAATTAGCAGCGATGGATATATCATAGATGTAGTGGGCCCATTCCCGGCAACGACATCAGATGCAACTATAATGCAGAAAATAATGAATGACGAAGAGAATCTGCTGCATTGGTTACTGCACAGAGGGGACGTCTTTATTTTAGACAGGGGATTCAGGGACAGTATTACCGATATTGAATCCCTTGAATATGAAGCTTACATGCCACCAACTAAGGATAGGAACGCTACCCAATTATCGACATCACAAGCAAATGACTCTCGTCTAGTGACTGTATGCAGATGGGTTGTAGAGGTAGTGAATGGGAAATTCAAAAATAGATTCAAACTATTAAAACAGACGTATTTTAACCGAGCATTACCAAATATGTTTGCTGATTTCCGCATAGCAGCATCGTTCATAAACGCACATTATCGTGTCGCTACAGACCACAGGCTTGCGACTGAGTTCCTTCAAATAATCCGAACTCATATGAATGAACCGAACCTCTTGCTTAATTATGTCGAAGGCAAAAACCTTAATAGGCAAAGAGTTAACTTTGTGACCATGGATGCCAATATGCCACAGTTTGAAGAGTTTCCTCAGTTGACTGATGATGACATCATATTATTCGCTTTGGGAACCTACCACATTAAACTAGCCAAATCTTATTGTGCGGAACATTTTCGGAACGGAATATATTATATAGAACTATTCCGAGATAACCAACTGCATGACTTGTCAAGATATAACATTCGACAAAGTAATGTATGGCTGATCAGAGGACGCATACAATCTAGACACGTTAGATCACGCGTTTACTATAGTTACATATTAATAAACCGTAATGAAACTGATAGAAATGCAATTGAGCAGTGGTACTGCACATGCTTAACAGGGGCGCGTACAATTGGAAGTTGTGCGCATATAGTCTCAATTATTTGGTATATGGGGAAAGGTCGTCACACCGAATTTAATCTGCCAGCAGAAATGCTATCTACTATAATGATAGACGAATAGTTATCAAGTTATTAAAACCTGGATAACAGTTGGATGTAAATATGTATGTACATTAACAATAACAAAAACTGTGATAAATACTTACCTAAAATGTTGTTATTTTATCAAAAATATACATACTTACATAATACACATACATATTTTTGTTATTCATACCTAAAATGTTTAGTTGAACCATTATTTATTGTAATTAATATCTAAAATATAGTTATTTAAAAAAAATAAACACCCTGTTTTAAGTAAAATATTTTTATTTTTTATTTAATAATCCCATCTATTTACGGACAAAAAATTGGTATTTGTCTTTTTATGGGACTTCATAATAATATTGGAACTAGTCCCAAGTCTGTTGGTGGGTTGGGACAGCGCCCATACATTTTTTTGCATGGTCCTTTAAGGGAGACATCTATAGATTTAAGCACTACTCCAGCCGAAGCGAATGCAGAAACATCTCAACGTATAGATATCAATTGCACTCCTCCAGCCGAAGTGAATGCAGAAACATCTCAACGTATAGATATCAATTGCACTCCTCCAGCCGAAGCGAATGCAGAAACATCTCAACGTGAAGATAACAATTCCGATTGCCCTGACCGACAATGTTGTTCATACATGATGCGGGCTGCGTTCGCTTTGACCTAACCGCTGACCGCAGAACGCACCCAGTGTGACAAACCCTTGATACGTTAAACTATTACAAAAGCATTCTAGAAAGAGCTCAGACACAGGACGTTGACAATATGTACGAGGATGATGGAGATTCAGAAGATGCATGTGATCTGTGTACGAGTGGATTTGAGGAAATTGTTTCGCATGTGTAAATGTTTGTCTTATGTTGTACCATCATTAGCATTAAGTTTTACATACCAAATTTTATTGCATAATACCATCTACACTACATAAATGACATTAATTATTTTCATTGCAAAATGCGCTAAAACGTCATCCGTCAATAACAAAACCCCCTATAATGACAGGTTAGTTGCAAATCCCGCTAAAGTGAATTTATTTTTGTCTATAACTTTTTATTTGAGTATTTTATTACTTATGGGTTTATATGTTATGTATGCCTATACTATTACAATGATTCGAATAGTAAATTCAAGTTATTTTCTTTAGTCAAATATGTCTCAGCAGTTTTTTTTTATTTATGGCAAAACCGTTAAAATCGTTCTAGTGGGATTTACGTTTATACGCCTAAACTATTGTAGGTATTATTAAAATAAAAACTCAGTAATACATATATAAAGATAAGGCATACCCTACTCCCCCTTATTATGACTCACAATAATAAAGTTTATTGGTCTATATATAGCCTATTTTGAAAGAATCTAATTATAATTACAGCTGTGCCTCCTGCTGCTGCTGTTATCGCAGCTAGGAGTGAGGGATATTTATCGTAACAGGTAAATATAACAGATATCTTAAGATAACAGACTGTAACTGTGACAAAGAATCTGAAATAACAGCTCCTGTTCCACGGGATAACAAAATCCCAGTCCCAGTCTCAGTCACAAGCTTTTCTCTATTCGTGCTTATGACAGATACCTTAGTTAGAATAAGATAAAAAATATTGCTGTTACACCACTGTGACACCCTGTTACTTCGTCACAAGCTCCTTTCCTTTCTCTCATAGGTGTAACACCTTAGTTAGAAAGAGAAGTACCTTCGTGTATGTCGCAGGCTAAAGATAAAGGTTTTTTGTCGTGTTAGCCGGTTACCTGTTACTGCGATCGGATACACACATCTTTACGAAATGACTATTCGAGGGCATTGTAAATCATGTAATTTATTATAATTCTAATGTAATGTAAAATGAGGTACATTTAAATATTATAGGCAAATATTTTTTTGTTTCGATTACACTTATTCGATTTCTTCATCGAAATTGAAAAATATATTAATTTAATCAATAATAAATATTAGTTTGAATTATCATGACTGGTATGGCTTGGGGTCACGTTTTATCCACCATGCGTATCCGAACGTGTTTATGTCATTTTGACAAGTTCGAAACTTTGATCGAAATTTGAATTTTTCTTGTAAGTTGTTGTTGTTTGGTTTTTCGTATAAGTTTTGGTGACATTATATTATATGATATCAACACAACAATTTAACAAAAACTAATGACTCTTATTATAAACCTTGTAAATATATCGTGTAAATAGTTGTAAATAGGTACTTTTACAGTTTTGTGGTTTAAAATAATATTTTTAAGTATGTATAGTACAAATAGAAAAACGAGTGTTGTGTGGGACCATTACACAGACATTGGTGGCTTTCAAGCCACATGTAATATATGTAAAACAAACCTTTCGTTTAAGTCGTCAGTGACGAACTTAAAAAAACATCTTAACCGCAAGCATCCCACGATAAGTGTTCTAAGCCGAAATCCAGTTGCAGGTACGAGCAGCTCTGATGGGGTACGCATTGTTGGGAACGGTGGTGGTGTTAGTGGTGATACGGGTTCTTCGAATAGTTTTAATAATAATGTTGGTAACGGTGGTGACAGTAATAATAGTAATAGGGCTATAAGTAATATTATAGATGGCACTCCAGAAGTGGCAAGTACTACTACCACAAGCAATTTGCAACTGCAAGTTCCTTCCAGACGGACATATGGCCATCAAGCTATTACAAATTACATGCCTAAGCGACGAGGCAATATAGAAAAAAAAGAAGTAGATAGTAAAATAATGCAGTTGTTTTGCCTGGACTTTCAACCGTTTCGGATAGTGGAGGACCGTGGCTTTCGGGAACTTATTAATCATGCATTTCCGAATTATATCATCCCATCGCGAAAATACTTCGCAAACAACATGTTGCCATCATTGTATGAGCAAACTAAAAGCCAACTCAAAATAAAAATTGAAAAAGTTGTGACATCCATCTGCATAACCGTTGACATTTGGTCAACAATAGCAAATGAGTCAATGCTGGCAATAACAGGGCATTACATTGAAGAAGATGACTTTAGACTACAGTACTGTTTGCTAGATTGTGTTCCACTAGAAGTATCGCACACGGGTAAGAACTTGGCAAAATCCATCAGAGATGTATGTGATGAGTGGCATGTGTCCAACAAAGTTTTGCTAGGAGTTTCGGACAATGGCAGTAATGTTAAGAATGCCATAGAGAAAGAACTTGGCTGGAAGCATTTTCCATGCTATACTCACACTTTGAATTTAGTAGTTAATGATGCCCTAAAAGACAATGACATAAATTGTTTAATTATTAAATTAAAAAATATTGTTAGGCAATTCAAGCAGAGCAATGTAGCTTGGCAAAAATTAAATAAAAACCGGCCAAGTGCGAGTCAGACTCGCGCACCGAGGGTTCCGTACAAAAGTTATGGTATTTTTATTGCTAAATGAAATCCATAACATAACAATGTGGAAAGCTGACGGTACCTTGTCAATACATATATGAAAACATTATGTATGTTCGGAAAAATCTTCATCTCTTTAAGAAGAGAAGTGATAGACATAATTTTAATACTAGAAATAGGCACAATTTGGATCAATCTCGGTTTAGATTGGCTGAACCAATTTGCATGAAATTTTGTGTGCATATCGGGTAGGTCTGAGAATCGGCCAAAATCTATTTTTTTATTTTTTTGTTAATCGCATAACAACGTTTGCTGGGTCAGCAAGTCTAATATATAAAATTCTCGTGTTGCGGTGTTTGTTTCCAAACTCCTCCGAAACGGCTGAACCGATTTGCATGAAATTTTGTGTGCATATCGGGTAGGTCTGAGAATCGGCCAACATCTGTTTTTTTTTTTTAATCGCTGAACAACGTTTGCTGGGTCAGCTAGTAAGTTTATGATTATTAAAAAAAATATACTATGTGATGTAACTAAAAATTTAAGATTTTCGGAATTTTTCCTATATGTGTACTTTATAACGTTGCTTCATGCCAAATTTCAAGATTCCAGGTCGTCTGGAAGTATCCTTTAGGTTTTGATTCCCTTGCGAGTAGTTGCGAGTTTCAAAATATGCGGCTTTAATTGCTGTATCTTTTGATTGCGTTGACGTAGAAGTTTGATTTTGTTACAGCTTAAAGATATTATAGACTTGAGTATTTGTTAAGAATTTCAATATAATACCACTACGCGTTCATGAGTAAAGGGGTAATAAGTTTAAAATTATTAAAAATATTTTTATTATATGATGTAACTAAAAATTTATGCTTTTCGCAATTTTTCCTTTATCTGTGTTATAAGACGTTGCTTCGTACCAAATTTCAAGACTCTGAGTTCACGGGAAGTACCCTGTAGGTTTTGATTCCCTTGCGAGTAGTGGCGAGTTTCAAAATATGCGGTTTTAATTCCTGTTTCTTTTGATTGCGTTGACATAGAAGTTTGATTTTGTTACAGCTTAAAGGTATTATAGATTTGAGTATTTGATATGAATTTCAATATAATACCACTACGCGTTCATGAGGAAAGGGGTAGTAAGTTTAAAATTATTAAAAATATTTTTATTATATGATATAACTAAAAATGTATACTTTTCGCAATTTTTCCTATATCTCTGCTATAAGACGTTGCTTCATACCAAATTTCAAGATTGTGAGTTCACGGGAAGTACCCTGTAGGTTTTGATTCCCTTGCGAGTGTCGAAAATTTGCGGCATAAACGGGAGTATCTTTTGATCGCGTTGACTTAGAAGTTTGATTTTTTCACAGCTCCAAGAGACCATAGACTTGAGTATTTGATATGAATTTCAGCTTGATACCTCCACGCGTTCCTGAGAAAAAAGGTCTTGACAGACAGACAGACAGACAGACAGACGGACAACAAAGTGATCCTATAAGGGTTCCGTTTTTACCTTTTGAGGTACGGAACCCTAAAAAATACCAAGAACAGGCTGGGCTTACACCTAAGAGATTGATACAAGAAGTTGCTACACGTTGGAACTCAAAGTATTATATGGTCCAACGTTGTGTAGAGTTAAAGGAGGCCCTGAACAGTGCCATGATAAATTTAAATATGGAGACTTTGACAGCATACGAGTGGTTAGTTTGTCAAGAACTGTGTGTTGTTCTTGGACCCTGTGAGGAAGTTACTAAGGAGCTCAGTGGAGAAAAATACATTACAAGTAGCTTAGTGATTCCAATAACTATGGGGCTGACAAAAGCCTTGGAAAATTTGGGGTCTACCAATACTTTTATGCCTGTGGTAGACAAAGTAAGGCAAGATTTAATTGGTGGACTGAAAAATAGGTTTTCTAATTTAAGCAGAAGCAAAACTTTTACCAGTTGCATGTTTCTAGACCCTAGATTCAAATTATATTTTGATGATCAAAACGTAGCAGATGAGGTTAAAAGAAGAATTATTGCTCTTGTAGTTCAAGAGCTTAACAAAACAAGTAACAATGGAAATATCCCTGTTCAAACCCAACCTGTATCTTTGCCGACCAAGTCCATATGGCTGGACTTTGATAATAAAATGAAAAACATCCAACCTGATGGGACAAACCAATCACGGGCAATTGTTGAGGTGCAGCGCTACCTAGATGATAAAATCATTACTAGACAAGAATGCCCGATGAAGTGGTGGAGAGAACACAAAGCTGTCTATCCACATCTGTACAAAGTTGCAGCACAAAAACTAAATGCCATGGCATCATCAGTTCCTTGTGAACGTGTATTTTCTGCTGCTGGGCATATACACAATGAGAGAAGGGCACGCTTGGGCATTAGGAAATTACAGCAGCTTGTTTTCCTAAACCAAAATTTGTAAATAATAGACTAGTTGTACAAGTTGAACATAACTGTAAATAATGTAAAAACACTGATTGTATGTATTGTAAATAATGTAAAAACACTGATTGTATGTATATAAAATGAACTGAAAACTTTTAAATGCGCCAGTTTGATCTTTTGGAAACTTAATTAAATTTCTAGTCATCATAATTATTTTATGTGCTATTGAATCAAACTGACAGTCCTAAGCCTGTCACAAAAAAGCATGAAGGATTGTTTTCGGTACTTACAAAAGGTACCTACCTAATTCATAAGTTTTTTTTTGTTTATACAATTATAACAATGCCAACCCAGTCATGATGCTATTTTCCTTGTTACCTACTTTTCATGTACAGGTACACACTGTACACAGTCGGCTACGCATCAGCTATAAATTTCCAGTTAACGCTGATCTCGCATTGAATAGGATTTTCATACAATGAGAGGTCAGCTTATACTGGAAACGTTTATAAACTGTGGTAAAAGACAACACAATAGTTTGTTCTTTGTTCCTTGTCCCCAGTTAGTATGAAATCACAGCCTGTTATTTTGTAACATGTTTTTGGAACTGTTATTTACGTGGAACAGGAACAGGCGGAACAGATATGCGATTTTTCCTGTTACAACCCACTCCTAATCGCAGCAGAACATAACTACAGCAGACATCAAAAGAAGAATGTCAAAGAAGACAAAAGTGAGTATCATTAGATATTGCCTTGATTCCATTTTGCATATAAATTAAATGTCTAGAACTCATACATAAAATATTGGAATCATGCCTTATTGTGCATTTTTAACATGTTAAAATGATTGTTAGACCAAAAATGTATTTTATGGAGGTGTATTGTTTTGTTTAAACAAGATTATATTTCTTGAAAGAAATAGACTACAACTTACCAAAATAAGTTTTTCCTATCCCATACATAATCTGTCAAGTTTATTTTTAGTGCAGTTAAGTAATAAAATTATATGACAGCATTATTTTTTCATATTTCAGAACGAAAGCACCAGAAATCCATTCCATCACTTGTGGTGAATCAATTAAAAACTACAAGAAAGCAGTTGAAAAATTTAAAATCAGAAATCAAAAGACTACAGAAGAGGAATGAAGCCTTTAAAGCAAGACTGGATAGTATTGACAAAATTAGCAAGAACAATTTTTTTCAAAAACTAAGAAAGAACATGACACCTGCTGCAAATTTTTTTACGAAGATGCAGTACTCCCAAACACAAAAGAAAGTTAGTGGCCGAAGATTTTCTTTGGAGGAAAAAGTCTTGTCTCTTTCCATGTACAAAAGGAGTCCTAAGAGTTATACTCTTCTGTCTTCATATTTTACATTGCCTTCAGCCAGGTCTTTAAAAAGGCTCTGGCTAAGGTTGAGATAGAGTCTGGGCTAAATAAATCAATATTTATAAAAATGAAGCAGACAATTAAGGAATTAAGCCCAGAAGATCGCCTATGTTGCTTGATTTTTTGATGAGATGTCTATATCGCCGCAAATCCAATATGATGCATCAAAGAAAAAATTAAAAGGATTTGCTTGGCGTAATAAAAAAAATAGCCGACCATGTTTTGGTGTATATGATAAAGGGAATTAAAAAAAATTATAAGCAGCCAGTGGCATACTATTTCACGAACTGCTTAAACAAATTAAATTTAAAAGACATAACCAAAAAAGTTATAAGGTATGTACGTACAGTCCACAGGGCTTAATATCCTGTGTACTATTTGCGACCAAAGCACTGTAAATGTTAGTGCGATTAATGAAATGGTCGAAGAAACCAAATTAAAATACTTTAGAGAAGGAAAAGAATGGCGACACGAAGTTATAGAAGTAGGCCATTCTAAAATAATTCCTTTGTTTGATGTCCCTCATTTGTTGAAGGGGGTGAGAAATAATTTATTGAACAAAACAATGAAATACTTTGATAATAAAATAGGAATACTAACAAAAAGTCTACGAAGCAGACAAAGTTTATGGAGAATTAAAAATGTTGCAGAAGTTAACAGATGAGCACATTAATGTAGAAAAAATGAAGAAAATGAAGGTGAAAGCTGCTGCTCAAATTTTCAGCCATAGCGTCGCTGTAGCTGCAGAACACCTAACCGGAAGGGGATATACCGAACGAGTGCCGTCAAATAATAAAATTCACAAAATTAATGGACAATCTATTTGATTCAATGAATACCAACATGTTTAAAATATCAAATGAAAAAATATACAAATGTGGTGTTAGAAAAAACTCACCTCACCACGAATTATGGATAAATGCCTTAAAAGTTTTAAGAAAAGTAAAGTAGTTATTAAAGTAAAAAAACAAGAATAATAAAGTCAGGTTAATCGAATCAAGTGCCATACCATCAATTAAAAATTTCATCCGTACTATTGAGGGCATACAACATTTGTGGACAATATTATCCCAAAAATATTCATTTGATGTCATGTTAACTAGAAACTTTAACCAGGACTTGATTTCTTTGGGAATATTAGAAGTTTTGGGGTGAGGAATACGGCACCTAACACTTTAGGTTTTGAAGGTGCCTTTAAGTCATTACTTCTTAATAATTATAAATCGCCCCATTCTTTGCAAGCTAATTGTGAAAATGATGGGAATAATTGTTTACAAACGTTAGAATTCTTTTTAGACAAAGGAAACACTTCTAATATTCCCAGCAACGAGGCATTACAATTTCAGCATGAAGAAAATGAAGAAATTGTGATGCCTTTTATTAATTTAAGTAGTGATACAACTGATGCTGGTCAGGCTAATTATGTATGTGGGTGGGTTCTGGGTAAATGCTTAAAAAACGTCAAATGAATATATAAGGGCAAAAGAGTATAAAAAAGGCGGAAATTGCCTATTGTATCCCTCTCAAGGGGCAGAAAAATCCTTTATACAAATTCAAAATATAACGGTAGAAATTTTGAAAAAAGATGCGTGTCCTATACACAAAAAAGAATTAATAAAATATTTCGAAAACACATCCACCAATGTGTTCATATATAGTTGGTGCCGATCGATTAATCGGATTTTATCTGGAAAAATCCAATATCATGGTGAGGATGATGAGACTAAGGTTGCAGCACAAATATATTTCAATAAAAATAAACATGTGCTTTTTTTTTAATTGCTATAATACACTCGAATTAAAGTAAATGAGCTATTTTATTTCAAATATCATAAAACTATAGAAATAAAAATCATACTTGATGTGGATTGTAAAGGAAGCCAATTTTAATAAAACTCGTGTATAATATTCGTAATGTACTGACTCTTTATTCCATAGTGCTAGTTATTCATAGACAATATTTTGGTACCACAGAGAAAATATACAATATTTTTTACACCACCACTTAACAAAATAATGTCCACACAGAAGCTTACACATAACAATAAAGGAAAATCAAATTAAACAATTTTTGACAACCCTAACATCTTAATAAATTTATAATGTTTGGCACTACAGAGACTCTTAGTAAGTACACACATCAAAAGTGTCTAGGGATCAAGCATTTTTATGCGGATTTCTTGAGATTGAGATGTGGCTTTGTAATAAATTTATGATTTTATAAATTTATATGGATCCTTTTTGGTGCATTTCATAATTCGAATCAGGAACTGTGAATCAAATTTGAGTAAAAGATGAAAATCAGCTGTCAATATTTTCCCTATAAAAACATACAACGCATTGAAGACATTATTAGTGCTACTGTTTCCCTACTACTGATTAAAACCAACGTTATTATGGAGCGGCGACGTCATTTAAGCAGGGAAGAAATGCTCAGAGCCGTGGGAATGATAGAAGCTGGTTCCCGGCAACGTACTGTGGCTTTAGCTCTGAATACAAGTCAGAGTGTTATCAGTCGACTTTGGACACGTTACCGAAGCACTGGTACCGTGGCTGAGCGCCATGGAGGACGGTATCGCTGCACCACACGGAGACAAGACCGATACATTCAAATCTTAACTCGAAGAGCTCCAACAATAACCGCCATGATGTTAGCCGTGAGGCTTCATCACTCTTCAGGGAACTTAATTAGCGACCAAACAGTCAGAAACCGCTTGCATGAAGTGAACCTTCATTCCCGAAGACCGCTACGGGTACCACCTATAGCAATGCACAATCGTAGGATTCGATATCAATGGGCTCTTGAACACAGAAATTGGGCAGAAGAACAATGGCGTTTCGTGTGCTTTTCTGATGAGTCTCGTTTTGGTATGAGACCGGATACAAGACGTATACGACACTGGAGAACCCCTGGACGCCAACAGCGATTAAAATCCTGCCAGGAAGTCCATCCTTATAGTGGTGGAACCATCATGGTATGGGCGGGTATTTGGATCGGCGGAAGAACTGAGTTGATTTGGATCAGAAGCAACCTCAACGCTCAAATTTATGCTGAGACGATTGTATCAGACGTCATCGTTCCTCTACAAGTGCAAATCGGTCCCTTATTTCAGTTAATGCATGATAATGCACGACCGCACACCGCAAGAGTTGTAAGACAGACTCTCGCCGCAGCTAACATCAATGTCCTGCCCTGGCCTGCTCAGTCGCCAGACTTGAACCCGATTGAGCATGCATGGGATATGCTACAGAGAAGAGCTCTGCCGAATATGGAGGGTATCCAGTCGCAAGAAGACCTTTTTTTGTTGTTGCAACGAACATGGGCGGCCATTCCACAGCGTGATTTGGATGAACTCATTTTGAGTATGCCAAACCGATGTTCTTGTGTTGTTAGTGTTCGCGGTAGAAACACGGATTATTAATTGTTTAAGTTACCCAATAAAATTTTAAAGAAA
The DNA here is from genome assembly GCA_950381575.1 of Plusia festucae. Taxonomy (NCBI): domain Eukaryota; kingdom Metazoa; phylum Arthropoda; class Insecta; order Lepidoptera; family Noctuidae; genus Plusia; species Plusia festucae. The sequence continues at coordinate 12,124,468 of OX494442.1, forward strand.
ACTGTTATTTCAGTCTTTTTTTCGAACTTTTGTGTTAGTGGTTCAAATGTCAAAAATCCCTTTATTAGGAAAATGGCAAATTTCTTTATTAATGCAAAGGTGACTTGGTTTATCGTTACTGTGACAAACGAAAACACTTTTTTCGATGAATCCTTAAAGAAAATTTTAATTAATATCAATCAGGAGAAAAGTTATTGCAAAAATATATGTTGATCCCTAGACACTTTTGATGTGTGTATGTCAGCTGGCATCTCAGCTGTAGGTAAATAAGATATATTGACCAACTCCTTAACAACACATTCTCTGATAAAATGATGCCGAACATCTATATGTTTTGTTCTTCTATGAAATAAAGGATTACATGCTAATTTCTGTGAACTCTGGTTATCACTCAACAAATCAACAGGTAAATTATCAATTTGGCCTCCATTTATTTCAAAAATTAAATTTCTTAAATACACAGCTTCTTTACATGCCTCGGAGAGTGCCATATACTCTGCCTCAGTGCTAGACAACGCAACAGTCTTTTGCTTCCTACATTCATATGATATTGCACTTCCAGACAATTTAAAAATATAGCCTGTATAAGATTTCCTGTCTATTGAACAAGATGCCCAGTCAGCATCCACAAAGCCAATCAATGAACTATTTCCCTTTACATATTTCAACCCATAGTCTTTAGTTTTACTTAAATATTTCAAAACTCTTTTTAAATGTTTCCAGTGAGTCTCATCATAACAGTTATTATATTGACTTAGGAAACTCACTGCATAGGCTATATCAGGTCTAGTTAAAACACATAAATACATTAGTGCACCTAATAACTGCTGATATGGATATTTCTGACAAATAGACTTGGCTTTATCTAATTTCAAATTCTTCTCCATCGGAGTATCTGAACTCTTACATTTAACCATATTGAATCTTTTAAAGATAATATCTACAAAATCCTTCTGATCTATAGTAACAGAGTTTTCTTTTACAGTTACATTTAAACCTAAACAATGTTTTATCTGGCCTAAATTTTTTATGTTAAACTTTGCCTTCAATTCACATATTAATTTATCACATATTTCTTTACTGTTATAAAATACAAAAAAATCGTCCACAAATAATGCTATATATACTCTGACATTTTTATTACAAACTAGCTGTTGCCCGCGGCTTCGCTCGCGCGTAAAGTAAAGAGTAGTATTAAAGGATAGAGTAAGTACTCATATACCTACAAACTTCCAACCCCTATTTTACCCTCTTAGGGGGATAATTTTTAAAATCGCTGAAATACGTCTTTATTTATTTCTATCCAGAAACCCGTATACAACATTTCATGTGTCTATCTTTGAAAATACCAAAATTCCTATACAAACTTCCAACCCCTATTTCACCCTCTTAAGGAGTAGATTTTCAAAATTGCTGAAATATGTGTTTACTTGTATAGAACCAGAAACCCGCATAAGAAAAGGCATGTCCCTATCTTTAAAAAAATAATTCTCAATATAATACCTTATTCATATTCATATTTATATCTTTATTTGCATTCCATAATGTTAATAATACAGATCTTACAATATAATGCTTATAGCTAGGTACAATTATGGACCCTGTAGGGCACAGCAAAAACATTGCATCCCCTATTTTACTCGGGGGGGTTTCGAAAATCGCTAAAATACGTGTTCATTTATTTCTAACCAAAAACCCGTTTACCAAATCTCATGTATAATTTCTCTTTGAAAATGACGAAATTCCTATAAAAACTTCGAACCCCTATTGCACCCCCTTAGAGGGTAGATTTCTAAAATCTCGAAAATAATCTTATTTATTTCTAACTAATAACCCTTGTATGAAATTTAATGTGTCTATCTTTGAAAACGACACAATTCATATACCTACAAACTTCCAACCCATATTTTACCCTCTTAGGGGATAGATTTTTAAAATCGCTGAAATACATATTCATTTATTTCTATCCAAAAACCCGTATACGAAGTTTCATGTGTCTATCATTTAAAATACCGAACCTCCCATACAAACTTTCAACCTCTATTTCACCCCCTTAGGGGATAGATTTCCAAAAGAAAAGTAGCTTATAGCCTTCCTCAATAAGTGGGATATCTAACAGTGAAAGAATTTTTCAAATCGGACCAGTAGTCCCTGAGATTAGCGCGTTCAAACAAACAAACAAACAAACAAACAAACTCTTCAGCTTTATATTTATAGAAGATATAGATTATAATATAAGTATAGATTTTATCTGATACAATATCGCTCGCCCCACAAATTCATCTTAATATACCAAAATATGAAATATTATTTCTTAAATTCGTCGTGTGTGGTAGTCCATTGAATTGTATGGTGAGTGATTATTATTGTATCTTAGCCGTGTGCAGCGCTCCTTAGTGAACTCCACTGGGTGACGTAACCTACGACAAACTTATTATTTGCGGTTGGTACAGTAATCGGGTCTAGGGATTGAACCGCAAAATTAAGTTTGTTTTTTATAGTATATACTTTTTCGGGATAAAAACTACCCAGTGTGGTGCCCAGGATACTAAGGAACAATTATACCAAGTTTCATCGTAATCGAACCGGTAGTTTTTGCGTGATGCCTGAACAAACAGACAGACAGACAGACAGACAGACAGACAGACAGACAAAAATTTTTTTAATCACGTATTTGCGTTCGGTGTCGGTCTAGTAACACCCCCTGCCATTTATTTTTTTGATATTTTAAATGTACAGAATTTTCACTTCTACAGATTTATTATAAGTATAGATCATAAACAAACAAGGTTCATACTGAGACTTGGTGTAACCTAGTTCTAACAAACAAACTTCCACTCTCTGGTACCAAGCTCTGGCCGACTGTTTTAATCCATATATAGCTCTTTTAAGTTTTAGTACTTTATTTTCACAGTTAGGCATATTTGAACAGGCTGGTATTTCCATGTAAATACATTCATTTAAAGAACCATTTAAAAATGCAGTAGGTACATCAAGGTGTAAACATTTTAAATTCTTATCTACACTTAAAGCTAGTAAAAGTCTCAAAGTGGAATACCTGAGCACTGGTGAGAAGGTTTCTTTGTAGTCCATACCTTTCTTTTGGGTAAAACCCTTTGCCACAAGTCTCGCTCTATATCTCACTTTGTTTTCACTGTTATATTTAATTTTAAATACCCACTTGCACTTCACTATTGTTTTGTTCACTGGCCTATATACAAGTTCCCATGCTTCTCTATCACTAAATGATTGCAACTCTTCTTTGATTGCTTGCTGCCAGTGTACACTGTCTGGACCATTGATTGCATCACTCAAGGAAATGTCATCACATGGCACCTCATCATCAATACACAGATTAGCTATACCATTTTTTTTTTTTTTTTTTTTGTTTAGCGGCTATTCTAGGACTTTGCAGCCCCAGTATCACTGCGACCGTTATCGATCTATTGTGATCGCCGCTGCTATCTTTAAAGTTCGCCACTAAGTCCTACGTCCACCAGGTATCGCAGTAGCTTTTGGGGGGCGATATCTTTTACATCCTGTGGGCCAAGGATATGTTTGCCCAGGTGTAAGCTACGCTTGCGCATTAAAGGTCCACAGTCCGTCAGAATATGAAGCGGAGTTTCGTCTGACTCCTGGCACATTCTGCACGTTCTTGTCTCGGACAGTCCCATAGTGGACATGTGTCTGTTTAGGCAACAGTGTCCAGTGAGGGCTCTAACTAGAATGCGCATTCTTTTCCTACTCAGTCCTATGATCAGCTTGGTGTATCTCTTGTCATAGGCTTTAACAAGAGTTTTGGAGTGAGTCAGTCCTGGCATGTCTGACCATGCCTTACAGGATTTGTTCAAATAGATGTTCTCCAGGGTCATTCGGGCGAGACTTTTGGGAATGCCACAAAAAGGTTCTGGACCATATAGTGTTTTTCCCGATCCTGCTCTAGCGAGTTCGTCGGCATTTTCATTGCCCACGACTCCCGCGTGGCCCGGAACCCACCTCAGCGTTACTCTGTTTCGTTCTCCTAGAGTATTTAGGCGACTCATGCAGTCTGCTACCAACTTTGAGGTTATCAAGTTGGAGTCTAAGGCCTTCAGCGCTGCCTGACTGTCTGAGTTAATGTAAATTATGTGGTTGGCATAATTTTTTCGTAGGTTTGCTTCCGCACATTCGATAATGGCGTAAACCTCTGCTTGAAAGATGGATGCAAATTTGCCCAGGCTTTGAGATAGCCGGAACTTTGGCTGCTCTCCATATACGCCAAAGCCTACGTCAGTGCCCATTTTAGACCCATCAGTAAACCATATTAGGCTACCAGTTTCACAGGTGACTTGTTTGTCCAACCAGTCCTCCCTGTGCGGTATTTCCACTTTGTAGTTCTTTTGGAAGCTACAGTTTGGAACCATGATATCTGAAGTCATACAAAGAGTTGGTGTGCTTCTTACGTCCTCCAGTACTGTTCTCATTCTCTGGGATATGTAATTGAAGCCCCCCTGAGCGTTAATCCTGTAAGCACTTGCCCACGCCTCCTTAGCAATATGCATACTTAGGGGCGTTAGGCATAGTAGAGCGTTCAGGGCCGCCCCAGGTGTGGTGGACATTGCCCCAGTTGCCATGAGACAGGCTAGTCTTTGCAGACTACTTAATTTGTTAGTTACTGTCTTTTGATTGGCTTTGTGATGCCAAACCACAGAGGCGTACGATATAGTCGGCCTCACGATGGTGGTATACAGCCATAAGACAGCTCTGGGACTAAGGCCCCAATTGTTGCCCATCATACGGCTACAGGAGCCTAAGGCAATTTTTGCCTTTTGTATGATGTTGTTAAGGTGAGTATTCCATGTTAGCTTCTGGTCAATAGTGACGCCCAGATATTTAACTTCTGTGGAAAACTCAAGCTCTTTTCCATTTAGAGAGGGTTTGACTAGCTTATTCAGCTGTCTACGCCTGGTAAAAGGAATAATAACAGTTTTGTCAGGGTTAGCTGATAAATTGTTTCTTTTGCACCACCCACCTATGGTGTTCAGCGCCCTTTGCATAATGGAAGATACTGTGCTCTGGCAGAAGCCCCTTATTATGACAACAAGGTCGTCAGCGTATCCCTGTGTGTCAATGTTAAGGTCGGCCATTTTATAGAGCAGTTGGTCAACCGCCAGAGTCCAGAGAAGGGGCGAAAGCACGCCTCCTTGCGGGCATCCTCTGGTGGTTATAACTTCCATAGTGGTTTGAAGCAGAGATACCTTAGCTCTCCTGCTGGAGAGCATTGACTCCACCCATCTCGTGGTCGTTTGGTCAAGGCTTTTTGCAGCCATACCTTCGACCAAAAGTGAAGTGGGAGTGTTGTCAAACGCTCCCTCTATGTCTAGAAATGCGCAAAGCGCTATTTCTTTGTCTTCCAGTGCCTTTTCAACCCTGTCAATTAGGCTGATCAGGGCTGTTTCCGTAGACTTACCTCTGCGGTAGGCATGCTGTGTATGGTGAATAGGTATACCATAGTACTCAGGCTTTTTCCTTACACGCTTTTCTGTATTTTCAATACCACTGGAAGGTAAATTAGCAATCTCTGTGTCTTCTGGCATCAATGAACTTGACTCCTGGAAACTGTCCTCCGATTCTGAAATGGAGTCTTCTGGTATATAAGTCTCATCATGGTTGTTTGTCTGCTCATCTTCTGTATCATAACTTGACTTGTCTGACTGTTTATCCCCCACTGAATCCTGCTTTTCTCCACTGCTCTCCTGCAATATTATCTGTGTTGTCATACTGTCATTCTCTGGTTCCATGACCACAACATCTCTTGCTACTGTAACAGATTTTGATTCGGGATCATACAGTCTATACCCTTTAACATTCTCAGAGTATCCAACCAAAAATAGTTTTTTCGCCTTTCTATCCCACTTCAGCCGCCTTTCTTTAGGTATATGAGTCATGACTAAGCTGCCATAGACACGTACATGGTTGACGTCTGGTTTCTTACCAGTCCACAGTTCGAATGGGGTGCAATGCTGAAGGCCCGCAGCTGGGGATCTATTCTTCAGATATACTGCAGTTTGAACTGCCTCTGCCCACAATGTTTTATCAAACTTAGCATCAAATAAGAGACACTTAGCTTTTTCAACTACTGACCTATTATACCTCTCACAAAGCCCTTTCTGTTGGGGTGGGTATTGGTTGGTCTTCTGATGTATAATTCCAGTCTGCTTCAAGTAATTTTCCATTTGTGTTGAACAGAATTCTCCACCATTATCTGTTCTTAAAATCTTTATTTTAGTAGATTTCTGGTTTTCCACCAAGTTCTTAAATTGCTTAAAATAAGAGAAAGTCTCATCTTTAGATTTCAGAAAATACACAAAGCCCATTCGACTGTAATCATCGACCAATAGAAGAAAATATCTAGCCTGTCCGAGCGACTTATTCTCCATAGGCCCGCAGAGATCAGCATGTACTATATTCAGAATATTATCACTGCGTGATGAACTAATGGGGAAGGGTAGTTTGGTTTGCTTTCCCTCGCAGCACACTGTACAATTTGCTCTGCTTATTTCTGCCTTATCTTGGAATAATAAGCCTTCAACTGCTCCATCTCTCATAATCTTTAGGTCATTACTGTTTATGTGGCCGAGCCGTCTGTGCCATGTCCAACTAGAAGTCACTGCAGATGCTGCCAACAGTTGTTCTGACTTCACAATGTTCAACTTGTACACACCATTGGTTAGGTTAGCTTCTCCAATGTATTCATTCTGTTTATTATAAATGCAGCATACATTTTCTTTGAAAATCACTCTGTTGCCACTATTTATTATCTTACTCACGGATAGAAGGTTTGTGGTAAGGTTATGTATGCATAAAACATTGTTGACATTTACTTTGTGTTCCTTATTTCGAACTTTTGTGGTAATTTCTATGTCACCGGAACATATAACTGGCACGGTTTCCTTGTTAGCCACCACTATATCACGCGTCTCAAGGTTATATGAAATATTCTTCAGCAAACTTTTGCTCGACTGCGAAATCATATGAGTACTAGCACCCGAGTCGACATACCAATCTTTGTCACTGAATTCACCCGTCAGGAACATTGCACTAAATGCATTTACTTGTTTATCTTTTTCCATTTCTGGGGAACGACACTGATTTTTGAAATGTCCGAGTTGCTTGCATTTGTAGCACCGAATTTTTTTCACCGGTTTTCCGTCACTTGAATGGCTGACGTTTTGGTTTGACGTTGACGCTTGTGTGCGTTTCCCGCCATTCCGTTGATGTTTGGATGAACCTTTTGAAAAAAATGCTCCTTCGGTTTTATTTTCGATATCTGCACTCATATCTAACAGCTTGGTCTTTATTACATCTGCACTTATTTTCATGCCGGAGTGCTCAATGGCCATTATCATGGGCGCGAACTTGTCGGGTAATCCGGCTAATAAAAGTGAACCGACCCACTCGTCATTAATCTCAAAACCTGTACCTTTTAACTTTTGAGCCGTATCCACAACCTGGGTCACGTACGCAGTCATTGATTCCGAGCTGTCTAGGCGGATGGAAATCAAAGTTCTGAGTAGGCTGATGCGACGCGTGAATCCGGAATCGTCAAATAACGACTTTAATTTTGCCCACAAGTTATGCACGGTGGTTTCATTCTTGATATGAACGTAGAGTGATGGGTCGATAGTCATCACCATCTTTGCTTTAGCCTTCCGATCATCTTGCTCACTGAGAGTAGTACTGTTCGCGATGTCGATACCTTCGAGAATCAAAAAGTTTTCGACGGCGAATGCCCAATCGTCGTAATTATCTCTTCCCTTTAGCTTCGGGACGTTCAAAGAATAATTTCCTGCCATTGTAACTGCACTATTATAAAAAACTTTAATTAATTTGACCTGGGCCCATAACCTAATAAAACTCGTGTATAATATTCGTAATGTACTGACTCTTTATTCCATAGTGCTAGTTATTCATAGACAATATTTTGGTACCACAGAGAAAATATACAATATTTTTTACAAATTTTACGTGTGAACTTAAATATCATTTTCCTTTTTATTTCCACCACTATAATGCTACCGTGTTGGTAGCAATAAGAAATAATCATTTTATACAGAATAATAACATACGTACATTCTGAAAGTACCTATGCACAAAACATCCTGACCTAGCTATAGCTATACAGGTGGGTATCTATATTTAGCTATACGTAGGTACTTGCAGATTAACTTAGGAGGACGATACCAGGTGGCGCTGCTTCAAAATGACATAATGAGTCTGAAAAAAACGCGAGAGTGTGCTCTCTATTCCCAATGTACTCTATGGTCAGATATTCTTTCGCCCCCATGTCAGTCTACACCTTACGAAAATACCACTAGCAGCGATGGTCGCGATATCAGATCTTATTTAACTGATGACGATACTTATGAAAGTTTGTAGGTTTGTACGGATGACCAAATATAAATGTGAAGGCTCCACAGGCATATTACTCGCGGCCTCCATCATAGGGTAGGGTAATCGACCAGTAGGCGTGAGCAATCGGGCGAAGAGAATAAAAACACCTTTTATTTTAATTAACTTGTGTTATAATCTGAACTTGTTATAATCACTACACTTATAATTTAATAATTGAAATATAATTACTATTGAGTACAGAGCAATCTAATTAGTCTATTTCACAAGACACTCCACCGAACACGTGGCGCACACCCTCGATCACAACGGATTGATCCGTAATGGCCGCCGTCAAACGACAATGTGCCCCAGCATACGGTGTTGCGTCAGAGTGGAAGTGACGTAGCACGGTTGCCACTCTAAAAATATTCGACGCGCCGTCACGGCCAGACTGACTTTCGCACGCCCTCGTGCGTATCTTCTTCTGCCGTTACCGTCCCTCCTGCAAAGACAAAGACATAACACTTGCAGATTACAATCTATCGACGCTCGCCCATCACTGACACACGCATAACTTCGTAGCTCTAAAAATGGTTTTTCAATTGGCCAACCTAGTACCTACTCAATCCCTGTCCCTTTCTCGATACTACAGACTGAACCGGACAACTGAGACAAGCGTCCTTTCGACCACCCATCGCCTCCTGCGATGGCATGGACCGGACAACCTTTCAGCGTCCCTTCGATCAGTTAGGCGTCCTTTCGACCAGCCATCATCTCCTATGGTGACATGGACCGGACAACCATTCAACACATTATAACCAACCTCTCATAGGTCGCCCAAAACCACAGTGCAGTGCTTCGATTTGAAACATCGACTAACATAAGCCAGTTTCTCGATCGACTACTCACCGGAATCTCTTAATGACAAAAATCTAGTTTTGTTTCGGAACATCGACCTGTATAAGCCAGTCCCTTAGATCAAAACATACATGCTTGTCCTCAGCCTCTCATAATTCTCTGGGAACTACATTTTCAGTAATTTTACCGTTTAACTCTCAACTCGCCAAATTGCAACATGTTTAACGAAACTATAGATAATGGTTAACCTCTAACTACAGCTCTTCTTGCTCGGAGGCCGAGAGGGTTTCGGAGCTGGCGGTCATGGTGCGCCCACTACTAACTGACACCGTATCCCTTTCATCATCAGATGATACGCTTCCCGTCTCCTGACCCTGAACCGCCGTCTCGGCCACCTCTGAGTTATTAGTTAAGGTGGTGGCTGCCTCTAATAAGCCTTCATAGCCCCCGGGTACCGCACGCAGATTCTCATGAGCATATTTGTAGATTCTATTAGACCCATCGATGGTTTTTAATTCGTATCTGTCATTATTTAATACGCTAACTATGACATATGGACCCTTGAATTTTCTATTTAATTTAGTTTGACTACGTTCACTACATTTTATGAAGACAAAGTCACCCTTAACAAATGGTTTTATAGCAGCCCTACCACGATTAAAGCGTTTGGTTTCTGAAATAGCGGCTTGTGCAATAATCTGAGATGCTGAATCCCGAATTCTATCCAAATCCAAGCGTGGTATAGGATCAGAGTTCGGCGTTATACTAGCCAGAGCTAGAGATTGCGCTTGAATGCCGAACATCAATTCCGTTGGTGTGTAGCCCGTGACCCTAGACTTTGTACTATTTAAGGCTAGTTGGACCTCTTGAAGTTCGTCACGCCACGTTTTATTAGGATTATTTTCCACTATAGTTAAAAGACATTTTAGAGTCCGCATGACTCGCTCTACTTGACCATTGGCCCTACTAGACCCGGTGGCAATAAAGTGAAGCTCAATGCCATGATCGTTACAAAATTGTTGGAAGTCTCCGCTCAAGTAACACCGACCTTGATCGGCGATTATTCTCTTAGGTGCACCAAAAAGACAAACAGCTTTTCTTAGCGCACATATTGCACTGGCCGCATCGAGAGAGGCCGTGTACTCAAGTAGGATATACTTTGTAAAAGCATCGATTATAACCGAAGCATACTCCTTTCGATCGCTTTTGCCACTAAGTTTCCCCGTGATATCAATATGGATAGTGTGCCATGGTGTGGGAACTTTAGGTATGGGATGTAGTTGAACTTGTTGGGCACCTGAACAGCCCTTTGATGCTTTACATACGATGCACGAATTAACGAATAAACGAACCTGTTTAGCCATCTCAGGAAACCAATACTGTTCATAAATTTTATCGAGAGTCTTTTCTGCTCCAAGATGTTTTATCTCTGAATGTACGTGGTTGATTAAAGTCCACGTTAGGGACCGCGGTACTATTGGAAGCCAAAAACTACATTTATTACGTTCAATTTTCCGATATAAGACTCCTTTACGTACGTCGTACGTGTGTGCCACCACTTCAGGAATCTCATTATTTCTGTGCTTATCGATGAGTTCCCGAATCTCATTGTCCCGCCTTTGCTCTACGGCTAGCCAACCCTGGTGTAACTCTACAAAGTGGACTACTTTATTCTTTTGCGCTTTATCAGGTATCTGTGGGGATTCATTAGAGCGAGATGCTGACTCAGACAAAGGATTTCTCGACAAATAGTCTGCATGCTCCATGCTAGTTCCCTGCTTGTGTACAATATCAAAATCATATGCCTGCAAGAAGGCCCACCATCTGTGTACTCTTGGGGTAAGGTCAATTTTGGATTTTGATGCCCTGAGTGAGTTACAATCGGTGTATACAGTAAAGTGCTGACCATACAAGTAATGTCGAAAGTTTTCAACGGCCCGAACGACTGCTAGGGTTTCTAACTCGTAGGAATGGTAACGAGATTCCGCGTCCGTTGTTCTCTTACTAAAATAAGAAACTGCATGAGGTGCATTGTTCTTTCTCTGAATTAATATAGCGCCGTAACCATCCGAACTGGCATCTGTGTGCAGCTCTATATGTAGATGCGGGTCAAATATGGTTAGAACCGGTTCTGAAGTAAGTATACTAACAATTTTCTTGTGAATTTCGCTGTGCATATCAGTCCATTTTATAGGCCCTTTTAACTTCGTCAGAGGATAAAGCGGTCCTACAATGCGAGTATAACCTGGTATAAAACGCCTAAAGTATGAGGCTAGACCCAAAAACTGTCTAACCTGAGTAGCAATTTAGGAACTGGAGCATCAACCAATGCTTGCACTTTCCTAGGATTGGCGGCTACTTGTCCTGCTTTTATGACGTAACCGAGGTAGTCGATTTCAGATTTCATGAATTTACATTTTTTGATGTTTAATGAGAAACCAGCTTCGGACAATTCTTTTAAAGTACGATCTAAATGATCTAGGCCTTGGGCTACATTAACCGAATAACACAAAACGTCATCCATATATGCCAAAGCTACACTGTCCTTTAGGGTACCCAGGGCCTTGTTAATACAACGCTGATACACGGATGCCGCGTTCCTGAGACCGTAAGGCATAGCCAAATATTCGTACTGGCCATCAGGTGTCACGAAAGCCGTCCGCGCTATACTATCACCGTTTGGATCAACTAATATTTGATGATACCCGGAAGCCATGTCGAGCGAGGAAAAGTATCGAGCTCCATTGAGACGGTCTATTTGCTCATCTATCCGCGGTAAAGGGAAATGCTCCGGACGCGTATTGGAATTTAGCTCCCTGTAGTCTACGCACATCCTATCTGTATTATTTTTCTTCTTTACAAGAAGGATAGGGCTGGCAAACGGTGATGAACTTTCACGAATAATGCCCGCTTTCAAAAGAGAATCTACCTTTTCTTTAACTATGTCTTTTTCCAATGGAGATAACCTATACGGGCGCCTTTGTACGATTTTATTAGGGTCAATGGGGTCTATGCGCAAAACTCCGGTAGTTACACGTCGCGAAGGTATGTCGTCAATAAAGGATTCACTATACTTTTGTAATAATTTTATAAGGGCACTCCTATCCTTACCGTGCAAATCTGTGTCAATGTTATTAAAGTCAAACTGGTCATAGGCTGCAGTAAAATTTACTTCTTTGCGTCTAGAAAAAGTTATGTGGGTATTGTCTATTTGTACATGGATATCACTGTCCAATAAATCTCGACCAATTATCACTGGTACAGTAATCGCGTCATCGGGTACTATGTGAAATAAAATGGGTACTACGATGCTCTGAATATCGACCGTGCTAAGTATCTGTGAAACACATTTTACATTTTTTTTACCAATACCAGTAAGGTAAACTATGTCGCTACGCAAAGTACCCGGGAACTTATCGGCAAAGCTATTTATTACTAGCGAGCAAGCAGACCCACTGTCAAAGAGAAAAGAAACGGGCTCACCGGATGATGTGGTCAGGTTGCTCCTCGTGGACTTGCGCTCGCAGACATGAACCTCCTTGGTGGTTGCTGGCACACTTGCACCTCCCTTGCGTTCTGGACACGTGGATGCAAGATGTCCCAGCTCCCCGCAAACGTAACAAGTGATGCGAGTCTTTTCAGCCACTTTCGACGTCTGGCCTGACGTCTTGACTCCGCTGGCGTCATCACGTCGTTTGCGGCAATCAACTGCTCTATGTCCTGGTGTGCCACATCGGTGACATTTTCCGGTGAAACGAGTATCACTATTACGCGTCCTTTTGCTGTCGACTTCATAGCCTTCGCTGTTGTCGTGCCTTCGTTTCTGTGAAACTCCATTGAGAATGCGAAGTAGCTGAGCTCTTGTAGCTACATAATGGGAATGAAGCTCTCGTCTTATTACACCGTCTTTCTGGCACAAAACGGATGTCACAAAGCCAGTTATAATGTCTTCTTCCATTTCTATGCGCGGTATACGTTCTATAAGATTCCACAGACGTACGGCCGATTCGCTAGCTGTTTCCTTAGAGCTAATTTGAAAGCGTAGTATTTCATCGAAATAATCTTGTGGCAACATAGGCTTGGCAAATTTAGCTATCAGCATTTCTTTTATTTGTGGCCATGATAGCTGAGAATCAGACAATTTAGTAAGGCAGGTAGCTGCGCGACCTCTCAGCGCATGTGTAAGTGCAAGTAACAATTCGGTACCTTGTATATTACGTCCATTGACGATCATTTCTGTGATTTTACACCATCCTTCGATGTCGGCATCTGTTTCGTCGGGATCAAAGCGCACGAACTGCTTCGGTGACACGCTTGTGCTAGCTTGCTGTGGTTGCGAAGCAGCCAGTAATCGAGATAACAGCGTCTCCATATTACGCAGCAAATCCGGTACTGGTTTTTCGTTACTATTCTCTTCAGGTTGAGGCCCTTCGAATCCCACTTCCGATGAAGGCTCCACAGGCATATTACTCGCGGCCTCCATCATAGGGTAGGGTAATCGACCAGTAGGCGTGAGCAATCGGGCGAAGAGAATAAAAACACCTTTTATTTTAATTAACTTGTGTTATAATCTGAACTTGTTATAATCACTACACTTATAATTTAATAATTGAAATATAATTACTATTGAGTACAGAGCAATCTAATTAGTCTATTTCACAAGACACTCCACCGAACACGTGGCGCACACCCTCGATCACAACGGATTGATCCGTAATGGCCGCCGTCAAACGACAATGTGCCCCAGCATACGGTGTTGCGTCAGAGTGGAAGTGACGTAGCACGGTTGCCACTCTAAAAATATTCGACGCGCCGTCAAATGTAAGAAACAATAATATAATAATAATATTGGTTTCTAATAAATGATGAACCGAATTTATGTGAGTCTTATTTTAATTTGACACTTACCTTAAAGTTATTGCAAGTCTCTCCAGAGAAGAAATACTTTTGCGTAAATGCGTCTCTTGCTTCATAATCTCATCTTCAATCATAGCATGAAGTTCGAAAAATTTTGTTTTATTCATCCTGTAGTAATTAAAAAACTTTTCTTCATCGAGTTCATTAAAAAGCCGAAATTCGCCATAATCTTCTCTTAGTCTCATATGATTCGATATCCGGAATCGACGTTTATTATATTTTTTTCTTGTTAACAATGATAAATGTAAATCGAATACAGCATCGTCGTCGTCTGATGAACTATAGAAGGAATCAAGCAAAACAATCTCCATATTATCCATTTTATAATCCAACCGTTTTGATAAAGAACGTGATGACACAGTGGTGATCGAAACTGAACTGTTCCAATATATATATCTTTCAGTGTGAACAGCAATTGCGGGATGAAATATACACACATCAAAAGTGTCTAGGGATCAAGCATTTTTATGCGGATTTCTTGAGATTGAGATGTGGCTTTGTAATAAATTTATGATTTTATAAATTTATATGGATCCTTTTTGGTGCATTTCATAATTCGAATCAGGAACTGTGAATCAAATTCGAGTAAAAGATGAAAATCAGCTGTCAATATTTTCCCTATAAAAACATACAACGCATTGAAGACATTATTAGTGCTACTGTTTCCCTACTACTGATTAAAACCAACGTTATTATGGAGCGGCGACGTCATTTAAGCAGGGAAGAAATGCTCAGAGCCGTGGGAATGATAGAAGCTGGTTCCCGGCAACGTACTGTGGCTTTAGCTCTGAATACAAGTCAGAGTGTTATCAGTCGACTTTGGACACGTTACCGAAGCACTGGTACCGTGGCTGAGCGCCATGGAGGACGGTATCGCTGCACCACACGGAGACAAGACCGATACATTCAAATCTTAACTCGAAGAGCTCCAACAATAACCGCCATGATGTTAGCCGTGAGGCTTCATCACTCTTCAGGGAACTTAATTAGCGACCAAACAGTCAGAAACCGCTTGCATGAAGTGAACCTTCATTCCCGAAGACCGCTACGGGTACCACCTATAGCAATGCACAATCGTAGGATTCGATATCAATGGGCTCTTGAACACAGAAATTGGGCAGAAGAACAATGGCGTTTCGTGTGCTTTTCTGATGAGTCTCGTTTTGGTATGAGACCGGATACAAGACG
The DNA here is from genome assembly GCA_950381575.1 of Plusia festucae. Taxonomy (NCBI): domain Eukaryota; kingdom Metazoa; phylum Arthropoda; class Insecta; order Lepidoptera; family Noctuidae; genus Plusia; species Plusia festucae. The sequence goes on from OX494442.1 coordinate 12,139,804, forward strand.
TATACGACACTGGAGAACCCCTGGACGCCAACAGCGATTAAAATCCTGCCAGGAAGTCCATCCTTATAGTGGTGGAACCATCATGGTATGGGCGGGTATTTGGATCGGCGGAAGAACTGAGTTGATTTGGATCAGAAGCAACCTCAACGCTCAAATTTATGCTGAGACGATTGTATCAGACGTCATCGTTCCTCTACAAGTGCAAATCGGTCCCTTATTTCAGTTAATGCATGATAATGCACGACCGCACACCGCAAGAGTGGTAAGACAGACTCTCGCCGCAGCTAACATCAATGTCCTGCCCTGGCCTGCTCAGTCGCCAGACTTGAACCCGATTGAGCATGCATGGGATATGCTACAGAGAAGAGCTCTGCCGAATATGGAGGGTATCCAGTCGCAAGAAGACCTTTTTTTGTTGTTGCAACGAACATGGGCGGCCATTCCACAGCGTGATTTGGATGAACTCATTTTGAGTATGCCAAACCGATGTTCTTGTGTTGTTAGTGTTCGCGGTAGAAACACGGATTATTAATTGTTTAAGTTACCCAATAAAATTTGAAAGAAAACTGTTATTTCAGTCTTTTTTTCGAACTTTTGTGTTAGTGGTTCAAATGTCAAAAATCCCTTTATTAGGAAAATGGCAAATTTCTTTATTAATGCAAAGGTGACTTGGTTTATCGTTACTGTGACAAACGAAAACACTTTATTCGATGAATCCTTAAAGAAAATTTTAATTAATATCAATCAGGAGACAAGTTATTGCAAAAATATATGTTGATCCCTAGACACTTTTGATGTGTGTATATTCCAGGATGTAATATATATTATATCCCGCAGTCAAAAGCCGTCTTAAATAAGTCTCAAGGACCAACATTCCAAAAGATTGGAGTTTTATTAAATCGGCCAGTTTTAACACATGGGCAATTGTATGTTGCAGCAAGTAAAGTTCGTTCATTCGATGGTTTAAGGTTTTATATATCCGAATATAACGGCCAAGGACATTTAGCAAACGATGAAAGAGTTTTTACAAAAAACATTGTTTTCAGAAAAGTTTTAAATCATTAATTAAATTATTGCAATATGCGATAATTTAATAAATGGCAAAGTAATAAAGGCAAAGTAATGTCGAGCAAGCGCAACTACGTGTTTCAAATCATAACCTCCACGGACATCAGTGAGTTAATTAATTGTTGTCAACCATATCCTGTTGTACATTGTTACAATGAAACGTGCAAAACAAACTGCAGACCCAATGAAGAGAGTGAGGCGCACCTTGGAATGGGAGAACTCACAACGACAAGACTCACCCCCCCCACACCACCGCGACAACATACACCCCCCCCAGCACTTCCGACGAACGAGGAGACATCCCCCCAAAGGAGAATTGGGAAAATCAGGAGGGAAGCAAGCAAGCCGATGGAGAAACGGACGTAGTAGAAAGTATTCCAACGGAGGAGGAAATTGCGACAGAACTGACGAGGGTCCTGACGGTGTGGAACGAAGAATATGTCCAGTCAATAGGTATGCAACAGGCAATGAAGGTGAACTTGGAAAGCTTTATAAAGGACCTTATAAGCTCATCGCTATCCATTATGGAACAAGAAGACCACATTGGCACCTCATATACTTCAGTAGTAATAAATAAACAGTGGGGAATTAACTCCAGATTGGGGAGAATTATTCGAAGAGGAGCCTACAAGAACAAATCAGTTGACTGCCTCGCTTGTGTACGCGAGTATCTTTATTCCGGCAATGGTCGTAAAGTACCTACTACAGGACATTCTCGGCCCGGAACATATTGAAACTTGTCAGTGCGCCGACCATTACTGTGGATTGGTCAGCCAAAATCAATGGAAAACACAAACATACGAAGCTGATTGTGCCGAGGGGGGGATACAATATTTCGACATTAAGGCATCTCATTACAAAAAGAACACGACGGACTGGTGGGCACAGCTGTTCAAGCCAATGACGGTGAGGAAGGAATGTTCGGACATCAAATTCCAAGCAAAAAAAGGAAATTTCTGGCTAGATGGGAAAACCGACAACAATAAACACGGAGAAAATCAGCCAGCTAATAGTAGAAATACAGATTATATTATTGTACTTTTATGTGAGAGAGGTGCTTTCACAGAATCAGAAGCAATGGGAGTATTTGCTAAATCACATAAAGGGATTAACCTTATGTGCACCAAGCAATACAACGAAAAAATCCGCAACTGGGTCCACATCGCAAGAGTTTTGGTTTCAAGAATCGTTAAAGCAGAGATTTGAACGGGCGAAAAGAAAGTTTGAATTAGAAAATGAAACCTTAATGAACAACGACACACAAGAACATAAAATGACGTTAAAGGAAATTTTAACACGAAATAAAATCGACTAGGAAGAATTCTTCCCAAATACATATAGACACTTTACTAGAGGAAGTGAAAAGAAAAATAATTTATGTTTTAATAATTCCACCGTCAACAGGAAAGACAATGATTATGAATAGTCTGGTAGAGTGTCACTTTAATTACTCAAGATTGACTGGATTAATAAGTAATTCCAGTTTCAACTTTAGTGGTTTGCTGCATACAAACGCGTGCCTCATGGACAAGTGTAAGCTGACAGACAATCAATTTGAATAGTGGAAATTATTAGCGTCGGGTCTGCCAATGTCAACAGATGTAAAGTATAAAGACAGATGTGACGTAAAAGATGTAGTATTGTATACATGTAGTAATTATCCTGTTGAAATGTATTGTAATGTACCTTTGGCGCAAGACGCCGTGAGAAGCAGAACAATTAGATATGAATTAAAGTTAAAATGTCCTTGGCATGCAAAATACGAACAATATATACAGTATTGTATAATCTTAGATATAAGCATGGTCTTTGATGTAAGAAAAAAAATATAAAAAAGTTGTAAAATGTAAAATATGCTCTAATGGTTAGTATTTTTAACGCATGATTTTTTTGCTTTGCATCCTCTTATAGCATGTTTTGTTTTAATAAACATTTTTTTAAATAGATATTCTTTATTTTACTTCCCTTTAATTTCATATAATTTGTTAAAAAAAGAAATTGGCAAATAACAGTCTTGGTCAAATCTGTGGTTATAGTAGTTTAGTTTTCGACAGTAGAACCTTAAAAATGTTTGAACATTATATTTTAATAATGTATATTAAGTCACTTACAATTTAAATTTATTATATGGTCGAATCCGGTAAGATTGGAAGCCGACCCCAACATAGCTTGGGAAAAGCAGAAGATATATGGTCGAATTTCGACCACTGGGCGACCACTAGTTATAATTATTGGTCATATAATAATAATAATAAACATTTATTTCAGGCAACTAGGCCCATAGCAATAAAATACATAAATTAATTTAAAACTTATAAACTAATACATATAAATTTAAAATATAAACTTAAAAACTAGGTCACATGAGGTTTCGGCGTCGTATTGCGCTGCGAGGTGCCGCGTATACTACCTCGGAAACGTCGATATACGACACCTTTTGGCCAAAACTCTTCCTTGAGAAAGATCTCATTGTAAACAGATGGAACTCGTACCATAAACGATCGGAAGTTCGTGTTATGGCGCGGCTCCAACCTCTCTACTCTCAGGTAAGGTTGGTCTTCCACCGAATATATTCCACGACCTGCTCAACCGTCATGGAATGGTGAAGTCTGGACACGTACAGCGGCGTAGTTGGCACAGCGGCACGCAGCAGGAAGTCTGAATTGACAGGTCCGCTGCCGATCTGGTTCCTACAAGGAGGCTTCCTTGTCTTCTTCTTCCCGACCTTGATGAAGCCATCCTTGTCGCACGTGACCTTCTTCGGAACAAACTGTGGCTGTGACTCACCACAAGTTTATTTACCCCCTTTCGCTTTTCGCCGCGATGTTTGAGTTGCAGCGGGCTTATCGGTGGCTGCAACTGCTGCGTAGGCGCGTTTGGGGGTCGATGTACCTACGCGTGTCGTTGCCTCGGCCGCAGGTGTCAATACAGCGGTTGCGACGGGACGTTCAGCTCCGTCAGCATTATCGGCAGCCGGTGACGCACTCGAGCTCGCCGACTCAATACTGATGACGGACGCATTTTGCGCCCCGCGACGAGTGTTCACGTTTGTAGCATCCGGTGTCCTACTTACCGAAACAGCATTGCGCAACAACGCTACTTCGGCTTGCAAATCACCGATGGTAACATCTGACGCTTCCAACTTGCTCTGCATCACAGCCAGGTTGGCTTTGAGTGACGTAATGTCCTTTAGCAACCTGGTGACGTCGACGTGGTCGAATGTGACGGGAGGCAGTTTATGCAGGTCCTTCGCCACAAACTCAGGCACGTCGTCAGGGTCTGTCCTCTTCAGCAGGGAGATGATATCCTGCAGGCTCTTCTCGCCACCGTCCCTTCGGCGGGATGGCATCTGCTCGGTTTGGCCGAGCGACTGGAAAAGCAGCAACTTGGCGCTGCAAACCTCCTCTTCTTTGGAAGCAGATTTGCAGATCTGCAAGATGTGACCTCGTCCATAAAATCGATGGCATGATTTATAAATGCCAATAATTCATTAGCTATGAGTTTTTTACGACTCATAGCGGCTAAACGGGCAGCGGCTATTTACCGCGCAAATCGCGAATTAAACAATTCGAAATTAAGTGCAGCGTAAACGCGTCCGTTCTTGAGCGCGCATGGCACTGCACTGTGAATATGCATCAGTGTTTTAAAAAGTTGTACCTATTTCAATAAACGGTGTAGAAAGACAATAAATAATAGAATAATTATTCATTAGAGTAGTGTACCTACCTGACATTACAAAGTGGGATGTGCGCTTGAATCTTTTTTTTTTTCTGTTTCTCCGCCGTCCCGTCCATCAGCTATAAAGAAGCCGCATCAAACCCGTATTAAACCCATCCCTCCGAAGAAGTACACAGTATAGATATGTTGGGAACCGAAAGCGAGGACGATGAGAAAGAGGTCCCTGCAGTTACTGGTAAAGCATCGTTAGCTTCATATATAATTCGACGTCTTGCAAACGGCCGGTCGCGCCAAATCTATGCAAAAAAGCCGGGAATTCACTATATTGATTTTAAAAATATACCGGTGCGATGGAATAGAAAAGGATCCGCCAATGAATAGATGGCGCTAAGCAATTGTCACGGTTAAAAATCAGACCTCTGACAATACAGATGCTTGGCAACATTTGTCTAATTTTAAAAGAATATGTTAAGTCCCCACCAACGTTTGTAAGTAATTATTATAAAATTTGTACTTAATTAAAAATCTTCTCCCTTCCATCTCTTATCCCACAATATAACACATGCCTATTCACTTTATACCATTGAGATATATATAAAAGGCAAATCGCGATTTCATTATTATAGATAGACACTATTGCTTTTTGTGAGTAATAGTGAATTATTTTTTCTGACAATTTTGTCATTGACATTGACGTTTGTGTGTTTCGGCACCGAATTTAAAACGAAAATCTAATTTGTGTGTTAGGTAATACGAGCGGTCATCATACGACAGTACTGAGTAAAATGTCGGGACTTCAACATGTCGGACAAATTGTTCTGTATAAAGGATGCTAGGACTTAAGAGGATTGGTTTTTGTTTCAAATCCTATTCGGTGAGTTAAAGAGTTCGTGTCAAAGTTCGTGCATCACTTTCTTGATTTTTGTGGGTCACAAAAATCAAGAAAGTGATAACAAACAACTTTGCACACAGTCGTTCTTTGTTCAAAAAATAATGAAGAATTGCAAACCGACTAATTTGTACTTTGTCTGAAAATTTATGTCACGATTCCATATCTGTTTGTGCACATCTCAAACCTGTTTTTAATTTAGTCAATGAAAAAGTCCCGAATTTAAATAGTCTTCATATTTTGAGTGATGGTGCAGCTAATCAATATTGCAATCGGACAATGTTTCAGTTGATAGTAACATACATCTTCCCACAGCTGGACGACGTATCTAATATAATTTGGCACTACAATGAAGCAGGTCACGGTAAAGGAGCCCAAGACGGTGTCGGTGGTTACCTTAAAAGAACAGCTGATCGTGCTGCTGCGTTAGGCAAAGATGTAAATAATTTCGAAAAACTGGTGCAAAACTTGGTACTGGTACTCTGGTGCCCTTTCGGAAAATTGTTCTGAAATAAAAATTATAAGGTCGTCCTGGACTGTGGGACCGATAATTTGTAAGTTCAATTCAATTTTGTTGATTATGGCTCCGTCGGGGTGTCGACGATTCTGCCAATGTCAGGGTAATTTGTAAGTTATTTAAAGAAATAACCGAAGTTGTCACAGTTAATGCGTCAAACACCACGCGTAATTTAGTTGTGGTACTTTGCTCGCGCAAAACACCATGATGCGGTAAGTAGTAACTTACAGTGTCGTCGGAATTATTATCTTCAGACATGTGCCCTGAGTCTAGGTATTCATACCATCTTTAAATAATGGATCGCGAACAAATCTACGTTCTAGTGAAAGAAATTGAATCTTTGGCATTTGGCATTCATTCATTTGGCACCTAAGGCGCTGTGCCCACCTAAGTAACGTGACATGTGATCTGACAAGTGATCTGGCATGTAGCATGCCACTAGCATCAACATTCAAAGTAAATGTATGGAGTAGCAGCGCCCATTCGCGTGGCGTAGCGTGACAGGACCTGACATGCCACTCAGCGTGCTACTAGTGACGCAATAAAGTGACGCGTAACAAAAACTTGTAGTAACTTGTCAGTTAAAATGAAGGACCATCTTGAATTTAATATAAAATTTATTGAATTAATTCAAGAAAGACCGTGTCTGTATGATTATAACAGGTCCGATTACAGTAATAGAAACTCACAAGATGCTGCTTGAATTGAAATAGCTAAGAAACTAAATGAATCAGGTATGTTTTGTTATTATATTATTTGTTAAATCCTACAATAACCTACATACAAATTGCATTGTTATAGGGTATTTTTCTAATCTAAAAAACAGCTTACTTAACTACCTATTCGTACGTCGATGGGTGATGGGACACGTTGGGCTGTTCATTAAGTAGGCTAAATATGATAGGTGGAAAAATGCCAAACTATCATGGCTTAGGTGTGCTGTAACACCACCGGCACCTATCTTCCTCGAAACCCTAAGGACCGGATTCCATCTTTTTTTGGATTGATTATCAGCAGTGACAACATAGCTGTCAGAAAAAAATGCAAATTAGCATGCAGGTTTTCCGGTGTCCACTGTGCAAAATCGCTTAATTGTTCACCTTGTGCGGCTTTAAAAATACACCGGTAGGTTTTCAGACTGAAAGAACGAAAATGCATTGCCAAATTCAACCTTCAGCACTACATTTACAGCATAACTTAGGATCGCTGCACACGGCTAAAATACTATAATACTTTATCTATACAACATCGCCCCTTAGTGAACTCCACTGCGGGTGACGTAACCTACTACAAACTTATTATTTGCGGTTGGTACAGTAATCGGGTCTAGGGCTTGACCGCAAAATTAAGTTTATTTTTTATTGTATATACTTTTCCGGGATAAAAACTTCCCAGTGTGGTGCCCAGGATATTAAAGAATAATTATACGAAGTTTCGTCGTAATCGAAACGGTAGTTTTTGCGTGATGCCTGAACAAACTGACAGACAGACAACCTTCCACCTCATATAATGAAACTTCCACCGCATATAATGAACCCATGATACGTTCAAAAATATTGAGATTTCATTGCCTATCGGAAAAAGCAATTAACGATGTGTAAGAACAAGAAGTGGACATGTTGGAAAAGTTCCAGGACCGGAAAAAATTTGAAAGAAAACTCAGAAACAAACAGATGTAGCTGGCCAAGGGAAAAGACGAGGAGTTAGAACTAGAGGAGGTTCTGCATCTTCTATCAACCACCAGTTAAGAACTGGTCGTGACTTGTGTCAAATACATAGTGTACAAGTGCCTCTTGAGGAGGAGCTTTCGGTAATATTTAATGATAATGATGAGCGAGAAAATTGCGCAAGGGCCCACTTTCAGGCGCAAGAACTTTCTGATAAACAACTTCTGGACATACTTGAAGCTTCTGATGACAATTTCGATGATGAGGTTCTAGACGAAATCTTTCTTTACAATTTTGATGATTCAGATTCAGATGATAATATGATACCAACTGAAACCTTCGAAACTCCAAGTAGTGATGGTGAGTGTTTAAATTGGTCGGACCAAAGATCCCACATAAAAGATATTGCTTTTATAGGAAACCCAATGGGGTTAAATGTATAACTAGAAGCAATCGAACCTATCAACTTTTTTAATTTAATTATGACAGACTACGTAATTTAAGACATCATTGATAAAACCAATCGCCGTATTTTCCGATCCACAAAATACTAACACGTTCGTTAAGCGTGAGGATGACTGTTTGTGTTTGATAATTGTGGTCGATGTTTGGAACTTTGTTTGTGTTTGTGGCAGACACCAAGCGTATGGACGGGGCTTTATAGTTTTAATTTGACGAGCAAGTTATTCTCTCTCAATAATCAGACATGTACCATTCTGATGTAATCATCAATAAAGGTAAAAAAGTTTTTCATTTATCTATTTATTTATTATATATTTATTTTCACTTATCTGTTTAATTACCAATTGTAGCTGAGAACGCTGCAATAAAACTTGAGCTGTCTTAATTTTTCTGCTCCTTATTATTAGTTTTCTTAACATTCTTACAATACTTAGCATACTGTCCATGTTTATTGCAATTGAAACACCTAGGCCCCCTAAATCTTATTAGTTTTTGGTTACTTTTAGGCTTCTTTGAGTTTGTAAACAAAGCACTGTTATTATCGGAAGGTTTAACTTCCTGGAGGAGTTTGGTCTTTATATGATCAGCACTAATTTCAATACCTGAACTATCAAGCCCCATCATCATGGGCCTATAGTTATCGGGGAGAGCAGCCAATATAAGGGTGCCAAGCCACTCATCGTTTACTGCAAAGTAAATGTTTCTTAATTTATGAGTGGTGGTCATGATCTTACTTACGTATTCTTCAACACCATTACATGACTCTAATGTTGTGTTCACTAAATCCTTCAGGAGGCAAACTTTTCTCGTCAGGCCTCGGTTATCAAACACCTTTTGTAAATTCTGCCATACTTCTTTGGCAGTCTGACAATTCTGTACATGGACATATATTTGCGGGTCCAGTAATAATATTTATTTTGATTTCGCTCTGATATTTATTCGCCTTTTTCAGATCAACTTTGCTCTCTGACGCCGCGCCGCCGCGCCGGCTCGATACATTGCCACAAATCTTCATGTTCTAAGTAAGTTTTTGCAGCAAACTTCCATGCCCCAAAATTTTCACGCCCAGTGAGCTTTTTTAAGTTAAATGCTTGGGCATGGGAGCTCATCTTGAATCTGATTACTTTTATTATTGATTTTTTTTTTTACAATTTACCGCACACGCACTCGATTGTTTTACAGATTGTCGAAACAAAAAACTACGGAATATTTAGGCCGGTTCTCTGCTATATGATATCCGCGTAACCACGCTCTGCTACTATAAAGGATTTCGGCAAATAACAGAGAGATTTACTAAATATAAATTTATTAATCGATCACAAATAAATTACGTGTCGCCCATTAGGCGTCAAGTGGAGGAAGAAGAGGAAGTGCCAAGGGTGACAATTATAAAAACAACTTTGAGATGCGTTGTTGAAAAGTTGTTGTCTCAAATATGTCCCGGGACAGATTTCTGTTAATTTTAAGATGCCTTTTTTTAATAATGTTTACGATTCTCGTATCAAGTACTCGAAAATTGTTTACCTGTTGAAATATTTTGATGACATTATGAAAATTTTAATATTGCCCGAAAGGGAATCAATCATTGACGAATCCATGGTTGGAATTAGAGGGCGAGTGATGTTCCGACAGTATAAAATTATACGTTTTGGCCGACCCTAAAGGACTGGGTAACCGTACTTACATGTATAAAGGTTCCTCCGACATTGAAGTTGGTGGTAAAGGGCATGTGGAAAAAGTTGTAATGACGCTTTTAAAGGATTATCTGGATAGCGGCCATTTCATATACATGGTCAATTTTTATAGTTCCCAGTTGGCCGAAACACTAATTAAAAAAAAACTTACTCTCAGGAACTTTGCTCGTCAATAGAAAAAAAAATCCAAAAACTGTTATCATAAAAACAACTTTTGAAAAGTGGAAATATATTTAGATAGCATGTCCAGTTGGCCGAAACACTAATTAAAAAGCCGGCCAGTGGCAATTGGCGTGGTCGTATGGTCAACAAACCAAATATTGTTATTCAATATAGCAAATATATGAAGGGTGTTGATCGTCACGATCAAATGTTAGCCTACTATCCCAGTGAGCACAAGTCAATGAGGTAGTATAAAAAAATTGGCATTCACAACCTGCAAATGATGCTTATGAATTCCTTTTTTTATTTTAAAAAGGTATAAGCAGTACTCTTTCTTTAGAGTCATATTTGAAAAAAGTACTGCTTGAACTTCTTCCCCCTATACCTGACACATTAGCGCCTCAAAGGCAAGACACATGCCCAAAGAAATGGGTAGGAATGATAATGGGTGTCTTAAGATTCGATTTAGGTAAAATTACGTTATGTGCTTTGCCCTATGCAAACACATTAAGTGCTGATCAAAATAATTATGTTCATTACTTGAACAGTACTTTGTATAAGTTGACTTTTGTCATAGTGACAAACTTTTATTTTTTGATACTAATAAATTTATTATTGTGTTTCAATTAACCCAGGAAACGATGTATAGAATCTGCCTAGAAGATATAATTTTTTAGTTCCTAGTTTAATAGCTTTTAATATTAACTCGGTTATAGGAGATATAACACAAAAAAATAAGTTCAAATTACAATATAGATTGTTTAAACTTTCAACGCAGACAATAGGGAAGCATTCTGCTTTACCATCAGAATATAAATCGCTTTTCTAGCAAAATTCTTGATGTGGATCTTTTAGTAGACAAGTTTTCAATAGATATTCTTTGTTTTTGTGAAACTTTGTTAAAACCAGATAAGAAGATTTAATGTGAATAATTTTGCGGTTGCCAGTGCGTTCAGCAGACTTTCAGCTGAGGGGGTGAGTCTCTGATTTTATGTAAAAAATATTATAAATTTAAGGAACGTCAAGACATCATCTCTTTCTCTGTTGACCGTATTTGCGACGTAGCATTTGCGAGATAGAAGGTCTTATTATTCTTTGTGTTTATAGACCTCCCGCGTCTCATTTTTTGTCTTTCTTGAATGTTATGGAAGAAATATTAGGTAAATTATGTGGCAATAATAAACCAATACATATTTGTGGAGATTCAAATATTAATATTTTGGCTGATCATCCTAATAAATTTAAGTTTTTATCTCTCTTCAAGTCATTTAATTGAAACTATATTTTTAACGAACCAACTAGAATAACTGCAACCACACATTCTTGTATAGGTATTATTTTTTCAAATGGTGGGGTGCTAAACTTTCAGCTGATACCTGGTGTAAGATCTGATCATTTGGGTCAATTAGTCTCGATAAAAACAATAAGTAAATTGCCTTTAACTAAAACTATAACAATCAGGCCCCTAACGAAGCATGTACTTAATGCATTTAAAAATAATATAACAACGAACCTTAATTGTAAATACTCATTATCAGGAAACCCTAACAAAGATTATGATCAATTGTTTAAAATTACCCATAAATCATTTGAAAAACATAAAGCCCCCTTAAAGATTTAAAATAAATTTTAAATGCAAATTTAATGAGTGGGCTACTAAAGGCATCAGATTAAGTAGGGACGTACTATATAACCTTTATGAAGAAAAGACTTTAAACATTGATCCAGGTTTCCATAGCTATGTAAGAAATTATTCTAAAATTTTCAAAAGAGTTTGTTTAGCGGCTAAGTCCCGACTTATCAGCAGGCGGATCGATAAATCTGATAACAAAATTAAGACAGTATGGAAGATTATTAACTCTGAAACTGGGAATAGTAAACAAAGAGATACTGACCTGTCTTTAAAAATTAATAATAAAGTCATTTCAAATAATATAGAAGTTGCGAACGCGTTCGAAGATTTTTTTTCAAATATACCTGTTGATGTAACGAAATCTCTTTCCTCATCTTCCATAAAAGCGGAGTCGTTACTTATGAAATTCGTTGATAGAAGCATTCCGGATTTTAATTTTAGTCATGTATTTCCTAGCATTATTAAAAATCATTAAAATGCATAAAATTAAAGACCACAGAAGATAAATGGGGAATATATTATGTCAAAGTAATTGAATCCATTGTTGACACTATTGCCCCCATTCTTGCAAACATTTTCAGTGACTGTTGATTGTGGCACCTTTCCTGATTTAATGAACTGAACCCACTGCTAAATTAGTCTATTACGCGTACTTCCACAGTATTATGTCTTATGGAATTTTGCTGTGGGGCTCAGCAGCCGATGTAAATTCAATATTTATTTTGCAAAAACGAGCGATTCGTGCAATTTACTGTATGGGCCCTCGTGAGTCTCTAAGGGATAAATTTAAAGAATTAAATGTTCTAACATTGCCGTCTCTTTACATTTTGGAAAATATAATGTACATACGTAAAAATCTACTTAGTTTTAGTATTAATAGATAACCATAACATAAACACAAGAAATAAAAATAAACTAGTAGTCCCACGGTTTAGACTCACTAAAACAAACTAAATCTTTCCTAGGGAATTCTATTCGTTTTTATAATAAATTATCGGAAGACATTACAAATTTATGCAACAAAAAGTTTAAAAAGTGCGTGAAATCAATGTTAATAAAGAAAGCGTATTATAAGGTTAGCGATTATTTAGGAGATAGGCGGGCTTGGGTTTAGTATCATCTGCAGGCTTCCCTGGCGGTCCAGCATGCTTTTGTTTTAACCTTGTTTACTGCAATTAGATTCCCCATAGCCTCTATTTTTAGAAGGCTTTTGACATGCCTTGACATTCCTGTCAGGGTCGATTAGGACTACATATTTATTGTATGTAATTGTTTTACCTTTTTTTTTTCTTTTTATATAATTTTTCGTGATGCTTTTGCACCAGAACCCTTGTAAATGTGTCAACAAGGTAAATCCTTGTAAAATTTATTATAAAATTTTCAATTTTATCTTTTTTCATCAAAACTTTTGCTATTTACGTTGTTGTCACATATTTTTAAATAAATAATAAATCTCTTTATTTATTTCATATAAGTTGCATGTACAATTTTGGTTACACTAATTTATGAGTCCATACAATCGAGTTGGTGACTTAGTGGATGCCTACACTAGGAAAACCTGTGTCGTAGGTCATCCACGGTTACAACATTGCAGGTTAAAGACGTGTACATTAGCTTTATAATGTTTTAATGCTACAGTAATTAGCAACTTGTAAATACAGAATTAAGGTAAGTATCTAGGTAAGTATTTTTTTTTTTTTTTTTTTTTTTTTTCATTTACTATTACATATTACATAATGTTATGGTAGCGTAGTGTTATGCAGTGAGTGGGGTGTGTATGTGTAGTGTATGGTGTGTGGGTGTGTAGTGTATGTGTCTGTATCTATGTAATTGTGTTAGTGGCATGTGTGTGTAAGAGTTTATTGTGCATGACAGTATGTGCAGCTATGCATTCAGCTAGGAACTTGAAGCAATTCTTCAGTTTCTGTGTAATTTAGTGTTTGCAACCAGTCATTCAGCTTTTTTTTTAAGTTATAGTAGTTTAATGTGTAGAGGTCATTTTTTAGTTTACCCACCTTGTTGTATAAGTATGGTCCTAAAAAGCAGCAGAAATGTTTAGCAAAAGATGTTTGGAATGTTTCTCTTTCAAAGATTTTATATTTGCATCTCTTATTGGTTATCGTTGATTTAATTTTGTGTGTGTCAATTTGTCTGTGTTGTAAGAGTAGTAATTTTTGGATGAAAATTTGGCGTACGGTTAATGCCTCACAACTTTTATATAGTTCGTGTGTGGGAAAACGAAATGGTCTGTAGGTCATCACTTTAAGGACAGCTCGTTGGGCTCGTTCCACTTTTATCAAATGAGACTTATGTGCACCTCCCCAAGCTGTGACACAGTAAGATAGAATCGACTGACAGAGAGCATAGTAAACTGTTTTTAGTAATTTTAGGTTTGATATATGTCTCAGTTTTTTAAAAACATAAATTAGCTTCCGGGTACGGGCTGTTAAGGTGCGTATTTGTTCCCGCCAATCGAGTCCCTCATCTAGGATGACGCCAAGATATTTTATAGTAGAAGTTTGTTCGAGTTGTAGGCATTGACAGGTCGTGGAATTGCAGTTATGGTCAAGGTGAGCACGAATTGGGATGGGATTTTTTGGACGGGATTTTGTTGATGTGGCGAAGGTGATGTATTTAGTTTTAGTTAGGTTTAGGGATAACAGGTTTTCACAGAGCCATTTCATTACAGCCGTCAATCCTCTTTCGGCTAACTGACAAGTCTCCTTCCAGTCATTACCACAAAATACCAGTGCTGTGTCGTCAGCGAAGGTGGTTATTTTTCCACCTTGTAGAGGGAGCCTGCAGAGGTCATCTATGTAGACTAGAAAGAGACAGGGACCCAAAACACTCCCCTGAGGCACACCGAATGGTTGTGAAATAACTTCTTGACTGACATAGCTTCCTATTTTTACTACTTGTATTCGCTCCGATAAATAGTTTTGAAAGAACTGTAATGGTAATCCCCGTATGCCTATTCGTTCTAGTTTGTGTAGTAGGATTGGTATAGAGACAGTGTCAAAAATTGAAGCTCTGTATGTAAATTACCATTTTTAAAAGAGTAACCTATGGAGTTTCTTGCCGGTTCTTCTCCATAGGAATGACATTTTGGAAACGCGCAACTAGCGTCAATTTACGTTTCGCAAGTGACTGGAAAGACCTACTTGAAATAAAAATATTTTGATTTTGATTTTTGATTTTGTTGAGTAATTTTTGTGTTTTGGGGATGTTTGGTCATTGCAATTTGTCTGACTGATTAAATATAATTAATTGATTAAATATAACATTGTAATAGTTATCTTAATAACATATAAAAAATTAGACATTTAAAATAAATTAAGTTCAAATATTTTTCTTAGAGCTTTGAAGTGCCTGATGAAAGTTTTGGCCCATGGAAAGCGTCTGATTTTTGTATATGACTTCTGAGTAATATTCTACAAAACATATAAGAATTTGCTATTAAAAAAACATTACCTATATCTTTTAGTTTGTAGTATGAAGTTAAGAATGAAACTATAACATTGAACTTTGCTTTTATTTTGTATTTACACTTACGAACAGAGTAATATATCTAAAAAAAAAAACATTAAATTTATTAATATTCAGACTATTTTTGCCGATTGTCCAAATCAAAGAATAATATAACGAATAAATTAATTATTATTTAGAAAGTAATCGTCAAAATTATTTTACCGCTTGTCAAACAAAATATACTAACTGATAATTATTTCAAATTTGGGGCGTTATAATCATGTCCAGACCAACAGCGGCACAAATTGATGCTCTTCTCAATTTCCTCGAAGATCATCGAGATTTGGCTCAAGGAAACTTGAGGAACATTGATGGTCGTTTAGTAAGCCATTGACTGTGGGACGAAATTAGCACCACTCTTTATGCCATGGGCGGGTGCACCTAAACGACAAAACAGTGGCAAAAGGTAATTTTCATTGACTGATTTGTTAAGTAGAGTAAAATAATTTTTATCCACATAATAGCGCGGTCTCAATATATTACTACATATATTATGTACTTGACAGACGCCTTTATTTATGACACTTATTTTTTTTTCTGATTCGGCCCTTAAAAAATTAATTATTATATTTTTAATTTATTCTAGGTGTGGACAGATAAAAAATATTTAACCAAAAAGACAGCAGCAGCTGCACTTCGAAGTGCGTCTGCCACAGTAGGTGGACCATCTACCGCTCCTTCCTTCTCTCAATGGGAGCTTTAAATAGTTTCCATAATGGGAGATGGATTTTGCGAACCACAAAACTCGCAAAGTAAAAGTTTGGTTGAGCACGTATGTAATGAATGACAGAGATATTGAACATTATTCAGCATCTTTGGAAGGTGGGCTGTCGGAAGATAACATGGAGAAGTCTGATGAAGAGGAGGGATATGTGCCTGAAAGTTATGACAGAGTCAAGTTACTGGACATGTTAGAAAGTGATGAGGTAGACACGGAAAGCCCACAAAACCATGAAAGTGTCCCTCTCTTGGTTGAAAATGAGGTAGTGTAGACCATAGTGTAGACTTCACGACATATATTTTCATAATTATTAGATAAACGAAATTTGATGAGTCCAAAATTACATTCAAAGGCAATTCTGATCCAGAGTGTCACAATTAGATACTCCATATGCATGCTTTAGCTACTTTTTTACAGAAAATTTTATGGCAAGGATAGTAGAAGAAGCAAACCTCTATGACTCAAAAAAAAATCCAGCAAATTCAACTGCATGCAAGTGGAGGAAGTTTTTTGGAATACTTATATATATGTCAGTCCCACACTTTCCCAACACAAGAGCATACTGGTCTCCAAGATATGGATATGAACCAATACATTCAGTAATGTCTAATAACAGGTTTGAACAGTTGAAAAACACTTTGCATTTCAACAACAATGACCACCACAAGGCAATTGGTGATCCAGGCTATGATCGCCTATTCAAGATACGTCCTGTTATTGATGAATTGAATTCAACATTTTCATCAGTACATATGGAACAACGCCTATCCATGGACGAGCAAATGTGTGCAACTAAAGTTGCCCATTTTCTGAAACAGTACTTGCCCAACAAGCCTCATAAGTGGGGGTTTAAACTGTATGTTTTGTGCAGTTTGCAAGGATTTGCATACAAATTTGAGGTTTATGCTGGACAGGACCTTACCAGTAAAACTCTGAATGAACCAGATTTGGGCTCAACCAGCAATATTGTCCTGCGTTTAGTTCGAGGTATACCAAGGCAAGTCAGCCACATTGTCTATTTTGTCAATTTTTATATGACAACTCAAGGAATCCTTTCAGTAGGGACAGTTCAGCAAAATAGAATGCCAAATTCAAAATTTCCACACATTCCACACACATTCCATGCCCTAAGATCATAAGTTAATACAATGCCCACAATGGGAGGCGTAGACCTTATGGATAGTTTTCTGTGAAGGTACAGAATAAAGCTCAAGTCAAGAAAATGGTATGTTCGTATTTTTTTCATCTTTCAGACCTGGCAGTAATAAATGCATGAATAATATATAAAGTCTTAATTTCTAAAAATGTACCTAAGAAAGTTATCCTCAATTTAGGTACTTTTAGAAATGAACTGACCTTCGTCCTCTGTAACATGGGAGCAACTAAAGAAAGTAAAAGAGTTCGTCCAAGTTCTAGTCTTCTAGAAAATGAGATCCAACCCAAAAAAAGAAGTGCTGTAGCAGTCGCCAGTTGCAAAATAAGTTGTGTGTGTATACTAAACGATGCTTCAAACCACGGTAACAAAAAAAAATACCCTATATTAGTACGCTTTTTTCAACCTTACGTATGTAGGTGTGCAAGTAAAAATTATAGATCTCCAAGACCAACCAGGTGAGACTTTTGACATCATTGCCAATTATTTAAAACAAGTGTTGACAGATTATAATTTGACAGCAAAAGTCGTGGCATTTTGCGGAGAAAATGCCAACGTTAATTTCGGAGGTGCGGCTAGGCGAGGAACTAACAATGTTTTAACGAAATTACAATCAGCTCTGAAAAAACCATTGATAGGCATTGGATGTGGAGCTCATGTAATTCAAAATAAAATCAGCTGCAGACAGGGCTACCCTTAGATTACGAAAGCATTATTGTGAAGATATATTCTTTTTTTTTATTTACACGATTCGAGTTGAAGCTCAAAAGGAGTTTTGCGCCGAAACTGAAACGGAATATCAACATATGCTCGGCTATAGCAAAACCAGATGGCTTGCTCTTATGCCAGCCTTCGAAAGGGTTTTAAAAGTGTATCAACCATTAAAAAACTACTTTTTGAGCATCGAAAAATATCCCCTGATACTATTTTTTTTTATATCCGAATTTTGCTTTATTTTTTACACGGTCAGTCAGCAAGTTTTCATCAAGCTGTATTGAAACTGGAAGGTCAGACGGTATCAGCAATTGAAGCTGCAAAAGAAATCAATCAATTAAAAGACAATTAGACGCAGAAACAGACCAATTAGTTTCTTCCATTTATGGTCCGTCAATTAATAGTGAAATCGAAAGATAATGTTGCTTACATAGATGAAGAGTTTGTGAAAAGAGAGGCTACAGAATTTTATGGATTAAGCCGTGAATATCTGGAGCAGTGGGCAAGTCCACTGCTCCTTTCTTACCAAAGAAATGGAGATATTTTATTGGGCAGATTTAAAAAAGGTCCCCGCATGGGAAGACGTTCAAAAATCTCTGGATGTATAAATTGAAAAAGAATATATTGACTGTAATAAAGATGCAGAAGTTTTTGACGAATTGTCGTTAATTTGTAACTACATTACAACGCGGAAAGTAACTGAATGGAATAATCTAAATGTTTCCACGGAAACTCGTTGGGTGGAAGTATTCAGACACTTTCAAGCCAACAATCTTCAGCATGAAAACTTTTCTATTTAAATTGAATAGGTATATTTTATGTTTGCCTGCTACAAATGCTCTAGTAGAAAGAGTATTCTCTATGATGAACAAATTGTGGTCATCTGAGAAAACCCAGTTACAAATTTCAGTTCTAAAGGCGATGTTGATAATTAAGGTTATTAAAACACGTTGGATGCTCGCAACAGACTACATAAAATTTATTACAACAAGAACAATGTACATACTTCAAATTTAATACAATACTTAATCACTAGACGTCGCTAGTAGTAGGCTAGTAACTTTATTTTGATACAAAATACATTCCTATTTACTAACAAAGGTGAATATAAAAAAAGCATGCCAAGAGTTTTATGCCTGCTTAAAATCGTCACCAGCTATATTAAAGCAAATTGTTCCTCTGATAAATATAAATATAACTAAACGTTTCGTATATATATATTTTTTAATTTGTAACTTTTAAGTTAACTGCCTTTTTCTGAGCAAATAACTTAAAAAAGTGTTTTTTTTTTCATTGACTACAAATGTTAATTAACCTAAATAAACCAATGTCCCGTTTTGAGTCCAAAAAATTAATGATCACGTTACCCAAAAGGTAAGTATAAGTATTTGAAAATACCTAGTATTTCAGTAACAATAGTAACTACTTTTTGTGACTCTTCATCTAATGGTGCTTGTAAATATGCTTCCTGGATCTTCATTAGGATGTCATTAATTGTTGGTATTATGGGTAATAATCATTTTTTTTTCTTTTTTTTATATACCTATTTATTGAGATACGAAAATCACCACATAATCGAACCGTTTCATTTGGTTTTAGGACTGGAACCACTGGGGTACCACACTTTGCGTTCTACACTGGCTCTATGCGTTTATTTTCAACCAATCGTTTAATTTCATCTTCTACTTTGTCCTATAATGCAAATAGAATAGTTCTGACAGGCATAAATATGGGTTTGACATCTGGTTTAATTGACAAATGTATTGGTTCCCCTTTATAATTTCCCATACCAGGTTCAAGAACTTCACCAAAATCGTTTTTTAACTCTTCAATAAATTTTATTTTGGCTACTTTTAAACAATTTTTTGTTCAAAAGTTGGAGGCCATAACTGTATTAAAGATAGCCGATCTTTTCCTATTACTTTGGTAACCCATCTTTTACAACAAATAGTCTTTGGTTGTTTATCGCTCGATTGCTTTGTGCAACCACAGTTGCAAAAAAAAACCGTTAGTTTTGCTTTGTGCAACTGTGGTTGCAAAGCGACGAAGTGTTATCAATTCAATTTAATCTCTATTCCGAACGCATAGAGTCCTAATATTTTGTATTTAAACCAAAGACAGATATATTTCTCATAGACGTGTGCCCATAGTACCAACATCACGGTAGAAAAATAACAACATATCGTCAGTTGAATTTTTGTTTGTGAAGTGACGCTATAGTGTTTTCAAGGAGCTGATAAAACATGTCGTAAGTATTGTATTTTATTGAATTCTGCTAATGTTTATATACCAAATTAATCTCTAACTTGTGTTTTTTTATATTCAAGTAATATTTTTGGGGATACTGTAAGACAAAGTTTAAAAAATCGACATATTAAAACGTACTCGAAATGGCGTTGACCTGAACTTAATTTTGTACTGCTATATTATTGCAAATACGATGTTTTTCTTAAATATACATTAGTATTAATAATATTTGGGTATATTTATTCAATTTAAGGTATTAAGTTGTATACATTGTTCTTCAGATTGTAACAGATGGCGAAAATTAAACCGCCCGGTGAGTTTGTACCTACTCAAATTGCTACTGCCGCTTTGGTTGCATGAAGCAATTCACGTTTTTTGGCTTAGGGTTGGCGGTCGATGTTTTTTGTTGACTTATTTTTATTTCATTTATTGGTGACAGGTGACGAGGTTTTTTTTTCGAATTTAAGTTTAATAATGTTTTTATTTAATAATTTTTAAATATTGGACAAGGTGAAAACTTATTATTTTTCCTGCATAAAATTGGTAGCTTTAAATTAGGTGATAGTGATTTTTGTTTTGCTTTTTCAGTTTTGGTTCAATAATGTTTTTGCTGTGTTTATTTTTTACGTTTTTTTTTTAATACCTAGTGGAATAGGTAAAAATACTGACGAAAGAGGACGAGGTAGGGGCCGTGGTAGAGGACGCGGCAATGGAAAACGTTGTGGAAGTAAAGATTACGCAGTCGCGGGTCCAAGTTCAAGGTATTTTAATAACAATTATTTCTACAGTAGTTATTCTTTTTTAATGAAAAAAAGACATAAATGATTCTGTCAAAACTTTTATTTTATGTTAACTTTCGATTATTTTATTTATACATTTTACATTACTTACTTTTACAGAAGCTTCGAAGAGGAGCATGCGGCCTTAAAAAAATCTTTACTTCTGACGAAGAAAACTTTAAAAAAAATGGATCCTTCAGTAAAAGTGGAGCTGATAGCCCGCAAGCGGTTAAAGGAAATTTCGCGGACCCTCCTTCCAGATGCACCACCACGTAAGCGGGCGCGGTAAGGAAATCTATGTCGAAAAAATTTTGATAAGGGGCGTTTTGTCTTTTTATATGTATTGTAATTAATACATATTGTTTTAGGAGACAGTCATCCCCGGAGCGAACTGAGTGTCACTTGGTTCTAGGCACGCCTACTGTCCCACCATCACCCAAGTTGCAGCCGTGGCAGATACGGTAAAATCTTAATGTGCATTTCTTATATTTTCGTACGTTATTAAAAAATGTGAGTACAGTACATATAATATACATGTGTTTTTTTAGAATGCAATCTCCAATTCAAATACAAGACCAGCAAGGGATACGAGATTGCTTAACACCTGTAAGTTAAAAACTACATTACTACTTTTTTATTAATCTACACAAAATAATCTATTCTACAGTTATAATTTATCACTAATTCAAATGGTTTTTTTTTAGTTCAATCAGTGCCTCTTGTAGCTCTGTAGTGGATCTACAAGTTGATTGGACGACGGGACTTTTGAGTAAGAATATAATACATTTATGCAACTTAATAACTGCTAATTTATATTGTGATATACAATTAGTTTTTTTTATATATTTAGAAGACCCTGAAGGGAATACTGCTTCAGCTTTGCTGCTGGCAGATAAGGCCCCTACGTCACCAGGACATCAGATGACCGATATTCCGGTCTCTATGTTGCCTCCTATAAAGCCCATGGTTAAGCGTATAAATGAGGCAGTAAAAGGAAAAGGTTTGTACAGTCGTTTTTTACTATAGTGAAATTAGATTAATGTAATAGACAGATTTACGATTTTTGAGTGAAGAGTAATCACTAGATCAGAACATTTATTAATTTTGCAAATAATAGTAACTTTTATAAAACATAATTATAATTGTTTTAGAGTCCGAAGAGCTTGATGAAGACTTCGCCAGGTGGCTGGAAGAGCAGTCTGAAGATGACGAGGACGTAGATTTGAACGTGCACACAGAACGCGAGACCAAATTAGCACCAGCTCACATCATGGACGAGTGTGATGCTGAGACACGGGCATTTGTGTCAGCCGAGGACAAAAGCTCTGACCAACTAATGGCGGAACTACTACCAAAAGACCATTTGACGTTTGACTGGAGCTATGACCGACAGACTTTTACCGGTACCCGACAGACATTTACAGGACAAACAGGACCAACATTCACAGTAACTGCCGACACAAAACCAGTTGAGGTATTTTTAAAAATTTTTGACGACGAACTTTTGGACTTAATTACCAGACAGACGAACAAATATGCTTCAGTACTGATTGACAGACACTTGACTGAACACTCACGACTAAATTTTTATAAAAATGTTGACAGGGAAGAGATGTACATTTTCCTTGCCATATTAATTTTACAGGGCTTGGCACCTATGCCAGTTGAAAAAAATTATTGGGAGGAAAATGGCCATCTCACCTTCCAATATTTTAAATCAATCATGGCATACAATAGGTTTATTTTGCTTAAAAGAGTACTACATTTTTCCGACTCATTTAATATTACAGGAAAAACACAAGATGAAATTAAGCTCAGGAAGATACAGCCTGTGCTTGATTACTTGAAAAATAAATTTAGCACGCTGTATCTTCCTGAGCAAAACATAGCTATAGACGAATCGCTTCTCAAGTGGCAGGGCCGGTTGTCATTCGCACAAAAAATTGCATCCAAAGCCGCCAAAGTGGGCGTAAAATCTTATGAGTTGTGCGAATCGGCAACCGGCTACTTGTGGAATTTTTATCTCTATACCGGAAAACAGACCAATGACGCTGACGATATTGACAAGGCTCACAAGACTGACGATACTGACCAGACTGACCAGACAGGTACTATTCCGTCAATACCCGAAAATGCCACAGCAAAAATTGTTCATGTCCTGGCAAGGCCCTTATTTAATAGGGGCCATACCATTATCATGGACAATTTTTACAATTCTCCACTGCTAGCACGATATTTGAAGTCTCAGGGTACAGATTGTTACGGTACTCTACGAGTGAATCGTGAGTTTGTCCCTGAGGCTATCAAATCAGTGTCAAAGACTGAGTTGAGGCAAGGAGAAATGGTACAGAGCTTTTGTTCCGACTTGCACGTGATGATGTGGCGTGATGCCAATGTCGTGTCTATGCTGTCCACGTACCACAAAGGTACCGTAGGCGGCAAAGAAAAATATGGGACCTACAAGTATAAACCCCAAATGGTCCTCGATTACAATCTTGCCATGGGAGGTGTCGACAAGAAAGACCAACTACTATCGGCATTTCCCATGGAAAGATCACGTAATCAGATATGGTATAAAAAAGTTTTCAGGCGTCTACTCAACATTACACTTTTAAACGCCTACATCATTTATAAAACACAACACAACAACATAACACATCGTTGGTTCAGGGCTGAAGTAGCGGAAGAATTGCTAAGAATAATGAAACCCCCGGTCATAGAATACCCTTTAAAAATCTCCGTCAACAAATACTTGGTTGGCCCAAAATCTAAAAATGTCCGTCCAATTCTGGAAGGGAACCATTTTTTAGGTAGTGGGCCATCCAAGTACTCATCATGTGTGTGGTGCAAGAAGAGCCGCACAAAATATATTTGCAAGCAATGCCAAGTCTCACTCTGCCTTGATATTTGTTTTAAGGAATATCACACAGTCCCTGAACCACGTCATGCATAAACACGCGCACACAAATCACCACACACCCTACACATGCATACAAACATACATACAAACATACATACAAACATACATACAAACATACATACAAACAAACATACATACAAACATACATACATACATACAAACAAATATTTTGTTGAGTTACGCCGACAAAAATGTATGGGTCGGACGATATTTTGTCGATAAATTCATAACCTTCATTTTTCGAAGTCGGTTAAAAACTATGTTAGTACATAAACAATAAATGACATAAATCAAATTTGATTTTATGAAAAAATAAATAGATATTTTTACACAATTTTATTCTCTTAATTTAAGCAGTCAGTCGTACTAATTGACAACCCTTGCTAAGAACGGCCGCCATCTTTGCGGTTCGTACGACAAAATGTTCGATCTGAGCGTTTTTGGTAACGTATTTAGCCGTTTATATTTTGTTTTGTAATAATTGCAATTAATACATTATCTTAGAGATTCGTGACGTTTTCAAAACTTCAGGATTTGGCCTATTTATTATATGGGTTTATTTGATTGCACGGCGATCTATATTTTCAGATTTAAAAATGTAAGTAGGCAATGCAGATTGGCAAAAAAATGAGCCGCTTACTTTTAATTTGTAAATTTGATCACAAATTAAAGGATAACCATTTAAACTATTATATTCATATTAAAATGAAGATAATGACCTTTATATAGGTGGTTATATTTTTGATCTATGTACTTTAGTTTTTATGTAAAGTGGCCTAGATTATACCAGAACAAAATTGCGATCTTTACGCATCCGTGAATTCTGCGCCTGGTTTTACATAATATTTTTATTATGTTTTTATATATAAATTGCTTTCAAATATGATTTAATATATGTAGTAATATAACTAGTTTAAGAATAAAATAAAAAACTATATACTTATCGATCTTATTTTTTATTAAAACCCGATGTTTTACAAGAAGTCGCTAAAATGGCTAGTACTCTTAATGTCAACACTTCTAAAATATTATGGTAACCATATTTAAAAAAAGAAATGATCACACATTCTTTCTTATCTCAAGGGCTATTCATAACAGTTAAAACATTTGAAATGCTCCACTCGAGCAAGTCATAAATTAAGTTTTAGTGACAGCGGGCGGAACGCGCAGTAAGCGGTCCAAAGCAACTGGCAAAGTAAGGTACCCATTTTTTTTTGCGCAAGCAATCGAGCGGTTAATAGTTCATAGACTTTGGTACTTAATTTAGTAATAAGTAACGGAACTTTTTTCGGTACCGGAATATCAGTTTATAGCACAAAACACTCAAATTGCTGAATATAAGCATTCCAGTTTTCACAAGTAAATATAGAAATATTTACTGGTGAAAATTAGAATGTAGCAATGGCAGCCATCTTGTGATGATAGATACAATCTTATATTTCTTGAATAGAATTCGAATCTGAAAATGTGTTTTTTAGGTAATTTATTTGCAATTTCGATTAGTTCGTTTCTTTGTTTTATCTTGGATCCACCCTTTCTTTCCCTGTTTTATTAGTTCTTCAACTCGATCCATCAATAAGTATTGTTTTCGTTCATTTTCGTTAAGCTGTAATTAATTATTTTAGAGTTCGTTTCACGCTCGTCGCCAATGTTATATCTCGGGTAATTACCCAATTAATACACTCGAATTACTTATTTTCAAATTGTAGTAGGTATTTATTTTTTACTTTTAAAAAACACATGATGTAAAATCGTACATACCATGAGCAAGACACAGAAGAGACAGATAATCACAACACAAAACTATAAGGTCTTATTACTAATTTCTGGGGTAACTAAAACTATTTACTTTATTTGATTATATTTTAGCTGGTATTAGAATGGCCCTCGTAGAATATTTCGAGCATATAAGAGATCTCAAAGACCAATTACTGCAGTTACACTATAAAAAAATACCTCAAAATAAAATTTATAAAACCCGATGCAATTTTAGACTTATGTGTTGTGTTCCGTGTCGAGCGCTTACCACGCTAAAACTTTGGACTGGTTCTGGTGTGGCGCGAGAGTCCGCGATTGTACATGTTTTTTATTGAACAATAATAAATCATTTCATCTCTGTTTATGATTCCCTCATTCATGATTTTTTTAAAGATTGTATTCAAAAATATGGAAGACCCATATCTACTCCTAAAATGATCTCATGCGACATTTTCATAGCATTCTGACGATCAGAGCGACGCTGGTAGCAGCGACGACGATAGTGAGGCGACAGAAGAAGTCTTGGCTTAACAACAAGAGAGCGATGAGGGCGAAGACTGGAGCCTAAGCCGACGCGGATTTCGGCGTCCGGTTGTCACCTCCCGGGAGGAGGTACGGTGCCTAGTAATGTCGCCACACACTTTTTGATTTTTCAAATTACTTTTTTATAATTTATTATTACAACAAATTGTAAACTGCACAAACACTTGTGCAAATGCAATTATTAATTCATGTAATTCACCTCAAACGCGAATCCGAAGGTGGAAACCCTTATCTGGAAAAAATATCTATATTTTTAGGAATTCTTTTTTATATGGGCCATATAAAGGTACACTCTGATACTCAGAATACAATGGGGAAAGCATTATCTTTTTAATTTATTTCTGAGTAAAAATGTCACGTAATGAGTTTTTATTAATATTTTTTCGCATAATTTAGATAGCCTAATTGCCTTTTTAGTAATAAAATTGCGGAATTATATAACCAGAAAGAAAAATAGTATTTTAAATATAGTAATTAGCGGAATCCGCCAATATATAAAAGGCAAGCAACACAAATATGGCATCAAATTATATATTCTAGTGTCACCGAGTTGCCTCTTCCTCAAAATTCATGTATATAAAGGAAAGCGAGACCATGAGGTAGGAGGGAAAGGCCACACGAAGAAAGCAGTGGCGAAACTTTTACAAAGCTATTTGCATTTTAAATATAGTAATTAGCGGAATCCGCCAATATATAAAAGGCAAGCAACACAAATATGGCATCAAATTATATATTCTAGTGTCACCGAGTTGCCTCTTCCCCAAAATTCATGTATATAAAGGAAAGCGAGACCATGAGGTAGGAGGGAAAGGCCACACGGAGAAAGCAGTGGCAAAACTTTTACAAAGCTATTTGTATTTTAAATATAGTAATTAGCGGAATCCGCCAATATATAAAAGGCAAGCAACACAAATATGGCATCAAATTATATATTCTAGTGTCACCGAGTTGCCTCTTCCTCAAAATTCATGTATATAAAGGAAAGCGAGACCATGAGGTAGGAGGGAAAAAGGCCACACGGAAAAAGCAGTGGCAAAACTTTTACAAAGCTATTTGTATTTTAAATATAGTAATTAGCGGAATCCGCCAATATATAAAAGGCAAGCAACACAAATATGGCATCAAATTATATATTCTAGTGTCACCGAGTTGCCTCTTCCTCAAAGTTCATGTATATAAAGGAAAGCGAGACCATGAGGTAGGAGGGAAAGGCCACTGTTCGAGCGCAGCGCCTGCACTCGTTTTAATGGCAATGCAACGTCCCGGCAATTAGATCTAATTAGTTTAAGCTTTAACATATGTCTTCATGTCATTCGTTCGTTCGCATATAACCCTTGTACGTGTCTGAGGATTACAAAATTATTAAGTACGCAATTATTGAGTTTCCTTTGGAATCCCTGAAATTCCTGCACATTATTTGGCCCTACCGAACCGGATTTATTAGCATTATAGAAGAACCTGATAATAATCAAGGAAATTGGGGATTATTTTGGATTTAACCAAGGAGGTGATTAGCCGGTTAAGTGTGGTTACGTGAACAAAGGACTTTAATAACTCATTACGGTTAAGAATTATTAAAATAAATATCACCCAACACTCAATCAGGTAGTATATAATAGTGTAATTAAGGATTAAACCAGGTTAGTGTTATTTTTCTTAAACTTTTGGTGTTAATTAACATTTACCTGTTGCTTTGTGAATAGTTAGTACATAATTTAGTTTTGCTAGCTGTTACAATTATACGTATCCTAATATTAGATACAGTAGTAATTATATAGTAAACTACATTTATAATTTGTACGGCTGCATTCTATATAATTCTTATTCACATCGTTAATGTGTGCGTAGGTAGATTGTTAAACCAGTAATTAAAGTTGTTAATTCTAACTCATTAGTGACCGTATGTGTATTTAATAATTATTTAGTTAGATATTTGCCTCTTAAATTATTGACGATTAGGTATTATATTTCTGTGTATAGTTATTGTGGAATTTGTCGTAAATAAAAGTCGATATTTAAACCATCATTTATATTTACAGTACGATTGTTTACTATTTACATTAAAATCACCTTAACTTTGATTGTTAAATATACTTAAACATATCATTGTTTTCATTATTATTATAGGTACAGACTTATCTTAAAAATTGTGTGTATAAATTAAATCTAAGTACTTATTTAACAAATTCCAGGCCGACTGCACTCGGTTCCCAATATGTCCGAAGAAAGAGAACTAATTAAGAAGCGGGGAAGCTTCAAGGGTCGCTTGACTGCCTTTATCAATTACCTTGATGTATCATGTGGCAAGCAGTTGACTAGTTGTGAGGTTAGGGAGTTGCAGTTGCGTATGGGAAAAATCGAAAGTTTGTATGAGCAGTACGATGAGGTTCAGTTGCGACTAGAGTGTATGGTAGAAGACGTCAAAGCACAATCTTCGGAGCGTTCTGAGTTTGAGTCACTATACTACAAAGCACTATCTAGATCGCAGGACTTGCTATGTAAGTACAATAATGATGATAAGGAGTCTGTTAGCAGTGATAAATGTACGCGTATAAGTCAACGTAAACCTGTTAAGTTGCCCACTATACAGCTACCAAAGTTCGATGGGTGCTATAGTAATTGGCTAGAGTTTCGTGACACTTTTACTAGCCTCATTCACTGTAATGATGATATTGACCAAGTTAACAAATTTCACTATTTGCGAGCGTCGCTGGAGGGATCTGCTGCTGTTGTGATCCATGCCATTGAGTTTTCCGCAAGCAATTATGACATAGCTTGGAAGCTGGTTTGTGAGCGTTATGATAATAAACGTTTACTGGTGCACAATCACGTCACATCCTTATTTAATATTAACGCCATTTCTAAGGAATCTTCCATTGCGTTAAAAGGATTGATAGACCAATTAAATAAAAATCTACGTGCATTAGGATCTTTAGGTGAGCCTGTAAAGTATTGGGACACTTTATTAATTTACTTAGTAACTCGTAAGTTAGATAACGTAACCTATCGCGAGTGGGAGCAGCACAAAAGTCGTATGGACAAGGAAACCACTATAACATTTGATGCATTCATGCAGTTTCTTCGTGATCGCGCTGTGTTTTTAGAAACGTTAGATTTAAAGGGGCACAGCAGTAATCAGTCCACTCAAAATAAAGGTAATTCCCATCCTAATAAAATCAAATCTACGAGTATGGTCGTGTCACAAGGTTCTCATAGTTCCAGCACCGATTTGAATAGATTATGTCCGCACTGTAAAGGTGATCACGTGTTGTCTAGCTGCTCACAGTTTCTTGCACTCAGTATAGACGCCCGTCTTAAATTAATACCTAACTATAAGGTGTGCTACAATTGTTTTCACGCAGGTCACTTTGCTAACCGTTGCAGGAAGCCGGGATGCAAAATTTGTAAGCGCCGACATAATACGTTGATACATTCTGATAACAAAGGCGCTTCAACGTTTCGCGATAACAACGTAGTACACAGTAGCTCGTCCCATACCGTATCAACGTCATCGCCCACTGACGCCGTGGCTCGCACTAATGATGCGACTGCTAATAACTTAACGTTGGCCGCGGACGTCGTCGGTTCATCTAGTAGCGAACGTAAACAACACGGTGGCGGAGTATTGTTATCTACCGCTCTCATCAAGCTATGTGATCAATATGATCGTCAGCACATAGTGCGAGCCCTGCTTGATAGTGGTAGTACTTCATGTATCATGACAGAACATTTATGTAGACGGCTTAACCTGGATACTAGTCAGGTAAATGGATCAGTTTGCGGTATAAATAATATAAGTTCACGCGTAGGCAAAATGTGTCATGTTAAAATGACGTCATTAGACAATAGTTATAGTTCTATGTTTTATTGTTTCGTTTTGCCATCGTTAACGGGTGTATTGCCGTGTCGCGAAGTCGACATTTCTGATCTCAACATTCCAGATGATATTTCTTTAGCCGACCCAACCTTTTATAAACCTTCGGAGATAGATTTATTAATAGGTGCTGATCTCTTCTGGGACTTGGTTGGTTCGCAGACAATTAGGCTAGGTATAGGTAAGCCAGTATTATGTCAGACGGTGTTAGGTTGGATAGTTTCTGGCCCTGTTAACTATAATAACGGTAAATCTGCCGACATCGTTTGTAATTTCACTCAATCCGATTCCTCTAACGTTGATAGTTTTAATAAAATTCATGCGGATTTAGTAAAGTTTTGGAATCTGGAAGAAGTAAACTCACAATCCTCCAATTATTTACCAGAGGAAAAATTATGTGAAGAGCATTTTATTAAGAATACGACACGTTTAGATAGCGGTCATTTTTGTGTTCGTATTCCGTTAAAGCAGAGTCCTTCGGTTTTAGGTGAATCCTACAATAGGGCTTCTAAATGCCTATCCAGTTTGGAACGCAGACTGAAGTCGAAGCCTGAATTCAGTAAGTTATACCGCGACTTCATGTCTGAGTATGAGACGTTAGGACATATGACCGAAATTAGGCATCGTGACAGTCCCAATGGATACTTTATACCACATCATGGAGTACTGCGTGAAAGTAGCACTACTACTAAGCTTCGCGTAGTTTTTAATGCAAGCTGTGTTACTTCCTCAGGAGTTTCGTTTAATGATATGCAGATGGTAGGTCCTACGGTGCAGGACGATCTCTTGTCTATACTTCTTCGGTTTCGGCAACATCAGTTTGTCTTATCGGCCGACGTCGCGAAGATGTATAGATGTATATTCGTCCACCCATCCGATAGGTACCTGCAGCAGATCCTTTGGCGTGATAATGTCTCTGATCCTGTCAAGGTTTATGAGCTGAATACCGTGACATATGGTACGGCTAGTGCACCGTTTCTCGCCACGCGTTGTTTAAGACAGGTTGGTATAGACTATCGAAACGATGCCATTAAAACCTCTTCGAGTTCTGTAGGTAAGTCTTATCCAGGTAACAGAGATAGGATTGCTGATGTTATCATCCATGATTTTTACGTTGATGACCTGTTGACTGGAGCTGATGACGTTAAGGAACTTGAGTTTATTCGCACTGAGGTCACCAATGCACTCGCGTCAGTCAGAATGCCACTCAGAAAGTGGAGGTCCAATGTACCTGCGTTAGTTCACGGGAATTCTCAGTCGTCATTAGATTTAAATGTAGGAGCTAGTGAATCTAATAAATTGTTAGGACTCGACTGGTTTTCTACCTCTGATGAGTTAGGATCTTTAAGTTCCCCACTACTTTTTAAGGATTCTGTGACTAAGCGTGACATACTTTCTGCCATTGCACGTATTTTTGACCCCCTAGGTCTTTTATCTCCTTGCGTAGTCACCATGAAAATATTTTTACAGCGTATGTGGTCAGACAAACTCTCATGGGATGAGCCATTAACTCCTGCATTACATCACAGTTGGAACACTTTGGTGAGGACATTACCACTTATAAATAATTTTCGTGTTCCACGTCTTGTTGTTTGTCGTTTTAGCACTCTGCTAGAACTGCATGTATTTACAGACGCATCTGAGCGTGCGTATGGTGCATGCGTATATGTACGCAGTGCCAATGATGAGGGTGAATGCATGGTTCGTCTGTTAGTTGCGAAAAGTCGAGTGGCGCTGATTAAGCCAACCACTATTCCAAGGTTGGAATTATGTGGTGCTGTAGTCGGAGCTCGTTTGTGTGAAAAGGTCGTGAGTTCACTGCGAGTTAATTTCACTCACATCTATTGCTGGACTGACTCCACCGTTGTGTTGGGATGGTTGAAGATGTTGCCTTCTAAGCTTCAGCCATTCGTACGCAATCGCGTTGCTGAAGTCTTAGACAAGGCGGGGCACTGTACTTGGAGACACATCCCAACCGACAAAAACCCTGCAGACCTACTATCGCGCGGCATGGATATTAGTGTTCTGCAATCGACGGACTTGTGGTGGAGTGGTCCCAGTTGTTTGAAGCTTCCACAATCTCATTGGCCTTCTCAGCACCAATCATTAGAGTTAGATCAGCTGCCTGAAACTCGACCTCACGTATCTTTGAGCGCTAACGTTAGCAGTGATGTTAATTATAACTTTATAGATTTTAGTCGCTATTCTAGTTATTTAAGGCTTATCCGTAGTGTAGCGTATGTTTTAAGATTTGTTCGATTATGTAGGAAAATTAAATCACCTACTAACTTTCTGTCGCAGGCAGAGTTGCAGGATGCATTAAATGTTATTATAATTGCAAGTCAAACTGAATTGCTTTCCTGAGTACCGATTACTTATTAATAATCAGAAGTTACCTTCTAAAAGCTCCCTCATTAAATTTAACGTATTTATTGATAAAGATAAGATAATGCGTGTTGGAGGACGCTTAGGTAATTCAACATTTTCATTTAATAAAAAGCACCCTATCATTTTACAGTCCACTCACATATTTACGAAGTTATTATTTTATCACGAACATGTCAAGTTAATGCATGCAGGCCCACAGTTATTACTGGCTTCCATAAGGGATTCTTACTGGCCTATTGGCGGACGAAGTTTAGCAAAAGGCTGTTATCGTAAGTGTTTGCGTTGTTCACGTTTAGCGGGTAAAACCCTCACACCTTTAATGGGCAATTTGCCGCAGCAGCGTATCCTTCCAGGTGGCTATCCGTTCGAGTGCACTGGTGTGGACTATGCTGGTCCCATTATGGCTGCTAGCAGGCAAGGTCGCGGATGTAGGCTAGTAAAAGTGTATATTGCAATCTTTGTGTGCTTCACCACCAAGGCTATTCACTTGGAGCTGGTGAGTGACTTAACCAGTGACAAGTATTTACTGGCATTATTTCGTTTTATCTCGCGGAGGGGGAGACCCAATGATATCTACTCCGATAACGGCACTACTTTCGTCGGTGCATGCAACGAACTTTCGAGGTTTCTTAAAGCTAATTGTGATTCCTTGGGCGAACAACTAGTTAACTCTGGAATTCATTTTCATTTTATTCCGGCGTATACACCTCATTTCGGCGGACTTTGGGAAGCGGGTGTTAAATCGACCAAATTTCACCTTAGGCGAGTGTTGGGAAATTGTCACCTAACTTTTGAGGAACTCAACACCACGTTAGTTCAGATTGAGGCGATTTTAAATTCACGCCCACTGACACCGCTATCATCAGATCCAGCAGATTGCACCCCACTGACCCCAGGGCATTTTCTTATCGGGCGGCCTCTCACTTCACTTCCACAGCAAGATCTCCAGGACTACTCCACGTCTTCTCTAAAACGCTTCCAACGTATTGAGCAGCTACGGCAGCATTTTTGGGCCCGTTGGAGCAAGGAGTACGTGTCTGAGCTGCAGCAAAGGACAAAGTGGCGCAGCTGTAAAGAGTCACGTAAACTGGGCACTTTAGTGGTCATCAAGGAGGACAGTTTACCTCCTCTTAAATGGAGATTGGGAAGAGTCGTCGCCATTCATCCAGGGTCTGATGGGATTGTTAGAGTTGCGGACATCAAAACATCTGCTGGAGTGGTACGACGAGCCTTCAATAGGATCTGCCCACTGCCCGTCGAGTCTGCATCTGGTTGAAAGTGCACCAGCATCTTTCAACGTCCGGGGGCATGTTCGAGCGCAGCGCCTGCACTCGTTTTAATGGCAATGCAACGTCCCGGCAATTAGATCTAATTAGTTTAAGCTTTAACATATGTCTTCATGTCATTCGTTCGTTCGCATATAACCCTTGTACGTGTCTGAGGATTACAGTAGTATATTATTGGGCATTCTATCCCACCTGTCGCGCAGTCGCCTGCGCTCCGTTGTGACAGAATGCCCAATAATATACGATCGCGCCTTTCGACTGCGCGACAGGCGGGACAGAATACCCAATAATATTTCTGGTAATGAGAACTTGTGCATTCTGTCCCACTCTTGTATACAACAGGATACGGTGATATGATATTTCACCTTGTATTCGATGGGTTAGATCGAATAAATATTAATGTGATCAGTTTAATTACTCATTCTCATTCAAACTACGATACACTCAAATCATGAAATTTGTAAAACAACCACAGTCGCTGCGCTTTAACACAATCTGCGAGGAAGTTTGTAAGACCGATTTTCGTCATAGCGAATTATTACCTAATTCAATACGATGCATCATATGCGGGCCTTCCAACTGTGGAAAAACAAATTTATTAATTGGTCTCCTTTTACATGAAAATGGTTTAAGATTTCAAAATGTGTACGTATATTCGAAAACCCTGCAGCAACCGAAATACGTTTTTTTAGAAAAGGTTTTACAACTTGTACCACTTATTTCTCTTCAGAAATATCAAGGAAATGAAGAAGTACTAAGGGTTCAGGACGCAAAACCAAATTCTATTATTATTTTTGATGATGTTGCTTGTGAAAATCAAAATAATATGCGTGATTACTTTGCTATGGGAAGACACAAGAACATTGATGCCTTTTATCTGAATCAAACATATAGTAAAATTCCTAAGCAGTTAGTTAGAGACAATGCAAACCTGATCATACTTTTTAAGCAAGATGATATCAATTTAAGACATGTTTATGAGGAGCACGTTAACACAGACATGACTTGGATAGAATTTCGAGAAATGTGTTCGGAAATTTGGAAAGAACCTTTTAATTATGTTGTGATCAATAAAGATTGTTCTAAAAATAAAGGATGTTATAGGAATAAGTTTGACACTTTTGTGGTGTTTGATTAAAACTACTTATATTTAAGTCGAGTATTTTTATGACATCGTTACTCTTCATACAGAGCTCATTCGATCACTATCTTAACACAATGGAGCAATCAATAAAAAGACAAATTGTGAATGCTGCAGAAGCTGTAAAGAAAAAAGTAAAAATGATGAGAAATATTGATATCGATAATAAGCAAGCATTGGAAACAGTTTTCAAGCCCGTGACTGAACCTCTTAAGTTAATTGCTAACGCTAATAATCATTCTCTGCATGCCGAAGAAGATGAAGAAACTAAAGAGCCATACAAAGAAACTATAATGCAAAAACACAAAGTTGGTTTTAAAAATAACATCGATCCAGTCGAATCTCAATCTGATACCGATAGTGATTCTTCATATCAATCACTTGTAGAAAGCAATCAAGCTTGTGATACATCATCCTGGTCAATATCATCAGAAGCATTAGCAGATGTTCCGTTTGGCGTCAGAGTAGAAAACGGGAAATTAATGTTAGGTTCAGCTCGCATTACAATCGATGATGAATATATTATACTAGCTGGACGCAAATATCCAAATACACCTGGTATAAAACAGCTGTTGTTAAAAAAAGACGTTGATTTAAGTTTGGTTTCAGACACTGATATGCAAAATTATAAATCAATGTTAATAAATACCAATGCTCATCGTAGGGACTATGATCCCGGGAAACCAATAAAAAGTAATAAAGGACAAAAATATTTACAAATTATAAAACCTCTTTTCAAACTCCAAACACAACACAAAGGAAAAGGACTACCTTTAATAAAAACTTGGAAAACAAACGTAGATTATGTATATTGGGACGATCCAAATGAATTGGTGGAGAGGTTAAAATTACTAATAGCATCCCGCGATGCTGGCAACACTGGATTAGACAATGAAATTATATCTATCATTGAAGAATTGCGTGAAAGTAAAATTATAAACACTTAAATAAATGATTTCGATTGAAGAGTATTTTTTCATTTTACTATCAACCTTTGAATAAAGTGCACTTTTAATATGAATGTAGATAAATTCGGACACTACATTCATAAAAGAATGCGTCTGTCAGAACTCTTCGATTGTTATGATAATGTCTTAACAAAATCAGAAAGTGGAGAGTTTGATTTAAAATCATCAAGATTAAGAGGAATAAGATCACCCATAGAAGCAGACGATGCGGCTAATAAGGATTATGTGGATCATTCCCAAGATAATCTGAAGAAAGAATTAAATAAACTGATTGGACAATTGCAACATTATATTCAACTCGATATAAAAGCAAAGATTTCAGACGTTTTGTCTCACTTGGAAGACAAGTTTTATACCAAATCAGAAATTGATAAATTCCTCAAGAAACCTTCGCAATGACGAAACAACAAATAGTTAACGAAATACACAAACAAGCACGACGAAATTTTCTTCGAAGACCTGTTATTATGAAGGGAATAGATGACTTATGGCAAGCGGATCTGATAGATATGCAAAATTTAAGAAAGTATAATAGAGGGTTTAACTACATCTTAGTGGTGATTGACTGCTTCTCAAAATATGCCTGGACTGTGCCTATAAAATCAAAAAATAAAATTTGTGTAACTAACGCATTTGAATCTATACTATACAGTAGTAATCGTCAACCTGTTAATTTACAAACTGACCTGGGAACAGAATTTTACAATAGCACATTTAAAACTCTTATGAAAACATACAATATAAACCATTACTCTACTTTTTCTACCAAAAAGGCTTCGATCGTTGAAAGATTAATCAAAACAATCAAAAATAAATTGTATAAATGTTTTAGTTTTAATGGTAGTTATTACTGGTTAGAATTACTAGACATTGTCTTAACAACTTATAATAATACTAAGCATCGTACTATTAAATATAAACCGATTGATGTGAATAAATCTAACGAACCTCTTATTAAAGATAATATAAAAAAAACATACAAACATGCATCACTAAAGTGGACGCCAAAGCTCAAAGTAGGCGACTACGTTCGAATAAGTAAATATAAACAGCATTTCGAGAAAGGTTATACTCCTAATTGGTCAACTGAACTTTTTACGATAAAAAATATTAAAAACACATTTCCAGTTACGTATCACTTAGAAGATCAACGAAAGCAAGCTATATTGGGAACTTTCTACGAACACGAATTGCAAAAGACTAGCTATCCGGATGTTTACTTAATTGAAAAAGTTTTAAAAAAGAAAGGAAATAAGTTGTTTGTGAAGTGGTTAGGTCTAAACAATGAAGAAAATAGTTGGATCGACAAAACTGCAATTTTAGGTTAAAGTTTATATTAAATAGAACGTTTTGTTACATTTGTTTCATTACAACTTTGGTGATGCAAGGAGGTGGACTAGTTAATAGTATTATTAATAATTTACCATTTGAAGTTCATTTGCCTGGTTATAATTATTGTGGACCTGGCACAAAACTTCAAAAACGTTTACTACGTGGTGATCGAGGAGTAAATAAGTTAGACGACGCTTGTATGCAACACGACATAGCTTATGCAAAACATACAGATCTATCTCAACGTCATAAAGCTGATTTACAACTTCTAAATATGGCAAAACAACGACTTAAATCAAAAGATGCTGGCAAAGGTGAAAAACTTAGCTCATGGTTAGTGAGTAAAGTAATGAAAGCCAAACTTAAAACTGGTGCTGGTCTCAAAACGTTTAAGAAATGTGTATCTAAAATAAGATCTAAACTCAAGAAATTTAAACACAATGATAATAAATCATTAATCGACGCTGCTTATTCAGCAGCTAAGAAAGTATTTCCAAACAATAAGAAAATTCGGATACCACGTGTGATACCTATCCCAAAAACGGGGGGTATTCTACCTTTAATCCCTATTTTTGCTGGTTTATCCGCTTTAGGAACCTTAGCTGGTGGTGCAGCAGGCATTGCAAAAACCATTAATGATTACAAAGCCGCTCAGAAAAATTTGCAAGAAACACAACGACATAACAAAGCTATGGAGGGCGTAGCATTGGGCAAAGGGTTATATATTAAACCGCACAGAAATGGTCATGGTATATTTATAAAATCTTCAAAAAACTGAAATGTAAGCTACCTAATCGTCCCCTAAGTAATATAGACATAATACAGTACGCATGTGACATCCCTCACTTCAGAGGAGTTTTTATGAGAGATCAATTACCAAGCGCACCAAAACATATAGAGTGTGGTATTGTTAATTTGGACGATTCTAGGAACGAGGGGACGCATTGGGTGGCTTATGTAAAAGTATATGACTATTGTGAATATTTTGATAGCTTTGGCGATTTGAAACCGCCTAAGGAAATGATGCGTTATTTTAAGAATTGTAATGTTTTTTACAACTATACTAGATATCAGTCATTCAATACAGTTAATTGTGGTCACTTATGTTTGAAATATTTAAGGAATTTTTGGAATAAAAACATATAAAATGTATGACTTTATTTTTTTCTCACCATTTGCAAGATGACACTCACTTTGTCGATAACAGGAAATTCGTCAAGTTTATCCACGTACTATCCTAACACCCTACAATTAAATGGACAGTATGAATGTGCTCTTTTACACATTTCAACATTTAATTCCATTCCGAATATTGATAAAACGAACAATAAGTTATTCTACGGATCTAATGGTGTTATTGAAGTACCCGAAGGAACTTATGAATTACAAGATATTAATGATTACTTAAAATCTGAATTAAGGGACGCATCAATCAAACTACAGTGTAATAACAACACATTGAAAGCTACTTTGTACTGTACGAAAGATATCAATTTTATGAAGCAAAATACTTTTAGAAGGTTGTTAGGGTTCGAAAAACAAATTTTGAAAGCAAATAAATGGCATGTGTCACAGTTTCCGGTAAACATTTTACCAACGACCGTGATCAGGGTTGAATGTGATATTGTAAGCGGCTCATACATAAACGGTGAATCAAGTCATATTATTCACGAATTTGCACTAAACGTGCCACCTGGATATCGGATTATAGAAATACCTAAAAACGCTATTTATTTCCCTATTAACCAGAGCAACATAAGCTGCATAAATATTAGACTTTTAGATATAAATAATCATTTAATCAATTTACGTGGTGAAGAAGTGCAGTTGTATTTACATCTTAGAAGAAGAAATGATTGACTATAATAAATATGAACATCAACAAACTAAACACGTCAGTTTGAATCAAGGAATCAATCATATAAGAGCTCGCTCTAAGAAGAAAATAAAATTAACGAAAGACAATAAGGCATTCTTAAAAGCAATCGGCTTATTAAAATGAATATTTTAGACGTTTTATCGACCCCCTCTTACGATAATAGTGTAGAAGGCATTGAATATCATTCTTATAAACCCTACGTAACTAGTTTTAATAGAAATGATGAAATCCGCATACCCATCAATCAACAGGATCTATATGTACTACCATCAGCAAGCACCTTGTATTTGGAAGGGAATCTTATCGTTAGAAAAAAAGATTCTAAGGATCCTGCTGCTAGCGTTCAGTTTACAAATAATGCTTTGCTGTACTTGTTTCAAGATATAAGGTACGAGCTAAATGGAGTGGAAATTGATAAAGTTAAGAATGCTGGCGTAACTACCACCATGAAATCTTTAATATCGTTGAACGAAAATGAATCAAAGATAGCTAATTCTTG
Organism: Plusia festucae; assembly: GCA_950381575.1. Taxonomy (NCBI): domain Eukaryota; kingdom Metazoa; phylum Arthropoda; class Insecta; order Lepidoptera; family Noctuidae; genus Plusia; species Plusia festucae. Next base: position 12,179,304 of record OX494442.1, read on the forward strand.
GGGATGGAATATTGACGGTATAAAAAATATTAATGGAGGAAATTTTTCTGCTTCTATACCACTTTGTAACATTATGGGGTTTGCAGAAGATTTCAAAAAAGTTGTGATAAATTGTAGACATGAACTAATATTACTAAGAAGTAACACAAACTTGAATGCTGTGAAACTCAATACCGGTGAAATTATAGAAGACATTCAAATAAACAAAATTATTTGGCGTGTTCCACATATCAAAATATCAGATAAGGAAAAAATTAATTTCTTGAAACTGTTAGAAAGAGATCGACCGCTTCAAGTGATATTTAGAAATTGGGATTTGTATGAATATCCAGCTTTACCTAAAACTACAAAACATACTTGGGCGGTTAAAACTTCCTCTCAAATAGAAAAACCAAGATATATTATTGTTGGTCTACAGACAAATAGAAAAAATAATTCAAGTTCTGACATGTCACAGTTTGATCACTGTCATCTTCGCAGTGTTAAAGTGTATCTTAATTCAACTTACTTCCCATATGAGAACCTAAACGCGAATTTCGCAAATAATAAAATTGCTTTATTGTACGAACAATATGTTAAATTTCAACAGTCATATTATGGACGTCGTCCAGAGCCCTTGTTAAGTGAGAAGCAATTTAAAGATTTAGCGCCGTTATTTGTTGTCGACTGCTCTAGACAACCAGATAATTTGAAGACAGGTCCGGTTGTGGATGTTCGAGTGGAAATCGAAAGTGATTCTGATATACCAGATCAAACGGCAGCATACTGTCTTATATTGAACGATTGTATAATTGAATATAAGCCATTAAGTAATACTGTGAAAAAAATATCATGAATCAAGATACCATCATATTAGATATTCAAGGATTTAAAGATCTATACAATAATTTTATAGTAAAAGAATTAGCGTTCGCAACTCGTGATTATACGCAATCGTTCTTAATAAAACCACCATATTTATTCAAATATTTAACACCTGATGAAAAACGACAAGCAAAGTGGTTGGAAACGAACAGAGGTATTCGTTGGAATGAAGGATATATTGACTATAGAGAATTTCACCGTATAATCGTTCCCTATCTAGAAAACAAAATTATCTTAGTAAAAGGTTTGGAGAAGGTGAAGTGGATAAAAAACATTTGCGAAAATTGTAAAGTGTTAGAACTTAGTCAAGACCAGTGTCCTAACATGTTTGAATTGCATAAGAAATACTGTGACAAAAAAACTAATTTTAATTGTAATGTACACTCAAAACAATGTGCTCTAAAAAATGTGTTATGTTTAAAAAAGTATTTGGAGTGGTAATAAAGTGTATTGTAGACTAAGATTTTTAAATAAAACTAACTTTTATAGTAAAATTGTATTTTTATTTCAAATTATACATCGTAAATACATAAGAAATATAAATTAAACGAATAAACAATATAACAACAAAGAAATGAAAAATAGAATAATAAAAAACTGCACTAGATCTATATTATCAAAAATCACTGTCTATTAAAGATTTAGAAATCTTCTTAACTAAGGATTCTGTTTCATCCATAACACTGTCCATGGCGTCCCTTACAATGTACTGAGCGCTTATCACAACATTCTCATTTTCACTTTCACTATCACTTGTTTGAGAATTATTGTTGTTGCAGAGATCGATAACAGAAATTTTGATTAACTTAAGACCTCGTCGTTGTAATCGGCTGACAACAAAAGATTTCGTGGCATTCTGTTTTTTTACCGTTTCTCTGCGACGCTGCCTTGGTTTTTTGTCTTTCGTTTTAAGTTCCGGTTCACTGCGACACAGCTCAGAGAATCCTTCGTAAGGATCCTGAGCATACTGGCTAAACACAATTTCTGAGTCAGATATCTGAAACAAGAAGATACACAAAAAATCATTTCAATACTGAGGTGCATATATACATAATTCACAAGTTCGTCAGATGAAAATGCCTTACTTACCGTTGACATGATTATGTATAATATTGTAAAACCGCTAGATACTAAATGATAGTAATATTTCGTAAATAATAAAAACGAAACCAACAATCAACTTTATATAAGACGCTATAATTGTTAGCTTTGCATTTAATTAGGTCTGTAGATTAGTTGTTAGAAAACCACTCTTTTGCTAATAGACTTAGAGCTCTATATAATAAAAAGGTATTAGTCTAAATTATAAGCTGCAATCTTGCATAATATTTCATACACTAAAGAGCAATGAACTGTCATCATTTACGTAAACATGTGCACAGTGTATGAATAATACCTATAATATCGAATCATTGCAATGACGAATATTATAAAACAATGGTGAAGGAAAATAAAACACTTTAAGTAAAAGATTATATATTTAGCTTAGATAGTTCAATAAAACAAGTTGGTACTCATTAATTATTCTTTATTTATATGCATTTATTAATTAAACTTACTTTAATATATATACCTCCAATCTTATTTTACAAACTAATTTTATTAGGAATACATGCATATATATATTTTCTATAAAATTATAGTTTTTAAATATCTTAAAACTACAAATTACATTATACCTACACGTTATATATTAAAACAATGATACAAACATCAACTCAAATTACCTTTTAAAATTGAAGAGTGCCCCCCATGCTCGGGTTGCAACATTGCATTTGGATATTAAACGTTTATCATCATTACTTGATAGTGCTATTTTATTCACACTTTGTGTAAATATTTCATGCTTAATAGATTTGAATAAGATATTTTTTCGATGGATTATGTCTCTATTAAACAACACATGCTGATAATCATCAATAGTTAAGTCACGTACCACACAAGACTTAATTCCTTTTGCTTTTTTAATGACCTTGTTCATCGTTTTTATTGAATATAACTTTGACCTCAAACCAACAAATTCAGTAATCAGTTCACCACCCATTTCATCTTTAAACAATCCAGGCACTTTTTTATTAATTTGCGGAATCATAAATTCATTATTAATGTTGTAGTTGCTAGTATCAAAGTACTGTAAAAACTTATATTTAATATCTTTATAGAAATCATCCGTGTATATAATATATATAAAAGAATCCGTGTCTGTATAGCATAATTGTACTCTGTCGCCGTAAAAAGGTTTAACTATATTATAATGAAAATGATACATGTGTGATTTAGATAGTTCTAAAACAGTAAAGCCTATGTATATTGGTTTATCTAATATTAAATGATCGGGTTTCATTTGTATTGCTACTAAGTTTTCCGATAAAACTGAAGCACTATGAAAATATGGATTGCTTATGAGTCTTTCAGCACAGATATATTTTTTGGTTTTATTATTCGGACTATTCCATGAGTTCACTAAATGAACAGTCACTCTTTTTTCAGTGTTTTCTAAAGTTTTTCCAAAAACGCTATTGTTTAGTAACTTAAAGAAATCCTGTTCAAAGACACTTTTTGCGTTTTGTCGTAATTTTGTATTTAATTCGATATATTCCTTTAAATATGCACTTTGTCTAAACGTAATGACTCTATGTATTTTACGTAATAACAAACCATGTTCAAGACATTTCTTTAAGTGCACATAATGAATCACATAGTTATACTTATTGTAAAAATTTGAAATAAGTTTTTCGGTTCTGCCACCCGGCGGTATGCATTTTTCCGCACAAAAAGGTAAGTCGTTATGTAAAATATGTAACGTTTCAGGGTACAAGAGATCTACTTCTAGTATAAAACCCCATTCTGCGTTATCTCCAATATTTTCTATGTCTAACTGATCTATTTCATGTTGATTTAAAAATCGGAAACCTGAATGAGGTAAATACTGACACATACTATACCCGTAAAGATTGTTACAGTCTATATAACTTATAAAACTCCGTGGTTTCGTTGGATCACACGATGACATATATTGATTATTAGCTTTTGCATAGCGATGGGAACACATACATAAACCTCCCCTAATACCGCTTTGAATCATTCGCACAATAGATAGGTCTGTTATGAGTTCTAATTTAACTCCTGTCTTTAAAAGCATTGCATCAAACGATAAACTAGGAGCAGTAATATAAAACGCAGGGTCGAGCTTATAATGCAACTTACAAGTTTTTCGAAACTTTTGAAATATATCCGTAAGTAAAAGTACGTCAGTCTTTAAATATAAGTCAGTATATTCTCCCATTGTCTTTATGTTAAATTGACACCATACCGATTTGGCGTGGTTATAGTCCTCCTGTGAAATATGTTCATTACTTAAAGAGTTGAAAAATAATTTTTTTGCTGGTAACGTTTTTTCTTCATAACATTTCCAATTGCTCATGTAATCGTAAGGATAAATGCCTTTTCGAGTAAGTAAATGAAACTGATCATTTATAGGGAAATGAAAATCATCAATTTGCATAGTTTTTGATAGCTTATCTAAACTAGTGCCTAAGAAATTAAATGAATCTAAAAATCTAATTTGTACGTATTCATTCTCGTTGATATGCATAAATTTGGAAAATGAAATATATTTTTCTTTGGTTTTAGGGATGATATTTAACTTGCCAGGCGTTTCACCCAATTTTTTAATAAAAAGATGACAATCGTATCCTGACAAATTATGAAAAAATATAGGTATAAACATAGGCATCTTATATTGTAAATTACAATGTCGATGAGCTGCACCTCGATAGCGACCAGTAATATGACAATGATCTCTGACTTTATTATTCCATAAAAGATTATCGCATATGTGACATTTCCAAGCTTTTTCGTAATGCATTGCGTCTTTCTCAGAAAATATAATTGAAACATTTTGAGTTAATATATTATAAATTCTCTTGATATCTTCAGTAAGTAACTCTATAAATTTGGATACACAATCAATTCCACGATACGTTTTGAATTCATTGAAATTATCATTGCATGATGAAACAATATTATACGCGAAGGCTGAAGGAATGTGTCGTTGTAAGCGTGACGTATTAGCGGTGTCCGATTCATGGCCGGAAATCGGTTCGAGTAATGTTTCGAAATCAGCATAGATAATGAATGGAACGTCTTGTTTTTTGTTATAATTTTTAAATTGTAAGAATGTTCCTTTATCGGGCAAAACAGTAACAACCCCCGCACACAAATGTTTTTCAAAACGATCTTCACTAGGGAAAAACACTAAACAGGTTTCGCAAAAATATATCTTACTATGATGTTTTGTTATTTGGCTTTTTACGAGGCGTGTCAAATCTTTAATAAGACAATAATGAGATGATTTTGAATTTTCCAAAAACAGTAAATGAATTATCTTGGATTTATGATTAATTTTATCGGATTTGTATAGAGGACCCGTTATAGTCTTACTATCTCTTAAACCGTAAATATAAATATTTAAAAAAGGATTGTTTTTTTCAAAAGTATATATATCTGAAAAAGTAATTGGAAATGATATATCATTTACGTTCAAGACGTCGCGGAAATGAGGATACGATGTTACTCTCTCAGGATGCTTATTGGTTGGATATAAAGCGGCAACTACACACCACAAAAAACAACACTCGTCATTATTGTGAATATTCAAACATGCTTTCTTATTTTTAATATATTTCGGTAATTCTATAAATTGTGATCCACTAAGAGGTTGGTATTTATTAATATTAATTTCTAGGTGTGAATTATTTAAAAACGTCCATCCGCTATCCCTTTCTTGAAAATCATCAATTTTTTTTAATAACGTCGATGTGGCTTTTTCATAGATAGACTTGAAATTGTAATTGAAATGGATAATAAAATTTTTTGTTGCAAAAGACTTTAACTCTTGTACATCATTTTTAAACATTAAAAAATAAGCGAAATATTCAAAATTAATTTTAACAGAATAATGTTTTTGAAGCGAACTATCAATTAAAGATTCAACTTGATCATGAATACTTTTAAAAAAACTCTCTGGGTAAATATTTATTTCAGTTTTAGGTGCACTAATCCGATAACTTGTAATACGTCCTTTCAAACAGGAATGTATCATTTCAACGTTATCATTGATACGTATAGTACTATTATTTTTATGCTTATTAGTTCGCAGATGGTTACACCAACGACGAAAATCCACCTCAATGTTGCAAACCGAACAGAATGGCATTTTCAGAAAAATTACGTTAACAAATTTTCTTATAAAATAATTAGTTACCTGCTATTTCTTGATATATAGATTAAATTTACAACTGTTTAAGTACGTATGATTACAGCAAGTAGGTTTTCTAAACTTCACGCTTTCAATTTATTGTTAGTTAGCTTGCAAACCGCCGTGCTCTGAAATCAGATACATAATTTAAAATTAATATACATAAAATGATTTAAATAACGCCTTATACTTGCGTTATAGGAGATAAGATAAGACAAAAAAAATTACAACTACAAATAATAATTATAATTTCAAAGAACTGTGAAACCATTCAATCAGATAAAAATTAGATCCACTATCATGATAATATGATAAAACAATTACAAACCTTCAAATATTCACAAGACAACAATTTCGTCTCTATTAGATGTCCAAGTGAGATAACACTCTTCTTGCGTATTTTATGCTTCTTCACCTCTGCTGATCCACAATACTTAATAAGTAATCGCCTGAAAGGAAAAAAAATATATTATATTAATTCTGTTGACTTATTCTGATAGTTAAATAATGTTTAGTAATAATGCAAAATTGTAAATCAAATAAAAATTACATCTAACAATTACCTTTTAATAATTATGCTAGCAATTACTATAAATATTATAATAATTTGTATTTAGTTAGTAGTCTAGTTCATTTAAAACAAAATATGTATTATAATACAGTTTTATAAATTAAAGACACATTTGTCAATAGTGATACCTAATGTGTATTTGCTCAAAACAAAAGTATCGTATTAATAATTGTAACCTCACACCGGAAAAAATAAAAATTGATGACTTTCAATAGGTACTATGGTTGCGCAGTACACAACTGTATATTGCACGAATGCAATTTCAAACAGGGTTGATATCCAAATGCAAATCAATCATATAATATTATAATTAGCTTTTCCTACATTTTAACCGACTTCCAAAAAGGAGGAGATTTAAACTACTTGATAATGAATATTAAAGTATCATAATTATTTAAAATAATAAGTCAGATTGTCGAAAATAATTTATCAAAACGCAGCTAATTTTATTTGTAATTTGTATACCAACATTAATTATGGTGTACAATAAAGTATATTCTATTCTAATTTGGTTATGGATAGCACTTTCATACTTTAACAGTAAAAATGAAATCGTTAGTTCATCAATAAGTGCTACATGCATGATAATTATATTGACAGCCCTGAATCCTTTTGCTGCATTAGCAGATAAAAGTTCATAGTTATAATTTTTCTTTAAGTATAATACGTACAAATAAGAAATGTCTCATTTGTTTATTGTTTTCTGAAATAGACTTCCTTTTAATTTAGCAAATTTACATGACTAATCTGACTTATAAGCTAGCGTTTTCGGAGCTCTATACATCGAAATCGAGTTCGAGCTTCAGTTGAGAACCAAGTACATCGCTACAGTACAAGCATTCTACAGTACAGTGCATTCAGTAATAGTTATATTGTTTTAATTATACTTCAAGTGACTGCTATTTAAAATGTAAGTCTTTATATTTTTTTATTTCTTTATTCAATTTAATTAAACTTTACTGATATTTACTTTTAATCATATGTATCTAATTCTTTGCATTTATTCTATTGAATTTTATAGTTTTCTTATAAGTCAGAACCGATTATAAGTTCAAGCATTCGTATTTATTACTACTTAGTAAATTCCAAGTCGATAAACATTTTGTTTTTTCTTTCATTATAACAATTTCAAGTGATATTACTTGAACTTATTGAAACATGTTTAATAATTTTATAGGTCGGACTCTGAGTGTGATCAACGCCGCAACTCTACAGATGTCGAACGCAATGCTGAGCTCCAACCAAAACATTCTACCCCTTCGAGCAAGCGTAAATCTACTTCCGTCAAGAAATCCTCTGCTAGTTTAAGGTAATTATACAAAATTTATATGTATGTATTAATGATACCTATATAATTATGATGTATAGAGCTCCGAAAACGCTACCTTATAAGTCAGATTAGTCATGTATATTTGCTAAATTAAAAGGAAGTTTATTTCATAAAACAATAAACAAATGAAACATTTCTTATTTGTACATATTATAGATTTAGTTATATAAATTTAAACTTACTTACCTTTGATATATTCATACAGCATCGGTTAACTTATTTCACGTTCATTTCATATTTTGATAAGTAATTTACAGTGAATTAACAATGATTTGTTTGTTTCAGAAAAAAGGCGAAGTCGTTGGACATATTCAATCTTAGTCGTGACCGTAGCGAATCTAAAGATCCTTCCTCGGTCGTATTGTCTTCGTTCTTCGTTAATAGAGTCGCAAACGGTAACGAACGTCGAACAATAAACGCGGTGGGTGACTACCTAATCGATTTGAAAGTTTACCAAACCAACGATGCACGCAATACTGATTCACTTGATCTCTGGAAGAAAGCATTAGTTCGGATAAAGTTCCAAACGGACGACGATACATCGCAATGGCGCAAGCTTCAGTCTCTAGTGCAATCGGTGGATGCAATGTGTGAGAGCCAACCAACATTTATGTCGAATTAACCTGTAAATACGCTATAAGTATAATAAAATAATATATTGTACATGATGTTTCCTTTCTCAATTGAAACCTTTCGGATGAAGTTTACTGCAGCCGTTTTGCATTGCTAGTCGCAACTACAAGCGGGTGGTGTGAAGCTAAATTCTACTGGTTTGCATTCATTGATATTTATTTATTTATTTTTCATTATAAAACTATAGTTACGTATTCCATCCGACGTCGTGTACAATTTAATTACCAGAAATATTATTGGGTATTCTGTCCCACGTCGCGAATGCGCAAGCATGAGCGAACAAGTGGGACAGAATGCCCAATAATATACTACTGATTACAAAATTATTAAGTACGCAATTATTGAGTTTCCTTTGGAATCCCTGAAATTCCTGCACAGCCACACGGAGAAAGCAGTGGCAAAGCTTTTACAAAGCTATTTGTATTTTAAATATAGTAATTAGCGGAATCCGCCAATATATAAAAGGCAAGCAACACAAATATGGCATCAAATTATATATTCTAGTGTCACCGAGTTGCCTCTTCCTCAAAATTCATGTATATAAAGGAAAGCGAGACCATGAGGTAGGAGGGAAAGGCCACACGGAGAAAGCAGTGGCAAAACTTTTACAAAGCTATTTGTATTTTAAATATAGTAATTAGCGGAATCCGCCAATATATAAAAGGCAAGCAACACAAATATGGCATCAAATTATATATTCTAGTGTCACCGAGTTGCCTCTTCCTCAAAATTCATGTATATAAAGGAAAGCGAGACCATGAGGTAGGAAGGAAAGGCCACACGGAGAAAGCAGTGGCAAAACTTTTACAAAGCTATTTAGCCACAGGGTGCGTTATATACATGAACAATTGAGAGTGTTGGTCTCTCAGAGTTCCTTTTGCGCAATGGAACAAATGTAACTGGAACCTGAGGGCTAACCGCAAAGGAAACCCAGCAGTAATTAAGAACATATTGCAAAAAGGTGGCAGCATGTTCAGATTATAACTGTAGTGGAATGTGTGTTTGCAAGTGGCGTGACCAACGTGACGTCTCCTCAAAACCTCAAATGGTTACAAAATATAATAGTCAGTTCATGAGTGGTGTTGATAGGCAAGACCAGATGTTGGCCTACTACACTTGCGAACACAAATCCATGCGTTGGTACAAGAAAGTAGGCATTCACATTTTCCAAATGATGAACGATAAATGAATAAACTGAGTAATAGTTAGGTCACAACTATAAACTGTCATTTCATTGGTAGAACTGACGAAGTTACCCCACTATCACCCCAGCTACTGGGTCCCGAGGCCTAGAGAGGAATTAAATCTAGCGTTTACCGATGGCTGTCCCTCCGCAGGGCCTTGCGGGCCAGGGGGCCACGCGAGCAGCGCACCTAAGCGTGCCAATAAGACGCAGGATGATAGGCCGGCGAAAATAGCCGTCCGGCCCGATTCGCCGGGCGACAAAATGGCCGAGGCCGAAGCCCACCCCCAAGGGTAATGGGTGGGTAAAAAAACAAAAATAAAATGAAATTGTTAACTAATACCACACCTAACTTATACCACACGCAGCGGGAGAGTTACGAAACCAAACGTAAGGTTTTTGTCAGCTATTTAAATAATAGCTAAAAATGGTGCAAACGGTGCCAGTACAAAGTGATATAGAAGTGAACATAAAGATGTACGGAACCATCATGTTGGTAGTACTAATATTACTCACAATATTGTTTCTGTACTTTTGTTGTCAAAAGTGCAAAGTGTTAAGCGCAAAGTGGATGCAAAATCAAATTAAAACTGTACACGCTGAAAGTCCTGTGGTTGCTGTACAGCAACATTCCAAGACAATAATAAAAATGTACTATTATTGTATTATCCACTCTTACTTTGTTAATTTCATGTATCTTAATAAATTACTGTTACTTATTTTTCTATCATAAATAATTATTATAGTAAACCATGTGAACTAAAATTAATGTAACTAAACACGCTGTGTAATTTATTAAATTGTCACGTTTTGCTGTATAAACCTTATTCAACATTCTATTACTTAGAAGTCTATCATGTTATATTATGTCTTCAATTACAATGTATAAGTTTCAATTGTGTCGTTATTATAACAATGTATTTAATTTCAGATTGCAAGTTACAATAACATCCGTTGAATAATATGTTGCATATTTCGTCGATGTAAGCTACCTACTTGGAATTGTAACTAAGCTCCGGTTCTCTCGATTAAGCAAATATTATAAGCCACTACATTATAACAAAATACATTATTAAACATAAAGTTAAAAAAATTTGTAAAAGGGAAAGTAGCTATGGCGATGCGACGAATTCGCTAAATCATCAACTTGTTAGTTAGTCGCTAAGTCGCGTCACCACGACACACTGGATAATCCTCCACGGTACGATACACACGTATTCATGTAACAGTAATAAAAGTATTATTTCGGATTTAATTCACTGCCTAATAACCAACGACCAACTAGAACACATGAAACACAAAAGAGAGTAAAGTTCTATAGAGTAAACTGGGATCATTATTACACAATTTTGGACATACGGAATTGGGATGGTATGGTACCTATTAATAGCCGCTTGAATGACAAACACAGTCCCCTAATTCAAATTTCTGTAGTAATTTAATCGTGCGTTAGCGCTCCGAAAGACAAAATATTTTAGTGTTTATATCTAGATAAGTATTTTGTGTTAATTTCATTGTTTATTGATTTAATATCGTGTCTGTGTGGAATTTGTGATCTGCAGATACGAATTGAAATATTCGTATCTAATATTGGTAAATTTTTCAATGCATGTAGAGTGGTATTAGGAATCAATATATTTATTCACGAATCAATAATTTACGATTACATTTTCATATAGCATTCATTAGTGCTATAGGTTACAGCACCATCTGTAGCAAAGTAGTTAGCAAAGTCATCTCTTATTGCGACCGCTGTTTTGGGACTGCTTGACGGTTGTGCCAGGCGTAATTGCTGAAATGCTCTCATATTCACGTCATTGAACATGCCTTCACTATGTCCTGTTATTGAATTTTCTCGATTAACATAATTAGGTGTAATATATGTACTAGAAGTATGTCTCAACCAATTGTGCAGTGCACAGCATGCTTTTATTATTTTATCAACTGTATTCACCTCAACAGCAATAGGTCGCTCAAAAATTCTCCACTTCGATACCAATAAACCAAACGCATTTTCAACCACTCGTCTTGCTCTCGACAAATTGTTAAATATTTGCTTTTCTTTAGTTAATCCTTGAGTTCGAGGATATGGCTTCATTAAATATTTTTTAAGTGGAAATGCTTCATCTCCTAGTACCACTGAATTAGGCGGTATATTAGAGCTATCATTTTCTAATATTGACTGAAGAGTTGATTGAGTTCCGTCTGATGTTTTCCCATAATGTCCAACATTAATGCTACAGATATTGGACATTTGACAATCAACTAATATGTTGATTCCCGTCGATCCATCCTCTATGTCGATCGATACTAGACAAAGAGTGCATCCTTCTGTCTTTTTTGAGTGACGATTACCGCTACGTGCGCGAGAACTTTCTTTACTTCGTGATAGTGACATTTCAAGTTATGTGCTCTTTTTTTGTTGATCTTTTATGATAGTGACACTTAACTTTTTTCACTTTGTTTAATTACAATTTACGATGCTGAGCGACCTGACTTAGGTTGTCTTCTCATTTGTCATTTCTCATCACTTTTTCATCTTTTCATTTGCGATCCATGAAAGACACCCTACAGTAGTCCATTTGGCAGTCCATTTAGAAAATGATCAACGAGTTTATTTTAATGAATCGAATGCGGCAAACAGAGCGGCATGTCCACCGTCAACAACATTAACAAGTTTCTTCACAGTCTGTCAAATTGATGATTTTGCTCGCACTTTGCTGTATGCTGACATGCCACGCTATTACACATGGAATGCATAATCGAAATCCTTTCAGCGTCGAAAACAAGGAACACCAGTTGAAGGACATCCAAATGTATTTGCTTCAGACGCTCTGGGTCGCATCCCAAATAACACTAAATGTTATTATTTGCGCTTGTTGTTGGTGAATGTTCGTGGTCCGACATCGTTTGAAAAACTGAGAACAGTTAATGGACAGCTGTGTGCGACTTCCGTGAGGCATGTCAACTATTACATTTACCCGAGAACGATTCGCACTGGGATGATACGCTCAAGGATTCCGTAATATCTTCATCGCCGCATCAAATTCGTACATTGTTTGCGATTATCATATCGACATGTTTCCCGCATGTTTCCCCCAGATTTCTGGGTTAACTATAGATATAACATATCTGAGGATGTTTTGCATCGTGTGCACCGTCAAACTTTGAATCCTACACTACAAATGACTGCAGAAATTTACAATAAATCATTGATCATGTTAGAAGATATATGTTTATTGATGGCAATTAAAGTATCGAGTTTGGGAATGACAGCACCCAATCGTCATATGCACGATGCATTAAACCACGAGTTGCAAAGAGAACAACAGTACGAAATTGAAGCATTGGCCGAAACAATTCTTACAAATGTTCCACAATTAAATCAACAACAAAGAATTGCGTATGACACTTTGATAAAGCTGTGGACAGTGGATCTGGTGGAATTTATTTCCTTTATGCTCCCGGAGGAACCGGAAAAATGTTCTTAATTTCATTGCTTTTGGCGAGGATCAGATCGCGAAATGATGTAGCTCTAGCGTTGGCTTCTAGAGATGGGTAGCTATTCTAATAACTAGTCAAATAGCGGCTATTTAAAAAAATGCCACAGCTATGATATCCGTCAACACGATAACTAGCAATTGGCTGCTTAGAATACTCGACAACTGACAAGTTATAACTAGAACTACACTGAAAAAAATCGAGCCAATCAAGCATGACATTTTGCTTGATAGAAAAAAAAAATGAAGCAACCAAAAACTTACTAAAATAGATTATTCAATGTTTTTTGTCACAATAAAGTCAAAATGATCAACTCTTCTCAATCATTCACTTCATACAAATAATCAAGTTACATGATTAAATATATTTTAAACATGGCGGGGTTGGACGGAACGCGCCGCGGACACGCTAGTCGCATAAAATTTGCTTCAGTTGTTTTATTTTATTATCTTACTGCTTTAATAGTCTTGTATTATAAAGTCAAGTGCCTATAATCTAACTAACGTAGTGATAACACAACCATATAACATTATGCCTCTAAAAGAGCGCAAAAAACATATAAAGTGAATAAAGAAAAAGGTGTTAAATGTGCTTATCATTGTGACTCAAACGCGTGTGCAACGGATACGCGCGGTTAAGTAGCGCTGCGTAAGAGCGGTAACGGCGTGCGTTAGTTGCGCAAAGTTCTCGCGGTGTTATCGTCAGCGCTACCAACACCAAGCGCAGAATTACGTTCCAGTTACCGAAACTATAATAACAAGTTTCTGAGCATTCGAAATTGTTTTAGTAAACAAAGAACATTTGGGATATTTTTAGTAAATATAAATGCCCAACATGCAACGTACTCCACCTAAATCTCCTAAGACCCCCAAACCAGGTCAGTCACAATCTGTTCCTGATATGGCTTCAGCTCTCAGTAGCGAACACTCCAATACGAATGTCACTGTTAGGGCCAAGCGGCAGCGAATTGATGACTCACCAAACAACCCGAGATTGCCTTCTTGTGCCTGTGGTGAGTGGAGGAGGGAACTGATGGAACTGATGTCAGCGTGGAAGAGCGAGTATGACCTTAGACTGTCTGCATGGAAGGCCGAGCATGACGAGACATGACGCATTCAGTCTTTTCCAGTGCCATTGGCGCTGGACCTTCCATCGCTGGATTACCTTCCTCAATGCTTACTCAGCCATCTATCAGGGAATTTGCGCACAGCACGAAATCCGTGCCACCTCGTCGTGCGGAACTTATTGACGAACAACTTGTGCGCGTGATTGCGAATGGATGCTATCCTTTTAGTATAGTGGAGGATGTAGAATTTAAAAAATTAATATATATGCTGTGCCCGGGCTACAAGCTACCAACAAGAAAAACATTATCTCAATCACTCATTCCAAAAATGTTCAAAAAACAAGAGGAATAAGTGAAGCATAAAATGGAAAATGCGAACGCAGTTTGCCTCACAACTGACGGCTGGACTTCCGATAACAACGACAGCTTTATAGCCGTCACGGGCCATTATCTAATATCCACGGCAGACGAAACTAAACTACACTCGAACTTACTTGGTTGTGTTGAATATAATGACAGACACACTAGCCAAAATCTCTCCGAATTCTTGAAAAACATCATGCGGGAGTGGAGTATTGAGCACAAAGTTACCGCGGTAGCCAGCGACAACGCGGCCAACATCACGGCAGACATAAGAGAGGGTGAGATGCGGCAAATTCCGTGCTTTGCCCACACCTTAAATCTGTGCGTCCAATCGGCATTACAACAATTGGGCCCTTATTTATCAAAAGTGAAGAGTATTGTAGAATATTTCAAGCGAAGTTCCCAGGCGAACCACAAACTAACAGAGGTACAAAAACAGCTCGGTCTGCCTCCTCTGAAATTAAAACAGGATGTTGCCACCAGGTGGAACTCCACATATGACATACTGCAAAGGTTTTGCTCAGCAAAACAGGCCATTGCCATGACTACAGCAGTGACAAGGAATGACCTTTTACTCACAGACTATGATTGGTTGGTAATCGAATCTGCTGTGCCCGTTTTGAAATTATTTTACGACATCACAGTAGAGATAAGTGCAGAGAAAAACGTTTCGTTATCGAAAGTGGTACCAATTAGTCGCATCATGTTAAACCAAATTAAAAACATATTCCAAAATATATCTAATGATATTCCTGAAATAAAGGCATTAATAGAAAGTTTACACAAGGAGCTCAGCCACCGATTCAACAACACTGAGATAAACGTTTTGAACACGGAGTCAACAATTTTGCATCCACGATTTAAACAAAAAGGCTTTCGTGACCAAAGATTATGTGACAAGGCCATACAAGTATTAAAATTGAAAATTGGACGTGTTTCTTCGGTTCCAACAAGAACTACGGCAACATCGGAGCCGGTGGTACCAGGTCCCAGTACCAGTGAAACATCAATTTGGTTTGATTTTGACCAGGAGGTAGCCAAACAAACGCCCGAAAACCCAATGGCAGCAGGAATTGTAGAGCTGGACAAGTATCTGCAGGAACCGCTTCTAAAACGCACAGAAGACCCACTAAAGTGGTGGCACGCCAGGAAAAATATTTACCCACTTTTATTTAATTATGTAATAAAAAGGCTGAATCTGGTTGCGACGTCTGTTCCATGCGAGCGGATATTTTCTAAAGCCGGATATACAGCTTGGCCAGAAAGAGTAGAAATTAAACAAATATGAACTAATTTTTTCTACACATGGCAACTCGAAAGAAATGTCAAACATCAGTCAAACTATCAAAACAAAAAAGTGTATTGTGAAATAATTTAATTTTTCGTAGCTATTAAACGTATTAGTCGGTGAATTATTATTGAAAATGGGCAAGACGATAAAAAGTAGTGCCAGAGAAGTTATTTACAATGTTTTTAAGAGGTGTTTGGCGGAATATCATGCCGGAAAACTTCTAACAGAATTGGATGACCTTTACAAACGAGTTGCTGATATGACAGGTATTTATTCACTCTCATTTTATATAATTTATATAGTTCATGATCTAAGTTACAGTTAAAGTCGGTTAGGTCTTCAAAAAATACCACATCATCGAAGTTTTTTACGGATTTAATATAATTTTAGAGGTTATGTTTACATCGGGTTCACAATGACTTTGTATAGAGCGACTGCATTTTTTGATCGTCACGCACGTCATTCTACATTAATGTTTTATTTTAATTACAGGAAAATCAGAAAGCACTGTTCGACGCATAATAAACGAAGGCAAATTCATAACACCAGCCAAGCATAGAAAAGGACGGATCAAAAGGAAAAAGATGGATAATTGTCCATGCTGTAACTGCCAATGGATTTGTACCCAACGCTTTACTAATATTTAGTGGTACTAACAAAATGGAAGACTACCATTCAGAGATGAATTCTCACAATTTTACCAAGTGGGTGACCGAAAAACTGATCCCAAACCTACATGAGGCCTCTATAATTGTCATGGACAATGCGCCTTATCACAGTGTGGTGCAGAACAAGGCTCCAACATCAGCTTCCCGAGTAGATGAAATAAAACTGTGGCTGTTAGAAAATAACATCCCGTTCGAGCCATCAACAAGAAAGCCAGCATTATTAATGCTTGTTAAAAAGCACAAGCCAGAACCAGTATACCAAATAGATGAGTTGTTGGGGGAACATGGTCATGAAGTGGTACGGCTTCCTCCGTACCACTGTGACCTAAATCCTATCGAGCTCATCTGGGGCATAGCAAAGCAAAAAGTTGCTGCATGTAATGTGGGAGGAGCAATTGACATAAAAAAGCAACTGAGGAAGCTTTTAATAGCATTGGTCCCGAAACTTGGAATAATTGTGTCGAACACATAAAGAAAATAGAACGTAATTACTATGAAAGGGGAAGAACACTCTATGAAGATATAGACAGACTGGTAATTCGTGTTGGTGAGGACAGCAGTGACAGTAGCTCAGATTCTGAAGATGATCAAGAACTTGGATCGGACATGTCAGGTGTAGAGTATTTAGATAGTGACTAGAAAAAATATTGTTACTATATTAAAGATGCTTTACTCTCCTATGGTTTTTAATGACTAAATTAAAAAAAATGAAATTTAGCTTCTGATTTAACGATTTTCCACATTCAGATTTATCATTAAAAATACTTGAAGTATCAAATTCATTTTGGTTGTAGTATAAATGATGCCATATAAACGATAGTGGCGACCTCAATTATTTTCTACTCTTTCTGGCCAAGCTGTACCCTCAATGAGCAAAGAAGGAGATTGACTACAAAAAAACTGTCTCAACTCCTTTTCATAAGTTGCAACTCAGAATGAGGAAAATATAAAGTTTAGTTTAAGCGCTGGTTCCCACTTGTCGGGTGTCGGATCCGAATATTAAGAGCTGGTTCCCACTTGTCGGGTGTCGGATCCGAATATTAATCGGAGGTTGTAGTAGCAGAGCATTTTATATGAAGCTATTCACACTTATCGGAAACCGATTTTGTGTCGGCGCCGACAGTAAATGTCGGGTGTTTTGCCAGCCCTCTACGACCGGAAAAAAAACGTGTCGGATCTCGCTCGCCTTTAAGTAAGAATAGCGCTGTTCACATTTTGTCGGGTGTCGGGGCCGACTCTCCTCCCCCGAATGTAGATATTGACATCCTAAAATAATTGAAAAACTTAATTTTGTCACTCCTCAATTCTGTTATTAAGTTCTGGAATGTTCCCAAACTAAATCGTTCCCTCAGGATTGGGTGCACCCAATATTTTCTTTCCTTCGCTCTCTTTCTTTGTTTTCTTCGTAAATAATAATACATAACAACAAGGGCTTCGTCGACGTCCATCGTCCACAGTCACCTCGCGTAGAGTGCTTAAAATTGGCACTAGCTTCGGCCGCGGCCGACAACCGATTATTATCCGAAGTGTGAACAAAGGCGCCGACCTCCGATTAATATTCGGATCCGACAACCGACAAGTGGGAACCAGCTGTAATCGGAGGTTCTAGTAGCAGAGCATTTTATATGAAGCTATTCACATTTATCGTAAACCGATTTTGTGTCGAGGCCGACAGTAAATGTCGGGTGTTTTGCCAGCCCTCTACGCCTGGAAAAAAATCGTGTCGGATCTCGCTCGCCTTTAAGTACAGATACAGTCTCTAAATCTTGTATTTTGGTAGTTTATGTTCACTGATATTTGAGTCAGTAGATCGTTGAATGTTGATATTGACATTCTAAAATATATGAAAAACTTAATTTCGTCACTTCTCAATTCTGTAATCAAGTTCTGGAATGTTCCCAAACTAAACCGTTCCCTCAGGATTGGGTGCACCCAATATTTTCTTTCTTTCGTTCTCTTTCTTTGGTTTCTCCTTAAATAATAATACATAACAACAATAGCTTCGTCGACGTCCATCGTGCACAGTCACCTCGTGTAGAGTGCTTAAATTGGCACTAGCTTCGGTCGCGGTCGACAACCGATTATTAACCGAAGTGTGAACAAAGGCGCCGACCTCCGATTAATGTTCGGATCTGACACCCGACAAGTGGGAACGAGGCGAAGTTGTAAATTATAATAAAAAATCATTGTATATAGCTACTGATTTCTAAATACGCCAACCTACAAAACAAAACGAAATGTTTTGATTTGAAATACATATTTTGAACTAAAATTTAATTTTAACGTAAATACGTAGGTTGACAGTCCTAAGCCTGTGTAAAGTATGAAGGGAAATCAGAAGGCTATTTTATTTTCTAGTATATAACTAAATTAATGCCTATACTTAAAACTAGATTGCGAGTAACTATTCATTGAATTAATTAATGTTTTCAATGTATTAAAATAGAAGTAGGTTGTACCTACATAAGTATAGTTATTTTTTAAATTTATATTCATTTGCCGACTTGTTAATGTTAACCGCTTAACAATCATCAAAGAAAGAAATGTTCAATCGCAACCGCTCAACATATCAGAAAGGTGCAAACAAAAAAACGTATCACTTTATCACAGATCTATTGGAATGAGTGAGCCGCACGCGTTGCGTGTGTACATACTGTGTCGAATGAGCTACTGATACATGCTGATATAAAGATATAAAAGAGTGATTCATATCCGAGTGATTGAAAGATGCATATTATTATCTATCTTTTATTTTCAATGACACATTTTGCCCATGTCTAATCTGCGCAGAGAGTCCTACGAGACTTCAACATCGACAGACGTACGCGTCTTGCAATATTATATTATTACTTACTTATGTAATTTATAATAATTAAACGAATTAAAATGTAAATCTTATTATATTACAATATACTGGTACCAACATTAACATTTGGTGACCCCGACGAAGTCATGACGAATTGAAAATTTTCGATTTTGTTGTGAATAACCGGAGTAACAGTACCATAATATTTGTGCCAATGCTATGAGTCTAAGGCCCGTATTCAAGAACAATACTTACATAAGTATGGCAGCAACACTATGATAAGTAAGGGATTTCTCACTGCGTTCGTCATGGTAGGCCATTTGTTTCTTAAACAATACTTGATGAACTCTTTGCTGTGCGGATGCATAGCATTGAATGCCGCGTCGTGATTGGTTAATGTTGTGGCGCGACTTCACTCCAGTCGAATGACCTAAGAATAATAACTAAAGAGTTATTATTCTGAGCGAATGACTGACAAATAAATGACAACCAAGATCATTTTTATTTAATATAGTTATAGTTATTTGAATTCCAAACACAGACTGCTCAGTGCTCTATTTCACACAATTTCAAATAGGTAAACGTTTCCATTATGGATAGTAGTTGCTTGCCTATATTGAGTACGAAAACACCCAAAACATGGTAAGTATTGAATATGTTTCTGTTTGTTTCGTAGTCAAAGTTGTGAAAATACCATCGATAAAAATTATTGGAAGTAATAACACGTATTGTTCTCTTTCAGTTCAAAAAAGTTACCGTTTACTTCTTCAGAAAAAGAACTAATTATAGCCTTAGTGCGGGAGCGACCCATTATTGAGGATAAACGTACAAATTCTCAAAACATAGAGCTCAAGAAGAAGGCCTGGGATGAACTGACGATGGCTTATAATGCACAGTCCTATGTTACGCCTAGGAATAATATACAATTAAAAAGATGTTGGGAAAACATAAAATCTCAAAGAAAGAAGGAGCTTTCTTTTGAGTCAATAAGTATGAAACGTACAGGTGGAGGCCCACCAGAAGGTGGCCCCGCCTTATTATCCGATAATGTTGTGGATGCAGTTTGTCCTTTTATAAATTTAACTGTACCAGGGGTTATTGACTCCAATTCTATAGAAAGTTAGTTTTATTTTTGAGTACCTAATTTATCTATTAACAATCATTATTGATAATAACCTATTAACTATTTAATTTAGTTTCAGATGACTTGAAACAAAGCAAAGATGAGATAAAGAATCAAACTAAAAATAATGGTAAGGCAATTGGTATTGTAAATACATATTATATTTCCTGAAGGGATAAACATATTATTATGTGTATTCCATTTGTAGGAGTTTCAATACAGCCATGTTTGTCTCTTACGACTTGCATTCCTAGCAATTTGTATTGTATGTGAAAAATACATATGTACCTACTTATATTCATCGTGTGTAATATGTCCAGCACTTTTAATTATAATTTTATATTTCAGTTTTGGATCTTGAAGTAGAGAGCGACAATGTTATCAAATTCTATGATTCTGATAAGAATGTTCCCTCTCAACCAAAAAAACGAAAGGAAATATCCAGTACTAGCACAGGTAACTACATATTTTGTCAATTTCAGAGGTGTGGGCAGGGATTGAACACTTGACACACTTGTTTATTTGCACTTTATTTATCTTACAGGTCTTAAGAAATGTTCTAGTGAAATAGAAGCAAGAATAATGCGAGGTTCTCTGAATATGCAACAGGATTTAGAATTGCATGAATGTAGACTTAAAAGAGAGAGGCTTCTAATAAAACGGGAAGAAAATTTAATTGAATTTGAAAAACAACTCCATGCTTTACAATTAGAAAAAATAAAGATGGAAATAGCACTATTAAAAAAACAACTTGAAAATTGAAAAACATTTCTTTTATTTTATAACCTAAACATTAAAAATGGCGTGTTATAAATAATCTTCTAAATAGCAGTCCTTCTCTGTTGGATGATTGGGTATTTCTATTTTGGTTTTGTTGAGTAGTTGTTGTATAGCCAATATCATCTATTTCTTCAACAATGCCATGAGATCTACAAATATTGTATAGCACTGAAGTGGCTACAATAACATGGCATGTTGTTGTCAGATTTGTTGCCAACTTTTTAGATAAGCAAGGAAAAATTCTCTTCCAGACACCTATTGTTCTTTCTACAGTGTTTCTTGTTTTTATATGGGCCTTATTATAATTTTCTTCTGAAACTGTTTCAGGTTGTAGAACTGGTGTCAACAAATACTTTTGACAACCATATCCACTATCTCCTAAAAGTATACCATCAATTACACCTTGTTCCATCTTTCTCTTTAACGTAGAAGCTTGGAAAATTCGGTTGTCATGTACAGAACCAGGTCGATCAGCGACAATGTCATATATTTGTAAGTCAGGCCCACATACAATCTGTACATTTATTGAAAAGAATTTTTTTCGGTTTCTGAATACTTCCGCATAAGAACCACCAGGATTTTGAATGGGTATATGAGTTCCATCAATGGCACCGATAATACCAGGAAATCTTCCTATGTTGTAAAATTGTTCTTTGATTATATCAAGATTGCTAGGATACTTCACAAATCGCTGCATCTTCATACAAAACAGATATGAAACTCTTCTCACTATCCTTGAGACAGTTGGTTGGCTTACTTGTATAAGGTCTCCGGTAATAATCTGAAAAAAAAAAAAAACAAAATGTGTAAGTTCATTACAACTACGATATCTACTTGTTAATGTTAATTATTAAGAAGCATTTTATCTACTGTTATTCTTACATAATTAGCCTATAATGTTCCCACTGCTGGGCCTTCCGATGAGAGGAAGTGGGCCATAATCCACCACACGGGCCCAGTGCGGGTTGGTAGATGTCACATGTCTTCAAATATTTGGTTCTAGGATGCTTGTTTCCCCACGATGTTGTCCTTCACCGTTTTGAGAGCAGTGGTGATGAAATAATTTACGCAAAGTAAAACGCCTATCTGGGTTTGAACCTGCGACCTACAACTCGTAAGTTGCGGCCGGTACCATAGGGCCACCACTGCTCATCTGTTATTATTAGGTATGCATAAAAATAATGTGAATTTTAAATTGCTGTTACAAACCTGGAAACTCCCAGATGAATAAAATCTTAAGGCCACTAGTAACTGGTAAATAGGAGGCACTGGAAGGCCTCTACTGGTAACTTTTGAAAGATCTGCATTTATTAGAGGCAGAAGTATATGTAAAGCGATATCTTTTGAAAATCTGTATCGTCTTTTAAATTCTTCAGCACTGTAATAGTCGAAAGGATTTTGAAAGTCACGTATCACTTTTCTTGTGCTGATCCTTCTTTGAGTGTTTATTCTCTCAAGGATATAATTATCAAAATCATCTTCACTGCTGTAATCCATCGCAATCAAATCAGTGCATCACAATTCCCTACAAACATAACCTGTACCCGGTGCCAGTTTGACATTTGCGTTGATTTGTCGCACTATGCGTTGGTTAAAATACCTCTCTAGCTTCTTTACGTAAGGGTTCTTCTAAGTGAACGCATAGTGTCGCACATCACTCAAGTATTGTTTATGATTGAAATCTAGCGGCCCTATGCGTTGGTGTGCACTGTGAGACCTCATAGTATCGTTCTTGAATACGGGTGTAAGTATCATTTATTTCTAACGTTTTGTCCCTAAAACCTACATTTTTTGCGTATGACTATTTGACACACGAATATTCCCGTTTTTCATTGCACGCCGTGGCGGCCATTTTTCACGCATAAATATTCCAATCAGCCTACTCACTGCTAAATTGAAAATATATTATCTTTTTTTTTTTCATTGAACTAACCAATATTCCAGAGACGGTGGGCTGACAGTGCTGACACCGTTTGTGTTCTACGGGCTGCCCTACCAGCACTTACCCTAGGGCTGCTTGCCGATACGGGTATGCGTGAATAAAGTTGACTACATCATTCCATTGCTGGCGGCTGCTGTTTGCTGATTGGTTTGCGATAAGTACCTGCTATTTTATTTTGGTAGAAACTACAGTTTTCTTTCGTTGTTTGTTCCCACTTACATATTTAATAACAATGGAGGAAGCTGTGAAATCGTTAATACGTCAACGCGGCACTATTAAAGGTCGACTAACTAAGTTCGAACTTAGACGTGTTAAAGACGATGGAGATGAGTTTGCCTAGTTTACAGATTTCTGAGTTAGAATTTAAACTGAAAAAGGTCGAGTTATTGTTTAATACCTTTGATGAGATTCAAACAAATAAGAATTTACGAACATTAAACACTCTGGATGAACCTACTGAACATAGGGACACTTTAATTATATTTATGATGGCTGCTAAACTAGATGGCAGCACAAGTTTCAAATGGGAAGAGTACAAAGGGACAATTTCGCATACTATTAAGTTGGAAGATTTTTACCAATTTCTGCGCAATCGCGCAGATGTTTTACAGACAATACAATGTAACGCTACAACTGGTAACGCCAACAAAAGGCATCAAACATCCCTAGCGCCGAACGGCCGGTATTACCGAACGAATATGATACCTACAGCAAGGAATCAAATAAAAACGACCATTTGACGTGAAAAAGAAAGAGACAGAGCTACTTAGCCCCCGCGTGGCGCGGGGACTGTTAGTCGTGTGCGTAGCAGCTGCGAGAGAGCACGCGTTCATTTTGCGCGGGAACGGAACGTCACGTATATACAAGAAAACATTGGTTGTTGCAAGATTTACGTGTGGTAATATTTATATTATTGTCTTATTTATCTTCGGTAAGTATTTTTTCTATTTTAGTGTTTAAAACTGGTATTTAGTTAGTCAATTTATGGTTATTCCTATTTTAGGATTGCTCTATGAGTCCCTAGCACCGAACAGTATTTTTTCCCCTATGTCCGAACATTTCCTTTATCAGTATTACATATTGGGTAGTATTTAAACGCAAGTCAAAAAATATCTTTTTTCTATGCAATAAAATTCCGAATTCCCATCAAAATTACTGATTGCACAGCAAAATATTCAACACAAAATATCACTAAACACACTTCAATATATTTTCGCAGCGTACAGCGATTTTTCCTAAAGCAAAATCTTTTTCATCAATGCACAGCTAATAATCTTAATGCACATTATACATGTTAACTCTTTTTCTTTTAAATATAGCTTCTATTTTTATATTATTTACAGCAGTTTTTCTAAATTAAACAGCATTTTATTAGTCACAGTCATCTTATTATTTATTAATTACCACATAATGAGATCAGCAAAAAAATATAAAATTAGATACAAAATTGTAATTTATTGAATTATTAAAGCGGGTTTTGCTTTCGCAGCAAATACATTCGATCCTAATAATAGGTAGGTACTATATAACGACTGTTTTCGTTAGCCTTTTCATGTATTTTTATTTCAAAAATGATTCCGAATTTCCGATTAAAAATATCATCACGATTATTACATAAAATTAATGGGTTTGCTCCGCCAAAAAAATAAGAATTGTCCTTATTCAAAATATTAAATCTACTGCCTAAAATACTTACTTTCCGACTACTTTTATCCGAATAAAAATGACGAAACGACCGATATTTATATAAACATAAAAATATAAACATAACTGTTTATTGCTATAATACTTTTCTACCAGCTTAAATTACGTTCTACTGAAAATTATGTTTTGGCATTTTTATCTTTACTTGCCTACTATTAATTCATAAATTACCTTTCACATTTAATAGACTGTGGTGCTAATTTAACTACATCGTTATAATGAAAATACTATTCAGAGTGGTTATAATACAGAAACTAATAAAAAATATAAAAATGTACTTGTAATAATACCTTTTCATGGTATAAATCCAAATAGCTGAGGTAAAAATGAATGATTGTAAACCCCCTAACCTATCTGTAATGGACAAGTAAAAACAAAGCAAGTCGCTTCTGGCACTCGCCGGCCGCTGCCGCGGCACGCTCGCTTCGCTCGCTCGGCTCGTGCGTGGGGGGTCGCAGTTCTAACCTAACCTAACCTACTGAGTCGAATTTGGCACTTAAACCTATCTGCAATGGGCAAGTAGGACAATAATATATCGACCCGAAAACCCCTGTGGGTATACCAAATTTCATAAAAATCGTTTCAATCGTTTCCGAGATTCCAATTATAAAAAAATCCGACACCCGACAACACGACCTAGCGCTATCTATATCTTACTCGTTTGCGCCACTCTGCACTCCAGTGACGATAAAGCGCGCGAAGTTTTTCAGTTAAGTTGTTCTGCTTTTAGAAATAATGCAATGTAAAAGGATTTTTTTGTTATAATAATCATTAAATTTGCCGAGCATGGCTTTTTGAAAATTAAGACAAAAATGATGACCAGGTTTTGTTGTACTTACTGGTTAATATGCGACTGGGATAGTTATTTTGCTATGAAATATGGAACATTTGCTGTGCAGTCAGTATTTATGCTATGTATGTAGTATTTTTGTACAAACATAAATTTAACTGTATTGCATTATGAGGAAAAAAGTAATGTCATATTGATGTATAATTTCGAATTATCTGCAGTTTGAGTTTTGTTAAACATTTAGTTTATCTGTAGTGAAGTAAGTTATTTGCTGTAAAAAAGAATATAAATGATGAGTATGTATTGATAGGCGATTATTTATTTGATATGCAATTTATAATATCCCTTACATATTATAATTTAAAAAATGTTAAAGGATATTTCCTATTATACTTCGTCGCTGCATCCTCGAGATTTTGATATTCACTAAGTAGTACTCTCCAATGTACTAGGCATCGAACACAATTTAGAGCAAAAATAAATTAGTGACTACCCTCTTATTCACCCCTCCACAGTAGTTACGGCGCGCGCGCTCGCCGGCCTCAGCTGCTAAAGTCGTCATTCGCTTTCAGTGTTCGGGCATCGACACATCTCCAATTTTAAACTTAAGCGTTTTATTACATTTGTTTACATTTATTAGTGAGTATTATTAGTGAGTATTGTGTAAGTGCAACGATATAAAGGATGCAGATAAGAATATCGACGACGTCTGAAGCGTCGTCTGATGCAGAACGATAGCAGCTCTGATGGTGAGTGCAGTATTTGCATGGTATATCTATTATTGCAGATTTTTAACCTTACCACGTTTGTTGTGTTAAACCAAAAGATTATCCGGAGTGGGTTTCGTTCTGCCTACTGTTGCAGGCAATGTATTTTGTGCGAAACAAAATTGAAATTTTGTTATTTTTCATTGTCTTTCAATACAAATGAAATTATGAAATTATTTTAAATTTTCAAATAAGTATATATTTATTCTAATTGTTAACATTTTGTTTTGAAATGCAAATAAGCAATCTATGTCTTAATATAATAAAGGATTAAGGTCTTATTGTTTACTTGGAGAGCCAATAATATTACCACGGTAATACTATTACGTTAAAGATCCGCGATGCAAATGCGGTCGGAGGTACCTTCTTGAGAGTTCTGATGCGATCAGAACCAATGCTTTACCTATTTCGTACCGCGATGCGATTGTGGTTTACTTGTTTAGTAACGGAAAGTATGTGCTTAACAAGTCATGATGCAATTACGACTTAGTAATCTTTATATTAGTCACTGTGAAACTAATGAAGACCCAGCTGGAGTTTAGAACCGATGCTTTACCCGTTGCGTACTGCGATGCGATTATGATCTAATACTTAATGTGTCGTGATGCGATTACGACCTAGTACTCTTTAGATTAGCTACTGCGAAACTGATGAGGAACCCGCTGGAGTTTAGAACCGATTCTGTACCCGTTGCGTAGTGCGATGCGATTATGGTATATTTGTTTATTAACGAAAAGTTCATACTTAATGTGTCGTGATGCGATTACGACCTAGTACTCTTTAGATTAGTTATTGCGAAACTGACGGAAAACCCGCTGGAGTTTAGAACCGAAGCTTTACCCGTTGCGTACTGCGCTGCGATTATGATCTATTTGTTTATTAACGGAAAGTTCGTACTTAATGTGTCGTGATGCGATTACGACCTAGTACTCTTTATATTAGTCAATGCGAAACTCATGAAGACCCAGCTGGAGTTTCGGCAGTATCCGCTGTGTGATTGACGGCCCTACAGTAAGAGATGAGATATCTGAACGTTGGGGTAAGATAGTAGCTGGAGATTGAATGAACTGAAGGAGTTAGTATACTTATTGATAATATAATGTTTACTTTCCGGTAAACTTGAAACTGCTTGAAGCCCCTGTAACTTACTCAAATCGCAATAAGTTAACATTGAGTCAACATAAACAATAAATACACACATCAAAAGTGTCTAGGGATCAAGCATTTTTATGCGGATTTCTTGAGATTGAGATGTGGCTTTGTAATAAATTTATGATTTTATAAATTTATATGGATCCTTTTTGGTGCATTTCATAATTCGAATCAGGAACTGTGAATCAAATTCGAGTAAAAGATGAAAATCAGCTGTCAATATTTTCCCTATAAAAACATACAACGCATTGAAGACATTATTAGTGCTACTGTTTCCCTACTACTGATTAAAACCAACGTTATTATGGAGCGGCGACGTCATTTAAGCAGGGAAGAAATGCTCAGAGCCGTGGGAATGATAGAAGCTGGTTCCCGGCAACGTACTGTGGCTTTAGCTCTGAATACAAGTCAGAGTGTTATCAGTCGACTTTGGACACGTTACCGAAGCACTGGTACCGTGGCTGAGCGCCATGGAGGACGGTATCGCTGCACCACACGGAGACAAGACCGATACATTCAAATCTTAACTCGAAGAGCTCCAACAATAACCGCCATGATGTTAGCCGTGAGGCTTCATCACTCTTCAGGGAACTTAATTAGCGACCAAACAGTCAGAAACCGCTTGCATGAAGTGAACCTTCATTCCCGAAGACCGCTACGGGTACCACCTATAGCAATGCACAATCGTAGGATTCGATATCAATGGGCTCTTGAACACAGAAATTGGGCAGAAGAACAATGGCGTTTCGTGTGCTTTTCTGATGAGTCTCGTTTTGGTATGAGACCGGATACAAGACGTATACGACACTGGAGAACCCCTGGACGCCAACAGCGATTAAAATCCTGCCAGGAAGTCCATCCTTATAGTGGTGGAACCATCATGGTATGGGCGGGTATTTGGATCGGCGGAAGAACTGAGTTGATTTGGATCAGAAGCAACCTCAACGCTCAAATTTATGCTGAGACGATTGTATCAGACGTCATCGTTCCTCTACAAGTGCAAATCGGTCCCTTATTTCAGTTAATGCATGATAATGCACGACCGCACACCGCAAGAGTTGTAAGACAGACTCTCGCCGCAGCTAACATCAATGTCCTGCCCTGGCCTGCTCAGTCGCCAGACTTGAACCCGATTGAGCATGCCTGGGATA
This sequence comes from Plusia festucae, assembly GCA_950381575.1. Taxonomy (NCBI): domain Eukaryota; kingdom Metazoa; phylum Arthropoda; class Insecta; order Lepidoptera; family Noctuidae; genus Plusia; species Plusia festucae. Next base: position 12,208,249 of record OX494442.1, read on the forward strand.
TGCGATATGAGGGTATCCAGTCGCAAGAAGACCTTTTTTTGTTGTTGCAACGAACATGGGCGGCCATTCCACAGCGTGATTTGGATGAACTCATTTTGAGTATGACAAACCGATGTTCTTGTGTTGTTAGTGTTCGCGGTAGAAACACGGATTATTAATTGTTTAAGTTACCCAATAAAATTTTAAAGAAAACTGTTATTTCAGTCTTTTTTTCGAACTTTTGTGTTAGTGGTTCAAATGTCAAAAATCCCTTTATTAGGAAAATGGCAAATTTCTTTATTAATGCAAAGGTGACTTGGTTTATCGTTACTGTGACAAACGAAAACATTTTATTCGATGAATCCTTAAAGAAAATTTTAATTAATATCAATCAGGAGAAAAGTTATTGCAAAAATATATGTTGATCCCTAGACACTTTTGATGTGTGTATATATGCAAATGTATATATATTTAAAATATTAAAATAGAGCCAAACGCTTAGAAAAGGTCCAAAATTATTTGGGAAAGAGTACCGCTGCAGTGACGCAGTTCACCTCTAGCTTGATCAAAACTGAAATTATAAAGAAATCATCGGTAATAGAACATTTATCTACTTTTAGACCTACTTTAGGAGGAAAAATATATTAAATAATATAGGCTGGGTTAATAAATATTATGTTTATAAATACATAGAAGTATATATATAAATACATACGTCTCTCTATTTGGCAAGAGTCTAGACGAAGGATTCAAGGCAAATGAAACTGAAGAAAAATCGTGTTTACAAATAAAACGGACCTTTGGATCTCAACCATCAACTTCATACGGTCCTATTCCATCAGATACATGCCACAGAAACTCGAGGGCCCAGCTCAAGGCCAATATAGAGATACATGCTACCAGAGAGGCGAACGGGGAGTGGCTAAGAATCTAGCCTCTTCACAGACTAACAGGCGTATGGGAGCATTAGAGGTAACCGTTATGCGGTAAAATGTTAAGCGGTTAGATTGCAGTTTTATTATAATAGTACCTGTGCCCGCGGTTTCACCCGCGTTAGTTTCTATTCTCGTAGATTTTTTCTTTATGTTTTGATAGTTATCTTGCTATTCGGGCCGGAGACGAATCCTACAAATCAAGGATCATGAAAATCTGTCCATCCGTTCACAAGCTAGACAACAGGACTTTGTTTTATATTACGGATACTATAAATGAGACAGTCACTGAAGATCCGGTAGTGCTTTCGCATATATCCGGGTATAAGGTTCCCTTTGTTCATACAGTTTTGAGACTTCTATTTCGCCCTTTGAAATATATCGGATCGATTGCACGGATAGCCGGGTGGTATAGGTCACCACGCTAATTATCACTGTGCGCGACGTGCTGCGGGTTCGATCCCCGCATGGGACAAGCATTTGTGTGATCCACAGATAATTGTTCCAAGTCTGGGTGTTCTTTGTGCATGTGATTTGAATGTTTGTAAAACCCCCGCGACACAAGGAATTCCATAGTGCGGGCGTCGTTATAAAAAAAAAAAAAAAAAAGAATATCATATAAAGTTATAAACAGCCAAGCTTGCGAGTTGTTCAAGGATGTAATTTTGAACCTGATCAGTTTATTCTCATAAATTTCTTGTAACAAAGGGCGATGGCAGTTTTAGATTCATTTCTTTTTAACCTTAAGAAACTAAATAAAATAATAGAAAAACATCATTTGTACATGGAGATACTAGAACTGCCTCAAACTTACATTTCTAGACAAGACTATTATAGCTAACATTGATGAGCACATTATTCTAGATAAACTTAATGAATTCTAATGTTTTCTGTTTGATTCAAGGTCTGCGCCCTTTTGATTTGACAAAGATTATGAGACCATTCATAACTTCCTGGAGAAATCGAGGTCATCTCCTAGTTACTTAATTGGATGACACATTGTGTAATGATAGCTCCTTTGAAAGCTATAATAATATATAATAACTAATAGAGATTTTAATTAATTTCTTTTTCACAGAGGTAGTCGGTTTCCTAGACAGTTTGAGATTTATGATAACTATAATAGGAGTGACTTTCGACCAACTTTAGCATTAATTTTTGGAACTTTTCTGGGTTTTGAAATTAATTCAAATAAAATGGTACTTTAGTTAATCGTCCAGGAGTTTTATCGGTTATGAGAAATATCCTTTAGAACACTTCATAGCCATATAAAAGAGTTTGCCAAGTTCTTGGGATTGCTCCTTGGTGTGCCCAGCGTTAGATTATCTACGTTTGGGTTTATAAAAAGCTAAAATCTAGTTTGTTAGGTGGGAGGATAATAATATCACAAAATATAAAGACTTTCTAATTTCACCATAACCAGTACGCACTAGAAATATTTTCAGATGCTTTTTGATCGATTGGGGTGTCTCTCGCAATAATGAAAACTCGAACGAGCTTTTGGCCAATTCTTCTGTAGATCGACTGATCGATGAATAATACGACGGCAATTCTTATATTTATAAACGAGCACTTCGTACGACTTAGAGTTGGAAAGACTGTATTTTTACCTATTGGTCTTCCTCTTTTTTTAATTATCTTAAAATGCTTGCGTTAAATAACTAACGAGACGGCCTTGTTAACAAAGGTTTTTTCCCCATTGGCCAAGCAAAAGGTCTGGCTCTTCGCTCTTAGACCTTCAGTCTTCAGAATCTTACTTTTTTTTCACGCCTGAAAAACATCCCCTGTCCAACAGTCCCCATGCAGGACCCGGTAGCCACTTTGGTGAAACTTTACCCCTCTTTAGGCCTCTTATGAGGTAAGTTTTTTGGCGACGGTTGACACCTGAGACTATTAGCATTATGGTCTGTTCACTCGACAATTAAAAGGTTTTGGGACTTCAGTCAACATAAAAGCGTTGATGATTGCTATTGCTGTACTAGATATTTCTATACTTTCTTCGTTCTATACTTTCACTTTAGTATGAGGTATGCGTATTAGTCCAGATGCTAATGTTACTAGGTTGCTTATAGGTGTATTTAAGTATCAAGAAACGTTGGATACTGTTATCTCAGACTTCATTGACCAGTGGTATCCGAATACAGACATTTCATTGGCTCACATTTTTAAGAACAAGAACTAAGTTGTCGTTGTCTAAGATATCCTACATCAAGATAATACAACTAACATTGATATAGCTATAGAAAATAAAATTGTTTATCAAAACCTCAACCCCAGGGCGTCTGTAGCCTCGTCTAAGAATTCTTTTTATAATAATAAACTAGAAATAAACCCCTTTAGGGTATGGTATAACTTTGATAGCTTATATAGCCATGACAAGAAAATATATAGGCGGACAGATAAAACTAAAAGACTGATTCTAGCGGTTAGAAAACCGATACATAACGCATCCGCGGCTACGATCGGCTGCACGCTGGATCAAGATAGTTAAAAAGTAGTATTCGTAAAACGTTTTTTTCCGCACGCGGAGCTTGACACGTATCAACATCCGCGGTCAGTCGTAGGGGCGTTTCTATAATAGTAATTAAGAAAGCCGCGGGAGGTTCAGACATATCACTTGTTTGGGAAAAAAATTAATAGTTCTCTGCTACCTAAGGACCAATGCCTTTACCGATGCCATTTTGGCTGATTATGATGGCACCTCAATAAGAGTTGGATAATTATCTCGGTTTTTGTTACTGAATATTGATTTTCCTAAAACTCTGAACATCTACTTAGTGAATATCAAAATCTCGAGGATGCAGCGACGAAGTATAATTGAAGGTTAAACAAACTTACCTGAAGTGAAGTTTGACCGTAATTATACTAGTCGCTGCATCCGAAGAGATTTTCGTTCCCCCCTCCCCTCGAGGTTTTTATTTAAAAAACCTACCCGTGGAACTAAGTTCCCTTTTAACTTTAGGAAAATCATTCTCTAAAAGGAATGACGACTTTAGCAGCTGAGGCCGGCGAGCGCGCGCGCCGTAACTACTGTGGAGGGGTGAATAAGAGGGTTGTCACTAATTTATTTTTGCTCTAAATTGTGTTCGATGCCTAGTACATTGGAGAGTACTACTTAGTGAATATCAAAATCTCTTCGGATGCAGCGACTAGTATAATTACGGTCAAACTTCACTTCAGGTAAGTTTGTTTAACCTTCAATTATTTCAGGCAATATCATTTATTTTATCATGGAGAGGGTGAAGAAAGGCAGTTGGGAGCCTGAAAATTTAAAAGTTGCTATTGAAAAAGTAACTACAAAGAAGATGTCCTTAAGGGAAGCTGCTTCAAGATATGGTATACCTACTACTACTTTATATGATAAGCTTAAACTCATAAAAGAAGGAAAAGAAGTACAATTAAAGCCCATCTTAGGGAGATTTATGAAAACCTTTTCTCCAGAATATGAAAATGTCCTAGAAACACATATCAGAGATTTGGCTGATAGGTGCATGCCATTGACAAAAAAGGAATTTTTGAAACTAGCCTTTGATTTAGCTGTTCAGCTGAAAATACCTCATCATTTCAATGTGCAAAAGAATACAACTGGAAAACATTTTTATTATGAATTTATGAAACGTCATCCAGGTTTATCACTGAGAACAGCAGAGCCTACGAGTTTGATGCGTGCAGTTGGATTCAACAAACCACAGGTGAATGTTTTCTTCAATAATTTTAAAAGTCTTTTAGATAAACACAATGTCACACCGTCCAATATTTATAACTGCGATCACCATCTTTTTTATCACCTAACTAGGGGACACATAACTATGTGACGTTTTGTTTTCGATAATAGTGATTGATTCGTCTTTGAACTTATCGATACTTTTAAACAATAGTTTTTTATCAAATTCTGTAAAGTGTACATACGAATTGATACAGTTCATAATAAATGATGTTATAATAGCAGTAATACATATAATTTCATTCATCTTTTTAGTTTATTTAATATTTTATTCAATATTTAGGTACTCTGTGTTTACATCATGAAACTCGCGTATAATCTGTGGCCATATTTAATGACACTTCTTTCTTTCGTTTGTTGTCGTGAATTGATTGTTTATTAGTTGTGATCGCCTGCGATATTTTATAAAGTTTGTTTGTCAATCTTTTGCATCGTTACGGAATACAAAAATGGCAGAAAAAAAGGAAGCGTAGCCAAAATTTCACAGTGGACGAGAAAGACAAGTTGGTGAAATTAGTGTACCTACGCCTACAGAACCGTCATTTTAAATAAAAGAACCGACGGTACAACTAATCATGCTAAGAATGAAGCTTGGATAAACCTCTGTACTCAATATAATGCCACTGGAAATATGTACAGGTTAGTGAAACATTTTAATTCAAACCAACATGCCATAATTATCAGTGGTGCTAATTCAGCTGTACGCTCGACTAACTTAAACTAGCACTAAAATTTTCTAATTTTAAGTTTAAGTAGTTCAAAACGCTATTCGGGAAACCGTTGTAACTAAAATTAGGAAGTGTTCTGACAGCACTTAAATCGAGTTTGACATTTCTTAAATTTAATACATGGGGCTACCAGTGCAAGAAAACGAAAAATTAAAGAGTGAATGAAAAAGAATGAACAATATGGAAATATGCAAAAATCTAATTAAAATAGCACTGATTTAATACAGTTTCATGAAAAAAGTGAATACACATTTTTAATGAACCTGTATAAATAGGTTTTTCAAAATAAATACATTCGATTTAAAATAGTTTTAAACAAATATCGAACAATGTTACAAATTAGTAGAATCGTAAAATCAATTGAAGTTGATAAGTTCCGAAAAAGTTACAAATCTTAATATTTATTTAAATATTTACTACTGATATTTTTGACAAGAGTATTTATAGGTACCTAAATATTATAAATTAAATTTGTTCTGAAATAATTTTGAACATGTCTTGAATAGGAAAAAAAACAACGATTATTGCATTGATCATACAAAAATAAAACATCAATTGATCATTATAAAAATGATTAAAAGTGAATTAAAACAAATCAAGAAAAATATCACTGTGGTATTGTAATTTGATCCATCATATACTAATAATTTAATAATACTTTATTTTAATAATTTAATAATACTTTATTTAAACCAAGTATTATTAAATTGGTTATTTTATTAAAGAAGCATAATTAGTGGCTGTGTGACTGTTTTAAAACTATTTAAAAATACATTGTAATGTATAGTTTTTTTTTTCGTTGTTTTTCGTTTCGCTAATTAAAATTTACTACTTACTACGTATACATACTAATTTAAAACTATAAATATATATATAACTGATCTCTCACTAGGCTTGCGCTAGCAACACTAGTAGTGTTAATATTTTTTTCGCGGGACTGTTTTGGGGAGGGGAAAACTACAGAAAAGTTGTAAGTTCGAGTAGTTCTCAGAAATTAAATAATTTTGTAACGCGAGAGTATACGGAAAGCAATTGCATGAATGAATAAATGATTTGATTTAATAATAAATAAGTTGTACAAGTCACCCTGGTGTTGTTATTCCTGCAATATCTGTATTAAATTATTCGCAGACATCGATGAAATGAATAATATCTTAATTAATTTCAGCGATGTCTATCTATTTAATTCAATCCTGAAATGAATACAAAAAAAATGCCTATAAAGTACCACTATTAAAAATTTGAATCGGTGACATACTAGTTTTGCTTTGTTTTGTTAAAAAAAAAAAAAAACCATTAAATTATGTAAATACTAGGGGAAGCCGGGGCATTACGGGCCCTCGGGGTAAGACGGGCACCCCCTCTTCCCCGCAAGATAATAAACCGAGACGCTCGGAACTAGTCGGATCGCGTTCCAGTCGACCTCGCGCTAGCGAGAAAATTGGTTGTGTGCGTGTAGATGCGCGTTTTACGTCGACAGAACGAAATTACGTAAGTTGATGCATTTGATATAATTTTTTGGTTTTAAGTCTGTGTTATAGCTAATTCGTGTTTGTGTTAAATGCTCAGTTATTAAGTAAATTGCTACGTTCAATTATGTGTCTAAATAACTAGAAAGAATTGTGAACGAACTACTACATATTCGTTTGATTTAGATGTCATTTGTTTTGTTTGATCTTGGGGGCATTTTGGGCGGGGCAAAATGGGCAGGGTGCCCGTTTTGCCTCGGGTAATCCTATTAAGTTGATCTTTTTTCTGCAGATACAATTATGGTTCGCCACTACCAAAGGAAGACAGAACGTGCCAAATGGAGCTTGGGGGATATGGAAGCAGCCGTAAAGGATGTGGCTAGTGGCAGATTAAGCTGTAAACGGGCCGCTCTTGAGTACAATGTGCCACGATCAACTTTGCAGCGAAAACTCGAGGAGTACAAATCAAAACAACACTTATCACCAACACAACTAGGTAGTTTTAGACCGGTATTTTCAGCTGCTCAAGAGGAAGAGTTAGCTTCATATATTAAAGACATGGAAGGCAGATTGTTTGGTTTGTCTCCAAAAGAAGTTCGTCAACTGGCCTATCAATTGGCAACAAAAAATAACATCCCACATAATTTTGATCCGGCTACTCAAACCGCTGGCGAGGATTGGTTAGCAAATTTTTTGAAACGCAATTCTTCTTTGTCCCTGCGCAAGCCTGAAGCCACATCCGCTGCTCGAGCCATGGGCTTCAATCGCCAAGCTGTAGAGGCTTTCTTTAAAATTTTAGTCGAGACAGTCGATAAGTTTAAAATTACAGCGGATAAAATTTATAACGTTGATGAAACCGGGATGACAACTGTAGCAAAAAGCCTTGGAAAAGTAGTGGCCACCAAAGGTAGGAAACAAGTTGGGTCGTTGTCATCGGCAGAGCGTGGGCAACTGTTTACAGTCGAAATATGTATGAGTGCTACAGGGGTTTTCATGCCGCCAATGTTCATATTTCCCCGTCAGAGACTGAAGCCTGAACTAATGGATGGAGCTCCTCCCAATTCTTGGGCAGAATGTAATGAGAAAGGTTGGATTACAAAGGAAATCTTCTTGAAATGGTTTAATAAGTTTGTGACCTGGTCCAGAGCTACGCAGGAACAACCAGTTTTATTACTCCTAGACGGACACGCTAGCCATGTTAAAAATTTAGAACTCATCGATATTGCCAGATCAAGCGGTGTTCATATTATCTGTTTCCCACCACATTGCACGCACCGGCTTCAACCGCTGGATGTTAGTTTTATGAAACCACTGAGTGCTTATTATGGTGAAGAAGTTAAGAAATGGCTCCGATCAAATCCAGGGCGTGTAGTAACACATTATCAAGTAGCTAATCTATTTTGCAATGCGTTTTTAAAATCTGCTACAATGCTTGTAGCAATTAATGGATTTCGTAAAACAGGCATATGGCCTATTAACCCAGTCATCTTTGGTGATGAGGATTTTTTAGCTGCTGACACTACAGATTTGCGTATGGAAGATGTAATTGTACCACCATCATCATTGAATCAAGAATCCCAACCACAACCGTTGGCTATGCATAATCCCACACAAAGTACAACTGGTTCCCTAACACAACCAAATATCGAGCAGCCTCCTTTATCACCTTCTCCGGGTCCATCAACAATGCTACAGCTATGTACAACTCCACCACCTGGAACATCTTTCCATGTCATATCGCCTGTAGATATCATGCCAAAACCCAAAGCACGTGTCCAAAAACGAGTCACTAGGAAACGCGGAAAAACGGCATTAATAACCAGTTCTCCTTATAAGAAGAACATTGAAGAAGCCCAGACCGGACCAGTGGCTAATGAGAAGAAAGGAAGGAAGAAAAAGACGAAGAAAAATGAAAAAAATAAGGAAAACGAATCAGAGGAAGAAGATGTCGAATGTTTGTACTGTGGATATTTGTACTCAGAATCTACTGAGGGTTGGGTCACTTGCCGTGCATGTCAGAGATGGGCCCACTGTTCTTGCGCCGGTGAAGAGGATAATGATGACGAATCCCTTCACATTTGTACTTTTTGTGCTCGGTTTTAAACTTACATGCCTATTATGCCCCGCATATGACCATTTTACCCCAGACACGGGGCAAAACAGGCAGCTTTTTATTATTTTTTAAGTTCTATTAGCACCAAAGACTGGTAGCCTAAGATAATTATTAAAGATTAATGATAATAAGCAATAGTGAGACTAATAAATAGCTGTTGATTTTTTTGATTATCTTGTTTTTCTTAGATTTTATTCACGATTTCCCTTAAGGGGCCCACATTGCCCCGGTTTCCCCTACATTTCCGAAGAATCAACAATAGCAGCATCCACATAATTATCCATATTTATAAATAAAACTCGACAAATTACACGAAAACCGTCTTAATTCTTACCTCCTAATTTTAAGTGACACTTCTGGAGGTGCCGTCTAATTTTAGTCTTTTTTAGGTTGACGTTCCTTATTTTAGGTGTAAAAAGTGACCTGCGGAATGCCGTTTATGACATTTCGACTAAATTAAGTTACTAAATGGGTTTTAGTCCTGTCAACTTAAAATTAGTTTAGTTGGGTGTTTTCTGAATAGCAAACCTAGTTTGACAGTACTAAAACTAATTTTAGTCTTAGTTTAGTGCATTTTGTGTCGGCTGAATTAGCACCAGTGTAAATATTACCAGCCACTACTTATATCTATTTTTTTAATCTTAGGAGTAAAGATGCTCTCATAAGAGTCTGGGAAAAAATGAAAAGTGAAGCAAAAATGTACAACTCAAGAAACAGGAGTTGTACTACAGGAACAGGTGGAGGACCTTCAACTTTAAAAACAGACCCAATACTTGAACAAGTCTGAGATTTGGGTAATGGGTCGAGGTTGTAGTGGTATCGCAGATGTTTTAGACTCGGATTCAGTCATCACAACACCAATAAACACGAATATAGAATTAATCAATGAAGAACACCTACTATTATTTTAGATGCTAACTCAGTTACAGTAAGTACTGGCAGGTTTAGATTATTTACAGACTTTAATTATATTGCCATAGGCGATGTTAGGTAATAAGTTTTGAATGGATTTATCTGTTTATTTGTAACTAGACCTTTTAGTAATAAACTGCTGAAGCAATCAGCTAGATAGCTTGATGTGACCTGTCTCGAGAGGCTACTTATGTTTCTTACATTTAGACAATGTACTTAAAGTTAAAAACTTCATATACAAAAAAATGGAATAATTCATTTATGGAGGAATTTACATTATTTTATAAACTTTGCTTTCCAAGTAAACTTATTACTATTAACATAGGCAGAAAGGCTAAATGGATATCTCGTGGTGTTAAAATATGTAGCAAGAAAAAGAGGCATCTCTTATGGAAATATAGACGTAAACCATCTGAAACTAATAAAACTCACTTTATTAAATACAGTACATTATTTAAAAAAAATATTCGGCTTACCCAAAGGGCTCAAAACAATTATAAAATCAAAACAGCTAAGAATAAAACTAAATCGACATGGCAAATAATAAATCTTAATAAATTAAATGTTCCTCGGGATAATTTACGTGAAATTTATGTTGATAATAATATAATTACAGATCCAGAATCAATAGCAAACAACTTTAATAATTATTTTATTGACAGAGTTGTACCTATACAAGAGTCGGGAAAAAACGTCACAGCAGGCATTATGAACAGAGAAAAATCAATGTTCATGGCCCCATGTTTACCGTGTGATATCTTAAACATTATAAAACAACTTAATAATACTAATAGCGAGGGTTATGACGGTCTCTACCAAAATAATCAAATCTATCGGTGATATAATATGCAGCCACATATGTCACATTATGAACCTATGTATCAGTGCGGGTACTTTTCCTGATAGTATGAAAATATCGATAGTAAAACCACTATTTAAGAAAGGAAAAAGAGACCTAATGGAAAATTATAGACCAATAGCGCTGATACCAATTATGTCAAAGATTTTTGAAAAGTACATTAGCAAACAATTATATACATATTTGAAAAAAAAAATCTTTGTAGTGAGCAAAAAGGTTTCAGACAAAATAAGACTATTAATATGGCGGTCTATGATTTTCTACACACTGTAATGTTACGGATGGATGAAAGAACTCCCACATGCGCTGTGTTATGCGATATGACACAAGCTTTCGACTACGTTGACCCTAATACTTTAATTAATAAACTTGACTCATATGGAGTTAGAGGGAATGTGCTTAAATTAATTGAATCCTATATGTCTAATAGAAGGCAAATCACAGCAATTTCAAGAATAGATCGTTCAAAAAAATCGACTACGTATCTGTCTCAAGAACGTGTAGTGAAATTCGGTGTACCCTAAGGAAGCGTTCTGGGACCATTATTATTTGTCATATATATAAATGACTTTCCAAAATCTATTAAGCATCCAATGACTCTTTTTGCAGACGATAGCACAGTCACAATAGCACGTAAGAAAACTGACTCCTATGTACTTGACATTAATAATACTTTAGCTTCTAGAATTGATTGGTTAGACAATAATAATCTAAATATTAATTTAAATAAAACACAAATCTTACATTTTAGCCAAAGAACACCAGTAAGAAACATTAACGTAAGCTTTAAAAATCACACCATTTGCAGAGTAGATAATGCTAAATTTCTTGGACTAACCATTGACAAAACCTTGATTGGAAATATCACATTGAAGAAACTAGTAAGAAAATTAGTAGTTCCTCCTACGCCTTGCATAAACTCGCCTCAACCGTAAATACAGATACATTGCTTACTGCCTATCATGGACTTGTTGCATCGATCCTTAGATACGGCATTATTTTCTGGGGAAACTCTACACATAAAGACGTTATATTTAAAAGGCAAAAACGATACATACGAGCTATGTTCGCTATTAAAAGTACAAACAGTTGCAAACCATATTTTATACAACATCGAATTCTCTCACTTCCTTCCTTGTATATATTGGAAACTGTGTTATTCGTCAAAAATAATCCCCAACTGTTTCCGAAGGCTTCAGACGGGTCCGAAAGAAGCCAGCGTGATGATCGGAGACTTCGTTGACATAATGCTAAAACTGCTCTCATGGGTAAGAGTGTATTTTGCATGGCCCCAAAATTATACAACAAGGTACCAAAGGCATACAAAGATTTGAATATTAATAGTTTTAAGAACAGCATGAAGAATTTTCATTTTAAATAAATAAATGCTACTATAATGTTGCCGACTATTTAAATGATGTAATTTAGACCTATTTTTTATTTAAATATTGATTATTTGTAATTAGTAAATTTGATTATTATACAGGGTGATTGGAAATACGATACATTCCTTGTAAGGGGTTAAAGTAGAACACATTTGGAGTAAATTTAGCCCCGGGATACTATGTCCGATACCTGGTTATTTCTGAGTTATTCAATATTTAAGAATTTTAATGAAAACCCCCAGTTTTCAAGACAAAATCAACCCTTGCAGTGAATTATACGGGCTTTTATTTATTATTTTGTACTTTTGTGATTCACTATGGACTGGAAACTTATTCAAAAGCAAAAAAAGCTATAAAACTCTGCTATTTTTAAAGTACAGGTTAAAAATTCAAGTTTTTCTTTACAAAAAAAACAGGTTTTATGAAAACAAACAATCAGGTTCTAAAAAAAATGTATGGAATGATGTGTACAAATTACAGAATTAACTTCCTTAGTTCATTAGCTATTCAAAAAAGTGCAGGTGTTTACAAAAAAACAACATATTTGATTTACAACACAGTTCAAAAGCAGGTAATCTGGTTACTGAAAATACTCTACATTGTTTTGTGGTGCACGTGTGCGGCTTTTTGTTTGATGATGCCTTCTTGCTCTGGGACACTGTAATGTCAATATGGATCACTGGTAACAAGGACTATTGAGTAGGCAAAACATGTTGAAACTTTTTTTTTTTGTAATCATTTCAACTGATTGTGAAACTACACATATTTTTCACAAATAAATTGAATTTGAATTTGAATGATTTCTTGTACGTACTTTTCATTGATTAAATTGTTTTCAGGACCAGCTAATAAATGAAGAAAAGGAAAACTTTGATGTGGTAACAAACACACCATCGTGTTCAAAGAAGATTCCAACAACTCCTCTGTGGAAAAGGTGGAGTCTGGTACCAAAGGCTAACGGGAGCATACGAGTCTGTATAGACTATCGCCGACTCAATGCGATAACTGTACCCGACCCATATCCTATTCCAAGGATTGATGATCTGCTGCACGAAGCGAAACCAACGCCTGCTAGATTTGAAAGCTGTGTATTGGCAGATTGGCGTTCGAAAAGAAGACCAGGACAAGACGGCATTCATCACCCCTTTTGGCGTTTACCAATTCACCCGCATGCCGTTTGGTCTACGGAACGCTCCAGCAACATTTCAGCGACTCATTGACCGCATGCGAGTAGGTATGCCGGACGTGAAGCTGTTAGAATATTTGGATGACCTGGCTATATTTTCACAAACGTTTGAACGACATTTGGAAGACTTGCAAAAGGTATTCAATCAGCTAAAAGAATTAGGCCTTACCGCGAATCGAGAAAAATGCCATTTCTGTTGTTCCACCATCAAATACTTGGGACACTATATCACGCCGAACGGTCTACAAGTGGACCCTGAGAAGACTGCAGCTATCGCAAAGCGTGCGCCCTCCAACCTGACACATCTAGTTGCATTTTCGCAGACATGCTCGTGGTATAGGAGATTCATAGAGAACTTTGCGAAGATTGCGGAACCCCTGACTCACTTAAAAAAGAAGAATGTCAGCTGGGAGTGGACAGAGGAACAGCAGAACGCCTACAATGAGTTTGAGGAATCGTCTATCTTCTGCTCCAATTTTGAGACAAGCCGATGAAACCGAACCGTACGTCATCAAAAGCGACGCCAGCTCTTATGCAATAGGAGCAGTTTTGGTCCAGGGGGAGGGTGAAGACGAACATCCTGTAGAGTTCGGTAGTCGTCTTTTGACATCCGCTGAACGAAATTATACAACAACCGAAAGAGCGGCGCTTGCTGTGGTGTGGGCGGTATCAAAATTTCGCGGATATATCGAAGGGCTGCCTGTCACCGTAATTACGGACTATCAAGCCCTGAAATGGCTCATGTAAAAGAGTTAAAGAAAGAAGTCACAACTAACTCTCCATTCAAAAAATGTATGAAACGAAAATTGTAAAATTACAGGAGTGAAAAGTACAGTGACAAAATTCCAATCTACAACAATATTAAAAAAAGCGATTTACAGAAGCCGAAATACAGCCCTGAAGATAAAAAAAACACGATTCAAGGAACCAGCTCAAGTTTTTATACCTGAAATTTTTTTTAAACATTTGCTATTTGATTATAATGAGGACGGCAACAGGATCATCGTATTTGTATCAGACATAGCTTTGGATGAAATCAAAAATGTGCACCACTTCTTCTGTGACGGCACATTTGATTGTTGCCCCTGTCCCTTCAAACAGATTTATACTATCCACGGATATATTGGGAATAATTCAGATAAAACCAACATAGTGCCCATATTTTACGCGCTGCTTGTTAATAAAGAAAAAGGGACATATGAAATTGATGTTCAAAAAATTAAAGAAGCTTTGCCAGATTTCAAACCGTTAAAATTCACATTGGGTTTTGAAATGTCAGCAATAGTCGCAATAAATAACGAATTTCCTACTGCTGGAATTCATGGGTTTTTGTGCACTTCCAAAATGCCGTATATAGGCGGGCATTTTATTACATTTGAGACTGATTATTATACTTTATTTCTTATTGAGATAAATAAATAAATAATGAAAATTAACTAAGACTTTAATTTTTCTAAACATACGTCCAATATAAAAGCATTTCTATATTATAAATATAATTATGATTTAATATTACATATATACTTACAATAACTATACATTTATTATTATTATTATAAAACATTTTTGTGCCTGACAGTACATTTGATCAAAAATTGATTTGAATTAAATTTATCGAATCGGGAGGTGCCTCAGATGCCTCGACCACTAGGGCCTAAGCCACGGACCCTAAGAAAGCAGGTACGTATACTAACACTTATAGATAAAAATATAATACCTAGATTTTATAAAAACTTCTATGAGAATCTGTAACTTCATAGATTTTTGATATTTTTCTTTTTTACCACTTATTGTGATTATTTCTAGAAGAGTTTTGATTTTTTGACTACTTTCAATTAAGAAGAGATGTTGTAAGTTACTGTTGTAGTTCTATTCATTGGTAGTATTTTTGTTTATGGATTATATATTATATAAATTGTATCTAAAAATCAAACAGTGTACCTCTATTTGATTTTTAGATACAACTTTTAATTAATAGAAGACTAAAATTATTTTTTTAAAACAGTTTTTGAAACAAATATTTCATTTCTATTTACAATTTTATTTTGTTTATTTTAATAAATCTCAATAATATTCTACCCATTGATTTATCTAATAAGACAGTGTTAATTATTAGATAGGGGTTTGTTAAGGAATCTTATTTCATTATAAGTAATTTTAAGTGGATATGATATCCTATAAAAATCTTAAATTGTAAAAGAAACTTACCTAATAAAACTATTACGAAGTTATTTATTTTAGAAAATCCGTGCTTGTTATATATATTATTTTATGTAGAAAAAAGACACTTGTTGCTAAAAAATGATTCTTATTAAAAAATAAATAATTAAATAACACACCACCTAAATCCCCATGTAAATACCTTTTAAATTATATATGACACTTATATGTAAAAATAACACTTAGAAAAACTTCAAACGCTTGTACTGTAAAATTTGTACTCTCTGAATTACGTCATTTTTCTATTTAACCGACGATTTCTTTTATATAATTGCCATCAAAAAGACAGAATTGGAATGAAAGCTATGGACACCCAATCTATAAGAAAAAAATCAATAATGTTATGGCATGCAATAGGTTTGAGAAAATAAAAAGATTTATCAATTTCAACACCAACTCGACGCAAGTACCCTAAGGTCAACCAGGACATGATCCTCTTCATAAATACCGACCATTTTTTAGCTACCCAGTCAGAGACTTGTGACGGTACCTAAGGAAGAATACATGGCAGTAGACGAGCAAATAATACCTACGTAAAGCAGGTCTACTATGCAACAGTACAACCCAAAGAAGCCCCAAAAATGGGGGTAGGGGAACACGGGGCAATATGAGCATATTCGGCATTCAGTGTCCTGTGTCCCTCGCGCACGCAGGGCAGGTAGTATTGTCAGCGGGAGCTTGCGCCATTTTGAGTCGGACACAAAACAACGTAAGTGCGTAATCTGATCTAATTTTTGTACATTTTGTCTTTTCCGTAATGAATATAGACTTAGGGAAATGTATGACTACTCCTCTGGTCTTGATTAGCGTAGTAACTGTAGTTTTCATTACTATAACAAAAAATTGCAATCAAGTAAATACTTAATTCTAGTAGTTTGTTTTCTTGTATAACGACTTCGGGGCATTAAGGGGATATCAGACGATTCATTTTTATTTCATTTTCTTGATTCATTTCGCATCTTTCACTCAAAGTGATACATACGTCTGAACGTAAAGTGAAACAAAAATGCCGAATGAATTCATTAGTGAATCGATGCAACATTGCTGGATATTTTCATTCGACATCATTCATTCGCACTCCGAATGAACGTAAAATGAACAGTCTGAACACGGAGAGAACGTTCACTCGGATTCGGCCATTTTGTCGCGAGTTGTGTAGCAGACGGCTGTCACGTCGAGTGTCGCTTCAAAATGGTGTTCAAGTGGAACGATCAAAATACCCTGCTGTTTTTGGAGAACTTTAAAAATAATCAGTGCCTGTGGAACCACAAACTTGATGAATACAAAGACAGAACAATACGGGCAAATTCTATGAAATCGCTCATTAGTGATTTAAACTTAGAAGTTACTGAGAAGACTTAAAACTTAAAATAAAAACTATAAGGACCCGCTATACAACAGAATAACCCAAAATGAAGCAATCTACTAAAAGTGGGTGTTCTTCTGACGATGTCTATGTATATGTACCCACTCTGTACTGGTTCAAACAAGCAGAATTTTTAAGCAGTGTGTGTGTTCCAAGGCAGAGTACATCAAATCTTGTAAGTAGTGTGTGGTTTTTATTATATTATTATTATTTGTATAACAATTATAATAAGAATAATAATGACGACTTTATGTTTTCTGTTTATATTGACAGGTTCAGATTAAAACGATGTACATTAATGCGTATTATGTTTATTTTAGTATTTTCGTTAACATACTCTTCTTATCATGTTCCATTGCCATGGCACAATGCAAGAAGTGATAAACTTTTCTGCATAGGCATCATGCATACGGCGGGCCTGGACACTGGGATTTCTTACATTAGTTGGGGGTAAATCGCCTAATGCTAAAGATGGTACTTCTTGCCATTCTCCTGGTATGATGCTCCCTGTGTCCCAATTCTCGGCTTGCAGTGACCGTTGTGTAATGTAATCCTTTGAAGATTTTTTAAGCCAATTGTGAAGTGCACACGTTGTTTTAACAAGTATTTCAACTTTTTGCACTGATAATGGTATCGGCTTTTCGAAGATTCGGAATTTTGAGACTAATATTCCGAAAGTGTTTTCTACTACGCGTCCAGCTCTTGACAGTCTATAGTTAAATATTTTTTGTTTATCGCCTAGTAGTCCAGTATTATATGGTTTCAAAATATCTGTTTGCAATGGAAAGGCGTCGTCTGCCACGATTACGCCTTCCTTTGGGAAATTAAGAAGATTTGATGACAAAGCTTCATTAAATGTTGATTTATTAAAGACAGATGCATCATTTGCTCTTCCATTTGTCCCAACATCTATATAAATGAAATTATATTACGCATCCACTACTGCAAATAGAGAATACAAAAAAATTTTTTGTAGTCAAAATAGTCTGAGCCTGAATTTCCTGGGCATCTTATATTCACGAACTTCCCGTCCATCGCCCCACAACAGTTTGGAAAGTTCCAAAAACTATAGTAGTCTTCCATTATTCTTATCCATTCGTTTTGACTGTCTGGGACCTGTAACCTACATTTTAATTACAGGATACAACAATAAACACACAGAAAGATGCACAAGTGACTCAAATCGAAAGCTCGACCGAATCGCAAAACAATTCTCAAGCTGCTGGTGAAGAACAGAAAACACCAGATTGTGAGAGCAGTAAGAATGGAAGTAATGCATTTTCGACACCGTTTTGTTCTGCAAAACCAATAAACCGAAAGAGGAAAGCTGATATGCCAATTGATAGGGCAATAAAAGAGTTAAAAATCTTTAACCCTTAGTTAGGCGCATGGGGTCAGGGCAACTTGAAATTGAAAAAAAATGTTTTACAGTGTTTAGAGCGCGCTCACGCTCTTTCTAGCTTCCTCACTCAAATTAGTCGCAAATTAGTCGCGTCCAGAACATCAACGCGGGCGCACGTATCGCTGCTCTCTAGAGCGCTGATCCCAAGCGACCAGTTACGTTACATTTTTTGGCGGAGGTAAGTTTTTACTTTTGTGATTTCTTTTTGTTTATATTAGTATATTGTTTTTCTTTGTATGTGTGTATTTCTATACTGCATAATTGGTTTATGTATTTTTGAGATTCTTTTGAACATTTTTCCTTTTTTTTCAGTTTTTTACTGATTTGAAATGTCTAACGAAAGACAAGTATTGCAATGGCTGGAGGAAGTGCCCGATGAGGAGCAAGATGTAGCTGGTTCGGATGCTGAAGACGAAACGGTAAACGACACCGCTATTGATAGTGCTCATGATTCGAAAAGCGAAATTGAAGAGCCCGAAGATATTCCAGACATCCCTGAACCATCTGAAGGTAACTATTTTTTATCTCGACATACTCAGAGAAATAGTCCGAAAGTGAAATGGTCTAAAGTACCACCATCGAATGCAGTAAGGACCCGAGCACAAAATATTATTCTTCACTTACCGGGAGTCAAAGAGTATGCAAGAAACGCCAAATCTCCCTTCAATGCTACTAATTGTTTTTTGACAATGATGTCATTGAACTTTTGGTCACAAATACCAATTTATATATTGATAAAATAAAGGAAAAGTTCGGAAGAGATCGTGATGCACTCCCTACTGATGATACGGAAATGAATGCTTTTTTGGGCTTACTGATTATGGCTGGAGTCCTAAAAGGGTCGCACTTGAATTTTATTGATTTATGGGCACAAGATGGATCAGGCGTAGAAATGTTTCGGCTAACAATGTCTTATAAACGTTTTCTATTTTTGTTGAGATGTCTGCGGTTTGATAATACGTCAGATCGAGAGGAAAGGCTAAAAATTGATAATATGGCAGCGATAAGATATTTGTGTCAAATTATAGAGAGTAAGTTTTTAGCTGCTTATTGCCCCGGCGAGAATGTAACTATCGATGAACAGTTGGTTGGTTTTCGTGGTCGCTTTAGAGGGAAGGTTTACATGCCTAATAAACCAAACAAGTACGGAATAAAAGTCCAAGCGATGGTGAATTCGAAAACATATTACTTGTGCAAGTTTGAAGTTTATTCTGGAAAACAACCAGATGGAGAATATCAGATATCCAATTCTCCAGATGAGATTGTAAAACGTCTAGTCGAACCAATAAAACGCAGTGGTCGAAACATAACAACTGACAATTGGTACACAAGTACAAAACTGGCTAAGGAGTTGCTAACGCCTGAATATAAATTGACTCTAGTTGGTACATTGAATAAAAGGAAGCCTGACATTCCAACTGAATTTTTGCCAAACAAAAATAGACCAACATGTAGTTCAGTTTTTGGATTTCATAATCATATGACTATAGTCTCATATGTTCCTAAGCCAAAGAAAGCTGTTGTTTTATTTTCCACCATGCACAATGACAACGCCATTGACGAAACAACAGCCAGAGCTCAGAAACCAGAAATAATTACTTATTACAATAGTACCAAAGGTGGTGTGGATTGTAATTACCAACTTTGCAGCAATTATAATGTTGGAAGAAAAACAAAAAGATGGCCACTGGCTGTATTTTTTCATCTTCTAAACATATCTGGCATCAACGCATTTGTCATACACAAAGCAAACACTGATAAAAGTATCATTCACACATGACGGATTTTTCTGAAAAAATTAGCAGCAGCTCTTGTGGAAGATCACCAAAAACGTCGCATACAAACAACTACGTGCTGTACCAACGTCAACAAAAAAACGGCTCCGTGAAGTTCATGATGTGGGCGAGATGGTCCAACAATCGACATCTAAGCGCGGGCGCTGTTCATCATGTTCTAGAAAGGACGACAAAAAAGTGCCAACAAAATGTTTCAAGTGTCATAAATTTATATGTCAGCAACACTCGAGGGTTTACTGCGTCGGATGCAGAACAGAAGAATCCCCTGATGAGACTGATTAATTATTATTTTTTAAGTTGATCTCGGCCATGCCAAAAATATTAGTTTAAAGAGAGGTTACATTTATTTTTATTTTTTCATTGAATATAATGTTCCAGTTATATTTTCGTTTCTTAAAGTTGATTATATTAAAGAACTTTATTAAATACTATAAAATACATAAGTTTTATTTCTTTTTGAACCTCCTTTGCCAATGTCTTTTTGGGGTCACTCAAGACCCCATGCGCCTAGTTGGGTGATTTTTTTAATGCACCTAGTTAACCCATTCAATGCCGTGCCCGCCCATCGGCGGGTGAAAATTTTTAGCTGACACGCCAAGCCCGCCCATGGGCGGTTGGATTTCAACCGCCGATATCTAAGCCAATAACCATATGAAAAAAAAAAGAATTTGTGAAATGATTCGTTTTATTAAAATCTATTCCTAACCAAAACGGCCTGCTGATATCTTAGGTTTTGGAAAATGTCAATTCCGACCTTTCATGCCGAACCCGCCCATGGGCGGGCATAACGCTTTTCAGGAGTTAAAAACCTTTTGTAAAATAAAATTATAAATAATATTTTTTTAAGTTTTGGTGTACAATAAAGTATATTCTACTCTATAATAAATGAATACTAGGTATAATCAGCTTTAGAAAAATATTATATCCCAAACCATAATTCTGCAAAAATATGGTGTTTTTCTTGACTGTAGTATTTCTTACCAAAAAGTAGTGAGATCTACCCTAAAATATTTAGGTATCTACAGACATTTTCAGATAATCTATTCAGTTAGGTACATATTGCAATCACAATCCTGTTATAACGACAACCAAGGGGCCACCAATATTTGGTCTTAAAAATAGATTGTCATAATAGCAGTAATGTTTTTAAGATTTCTAATTACAAATTCCTCTGTTAAAAGTAGATATAATTAAGAATTATAATTATATGTTAATACTAAAAGTAGTAAGGTACTTGTGTATTTATTTACTTCAAATGATACATGTGACACAGTATGAATGCCATACTTTTATTATAGACGGAAAGCGGGATTGGTTCTATTTCAATTAATTTTAATAGACTCTGTTCTCTTACACGTCATTGAATAATTATCTGAAATACAAAAAAACTCAGTTTTTCGATGTCATAGTTGGTTTCTCTGAAAGTAGATATTATTATTGTCAATAAATGCAGTATGTTATATATCCTGCATGTGCCCAATGTTGCAAAAAAGTGGCGATATTTATAATGCCCTTACATACAAATTAGAACTTATGTTTTAGTCAATGTTGTTTTTGTAACGATGTTATATTTAAAGGTTCTGATTGCAGTTTGGAAAAATACGGAAGAACTTAATTTGTAAACAACTTTCTCGAACGTGTCTTGCTTACAACCATATGCCTCGGACATAGAGTATATTATCGCCTAAAATGTCCCGGACACGGGCCGGGTCAGTAAACAATAGGCGGTGTTTTTATGAGTCTGTGCTATTTTAAGCCAAATGGACCTTATAAGCAAGGACATAAGGTACATACTTTACTTAGTAGATATTTTTGTGGCTAGATAAAACTTAAAAACATAAAAGGATGCGCCGCCGCATTATGTTCTTTGCTGGTGTCTTTAGAAACACTTCTGTTTTGCTATTCTTAGTGATCAGACGTTGCTCCTGTGTTCCTTCCGTTCCTAGTGTTCGCTCTTCCGACGATATTCGCTTTTGTACCTGGACTCTGATCTAATCTTCAATGTATGGTGACTGTGGCCTGTTAATTAACTAGATTTCGTGATCTGCCATTTGTGAAGCCTAATTGAACTGTGTATCTGTCTGGACTCCTGTGATCATTGTGACGACTGTGGCCTGTATACCTGGACTCCGAGACATCTTTAGTTGCTGCGGTTTATAGGTAAGTTTTCATTCTCTTTACTTAGTATAAAACCTAGTCGCTTCCTGTCGGCTCTGTACCCGGTGCGGGCCGCTAGTTTAAGATTTTTGTAATGTGATACCTATAAACATATTTTTTTGCGATTCAATTACAAACACGGTTTAACCACATTTTATCCTGCGTTCTGATAAACGGTAATGTATGTATTTTCTAAGTCGATTATCTGTAATACTACTGCTAAAAATAAACTAATAATATCCAATACAGTCAAACCTGGATAAGCGAGAGTTTTAATAAATAATAAATAAATAAATAATACTTTATTAGCACACAGTTAAAATACAACCATTAGTTTAAATTTATAAAGAAATAATAACAGATAATCATACGTAAAATTTGGGTATGAGTGAGGTTGTCTGAGCTCGATTCACACTAGCCTCCGTACTAGTTGAAACTGTATCACGGTAGGCCAGTCCTCTTCGTTCGCAAACTCTCACAAATCACCTTATATCGCACAATGCTATCTAATTGTTTTGCACAATTATTATTTTAAATAAAATACTACTAAACTTTTAGGTTTCACTGATAAGCGGGTATTATTAACATTAACACGACTGTGTGTCACAAGGCTGTCGTAGGTAGTTTTAAACTATTTAGTGTATACGCAAAAATTTCAGAAGATATAGTTTTTTCTTTTTTTTTTTCTTTTATGATAGTAACAAAACAACAAAAAAAAGAAATGTTGCTGTTTTCTAATTAGATTTAAGTACAATAATTAAATAGGAAGCACCATCTCTTTCTCGCTTATAGAGGTTTCTCACTAACCCGAGTTTCTCGCTAATGCAGGTTATGGGTAGCGTTTCTCTCTTATAGAGGTACGCAGCAATAACATTCATGCACTATGTAATTTTATTTTATTTAGAACTTATTTACACTTAAAAAAATCCGTCAATCTCGTTTAGGTTTCTGTTTTTGTATTTTGAAAGTTTTCTCTAACTCATAAATTTTGTCGAATATTGCTTGATCAACGGGTCCATTCGAAAAGAATGCGATAAAATAACAACGTTATTTACTTCCACGAAATAGAATAGGTACAATATTGACCAAGAAAACAATACAAAAGCAACGGTAGGAAGTTCCACGAAAGTTAAGTATGAGTCATAAAATAGCAGATGTTAAATTTGTAATTTGTTTTGTCATTTGCTCCTCCTAAATAATAATAAATAAAGCTCGACTGTCGCTTATAGAGGTATAGATAACGACTCTCTCTTACAGAGGTTTCTGTTTCTCGCTAATAGAGGTTTTGGGAGCTTAAAATGACGGGTCCTGGCTATTACTCTCACTTATAGAGTTTTCTCACTTATCCAATTCTCACTTACCCAGGTTTGACTTGACTGTAATTAAGTTACCAATGTACTATATTTGGGTAAGACTCCCATCTTGAGAACAGTTACTGTTTTTTTCTAATCTAAACTGGCCATTGTTTTTTTGTTTTATTTCAACTTTCCATCCATTTCTTTACATTTTTTTTAAGTTGACAGAAAAGTCACTTAATATTATAAAGTGTATGCTGATTTTATTTTTATTATTTTTATATCTACGCAAAGCTAAAATATAGTTCATATAAAGCCAAATGTGCCTTATTTTTCCAAGTTCACGTTGGATAACAGTTAATCTCAATCAAAAATATTATTTTTAAACTATGTATTAGACATTTAAACCACTAGAACTCTATTCTTTTTCAGAATAATGGATCCTCAGCCATCCACCTCTCAGTCAGCTAACGTTTGCGATGACATTTATGACACCTTGGCTAACTGGGAATCTGCCTACTTCTCTAATGAAGAAGTTGTACATAATGAGGGCTTATCATACACCGAACTTTATGGAATATTGGCGGATGATGTCGATAATATGCTGGAGAATGACAGTCAGGGCATCGAAACAGAAGCACATGATTTGTCTCCAGACCGTGATGATGACGAAACTGAGGAGAACGTAGGCATCCATGAATGGCATTATGGGAATCCGCCTAACAGCAATAATTTAGCATTTACGGCGACTTCTGGGCTGAAAATCGACATGAGGGAGAAGGAGCCGTTAGATTTTTTTTTGTTGATTTTATGTCCTTCAATTTTAAATTTGATTATGACGTGCACCAATAGGTATGGCGAGGAATTAAAAAATACGGCTTCTGCTACGCACAGCAGAATGAAAGAATGGCGGCCAATAGATTTGGAAACGCTTAAAACTTTTATTGGATTGGTCATTCATATGGGAACTATTCAATATAATAGAATATCCGACTACTGGAAAACACATTATTTATTTAATAATGATGTTTTCAGAAAATACATGTCTCGAAACAGATTTTTAAATATAATGAGAGCATTGAACGTCCAAAACATACCAGGAAATGCAAGCTTAAATAAAATTAAATCTTTGATTGACGAAATTAATCAAAATATGATACGTATATATCATCCTACTAGAGAAATAACGATTGATGAGTCATTGATGTTATGGCGAGGAAGACTTAGTTTCCGCCAATACATGAAATCCAAAGCCAGTGGATATGGACTTAAATTTTATAATTTAGCCGATAATACAGGCGTAATTTTTAAAACACATTTGTATGCTGGATCAAAAGATCCTTTAGTTTCTGGACCCGGCCATACAAATAAAGTTATCCATTTACTTATGGATGGCCTTAAAAATTTGGGTCATTCGCTATACGTCGATAACTTTTATACTAGCATCACTCTCGCAAGAGATTTATTAAATAGCGGTACATATTGTACAGGAACTCTTAAAGTAAATAGAGGAGGAAACCCAAAAGAATTGTTAAAAACTAAAATTAAAAAAGGCGAATGCTTAATACTGCATGACAAGAATAATATAACTTTGGCAAAATGGATGGACAAACGAGAGGTGCTCTTTCTTTCTAGCGAGCACAATAGTGTCTTAGAAGAAGTAAGAAATCGTACCCGAAACAGCATCTCTTTGAAACCACGTGCTATAATTAAATATAATAAACATATGCGAAATGTCGATAAACACGACCAAATGCTGTCATACTATACAGGTGAACATAAATCAATACGATGGTATAAAAAAGTAATTATTCACTTAATTGAAGTTTGTTTAATAAACTCATATCAATTATTCAAATTAGAAAAAAATCGAAATATTAGTTTATATGACTTTAGAGTAAAAATTTTGGAAAGATTGTTGCCACGTGTATTTCCCACCGAGGAAATACCTTTAGCGATTTGTCCAATACATTTTCCTAAACAAATTATTAAAGAACCAAATAGTCGGCGCGCAAAAAGAAAACAATGCCGACAATGTGCAAAACAAAAAAAACGTGTGGACACCATATTTTACTGCCCTAATTGCCCAGATCAACCAGGACTGTGTTTAAATTGTTTTAAGCCATACCACCGCTACTGATCTGCATTTATTTTTAGGCGTTATCAGGCAATCGTTTTTTTTATATGCTAACCCGATCTCAGTTTATATATTATAAAAAAAAGTGTAGTACAAAAAAGTAATTATTCACATTATTGAAATGTGTCTCATAAATGCTTTTCAATTGTATAACATTTGCAATAATGAAGATAATTTGTCTTTGTATGACATGCTTTAGAGAGTATCATAAATACTAGATGATATACATTTAAAGTTTGTTTTATTTTTGTTAAGTTATACATTTTGTGAAAGAATTATCTGTGGTGTATGAATCCTGCCTGTAGCCCTTTTTTATCACA
The DNA here is from genome assembly GCA_950381575.1 of Plusia festucae. NCBI lineage: Eukaryota > Metazoa > Arthropoda > Insecta > Lepidoptera > Noctuidae > Plusia > Plusia festucae. The sequence goes on from OX494442.1 coordinate 12,234,229, forward strand.
GTACATACCTACCTACAATTAGTATTTTTTTAATAAAAATGCATCAAAATTGTGAAATCGTATGTTGATTTTTGTAACAAATAATGAATGGGAAGTTAGCCTAAAAAATAATACCTACTGAATCACTGGGGATATTTTATTTTATTTTTTGCATTGGTGGAATTCAATTTTTTTATTTGGTAAGACGGAGAAAAAAAAAATATTGTTACAATATTTATTTCACAAAAAATTATTAGTATTAAGATTTTTGTGCTTGGCGCTGATATTAATTGTTCAATAATGTTAGACCTCTTCAGAATCAATAAATAATTATTAAATTTGTGTATCGTAATTTATTTCGTGCGAGTGTGAACCTTTTGCTTCATTTAAAAAATTTAGTATTTTGGCATATGTGCGAGTGCGCAGACATGGTTTGATATGATCCAATTCTTCAGCCACTAACTGCCCAAATAATATATTACGTTTATCTTTTTTGTCAATACTTTCAGTGACAATCTGGCAATTTTTACAGGATTCTTGATATTCCATTTCTTTTTTATTATCTTGATTTGAGGTTTTACCTTTCCGTTTCTTGTGTGGTGCCAATACCGACTGAGATAAGTCATCATCATCCCAAACTTGACTATCAAGTAGAATATTAGGCGACCGAGAACGTTTTTTCTCTGAAAAAGAAGCATATTGCATTATAATCAAAACCGGCCAAGTGCGAGTCGGACACGTACATAAAGGGTTCCGTAAAGGCAAGCATAGATCAGGGGCATGATAGAGAGAAGTCATTTTTTTGCCAACAAAAAATAACTTTGTTTTTCATAGTTGTTTAATAGTATTTTTATGAAAAACAAAGTTATTATTAGCAGGTTTTGAAAAAGAGCTATATCCTAAAAACTGCTTACAGTTACTCGTTGCAACCAATTTTCGTTGAACGTTTCCAGTCATATTTTTGATTTTCAATCTGATAGTCTCTGATAGATTAAAAGTTTGGAATGATTCACATTGAACAAAAATAAGAGTTGCGTTTATTATTCTTTTCGCGGTATTTTATTATGATTTATATTCCCAGGTAAATGTGGAACATAGTAAAATTTAAAGGATTATTGCATGTAAGCTAAGAATTTTCGTCTTTCTATTAAAAATATAAAAATGGGTTTATAAAATGGTTTGCAACCCCTGATAATATTCGGAGTTATCAAAAATTTAATTATTTATGCTTTAAAATGGATTTTTGTAAGACGGGAGAGTACAATACTATTAATTATCAAATAAAGAGAGATTACTCACCATTTAAATCCATAATCGACAAATAAACTGCATATATTTCTTTTCTTTTCAATTTATATCACCAAAACTTCACGAATCTTATATAAAACGGGTTAGAGAAATTAAATTTATTGTGCTACTCGCTAAAAACAGTCGTTACTGCAACAACTCTAGCGCATTACTAGAGAAACGTCGTGGTTAAACACAATAAAGTACATGTAAACACGACGTATCAAACGGTTCATGTCGAAATCTACAGCTTCATGCCGCAAACGCCGATGGGCGGGCTAAGATACTTAATCGAGATGCCGGGTCCGCCGATGGGCGGGCGGTATATCATAGTATGGCGGCATCTGGGTAATGTCGTTACTTTTCGGGAAGGCAGTGAATGGGTTAAGGGTTAAGCGAGGAAAACAAAAAACAAACTGAAGACGAGTTTGATTTGTTTTGCAGAAGTTTGGCAGTACAACTCAAAAATATGCCTCTGAACAGAGCATTATTGTGTCAGGAAAAGCTTCAGTCGGTGATCACCCACAAACGTTTAGCACAAATGGTACAACCAACAATTGTACCTGAATCGATTTACTCGGATTCCAGCACTCAATCCCCGTTATCTACCTACTCCCCACCTCAATATGGGAATACCGTACCACAAGATTACTATCATCAACAAGTTGACTCTCCTACTGTATCTGTATCTATGAGCTCCCCACAAGAGACGAACACGCGAACCGAAACATCCACCCAAGAAAACATACTATCACAAGCGTTTCAAAGTATTAAGTAAACGTTTGTCATAATCAAACCTGTGCATTTCAAATAAAAAAGTTTCAAGTAAATTGCTTATCTTTTTCATTATAAATATAACTGACCTTAATGAACTTTTCAAGGGCTGTGCAAATAGCTTTACATACTTCTTGGAAAAAGTAGGATATCGTATTTCGAAGTACTCTGTATAAGTACTCTTAAGTTCCAAAATAATCGCCAGTAGCAAGGTATCGCAGTATAATTTGAAGTTTTGTTCCGTTAGGTATCGTATCTCTCATTAAAGTATTTTGCTTCGTTATTACCGGAGCAATGAGTATTAGCAGTTCTTCAAACAATATGGTTTTAGGAAATGCAAGGATATTAATATGGCGATCTATAGATTAGTAGAAGCGATAAACGGACACCAGTATCCGCTTTGTTCTTGGACATGAGTAAGGCATTCGATTATGTAGACTTTAAAATTCTATTAGAAAAATTTGACAAATAAGGAGTTAGGGGTAACATTGAACTTATTTGAGTCATATTTAACTAACAGACAACAGATGACGAGTGTTAAAAAAATATGCCCAAGCACTAAAACTGAAATAACTTACATGTCTAGTTGTAGGAAAACAAATTACGGTGTACCACAAGGGAGTGTGCTTGGCCTACTTCTATTTCTTGTTTACATCAACGATATGCCCAAAATAATTCCACATCCCACAACCTTATTTGCCGATGACTGTACAGTAACATTTATAGGAGACAATGCCGAATCGCTTGAAACAGATATAAATAATAACTTGAGTAACATAATAGATTGGTTAAATAAAAACAACTTAAAAATAAATTTAGATAATACTTACGTAATTTCATTTAAGCAACGGTCACAGTCTTTAAAGCTAAATATTCACTATGGTGATAAAACTATAACTGAAACCGATAACACAAAATTTTTGTGACTTTGGTTAGATGAAAATATGGATCACTCAGAATACATAATTAAAAAATTGAACCAGTGTCAATACGCTTTGCATAATTTGTCTAAAGTAACATCACGGAAGGCAGTTCTCAGTGCTTACCATGCGTATGTTTCCTCAACACTTCGTTACGGAATAATATTTTGGGAAAACTGCACTGATCGAGAATTAATATTCAAAACGCAGAAAAAATGCCTACGAGCTGTATGTCAGCTGAAGGTGACTGACAGCTGCCGACCATATTTTGTTGAGTTACAAATTTTAACCCTATCTTGTTTATACATTCAGTATTCGTTAAAAGAAACTTCCATTTATTTGAAACCCTAAAATCCAAACGTCATCAGGACACAATACGAGTACGTATTAAGGGCCTTACTCTCGTTTAGTATCGTAACACGGTCACTTTATAATGCCTACTTCTCATAAGCGGCTTGGCTAGAAGATTTGAAAAAAATCTATTTTGTCCATTGATCCATGTAACAACATATTCTTAACACCATTTTTTCGGATGGCTAATACTTTTGTCTTAAAAAAATATTTACCAAAACACTATTTTTTGGCTAATATCCCTAATACTACTAAACGGCTTTGGTGTTTGGAAATATTTTTACACTGAAAAATTGATGGTTAGAAGTACAACAAATATATAACAGCATATGTAAATCAATCAAAATTTGCCAAGAAAATGTCCCTATTTTGAAATAGAGGTGTAGAGGTGCTCTGGTGGGCAGTCGTGCGTTAGCATTGAGACGGGAGGGTTGTGTCGCTCGTTGCTCCGTTCCGGCTCTCGCCCGACTACGCGCAATATTTACTTCTGCTCAAGAAGAGGAGCTTTCGGTCTACATTAGAGATATGGAATCTCGATTATTTGGACTGTCTGCAAAGGATGTGCGGGAACTTGCATTTCAATTGGCTGAACATAACCAAATTCCACATACCTTTAATCCAATCACTAAAATGGCAGGGGAAGATTGGTTAGCCCATTTTTTTTAAGCGTAACCAGTCACTTTCGCTTCGTAAGCCTGAGCCTACTTCTGCAGCTCGAGCTATGGGTTTTAACAGAGAAGCTGTTAGTGCATTTTTGAAACTTTTGATCGAAATTGTGGAGAAATATAATATAACCTCAGATAAGACTGTTTAACGTTGTCGTCAACGTTAAACAGTCACGACAGGGATGACGACATTAGAGATATCTACATTATCTTACTAAGAAGGGTATTTCAAAAATGTGGTTGCCTTGAGCCGATTTCAAGTGCGCGGTAGATGAAGATTTGTGCTAGGCCAATAAAACTGCATCAAGTAGTAAACATGGTCGATCTTACAGTGTCATGGAAAATAATCTCCAACAAAAAAAATATAGGGCCCGTAGCAGTGGACTGCCAAAAATGCGTTAACCAACCAACCAAGTTAACCTTTGCCTCAATGATGAATGAAACTGTTTTCAATTATTTCTTACTTCTATTTTTTGTAATTTTCTGCTGAATTTACCAAATGCGATCCCAAGAGAAAATATGTAAAAGGACATTTTCTACTCAATGTACCAAATGTGATCCAAAGTAAAAAAGTGTACAATTTTCTAATAATCTATTATTTAATATAACTCCAGTGTCACGATGTTTGTCCGGGATGAACTCCGAAACTACTGAACCGATTTTAATCAAATTTGCACACCGAGTGCAGTTTGATCCAACTTAAAAGATAGGATAGCTTATATCACAAATATTAAAAAACATTGAGACCGCGGGCGGAGCAGCGGGAAACAGCTTTCAATAAAAATAAAAATCCTGAAACACGTGTCCATTTATTAAGTGTTTTCTACCACATATATTTTCCTAACATAAAAAAATCATGCAGTGAAGGGTTAAAAATGTTAAAAGCAACTTCAAAAAGAGCTCGTATTTTTATTAGGGTATACATAAAAGTGAAAGTGCCCCTACAAACAGCAACATGACACGACCAAAGTAAATAGAAGTACCTTTTCTTTTCTTATTTTTCAGTATTATCGGAACTCACAAATAAACTAAACAACGAGTTTAAACGAAAAAAAAAACCAAAGAGCGACATCAAAATGTAAGTTTTGAATTACCTAGATCAAAACAAGTTGGCGAGAGAGTCAGAAACCACCAATAAGCAATTGTGTTGATGCCAGTTATGGCATCAAGCCTCATATATTTCTTTAAATTGTTTCCCAAAAGAAATATGCTAACAACCTAAGTTGGTTCAGTTGGCTGCCAGCTGTTTAAAAGGATCATAATTTCATTAGCTGCAGTTTCAGCATCAACAGGCCTCATAGAATTCAGTCTTTCGGTAACATGCTTCCCAAAAAACCAATAGTTTGTGTCTGGGTGAGGTTGGGTATCCAATGGTTTCATAGCTTGTAACAAATCATCTATAACTTGTTTACACTTAGAAGTTTTTCTTGTGCTACGCAGAGTGCTAGTTTTGAGACGAGGCCTATTTGTGCGCTGACCCCTTTGTCGGATATTTAGTTCTAAATCAACTTCAATTTCTGAATTTTGTTCTTCTTTGACATTTAAATTATTTGACAAGTCTTTGTAGATGCCTGAGACTGGTTGGTAGTTCTGTAATGAAAAAAATAATAATTATAAATTGTTTGTATAACAGGTTGATTTATTATTATTTCACTGATTAATTATATTTGGTTGATATTAGTGTTATTATTTATGGCCAGCAACATAGAATGATAGAAGACCAAGCAGTACATTTTGGCAATGATAACCAAAAAGTTCACAATTGTTGTTACTTTAATATTTTTTATTTTTTTTTCTTTAAATAATAGTATCTTGGAAAGTATATAATTAAACTAACTACTATGTGATCCAAATAAGAATAGGAATGTGAATAATCTCTATCTGTAAATGTCACTTGAAAACTATGGTTGGCAAGAAACTTATTTGCATATCAATAATAATAGTCTTACATCAAATTTAAATAAAAAGGTTAAATTAGTAGTCAATTGTCTTAGTATAAAATTTTATTATTTAAAGTCATAATAGACAGCTATGATATCACATATGGTCACAAGTCGATCCTATTCTCATTTGGATTGCATTGTTTAAGTCTATCTATAAATAAAAAATATTAATGGAACTAGAAATACATTTAAAAAAAAATGCGCAGTCTAGTATGTGAAAACAGCAACAATTTCATTAAATTCATTGACTGATTCAAATGGAATAGTAGGTTAGAATAGTTTATATTTAGAAAATAAATTAGGGCTCTGTACAAAACATGAGCACCACATGAAAAAAAACATTGGTAAAAGTCATAGAACATTGTTAATATAAATTCAATATTTAATAATGAGATTCATGTTAATGTTTGATTTTAATACACTGCGTTTCTGACTGATCAATAGGACTCATATTTCATAAAATATAAATATGTTCATTAATCAATAGAATCCATTTCAAAGTAGATAATTTTATTTTATTTCAATGTTCATTAACTGGTGAAAGTTTCGGTACCTACACCTAAACCAAAAGTTATAAAAATTACCTCATAATTTAAGTCTTCTTTTTTGTAGACCTCTCTTAAAAATTGTAGTGGTTTCCACAATGGCCAGCAGGGTATATATACATCATCTATACTTTTAGCTTTTAACTTGGATCTTTCAACTCTTCGTAAGTTATGGTTGAATGTACTCCTAATATTCACCCAACGATCACGAACTGAGCGAGCTGAAAGTAAACAGACAAAGGTAAAATAATTTTATAAACATCATACAACAGTTATTAGGAGATTAACTTTTGAAGAGCTTCCTTGGAACGCAATCTAGTATGAATACATAAGTCTTGTTAAGTTTAATAATTTACAGATATGACGGGACTAAGTATAACACTGAAATAATGTTTCTAAACGGATTAGTTGTTACCAAGATTATCACATTCAAGTAGACAAACTCTTCAGCTCTAAAATACTATTAATGACATGTAGTAAGTGAAAATTATATTAGCAAAATATTATTTCAGTGCTATGAAATGACATTGCTGAATAGAGAGTGAGCATTAGATTTTATTTATTAATAATTAGGAATTGATTGAATTTCCTCGATATTTTTCAAGATAGTCAGTGGGAAATCACCACTCATTATTTCTGCTTACCTACATCTTTACCTATGAATTGTGGCACAATAATTTTAATGGAATTGCTACAAGCGACCATGTGCTATGTGAAGACTTTATCACTGAATAAAATTGCTTATTTATAAAAATCAAGAGGAATATCTTAAAAAAAGAAAGTTTTTATGTCGCCTTCAACATTCATGAGTTTCATTGATAACACTTCCAAGACGAAGGTACGTCTTGGAAGTGTTATCAATGAACTTTACCATTATTTCCGTTAAATAGAAGTTCATACCTGTAAATCCTCGTCCCAATCTGGATGCAAACTCAGCGTAAGCTTTGTATTTTTGTTGAATGTGGTGATTCGTATTTCCAACTGGCCGCCATATGTAATCTCTTTGGTGAACGAATGCAACTAATTCTAATTCTAATTTACGCGTCCAGTAACACGGTTTCCGAGGCATATTAATTAACTAAAACTACCAACTAATTATTATTTTAAATAAATAAATCGCTCTTCTCGCTGTGAGTGAGTCTGTCTAAATCAAAATTCAACATACTACACAGAGTACACAGACAACCCAGACAATCAGAGTCTATGACAAGGTCTGTACTCTGTGGCTCTGTGGCTCAGCAGAAGGTCTGTGGAGTGACCATAGAATAATAAGTATAATAACTAGTCGTAGATAGTTCTCTATCTACCGCGTCGTAAAGTGACCTTCTGAGCCACAAAGCCACAGACCCACAGAACACTAACGGCCCGTTCACGACCTTGCCGCTGTGAGCGGCAGCTAAGCGCGGGGCGGCGAGCGGTAAGATCAAAAGTATGAAAATGTTTGAAGCACGCCACGAGACGCCGCTCATAGCGAAAACGCGCGCGGTTTTATCCGAGCGAATCGCTACGGCGGCGCGCGGTGCGGTGAGCGGCAGGAACAAAAGTACAAGCGAATGAGTGCGACGCCACGAAACAGAGCGGCGTGGACAGCGGTGTAGAAGTGGACGTACTCAGAGGCGTAATTAAAAACAAAAAAATAGACAATTTTGTGGCGGTTATGGATACCGAGGCATTTATTACAGACATTTTTAATCGACTGCCTATATTGATGTCAAAACATCCCCAACAAAAATATAAAAATATCTTATAAGAAGTGTCGCGAAAGATGAAATCGCGATGTTCCAAACCTACAAAAGTAAATATAATTGCACAGAACTAATGTAATAGCAACACTAAATCAGTATTGACAACTTGACGCTACCAACCGACGCCTCTCTTCAAATGGTCACTATAGCATATCCAGTCTGATTGATTTTGATAATGTATTGTGAAGTAAATTCAGTGCAAGAAGATCATAAGTAGATTCTTGTCACCCGTGATACGCGCCACCTGGAAAGCTAAGTATTATTTATCTGTTGTTCTAGTAACTAAATATGCGTAAGTACTTTTACCTATTCGTATAATTTGAGACACCTAAACTTAATTGTGTTGGTCGTGCCTTCGGCGTTGGGCTGAGAGCATAACAGCGACCGCACGCGAGCTACTTGTCCGGACATAAAAGCGCTTGGGGTTTATAGGAAGGGTCATGGGCAAACCTTCTCTTATAAATCCTCTTGGTTCCCCACCGCCTACGTAAATGTGCCGACGGGCGCATAACGTCGACGGACGTATATAATAAAGTTACACTATACCTTATGTATTTATGTAACGCACAAGGGGAGCATTCCAGACGAAGGGGCGATAAGCCGAAGTCGAACAGGAATGCGTGCTTCTGCAGACGTGGAAAGAATCCTAGTATCTGATTAGCACATAGGTGTCACAAACACTATTGATGAGAAATTGAAGTAAATATTATCATAGATATTGCAATTGAATAACTGTTGTAAATAGCTTTATTAATCAGAACAGATAGGTAATACTTAACCCAAAGATTCATGGGTACTTAAACTTACAGATATCCTAGTTGCACCTGAGAAGTTGGATGGATTGATGGTCGGCATGATAATAACACTTCGGTGCCCTTGTGGACCGGAGATAAGAGACTGGATTGGGAGACACTTGCAAGTCGAAGGGGGATCCGTATCGGTGAGTGTCTCTGACATATCGTGGGGCGTTGGGGTTTTCTCTTCACATCAAAGCGAAGCAGTACAATCCTATATTATTACTATAAAACAAATCACATTATAAACCTGGAGATAACCAGAATATAACAGGAGGAGGTGATCCCAGACGTCCTCGCGACATGGTGGAGATGCTGGGATGGCAAAGACACTAGCATTTGAAGCATTTCAAAAAAGCATCCCAAGGCATAAAACCAATCCAGACTCTTATTGTTAAATTGGAGATATTGTGTATAAATCAGGTTGTCAGCGACATCTATATAATACGATTGGAACTAACGTTCAATAAGTGAATGTACATAAAAATTCACCTATAGGCGCCAAAATTTGAACGTCAAGGTGATTATGAGTAAACGTTCATTTATCTAAGTATAATGAGATGAACGGCAGGCCGAGATGAAGGATTCTCGAAGTTACTGCAAATTGAATGGGTATGTAGCGGGTGTACGTATAATATGCAACGTTATAAGCCAAGTAAACATTCTAGTTTGAATTTGGCGCGGATTTGATAATATTAGTAAAACTTGTCACAAGTTTGGCAGAATGACTAATGCTCTCTTTGACCGGAAGCAGGAAGTAATATGCGTTGGACTCAAATAAACATACGATTATCCTACTTTTAACGAATTAGAACTTATGAATCTTATATACAGTCAAGTAAAATTCAAAAGTAATTCACTGAATAGTATATTAAGCATTTTAAACTAAACAATTGACAAAATTCCAATATTCACGAATTACGAAATTCGACTGTGAAAATTTTCCCGGCATTCAAATTGGCGATGGTAAACAAAACGGTGGCGTCTCGTGTGTCAGACTGAACACCGAAAAACCAAAACTTACTTAGTTCGTTATATTCTTTTACAGGAATAAAATTATTAGAAACCTGTTACGTATTGTGTGAATAATAAAAGTAATTTGTTCAACTGTGAAAAAGTGCTCCTATCATAACTAAGAAGCTCACGATTTGTTTGGGCGAAATAATTCCAAGAAAGTTATACCTACCTCTAAAAGGGAATGAAAGGAAGCTTAACATAACTTAGGAATAATTAAGAAGATTATCAGGTAAACTATTTTACGATTTACAAGCTATAACATACACCTAAAGAGGAAATTACCCAATGTATTCCTGGTTAAATCTACATAGGCGCTCAAGTACACCCGTACCAAATTCGGCACGTGTGTCATTGTTTACTATTGTGTCCGCTAATTAAGTAGCTGAAGAGTAACTTTTGTAAGTTGTAATGGGAACACCTGGCGTGTTAAAATTTACCTAAAGACAGCATTGTTATGTATGAGTTCGCATAAAACTGTTTATTTATACCTAATACTCTCCATACAGATGGGCAAATGAAGGTAGATTCTACACACCTAACATCTCATGTATAGATCACTGCTACTACAAAAAGAAAAGTACATCAACACTCATTGTAAGTTTATTTTGCCAGTTACTTTGAAGAACCTAAGCATAAAATTGATATATTCTCATAAAACTGATAAAGTATGCTGGCGGAGGAAACTGGATTGTATATTATAACTTGTGCCTGAACTGCTGTCATGTTATACACGTCATCCCTGACTGACTGCATCGTTTCATGTTGGCTACTGAAGTGTACCAAGTAACTAGATACTAAGTTGATGTAGGTAAACTCTAATATCATTTATGGATGCATACATAAATGATGTTGGTACCTAATATGTTTATGAATAAGTAATGAAACAACTTATAGAACATCAACCATATAAATGTTGATGGATGAAGAGTGAGAGGAAAACCAAAGAAACGATGAATGGATTGTGGAAGAAATGGTATGAAGGAAAAAGTGTAAATAATTGTGTGGTGGTTAATAGGGGAGAATGGAAGAAAAGGTCAGTAGGGGATGATTGGGTGACATAGAAATTTTAAATAAATTCTGGAAAATTTAAAATAATGAAACTAACCAGTTTTACCCGTCGAACAGCATGAATATATTCTGAGTTAATACTGAAACTTCATAGGTACAAGGGAATTTTCCTTGCACATATAATTCAGTGGCTGAGTTTATTATGGAAAATGTAGTATCCTATAGATAGTGAATTATTCCTTACTTTTAACTTGGAAAACTTTTCGATTTTATACAGGGTGTCAATTAAAACTTTTCTGTTATATATACAGGGCATTAATAAAATATCATTCCATTATATGGCAGGTGTTAGTAAGATTCTTTGTTCATAAGAAGTTAAGTTTTAGATAAACGTTTGGTCATACAGGGTGTTAACCAAATTTTAATTTTTTTTTTTTTTTCATTTTTATTATATTGCGAACACCACGCAATTTGGAAATATAACGATATACACGATGTAAATCCTTAACTTAGGATACAGGGTATAAAATTGTAAAATATTATTTCAGAATTTCAAAATGGAACAAATTCTTATAAGACGACTTGAGTCTATATCAAATGCCATCTCTAAATTAACTGAAGAAGCTCTCACCTATAAAGATAACGTTAATAAAGAAAATTCTGAAAATTTAGAAATAGTGCTAGGTAAGCTAGAGGTAACGGTGAAAAGGTTCGGAACTGAGTTAAACAGTAGTCTATCAATAAACGAAATGCAATCTTCTGTGGAAGAGGTCACTTCTTTTAGTGAAGTACAGCTAAACGGTGAGGAGGTTCTAGCGGAAATGAATATCAAACTGAAAAGGATAAAAGAAAACTCTGCACCAACCATATTACCGGGTAGGAATATTGCACTAATGGGGAAATTACCCAAGTTAAGTTTGCCAGAATTTTCCGGAGACGTTCTGGAATGGCATCAATTTTGGGACCAATTCTGCTCCAATGTAGGAAATAGAAACCTATCAGAGGTAGACAAACTTTTATACCTTAAAAGTTCTTTGAAAGGCGAAGCAAAGAAGGTCATCGACGGGATCGAGACCACTAATAAAAACTATGAAATAGCTGTTTCTACACTGAAAAATAGATACGGTAAAGAAAATCACGTCATAGACGCGCACTACGCTGCGTTATACAAAGTACCGAAAGCCTCAAAAGGCAACGTAACAGAGGCAAGAAACACATTTGGTCTAATAGAAAGACATTTAAGAATCCTAAAATCGCTGAATCAAAACGTCGATCACGATCATCTCAGATTCATGATCCTAGAAAAAATGCCCTCGGACATAGTGTATGAACTAAAAATAAAAGCAAAAACCGAGTCAATAGAAGAAATCCGTCAACATTTAGAAACCATAATAGCTGCTAGGGAAGACGCAAATAGGATCACTTCCGAAAATCTGGAAGAATATACCACTCAGACGTTACACACAAGTTCATACAACAGGAGGGGAAAATTCGTAAAACCTAACAGAAATTACAAGAATTCTGAAAACCACGATTCAAGTCAAACCCGCCCAGGAAATAAAAGGGAAGAAAAGTTTAGGGAGAAAAAACCATTCCATAAAAATATTAACTACAATAGTCAGTCCACTAGAAGAAGACCTCAAGAACAAGGAAGTAAAACAGACAGGCCCATGAAAAAGAAAAGGAAACTTCAATGTATTTTTTGCCAAGGATCGCACTTCAATGATCAATGCAAGGTTGTTGAAACTGTGGAAGATAGGAAAGAGAAAATAAAGGATCGCTGCTTTGCCTGCCTAAGCAAAGATCATCAAGTAAAAGATTGTAAAAGGCTAATTAAATGTGTACACTGTAACAAATCTGGCCATCATAACAGAGCACTTTGTTATAAGAATTGCATAAATAAAACCGAGGAGGTCAAGACGCTTCATGTCAACTCTATAAGCTCCACTATACTACAAACGGCGGAAGTTAAGGCTCAACGTAAAGGCGATAATTCAGGTGGAAAGACCTGTCGAGTACTGTTGGACTCGGGTAGTCAACGTACTTATATAACGCAAGAAGTAGCTGTAAAATTGAACCTTCCTATCGAAGAGGAAAGTACCTTATCAGTTTTCACGTTCGGATCGAAAACTCCCCAAGTAATAGAAAGCCCCGTAGTCAAGTTACAGATACAAACAAAAACAAATAATATTTTACAAATAGAAGCAAACGTTGTTCCTCATATTTCAAATGGAGTTCCTTTCCATGGTATCGACATAGGTAAACACAAAGACGATCTAATTTTGGCGGACGACGGCTCATTGTCACCCAAAATAGACATATTGATCGGCAATGACTTCTACATTTCATTCATCCTTGGAGACAAAATTCAACTGGAAAGTAATTTATTCTTGATTGACTCTAAATTCGGTTACATACTGACTGGAAAAACTAACACGAAATCCACGGACACGTTGTCAGTAATAACCTACTTTCAGGGAGTAGAAAACAAATTGACACCACCGGATCTTCCATTATACAATGGAAACCTCAAATGCTTGTGGGAACTAGAATCCATTGGAATATGCGATTCACCAAAATTGACTAGGGACGAAGAAGTAATCAACCAATTCAATGATACCATAGAACTAGTAAATGATAGGTACACTGTTAGTTGGCCGTGGATAGATTACCCACCTAATTTAGAGACTAATTTGGGCCTAGCCATAGGCAGACTAGTCAACCTACTTAAACGATTAGATTCCGATTCACTAACAGCGTACGATACTACATTAAAGGAACAATTAGCAAAAGAAATAATTGAAAGGGTACCAGACAATGAAAGGAGAGTCGAAGATGTAGATCATCCTATACACTACCTGCCGCATCACGGTGTTAGTCATCCAGGTAAGCCAACTCGCATAGTCTACGACGCTTCGGCAAAAACCAAGCATAGCAAAAGTTTAAATGAATGTTTACATTGCGGACCACTTATGCTAGAAGACTTGACCGGAATGTTGTTAAGGTTTAGGTCGCATCAAATAGGAATAACAGCAGACGTAGAAAAGGCTTTTCTACAGATAGCATTACACGAAAAGGACAAAGACGTAACTCGATTCTTACGGTTGAAAGACATAAAAAGGGCGGCCACGGAGGATAACATCCTACACTTAAGATTCTGTCGCGTACCATTTGGAGTGATATCAAGTCCATTTCTTCTAAATGCTACTTTGAAACATCATCTACTGCGTTCCAATGAGGAAAGTCTAAAACGCATAGTGAATGACATCTACGTCGATAACCTTGTCACAGGAGTAGAATCTGTACAAGAAGCAACAGAGATGTATGAGTCGTGTAAGATCACATTTGAAGAGATTTCAATGAATCTTCGAGAATGGAGTTCAAATTCCAAACGATTCTCAGAAAGCATTTCTTCATCGGATGCCTGCAGAGACGTAGAAGTTAAGGTATTAGGATTGAATTGGAACACAGGAGAAGATACGATCAGATTGAGACCAAGAAAGACTACAGAAGCCACTACCAAGAGAGAAATACTAAAAAACATAGCGTCAGTTTACGATCCATGCGGATATGCTGCACCAGATTTGTTACCAGCAAAACTTTTACTACAAAATCTGTGGATACATAAATTCAAATGGGATACCCCATTACCAGAAGAATTGACCTATGAATGGCAAATTATTAGAGAACAACTAGAAGACACAAAAAATATTGTTTTACCAAGGAAATACTTCAAACAAGCGGGCAATGACAATATTCGACTGCACGTTTTCACGGATGCATCAACCAAAGCTTATGCTGCAGTTGTATATATTTCTAATGGAAAAGAATTGAGTTTTGTAATAGGAAAATCACGAGTGGTGCCCATCAAGGATCAGGACAATTTGAAAATCCCAAGACTTGAACTATTAGGTGTTCTAATAGGTAGCCGGTTGCTGAAGTACGTAACCAAGTTCCTGGACTTTGAATTTACAGAAAACACTATATGGACAGATAGTCAAATAGTGATTGATTGGTACTACGGCAACAAACTACTACCACCATTCGTTGCAAGGAGGATAGAAGAAATAAAGGGAAATACACCAGTAACAGTAAGATATGTTCCAACAGGATTGAATCCAGCAGACGTGGCTACTAGACCCACGAGTTCTATAGAAAATAAGCAGAAATGGCTATCCGGACCAAGTTTTCTACTGGAACACTACAGAACTTGGCCGAAAGGTTGTAGAGCCGAAATTTCTTTACTTAATGAAACGGAAGTCGTAGTAAATCCCACATGTTCTTCTGCGGAACATGACTTTTCGTTTCCTGTTGGGGAGGATCTCACGAGTGGAGAAAAGATCTCAAAAGAGCAGGAACGGAGAAATCAATTAGATGAGGAATCACGAAACAACGCCGCAGAACACTGTGAGGACGATACACTATCACATACACAAAAGATCAAAAGGATTCAAAAAGAACATTTCCCTGAGGAAGTAGAGGGTAAAGATACTAACTTACAACGAAACTTAGGAGTATTTACCGACATAGACGGTATCCTACGTTGCAAAGGAAGATTACAAAACGCTGATTGGTCTTACGATAAAAGATATCCAATATTAATTCCAAAGGATTGTGATTTCACTAACACAATGATCCTAGAAACACATAAGAAAAACTATCATGTAGGGGTCAACCACACCTTAAGTTTGATCAGACTATCGTACTGGATTCCCCAAGGAAGAAGCCAAGTAAAGAAAATATTAGGAAAATGCACTAATTGTGTCAAACATGGAGGAGGTCCATTCAAATTACCAACTACTCCAGCGCTTCCTAAGGAAAGAGTAAACTATAGTTCACCTTTTACATATACCGGAATAGATTATTTGGGTCCTCTTCAAGTAAAGACAAGTAATAAATCAGAAAAAAGATGGATATGTCTGTATACATGTCTAGCAGTACGTGCTATACACTTGGAAGTCGTAAAGGATCTTACGGCTGAGGAATGTCTATTAGCACTACGAAGATTTATATCTTGCAGAGGAATACCAACACGAATAGTTTCAGATAACGCACTACAATTTAAATTAACCGCAGAAATACATACTGTCAAGCAACTATTGCATCACTAATAACATAGAATGGAAATTCATTCCACAGTTAGCACCGTGGCATGGAGGATTCTATGAGAGACTTGTCGGAATAGTTAAACACTGTCTCAAGAGAACTCTGACGAAAAGTTTACTGTCAGATAATCAACTAAGTACAATCATAAAAGAGATAGAAGCAATATTAAACACACGCCCACTGACGTGTGTAGGTTCTGATCTAGAGGATATTCTCAAACCCTCAGATTTTCTAACCTTGAATAAATGCATCGTGACAACACCTTCAGATGCAGAATTTCCACAAGAAGGCACAGTAACAAAACAGAATCTAGTGGAAGGTTGGAAACGTGGACAGAACATGCTGAAAGAGTTTAAGAGAATGTTCGTCGACCAGTACCTGCCAAGTCTAAGGGAGAGATACCGACACTCTCTTAAAGAACCAAGGATAACAAAATTAGAAATTCCAAAAATAGGAGATATCGTCCAGATTAAAGGAGATACGAAGAACCGAGAGAACTGGAAGGTTGGAAAAATTATATCTTTGTTGAAAGGAACCGACGGTCAATGCAGAGTGGCACGAGTAAAAGTGAATGATACGGAATTCACTCGTTCCATCGCACACCTTTATCCGTTGGAAATTGAAGAAGATATATCTGGAAAAGAAAGGGTTATGTTTGAGTTTGAAAGAGAAGATGTTACACCAACATTGGATGACTTACCTCTGCTAGAAGAACTCGACTCAACTATTCTTACCGAAGAAATATCCACAACTCCACAAACCACAGAACCCGTTGATAAACCTGAAACAGAAAAACACATAAATAGAGAAGAAATAGAAAAGAAAATAACTCAGAGAACACTTACCTCAGGAAATGATGAACCAACAATTCTTGAGGAAAACCACCATAATGATAGCATACCTAAAAGCACTGATCCAAATGAGATAACACAAACTCCTGAAGTGAGAGATGTGAGAGACGCGTCCTTGAAGGCTCGAGAGAAGATCCGAGAGTGGACGCGAGACTTAATGGAACACTTGTAACTTCTGTCGTCGTCGGGAGTGTCGCGAAAGATGAAATCGCGATGTTCCAAACCTACAAAAGTAAATATAATTGCACAGAACTAATGTAATAGCAACACTAAATCAGTATTGACAACTTGACGCTACCAACCGACGCCTCTCTTCAAATGGTCACTATAGCATATCCAGTCTGATTGATTTTGATAATGTATTGTGAAGTAAATTCAGTGCAAGAAGATCATAAGTAGATTCTTGTCACCCGTGATACGCGCCACCTGGAAAGCTAAGTATTATTTATCTGTTGTTCTAGTAACTAAATATGCGTAAGTACTTTTACCTATTCGTATAATTTGAGACACCTAAACTTAATTGTGTTGGTCGTGCCTTCGGCGTTGGGCTGAGAGCATAACAGCGACCGCACGCGAGCTACTTGTCCGGACATAAAAGCGCTTGGGGTTTATAGGAAGGGTCATGGGCAAACCTTCTCTTATAAATCCTCTTGGTTCCCCACCGCCTACGTAAATGTGCCGACGGGCGCATAACGTCGACGGACGTATATACTAAAGTTACACTATACCTTATGTATTTATGTAACGCACAAGGGGAGCATTCCAGACGAAGGGGCGATAAGCCGAAGTCGAACAGGAATGCGTGCTTCTGCAGACGTGGAAAGAATCCTAGTATCTGATTAGCACATAGGTGTCACAAACACTATTGATGAGAAATTGAAGTAAATATTATCATAGATATTGCAATTGAATAACTGTTGTAAATAGCTTTATTAATCAGAACAGATAGGTAATACTTAACCCAAAGATTCATGGGTACTTAAACTTACAGATATCCTAGTTGCACCTGAGAAGTTGGATGGATTGATGGTCGGCATGATAATAACACTTCGGTGCCCTTGTGGACCGGAGATAAGAGACTGGATTGGGAGACACTTGCAAGTCGAAGGGGGATCCGTATCGGTGAGTGTCTCTGACATATCGTGGGGCGTTGGGGTTTTCTCTTCACATCAAAGCGAAGCAGTACAATCCTATATTATTACTATAAAACAAATCACATTATAAACCTGGAGATAACCAGAATATAACAGGAGGAGGTGATCCCAGACGTCCTCGCGACAAGAAGGTTGTGGGAAGAAATTAAACAATGTTTTAATTTTTATATCTCTCATATTAATTATTATATCTCTATTTAATGTTTATATCTCTCATATTAAGAATGTCTTGTTTTAAAAATGTACTGCTTTCTAAACATAAAAGGGATAATTTTGATAACGCCATGATTTTGAGCACGATTTGACTACCTAAATACGTCCACCGCGGCCGCTACAACCTGTATAATCTATGGCTACCGCTACTGAGGTACGTGGCGTGCATTTCGCACCGCTCACCGACGCCGCACCGCCCGCCGCGCCGCGCGCCGCTTAGACCGAAGTCGTGAACGGGCCGTTAGACCAAAGTCGTGAACGGGCCGTAATACTCCACAGACCTTAGTATCTGAGCCACAGGCTCACTCAGAAAAGCAATCAAGCAAGCGTAGAGCAATACATTACAATGCCTTTGGCGTAGAGAACTAGAGACAGAGCTATCTACGAGACAGAGGTTATTACTCTGGGAGTTATCGTAGGCAGAGAAACTAACTTACTAGTTACATACCGGTGCCTTAGTAGTTTCTCTGCCTACGGGAGTTATTCTGTCTGTCTGTTAAACAGAGAATAAAGGTTTAAAGCATTTGTTATCTGTCAGGATTAGTGTGTGTGCATTTGTATTTGTATTATTGTAAAAGCGAAGCAGATGTACTTTTATGGGTGATACACGGAACTTTGAAGATTTTAAATTAGTGGCAAACACGATTACTAGATTATTTTTAAGTGCAGCGCCCTCTTTCGTTACAATCAATAACCAACTTCATTCATACAATCTCTGTCTCGTACACGGTACAACTTGTAAGTCTCTTCTACGTCTCGATAGGATAGTTTTTTTTACAAAAAAACAATGTTGGAGGTTAAAACAATAATTAAGTATTATTAAAATAGTATCTAATCAAGAAGAAACACGTTATCTCGAATTATTTTGTTACAATTTAGTAGTTAAATCAGAACATTTACAACTTGACAACTTAGTACAGTGGTTGTGAAAGAGATGGCGTTGTTTCTAGTTATGTTACAATTTTATCCACAGTTACTGATCACACTGTCGGTTACTGATCTTGTCTATATTGTAGTCTCAGAACTCAAATCAGTCAAATCCTGTAGTCAAATCATTGGAAATAGAAAGCCAAATAGACGCGCTGATAAAAGGATGGTTGAAATGTCTTAATATTTACACACACTTTAAGCAGTCTTGCACTCGTTAATTGAATGTATCCAGTACGGTACGGATGAACACCGATAACAATCCAGTATGACCGAAGAGTTTACGCTTCTAAACTAATTGCACTGAAATTTTGGTTTGCGTTATTCGTCGAAAACTGCCAGACAGCTTATTTTTCCGACACCTCCAACAAATATATAATTTAGCCAATGTGAACAAAAACTTGACAAATTGTGCACTAAAACTTTCCTCGAAAACCACTCTATTCATTGGTAAAAAATTATGAAAATCGGTGTAGGTTTTAATTTGCTTTTGATTTTATCGCGAACAGTCAGACTCGGCGGAGGACGTTGGTTACGCATGTTCTCTCTCTTATTCCAAAACGACTTGTAAGGGCAGCCCCAGATTAGTGCGAAGATTTGAAATATGACGTCACTTTTTTTATATATTTCACTCTGTATAATAACCATAATTTAAATGCTTTTAACTGGCTCATAATGAAAGTAATTTGGGTGCCTCTTTTAGTATTTGCTATAGTTTTAGTTATTTTTTAATAAAATAAAGAATCAAATACCATATTATTTGCGATATGACTACCAGTATTTTTATAGCTTTTCTATTGGTATCGTAAACGACTCCATGGCTATTTTTATTCATCATTTAGATTGGTAATTTGGTATCTATTAAGACAATGTTAGGGCTGATTTTTCAACCCTCTGATTTTGCAGTTCTGTCATATTGAAAAAAAAAGAACCGGATAAGTGCAAGTTGGTCTCGCCCACCGAGAGTTCTGTACAAAGACTGTTGTGTTGATTTAATCTACGTAAGTATTATTTTAGACTATTTCCTGTATATATATTATAATGACCATAATTCCTTGCCAAATTTCATAATATTCTAGGCCTCCGAGAAATACTCTACTAATTTTGATTCCTTGAGATTGACGAAATATAGGTTTGCGGTATAGACGGTCGTATCGTTTTTTACTTTAACTTAGAAGTTTAATTTTTTCACAGAGAGTCTATAAATATATATATAGTTACTTATACGGTTTTAACCTCAACTCGACACCTCGACGCGTTTCCGATATAAAGGGTCTTCACGGACGAAGACGGACGGGCAACAAAGTATTCCTAAAAGGGTTCCGTTTTTCCTTTTGATGTACGGTACCCTAAAAACTGTCAAACGTCAATTTTATTCATCGAAAAGTTATTTGGCGATAGAAAATCAACCCGGAATAAAATTAATTAGCAATAATTATGTCAGGGTAATAAATTCAGTTTTAAAAATTTAAAGGAGAATAAATACGACGTGATTCTATGACCAGCGTTTTAAAATTAAATGATAGCGCAAGTGTTGCCAGCTTAAAATTTGCATAGTTGTAAAGTGGCATTAACACTACCATGACATTAGAGCTTATCGAACGCCGCCGGATGGTTTATTACTTCCGTTTCCGCGTAAAATGGCGGGCTTGCGGCAACACGACTAGCGATGTGGAGTTCTGGACACTAGACTGAATTTTGGTTGTAATTTTAAAATATCGTGTTTGGTCGACGCGAGCTTTTTTTCGTATTTACATAAGCACGTAGTCGACAACCTGTCGGGGTAGGCAACAATAACATTGACAGAGCTAGCTAGATAATTATATTCTAAAAGATTATTTTTAGTCATATTAAGTTACTTTTTTTTTTTTTTTTTTTTATAATTATATATTATCTTGGGACAACTCATACACGGCCATCTGATGCCAAACTAGGCAGAGCCTGTATTAGGCAACCAGACAACAGACTGATAAACATACATAATGTTGAAATGTAAATTTCTAATTACATACATAATTATTATAGCCAAACACAGAACAAATGATCATGCTCATAACACAAAGATTTGTCCTGGGTAGAAATCGAGCCCACAACCTCCACCCAGCAGTCATGGTCACTAACCACTAGACCAATAGGCCAATCACTATTTCTAGTAAGTAATGTCGCAAAGTTTGAACCACAAAGTGGGTGTGTGAGTTGATATAAAACCGTTGGCAATTAAACCGCGAATACTCAAACGCAAATTAACTTATCTCGTTCTCAAAACTTTATCTCAGTTGCTCCTTATCACATTAAAGTTGCCATTGATCGTGGTGAAAGGATCAGCCAATCTAAGTTACCGACTAAGAAGCCTATATCCTTTCTCAGGCTCTAGAATCATCATCATTATCAGCATGAAGACGTCCACTGCTGAACATAGGCCTTCCCCTTAGAATCCACTGCTGTCCTCGCAGATTGCCCAGGGTGCGCCGGGTGTGTGTTCCCCTCTACGTTAAGCGAATAACTTCCTCCCGGCAATAGCTTACCATGGCCAACGTGGAAGTCTATTAATAGACTCCGGACCCAAGTTGGCCGGTGCAAAGAAAATATGTGCCGGTGGGGTTACAGTACACCTGAGCCATGTGAGTGCGGCATTTTCCCTCAAACCATGGCCCACTTAATAATAATAATAATAATAATAATCTTTATTTCAGACGCATGATCCATACACAAAATGAAAACTTAAGCAAACTAAATTAAAAAACTAAATTAAAAAACAAAAAAGAAAAAAAAAAAAAGAACATTATAAACCTAATATTAAAACAGACATAAAATATTCATATAAAGACAAAACAACAATAAACATAATAGACATAAGCATACCCCTAGCCAACATAATACTATTAATAAATTGAGAACGTTAACGAGGCTTTAATAATAACATACTCCCTATTTAGGCAGCTACTTGTAACCATCGTTTGTACGTATCGGTGGTGTGCAGTCTGACAGCAAGTTCCTTAATAATTTTGTTCCCACACCCGACAACCCTAGCCAGGAACGACGCGATTCGATGTCTCTGGATGGCATTAAACGTGTCAATCCGTGCCTCCGCAAACATTTCTGAGGCACTACAGTAACGCTGTAAGCCCATAAGGTGTCTGTATATATTATTATATTGAACGCGGATTCCATCCAGAGACCTCAACGTATAATCTGTCCAGAGCTGACACGTGTAGAAACATTGGCAGTAAGCTCTGAACAGGTGTATTTTGGTAGACTTACTTGCCTTAAAAAATCTTCTCGCTATCATCTTCTCGCTATCATATTACCCACCACCGATAACGCACGCCGCTGTCGATCTATGTCAGCGTCATCCTTAAGATATGTTGTGAGTATGTGACCAAGGTACCTGAACGACTCAACTACCTCAACAACCTGCCCGCCAACCCATACTGGTGGAACATTATCAGGCCCCTTTCCCGACTTAAATATCATCATTTCTGTTTTATTGGCGTTATAGACTAAGTCATGAACCTTAGCATACCTTTCGCATATATTTAAGAGTTTCCTTAACCCTTTAACAGAGGGGCTGAGCAGAACCATATCATCGGCGTAACTCAGATTGTTGACGTAACGGTCACCCAATCTAAGCCCTACCGGCGCTCCGCTCAGCTCCTCTATCAGATCATTAACGTAAAGATTAAATAAGTCGGGAGAGGTAAGCCCTCCCTGCCTAACACCGCATGACAGCTTATAATCAGCCGACAATGAGTTATCCCATCTGATATTGTTGGACTGATTAGAGTACCAATATGACATAAGTCCAACAACATCAGACGACACATTACTTTTCTTTAGCTTCTCCCATAACAGATCGTGGTTTATGGTGTCAAAAGCCCGGCTGAGGTCCAAAAAACACGCATAGACACTCGTACCCTGCTCTACATATTTTTTAACAACTTGTTTTAGCGAAAATATAGCCATATCTGTGGACACCTCCTTTCTAAAACCGAATTGACCGTCATCAATTTTTAGCGATGGACTTAACTGCTTATGAATTACTCGTTCAAGCACCTTGGCCACAATTGTTGCCAGTGATATAGGTCTGTAGTTGGACATGCTCGAGATATCACCCGTTTTGTTCTTGGTGATAGGAACAACTAGAGTACGAATGAGATCAGCTGGTAAGTAACAGTGATAAGCACACTGATTAATGAACTGCCCAGCGTGTCCCAACACCTGCACACGCGAAGATCTTTACAACGCCACCGACAATGCTGTCTGCGTGGCCGAGTACTGGTCTGACAATATATAAACCTCACATTGCCATTGATCGACACGCTAAGAAGAAGACATTAAAGTGATAGAGACGCATAGGACATAACGGCGGCTTAAAATTGACTGACGTTTCAGTATGCAGCCATTATTGATTTGTAATCAATAGCGGATCGTTCGAGTGTTGGCTGACAATAAACCTACGAAATGACTGTCTTTCCATATTTTTTATAACTGCTTTTTTGCATGTGTTAAATTAAATGCATACCTACAGGATATTTTTTAATGGAGTGCGTATATTCAACGAGGTAATCAGGTGCATAAAACTGAACAACTTTTCTCAAGAAACATAGGTCGAAATAAGAAAAATTGAAAATCAACTTTTCATAAAAACATTAGTCATGTGACCTGTCACTTTGTATGAAAAATTCATTTTCAATTTTAAGATTTCGACCTATGTTCCTTGGGGATGGTGGTTCAGTTTTATGCACCTGATTACCTGTACCTGTATAATTTAAGATTGCCTTAGGTTACCTACCCTATTTTATTGGTTTCTTCTTCTGCCTAGCCTTTTCCCAAGCTATGTTGGGGTCGGCTTCCAGTCGTACCGGATTTAGCTGAATACCGTATTTTACATGGAGCGACTGCCCATCTGAGCTGCACAACCCATTGCTAGGTAAGTAATACAGTATTCCATAGTAAGACTGGTTGTCAGAAATGTAATGACTAAGACTATCAAAGATTACTGTTTATAGTTTATAATAACTTATTTACTGTTAAGTCATTTTGTTTCTGTGGATCTCTGTTCCTCTTCCAAACAAAGTAAGGCCGGATTTGCAAATGAAACATAATTATTATTATATGTATATGTAGGTACTAATACTTTATTCAAAACTCATAACTCAGTTCATTTTTGTTCAGAGCTTAATGTATTTATATTTTTCTATGAACTAAAGGAAATACTATAATTATCCAATATGTTATTGTACAGGAAATTGAATAATCGTTTGTTTGTCGTCGCCTTTTGGAATTAACTGCGCGCAAAAAAGAGAAGTAAAAAGGTTTTGCTATGGTTTTGCTATTAAGCTTTTGT
Organism: Plusia festucae; assembly: GCA_950381575.1. NCBI lineage: Eukaryota > Metazoa > Arthropoda > Insecta > Lepidoptera > Noctuidae > Plusia > Plusia festucae. Next base: position 12,258,855 of record OX494442.1, read on the forward strand.
GAGGCGTTCAAGCTCTCCTATTCAATAAAAGTGTGATGCGATTTGTAATGTATGAACTTACTGCGAAGTAATATGTAAGGGCTTTTGCAGAAATCGTTGTATAAAATTATATTGCTAAATAGGTAGTTTCTCTGTGATTATTAAAAACCTGTTCGCACACGGACATATCTTTGCGGTCGCCACATTAGTTTTGAAATCAGTTCTCTGTTAACACGGTAGTATTTAAATGTGTGTAGTGTCTACTGTTGAATTCAATACTCAAGTGCATCATTAAAACTTACTGTAGGTATCGTTATTCGTATGTAGGTTTCGTTGTATAAAAATATTTTTGACGCAATCGCGGTTAATGGCGGTAATCACGAAAAGAAAATGCCTACTAACATGTTTATTCATATTATAATTTTAATCTTATTCTATCGCGGTTTATTTAGATTTTAGTTAATCCTCCATCATAGCAATAACACTAACCACAGAGTACATTTTTATATACACCATAGAATAATAACTAAAGATATACAATTATACACTAACCCCAGTTGAACAGAACGATAAGTAAAAAAGGTAACATAATTATTATTTTCAAATATTCTTACAACAGCGCTATCTACTGCACGCGATTTGACACTATAGTTCAACCTACTGAAAAGAGATGGCGCTAGCAGTACCAAGAAAAGAGATTGTAGACTTACGTATTTTTAAACTGAACTTTGAAGAAGAACAACTTGCCATTGAACAGTAGATTTTTGTATGTTTGTTACGCGATATCCTTATAATTATGTAAATAAAAGTCATCGCTTTCGGTTCACGCTAAAATAGCACTGAAATTAAAAGATAAAAATCAAAGCAATATGAAATAAATAAAAGAATAACGGCTTTGTCCTTAATCATCTTCAAAGTTAAGTTTAGAATACCGAGCTTAATTTATTTAAACTGTCAAAAAAGTTATTGCTAACTGGAGTACAGGCCTACCTACTGGGTCATCCGTCATAGTATCAAGTCTGCTTTTTAATGGTGAACTAGAAATGTTCATTCATGTAGGCAATTAATTAATTATTATTTTTCATGGTGTAAGCAAATGGTACTTTACAAATAGCCTTTTTATTTTAAGGTTTTTTTTTACGTTTTACTATGTGGTAGTCTCTCTATAGGTGGCATCGCAAATGGGCGCACGATTTTAAAGGAACACACGTACAGTAAGTAAAATTATAAATAAATTATATGTTTTATTATAGGTTTGTATTAAATTTCATCCTCATCTTCGTCTAAATGTTCTTACGTGATTGACTACAAACATATATCCATCCAAACTCTCATATTTTTACAAGGAAAGGCGAGCGAAAACATTTTTTAAAATAATTATTTATAATATTTGTAGTAAATAGCGCTGTTATAGAGTATACCATGTGATAAAGACAACTATAGTTACATCCGACTTAATTTAAAAAAAAAAAAAAAATATTCCACGTAAAAACGACGTTTGGCCTCTATGCCTCTAATTTTGGAATAATTTAAAAGATATTTTATACACTGAATGAGAAGACTACTGTCCGTTATTTTTATGTTAATAGTTACTATACTTACTATTTGTGTTAATTATTAACTTTTCATACAAAGTGACAGGTCACGTGACTTGTGTTTGTATGAAAAGATAGATGATTTTCAATTTTAAGATTTCGACCTATTTTCCTTAAGGAAAGTTGTTTAGTTTTATCCACCTAATTACCTCCTAGAATATACGCACTCCTTTTAAATTAATCCTGTATAGATAGATTTTAGCCTAGACCTATAATGTAAACCTTGTATACAAGTGATAATTCTCCAAGCATTATCGATGATACACATTACAATGACATTAATAGTATGGAGATGACATTTATTTTCGATAAGTTACGTGACTTGTCAGTTCCAAACATGAGCGATTCGATCAGCGTACTTGCAAATGTCACTTGTCTCGGATAGGTATCTGCCTATAACTACGTATGTGCTCGTAAAATAGATCAGACTCCATTTAACCTCGGGAATCGTTATCATCGGCTTTCAAAATATATTAATGTTGGTTCCCATCTAGCTATCATCGTCGCATTACGAACGCTATCGTGAGCCGCGCACACTTTATGCCTTCCGCTTCCCGTACTGAAAGCCCCACACTCACATATAGCTTAATACCTTTTTAAAATCATTGTGACCTAAATCAACCCTTATCCGGGATCCGGGTGCTGGTAGTCTCCCTGTAGGTTCAAGATATGACGTTGAGGTAATTAACTACTTAAATTATTAGCATAAAATATCCTTACTTCCTTGCTTTAATATAATAAATTCGAAAGTAATTAAGTCTGTGTGTTACGCACTACTGAACTGATTTAAATGAAATTTGGTATAGATATAGTCTAGAGCCCGAGAAAGAACATAGGCCACTTTTTTGCCGCGATAACCGGTGCCCTAGCGGAAGTAATCGCGGGCTACAGCTAGTAGTTTATAAATCAAAAACAAATTTTCATTTAAATTTCTTTTCTGATAAAAATATATATGTTATAAGCCGTTAACTGACGTTATCCTGCATTGTTATTTAAAAGAAAATAAACGTGTGTATCAGTTTAATTGGAAACCGTGAGTCTTTAAATACAATTGTTTTTTAATAGTTACAGAGGGCGCTTATAGACCAACTTCAACATTTAAAGAACCATTTAATCTCGTCTGTTTTTGTGTCCTTTACTGTAAAACTTTGGGTCTTAAAGTTTATAAGGCCAGTTTTCACCATCGTATCGCACCAGTACGCCCTAGTCACCAGTGTATTGAAGCAATTAATTGCACTGAAATCAAGCGTGTATGTCGAATGTGCGAACTAGCTTTACTGAAGGCCTTTCGCTAATTCCGAATAGCGATGCCCAAATGAGTTTGTGTAACTTGTTTAACTCAATTACGTATCGATATGGCAATAGACATTAACGTCTGTAATATGGTATAGCGACGGCGTCGCCATTGTTAAATCTAGTGCTTCAAATTAATAGAGCTTTCGTGACTTTTAGGGTAAAAATTATTAAAAATCCCCTCGGCCAAGTGTACAAATAGTAAATTAAATCTTAATTTCCAATAACATTATATTTTTGACATAAGTAATAAAATAAGGGAAGTCGTGGTGGCCTAGCGGTTCAAAGATCGGATTCGCATGCACATGCTTGCAGGTTCGAATCCGGGCAAGTACCAATGTGACTTTTTCAAAGTTATATATACTTTCTTAATCTTTCTAAGACATCATTGACAAACGGTGAAGGAAAACATCGTGAGGAAACCTGTATTCAGAAAATTTGAATCTGAAATCGCCAACCCGCAGTGAGCAAGCGTGGTGATCGATGCTCATTTCTTCTCTATATGGGAAGAGGCCAGTGCCCAACAGTGGGACGTTTATAGGCCGATATTATAATGAAATAAGTAAAATACTATTAGTCCCTGATTTGGCCACCAGGCTTTTTAATGTTGAGATGTCTGAAAATGCAAATAATACTATTTTTATTAAAAATATATTTGTAATAAAAAAGTGTTACATGATTTAGGATAATAACTATGGAAAGGAAATGAAACAAGCATAAACAGGACGAGACTGCGAAGTCTCATTTATAAAGTCAAAAATGGTCAAAGCAAAATCAATGAAACTATTTGGCGCTGGTGGTAAGTAGAAAAATACAAAACAACGCAATTCCATTGTCAATCTGTTGGAGTTCAATTCAAGAGTAAGCCCACTTGATAGAGGAAAAATACATATGTATACTAATGTATAAATATAATTATATTCATTATCATTACACCATGGTGGTGCCGCCAGAGAGTGCCGCAGAGTTTGGGCAGTCGAGGGCAATAGGAATGAATATTTGGACGCCATAATTTTAATGTATTTAGGAGTTCTTGTTATTTTTTGTATGCTTTGTGTAGGTAACAACATGTAACAAAACCCCTGTCAGATCCAATAAAGGCGTATTCGTGGTACAGTTCATGAACCGTCTCGCATAGGCGGCTTCTTTGACACAAAGCTGTAGGTAGTAGGTAAGTACGTGAACTTTGAGGAGCGGTCAGTGTTACTGTTGCCTTGGATCAGTTTTTATTTTGATTTAATTATTTTCACTGGGAAAGAAATAATCTCCAATCCATTTTATGGCTTCGTATATGTGTTGGCAGTACGATACTGAATAATAGTCTTAGGGATCGGACAGGGGTTTTGTTACATATTGTGTATGGTTAATTTTGTAAAAAGATCTTACACAAGTAAGGAATAAAATTAGATTGCCTAGCAGCGTCTTACGGTTTCATCTGTGGATTTATCGAAATAAAAATTATCTTGTTTTAATATATATTAAATTTTATCAAAATCCGTATAGTAGTTTTAACGTGAAAGAGATACAAACATTCGTCCATGCAAACTATTAAAAAAAATTATGCGGTCGTGACGGTAAATGTCTATGACACTTATTTGAGACTCTTAACTTGAATCGCCGCCAACGTACAAGATTCCTGAAGTTTGTTCATTAAATGGGCGAGTCTGACCTGTACTCAAATGTGAAAAGTTTAATTGTTTCAAGTGTTCCCGGTTGTGTGATTATATCGAAACGACTCATCAAATATGAAGTGTTTCCTTAATACGATTTCCGCCTAATTCATTTTAAAACCTCACCCTAGCAGCCCTTTGTGGCGAGTGTAGTAACTTTTTAACCGACTTTCAAAAGAAGGAGGTTCTATGTTCGTCTGTATGTATCCTTTTTTATTTGTTTTTTTTTCAATCTTGTATTTAAGTGACTTTTAGTTAAGGAACATGCCAGCCTGAACATGAAGTATATTATTTAAACGTAGTTTTTTTTATTGTTATTTTAAACCTCTATACCTATATTATAAAGTTGAAGAGTTTGTTTGAACGCGCTAATTAAGGAACTACTAGGCCGATTTGAAAAAAATCACTGTTACATAGCCCGCATATCGAGGAAGGCTATAGGCTATAATTTACCACGGTAACCGAGCGGGCGGAGGCGTGAGCAAAAGCTAGTAATACATAAATATTTAACATAAAAATTCGTAAAATCGTAATTTTAAATTCTAAATATTGATCGAATAGGTTTAAAGACAACTTGAATAGAGTTTTAAAAGTTGTTATTTAAAAAAAGTATTACACAAAAAGTTTTTAAGTTGATATGAGAATCATCTACAAAGAAAATACAGATAAAATTCACATTTATATCCATACTTATATTATAAATGCGAAGTTCACTCTGTCTGTCTGCTTGTTACGCTTTCGTGTTCAAACCGCTCAACTGATTTCGATGAAACTTGTTATGGAGTAAACTTGGATTCCAAGGAAGGACTTTGACTTCTTTATTTCGCTTTTACTGGCATCAGTAGGAGGAGGGAGCACATGGAGGAGCAGACAGCAGCTAGCATAATATACAAAATGAGTAGGTTTTTTTTTTAAATTTGGGTTGCCTAGCGGATCAATGAAAGGATTTGTGTGCATATGGTTGCAGGTTTGAACCCATTATAGGCAAGTACCACTGTGACTTCTTCTGACTAATATGATCTTTTTAATTATTTTAAGACGTAATTGCCAATCGGTCAAGGAAAACAGTATAGGGGAATTGGATTCCAAAAATTAGAATCTGAAATTACCAACTCACAATTATAAGCAAGCATGGTGATCAATGTTCGTTTCTTCTCTACATGAGAAGAAGCCTGAGCCCAGCAACGGGACAGGAAAGTCGGTATAATCTAAAATCTAAAATATATAATAATAATAAAAATGAATGTTTGTATGTCCTTCATAGAATCGTAAACTATGCAATTGATCATGAGATGATCTTTAGCAAAGTTGTTATGCATGAGCCCACGAAGGTCTCTGAGTTAGTACGACCAATTTGCGACAGATGGCGGTACTGTCATTCCAATGATTAAGACTGATCAACGCGAACAATGTGGGTACAGCTAGTATATTATATTAAAACCTGTATCTGTGTAAATATAGTGTACTTGAGGCATTTTGTATGTTCATTTTGAACATAAAATAGGCTCGGTCAGAAGCTAGTATCCATAACGTATTTCGTAGTTCCATGTAACGCATTTCATTACCGCAAAATTTTCTACCCTCGCCACGTAAAGAGATGGAAATTCTCATTTCTCCGCGCAACATTTTTTCCAAAAGATTATTTTCGGTAGCTTGTTCAAAATATTTTTTGTAACACTTAGGTACATTGTAAACGTTTCTATTTTATTTATACAAGAATACTGTTACAGGTAATATTTTGGAAGTGTTGGATTATTTGTATTAAGAGTGCGTGAAAGATACGAGATAAAGGAAGAACCTCTGGAGTGACAGGTAGAAAAGAAAAGCGAAAAGAAAAAAATGCAGGATTCTAGACAAAAATATACAAGAAAAGTAGAATCTTGTCCATTCTCCATCCGTATATTCACTGATTTTCGTAATATAATATATCTGCAAAAACAGCTACTGAAAAAAACTGGTTATATATGAAATAATGCCTTACTTTGAATCGTAAAAATTGTAATACAGAAGGCATATTCAATTCTCAGTCAGATATTCAGTCGACATTCTAAACGTTCTTATGTACGCATTATACAAATTGAAAAAATCACACGTTGAAAAAAGCCGCCATTTTAAATTATTCATATGATATTAATATTAACCAGTAAAGTATTTATTTATGCAGCCGTTTATTTTTGCAGCGCAGTACGCTACGCTGCTACGACGATACGTAGTCTTCGTAGCTACGTAGCTACGTATATGTAGCACGGAGTACAGCCAGTTACGGTGTTACTAAGGGCGAGAGAGGACGCGTTTGTTCGCCCTACATTTTACGTGAATATAACTAATAAAAAATATAACTAATATCGTAGTTTTAACTGTTCTAGTGATTCGTGCAGTTACAAAGTTTATGATTGTGTTTATTTAATTTTTTTGTGAGTTTATTTATTCAGTGAGTGTGTGTACTTAGTGAAGATATAATTATATTAAGTGTTAGTGTAACTAATGACTGTTGTTAAGTGATTTTTTCAAGGTGAGTTTTTTTATGAATTTTTATTGATATGTTTGTGTAAGAAAACTCAACTTCAAGTTTTAACTCAATCTTTGTTTTTTTTTATTATACTATTTGAAGACGGAATAATAAATAGAAGAACTTGATAACTATAATTTTGTCAATATGTAGAAAGACAATGAATGGAAATATCAATATAAATCTGAAATATATAATTATTTGCACCAATTTTAATAGTTCGAAAGTAATTAAAAATTGTTTCTTAAAAATTACGTTTCTGTTTTGCTGAGCAATTAAAAAATAAGCAATAGAATTACAACCGTAAACCGATAGTGCAATATATTACTAAAATTGTTTTACTTTTAAAAATAAATAGTATTATAAGTATTTAATAAAATGAATGTAACGAACCGAGACAGTTGAAAAGGGAGGTCTTTTCATAGCAGTGGGATACCTCAGGCTGATAAGAATTATTATCATTATTAACATGTAATTATTTAACAACACTTTTACTTCGATTTTAAACTTTTTATATTTCAATCAAATAGTAATCATTAATATTTTTTATGTACCCGACTTTTAATAACACGGAGAACTGTGCAAATTTTATCAGAATCGGTTGATTCGTTTTCAAGATATCTTTCAAGAAAGTGCGAAGTATAGGAATTATATCAATTAAGAACATGTTATTTTTAAGGAAATTGACAATTTTCACGAATATTGAATTGTTAAAATACCCGATTTTTAAAGTCTGAAGTTTTTAAAAACCAGTATACAAATTTGTTTGAGCACTTAGATAATATTAAGTATGTAAGTAATAGAGCTTGTTTTTTTTATTACTTGGACTGTACTAAGCCGCCAGTCCGTCCGACCTTCTGTCTATGAATTAGTGGGCTGTATCTCATGAACCGAAAAATACTGAAAAAGCGTATTTTTTGTCTACTCAATGTTATAAGATTTTTATTGGTGTGATAGCAACAAATAATAATGATGACACAAAAATGTAAAAAAAGTGTAAACATTATTATGTTTCAAAATACACAATTTCTTAGATTATGACATTCTCGGTATTATTTAATTATGAATTTTGATTTCATACGCGAAGTACCGAATCGACTTTGGTGGAATTTGTATGCGACCTTTGAGGTTTATAGATGAGTATATTATTTTTAAATCGAACCAAAATATCGGAGCTATAGTGCTTGCGTTACCAAAATACAAAAAAATACAGACGATTTAATAAATTTCTCCTTTTGATGTCGTTTAAAATTAAACGATTATTTTAAGGAACAGTGTTAGTATAATTGAATAAGATCCTGCAGTTTTAAAGATCAAACCAAACTCATTTATTCGAATTAGGCTACCATGTAGCACTTTTCCAAATGTCAATTACAATAATTATGGACAGCACCCCGATTCGCCCACCCTTCACCGCTTCCTAAGTGCTCTAGCTGGGGACAAGAAACGTCGCAACAAACTCCCGAGCATAACGCTAATTATGTATATATCTTTTGATTACAATATGTTCTTACATTAAAAATAAAAGATAATTTAGAGACCTTGCCAATTATACAATTTTTTGAGGTCGAAAGGTTATGAAATCAACAGTATTTAAACTATATCAGACCAAGGTCAATAGAACAACCAGTCACCGAGATAAGACTTATGCGTGCATCACTGTTATTAGGTTCATATTTGTCCAGCTTTCCACGTTTGCAATTATAATGTGTTGTTGTTCCCCGCGACACAAGGATTTTAATCCTTAGTGCGGGCGTCGTTTTATAAAAAGCAAAAAAAAGAAAATATTAAAAAAACATGTTCAAATCACATACAATACCTAATCTCATTAATTTAACGCTCTCTAGTGAACCTTATCAAAATCAGTTTCGTGGTTTAAGAGTTCGTTACAGACCGACGCAACTTTGTTTTCGACTATGTATGTACCGTGCAGTTTGTTCAGTATATAATATAACTGTTTGTTACGTAGTTCGTATAAACTAGTCTATAGTCAGGACCAAAGCGTGGTAGACCCCGAAATAAATTATAACTTTTGCATGTGACGCTAACGATGTACGAGGTACCTCAACATCCAGTGACCGCTCGCATTTGTGAACATACTTGCTTTGCCTCGCGGGGTTACGCCTGTTTTTATGGTCAAACATAAAAACAACACATTGTTTATTAGTAGTTTCCAACGAAATTCTTTTAAAAATAATCCGATGCACTTTCGAGTTAAAAGAAAATTGGATTTTTTTTTTGTTGATTTGTTGTAAGAGAGAGTTGATCATAATGACTGACCTTACCACCGTTGCCATAAAAGTATAAAATGTAATAATTTCGGCTTTTATTCCGTTCGATTCCCGGGTTTTCCAAGCTTTTGTCAAAAATTAAGAAAGCAGTGCTGTTACGAGTGGGTTCACGTCGGTATTGCAATGGGTGTGATTCGAACCCACGACCATATGGTCGCAAGTCTAATGCCCTAGCCATTAGACTACCGCACTTTCCCTCCAGCTGGCATTAAAAAATCCGCTTTAGGTATTTTCTGCCGTAAGGTCATTCACATTCGCTTGGGAAAGTCTGGTTGGAAGAAGATTGAATTTTGGAAATATTAATGCAGGTCTAAAGTAAAAGAACTGTATAGACTATCATAATATACAGACTCATTTTTAATGACGACCTCCGTGGTCGAGTGGTGTTCGCACCGGTTTTCAAGATGTTACCAGCTCTGAGGTCCCGGGTTCGATCCCCGGCCGGGTCAATGTAGAAAAACACTTTTCCACATTGTCTCGGTGTCTGGGTGTTTGTGGTACCTTTGTTGTCTCTGATTCCATAACACAAGTGATTTAGCTACTTAATTTGGATTCGGAGCGATGTATGTGATTTTGTCCATATTTATTTATTTATTTAAATAACTTACTCCACAAAAAATCACAATGACTTTGTTTTAAAAGGTCTACTACCAGTTTACCTTACCCGAGGCATTGAATGCTTTGATAAGATCCTCCAGCCTTACTGATGACCTGAAAACGTTCGTATAATTTTTTCCACAAGAAGATGCTTCCAGTCAACGGACTTTATTCTCGTATAAATCCAATAATAGCGGAAAGTAATTGAACGGGATCATAAATAAATTATTTATCAAGTTGAAAAGACTGCCAGCAATATGGTAAACCGGCATTACTTTATTTTTGTTAGCCGTTGCGTGACCTCACGACACCGTTGTAATTAGCATGCAACGTTACAGTATGGAGATAAAACAATAATTATTTTACTTTTTTTTCAAATTTTACTGCGATATTCTGAAGGTATTGTAAGTTTTGTGGGAAATTTGACTGCACGGATAGCCGAGTGGTAATAGGTCATCACGCCAATTACCACTGTGCGCGACGTGCTGTGGGTTCGATCCCCGCATGCGACGAGCATTTGTGTGATCCACAAAATAATGCTTGTTTCAAGTCTGGGTGTTCTTTGTGCATGTGATTTGAATTTTTGTGAATCCCGCGACCCAAGAATTAAATTCCTTGCGGGCGGGCATCGTTAAAAAAAAATATGGACAATTTCGTCATCAACCTATTGGCTTTATCCCAATTTAATTAGCCGTAGTTGCAGTAGCCGTATCGTCTTTCACACATACCAACCACCATTTTATTGTTTGTCGAAGTTGATATAAGGCCTACAAAGATACTTCTTAAAAGATGTCGTGTATACTTTTAGTTAGTCGTAGGGATAAGGACCAACTTGCCATGCAACACTGCACTAATGCACAAAATATATTTTGCCTGGCACCTGTCGTATACAACAAAGTACCTAAATCAATAAAGCAGCTTCCCTTAAATAGGTTTAAATAACAATTTAAAAGATTTCTTGTTGCCAAATGTTTTTATAATATCAATGCGTACTTAAATGATACCTGACTTTATGACGTTTTCAATTCAATTTATATAAAAAAAATTGTACGCCTGTACTAGGCAAAACATGTATGGTTTTACTTTTATTATTTTACACCTTATGTTGCATTTTTTTTTGTAAACATACACCCATGTTTTAACAAAATAAATTATCTTTATCTTTATACTGGATTAATTTAAAAGGAGTACGTATATTCAACGAGGTAAGGTACATAAAACTGAACAACTTTTCTCAAGAAACATAGGTCGAAATATTAAAATTGAAAATCATCTTTTCATACAAACATAAGTCACGTGACCTGCCACTGTTGAATATACGCACTCCTTTTAAAATCCTGTGTGATGCAAACGTTAACAATTTGAATTAATTTATAAAAACAATTATATAATTATGTTTGTGTTTTCCACCCCTACGCTGCTGTTGTTTTTTTCATGCTTCCAATTTCATTTACGTAAATGGATAAATTGGTAAACAGTACAATTCATAAAAAAAGGTTTAGTGGTTTTCAAGATTTTGTCTGTTATATCTAATAAATATTTTTTCTAAATTAAACAAGATATTGTCATTTATTTTAACTGTTTTTTTTGCTATAATGTAAGCATGGCTGTATATACCATGTGTAACATAGTCTTGAAGATATAACCTTGTAAACTGATTCTAACCGCAATTGCGGCTTGTCATCCGTACTCAGTCATGTTGTATCGTTTTACAGTTCCTTCTAACGTTACTTACAATTCAATGTCATGGTTTTGTTTATGATAATCAATACTATCTAATCCTAATAATTATATTAATACTAGCAAACCCGTCAAAAATTGTTTCGCCGAAATGCTACTCTTATCAGCTAGGGGTATAAAAATAACCTACGACCTATTCCCAGACCTACCAAATATACTCAAAAAACAAAAAAATCCTATAGTCCAGTGGTAGAATAACTAAAATGTTGCAAAAAAGTATAAATACTACGTGAGCTTGTTTTTATGTTTGTCATGAGCTTAGTATTGAGCAAATAATTTTCATAACTTAACTTATACTTTTCAACTTATTATGTTGTTAGCGAAAGCAGCGAATAAATAACTTGGTATAATAATAATTCGTTATGCTTGCGGACTGATTTGACAAAAGTCAGATAACTTTTATTCGTAAAATAAAAACGACTTCTGACTGAGTTGTTTTCGAATATATCGAAAATTCAATATTTATGAGTAGTAGGTAGGTATATAATCCTTATAAGGAGAATAAACTTTTGGTAAAATCAACCCTTACAGAACATTAGAATTGGGAATCGGAATCAGATTTAAAATCAGCTCAGAACAAGATTCAATTTTACTATGTTGAAAAGACATAGGTTAAAAAAACTAGATTAGATAATTATTTAACAATAATTAGTTTTTCTAATGTTTAACTTAAGACAGACAAAGTATAAAAAACTGTAATCAAACTTACTATGGACGGCTGAGACTGAAATATAGGTTTCAGGGTCTGAACACACGGATTGAACTTTGGGAGTTAGAGTAAATTCGTGTATTTTCGTTTTGGTATTGTCACGCGATTCTAACATTATCCTTCGATGTTACAAAGAGCTCACGAAAATGATTACTACAAAAAGTTTAGCAAAACTTCCGAAATTTCGCACCTCGTGTGAAACGACTCGATACGTTCTTAATGATCGTATTAAGAAACTTTTAATCGATTAATGAGTTTAGTTGGGTGCTTTAACTTTTTTCATGTATCTGACAAATAGGCAGTGTTTCACCGGTAATATCTATAGACATAATAATAATATTTATTTCGGGACACCTTACACACGGTCATCTGATCCCAAACTAGGCAGAGCCTGTACTATGGTGACTTAAATATTTCTAAATAGAGATACTAAATTTCATAATATAGATTAATTACACTCAGACACAGAACAAGAATATAAATTAATAGTTTAAAAAACACTAAAAAACAATAAAAAACACGCTTTACCTAATCGTGGTCAAAGTTCATTACAAGACCTTTCTACCAAGTCCAAACACGGCTATGATACGATATTTCATCATGGAATGCTAGTGCCTATCTTCCGGCTTCATCATCAGACCTTGAAACCTAATCATGGTCAACGTTCATTACAAGACCTTTCTAACAAGTCTAAACACGGCTATGATACGATCATCCTTCATGAACTTCCAGTTCATATCTTCTGGCTCCATCATCAGATCAGCTCGACAGTACCATATTATTGTATTGTCATCAAAACCACATACAACTGCCAATTTTCATAACGCTACGATCTTTAGAAGATGGTTAAATTAGTTTTCTTAGATTTGATTACATAGTTACATACATACAGGTCGACCTAATAAAAGCGTGTTAAAAAATGGCCATGCTCATCACACAAAGATTTGTCCTGGGTGGGAATCGAACCCACGACCTCTGGTTTCTCAGTCAGGGTCACTAATCACTAGACTAGAAATATTATTATTATTATAATATAAGATCATTTTAATACTGCCCCCACCTATGTCATATGTGTAATTGAAATCAGTTTTGGCTGTGGGGTTTGTTACAAGATAATTTTTCTTTAAAAAATATCAAAATAATAATAATATCTTGGGACAACCCACACACGGCTATCTGATCCCAAACTAGGCAGAGCCTGTACTATGGTAACCAGACAACTGATAAACATACTTATATATTTCTAAATACATAAACATTATAGATAAATAACACCCAGACACAGAACAAATGATCGTGCTCACCACACAAAGATTTGTCCTGGGTGGGAATCGAACCCATGACCTCCGGCTTAGCAGTCAGGATCATTAACCACTAGACCAACAGGCCATTCAAAATATATACTTATATGTTCTACCCTTAAGTGATGTCTTTCCTTAAAGAGACTCTTGATATTCACGTCCATTGACATAGATTTCATAACCTCTCCCTGCGGTAATGTCTTAATTCCCTGAACAAAAAGTTTCAAAGTGTTTTCACGTTTTGGTCGTCGTGTAACTACAGACGACCTTATGGTCCACCCTGGGGATACTTCGTAACTTAAGGGTCACAAGAAAACGAAACTTAAACGGTGTTGTGAAGTAAGTCAATTGTACACCTGCTCAAGTGATTCTCCTAATTCTGTAAACGTAGGTAATTATGTGATTGGTGACCGCGAATCGGCAAACGCATTGTAGGTCCCAGCCGCATGGACCGATGACCTGAAAAAGGTGGCTGGGTCGGACTGGATGCGGAAGGCAGGGGACCGGGTGTTTTGGCGCAACTTGGGAGAAGCCTATGTCCAGCAGTAAGACCACGATAGGCTGAGTTGAAAATTATGTGATAACATTAATAGACAATAACATACTCGGTTTTCAATATGAGAAGAGGACATTTCTTTACAGAATTGTTAGATGGTATGTATTACGATGGTACATTTATAGAAAAAAATATATTATTATACGTTCTATAATATTGACTGTTTACAAAAAGAATAAAAGTTATATTGACACACATCCTCGCGTAAAACCATAGTATACTTTTCCTCACTTAACTTTGAAAAAGGACTCTGAAGAATTGTCTACGTCACAAACGGCGCTATGGATATGAATTAAAATAAATAAATAATAAATATCTTGGGACAATCTCACACACGGTCATCTGATCCCAAACTAGGCAGAGCCTGTACTATGGTAACCAGACAACTGATAAACATACTTATATATTTCTAAATACATACATATTATAGATAAATAACACCCAGACACAGAACAAATGATCGTGCTCATCACACAAAGATTTGTCCTGGGTGGGAATGGAACCCACGACCTCCGGCTCAGCAGTCAGGGTCATTAACCACTAGACCAACAGGCCCGTCAATTTCATAAATATTGTTCTGATAATTTAAAATAATGCTCAAATTCAATGCTCAAACAGAAGTTTACAGAACTGGTAACCATTTTATGATTTTGATTTCATTTAATTATTTATTTATTAACTCTTTATAGTACATTCCCCAACATAGGATATGTAAAATGTGACATTGTAAACAGTTGGTACAAAGGGCGGTCTTATCACTAATTGTGATCTCTTCCAGACAACCTATGCATGGATTCGAGTAAGGGAGTTTATGTTTCTATGAGGTTATTAAAGAGAATTGATTCCAATGATTCACCCTATTGATTGATGTAATAAATGTACAGGGTGTTAATTTTTCGGAGTTCAATTCCCGGTCAGGCGTATATCTCCAGTATTTAGAGTTCCTTCCCTAAGGAGGCATTAAAAAAAATCATCTTGTATAGAGTGGGCTGTCAAATATGTGCCAAATAATAGTTCTAACATGACAACCATAATATGTTGTCATTGTCACTTCAAGAACTACACTAGTTCACCTACACGTACTTTCCGAAAATATTGTTTGACAATACCCCGGAGGCGCGAGAAAAAAAAGTAGTGAAAACAAACTTTTCCGATTCGCTATAAAAACCAGTAAACCGTGCCGATCTCTATCGGAACTATACCGGATTTTTATTTATCGTTTCCCGTTTTTACCCCGCGAGCTGTTAGAGTACTGTTTGATGTTTAAAAAAACAATTCTTTCGGTTTTTTATCGATGATGTTTTATTGAATCGTGACGTTTTATAAAGAAGTGCTTCGATTCTGTTTTTGAAAGACTGTATTCAATAAACTTTAACTATTTTGTTTTGAAGCTTTTTTTTGTTATTTTATTTCTGGCAACAGTCGCTTAAAATCAGAACATACGTAGTTTGGTGTCGTAACAAATGATAATCTACAACTACATTGATCGTTCCTGATATAATAATGTTCGCTCCTCTTCAGTGGCCATACGAAACTCAACCATGCTGCTTTGACACAAAGGTTCGAAAGAATTTAAAAACTTCCACTTATGTGCGCCCGACAGTACACGTTTTGAGGATTCGGTTTTATGGCATGTGAATATCGGAATCATAAGAATATCTCAAAAATTGGTACCTATATATTTAATATATTATATTTTATATATATTTATTGATAAACTAGCTGCCCGGACAGACTTCGTTCTGTCAAAAGTAAATTAATTAAGGTAATTCCCGAGTTTAGGAACAGTTTTTTTTTTTACTTATTATTTATGTTTTACACCTTTTAAACCTTCCCTGGACTTCCACAAACATTTCAAGATCAAAATCAGCCAAATCGGTCAAGCCGTTTTCATGCTATGTCGTGACAACGGAAAACGGGTTTCATTTTTATATATATAATAGATATATATATATTTTTACTGAAATTTATGTATTGACTGCCCCATTGGTCTAGTGGTCGGAAGTGCGTGATGATAATGATAACGGCCTATATACATCCCACTACTGGGCACAGGCCTCTTCCCATATAGAGAAGGGATGAGCATTGATCACCACGCTTGCTCATTGCGGGTTGGCGATTTCAGATTCCAATTTTTTGGAATCCCGTTTTCCTCACGATGTTTTCCTTCACCGTTTATAATGATGTCTTAGAATGATTAAGAAAGTGAAAGTCACATTGGTACTTGCCTGGGATCGAACCTGCAATCATGTGCATACGAATCCGATCATTGAACCGCTAGTCCACCACGGCTACCTAAAGCTAACAATATGGTTTCTGAGATAAGAGTTTGATTTTATAAGCCAGTAATAGTAATCAGTCACCGCCTCCCTTATCTAAGGAACCAAGCTATATTAAATTAACTTTCTATACAAAATGGAAGGTTATTAATTGAGTTGACGTTACCCGATTTGATTTTCGGTGAACATTGTATCAATTTCGGAAGTAAAATTTTTAAGATATTGGGTATAATTTCTTCTTCTTTTTTTCTTTAGTATAATAAATCAAAGAGGTCTTTGGTCGTTAGGAGGATATAGTAAAAAAAAAAATCGTATTGTGGAAAATAAATACGGCGTAAATTGATATAAAAAATACAAAGTAAACTGTTGGTTTCAAAATCAATGTTTTTCAATCGTTTCTCTTTTGATTTTCACACGTATCGAGCGAATATTTGTAATGAAACACAGATGACAGGATTAAAATTGGGAGTCGTGCCTAAGTGTACACCGCACGGCAGTCGCCACGGTTGTTCCGTGGATGGGTGACCATATTTTATAAAACCGAGACCCGTGTCTCGGAAAGCATGTTGACCCGTTGGTCCCGAATATCGTACAGTGATCTTTGACAGTTGGATCTTTTGACGGTCAGATTTGCGGGCGTCGGATTTGCGATCATGTGGTTGCGGGTTCAAATCCCACCCATTACACTACCGACGTGAACCCACTCTTAACACAAGCTCTTAGCTTACCACGAGGTGTTAACGAAATTACTAGTAATGTGCGGCACATTTTTTTTGGGAAAGTTCCTTAATTGATACAAGTAGGTACCTACAACAAACAGACAAAAATATAAGTCCAGTGATTTCAATGATTGGCGTGTTAAAAAAGCATACGTACTTCTGCTATATTACTTATACTCTTAGCAGGGATAGATTGTAATCGCCTCACAACAAGATCCAATAAACTTCTCAGGGAATCAATCTTCGTTTAATTAACTACTTTGGGAGGGATACTCGTAAATCGATCGTCAGGAAACTGTCGCACAGTTTAATTTGACGAATCGCAAGGTGGCTAAGGGTCTTAGTAATTGTTTTTAACAAAAGTTTTTAGAAGACAGGAATAGGGAGCTAGGCCTTTTCATTTAGCTATCTATCTGTCAGACATAATTAAGTTTTGTAGAGTATAGTGATGATGAAATTAACAAAAAACTGTAGTTTTTTTTATAACCTTTTTGGTGTCCCACTGCTGGGCAAAGGTCTCCCCCAACCTGCTCCAGGCCCCTCGGTCTTGAGCCGCTTCCCACCAATTTGGCAAAAAGCGAATGATGTCATCTCGCCAGCGTCTTTTTGGCCTACCCCGTATACTAGCTCCAGTTCCAAGTACCCTCTCGGTTGAAATTTTCGCCCATCTATCCGGACTCATTCGGATGTGTCCAGCCCAGCTCCACTTTAACTTGGTTGTTGGATATAGTATTTGGAGTCAAAAGAACCGATCGCGTGCGAAACACCACCCTCCGCTCCAAAACGCAAATTAAAGATATAGGTGTCCAAAAACTGTAGTACCTATGTATTTTTTTTTATATTATGAATAGGACTAGCGTAAAACCCTGAAATGGTTCGGTTTAAAGAAATTTATTTTCTTATAAAAAACTGTACAGTTCATTTAAAATAAGATATGCATAACAAAACTATTAAAAGGTTCACGAAGCTAACTTTAAATTAAATATAGGAGAGTGTTTGAGAAAATAATTATTAGCCGTTATAATTACGGACGGGCCTGCTGGTCTAGTGGTTAGTGACCCTGACTGCTAAGCCGGAGGTCGTGGGTTCGATTCCCACCCAGGACAAATCTTTGTGTGATGAGCACGATCATTTGTTCTGTGTCTGGGTGTTATATAACTATTATATGTATGAATTTAGAAATATTTAAGTAAGTATGTTTATCAGTTGTCTGGTCACCATAGTACATACAGGCTCTGCCTAGTTTGGGATCAGATAGCCGTGTGTCCTAAGATATTATTAATTATTTCTGATAGCGTGGATGTCAGTTACTTCGCAATCAAATTTCGTCAAATTCAGGCAGATAGTTTAACCATGGAAGTACAAAAGTTTGAATAATTTTCGCTTTCATAACATTTGTATGGTCTTCTCCTTAGCGTCGATCAATGGCAAAGTTAGGTTCTTTCGGACCACTTTGTCAGTGGCCTTATACAGGTCCACGCGTGTACATGTGGTAGGACACGTAGGGCAGCTCATCGAGTGAGTCATGGTTTGGGGAGAGAAATCACACTCACAAGGCTCGTGTGTGTAACCCCATAAGGTAAATACGGTACATACAACTTGTCTAATTCAATATTAGAAAGACAATTTAAAAGCATTTTGCGTCACTGCTTTCTCCTTTTAAGAGTACGAGATGCTCGACATTTGCTTAACACTAGTAAAGATGAATTCACACTACACGACGTGCCGCTTGGTTGCACCTCCCTTGAGGTGCAGTATAAAGGGTGCGAACATTGCACCCCGGGCGATGTACATAATACATGCATGAATGCGTGCGTTTGTGCGGACACCTTACAGACAGATTATTTTTATTCCCACTTCAAAGAAGGAGGTTTACAGGGCTATCTAGTTTTTGTGAGTATGTTACGCGATATCTCCGTAAAATGTGAACCGATTTCAATGAGTCATTAATGAACAATTTTTAAAAGAATTGTTTATGTCAGAAGGAATTAATTTGATAGTTTATCTGCTAAAGATTTTCTTATCTTACTATCAATGTAGATGGGATATAACTCGTATTCTTGTAACCTATCGCACTAAGCTAATAACAACTAACAAATACAAAAATTGAAATTGAATTATTTTATTAATAAAATAAAAAATAAACTTTTAGTAGAATTACTATTAGTGGAATATGATAAACATTGAATCCTATGCTTAGTCCTTAGGGAACATGGTACTATAAATATTTCAGATATTGATTTTCAAGGTACTTATACGAGCATAACGTGTTTTTCTTATTTCCATTGGGATAATGGATTATGAATTTACATTGTTACTCTATTATTCAGGTACATAATGGATTCGTCGGATTTCTTTGTGCAAAAGCAGATATTTTCTCATTATTGTTCGAATAAAATTTATTGTTACACCTAAAAGAAATGGCACTTTGAAGAATGATCAATGGTTACAAATTACATTGCTTATTTTTTTTCAACTGTGTTAAATATTATTCTTTTACTTGATTTATGAGTTATGTTAAGACTAATACAAAATGCATCAAAACCCTTAGAAATTAATAACTTTCTCTAAATAATAGTCTATTCCGAAAAGCGACGTCATCCTAATGGACACGGTGACGGACTTGCAATCACGGGGTCGCCGGTTCAACATCCACTCGTAACACAAGCATATAGCTTAGCATGAGAGGTTACAGTAATAATGTAATGTGCGACCTGTTATACTTTTTATTTTTATTAAATGTGGACATCATCACATACATTCCTCCGAACTCAAAAGTAAGTAGCTAAAGCACTTATGTTATGGAATCAGAGACAACGAAGGTACCACAAAACTCCAAGGAAGGATATAAGCTACCGCGATAACCGATAACCACACGAGCGGAGCCGCGAGCGAAAGCTAGTAAAACTTATAAAACACTGTACACGACTGTTCTCATGGGAAGTTCTAGAATGTTCGACTAGTTTCTAAATCTATGGTCCCAAAAGTACAGTCACGAAGTGTTTACAAGTTTGGCCTGTAAAGCAATTATTTTAATGTTTTTGTTTAATATTTCTTTATTATTTCTTAAATTGTTTTTATAATTATCGATATCACAACATATTTGTATTTATTTATTATTATTAAGGTAAGTTTGCGTAAAACAAGACAAATTATACGTTACATTTTTATTCTGTAAATGCAAATGGCTAAAACTCTTTTTTGCCACATACTCGATTTAATCAAGTATTCTCCTTTTTAAGCGACTTCAAAAAAAGGAGGAGGTTCTGAATTTGACTGTATTGTGTTATTTTGTGATGAAGTCGAAGTAGTTAACGTGCTGTTTTGTTACGTGTAGAGTTGAGAGAGGCTTTACCTCTATCCACTATATATACATTTAAGTAAAAATTCTGATAAATGACCTAAAACATAATTATTCTCAGAACACAAAAAATATATGGCGACCCAGGATTCTAGAACTTTAATCTGCGTTATGCCACTTTATGCTTTGTTTGGACTTAAAGAATAGACCCCCTGTGCGTTTACGGCATCCAAATATTCAAAATGCGTTTAACAGCACCATTACAATTCAGGTAAACTAAACTATACATTCAAAACGCATGCGGGCAATTTTTCGCCAACGAAATCGGGTATGTCAGGATGTGATGGGTTACGTGACCTGGTTCGAAACTAAAAGGTCCTCGTAAAATATAACGGTCTTAACAGGAATCACGCTTGACCGCAAAATAGTGACGCAATGGGCCCAATTCTGTGAAACACGAACTACTATTACCTACACACCTACACACCTACACCTCTTTCGTTCTCTTTTCCTTGAATTAAATTAGAAATAGTTAAACGTAAATATTATTATGAAAACTTTAATTTTAAGCTTTTCCGTGATGTTGTTGGGCACGTATTATATAAAATCAGTACTATATATTAATAAAATTGAAAATCATCTTTTCATACAAACATACGACACGTGGCCTGTCACTTTGTATGAAATTCCAACAAATATACCAATTTTATAGGTGTTTGTTTTTGTGTCCACGCATATCTCTGAAAATTCTAACAATATCTTGACTTATATTCACTTTGCTTACATTTAAGAAACTCCAAAATCGGTCAAGTAACTCTCAAGATATTGAGTACATCTCAAACATAGGATACGCTCAATTTGTCTAAAACTTGGAAGTAAATATACATCGTTTGAATAACTCTTGCCAATCGCTTATTCAAAGTATCAGTTGGAGAAATAATTTAAACTGAAATACGAATAATTTAATTAAAAACTTACGCAATATAATTACCTAATACTAAATAATGTTAACAGAACTCTTATTAGCCCTGTTGAGGTTGAAAAGCACTTTGATGTCGAAATCAAATAAATCTTCGAGTATTTCGCTCAACCTGACTTAAACCCTGATTCTACAAAGTTACGAACGAAATTAAATGAAATTATTTGTTGCTAATTTTCCCGGCTTATCAAAGATACGCTTTCATTTGTTAAGTTATAGTGTGGTCTTACGGTACGAATACACTAAAACCGATTTTGTCGGCCGATGGCGGACAGCACTACTCGGACGAGTAACTCAGACGTTCAACTGAATACACTGCAGACGATAACGGCCGTTGTCGTTGGAACTTATGAAGTCTGAACTGTGCAACTTCAGAGTAAAACTGACAAAAAATCCAAACACGTTCGGACTCGTCAGTTATCGTCCGTTTTTGGGCGTCATCGGACGACGCCGGTAGTAGCAGTGTATGCGCTCTCTTCCATTTACTTACGTTTGATTTGATCGGCCGTGGTCGGCCGATGACGCCCGAGCATACATCGGCCGATGGCGGATTTGGTGTATTCGTACCGTTACACTCAAATTTTATCACAATATTATAAAGGCGAAAGATTGTGTGTGTATTTATTATTTATTTATTTATTTTGTTTTTAAAACGGTACATGGTAGTCTTATGAGCTAACGGTGTCCCACAAAACAGTGCAAACTGTTTGTCTGTGAGATCAATTTTGTATAAACAAGTTTAAACATACAAAAAGTCATATTGAGTGCTTATATAATGCAAATAATATAATTATTCATTTTAGTTGATTAATAATATTATATTTATGGTAAGGTATCTATAAAATGTTTTTTTAGTTTACGTTTGAATATGCTTTTAATATTTTCATCTCGGATGTTCGCGGGTAAACTGTTGAGTATGTTTGTTACTACTTCACGCTTAAACGGCTGGACTAATTTCGGTAAAATATGTTTTGGTAAATGAATGTTTTAGAACACATCTTCTTGTAGTGTCACTTAAAACTTAAATCTATTTTTTATAACACAAGCCCTCAGATGCGGTAAACTATTTTAACTAAATCCTTGCTTTCGACCGTCCGTATAATGAAAAAGGGGTACGCTTTGTAAAAGTTGAAGCAAACAGCCAAACTCCATGGGGTCTCACCTCTAACGCTCAGCTGTTAAAATTTTGGCGACCTCAAAAACTACTATACCTTTAGTAAATCTCTCGAATTGGAGTACTTTGTGTTGAGACAACATTTAGTTCTAGTTAATTTAAAAGTTAAAGAAATTTTACCTATTCAACATTTAAACGTGGGCTGGACATGTCTGTCGAAGGACTGATAGCCTGTGGGGCAGACGGGTCTGTGAGTGCGGACCGCACATCGGCAAACGCAGTGTAGAACGCCCAAGCCAG
The DNA here is from genome assembly GCA_950381575.1 of Plusia festucae. Lineage (NCBI taxonomy): Eukaryota > Metazoa > Arthropoda > Insecta > Lepidoptera > Noctuidae > Plusia > Plusia festucae. The sequence goes on from OX494442.1 coordinate 12,281,787, forward strand.
ATTATATTTTTACTAGGTATTTTGTAACACGTTGTATATATTAATAAAAAAAGCCCGGCCTCTCATAAACTCAGATATTCGCTAATTTAAATTGATATTCATGGTATTAAAACAAAATAAAACCTTCTTTCTTAAGTGTGTTCTTCAGTTTTCATAATTTCTAAATTAACATGTTAACATCAGTAAAATGATAGTTTATATAAATAAATAAAAAATAAATAAATGTGGACAACATCACATACATTGCTCCGAATCCAAATTTAGTAGCTAAAGCACTTGTGTTATGGAATCAGAGACAACGAAGGTACCACAAAGACCCGACAATGACCAGACCAGACCCGAGACAATGTAGAAAAGTGTTTTTCTACATTGACCCGTCCGGGGATCGAACCCGGGACCTCAGAGCTGGCGACACCTTGAAAACCGGTGTGTACGCCGCTCGACCACGGAGGTATATGATTTACAATGTCACATTTCTAACAATGTTCCAAGCGAATCTGATAGTTCCTCCAGAACTTTAAGAGTATTAGAATATCTCTAACAAATGTCTATAAAAAGAACAAATTCTTGTACATAAATTTTCTTTAGAAACGCGTGCACACACTGCTCATTAAAAGTTTTCAAAGAGTTTACCTGCATCGTTGGTACAAACTGAAATTTAATGAATATTCACTTATACTCGTACCTATTTTTATTCTACAATCGTTTTTCCAGAGGAAAATAGCCTTTACGCTAACATTACTCCATTTTTTCCTCATTACACGTATGTTTGTATGTCACGTCTTACTAAGTGGTTTCGTTTTTAAGGTTTTTATTTCGGCTCTTTAAAGAGAAGTACTTTAAAACAGCTGATGCTTAACAAGACCCTTATTTAATTTGTACAAAATAAATACAATGACCAATAGAAAATTGTGTTAATGTAAAGAGAATTAGTGACGGTTTAAATAAATGAGAGAAACAGTAAAACTAGAGTGGTCAAACTCGGTTTATACGGTGATCGATAGTTAAGTTGAATGATTCTATGTTTTTCAATACATGACTCAAGATTACGAGATTTGTGAGAAGTGTTTTAAAATATCGCTACAAATTATAAAACAAAGTCGCTGTCTGTCCCTATGTATGCTTGGATCTTTAAAACCACGCATCGGATTTCGATGCGATTTTTTAATAGATAGTGATTAAAGAGGTTGGTTTATATGTATGATACACATGCGAAGCCGTGGCGGGTCTACTAGTAATATCTAAAAAATAAATGATTTTTTTGGTAATAATGCTCAGGTCTGTGAATGATGTTTGCTGTTGATGCATTTTATGTGGGATTTTATATTAATCTTGCACCGCAATTTATACTTGTCATCCACCGCTACCTCTAACATTACTATGTATGAAATTTTGTATTCTAGGTTCCAAAAACTGCATTATCTTCGAATTTGCCGCAATGAATAAAACGGGTATAACGCGACATTTCAGTCGGCAGACCTCATAAGAATGGTTCGTACACTTTGAATAGTTTTCTTCAGAACTGGCTCAAAGCCAGACCGAAGGAAAGGCTTTTTTTTTCTATTTGTTTGTTCAGGCGAAGTCAGTGCGTTTGATGAAGAAGGTAAACATATTTGGATCTCCAATAATGTTACGAATACTGGTATTGAAGTAATATAATGTTGGTTGTATTTACACATTTACAGCCGCATATATTATGTTATTTAGAGGAGTTCGACTCTTAAATAGGACAAAGCAATGTGCGATTCCTAAATGTAAGTACCAAGTCTACAATTTTGTGAACCTTCCGACAAACATGGATGAAAGAAATATAGTATTTTTAACCGACTTCAAAAGGAGGAGAGGTTCTCAATTCAAGTGAATTTTTCGTGTGTTTGTTATGCGATATCTCCGGTTGGATCGAATGCAAAACTTATTTTGGTCATCATTAAAAATATTTTTTTTCTTTGGTTTTTAAAAATATCAGAAAATTGACCAAAAGTTACAGAATTAAAAGCGTATCTTGTTTCTGAAATTTAAGTCGATTTTTTTACATTTATGTGTAATCAGTTACAAAAAACAAAAAATCTAACATTGTTGTTTATACGGGGTTATTTGTAATACACCTGCAACATCGCAGGAGTTGATTACTAACAACATTATATTTTTACAAGGACTTTTGATAATTAGTTAGTTTTGCACGCCACGATTAAACACTTGTTTAATCGTGGCATGGTTCTTACTTAATTCTCAACACTTGTTGTTTATAATTAGTTAATCAATTATTTGTTAAATGTGACAGCCTACTGTGGAGTTTGTTGCGCCGTTTCTTCTCCACAGCTAGAGCACTTAGGAAGGGAGAAGGGGGGTTCGAATCAGGGTGCTGTCTAGGTATAATTTGACTTTCAAAAAGTGCTGCATAGTAGCCTAATTTGAAATAAATGACTTCTTTTTAAGGTTCCGTACATCAACAGAAAAATCGGAACCCTTATATCATTTTGTTGTCCGTCCGTCCGTCCGTCCGTCTGCCAAGAACCTTTTTCTCAAGAACACGTGGAGATAATATCAAGCTGAAATTTATATCAAATACTCCAATAGTCTACTGTCCCTTAGAGCTGTGAAAAAATGAAACTTCTAAGCCAACGCAATCAATAGATATAGCCGTTAAAGCCGCAAATTTTCGTCAATCGCAAGGGAATCAAAACCTACAGGGTACTTTCCGTGAATTTAGAATCTTAAAATTTGGTACGAAGCAACGTGTTAAAGATAAAGGAATAATTGGTAAAATCGTAAAAAAATAAAACTAAGATTTGTACGGAGCTCTCGGTGCGCGAGTCCGACTCGCACTTGGCCGTTTTTTTTTCTTATGTACTTGATAAATTTAATTACTCCAATTAAATCAACGTAATATTTATTAATAGCGTATGATTCGTTATTGAGTTTAGTCTTACTTAAAAGTACTAAGCTGTATGTGTTATTGTATCGCCTGACCCTATTCCATGTCCCGTCATTCGTCGAACAAAGGCCGATCCTATAGCCACAGATAGCGATCTGATCCTATAATCGGTACGCGTGGTAAACGATTGTCGATCTCCGTTTTATGTGAACAGAATACAACGGAATCCCTCCCACTTGATGAGATTTCCCATCACTTGGGAGGGGAAATATCTTCTTATTCATTAATATTGGGGGCGCAGAATTGGTATTTATCTCGATTCTGTTAAACGACTTTTGGCATTCGATTTTTTGTGAAAGGAAAATGATGATATACTTTTAAGGTTAAAAGTTAAGGCGGCATGGCGCTGGAATTTAATGGGGAATTGTTGAAATAATATTTTATATATAGTTGGCATTTATTGAAACGTGATTCCTTTGAATTGTTTAATTGCTTGAGATCGTGTAGTGAAACGCTATAAGTTGTTACATTTGTTATTATTTATGACTATTGTCTAGATATGTTTTTTTCTTAAGATTTGCAGTTAATACGTGTTTAATATTTAATAGTAATCTCAATAAATAAAAATGAATCACTATTTCTTTGGTCACGGTATAACGCGTGAACGGCTGGACCAATTTCGCTAATTCTTTTATTGTCATGTTTTTTATTATCAGGAGCACAATTTTACCGAAAAAATTTAAAGGTGCACAAAACGTTACAAAATTAAAGAAAACTTAACGACCATATTAACTTATCTCGTGTAACCTTTATAGCGTTAACATAACTGTTAGTTGTTTGGCATGACAACTTCTGTCAGGTCAGCTACTAATTTATATTTATCACAGTCATCTACGATTCAGTAAACAAATATAAATAATATGTTTAGGTACACAAAAAACGGTCCTAAAAACGTCGATATTAAAGTTTAATACGACGGCTTCCGTAGTCAAGTGGCGTGCACACTGCTTTTAAGGCGTTTCCAGCTCTGAGGTCCCGGGTTCGATTCCCGGACGGGTCAATGTAGAAAAAAATATACTTTTCTACATTGCCTCGGGTCTGGGTGTTTGTGGTACATAAATCAAAATGTTTTTAATTTTTATAACCTCAAGAAGGCACTAAAAAAACGTTGTACTCATCTCATGACTCTAGATGCACGATTCCAAAATGGCATCCCATGGAGAAGAACCGGTAAGAAATTTCATAGGTTACCTTCGGTTGATTTCATTATACAAGTGCTTTAGCTACTTACTTTGGATTCGGAGCAATGTGTGTGATGTTGTCCTCATTTATTTAACAAATGTCTGTAGCGATAAAATTCGGATGATATCTTTATACTCGTAATCGGTACTAACGGATAAAAAAAAAAAAACATTATAATTTTATTTTATCTAAGCTCATACGCTGTTACCTAGCAGTGCGACGTAATAACCTTTAACTAAATTGGCTTTAATGCTGAAAAATCATAAATAAACATCAAATACATCTCTGATTTATCAAAACATCGTGTAATGGTAAAAAATGGGCGTGGATTAAAAAGTGTAATTCCACAAAATTACTGTCAAAAGCGCTTTACGAAGCGTTTACAGCTTAATGCTTAAGCCGCTTTGGATGAAGAGTGTTGTTGATACATCGGGACTATTAAACGGGCTTAATAGGTTTTAAAATCGGTATTGGATTTACCGACTGCAAAAAAGGAGGTTAACATTTCGACATTTAATACATGATGTTTTTGGAACTGTATTAATCAAAACTATGTATTAAAAATATGTAAGTGTGTAAAAACATTTTTTTAAGTCTTTTTTTAACACAGGCAATTGAAACAAACCTTTTAAGTAACGCAGATAAACGAATTTAACTTGGTCCTTTCAAATAATTTATCAAAATAAATTTTATCAAAATTTGTTCAGTGGTTTTCAAGATACAAAAAAACACTGAAAAAAAGTGCCATGTTTTGGTATGAATTTCTATTTAGAAAGCCATTATTGGTAAGATCAATTCCTCTATGATACCAAGTCTGAGCTTTATTCGGCAACAGGCTAGTATTATTATAACTATTATTCTTAGCCCCACTAAATGAAATCTAGAGCTAGCCCGAAATTTGTACCCTTGAATACACAATCGTTGTGGCGTCTATTATATTAACTGAATAAAAAAATATTGCTTTAGGCTGTAACAATAAATGGAATCACCCCGCAATATATCCAAAATGTTAAAATAATTGTTGGAACCGTTAATAATTATTATATATTTGATCAATAAAATTTTCTAAATATACATAAGATTATGATGTATAATAGATACTATAGTTTAGCTAATTTTTGCACAGTCTTACCTATCCTTAATCTCAAATACAATATTTTTCGCAGTCAATGCCTGTAGGCAATACTAGTATATAACAGAAGCGTTATTTGCGCAGTACCGGACGTATTCCACGCCAATGATTTAAAGGCTACGTGCACGCTACGACGTAGCACTCTCGTGGCTACGCCGTAGCTTCCGAGGGCCAGTAATGTATTTTATTTTAGTTTTCTATAAATTTCAACATTTTGTAGGATTCGTGTAAGCTAGTAACTTTTTGGTGCATTTATTTTAGTATCTAGTGGTTTAAGTTGAATATTTTAGCCAGGGAAGAGAGACCGTATAAGATTGAATTCTGAATTACCTTAAATTGCTATTCTTGAATATTAAAGTACATGCACTTACTCAGGAATACTTACACACATATACTTACATATTCTTATTAAGTGAATAAATGGTTGTTTAACTTTACAATGAAAATCAGTGCACCTATACATGCTGTAACCACTGTGAAAGGAAAACGAACAAACAGATGGACCACCCTACAGCTTATTGATGATCATTTTATATAATTGATTAAAATCAATTTATTAAAATGAGGATATAAAACTATAATATTTTTGATCCATTCACAGCAAATCAGCCCAAAATTGTGTATAATTGTAATTTTATAATTACGAGTACAACAATTACCATCTAACTTCCTATAAGGGAATCTAACTTCCCATTCTACCCTTTGTTGCATAATGCAATGTAATTATCTATGTCATTTCTAAACAATGAATGATCACAACACAAGCGGATTAAGGTCTGAATCCATGAATTGTGTACAACCAAAATTCTCATTCAAGTAATCCCTTGCTGTGGATTGAAGATTCGCCGCAAGCATTTGAGCATATAAGCAAGGGATTAAACAGACTTACTGATGTGTGACAACCCATGTCGATGTAATCTGCCTCTTTATGCTCGTTCCGCTTTCAGTTAACGCTTTTTGATTGTACCTACCCTTTTTTGGGATTTGTTGGTGTTAGCGTTATGGACGTAATGTGGTGAGTATTGAAAGGCGTTCTCCAGGGAAGTGTTGTAGGCCCATTAGGTGCCCTTTTTGATAAAGATATCAGTTTTGAATTGATTTATGTTATACATTTATTTTGCAATTCCTATTATGCATATTAAAGATTTTTGCTACGAATTCACGGTATTTTGAATGAAGACCGGTAAATTGGTACCTACGGAATTAAGACTGACATTTTCTACTTAGTTTGTGGTACCTTCGTTGTCACAAATTCCATAACAAAAGTGCTTTAGCTACTATTTATTTTGGATTCTTCCTTATATCTACAGAGTATAAAAACATGCAGACGGAAATACAATTTAAGGAGGTACTACGAATCACAATACTTACCTTCATAATAAAATTGTATACATCCCCAAATACGCGTATACAAGAGAGGACATACCTAAACTTGACCTTTGATAAACCTTTCAGAGGGTTCGCTTTTTGGGCCCCATTTGACCCGTGTTATACGTCAGATACAATACTCAACAACTAGCGTTCCATGTTTGCATGTCATTTATCATATTATTCAAAGGTTGTATTTATATCGATTTTGAATTATTGTGCAAATTTTAGGGATCTCATATTTTTCTTCAGCCCCTAGTTCCCAATATTTCTACATAATTGTAGTCGCAAAAGCGGTCTAACTTTGAGTTTTTTCGTGCCGCGGTTATGTATATTATTATGACTGTATAATATTTTTTCTTAACTATGTATATAAAAATATGTGTAATTCCATGTAAATGTTTCTTTAACTCACATTATTACACTAATTGCTACTACTACTCTTACCAAAACATGTTTTTTTTAATGTTTTAAATTTCAGCCTGTGCGACTGATGAATTTGATATATTCCAAGTAAAACCAGCTTTTTGTTTTTGTTGCTTCCCCGATTCAGGCCCAAAGCCGAACTAACGTTGGAAAATAGCGGCAAACCGACCGTGCAAAGACATCACTTTTAACAAATAAACGAGTAACCAAACCGACTGGACATCACTAAAACGAAATTCGAATGAGCTGGAAGTAATCTGAGGAAATAATCAGCCAAGTGCGAGGGAAACTCACGCTCTAAGGGACCAGTACCATAGACCATTTTTTATAAGTTGATATTGTGTCAGATAGCCGTCATCTTACAATCCGACATCTTTGTTTTTTATTATTTGTTCAACAACAACTTATAATGACGCAAAATAAAACACGATCTATCTACTTCCTAAGAACTCAAGACCGATTGTATTTTTTTTTTAATAATTTCGATGTCTCTAGCTGTTAGTAATTTGGTTCCGTCTATACTGTTAAGGTACGGAACCCTAAAAATTCATCTCCAGCGAATGCTTTGGACTTTGCAGTGCAGTCAGATATAAAAAAGAGTTCATGTTAGATTCGAGGGGAGTACGTAGTTGTTTTGTAACCTTCACGTTTATTAGACGTCAAAATTTGTGTCGCAATAATGCTTTGTAAGCCAAATTTTTCGAGTGCATGTTTGAGTAACCAGTAAACACTGTTTCCAGACAATGAAAGATGAAAAGAACTTCAAATGTCTTAATTAAGAGTACGATTGTTTGTAACGTTTAGCTCACTAATTACTGGACCTATAGCGGAGAAAGGGAGAAGTTTGGATATGAGATAAACTGTTAATCTCTTAACGACACTTAATTTTATTATCATCTAACTACAAACTTTAGAATAAGAAGTGTGATAATAATTAATAGGCTATAGTTATGCTGTAGCTTCGTGCTCAAATCATTGATTGTATCCCTCGGGTACCAGATTCAATTCCGCAGCAAAAAATATCCTTGTGTGACCATTCAGTTAGCATTTCGATCAGTTTTTTTGCAATCATGTCATTCAATTATTTATCTCGGACAATTATCTCTTAGTTGCACAGTATTTTAATAATATTTATATTTGTTTGTTTGAAAATAAATTTCACGTGTTCAGGCATTGATTTGTGGTAAACGGTATTATTATTATTCAAATCACATAACAAACACCCAGACTTGGAAAAAACATTGATATAAAACAATTTTTTGGTTCATGCGGGAATCAATCTCGCAGCACATCTCACTGTATACTACTTGTAATTGAATTAATTAGTTCTTTAGCTGAGAATAATTTAACCCTTAATTCGACACTGGGAAGTATACTGGACATCGACTTTGAAAAAATCTGCAGCATTTTTCTTTAACAATATTAGTTTTTTTATATATGGAATAACTTGGTTATGTCCTACATTATAACATAAAAAATAACCCTCAATGTGCGCGTGCGCTCGGCCGGTCAGTCGACGCCGCAACGTCAGGGAGGATGAACGCGTCACGACCGCTCTCGGTAAGTCTCGATTTATTTATTTTTTTTGTTCTAAAGTAAATAATTATTTCTTTTCTGTATATTCCGTAACCTTTTTTTTATATGTACGTGTATACTAAAATCATAATATTACTTATAGATTTTTCGTTATTCTCTGCGAAACTTGTGTGTCCAGTATACTTCCCATTGCCGGATTCTCGAGGGTTTAGTATGGTTTTGTGATGTGCAGTATACTGGACATTGCCAATGAGACAGAAAACTAACAATTAGTATAATTTATGAACTAATATCTATATTATGTATGATAAATGTTATTTATGATACCTAACAATATTATTATTTACAGGTCTTCAAAAAAACATCACGTGCCTCAAAATTATTAGCTTTAGTGCCACCAATTAACGCTCTATCGGACGTAGAAGGCCAGACCAGTTCAGATGAAGAACCAGATTTGCACCATGGCCAGGAAATTGATGATGTCTCATCAGATGCACCATCCATACAATCGTCACTGGAAAACCTGAATATTTTGGACAGCAACAATGGCAGTGACGATTCTTCTAACGACGAAATACCCAACAGTGAGCCAGAAGTTTTACGTTTTATACAATTTTATAGAAGCCAAATAAGTAACAATAATGTCATTTTAAATTTTAAAATTGTACAACAATACATATTTTCATTATACACATGCATTTTATTAAATAATAAAAATAAAAATTCTCGAACGATTCCTTAATTCGGCTATGTCCAATATACTGGACATCGATATTTACAGTTACTCTATGGAGAACCTGGCAATGTCCTGTATACTGGACATGCATTTTCTCAAAATCGAGATATACTAGATTTTTTTACTTATTTTTCCCGGTTTTAGGAACATCTAACGATGACAAAAATATATAAAAAAAATAAAATTTCAAGAGTTTTTTCTCTTGCCAGATTAAGGGTTAAATGGGATAATTCAAAGTTGCCATCAAATTGGATATTTGTATATTTTTTAATTTCAAATATTTGAAATATATTTTAACTATATCGAATTTCAAAAGCGGCGCACTAATTCATTACCTCCATATTGAGTGAGTTACAAGAATTTCAATATTGGTAATTACAGAGAATGATATATAAAACAATGACGTCACGAACACGAAAACCACTTAAATAAATAAATGTGGACAATATCACATACATTGTTCTGAATCCAAAGTACAACGGTAACAAGATTAGACAGAAGACCGACAAGACAGAAGGTAACAAGTTCAGAGACAACGAAGGTACCACAAACACCCAGACCCGAGACAATGTAGAAAAGTGTTTTTCTACATTGACCCGTCCGGGGATCGAACCCGGGACCTCAGAGCTGGCGACACCTTTAAAACCGGTGTATACGCCACTCGACCACGGAGGTCGACTTCATAAATCAATATTTCGATAGTAGTCAAGTACTCAATTATAAGCCTCCTGAGATACTCCACCAATAGCATAATCGCAAAGTATAACATGCTACAACATAACGTAAGAAACATCAATCATGTTTTTCTTTTATTGCGTTACTTTTCCTTACGATTTCAGACAGGCTCTTGATTCACTCTGTCCAAACAGGTCACGTGTCATGTGATGAGAGGCGTTATCTGATTCGACTTACTAAGGAGTCATTTAGCAAAGGGTCTTTCATAGAAAGTAATGACAGAATGAGAGATGTCGATGGAAAAATACGTTTCGTTTCTCATGTTGTTTGCGAATGTTTTTTAGTTAGCTAAAATAACTGGAAAGAGAACTGAATTTTTCATCTCTTATTATAAACTAGCTTTTGTTCGCGGCTCCGCCTACGTGGGCGTCGGTTACCCGGCAAATTATATCCTATAGCCTTCCTTAGTAAGTGGGCTATCTACCAGTGAAATAATTTTTCAAATCGGACCAGTAGTTCCTGAGATTAGCGCGTTCAAACAAACAATCATACAAACTCTTTAGCTATAAAGTAATAGTATAGATAATGGATAGAGTGGTTCTCGAAGGTTTTAGTATATAATTTGTCAAGTTTTTGTAAACATTGGCTAATCGGCATCCATGCAGACAAAGCCGCAGGCATTAGCTAGTTCAATACAAATCAAACACACAACTTTTCATTTTTACAGTTGACTACATCATTCCCATCTTGTATACAGACAAAACAGGATTTCTCTCTGCTGTGCATATTTGGCGTATAGCCAAGGAGGATTTTGGAATAATCTAAAATCACCCTTATGCTTTTATGAATAAGAGTCAAGTAAACTGCATTAGGTTTGTTGTGTGGAGATAAATAAAATTCCTTCGTCGGACGAAAACTTAAATGCGATTCAAAATTGGCTGTCCTATTGGATTTCGGTCGATCTATTGTTGTATACGGTCGGGCCGCGTTGATAGCCTTTTGGTTATACGAACATCGGCTTATAACTGCCTTACAGCAAGTTTTATGAAGTAGAATAGTAGGTATTTGTTAAAATTTTGTTAAGATGTCCTTATTTGATAAGAAGGAAATAATTATACTCTTTACATCATTATCTGTTCGTATCATTTTAAATTGACTCAATGATATTTTAATAATCCTTTTTTATAGTTCCTAGAAAATTTAAAATAATGCAGATATAGGTGTTACATAAAAAAAAACTTGTATACATAAAAAGGGCACTATGTTATTATTTGTTGCGATAGCAGCAATAGAAATGTTTATTACGGAAAACAAAATAACTATAAAATATAAAATAACGTATTACGGTTCTTGAGATATAGCATGCTGGCACACAGACAGATGAACGGAAAGTGAAGACTTAGGCCTAGTTTTATGATCCCGAGTTAATACAACCATGGTTAAATACGCTAACGAATAGTTTCAAACGCGTTTTTTTATCATATCTATCAAATGGTGAAATAAGTTGGAGAGCTAATTAATTAACCATTAGTTAGAATAAAATTAACGAATAAACGCGTTTTACCGAAATTTGAAACCATTAGTTACCATATTTAACCATTGATTGAGTTAACTAGGGATCAAAAAACTTGGCCTTAGTAATAGAGTTCTGTTGGCACCTTTCGAGTATGTTTTATGTATGATTTTGATTTAAATAGCACACCTTAACTTATTGTTTCTTCAAGTACTTTGACGTACATTTACTCCACAATACTTCGCGTGGGTGTATTTTGTCGCGCGTCGGTCGCACGATCCGCGTCGGTCGCACGACTTTCAAAGGATTATATCAAGCTAATGGACAACGATACTAGCACGTACTCAGTTATGTCATACGAAGATCTAGATCATCCGAGATGATAGGGTTTATTTAACTTTCGTGTATCTGAACGTAAAATGAAAATTTATTTTGGGATTATATTTCCAAATACTTGGATCTATTTAAGTTTACGCGTTTATACTTATTATTTATAATATTAAAAGCTGGAGAGTTTGTTTGTTTGGTTGATCTCAGTAACTACTGGTCTGAGTCCCACGAGAGCCCACTTATTGGACTGCACGGATAGCCGAGTGGTATAGGTCACCACGCTAATTACCACTGAGCGCGACGTGCTGTGGGTTCGATCCCCGCATGGGACAAGTTTTTGTGTGATCCACAAATGCTTGTTCCAAGTCTGGGTGTTCTTTGTGCATGTGATTTGAATGTTTGTGAAACCCCCGCGACACAAGGATTAAATTCCTTAGTGCGGGCGCCGTTTTTAAAAAAAAAAAAAAAGGCTATGGGCTATAATTTGCAGCGATAGACGACGTCCACGCGGGCGGAGCTGCGGGAAAAAGTTAGTATGTAATGTTACTCATTATTCTCACACTAATCACATTATTTATAAATGCGAAAAATTGTGAGTGTGTGTACTGTATACTCTTCACGCTTAAACAGATCGAAAAATTTTCACAAAATTGGAATGCTTATGTGATAAACTGCAGGTAGCACCGCGGGTCGAAGCTAGTTTATTATAAATGTAAAGTTCTTAAGTATGAAAGGTAACGAAAGGAATGGATGAGGATGAAAGGTAAGGAAAGGCTTGTAACTTTTTCACACCAAAATACTAAACATACTGCAACGAAATTTACTATACAGGGTAGGTTTTAAACTGAATTTAAATATGAGCTACTTTTTGTAGTGTTAAATCCGCAGAAACAGTAAATATGGATATTAATCTATTTTGCTTAGTAATCTACATACGCTAGCAATATATTTAGAAGATCGAACGTCTTTTTCATTCAATTTCTACATCTATGATTGTAAATAAAAAATGGTCCACAAATCTCAGTTCTCTGATCTCCATGTGTTACTCTTTAGTTATTTTCCGTGACCTGGTTGTGTTTGCACCACATGTACATATATTGTCCAACTTAACCTTGGTGTGGCCCCGCATTGCGGCAGACCACTTTAATATTTTAGTTATTCGTGACACATGGCCTTAAGGACCTACTAACTTGTATCCTCCATAAGATTATGGTGTGTCGAGATAAAAGATGAACAAATATTTAATATTTCCCTTTTCCTTTTATCTAGCTTTGTTCTATGAATTGTATTTCTGTGGAAATCTTTATACAATAAACGCATGTTTTTCGTGTGGCAATATTAATTAGAATTCCTATTAAACTGCAATTAAATAACTTTAACATTTTTTTTCAACATCACATATGTACATTGCTCCGAATCCAAAGTAAAATAGCTAAAGCCCTTGTGTTATGCAATCCAGAGACAACTAAGGTACCACTAACACCCAGACCCGAGGCAGTGTAGAAAAGTGTTTTTCTATATTGACTCGTCCGGGGATCGAACCCGGGACCTCAGAGCTGACGACACCTTGAAAACCGGTGTGTACGCCACTCGACCACGGAGGTCGGCAAACATTCATAATAAAGATTTTGTAATTTATGTAGTCAGGTATGTATATTTATGTAGTACCCATACGGGTTTATTTCCAAATGTCTTAATTACTTCGGTTATATAAAATGTAGCATAATAAAACTAAACTGAAAAAGCTTGCATATTTGAAGGATAATTTGAGAAAACAAAAAAATCTTAAATTACATCTTTTTCGTGTTGATGATCCTCAAATTCTGTCAGACCAAAAAGTTGCCACCTGGGTCGCACAGTCGTTGGCTTCCATTACGTTCTGGAGGGTGCAGGTGGTAGTGCAGAATGGGCAGAACAGAAGAAAAATATATCTGGAAATAATATACATTTGATGGTCTATTTAATAAACAGAGATATTGAAGTTTTGAAACAATAAGCCACCCTTTGATAGCGATTAAAACCCAAATTTGGATGAAAAATACCACAAGCATAGTGCGTACCTACACTAATCATGTTGTTTATCACTAAAGTCCGTATGTCAGAGTGCATAAACGTTAAAAATGCGAGGCCAATTGAATCGTGGGTACCGTTCTTGTAATACAGAGTTGTTAACTAAGTTACTGATTCGCGTTCATTAGGTAAACTTCTTATTGACTTAGATCTCTCGCTTACTTGTAGGTTCTGTTTACACTAAGGTTTAATGATTTGTATTTAACTAGAAGACCATGGCAACGTGACAAGGATCAGTTAACGGGAGTTAACTACGGGACATATTGTTTGCACAAAGGGTTATTTGTTTATAACTCACTAGCTGTAGTCCGCGACTCCGCCAGTAGTCGGTTGGTCGTTTTTCAAGCTCTTTTACCATTATCTCTGTACCAAATTTCATTTAAATCGGTTCATTCGTTTAGGCGTGATTGCGTAACATACAGATGGACAGAGTTAATTTCGCATTTATAATATTAGTAGGGTTTTTAATAACAGGATAGATAAAATATAAAAACATTTATCTTGCGCTTGACACATGAGGTGTCTCGGGAAAAGTTATTATGGACCGATTTAGAGATTCTTTCACCATTATAATGCTACATTACTCCTGAGTAATATAGGCTATATTTCTTATCTGAAAAAAATAGGGACCGCGGACGGTGCCGCGGGAAAAATCTAGTATGCAATGTTTTTTGATTTATTGAAATGCAATGATCTTAAAAGGAGCATATAGGCTACTCATTAATCTTATAGCTTATTAAACATCGATCTGAATTCTACTCGGCCGAAAGGTAACTGATGCCTGTCAATAGATCTAAAAACACTCTACCAAAAGTAATGGAGGCAGATTTTTTTGGCCAGTATTTACCCAGCTTGGTCCATTTAGCATCAGGTAAGGGCCTTAAATGGGGTAAACCCAGGGATGCCAAAACGGAATGGGATAATGAACTTAATATTGTAATCTTGGCCAGGGTTGCGGTGTCCGTGGAATTCTTTTAGATATTTGTGGGTGTTTTGATTTGATTTTTCGGACAAATTGTTTGATTTTGCGGTTTTTCTTTTGCTGTTTTGAGACCTTACTTTTCATTCAGTTAGAGTGTTTTTTTTAGCTCATTAGCGTTTTAGGTTTATTGTTTTCTTATGTTATAGCAGAAAAATACCAAAGATACTAGTTTTAAATTTATTTTTTTGCTATTAAATAAAGTTATTGTTCTATAATGTTATGGTTAGTTTTCATAATATAATTTTAAAAGATGCCAGTTTTGTTGTCGTGCTAGTACTAAAACAGGATTTTTTTTAACGCAAGCACAACTTAAGCTCCCCAAAACTATAATCAATTACAAAAAATATAACTCATCAAAAAGAAAATTAAACGTCATTGTAATGATAAGCTTGGATTACTGCAGTCAAGTCTGATTTTTCTGGTAACCCTAAAAAAACCTATTAAACGGAATGAAGGAATTTTATACATGCAGGTTGCGGTAATCAATATTAAAGGGACCTTTTTCGAGGTATCGACACCCGATTGTGTTTCAACTGAATTGAACTTGTGAGAAATGGTCTCAATTCAGCTTCAAGTAATCTGATCGAGTGTATTTATTTCGTGGATATTCCTGTACTTGAATTTAAGTAACATGTTATGTTCGAGAAGTCAGATTATTACATATTCCGCAAAACTTTTATGCGACTATATCAATTTAAGGCGATGCGGCAATCCACACCTAAGGTTTTCGTAATTAATTTTTTTAGACTGTGTATATTTTTGTCAAGCTTAGCTTAGCATATTATTAGTAATTATTTTTAACTTCTCGTGCTAAACTAGAATGTAATTCAATTAGTGGGTTTTGAAACGGTGAATACCTGATCGCAAGTCTGACGCCCGAGCCATTAGGCTACCGCCGCTATTACTTTTTACGATAATTTATTTGCAAAACGTATATTTAAAGTTAAACATAAATATTTAACAAAGGTTTCAGCATGTGTATATTATTCTGTAGTTCTTACCACATATTGCAGCAACATTCTGGCAATCCATTTAGGAAATTAAACATAATAAAAACAGTACACATGTGTGACTAAAGCAATAACCGAAATATGTCAAGGTCAATTATATCAAACATTCCATTACAAACTTCCTTTTCCATTTAGATAACAAAACAAAAATTCACCTTTAGCATAAATTCAACTGCCTCATTAACGCTTTGTTGGAAAACGGTAGTATGGGCTCGTTCGAACAATAATAGCACCGTGTCACGACACAGTGTCGATCATTACCGCCTGTTTATATGTAAATCATCTATTATTACAGTCGTCAGTTGTTCGAATGGAATTCAATTAGTATGTCTGTCTTAATAACTTATAGCTTGTTTTTCATTAATGCGAAAGTGATTCAGTAGCTTTTGAAGTGAATAATTACATTTTGGTGAATAGGTACTTAAATAGGTACTAGGTAGTTAGTACGAAACACTTATTGAATGATGTACTGACGTGACATATAGGCTGAAACAAAATTTCTAAAAACCACTCCCTCGATTGTGTCCCCGGGTTTCGAAATCACAAAACTGCTTAAGCATTGGAAAAAGCATTTTAAACTATCGCGTTGGATGATTATAATAGAATTAGCGCGAGTATTCATATACGTATATGGTTTCGACCTTGTTGCAATGGGTTGTCGTGAGTAGACTGATAGTCCTGCTTTGTTTGTTTTGTTCGATTCGTCTCCTTCCCGAATAAGTAGTAGAATAAAAAAATTGACTAAAAAATATGTTTACAAGAACGGGGACAATAATTTACGCGGGAAACCGTGGGATACCGGTAGTTTTTAATTATATCAGCCCTTATAATATATGAACTGCCCCCTTAGACAAGATACATTTCTACAATCGTTATCGCTGATCGAATCGCTCAAATGTATGAAAGTGACAAGTCTAAGTCACGTGACTTATGGAAGAGAAATGTAATTTCTCTTCCATAATTTAACGCTTGTAGAAATGTACATTGTGAACTGATTCCCGTCTATCATATAAAGGATTATTTTTATGGAGTGCGTATATATAACAAGGTATATATATATAAAACTGAACAACTTTTCCCAAGAAACATAGGTCGAAATCTAAAAATTGAAAATCAACTTTTCATAAAAACATAAGTCACGTGACCTGATTACCTCGTTGAATATACGCACTCCTTTTAAATTAATCCTGTATGTTTAACATCTGACTAAAAAAGAGGTGTGTTGTTTCTGGTCTGTGTTGTTGCCATAAACTCAGTATCTAACGTGTTAATATTTACCATTTATTCATCGCGGAAGTCGTAAAGTGAACGTAACTGCGGTTATTAAGTGTCTGCCAGCGTGCCAACTACCAGTACATCAGAACAGGGTTGTTATAAGGTTCATATGAAAAAGCTTCGAAAAAATTGTTTTGAACTGTCTCAACTAATGAATATTGTAATGCAGAGTTTTGAATTACCTGATCCTCAGAAAACAAATATATAATGTACATATTTTTTGTTTCAGATACATTGAAAACTTTCGTTTGTTAACCTTTAAATTATTTCCCACTAATCTAAGTTTCAATCTTAGTTTTTTTTTGTTATTATAACGAACCAAGAAAATTTATTACGCAATAAACAATAAAAAAAACTGGAAATACATAAAATATCTTCAGAATTTTGAAGAGAAATCGAAAGAAACATTATAAGAAAACAGTCGCATTGTAGACCTCATATTGTAGTAGGTTAAAATAAAATTTCAGAAGCCTATTTCGAAAGATGTGATGAACGACCTTTTCTATTACTAACGATCTATAATTTATACTAATTTTATGTTATTAAAGTATAAATATTTATTAGGTTTCCTGGTAAATACGGCACGAACAAGAAGTAAGTTAAAAGTTCTTATTTAGAATTGCCAAAATAGTCTGTTATGATTTCCTCAAGTTTACGGATCAATATGACAAGAATCCAATTTATGATAACTACTAACTGTAATATTATACCAACAACAGAAGTTTAGTTCCTCGAGTTTATTCAACCAAGAAGACAAAGGACTTTCGAACCCGTTGCGTGTGAAGAAAAAACAACAGTAAATTACCATTTAATCAGTTTTGCTGTATAATACATAAACAAAACTATTTCGCTCACAAATAACAGTCATTTTAAGTCAGTGTTCAAAGTTGGTTATCGTCTTCCGGAACCTTTTTTATCAGGCAGAAAATAAATTTAGTATTTCAATAATAGGGTCATTACGTCATTGATTTTGCTTTGAGTAATATAACTTTGTATAATAGGTAAAAAAGTTTTATACCAGGATAAATTATGTGAAACAATCGATGTATAATATAAAAATTGGCCTGATGGTTTAAAGGTTAGAGATGCTAACTGCTAAACCAGAGGTCGTGGGTTCGCTTCCCTTTCAGAACCAATCTCTGTGTGATGAGTTAATGATAGTTTGTTCTTTGTCTTGGTGTAAGTAATCTACACTATATTTGATTTTTTGTTCGTTTGCATTGAATTGACTCCAAAAATACTTGACCGATAGGAATAATTATTTCACCATTTCACTACGTTATACCTGATTAACATAGGCTATATATTTTACCTGAAAAACTGTGACCGCGGCTAGAGTCGCGCGCAACATCTAGTCTATTATATTTTGTATTAATAAAAAGTATGTTTATAATATAAACAAAACTAGACAGATCCTGTTTAGTGTCCTAAGATATACATATAATTATTAACCTAGCAGTGATGTACATACGTATGGAACAGACTAATATTCTGTATTTAATTAAATAACGGACCATAAAAGATAGAATGGTACAATTATAGTGATACCATGGTAGCTACAACTGTAATTAATTGTTTTAGTAATTACTTAAATGCCTGACATCGACCTTCACCCTTCAAATGTGCCATTCAATTGAATGCCTTAAAATGTCCTAACTTCAAAGCTCAAGTTTCCTTGTTCTTTCAATTAACTTAAAATAATTATTTGAAGAATTTGTGTATCTCTTTTTTGTCTTTTGGAACGATTTCTTTATTTTGTCTCATCATCAGCTTTGATTTTCCTATCCTGATATTCCTATCCGCTACTTGTTGAAGTAGTCCAACTGCTTAAATCTTCTTCTTCTATTAGGGCCTCTCCAAATTAAGGTCGGCTACCAGCTGTTGGAATCTATCTCTATCTTTTGCGAGGCAGAACAGTTTCTATGCGCTTTAGGTCTGCGTTCACTCCTGGTTCTTTGTGTATTTTGTAGGTAGTTTTAAACCCAGCTTTGATTTTATTTTGTCACAGTTGGTCAATAATATTAGTTACCTTTGTCGAGAATTGGGATCCGACGAGAACTTCCAAACAGTGAGTTCAAACCAGCTCTTCACTCCATATAACTATACTAATATTATAAAGCTGAAGACTTTATTTTGTTGAACGCGCTAATCTCAGGAACTACTGGGTCGAATTGAAAAAATATTTCAGGCTATAGGCTGCTTTTGCCCCGATAATCGACGCCCATGCAGGCGGAACTGCGAGCAAAAACTATTCATAGATAAAGCTGGAACTTTCTTTTAAATGAAGCGGCGGTAGCCTAATGGCTAGGGCGTCGGACTTGCAATCATATGGTTGCGGGTTCGAATTCCACCCTTTACACTACCGACGTGAACCCGCTCGTAACACAAGCATCTTAGCTTAGCACGAGGGGTTAACGAGATTACTAGTAATGTGCGATCCACATTGCTAGTAATGTAAAAAAAATTTCGATATAGATCGTTTACAAATCGAAATTCTGTGGGAACTAAGCCAAAAAAATTTCATAAGCAAAACGTTTATCGAAATCGAGCTGAAGAAAATAAATGATGTATCAAACTAAATGAGGTTTTACAAGGCATCGTGAATTACTTTTGTTCCTATAAAACCGCTCGTCATTGTTTACCGTTCAAATGGATATGGTTTGTTACTTAAGTACCTTAATTTCCTGTACAGTCATATTCCTCAAAGGTTCCTTTCTTTGTAACCTTAAGAATTTAAGACACAGAAACTTGCCTATCCTCACAGATCTTATTCACTTAGTTCAAGTGGTTAACGAGTTGATACATGTAGTTTTAAGAGAGGCTTCATCTCTTTCGACTAACTATACTTTACTTTGACGACTTCCGCGGTCGAGTGGCGCACACACCGGTTTTCAAGGTGTCGTCAGCTCTGAGGTCCCGGGTTCGATCCCCGGACGGGTCAATGTAGAAAAACACTTTTCTACATTGCCTCGGGTCTGGGTGTTTGTGGTACCTTCGTTGTATCTGGATTCCATAACACAAGTGCTTTAGCTACTTACTTTGGATTCGGGGCAATGTATGTGATGTTGTCCACATTTATTACTATTACTTTTGACTGCACGGATAGCCGAGTGGTATAGGTCACCACGCTAATTACCACTGTGCGCGAAGTGCTGCGGGTTCGATCCCCGCATGAGACACGCATTTGTGTGATCCACAAATGCTTGTTCCAAGTCTGGGTGTTTTTTGTGCTTATGATTTGAATGTTTGTGAAACCCCCGCGACACAAGGATTGAATTCCTTAATGCGGGCGTTTTTTTTTAAAGAGAAAGAGAAAGTAAAAATCTGTTGACCTAAAACGTATATAGAATACTAACCGATTCCTCTCAGAACGCATAAATGATTTGGCGACCCAGTATTCTTCAACTATTATCTGCGTTATGTCACGTCATGTATTGTTTGGACTTAGAGAATAACAACCCTGGTCATTACCTGACTTAAAAATGAATGGATAAATAGTTTGTTTGTCCGCCAGAGTTCTCTGGAGATACCCAAGAAATGTTTTTGGCATAATTTCTACGTGCCAAAAAATGCTACAAACTAAACTGTTGATAAAAACGTTGTTTCGAAAGACGAATTGACGGATGAAATTCTCAGATAAATGAAAAAATAATATCATTCAAATGTATAATAAAATGATTAAGTTAATATTTCCCAGTTATGTTCAGTTATGTTCATGACTTTATTAAATTCTGCTTGTGGAAATTTTAATCGGAAAACAGATTAAGATGTCTCCTTTGTGGAATTTTGTAATCAAAAACACTTCTTGCAATATATAAATATTATTGGGTTTCGTTTGTGTGATTCTCATCTACTCTGCAGGAAATATATAGTCCTATTTACCGTGACTTGCATATCAAAATTTATGCTATGAAATCCATACATGAGAACTGTTTCTGCCATGTTTGAGGAACATCTCCAATCATTTAGACACTCAGACTCTGGACAAATATCAGTTGGATGCAAACAGTAATTTGAACCAATATCTAAGCTTCGAAATTAGGTCGTCAAAATACCGACATGTAATAGGGTGAGGACGCTAACTAGAGCGTATACCGTGCGTAACTTTGAGTTCTCCTTACAGTTAACTCAGTTAATAACTTACATAGTCCAATTTCTTAATAATTTAATTTAGAAACTTGGAACTACGTATTGAGATACAGGGATTAATGAACGCGAGCTATATACGGAATTATTTGTCAACTACGTTAGTGAAATGTATGATAAATATCTTTGGGCCGTACAAAAACAGGAAATACGGGACGGACCTGTTGGTCTAGTGGTTAGTGACCCTGACTGCTAAGGCGGAAGTTGTTTGATTTCCACCCAGGACAATTTTTTTTGTGATGAGCACGATCATTTGTTCTGTGTCTGGGTGTAATTTATCTATAATATGTGTGTATTTATAAATATATAAGTAAGTTTATCAGTTGTCTGGTTGTAGTACAGGCTCTGTCTAGATTGGTATCAGATGGCCATGTGTGAGTTGTCCCAAGATATTATTATATTATATATGGAGAAAGAAAAGTATATATTCGCACCAAATGCGACGCTTAAACAACCTAATTAAGAAAGATATGCGTGCAAAACGGCTATAGCTTAGCATGTGCAAAGATTCGTGCTAAAGCCAAGCCCCGACGCTGGTTTTTAGCGATGGCGTTGACGTTATCTCTTTAAAAACAAGAATTTAGCAAACACTTTGAATTGTTTGTGCTTCATTGGTTTATTATAACAACCCTTTAGGAACCCCTATATTATTTTGATTTCTTGACCCTAGAAAGACAGTTAAGGACAATAGGTAAAAGAAGGTAAAAACTATTTCGCAGTTTGGGCGGTAAGGTGTGTGTAGTGTTTCTGGTAGGGTTGTTCCAAGATTATTTCCCAGAAAAACGAAAGGGCTTTCTCACATCTTCAGAAGTACAAAATGGTTAGTTTACTATTTTTTTCGGTACTGTAAACCCATCAAAGCTCGAAGGTTCAACAATCGATAAGCACCCTTGGGACCTATATCTTGTCACAATACGTGTTCTTATAGCCCGAGGTACCCTTTTAAGGGATGTTTGCCTTCGACATGAGACCTTATATTTGTTCCGTACAGACATGAATAGTTCTTATAATATTCAGTAATATTTTTTTTGAAAGCAGTGGTATCTTTGATAATTTAAGCATCTATGAGTACGTGTGAAGGTACTGTTCCTATTATCTGGACGTGTTCAAAAACCCCCAAAAACTATGATTACTGCATCATTACTGCTTAAAAATGAAAGTAGTTTGATTGTCTATAATTATTTAATATCAAAAGAAAAGTCGGTCAATTGCTCAAAAAGTCTTGAGACTGAATTATAAATTAGTCAGATTTATCCGATAAGAGACTCAATTCGTTTCAAATTTTGGCACATTTCCGAAAGATACATAAGTAAAAGTCCATGTCAAGATGGTACTAGATGCCCCAATTTCCGATTTCAACGATCAATAGAGAAGTATACGAAATCAAAAATCCATCCCTCTTGATATCGGGAACAATTTGCTGCTTTCTACGGCTAACAAAAGCTTTATTGAACTCAAGTCTTCCAGAACATGAGCCTTATCCAATAATATACCTATTGTCCTTTAAGTGTCCGATCAATTGGGAAAATTACTTCTAAAGAACTTTCCCATTAATTGGTGGCATAATGAAATTAATTGCTTAATCCATTGTTTGTGAACCGAATGCTGTAAAGGAAATGGATGGAGCTTTGAATAAAGTCTTCGTTATTTGTTTGTTGAAAAGGAAAACAAAGGGTTTGGTTGAATGGGTGGCGACCAATCAATCTGTCAGTTGAGTCAACCATGACTTTCTTAAGTGCGTCATCGTTACAATTTTTTAAAGTAGGTAATATTTACTATAACGTCTTTTCTTAACCACTGAATAATTAACTGTATTGATATAAAAAAAGGCTTTAAATATCTCCTGCATGCATAATTTAGCGTAATTAGTTTTTTATGTCAAATGTAGTTTTTCTTCCACACCAAAAGATTAAACTGTACAAATACGTCACGTTTCTGATTTGAGGTGTTAAGATTTTCAAGCACCGCATGACTTCCGCGGTTTATTTTATATTAAATTGTCTTTAGCTCTGAATAGTGATTATGAGTTACAAGTGATCCGACTCGAAGGACCACATGTTCACGTTACACTACATTTGACATAACAAACTAACTACGCATATTAAACTCTCCAGTTTAACACAAATTCTAACAAATTGACTAGTAAAAACAACACAAACTGAAGTAGTCCAGACAAAGTTTATAAGCAACACAATTTTCTGGTCTTAAGCATTTGTTGTTTAATTCTAGTTGCAGAAATCACAGGGTTGTATGCGGATTTAAAGACGTAAATTAAAAGGAACTTTTATGTAAAGTAGATATAAAATCAAGCTGACTTAATTTTGCGAGTGAAATGAATCTGAGATTAGGTTAATAAAGATGAATGAAATAAAAAGTAGACCTCTGTCTTCTCATTTCATTGTCATTCATCAAAACAATTTGGGACCATAAAAGAACGTGATTGCTCAAAATTTTTGGGACCAATTACTTCTTATTTCGGGTTCACGTTCTTTAAAAGTTTAGGTTATTTCAGTACCTATTGTGTACACAATCAGTTTTTTCACAAATTCTTACTTTTATTAAATTTTAATGTATTCATGCGGTACGATTACTTTTAAATTAAATACAAATAGTACTATAATAAATTCTTAGTTTAGGAATAAGCTGAGAGTGACAGGCGAGTTTTGGTCGTTAATTACAAATTGCACTTTTTCATATTGACGATAATAATTCTTAAGAAAGATACACACAAGGAACACCAAACCGTCTCTGGTTACAAAGGTAACTTATTAGATTCTCAAAAAAGCCTAGGTTTGCTCCAACCTTCGTACGACGACCATTGGAAAATTAGGGCATAGTCCCTTTCCAATTCTCATAATAAGTTTCAGTCTCGGAGGGCCCCGAACATAATACGCTCCATTTTTCCCAGTACTTTCAACTTTCAAATGTAAATTAATGTTAAGTAATTCTGAAATCACAGCCGCTTACTCAACCCAACCTAGGATCGGCTCAAATGAATAAAATCACCGTCCAGTTTACTTTTGTCGTACAAAACAAAGCTACCAACTTTTCGGTCATTTAAGAAGTTTTTTTCATTTTGTATGTTTCCTTACTTGTAGAAAGTCAGCGCGGTGGGGTAAAAGGTTAGATGATATATATGAAAAATAAGTTCTAAAGATCTTCCAAACCTCAAATCCTATAGAAAGCTGGCATTAAATTTTTTCAAGCTCTTTTTTATATTAAGTACTAGCTTCTGCCCGCGACTTCTTCTGCGTGGACTTCAGAATTGAGTCAAAAAGACTCAATTCTGAAGTAATAAAAAATTTCCACATTTATAATATTAGTAGGATACGGGTTTTTGAAGCACTGCCAGTACCGAGCTGATGAGACGTTTGCACGAGTCGGTACCATAGAAATAACTATAAAAATAATTTTAAGTTTAACTTATAACTCACAGCTTTTAAGCAATAATTAATCAAGTGTCATTAAATATTTGAGATTTCCAGACGTTTAAGACGTGGTAGAATTATGAAATGAACACAGATTTTAGACAGAAACAAACTGCGTGATTCAACTGCGTGAAAAAATGTGGCACGTCTAGAAAAATATCTTACGATACGTAGCAACTACACAATAATCAGGACAATCTGAGGTTTCGATTTACTTAAACTTCGTTCGTTGTAATATTATCATTTCTAGAAACGTAAAGAATTATGACACTTACTTTTAAGGGTGTTCTAATTCTGGCTCTTTAAAAGAAACTCCGTTAGCTAAATAGTTAACCTCTAGTACTTTCACTGTTCAAACAATTTCTTTTGCTTGAACAATAATTGGAATAGTTGAGTTTAGCTTTCATGTTGTTTTTCTAGGGCTCGTTTTATTTTGCCTTTATTTGCCTTTAGGTAATAAAGAGAAAGCTGAGCAAATTGTTGCTATTGATTTTAGTTTGAGATATGCCTTTGATAATTTGGTAAAAGTTCTTTCGTCTTCGAGAAGTTAAGTTTTCAAACGCCTGTTATTTAAAGACGAGTACTGATCAAATAACTAAGGCGATATTTATTTATTTATTCAATTACACTTTGTCCTTATAGGCTGACTTAATACGACAATGTAAAAATAATTTAAATTTAATGATATAAAATAGAAAATAAAAACAATAAAAATAAAAAAAATAAACTAAAAACAACCTCACACCTTATTATCTTACACTATACCTTCTATATGTTTCTGTCTAGTCTTACAAACAATAAAAAAAGATGCCAAAAATTTTAGATTTCAGTACTCGAAATATTCAATGTTTCTGCCACTTAAAATTACGCAAGAATCATTAGCAGTGGATCTCTATAAACCGCTTACATAATCCGGTGCAGTGTCCTATTCCAATTAAACGCATATTCGCCTTTGTGTTACGCGAATGTACACCCCATTTAGTATTTATACGGCTGTTTCGTTGCGCCTTAATTACAAGCAAACTTGCTGGGAATTATTCAGTTTTTAATTATAATAGTGGATAAGGAAACTCTTGTGACCGAGTCTGTATTGTCGTCTGAATTTTGACTTTATTACGAGTTTGTTACGTGGTCGGTTTGTGGTCAGGTTTTTTTTCTTTCTAAAAATACATTTATAATGATTTTGTTTTTAATCTAATAAGAGTCCTTTTTGGTTCGTATAGATATCCTACTAATATTATAAATGTGAAAGTTTGTGAGAATGGATGTGTGGATGTTTGTTACTCTTTCACGCAAAAACGACTGGACCGATTTGGTTGAAATTTGGTATGCATGTAGCCTTTGACATGGAAAAAAACATAGGCTACCTTTTATCCCGATTCCTTAAGAAGTTCCCGAGGGAAAATTGATAATTGTTTACAAAATTCATTTGCCCGCTGTCAAAATGTAAACAACCAAGTAACCATGGCAAAAACTACGTTACTATAACGACCAGATCTGATTGAAGTATGAGTCACTTT
Organism: Plusia festucae; assembly: GCA_950381575.1. Classification (NCBI taxonomy): domain Eukaryota; kingdom Metazoa; phylum Arthropoda; class Insecta; order Lepidoptera; family Noctuidae; genus Plusia; species Plusia festucae. The sequence goes on from OX494442.1 coordinate 12,308,051, forward strand.
TTAGGAAAATTAGCTGTAGTGAAAACAACTCGGTGGTTGAATGATTGGAAATGAATGTTCTCGCTGCAAGTTCAAATCCAGGTGTGACGGCGCCCTTTTTTTCTTTTATAATCCAGTTTCTTTTACAAGTTCAAATATTTTGATACTCCAAGTTCGAATCTCAGTCGAGCTAACCCTTTTTGTGTCTTTTAGTTAAAAATCATATTTTTAAACTTTTCGCTGTTGTCTTTTCAATCAAATATCATTTTTGTCCTTAAAAAAATGAGGTTCAACGTAGTTTACCTATTGGTCGTTATTGATATTATTATTCTCACGTTTTCTTCTGTTAATCTGTAATATTTCTTGGATAAAAATAATAAAATTAAATTAAATTTACCTTTCTTTTACCCATATCTTTCTTTTGCTGTTTGTGACAAGTGTCCGATGGCAAGCTGAAAAACTATGGGACCAATAAATATACGGTTTACAGCGCCGGCGCCAACTTTTGCTTAGGGCAATTGTTTTTACTTTCTTTACGAAATTATTAGAGACGATTTACTAAAATTCACAGCTTCTTCTGTCAATTAATGGACCAGATTTCTGTTTTTATTCAGCTTTAGCATTAAATGGTACCTTCAAAATTAAATGTATACCAAGCTCCGTCGATGTCGTATGTTCGTATTTCTGTCTGACCTACACAATCAATTTTACTGGGTAATTCGGTATATTTTGGAAGCACGGGTAAAGCAATAGCAATGACCAAAGATCATTTTTGACGGTCGGAACCAACAGTTTTACATACTATCGGAGGCGTTGGACATTGAAATAATAAGTATATTAGTTTTAGCCTGCCTGTCTCAAACCAATACTTAATTTATGACCCGACACTGGATTCCAACCTCAACGATACTCTTGCTGGTCACACTCAGTCTCAACCACCAAATCAACAAGCAGATGTTCCGCACGGATGAGACGCATAATTATTACCTCTAACATTTTGGAAATTATTGTAGAAGTTAGTTTTTCTTTTGTATTTTTTGCGTCGCAAGTGGCGCAAGTAAATGCATTTTCTTTCTTTCAGTCTGAGAACAATTAGGGAATTTTATACAGTGCACTTGAGTGGACACCAGAAAACCTGCATGCTGTCACTCTGCTGATAATCAATCTAAAACAAGATCGAAGCCTATCCTCAGAGTTAAGAGGCAGATTTGTGCTGGGTGTGTTACAACACACCTAAGCCATATGAGTTTGCATTTTGACAAGACAGTCAGTTGACCCCCGTCCCGGTTGCATGATTCACTACTTCGCTGCTTTCCATCCCCCATCGCTTGCAGATCATGCGTCTTCGTCGTCTTTCATGGATCATGATCCTTTTCGTTAACCGATATGTCATTTTTGGTTACATTTTCCAGTTGTTTTGATTTAACAACAAAACTACTAAATTGATTGATTGAAAAGTATACATATGAAACCACCTCGAAGACTTACCTACTCTATAAAAACTATTGAATTAGTTCACAATTATTTTCGGAGATAGACGGAGGGGTAGAGGGCGAATTTAAGAATAACAGTCGACTCCAGTAGCCGTGCGCCACGCCGCTACGAAGTCGCAATACCGCTCAACTATAGCGTCACGACGCTTCAGCTATAGCGTAGCGACGCGGCTCTTCTATGGTGCTATGACGCCTTTTAGCTATAGCGTAGTGACGCCACTCAATTGTAGCGTTGAGACGCCTCGCATTTGTAGCGATTTGAACGCCTCCCAGCTATGGTATTGTAACGCCGCTCTAATATGGCTACACGACGCCTCCCATCTATGGCGTCGCGACGCCTATCAACTATGGCGTTGCGATGCCATACAACTAAAGCGTCGTGACCACTCAGCTATAAAATAGAGTAACGACGCCCGTTAGCTTTGGTGTCGCGTTCGTCTAGAATGGCGTTGCGACGCTACTCTGTTATGGTGTCGAGACACTTCTCAGCTATACCCGCCTATAACATGTATTGCATTTATATGGGCATAAGCCTCCACCCATATAAAACCCATGCTAACTCAATGCGGGCTGGCAATTATTTCAGATCTTAATTTTTTGGTTTTCCTTCACCGTTTGTCAATAGTGTCTTACAATAATTTAGAAAGTTCACGTAACTTTGAAAAGGTCACATTGGTACTTGCCCGGGTTTGAACCCCTGTTCATACGAATCCGGTCATTTAACCGCTAGGGCACCACGGCCACTTTAGTTATTTCACTTTCAGTTATTGACGGCAATAAATACACTTTTCAACGCGAACAACGTCGCGGGTACAGCTAGTACTGTTATAATTTTATTCATTCTCATTATGTTAAACATAGCGAATTACTTTTGTATTAATGATATCAAATCATTCATCCATAAAACGTGAAACAATAAAAATGCCCGTAAACTATAAATAAATAAAGCCCCTTGCATCGCACAGCGTAAAATGACAAATACTCAACCTAACTAGGTTTTTCCGTGGTTACTGGGTCAGCGTTGAAATTTCGTTGGCCTTATAAAGAATTCTATTCACTTTGCCAGGAGAAATTTGAGGTATAAACTTCGTAGCTACATGTGAGACTAAAAAAACACGGAATGTGCTTTTCTGGGTGTAGGATTTATAATTTAAGTCTTGAATCTCGGAATGGTAGTTTTATGGAGTAGGGCTTTGAAATTAGCGGAGGTTTAAGTGTATGATAATTCTCACAATGGATATTCTCTGCTTTGACCATTGTAGCCGAAAATACAGGCTTTATCTCGACACTCGATGCCTGTCTTACTTATGCTTGCAGTCTGATACACAAACTTATATTGGTATACTGAAAATGCGATACCGCCTGGTCCCGGGTAAAAGTAAGGGAACACACTCCAACGCTTTTAGCCATTTCGAACCCGCTCCGCTCTGCGCCTCTTCGCCCCAGGGTGAAGAATTTTACCGGAAAACAAAATATGCATTAGATACTATATGTGTGCCTAAAATATGGCTCAGAAATACAAAATATGATATCTGGGTCAAAATTCCTTTCACTCATCAAGTCCACAATAGAGCATCACATCAAATCTCGAACCATTTAGAATCGTATTTGTCACAAGTTCCAAACAATTTCCATGAGATATTCCAAGGGGTCCATGGGAATAAACTTCACTTTCCATTTCCTTGGGGTGTAGCTACTGATTTCCGTCTGAGGAAATTGTATAAAATATTGTATGTACACAGAAATTGCTTTGGGTTGTAAATCTTTATGCTGTCTTGCGGATAGGCACTGGGATCGATTACTATAGCTATATATTTCTTGGGAGAAAGGAGTACTGATTGGTCCAATGTTCGTAGCCAAGATTAAATTAGGTCGATGTTCTTTAATTCAATAAAGGGTGGGAAGACATTCTTTTACAATGTCGTAGTCAGTAGTGTAAAATTGGTTTGTTTAAAGCATCGTCTTAAAGCCGACATGACTTACAGATGCTATGAGATCTATGATGTATGTTACGAGTAATATTGTCACGTAAGATTTTGAAACCATTGCATCCAGATAAAACTGGTTCTTAACTTGGGTAGTTTGAGCTTGGTAGGGATAACCAACCCCAAAACGTTTGACGGATATTTTCCGAATTCAGGTATTAATTGGCTGGCTCCAAAAGCTTGAATGAGGTTGGATACAACTGTTGAGTGATCGGCAGTAGATTGACAAGGGCTCAATTTCAATGGAAAAATGTTCCTGATTCTGGCACTTTTTTAATGTAAAAATAGGTTTCAGATATTTGTGTGAGTGTAAAATTTATAAACCCGAATTGAGTTTATACATTTTATAATCATAAAAACACTTGGAACCATATACAATTTGACAAAAAATACCTGTATTTTTCTTGTTTTTTTTTATAACTTCACTTGTATTTTTATTTTCAGATTGGAGTCACTTTCAATGAAGAAAAGAAAATAATTCCAGGGTTGAAATAAGTAAGTAATTATACCCACGTCTTTAAAAACATAAATGAAGTTAGGGTTTTGAAGCAGCTCGTATCCTTTTATCCCGAATACAAGACATTTTCTAAGGGAAACGGGAAACTAGATTATGCAGTTGAAATACAAGTAGTCTCTTGTAAATTCTCACAATGACTGTGCAACTTGAACCCCGCATTTCGTGGCCAAACTCGCAAAGGGGCCGGCACCATTAGCAGATTTCAGTTATATTTCGAGTTTCTTTACAAAGTCTGCAACTGAAAGGTCCTTAAGATAATCACTCTACGCTTTGTGTAAAGTTTATATTTGAGAAAATCCGTACTGCGGTACCCGTGTTGTCCAAATAAGTACTTAAGCGGTAATGTAATCCAGTCATTTTCAAGGCTCTTAAATATCCGGCGATGGTTTTAAAACACATTTATCGTTCCTGTCCTATTTTTTTTTCTTCTGGAATCTATTACGAACTTCAAATGTTAATAAGTATCCTATCGACATTTAAGCAGTTGAAGATTTCGAAATCAGTATATTAGAATTTGGAACGAGTATTTGGACTTTAACAAATCCCAAATGTCATGAGAGAAATCCTAAATAGGTTTTGTGAATCAATCTTTCCTAATCGTATATCTTGTCTCTCAGAAATTCCTCTAATTACTACAAAACATACATCTAAAATACATTTAAATAATTAAAAGTCCACACAAAGGCAGCATATAATATTCAGTGTAATTCACATTTTGCTCTGCTATAAACGACCTAAGTAAACCCATGCTTTACTACCTTCATAAAAGGCTCAGAATTTCTAAATTGGTGTTGTAATATGTTTAATAATTTCGTACGTTTAATTTTGGAGGTTATACTAACATTTTAGTATGCGAATGTGTGTATTTTTGTTTGTCTGCCACAAATAAAACACTTTGTGATGTTTTGTGGGTGTTGAAAAGGGTACAATGGGTAAGCAGGTCTGTAAAATCTTGTTTATTTTTTTAGTTTAAACCTTCCCAAACAAAAGATTGCTGTAAATATTTGCAAATATATATAAAACTATGTCTCCATCATATTAAATTTTAAAGCTTATACGACAAAGATTACATGGTTATTCTGGAATTAAATAATAAAATGAACTTGATCTCCAAGAACAAATTTTCAAATTGTATGGATTGATAAATAAAAACACTACCTACTTACATGTCCACAGTGTTCGTCAGCTAAGTTGTAGAAACCTGAAATTTATATCCGGGTATTATTATCCTATACAATCATCAAAACAATGACCAACATTGTGTCAAATTTGATTTAAATTTGTTAAGTCGTTTTCGCGTACCCAGGGTAATAATATCGGCATAAAATTATCCCACTAATTGGCACAGGCCTCTTCTCATATACAGAAGGAACGAGCATTGATCACCACGCTGCCTGTAACCAGCGCACAAACATACAATCAGTATGGTTTTAAACGGCCAGCCTATTTTCACTATACGTCGGTGTGTATAAGGACTACAATTACTAAAATATGTTGAACGTATAGTACATACTACCTACACAGACATATTTTGGTCATCAGTTGTAGGTATGCATTGTTTCACAGATAACAGAGAAAGTCGTCTTGTTAATATGTATAGGCAATATATTATTTTCTCCATACAAGGGGCTTTACTTGACTTTATTTCTTGCAAAAGCTATCGTACAGACTTCTCAATTAATGGAAGCTTTAGTAATGAAATAGAGCTGCAATTAAAGTAAAAAGATTTATTTATTTTAATTACTTTTTATTTTCTGGACGGACTTTGGAGTAGAACAGGTTATAGGGTTTCAAAATTTTATTATACCTACTCGTTGAATACTGAAACTAGAGCTTGAAATTATTTTAACCTTTTAATTTTGCCGTTTTTTATAAATGTTGCTTACGGCAGCAGAACATTACGGAGGTTTTTGTCCTTTTTTTACAAAGGCTTATGATAAAGTGTAAAACCTGATTAGGCTTTATGAAGGGACACACTTTTTCATCTAATTTTAAAGAATCGGAAATATATTTTCTTTATTGGCAAAAATAAGTGAAAGGCATATTTTTTAAATTTGTAATTATTTAAAACTAGCTGCCCGGACAGACTTCGTTCTGTCAAAAGTAAATTAAGGTAATTACCCAAGTTTTGGCACAGTTTTTTTTTTCTTATTATTTATGTTTTACACCTTTTAAACCTTCCCTGGACTTCCACAAACATTTCAAGATCAAAATCAGCTAAATCGGTTCAGCCGTTCTCGAGTTTTAGCGAGACTCACGAACAGCAATTGATTTTTATATAATTATATAGAATATAGATTTAAAAAGTACTCCTGCGGAGTGGAAATTGAAAGAAGGTACATTCAATTCATAAACAAAAGCGTAGATAACAAAGATTATAAGGTTGCGTCAATTCTGCCGTCAATAAAATGCTGCAATATAATAAATTTCTGTTGCCTTGGTTTGCGCGCCATAACTTTCACGGTATGCGCCTCAAATTACATTTCTTTCAGAGCTTCGTGTATTGTGACATTCACGAATTCAAATAATTTCGACTTTTTTCATTTTTTGATCATTTTACTTTGAATTAAAATTAAAATTGAATTAGAATTAAATTATCACTTCAGTAAAAATATAATTATAGTATAAACGAGTACAAATATTAACTTGCAAAGACAAGACTTTACAAAAAGAAGGAATCATAAATAATCAACAACTGAGGATTTTCCATACAAAAAGTCTTAAGCAGATAATAGACAAAGTATCATTACAGTCTAATGACACTGAGTAAATAAAACCGGACAAGTGCAAATCAGACTGGCCAACGAGGATTCCGTACATGGAGAACATTTTTTATGATTTAATTCAAGTGTATAGTTTTTAGTCTTTTCTTTTACTGGTAGTATAAGACTAAGATATTACTTGCCAAGTTTCATAGTTCTAAGCCAACGGGAAGTACTCTATTAATATTAATTCCCTTGGGAGCCGTAATAAGTTATGCGGTATACCTAAACGGTCGTATCTTCTTTTTACAGTAACTTAGAGCTTGATTTTTTCACAGCTGCAGGAGTCAGTAGACTTAAATATACGATTTTAATTCAACCCAATACCGACAGACAAACGGACGGACAAAAAAGCGTTCCGATATTCCTTTTGAGGTACGGAACCCTAAAAACAAGAATTTTCGATACCATCACTGTGTTCTGAAAACGTTCAGGAAATCACGATTTTATAACAACCTTCAATAAATAAAACCTCCTTTCTTTTATAAATAAGGCAGTGCCACCTGTCAGATTTGAATTACCTGTGTCATATCTGTGTTGTTCACTGTCACGATAAGAAATATTATCAAAGGAAACTCAAGGCAATGTATTTTCGTTTGTTCATTATTCAATTTCGGGAATTCCTAAAACAGTCAATGAATTGATTTTCACTATACATTGTTTCCGCAAATAATTTATTTCAAAATCAAATATCCAGTTTTTTTATATCAAATACCTACTCATAATATTAGTTATAATATACCTATTTGTGCTAGCATTTTTATTTAAGACGATCAAAGAACATTTCGAATTAAAAAGTTAATGCAGACAAAGCCAGATAGCAAAGTGCGATTCAAAGTTTTAGCTTTTTTTTTGTTTCATCATAAAGTTAGCAAAAACAACGCGATAATACGCAGAGTAACGGTGGTTTTTATAAAAATTGCTGTTGTATAGTATTTCAAACGAAAGTTGAACACCGCAGCGGTTGTGGGCAGGAAAAGTTTTTCGCAAGAACGTGCTGCGGCAAGCGAGAATAGCGATCGTAGTATGAATGCTGGATTAAAATGATACGTATTTTTTGCTTTGTTTCATATTTTTTTGTTGGAGTACCACAAGGGTTGATTCTCGGCCCATTTATGCTTTTAAGTTTTGTCGCGATTGTATTCATAAAGATTTTTGTTTGATGTAGTGTTTGTTGACGTATTATAAGGTTTAAGATCCAATTTCACGGTGTTACCGCGATCAGTTAAAAATCTTAGTCTACGCTGAGTTAGATGTTCAAATTATTATTTCACCAACTGATAATCTGGTGAAAAATGAAAATGATTTGTAAGTATCTCAATAAGAAGATAAAATTAGATACTTATTTTGTATGTATAGTATGAGTTAATTAAGTATAATTAAACTAAAATAAAATCTAAGACTTGTTTGAAGATAAAACAATATCTAAAGATATCGTAAGATAAAAACAAGTGAGACATTGTTTTGACATAAATTGTTGTGATACCTTGTGAAACCTTTGATAACTACTAAAGTTTGACAGCTTAAATGTTTAATTAATCAATCACGTCAGACGAACGTAAATAAATGTTTTAAATAGATTCTAAACTTGTAAAATATGTTTCAAAATATTCGTCCGGAAGTTAAAAAAGAAGTTTCATTATAAAAATGCTATTTAATAAAGAAGCAAGAACTAATATTAAAACTTAACACGAAAGAACAATATTTCGTTAACCTACATAGTGGGCTTGTAATTCAAATACGTTTGACCAAACTTCAGTGTCCACTTGGAACAAGGATTATGGCCGAAACGCCTTAAGCTAGGAGCTCGACTGACATTTGTGTCCCGAGTTTCCATGACACTGTAATCGGTCCGTCTGCCTGTTATCCGCCCAGCTTAAGTAGTATGAACAAAGAGGTTTTAAATAAAGTGTTAATCATTATAAAATTTTGGATGAAATAGAATTTTTGTGCTGTGGTGCTGTATGAAATATTTGGGATCTGTTGTCTAGATGAGAGACGTTGAATAGTCAATAGTTATACTATGTGACATATTATAGTTATAGTTAACTACTAGCTCCTGCCCGCGACTTCGTCTGCGTGGACTTAACATGGTCCAAAAAGAAAAGAAAAATGTGAATATAATAAAAAATTAAATACAAGTTTCACCAGTGTTTTCGCTTGCGCTGTAATACGGAAAAGTAACAAATTTCAAACTGTCTGCCTGTGGCTTACCTCATAAACAATTTTCAATTTTCCCTCGGGAACTTTAAAGGAATCAGAAAAAAAGGTAGCCTTTGTTTTTTTTCTGTCAAAGGCTACATGCATGCCAAATTTCATCCAAATCCGTTCAGCCGTTTTTGCGTGATTGAGTAACAAATGTCCAGACATCCAAACATCCACTTTCACATTTATAATATTCGTAGGATCAAATTTATATAACTTTAGAATTCTTAAGAAGCTGAAACTAAAGAGCCTTTGAAATTCTTGAATAATAAAGATTTGAGATTTATTAAGTTCAGTTATGAGTCAAAATGCTGGGTCCTTATTCATTAAGTCCAAGCGGTTAACGTGCTGTTACGTATCCGGTTAAGAGAAACTTATCTCTTTCGTCTTACACTACCCGGCGACTTTCAGAACACAAAAAAGATTTTGCGACCCGGGATTGTTGAATTATAATATGCGTTTTGTTATATGTTTGGACTTTGAGAATAAACCCCTGCTTTCTATACAAACTAACTATTCGAACGTGATCGTGATCACTAGAATCCTTGAATAAAACCTCAGTGGAAATATAAACAGTTATGGTACATTTATTAAATATAATATAGCGATTTCATGTCGTGAAGACATTACAAATAATAAATGAAATATGTCGACTGAATGTGAAACTAATATCTGTTTCATATCAGAAATTGGACCAACCGGTTCTCTGATCTCAACATTGAATGTACTTATGTACAATATTTCATAGCATGTACATGTTTAGGGGTTCGATTTGATTTCTTCGAAGATTTTTTAATATTTATCATCTTTGATCGGTATTTGGGTTTAGAATTGGTACTTAGATACAATGAAGTTCTCATTGGTACAGGTGCTCTTTTTTGTTATGTTTTTAATTCTGTGAATACATTTATTATTAGATATTTTACAACATGGTTAATAATATTACGCACCATAACAACCTCACTAGTCTAGTTGCTGGCACGAGAATCAATTTGAAAATACCCTAACATAACGACGAATATCCTAAAATAACGTTTAATACGTTTATATCCAACGTTCATTCCTCCATACATTTTTCGTAAATAAGTATCGACTAACATAACCTCAAAATATTCCTTAATGAGAACCATGATTCGCATGAAAAGTATGCAACAAAACTCACTCAGGAAAATTAACTACTTATTTTCGTTCAGCATTAACCTAATTACTTGATTCTGAAGTTAGAAGTAGTATGAATACGAAACAATTTACTTTCTAGGATAATGGGTAAGCTCAGCAATCGTTGGCATCAGAATAAATAAGGAATACAACGGCAGCCAAAATATTATTACATCCATCTTTTCATTTCGTCCCATAGTCTCGGCTTTTTGCCAGCGACTTCAATAAAGTTGTCTTCAGAAGCAAGCGGTATGGGACCCTTATTTATGGCTTTTGCATTTTCTTTCGTATCTTTTCCGTCTAGACCAAGCCATATTCAAATGTAAAGCGATGTTTCAAACTTGATATTCAGTTGATACCTTAATTTTAGATTTTTTCCTGATGGCCTAGCGGGTCGAAGAGCGGATTTTTGTCCATTTTTTTTTGGTTGCATCTTCGACCCCAGGCAATATTGTCAATGTATTTTTTTTAATAATCAGTCAATGTAACTTATTCCAAGACACCACTGACAATCGATGAAGTAACAAAAACATGTATTCCAAAATCGCCAACCCGCTGGCAAGTGAGCAAGCGTGGTGATCAATGTTCGTTCCTCCTCTAAATGGAAAGAGGTTAGAATCCTTCATTCGACTCAGCCTATCGCGGTCCACTACTGAACATAGGCCTGTATCAAGTTGCGTAACAGCACCCGGTCCTCCGTTTTCCTCAATGAGACTACCGATAACTCAAGGGGCGTTTATCACCCTAGTCACCACGCTAGACAAGCGGGTTGGTGACCGCAGTTTTCTATTCATTATTTAGGAAAACGTTCCTGCCCTTTTGCCTAGTTTAAATATCCCTTAGTAGCCTCTTACGACAACCACGGGTAGAGAGGGGAGGAGGAGGTTTATTCTTAGCCGCAACCCCACGACACTACAAACCTTGCATTGAGACAATTATTTAATGTTTTGACGACCTCTGAGTCAGTGGTCGAGTGGCGTACACACCGGTTTTCAGTGTTTCGATCCCCGGACGGCTCAATGTAGAAAAAACACTTTTCTACTTGTCTCGGGTCTGGGTGTTTGTGGTAAGTTCGTTGTGTCTGATTCCATAACACAAGTGCTTTAACAACTTACTTTGATTCAGAGCAATGTATGTGATGTTGTCCACATTTATTTATGTATTCATTTGTCATTACTAGTGCCTCTGTGATCTTTGTACCTGTTCTATTACTTAGGAACTTGGTAGGACTTTTCGGTGTGTATTCCCTTGATCTCTATCCTTTTAGCTTTCCAGAGTTTCTATTAACCAAACAGTTAGTAACAATAGTTGTGTTATAATTTCGAGTGTAACTTTCACATTGTTGGTGTCAGTTTGAATCTGGTCTTGATTATGTTTTGTCTAGAGTCTCGTTCAACTTATGCAACGGTTATTGTTAAATAATGTCTCTAGTATGACTATAAGAATGGAGTTAGTGATATGTTTGGGTAACTCACTTAGATAAAAATACTCAATTATTTATCGGTATACGCGAATGTAGCACTATGAAATAAAAGCTGTTCGCTATAGTTTTTAAATTTAATACGTACTTATACATATAGTTTGTTGGCGTTAATTTAATTGAGCGTACAAGTGTGACAATTTGTTTTTTTTTGTCAAATAAATATGTTCTGATTTTGTCAATATTCTACTATTATTTTATTACTAACTTGCTCCTTTTAAATTTTTCCGACATAACCTTTGGCTTCACTGTACACATATCATCAAAATACATCATTCGATGAATCAAAATATATTCTGAGAAACGAGTAAGTTTCCTCTAACTTAACCCACACATCCTCACGTAGCATAACTTGGGACATATGTTCCCCCTTTTTTTACTACAGTCTTTATGCAGATACTTCCTTTGTCGGGGACACGAAATTATGGCGCAGACAAAACTTTTGTAGCGATGTTATCCTTTACGGGTTCCGTGCTACAAAACCCTAATACTTCGTAGTCCGTTCCTCTGTCTTTTATAGGGCTGTATCTGATGTGAGTTAGGGTTCAATGCTTAAATGGCTGTTATAGGTGGATTTTTACGGAAATTATTTCTGTTTACCAGCTTGTAAATGTTCCAATGCTGGAAAAAGAAGACTTCTCATATAAAAAAGGAATATTGATACCACATCAATAGGGTAGGAATCTAGATTAAAATTTTAAGTATCCCGGTTTCTTACGATGTTTTCATCAACGATTATTCAATGGTGACCAAGAATAATTAAGAAATAACATAAGTATAACTTAAAAAAAATCCGGTACTTGCTTAGAACTTCCAATGCTATGCATACAAATCCGTTTATTGAACTTCTAAGCTAAAAGTAATAATGACCCTAGCCCTTCGTGTGACAGTCCGACTCGCACTTGACCAGTTTGTACTTTTGGTATGAAGTTAAATGTTAGCTATTACCATATTGGAGCCAAGGACAGACTTAATCGCGGTGTCTAAAGCTATATTTACACTGTGACACTAAACAGCAAACACTTAGTGTACGACACCGAGTTTTCAATTAAAGACGAGTGTCCGAAATTGGAAAATTGCTAAAAAACACTCTTCAGGCAAAGAAAGTGAGTGTGAACATTCAAGTTTTGTGTCTATCAATTATGTCACAAAAAGAGTTTATTGAGTTGGTTGGGTTTTCAACTGATGACTTTCAGTTCAGCGGTGGTTGGCGATCGGTATAGCAATATAACTGATTACAAAAATTGTCTCAAAGTGATAACAAATTATCAAGGCATGTAACAAAATAGTTTGCAGCGTCTTGGATTCCAAAATTGTTTTAACTCAATCGCGGGAACTTAGCACCTAGGAGCGAAGTTTTTATTGTAACTGAATAATCGTCCCTTTGTGGCCCTGTGTATAAGCAGCTTTAGATATATTATGCCGTTAGATGGACTGTCTTGTTTTTTTGTAGTCATTTGTCAAAGTCGTCGCGATAGGCAGTTGTTATTATAGATTCGATCTGATGAAGATATTATTAGTTTCTGTATTTATTTTTAGTGATTTTTTTAAAGTTTTGGTTGTATTTTACTATTATGATTGAAGAATAAGTGATTTTTTTCGTCGTGTTAGTATGAGGGATTAAAAAATCACTTTTTGTTTTGACCCAAGCATTTGATTCAAGCTTAGGCTTGCGTCAAATGCTTGGGTCACGTCAGTTCTGCAATGGGTGGGTTTCGAACCCACAACCACATATTCTCAAATCCGACGGCCAAGCCAAGCATTAGGCTACCGCTGCTTTAAATATTTATCTGATGGCAATACTTTATATTCGCATTTTTAAGATTAGCATAAACGAAAAAGTCATATTTAAAAAACTAAGGAAAATTTGGATAATCTTAATCCCCTTGATAATACAGTATTTATCAACTTTCAAGGAAATTATAAAGTTTAAAAGGAACAAATTTACCAGATGACACCGACATTTTTTGTTGCTATTAATTTGAAAAATCTTGTTTGATTGATGATCACTTCCGTGGCTCTGATAAATTGTTTAATATTCGGTGTACCAATTACCTACCATTTGTTTTAACTAGAAATCGCTGAAAATCATATAACATTGTAGATTACTCATAGATCATTATATAACATACCTATTGAGATAATTATATTCTAATAAAACTGACATCAATGTTAATGAAAATTGGAATTAGATATTTCGTCCTATATTTTATGGCTCTTCCTTCCATATAATAATAATTATTTTCTGATTTTTGGAAGTGTGCTATTGTGACACCTATCCCAAAGAAAAATAATATTGATAACTTAAGTGACCTTAGACCTATTAGTATATTGCCAGCCTTATCAAAAGTCATTGAGAAGGCTGTACAAACGCAGATTTTAGACTATCTTGAATACATCAATGTAATACCTAGTTTGCAATCCGGGTTTCGAAAGAGACATAGCACTACCTCCGCCCTGCTGCATATAGTTGATGACATGTTGGCCTCTTCTGACCGGGGAAACGGCACACTGCTCGTGTTATTAGACTATTCACGTGCTTTTGATTGTGTTCAGGTCCCAATACTTATCAAAAAATTGAAATATTATGGCTTCTCTGAATCTGCATGCAGATGGTTTCATTCATATTTCCTTAATCGTTCCCAAGTGGTAAAACTTACTAACGCCGAAGGTTTTGTCAAAAAATCTATCCCAATATCTTTAAAACAGGGTGTGATACAAGGTTCTGTGCTCGGCCCAACACTATTTGCTTTATACACTTCTGACATTACGAAGGTTATTCAACACTCACTTTATCACTTGTACGCTGATGACACTCAGCTGTATATTGACGCCCCTCCCACGGTCGAAGGCGTGCAATCTGCCGTTGCTAACCTTAATTCCGATTTGCAGGCTCTGGCAGAGTGGTCTCGTAATAACGGGCTTGTTTTAAACCCCACAAAAAGCATTTACATAGTCTGTGGAACCGAATCCCAAACAAGTACTATAAAGACTCTGCAACCCACTATAAAAATAGAGGATACGGTCATTCCTCGGAGTGACTGCGTTAGAAACCTCGGTTTGCTAATAGATGAATCGTTAAGGTTTGAAACCCACGTTCAACAAAAGATTGCTAAATGCTTCGCATCCCTTAGTACGCTTTACAAAATTCGCTCTTTTCTGAGCATTAAGGTCCGACAACAACTATGTAATACCTTAGTTCTATCCCACCTTCAATATTGTGATATAGTTTACGGACCCTGTCTCTTTAAAAAAACTGTAAAGGCTGTACAGAGAGTACAAAATGCTTGTATGCGCTATATTTACGAAATTCCAAGAAGGCACCACATCACACCTTATCTTAGTGAAAAGGGTATGCTGGATATGACTGGTCTGCGTACACTAAAACTGTCTTGTTTTGTTCATTCTTTACACAAGCATAAAGTTCCTAGTTATTTATTTAATAAGCTAGAATGGACTTCCCATGCCCATACTTATGCAACCAGGTCCAGGAATCGTCGACTGGTTATACCTAAGCATTCCCTGTCGAGGACCAGGGGTCGCTTCAAGATAGCTGCTGCAAAGTGCTGGAACGTTTTACCACCACCTATCCTTAGATTGTCCGAATATGGTTTTAAGATACGTTGCCGCAGGTGGCTTGTCTCGAAGCGTCCCGTGTAACTGCTGATTTTAATGTAACATTATAATTTAATTAATTATTGAGCCGAGTCGCGTTTCGTTATGTACGTTAGGTTACGTTGCATTGCGCTTTTCCAAAACTTATATATAAATGAATTATAATAATACATTCTCCAGTATAGTAGTTTGTTTAGATGTTCTGTGTAGGTAACTGCTATGATCGGCTTGGGCAGAATAACAGCGGCCGGTTTGCATTATGCTGCCGCCATCATGCTGAGCCCAAGACCTTTTTGTCTCCATGTATCAAATATCCATGTTTCTTTTTTTTTTGTTTGTCGTGGTACTGTAATTTTATTTTCGCAGCTGTCTTTTTTCACATTTATCTGTGTAACCATCGCTTATATGTTTTAGAGACAAATAAACTTCTTTTTATTTTATTTATTTATTTTATTTATTATACTGCACGCCTATTTTCATAATCTGTAATTGAGGACTCTTTCTTTGAAAAGTCAGTTTTATATAAAATACTAGCTGTAGCCCGCGACTCCTTTCGCGTGGTTGTCTGATTTCTCTCTCTTCTTATCTCTCATGTGCTTTAGACTATCACTAAACCAAATTTTAATTTAAGCGTGTTTTATAACGGACAGACAGATAGAGTTACTTTCGCATTTATAATATAAGGAAGGAAGTAAGGTTTATTCTCATTAAATACATTTTATTGAAGAATAGAAGTAATTTGCTAGATATTTTAAAATTCACACTCATACTTTTAAAACACGTCTTTGCACTTCTTTCTTTGAAGCTAGCTGTAAATCGAAATATTATTTTAATTAATGATCATGTCTGGTGCTTTTTGAGAAATGTTTATCATGTTCAATTCAAATGAAATCCTAATTAGTTTCCCAGTATTTTAAGACTGGTTCGTCTGGAGATAAGTAAACAGATTGAACAAACTTAAATAGTGCCAAACCAAAAAAAAGTTTTAAAAAGAGTTTATACTTATCTAAAAAAAAATCTTTTACAATATGTAATTTTACTAATTTCTACCCAATTAGATATCAAGATATGGTTCTTAATCAAGATTTAACTAATATACGAAATTGCAATCATGATATTGGTATGGTGTTTGTGGTACCTTACCTTAACTTACCTTTGTTGACCCTGATTCCATAACACAAATGCTTTAGCTACTTACTTTGGATTCGGTATGTGTTGTTGTCCACATTATTTTTTTATTTATTTTTATATTACTTATTATGTGAAAGTGAAAAACTAGTTTTCAAGTCAGAAAATAAGAATTATTTTTGATTTATTTTAACATTTAAATCACAAATAATAAATCTTGACACAACTCAAACACGGCCATCTGATCCCAAACTAGGTAGAGTCTGTACTATGGTAACCAGACAACTGATAAACGTACGCACTATATACTATATTTCTAAATACATTCATATTATAGATAAATAACACCCAGACTCAGGGCAAATGATGGTGCTCATCACACGAAAATTTGTCTTGGGTGGGAATCCAACCCACGACCTCTGCTTTAGCAGTCAAGGTCCACCACTAGACCAACAGGCCAGTCTCTGATTCTCAAGTAGACTATCTAGCTCTATTCAATCGTAAGCCTCTGTTAGTGATAGCAAACCTTCTATAACTAAATATATACAGTTTAGTTAGCTCATTTCGTGTATATATATAAGTATGTAGGTATGTAATTACGTCTATCTCTAAAGTCCTCTATCCTCGTTTTCCGAAATGAGGTAGTTGAAGATACTAGCAAAATTAGGTATAAATACTTGAAATAAAAACGCCTAGGCAAACATTTTGGGATAATTTCACCATAAAAAAAAAATATAATCCATAGGTACTTTTATACTCCTGAATCAACTTAGGGAGAGGGGTTGGCTGAAAATCAGCGCTGGGACGGGTCGTCCGGTACAGCATCAGCTGAGCCAACTCCTTTTGCTACTGTTATTCTCTTATTGTAAGACTTCTGTTATGTTTACTGTTTTTTTTGTAGCAATAAATGCCTTTTTTATACTGATATTATAAGCTAAGACTTTATTTCTTTCGTTGAGCGCATTAGATATTAGATTATATGTATTACGATTCTATTCAATACAAAATGTAATATTCCTAGTTACGCAATTTACTATTACTCTATTACTTCAATGGTACGCCAACACAAAACATAATAGGAATTCCCTGAATTTTACAATACTTACCCTTTGAAGATTACTTCGCTCGTCTAGGGAAAAGATTAGGGCAGGTGCTTATCCTTTAAGATACACCTGCTCGTAAATTTAAGACCCTATCTTATGGACCCTGAAGAGTTTTGGTTATCTTTGACGAAAGGAGATCTTTATAAGCTCTCGTTGAGGAGTCAACGGACCTTCGTCAGTGTTTTTTATTACCTGTGTGTATTAGTAATATTAACTTATGGTCAAACTGAAAGACAATATTGTCGGTTGGTGTTGACTGCTATTATTAGCCAGTTCTCTTAATACGGCGCAGTGCCTTTGTAAATAATGCGTTATCATAAGTTCTATTTTGCCATTTTATTTTATTATTTATTTATTTATTTTATTGATAGCTCGAACTGTCCCACTGCAGGGCAAAAACCTCTCTTTCTTCCTCTCATTATCCTCCTTCAAGGGCCATAAGAATGACTATTTTATGTGTTCATGAATATAATTATGATATTAGTATATTAATAAATAAAATACTTTGGTAAAATTATATAACTCCAAAAAATAAGTGTGTGACAAATAGGAGAGGTAGCTATTTTAGGTGTATTTTCAGCTCGTGAGATTGTGAAGCGAATTTATGATTATTTCTAAAATTTAATACTGACTCGGGATCGCTCGACTGATTTCCTAGTCAGTCGGGCGATCCCGAAAAATATACCATTAGGAGCAGAACCAGTTGGGAAGTACCGAGGAATACTCGCGAGTAAACAGTTAGATATCTTAATAGATCTTAGCCCTTTTAGTTTGAAGTATCTGAAAACAAATCAGTGGGGAGAAGTAAATGAAATCGATAAATACGAGAGTTGGCTCGCATTGATTTATATGCACATACAAAATTTTAACAAGTTGTAAAACTTAAAATGTATGTCAAACTCATTTCTCGTGCTCTCAAAGCCAACAAAAGAAAATTGTTGCGAACTTCTGTGCGATATCTTTTTTGATTCTGAAGTTCAAGGAGGGAAATTGTATTGTAGAATACAAGAAAAACAATTACTTTATAAGGATATTAGATAACGTTGTCCAATAATACTTTTTATAAAGGGCCCTTACCTTTAAATCTGTTTACAGCCATTTATTTACCAATATAACCCACTAAGGTACTGCTTACTGAGAGTTAATTTTAATATATGCGACAACCTCCGTGGTCGAGTGGCGTACACACCGGTTTTCAAGGTGGCGCCAGCTGCGAGGTCCTGGGTTCGACCCCCGGACGGGTCAATGATGAAAAAAATCATTTTTCTGCATTATCTCGGGTCTGGGTGTTTGTGATACTTCGTGGTCTCTGATTCCGTAACACAAGTGCTTTAGCTACTTTCTTTGGATTCAGAGCAATGTATGTGATGTTGTCCACATTTATTTATATATTTTCTTGGTATGGCTTGGTGCCAGGGTTGTAATACTCAAAGACCACGTGTGACTGACTATAAGGGCACTTTAACAGCTTATCTTGCTTTTCAAAGCACACAGTAGCTCGAAATGATTTTTTTTTATATAACATGATCTCCGATCCATAGACCAACTTTGACAATCGCGGCTTTACCTTTTTGGTCCGTCTAAACGACTCATACTTAGCCGCCACGTGCCCTAATATTTAATCAAGGCATCCCATAAATATACCTAAACTTGAAACACTACGCTTAGTTATTTATTTAAGTACCTGCAAAAATCAGTAGCCATCTTTGAATCCCGGAATGACCCTTTAACACAGAAATTTCCCGCGAATACATTTTCTATTGAAACCGTATAGAATCAAGACCCTCGTGAAATCTACAAGACTTACTTAAAGCTGCTGAAAATCCCGTTCGTGGTATATAGTAATGTAGGAAGAGCGATTTAGATTGTTATCAGAATAATGTGATTCAATGAATGAGAAAACATTTTTGATGTTAGATTTTTCCTTCACTGTTGTAGGGGCAATGTCGTCTCTACACTTGCAATTGTTTGTTTGTTAGGTTGAGCAATAAAACTGACCGTTCACGTTGGCTGTGTTTATTGAACTAAATAAAAAATACATGTAATAACGTAATCGCGCACGGACCGCGATGTCAGCAAAAGTTAAAGTGTCGAGCTTGCTCGTACATGCTGCCAATTTAAGATAAAAAAGAAAAAAAAGGATTATTACAAAATTAAACTGTTACATCTAAGCTATGGTCAATAGGCGATGTCGCCTTATCAACCTTACTATAACTTGCAGCTTGTACGGGCTTACAAAATTCAGCCCTAATCTCGTTACAAACACTAGATACGTCTTCATCGCGACGAGTAGGGATCCGCCGTTCCATTTGTAGCTTTTGTTGTTGTCGTCGACACCTTCGCCTTATTCTGATGATACTCCAGATACAGACAGCCAATCCACATGTAGTGATAAATCCATACATCACATAATTATGGGCAACGGTGTGATTGGCTTGAAGACGAAGTGTAGCTTGTTGATCTTTCACGTGTTCAATTTTGTTGTGCAGCATCTTAAATTGTTCGTCGTGACTCTCTATTTGCAAATGTAACAGGTCACTGCTGTGTATTATGCTGTTTACACCAGACTCAGGTATGTATGTTTCTTCTTCATTTAATAGCAAATCACTCTGTAACTTGCTGTGCGACAGAATAGTCAGCTGTTCGCCCTTTAACATACATCCGTCCGAAAGTGAAATAATTCCAGTTCCATGCAATGAGTAAGTTGTTATCTCCGTCGCGCAGAATGTGCGCACGGTGCACTTATCACAACAGGTGTAGAGCCACGCGCCGCGACTGTGTAACCCGATCCACTCTTCAGAGCAATGGGACCTCGCCGTACGGCAGCTTGTTATGTTTCTATTGTTTATAATTTGTCCCTCACACGTCGATGCGGCGGCCTTTATGTAATGAATCGGTTTGTTAGTTGCACAAAGTAATTGATGCTCGTTCAAAGTAATACAGGATGACACATCTTCGGATTGGAGATACATTAATGCGTCCTTTTTCAGATTTGTTGCGATGTACTCAGATGTTGGGATGATGTTTATCATGCTCTTCCCGCTTATCTTGCGAATAGGGATCACTCGTGATAATTCGTATTGTTCATCGTTGATCAGTGGTATCTTTACTTCAAAAATAAGAAAACTCTCCGTCATTCTTACATGTACTCGAGATAACTTGTACATCTCTCTAATGCACACGTAGCTGTTCACACATGGTAACGATAATCCTTTAGGGATCTGCCTCGATATGATGTTCAATTGACGCTCAAATTCGTCTGGCTTCAACAGATGAGTGTCAACTCGACCGCTTCTTATGTCTGTGACTAAGTCCAGTACTAATTGTTGTACTCTTCGCAAATTGGAGATAACCATATTTGCCGCTATTGCCGTGCTAGTAATATACATAATATTTTCATGACTCTGTTTAATTCGAGCTTCAGTTTCTTCCAAATGTTTGTTGATGAGTAAAAATTGCTTGTTCATTACTTCTTCGTTCCGTTTTAAAAGGTTATATTCACCTTCTATGATGGACGTGTGTTGTTTGTACAAGGTTAGTAAATGATTCTCATTTTCCTGAATAGTTTTGATGTCCTTGTCGTACTGCTCAGCGAATCTTTCATCAAGGACACCAAATAAATAACTGGCCACGTATCCAACACCATCTATAATTCCTCTCTTCATGCGTCTTCCATGTTCTGACCGAAGTACGTCATTGTAGTGGTTTAACTCGTTCAATTCGTGTTGAAATTGAGAAGCAATTGTTAAAAGAGACACTTCGGTTTTGCAGAGGCTTGTTAGATAATTGACATATTTTTCAATGTTTGCCAAACTTTGCCAATAAGTGGACATGTTATAATAAACCACCATCCTCCATTTGTCTTGAATTATTTGCAAATCGGCTATTTTGTCGAAGTAAATCAGTTTTGCAGAATCTATTTTTGTAATGTTTTGTATTTGTTGTGTTGATGGTGATATGCACATAACTAGAAACGTCAGCATAATGCATAGATAGTTTTGTAATGTTCGTTTTGAGCTTCTCTTTCTAGTTGGTTTGTTTGTGCCCTTTTTATTAACGTCATTCGAGTCCGCCTTTGGTGTTTCCGACTCAATAGGCAACCTTGACAGTTTAGTCACTGGCCGTTTCAAGTTTTTGTTATTTTTCGTTTTCAGGGTGACTACTCGTACTCGACCGTCTGTGCCTGGATGCGTATCGGTGACCTTCCCAAGAAGCCACCTTGCAGGTGGTATGTTGTCTTCCTTTACGAGTACAATATCGCCGATTTCAAGATTGTTAGTTGTATACTTCCACTTTCCGCGACCTTGTATTGTTTGTAAATAATCACTTGACCACTGTTTCCAAAAGTCACGGTGCATCTTCTCTGTTAACTTCCATCTTGTTGTAAGGCTTCTGTTATCAAGGTCACCAGCTAATGGAGGCGATAGTACAGGTCCACCCACTAAAAAATGTCCTGGTGTAAGACATTCAAGATCCTCTATAGTACTTGTCAATGTCACTAACGGCCTTGAATTTAGGCAGGCCTCGATTTGTACGAGGAGTGTAGTAAATTCTTCGTACGTTAACTTTTGTTCACCCAGTACGCGCTTCAGATGGTGCTTCATACTTTTAACTGCGGCCTCCCACAGCCCACCCGCAGTTGGCCAGCAAGGCGCGTTAAAGTGCCACTCTATGCCCGATTCAGCAATGTTGTCCAGGAACTCATCGTTTATATAGTATTGTAAAGCTTCCTTGCGTTCTTTTGTTAATATTTTTGCCGCACCGATAAAATTAGTGCCGTTGTCGCTGTATAAATGTTTGGGCGTGCCTCGGCGAGCACACAATCGTTTCAAGGCCGCAAGGAAAGCGGGTGTGCTTAAATCCGAGACCAACTCCAGATGTATGGCTTTGGTCGCCAAACATATAAATATGGCGATATACCCCTTTGTAATCTTGATGCCCCGGCCCTTGTTAGCTTTCACTTCTACCTGGCCGGTGAAATCTACACCTGTGTGCGTGAACGGGCGTGACGGGGTTACTCGGGGTTTCGGCAAGTCGGCCATCAGCTGATTGTTTCTTGATGTTTTGAAGCGGTGACATCTTACACACTTAATGAGCTGCTTTTTGACAGTGTTCATACCGCCAAGGATCCAATATCTGTTTCGTAGGTGTGCAAGAGTCAACTTAGGACCACCATGTAGTGTAGTTTCATGTGCTTGTTTGATTAGCAGCTCACACAATCGGTTATTGTTAGACAGAATAATTGGATGTTTTTGTGAACTGCTTAAAGCTGCATGTTGTAATCTTCCACCGACTTTTAATATACCATCCTTATCCAAAATTGGGTTCAAGTTTAAAATTTTACTTGTTGAATGCACTTGTTTATGTTTCTGTAGGAGTGCAATTTCTTGAGCAAAGTTATTATGTTGTGTAGATTTCACAATAATGTAGTGAGCGTCTCCTATGTCCCTTGTTGTTAAGTGCGAAAGTCGTTTGACATCTGTTTTATTCCTTGTATTGTTTATAAAGCGCAATATCCAAGCCAGTACTCGTGTTACTCGAGACATAGAGCTATGTTTGTTTAGAAGTTCCTCCACAAGGAAATATGTTTTCGGCGTGAAACATACAACCTTTTCTGTTTTTAACTCTTCCTTGGTTTCAGGTGGTTTTGGTTGTTCTGGTAGCTTGTTATTTTTCAGCCATAGTGGGCCCTTCCACCAAAGTGTGTGAGTCAGTAACTGTGAAGCGAATAGTCCTCGGCTGGCACAGTCTGCAGGATTTTCCTCGGATTTCACGTATTTCCAGCATGTTGTTCCCATGTTTTCCTTTATTTGGGCTATTCTGTTAGCCACAAATGTTTTCCACCGACTTTGATCACCCTGGAGCCACCCCAATACAACCATTGAGTCGGTCCATCCAAATACCTTGACAGTCTGTACCTTTGTTGAGTCTATAACCTTTTTCATAAGTCGCGATAACAACAAGGCACCGCAAAGTTCGAGCCTAGGCAGCGAGGTCGGTTTTTTAAGTGGCGCAAGTTTTGTTTTGCCAGCCACTAGCTGTATGGTCGGTTGACCATTTTGATTGCTTGACCTACAATAGATAACGCAACCATACGCCTTTTCGGATGCATCGCTGAATCCATGTAATTCTACGGGTTGCGTCGTGTCTCCCATCCAGCGGGGTATTGTTATGTTTCGAATGTTTTGTTTATCTTGTTCAAATCGTTCCCACTCTTTTTGTATATTTTCAGGAAGGCCGTCGTCCCAGTTAGTACACGACATCCACGCTTGTTGAAATATGAGTTTTCCTTTTGTTGTTACAGGAGATAACCAGCCGAGCGGGTCGTATAGTTTTGATAACTCTGATAATAATAAGCGCTTAGTGACAATTGCTCGTGAGTCATTTGTTTTTGTTGGATGAAATGTAAACTGATCGGTTCTTGGGTTCCAGGTAATTCCGAGTGTTTTGTTTGACTCCGCGTGTTTGAAGTCTATCATATTTAGACTTATCAAATCTTCAGTTAAGATTTTAAGTATTTCAGGTGAATTACTCGTCCACTTACGAAGTTTGAAGCCACCCCCCGCCAGGAGGTTGATCAGCTGTTGCTGAGCTTGCTGTGCTTCAGTTACGGAATTACTTCCTCCCAACAGGTCATCCATGTACAGTCGATTGTTTAGAAGGTCAGCTGCTAGAGGATAGTTTTGGCCATCGTCCTTGACCAATTGTTTGATAGTTCGCATGGCTAAGAAAGGAGCGGCCTTTGTGCCGTATGTTACTGTGCACAGCTGGTATTCCTTTATTGGAGCTGCGTCTGACTTCCGCCACACGATTTTTTGAAGGTGTTGATCAGCTTCCTGGACGTAAATCTGTCTATAGAACTTTTCGATATCGGCAGTGTAGACATACTGATATGTTCTCCATCCCAGCAGCAGAGTTTGGAGGTCTTGTTGCAGATTTGCTCCAGATTCCATGAGTTGGTTCAAAATATAACCTGTTGTTGTCTTGGCGGACGCGTTGAAGACAACTCGAAGTTTTGTTGTTGTTGATTCTGGCTTGTAAACACCATGGTGAGGCAGAAAACAGCTAGGTTCTTGCGGTACAGTACACATCTTCATATGTCCAAGGTTCAAATACTCGTCAATAAATGTTGTGTAACTTTCAGACAGATCTCGCTGTTTGTTTAGTCGTTTTTCGAGTTGCTTGAACTGGGCGACCGCTTGTTGTTTGGATGTGCCTAGGTTTTGTTCAAAGTTCGGTTTCATAGGAATTTTGACTTCATATCGCCCATCAGATCGTCTTGTTGTAGTGTTGTGGTAAAGGTTTTCGCAATATTCTTCTTCAGGCGACAGAAGTTCTTGTTTATTGTTTGTTATCTCCTCCATTTCCCAATATTGAGAAATTTCGTCCAGGTTGTTGAGTATTGCATAGCAATTAAATGTTTTAAAGTTGCCTAGCAGTACCCATCCGAGCTTGGTTTGTTGGGCAATCGGGGCTTGAGCAGGTCCACGTAAAATACCATCCAAAACTATTTCGGCATAAGTTCCTGCATCTAGAAGGACATCGACCTCCCTTGAAATGTTATAATCGGGGTCAGCTAGATTTATGTTTTGCAGATGTGGCCAGTGTTCCTTTTCGAAGGTGTAGTTTGGAAGGTTCCCCAGTATTTTGGTCATCACCAATGCTTCTGTTGAAAATGCGTAATCGCCATAAATTGACTCGCATATAAGGTGCACAGTGCCGTGGCTCTGATTGACAGATACCCCGACCCCAGATACTGTTGCGTTTTTTTTACGTCGCTGCAATCCAAGTCGCTGAGCTGCAGCTTCTGTAATAAGATTGATTTGGGAGCCCTGATCAAGTAGACATCTTAGTAGTACATAAGTCCCATCCGAAGCTCTTATTCTCAGAAGTACAGTTGCGAGTAAAACTTCGTTGTTTCCCACGGCGTGATTCGCTTTATGGTGATATGATGAGGTTGCATTTGACGGTGTCATATCGGCCGGTTTCATGTGACCCATTGTTTGCGCACACCCGGTTTCATGTATCACGTCATGCAATATGGTGTGATGCGGTTTATTGCAAGTCTTGCATGTTTTGTGGGAATAACATTGTTTGCCTTCGTGGGAATATAGGCAATTCTTGCACACATTTTTTTGTTCCAAGGTCTTGAGTTTTGTTTCAGACGTCATGTTTTCAAACGTCTTGCAATGAATAAGAAGATGATTGGTTTTACAGATAGGACAACTTCTCACAAAATTGGTATTGTAGGTTTTATGAAAATATTGCTGCGATTTTCCACTTGGCTGTGGTTGCGATTTCGTTGATATGTCTTTGGTAGGAATGTTGTTGCCTTGTGATCTGCTGTTCTGTTTTTTCGTATTTACAGGTTCCAAAGCAGTAAATTTGTTTTCCAGGAATCCCATTAGCTCGCCGAAGTTGGGTAATTCCCTTGGAGATTTCCTGACTTGCATGTAGTTGGAATAGGTTTCGGTATCCATTTTCCCAGTTAGAATATGTACCAGTATGGGATCCCACGTTGATGTGTCCACGCCTAAGTTATGAATCGCGCGTATTGCCTCTGAACTAATGTCATGGAGTCGCTTGAGTTCATACGCATTTTGCGAATGCATAATAGGCTGATTCATAAATACCTGTATTTGTTTAGTGAATAACTGTTGCAAATTGTTGTAGCGGTGGGTAAGTATCTCCCAACAGGTATCATAGTTTTCCGCCGACACTGTTAAATGTTGAACAAGTCGTTCTGCTTCACCCCGAAGTTTTCCTTTCAGGTGCTGCATTTTTTGACCCTTTGTTAGTAGAGTGTTCTTATGAATTGCTTCTGAGTATAAATCCATGAATGTAGGCCATTGTATGTAGTTGCCGGAAAAGATAGGGATCTCAATCTTCGGGACCGATCGATATTGATGAACAGCAGAGTTGAGCTGGGTATTGAGTTGTCGTTTGGTAGATTCAAAGATAGATTCATGTTTCGAATACTCGACCTCATAATCCACATTAGATCCTACAAGAAGATTGTCTATTTGCCAATGAGTTTCGTCAATAGTTTTCCAACGATTTTGTAGCATGTTCAACTTGTCTTCGATTTCCCACTTTTCCGTCATTTGATCAATGTTCATGTTTCCAACCAATCTAGAGAACGCTCTAAAATGGGTATTCTGTTGGCTGATGAGTTCATCTGTTTTCGATGGCACACCCCGCTCCTCCGATGTCGATGGGTTCAAGGAGCGCAGCGCAATCCTAAGCGAGTCATACTCTTGTTTTACTATGTTGTAAGTGTCGGAAGTGAAATACTTATCGGATCTGTCTTGAGATTTCAGAAGATTATGATTCGCTTCGAATTCACTCCAAAGTTCCAGTAGTGTTCCTAAGCGGTTTTTGATGTAGTCCGCAGTTTTACGGCTTGTTGAATCCTTCTTGAAATTCAAATTTATCTTCCGAATTGTTTCAGCGATAATTTCTTGACGCTGCAGCAGAGCCTCCATGTTGAAACTGTTCTGAGCAGCAGCCGAAAATGTTGTTTGTTTGCTGTTTGTTCTGTGTGACCGTAGTCTCGCTACAATATATGCGCCTTCTCAATGCAGCTGGGGCGACCCGCTTGTGGGAGACCAGCTGAACCGATTCGCTATTGCAGCAAAATCACAAATCACACATCCGGCTCGAAGGACCAGAAAATGTAGGGGCAATGTCGTCTCTACACTTGCAATTGTTTGTTTGTTAGGTTGAGCAATAAAACTGACCGTTCACGTTGGCTGTGTTTATTGAACTAAATAAAAAATACATGTAATAACGTAATCGCGCACGGACCGCGATGTCAGCAAAAGTTAAAGTGTCGAGCTTGCTCGTACAACTGTTATTACGGTTCAAATGGAATTTCGGAGATTGTTAATCAGAAGTAATGTAGAATGTTGGTTTTTGAGATTGTATTTATTTTCAGAACTCCTTTGGGTCGTTATGTTAGTTTTATGTTTTTCCGTAATACAGTTTTTGGTTCAAATAACGTTTTCAACTAAGCCTACGCCTAAACTAAGCCAATATAACGTCTTCTGATGGATTTAGAACTTCTGCAAAAAGACTTTATCCAAATGACGACGTTTTTTTATAATACTTCCACTAAAATTGTAAGAAGCCGGTTATGGTAAATAAAATTGTGTGCCTGTAACTTGGGGTACTGAAAGTTTGAACCTAAATTACAGTTAGGTTACCTTTCGTCCAAATTTTCAGTCAGCATTCAAAATCAAAATGATCTTATTTCTAGTAAACCTAAATATAGACGCTTTAGAAACGTTAACTATAAAAATAAATGACTCTAGGTGCCCGTTCTAGGCAAGGAAATAAAATAAAAACCTTTTATAAAAGACGTATTTATCTCAGCTAAAGATGAATACAGGACTAATCACTATTCCAGAATCGATTGTAATTAAGGAAAATTGACCCTTTATTGGACCCTAACGTAATTTGCCCAAAGGTCCGACAATTGAAACCTAATTAATCGGGATAATGAGGTAAGGAAACAAAAGAATATATTTTCGTTACATAGGGTCTTTCTCAATTATGTAACAAGGCTTTGATCCGTTCTATTGCTGTTTCCCAGAGATATACGATTTTGTTCTAAAATTAGCTCTTTTTGTACCTTTTTGAGACATTTTAACCGAAAGTTTGACAGTTACATAATGCCCTAAGGATAATGTCGTATTGTTTTATTTGTTGTCCCTTTATTTTGTGATGTATGACATACGGACTCTTGAGATGTAAACTTTGTGGTCTTTTCCAGAAGGTATTAGAACTATACATACTGACAATGGCTGTGCCATTTTAGCATATTTTAGGGATCCAAAAGGAACCCAAGGCTTACTAAAGCAGAACTAAAAAAAAAAATCATTACAGAATACATTTACGTTGGTGGACAAACGAAATTTGTATTTAAAGTTGAAATAAGTGGACCGGCAATGGTCAACGTATAATCAAATCAACTCAATGTATAATCAAATAAGTGTATTAGATGTTTTAAAATGAAACTGCTAAGCATATTTTTATCAAATAATTAAACAATTTGAGCGATAGCTTCGTCTCTTAAATCCCGTAGGTTTTCGACTAAATATCCTAACTAATAGTTTCAAATTTCGGTAGAACGCGTCTATTCATCAATTTTTATTCTAACAAATGGTTAAATAATTAACTCTACAACTAATTTGATCATTTGATAGCCGAACAATTGATGAAAAATGCGTTTTGAAACCATTAGTTAGCATACTCAACCATTGGTTGAGTTAACTCGGGATCACAAAACTGGGCCTAGGGGATATAGAAACAAGGACAATGGGCAGCTGCTTTCTTGTAAAGAACAAATACAAAACTGCAGTCACCAAACCGCTTGCCTAGCGTGGTGACACACACCCTATTATTGCGCACCATAGCACACGGCCCCAGTTCCCGGTAGTCCCAATCGGAGTTGGAGGATCGGGTGTTGCAACATTTAACAAATCCAATTTCTTTGTCCTAAGGTATTCTATTTAATCTCGATTTAAGATCGCTCTTCGCTCCGCTTCGCCCAACAGCCTATCGTTACCCGTAGATACATATTCAGTAGGGATCCAGTACGGTAAACTTGGGTTAAATGAAATATGGCTTTAGGAGTTGTAAAGGCGAGATCATATCAACATGTATAGAACAATAAAGACCTTTAAATAAACAAAAGAACTTCGACTATTAACTGAAGTCGAGATTACGAATGGATTTCGTTCTAAGACATGTGTAGAATGATTAATTGAGTTTGTATGACTTATGGTCCGTTTAATCTTTTTAGTAGTTGTTGGACGTATGATTTCGTTCAGTTGTTTCTTGTAAAATACAGCAGGTATGTAGTTGAATCCAGTAGTTTTGATGATTTTGGAAAATAGTATTATATAATATCTTGATGACGAGGGGCTCGTGACTAAGTATAAGCCGTACGGTTTGACCGATAATAAAGGTTAAGCCGCGCTCGCCGCGGTAAGTCCGTGGATGGGTGACAAAATACCGATATTCATTCCTTGCCTCGGAAAGCACGTTAAACCGTTGGTCCCGACTGTCATACGGTCATCTTTGACAGTCGTTAAGTCATTACAATTCTGACAACCAGTCTTACTATGGGATACTGTATTACCCAGTAAAATGGGTGTGTTGAGGTCAGATAGGCAGTCGCTCCATGTAAAATGTAGTATTCGGCTAAATCCGGTACGACTGGAAGTCGACCCCAACATGGCTTGGAAAAGGCGATAATATCTTGATGACAAAATAATGTAATGTGATTTGTTGTAATTGTAGCATTGATATAATTATTCTTATCATAATATCTCAATTATTTAAATGACTGACATTATAATGTTTTCATTATTGCTTTTATTATTGTTTGAATTGTAACGATTATTGATCTCATGTTCAAAATCATTTGTACACCTCAAAATGTGGTAGGATGTAGTGGTATAACACAATATTAAGGTCTGTATCTTACTTAATATGTTCCACAAATAAAGTATTATGATTTAAGTTTGAGCCTTTGTTTCAGTATTATCATCAATGAATTGTATACATGTATACTGTTTAAAATAGGTTCCTACTTTCTGCCATGTGATGTTATATCAGCCCTGTATTGTGGGAGTTTTACAAATATGTGTTCTCATATTTTATAAAGCCGTTGGTTTTCCTAATTGATAAATAAATAAATATTCCATTCACATTCACAAAGAACACCCATACTTGCAAAATTTTTTGGCGTGGGGATCAAACTCACATTATTTGACAACACATTTATCTAAAACTTATGAGTTATATTAGAAATATCCACATTTCTTTAAATCGGTTACACCTACATCTACCCACATTTATTACTTTTGTTCTGGATGATATCACAGTTATGTAGAATCTTTTCCTGCCAATTTTTTTTTTTTGGTATACAATCAAGAGTTTTAATAATAAAATTGTATGTAAACGTGTCACTTACAATGATAATTTGCTCGGTGACCTGCACCACTCGAGTTGTGTCGTCTTAAATATCTAGAATCTATAGTTGGAGCATACTGATCATTCTGATGACTGGGTAATCTCAAACCATGATGTCATAATCATCAGTCTCTTGCTCATAGCTTAATTTCATTTGGGATCGGTGCAGCATGTCTTCTTCTTCCATATTTCGTTGTCTGATGTCATCTCACAAGTAACACCTTTTTCAGCCATATTGTCTTTTACACAATTCATCCATTATTTTTTTGGGTCCTCTTACTCCATATCCATCCATATTTTATTTAAGGTGTTTTGAAGAGTCTGTTTTACATTAAATTATTATTACTTGTTCTAAATTACAGGCACACAACCGACTGGAATAGACTCCTTCCTCTATAATCACAAGTACCAAATACTTAGTTTAAAAGGAGGTGTTCAAAGAGTCATGTTGAGTTGATGGATGTTTCTATATTTATAAGACCTTGTTTTTGCAAATAAATATTTTATTATTTTATTTATTATCCACGTTCAAGCTCAAAATCTTCCAATATAATCCTATCCATGCAGATGCCACTTTCGAACTTCCTCTCAAATCATGACATGAGCTTCTGAAAATTAGGTCATGTCCATACGAATATGAAAGTATAGGTCTATAGAGAGCTACTCATTACAACTCTAGTTTCCAATCTTGGCCTCGAGAAAAATCGGACCAAAACCCTTTAGGCAAGGCCAGAAATCATTAATCAAAGGTCAGGAGGAAATGATTGAAAAATTCAGCTTAAGGAAAATTTACGTAACCCACACTCGTTTTAAGATTGCTTGTTCGTGTATCGGTCGGCAAACATCCGACTACGAATATATGAGAAAAATTTTCGGGCTTCGTTTTAATAAAGAACAAAAAAAGTTTTGATAATTGAAATGTTGGTAGGATTAAGTTTACTTTTACGATCAAGGCTCAGGCTATTATGAATTTAATCTCCATAAATAAGAGATCAGTTTTTGATTTTATTTTATAAAATTTCATTATTTTGTGTTTTTGTTTTGTATTACGGAACTAAGATTTTCATTTTATTGTAAGAGAATACTGTGTGTGAAACTGTCGTGGTGGCCTAGCGGTACAATGACCGGATTCGCAAGCACATGCTTGCAGGTTCGAACCCAGGCAAGTGACAACCAATGTGACTTTTTCAAAGTTATATGTACTTTCTTAATCATTAACGGTGATGGAAAACATCGAGAGGAAAACTAGATTTAAAAAAAAAAAAAGTGAAATGGCAATGAGCAAGCGTGGTGATCAATACTCATTACTTCTCTATATGGGAAGAGGTCTGTGCCCAGCAGTGGGACGTTTATAGGCCGGTATTATTTTATTATTTTAAGAGAAATTATTGCCTCTGATAATGTTTTCCGCGTGGCTGAGTAGCTACGCTAAGCAGATTATAAGAGATTTGAATAGGAAAAGGATTGCGTTTTAACAGATACATTTTATTTGAATATAAGTATACGAGTATGTTTTTATATGGGTGGGTAATGTAATGTTTTCTAATTTTAGAAAAGGACTTTATTTGATTTATAAGTCTGGATAGGCTTTTCTATTTAAATATCCATCTATCAACATTAAATTGACAACATTTTCTGCCATACGGCCTTCTCTCTAGAAATATACTATACTAGCTATTCCCTGCGATGCTACCCGTGGTTTACCGGGTAACTTGATTTTTTTCCGAAAGAAAAAAAACCTAGCCTGTAGTAATCTAATGTGTCAGCAGGTTTATACCAAATTCTATCAAAATGAGTCTAACCGTTTGAGCTAGAAGAGGTAAAAAACATCTGATTGATGACACAGCCTATCGCGGTCCATTGCTGGACCTAGGCTTCTCTCATATCCCGCCACCACATTCGGTCCTCCATTAGGGGAGGACCTGTGTGTTGTGGTGCACCATCATTAAGATGTTTCCCTAGTCACCACGCTGGGCAAGCGGGTTGATGGCCGCAGTTTAATTTCAGTTCTTCAGATGAACGCTGCTGCCCATTCTCCTTCTTTCTATATTCCTTAGTTGTCTCTTACGACACCCACGGGGAAAGATAAGGAGGTTATTCTATGCCGAAACCCCTCAAGTATACAAACCTTCGCCTTTTAAATATTAGTGTGATTACCAAGTCAAAAATGGTTGTGGGAGTCCCGAGAAAACTGACATTCAGGTGAAGCTTACAAGTCAATCCCAACGGAAAAGATAATAAGTCAAATAACAAGTGACGAACAATGTCTGTCTAGACGAAAAAACTATGATTATTTATTTCCGTTATTATTAGCTAAAGACAGAGAACATCATATATAATCCAGAAAAAATACTCGAGTGTTCGCAATAACTCAAAAAAACAAACAAGTGTCCCAATAAATATTTATTAGGAGCTTTTCTAAGGATATTACTTTATTTACTTCGAGTATTTTTGTAGAAATAAAAATGATTTATGATTCTGTAATTGTTTGAGTGGAAACAATTTATATTTCATAGAGCCGAGTGTCTCAGTATTCATAGCTTTGCATTTAAACTTCTTCTTTATTTAGAAGCTTAGATTCCACTTGGGATTCTATAAATTTTTGTTTTGTATTTCTTAAAGGGCGCGAGAGGTATTTCTAGTAGTGAATAAATTTAGAACGATAGATTCAAGGATGGTAGGACGTCCTGCGGCTCTATGGACGATTTAAAGAAGGTGGCTGTAGATAATAATAATACCTCACTGCGTACCGTGCGAGGATGCTGTCTATGTTTCAGGTTCTTGAACCAGACGTCAACGTGTCGGCTCAACGACTGTCGGATCAGGTGCGGGTCATCCAACGCAATCACAGATTGGACGACGCTACACTTGATCGTTTGCGCTCTGAAACGCAGAGTAGCCCTGCTACCAACTCCCCGCCACCGGCGGTAGTGCCAGTCTATGGTATACCGCCTACCAACCCGGTTGACGGGGTCGTGGATGATAGGGCTATAACTGTAAGTACTCAGTGCAATGAAATTATAAGGAGCACTTTGGAGGATGCGGTTCGGGAGTACCGATTTACACCGCCCGACCTTAGACCTCGATTGCCTCGCTTGCCCATGCACAACCGAAATATGGCCATAATGGGTGCCCTAGACTCACTGCTTGCTAATTATTTCGAAAGCAGTGAAGACCTCGGTGACACACACTCGATCCTGTACTGTGCGGCTTCTGCGGCATGTCGTGTAGCTAATGTTAAAATAAAAAAAAGTAACATAGCTACACGACCAAAGCCAGCCGTGCCCGCTTGGCAGTGCAGGATCGAGCGTCGTGTGGCTGAGGCTAGGGCACTCATAGGAAAATTAATTGCCTTCAAAGGAGGTAACCACCGGCCTAGAATAATGCGCTTTGTAAGGCGGGCGTTTGCTGGAACTAATATTAGTCCTAGTGAATATACCGCCCGCATTACAGAGCGCATTGATTTCTTTAAACAGAAGGTATGTGCATGGGCAAGCCGTATTCGACGTTATAAGTGTCGGGTGGAGCGGTTTAACCAGAATCGCATGTTCCAAAGTGACCAAAGATGGGTATACAGGACGTGGGAGCGACCTGTTCTAGGTGTGGATGATGGGCGTCGACCGGATGATGATGCCACGATTTCTTTTTGGCGAAACATCTGGTCGGTGCCTGTCAACCACTCCGAAGGTGATTGGATGCGAGAGGTTGAGCAATTATGTGAACCAATACAAGAAATGGGGGCAATTACCATCAGCCCCCAAGACGTAGCCAATGCAGTTCGTCCAATGGCGAATTGGAAAGCCCCTGGGCCGGACGGACTGCAGAACTTTTGGCTGAAATGGTTACGGAGTTCACATAGTTGCTTAGCGTCTCAATTCCAATCTGCTATAGAATCAGCGTCGCTTCCCCAGTTTTTAACAACAGGGTCTACCCATCTGCTCCATAAAACTGGTAGTACTACGGATCCAAAGAATTATAGGCCGATCACTTGTCTGCCGACGGTTTATAAACTTCTTACATCCATTTTGAGAACAAAAATAAACGAAAATATAGATAGCTTTTCTATCATGTCTACTTCTCAAAATGGATGTAGGAATGGATTCCGTGGTACTAAGGAGCTACTCCTTATTGACACGACCATATGCCAACAGGTTCACCGCTCTAAAAAAGATCTGTCGACATGTTGGATAGATTATAAGAAGGCCTACGATTCGGTACCGCATACATGGCTCATGAGAGTGCTGGAGTTGTATAAAATTAATACTACTCTACGCACTTTTATGTTGGCATGTATGCGGCAATGGAACACGGTACTTCACTATCCAGGATGTCGGGATATCCAACAGAGTGGTGAACCAATTAAGGTAGAGCGGGGAATATTTCAAGGCGACAGTCTGAGTCCCCTGTGGTTCTGTTTGGCCTTGAATCCTCTTAGCACTTTGCTTGAGAATTCAAGGTTAGGCTATTCGTTGCGGAGAGGAAGCCAGGTAATCTCCCACTTGTTATACATGGACGACCTTAAGTTATTTGCTTCCAACAAATTGCAACTGATGAAGTTACTAAAGTTCACAGAAAGCTTTAGTAATTCCATCAGAATGGAATTTGGTGTTGACAAATGTGCGGTCATGCATGTAAAACGAGGTGGGATTATGGAATCCCAGGGCATACAGCTCTCGGATTCTATAAACCTAAGGTCACTGTCCGCAACGGAGACCTACAAATACTTGGGTATGTCAGAGGCGTTAGGCATCAACGTTGCTGACATGAAACAATCATTACAGACACGTTTCTTTGGCCGCTTGAACAAAGTACTGAAAAGTGTTTTGTCAGGCGGCAACAAGGTGCGTGCCTTTAATGGTTGGGTCATGCCACTGTTGATGTACTCCTTTGGTATACTCAAGTGGACTCAGACTGAACTAGATGCCTTGGATCGGAGAGTCCGCACACTGCTCACTGCAAATCGCATGCACCACCCACGGTCATCGGTAATGAGGTTATATATCCCGCGAAAATGTGGGGGTCGAGGCTTCTTGAATGCTAAGACCCTCCATAATCGCGAGGTATGTAACCTCAGGGAGTACTTTCTCCAAGTTAACGTGGGAGTGCACCGAGATGTGGTAGCAGTGGATAAGGGCTTCACTCCGCTCTCCCTTGGCAAAGAGAACTGGCACAAACCTGTCGTGCTAAGCGTCAAGGATCGCATGGATGTATGGCAAAGCAAGGAGCTACACGGTCGCTACTATCGGGCCCTCCATGGGTCCGATGTAGATCTCATAGCGTCTGTGGCCTGGTTACGCTTCGGTGATCTGTTTGGAGAAACCGAAGGGTTTGTATGTGCAATTATGGACGAAGTTATCATGACGAATAACTACCGAAAATATATCGTGAAGGATGGTACAGTTGACATATGTCGGGCATGTCACTGTCCGGGTGAGTCCTTAAGGCATATAGTTTCGGGTTGTTCTCGTCTTGCTAACGGCGAATACTTGCACAGGCACAACCAAGTAGCCAGGATTATCCACCAGCAGCTTGCTTTGAAATACAAGCTTGTGGAATCTGAGGTGCCGTATTACAGGTATGTCCCCGACCCAGTTCTCGAAAATGGTCGTGTCACATTGTACTGGGATCGATCTATCATCACTGACAGGACTATTGTAGCCAATAAGCCTGATATAGTGGTGATAGATCGATCGGAGCGCCGGGCAATGATTGTTGATATCACTATCCCTCATGACGAGAACCTCGTGAAAGCAGAAAAAGATAAACAGATTAAATATTTGGACTTAGCGCACGAGGTTGTCGACATGTGGGAGGTGGACTCGGCAATCATTGTACCGATAGTCGTGACAGCCAACGGCTTAATAGCCAAGAGCCTCGACCAACACCTCAGGAGGCTCTCGTTAGGCGTCTGGGTCAAGGGTTTGATTCAGAAAGCGGTACTTCTCGACACGGCGCGTATCGTGAGGAGGTTCCTCTCTCTGGAGCCCTAACCACCGGCAGCTTGGACCTTGTTCCCGATGCCGGTTGGGGACTATTTTTTATATTTTTAAATGTATATTTTTTTTAGTACTATATATTTAAAAATGTAATTTATATGTGTATTTTGAAATAAAGGAAATAATAATAATAATATCTTGGGACAAGCTCACACACGGCCATCTGATCCCAAACTAGGCAGAGCCTGTACTATGGCAACCAGACAACTGATAAACATACTTATGTATGTAGTCGGGACCAACGGCTTAACGTGCTTTCCGAGGCATGGAGGGGTCTCGATATGTTTACAAATGACCATCCACCCACGGACCAAATGTAAACAAGTAATATGCTACACATATATATATGGCAATAGAGATGTGCACTACACACTTTATTTTTTCTATATATTATTTTTTTAAATTAGGGAATTTTGTTTAAACATGTGTAAATAGTGAATTCAAACAACTTGTTATTTAGTTAATGGACAAATAAAGATTTTTGATCAGTAAAAGATTCAAGGCATTCGAAATTAAATCTAAAAAAGAGACAGTGAAACGGTGTCTGTCTTTATTTTTTTAGTCCTAAATGGAAAACGGACCTTTTTGAAACTAAATCTGAGCTAAGCGAGTGGTCTAATCGAGTTAGCTTATATTTTTTATTCTCGCCTTGAGCCTTATTCGGACAAATTAAGATATATTACACCGTTTTCCTCTTAGGTTTCGTTTATACATTGTGATATAGTGTCTGTTTCCTCATCAGCCTTATAAGAAACTATTGGAATGATCTCGACGTATATTGCTGCCTCATGTCTTAAGTAAAGTGACGGGTTTTGCCAATAGTCCGTATATTGATTCACTCCGCTCGTTTCTTCTAAGAATATTCTATTCCCTGGAGTGTCGTAAGAGCAAGATCCATTTGTATATTGATAACCTGGAAAATCTTGTATTCTCTTGGGTCCTGAGGGTCAGATGACAGTGGCTCCGTGAAAATCCATGCTCTAACACAGATTAAGGAGTTGGTCCTTTTAGCAGAGCGGGGGTGGGGAAAATTGTTCGGGGAATTCTGGAATAAAAAGAAAGTAATAATCACGTTTAGAAAAACATGGTCCCAATAGATTATATTTTTAGACTTTGGGGATGTTCCTTTGACTGGCGAGTTTTGATTTATTTTAATGGTTGCTTACGTTTCATACGTAAAAATGCCTCATTCTCTTGGGAAGTAAGCTGATACTATTTACATCCTTTTGAGTTGTATGAATAGTAATAGTCAGTTTAATAATGCATTTGAATTGCTCTTGTGTATTTTACAAAGAGCTTTAAAAATTCTCATTCTTCAAAGGACTGAATTCAGAATTGCTTTAAGGATCTAATGGTAATTACTGTTTAATCTACAAGTAAATGCTCAAGAGCTTTTAACTCGCAGTAAAAATCTCTCTGTATAAAAAAAACAGTATTTTCAACATTCAAAGCAATTTTAATTCAGGACTTCTCGTACATGATACCTACTTTTAATTCAGTGAAGTATTAGTAGGTTCTTCTTAGAACCTACACAAAATATTCTGTGAAAATATTTCGTTCCAAATATTCTGTCCGTCAGTTTACCAATAAGAAAAAAGGAATCCAAAACCTAGCTACACAGGCCATTTCTATGTATTGGATGTATGAAGAACGATTTGTACGCCTAAAATAAGGATATGTACCTCACAATATAACATGAATAATAAAATTTTTGATCATAAAGCAAATTTTTCCTTGGCCTTCATTTCCAAACCCTTTTTGTTATACGATAATGCAGTCGTGAATATAAATCCCTTTTATCTTTTGTCTTATTTACAAAAGAAAAAGATCAAGATATGACATACGGGTAAAGGAATTCTCGGATTTCGTTGGATTCCGTTTCAACGAGTGTTTTGTTGGAAGCTTAATAATGGTTGATGATGGATACGGCTTTAACGTATTATGGTGGATGAAAAGCCTCCCGAGAAATGATATTAGAATTCAGAGAACTTATTGTGCTCAATTAATATTCTTACTGGTCCTTACTGGCTACCTTGGAAACCAGGGCTTTATTTTTTTTCAAACGTTAGAAAAAATTATGGATTTAACAAACATTTAAATTACATGCAAAAAAACCATCACCCTTATCACTTAGGGGTGTGAAAATAGATTTTGGCCGATTCTCAGACACAAAATTTCATACAAATCGGTCCAGCCGTTTCGGAGGAATTTGGCAACTAACACCGCGACACGATGATTTTATATATTAAATGTGTCGCGAAGGTTTTAATAAAGTTTATAATACTATAGACAAAGAACCCGTTACTTGGAATAAACATTTGGTTATCACACTCGGTTTTCTGTGCAGTTTATTTAACATGAAACTTATGAGCTTAGTAACCTTTGTATACTGAAACGCTGTTTAACTTTAACACGTTCTTATAAGTGACCCATTTAATTTAAAAGTTAAATTTTCCCTGTTGATCTATTTATCTGATCCTGTTGGTCTAGTGGATAATGACCCTGACTGCTAAGCCGCAGGTCGTGGGTTCGATTCCCACCCACGACAAATGTTTGTGTGATGAGCTCGATCATTTGTTCTGTGTCTGGGTGTTTTTATGTATGTATTTAGAAATATATAAGTATCTTTATCAGTTGTCTGCTTACCTTAGATGGTCGTGTGTAAGATGTTCCAAGATATTATAATATTATTATTATATTTCACGATTTTCCTTTCTTTTAATTAACCATGTTTGATACAGATTCTATTGTTATGGTTGTCCATATTGTTTGATGTCGTAAAAGAAGTTAAGTATTTTTCGCATTTTAGTCCGTTCGATTCCCAAGTAGACAAAGTGTATTTTTTAAAAATCTGTGCACTCATTTTTTTTTCTTTTAAAATATAATTCAATATTTAAAGGACTTTGCCTCCTATTTAAAAATCCACCCTGTCTATAAAACTAAATCTTGAAATGTACGTATGTATGTATGCGCATAACTTACAAACGACTGCACCAAATTGGATGATGGTTTTTATTCGCGTTTGTTATTTTTAGGTTAAGATTTGTATAAAAGAAAAAAAACTGATTTTTATTATTATGTGAAATATACAAGAACAAAAGGTTTTTTTATCTCATTTTATGAAAAATGGGTGAGTGAATGAGACAGAAGACTGTAATAAACATTTCTTTTGCAATAGTTAAAGAAATAGGCATTTACATAATATAGTTTTACCTTAAACTTTTTTAATCTACCAATGACCTTATATTTAACCTTCAAAGTGCGAAGTTACGGGTACTTATTTTTTATGGTGTAGCCTTTAATACCCCATGAAAAACACATAAAAATCCGTCGGTATTAGGTGTAGAGTTGACAATGCAGGTACTTAATGATTTATATGAACCCTTTTGCATGGGGTATGATAAGTGGGGTTCATGAACTACTAATGGCATGTAACAAGCGAAGGGATACGTTATAGGGATAGGGATATTCTAAAGGCACTTAATAGATATTACGAACGATTTACTATAATTTTCTAATTGTATTTAACTAGTTGTCCTGCTGACAGTTTTTCCCGTAAATTTTAAACAATTGTAAGACTTGCATTTTGATCGTGTAATGTCCACTGAAGGAAAAACTACACTAATATTATAAAGAGGAAAGTTTGTATCTTTGTAGTTTTGCGTGCGTATGTTTATGT
The DNA here is from genome assembly GCA_950381575.1 of Plusia festucae. Lineage (NCBI taxonomy): Eukaryota > Metazoa > Arthropoda > Insecta > Lepidoptera > Noctuidae > Plusia > Plusia festucae. Next base: position 12,348,132 of record OX494442.1, read on the forward strand.
TTGTAATGAATTAACTCAAAAACTACTATGCCGATATCAAGAATTCTTTCTCTATAAGAAAACTACATTCACCCTGAGTAACATAGGCTATATTTATTACAAAAAAATTAGGTACCGCGGGCGGAGTCGCTGGGAACAGCTAGTCGTTAAATATGATAGAAACAAGAAGGAAGTTCTCAATCAGGCTGTTCGTTATTTGTAGCGATTTATCAAGCAATAGTAAATCGATTAAAAAAATCTATATGCATTGATTATGATGATATTTATATTAATATTATAACGCAAAATCAATTCCATCTGCCAACGACTTTCACGGCTAAACCACTGTTTCGATTTCGATAAAATTTTGTCTAGGGTAAGCTTGAATCTAGGACGTAAGATAGTTTTTGGCGTAAAAACCAACATCTAAACAAGTAACATATAACAAAAAAAAATGGAAAGCACAAAAGGGTTGAATGGAAGAAAGATACACCTCAAATATCTAGAAAAGCCATGATAATTATAATGATTATAATATGAGTGAGTAATTATCATAAAAGGTAATCTTGATAATTCGAGAAACCTGTACGGAATTAATTAAGTAAGTACTCTTTAGATAGCTTTATCTTGGTTTAACCGAAACATTTTTGGTAACGAGTATCATATTTCAGTTTTTACTGTATAAGAATGTTAGTGTTAGGTTTGATTCCGAAAATGTTAATATTTTATGTTAACTTGTACATATTACCTAATAGCTTGTTTAGATTTAGGCGCAATCGAAATTTTTAATTAATTGATAAAATAAAATCAAACTCAAAAGAAAAAAAATATATTTGATGTTTATTAAAAAATGTCTTGCAGTAAACTTTTGATAGAAATTAGACAAAAACGAATCTACATTTCTATTTATGGTCCATCCAAAAGTTGTCTGGAAGATATCGCTATTAGCGATACGACTGCCATTGTTCCCTTTAATTACTGTGTATTTTTTAATTCAGTAACTCTCATGATGTACAATAAATAATAATTATTCTATTCTATTCTAAAAAAAAACAGAGCAGTACATAAATTAAATGTTAAAAGTACGATATTTATACCTAAGAATAATCGGGATAAAATAAAGGTCAATCCAAATTTCTCCAGTTACACTTTTTTCAAACTGTGTTTTGTCTTACCAATGCAGCTGCATATCGTATTTTACGTAGAGCGACTGCCTATGTGAGATGCGACCACCACAACCCATTTTGCTGGGTAACACAGAATACTATAGTAGGCCTGGTTATCTGAAGTAATGGCTTAACGACTGTCAAAGGTCACAGTGTGACAGTAGAGAGCAATGACGTGCTTTCCGAGGGTCTCGATAAGTTTACAAATGGTCACCCATCCGCGGACCAACGTTTCCAAATTCGGCAGAACGTTTATTATCAGTCCAATCATCAGACCAACGGTTTAGCCATGAGTCACTTCAGTTAGAGGTCAACCTAAATGTAAGGTTTAAAAAATAATAACTTAATCGTATACTAAGTCTGCCGATAAGCGACGGTAAGCCTTATCAGCATCTTTAAATTCGCTTTTGACGACCATCGTAAAATACTCGGTTTATATTTTCAGTATAATAGCTTATAGTTTGGTTGAAGGCTGCTTTGTTAAAAGAAAATTACAGACGTATATTTTGGTGCCAAATTTTATGTATTTTGGTAAAATAATACAAATAATGTGTTTTTTTTTGTTTTAGTATTTAAATAAACAAACTTTTTAACAAAAAATAAACACCGACTTCAAGAATCCGTACCTATAACCACTTAAAAGTGAAAAAAAACTGAATTCGAACTCACCTGAGGTAGGTACGTATTGGTATATTCAATTGTTATGTTACCAACTGATTTGTTTGAAGTCGGTACCCGTGCCAATTGAAGTCAGCGTCAAATACCTCTTTTGGTTTGGCACCGACTTTGTCGATGACCGTGAAAGTCGAATTTAGTACTTCCTCCTTTTGAAAGTCGGTTATAAAATAGCACTCAATTACTGCCCGGCCAAACAAGCATTGGAAACGTCATCCTACTGCTTTTGTTCATTACTTTTTCTAAAGAATAATATTTAAATTAAGGCAAGAATAGTTCTAAAAAATAAGGAAAAAACAACGAAATACAGTCTAACGGATTATCAATAGTATAATTATTATTACAACTTGATACAAATTGCAATGCGCAAACACTCATTGCATTGGAAAGTAAATAAATTTTATACCCAGACACCTGACCTATTTCTGGGGGTGAAATAGGCGTCCAAGGGGGAAGGAAATTAAGAGGAGAAGGGGGATGGGGCTTAAGTATTCATGAAGTTTATATTTTTTTCATGCCACGAGTTAAGTGAGTGGCGTTATTTTTGTCACTAAGTGTAAATACAGGTCCGTGCAAATAAATTGAGTATTTTTCGGTAATTTTTCTGATAAATCTGGTCGGTTTTTATGACTGGTATTTGTATTTGTTTATTGAATTAAAACAGACAGCGTTAATTACTCGTCTTATCTAGTTTGAAGTCGAACTTAATTAAGATTTTTGCAAGTTATCGTGAACATTATCTGTTCACTCCAACAAAAAACTACTTACTTCTACGTACTTCTGGGCTTAAGCCTCTTCTGCCACTTCTCGAAAAATAACACAATACAATTTTCTTTAATTTAAATTCAATTAGTGTCAGATGTTTAGTTACTTAGAAAATAAAAGAAAAAAAAAATACAAAACCTGTGGTTTACGTATGGAATGTAAATTTTCCTATGATATGAAAGACAAGTGCAGATGAGTTTTTAATGTAGTTTATTTCTCAAACTCAATCATTCATGATTGTTTAATTCCATTTTAGTAAAAAGTATAAATAATATCGATTTTTTTTGTTTCTTTGTCAACTTAAACAAAAATATCTTGATTAAAAATTGTTAGTGCCAGTTGTTATTGTTTGGTTGAAAATGTGTGCTAAAAATATAACAGAACCAACCTTTTGCAATTCATAAGGGTTCATTAAAAACATTCTGAAGTTCAATCACAAATTAAAAGTACTTAGTTTAATACTCATTCAATATAATAAATGATTCAATATGAAAAATGAAAAGGGTTTTTTCTGTTTAAATAGGTTTGCTGTAAGAGAACTCAATTCTGGGTTAAGCACGCCTGTGTACATACTTTTTTTGGTACTTGTATTTTATAGTGTACAATAAAGAATTAAGACAACTTTGGAACTGAAAATAGTAATGAACGACCTGATAAAGGTCGCAGGAAGCCGCTGGAAGCAGGTCGCTTCCAACAAGCCAATCTGGAAATCATTGGGGGAGGCTCATGTTCACCATTGGACGTTATGTGGCTGAATGTGGTATAATGTGGTAAGATGAACTACAAGCCGAATTGAAAAAAAAAACTGCATATAATGATAGCCTGATTTCTGAGGAACGATCGACTTTAGGAAAAAAAACTTCAAAGCAAAACATAGAAAGTCGAGCACGACAGCTATAATAATATAGGCAGAAGTGTACATACCTACAGAAATATAGGGTTATATAATGTTTAAACAAGAATACATCATAATATCAACACAGAACAAATGTGAAAGGATACATTTCTATCAAATGAAAGGGTACAATTTCTCAGGATTTTACATAAAAAGCCAGGAAACAACATTTAGAGTTTTTTTCTCGCCTCTATCGACGTGTATATAAATGTGTTTATATTTACATATTATTCAAGACAGATCTCGTATTTGTCATTCGTAACTTGTAGATATGATCTTCGAGAAAGCAAGTTGCGTATGAAGAATGAGCACGTGACGTGCGTATGTCACCCAATTTTGTATTCTTACGTTGCGTATAAATAATATACTGTGTAACCTACAAATTGTCTAGTATAAATAAATAGACAGAAAGAAAGAACGACGTATTTCATGTAAAAAGATGTTGGATTATTTTTTTCCTAAAATACTAGCTTCTGTTTGTAGTTTACCCGCATCGATCTGCTTTCAAAATTCCAAAACATGACCTAAATAGGTATTTTTTTCAGAGGTAAATCAGTAGTATAGTTTTTAAAATTACCTCCATTTAATATTATCTTTTAGAATGGATATTCGGATAGTTTATTTCGATGATGTGTGTTTCCTAAAAGTATGCAAGCAAGGTATGCATTGACTTCCTCATCCATATATTATATTACTTCCTCTTATGAGAATAGATATTTGCTTAACTGTAGTATAACAACGGGGCGATGTTATGATGCTATGAAGAATATGTTTTTGCACCCATTACACGGCTCAGAAGGATAGTACGTGGGACATGTGAATTAATTTTTAAGATCTAGGCCAAGTTTAAGCCGTACAGTTTGACCGATAACAAAGGTAAGCCGAGCTCGCCGTGGTTGGCCCGTAGCTGGATGACCATTTGTTATGATACCAAATCCCCACAGTACCCAAAAATCACGTTAAGCCGTTGGTCCTGTCATACGTTGATTTATTGGCAGGAGTTAAGTCATTACAATTCTAACAACCAGTCTTAACATGGGATACTGTTCCCTGAAAAAAAAAATGTGGAGATCAGATAGGTGACCACACCATGTGAAATACGGTGTGCAGTTGAATCCGGTAATGCGGTCGGCATTACCAACGCAACTTGAAAAAGGTTAGACAAAAGAAAACTGTCTTTTAAGTCAGATTTTTCTAAGAATAGGCTGTTGACTGGGTAAAGAAAACGTAATTGTATTGGGTCCGTCAGATAGGTAATAATAAAAATATTACACCCATATTTTTTGTTTTATCAAATTAACAATAATGACTTAGTTAAAACGCATCAAAGTTGGGGAGTCCCCGCTCACTACGTCATGGCTCGGTATAATATATTTTACCAAGGCGTGACGTCATATGACATTTATACTCAATATATATCTCCGTAATGAAAAATTAAAAATACATGAAAAATTAAAAATTACGTGTCCAATACATTTCAATAATCTACCTGATCGACGAAAAAAAAAAGCTTAGTTCATAGTACACGCCTATTATTATAAATAATTATGTATAATGATAGGCGTATAATATGTATAATAATATTATTATACTAGATGAAAACCCGGCTCCGCTCGGTTTCAATGTGACTCATGATACACAATGTAGGTAAATATTCTGTAGTCATCGGTTCTATAATATCGGTTCAATTGGCCAATCTCAGGTTTAAAGAAAGAACACATAACAAAGAGTTTATCATAAAAAAGTTTCAAAAACAATATTTTCGCGAAACGTCAATGACTGAAGAAAAGTATTAAGTTTTGTTATGATTCAATCAATGTTTCCGGCAAGACGTTTCAATAATAATAATAATATGTAATTAAGAAATAAAATTACCGCTGACTGATAGCATTGATTTTTGTTATGGTTAGTATTCTTTTTTGTATGGTTGTTATCGCAATTGGCCAATCTCAGGTTTAAAGAAAGAACACATAACAAAGAGTTTATCATAAAAAAAGTTTCAAAAACAATATTTTCGCGAAACGTCTTGCAACGACTGAAGAAAAGTATTAAGTTTTGATATAATTAACTCAATGTTGCCTGCATTTTCAGGCTACTTAGGCCCATAGATATATACCTTACAGACTACACATATATTTTATAAGTACATTTTGTGTTATTAATATAAACGTTTCGTTTTACACAGTCAAATGAGTCACAGTTCTTTGTGATGGCTACTTCTTTGGCGCGACGCACGCGATGTGTTAATTGGCGAGGCGTATATTATGCAACGGAACGTGAAAAAAGCGAAATAAATATCGCGTTCCGTAACGATTTTGGTCCGGTCCCAACTATCATGCAACTGTCATACGCCCTGTCAGCACTGTAATCACTTCAATTTCTCTTTTTCAACTTCAAATTCTTGTATGATAATAAACTCCTTGAATCACTTCCAAGCAGAATTATCTGTTACGGAACGCGGCCTTATTAATTACCCAAGATGGCGACTGCGGTTTTTTTGTTTGTCAGTGCCATTAGAATTTAACGAAATTCTCCATAATCCGAATTTTGCGGATATATGTCGTCGACTCGAAATCAATATTTTTTTATGTTTTGTTATTCATATAAGGTTTCGATCGAGTCTACCGTAGCCCTGAACGAAATTATTAATATAGATTGCAACTGAGCCTTCTGTAATTCAGCTACATACAAATGTGTATCTGGTATCGTGCCATAAACTTTATTGTTGTGAATTTTCTAGTTTTTGCTTGTTCCTCATAGTTTTTAGTGCTGTAGGGAGCGGCTGTAAAATGTTGCAAGGATGCTTGTTATAACCCTGCGGTCGACGGTTTTTTGACTGAATTTATGAAAGTATTTGGGGTTTATATTTTCGTTGCGATAAATTACAATAGAAAAGAATGGGGTTAATTTTGAAATACTTTATTTTAAAGCATTCTTGTGTATGAAAATAAATTAAAATGTTATTTGTTTGTAACCGAATAATAATTAAATGATAATTAGGAAATAATATAGCTTTTACAGCTCTTGACTGACTTGATTGAGTTCTTTATAACGAATACAGGCGAACACTGTATTCGTTTTGAAGAACTCTGGTATTTAATTATATTATGATGTATATTGTCAAGAGCTGTTTTCTCGTTTGCCGTTTGATCCTTTAAAGTATGCTCGAAAAAATAAATGATACATTTCTTTATCTTAAAAAAAAAGATCTTCATTTAAATTAAAAATCAAATGATAAACAAATTTTGGATACGAAAATGATTTTATCATTTATATAGAAAAACCCCAAGATGCACTGTTAGTGTTTTAAATTCGTCCTAAAAATGACAACAGTAATGCGGTCATTTCAAAAAGTCTCGCATCGTAAAAGCGACTTTATGTCCTGAGAATAACGTGCTTTATTTATTTATGAATGAAAGTATGTACAATTTACCATGAAAAATATTTACAAATTTAACTATATTTATTCACCTAATTTGAAATCCAGAAAAAATCGTTGGATTCAGTTAAGAATTACAGAAGTGGGTAATGTTTGCCGTGAATTTATATAAAATATTATACTTAGGGTGGACTTTATCTAAACTTTTATTCCCCGTATAAGACATTGAATTCTCGACATATTTGAAAAAAACTGTCAGACGACATTTAAATTCTAAGAATAAAATTTATCTGACTTTTGTCAAATCAGCCGTAAGGCTTCTCCGTAGGTTATGTAGAAGTTTTTTTACTTAACTATCATTCATCATCATTTGAGACAATTTTATTCATGTCTTTTTAAAAGTGGATGGGAATTCAGCTACTTTTAAACGGATTCTATCGCGGTTTATTTTGATTTTAGTTCCCGACGTTTCGACGCATTTGCAGGTGTCATGGTCACGGTCCGACCGCGGTAGAATCCGTTTAAAAGTAGTTTTATTTCAATGTCTAATATTCGCGTAAACCTCAGAAAACAAGATGAATTCAGCTTCTAGAAATTGATAAAAATAAAAATTTAAAATTCGTATAGAATATCGAAATAAAACTTTATATTTAAATCAAAATAAAATAATGAACGCTTTTAATAGCTTTCAGATCCTTAGCGTTAGTTATCGCGTGTCGTCGTTTCATGGTAGTTTCAGATTTTATGGTTCTGAAACCACGTGACATGGCTATTAAAATACTCCTCGGCAAATATTTTACGACGAACACATTATTATTTTAGGATACGAATTAAATGCAGTGGTATAAGTAGTACTTAAACTAGACACTTAATAATGTAAGGTTTGTTGACCCGACAGACGTCTTTTATTATTTTTAGTTTCAAGAAAAAGGATTATTATGGACTAACATTTGACGCATACAACATATTAAACGAAAAAGAAAGTAACATTTACACATGAAGCTTATTTGAGGAGGTTTACAATTTATACATATATATACAACATGTAACAAAACCCCTGTCAGATTCAATAAAGGCGTATTCGTGGTAGTTCATGAACCGTCTCGCATTGGCGGCTTCTTTGACACCAAACTGTAGGTAGTAAGTACGTGACCCTTGAGGAGCGGTCAGTTGTTCAGCTGTTGCCTTGGATCAGTTTTTATTTGAATTTAAATATTTTGACTGGGGAAAAATTTTATTCTCCAATCCATTAAATGGCTACGTATATGTGTTCGCAGTACGATACCGAATAATACCCTCAGGGATCGGACAGGGTTTTTGTTACACGCTGTATATATATATTTTCCTTAGTTAGCCTATAGGTACTATCTCACTGCTGGGCAAAGGCCTCCCCCAAGTCCCTCCATACATCCTAATATTAATAATATAATATTAATTTTTATTTATATTATAATTGTTTTAAAATGCAGGCATTAACCGACTTTTTGTTTGAGATTTCTGTGAATTACCATTACGATGAACGATATTCTATATTACAACACCCATATTTCATAGGTGACAGAAACTATACAAAACAAAAGACAGAACTGTCCATGATTTTATATACACGCAGTAAATATGTTTTACGCTTAATATCTAAATATTAATTTAACAAAACAATCATATCATTGATGTTTTTTATCAATTAATCATTGAAAACAAAATCAACCTCAAAATAATCATTAAACGTAAAAACACTACTTTAAATTTTAAGAAAGACCGTTAATCAAAATAGCACGAATATTAAAATTTAAATCATAGTACACAACATAGTTTTCAAGCATTTCGCTTGCAGAGTCAATATTTTTATTTCGATCTTGTAACTTTCAAAGCAAGCTTTCATTATGTAAACACGCCTTACTGAATCCACTTCTTGTACCTAGTTCAAGAAGCAGTCTGCAACAACGAAAGCTATTAACTTGGTAAATTTTTACACAACATTTTTCCAACAATTCTTGCTGTTATTGAAAAGAAAATGCGCATTATTTGTTTGACAACTGAAATGCTTTGTGAACTCTTTATACTTTAAAATGTTGTTAGTTCTAAGTTAGTGTTGTCATACCGTAATGACGTTTCCAATTTATAGTGATTAAAGATTTTTTTTTCATTTACTTTTTATTATTTAAAAGTATATTAAATACAAATTGTAGAAGGAAAAACTTAAACCTCAGGCAGGACTCGAACCTGCGACCACTGGCTTGACGCGCCAGTCGCTTTACCAACTAAGCTACCGAGGTCACTGCCTGGAAGTTTAAATTTCTCCTTCTACTTATGACGTCTTTATAGGGCGACGTATGCGTATATTACAAATATTCGCTAACACATGCGATAATGTGTATAAATAATTAAAAATAAAAGTATATTTCTGAGTTTTGGTGTCAAGTGCAACTCATTAATTTATTTAACAATCTTTTTAGATTTGATAATTATTACACTTTGATGTGAAGACAAAATTACACTCTCATCATCATCATATATCTCATCATCGTCATTTATGTACTTGGGATTATTTACCCATTATGTAGATATACGTATAATGACAACTTAAGTATACCATTTTAATTACTTTTATCAATTCATGGTCAACAAATAACAGTAGGAACAACATTAATATTACAATTGATAATTTATAAATTAACCAACGACTACATTTACTTTTTACAAACTGTTTATTAGAGTCTTATAAATTATAGCCAAGATCATTTTTGATAAAACCAGCCTTCAAAGAAAAAAACCGCACTAAAATCAGTCGATTCTTTTAGGAGCTACGATGCAGAAACAGTCGGTCACGTCTAAGTTACAACATCACTTTTTTAGCTACAAAGCCTACAAAGGGTCTACTTAAACTGTATTATATTCCTTAAAAAGCCTAAAGAAAATCTTTCAGTCAACAATAATACCTTTTTGGCTCAAAATCTTACAGGAATATATATATCCTCGGATATAATCTTCACTTTAGTAAGAATTTAAGAGGCTATGCTCAAGTAATACAGATTATAACACTTCGTGCCGACTCAATACTTGATATCGTGATGTAAGAGGCGGTCCATTGAGCGAGATGTAATACTACCTTTCAAGTGCTAAAGATAAAAGATTTGGGTATTTACTTGTGTTAGATAAATGTAGGTACAGGTACCTTGGGGTGGTAAGAAGAATTAAAGTAAATAAGGTTTTTTTTGTGGTAGTATAATTTATTTTCTCAACGAGAAGATCTAGAGATCGCAAAAGACAGGGAGGTTTGAAAGAAGGAAGAGAGACTTTTGACCAGATTGGGTCCGAAAGAGAATTTTAAAAATGGCAGCAATACTAAGTTACTAGCTTCTGCCCGCGACTTCGTCTGCGGGGACTTCAGAATTGGGTCTAAAGCTTTGCTCGTTAACAATTTTTTAATCTTCACACACACAATCTATTTGAGAGATCGGTATGGAAAGAACATGTCCTTTTCCATAGCATAGATGACATGCATACCAAATTTCAAAGCTGTCTGCCCGCGGCTTAGCTCGTAAACTTAAGGAATCGGGACAAAAAGTAGCCTATGTTCTTTTCCATGTCAAAGGCTACATGTATGCCAAATTTCATCCAAATCCGTTCAGCCGTTTTTTTGCGTGACTGAGTAACAAACATCCAAACATCCATATTTATAATGTTAGTAGTATCCACATTGTGTAGCTAAATGAGTGCGTTTCAAACTAATGATGGTTTAATCAACGGTTTCTCTTGATTATTCATCAATTAATAATTCAATGAATAATGTATAATTAGGTTCTCTCGTTTGTGTAAAATTATTTGCATTGGAAATCTATTTAACCTGAATTTCTATCTACGTTTCAATCAACCCAGAATTTTAGAGATCGTACATAACTTGGATAAGTCTCATATCGCTTAAAATGACAACGAATAAATCGAATAACGTTGTAATGAATTTGTGACATAGTTATAATATGCTTCACTATTTTTGGCTAATAATAGACATGCGGACTTTTTTTTTCAATGTCCGTTTTTAAAATATGTTTAAATATTAGACACGTATTTTCGAGATGTATTTTGTGTAGATTCGTTCGAAATAACGAATACCCGGAATACCTGCTTCAGATACAGCGAATTTAAGTTAAGGGGTGGGGGCTCGCCACATCACTTTTGGCTACTATTTTTGCCTACTTATAACGTCACAAGTCTTTTTCAAATTCAATAATAATAAAAAAAAACCTATCTGACATTTTCTGTTATCTAATTTACGAATTCAATATATTTTTAGTTTTCACACCTAGTCCACCACTTTTGTGATTTATCTAAGTCGAATAGTTTTTTTTGTGTGTTTTCAAAAGTAAGTTTTGAAAATGTTATTTAACATTCGATAGCCAAATATTGAGTATGATAATAGGTAGGTACCTAGTAAGTCTTGGAATCCAACAAAGGCGAATACTACGGTGGGGCAAAACCTGTATTATTGTATATGAAGTTTATTTTTAGTCAGATTGTAAAAGAAACCTGTGTTTTTCTTTCTTATTTAATTTAAATTAAGTTTTGACTAAATGAACCGTGTAAGTTACGTTTGGGATGAAACTTTAAATTCGAAAAGGTTATATTTACTGCACTCATAAAGGCATTTAAAAATATTTTTATGTTATGATGGTAATTCTAATTGTTTTCTTTCATTCAAGATACAGACGACGTTACTATTACAAGCTAGTTTATCAAATAAATTTCTCCTAAATAAGATAAACTAACATCAAATATTATATTCAATTCCAAAATGGCGTCTATATGGCGCCATATTTCAATGTTACAAGTCAGGGTTGGCACCCTGCACATATTAAAAACTTTGAACTCGACGTAAATTACTGCTTTCAAAGCAGACCATCCTTGGCATCGCTTCAAGATGATATTGAACTAATTCATGTGTTTACGTGGCTGTGATATCTTATTAAATGAAAGAACAAGGATGTTAAGTATAAAATATTATTTAGTGTTCGATTTTTTTAAATAATGGAATTCATTTTACACGTATTCTATCGCGTTTTATTTTGATTTTAGTACACCTTTGCAGTTGGGAAACTGCAAAGGTGTTGAAACGTCGGGAACTAAAATCAAAAAGTAGTTTTATTTTAATGTCAAAATATCCACGTAAACCTCAGAAAACAATATAGGTATACACGTATGTTTTCCTTTCTCGTAAACAACACAGTGGCATGTACGCGTGACGTCACTCTATCCTACAATTTTTGCTAATGATGTGACGTTACAAGTCCTATGTAAACTTTAAAATGCTTCACCTTTGTAATTAGAAATGTGTTGTTACAAAAAAAAATCTTAAGCCTTGATTGGTTGGATTCGCCTACGTCCCGAATAGTTACACTACCGAAGTGAACCCAAGCATATTTAGCTTAGCATATATTTTAGCGACTTACATTGCTAGTAATCTTTTTTTAACACAGTATATTATGATAATTCATTTTGCATTAAGTCACAAAATGTACCCCGAACTTCTGAAAGTCAATTTAATCTGTCGTCAAGTAATTTGATTGGGTGAGCAAAAAATAACAACCAATTACAATTCTTGACGTGAGATTTGTCTGACGATAAGTAATTTAAATGTTAATCGGGGTTTGAAACTGTGGTTAGAGATACAATAAGAACGGAATCCTCTTAAACATCAAAGTGGAACATCGCTACCGTTTCCCCTCTTGCGTACTGAACCCTAAAAATTCCCTTTGTAGTATTGCGGTGGGCATGACAAGACCCAGATCATCTTTTATTACTGAACTCACAGAATATAACCCAAATTACGTGTTACACTCAAAAACGTACGTCCTATGTTTGTGTAACACACTGTTGCGTATTTTAAATTAGAAAAAATTCGCGTATGTTTCCAAACGTATCATTTATTTGTACAACGAGAATTTTACCGAGCATTATAGGGTTGATACAAGGTTTCAAAATGGCCGTTCTGCTTAAAAAATGTACAGGTTATTTCATTTTTTTACATTTATACAGGATGTTACATAAATGAGTGGTCTTAATTGAAAGAATGAAAAAGAACAACTCTGTGCTAGGAAAACAAATACAATTAAAAAAAGGGTCTTACTATACTAAATTATAATCAGATAAGTGTGTTCTAAATTTTTGCTTGACTTGGGGAGTAAGACGATGAATGCGTGACGAGAGCGTTACGAAAAGTGTGATTGGGTGAGGCGAACGGAAGTTGAGAGGGAGATATAAGTTAGTGCAGATAGAAAGAGAGAGATTAACGTTTCGTAATATATATATATTACTGCATACATTTCTTTACTCTCTTTTTCTCATAGTCAGTTAAGTTTTGTACACAAGTAAGATAAGTGTAGGCTTTTGAGCTAAAGAAGTTTTATTCCATTCGTGTGATCTACAGTACACTCATTTAAAGTCAATAAAAACACGCTTTATATCCGATAAATGTTATCTAGTAAATGGTGGAATAGACTTATAGTGTTTCATGATTAGTTTCTTTCGTTTCAAAATATCATATCTGCATCTCATATTAAATGCACTTTAGTCTGTGAATAAAACCGTTTGAATGGCCACCGCGTAAAAAATGTTTTCTACATGTTATCTTTAAAATGCCTTCACCAACACTGCTTACCCCAAAATAAATAGGGCACGCATATCAACATAACACAGCGTGTGAAGAATAAAAAGTGGACAATTGTGAGTCATCCTACGTGCTAGGGTTCCGTAACAAATAAAATAAAATAAATCTAAATTAAAGTAGAATAAAACATGTGTTGTTGGTTTTATGTAGTGCTTTAATATTTTTTAATGGATCGTAGAGGTCAGATAAGTAGTTGCGTTATGTAAAATACTATTACTATAATTATGATGCGTTGAAAATAATATCGATTATTAGCTGACACGGCAGACGTTGTACTGCCGTATTAAAAAAATCTGAAGAGGTCCACTTCACTACTTAGGGGTGTGAAAAATAGATGTTGGCCGAATCTCAGACCTACCAGATATGCACACAAAATTTCATACAAATCGGTCCAGCCGTTTTGGAGGAGTTTGATAACAAACATCGCGACACGAAAATTTTATACAGGATTAATTTAAAAGGAGTGCGTATATTCAACGAGGTAATCAGGTGCATAAGACTGAACAACTTTTCCCAAGAAAGGGATTTTAAAATTGAAAATCATCTTTTCATACAAACATAAGTCACTTGATCTGCCACTTTGTTTGAAAAGTCCATCTTCCATTTTAAGATTTCGACATAATATGTTTCTTTAGAAAAGTTGTTCAGTTTTATGCACCTGATTAAAATAATCCTGTATAGTCATTAGATTACATTAATCAATACATTTACGATACAAATGAAGGCCAGCGACACCATTATGATTAAATTACAATCGTTTAATTCCATGGTACAACGAGAAACGCGCGCACGGCCACGCCATTTCTCTCTCCGTTCCGGTGGTAGTGACGCGACGTAGCCATCGATAAACATTAATTGTCACATTAAAATTAAAATATTTCCTAATGTCACTACTACTACTCTTGAATAACATTTTTTCACGCATATAAAATACATCAAACAGTATCAAAGGTTTCACAATTTGCGAACGGTACCCTAAAATATATGTTTATGTTATTTTGTAACGTAAACAGGGTCCGTAATCATTTGGTGGTGACCCTCGTGAATTCATAATACAGGACCAAAGACAATGTCGGGTTAAGACTGTAAAAAATGGCGCAAAATCCTATGGCCGTACATCCAAGTTTCCTTATGAAGGAGAACATGAGGAAACTTACAAGTAAGGTCGTCAAAGACGTGAATTATCCTTTGTATAATTAGTTTGATTCGTATTTTTTTTGTAAAATTACGATTTGTGAAAATCGACTTTATTGTTTTGATCTTAAGGTGCTGTGCAACTATGCGTGATTGATTGTACCGTGGTTATAATTTTATTAAAATTAAAAGGTTTACACGGAAAAATCAGCTAAATCCAGTGTCCAAAATCCAGCCCAATATGGTTCGGGAAAATGCTAGTCAGATGACAAGAAAAATATAAATTAACCTGATGAAAACTTTATACCGGGGGCATTGCCGGGGGCGAATAATATGCAAGTAAGTTTTTAATCGACTTTTGTGATGTTATCAACTAAGTGTAGATCTGCAAAAACCATCAAAAAATGAGAATGTAATGCTGATTTCACCTTTTTCATCGTTACTATTGACTACTCTTGTCATTGGGTATAGATTTATAGTGTTTTGCGATTTGTATAATACAGTGCCATACAACCTAGATGGCGGCTCTGGACTTGAGGCGAATTGCTGCGCAGTAACAAATTCACGGATCAGCGGGGGTGCGGGGTGAGGTACAGCGCAGTGTGTAACGTTCTTCACGACGGCCATTAAGTTTGAATCGCATTGTACATACCGATCTGCTAAGGTCCTGTGGATGGCAAAGGCTGCTTCCTATGTAGAGAAGGCTTTCTTCGTTCTATGTAAACCAAAACTTATAAAAATAAAATTATAAAAATAAAGATATATTATAAAGCTGAAATGTTTGTTTGTTTGTACGCGCTATAATCAGGAACCACAGGTCCTATTTAAAAACAAATTCAGTTTCAGATAGTCCATTTATTGAGGAAGGTTAAAGGCTACTTTTTGCCGCGACATCCGACACCCACGCAGATGGAGCCGCGAACAAAAGCTAGTACACTATTAAGTGTATGATATTGATCAACTCAGCCCATCTCGGTCTACTGCTGGACGTAGTAGGCTTCTCCCAAGTTGCGCCACGACACCCGGTTCACCGTCTTCCGCATCCAGTCCGACTCAGCTACCTTTTTCAGGTCACCGGTCCATCTGACTGGGGGCGTCCTATACGTCTATGGGGATAGTTTGTTATGTTGCGCAATCATACTGGTCTGTTAATCTTACTGCTGGCAAAGACTTCTTTCCTTGTAGGGAAGGAAACTTTGATGTATATTATATATATTAGCAATTTATGTGTTCGATTTCAATCGTCTGAGTATACCAACATTTTGTCTTATAAATAAAACCGAGGGTTAAAGTCAGAGTTTCAAGGAAGCCTCCTTAGTTAGTGATCCATTACATATGCAAGTAGAACATTCACGGTAACGCTTCAGGCATAC
Organism: Plusia festucae; assembly: GCA_950381575.1. Lineage (NCBI taxonomy): Eukaryota > Metazoa > Arthropoda > Insecta > Lepidoptera > Noctuidae > Plusia > Plusia festucae. The sequence continues at coordinate 12,364,162 of OX494442.1, forward strand.
CGGTCTGTGATCCACTGCGAGGCGTAACGACTGATTTCAATTTCATGAATCGCTTTGAGCCGACCATTGTACCTTAATGCAATTTGTAACGTTTGTGGTTTTTCTGTAATTCGTTAATGGATGAATTTCGAGTATTTGGAACTGGTTTTGAGCGCAGGTTGTGATTTTATTTAATAAAAGAGGAAAAAACAACTCATTTATGTTGAAAATCCAAATAATGAAATGAGATAATAAAAATGTTTTTTTTTTGTATTTTATACTTTTATTTACTTTATTTGTATATAGGTACATTTATAATACATATTTACAAACTCAACTGTATAAACACCTTAAATTAAATGATAAAAATTAAAATTAAAAATATATTTATTTATTTTTATTTATTTATTTAATAATTTATGTACACACAAAAAGCATAGAAACAATATCTTCTATAATATAATATATATATATAGTTTTTTATTAATCATTAATTAAAATAAGGTGTTCTTGGATGTCGAGTTAAAGAGATGAATAAAAGGAAAGAACGCATTGCGCCGACCTGATATTATTGAGAAAAGAGCAAGGATATTATGACGGTTATTGAATACCTGAAAAATCTAAATAAAAAGTTAAATCTAGATTTTTAGCTAACAATGTAATATTCGGGAATATTAATTGTTGTTACACACACTGATATAGCAATAAAGGTTTCTTTAATACGGGTTAACGTATGCATCTAACCAGTAGTCGCGGATTTGAGTACTGTTTGATGTTAAAACTCTCCACTTCATTTGTACATAATTAGCCATATAGGTGTGAAACCTGGGCTCTTACGAAACATCACAGAAACATGCTGGAATACTGCCAAAGAGCTATGGAACGAAGTATGATAGGTATTAAGAAACTAGATAAGATACGAAACACCGTCATAAGAAGTAAGACAAAAGTCACAGACGTACTTACTAGAATAGATAGTTTGAAATGGAGATGGACTGGGCACATGCTGCGCGATTCTCAGGAAAAGTGGAGCATCATCATAACAGTCTGGTACCCTAGAGATGGGAGAAGGAACAGAGGAAGACAAAGCAAGAGATGGGAAGATGAACTAAAACTGACGGCAGGCCCAAAATGGAGAAGGGTTGCCAGAGACAGAGAACAATGGAAATTGTTAGAGGAGGCCTTTGCCAAGAGGCACACTGAACTCAGAGATATTTTATAACTAAAGAGACTACCACAATACATAGAATGAAGAAAGAAGTTCAGGATAAGAGGCTTATTATATAGCCATATAGGTTAGCTTATCACAGCTAACGTGGCAATTATAATCAAATCATCTTACATCAGTCCACTTTACAGTACAATCGAAGATTTCTTAAATGATATTTTTGTTAACAAAATTATTATCCGCATATAATTTTATGTAGTGTGAGTTCACCTGAATATTATTAATAAATAATTTCATCTTAAAGTAAATTGCTAGACAGTAATATTAACTGGTTATTGCCTTATTTGTATGTCCTTATGACATAACATAGCGCAACTACTCTGTTACATTTAAGACCACCACTGTCAAATCAAAATGTTTTTATTTCTAGTAATCCTAAAATAGGCGCTTTAGAAACGTTAACTTTAAAACTAAATGACTCTAGGTGAGCGGTTCCAAAGTAAAAACATTAAAAAAAAATGATTGCTGAATGCAATCTTTTATGGAAAAGAGCAAAAGCAATAATCTATTCAATATGTTACTTACTACTGTACAAAACCTATTTAAAAAATATATAATATATTTGGTTTTATTTGATGGACTCTCTGAAATTTTGCCTAACACCCGGTCCGTCTTTCGCATCGCGTCCGACCCAGCCTTCAGACCGTCAATATAACTCAGTCGATAGTCGCAATACACTCGGCTTCACTTGATCGGTTGCACGCCACAAAAACATACATAATTGGCCTTTTTCCGTAAGTCATTCGAAAGCCTAATCCCTCTTGAGTGCCATGCAATAATGATTACAGAAGACCCACTGTTATATTTTTTTTAATTACAGCAAAATAATAATAATAACAAAAAACGTGATTGTTGTATACTTTTGGGCTAATAATCTCAAAGATAAGATATCTCAAAACTAAATTAATGCAATTTAAATAATTAAATGTTACATTTAAACCGACTTAACAAATTATAATTTTCGTTCGATAAAATTATTCGAGAAAAAACTTTGCATTTGAGCTTAGTAAAAATGTTTTCGTAACTACTTTTAAATGCCAGAACCCCAGACTGCACGGATAGCCAAGTGATATAGGTCGCCACGCTTACCACTGTGCGCGACGTGCTGCGGGTTCGATCCCCGCATGTGGATCACACAAATGCTTGTACCAAGGTTGGATGTTCTTTGTGCATGTGATTTGAAACAAGGATGAAAGTCCTTAGTGCGGGCGTCGTTCTTTCAAAAGAGAAGAAAAAAAGAAAAGAAAATCAACAGTATTTTGAAGAGCCTGCGATTCTGACCTTCTGCATCTTAATCTGTATAGTGACACAACATTGACCCTTAGATTAAAAGGTTTAATCGTCCAATCCAGTGATTGACGCTCGGGTAAAGCTTAATGGATAGTATTGACGTTTCCCAATTGTTGGAACCATATGTTTTGTGGGGACGACGACTATTCTGAAGTGTTCTATTTTCACACTTTTGTACTCTGCAGATATAGGCAGGAAATGATTCGTGTAATTTAAAATACTAAAATACTCTTTTTGTGGTACTACGAGTACCTTATACCTTCAGCGATAATCAAATGTACAATTTAATGTACGATGCATAACACATGTATAAAAAAAGGAAATAATACGTGTTTTTTTTTTATAATTTGAATTCTCGATTCGGACAACAGTCTTGGATAGGAACAATCTAGACTTTTTGTGCTATGTTGCATTCGATTTCAGGCTTTGTGTTGAGTTAATAGGACAAGAGAAGACTAACAAGACGTCGCTAAGTTTTTTCAGTAACAGTTCAGTAAAAGGCTCCAAAATAGCTGTAGTTTATTTAAAATGTTGTTTAAGTACGGTTTTCATCAAATCTCTAAGTAATTTGGACTTTATTACCTCCTATTGTCACTAGTAGTAAATGTTAATGTGTGTCGTAATGTGTCAGGCCTTTACGGGACAGTTAAGCATTATCTTTATCTAAACAACTGTATTTACTTAGTAAAATTAACTAATAAAAGTAAACAATGTAGCGCGTAGCAAATGTTATAGCTACTACGGCGTAGCTATCGTAGAGGTGTTGCTACGGTGTAGCAATTAAAGTCCTTGAGTTTTAACTTGTTATTTGAGTACTTGGATTTATAATTACTGAGGGGCTCGTGGCTAAGTGTCAGCCGTACGGTTTGACCGATAATAAAGGTCGTGCTGCGCTTGCCGCGGTTGGCCCGTGGATGGGTGACCATTTGCAAACTTACCGAGATCCCTCCGTGCCTCGGTAAGCACGTTAAACCGTTGGTCCCGACTGTCATACGGTGATCTTTGACAGTCGTTACAATTCTGACAACCAGTCTTACTATGGGATATTACCCAGTAAAATGGGTTGTTGAGTTAATTTCAAGTTTGAAAAACGGGTCAAAGTTTGCTTCACATATTTTAATATAAAGTGTATGTATAGGTCATGTTTGACATTCAGTAAAGACATCTCTTTGATTTATGTGATTATGAATAAATGATTATAATTATTAATTATTTATATTATTTTATGCAAAAGCGTGATAGTGTGTGTAATATTTGTTTTTATTGCATATAGTGCATATTTTTTTAAAATATTAGCAGTCCGCACTCATTCTCTATATTAACTATAAGTGTGCAAAATTCCATACTCCTCTGTAGGCGTCGCATAAATAAAATAAAAACATATGTCGGAAAATGTATTTGCAATTCAACCTTCATCATAAACTCAAATAATAATTATGAACTAATTAAAGATCCATTGCTCTTTGAACACCGCAACACCATCAGAATACTCAACGAACCCTTCAATGGACATCAAAGACAGCAATTAAATATAAAGCTCGTCACGTAGTACTATAATTAAACCATAACTGAGGAATTACAGAGATACGCTTGTAAAGGGATTATATTAATAATAACATGTTGTTCTCTAAGGGACCTATTATTTTGTAAGGGGTCAAAGGGACCCTTAGGGACCAGAACGCTTTTACATACCTTGTCGTTTTCGGTTCCAGTCGTAGACAGGGGTTGTGAATTCATCAATAATGTTGAATTAGTAATAGAAGAGTTGGACAACCTTTTGGGCTGACTTTAATATTCGATAACTTGCCAGTGACGATGAACATTTGGTTCTATTTTTAGTAGTATTAAAATGAATAACACATTTATTTCGACGTTAAATTAAATTAGATTCATTTGGAGGGTTTTGAAACCTATATTGATATATAAGCGCATTGATATATAAAATATTTTTAGATTGTCAGTTAGATAATAAAAAAAACGTATTTTTTGCATGTACATTCATTGTGGAATCATAGGGCTAATAAAGTTATAAACTGTACAAAATCGAAGCATCATGTGTGTAAATAATTTTCTGTTTTCAACATTTATACTTCATGTATTGTATACACACAATTATATGCCCGAATATACCGCAGAATAAATGAGGTATACCAAAAGTTATGAATTTAAATAAATATCTGACCATTTCCGAGCGTATTTCTTGTGGCTAGCAACCACCAATACAGTGGAGCGGGTTGATATGCAATTTTAAATGTGTTGTCAAAAAAATAGGTATAGTTGAGACGGGCCTGTTGGTCTAGTGGTTAGTGACCCTGACTGCTAAGCCGGAGGTCGTAGTTTCGATTTCCACCCAGGAAAAATCTTTGTGTGATGAACACGATATTTTTTTCTGTGTCTGGGTGTAATTTATCTATCATATTATGTATGTATTAAAAAATATACACTCGAGAGCAATGAATCCGGGTCACTTAAAGAATGTTAAAAATCTCGGAAACTAAAAATGATAGGTTAATGCAATAAATTGTATTTAATAGACAATGTAATACTCCTTAAATGAAAGTAAAAAAAATATGAGTCACCATACATTTTATTAACACAAAATTACATAAATAAAAGCTGATCTCTCCTTTAAACAAAAATAGGAAACATGAAATTTATGAACTTTATTACGATTTTCTTGAATTTTAATACTTCGTATTGCCTCCTCGTGATTCCATTACTGCGTTTACGCGGTTTGGCATGCTGTACACCAAGTTCCTTATACGATTTTGGGGAATATTCTCCCATTCCTCTGTGAGAGCAATTTTGAGCTCACGAAGCGTGATTGGGGGAGGATTTCGTTGTTTTACGCATCTGCCTAGCTCGTCCCAAGCATGCTCGATCGGGTTGATATCCGGGCTGCGCGCTGGTCACTCCATACGAGTAATGTTCATCTCTTGAAGGTAGTCATTCACAATCCTACCTGTATGAGGTCGGGCATTGTCATGCATAAATATAGCATCCTCACCTAAATTGACCATAAATGGACCAACGTGATCATTGAGGATTTCTTCCACATATCTTTCGCTAGTTAAAGAGCCGTTTTCTATGATCACCAGCTCTGTGCGACTTTCAGAAGAAATTCCGGCCCACACAGGTACAGACCCACCACCGTAGGCTACTTTTTCTTCGATGCATGCTTGCTTGAATCTTTCCCCTGGTCTTCGATACACTCTGTGTCTTCCATCGTGCTTGTAGAGCATAAATTTTGATTCGTCGGAGAACATAACTTTTGACCAATCTTCAATACTCCAATTTACGTGGCTCAGGGCATATCTTAGTCTTGAAATACGATGCCCAGGCTCCAGTTTAGGGCCGTTTGCAGGTCTAAGGGGTTTTAAGTTAGATTCAGCAAGCCGACGTCTTACTGTCCATGCACTTGGGTTACTTCCTCTGAGGAGTCGAAACTGATTTGTGAGTTCAGTTCCTGTGTGAAAGCGATTTCGAAGCATGGTGTTCACCAAGTATCGGTCTTCTCGTGCTGTGGTACACCTGGTTCTGCCCGTTCCTGGTCTGCGTAGGTTACAACCAGTTACTTCGTAACGTCGGAGAACTCTTTGTACTGTTGACAGCGACACACCGACAGTCCTGGCTGTATCGCGCTGACTCCGGCCGGTTTCCAGCATTGTAAGTATTCTGGTGCATTCTTCAGGCGTAAGCGACATAATTTCAGCTTGAATAATGAATATAGAGCACTATCAACATGGTTTATGTACCCACATAAATGACAGATTACAAACAAAAGCAAAACCAAATGCTGTAATTTCGTAGTTCCATCTTCGAAAGTGGCCCTTTTTCAAATTTGATTTTTTTATGATATAACTTTACAATAACTAAGAAGTTTTAATACCTTCATTTAAGGAGTATTACATTGTCTATTAAATACAATTTATTGCATTAACCTAGCATTTTTAGTTTCCGAGATTTTTAGGACTCTTTAAGTGACCCGGATTCATTGCTCTCGAGTGTATAAGTATGTTTGTTAGTTATCTGGTTGTCACTGGCTCTGCCTAGTTTGGGATCAGATGGCCGTGTGTGTTGTCCCAAGATATTATTATTTAGTTGTCTACTATGATTTAAATGAGAAGTAAAAAATGTTAAGAGGTACTCCAAACGAAACCACACACAATACCTATATTTTTATCTTTTTTGCCTCCTAAAATGATAGAAATTTGTAAAAGACTATCAAACAAATTATTTCTTAATTTAACAATGACAGCTCTTTATTTTCTTTACTAAGCCAAACTTAACTGTTCAATGTAGAAAAAACATTGACGAAAAAGGAATTTACGCAAGAAATCAAAATACCAGCCTTTAACTTTCCCATTGCTGGGCTAACGTCTGTACTCATAGATGAATGAACTGAACATTATTTTAGTATATTAAAGTAAATACATTTCGAACATACATATACATATTTAAACAGCTCCCTACGTTCCTTAAAAAATAAAAACATGAATGCTAGAAAAAAAGGTTCTAAAACAACTTTTTTGCTTAAACATCAAACAATCCAATAAACTTCACATTATATTAAAAACATTTATTTACCTTTCACTTCAAAAGATACCTCTACTTATAGAAGTTCGAACGCAAACACAAAGGAAAATGTTTTCTCCATTCAATACCTTTGACGAATGTTTCTAAATAAAAATAACTTCAGAGTATTTTTGGGGGATAATAGTTCAATAAAATAACCAATTTTATCAAATCGAATTGGGCTGATTAACCCGAATAGTTGGTCTGGTTGGTAGTTACTAGCCCGTTTGATTATCCAGTCTCTTTAAAGTATAGTGACCCTGACTGATAAGCCGGAGGAGAAATCTTTGTTATGAATAATAAATAAATGTGGACAACACATTGCTCCGAATCAAAAGTAAGTAGCTAAAGCACTTGTGTTATGGAATCAGAGACAACGAAGGTACCACAAACACCCAGACCCGAGACAATGTAGAAAACTGTTTTTCTACATTGACCCGTCCGGGGATCGAACCCGAGACCTCAGAGCTAGCGACACCTTGAAAACCGGTGTGTACGCCACTCGACCACTGAGATCATATGAGCATGAATATTAGTTCTTTACCTGGGTGTAATTTATCTATTATATATGTTATTTATTTTTAAATACGTTTGTATGTTTATCAGTCTAGTTGCCATAATTCAGGCTCAGGCTAGTTTAGGTTCACATTGCCATATGTCAGCTGTACCATGATATAAAAAAACTATCCCGTAAAATGGGATATGTAAGGCAGATAGAGAGTCGTTCTATGCGAAATACTGTATTCAGTTCGAGCCGATGAGACTAGAAGATATGAAGTGAAACAAAGTTTTTTTTTAAGAATCGAAGATATTTTTTGAAGAATGTGGGGTTTCAATCCCGTTTTATTAATTTTGGAGATGTTTGCGGCGAGATATAAGCGTGCGATGAAGTAAAAGTTTTTGGTACCTACTATACTATTTTTTTGGAAGTTGATAATACCGACCTTTAAATGTCCCACTGCTGGGCACAGGCCTCTTGTCATATAGAGAAGGAAGGAGAAGCAGAAGCCAAATGAAATAGAAATAAAGATACAAATAGAATTTTATTTGTAATCAAACTCAAAAAGACGTTTCAGAAACATTTTAATCTAAATGAAGAATAATTACTATGAAGAAGACCCATTTTGCAAAGAAAATTTATACATGAGACGCATAAAACAAACAATAATTTCTTAAATATTAGGGGAAATATGCGTCACATCCGTGCGAAACGGACATCGCTCAGCGTGTGCAATGTCTACGTCTATAGCTGCTTATCCAACAAAACATTTTAAAATAATATTTAATGAATCAGTAGTTGCTCAGATTGACGCAATCAAAAATATCCGCTCTTCTCTTGTTTTGTACCACACCACAAAGTCCCCAATCGTACAAACAGCGTAATGGCAAATTTGTCGCGAACCGAACCCGTTAAACACCTCCTATTTGTGAAAGCTTTGAAGTCTAAATTGTTGGTATTTTTTCAACAAAACCTTTGTGTATTAATGATTGAATTTATTATGTAAATAAAGTCTTTAACAGTTTTTATCAAAGTGCTGTTAAATGAGAGCTCAGTTTGGACATAACGAGGGTTGGAGTGTTAAAACATCTCGGGATTTTTTTCGTCTCGATTTCGAACGAAATCATTAGGCTGATGAAGCTTGAAAGCTGTCGTAAAACTCTTTATAACCAGATCTCCATTAAGCATTGTTTACCCTTTTATAGCGGGCAGAGGAGATTGGTCAAAAATTACTGAAATTCAGCTTAATTTAGGCTTATGACTTGTAGATAAGCTTAGGTAGAATGCTGAAGACCTGCTTCTAGTTTGGAAGTCACAATAAGATAATCATGAATCGATTTAGAAAAAAGTGTGGGTCGCACATGGATGAAATTGCCACAGGATTGAAGAGAGACCACGTACGAAGAAAAACCCTTTTATTCCAAGGTATTAGGATTACAAGGTTTATAAATAAATGTGGACAACATCACATACATTGCTCCGAAACCAATGTAAGTAGCTAAAGCACTTGTGTTATGGAATCGGGGATCAAACCCGGGACCTCAGAGGTAGTGACACCTTGAAAACAGGTGTGTACGCCACTTAACCACGGAGGTTGACAAATGATGATGATAATGATGAAATTTCACGAGAATTAGTTTGTAGGAGTTACTACTTAAAGAAATTGTTAGCCATTATATGGATTCATAATTTTCTAGAACAAATACAAATCACCACGGTCAATGTCATAGTACTCATTTATTAAAACAATGGACCTTCCGATATAAATACTGTTAACATAACATTTTTATTCGCATGCGATAAGGCACGGTAAATAATCTAAGTTGAGACATTCATTATTTTAACCTTTCTGCCCTTGAGGAATTGTATAGGGGATAATTTGTGAATTGCCTACATAGTTCTTTTTGGACGAAAATATTTCGAATATTCTAAGCATACAAAAATAGTTCAGACCTATTGTGCTGGCATTATGCATCAAGGGTCCATTGAATATCCAGGAAGTTCTGTGCTATGTGCTAATTTCATGGTCTGGTGTCCTAGCGTTTGCAGGTATAAACCTGACAAATACCATATTTATTATACTAAGATATCATTGACAATTGGGGAAGGAAAACATCGTGAGGGATGGCAAAGTGGATTTCAAAAATTGGAATCTGAACTTGTAATCCCGAATGAGCAAGCATGGTAATTAATGATTGTCTTATAATATCTGATCTCTATATGAAAAGAGGCCTATGCCCAGCAGTGCGATATTTAGAGTTCAGTATTATTAAAGGCATTATTACTATTATTAATAACGCAGCATTATTTTTCTCACACAATTCAGGAATCTACTGATATAGAACTACAATCTGCACCAGAGCGCCGATCAGACCTCACTATTTCAAAAATATACCAAACTCGAAGTAGTTTCTGCGCCAGTTAAGTTATAAGTTTTCATTAAGAATACTGCAATTCTAAGCGAACTAACTTCAGCATTTCGAGTAACGTTATTTATAGCTTCATTTGCTTTTTGCAGTTCACTGCAGTTTTAGTGTGATGCAATCAGGTTACTTTGTCCTAACATTTTTATTGAGTCTGACTTGTAGTTTTGTCCCCGTACTTAGGTAAGTGTCATTTTTACAAGTGTTAACGATGAGAGAAATTGCTTAAATGACATTAAATGTATGGGAATGACATCTCGGTTCTACGTCGCCCAAATGTATGGACGTGACTAAGACTTGTCACGACCATACATTTGAGCGATCCGACCAACGTTAACAATTGTAGATTATTAGTTAAATGTTTGGAAATTATATTTATTTTTGTTAAGTCACGAGACTTAGACCACTTCCATACATTTGAGCGGCTTCATCAGCGTAAACGATTGTTGGAATGGTATTTGCCATCGGGGCCAGATTAGAAGTACAAGTTACCCTGAAATGGAGTAATTTTTTGTGTTTTTGAGTGGTTCAGAAACAATTATTTGTTATTGATTGGAATTATGGATGTAACGAGAAAAAAAAAGAAAGTAGTTTACTCTGAAATAGAAGCTTAAGCAGACAATTTATATTGGTGCAGTAACTCAACCCCCAACAATAGACTTTCCAAAAGACATCAGTCAATATTTTTCGAATATTACTTTGAAAACAAACCCTTCCGGTTCAAAGAAAAAATTTGATTAAAATAATTCCGAACGAAGTTTTATGAGGCTCTTAATAATTCATGTTGTTGAATTTATGGATGCTTCAAACGAGTTTCAATGTTTTGGCTCACTTCCAAAGACTCGACCTCTTTAACCAGGTCTTAGGATTTTGAAATTATTCATCATTGATTCGAGTATAAATTGCTGAGGGGTTTTCCCTGCAGGAAGCTTAATTTCTTGCGGGGTTCTTGGCAAGCGATTTGTAAAACGTGACCGTAATTTTCTGGCCTACATTTTGGGAGTGTATTTCCCTTGAATGTAAAGAAAATAACCCTTATTTTTTGGGGTTTCGTTTTGAAGCTTGATGACGTTCCTGTTTTAGTCATGGTGTGTTCCGTTTTTGGCAAGGATACTAAACTTTGGAGATACGGCGAGTTTGATGCGCCATTTCTTCTCCACAGCTAGAGCACTTAGAAACCGGTGAAAAGGGGTTCGAATCAGGGTGTTGTCTAAGTGATACATAGTAGCCTAATTTAAAATAAAATATTTTTGATTTTTTGTTACGAATCTACTAAACACAGTCTGTGTTTATGATATTATAAAATTTTTGATAGTATTCAACTGTTAAGTAATGATTAGGCTTTATTCAGTCTTAAGTTTTAGGTTCAAAATCGTTACCGATGATGACTTTACGCATATATGTGATGTGTTCATGATTGAACACTGTAGAGTAGAGTCTGTCCATAAGTAGAGTTCGTCAGTTAGAGTATAAAAATATTAGATACGCATTATTTGCTCTTAAATTACAAAAATATAATATGTTAATGTATAGGCGTAATGTTTTGACTTAGACAAAATACTTGTCAAATATTTTTTTGTATCTATCTGATGGGTATTTTCAGGGGATCGTATTATATCCATTTTAGATACGTAAAGAAGCTATGTCACAATGACAATTACCCAAATTCTTCACAACGTTGACTCCAAAATTATCCTTTATACATTTGGAGTCATGGAGTAAAACAGACGTTATGGCTTCTGAATACGAAATGTTATCAACTAAACGTATTTATCCGTTTACTGTGCAAAAGGATGTTCCTTTTATGTGTCCCTTTTCATTATTTTTCAATTCAGTTCGTCGAAATGCGACAAACGGTGGATATCAATGTGGACTCGTAAAATTTGATGTAGCTTCCCCATCGTTCGCGTCGTTATGTGATGGTCAATACCGTGACACTTTAGCCTGCGATCGTGAAGTGAATAATGTTTCTCGTGATCACTCTTATGGTTGGATGTCTGTGTTATTTTGAGGCAGTTGTTTGTTCTGTTCGTGATGATCTTCAATTGAAATTATTCTTTCTTTACCATTTTGATTTTTTGAGCAAGCTGTACATACATAAAATCTGCACTAATTTGCATATTGTTGATTCTGGGACAGTCGTTCTCAAAATTTAAAAGTATAATCTTTAAAAAATATTGAACCGGATTCTTATGCACTTGGTTGCAGGTTTGAAGGTTGTGGTGGCCTCGCGGTTCGAACCCAGGCAAGTACCAATGTGACTTTTCAAAGTTATATGCACTTTTTTATTATTCTAAAACACCATTGACAACTTTGAAGGAAAACCATCGTGCTGAGAAAACCTGAATTCAAAAAAATTTGAATCTGAAATCGGCAACCCGCAATGAGCAAGCGTGGTGATCAATGCTCATTCCTGCTCTAAATGGGAAGAGACCTGTGCCCCGCAGTGGGACATTTATAGGCCGATATTATTATTATTACTAGTGGACTACTGGCTTGTATTATTCATTATATTATTTACATTTGTTCCGATTGATATGTTAGTCTATATTTGTATTAAAACTACACACTACAAACTTACTGAAAGGTTAAAATAATGTAGGTACTATAGGTACATAGAGCCTACGATTTGTTGTTACACTATATAATAACGTGATGTCTTGACCTTAAGAAATAAATATTAACGTTGACTTTTATTCATATTTGATTCCACTCCTTGCTGTTCAGTGTCAAGGTCTTTGAGTAATTGAGCAGATTTTGCACAATTTATTAACTCTGTGTAAATGACCGTGCTTGATATTCGTTGCCTTGATTGCGTTTCTTCTTCGGCCTAACCTTTGTCAATCTATTTTGGGGTCCCACGAAGCAGACTGGGACCCTGCATTCATGCATTTGCAATCATAATATCAAATAATGGATATTGTTGATGTGTACAACAAGTAAAAGGCTCGTATAATTTTAGAGATCCTGACTTACTTTGGATATTAGGAGAATATATATAATTTATCATAACACAAAAGTTATGATAAATTATATATTTATGATTTGTAATTATTTTGTTATTCTAGCTAGAACTTATTTTATTAAATAAGCTCTAACCACTAACCGCTAGTCAAAAATGATTCGAATGAAAAGGAATTCCTTTTCATTCATTATGACCAGCGGTTAGTGGTTGATCTAGTGGTTAGTGACCCTGACTGCTAAGCCGGAGGTCGTAGGTTCGATTTCCAAACAGGACAAATCTTTGCTTGATGACCACGATAATTTAATTTTGTTCTGTGTCTGGGTTTTATTCATCAATAAAGTATGTATTTAGAAATACATAAAAGTATAATTGTCAGTTGTCTGATAGCCATAGGACAGGCTCTGCCTAGTTTGGGATCAGATGGCCGTATGTGAGTCTGTCCTAATATATTATTATTCCCAATTTGGGTCAGTTTTGACCCAATTTGGGAATATTTAGTTACAAAGTTAATTAAGTTTTAGAGTTTATTTAGTTTAATTGTATTTAAAGGTTTAATAAAAACATCTCAAATTTTCATTTGCCAAATTATTCCATAGCAAGTAAATGCTTCACAAATAATAGGCATGTTGACTGGGTAAAGAAAACGTAATTCTATTTGGTCCGTCAGTTAGGTAATAAAAAATATTACACCCATATTTTTAGTTTATGAAATTAACAAATTGTAAATACGACACGAAAGAAAATATACCTTTTTAGTAGTTTTTTAATATCTAAAAACCGATCTTTTATTTTTTATTTAACTACCGTAGTACTAATAGTAAAGTATTAAGGTACAACAATAAAATACCCCTTCTGTTATAACCGTTGTTTAAATTATTAATAACAAACTGTCTCAAAAAAAAATAATCTAAAATCAAAATATTTTTATTACAAGTATACCTTTTCAGGCAATTTCAAAAAATTAAATGACGCTAGTTGTGCCTCTCTCTTCGTACCTGTATAATTACGATTCAAGTGTCAACTTTCACCATGCGTTAATTTGACGGAACAATGAGCGTCCAGGCGAAGTGTAATTAACAAGAATATAAATGAATTTATCCTGTCGCGTGTCAAACAGACTCGTCAGCGACTTACAAATTGAAATGAAATAAATATTCCAACTTGTACTTCTAAGATATCCCCACCCAGCAAAGGGCTGTGGAGGTCAGATAGGCAGTCGCTCCATGTAAAATACGAAATGGCAAGGCAGATGTGATGAGATGACTTTTAAGATACCCTACCTTCTGGCCTAATAATACTAATATATTAAATGCGAGGGAAATAATAGAAATATTTACATATTACCTACTAAAACAAATTGAAAATTTACTCGAAAATATTTTTATCACAACCGTCACACACCCTTAGGCTTAAAATTTTGTTTAATCAATTTCATAACAAGTATGGTCCGCGGTTTTACCCGCGGTCTTCCCATATCCATGGACTTATCACGTATAAAAATAGGTATTGTTGATCTTAATCTAAAAGGTAGGTTAAAACCAACAAAATGTCCGTAATTTCTTCCAAACCCGTTAAATAGTTATTGCGTAAAAGCGTAGGTATAAATGTAAGTATATTTAGGTATAGTTTTAGTAGGACGTAACAACTGTAGTTAGTGAAGGCGATGGCAAGGGTCACGACCTCTTCGACACGCGACACTTCGGAATGAGTTTATAATTAATCTCACCTTGTTTTAAAGACATTGAAAAGCAGGCGCTTTTGTATACTTTATTTCATAGAACAAAACATAATCAGAGTATTATGAAGGACTAATTAGTTGTATCATAATCTCACGTAACACAACGAAACTATACATCGAATGTATACCTACGCGTATGTGTGAGTGTAGCATTTGAGAAGTTTTATTCGCCACGTGCGACACAAAAACTAATAATAGCAATTTCTAAAATATGGAGAAATGCCATCACTCAGCATCTGCTGAGATTTGGAACCCCAGAGCTGGATCTCAGCGATGTTGACGTGATGACGTCGACCGGTTTATAGACCGGTGATTGTTAACAGACTCTTACAAAGACAGTGTCGTAGTGTGAATAGCCAGAAAATTCGTTTCCTATGTTGAGAATGTTGCCAAATCAAATTATCAGGACGTTGATAGGTTGACAAACAGCAGCAACCAATCGTCGCGCTAAACATGAGGTTTTGACTAGGTAACTAATTTTTGGAGAAAATTAAGAAGTACTTTTCAAAAACTGGGATAAGTGTTGCAGTTTCAACAGATGTCATAAAAAAACTGTTGTCCGTTAGCATGGTCTGCTCATGTCCATGACACTTGCAAAGGCATTGAAATATTGGGTACTAACACCAAAATAAACCGCGATAAAATACATTTAAAAAGTAGTTTTTTTTCAATATCTAAGATTCACGTAAACCTGAAAAAACGAACAGATTATTTTAGTTGATAAGAATGTGGCGCAACCTTTTTCCGGGATACGAATTTTCATAAGAATTTTCACCGGGAGGAAAGGGTAAATTCACCTGCGACATCTACAAAATCTACATACATTCTAATCCAAAATTAACACTAAAATGACGACACATCGCTGATAATATAACCAGCTAAATGTTTAAACCTGCAGCCGTAAATGTTTCGTTACAGGATCCAAGCAAGGTTCCCAACAGTTAAGGTTCACCGCAAGTTCCAACTATTCGTAAACACCCTCGCTTACGTAGCAGTTAGATTACGTTTTTAAGTGATTTCGCCAACTTTCCGGACGGAAACTTTGGCGTGATTAATTAATCAAGTTAATGCGTATTAAATGGTTTGTTATTAATGATCAATTAGGGTTTCTGGGGCATCTAGATAAGTTTACTTGCCGATCATATGTGAGTCAACAAAAATGTTTAGGTAATTAAGATTAGATATTTTAATAGACGTAAAGAAAGCTGGGAAAAGTCAGCATTAACTTTCTTAAATTTTCTTAACTTATTAAAACTTTGTTTCAGTGATAAATCATATTTTAGTCATGCCTTAAATTTTGGAAACCGAGGTGAAATTCATAACATAGATGTATATGCGGTTCAACTCAAATATTTGGTTTCACAATAACAAGACACGGTGAAACCAAATAATTTTATTTCATTCAATAATCCGTTTTGTTTTCAATATTAAAATTTGAATGAACAAAAATATGGGTCACAAAACGTCTTGATTTTTAGTAAAAAAAATCGATTACTATTAAAATAAATAAATAGATACTTACTGCGTACTATACTTACGGCAATACACAAAAACTCTTGCCTTAAAAATGACTACGCGGTGCATTGCATTGTTAGGTGTATTCCCATCGCATACCAACAAACATACTCAATGTACCTACGTGATATAGCTAGGGAGGTAATTTCTTACGTTTTTTTCGACGATTCGTTCTATCTAACCTTTGTATTCTAGTCGCGTTTGTATTGCATGACATTAAACTCAGAATATTTTTCTTTTCATTTTCTTTTTCCTGTTTTGGGGGATTTGACACATTTTTTAACGTCTTTCACCCAAAATAATACAAAACCTTACACGTTCTGGTGTTAAACGAACTAAATTCTCTAAGCATTTGCGTTTGCAGCTACAGTAATATAAATGGCGTAACAAAAAATATTTATAATTATAAAAAAAAACTGA
This sequence comes from Plusia festucae, assembly GCA_950381575.1. Taxonomy (NCBI): domain Eukaryota; kingdom Metazoa; phylum Arthropoda; class Insecta; order Lepidoptera; family Noctuidae; genus Plusia; species Plusia festucae. The sequence goes on from OX494442.1 coordinate 12,380,794, forward strand.
ATTTCTTTCACGTAAATTATAGTTTAATAAAATCTATACTATATAATATTATAAAGCTGAAGAGTTGGTTTGTTTGTTTGAACACGCTAATCTCAGGAACTACTGGTCCGATTTAAATAATTATTTCACTGTTAGATATCCTTTTTATTAAGGAAGGCTATAGGCTATAATTTGCTACGATAATTGACGCGTACGCGGGTCGGGCCGCGAGCAAAAGCTAGTATATAATATAGTAGAAGGAATTTCTTTCTCACCAAATAGGGCAATGAATGGGATTCGAATCGGCAACCACATAATCGCAATTCCCCCTAGCCCCCTAGCCTAGTTTACCGCCGCTGCAGCGCTTATTGTTCCTTTGTTTGTCTATATTATAACATAAGTATCTCTAGTAAATATTAATAGTAGTAATTCGTGTATTTGCTCTATGAGTGAATGGATACGTCATAATATCTTATCTGATGCAGACACGCTGTATAATGGTGGTGTCGACAAAGCGGACGGAAAGTTGTGTAGACCTTTTGAGATGTGAGGGTGAATGTACCTTATCTGCTAAGGTATACACGAGTAACGTTAATTTTTAAAAGGTTTTGCGTTTCATTGATAAGTGTTTTTATTGGAAAATCGGAAATTGTAGTAAAAAAGACGACAACATATTTTATTAATAAAAAATGCTGTATTTTCTTGGAAGCTAAACAGTTTTTCTTCAATAATTACAACTAAAACTACTTCTTGACTTTTTTTTAAATAGAAGAAATATTAAATAAATCGCTTTTTTGATAGGTGTTACAAAAATTGACACCTTTTTTTATGTCTGCCTCCATTTCAATATAAACCTACTAACGACAAAATAGAAATACCACGTAATGTCTAATTTCTCCAATTACAGTAACATGTGATACGAAATTAATTTATGCTATATTCATGGACCTTTTAAAGTAAACTAAACTGAAATAGAAGTTCCTTATTTGTTATATTATATTATTTAGTTAATTTTGAAATTAACTATGCAAGATAGTGGGAAGACATTAAAGATGTTACTAGATTAAATTGAACTTGTAACCGTATGCTTGTTAGAACTATAAGTTTAAAATATTACATTAATCGACCACCTCACGCAGATAAGGCAAACAATGCTTAAAAATAAAAAGTTGTTTTTGTTTGTGATGCATTTTGATGCATTCTTTGTTAAATGTAAAATTGAAATAAAAAAATGTTGATAACATCACATACATTGCTCCGAATCCAAAGTAAGTAGCTAAAGCACTTAGTGTTATGGAATCAGAGACAACGAAGGTACCACAAACACCCAGACCCAAGACAATGTAGAAAAGTGGTTTTCTACATTGACCCGTCTGGGTATCGAACCCAGGACCTCAATGCTAGTGACACCTTGAAACCGGTGTGTACAACAATCGACCACGGAGGTCGTCAAGATTTCAAAATTTGTTTGTGACGTGGATATAGTTATGCCACATTACGTTTTGTTTGGATTTAGAGAATGACCCCCCAGATCTACTCTTCATCCCCTTTGGCTAGATATACGCATTTGCAAACATCCTGTATTTATTACTTAAAGAATATAACCTAATGTTACCATGTTGTATTACGTTTCTCCTTATATCAATCAATCATACTAAGGTAAATATAAGACTACCTTGGCCAATGATCGCACAATATGTTTACGACATCCGTGATCTCAACGGGATGGGCAGAGATCCAAGCTGTCGTTGGCTCAAGATATCGTGGTTAGTGGCATAGGAACGCCATATTGTTACTATAAGTAAGGTTCAATGCCCGGGTTATTATTTGTATTGTTAAAATAATGGCTAAAAATATATACAGATGTAACCCACGCTTTTAATATTAAACTGAAAAGCGGTTTTAAAAAAATAACACTCATTTGTTTTATTTTTTATTCGTTTTTCTTAAAATATTCTATGTATTCACATAATAATATCAATGAATGTTTTTTATAGTAGCGGCTTTTATTCGTTTTTCTTTAAATATTGAATGTATCAATTAATGTTTATTATAGTTGTATTGGCTTAGTTCTTTTCAGTCTATTTTTTCTTCATTTTATCTTACTTTTTTTGCATTAAGATATACAGCTGTAAAAATAACACCCGAGTACTGAAAAGCTATTTATATTTTTTTGCTAAAAAGATTACTAGCAATGTGGGTCACACATTACTAGTAATCTCGTTAACCCCTCGTGCTAAGCTAAGATGCTTGTGTTACGAGTGGGTTCACTTCAGTAGTGTAAAGGGTGGGATTCGAACCGGCAACCACATGATCGCAAGTCCGACCTCCTAGCCATTAGGCTACCGTCGCTTAAAACTTAACTTCAACTTTAACACGTTCTTAAATATCTATCTGTCGCCACTTCACATATCAAAGTGACAGAGACAACAGGAGACTTAACGGCGGCTTTAAATTGATTGACATTTCTGTATTCGACCACAAGGCGTAACAAATACTCAATTAAGACAATATAAAAAAAAGAATTTCTATCAGCTTTAATATTACAAATCTTTTAACTTTGTAATATACACCTATTATTTATTAATTTAAGTTAAGAAATTACGAACCAGGATCTTAATGCGATGGTTAAAGTTAATCAACCAGATAATTAAGTTTTAATTAATTTATTTGAAACATTAAGTTAATCGTGTAGCTTAATCAAGATGCACAGAATATAAATTACTGGAACCCCTTCTGGTTTATATTACTGATATTGGAGAGACTTAGAATTAGTATCGTAATAAATTGTTATAAATATTCGGATTAGTACAAAAGACTTATTAGGACCAGTTTTTTATCCCTATTTAACTCAACCAATGGTTAAATATGCTAACTAATGGTTTCAAACTTCGTTAAAACGCGTTTTATTTGTCTATCAAAGGATCTAATAACATGGCGGGTTAATTATTTAATCATTTGTTAAAATAAATAAAAAAGTTTAAAACAATTATTAGGATATTTAACCTTTGGTTGAGTTAACTAGGGATAAAAAACTGCGTCTTATTAAGTTGAAAGATAACAACGTAGCTTATAAAAAAAAACACTCCAGAACTAATAAATAATTTATCTTACACTTTTAAAGCATAATTAAACCGCGTTAGCCTAATGTTAGAGACGGCTTCAGACTTGCGAACATGTTATTACAGCTTCGAATTCCACTTGTGCAATACCAACGTGAACTCGTAACACGAGCATTAAGCTTAGAACGAGGGGTTACCAAGAATACTAGTGATGTGCGATCCACATTTCTAATCTACAAATGAAAAAAAAAACAGAGTATCATAGATGTGTGATAGTTTTGTTTTGTTTGATTTTGATCAAGAGTCTGTAGATGTAAACGTATGGTTCTAATTTCAACTCAATACCTCTACGCGTTCTGAGATAATGGGTCTGGACAGACAGAGAGACGGACGGACAGATTGATAGACAGACGGACTACGAAGTGATCCTATAAGGGTTTCGTGATTTTCTTTTTGCTAAGCCTTAAAATTTCAAGAAATGATTAAATACAGTCTTGCATCCATTATCTCCCGGCTTACAAAACTCAAGAAAATCATTATTCAAGTCCTCACTGCCATTACCTTGTATAATTTTGGAGTAAATAAGAAAAATGTACGTTGCCGAGGGTACAGAAATTTATTTCTTTTAAGGCGAGGTCAGAACTCATTTTTTCTTGGTAATTTTTGATTTGGTAGGTTTTACGGTTCTTAGTTTTAAGGTTATGTTAGAAGATCATCAACAGACATTCTATTGGATGATTATACTTACACAAATGTATTTAAATTTATACGGGATTAATTAAAATGGAGTGCGTATATTCAACGAGGTAATCAGGTGCATAAAACTGAACAACTTTTCCCAAGAAACATAGGTCGAAATCTTAAAATTGAAAATCATCTTTTCATACTGTAAACATAAGTCACGTGATCTGTCACTTTGTATGAAATGTTCATTTTCCATTTTAAGATTTCGACCTATGTTCGTTGGGGAAAGTTGTTCAGTTTTATGCACCTAATTACCTCGTTAAAGATACGCACTCCATTTAACTTTAGTTTTAAAAATTAAGTGCTACCTGATCTTTTTTTTATCAATTAATTGCTACCTGATTCAAGGTTGCTCAAATCAATACGCTAAATTTAGAATCAACTAAGCTTCTAGCTACATTTCACAATATTATATTTCCATTATCCTCGTTTTCTTCCATCCATTACCCTAGATAATTTTTGTTCGCAAAATAAATAACAAATGCAATCAAGACATGTTTATAGTTACCGATCTTAGGGGAGTGTTTTAAGTGAACAAGCAAAATTGTGTATATAACAGAAACACTTCATCTTGTGTTCAGACTTCCTCGCCATCATATTTTATTAATCCCTCGACTGATGTTAATGCGCTGTCTTACTTTGTAGGGCGGGGCCCCAGTGAAATCGGGATAGCTCCCGCTTTCACTTATTAGCTGGGAAGTATCAGCATACTTCAGACGCAAAACTAATAAAATATCTTTGAAATGGACTCTGTTTGGCATGTTTTTGCATAAGTCGACTGTTTGGTTTTCTGGAACTGAATGTCATTTAATGAGCATCAATTCTTTGTGTTATTATGACACTAGATTAAAAGCACACTTTACTTAGAAATACTAAGGACGTTAAATATTTAGTAGCTGTGCCCCGTGATATCACCCGCGTAAGTTGTATTCGTTCGTAAACTTAAAATTTCTTTAATAAAAGTAGCCTTAGTTAATCCTTATTACATCAGCTATAAAGAATATATAGACAGTCCCGTCAAAATCGGTCCAGCCGTTTCAGAGTTTATCCGGAATTTTGTATATTTACCGTGGTTAGATCCATAAATGCATTTAGTAAAAAGCGGTTATTTTAATATTAAAAACAGTCACTTCAATTTGATTTATCTGTTTTTATAGATTTGAAATATTATATCATAACTCATACGAACGGAGCCCAAGTTTTACATATTACCCACCTATGACCCGATTCCCAATATTTTGCCTTGAAAAATAAAATAGTCAGCTTGTGCCAAAGGTGTACCTATACACATAGCCTTTTAGGTACGCACACTTTGACATGACGTAGGTACACTATCTCCGAAGGTTATTGTACATGGTAACAAGCGATGTGGTTTTGTTTTTCCCACATTTCGCTCATAGTGAGACCCCACTACGAACCTATACGTACTTTATGACCAAAAGAAAAGTTTATTTTTGACGTTTAATCATGTGAGTTATAACCAAAAGCGATTATAGGAACATGAGCTCTTCGTCTTACTACTAAAGGAAATTGACTTTCTAACATCAGAAATTGTATGACTCTACAGTTTGAAAAAATCCACACTTTAGGAATACTTACTATGGGTTGCTTTTTTAACCGACGTCAAAAAAGTGGAGGTCACCAATTCGGTTGATTCCTTTTTTTATGTTTGTATGGACAAATCCTATTAAATACGTGTGTGAGTATGAGTTATAATATATAACGGAATATGAAAAATAAATTGAAAGCATGAACCTCTGATTAGGTTCCACTGTCGCCATGCCAGGATCTGATGATGGAAGCTTTGAAAAATCGAGGGCGACACTCAAATTTACCCTGAAGCTGGTCAGGTATTCGCATCTTGGAGTGATCACCGTTGGTGAGTTGAAGGTGGAAACTAAAACAAACGCCTCCATGGTTAATATTTTAAATCAAATTCAATGCAATCGGTCGATACTCAAATTTATTTACTCTCCACAGTGTATAACGTTCTTATAAATATAATGTGTAACAACTCTGGACTCTGTCGGGCACGGAAAGATTTTAACGGGGATTTTAACGCGGTTTATTAATTTCGTTTTTAGTTCCCGACGCGACGTTTCAACACAACTATGATTGACTTGTGACCATGACATCTGCAATTTCATGGTCAGAGGTCAATCTTATATATAGGCGTTGGACCGTCAGTAACGCTGTTTTATATATCTCCTAGTTCCTGGAATCTTAATGAAACAGTCATAGAATCTCTTCATAAATTGGTTTATTTTAATAACTAGCTGCCCGGACAGACTTCGTACTACCAAAAGTTAAAAGTAAACAATAATTAATAAATGGAACGTTTTTGAGTGATCACGTAATTTTTTTTTATTCTATTAAATCCTTACCGACAAATCGCCGAATTGGTCCAGCCATCTTACCAACATTCATTTTTATTTACGTAGAAATGAGTTGACACTGATTCTAAATGTTAATCCATAATAGGAGGACTGTGATCAACCTTCGTTCATTATCTCTTTAAGAAGCCTCTGACCTGCTAGCATTGTCCAACGCTATATAGTATTATTTTAATCCAGGTTAATCCTATTACCTTGTTCATTCCAATTTAATTAATGTAGCCATTACCTTTCATAAACAATAAGGTAGTAGACAATTTTTTTAATGCCAATCAGATAGATTAATAAAATACAAAACACTTTTTTTTTTCAATATAACCAAAAAATATTTCGGTCAATTATGGTGCTGATTGATTCCTTTGTACACAAACTAAACTAAATTTAAACTATAGCTGTCTATACTGCGTGAGAAAAGGTTTTCGTTTATACTCAAAGACCGAGTGGCGGAAAATGCCCTCTGGCATTAAGTCCACCTTGAGCACCATTTTGTACTTGAAGTTTTTAATAAATAAATTGAAGGACTAACTTAGAAATATCAAACTAGCTTTTGCCTTGAACATCACTGTGTTTTTAGTGCACTCGTTTTTAGTTGGCACCAACCTATCTATGGGATTCTGTAATACCCAGGCTAAATGGGTTGTAGAGTTTAGAAAGGCAGTCGCTCCATGTAAAATTCGGTACTCAGCTAAATCCGGTAAGACTGGAAGCCGACCTCAACATAGCTTGGGAAAACGAAAATGCAGATAATGTTTTTTCTTATCGGCAAATTTGTTTGAGAATTTTAGACCGAACTTAATTTGACAGTCCTAATTTGCGTCTGTCTTTTTCTAATTCTAAACAAGTGAAAAAGATACCGATCGACTATAATAGGTTCAGTTCTTGTTTGACAGATATCAGGATCATTGAGTCATCGACATCGTGACGTCATTAGCCACGCTCCTGGACCTTGATTGCTTTATTTGCTTCGTCCTATATTATTTAAAAAAACATAAAATACGTGTTTGTTATTGTTTTATTTTCTAACTAACGTAGTAGGTTTAGGTTTTTCAATTTTATTTAGTCATTTACCTGATTTATTGTGTGGATATTGTATTCATATTTTTATTTGATTGTTTCAGATATGGGCGAACCTTTGATTTAGTAAGTGTATATACCTTTTAAATCGATCGGCATTTCAGTTAAGTAAATAAACGTAATGTTTACTCAGTAAGAATGCAATAATGGCTTCTGTCCACGGTTGTACCACGCTGATCTATTTTTAAATGAAACCTGCCTATGACATTCAGTAACTGCGCAAGCTATCTGCCAGTGAAAGTATTTTGAATTTCGATGAGTGGTTTCCAAGATTAACTCTTACAAGCAGGTACATTTGGACAAACCAACTTTGCTTCTCTACATTAGTTTTTACTATAGTTTGGCTAAATACGTACGTGACTTTCACAAGTATGTGGGCGACGGCGGCAGGAGGTAAAACGTGCGCGCGGGACGGAGGGACAACGGAGTGCGTCATTAGACTCATTCAAGCGCCATCTTTGGATAGTAACGTTAACGCGGGTGACGCGAGTGTCACGAATGAATTTGACAGGCTATTAAATAATAAACTTGTTACTTTACATAGCTTTCAGATATCTCCAAGTAAGATTCGTTTAATTTCTCTATAATATAAATTACATACAAATAGAAAGCAGACAGGACTCGAACCTCCGACTAGCTAGCTACAGAGGTCACGGCACGAGTGTTCAAATTTCTCCTTCCCTATTATGTTGCACGTCTTTGGCGACGTGTTCGACATCTAAGCAATCCAATATTCTAAAGGTTTTTTAATGTAAAAGTAATTTTTCCGCATGAGTGCCTTATAAATCAATAAGAATATTACTTTTCTTATAATTATTTGTGTTTCACTGAAAAGCGCATGTGAGAAAATGAGACACATCGTTTCTGTGTAACCAATTACCTAAACAACGTTACAAACCCAACAATTTTCATTTATCCGAAATCGACAAACAAAACCGCGGGCCACAGCACAGTCAAAACACACCATTACCAAAATAATTGGGTACAAACTAAAACCGAGCGCGCCTTTATTGAGCGTCGATCTTAATTAACTACTAACTTGTTTTTTGACGTGCTAATTACTGGCCGGGTTAGGTGTAAAATGGGAGTGGGTCTGGCAATTGGGATAGTGGTGACAGGTCCACCACACATGCAAGCTGCGAAAAGATAAAAGATAATTTACTTACTGTGGGGTTTTCGGCATAGATTTTGATCCTCCCCCTTTCTTTCCGTGGATGTTTAAGAAGCGACTTAGGCCCAGTTTTTTAATCCCGAGTTAACTTAACCAATGGTTAAATATGCTAACTAATGGTTTCAAAATGTTTTTTTTTTCATCAATTGTTGTGCTATCAAATTATTGGAGAGATAATTAATTATTTAACCATTTGTTACAATAAAACTTGATGAGTAAAGGCGGTCTACCGAAGTTTGAAACTATTAGCATATTTAACCATTCGTTGAGTTAACTCGGGATTAAAATACTGGGCCTAAGTGATATAAAAACGAGAAGAATCGGTAGCAGTGTTCTTCCACAGAACTGAAAGTAGATTACGGTCACCAACCCGCGTGCCCAGAGTGGTGACTAGAGGATATACATTAATGATAGGGCACATTACACATTACACAGACTTCCACATAGGAGAGGCCAGCAGTCCAGCAGTGGATCGCAATAGGTTGAGTTGATTGATAGATTGACTGAATTTATTTGAAAAAAAGTGTGCAAAGTATGGTGGAAAATAATATAGTGTGACATGTAAGGATCTATCCAACGAATACAAATAACGTCATATAAGCTTATTATGGTGTTCTTGAGCAACGATTTGGAACACGCATTTATTTTTTTCAGAAGAACTAGTTCATATTATTATAGGATATTTAATTTGTACACCAATGAAGTCACTTTTTTTTCTTGCCGGTTCATAGGAAAGTTATTATTTTAAAATTTATGTTTCTGTAAGGACTATTTATTTTTAGGTCTACTAGAAAAAATATACTTTTATTTAGATTTTTTGGTGTACAAAAATAACACTTCATGACGCCAGGAAGGAAAAAGAGATTTTTGTAACCGCACTTCAACGACTTCTAAGAGCAATATACTGGCCATACTGGGCTCAAAATATAGGTCCTTCCATCGCCCTGAACATCGCAATTCAAGTTAGTGCACGCCTGAGGGAGTTCCCGTCTCCTTGAATATCTTATAAAAAGCGGCTCTTTCACTGATAATGATTTTTTCACCAGAGAGAGAGAGAGAGATGTGGGACATCAAAAACAAAAGGCGATCGTACTTTCTTACCGACATCTTTAAAACGGGTTATGAGATGCTATCTTTTTAAAATAATATTTCATCTATTAAATAATATCCGTGGTCGAGTGGCGTATACACCGGTTTTCAAGGTGTCGCCAGCTCTGAGGTCCCGGGTTCGATCCCCGGACGGGTCAATGTAGAAAAACACTTTTCTACATTGTCTCGGGTCTGGGTGTTTGTGGTACCTTCGTTGTCTCTGATTCCATAACACAAGTGCTTTAGCTACTTACTTTGGATTCGGAGCAATGTATGTGATGTTGTCCACATTTATTTATTATTTATCATTATCTATCAATACCTAAATTTTGTAATCACACTGCCAACAACATTTTAACGTATGAAAAAACTTAAATAAAAATATCAGCGATCAAAGGGTTCAATGACATGTGACGTCACAACAATAAAGACACATAGAATTGCAGAGGGCTCAATATACCGATGTTATTTTGAGAACCTTTTACGTATTTATTGGTTCGCGTTCGACGTTTCTATTTCCACTTGTTTTCGTGTGTTGGTGATCGATGCTGGTTCCTTCATTGTATGATATTGCCTTACTGGCGTATAATAAGTGTAATGTCTATACTAATATTATAAAGCTGAAGAGTTTTTTTGTTTGGACGCGCTAATGGCCAATGGGCTCAGTTACTAATGGGCCAAATCGAAAAATATTTCAGTGTTAAATAGCCCACTTATTGAGGAAAGCTATAGACTACTTTAATAATAAACGACGCCCACGCGGGCGGAGCCGCGAGCCAAAGATATATAATTATATATATATAACTTTATAACAATATTGGTTTCAAATTAGGCTACTATGTAGCACTTTTTGAATGTCATATACATAGACAGCACCCTGATTTGCACACCTTTCACCGCTTTCTAAGTGAGCTATGCAGAAGAAACAGCGTTAGTAAGGCAAGTACCAATGTGACTTTTTCAAAATTATATGTACTTTCTCAATCATTTTAAGACATCATTGACAAACGATGAAGGAAAATATCGTGAGGAAACCTGGATTTCAAAATATTTGAACCTGAAATCGCCAACCCGCAATGAGCAAGTATGGTGATCAATGCTCATCCCTTCTCTATATGGGAAGAGACCTGTGCCCAGCAGTGGGACGTTTATAGGCCGGTATTATAAGATTACTCGGTTGTTATGTTTGTGAAATATTTCAGACTTTATTACTTTATATTTGTGACTTTATATTTGTGACTTTTTCAGAATTTAAAGAGAAAAAAAAAAAAAATTGGATTTTAAAAAGAGTATCTTATTATGCATGTAGGTACTAAAATAAAGGATATTTCAACACTTGGTGGTCCATAAGTTTACATTTATGGTCTATTTTAGTACTCATAAACGAAACAGCTAGCGTTGGCTTGCAACCATTACATCAGCGGTGTTGCAGTTCTGAATAAATTGTGTTCGAAATCGAAGAGTTTAGATTTTATAGTTTCGACTGTAATTTTGTTGTCAAGTTTACATATCATATTGGATGTACCATAGGGGATCATAGACCCTTCGGATACCCAGTGTGAGTTACCGACCAGACAGGCACTTATTGGAGTGTCCAAAGTGTCCGGACACCTGCACTTTGGAAGATTTGAATCTAGCCAATGACGGCGCAGTCAATGTGACCAACTACTGGGCGCATCAAATTAAAATAGTTTTTGAAAAAAGTGTACCATCGACTCGAAAAGAAGAAGAGGAAGATAGTAACATATTATTGTTATTACATCTCTTTTAAAGATGTTTTGCCATTGATTGCCGAAAATACTGTCTGAGTGGCTGAGTATTAATGTAAAAAAAAATATTTGCGTTGATTGACACGATATGCACGAGAAATATTTTATTGTAAATAGATTTTTTAATGAGAGTTTTTTTAAAGTCTTAATTTTAAATTAATAATTTGTTCATTTAGACACAATAACCATGAAATAATACAATGTGCTACACAGTATATATTTTTTTTATTAAAAAAATCGAGGTGGCATAAGGATGGATGGAGGTACTTGGGGCAGGCCTTTGCCTAGCAGTGAGACAGTATAGGTTAAGGAAAAAATAACTCCTCATTAAGTAAATAAAGAAATATATTCCTCCAAAAACAATAGCAGATAGATAAAAAAAAACAAAGTATAAACACCTTTTCATAAATCATTGTACCTATAAATACATTCGTTTATAACTTTTCTATCAAATGCAGGAACTTGAGTCAAGTTTCAGTTTCAGCCAAACAAATGTCCTGTTCTGTCATTTTTCGAAGCGCTCGCAAGCCAGTACAGGCGACCATAAATCTGGCTTCATAAACAATGCAGCCACTTCAGCAATCGCTGTAACATGAATCCAGTTTGCATGATTTAAGAGTTGCCGACTTAAACACTACCCGGAGAACTGAATATAGAAACAGAATCTAAATGGTATAGTCCGGGGAAATGACAAAGTGAAACTGACAAAAATACGCGAACTTGATAAAGAAAAAACAAGTTGCTAAATAGACGTATCATGTTTAATTTAATTTTAAGTTTCATTCAGGTTTTTTTTATTGTCCCACTGATAACACTTGTTTTCCCAACCCTGAAATTGACCGATAATGCTTACTAACATTATAAATGCGAAAGTAACTTCTGTCTGTTTGTTACGTAATCACGCGTAAACTACTGAACCAATTTGAATGAAATTTGGTACTTTGGTACGTGATAGACTTGAGTCTGAGAAAGAACATAGGCTACTTTTTACTATAAAGATGATGATAATGAAAAACTTTGATGTTTGTTTGAGTTAGATCATCTTACGAAATACTGGTTTGATTTCTAAATTATATCAGTGATAGACCATTTTTGCGGAACTACAATATAATTACCGGATTTCGCTGAATACCGTTTTTAACATGAAGCGTGAAACTATCTGATCTCCACTCCCCATTGCTGGGTAATACAGTATCCCTTAAAAAAGACTGGTTGTCAGAGTTTTAATGACTTAGCCACTATCAAAGATCACTGTGTGAGAGTCGGGACTAACGGCTTAACGTGCTTTCCGAAACACGGAGGGGTTTTATGTATGATCACCCATCCAGGGGCCAACCGTGGCGGGCGCAGCTTAACCGCTCTTACCGGTTTAATTATACGGCTTACACTTAGCCACGAACCCCTCTTTTGTAGTTTTTGAGATGTGGAAGTAAAATGTTTGATACATTGAGAGAGGAAAATCCTGTGTTCAAAATGATTTATATATAATTATATTCACCAGAATGACTATTTATAGTATCAACTGTAATATTTCACAGTATAATAGTATTTACAGCCTAAGTACAACCTGTCACTCTAGTGTCCAATTTCCTTTGCTCCGCGGCAAATTATATAATTTAAACTCAACAATTTGTACACAGTTAATGTTCAGCTGTTATTAAAAACTTATTATAACGAGAATTGCTTCTGCTACAGGCACGCTGGTTTTTTGTAGTCTGCTTGTATTTAATAAAGAAATTTCATGGATTAATTTGTTGGTGAACAATTCAAATTTTGGTAACAATTTTTTTTTTTATTTATTTTAACAGAACTTTGTCGCTGAGCGACAATACCGTTCCATAAAAAACGACAAATAGGTTTATACTCTACACGAAAAACTTAAAAAACAATGAAAACCTCAAAACTAAACAATAAATCTACCTACCATATAAACCAATACTAGCTAATTTATACAATATTTTAGCCCCTTCGGAGAACGGAGAAGCTAAAATACTGTTTACAAAGCCCATACAAAATATTATGATTTTTAATATACAACCGTCTAAAAGCCTCGTTTCGATTAATTGAAATTAAATTACTTGTTCTGAAACGCTGGCAATTGAGAATGCATAACATCATAAATTTTCAATTGCAACCTTTTTTTTTTCAGTGTCAAAATCGTATAATTCCAGGATAAAGGAATATTTTTCAGGATCTAAAGTTTTGGGGATTTATTACAAGTTGTACAGTGCACATAATTCATACAATTTCCATAATCGGGCTCCCCAAACAAATATTAAAAAAAAAACTTCTTATAAGCTGCAGGCAGCCTAGATAAGATTAGTAGAGTTACTTGTGTATCATATGTATAGAAGATGCAAATGTGGATGAAAAAAAAAGAAATGTGAATCAATAAATTGTCGTACAATTTGTTTTTATTCCAATATAATAATATGATTTTTTATTTAGCTTTATTTAGTATAGGTAGTTTAGTATAGTTTAATTTATATTATAAGGTTTTGGTTTAGTATAGTTTTATTTTAATTATAATTATTATTATAGTTAAGTTAATGCTGTGTATTTAATTGAAGAATAATATGATTTTTGATTTTTTGATTTGAAATTCTATTGTCAAATAAACTTAAATGACATTTAAAACAATACAAAAATTATAATTAAGATACATTTAAAAATAATGCAATAAAACCTAAATAACGCAAAATACCACACAATATTGTTAAAACATTAAAGAAACAACACAAATGAGAACAAGACAATCGTAAAACTAAAAACAATTGAAATATTACTTATTTAAAAATTCAGCATTCTCAATACAATGTCTTGCAGCAAAAACCAATCCCTTAAACACAATTTCCGTAGGCCAGAACTAATTATAATTCGTCGGGATCTAAAATAAAAATAAACCGCGATAGAATCCGTTTAAAAAGTAGTTTTATTTTAATGTCTAAATTTCGCTTAAACCTCATAGTATGTATTAACTGATTTTTTGTAATCCATTACCTTAAAAAATCTTTACTATGGATATAAAAGACTTTTCAATTTAATCTGCTACAAAATTAATGTCACCTAATGTGATTGTTTGGCTTCAAATTTGAAAGTAAAGCATAAAATTAACTAAATTGATCTTGCAAAAATAGGAGTAACAAAAAAATGCCAAATCTGTTTTATACAAAACTGGTAAACAATAAGAAATATAAAGAAAATAGTACGAATGTAATGACTTTGATATACAAAAAGCTTTATACATTCTTTACCTACATCATACATTTATTTCCGCCATAAGGAAAGAGAGAAGATTTCCCACATTTGCTTAGCTTTTTTTCAGATTATCTTTAAAGTCGGAGTCCTGCCCGTATTCAGCCGAATATCAGAATCTTACATGGAGCGACCTGCCTGTCTGACACCAACTGAACCAACGCTTGGAAGCGACGGTAGCCTAATGCCCAGGGCGTCAGCATTGCAATCTTGTCGTTGCGGGTTCGAATCTCACCCATTACACTACCGACGTGAACCCACTCGTAACACAAACATATTGAACGAAGGGTTAACAGGAATCCTTGTATTGCGCAAGTGAACTTACTTTTTTTTAAACTTTCCTGGATATATCCCCTGGTAAGTTTATTCGGAGGAATCGTGAGTTTTTTTTTAATATAGCATGCTTAAAACGTAGGAGGATGTAACAATACAATTATTTTTCGTCGTCAGAGAAGTCGTAAATGTCTACGGATTTTGTGTGGGTGGCAAAAAAGGATATATCACTTATATATAAGTATAATGATTACTACTATGTGTTACTATGTGTACGTAGTCCTGATACAATTGTACGCACTCATATTGAAATAGGGTATATGAATTTTTATTTAATGTTCAATAACTTTTTGTCGCGGTCCTGCCACCGTGGGTGTTGCTTATTGCGGAAAAAAGATATCTTTTCACCTTCCTCGAAAAATTAGCTGTCTTACACATTTTTTTTTCCAAATCGGGCCAGTAATTCCTGAGATTAAGATTAAGTTCAACCAGGGAAACAAATTATAGATAATATTAGTATGGATAGGGACACACACACAATCATACAGGCACAACATTTTTGAACAAATATACTAATCTCTCTGCCAGAAGACCGGCAATAAGAGAACTAGTAAGAAAGAAAGAAAGAAAAAGCATTTATTATCCCGTATTAGGGACGCACAAAAAATAATAATTTATAACAACAAAACAACGAGTTAAACAGACTAAAATAACAGCAAAATAAAGAATTAAACAATTAAACAAACATTACTTAAAAAAAAGAAAAAGAAACGAATTTTAAATGGCAACACTCCGAGCCGACGAACATTACCAACCTTACAACTTACAAGCCCGACGCCGCGGCCACCAGCTACCAAGTACCAAGTACCAACATCAAAATATGAAATTTAAAGTACATTTACTTATGTTGGTTTATCAAATTAATGAAACAAAAAAATAATTATATAATTAAAAAGAAAAACCTAGTCTACATTTTTCGGGATTAAGCATACCCTTGTGTTAATCCAGGGTGTCAGCTACCTCCAAACCAAATTTTATCGATATTGGTCAGGCGTTTCAGCGTGAAGAATGCTTCAGGTGTTTATTTTTGTAAAATTAAAAAATATTTGTGTAATATTTTTTATTATCTCAGGGAGTAGATTTCGGCTTTTCACACCCAGTTCATCCACCCACGTGTAATAAAGGAAAATTATAATTTCCACGTAATATGTAAATTAATATTGAAGTATTTTAGCTTATCTTGATTCAGAAAAGCAAGATTTCAGAAATTATAATTTGATTGTTTAGAAGAAAATTGCTTTTAGTCTACTGAATTTTATAATATTAAATGTATTTTAATGAGACATTATTACTTCAAAGATTAAGAAGTATAAAGCAAGCTCGTGTCTGTACATCAAATGTATACTTATAGTAAACTAAGTCCACCCTGCGGTGCTGCCTGCGATTTTACAATTACATTAGCTTTAGCCATTTATCGGCCTCCTGGTTATAAAAATGTGCAAGCCTTCATCCAGTCCCTAAATAACCTTTTGACAAAGTATTCCAGTGTTCAAAATGTCATAGTGTTGGGAGATATAAATATTGATATTTGTGACAGAAATTCAGATCCCAATTCCTCCCAATATCTGGACATGTTGGCATACCATGGGCTACTACCAGCACATGTTCTTCCGACACACAGTAAAACATGTCTCGACCATGTTCTGTTGAAGACTAAGTTATCTGCTCGTAGCCTTGTGATACAAACTTCACTCACAGATCACAATAGTGTTGCTCTTTACATCGAGTCTAAAATTATGCATAAACCAGCAAAAATAATAAGTCGTGTCGATCATTTGAGTTTATCTAAGGGCATTAAAGCAGTGGACTTCAGTCTTTTATACACCTTGGAAGATGCAAACGCGGCTGTGAACTATTTCATAGAAATGCTACAAACAGAAATTAAACTCAATACTAAAGAAATAAAAACCTCTACACGAAAAAGACTCATAAAGCCCTGGATAACCTCGGGTATTCTACGTTGTTTAAAAAACCGCGATAATCTTCATAAAAAATTAAAGAAACACCCGCAAAACGATACTTTAAAGACTACTTACAAGAGATATAGGAACTTTTGCTCCAAATTATTGAAAAAACTAAAACAGGAATATGAACAATCACAGCTACAAAGTGCAAATAACAACAACAAAAAACTATGGAAAGCTATAAAAGAGATTACATATACAGTAACACCAAAAGATACTCCATCGGAACTGATAAATACACACAACCCATCAATATCCATAAACAATGTCAATAACTATTTTGCTAACGTGGGAAAAACACTAGCCGAGAAGATAGATAAAACAAACCATGCCCTACCAACTAAAACCTTAAGTTCATCCACTCATTCTTTCGTACTACTACCGACTGATGAAAATGAGATAGAAATACTAATAGCAAATTTAAAAAGCGACAGCGCAAGTGGATTGGACATGATTTCCGCAGAAATTTTAAAGTCAAATAAAGACATTTTAATAAAGCCCATAACCTATATATGTAATTTGTCTTTTTCAACTGGAGTGTTTCCAGTAGCCCTCAAGAATTCGAGAATTTCCCCAATACATAAGAGTGGTGATAGAGGCTGTGTCGAAAATTATAGGCCTATTTCCATTCTGCCAACCCTGTCAAAAATCTTAGAACGTGCTTTGAATAAGAGATTAGTTAAGTATCTTGAGGTTAATAAACTTCTATCATCAGCACAGTTTGGTTTTAGGTCAAAAAAATCGACCTCAGATGCGGTTCATGAATTAACTGATTACATCGTGAAAAGTCTAGATAGAAAAAAGAACACTATTGCCATCTTTCTTGACCTTGCCAAAGCGTTCGACACAGTCTCTATTCCAAGGTTGCTGGGGAAACTCGAGTCTATGGGAATCAGGGACCTCCAGTTGAAACTATTCGAAAGCTACCTGACTGAGAGAACGCAATGTGTGAAGATCGGAAACCTCATTAGTGACCGTGTTGCAGTTCAATTCGGAGTTCCGCAGGGTAGCATCCTAGGCCCGACGCTCTTTCTAGCCTACATAAACGATCTGTGTCAACTTGACCCTCTAAACGCCAAAATAATTACTTTTGCTGATGACACAGCATTACTCTTCAGTGGTGATACCTGGGCTGAAGTTTTCTCAGATTCACAAAGGGGCTATAATATGGTGACAAAATGGTTAAATGACAACATTCTAACCCTAAATGTCGGCAAAACTAAATACATAACCTTTTCCCTACGAAATCAAGATTCTGACATTTACCAGCATAAAATAATATCCCACATATGCTCCGACTACAATTCCACCAGCTGTTTGTGTGCTAAACTCGAAAGAACAAATACAATTAAGTATTTGGGGGTCATGATTGACAGCAAATTAAGTTTCCAGGAACACATCGACCTGTTAGCAGCAAGAACACGCAAACTCATCTTTATTTTTAAAAATTTACGACATATCGCTAACAAGAAACTAATAAAATCGGTCTACCTTGCACTGGCCCAGTCACAACTTAGTTACTGTATTCTTGTTTGGGGTGGCACTTCTAAGACGCGTCTATTGAAAATTGAAAGAGCTCAGAGAGCTGTTTTAAAAGTGAGTCTTTCCTTATCTTTCTTTCACCCCACTACCGATGTATATAAACAGTTTGAGGTCCTTACGGTACGCCAAATTTACATTCTGCACACCGTCACTAAGCAACATTCAGTACTGTCCTACGACCCTAAGTCAATTGAAAAACGCCGCCGAAAAGACATGGTCTGTACAAAAACATTGTTCAAAACCAGTTTTGCACATCGTTTTTTCTGTCATCAAGGCTGTTATCTATACAATAAAATAAACAGGATATTATCAATTTACTCTCTTCCAAAAAATAAATGTAAAGCAGTAGTTAGAGACTGGCTCCAAAAATTGGAGTATAATGCTACGGAGAATCTCCTTCACTAGCGGTTACTCAAACGGAAAAATAGGCTTTTATTGAACACAAAAACTCACCTCACACACTAATCACACACATACCCCTCACAGACACACACTTTCACTATAACACACCATCACAACACACCCATCCCAATATGCAAATGGGCAAATTATATTATTTTTTATTATTTTAGTTAAAAGCAAATATATTATCTTGTCTCCTTGCTAGCAAGATGCTATCTGTAAACATAATCACTCAACCATAATAATATGTTTAATTTTCTTTTTTCTGTTATGTTGTACCTGAATTCCGTGGGGTGAGGACCTGGTGATCTGTAATACAGGTTAACACCTATAATAGACACCAGCTCCACACAAACACTTGACTGTGACCTCTCTTTCAGCGTTTGTGTTTTTGTGTTTATTTTTGTACCGGTCTTGTTTTTGTGAGGAGAAATAAAGATATATTATTATTATTATTATTTATTTGACGACCTCCGTGGTCGAGTGGCGTACACACTGGTTTTCAAGGTGTCGCCGGCTCTGAGGTCCCAGGTTGGATCCCCGGACGGTTACATGTAGAAAAACACTTTTTACATTGTCTCGGGTCTGGGTGTTCGTGGTACCTTCGTTGTCTCTGATTCCATAACACAAGTGCTTCAGCTACTTACTGTGGATTCGGAGCAACGTATTTGATGTTATCCACATTTATTTATTTATTTATCAGATAACTCAGTTTTTCCCGGATAAAAATATAAGTAGGTATCCTTTATTTTAATTTATGGTGGCAACTACCTCTGTAAAAAATTTCATTAAAATTGGTCGAGCGAGGTAACAAACATACAAACACACAAACTTTCGCCCTTATAGGTGATATAAGTGTGATTTTATCGTTTCTACAATAAATAATAAGAATACAATGTATTGTTCACGTAGCATGTGAACATAAACAACAGTTTATATTATCTACTGTTTGTTTTCAATTCATAAAATATGTTTAATTTTTTGTGTCTTACACAAAAAAATTTAATGCTAAGGCAAAGTCATGCTCTAAAGTAGTTTTTCTTTAAAAAACAGTATTACGAATTACGGTTAGCCTAAAAAACGGTAAGTAGATTAGACTTCAAAAAAGTTTGGCATTTCGGTCTTCTTGTCATTACGAATTCAAAGTAACTTTTAAGTAACTACAATTTGCTTTTTGTGGGGTCACATTGACCGGGGTCGAAGAACTAACCAAGATTAAGCCTTAAGATGTATTACGGGATCAAAATATACCTCTGACATCAATCGTAAAGGTTATCGTTACTGACCTTTTGACAAAGAAAGATAATTTTTTTTTGCTTAGATTTTTAACAAACGATCGTGATTTATCTAATCTTTGCGTGATGAGCTTGATCATTGGTTATGTGTCTGGGTCATTTATAAGAAATATTTAAGTTTGTTTATCAGTTGTCTGGCTGCGATAATGCAGCCCAGGCTGTACTTAAATCGGAAACTGATGGCCGTGTGAGTTGTCCCAAGATATATTTATATATATTTTTATAAGAACGACGCCCGCACTAAGGAATTTAATCCTTGTGTCGCGGGGGTTTCACAAACATTCAAATAACATGCACAAAGAACACCCAGACTTGGAACAAGCATTTGTGGATCACACAAATACTTGTCCCATGCGGGGATCGAACCCGCAGCACGTCGCGCGCAGTGGTAATTAGCATGGTGACCTATTAAATACCACTCGGATATCCGTGCAGTCAAATTATTATTAATATCATTTACAATTTTTTTTATAATTTTTCTGAGTCAGGTGTCATATTTCAAATTTTAAAGTCTAGTCAGCGATAAAATACCTCATAAAACTCATAGGTACTTTGACACGAAAGAAATAGCTAAAATATCTTGTTTTCACTTCATTGGTAGTTTTAGAACCTTGTTGATTGTTATTCAGCCTTCAGTCTCACTCCCCGATTCTTCATATTTTTCTTTAAAACGAAATCAACGTAAAACATTTACATTCACTGAATATTCTCAAAGCGTTCATAGTTTAACGACACAACGAAAAATAATGGGTTAGTTTACGCGATAAATATTTGTGAAGAAAATTCAGGGGCGTATTCCACGAATTGTTTTTGAACACGCAACGTTTTTTTTTAGCTATTTAAGGCCGGTTATACACGAAGCGCTGTGAGTCTCCGATAATCGTCGATTTTAGTATCCAAGCAACTGCTGCTATACCAACTCATAGAGGTTCGTACATTTTCGCGTCGTAGGGGACTAAAGTTTTCGGGTATCGGAGACTTGTATTGCCTCGTGTATGAAGAGCCTAAGGGTTTATGAAAACGTTCTGGACTGCATAGGGGCGGGCTTTTATAGGTCGTTGATGCCGACTGAAATGTATATTTTTTTGTAAATGGCGTTTTGGTTCATTGATAAAATTTTTGATAACAGTATTTTATTCTTCAAATTTTATTAACAACAGTAACTCTATCTAAACACTTTTAGTATGTTATTATATTTATTAGTTTTTTTTTGTATTTTGTCTGCCATTATTAATTAATTAAGTCTCCTCTTGTAGCGATTTCTTAAGAAATAAGTACCTTTGCACATTTTGTTCTATCATGTTGTTTTATATGCTTCGTGTGTGTACACTGTACATTAATTTTTAAATTCATATTGCCATTTTGTGGGCTCATATAATTATGTCAACCTATTTGTAAAATATAGATTTAAACTTATTTACTATACCTACGCGGTGGTTGAAATAAAAAGGCCGTTGGTCCGGAATGTCCAGTAACACCTCAAAAATAAGCCTTCGTTTAGGAGCGGGTGAACTCAGGTAAATGACAATTGCCAAAAGGTCAGGCTCTTTAGTAAATGTTCGATGTCCAAAATCCTAAACGAAAAACTGCTGCTTACGTATTCTTCCGATTTAGCAGCTCGTCTCGATCCGTGCGAGCCTCGTACAGTCGTACCATACACGTTAAGCGAACGCTCGGCCGAACTACATGGTAGGAGTGGGGGGTGTTAGATTTTTTTTCGTTACGGAATTTCTTGATTCGGTCGCCGCGCTCAAAGCTCGCGATAAAAGCTATGCAATAGCTTAAATAAACATAAAGCATATCCAGGAAGACTAATAAAAATGTCTATAAATTATATCGATACAACTTAACCGATAGCCGAAGCGGTCACAGCTGATTCAAATTGACATAATAACTTGAGTGAGACGACAGTTTTCCTCTATGTCATACATCGTTCGGACATGTCTGCCAACACTAAGGGACATTCGCTTTTTGTCTCGCCCCTATTCCCTTGACTACGTCACTCAACGAACATGATCGATTTATCAGAAAATGTATGCGTATTTTCCCTGGTATAAACAGCCTTCGCCCCTGCACATATGGTGTGACCCTGTGTAATAAATCGGGTATAGCGACACGCGAACTCAATTTTTCACCTCGTAAAATGTTCAAGCTGGTCCGAATAGTACCTATTTGGTCATGGTAAAAGGGTAATGCCCTAAGTCAGGCGGCGATAATATATAATCTATTTTAGATTATTTTGACCATACCAGATTAGTTGAAATAATTAAAGCAAAGCTAGAAATTCTTTTAATCTTAAGTACCTAATCATTATAATAGTCTTTGGTTCTATGTCAAGGTAGATTATTTAGTTAGGACTGAATAAAGAATTAGTTATATATACCCAGCAATTTTGACAACATTAGATTATGTAAAAGAACATGTTTGATTATTATGGCTGTTTATTACATAAAAAACCACATGTATACTATACCAACTGGACCCATAGAACCTACATGTATGATTAAACAGAAGTCGACATAAACAGTCAACGAAGCCAAAAGAGGCTTCGAAAGCGAAAATACAAACCCTTTTTTAATTTACCGCAATCTGGTTGCCGCAAACATTATAGGGATCTAAAGATAGGCATTGTCTTAGAAAGGGTTGGATTGCCTTCGTCAAGGTGTGCTTCGGAGCTACCTGTTTTAGGCCGCATCTTTCCTGAGAGTACGATTTTTTAGGGTTCCACTAAAAAAAAAACGGGTATACTTGTAAGCTCTTTCATGTACGATTTTCACTTGATTTTTACAAGAGGTACTAAGGTAAGTAAATTGTGGGGATCAGATAGGCAGTTTCTGAGCCATTTAGTCCGTTGTGGAAAGAGTCTGAAATAGATATCAGCTTATTTGCGGATTCAAAGAGTTGTAGACAAGATTGGTTTACAATTACCTTGAGGTATCCTGAAATCACCATTGCACCATTGGAAAAGAGTGAATGATCTGCTAGGCATCTCTGGTGAATGTTCAAATGTAAGCTTACATGTCTGTTTATTAGAGTTCTTTTTGAGTTCCTTGGAAATAGTAAATGTTACATTACATTAACTGTCTGATCCACAACATTTTTACGGAACTCCAAATTAGCAACAAACTGACTTACCCAATGTTTTTCCTTAGAACGAATACAATTTGTTAGTCTATTCGTTCGGGATTACTTTATTTATGTATCTGATTATCTGGAGAACGGATAGAAGGTTTAGTTCGTGTGGGTCGAAGCAATTGGATTGGGTCTTTAGTGAGACCTTACGATCAAAAGATTGACCTCACGAAATTGTCTGAAATATGGAGCTTGTATCGAGAAAAGCCAAAAATCTTATTAAACGATCGATTTAGTATATAACCCATTTCTGCAAACTTGTAATCCAGATTATAGATCTTGTTCTTTCACAGAATTGATTATAGGAGAAATTGTCAGAATTGGGTTGTAAGAAAATTGATGTATAACGAAATTTGTAAGAAGAAGGATATTGAGCAGAGGTACCGTAATAAAATATACACACAAATATAACAATATAAGACAGTTCTGCCTGACATGCAATACCGAGAAAGCCAAAAGCTCAGCATAATATGTTCTCTACTACAATATAAAACATTCAGCGCTACATACATACATACATACATTCATTTGAAATGAGGGTAGACCTGATATACGATAAGACAATTCATTTCACTGTCTACTGTCTGTTTTATTTTAAACGAGTCCCGCACTAAGGAATTTAATCCTTGTGTTGTGGGGTGTTTGACAAACATTCAAATCACATGCACAAAGAACACCCAGACTTGGAACAAGCATCTGTGGATCACACAATTGCTTGTCCCCCGGGGATCGAATCCGCAGCACGTCGCGCATATTGGTAATTAGCGTGACCTATATATACCACTCGGCTATCCGTACAGTCAGTGTGTCTATGCATCAATCCTGTATATTATTTTCTCTCCAACGGACTGTAAGGGTCGATTCATACTTATGCTAACAGCAGGTTTGAAACTCATTGAAACGTCAAACTAAAAGTTATTATAGCAAAGTCACTCTCAATAAAACGGCTCATATTTATTCTGTGATATAAGAAGACACTTCAATGGCCTTCGATTTTGCTGTAATAATTTGACCCTTAATGATTGAGAGTTCAACTGATATCCCACCTCCTATCTGGGATCGTAACTGGGATATTTCATAATTAAATGGTCAATCTCTATCCATATTAATAAAAGCTGAAGCTAGTCTAATGCGGTATATAAATAGTATATTCTGAATAGATTCTGATTTCACAACCAGACTGATTGATCTACTCATTCACCTCCAAAATGTTATGAAACAGCATATACAGTTCAATGCACCTTATAATACACGCCAGTCTGAGAAGTACGCCCGGTATGCGGCTCCCGTCTATGCACGCCTTTGTCATGCTTTGTGTTAATTTGCTTTGAGGAATATCTCGGACACTCTCATTATATGGTGCTTAAACTTTGAGAGGTAAGCAGAATTTACTGGTGTAATTAATAAGTAAACAAAAACTAAATCTACTTGGTATTAGTAAAGTATAATGGCTATCTCGTATACTTACGCCTTTAGCGAAAGAAATTTTATCATTGGTATGATCGGATTCGCATGCACATGGTTGCAGGTTCGAACCCAGGCAAGTACCAATGTGACTTTTTCAAAGTTATATGTACTTTCTTAATCATTCTAAGACATCATTGACAAACGGTGAAGGAAAACATCGTGAGGAATCCTGGATTTCAAAGTATTGGAATCTGAAATCGCCAACCCGCAACGAGCAAGCGTGGTGATCAATGCTCATCCCTTCTCAGCAGCAGTGGGACGTATACAGACATATTTTATTGGGTTAGGTATACCTTTTTCGTTAGGTATGCCTATGTGATTTTAAGTTTAAATTTTTGGAATCCAACTTTCCTTACGATATTTCCTTTACGATTTTCAATGACGTCATAGAATAATTAATGAAATGAAATGAAATGAAATGAAATGAAATATTTATTTTTTTCGAGTAGACCTTTACAGGCACTTTCAAAACGTTAATGACGCTAGTTGCGCGGTTCCAAGGTGTCATTCCTATGGAGAAGAACCGGCAAGAAACTCCATAGGTTACTCTTTTAAAATTGGTTATGAGTATACAATTTAAATAATATTGAGTAAATAAATGCAGGGTCTTTCCTGGACTGGCCTTTTTAAGAAAGAACCAGGTCGATCTGAGCAAGCCTGTGCCAACAGATGGCAAGCATGCCTCGAATAGCTCATGCAGCTCAACCATTTTCGAGGGAGCTGCACAACCCGACACACAACAATACCACCAGTGACACCATAAAAATATGTGGGGCAACAACTTCCTCAAATCGCCAGATTGCAAAAACTATAGCAGACTAAAAGATGTACAATAATATAGAATCAAATCAAAAGAGTTAATAATAGACCTGCATAATATTTACACTTACAATACCCATGAACTTATATAATAATGAATTTAATAAATTGAATTAAATAAAATTGTAAACATAATATGCAAAAGCACAAAACATGTCAAAGAAAAAAAATGAAATACAATAATGTATACGCAAAAGCGCAAAACATGTCAGAAAAATATATGAAATACAATAATGTATACGCAAAAGCGCAAAACATGTCCACAATTTGTATATAAATAAATATATTTACAACATGCAAACAAAACAAACGACAGATGTATAAGCGAGCAGCTCAATCCCAGGCGGCTTTATCATTCAAATAATCGGATATCTTGTAATATCCTTTTTTACATAATTTTGATTTAATATGAGTTTTGAATTTTCTTACAGGTAATTTACGAATATCAACGGGGAGCTTATTGTAAAAGCGTATACATTGACCCATGAACGAGTTGCTAACTCTATGAAGACGAGTAGCATGAACAGTTAAATTATGTTTGTTCCTGGTATTAACAGAGTGAACATCAGACATTTTTACAAAATAAGATTCGTTCTTTTGAACATACATTAAATTTTCAAAAATATATTGCGAAGTTACAGTCAGAATGTTTATCTCTTTGAATTTCTCTCGGAGAGAAACTCTTGGGCCTAGATTATAAATAGCGCGGATAGCCCTTTTTTGTAAAATGAAAATAGTATTAATATCAGCACAGCTTCCCCATAGGAGAATGCCGTACGTCAAAAGACTGTGAAAATAACTAAAATAAACTATTCTGGCTGTATCCACATCAGTTATCTGTCTGATTTTCTTTACAGCATAAGCGGCTGAACTGAGCCTTCCAGATAATTTGGTAATGTGTGGGCCCCACTGTAGTTTGGCATCAACAGTTATACCAAGAAAAACAGCTGATTCAACAGGGTCCAACTCTACTCCATTCAGTTGTACATTGGTACTTATTTGCCTTACATTAGGCGTTGAAAACTTAATCAATTTGGTTTTTGATGAGTTTAAAAGTAAATTATTGACATTAAACCAATGGACAACCCTAGAGAGCGCGTTATTGACTTCGTCAAAATTTTCGAGTCGGCGTTTTATTTTAAAAACTAGAGATGTATCATCTGCAAACAGCAGAATCTTATGATTTTCCCTTACATGAAAAGGTAAATCATTTATATAAATAAGGAACAAAAAGGGCCCTAGAATTGAACCCTGCGGAACACCCATCGTTACCACAGACCCTTTAGATCTATTTCCATTCACATCAACTCTCTGTATTCTATTATCTAAATAAGAACTTAAAAGACTAAGAGCCTTACTTCTAATACCATAGTGGTTCAGTTTTCTAATGAGTGTATCATGACATACACAATCAAAGGCTTTTGACAAGTCGCAGAATATGCCTAAAGCGTCCTGCGAATTCTCCCAAGCCTCGTATATATTTTTCAGCAACTCCACTCCTGCATCTGTAGTAGACCGACCCTTAGTAAATCCAAATTGTTTCGGATGAAACAAATTTTGTCTGTTAAAATGTCTTAACATTTGCTTTAAAATTAACTTCTCAAAAATTTTGCTCAAAGTGGGCAAAATTGAGATAGGGCGAAAATTTGTTGGATCGGTTGTAATACCCGATTTGAAGAGTGGAATCACCTTGCTTAACTTCATTAAGTCAGGAAACACACCACATGTGACACAAGAGTTGAACACAATTGCTAGAAAAGGGGAGATAATTTCAATTATAGAAGATACTATATGTACAGATAATCCCCAAAGATCGGTAGACTTTTTTACTTCTAAATCCTTAAATGAATCCAGAATGTCCTTAGTACCAACAAGTGTAAATTCAAAACTTGTTCCACATTCCGCAACACATTCTTTAAGTATATTGTATGCGGAGCTGGAAGACGACAACAAAGTCTTGGTTGTTAACAAAGGAATATTGGTGAAAAAATTTTCAAACTCAGTTGCCACCTCCATATCCGACCTAAAATCCAAATCATTGATTACAAGATGAAAATCATTATTATTACTTTTGGTTCTACCTACTTCCGAATTAATTATATTCCAGGTAGTCTTGATTTTATTTACAGATAATTTAATTTTATTTTTAACATATAAAGATTTTGCGGCGGTGCAGGCTCTCTTAAATGTCTGAGAGTAACGCTTAACATATTCCTTAAAGATTTCACTATGATTATGCCTTTTTTCATTATATAATTCAAATAACTTCATTCTGCTTTTGAAAATACCCGGTGTTGCCCAATCACTAAACATAGCCCGATCACACACAGAAACTGACTTAGAGGTGAAAACCTTCTTATACTGAGAATTAATCAAGTTAAATAATAGAGAATAAGCCTGATCGGGGTTACTATGATAAGGCAAACTAGGTAATTTTTCAAGTAAATTATTTTTAAAAAGTTGCAACCGCTGTTTGGTTACAGGAACAAAATTAATAGTTTTCCTATGAGCTTTAACAGGTTTTATAGGCAACGAGACCAACTGACCACAGTGATCTGAGTCTATTACATTAACAATGGAATAGGTGTTCGGCTTAATATTTGTAAAAATATTATCAATACAAGTAGCACTGGTGGCAGTTACTCTAGTTGGCTCAAGGAATGTATTGTATAAATTATATGACTTAAATAAATTTATAAATCTATTAACAACAGTTGATTTTTCTAATAAGTTAATGTTAAAGTCTCCACAGACAGCAACTGTTTTGTTTGTATTAGAGATTTTAAATAATACCTCTTCTAGTATTTTTTCAAAAGTATCATACAAAGCACATGGGGGTCTGTATACACTCAATACAATTAACTGCTCAAGCTCAATACATGCTATCTCAGCTACTCGCTCAACAGACAAGCTCACAATGTCTTTACGTTCTTTAAATTTAATATTATTACTTACAATAATTAATGAGCCTCCACGTATTAGATTTATTCTGCTGAACGAGCTAGCCACTTGATGGTTGTTGAAGCTAAACATGAACTGGTGGTCCTTTAGCCAATGTTCAGTAATACACAAAATATTAATGTTATTACAGTTCATGAACAACTCCAACTCTAATTCTTTACCCATCAAACCCTGAATATTCTGATGGAGAATGTTTAAAATATGCTTATCATTAATTTTATTAACTAAATTCAAGGTGTTTGATGAGTCTGTCAACAAAGAGATTTGATTAAGACTATTGCCAGAGACTGACTCTATTGTCTTATTACCTAATTTAAATGACTTGGAACAAATTCCAAGGTATGTTGATAAAAGTTACTATTATCTATCTGCTCAATAAAAGCAGTATGTTTAGCCAAACACTTGGCTTCGTTTAAAATACAATATGATAGCGAATTTGCTATCTGTCCCTTAAAATAATTACAAAGATAATAGTTATCTTTTGTCAAAAAATAATTAAAACTAATGATTACATTAGTGTCAATAAAATCAAACTGCTTGTTATATAGTGACATTGTGTGCAGTTTATTATTACATTTATATCTAAAGTTATTTTCGGTCTGTGACAATCCTTTTCCATAAGGGAAAGCATACAAGACTATTTTCTTTACATTAAGTTTAGACAACCTTTCAAAATAATTAATAGCCATGTTTACGCTGGTATTACCTCTTCTCCCAATTAAAATGACAATAGTGGTAGATGAACAATAACTACCACTTAGTATTTTATTTAATATCTGCTTATAGCTTGCCGCAGGCATACAACAATTTATGACCTGAGCTCCTAAATGTTGATACAAGTGATAAGACATATATAATGTGTAGAGAAGGGACATATAAAAACGTATTGAAGTTAATTATCGTAACATTCGTCAGTAATCGAGGGAAGTTATCTATCTTTATCTACTTTCACACCTCACTTAATAATTTTCCCACTACTAATTAGATAATCTTTAGATCCAAAGTTTACGAAATTCCAAATATATGTAGGTACCGATCCTTCGAAACTCATACGGCTTTTAGAGATTTCAAGTTGGTGAAACCGTGTTCGAACGGTGTTGGAATTTCCAGATAAAATGGAATGTTTTCGAAACGATTTTGTTCACAGCTTTTTTTAGTTCGTTGCAGTTGTCCACGGGAAATTGAACGAACATAGCGTTTTGGATCTTCAATCCAATATATCTTTTAAGGATGAACGGAAATGTAGTACTTTTACTTACATTACTACAGAAATGTCCAAATTCGTCACGACCGTCTTTTGAAGACTTACTCCCGAGTGCTGAAACACCAATTATCTTTAAGATGTTCTTAAATGCCTATCTGTAGCTACTTCACACTATAAAATTTAATTTGGTCAAGTGGCGTACACACCAGTTTTCTAGTTGGCGCCAGCTCTGAGGTCCCGGGCTCAATCCCCGGAAGGGTCAATGTAGAAAAAAAAAATTCTGCATTGTCACGGGTCTGGATGTTTGTGGTACCTTCGTTGTCTCTGATTCCATAACACAAGTGCTTTAGCTACTTACTTTGGGTTCGGAGCAATGTATAGGATGTTGTCCACATTAAGTGACAGAGACAGTATGAGACTTAACGGTGGCTTCGAAATGATTAACGTTTCAGTATTCGATCATTAAAGTGACAATGGGGTACTTTGAAATAACCTCTCAATTAAGATTAGTACAAGACATGATATAGGTACTTTTGTAACTTAATATCCTTTTCACTAAAGGTAACTTATCTTAGAAAAAAGAATATAATACCGGCTAACACAGTTATAAATTAATAAATAAATGTAGACAATATCACATAATTGCTCTGAATCCAAAGTAAGTAGCTAAAGCACTTGTGTTATGGAATCTGAGACAACGAAGGTAGCACGAACACCCAGACCCGAGACAATGTAGAAAAGTGTTTTTATACATTGTCCCGTCCGGGGTTCGAACCTGGTACCTCAGAGCTGGCGAGACCTTGAAAACCGGTGTGTACGCCACTCGACCACAGAGGTCGTCAGTTATAACAGTATTATTGACGGCGGTTCGCAGTCTCACTCAGTTTTCGTAATTACCACTGATTCGTAATGGCTGCCATGCGTGTGTAAGAATAAATAAATATAAGCATCTATAATATAACAGTCGTAATATTATTTTTAAGTATAGAGATTATTGCGTGTCGTGTGGTCAGCTTGTAGCGTGTCCGAAGTACAGTCGGCGGAATAAGGGTAAAAAGCGTGATTATTTTTATTACAACTTAGCGATTTAATAAAAACACGCAGGTAAGCGTGTCGAATCAATACTTTTGCTGTTCACCGTACTCTCACGAGAAAACACAATAATACGATGGTAATGGAAATAGTGCTTTTATTACGAAGCAGTAAAGTTCATTTTTCAATTGATATGTAAGTATTGACATCTGGATACCCTATCATATATTATAATCTTGATGAAGGAAATAAATGTGATTTTAAATAGAACTCCAATTTCGTATTTAAAGAATCCTGTCAAGCACGTAAATAGGTCACATTCATTTTGATCCTTTGCCTATTAGAATATAATTACTGACTCGTAGGAGTCTTATAATAAATTTTGATGACTTACACAAATTAGATATAAGACGGGAGACATTATTGCATATTAAATGAGCATTGAAACTTTGATGCCCAGACTTCTGATAATGGGAAACAGAACTACCTACCACTTTGAGTATAAATAGCATGAATATATTAAATAGAACAAGTAACTCGACTGAATTTCTTATTTCAGGATCCATTGCCATATTATACACTAAACAAATAAACATGAACTAGTTAACTGTTCAGTGGTTGATGAATACATTATTTAGTTCTTTGTCTTTTGACGTCATTGCTTCGAGAAATTCTCGTATTTTAAAGTCTTTGTTGGAAACCTAGTTTAGATTTTAGTTGATTTTGTTTGCATTGCTGATTGTAGACTAACTGACTTTGATTTGTTGTAGGTCACTTTTTAATCAGCATAAAGAAACAGTTCCCAAATGGGTAGGGCATCAGACTTCGAACACGTGGTTGAAAGCAATTCCTGGCCACCCGCCACTACAGACATGAACCTACTCGTTATACAAGCATTTAGCTCAGCACGAGGGGTTAAAAAGAATACTAGTAATATCACCCACATAGCTCAAAATCAAAATATTTTTATTTCGAGTAGACCCTTTCAGGTACTTTCAAAACGTTAAATGAATCTAGTTGCTCGGTTCCAAAATGTCATTCCTATGGAGAAGAATCCGGCCAGAAACTCCATAGGTTACTCTTTTAAAAATGGTGATATACAATGATTTAAAATACATTACTTTTAAAATATGCGATAACAACGTAAGATAGCAAAAGCATAAGATTATTGCAATATATTACCTACCTCAAAAGAGGGGAAAAAAAATAGGAAATACATGCGTTTTACTAATATTTCGTTGTCGACACATTTACAAAAAAAAAAAAAAAGAACAACTGCTATACAATTCACGAAAATATAAAATAATAATTATGTAGTCCTAATCAAGTCCCTAACAGGAATGTCAAGGCATGTCAAAAGACCTCCGGAATAGAGGCTGTGGAGCTAAAAGATAAAAAGATTTTTCTAAAAGAATATAATGTTTAGTATTAAAATCTTTTGCGTAATTCATTTGGTGTGGTATGGTCTTTAAACGATTCTGATTTTTAAGTGATTTGGAGCTAGAATGATTTCATTTATATTGTAGTTACAGATAAGTATTTGTGAAACGTTTACAATTTTCCAAAACATAAACAATGCCCTACAAAACTGTATAAACGGTTTTACTGCAGGCGCCAGTCACCAATACAATATTTTTCAATTTAAAAGCAAGATGCGAACTCTTGATCTCAATTTGACTGCACGGATACCCGAGTGGTATACCGTATAGGTCACCACGCTAATTACCAATGTGTGCGACGTGCTGCGGGTTCGATCCCCACATGGGACAAGCATATACGTGTGATCCACAAATGCTTGTTCCAAGTCTGGATATTCTTTGTGCCTGTGATTTGAATGTTTGTGAAACCCCCGCGATACAAGGATTAAATTCCTTAGTGCGGGCGTCGTTTTATTAATCATTCATTTATATTATTTATTATAAGTGTTTATCATTTAGTTATAGCATCAGCGTTTTCTAGCCTCATGTTTTTCAGAACGAGGTTAAAAGGTGACCAAAGTGATCATGTACTTTATCCTAAGCCTACCAATTAAGATAATGTGCTTGTTTTAGGGATGGGTTCACCACAATAGTTTGATTGGGTTCAGAGCCACAAACTTTCGATCGGGACCCGACGCCAAAGTCAGTTGAAATTGTGGTTGCCTATAAATTTGGACCTTAAGACTATTTTATTTGATTTTTGTTGGAAAGGACAGTACCTTAACTGTTTTGTTGCTATATAAAGATTTCTTCTTAGTTTTATAATTAAATCTTAATTCTTCTTTAAATATTAAATCTTTTTAGGTTATTTTTTGCATCTTGGGGCATTTTTTTATCAGAACCTTGTAAATCATGTATTATGTTTTCCTTATCTATACTAATATTATAAAGCTGTTTGTTTGCTTGGATACGCTAACCTCAGGAACTCCTGGTCCGATTTGAAAAATTCTTTCACTGGTAGATAGCCCACTTAATAAGGCAGGCTATAATTTTCCCAGATGACCGACGACCACGCCGGCGGAGCTGCGAGCAAAAGCTAGTGTAGAATAAAGGGCACTTCCATATTTTCATAAAGAAACTCAAGTTAATCAGGAAACTATGTTGTGACTGTGTATTGTTTTCAAAGTATTACCTACTTACCTTGACCTAGTCGGATTATGCTGTCGACAAGTACCAAAAATCAACAAATCACACAAAAATAGGAAATACCATAAAGGAAATTGTTTTTTTTTGTTAGATCATTTTCTTTTCTATATTTTTTTAATGAAAAATACACCAACAAAATAGTCCGTAACAGTATAGAAACTAATATAAACTATCTAAACCCATGTTCCGTTCTCGTGAACATCCATTCGCTTTACCAGACTAAAATCTTTATGCCAACATCCAGAATACAAATCTCACGACGAAATTTCACGTAAATCTCTTTCGCCGTCTCAACAAGATTTAGTTACAAATGCTCTTATACCCAACATCCAGATATTCGTATTAACATCTTACTTAATATTATAAATGTGAAATAATAATTATTTATTTTTTAATATAAATTTTGTATAAAGTCCATAAATGTGAAAGTGTGGATGTTTGGATGTTTGTTACTCAATCACGCAAAACGACTGAACGGATTTGGATGAAATTTGGCATGCATGTAGCCTTTGACATGGAAAATAACATGGGCTATTTTTTATTATAATATATATTTTTATCCCGATTCCTTACGTAGTTTCGGAAAGACGACCTAATTCTGAAATCCACGCAGACGGAATCGCGGGCAGAAGCTGGTTTGTTATATTTCTTTTAATCAAAACAGGTGTTTTTTAAATTAATCATCTGTTAGATTTTTTTTAACATTTTCAAGTGACATTTCTACAATTGTTAACGCTGACCAAAACAACCAAAGCGACAAGTCTAAGTCACGTGACTTATCGAAAAGAAATGACATTTATTTCTATCATCTTCAATGCTTGTACAGTGCCACAAACAAGTTAGCACCCCTTGGCCAAATCAGGAACTAACGATTTGACGTTCGTTGTCCGTCTGTCTGTCACCAAGCTATATGTAAATGTGATAGTTAGCAGTTATAATTTTCACAGATGATGTATTTCTGTTCTGTACAACAGAATAAAATAAATATTTATGGGGGGCTTCCATACAACAAACGTGATTTTTTTGCCGTTTTTATAGATATTGATGGACGAAACACCTCGTGCGCGAGTCCGACTTGCACTTGGCCGGTTTTATTCTGGTATTCCATACAAACAAAATATCTGTATCTCATCTATTTCAGGAAAAAAAAGTAAGTCTTGTATTTTATAAATCTTACAAAGCTACAACATCAGATAGGATTAGTATAGCCTATTCGGTGTAGGGTACTTCACATTTACAGAAACCTTTTTTATTTAACTTGCAGCCTCGTGGGAAGAGAGAAGTCTCTGGATATCGACTTTATATCATTCAGGGACTCAATAGGGAAAGAGTAAGTAATCTTGGGACTCTTTAAGGGACGAATGAGTGAGCTTTTAAAAGTTTTTCTTACAAATCTACGCAAAAACAAGAGGTAAAACTAATAACTAGCTTATGTTTGCGTCAGTTTTAGCAAAACATGGCCTCTCTCTAGACTTCCTCGATAAATGTCTTAAAATCTTTGTTTTAATAATGGTTAGATTTTTTTATATAATGAAATTTTGTATAATGAAAATGTTTGCATGCCGAATGGTGAAATAACTAGGGCAGAACTTTGATGTATTTTAACTACTATCTACTTATGTAGTACCCATATTTTTTCAAAGCGGACCAGTATTTCCTGAGATTAACGCGTTTTACCAAACAAACAAACTCATCAGCTTTATAATATTAAGTATAGATTTCAAATTCATTTTAACAGCTCTAAATGCTTTTCCAAAGAATAAAGCTCAATAAAAAATGGAACATGTTCCAAAAATTGTCATAGAAAAAATATCTGTGGTTCTAAAATAAACCACTACGGCAGAGTTTCTGTGATTGGTTCACTATGGACTCTGTATACATATGCAATCAGTTCGAAAGGCCAGAAAAAAATATAGAACTGGAAATATTTTTAATCGATTTAAAAAAAGGTTGTTCTGAGTTCGTCCATTTTTTTTTTGTGATAATGATTAAATTCACAAATTTCATATAAATTGAGATATAAAATAAATTATTTAGTCTAAAACTTATTTTTATTGTTTAAATAAGTTGGAATAAAATATGTATGATAAAGCCAATAATAAATGTATCCTTCCTTATGTTGGAACTGTAAAGTTAGCCCAATACTGGTCAAATAAAATTCGATTCGAGTCCATTGACACGAAAAAAAAAGATTCTTACAAAATTAGCAAAATACTCAGATATATACACAATTATTATTTTGTTTCTTTTTCTAATTACTGTAATTGGTTACTCACACGACCGTTGTTATTTAAATAAATAAATAAATTAACAATGAGCAAGCGTGGTGATCAATGTTCGTTCCTTCTCAAATGAGAAGCGAACTGGCAGTGGGACATTTATAGGTCAGTATTATTATTAATATATACTTTCATGACATTCGAAAATAAACATTAAATGTATCAAGTATACAGGTCTTACATAAATCTAGACTCTGAATAATAGACCTTAATCCCGTTATAGCTAAACTCACTGAAATAATAGATTATCTACAACTCATAGTTAATTAAACTATTACATAGTTAATTTGTGGTTAGACGTGCGAAATGATTTATTGTTGCTGATAATCTTTGGGTTAGCTATTGTTATAAATTGTTACAATGAGATTCGTTAACAAGCTCATACAATAGTTTAATATATAATAATAATAATAAGCCTTTTATACGGACTATATATCCAAATAATTATTATGTATCTTAAACTATAGCACTTTTATAACTTTTTTTTTGTCTGATCAAAATTGTTCGCGCATTTGGTGCTTCTTTACTTTTTGCAAGTCCGTTTGCCAGTTGACAAAGGCCTCCTCCAACCTACTCCATTCTACTCTCTCTCTGGCCTGCAACCTGCCTAATATCCTAATATAGTTATAGTTTAATATAACTAGGTATAATTTAACACACATTATTTTCCAGGATAGTCGTTTCAAGTGATGATTTAAAAACCATTTGTGACAAGACTGTAACCGTAATGACGAGAGCGCGGTAAAAACGGTTGGAAAATACGAATATTCGGGATTCGGACTCCTTGGTGTCCAAGACTAATCACCCTAGGATCGTAAAAGTTCTTAAAAAGCAGAGAAATGACGTTTAAATGTGTTTGAACGAATGGGAGAATATATTGTCTCTTTTTTCTTTTGTTATTTCCTGCATTCATTCATTAAAAGCCATTACAACAGAAAACATTTCCCATTGATTTCCATAAAAGAAAAGAAAAATTCGCCAGACTTGTCAGTGAAAAGAAAATATGAAAACTTGTATAATTCAATTCGTGACTGGGTAACATTAAGAGTCGTCGGTGTACCGAGTAGTAATAAATATACGGGTGCACCTGTGTGAACCGAGCTAGTAAGAAGTACGGCCTCGTTGCGCCGAATTTGATTTTGTCGTAAATATTAATGTGAGATGCAGTCGTGTGCAAAGGTACCTACTGAATTATGTAGAGATAAATCCAGCAAAGTTTTGTGATGTCACCAGTCGTATAATGCCCCATTCAGACTCTCCGCAAGGCTACACTAGGGAACGCGATTACGAGAGTGTGGACGGTCGTGTTCCCTTGTCCTCCCTCGGCTTGTCTCGGTTTTTCAGACACTATTCAGAGAACGTAACGAAGTAGACCTTGCGGGCAACTGAATAATATAATAATAATAATATCTTGAGACAATTCACACACTGATCACAAACTAGGCAGAGCCTCTAAGGCAACCAGACAATATATAAAACAACACATATTAATGATAAATTACACCCAGACACAGAACAAATGATCGTGCTTATCACAGAAAGATTTGTCCTGGGTGGGAATCGAACCCAAGACCTCCGGCTTAGCAATCAGTGTCACTACTAGATCAACAGGCCTGTTAAATAAAGCGAGAGTGGACTAGCACTTCTGCCGCCCCAACTCGCCAAGACTCGTGCCGAGAGCCTCTAGGAGGCGCCTTATGAGTCTGGATGGGGCACAAAGAAATCCTTTTGCTTCTTTTTATCGTGTCGATGGCAATCATATTGTGTTAGCCAAGAATTTTGCTACTTACAAAAACTGCATTATCGGTAGCCTTCATTAAATCGTCCAGCGTGCAGGTGTTGGAGCACGAAGGACAAGATAGCAGGTGTTCCATTGTTTGGAGAATGATACCACATCCTTTTGCTGATTCCTTATCTACAATCCTTGTTGTCTAATTCTTGAGGAATTTTAAAGATTTCCTTCTCCTCATTCCTCCTGATCCTGGAATTAAACATATTTTTCCTCAATAAGGCTTTCAAATACATTATATTATTATACTTATCTGACTTAAAAAGAAGTACGTTCTCAATTCGAATGTTCTTTTGTTTTTTTGTTACATTGCCATATAATTATCTCCGGGAGTTGTAGATCGATATCTTAGATCAACTTTCAATTTGTTTACGATAGGGTATTCCTCAGGGGATGACCATGATGATGATGAGGAGATGGGACTACCCATATCAATTTCATCAACGTCAATATATCAGGTTGGTTTTAAATAAATTATTGTATGATACCAAGAAAGTCAAAGTGAAATTGTGTATTATGTGCGTTCCTGATATTTGTTTTTGTATCGGAGTCGGTTATTTTTTATGTATACTCTTTTTTTATATATAATGTGTAATTCGAGGATCTCGTGACTAAATGTAAGCCGGTTTGAGCGATAATGAAGACTAAGCCGCTTAGTCCGTGGATGGGTGATCATTTGTAAACAGATCTCTCCGTGCCGCGAAAAGCTAGGCCGTTGGTCCCGACTGTCATACAGTGATCTTTGACAGTCGTTAATCATTACCATTCTGACAACCAGCCTTATAATGGTATACTGTAAAATGTAAAATGTTTGTGGAGCTAAGATAGGCAGTCGCTCTATGTAAAATATGGCATTCAGCTAAATCCGGGAATACTAGAAGCTGACCCCAACATAGTCGGGAAAAGGCTAAGCAGATGACGTTTAATTCTGCGATCTAAAATTTGTTCTTGAACTTCGTATTTAGAAAATTAATCTTTTGAATAAGATATGTTATTATATTACTACTTACATAAATAGAAATATCACACCCATTTCCAAACTTGCTATTGATTAGTCTGACCGTACACGCCTCTTAGGAACCCATGCATAAAACATGAATGTTGGAATGGTAATTTTGTACCTACGTTTAAAAAACTTTCTTCCAAATATGAATATTTCATTCCCCTTTTAATTTCACGGAAGTTTTGTTTCATAATTATATGGCTACTAAAATTGTAGCTAATATTACTGGCAAGGGTGGAGGAGTTGTCAGAAAAAGATTGTAACTATACAAGAAAATTAAAAAATAGAACGTATTTTTTTTTTAATTCCGAAAAGTATTTGCGTGAATGAGACAGAAGACTGTGAAAACTAACAGTATATGAAGTTTTAAATAAATAACTGATTAGCTACCTAGTGCATTAATTTATTAGTATAACATCATATTTTAAAGAAACTATTTACAATTTATAGCTATTAAACCTATTAAAAATTAAAACTAAATTAAACTGAAAACTTATAAGATAAATAAAACTATCTATAAAAAAGAAGACTTGTTAACATTATTAAGTAAAATTGATTATATAAATAAAGGTTAACAAGCATCAAAAATAAAGCTACTTAATCAATAAAAATTTCAACTTAGGCCGAGACGAGGAAATTCAAATTGTTCCCCACAACGTCAAGGCTAAGAAAATTTTATAAAGAATTTTTTGATGAGGTTTTACTCAAGAATTTCTAAGATCGATTTGAATTACGTCTCAGGCCTAGATTTAACTTGAAATGTGTATGAGACTGCTGCGGTATGCTGGTTTGATTACAATTTATATTGAATGAACTTTTTTATTTTATTTGCCATTACAGAATCCTATCTTCTTCTGTTCAATTCCTCGATAGATTTTCGAGTAGGACCAAAATAGCACACTCTTCGAGACACGAAGAGGGCGTGGGCAAACTCTTAAAGAATTGTTACGATTTTTAAAAGTAACTCATTTTTTTAATGTAAAGAGATTTGCTTATGAACAAATATAAAA
The DNA here is from genome assembly GCA_950381575.1 of Plusia festucae. NCBI lineage: Eukaryota > Metazoa > Arthropoda > Insecta > Lepidoptera > Noctuidae > Plusia > Plusia festucae. The sequence goes on from OX494442.1 coordinate 12,420,186, forward strand.
AAAGAAAAGTGAAGCGTTCTTCACTTCTTTTTTATAAAAAAAAAATGATAAAAATAGAATAAATTTAGAATTGAAATATATACTGAATGAGGCCAAAACTGGGTGACGAGTATTATGGAAAATACATTTTGCTTTTTTATACTAGTAAAAAATAATATAATATAATTATCTTATTATTTAAGCACAATATTATGTTCCGTGACTAAGTTAATTACTTAAATAAGTCCTTTATTTTCCCATATTTTAGCCCAACAACTTAAAGCCTGAACGAAAATGTTGTCCACTAAAAGCCAAAATAAATAAAACGAAGCCATCAGTTTTATCGATAAATATTCAAGTTGTGTGTGTACAAAAAATGCCGTAAAGTTGGGTAGTTTTACCTTCAATATTACATGACTGGGACACCTGCATAGAAATTTCAATTTATTTTATGAGTCCTCGGACACTGAGATAATATAGAGGCCAAAATGAAGAATTGGTCTGCTTATTGTGTAAGGGAATTTTGCTGGATTTTTCTTTATGGAAGATTTTCGTCCCTTTGTATTTGCACAGGATTAAGTTAAGACTGCTTTGTATATTGCCGAAGTTAGACTGAGATATTTCTTACAGTAAAATTACAAGGCAGGATGATGAAGAGTTATACAAAAAAAAATAATTAATATCTGGTTTCAGGAAATATAAAAAAAGTATTAGACACGTATGTTTTCTTACGTCTCGTAAAAAAAAATACATAAATATGGAGAATGGAACATTCGCGTGACGTCACTCTGCCTTACAAGTTTTGCTAACATTGTGACATAACGAGGCCCCTGAACTTAAAAATACTTGATTTTTGTAATTAATTGTTTTGAGAGAAGAAAAATACGTCAAATATTTTATCAGAATTAAAAAATCGGACATATTTTTTTAGAATTTTAGTTAACCATATTTAATAATATAAATTCAAAAGTAACCTTGTCTGTCTGTTACGTTTTTACTGCTAAACCGCTGACGCGATTTTGATGAATCTTGATATGGGGTTAACTTAGATCCTAAGAAACGACAAAGATTACTTTTGGCCGCAATAACCGTAGCTCACGTGGGTGGAACTGCGGGCTATAGTTATACTATAGAGATAATGTTCTTTGATCACATTCTTGTTCAATTGTTTGAGAGTTTAAATGGTGTTGCTTATCTCAATAATCGTGCTTCAAACGATGTATTATGTAGGCTGTGGCCTAGATCAGAACAAAGGACTTTTCCGCCTACGATGCAAGAAGCTAAATATCTGCCTACTCCTTTTAATAAGTATAGACTGGAGCCCTTTTAAAGTATTGTTTGCTAACTTCAAAAAAGTTTCTTTTGTTATTTTCTGTTCGAAATTGTTTCACGATTATGTTATAACTCTTATTAATTTTCTGATGAATGAATCGAAAATATTTGTCTTTTATAACCAATCTCGTTCAATCCTCTTCAGTCGCCTGCATTGCTAATAAATAAACCGAAGTAGAAAAGTTCCTATTCCAGGTAACTGATCTAACAAGACAATTGACAAGCCCATGGGACGACGGTTTCGCGATATCGTGACGTAGTTCGAGTACAGTCGCCTACAAAACTATGTATATGGAGAATTCTGTGAAATATTGAGATGAGGACAAGTTGATGTAGGTAAATTGTTTGAGTTCTAGATGTGACAGATATTAAATATATTGGTATTTTTTTAAAACAATGTGAATGACCGAGACATATTTTTGATTACACAGCATTAACTATATACACACCTTTAACTTAACTATAATAATAATTATAATTAAAATAAAACTATACTAAACCAAAACCTTATAATATAAATTAAACTATACTAAACTACCTATAATAAATAAAGCTAAATAAAAAATAGAAAACTTATTAACAAGCATCAAAAAATTCATCATCATCGTTGCCAATGTCGGGAAACGTGCCAAGAAGGCTGGCAGCATTGCCACGTTGAATGGCAATACTAATTCTTTAATTTTTTGATTATTTTTGAGAACAGAATTAAATGGTGAAATTTTACCGCCTTCGAAGAAATTCTCAAATAACTCGGTTCAGTGTTTCGTATTATGAGATATAGGTAGAATAGAATAGAATATTGTTTATTGTACACCATGAAAAGTTACTTCATTAAAATAATAAACAGCAATGAAAGTGTTATCGCTAGTACCTTCGTACTGAACCTGTATTTATGTACTCAATATTAAATTTTAACAATTGTCTGGACTTACGATAGGCTCCTGTGTTTGTTTCAACATTTCCTGTCAGGGTAGCCAGTTGGAAAATATTTACTCAAGCGAGCTCTAAAAAGGTACATGTAAAAGTTATTGAAAACTAGCAGCGCCCCGCGGTTTCACCCGCGTATGTTCCATGTTCCCGTACAACATAATTAATTTTAGTAAACTTTCCATTGTTTTTAGTATTTATTCTGCTATTCGAGACGGAGACGAATCCAACAAATCACAGAATACGAAAATCGGTCCACCCGTTCTCGAGTTATAAGTGTTGTAACAAACCCGACTTTGTTTTAGATATATTAAATGCATAATAGTCAATAATTTTTGTATTTTTTTTCCATTTAAGTATAATTTAGGTCACTGAATGCGCTTGCCTGTACACAGATGAATAAAAGATCATGCTGTGTAAATTGGTCTTTCGTAATCCCATCACGACTGCGTGTTACATTGACGTGATTTGATGGGAGGGGAATTTGATCAGCTAAGTTTGAGATGTTCCTATATATCATTATGATGCAACCCTAGGGGATAATCAGTTATGTTCCACGATTCCCCTTTCATCAGAATTGAATGTCATCAGAATGTTTCATCAGAATAAACGATTATATCAACTTAGGTGGTAGCATACTAACCAATTGAGGACGTGCTGAAAAGGTTCTAGTTTCTATATTCATTACGGGGTCCAGATTATATGCGTCTTCGCAGCATATAATGCTTGCAATTTGTAGGTAAAATTTTTCAAATAAAAACACTGAAATTTTACCATGAGAACACAACCACAGGAAAACGATTTATTTGGATAATTACAAACCAGTTGAAAATATGTCGGAAAATTTTCGTCCTTAAAATTCAGAGATAAATATCCATCCATCATCTCGTCGCACTGGCTTATCTTTGGCAAGACCTATAAAGCTACGTTCACATTGTTTTACTTACTTTTATGCAAATCCCTTGACAATTAACCCTATGACACCTTCTTTACCTCGAAAGTTTCTGTTGACAACAATTTCTCACACTGACATTCGTAGATTCCGTCGGCTTCTAGTATTACCGGATTCTGCTCAGAAACATTCAGGATAGAGCAACAGCTTACCTGACTTTTACTACCTATTTTCCTAGATATTTCTATTTTCCTTGGTAAGACTGGTTGCCAGAATTGTAATGACTTAATGACAGTCATGATCACGTATGACTGGGACCGGCTTCACGTGCTTTCTCTTTCTTTCTCCGATGCAAGGAGCAGCGTATAGTGTCGTAGTGTAGACAGAGCATGAAACATAATACAAGCGTCTGTCATCTCTGGATGCTGGCTGGTCTCATTTCTCGGCTCAACAACTCAATTCCCTTTGATTCCCTTCATTATACTGAAGTATGCCGCTGATGTAATGGAAACGTTTCGGTTAAAATGGCGATACTTTTTGATGACTGCCTTAAAATGTCTAAAAATAAAATGGAATACGGAAATTTTAGGCGGTGCAAAATTTTTGAGAGTGATCGAATGAAATATAGTACGATATTTGTTAAAACCGAATACCGCAAAATGTTGGACGAAATATGAATAAACTTATATTTGTCTTGGATCTAAGTTTAATTTTCAAAATATTTGGTCAATATATGAGACGGTGTAATATTCTAATCTGTATATACTCACTCAGATACAAAACATTAAAAAATAAATAATAGTTTAAAAAAACTAAAAACACGTTTTTTATTGAAAACCAAACTAAAAAATAGAAAATAAAAAAATATTTTATTTAAAAAAAAGTGTGGGGTGCATGGTGTCAATAGTTGTAAATATCTTAAAAAGCACCCCACGCTTTTTTTTAAATAACATATTTTTTTATTTTCTATTTTTTAGTTTGGTTTTCAATAAAAAGCGTGTTTTTAGTTTTTTAACTATTATTTATTTTCTACTTTTTAGTTTAGTTTATTTATAAAAGCGTGATTTTTTAGTTTTTTTTAAACTAAAAAATCTTTTATTAAAATAGTGTATTGTCATCGGTCCTCGATAAATCTACAAAGTTTGAACGAAATCTGGCCGTTTAAAGTAGGTCAAAATCGCGCCCAAAGAAGTCGGTTACAAACAAACATACAAACATACAGGTGAAGCTAATATGTATAAAGCGTGTAATAAATATAGAGCATTGAACACATCACCTTTTTCCTCAAAATAACTTTCAAACCCAGTCTTCAAATCAGATTCTAAAATACCTAAATCCGAAGTCCGAAGTCTATATCCAATTTCCGCCATTTTCAAGCTGTTTAGCGGTTCTATCCGGTACAAAGCGGTTAGAACTGGTTTAGCGAGGTCGTCAACAGCGTGGATATCTGGACAGATCCGGTTTTGTGGTATATCCAGCGGTCGAGAGGCAATAAACGTTAACCCTTTGTTGAATAGTAAATACGTATACGGTGTTTTACTGCGTAACCTTTTGTTGAGCTTTTTTGAGTTAGAACAGTTTTATGTGTAGTGTGATATTAAGTATGCATGATTACACTGTGGGATGAAAATGAACAGTTAGGTTGTTTTTTGTATAATGTTGAAATAATTTAAGCTACGTGTGGGATTTTGCAATATTCGCTTTTAAGTGGGTATAGAGTTTTTAAAGTCGGTGATTTTTATTTGTTAAAAAGTCAGTTTTTGTATTTTTAATACAAAAATAATGTAAACCGAGGCCAGCATTATCTTTATATTTATCCGTAGATATATATATTTGCTTACTTTAATAAAATACTAAATGAGTCATTGACTCATGGTGCTACTCAAACTTAAGTTGTGACATTGAACATTTAGCTGGTAACTTTTCGTTTTTAGTTTAACAACTATAATTAATTGTAAATAACTCTATAGTAGTTTTTTTTTTGTAAGAAACTGTTAAATTTAGTCTGTAAATAATTTATTTGGTTTATTATTAAATGTTGGTTAAATAATAAAAAAAAACCAAACACCTTGTATGTATTAAAAGATCAAGAAATTGAACAAACAATATTTTTTCAAACCGACACATTGGGTTTTGAATAAAATTCAATTTAACAATATTTATTTTTATAGTCCTCCTTAATGAAATCAGCAGCTTTTTCGCCAATCATGACGACAGGAGCATTGGTATTCCCTCTCGTGATAACAGGCATAATGCTAGCATCAGCGACTCTTAATTTTTGGACGCCATACACTCTTAGTTTACTATCAACCACACTCCCCATAGCGCAAGTACCACTGTAATCATTCATCCCAGTATACAAGCAAGAAGTGTAGCATTTCCAATAGTCATCACTACCAGCCTCATAGTCATAGCAACTACCTGAGGTAGTTTCAACCATTTCGGCACCAATGCTTCTGAAAAACGTAGTATTTACAATTGGAATGAATTCCTGAAGATACTTAGCCAGGTCATCGAGATCAGCCTCATTTGAAAAATAGCCTGTCCTAATTACTGGAGGTTCCATTGGGTTCAAACTTTTAAGTGTTACTTCACCCCTAGATTTTGGATTCAAATGTACAATGTCGGTCATTAAACCCATTTTTCCGATTTCATCCTGTCCGTGCATCAATATGTATACATCGTCACAGATATGGTAGTTAAATGCGTATGTGTAAGCACAATAATACAGCAACTGCCTTGCGTGAGCGTAAAATGAAACTGTCTCGTAGTCTGGATATTTCTGGGATTTATCTAATGCCGTGTAACCTATTACAGGAGGCGCTAAATATACGTTAGGATTCACTGGTTTCTCTGGAAGAGTTTCCATAGCATGTGGTATGGTAACTGAGACGTGGTCTTGCAAATTCTTACCAACTGGAAGATCTGATATCACTTTGATCTTTCTGCTCTCTAAATCTTTCTTGGGTCCAATTCCTGAAAGCATAAGTAGCTTGGCAGAATTAATGGCACCAGCCGACACAATCACTTCATTTTTGGTTTTCAGGGTTAGTGTTTTTCCATCATCTGTCATTGCTTCTACACCAATAGCATTTCTCTTTTCGTCAAGATTAATTTTGGTGACAAATGTGTTTTTAAGCACATGCAGATTTTTACGGTCTTTAGCGGATTTAAGAAAGGAAACTCCACTGCCATGTCGTTCACCTTTTCCCATGCTTACCAACATTTTCGAATACCCAAAAGAACTTTCGGGATCATTAACAATATCGTAGCCCATTTCGCTGCAACTGTCTAATATATTATTCACGTATTCGCGATTATCTATGGACAGTCCTATAAAACCATCTCCATAATTCTTCACATCTGGTGTTTTCAAGAAGTTTTCGTCTTCGACTTTTACACTTTTCTTGAAATATGGTAAAACGTTTTCCCATTTCCAAGTTGGATCTTTAGTTATCTTGGCCCAATTATCGTAATCTGTGGGATGCCCTCGAGAATAGACCATGTAGTCTAGAGAACTGGAACCTCCAAGCATTTTACCAAGGATCACTTCAGGGGATTCTTTCCTATGGCATTGGTTTGAATGTAAATCAGGTTCCGCATTGTAATTCCAATCATAACTCGAGTTTTTTAGAAAAGGAACACCTGCTGGATCTGAAAAAAACCAGATATCATAAACACTACAAAACCACAAATGAAACTCCATGAGAAATATAAAATACTTAACTAAAATAAATTGTGTAGTTATTTAAATAGCAACTAAATAAAAATACACATCAATTTAAATATTAATTATACCTGACTTGATGATTCAGTGTCTATAATTAGCATAAATTGTATGTAGGTATTATTTTACCGCAAACATCAAGAGATAAAAAAATACATAAGTTATTGAACTTACCGTTGATTCCATAGGGGCGTCGCCACCAGCTTCAATCAGAAGGACGTTGATGTGTTTATCTTCTGTCAGCCTGCTTGCTATCACACTGCCAGCTGTACCCGCACCAACAATGATGTAGTCGAAACTAGCACCATCTGAAATTATTTTTATGAAATCAAAAAAATATTCTAGGATCTTTAGTTTTACATAAACATTTCCTAGCCAAAAACGAACGAACTCAGGGGTCAAAGTCTTTGAAATCCAGATACTTAATTGCTTTTTTAAATTTTGTTTTTATCTTTTTATAAGTTCCGGCAACTGTTGCAAGTTACCATTATTCTTATGTAGGCAAAGAATTTTAAAATATCTTTATGAGAAGCATCAATAATCATATTTGTGAGTCATAAAATTTGCTTTGTTGTCTCTGAAAACAGCATTCAAGGTTATGTCAGTACTGTTATGTTGACTTTTAAATTCTTTTTCTTTTCTTTTTTTTTTCTTTATTTTTTATTTTTTATGTGAACGACGCCCGCACTAAGGACTTTAATCTTTGAGTCGCGGGGGTTTCACAAACATTCAAATCACATGCACAAAGAACACCCAGACTTGGAACAAGTATTTGTGGATCAGCAGTCTCATGCGGGGATCGAACCTGCAACACGTCGCGCACAGTGGTAATTAGCGTGGTGTCCTATACCACACGGCTATACGTGCAGTGCAGTCAAATTATACATAACCTTAACTATTACGTATAATTTATTGATAAAAATCACTTACTTTCAACCTGTGCCTGTGGAGGCATTAGGTAAGCAGTGAACTGCAATAAAGCCAAATATTGGAATCCAGTTTGGATCGTCCGCATAACCTCCATGGCATTTGCAGCCAACATGACTACAGGTTCTTAAAGAGCCTTCAGTATATCTGTAAAAAATAAAAACGTAATATTAATCCTAATTTTGTCGAAACCGAAAACTGAAAAAAAATTTGCTATTTTAGCAGTATAAAAATGACCGTAAGGCCAATAATTTTACAGAAAAGTACTCGTTCAAACATTTCCTCACCAACCTTAAACATTTCATCAGTAAAACGGGTCAACCACAGCATTGCATGAAATTACAGGGTGTAATAAGTGGTTACAATCCTAAACTCAACATTCCCAACCCTTTATTTCTTCGGGGAATACATTCTTAATTATATTAATTACCGCAAACCTTATTAACATGAAGTACTTAACAAACATACTATATCATATGTGATTATTGTATTATTAAACTAAAATTAACATTAACATACTATTATTTTTAAGTTTTCTCACAAAATAGTTTTTATATTAATCAATTCAATTCATTTGTTTGTATATTTTCTTAATTGTTTTTTCCTTATTAGTGTGCTTACATTTAAAAAATACGCTAAATGTTTTATTATTCTGTTTGTTACTAATTTGAGTATGAATAATATATTTGAGTTGAAAAGTAACAAATCAATTTTCGACGCTTTATTAAATTATATAATAACCTTGTCTTTTTGTCAATATATTCGACAATTTTGTATAATAAACTATGAACATGTGAAAATAAAACAAAAAGCAATTCATCTTCAATGGCATCAGTATTTTTCCACAATACTTAAAGAAGGTACATATTTATGCTTACTCGACTTGTTAACTTTATTATGTATCAAAACTTCGTCTAATGCATACTCTTTGGCCTCTAACACATGTGCATTACAAGTCACGGAGTTAAATCTTAAGTCTATATTTTTTTTAATACGGGAGTTTTTATTTATAATAATAAGCATAAACTGCGCTATAGTCTTTTTAATGATTCAATATGTAAACTAGCTTCAAGTTATGTTGTTGACACTAATTGTGATAATAAAGCTACTAAAACTAGATTTTCTCGCGGTTCCGCCCTCGTTTGCTCGGTTTTCAGGCAAAAAAGCAAAAGTAGCATATAGCCCTGCTCGATAAATGTCAAAATCAGATCAGTAGATCCTGAGATTTGTGCGTACAACCAAATAAACAATCTCTTTATAATACCGGTCTTTAAAAGTCCCACTGCTGGGCACAGGCATCTTCCCATATAGAGAAGGAATGAGCATTGATTACCACGCTTCCTCATTTCGGGTTGGCGATATCAGATTCCAATTTTAGGAATTTAAAACTGAAATTTCAACTATCCACGTCTTACACCAACACATCAAGTTTATAGTGAAACCAAACTTATGCATTTAAAACAATTGTATATTTATAACACGTGCATCTTTATACGTAAAGTTCTCGACAAGAACATTCAAATACATGAATACGTTAGATGTGTATTAAAGAAACGACGAATTATAACCATTAATTAAGACGATATGTTCTCAAGTAAGTGAAAATGTATTTCTTTTATCTATATATATAAAAATGAAACCCGTTTTCCGTTGTCATGGCATCACGCGTGAACGGCTGGACCAATTTCGTTAATTCTTTTTTTGTCGTGTTGTTTATTATCAGGAGAAGGTTCTTATAGAGAAAAAAAATCAAAATGTTGCGCGAAAATATTAAAAAAATTAAAGAAAAGTTGATGATAATATTAACTTTTCTAATTTAACCTTTGACATATCTGTTAGTTATTTGACATGACAACGTCTGTCAGGTCAGCTAGTTGAGAATAAAAATTCTTTAAACCGAAATTAACATTGTATAGGAACTGATCAAGTACTTAAAATATATTCAATGAACCATTCGTACATTCATACATTATTAAGGAACTCTATATCTTTTAAACATAACAGTTCCTTTGTCCAACTCATTACCCTTAAAAAGATTAACATACACTCAACAAGGCTAAAATTCAACCATTATTCAAAAAAAAATGAGTTCAAGTGGGTTTAGTCGGAAATTTGCATGCCTGCTTTGGCGTTTGGTGTAAACTGTAAGATAATTATATAGTTGACTAGCCATTTAAAAGCCAAGGCTATAGTATGTATATTTATATGTTTGATGAATTTTTTTTTAAGTCTTTTTTGTAGCCAAATAATTTTTTATTATAAGTTCAAGCCGTTGATATCTGTTGACGGAAATTGAACTTGTTAAGTGTGAACGTATGTTTCGTAGCAATACGATTTTTATCATACCAATAAAAGTAAGCAGTATATTAATAATAGTATTATGAATTTTTTAATCTCTGAATTGTTTTTTTATGAATATAAAAAAAATACTATAATTATAATTTTAAATGTTTTTTAATCGGGTTTAGGTACTTCTTATGAAAGCGTATTGATTTGATTTGAATTTTATAATCAGAATGTGGTTGAGGCAGGAGAAGAAAAATAATTAATCATTATACAATTAATATAATATCTTAGGACAACCCACTCACGGCCATCTGATCCCAAACTAGGCAGAGCCTGTACTATGGTTACCAGACAACTGATAAACATACTTATATTATATACCTAAATACATACAATAATATTATACATAATAGCATACCAGACACAGATCAAATATCGAGCTCATCACACAAACATTTGTCCTGGGTGGGAATCGAACCCACGACCTCCGGCTTAGCAGTCAGGGTCACTAACCACTAGACCAACAGGCCAGTCAATCGAGCAAGAAGGTTGGTTTGAAGAGTACGGTTATACAAAAAATTATGTCAAACTAGTTTTGCTAGCAACTACGCCAGATTGGGTGTCGATTATCGCGACAAAAAGTGTGTAAGCCTATGTCCTATCTGTGAACCTCAACTTACCACCCCATACCAAGTTTCACCGAAATCAGTTCTGCGGTTTAGCCGTGAAAGCGTTACAGACAGAAAGACAGGCAAAAAAAACATTGCATTTATATCAATATTACTAGCTGCGTGCCGCGGTGTTACCCGCGTTTTCACAAATAACTTATTTTTTTCGGGATAAAAAGCTTTTGTGATAATTCAGGGTATCAGCTAGCTGCATTTAAAAATTTTTCAAAATTGGCTCAGCCGTTTGAGCGTGACGTGGTAACAAACATACACAAACACATACACTCTCCGAAACTTTTGCCTTTACTAAAATAATGTGCATAGTGTATGAAATATTTTCCACAGTTTTAATCGAGTAAGTGATCCCATAATTATATTGTATCCAAAAGCTGTGGGATGACCACAAAATATATAAAAATGAAAATAATGAAAAATTTCGTAATTACTGGAAAGCTATTATTTGTTATGGAAAACCCACGTAAGTGAAAGATTGCATTAACAAAATGACGCATCGTCATGGCCCATGACGGTCCCATTACGAAACACATTTTTGCTTTTATTTTTAAATAAAGGTACAGTACAATTTATTTTAAGTAAGTTGCTTTTATTATACAAAAATTGTCACTTCCTACGTACTTGCCGTGATCTGAGCGTTGTTTCCATTTGGATATTACTGGATAAAAAGTATTCTAGGAGTTGATTCAAATAATAAAATATTAATGCTGCACGGATAGCCGAGTGGTGACCTTTACACCACGCCAATTACCACTGTGCGCGACGTGCTGCGGGTTCGATCCCCGCATGGGACAAGTATTTATGTGATCCACAAATGCTTGTTCCAAGTCTGGGTGTTCTTTGTGCATGTGATTTGAATGTTTGTGAAACCTCCGCGACACAAGGATTAAATTCCTTAGTGCGGGCGTCGTTTTTTAAAGAATTAAAAAAAAGATTTTTTTAAAGAATTAATGCGCCAATTTTTTTAAGTTTTTGCGTGATTCAGTAACATCCCCACAACAACCCATCCATCCATACAAACTTTCATATGTGTAAAATTTAAGTAATTTTTCTTCCTCAATCTTTTTACATATTATAGGAATTTTAATCAAAACTAACAAAGATTGCAACAGGATCTACAGCTTTAAATATTTACGTGGCAAAACAGCGATGAAAACAAGATCCATGTTTTATTAACATAAGTAGCTATACAGATACTCAAGTAGATACATATATGTTATCCTGCCAATGAACTAATTCCTAGTATGAAACTCTGAATTCTCTAAAGAAAATTGTATGATATCAAAGGATGGAAGATACATATATTTTTAATATACTCGCTATGTTAATACATATCGACAATATTAAGCCCTAGTCTTCATGGAGCTAACATTCTTTGAGCGCTCGGCTCGCATATTAAACTGGTAATCTCTATATAAAAGTAATCGAGGACCTTCGTGTGGCGTATTTTCATGGTGTCGCTAGCTCTGAGGTCTCTGGTTTGATCCCCGGACGGGTCAATGTAAAATAACAATTTTCTACATTGTCTCGGGTCTGGGTGTTTGTGGTACCTTCGTTGTCTCCGATTGCATAACACAAGTGCGTTAGAGTGCGAATCCAAAGTTTGGATTCGAAGCAATGTATGTGATGTTGTCCACATTTTATTTATAGGATTAACTTTTCCGCTATAAGGTTAAAACTTGCACGGTTCTACAAACGTGAATTATTTCTCGTAATTTACCCTTACAATTCTGCATATGAACCGCTACTACCCTTAAATAATGTCCAAAACATAGAATGTATATTAAATTTAATAACTTCGGAATATTGCGCGGCGATGTGAGGTAGTAAGCTGTTTTAGGACTTATGTAACAGCTTATATGCAAGGTGCACCGGAAATTTACATGTTCAAATTTTTGGATCCCATTTTGTTGAATAATCCGATTAAGGGAACAAGTAGTAAGCTTCCTGCATTTATGACACCTTAAACTTCCAGTGCATCCAAAGATCACGAGGAGAATAAGAGTCTCTCTTTTTAAGGGATGATCTTAGATTTTAACCTTGCTGCTTTTCGTGTAGTAACGGAGTCTCAGTTTGAAGCAAACCACTGTTTTTGTGCTATGAAATTTGATTCTAAAGAAGGAAAAAATCTTCTCGGTGTAATTTTAAGGTAATATTTAATATTGATATTTTATTACAATTTCCATGCCTCCAACGAAAATGATTGCGCGACCGTGCATGAACGTCTTATTGAAGATCGCGCGATCATGCGAAATCGCATCCCATCCCGGCCTAATAGAACGATACTGAAGACAGCATAATCGATTGCGTATCACTAGAAGTTGATTATAACAACTAGCTATTGCCCTTGACTCCGCCCGCGAGGATATCGCTTATCTCAGAAAAAGTAGCCTATAGGCCTTTCTTAGTATCCAAGTTTAGCCCATACCAAATTTCATCAAATTCGGTTCAGTGGTCTAGCCGTGATATTTAGTTAGGAAAGCGTTGCATTTATAATATTAGTTTGTAAGTATGGATTAGCACAACGTTGAGTGTTACTTAAGTGAGTAAATGCAATAAGCAACCCTGCTTTAAGAAGTCGTAGTGTAAGCAAAACATTCTTAATAAAATAGCTTGAAACATTAATTTCATTTGCATTTTCTCAGGTAATTGAGCATCCAACAAGGTACCAGAAAACTTGAAAAATAAACCAAGTAATCTTTTCATTTTTCGGAGCCGACATTTTATTTCGTTAAGCAACTTTTTTCCCTTTTCCTTCCAATTTACTTGAGGTTTTCTTTTAACTTTTCCAAGAGATAAGAAGGTCCTGATCTGGTGCGTTGCCATAGCAACCTTAAGCTGTTTACAAGGGTTAAACGTCTTTACAAGATTAGATCCTTGTCTGGCTTTGAATGTTATTATCTCTTATTGTAATTAGTGTCTTGTTTTTGTTAATTACTGTTTTAGCGATTCACTAGCTGTTCACGTCAAGCATATTATTATATCTGTCCCAGCGTCTATCCCAGCTAGTCGCTAGTGCAATGGGTGGGGTTCAAACCCGCAACCACATGATGGCAGTCCAACTAGCCATTAGGCTATTGCCACTTTAATTTTTTCAATTTTATTATTATATATTTAAAAATGTATTTTCTATGTTCATTATATAAGAAAGGAGATAATAATAATATTCAACTTTATATTTAGTGATTCATTTTAATTTATATCAATGAATTTAGCATCTTGAATTTCAGTAAAAAATAATTATATGCTGCAGAATTGTGTTTATAGGGCTAACTTTACTGAATAACTGGGGTTGGACACTGATAGTCGTGCCATATCCAGAACCCTTTTGTGGCATTCTAAAACGTCTCGCTCGAATGACTCTGGAGAGCATTTATTTAAGCAAATCCTATAAGTCATGGTCAAACATGACCATGACATGTTAGGTGATTAACCGAAAATACTCTAAGCATATCATATTACTAAGTAAGATCTAAATTCGCATTCCTAGTTCGAGCCATTACTGGACACTGCAGTCTAAACAAGCACTTTCCGCATACACTTGTGCACTATAATTTCTCCTGCGTACAAGGCTGATCTCACTTGAGATTGACTGCCGAAGCCGAAATTCGTTCTGGAGAAAACTGTGTTCATATAATGTAATCTACTACATTACATAAACAAAGTTTTTCTGGAATAAACATCTTACTATTATTAGAATTACAAAAACTCCTCGAACATTAACCTTCTTTTTTGCTGTATAATAATATAATAATAGACTTTTGATAATCATATTAATACATAAATGAATAATAATATGGTACTTAGCTAGCTATTCTAACCATAACTAAACTGGTCATTCGTTCAGCGACCGGCGACTTAAGAAAAATATCAAAACAGATTCTTAAACCTAATTACTGTTATAAGTTTTTGTGTCATTTTTCTATTCATGTAGGGTAAACGTACCAGTGGCCAGCCGGGGCCCAGTGGTCAGCCGTTTCGGTCGTTTATTAGTCATAAATATCGCTACAATTCGAATAACCGAATCAAGCGCACTTAAATAGAAACTTTGGTTCCTCATTGGTTAATACGTCACACGACAGGTGCGGCGGGGGGTCAGACGGGAGAAATAAACTCGTTCATTCAGGTGGCGGCGATCGACAAGAGCAGAAATGTCATGTCCGCCATTATTTTTACTTCGAGTGGTGTTTTCTTTAAAGGTAAGAAAAACACATTTTATTATCAAATTCGATCATTTGGTATGCAACTTAGCTTTATGTTTAACTTAATGTATTTAATTATATTAAATTTGAACGAAAATATAGCTGTTTTACGTAAATATTGTGGGGGCTGGGCACTGGGTACGACTTTTTCATAAAAGTTCCAGTGGTCAGCCCCCCCCCGGCTGGATACTGGGTTTATGAATTATTTTTAAAAGTGTGAGAAAAGGCGGCCGTTAAAACCGCTCAATTTAACTTATTAAATTTAGTAAGGCATGTCCTTTCGTATTCCTCAAAAAACCCAGTGGTCAGCCGCCTTAAACATTTTATTTTTACGCGGCTGGGCACTGGGTATTGCTGTTTCATTAAGCAGCCCCTATCTAGCGGGATACAAACGAATATACTGTTAACTAATTACCTATACGACTTTAATACATTGCGTTAAGGTTTATATTCGATTGTTAATGTACAGTTAAGTGTCTTGTATGGTACCCTTTTAAGTGGTATTTTTATGGACGTTGGTAGACAAGATTTTAATATTACCTAAAATAGTTTTTCATTGTATTTAACAAGGTGGTATAACAACAATTAAAAAGGTACCTGTGTAAATAATCTTCGATAAATAATTTTGTTTCCTTTTTAGCCAAACATGATGTCAAGACAAACGTATCCTCCAGAGAAACTCTTTTCTGCCATGGAAGCCATTCGAAATGGAATGTCGATGAGAAAGGCTAGTAGCACGTTTGGAGTTTTCTCGAGGCACACTACAAGATCGGATTCATCTACGTGTCCCTTAAATACAGTCCAAGTTTTAGTGAAGGCCGACGGAAGACCTAATCCTTATGCAAATGATAGACCAGGAATAAAATGGCTTAAGAGCATTTTTTCGAAGAAATCCTTCCTTATCTATGCGAACAGCTGAAGAAATTTCTAAGGGACGAGCAGTAATAACTGAAGAGTATATAAGGAAGTGGTTTCAAGGCTGACAGAGTTTTTAAAAGCAAACGATGCTCCCGATATACTGGATGACCCTAAGAGAATATTTAATGGTGATGAAACCAGTTTTATGATTTGCCCAAAAACTGGAAAAGCGTTGCCCAAAAACAAACTTACTACTAGTATTTTTGTTTTTTTTTGAGAATTTAGTTGTAAGACATGTATTATGTCTTACAACTAGAAACTTAAATGTTGATTTTTATATAAATTAAGCTCATCTTGATCTCATGCTTATTCATAGTTATGAGGGCTGAATACTGGGTCCATCGTGGCTGGTTACTGGAATTTAGAGGCTGACCACTGGCAAAATGGGTCATTTTTTATTTGAAGTTAAATATATATTTTATAAAGAGAAATATTGATTTCGCCAAAGGTTGTTAAAATACTATAATAAACAATTAATACAATCATGTACTTCGTTTCATTATCCGACGAAACTTGTAAAAATGCCAGCTATTCAAACTTCAAAAACTCGATTTGGGGCTGACCACTGGTACGTTTACCCTATCTTTTATAAGTTTCGTTTGTATCCTTTGTAGATAATGGTGTGGTATACATATTATGTTTGGTAATTTAGTTAACCCATGTTTTGTTCTTTGTATAATTCCTCAGCAATGTAATTGTTTTTTATTCCAAATCTATACTTATATTACCTGTTTCCCGCAGCTCCGCCCGCGGTCTAATTTTTTTTTATATTATTGTGATGCAAGCTATCCTATCTTTTAAGTTGGATCAAACTGAACACGGTTTGCAAATTTGATTTAAATCGGTTAAGTTGTTTCGGAGTTCATCCCGGACAAACATCGTGATACTGGAATTATATATAATAGACTAGCTGTTTCCCGCAGCTCCGCCCGCGGTCTAAATTTCTTTTTATATAATTGAGATTTAAACTATCCTATCTCTCAAGTTGGATCGAACTGCACATGGTGTGCAAATTTTATTATAATCGGTTAAGTGGTTTAGGAGTCCATTGAGGACAAATATTGTGACACGAGATTTATATATATTAAGATTTTAAATCTGAAGAGTTTGTTTGCGTACTCATCTCAGGAACTACTTGTTGTTAGCCCACTTATCGAGGAAAGCTATAGGCTATAATTTGCAGCGGTAACCGACGCCCACGCGGGCGGTGCCGCGAGCAAAACCTAGTAAATAGATAAAATGTAAAAACTTTTTCATATGCCTGTGTCTTGTCTGTCCGTTTGTTATGGTTTTACGGAAAGTAAATAAAAAATGCTATGGTTTATTTTCCAGTTCATAAAGGTCCAATGTCAAATTTGAAGCGGCCTAATGGCCAGGCCCCGCCAGGCCTCGGACTTGCGATCATGTGGTAGCCGGTTCGAATCCCACGCACTACACTTCCGACGTGAACCCACTCGAAACACAAAATTAGCACGAGGGGTTACCAATTATACTAGTAATGTGTGACATACATTGCATCCTGTGTGTATCCTACTAATATTATAAATGTGAAAGTGTGGATGTTTAGATGTTTGGATGTTTGTTGCTCAATCACGCAAAAACGGCTGAACGGATTTGGATGAAATTTGGCATGCCTATAGCCTTTGACATGGAAAAGAACATAGAACACCTTTTATCCCGATTCCTTAAGTAGTTCCCGAGGGAAAATTGAAAATTGTTTCCGAGCTAAGCCGTGGGTAAGACACCTTTGAAATTTGTTATTTTTCTCTATTACATCGCATCTACAACACGGGTGAAAAATTTCATTCAATTGTTCATTACATTTCATTTCTTTTTGGACCCACTTCTGAAGTCCACGCAGACGAAGTCGCGGGCAGAAGCTAGTAAGTTAATAGAAGTTTGTTAAAGTGATTTCATTCATTCCGATGTATATGTATATTTTTGCATACATTGCCACCGCAGTGTGTGGTAGCCAACTAAAAGTGTAATTAGCACTAAAATTCGGTCCTAAATAAATTGTCCGTGTTTTGGCAGTATAATTAGTATGAATCAATTTGCAGGTAATTAGGGAAATGTGTTAGTATGTGTTGTGGAAAAATTTACTTTATATCGTTAGGTTTAGGTATATTTTTGATTGCAGATTAAATTCTTATCTTTTAAGTGTGTAACAATATTTTGATTGAATCAGCAAGATGCTTATATTTTGGTAAATATTTTTGTAAATATATGCTTACCGTCGTTTTTTGTATACCAATTTAAATAGCGTTGGCAAGGTTAGGGTCACTCACGGATGACCTTTCTTAGCATTGTGACTAAATGGGAGTTAGGTTTACCAATTTATATACATTTTATTAAAAAAGTAATGAATAGTAGTCGGAACTTCACTTATGGTTTAGAGACTTTTTTCTATACTTGTATATGATGATAGATCTCACGTTTTTGCGGTATAAACGACATTTTATATTACGTTAACTTAGAAGTTTAATTCTTTCACAGCTTCAAGAGACTGGAAATCTAACAAATTAGCATCTTGCTGTATGATTTTAATTTTAGCTCAATTCCGCCACGCTTACCCGAGACACGGGGTCTTAACAGAGAGACAGATGGCGGACTGACGGACGGACGGACAGACAGACGGACGGACAGACAGACGGACCACAAAATGATCCTATTACGGTTCCTGTTTTTTACTTTTAAGATACTGAACCCTAAAAACACGATTATTTGTATCTTTAAAAGTAGTTCATGGATTAGAATAGAATTTTCTCTATACTCAAGCTTTCTGCAGCTTCCGGTATTGACTTAAAAAGTACCGGCAAAGTGTCGGCTAACCCTATTATAGTGAGCGTTCACATGACAGTTTTATTTTCCTTTGACTGATTACTTAGCCAACTGTTACACAGACTTTCAATTAAGTGATCAAGAGTTCTAAACGATCCCCATCTGAGATCTTCTGTTTGTTCGTTTTTGTTAAATATTGCTTCGAATTTGAGCAAAGAATTAGGATTTTAGTGAATTGTATGTTTATGTTGATGGTATTTAATTGGTTTTGTTTGGTATTTAAGGATTAGGTAAGTAAGCAAGAAAGAAATAAAATACCTTCATTGACACACCAATTAGCGCGTACATACTTATCAACTACATATAAAAAGAAAAGACAATAGAAAAAACAACAAATAAAAAAATATTAACATTGTACGTCATTGAGTGTGACAATGACGCACTCACTCAGCACAGTTGTGACCACCATCACAACACAGAACTCTAAATATTTTTAATTGTTCTAGTTTTTCTGCAAAAATGTTACTTTTAACACTAAAATTACTGAATTTATTGTTTTTTTTTTAAGATTACCAGCAATGTGGGTCGCACGTATGTCGTGTCGTCGTATTAGTAATCTCGTTAACCCCTCGCGCTAAGCTAATATGCTTGTGTTACAAGTGGTTTCACGTCGGTAATGTAATGGGTGGGGTTCGAACCCGCAACCACATGATCGCAAGTCCGACGCCCAAGCCATTAATTGGCGCTTAATTGTTGAAAGATGACATCAGAAATAAAACAAGTGAGTGCTGAAACAATAAGTTATAGGGATAATAAATTAGCACCATCTCTACGACATTTTATTTCAGAACTCAGGAAAGACAAGAAAAGCAGACATAAATGACATTTGAGCGATTTCTGTCGGCGTTGGCGCTTGTGGGGGTGTGCCTTGTCCTGGGGGCTGGGTGCTGTCAATAAAATGTATGACGTTCAAAAAGTGCTACTTAGTAGCTTAGTTTGAATAAATGATTTTGATTTGATTTGATTTGATTTGACAAGAGAGATGACAGAAAAAAAATGTTTAAGCCATAATATACTCTCAGCTTTAAGATTTGCGAGCTCTTAAGAATAAATTAGTTTAAAAACAAGTGTCGAGAATTCCATAAATAAATAAATAGTAGTGCTGTTTTCATTGAGTTTGAAACTTCAGTTCTCTTTAGGCCCAGTTTTTTGAGCCCTAGTTAACTCAACCAATGGTTAAATATCCTAATTAATTGTGGAACGTGATTATTCGTAAATTTTTATTCTAACAAATGGTTAAATAAATATTGACCCTTTGATAGACATACAAAACGTGTTTTACCGAAATTTGAAACCATTAGGTACCATTATTTAACCATTTAAGTTTATAAGGCTATTTATAGTGAACTAGGTTACTTTGTGACTTTGTCGTCAGATGACATTTGCTGCAACGTTCTTGAAATAAAAATAAATTAGCAATTTGAGCCTGTTAATCCTACAATGTAAGTATTATTAATATTCCTGACCAGCTTATAAGTGCCAATTTGAGAGCTATCTTATTTTTAAACTGAGTAGGATTTTAAATAATTAATCTCAATACATTGTTCGTTGAAGATTGACGCTTTAAAATTTTTGATATTCTGGTTTAATTATATTATCTTAATCCACCAGTTGAAAGCAGTTATTCAACACTAGATGTTTCTACAGTGTATAAGATTTTTAAATGGCTCTTTTTAAAATTGAGACAATTGTTTTCTGAGGTTTACGCGAATGTTGACATTAAAATAAAACTACATTTAAACAGGTTCTATCGCGGCTTATTTTGATTTTAGTTTCCGACATTTTGACGATATAATAATACTTAATATAAGATAAAATCCAAGAATATCGTTCAGTTCAGATGTCATTACGTAGTAAAACCTTGCGGTATTGAATCTGACTTTATCGAATGCGGTTAAAGATATGAGCTCATATTTCAAGACTATAGAGATTACTAGGAAACTTGAACCGTGGTGTAGAAAAAAATCATGGAGTTTTATTCGAAATTGGAAAAGCAATACTGCCTTCTTCCTCTCAAGTTAATGAAAATGTGTAATATTACAATTATTATTTCATAAGTCGTATACCAGTTATCTGTTCAGTCCCAAAAAAAAATCTTGGGAAACTCATCTGCCCCCTTAGACATAGAACATTTCTACACTCGTTAAAACTGATCGAATAACTCAAATATATGGAAGCAACAAGTCTAAGTCGCGTGAATTATCGAAGAAAAAATTCATTTGCATACATTTAAAGTCATTTAAGCGATTTATATCATCTTCAAATTTTAAATATTTGTCAAATGCAATTTCAGAAGACCGCACTAAAAATAGAACACTGGTTTTCCTTTTCAGGATTTTTAGGAGAACAATATCACCTACGTGAAGCAGACTCATTAATTATATTATTGTGGAAAATATTATAATAATATGTATATTATTATGTATAACCAGAAATAGTTAAGGTCCAAAATACCAATATTAAGCTGCATCGTTACATTAAACGTCGAACGTAATACAAATGGGAACGGTTAGGATGTAACCCTCCCGGAGTCTAACTAATGGGGTCCATCCGCATGTGCTGATGGTGGCTGTCAAGCCTCTATTTGGAAGGGCATTTTCCTCTGATAAAAATGTTGGAATTTTGTATGAAATATGTATGTAATAACGTTAGATAAACTGGATTTAAAGTTTTTAGGAATATTGCTGTCTTTTTAGTGTTAAGTTTAGAAAGAATGAGGACTAGGTATTTTCACATCAGATGATGTCGGAGAAAGTGGATGTCGTGGTGGCCGAGCGGTTCAATGAACGGATTTTCGTGCACGAGGTTGCAGGTTCGAACCCACCACAGGCTTAATCTTAATTATTCTAAGACATCATTGACCATCGGTGAGGGAAAACATCGTGATTCCATAAATTAGAATCTGGTATCACCCGCAGTAAGCCGGCGTGGTAATCAATGCTCATTCCTTCTCTATATGAGAAGAGGCCTGTGCCCAGCAGTGGGACATTTATAGGCCGGTATTATTTTAGCAGAGTCAAAGCACATGAAAGCGTTGATCATCAAGTCAATAAACACACATTCACACTTAACTACGAAAGGCTCATATTATTTCTTCTAAAGACGCGCAAATTCTACGAAATTTGTTCTTGTTTTATAGCAGTTAAGTATGAATTTGCTATATTCCTTTTCAGGTTAACGCATCGATGCTATTCTGCTGTAACATGAATTGACCCTTAGTCTTTTTTATGAGAATTTGACTAAGAAATTTATTTACTGTTTCACCGTCTATTTTAGCATAATAAAATAAACAATAAAAAAAATCCACTCCAATATAATAATAATATTAAAAAAAAGCTTTATTTCCAAGTTTACAATTTAGCAGAACAGCACTATGAAGAACAGACTTAAGCCTAAATATTGTAAAAAATACAACTGAATTTAAACCTCTGGCACCCAAGCTAAGATTAAACTTGTATTATGGGTGTCAGGGCTCTCTCTATAAACATTTAACAAGATAATTTAAACAAGTTTGCGGTTACATAGTGATTAGTGTCACTAGCGATTGCTGGAGCAAGCAGTATAGTTAGTTTAATTATGACTGCACGGATAGCCCAGTGGTATAGGTCACCACGCTGATTACCACTGTGCGCGACGTGTTGCGAGTTCGATCCCCGCATGAGACAAGCATTTGTGTGATCCACAAATGCTTTTCCAAGTCTGGGTGTCCTTTGTGCATGTGATTTGAATGTTTGTGAAACCCCCGCGACACAAGGATTAAATTCCTTAGTGCGGGCGTCGTTTAAAAAAAAAATACAGAGAAAATATATTTCAATGAGCTTAAAACTATGGACTGTAGCCATTCTCTAAGTGTGTGTATGTGTATAATATGGTCAAGGTTTGGAATAAGTAATACAGGTTATTCCATTCAAACAACGAAGAGTTACCTTATAACAATACAGCTACGCATAACTTTAAATCACTTATGAAAATACGAACAGTTGTGGTAGCACTTGTTTTTCTAGAAAATTAAAAGCGTTATTACTTTCAAGAGATTTATGTTTCAAGAAACTATTTTGATTTCATTAGGCCCTAGTTGGGCGCCAATTTTGTTTATTGGCGCCCAACATGGGGCTTCGAAGTTTAGGTCATTGTGTTCAAAGTGTTGACTCTTAATGCAAGTTACAGCAATGAAAAAAGAACGGAATTTATTAAACGATTGTAAAACCAATGTCCATTGAGTAATTATACACAAATAATTAAATATAAACTTTACCCTCAACAGACATTAAGTAAAGAATAAAAGAGCAGAAAATTCTAGTATATTGTATTTACTATAGTAAAATAGGCAAGATTATCACGCGACACCAGTTAAAATAACTAGACTAGAATTAAGTGTTAATCGCATAATTTCCAATTAAAAAACAAAAACTTTTAGTACGAGTACTTATAAACGAACAAACAAACAACTCATTTCATCCGTAAAGCAGAATAATTTGACTGAACAAAAGTCAGTTAATCCGTAATGTAGAACTCGTGATGCGGAGGGTAGTCGCAATTTTAAACGGATCGACGGCCCAGAAAATTAATATCATGTTGGCTGTACAAACATCCGATTGTAAACTGATCCGTCTTAGAATTGATGAGAAACGGTTTGCTTAATGTTTTTTCGACAGTACTGACAAATGGAAATTTTAATGTGGTTTTGAGGGTAGTTTTAACTTTTTGGTTATATCCGTCTGTTGAATTGTTATTTGAGTTTTATAATTTACTAGCTTTTGCTCGCGGTTCCGCCCGCAAATTATAGCCTATAGCCTTCCTCGATAAGTGGGCTATCTAACAGTGAAAGGATTATTCAAATCGGACCAGTAGTTCCTGAGATTAGCGCGTTCAAAAACTCTTCAGCTTTATAATATTAAGTATAGATGTTAAATAATAACAAACATGTAAATTAAATACAAATAGAAAAATAAACATATTTGAATCTGAATTTGAGGTTAGTTTTTTAGGATTCCGTACTTAAACAAGCAAAATATAACCCTTTAGGATGCAAATTAGGATTACTTTGTTGTCCGTCCATCTGTCTGTCAAGATTCTCTATCTCAAGAACGCGCGGAGGTATCGAGTTGAAATTATGACCATATATGTAAGTTTACAGTTCCTAGAAACTGAAAAATCAAACTTTTTAGTTAACGTAAAAAAAGAAATGGCTGTTTCTACAGTAAAATACGTCTCGACACTCACAAGGGAATCAAAATTAATAGGTTACTTTCCGTTGACCTAAAAATTGGATTTTTGGTAAGTAATATCGTCTACAAATATAGGAAAAGTTTGAAAACTATGCATTTGTAATTAAATCGTAGAAAAATCTAGTTTTTGTACAGAACCCACGGCGGACGAGGTCTACACACTTATCCCACTTTATGAAATTATTTTCTAGACAGTGGCTGTGATGTGTAATGTGTTTTTGGATTATATTTACCAACTCGAAACTCATTATTACGCAAATTAATATGGGAGAACATTTAAATTAATATGATATGATTAATGTAGAGAATAACTTTTAAATTTATCCAATTTATTTTAAGCTGAATTCATTATGACCTCTTGTTGTAATTGGTAGCAGTGGTTCTTAATATCAAGCGTTTTAACCATAAATTATGCTCCTTTATTGACTGTATCCTAGTATACTTAAAAAAACTGTATATAGTGCATATTAAGGACCCTTATTTAACTAACTAAGAATTATATATTTTCGTATATTTTGCAGCGCAACTGAAGGGTTCTGAGTTTTCTTAATTCTAACTTTTTAAGTTCTCTATCTTCTTTATATTTTTTAATTTGGACGTCATCCCATATATTGTTCCGAATCCAAAGTAAGTAGCTATAGCACTTGTGTTATGGAATCAGAGACAATGAAAATACCACAAACACCCAGACCTGAGACAATGTAGAAAAGTATTTATACTACATTGACCGTCTGGGGATCGAATCCGGGACCTCAGAGCTAGCGACACGTTGAAAACCGGCGTGTACACCACTCGACTACGGAGGTTGTCATTTTTTCATTTTAATTTGAAGTGACCCATTTCTTAAAGACAATATAGTTTCCATGTTCTATATTTATGAGAACTACTACCTAATCTTTCACAATACTCAAACCTAGGTTAAGCCAGTAACTCAACTCAAAGATTAATATGCCAAAATTTGCTCTAATTAAAACAGAGTTCCTTCTAACAAAAGCCAGGGAAGCCACAATTTATGCCAGCCGAGTGGACCGGGAAATTAATCTGGTCGGTTGTAAACAACCGCACTGGCGTTTGCTATGCCGGCCGTAAGTGCAGTTGGTAAAAACCGCGGGAAAAGGCTAGCGAGCGAAGCTAGCTTTTTTGGATGAACATTCTATAATCCCATCAGACTGAATACCCACAATTCACTGGCACTAGAACAATTGGTTTGTTTTGGTCGACTAAACCACACTAAACTCAAAAAGTACAAAAATTCTCGTGAATCAATCAATGTCAAAACTCCTGAAATTCTCCCGAATCATATATTTTCATTTCCGACTTTTCCGAGGTTGTATATTAAAATGTGTTCGGAAACAAAAATTCGTACAAATATTTCAATCCCGACATACATAGTAGCTGCCATTATTAACTAAATATCCGTCATGTAATATGAACTAGTTACCAGAATACGTTGAATACCCCGATCATGTTACAATTAGCAGTGAGAAATTTGAAACCGCATTTCGATCGCGATCTGGTCAGAAGTAGATAAAACCACAATACACTGGAACTTTCATGTTAATATTGATCAGCACTAATTGGAGCTTCAATGTTTTATTACTAAACTAGCTGTACCTGCGACGTTGTTCACGTTGATCAGTGTATTTATTGCCGTCAATAACTGAAAGTGAAATTTCGTGGTGCCCTAGCGGTTCAATGCCCGAATTCGTATGAACAGGTTCGCGGGTTCAAACCTGGGCAAGTACCAATGAGACTTTTTCAAAGTTATGTGTACTTCCTAAATTATTCTAAGACACCATTGACAAACGGTGAAGGAAAACATAATGAAGAAACCTGGTTTCTCTTCCACTTTCCAAAAACAAAAGTCTAAAATCATATATTTCGAATTAGGCTTCTATGTAGCAATTTTTAAAAGTCTAATTTTACTTAGATATCACACTGATTCGCCCACCCTTCACCCTCCCTAAGTGCTCTGGAGAAGAAACGGCGCAACAAACTCCACAGCAGTCCCGTAAACATCTTTTATTTTACTGAAATCTGAAATCGCCAACCGCAATGAGCAACCCGCAATATATGGGGAGAGGCCTGTGCCGAGCAGTGGGACATTTATAGGCCGGTATTACTATTGTTTTCAAATACAAAAAAATGTGCATACTAATGTAAGTAACATTAGTCACATTTTGATAGATCATTCTATTTACATATTATTATGGTCTTTGCATGCAGTTTCTGTAGTGCACTACGAACACAAATTTATCACACAATTCGATAGAATAATAAAACGGTGTACAATTGCACCTTTGAAAAATAGCATCTGTGACCAAGAGTAAGTATGTCTGCATTCCTAGGGTTAATTTACTGCAAGTTCAAAGTCTAGAGGACCGCTTGTTAAGGACGTCTATAATAATGAAATACTTAGAATTAACTTTTATGTACTTAGCGTTTTTTTGTATAAAAACTTCGTGGGAGCATTTAGGAATAAATGCCGTGAAAAAACGCAAATTTGTGATTATTACATGAAAATGACACATCCAGTTGGTCCTAAGAAGCATCGTGAAGAGTTGTCTATAAAATCTAGTCTATCTATAAAAAATAAATGAAGATGAATGTTGCTACGTGCATAACTCAAGAATGGCTGGACCAATTCCATATTACCATACATTGTATCTTTGTCTCTATCTGTTTACCAGACGAAGAATACATACGTGCCAAATATTTTTTCAAAATCTAAATATATTTAGTTAATCCCGTTTTACTTTCATATCTGTTTCACCAATGATGGTGAAATTAATCTTGAACCAAATGATTTCTCTCACGTCAAATATGTTAGCACCTCAAATAATTAAGAGGATGTGTATAACAGTCTTAGAAATAGCAAATTATTTGCATCTCTAATGTATTTAGTAAGCTGTTAATTCAATCTAAGTACACCCAGTTACAATGTCTAGTATAATAAAGGTGCATTGCTGCAGGTGTATGAGCAGAGATATTGCTCATGAATATCTCGTAATTCCGTACAGGATGCTAGCCACAAGTCAGCACTAATCCCTGGTAACACGATGTAAGTTTCAGCTTGGATTAAACAAATAAGGATATGTTACTCCAGTATGTAGTAGTGAAATTTGCACATGGTTTTGTAGAAGTAACTTCCAATTTTATGAATTCTAAACTGTTTGTTTTTTAATATACAGTGAAACTTGGTTAAGTGGGACCTGGATAAGTGAGAAACCTCCATAACTGGAACTCATGCTGAGGTCCCAACACTTTGGCACTGAATTACCTCTGTTAGTGGGACGAGGTAAGCCTCTATATCTGGGATTTGTTCTTTCGATTTATCATCATAGTTACCTCTATAACTGAGACAGCGAGTAAATTTTATATGCATAAACCTCTGTAACTGAGATAACATTGTTTGTTTACTCATTCTTATTCTACCCACAAATTCCACACGTAATTCCAAGTACGTAACCCTCTGTAAATGAGACAGATATTTATTTATACCTGTATATCTGAGACACTGGGTAAGTGGAATACCTCTATAAGTGAAACGACATTGCAGGTCCCTTGATGTCTCACTTAACCAGGTTTCACTGTAATTATATTAGAATCTTGAGACAACTCAAACCCGGCCATATGATCCCAAATACCTATACTATGGCAACCAGACAACTGATAAACGTACATATTTTATATATTTCTAAAAATATACATGCAACCTATTAATGATAAATTATAAACACACTCAGAACAAATTATCGTGATCATACAAAGATTTTTCCTGGGTGGGAATCAAACCAACGACCTACGGTTTAGCAGTCAGGATTACTAACCGCAAGACCAACAGGTCAAGTCAATTGTTGCGTAACCTGCTGGCACCATTGATCGAAATAAAAATAAAAATAAGTTAATTTTTTTAAATGTTTACTATTCAAAGCTAAAATTAGTAATTATATGTATATTACACAGTTTTCTTCGTCAGTTCTTTATTGGTTCAATTAAGACATAAATAAGTCAAGTCTAGAACATTTAAAAACAAATCAAAATGCAATAAAACAAAGCGAAAGAAATTAAATGAACTTTCTCCACTAAATCTTTTTGCTCCAACTAATAAATTAAATCTTCATCCGTGCGTATAATAGCCAACTGCAAGATCTTTAGATCTTAAAAGACATATTTAAAAGTTTAAGAGCTGAAGATAGCACGATTTATTATGTTATAAGGCTCCATTTTTTGTAAACTACATAAACAATAAGCAACGGAATCAAATTTTTTAAAACGAAACATAAAAAAAATATTTTTGTGTGTCTATCCGTATCAATACATATTATATTTATTAATAACTTTTGCTCGCGGCTCCGACCGCGTGGTCGTTGGTTATTGCGGCAAATTAGCCTATAGCCTCTAACAGTAAATGTTTATTTTCAAATCGAATTAGTAGTTCTTGAGATTAGCGCATCCAACGTACGTGGAGCAAACTCAGCGAGTTAAATAGCAAAGAAAAGTTAGATAATTAAGTATTCTTATGTCATTTAATACCGGCCTATAAACCTCCCAGTGCTGGGCACTGGCCTCTTCCCATATAGATTCCCATAAGGGATGAGCATTGATCACCATACTTGCTCATTGCGGGTTGGCGATTTCAGATTCCAATATTTTGGAATCCACTAATTGTATAGGTACAAAATATTAGGAAGAAAGAAGAAGTATTTATTCAAGTCACATTAAAAATACTTATAATATTCTCTCAAAGTTTCCCATAATAGTTATAGGGACAACCCTCCAATTTTTCTCCTAATCAAAATTCATAACCTCATTTTATCGGAAACGTTCTACTTTCTGCTTAAACAGTGGTCCTTTGAGAATGTCTTGAAAATGTTAAAAATCTTTTCAGATTCGAATCACAGTTTTACTTGAAGTGTTTTTTAAGAAAAACTGTTTGAATAGCTATTAATTTTTTTGTATAACTTGGTCTGTTACTCCCTGGGGAAAAGTGTTATAGCAGTGTAGTTGGAGAGGTTATGTAAAGGACGCTGCTGTGTATAATGACTCGAAGGACCAAATTCAAAGTAATTTGTGGTCCTTATGAAATGAAATTGAACGTACAACAATATATTGACATAAGATTATGTATTAAACCCTCACAATAGTGGGATTCGCCAAAGATACACAATGCCCAAGTTGTTATTTCAAAACATCTCAAAAATAGAGTCAGTTTTTCCCAAAAATACATTCAGCCGAAATAATCGTTTTGCAATTATGATAATTACACGTAAACAAAGTAGATGCGATGTTGTTCCATATTTATTGAACCATCAAACAATCCAAATTGAACTTATTGATCCGGAACTAATTCGCAAAAACAACAGATAAACTTCTGCTAAGTTATAATAGCCCGGATTTCTCAATATGGCCACCGGAAATTGGCTCTCCATTGATTATTAGCGGCAACAGGAACTGACGGCATTTGGAAGGATATACCCCATAAATGTTTATTTCGTTTGTAATATGATATTATGATTCGTTTAACCAATGGGGTTGGTTTAACTTCACCTTTTTTCGGTTTAATTGTGACAAATTTTAGTTAAATGTCATCATTATTTATTCATTTCGACGACCTCCGTGGTCGAGTGGCGTACACACCGATTTTCAAGGTGACGTCAGCTCTGAGGTCACGGGTTCGATCCCCAGACGGGTCAATGTAGAAAAACACTTTTCTACATTGCCTCGGGTCTGGGTGTTTGTGGTACCTTCGTTGTCTCTGGATTCCATAACACAAGTGCTTTAGCTACTTACTTTGGATTCGAAGCAATGTATGTGATGTTGTCCACATTTATTTTATAATAATTTATCAATTGAATGCTTCTTGCACTTTTTCCACAGACATGTGTGCACTATGTTTATACGTACCGAGTACTCGGCCGAGATTACTGTCTCGCCCGTTTGCTCGGTATGTGTGATCAAGGCAATAGGCTGGTGCAGAGTCTAAACGTCTCGTCTCATCATTATCACGCAAAGAAGTTAGAGAATCTTGACAAGTAGAGAAATTTGTCACATCATCATTGTTATGAAAGAGGCTAAAATAGAACGAAATTGACGTAGTGAGACATTGTTTACCAATTAACCTAATTAAAAATATTTTTTGTAAATTTTCAACTCCAGCAATAAGAGGTACGATGGAGGCGATAATAGGTTTAAATCTATACAACTTGATTTACAATTTTAATACTCTACGTCCTTATTAAATTAGTCGGAAGTTCACAAAGATGTGAAGACCTATTTATTACCTCCGGCTGCGACGTAAAAGCCACTGCATGACTCCATCTTGCTTACGTCAATTTGATTACACGTTGGAAAGAGCGTCATGTAGTATGCAGCGATTTTTTAATCTTTTAGGTATCCCATGGTGAGCAGGTCTTCCCCAATTTGTTCCTGGCTCTTCTTCATTCTGTATTGAGCCGCGTCCCACGGCTAATAGCAATAGATGCCATCTTGTAAGAATTTTTGGCTTATCCCGTTATTGAGTTCCGGCTCATCCTACCTATTCATAATTTCAGCCTAATACAATTAAATCAATCAGCTACGTCACATCAAACCCACGTATTAAACAGAGACAATACAGACTGATTAATTGCAATGGAATTATCGAATACGTAATTTAAGTTGATAAATGGGACCAGTTTTAATCCTGTCATTGTTATTTGTGCAGTAAATAATTTGTTATAAGTTAAATGGGCGCGATGCAATTACTATTAAATTTTAAATGAATGATCTATTATTTAGTGAAATTTCGATTGTTCATAAGTATATTTATATGAGATGATATACAAATATATTTTGTTCTAATTAATTTTTAAGGCCAAAATTATTTTATCTACAGTTTTATCAACCTGTTTCTGCTTCCGTGCTTTTAAAAAAAGAAACAATAAGCTGTCTGTTTTTTTTAGGATTGATATTTTTCATAAAACTTGTATACGAATCTTTTTTTTGTTTCAGGTCAGTACGAAATCGGAAATACTGAAGTAAGTGGCAATTCAATTATTGAGAATTAATAAAATAAATAAATAAATATCTTGGGAAAATCTCACACACGGTCATCTGATCCCAAACTAGGCAGAGCCTGTACTATGGTAACCAGACAACTGATAAACATACTTATATATTTCTAAATACATACATATTATAGATAAATAACACCCAGACACAGAACAAATGATCGTGCCCATCACACAAAGATTTGTCCTGGGTGGGAATCGAACCCACGACCTCCGTCTTAGCAGTCAGGGTCACTAACCACTAGACCAACAGGCCCGTCAAAAGAATTAATCTTAAGTAGATATTAACATCAGCAACTTGTTGGGCGCCAATAAAGTTAATTTATCAATTAATATTATTGGCGCCCAGCGTGGAGCTTAATGAAAAGTATTATTAATTGTTTCTTTTGAGATTAAGTTTTTTATTACTTTTAGTTTTTTATTTTGTTGTTAAAGAAGAGAAACTATATTTATATATTATTATTATACCATGACGGTTTATGTTATGAAATCAAATCTATCGACGATTAAATAAATTCGTTTTATATTATTTTATTAAAATATGTTTTGAAAGCACTTTTTGGATAGATTACACAAACTCGTAAGTAATCATGTTTACGTCAATATAAATATCACATTCAGAGCCCTAAAAATTATTTCATCTATATATAATTTTGCTTTCACCAACTGATTTAGAAGATTTGAAAGCATTGATCTTTCCAGTTACATGATATAATTACATTACATGTACATGATACAAATGATAAAATTAATTAATTTTTTTCTAGTAAAGCTACCCACATAGGACGTCATGTACCCATCCTATATCATAAACATTAACCAATGACTGGAATTAAAATCAGAACCATCTTTTAGTGATCACGAAAGTTATTTATAAAAATTATAATCCTACAACATACAATGCACGGATAGCCGAGTGGTATAGGTCACCACGCTAATTACCACTGTGCGCGATGTGTTGCGGGTTCGATCTCCGCATGGGACAAGCATTTGTGTGATCCACAGATACTTGTTCCAAGTCTGGGTGTTCTTTGTGCATGTGATTTGAATGTTTGTGAAACCCACGCGACACAAGGATTAAATTCCTTAGTGCGGGCGTCGTTTTTTCAAAAACAAAACAATACCGGCCTCAACTTAAAAAAAAACTACTAGAAAAACTATAACTGAAACAATTCACAAGCACTAGTATACGAATTCAATATTCAAAACTAAAATGTACACAAAAACTAAACTTCATTTCAAATTCAATTAAATACTACCCTCGTTTGACTAGAAACGTGACTTTCTAACAGTCAAAACATCATCTCTATACTATCAATCCGGTTCTAACCGGAATTTTCGAAAATCGTGGCGCGAAAAATCTGGAATAAACTGGAAAAAACCTCACACGGTATACGCGGGAAAAATCAGACGTTGTCATATGAATAGTTCTTCAGTGCCAAAGTGTCATTGAATGCGGCGGCGAGATACCAAAAACAGAAAACAACCGTAATGTTACATGCTTACGGTTGTTTTTCCTTTGGTGATAGCAACTAATTATCGCGGGCGTCTAGCTTGAAAAAAATGGAGGAAGCCTGTTAAATCTTGTGTGACAATAACCTATAATTATACGCAGACGATTAGCTTGGCTTCTTTAGTAATGTAGAATTCTTGAGTGGTAATATCATTAATGTTAAGTGCCAATTAGTACGGTAAATTTGGAACATTTATAATCTCTTCTTGCGTCCTTTTTGTTTTTCTTGTAATGTTTTTTCTTTTTTAACTAGCTATCGAAGTATTTTTTTATCCGAGAAAACATTTTGAAATGTTTTCGGGACTTAAAATGACATGGTGCTATTACTGTGGAATATAATAGATGATCAAACGAACTTACCTGTGAAGTTCGATCATTATACGAAATACTTTATTACTTCGTTCGAAGATATTATGTTATTAACAATATTAACCATGCAGCTTTCTCGTATCACTCGCATTTTTTAGAGGAACGAAAACTAAACATAAATATTAGTAACATTGTCTATGCACTCCCGTCAAACGTCATTATTTTAGAGTCTCGTATGGTTATCTCAACTTTTTGGGTTAAATTACTAAAATATGAACCTATGAGATTTTTTATTTTACTTTAAATTCTTTTTTATTATTGTCAATTTAAGTATATTTCTATTTGCATAAACATTTTGTGATTGCTTATCGCATACAGAATTCGTATTCTAAATCAAATAAAAATATAATAAGATGAAATATATTAAGATTTTCTTTAAAAATCTGATGACATTTGCTTTATTTTTATTGGATCGAGAGCTCTCTCAAGAGTTGCGGCCATAGACTAATGAGACGGCGAGCAACGACCGAATAAAATAAATGTTTTTCTAAATAAATATTTCATTTCGTTTGCTGGTTATTATGCTCCGACTTGTCGTGAAGTTATTTAAGTTATATAGCAATAACTGGATATAAAAATGAGTAAACTGAAGATAAAAATGAAAACTTTATTTAATTTTCTTGTATTAAACTGTTTCTGCTTTTATTATTTTTATTTTCAGATTTTCACTTTCAGACTGAATATTTCAGTCAAAACATCATCTCTATCAACTGGTCGTGGGTTCGATTCCCACCCGGGACAAATGTTTGTGTGATGAGCTCGATCATTAATTGTTCTGTGTCTGAGTGTTGTTTATCTATAATATGTATGTATTTAGAAATATATAAGTATGTTTATCAGTAGTCTGGTTACCATAGGCTCCGCCTAGTTTGGGATCAGATGGCCGTGTGTGAGATGTCCCAAGATATTATTATAAATATTACAAAAAAAAAAGCTGATACAGATAATTTGTTTATTAAAACATGGGTGTACAGTACATGTTCCTATATGTTTAGTGTCAAAATCGTGTGCGCTGAATTAAGCGTTAGGATAGATCGAATATAATATCAGATTAAGAGGAATTCAAAATCGGTTATTAAAAATAATATACAACAAGAACGCTACTTTCGCCTATAAATTGCACTGGCCAGACATTTCTTATACAGACAGTTAATTGTTATTAATCTAATCGCAAATCTAACTTTCTACGTGATGGATTTTATAGTACTGTAATTTCAGCTGGTTTTAGCCTCAATCTGTAGAAATTCAATATACAACTTTATAAAGATATTCTTCGGCCTGAATTTATCTCTCTTCCTATATTTATGACCACGACATAAATATAGGAAGAGAGATAGGCCTAGCGGTTCAATTAACGGATTTTCGTGCTCAAGGTTGCAGGTTGGAATCCACAATAAACGGGCTATGCAACCAATGTGACTTTTTCAAAGTTATTAATTGTTCTACTAACATAGTTTTAAGTTTTACTAACCATTGAGTCATGTTACTTAAATAAAAAAAATCTATTCTATTCTATAATCATGTACATTCTTAATTATTCTGAGATATCATTGACGATCGGTGAAGGGAAAAAATTGAATCTAAAATCGCTAACCCGCAATGCTCATTCCTCCTCTATACGAGAAGAGGCCTGTGTTCAGCAATAATAAAATGTTCAGAAACTTGTAGGCCTTGATTACTTAAAACATTCAAAATTCAAAATCATTTATTCAAATTAGGCTACCATGTAGCACTTTTTGAATGTCATCAACAAAGACAGTACCCTGATTCACCCACCCCAAACTCGTGAAACACATGAATATACGAAATTCTGCATATTTTTTAATTGCTAGTTTAATCTTGGAAGCCTAGATACAAATCCCACGAAAACATACTAATAAGCTACAAATTCATGCAGAACATCAAACAACAAGCTGCTACATTATCTGACAAAACAACAAATAATTCTAAGCAAGTCTGATATTCAGTTAGACTAGAATAAAGGCTGAATGTAAGACAAACTGCCGCTGGCATGGAGTCAGAGTTTTGGTAGCTATTTGATTGTTCAGTAATTTCTCGGAGGCTTCGTTATTAGATACTATTGTAGATCAAACTGTTGCGTGCAACTTGGTGAATTGCAGTTGAAGTAATAAGATTTTTAGAGAAAGGTAATAATTGTTTAATAGTAGTAGCAGTTTATAATCTAAATTTAATTGAAAACGTGTTTATGTATGTCTGAAAACAATTCTTTAAAAAGACAGTTTTTTTACTCAAATAATAATGACACTAATTATTATCTTCCGGACAAAGATTAATCTATCCATTATATTATTTTATAATTCCAGTGTCACGATGTTTGTCCGGGATGAACTCCGAAACTACTGAACCGATTTTAATCAAATTTGCACAGCGTGTGCAGTTTGAACCAACTTGAAAGATAGGATAGCTTAAATCTAAATTATTAAAAAAAAAACGAAACCGCGGGCGGAGCTGCGGGAAACAGCTAGTAATGCATAATTATATTAATTTTGTAGAATATGAGTTTGTTGCGGGTTTTATAGTTATGTTAAGGTTACATGGTTACACTATGTCCTATTAAATAACATCAAAAATAATATACAGGATATTTTTTTATGGATTGCGGATAATCCTGTAAATGATAATCCTGGTAAAATAATCCTAAATATCCGTTAAAATTATGATATTACATTGTCGAATAAAATTACAAAATTATATATCGTGGCAGTTAATTAAACAAAATTCATTGATGAGGTCAGATGATATAATGAATAATAAATGTCAGACATTCATACTAAATTAAAAAGAGGCAATAGAAGACGATGTACAAAGATACTGCTTATTTTCTGTAGAAGTAAATAATAAATATCTTGGGACAATCTCACACACGGTCATCTGATCCCAAACTAGGCAGAGCCTGTACTATGGTAACCAGACAACTGATAAACATACTTATATATTTCTAAATACATACATATTATAGATAAATAACATCCAGACACAGAACAAATGATCGTGCTCATCACACAAAGATTTGTCCTGGGTGGGAATCGAACCCACGACCTCCGGCTTAGCAGTCAGGGTCACTAACCACTAGACCAACAGGTCTCTTCCAGCAGACCTACAAAAGGAGAAATTCATGAGGGTCAACAGAAATATGATGAGGAAAGAATAACAGTAGAATCACAATAGGCAGGCTGGTGTAAACATTTTGGTAAGCTTGTCATATTAAATACATCAGAATAATACGTATTATTAATTACAATAATTAATGTAAAAATCAAACTTCAATAGCAGGAAAGTACTGTATCCGCAATTTTGTTTTGCCATTCATGGTAAAAATAAATTGTTGTGTTTTACAAACCAAACTACTTCACCAATTTCGATCAAATTATGTAATATTATGTAATCAATAACCTCTGAGGCATACCATAACAGTGATTTTTTTTCGGATCTAGCTATTATTGCCGGATATATCGCGTAATAAACATTTAATAAAATACATACAGTCGAATTGAACCTTCTCCTTTGATGTCGGTTTAAAATAGGTACATTAAAATGTGAATTGGAGTTTTTTATTCCTTACTTTTCATTTAATCGATATTTTTGTATACATAATTAATTTAAAAGGAGTGCGCATATTTAACGAGGTAATCAGGTGCATAAAACTGAAAAACTTTCCCTAAGAAACATAGGTCAACATTTTAAAATGGAAAATTAACTTTTCATACGAAATGTCAGGTCACGTGACCTATGTTTGTATGAAAAGTTCATGTATATAATAACTTTTGTGAGACGAATTCAAAATTATCTTATTAACAATATAAGTAGCAATTCCAGTAAAGGAATTCGATATAATTCCGTTTGAATGAAATTGTGTACTTTAGCCCCAGCGTGGGCGCCAATAAAATATATGGGCGCCCAACATGGGACCTAAGTTACAAGAAAAGCTATTAATCATACATAACATCACTGAATTTGAAATGCCAATACTCTTTATACACGCTATGTAACATCCCCTAGATTAAAAAAAAAACTCTATGACGTTCATTCGTTCGTTTGATCGTTTTTTGACAATTTATTTTTTCTGTAAGTTTAATATTGGTTTTGTTGTTTTTAAACCGGGTACTAAATACATTGTCTTATAATAATAATATTTTTTTATTATATCACTTAATATTAAAAAATAATGGAATGAAATGGAGACATGGGACAATACATAAAAAGGTTTAAAAAAATAAATTATAGGTTCTTTAATAATATTATGGTACGGCAAAATAATATTTATATAGTAAATACTAGTAAGCAAAGTTATTAGCAAGATTCCTTCAATTTCAAATTAATGTTCCAACATCAATTATAGGGTAATAACAGTATTTAATCACAACCTACCCTCTTAATCATAGTTTAGTAGTTAATGTTGTAGAGTCGAGTTAAGGTGTCGTCACGTCTACTATATCATGACTAAATGATAATACATCACTATTAAACTAATTCAATTTAAATAGATAACAGTTCAAGTTTCAAGGCGACGGTATGAACCAGTTTATATTTTTTGAAGAGATAAATAAAAGATAAAGAGAAGAAAAAAAAAGAAAGAAAAAAAGAAAGAGAAGAAATAAAAGAGATAAACATTTCTAAAAAAATGTGTGCATTTCGGAACGCTCGACAGAAGTGATAACTTAAACTAATCTAAGTTGCAATATACGGCAGCAGTAGGCAGGCGAGGACGAGCCTGCCTACTGCTGCCGTATGCGTGAGAAAAAGGGAAGCCAGACAGAGTGGCGTAACGCGTTACGTTACGAAGCGGTTTAACCGACCATACAGTCATCACTTTAAAAAAAAATCGTGCCAGCGATACAAAGGAGTAGAAATACAAAAATAGTCAAATGTGTTGTGGATGTCAAACAGGCAATTACAAAGTATTGGAATTTGACACGTATCCGACGTTACTACAGTTTGGAAAAACATTTTTTCAACGCAGTAGCGGATAAAATGATGCTTATTTCGACTGAATATTTCTATAGAAAGCCCAAAAAAGCTTTTATAGAAAGATATAGACATTTTAAGCGCCGACTGGTTTTAAGCCGTTGCGTTTGATATAAATAGATATCAATGAAAGGGTTTGTTTAAAATTGCTATTTTTTTTTTGTCTTATTTTCGTTACATTTTTTGAATCAAAATTGTTGGACAACAATCCATTTTGAAATACATTCAAAAATGTAAGTTGAATGGAACTTGAATACGTATTGAAAATGCTTTTTCTTATCGTCGTTATTAAATATATGTCTGACGGCATTTTAAAAATAAATAAATGAATGTATGAAATATTGTGTGTTGTACATTCTATTTTTTAATCCCGGAGACTAAATTGACAAATGCAAATGCCAAAATGACTTTGATTACAATAGTGTTACACTTGTCAATAGTTTCCAGATAAAAAGAACAGCAAACAGCAAAGGCAATTGCCGAGCATGATTCCGAGGGAGCATTTTCCCGAGGAAGCATGTTCCTAAGGGAGAGGGTTCCCGAGGAAGAAGTTTCCTGAGGGAGCATGTTCCCGAGGGAGAGGATTCCCAAAGAAAGGGTCCCCGAGAGATCAGGTTGGTTCCCGAAGAAGCATGTTACCGAGAGATCATGTTCCCGGGAGATAATGTTTCCGAAAGAGCATGTTCCCAGGGAAGTTAGGGAGAATGTTCCCTCAAGAAA
Source organism: Plusia festucae (assembly GCA_950381575.1). Classification (NCBI taxonomy): domain Eukaryota; kingdom Metazoa; phylum Arthropoda; class Insecta; order Lepidoptera; family Noctuidae; genus Plusia; species Plusia festucae. The sequence goes on from OX494442.1 coordinate 12,458,768, forward strand.
TCTCTCCCTCGAGAACATGCTCCTTCAGGAATACGCTCCTTCTGGAACGTGATCCCTCAGGAACATGCGCCTTGAGAGTTGTCAAGAAATGTCTTTGAAAAAATAATATTTACTCGTAATGCGAGTTTGCCATCAACAATACTAAGACTATTCTCCGACCACGTGGCATTTGTGAATTCCATCCTGTATAGATGAATAATATTTTTATTTTAATTAATTAGTTATATATTATTTAAGTTAGTATACAAATTATTCTGATTTTAGATGCGGAAATTTAACTAAATACTTCACCTAAATCTGATACACTACAACCGTTGACATAGTTATTTGGAATACCTATCAAACATTGTGATTACGACTAACTAAACAGTTTGAGTTGGGACTGGAGTTTCAGTAACTAAGCTAATTCAGAGGATGCCGGAATGACGGCTTGTTTGTCGCTAGATATAAGCGATAGTTATAACTATAATCAATGTGAGATCTTGAGTGGTATGTATAAATAATAATTGAGATCCGACCGACATAGCTTGCAGAGTTCAAAAACTCGATGATAAAAGGACTGATGGCCAATGGAGCTGACGAGCCCTTGAGTGGAGACCGCGAATCGGCAAATTTAGAACAGGACGCCTCCCAGCCAAATGACCTGAAAAAGGTAGCTGGGTCAGACTGGATGCGGAAGGCGGAAGACCAGGTGTTGTAGTGCTACTTGGGATAGGCTTTTGTTCAGCAGTGGACCGCGATAGGCAGAATTGAATAATTAAGATGATGAATACGATGAATTCAGAATTCAGACATGGTAGAACAAAATAACCTATGTTCACATGTGGCGCCGTTATCGCTAGCGATTTTGAGTGCTTCCGAAACTTTTGCATTTGTTTTAAATTCTATTTTATGTCCTATCCAGTCGCGCCATCATGCGATGAGATCATAGACTTTTTCGTCGCACGAAATCTTATCGCACCATCGCACGAACGATGGAATTGGAAAATGAAGACAGCAAGTTCATAGAAAGAAAGATATAATATAATATCTAATATAATATAATGTCTTGGGACAAACTCACACACGGCCATCTGATCCCAAACTAGGCAGAGCCTGTACTATGGCAACCAGACCACTGATAAACATACTTATATATTTCTAAATACATACATATTATAGATAAATTACACCCAGACACAGAACAAATGATCGTGCACATCACACAAACATTTGTCCTGGGTGGGAATCGAACCCACGACCTCCGGCCTAGCAGTCAGGGTCACTAACCACTAGACCAACAGGCCCGTCAAACTTATACTTTTTAATCCATCATTATTGTCATCCTCTTTATTCCCCAGCAACTTTTCGTGATTTCATTTTCGATCATTTCTGGATACTGTTAAATTGAAATTTGTTTCGCCGTCTGCCAAAGTATTCAGACTCGGGTAAAGCATGCAAATCTACATTTAATTAAGAAGCGTTGTAGCCTCTACCGCACGAAACAATGCAGGCTAAATACATATGAAATTTAACTGACCAGAGCCTATATTCGTCTTGAGCTCATGGTTATGGGCCTCGATCAGGCTTGAAACGAATCCGGCTTCTACGATAGTTATTCTTGAGTAAAGCCGTTAAGTTCTTAATTATATTTGTTAGTATATCTTACTTGGAACCCAATAAAATACAAAAAGAAAAATCAAACCTAACAGCAGCGCTGCAAGACCACAAGACACCGTGAGCTCATATTGCGTAGTGCGCAATGCAAATCACACTCATATTTTAAAAACTATAATTTGTGCGTATGTTTGTTACCTCTTCACGCTCAAACTGCTGAACCAATTTTGATAAAATTCGGCATGGAGCTAGCTGACACCCTAGATAAAGGCAAAAGCTACTTTTTATCCCGAAAAAGTTAATTATCTGATTAACTTCGGGTAACACCGCAAGGCGCAGCCAGTTTTTAATTAAATATGATGATAAAACGACCAATACCTACTGACGAATCAAGACGAATACAATCTCAGTTGACCCGTGATCATGACACCTACAAAGGCGTCGAAGCGTCGGAAACTAAAATAATTGCAATTAATGCCTAACATTCAGTTAAACCCCAGAAAGCATAACATGTGTCAGTAAAGGTATTATACAAGAAATTATAGAGTATATTTTAGTATTAAACACTGTTAAACTTACCTAAAAGGTGTATCGAACCATGAAGACGTGGGTGACACCATACATGACATGTTTACAAAATAAACTGCTCGTGACTCTGTTGTTCTAAGCTCCCCTCTGTTTGTATTACGTAAATATTAACGAGTAGACCTATCTATGTTGTCTAGTCTGCGTGTTTTAAGGTTGATAAAATGGTTGGATAATATTATGAGTTCATTTTGTCTTCCCTCCCCTTTTAAATACATCATTTTAGGGTTCTGTACCTCAAAAGGAAAAAGCGGAACCCTTATAAATAAATTAATAAATGCGAACAACATCACATACATTGTTCCGAATCCAAAGTAAGTAGCTAAAGCACTTGTGTTATGGAATCAGAGACAACGAAGGTACCACAAACACCCAGACCCGAGACAATGTAGACAAGTGTTTTTCTACATTGACCCGTCCGGGGATCGAACCCGGGACCTCAGAGCTGGCGCCACCCTGAAAACCGGTGTGTACGCCACTCGACCACTATAGGATCCCTTTGTTGTCCTTCTACCCGTCTGTCCTTCCGCCCATGCGTCTGTCTGTCAAGACTCTCTATCTCGGGAACGCGAGATGGTATCTAGTTGAAATTTAATAAATTCAATTACAAATCCGGTCCTTGAACACCAAGCATAGTTATCAAGGCTATCTTCTTTCTGTAATTATAATAATTAAAACAAATATCTCAATGTACTAGAATAACGACAGTTTGATTTTACATAGACAATACAATTCACTTCAACCATACCAAAAGCTACAATTCGTTGTAAAAACAAGAGATTTTCAAAACAGTGGCCTTTGTAAAAAAGCTGAATATTAAACGACTCCATTTTTCACTGTGCTGTGAAACCTGGTGTTTGGGGGGTATCCATTAAAAGTAGGGGTTAGGTCAAACTGTACCGGCCAACTAGCAAAAAAACATTTTAAAATGCGGAAAGTATAAACATGGATCTAGTATTGCCGCAGTTTTACTGGAGGCGACAGAATTATAATGACTTTTTCACGGAATAATAAATGAATGGAGTGGGTTTTGTGTAATGTTTGTAATGCAAGGTCATAATATATTAATATTTGTTAATGAGAATTTGAAAAAAAAATCGATTGAATTAAATTATTATTGTACTTTTACTTTAACCATTAATAAATTAAAACCAATGTTGTTGTACTGATCATCTCAGCATTCACGCCTTTCTTTCTTATATTATTATCATCTTTGACACATTCCACCCTTCCTTTTTCATTCTTTCTTTGTGTATATACCCATTCTAAGAAACTCATAACTTGTTTAGTTTTAGAACTTTTACGATAAATTCAATTTTCTAATATATTAGGTCCAGTTACTCTGGTTATTTACTCCAAAAGCTAAATTTCATGTATTTTATCATCAAGCAGTATCATAAAAAAAAATGTAAAATACAAACAATTTATTTCCTTATGTTCAGCTGCAGGATCTGTTTAGTTAATAAAATAAAATCCTTTTGTTTTTTAACCAGTCGTGTGACACTACACAAACATGAAACAGAGCCGCAAATAAATGCATCTACCAAACGAGCCAATACAGTTAATACGCAGCAACTCTAATATATTTTGCCCAGTGGTTCTAAACCTGTATTTCCTACAAATCCTCGTTGCAAGCTATAACTTATACGACGATAAAAATAAGTTTATCGGAACTGTTGGTGCTTTACAATTGAAAGTCATTTCTAATAACAGATCCCTTGTAACTGTAAATTTTGAACTACACTTGTAATGTCGAAGATAAAGAGTCTATTTTAAGATTCCGGACCTCAAAACGGAACCCTTCTAGGATCATTTTTGATTTGTTGTTTCTCCGTCAGTCTGTTTGTCCGACTGTAAGTCCAGTTTTTAATATGATGAAATTTTCATGATTCTATTAGTATATAAGTTTAATAATAAATATTGATTTCACAAACCTTTTTTACTTTGATACATAATCGTACATATTTCACAGAAATAACTTTAACGCTGTGTGGGTAAAAAAGCTGTGTAGTAGGTTTATTATAAAGTATTATTCAATTTCGTTGCGTAAGTGCAACAGTATTTAAACATATCGTTACCAGCCTCTACTTATACCTACGCGAGCGAAGCAGCAAGTAATACTTAGTGTGTAATACAGGTATTCGACCATCTATGGTACACCATAGCTTTGTAAAAAAATATAATTAAGTCACATGACATTTATCGCTGTATAATACTAATATTTGTCAAAAACTATTTTAACCAAACAGTTAACCGCGCTAACCAGTAAATCAAATGCGACGTTAAAATAACCAACTCTAGTGCGCAGTAACCGCTTGCAGTTACAGCTGGCTTTAAAATTAACGTCGAATTAATTACCACTATTAATAGCTTCTATTTATATCACCACTGAAACTAATTTAGTATAGTCACGGAATCAGGTCAACAATATCCTTAAAAGAAGGATTGTTGACTGAAACTATTAAAAGGATCTGTGATCATGTTTATTTAACACTAGCTGCCCGGACCAACTTCGTTCAGTCAAAAGTTAATAGTAAAAATTAATTTATATATTTGTACATACTTTTTCTGATACTTGTATTTAATGTATTTTATAGTGTACAATAAAGAATTAAGAATTATAAAATTTCGGCGGGATGACATCGATCACTTCTTAAGTGATTGGCGTCAAGTGGTTCAAGACCGAAAGCTCTGGAGCCTAGCGGGGGAGACTTTTGCCCAGCAGTGGGACTATAATTAGGTTACATAAAAATAAAAAATTTCAACAACGTTTTTCGAGTGATCAAGTAATTTTTTTTGTAATAGAGCTTTCCGTGGACCTTAGGAAACGTACAAAAAAATAAATTAGCCGAATTGGCCCAGCCATTCTTGAGTTATGCGCACGGTAACACGGTATCTCATAGTAAGGAGGATCTCGGTATGTTTACAAATGGTCACCCACCCAGTGACCAACCCCGGGCAAGCGCAGCTTAACCTTTATTAACTTACATATTATTTTTATATTTATAAATAAACCTATTCTACAATTATTTTGTTAATATCTGATTAATTGAGCAACAACTAATTATTGAACAATTATTTTGAAACGAATTGCTCAAAACTTAATACAAAGTAAAATAATTATGAACTTTAATATGTTTGACAATCTTAATTAATATTTTAATTGGAATCTCTCCAAACAGTTTTGACAGAAGATATTATCAGATTTTATTACTTCCAATAACAAAAGCTATCAGTTACAGATTTTCATTAAATTAAGTTTTATAAAAATAGTTTAATACAATTGTTTATAGCGGAACAATATTTTTTAATTGAAAATTTAATACAAATAGAAAGAAGGAAAAATTGTAACCTCCGGCAGGACTCTAATCTGCGACTACTAGTTCCACGCACCAGTCACTATTATAACTAAGCTATAATAACAGAGGTCACTGCCCGAGCGTTTAAATTTCGTCGCCCCAAGATGTGCGTATATGGAAAACTCTAGTCTCTCAGTTCCAGAGATAACTTTCTACAAACAATCTCACAATCTTTACCTAGAATAGATTTATAGTTTTGTATATAGATACTCGAAAAAAATACACGTCTTTTTATGTGTCGTAAATGTGTTTAGTCGAATAAAAATCAGTAGAAGATTTACCTAATATATAAATCCTCGAATCACGGTGTTTGCAATTATATTCCTCCGAAATGGTTCGACTGATATTCGAGAAATTTTGCATATCAGTTAGGTCTGCGAATCGGACAACATCAGTCTATTTTTCATCCTCATACTGATAGGTATGGCCCTCTTCAGATTTTTAAATGGCAGAACAAAGTTTGCCGGGTCAGCTAGTATCATAATATAATCGAATGTTATAAAATTAGTTTTCCATAGCTCCATAAAGCAGGTGAACACAGTGCTATGACTGTGCCACAACTATAAAATAAAACTACCTATATTTTATTCATAGCTTATTATCATCTAGACAGATTGATCTTTATACAAGCGCGTAGCTGCATAAGCGAAGCCAAATATATTGATGTTAGCATCGAGCATTATGTATCTACTTTCGTCATCGTCTACATATTTATTGCATTGTGACACTCATTCACTACTTAAACCGCCATTAAACTTAAAATTAAGGAGATATTTGCGCTAGCCCTTGACCTTGATGACTGACGGTACGATCGGACGTACTGTCAGTCGTGTTGATATGACACAGTTTGAATGGCTTCACTATTCGCGTACTCGCTTTGTAGGCGCTATAGTTCTATGATTTTATTAAATCCCACGGTAAATAAAGTCGGTTGAAGCTAACTACACTCATTTTAATTGCCTCATTCAATTAGGGATTGCAAATATTTAAAATTTACTACGAACATCATTCGATTTTGCACCTTAATAACTTGGTTTTAAGACTGATAGTTATTTGGCATGCGGAATCAGATTAATTTTTCTACGATTATAAATGCAGCTTAATTTAGATTTTAATTAGGTCTGTTCGATAGGTTCCCGAGAGTCTGAGTCGGTTTTGCCGCTTGTTAATGACTGTTAATCTCAACTGCTTATAACCCTAGCAGCTGATAATAATATCACCGTTTCCAAGAATACAGTTAACGAACCATCCATATTAAAAGAAAAGAAAATTGACCATTCGAACAAAAAAATTAATTTGCTAATCCATTATGACGGATTCGGATCCAGATTTATGACGGAGCTATGCCCTATATCTGAATTGAAAACCTCTCCCTTTTTTAGGTTGGTCAAAAAATTATATTTTTAGGCTTTGAGCTTCAGTTTCAGTACCTAATTACGATCATCTGTCCAGCCTTTTTAGAGCGACTGCCTATCTAATCTGACCTCCACAAGTTAAGACTAGTTGTAAGAATTGCAATTAGGTACTATAATTACTTAATTACGATATCGGGTAAAAATATAATTTTAAAAATAAACTCGTAGGTTCGGAAAAAACTTGTACTTTAAAATAAATCCCACGTGTTTTCACACGTTCCGGTAATCGGTAACTCGATGCCGGTTATCCGGTAGCAAAGTCTCTAAAAACTCAACAACAGCTTTTACACGAACCAGCTTCGTTTTCCTCATTTTCCAACATCAAAAACTTTAAAAAGTAGGAGATTCTATTTTCGTTTATACATATTTATTTATACGGAATGAGCTTGTGGCAACTTGGAAGCGGTTTGACCAATAATAAAGGTTCAGCTGCTCTCGCTTCGGTAGGTCCGTGGATGGATAACCATTTGTAATTATACCGAGCCTTTCCATATCACGAAAACCACATTAAGCCGTTGGTCCCGAATGTCATATGATCTTTGACATTCTTTAAGTCTTACAATCAGTTTTACTATGGGATACTGTATAATTCCAAGCAATGGGTTGAGAAGATCAGATAGACAGTCGCTCCATGTAGAATACAATATTCAGCTTAATCTAGTAAGACTCCTAGCCGACCCCAACACAGCTTGGGAAAAGGCTAGGCAGGAGACATTATTTGACTGGCCTGTTGGTCTAGTGGTTAGTGATCCTGACTGCTAGGCCTGAAGTCGTGGATTCGATTTGGACCAGGACAGATCTTGGTGTGATGAGCAGGATCATTTGTTCTGTGTCCGGGTGTAATTTATCTATATTATGTATGTATTTAGAAATATATAAGTATGTTTATTAGTTGTCTGGTCACCATAGTACATGTTATTGCCTAGTTTGGGTTCAGATGACCGCGTGTAAGGTGTCCTGAAATATTAAATATTAATATTACGTTTTTTTTGCATGAATTACTGAGATGAGTTGGCTCTGCAGCCAAATAAAACCAGGAAGGACCAGTAGTGGAGCTTTTCATGGAAGATTGAGGTCAAATGCATGGGATAGAAGTTCAGTGACCGCTCGAACGGACTCACCCAGCAGTGAGACATTTAAGCCAGTATAATAAACAGAGTGTAAGGGGAACATCATTCAATTTTCGATTATGACTTATTAGTCATGACTCCCCTGTCTTCGATTTCAGGAGGGGGACGCTTCCGAAATCAAAGACTAGAGATACACCCTGCATAAGCTGACTATGATTACCGATATCTTTCCATTGCTAGTGTATACCTCACACCTGCCTCCTAGATTATGTGAAAGGGTCTAGCAGTGCGTGACGCAAGCTCTAATAACAATATGGCGACGTGATAAAATAAAGCTGTCAGCGGCACTAGGCCGTGTATTATAAATAACGCGTCACGCGACAGATAACTTGCCTGTCATCTATTTGGAATCTATGTTGACTTCGTGACTCAGGGTTTTCTTTACTTAAATATTAAATATGACAATTTAATAAATAAAAACTAAACTAGTGCGAGTCGGACTTGCGCACCGAGGGTTCCTTACAAAGACTTTTTATGATTTAATTACTAATGTATAGTTCTCAGATTGTTTCCTTTATTTGTAGTATATGACCATAGTACTGGCCAAATTTTATGGTTCTAGGTAAATGGCAAGTACTTATTTATAAATTTTGTTTCTCTTGAGAGTGTCGAAATAATTATACTTATTTTGCGGTATAAACGGCCGTATCTTTTTCTTTTTATCAACGAGAGTCCCGAGTTCCGGAGAGTCTTGACATACATCAAAATGACCATACGGGTTCCGTTGACCTTTTGGGGGAACGGAACCCTAAAAAGAAAAACATTTAATTTTTGAAACTCCTCCGTCATTAAATAGCGCTAAAATGTAGACGAAGCCAAGTACAGCAACTAGTTTAGTAGTTGTACCAAAGTAATAATCCCGAACTAGCTTTGAAACATTTGGCGTGTGAAACGCAGATACGGTCTAGATTAAATGTGCTCCAAACGGTACTTTAGTGCAGTTTTGTAAGATAATGATCTTTATTTAACTGAACCTTGAATGTGGTTACGTTGCCTTTGATCATAGTTTTAATGTGTTTTTGTTTGTTGTACGTTTATTACTAAAAGTTCCAAAGGTAGGAGTTGGGTTATTCCGATGGACTAACCTAACTCCACTGTATGGATTAACACCAACAACACAATTTTGGATGTAATCGTTATTTATTTGTAACTAGACTGGCCTTCGACTGACCTGTTGGTCTTGTGGTTAGTGACCATGACTGCTAGGCCAGAGAATTCCATTTCCACCCAGGACAAATCTATGTGAGATTAACATGATCATTTGTTCTGTGTCTGGGTGTAATTTTTTTATATTATGTATGCATTAAGAAATTCATAAGTATGTTTATCAGCATTATAGTACAAGCTCTACCTATTTTGGGATCAGATGACCGTGAGTGAGGTATTATAAAAAAAAATTGTCGCCTGTTATCGCAGTAAAAAGTAAAATTCAACCAAACAAACAATTTCTTCAACTTCATAATATTAGTATAGATAAAGGAACGGTAGACAAGATCAGTATCTTTAATAATATTATAAAGCTGAAAAGTTGTAATAAGTAAAACACATCTTCGTAGCCATTCGACGGTCGTGGTGGCCTAGGTTCAATAATCGGATTCGCATGCACTTGGTTGCAGGTTCGAACCCAGGCAAGTACCAATGTGACTTTTTCAAAGTTACTACACTCGCGAGCAAAAGTATGGAATCACTTACTTGAAATTTGCTTCGCGCAATCTGAGTACTAAATTATTCTGCTAATATTAATAAAAATGGTACCATTTTAAAGATTAAACTGTTACCTTTAAATTGATACCAAATTCATTAAAATCACACCAGTATTTAAGGAGCTATCCTGGATTAAGTGAAGGAGTTAAGGAAAACCTAAGGATAATGAAAAAATAATGAATGAAGAAAACAACAAAAATTGTGTAACAAAAACTTTAATTGGCTTTAAAATTAATTTTCAATATTTTGTGTTCCCTCCCCTCGCCCTTATAACTGCTCGAAGACGGTTCTTCATTGATCGAATCAGCTTCCGAATTGATTCTTGCGGGATACCTTCCCACTCCTCTATCAAAGCCGATTTCAGCTCATCTACACTTGAAGGAGCAGGATTTCTTGATCGGACCCTCCTCTTCAATTCATCCCACATGTGCTCAATGGGATTTAAGTCCGGGCTGAGCGCTGGCCAGTCCATTGTGGCGATACCGACTTCTTCGAGGTATTCAGTTGTGGCACGGGCAGTGTGACAACGAGCGTTATCGTGCATAAGGAGGAAGTCATCACCGATATATCCCGCGTAAGAAAGGACATGGTCCTGCAGAATATCGGTAATGTAGCGGTCTGAAGTTAGACCGCCTCCTCTTCCCCCGCCAGGCACGAAAACCAGCTCCGTTTTACCGTCGAAGGAAATGCCGGCCCACATCATACAAGAACCACCGCCATACGCCACTGTCTCAGCAAAACAACACTGTGCATATCGTTCCCCAGGCCGCCTGTAGACCCGACCTCTTCGGTCGCTGCCATGCAAACACATTCTGCTCTCGTCGGAGAACAGGACACGCTTCCATTGCTCAACCTCCCAATCAAGATGAGAGCGAGCAAATTGAAGACGTGCTTGTCGGTGGCTTGCCGTCAGTTTCGGGCCTGTGGCTGGCCTTTTTGGAGTTAAATCAGCTTGCTTAAGTCTTCGACGAACTGTCCACTCGCTGGCAGCTACTCCACGAACATTTCGGAGCTCCTGTTGGACGTCGACACCAGTCAAATGTCGATTTCGAAGAGAGGTTGACACGATAAAACGATCATCCCTCTCCGATGTGCACCGGCGCCGTCCAGATCTTGGTCTCGAGATAAAGCCACCAGTCTCCCGAAAGCGTTTATAAACTTTTGAGACACAGGACTGGCTTATGTGGAGCTGTCGTGCGACAGCCCTCTGGCTGAGCCCTTCTCGCAATAGGGCGACGATTTGGGCGGCTTCTGTAGGTGTAGTATCCATTGTCGTCCAAATTCAAGGGTCAAAATTAGCGGAGATGTGTACCGGTCAACGTTTGAAAGCAGACTGATAAAGAAAATCCGATAACACGTGCTTTTATAGGGGGTCAATAGGGCGCAAGTTGTGACCTATCAAACATATCTTTTTCCTTACTTCTTGACATAATCCAGGATAGCTCCTTAAATACTGGTGTGATTTTAATGAATTTGGTATCAATTTAAAGGTGACAGTATAAACTTTAAAATGGTACCATTTTTATTAATATTAGCAGAATAATTTAGTACTCAGATTGCGCGACGCAAATTTCAAGTAAGTGATTCCATACTTTTGCTCGCGAGTGTAGTTAAGTTTTTTCAATGTACTTTTTTAATCATTTTAAGACATCATTGATTGGTGAAGAAAACATCGTGAGGAAACCTGGATTCCAAAAAATTGGAATCTGAAATCGCCAACCCGCAATGAGCAAGCGTGGTGATCAATGCTCATTCCTTCTCTATATGGAAAGAGACCTGTGTTCAGCAGTGTGACGTTTATATATAATTATTTATAATAATTATATATAGGTATTATAACTTCGTAGCCATAATTTTTTTTACTAAAATTCCATCTAGCAACATGCCCAATTTTATCGCCGGATTTATTACTTAGTAGAAATAGGTCTGGCTAAACAAAACAACTCTGCCCACCCTTTTGAAAATACAGTCGTTATCGACAGTTCCCAAAACAAACAACCATCTTCAACTTTCAAAAGATGACACAACTCATCCAAACATGTTTTAAGACAACAAATTATCACATTTGTCGGTACATCAGCTAAACTTTTATACATACGAGCTCTACTTCATGTTTCAAGTGAAAATTGTTTTCATTTTATGAATTTCCTCGGGGTATACGAACCACGCTAGGAAATAATTAAGCATCCTTACTATATTCCGTACTAAGTTGATTAAGCTTAAGTATTTAAGGCGCGGATTAGCGAATATGAAGTTCAGTTGACTTGTTATGGAAGTTTGTATTGGTTATATAAATATTACCGTATATACTGAAACACGATCTATACCATCAATAGAATTTGCTATTCGAATATTTTTAAAACTGTTTTCACCTTATCATCATCTGCCTCGTCTTTTCCCAAGCTATGTTGGGGTCAGCTACAAATCTTAATGGATTTAGCTGAATACCGTATTTTACATGGAGCGACTGCCTATATGACCTCCACAACCTATTCCTAGGTAATTTAATACAATATTCCTTAGTAAGACTAGTTGTCAAAATCGTGACTTAACGACTGTCAAAGATCACTGTATGACAGTCGGGACCAACGGTCAAAGACACAGTTTTATTTCTAAACTGTATCTTTACCTAAGTTAGTTTAATTTTCTTCCAATTTGGGGAGCAAGTGAAAAGGTGCTCATCCCAGCTTAGAGTAGAGTCCCGGTGGTTACTGGCACCATACTTCCTTACCATAACTTTCCTGAAAAAAAATATTATCAAACCAGAGTCTATGACGACTCTTATTAAATACTTCTCATTAAATATTTCTCATATTTTGTTGCTGATCAAGAGGGTTCGAGACAGTCAATAGTTTCCCTGGGACACGCTGAGCTTATGTGTCTCGATAGTATTTATCATTGCATGACTGTCTGACTGGCCTGTTGGAGTAGTGGTTATTGACCCAGACAGCTAAACTGTATAAGACCTCCAGTTTAGAGGTCGTGGGTTCGATTCCCACCCAGGACATATCTTTGTGTGATCAGGATGATCATTTGTTCTGTCTATGTAGACAGTATTTAGAAATATAAGTAGGTTAATCAGTCGTCTGGTTTCCATAAAACAGTATCTTCCTAGTTTGGGATAAGATGGCGGTGTGTGAGTTGTCCCTAGATATTTTTTTCATTTTTACAATTTATGTACACACAAAAAATTTACAAAGTACACTGCATAACCCTATTATGATTATATCCTGGGTTACGAAAGTTGCGAAGATAGGCACTTGGGGCGGGTTTGAGGTATGAAATACCCAGGCATTTCTCCCAACCATTTACCACCCTGAGTAAATTTTCAACAAACGACACCTGTAGAACATTTTCCTCCTTGAGTAGAATCTCTTACTTCAATGGTGCCTTCCCCATGTTCAAAATTATTAAAGTCTTGTTTCTTAACCAAATATCAAAGTTCCAGGTAACAGAAGGCTGGTTGCAGCGCAATGCGGTGTCTATGCGGCATTTCTGTTTGTGTCGCTCATAACTTACAATTACTATTATTGCAGTTAAATATAGGTCATTACTTCGTATTAAGTTCAACGAAAGGATGTCTTGAAGTTGTATTGTTTGCTTTAATTTATACAAGAACAGAGATGAATGGAAATTTGAATCAGGAGTTTTGACTTACCTTTGGAAAATTATTTCTATCAAAAGACACATTTTTAAATTCAAGTCTAAATCAAATTTGTATAATCTTTAACATGAAATATTTTATTCTTTTTGGACGGCTCCTAAAATTTTATGGGAGAACACTTAGTGTCACCCTATTAAATAGAGCGATCAAAATAGTTTACCAAACAAAAATACTTGCTAATGAATGGAGACCTTCCTTCATTTTTGAAGTCGGTTTAAAATAACTTAGTAATAAGCCAATGACTGTCCTACACTGCCATTTACCTACAGATAAAGAATATTTTAGGCAAAAATTCAGTTTTCTAGGGAACGACAAAAAAAAATTGCCGAGTGAGTCTTCATGAGTTGATTTCATCCCATCAGACTTTTATGCATCCATTTTTACCAGAAACTGCAAACCATAAAACCATTCATTATCCGCAATTCTAACTTGTAATAGTTAATACTACGTCAGTTCATTACGGGATCCTGTTGAAGCCTCACGTAATTTGGAGTGATAGTCAGTGATCGCACTGAGAAGGGACTGATCCAATCAGTTTTAATCAGACGCTTGCTGTAAATACTCATTCAACGTTTTGGGTCGGCTTGTTTGTGAGGTAATATGACTATTACAGATGTAAGCTTTTCGATTTGAGAGACTATTTGAATTACTAACAGAACAATTTATTTGAACTGTAATAATGTCCTCCTGAACGAATTTCGGTCACGTCGGGGATACTATTATTGTAGTGCACGAGTGGGTGCGTGAAAACAGTTGCACTTTTTATTCTTTCTCCCATATTCCGATGAGACATTTGATGACTGGAGAGAGATCGGGCCTAGAACCTGGCATGGGGATGTAAACACCACCTAACTTCATGACTCCGAGCTGGAGTGAGTATTTCTCATCAGAAAAACTCAGCAATTATTTTTGGCACTACTCAGGACTTGAACCGCAGATCTCGTGCACGGCAGTCGCGACCACAATATAAACGAGGCAGTCAGTATAGTCAGTATGTATATAGCCAGGAAAAGAGTTGATGGTATTATTTCTGTTAGTGTAACAAAGATACGACTTTTTTTGGACGCAACTGCAAGACAGTTTTTTTTCTGATTAGATATCCCATTTTTCGAACCAGGCTATACCGGCTACTTTTTTGTTTGTTATTAATTTGGTCGATGGAAAATTGGTTAAATCTTTTTTAAATATTAATTTGCACTCCTTATTATATCGAATCTCTTGCAACTTATTGCTCCTGCTATAAAATTGATCAAAAGCCATTACATCTGCTATGATTGAGAATTATGATAATAATATTACGTAGGGATTCGAAGCACGTAGCGTTACTCCTTCCTCAGTAGATATTATTAGAACATAATATTGGATGTACGGGAGATATTGGTTTATTTATTGTACTTAGAATATGTTTTAATAGTTTAAATACATTACGATGGATTTTTTTCGGACTCAAAGTTTTTGGAGAACTTTACTTTATGGAAGGGTAAAAGGATTGGTAACGTCACTGTCTGGCTTCCGTTTCTCTCACACATACGGCAGCAGTAGGCAGGCCCTTCCACGACTGCCTACTGCTACCGTATATTGCAACTTAGATTAGTTTAAGTTATCACTTCTGTCGAGCGCCCCGTGACGCACACGTTTTTTTTTAAAGCTATTTTTCCAGCATTTTTATAAATTCGTATCCTCCTAAACGTGATATACATCGGTCAAGTTGTCAGTCACGTGCGGTTTTCTGAAAACCAATTGAAATTCAGCGGGGTTTTCTCTCGTAGAGGAAAATGAAAAACGATTTTTCCAAGTCTACATCACTCTAAACGAAACGTTGTGATTTCAGGAACCCATTCGAAAATGGCTGCTTTCTGATGGAGTATAAATTACAAGAATTCGGTTGAACAGAATATTTTTTGGAGAAAAGGAATGTTTGAGCGTTCTTCATCATTCTCATAGATATTGGTTGGTTGTTGGTAGTTCGGATCCATTTATTTCTGTATTTATGGGTAAATATTTACTCACTCTGGGCTGGTCACGTTAGCCGCATGTCTCCAGATAGGTGGGCTAAAATAGCCACTGAGTGGGTTCCTGATGTCGGAGATCGCTAACAAGGCAGGCCGAGGAGACGGTGGCGGGATGACATCGATCGCTTCTTAAGTGATTGGCGTCAAGTTGGCGGCAAGCGGGGGAGACCTTTGCCCAGCAGTTGGACTATAATAAGGTTATATAAAAAAAAAATACACGAAATTTCTTTCTCCGGTTCTCCAAAAAAAATCCTTTGTTATTGTTCATTATTATTTAAACTAAAATTTACAAAAGAAATTGAACAGTTAGAGGAACTGATTTCTAAAATCATGGAATTTGATAGTGTTAAAATGGTAGTAATAGATTTATAATCAAATAAATTACAATAGGTTTAAGTTATGGGTCAACTTTAAACCATATTCGAACCCTTTAGGGATTGAATTTATGAAAACTATAGACTACGTGACTATTGAACTAACAGCTGTGCAAAATTAACTTTCTAGGTCAGATGTGCGTTGTTAATATTATGGGCCAAGCGTTTAAATATTACTAAGAGTAATTTTTCTGTTAGCACATTTAGGTATGTTTTGTAAATTACTTAATATTTTTTATAAATGTATGTAATTTATGTCAAAATAATCTAGTAAAATATGCTTAAAATTATTAATATTATATTTTACATCTTTCATATAATATTTTGTTGAGGTTTACTCAAGTTCTCGGGATTGCCTGACTAGTTTCAGACTCGATAGGTGTCCTTAGGTGCTGGCCAGACAGAAAAGACGCAAGACAAGGGCGGGGCGCGGACCCGTCGCAGACAGGGCGCCGTCACGACTTTTTAACATATACAGAAAAGACACGGACCCGTCGCAGGCAGGGCGCCGTCACGACTTTTTATGGCGCGCACTAGAAGCTTTTCCCGGCATTCAACCGTCCGATTTTGATACGACAACATGTCTTCTTCTGAAGATGAAGATGTACTAGCACTGGTGCATCTCGCTAATATACAGAGGGTTTTTCTCAATTAATTCACAAAACTGAATATTATAAGCTAGGTCGTCACGCATTTTTATGAAAAAAATTATAACAGCTCAAAACATGACGCAACCATTCAGTCTCAAGATGGTACGCGTGACAGTGCCTGTGCGACGCGAGCGAGCGAGCGAGACCCTCCCAGCAGGCATGCCACCCCGCGCCCTGTCCTCGCACCCACCACGTCCGTGCCCCGTCTCTCCTGTGTGTTTTGAACAAAAGGCGCAGACGTAAAAGCGTTGCGCCCGCGCCCCGTCTTTTCTGTATGTTTTGCGACGCGACGCTTCTATACATTTTGTATGAAAGGGACGCGGAAGAGACAAATGTCCGCGCCCCGTCTGCGTCTTACGTCTTTTCTGTGTGTCCTGCGCCTTAATCATGAGCGGACGCGGCGGCGCGGCGCGGCGGGCGGCGCGGTGGCGCGCAGCGGTATCGCGAGTCGTACTGACTGTTTATTTAATTTCTTCAAAATTTTGTATGAATTATTTTATTAAGCTTTTACTGTTGGCCAATTGTCGCGATATTCCGGCATTGTTATCATTTGACATAAATTTAAAATTGAGCCGATCAGGGTTTAAATTCAGGACCGTGGGGTCCGAGAGCACACATGGTTTTTATAGATCTGGCCAAACTCTTTATTGACACTTTGCTTGACCCAAGGGTTGGCTTTTACCTCGGTCAGAGAACAATAATTACCTACCAACGTTGCAATGCCGCCAAATTCCTGCCAGCGATGCGAATGAATTTTTGAACGCCATAAATTAGGTTATTTGGAAGATTTTTATTTAATTTTATTACACTGTGATAAAAATATGTAAATTATTTTGATTAAATAAATATAATATTAGCAGTTCAGTTCTATTTTATGACTGAATATTTTTGTGATTGAATTCATGCCACCCTTCTACTGTGACTTGCCCTACTATCCGATTTTTTAAATCAGAAAGAGTCTTCAAATAAATTACTATCTTCAGTGAACGACGATCAATCATTATAATAGTCAGAAAACGCTTAACAAAGTTCAGAAATTATATAATTACTAAAAGGTTTATTAAAGAAATACTTTGTTATTTGTAATTAAATACAAATTGTAGAAGGAAAAACTTAAACCTCAGGCAGGACTCGAACCTGCGACCACTGGCTTGACGCGCCAGTCGCTTTGCCAACTAAGCTACCGAGGTCACTGCCTGGAAGTTTAAATTTCTCCTTCTACTTATAACGTCTTTATAGGGCGACGTATGCGACATCTAGTGAACCTACCTTACGGTTGGCCTCACTGACTCTGATTAACAATGTGTTAATTAGAAGTCCGAGAGATGGCGCTGGCCCAATACTTATTATTTTTAATTATTTATACACATTATCGCATGTGTTAGCGAATATTTGTTATATACTTTGTTATTCATAAAGTTTTAATAACAAATTCTGTTCCTGGAGATAAGTGACATTTCTACAAGCGTTAATGATGATAAGAGACGGTTAAATGACAATGTATGGAAATGATATTCAACTTCGATAAGTCACGTGACTTAGACTTGTCACTTCCATACATTTGAGCGATTCGATCAACGTTGGCGCTTGTAAAAATATCGTTTACGTGCTGGAGTTTTTTTGGGATACTTATACTTTTGAATGTTTTTTCCATGTTATTTTAATTTATTTATTATAACATTTATGTGGAATAATTACTTCTAATTGGAATACAAATAGTAGGAAGAATTAATTTGAGTGTCCGGCAGGACTTGATCTTACGACTGCTGGTTCACCGAAACAGTTGCTTTCCCAACTGTCAATAATGGATCTTTATAATGACATTAATTTCACGTGACATATTATATTCTGTCATTATCTATATTTGTATGTCTATATTATGGCACGGCATGTTGAAACTATTATTGATCTGGTAACAACATCATCATCTGTACACATGTTTTGGAAACAAATAAATCTATCTTTAACTAAGCTACAGAGGTCACTGCCCGAGTGTTAAAATTCCTCCTTCTCTATTAAGTTGTACGTCTTGGGTTTTTTATCTGAATTCGATGTGGTTTTTGAACCCTGTATTACAATCTATTGCATCAAAGATATTGTTTTTTTCTTGCCTTGTTTATTCTTCTGCAATGAAAAGGCTTCCCATTCTTCCACACTAGTCCATTGTTAGGTTTTTCCAGTTTATTGACTATGAATTTCCTTGGTAGCACTCCTCTCATTCATTGAATGAGAATCAATTCCGTTCAGTGATTTCCTGGTTGATATTTTTATTTGCCAAGGATGTACTTTCGCAAGGACTGGTCTGTTCTCCTAAAGTTATCCCGTGAATAAAATATACTAGAAGAGTACTAAAGTAGAAAAGTACTACTTTTGTATTCTCTCATATAAGGGTGTCATGTTTTTAAAACCTCCCGTAAGAATTTGAAAACATGACACCCACGTGGGCGAAGTCGCGGGCTACTGCTAGTATGTTATAAATACATATGTTTATTTATCCGCAGAATAAGCCGTAGGGAATAAAGGTCCAGTTTTTTTTTTTTTGTTATCAATGATAAATGCGGACAACATACATTGCTCCGAATCCAAAGTAAGTAGCTAAATTTCTTGTGTTAAGGAATCAGAGACAACGAAGGTACCACAAAAACCCAGACCCGAGACTATGTAGAAAAGTGTTTTTCTACATTGGCCCGTCTGGAGATCGAACCCGAGACCTCAGAGCTTCAAAACCGGTGTGTACGCCCCTCAACCACCGAGGTCTTCAAGCTTTTGATGATCCCTAATTCCAACTTAATTGATTTAATGCACGTATTTAAAACAGTTAATTTAATACAGTTTTCCTAAATCCTATATTATGGTTAGGAGTAAGAAGGCTCTGCAGTGGGATGATAACCTCTGTATAATCAATTTGAGATATTACGGGAAAACGTATTTACTAAGATTACCAAGTGATTTATGTCAAGGCGAAATTTAATCACCCTCATATTCGTGGCTGGATTATATCGTAGGTTAGTTATGAAATACATTTAGTTAAGTTAGTTCAGATAATTTTTCGAATAAAATAAATATCTAAAATTAAGATTATTTCTTGACGTTTTGTTGTATACTATTGTTTTCGTATACAGGCGCAAAAAAAAATAAGTTAAATTTAAATTTCGTATAATTTGAAAATCTTCTTTTCATACAAACATAAGTTACGTGGCCTGTCACTTTGTATGAAAAGTTTATTTTACATTTTAAGATTTCGACCTATGTTCCTTGCGGAAAGTTTTTCAGTTTTATGCACCTGATTACCTCGTTGAATATACGCACTCCTTTTAAATTAATCCTGTATATACAATATCACCAAATTCTTCCTCTTACCTCACAAGTTAACAATTATCATGCAGACAAATCACTAAGCAACTTATGTGTAATATCAGCTCTCAAATCAAGAGCGTCATATTTGAGTACGCACTTAACCTTATCCAATAATAGTCTATGATATTACTGGCATTGAGGCAAAAGAAAAGCTAATTCACAAGAATAAAAGAGATTCGAACAAACTTCGCCCAGCTTTATGAGATGACAAATAACTTCGTGAGAAACTTATATTCTTTGTTTTATTAATAATCAGGCTCATAGACAGAAATAAATAGCTTAAGTACTGCCCTGCGTTTTCGCCCACATAGCTCCCTTATTAATTATGGTACTTATCGGTATAAATGGTACTAAGTACCATTTTCCTATTCATTCAGAAATTTGTACACTGTAGGATTAAAAATTACAAAGTTCCGTGTGTAATATTTCATCAGAATTGTTTGTTTTTTTTTTATGAAAACGTTACAAAAGTGAATTTTATAGACTTTTAAATTAAATTATTAGAATGATTTCCCTTCTAGAAGTATATTGATAAACACCACAAAATGTTTAAAGTACTTTCAATAATACACTTGGAATTTGTCTTAAGTCGGTCTAGTTATATTAGGATGATACTACCTTAATTTAATCATGTTAATATAATTATGTGAATATATTTTCTTATTAACTATGTCAAATGCAAAAGTTAGAATTAAATAGTAATAACACATTCCATTAGTAGTTAAACCATAATACTGTATAAAGCCCGACATAATTAATAACTGCATAGTTAACAGTGCAAAAACCACGAGAATTAATTAGGTTAATTGCGTTTTTAATTACATAGGATATAAAGAAGGAGTAATAATAAAACCTAGGTTCAAGATTCCATTGAAGCATTCATTATGTACAGAAAAAAAAATGGTAGTGTGCATATTTTTATGATAGGTGTAACTATTCCTAACATAAATAAAAAGCGCATAATGCGCTTTTTGAGAGAGTCACCAAATGCATGGTAACCCATCCACAGGCCAACCATTTCAAGCGCGCTTTCCCCGTTATGATAAACTTCTACTTAACTAGTAGATCCGCGTTTTGGATTTAATATAAACAGCTGTCTGCAAACCTTCGCCACAATCGCCACAATTCGCCAGAAATAAATACATAAGTAAAAGTATTACATTAATATAAAAAATGCAACAAAATACCTTATAAATTAAATTACTACAAATTCAAAAAGGCCTTATTTATTACCAAAATAGATGCAATTGTGTTTAAAATACCGAAAATATAATACCATACATTTTGAACTATCATGTAATTAAAATAAATATTAAGTGCAGAATCCAATATTTGATTCACAGCTGTGTAAATTTGTTCGAATATTAGCAAAATTAGCGGTCAATTAGAGAGATTTTGGAAAATTAATATTTAGTACTACCATAAGCTTTCGATACACGTACCATACTCGTAGCTTTAGTTGTTTATAAATGATGCCAATCGGCTTTTCTAAATTACCTTTGGAAATAACATTTTGTCCTCAATTATGACGGTAATCAAATTTAATCACATATTGCTTCGTACAGTAACAATTATTTTGAATTGCTGTAGGTATTTCAAAATTTACATGAAAACCGTGAAACCTTTAGTCATATAGAGAAACGTTAAAGAAATAGAAAAGGGAGATAAAAGCATAATTTTATTCAAGACAAAACGGCGTTGGGATTAAGGTTAGCAAAACAAATCTCATTGTTTAATAAATTTTCAATTTCATACGCAGTGGTACTTTCCTTTACCAAGACAAAGATTGGTCCAATGCAAGAAGAATTAGCGTAACATCAATTGCAAGCAGTGTAGTATGTATGCAAAGTTAAAAAAGGACTTTCTCGTATCAATTTTGGATAATTGACACACGATACAAGCTATTCTCAAAATATTCTCATCTCAAAGGTAACCTTAAAAAGGGTGAATAGCTAAGGTAAGAATCATTACAGCATTGAAATACAAAACAAGAAGAAATATAGAAGATAATAAAGACACGAAAAAATAAAAGGAATTAATTATTAACCAGCAGTTTGTTCGTTGTTCGAATAAAGTTATTATAAACTAGCTGTTGCCCGCGGCTTCGCTCGCGCATAAAGTAAAGAGCAGTATTAAAGGTAGATGTATTCTGTGATTTTTAAAGTAAGGAGAATGTATCAAATTTTTCATCTAATATTATGGCGTTAAAATAATAATAAAAGTAAAGTAAGTAGCAAAAGCATTTGTGTTATGGAATCGGAGACAAAAAAGGTACCATAAACACCCAGACTCCAGACTATGTATAAAAGTGATTTTCTACATGGACCCGTCCGGGGATCGAACCTGGAACCTTAGAGCTGGCGACACCTTAAAAACCGGAGTGAACGCCACTCGACCACGGGAGTCGTCATTATAGATATGTCTTAGATGGTCATTATCTTATCTATTTATCATTTCATCTGTCTATCTTTGAGAATACTGAACTTCACATACCAACTATTTCAGCCCTTATTTCACCCCCTTAGAGGGTAGATTTCTAAAATCTCGGAAATACATCTTATTTATTTCTAACTAATAACCCTTGTATGAAATTGAATGTGTCTATCTTTGAAAACGACACAATTCATATGCCTACAAACTTCCAACCCCTTTTTCGCCCTCTTAGGGGGATGATTTTTAAAATCGCTGAAATCGTGTTTATTTATTTCTATCCAGGAACCCGTATACGAAATTTCATGTGTCTATCATTGAAAATACCGAACTTCCCATAAAAACTTTCAACCCCTATTTCACCCCCTTAGGGGGTAGATTTCTAAAATCTCGGAAATACATCTTATTTATTTCTAACTAATAACCCTTGTATGAAATTGAATGTGTCTATCTTTGAAAACGACACAATTCATATGCCTACAAACTTCCAACCCCTTTTTCACCCTCTTAGGAAGATGAGTTTTAAAATCGCTGAAATACATCTTTATTTATTTCTATTCAGAAACCCGTATACGATATTTCATGTGTCTATCATTGAAAATACCGAACTTCCCATACAAACTTTCAACCCCTATTTCACCCCCTTGGGGGATAGATTTCCAAAAGAAAAGTAGCCTATAGCCTTCCTCAATAAGTGGACTATCTAACAGAAACATTTTTTCAAATCGGACCCGTACTTCCTGAGTTTAGCGCGTTCAAACAAACAAACTCTTCAGCTTTATAATATATATTATAAAGTATAGATAAATAATTATAGTATCTTAGCCGTGTCACAGATTAATAAATAATTACTTGGCCGTGTGCAGCGCCCCTTATTGAACTCCACTGCTGGTGACGTAACCTACGACAAACTTATTATTTGCGGTTGGTACAGTATTCGGGTCTAGGGATCGAACCGCAAAATTAAGTTTGTTTTTTTTTGTATATACTTTTCCGGAATAAAAACTACCCAGTGTGGTGCCCAGGATATTAAAGAACAATTATACCAAGTTTCATCGAAATCGAACCGGTAGTTTTTGCGTGATGCCTGAACAAACAGACAGACAGACAGACAGACAGACAGACAAAAAATTTTTCAATCACATTTTTGGGTTCGGTGTCGGTCTAGTAACACACCCCGCCATTAATTTTTTTGATATTTTCAATGTACAGAATTTTCACTTCTACAGATTTATTATATTATTATTATAAATTATTTAAATAGTAATAAAAATTAGATCAACGATTAAAGTGTTTAAGGGTTGGACGCACACCATTTTTAATGGTCTTCATCTTTCGCTTTAGAATTTCGGATCTTTGAAGATTTTCAGTCTACCCGTGACCATGACTCCTGCAAAGGCGTTGAAACGTCGGAAACTAAAATCACCAATCGCGATAGAATTCGTTCAAAAAGAAGTTTTATTTCAATGTCCGTCATTCGTATAAACCTGAGAGAGCATTAGCTTTGAAGATTTCTATAATCTTAACACTCAAATCCTGAGTCCATCAGGATCAAAATGGCCACAAAGAGCACAGTAGTTACAACGATATTAGCCATATCACCCACATTTGCCCCACCTGGTGGTGTGCTGGTAGAGGCAGAAATTGCGGCAACAGAAATAACGTATCATTTTATAAATTCCATAATTCTTTGCCTTTCCTTATATTTTATATTAATAGCTGACTCAGATTGATTCGTATTTGGTTTGTACTGTAGCGAAATGGAATTCCGATACTTTCAGCAAACTTTAAACTGATTGATCTTAAAATTTTATTCTTTCAGGTTTTATTCTTTGGACAATTCATGTGGGTTAGCATTTCAGATCCTTCATTGTTCATACAGTTATGCGATGATTATTATCCAAAAACCTCTTCTCATCTTTAGTAGATTTCAGATTCCATGTTCCAAGCCATTTTTTTCAGAAAACATTGTTGCGTCGTCGACAAAAAATAATGAATTGACCATAAAGTATAGAAATCGTGACTCTTCAGTTCTTTAGCGGCTTACTCGATTTCACCCTGCTCCGTATAAGTTGTATTAAATTAGGATAAAACACATCGAGTGGGCCGCTAACTTGGAAACGAACATTTCCTTTTACCACCAAGCAGTGAAATTGCAGAAGTTAATATTTTGTAAGAAAAAAATATATTCATCAATTTTTATTGTTAGACGGATTTGAATTGACGGTCGCTGATTGAATATTGATGTATGTACATACGGGGAATACGCTAAACAATAAACGTAATGATAATTTTAAAGGGGTATTGATATCATAATTGTTCCAAATTGTAACTAAATAAAGAAAAAAATAGAAATAACTAAATAACTTTCAGTTCAAAACATCAAAATCGTTTACATGTATTTAAGTTATGAATAATTAATTTCTGCCCGTCTTAGATACTTCTAAAATTATGACTGAAAATATAATTATTTCCAATCCATCAAATTTAAGCTCGAATTTCACTTAAGTAGTCCTATAAAAGATATCTACCGTTTAAATGAAAAGCAAACTAGGAAAGCATTGAATAAAAATAGAATTTCGAAATACAGACGGTGGCTGAACTATTTTTGATTGGCCCCAGGCGAAAGCCTTTCGTAGGTACGATTAATCGTCCATCGATTTTCAATTGCCTAACAGAACCAACATTCGCTGGCTAAGTCAGAAGCTGCAGTTTACAGGAACTAATGGTCTTTTATAAACGTATGATGTAGTTAAAATGTTTTGAAATAACCTGATATAGCGGTATTGTGAATAGGTTTAAAAGCGCCATAGAGAACTAATCACGAGCACCGTGGTTAAGAGGCGTAACACCGGTTTTCAAGGTCTCTGAGGTCCCCGGATCGATCAATGTAGAAAAAAAATACTTTTCAACATTGTCTCGAGTCAGGGCGTTGGTGGTACCTTCGTTGTCTCTAATTCCATAACTCAAGCGCAATGTATGTGATGATAATCACATTTATTTATTTATTTATAGAGTGCAGAAAGAGTTATGTCATTTTTTGTTTATTAATTTCATTCATCATCATAATTAATTTATCATTCATAGCATTGTCATCTCTGCCAGGTTCTCATTTATATGCTATGATTTTTATGTCATTGTCAATATTATCCATGTTCGCTCCAAAAATCAATGCTATTTGGCAGCTACTAAAATAATTGAAACTTTTGATCTTTGCTCATAAACGTCAACGCGTCTATTCCGAAATTTTAACACTAATAAAATATCGTATTTCTTAGAAATAGCTTCGCACGTAAAATAACTAGAAACTGTATTATTTGGAACATGAATATTGCTTAAGTTATTCCCTTGCCTACATCCGTTGTATTGGCATCTGACGTCGACTGACGGGTATCGAGTATCTCAATTTAGAGATTGTTTGAATTGGCTTATTTTACTTGATGTGTTCTTGATTTCTGTAGCTTATTTTTCTCGTATATGCACACATTTTGTCTCCAACACCCTATGTTGAGTCCCTAAAATGCATGAAGTTAATATTCTTAAGTAGTGGTTGAAGTAGACTACCTTTAACTTCTTGTCAATAGTTTAATGTGTTACTTCTTCAAGTGTTGATACAGAAGTAGGTCTTTTGAATATTGTATTTTTTTTATACTTTTCTTATCATCTTTCATGGTTCCTATAAATCTATTGATATGGCAATTTTCATGTCATGTAGATTTTTGTTGTGGTTTTTTGTCTTACCATAGTTATTACCTAAAAGGTACTTGATTCCTTTGATCATATAGGTACCAACAATTATTTCCAGAAATTGTTTACTTGATTCTTGAAATCAACATAAAATAGATATATCTTTTTCGATCTTCCCTCACAACAGAACTAAATAAACGGCAGTACTAATTGTAAGAGATATGCGACACCTAATTAGGTTGTTATCGCTTTGTTTACGTTGAGTTACATTCCGGGACACGTTGATAGCAATATATTCAAGACGCAACGAAAGCTTTCGAGGACATTCCCTTGTTTTATTTATATCCAGAATTTACTTGACGCAACGCAACGAAAGCTTTCGAGGACATTCCCTTGTTTTATTTATATCCAGAATTTACTTGCAATTAGTGGCAAAATAGAATTGTGTTGATAGGTTTAATTATATTTTTTATACAACTAGCTTCTGCCCTACACTTCGTCTGCGTGGACTTCAGAATTGAGTCCAAAAAGAAATGAAAAATGTGAAAGTAATAAAAAATTGAATCAAATTTTCGCCCATGTTATCGCTTGCGCTGTAATGGAGAAAAATACCAAATTTCAAAGTTGCTGCCCGCGGCTTAGCTCGTAAACAATTCATAATTTTCCCGCGGGAACTACTTTAGAAATCGGGATAAAAGGTATTTGGATGTTTGTTACCCAATCATGCAAAAACGGCTGAACGGATTTGGATGAAATTTGGCATGCATGTAGCCTTTGACATGGAAAAGAACATAACTACCTTTTATCCCGATTCCTTAAGTAGTTCCCGAGGGAAACTTGAAAATTGTTTACGAGCTAAGCCGTGGGCAGACATCTTATAAGGGTGAAAATATTATTCAATTTTTCATTACTTTCACATTTTTCATTTCTTTTTGGACCCAATTCTGAAGTCCACGCAAACGAAGTCGCGGGCAGAAGCTAGTAAAATGATAAATGCGAAAATTTGTGATTTTGTGTGTGTGTTTGCTACCTCTTCACGCTCAAACGGCTTGACCAATTTAGTTAAAATTTGCTTTTTAACCAGAAAAGTAAATTATCTAATAAGCCGCAGATAACAATGCGGGCGCAGTTAGTGTTAAAATAAAGTTAAGAGTTTGTTTGTTTAGTTGAACGCTCTAATCTCAGGAACAACTTATCCGATTCAGAAAATTCTTTAAGTGTTAGATAGCACTTTTATCGAGAAAGGCTATATATAGGCTACTTTCCGCGATAACCAACGCCCACGTGGGCGAAAACGCTAGCATAAGCTAGTCAAATACATTTGTCAGAGTCCACTCAATGCAAACGTTATGGGTATTTTTCATTCGGTCTAACATGACCTTCTGATAATAACTTCCCATACGAACAAGGGACAGTACATTCGAGGCACGTCCAAGCGAGTTGATCTCGCTCTATTACTGTGTCTGTTGGGAAATCGGTCGCAGGTACCTAAACAACGCGTTTGTATTGGTTTGTCCAGTTTGAGGCCACTCTCATTTTGAGGTCTATGCAGGCTTGTATGATTAAATTGGTTGGTCTGCAATAAAAAATGATGAAAGAAAAAAAAAGTATTTATTTCAAGCATAGAAGAAACGCTCACAAGAAAAAATGAACCAATAAAAACAATAAAAAAATTAACATGTAAACTAAAAATAAACAAAAAAAAAATAATTGGTAATCACTTTTACTGATATTATTTATATTGGACTGCCATGAAAATATCCCATTTATGGATAGATATTATGAAATTTAAAACATCTTACCTAATGAATCTTATTTTTTTTTTTATATTTTGGGTGGAAGAAGGATTATTCACCAGTTCTATTTCATCAGTGCTTAAATCTATTCATAATTTATATTGTTTACAAAATAAATTATTATATCATATTAATATTGTGTAGGCGAAAGTGTTTGTTACCTCTTCACGCTCAAAAGCCTGGAACGAATTTGAAAAATTTGGTTTGGAGATAGCTGACATTCTGTTTTAACACATAAGCTTTTTATCCTGATAAAATTAATCTACCACTGCTAACTCACTGCCGCCTAACATACGCAACTTGCCAACTATCTCTACCTTCAAGAGAAGAGTTATAGAGCACTGTCTGTCCTCTTAATTTAATTGTATGTATATATTTATGTATTTATTCACTGTCTTCATATATATATATATATATTAGACTATAATCTTTTTTATAAATACTATTACTTTTCTTTCCTTCCAATTAATATGTTTGTACACTATTGTCTATATATTTAACGTATCTCTCCTTTTGCAGGTCTGCTGGAAGAGATTTCTTAAAGAAATAAGCAGTACCTTTGTACATATTTATTCAAATGGTGTATTCTAATATGTGTTTTTTGTGTACATAAACAGTTAAATAAATAAATACCTGGTAAAGCCCTGGGTATCACTAGGGTAGCTCGTAATTCATAATTACTGTTTGTGTTTGTACATTATTTACCAATTTTAACTTTAATTCACTAAAGTATAAAGCGAAATAAAACCCGCTTCACGATATTACTACACTAAAATTACAACATCATTAATCAGTACCACACACGGCTCTGAACACACGAGTGTAGAAAATTTGTGGCGAAAAGAGCTCTAGTGAATTCCCGTCGGCTCTGCTCTAATTAAATGGCAAAAATCGACTTCACCCGGCTTGACCTAGTTGTGGGACAATTGGGTAGACGCGAAATGGTTGGGCCAACGACAGAGCCTATGTTGGGAGATCCAGCGACTGACGTTGTAATGTGGTTCCTGTCGTGCATGTGCAGATGTTAAGCATTATAAGTTAGTTCACAAGATGTAGCGGTAAAGCAGATACTATACACAGGACTGGTTTTGCCATCGTCAGATATCTGTTACTCGAGAAAGTAGTTTTGAAATTTGGACGGTTGTTCCATACAAAAAAGAAGAATTCCATTTTATTTCTGGAATAAAATTTGTCTGACGATGTAAAAATCAGCCCATAGTGTACTAAACCCTTTTGATCTTGTAGGAGCGCTTATGACTGCCTAGATAAATACGCTCCTAAAGAATTATTGATGAAAATCAGCAATTATGAAATATAATAAGGTCCTATCTTACTTCTTCCTGCCCTTATCCCATTCATATGGGGTCGGCGCAATGCGTATTTTCCTTCCATTCCTCTCTATTACTCGTCATCGCGGCATCCAGTCCTTTCTTTCTCATATCATCTTTCACACAATCCATCCATCTCTTTTTCGGTCTCCCTCTGCTTATATACCCATCCACAGTCATACTTATAACTTGTTTAGTTATGTGACTTTCATCCCTCCTCATAACATGTCCATACCACGACAAACGCTTACCTCTTATCTTTTCATTCACTGGCGCTACTTTCAAGCTTCCTCTAATATACTCATTCCTTATCCTATCTAATCTCGTCACTCCAGTCATCCATCGAAGCATTCTCATTTCCGCTGCATGCAATCGTCTTTCATCAGTCCCTTTCACTGCCCAGCATTCTGAACCATACATCAATACAGGTCTTATAGCCGATTTATACATTTTACCTTTCAGCTTTACGGGCATGTTAGGATCACATATCATCCCAGTCATCTGTCGCCATTTAAGCCAACCTGAGCTGATTCTGTGCTTAATATCTCGGTCAATCTCTCCATCATTTTGTATGACGGAACCGAGATAGCGAAAATCAGAGCAAGTCCTATCATTAGACAGAAATAGGCTTTAAATTCGATATGTTAATATTAAAATGTTTATGACAAATATTAGGCAACATCTCTCGGGCTATCAACTGAATGTAGTCAATCGAGATATTCTCGATCAAGTCAGCTTTCATACAGAAAAACCGCTTCACAATTAGCCCTTTTGTTTAGGAGCTTATAACACAACTTTTAACGTGGGGGTTCGAAATTCCGCTACCGCTTCTAAATAAGGCAAACGGTAAAGCGAAATGTGCAGTTGCAGGCAATCTGTAACAAGGAGTAATTAGCTTGATTTTAATACCTTTACACGGCTGTTGAAATTTTGATTAGACCTTACATTTCATGCTCGTAATGAGGAATATTTAATACACTTTATTTACACCTTGTTTCCAGAGAATTGAGGCTTTTTTAGATGTAATCATGGAAGTATTCTTTAAAGGGGTTTCCGAGGTATTCATACCTTTCCGGTTATTTTTTCATTCAGAATCTATATTTTGTGTATTTTAAATTAAACTTATGTTTCAGAAAATATATTTAGAATAATAAAAATATTAAAATGAATGACAAAAATGAACTTAAAATTTCTAGACTTCCCTTTTTTATCTTTATTTAATGAAATTAATTACAATACATAATTACAAAAACATTATAAATAATAGGTTTGTCCTGGTGCTGAGATAATAATAATAAACAATCTAATTATTAAAATATAATCTAATTTGTTAACATGTTGAGCAATGTACAGAGAACTGGTTGCCGGTTACTTACGTGAGTTAATCTAAAACTTTGAAAAACGACATGCCCATAAACCTATACTCATACATACAAATTCAGCAATAAAACCGCTGGACCACCTTCAAAGGAGGTAGAAAAACAGCGCTTGAAAGGAACTTTAAAAGCGCAAGAGCGACACTTTATTGTGCTAACTAAAAGTACACTTTTCCACTTTACTTTAATTGAAGAAAAAAAACAAATGACTGGGACGTTCTTGTCGCACCAGCCGAGTCCACACGAATTGCTCCGAAGTTTGCCGAAGTTGTAGTCTAGAACTTTCTTATTACAAACTACTTTGAATGCAGTGTATCAAGGAAGTTGGTACCACTCCGTGTTACTACGGATGGGAGTGTAACAAAAGTGGGATATTATTCTGTATTTTTTTTTTATTAGGTACCTTTTCGTACAGGAACAGCAATATAGAAAATAAAAAAGCAACTAGAGCATTTAACGTTTTGAAAAAATCAAAGACAAAATATTTTTGTTTCGAGTAGACCACTCAAGTACCTACCTAATTTTATTTAGATTTTATTATTAAAAAAAAAAAACTTACCATTAATTTTAAAGGAGTGCTTAAATTCAACGAGGTAATCAGGTGCATAAAACTGAACAACTTTTCCCAAGAAACATAGGTACATATACAAACATAAGTCACGTGACCTGTCACTTTGTATGAAAAGTTAATTGTCCATCATAGGATTTCGACCTATGTTCCTAATGCTGAATACTGCATCAAAATCTATTGCGTAGTTAGTATTTTATACTATGTTCAGAAGCTTAGAATTGCTATATCAATAGTGAGCATTTCAATTTCATATCACGGCTAATAACGTGAGTATTTTTGAATAATTGTAAATTAAAAAGAAACTTCATCGAACCTCATTTAATAGTTGGCTCTTTATATCGCCTCCAAAATAAGGAAAAGCTAACCTTACCAAACTTTTTTTTGTTAAGTCATCGGAATCCTCATTGATACCACGCTCGGGGAGCGAGTGGGTAGCGGTAAATTCCCGATACTCTTCCAAAATATTTACACCTTTAAAACAACTGCATAGAACACAATATTCTCAGTCTACATAAATAACACTCAAAGTGGCTAAAAGCACTACTCTATCTATCAAAGCGTGCCACAAAAATCTACGCTAGTAGCCAACGTATTTTAAAAAACCATTGTGTTGTGCTTTAGCTCTTTTGTTTAAATTCGTTCAAAATTCACAGAAGTGAAAAGATTTGAAACAAATGAAGAAACTTTTACACGAGAAATATGACGGTATACTTTTTATTAAGAGGTTTCTAACCGGAAGATGGTGACTTGGTGAGAAAATGATCATCTTTGAAATGAAAAATTACACCAATATTTTTTATTTTCCTGATTGGTGGGATGCGACTTAAGCCGATAATCTGGAGCAAATTGAGGGGCACGTTTGCCAAGCAGAGGTACAGCTAAAAGATTATCCAAAAAAGCCATACATCAAAAATAGTCAAAGCTACCAAACGCCGTTTTTTCAACCGCTTAGAAATTACAAGATAATTGCAAACAATGTTTGGAAAGAAATGTTCATTCCGCGTTCGTAGGAACTATTATTATCTACTATTGATTGTATGTTCCATTTGTACATTGGTCCCTGTATTAAATCTGGCTTTGCCTTATTGTATTACAGGATCCTAATTCTCCAACCAAATGACTTCATCACAAATAAATAAAAATATTTATATTTAGTCAGAAGTTTAAATTTTCTTATATTGAGGATCCCTGTCCCCTACAGTAGGATTTCTACTAAGAAATGTGTGATCTCATTTCCTTTCCATATTTTCCGTACTCATAAAGTATAATCAAACTACCATCAACGTGACGGTTGAACAGCCTGCCATTATGTCACTCAGTCCATAGACAGACAACTCGATGCACGACACTGTAACGCGAATTGGATAGCGGCCAATTTACCTGGCATACAGTGAAATCACAAATATCTTCTTGCAGTTTGTTGTTTAGTCAAAAGAAAATCCTGGTAAAGTACGAATCGGACTCGCATACTAAGGGTTCTCTACCATTATATATACAAAAACAGCAAAAAAAAAATCACGTTTGTTGTATGGGAGTTTTTTTTTTTAGTATTTGTTGATAACGCGATAACATATGTTGATAACGCGATAACGTAAGTACATCATCTGTGAAAATTTAGGTGACAGACGGACGTACGGACAGCGGAGCCTTAGTAATAGGGTCCCATTTTATCCTTTGGGTACTGAACCCTAAAAAAACATCGTCAAAACGTTTGCCCGTCGTGTTGAAAACAGTTACTAAGCTATTGGGTAAGTACTTAGTACGTGTTGAAATGAGATCTGAAGTAAATCCAAAGTTATAATTAATTCTTGCTCATAGGTTGACTCAACAATGGCCCAATCTAGAGACTAAGTTTGGAAAAGCCCAAAATACAAACTAAGACTCATTTCGGATCATTAGAACGGAAAATGTGAAAATATAAATCACAAGTTAAAACAAATTTATAAGGAACTAGAAATGTAATACTTTCTCGCTGACAACCAAGATTTTGACTCTTCTTTTCGTGTCAACGATTCTCAAATTCTGTCTGCCCAAAAAGTTGCCATCTGGATGGCACAGTTGCTGGCTTCCATTACGTCCTGGATAGTGCAGGATGGGCAGGACAGAAGATGCGCCATATTTTACGATGGGGCTCCAAATTCACATTGAATTTGTGAAGGGTCAATCATGCTCCACTTACTTAGGTTAATTCGGCAAAACTGAATCTTCATAGCTCCATGCAATTTTCGTCCCGAGGCGAGATCTCAATTAATATCACCCGGTAACCTATCCTATGTAACGACATCGATCAATGAAACTCGCTATAAAGTCCACAATAGTCTTCGCAAATACTCTAAGCTATTATCCGAAATGTTTGCAAATAATAACGTTTACAGACAATAAAAGCATTCAGCCTGGATCTAGGCAATCGCTAGAACTTAACTTTCATTCGGAACGCGCTGGGACAGTGCAAACGACTGAGTGAAATGGCGAAGCAATATAGAAGAGATGGCCTTTAAAATAGCGGGAGTGAATGAATTTCGTTTTATAGTTCACGTTTTGTGGCAATTTCAAAAGCTAGGTTGTTAATTGGAGCAAAATTTAATTTTGTCTACTAGACCTAAAGGTTAAAAGCAAGGATTTTCAAATAGTGTTGTTAAATTATAGGTTTAAAAAAATATGTCGATGGGGCTTGTTTTTTTTTTGGTTCACAGTACATTTTGAGGCAATTAATATGTTACTGACTAGTTCCGATTCAACGAAAGTTTTCACGTTTTATCGGAACCAATGAACTATACTTTTTTATATTTCGGGACACCTCACACACGGTCAACTGATCCCAAACTTGCCAAAGCCTGTATATTTCTAAATACAATAGATACAATTACACCCAGACACAAAACAAATGAGCATGCTCATCAACAAAGTTTTGGGTGAGAATCGAACCCACGACCTTTGGTTTCGCAGTCACGGTCACTAACCACCAGACCAACAGTAAAACTCAACTCAATACTCTGCATGGAAAAATTAAAATAATCGTGTTATTAAATAATAATTATCTATCAAGGTCGCACAAAAAAACAAACGTAAGAGTTGTATTGTTTTACATAAGTTATTTGAGCTTAAAAATTCTGTAACGAATAATTTTTTTGGTCTGATGCACCGGGCTATTCAAATCGCAATTTTCATGGCCCCATGCCTATTATAAAGGGTAAATACACATGTATTTGTTCGTGGAGGCATGCTGGCATCGCCCCAGTATTGCTAGGGTCACAGCGAATATTTTTCCGATACATTTAACCCTTGTAAGCTAGTAATTGTGCTCGCTGATTTGTATACATTGATAAAAGATATCTATTTGTTAAAGTACAAAGAAAACTGAAAACGAATAACCAATTTTCTTTTATTCTCTCATGTCTCTTAAACGTAGTGGTGGCTTTATGGTTCAATAAATAGATTCATAACTGTGAGTTGTGGGTTTGAACCTAGACTATAGTAGTGGGACGTCTAAGTTTTAAGCTCTTTTTCATCAGGTACTGAATACCCCTGCCTTAAATCACTGAATGAATAAAACTACATACCCATAACCATATTTTTATTAACACACCCATCACTAATTAAACACATCGAGTATTATTTCTTAAAACAATACGGTATACTGCCGAGTGGAGACATAATGCACCTAATTCAACACGTATTCAGTATAAAGCCGTACGTGTCCCGGAACGGTCCGGACGTGACCGGTGCAAGCCGTGCGGACCCGTGCGTGACCCGGCCGTGTCCCACTTGCGGCCAATTCAATGTTACGACCCAGAATGTTTACATATTTTATTGCAAGGACGAAAGCTGATCGGATGTGGGTATCAAATGTAATAACAGAAACTTTTTTGCGAACTGACATACCTACATGGTATTCGATACGTACATACTCGTACATAGATATATAGATATTGCGTTACCTACTTGAAATACATAATAACTTAGGGAGTTATATAAACATAATTTATGTACCTAAGTGTTTGTATAACTGCTTCGAGATTTTATAAGACAGATCTGTTTTCTAATTAACTTAACCTGTAGTTCTGCTTCTCCCCTTGAGGAACACGGTCGTGAAGAACCATACGTTTTCATCCATAACGAAGGTAATTTGGAACCTCCATCAATCAAGTCCGGACCCCATCATTATTATGCTTCGTGTGTTTTGGAAGTCACTGGAGAAAGATGACCCCGTGATTTGTAAATGGGATGACCTTTGACTTCAACGACGAATAGTGGGTATCAATATTTTTTAAAGTAATGTTATGCAGTTTGGAACTAATTTGTTTAATTCTGGGCACATTGAACCGTAACAATAAATCATGCAAATATCACACAAAATTAAACTCTATTATGTAGAGGTTACAAGTGGTGTTAACCAAGAGATAAAGATCAAAATATTTGAAACTAAAACCTTTTATTATTAGACTGTATATATGTAGAAAGGTAAAAAAGTAAATATACATAACTGATTCTGTCGCAGTCTTTTCTGTGGCCGGTAAGTAACCTAATTACCAATCAAACCAAATATTCATAGTGTGTAATTCTTTTATAATGTTCATGTTAACAAGGTAATAATTAGTAAAATTAACGATTCACTTTTTTCCTGTTCCATTTTCGATGTTATACTTCCATTTATTTGATACTTTGTACCATGTACGTTTTGTCGTTTATTTTTAAATGGATGTATGTTATTTGGAACTTGTTAAATTCTATTTTTAATAGAGTATCCTATGGACGGTTCTTCTCCCGGAATGTCACAGCTAGAGTCCTTTTACGTTTTGAAAGTTCCTGAGAAGGCCTACTTGAAATGTTAATATTTTGATATTCAATTGTAATGTATTTGTGTATAGATGTCATGTTCAGTCTGCCCGTGACCATTACACCTGCAAAAGCGTCGCATTTTCGGGAACTAAAATCAAAATAAACCGCTAAAGAATCCGTTTAAAAGTATTTAATTTTGTATTTCAATGAATTCAAATTTACATTCAATTAAACCACAGAAAACTTGACTTGACTGGCCTATTGGTCTAGTGGTTGGTGACCCTGACCGCTAAACTGGAGGTGTAGGTTCGATTCCCA
The DNA here is from genome assembly GCA_950381575.1 of Plusia festucae. NCBI lineage: Eukaryota > Metazoa > Arthropoda > Insecta > Lepidoptera > Noctuidae > Plusia > Plusia festucae. Next base: position 12,494,899 of record OX494442.1, read on the forward strand.
CCCAGGACAAATCTTGGTTTGATGAGCACGATCATTTGTTCTGTGTCTGGGTGTAAATTACCTATAATATGTATATATTTAGAAATATATAAGTATGTTTATCTGTTGTCTGGTTGCCATAGTACAGGTTCTGCCTAGTTTGGAATCAGATGGCCGTATGTGCTCTGTCCCAACATATTATTATTAAAACAATATTTAAAAAAAGTACTAGCTCTTTGCCCTCTACACTCTACTTGTATTTAGACATCCTTGCTTGAGAATACTCGGGATCAATCTAAAAACATGGAGCTCTATAATAATATTTCTCTGGTCTTTTTGTGACACATTCAAATCATCTGTCAACGACAGTCAAGGAAGGAAATTCACATTGAACAAAAAATACAAAAAATCCATTGTGGATTCGAAGAGCTCTCGTATGCTTACGATGAATGTAATAGAGCGGATTGACTGCTTTATTGAGATCCGGAGGATTTGGGAGATCCGGGAGATCCGCTTGTCAATATCATGATGTCCCTTATACATACAGGCTGTAGACACCATACGTATGGATAAAAATGGGATAGAGTATTGGCTAAAGAATTTTTTATGTCTGTAGTTTTTCGATATTGAATAGTAATTTTGGTGTAAATTTGATATTTATTTTATCTAAAAAATTTAAATTCTCAACTGTATTTTATTTATTTTTCAATTGTTTAGAAGCAGCACTTAGTAATCGGATGCTAGCCATGTAATTATAGAACAATAATAATTTAAACTATTGGTGAATGTTATAATATCAACCCCAAGATTCTTGGACCCTCATTAATTTACAAAAACTGATACTTCTGGTAAAATTCATTATGATCATCCTAAGCACAGCCTAAATAAGAAAAATGACTGAAATAACGTAAACGGTGAACATCTTTAGCTGTGTATTCCGATTCTTAATGTGCATATTATATACGTTCCTACATCTGTAAACACAGTTGAGACAAACGACACATAAATGTGTGTTAAAGCTCGGCTTTTTCATGAAAAGAAGGAACGAAAATATTCTCGCAGTAACAGAAAAATATCATTTTATCTAATGGTTCATTGTTTTTCCGCTTAAGCGTTCCACAATCCTCACTCTTTTATAAGTGGGTGCTTTTAAAGTCATAAATCTCACACGTGTAGTGGACTCGAACGAAAGTGTGAACTCGTGTTGAAATTAAAGTGAATAATGTAGGATAAGTTCTTTTTTATTGAATAGGGTATTAGTTTAGACTGGATTTCATATCGGAGTATGTTTTTGTTTATCTCTGCGTCTTTTAAGATATAATAATCTCCAGACCGAATTTTGAATCATGCAAGATCAGCCATTTGGCATATTTTTGCAGAAGATGATATAATCAAGAGCACAAGTGTGAAAATAAATAAAATTGGAGTAAATCAAATCTTAATTTCCGATTATTTTATATTTAAAATATTCAAAAAGAAATGAAGTAAAATAATAGCTATTAGTTCCAGATTTAGCCACCGGTGAAAAGCGATCTTAACACCTTCTCTGTCCCGTCAGAAGACACACTAGTTAAACAATGGAAATGTTCATACGGGATTCACGGGACAGTGAAGGGTTAAATGCCAAACTGGCGCTGTCACTGACAAAGTGTCAGTCATAATGTATGATACAAAACAAGTGAAGCACCTTGTCATTTATAACACTGGGCTGCTTTATTCACAAGGCTAAACAGATCCTAACCTAACGTATAAATAAAACGGAAATTATCCCATAAACTCCATGGATACAGCATCCATCCCAGTGATCGCGTTGATTGAAAATGATCCATACTTGTGCTCCACGCCAGAGTGAATATCGGTGGAATTCAATCAACCACCGAAAGTAATCGCTGTCGAGCCGTATTATTGTATTCAGTATATATTACGTCAAATACGTTCATATTTTCCGATATTTTATGTTCTGTAAATTTATTTTTGCGACACGTTTTTTGTATGGGATGTCCTTTGGGATTTGTACCAATGTTACGTAAACATGCGTGGAAAATACATAATTATACATGAAATTCTCATACTCTGAATAGATTGAATTAGATAGATGACTGGAATTGAATTTTATTTGTATCAGGAACATTTAATTTTATTAACATGGTCATTTTAATAAAATTTCGTCACGGGAATAAACGCGATTCATGCATTTACCTTTTAAGGCTTGACGTTTCGGCCACTTTGGAGTCTGCTTGCGACCGCGGCCAGACCTAAAAGGTAAATGCATGAGTTCGCGCAAATTCCCGTGACGTAATTTTTGCAAAGCAATAGTTTAAAAGTTAGTTAGTATTACATTTTCATGTTTTTCAAGGATACTATTTTCTAACAAATCAAACATTTTTGTTTTTTTACTGGTTAACCTATACTTAATAGGCGCTTTAGAAACTATATATTATTATACTATTAAAAACTATACTATGACTAGCTTTACAAATAATTTCGGTTTCGGTCGAAAACTCAAACTTTATTCATATTCTAATGTATTTTAGGTACTTTCATTTATGAATCTTTAATTTATTTTACCTTATCTATCATACACAACTGAACGTTTTCTAATAAAAATATAACTTCCTTAAAAATATATAAAAATAGTTAAAACAGAAATAGCTATCATAAAGAATTCATACCAAAGTAAATTTAATTATAGCCCTACGTCCGAAACTGTTTATAAGAAATACCAAGACGTAAGTTACTATCAAAAGGCCCATTCTAAACAGCTCTCCAAATGGTCCGAATTGTATAATCGCTTAATATAATTATTCTAAACATTTCTCTATCCCATAACTGTTTAACTTTACTCGCAACAAAATGGAAAACTGAATCGTTATAACTGAAGCTATTTTCTTAATATACCTCTTTAAACTAACTATTAAACCCAGTGACTACTATCTGACTTTCTCATTTAATTGATGCAATGTATTATTTTACGGAAGTGATTAATATCATTATGCATATTGAAATATTGTAATTGGATTGATAGTTATTTGTTTTGGAGTTTAAATCCGTGTGATACAAATTTCATAATAAACATGTCAGTGTGCAACCACAAACATCAAAAATGATGTGAAAGTCAATCATGCGAAACCATGACAAAAAGACCATGACGAAGTGTAGAAAGTGTTGTTCTACATTGACCCGTTCGGGGATCGAACCCGGGAACTCAGAGCTGGCGACACCTTGAAAACGGGTATGTACGCCACTCGACAGGTCGACAAATATATTGATTGGTTTGTTTTTAATGATACTTCTATATATTCTTTGATTGAACTGACATTTCCTGTAACCTATTTAGAAATTTGAGGACAAAAGGGATTCTTAACAATCGTCATTTTAACGTGGAATGGAACTACTCCAACTATCGGCATATAATTTGAATTTCTTGCTGGTGCTGACTTAGTAAGTGTTCTGCTTTAGTTGTGTTATACGGCTTTGTATTGCTGACGTGACAGCCTCGGTACTTTTTTAGTTTACATTAAACACGAGTATTTTTGTCCATCATATTTTTACTTGCCACGCTTTATTAGTAAAATATGATTTCCTTCTTGTTTTTGTTTACGTTGTTATGTATTATCATTGTCTTCCATTTTTTTTAGAACTTTGTTATTTATATCAATAACAACTTCCTTGCCGTCGTCTTCCTTGTTTCCTTTTTTTTAAAGTTTACTAGCCATGTGGATCCCACATTACTAGTATTCTTGTTAACCGCACGTGCTAAGCTAACTTGCCGGTGTTACGAGTGTGTTCACGTCGGTAATGGAATGGGTGGGATTCGAACCCGCAACTAAATCGCCAGTCCATCCAATTCTGTTAAAATCACTACGATTTTTTTGGTATGTTTTGCTGCAGACCTCTTTATCTGCTGTAATTATTTACCATAAAGATACATTGAATACAAAAATACCCATAAATTCTTGACATAGCCGCTGGACAGTCACAACCGCATAAATCCGTATGTTTTCAAAACAGTTTATTCAGTTTTCCTTTAAGTTACATTGGATGCTGAACGTCATTCCATTGTTAGTTGAAAGCGGAGACATTTAAACCAATTTGTTGGCATCTTCAACGATAATAAACTCCAATGTCTTTAGAAACTTCTAGTTACCGAGAATGTTCCATTTTGTTAGCTTTTAATGGCTCAAATTTGTATCTTGGTTGAGAGCACGGTTGAGAGAATAAAATATATAGGTATTTCTATTTTTATAAGTTTTTCTCCAAATGAAAATCAAGTTTTGTGTCTATCAATAATTAAGGTACCTCATTAAGGTTTTGGGATCAAAACTAAAATGGTTTCTTTGTATTAGCACTTCCGTTCTCTGAGAATTTCTGTATTTCATGTCTTTCTATATTATTTATATTATTTATCAACTTTACATCTAAATTTACATAACATTCGGCTATAAATTGCCAAGAATGGAAGCAAAGATCATCGAATAATTGTACAGATTTGTCTCACTGAAACCAAAATAAGTATCTATGTTGACAAAATTATGCTCCCGTTGGTCATCTTCTAGACAGTTGATACAAACCTAGTGTTAACAACTAAACAAATACTGTTTAAAAGCAAATATCTAAAACCTCTGTATTATTGCAGTCTTAGCCACCAGAGTCCACTTGTCCTGTTCATACCTGCTGTTTTTATTTATGTTGTTTTTAAAGGTTAAGGTATAAAAATAGAGTTTCTTAACGACTCCGACAAAAACATAAAAGGCAATTCTAATCTTTAAAAGAAGATCAACAAGTCGGTCGATGTAAAATTGTTTGATGCTCAGTGGCCGGATTTAGTTGCTCAGTGAACGAACTTTGGCGCGAAAAGTTTCGATCTCCACCAAAATGTATTTGTGTGATCTTGAGATATTTGTTTCTATCCTGTTTGATGTCAAACCAACTGGAATTTCCGCATGCCTTCTTATTTTATTTTCCTGTATTCATATTATAGAATTTACAAATGACATATCAGTCAAATTGGTAACAAAACTTTAAAATTTTGAACCAAGTTTGTCAACTGCTTAACAACGTACATAAAACACTTTTCTTGACAGACGTATCATGTCACAACAAAAATCTTAGGTTTCCAAATATTCCAGACCTGAAAATTTCAGCAACAACTTCAAAAAAACGGCTTTTACCATCGAGAATTTCGGATTCCGTATGCCTCCAAAACATTTCACACACCATCGATCTCCGAATGGAAACCCATATAATTTAAGATATTGCTCGTATAAAAAATGTTTAGAGTGCTTCGCATATAAAATGAGGCACAAAAATAGCCTTCACTCAGACCTTTGGAATAAAAACTGAACTCACAAGGCTTGGTGTATGATTCGGAAAGGTTTTGGGCCCCTGCGGTGTTTTTGTATTAGTTTGTACGCCCATGCGCTTAAGTGAAGTTGCGGATCCCGATTGGATCCTTGATGGTTGAAACTCAAAGGTATATAGTAAAATTACACAGCTGAAGACTTTGTTTGTCTATTTGTTTGGTTGAACGCACTAATCTCAGGGACTACAGGTCCGTTTTGAAAAATCATTCAGTGTGAACTAGCCCATTCATTGAGGAAGGCTGGTGGAGCTGCTAGCAAAAGCTACCTTTGGCTTTGTTAAATTAAATATTATTAATTGCGTTGATATGTAGATATCATTCCTTATCGATAAGTCACGTGTCTCTTCTGTACATTTGAACCATTAGATTAGCTTTAACGATTGTAGATATATATTTTTCTAAGGTTTTTGTAATGGTAATAGTTGAGAAAATTTACATAAGAGATTCCTAATAGTTTTATACGTAAGAATTTAAATACTCAAGCAAATCGTTTGTAGTTACCATTCAAATAAATCAAGTTACTATGATTAGGTTTTCTAAAATATCACTTTTAATTCTTGTATATGGACTGGTCGAGGTCGGAACTTTCGGAAGGTTAAACTATATTATAATTAAGATTTCAAAATGGAAAACCGTATAGGTTTATTTTTCACTTTATTAGAGAGCGTTACATGAAGCTTGAACACAAGAATATGATGTACAGGGTTGTCGTTAAGTGTCGGAAAATCTTAAAATCGCCATCTAGAAAAGTGACGTCATTCGCCTAGCGACATCTAGTAGCGAAAAGACGAACTAAATTCAAAAACTGAACTACGTGAACAATTCTTGAGCAGAAAGGAAATGTGTGAGAGTTTGGTATGTAATTTTATTCAAGATGAGGTAAATGTAATCCAAAATATTTTAATATCCACTGGCAATGTCCGCAAATGACAGTAACAAACCGAAACATCTATTTTCATCAGCACTCCCAGAACAGTCAAAAGCAAAGTTGAGCGAAAACTTTTTAATTTTACAACACAGCTGCAAGGCAAAATGTTGAGGAAAATGGAACTATACAATACAGTGGCATACGAAAATCAACCCTAATGCGTCAAAAATAAAGGCGATATATATCAGCGATAACATATTGTACATTTTATGAAAACACTTTTCATAGCGCAAACAATTTACTGTTTAAAAAAAATTATCATTTATTAACGGAATTCAAAACGTTATACATATAAATTAAAGAGTACAAGTTTTTAATTTTGAAGCCTATACTTTTTCTAGTCTTGATTCGGCCTCAAACCTCCCTATTTTACGAAATTCCTTATTACAGAGGTTCTTCCCTCTGAGAGGGAAATATTCAACAAAGTTTATTAACACCGACACTGGGAGTGAATGGAAACTAAATGGAAACTGGATGGAAAATGAATGGAAATTGGGCTATAGTTACCATGCTGACTAAATTGAATACAGGTGAGGAATTTTGTGCTTATTAAACAAAGGTTTTCGACCATATTCTTGCTTGAAATTAAGTTCAATTTGTGTTTCATGATACACTTTATTTCATCTTTGAGTTTTCTTCGAAACTTTTTTAATATAGGCGTTGGACAGTTAGGAGAAAGGAAGGAGTCTCAATATATACAAATAATATAAAACTCCAAGAAGAAGAAAAACTAGAAGAGTTTGTTTGAGCACGGTTTGGAACTACAGTTTAATTTTTTTGTTTTAAACAATCCATTTATTGAGGAAGGATACAGGCATGAAGCTAATTCTGAGTAAATTTGTTTTTAATTTACCTAAACGTAACATTGAATTAATTAATTTTACTTAATAATGGTTAACAAGTCTTCTTTTTTACAGATAGTTTTATTTATCTTATAAGTTTTTAGTTTGGTTAAGTTTTAATTTTTAATAGGATTAATAGCTATAAATTGTAAATAGTTTCCTTTCAATATTATGTTGTTTGCATGTTCATTAAATACTGAAAGTATGAATATTAAGTACTGGCAGCCTACCCCAGCATAGTTCAAAGACCTTTTCATACATAAAAAGAAAGATCAATGAATATTTTACTCTTTTCATAAACTACAGCAAACAATGAATTTGACTGATAATGGCACAATTCACACGAAGACAGGCATAGAAAACTTGTGCTATGGAGCACAATATCGTAAAATTAATCACAAAACCAGCTTACTATTAAACATCATTATAGGCAACATTTTGCTGACTCATCGTCTAATAGTACTTATAAAAATAAGTAAATACTTTTAAAACATACTTAGGAATAATTAATAGTTTATTCTTTAAATAAGTATTAGCCATTTTTCATGGTAAAGCAAATTTCATAAGTGCCTAAGTGCCTTGTTAGTTTTTAGAATGGATTCTCGGTAAGGCTTTTTGTGATAAAATTATTTCTGAAGTCAATGAACTTTTAAGTAGGTATATTTTATTTCGTGAAACTTTTAGAAATAGTTGAAGCTTTGCTAACATCATAAAAAATCATAAATAGACCGCTGAAGCGATGTATCAAGCGATGATAAATCAAGCGAGATTTTGATCGATACAATATATTAACCCTCGTAATGTGGCGTCACATTTGATATTAAATTATTTTTGGTGTGGAAGAATTGATGTGAAAAATTGGATATCAATTATTTTATATTAGCTTCTGCGCGCGACTTCATCTGCGTGGACTTCAGAATTAGGTCCAAAAGGCATGAAAAATGTGAAAGTAATGAAAAATGGAATAAAATGTTCACCCATGTGTCAAATTTCAAAGCTGTCCCACGGCTTAGCTCGTAAACAATTTTCAATTTTCCCTCGGGAACTACTTAAGGAATCGGGATAAAAGGTAGCCTATGTTCTTTTCCATGTCAAAGGCTACATGCATGCCAAATTTCATCCAAATCCGTTTAGCCGTTTTTGCGTGATTGAGTAACAAATACATATCCAAAAATCTAAACATCAACACTTTCACATTTATAATATTAGTAGGATAAAACTCATGAAGGCGTTTAAAAAACGTTAATAGCAATAAATTACACTAGGTGCGCATTTCCAAATTGTTTTTCCTATGGAGAAGAAACAACAAGATACTCCATCTATAAATACACAACCTTCTTTTAATAATTTCCCGAATAATTAATATAATATCTTAACTGAACGACATAATTAATACTTCATTAACAAAATTACAGCAAAATTTTGTGAATTCAGCACAAAATAATTATTAACAGGTAGCTTCAATGATTAGGATCCAGCGAAGCGGGTGATCTGAATTAATTAATTTCGATGATTATATTCGTGTAATGATATTATAGTTCTGACGTAACGCATGATAACGTTTTATTGTTGTTTCTTAATAGGATCGATTTATGTCAAATGATAATTTCGAGAATGTAGATAAATAAACGAATTGGTTGGAACTTCATAAGAGCTTTATTTTGTCTGCACGGATAGCTGAGTGGTATAGGTCACCACGCTAATGACCACTGTGCGCGACGTGCAGCGGGTTCGATCCCCGCATGAGACAAGCATTATTTTGTGTGATCCACAAATGCTTGTTCGAAGTCTGGGTGTTCTTTGTGCATGTGATTTGAATGTTTGTGAACCCCCGCGACACAAGGATTTATTTCCTTAGGGCGGGAGTCGTTAAATTTAAACTTAGTAGTACTAAATATAAATCCAATTTTCGGGTAAAAATGGGTTTCAATGTTATAAAATATGCGAGTTAAATTGTTTATTGCAGTCAAATGGAAGTAAGCCAACAAGTGCAGGTTGTTGTCTAGCAACATATATTTAAAAGTTAAAACTGAATAATTGGACGATCTGGCTCTAGGATTTAATAGTTGTTACTAATATATTATTTACCAACTTACTTTTTCTTGTGGCTCTGCCCGGGTGGGAGTCTGTTATTGAGGCAAAAAGTAGCCTAAAACACTCCTCAATGAATAGGCTATCTAACACTCGAAGATTTTTTAAACCGACCAGTTGTTTTTGAGATTAACGAGTTCAACCAAAAAATGAAACTCTTCAGCTTTATAGTATTAGTACCTGTAGATTACTAAATCAGTCAATCACAACCCTAGGCCCAAAATACACTTATACATCGTACATATTTATAAATACGCGTACGCAAACAAAAAGACGTCACGAAATGCAAAAGTGTGAGTGCAAATCCAGTAGGGCTGCCAATTTATCACAAATATTCAAACAAGCTTTTGACCGACTGTAATAAACGAAGTTTTGTTGGTACGATAAAAATACCGTTTTAGAAGCGTCGTCGAAACGGTCGATTGCTTTTATCAAGATTGTTTGAGAACTATTGGACTTTTGTCGGTTAGTTGAAACTGGAAAATTGTTATAAAGGAATTTTTGTGGAGTTTTGTTGCCAAACAATGGCAGTGGGCTAGTTTAATTGTGCTCTCGATGGTTCTTTGTTCGCGATAAGGTTTGCTCGAAATAACTTAATACTTTTCTTTGGAGAATGTTGGTTCACTTTGAACGGTGTTTCAAGTTTCTTAATTTTATTATTGTTGATTCTGGCTTGGATCAGTTTCTTTTAGTTGCTTAATAATTCTGGAAGAAAAGTAAGTGAGCATAGTCTTTGATTCAGATGATGCCTTTGAAATGCTTAGAGGTGTCCATGAGCTAGGATTTCCAGTAACAGATCTGGTCACGTTTTCTTGGGTTTACGAAAGAAAACTACTGTAAACGTATTCCATCAAGGTTTTATTTGAATTTAAGGTCCCGACGACGTGTCAAAGCCTTTGCAAGTGTCATGGTCACGAGTAGACTAAGGTGGTATTCGTCTCGACGGTACTTGTTGCTCGTTCTACCTTCACATTTTTATAATTGTAGGAATTTGTCATCGAAATATCAGGAACTAAAATACAAAGACTAGCGTGATAGAATCCGTGTTAAATAGCTTTCTATCAATAACCATCAGGTCGATTGATAGTTTGTGGCGTAGCCCATACAAAATAAACAAATATCCATTTTCCGATGTAAAATGACAACAAAAAACAAATGGTATTAATCTAACTATAATAACTTTAAGTTTATTGTAAGTAATGAAACTTCAGTCACCTTGGAATAGTTCACCATAGTACCTGGTACCAACAATACACGAAGAACGCCATAATTTAACACTTTGATATTGATATCATTCCATGTTCTAATTTATTCAGTTTTGGAAAACTTTTCTTATAATTTAATCAGGTCAAACTTAAGGAAGTATGAAATTACCTTTTTAACCAACTTCAAAAGAGAGGTGTTCTGTTTGTGTGTTAAAAGTTTGTATTTTTTTTTAAAGAGATTACTTACTAGCAATGTGGATCGCACATTTCGCGATTTATTCTTGGTACCCCTCGCGCTAATTGGTATAAACAAGTTGATACATAAAGAATAAGTACACCCATATTTTACCAGAAGGCATGCAAGAATACACAAAATAGTCGTAATCATAAAAATATTTGTGGTATAAGTTGTGCGGTATAAGTTTACAAACTAAACACGTCAGTTTGAATCAAGAAATCCATCATACAAGAGCTCTCTCTAAGAAAAAAAGAAAATTAACGAAAAGCATCTTACGATAGTAGTGTAGAAGGCATTGAATATCATTCTTTTAAACCCTACGTAACAATATAAACTTTAAAACTATCGCGTTGCATGATTTTAATAAAATTACGTCACGGGAATTAACGCGAACTCATGCATTTACCTTTTAAGGCTTGACGTTTCGGCCGGGTTACACTGGCCGTGGTGGCCGTGGTCGTGAGTCCTACGTAACAAGTTTTAATAGAAATGATGAAATCGGCATCAATCAACATGATCTATATGTACTACCATCAGTAAGTATCTTGTTTTTGGAAGGGAATCTCGTCGTTTGATTCATCTCTATTAGTCGTCATTGCGGCATCCACTCCTTTCTTTCTCATATCATCTTTCTTAGAGATGAATGGAAGGAAAATACGCATTGCGCCAACCCGTGAATGGTGTACGGGCAGGAAGAAGAATGTTTCATGTAAAAACTGTCCAACTCAATTTTGTTCCTCGAATAAACTTATCTGACGATGGAAACCTAAGCCCTAAGTGACATAATTATAAGAGACGTTAGATTTATAACGAAAATAGATGTGAATTCATGCAAAACCGCGAGAAAATCCTTGTATTATAAATCAGGTTGGATTATTCTTAAATTTAAATGAGTTGCAAGTGCCCTCAAGATTTTCATTAATATTATGATGAAAGCTGTTAATTATGCTAAGTTTTAAGAAAATTAAGACGAAATTACCTTTTTTTTCACTCTGGTCCTGTTGAGATTTTTCGTCTTGCATATTTTTTATTTTAATACGTCTCACATATAGGTATAAAATATATGTTTCTTGTAGATAAGAAGATATTAATTATGTTTAGTCTGTTATAAAAGAAATACACATTTTTTTTTAATAATTGCGATCGGAATCCTACTCTGGTTACATCTTTTAAATTATTATTGAAATTATATATTTATGGGATTATAATAGCGGTCTATAAATGTCCCACTGCTGGGCACAGGCCTCTTCTAATATAAAGAAGGAAATATTAATCAAAACACTGGCCCACTGCGGGTTGGCGATTTCAGATTGCAACTGGAATCCAGGTTTCCTCACGATGTTTTCCTTCACGATTGTCAATGATGTCTTAGAATAATTAAAAAAAAAAATATAACTTTGAAATTCACATTGGTACTAGCCTGTAGTGGGCTCGAACCTGGCAGCCTTGTGCACTAAAATTCGTTCATTGAACCGCTAGGCCAACACTACATTCTCATTTTTACGGGAACATGTCGGTCAACTAAGAGCTTAGTAATGATACAAACACAAAAAAGCACGTCTTAAACCTTTTTACTGTTTGAGTTAACGTAATCTTCTTCTGCCTAGCCTTTCCCAATCTATCGTAAAGCTAAATACTGCATTTTACATGGAGCATACTATTATACTTATCTATTCTCCAAAATCCATTTTACTGGTTAACACAGTATCCCATAACATGAGGTTGTCAAAATATTATTGACTTAACGACAATCAAAGATATAACAGTTGGGGCCAACGACTTTATGTTCTTTCCGAGGCACGGAGAGGTCTCGGTATAAAAATGGTCTATTATTTTTGAAAAACTGTAACCTTATTACTTTTTTCGGTCAACTAAGAGACAATACAGCCTACCAACGAACAATGTGTAAGAGTCACTCCTAAATAATGAGCGCACTTTTAACTTGAATCATTTATTATGCTCACTGTGCTCACCTTTGTAGGGCTGTGTTTTAATTCTTAATACATTTCCAACCCTTTATTAAAGTTATTCACATTGTAAAGAATTTATTTTATACGTGTGGTACGAACCCAAAAATGTTCATTTAAAATATTTTCGAAACGGTTTGGAAATGAACTCTTGTATACTTGATGCTGACAAACACTTTCACCCCCATTTTTCTTGCAAAAATAAAGACTAGAATACATAACAAAAGTTTCATTGTAATTCCAACTCCTTAACCCCTACGGTGCTAAATTAAGTCATACCAACAAAGCTCCTACTTAATTCCTAAAATATTATTAAAAAAGAGGGAATGAACGTCGGTGTACCCTTTTTTTTAGCACTTTACCTGTTTTCAAGGTCGACCTGAGGTTTTCTATTCCCAAAAGGAGAAAATCTGAAAGTTCCGAAATTTCCTCATTTGTGGTTGAAATTTTTGCTACCATTATTTTTATCACTGAATCCGCGAAGCCATTTTTATGTACACCGTAAATATCAGTTTTACGTTTCTTCATTTAGCTTTTAGTATTCAAAATGTTTGCGAAATATTGTGATTTAGTAATACAACTGGAAAACGAATTAGACGAATAATAATTGAATGTACACGAGAAAGAATGAGACAGAAGATCACGGGTATCATCATCATCAGCCTAAAGACGTCCACTGCTGAACATAGGCCTCCCCCTTAGACCTCCATTTTGACCGACAAAATTGTCTGTCATGAGGGATGGGGGGGGTTGCCATAATTCCTTGGCAGGTGGCTTGGGGATCGCAGTGGGTCACGCTGATTAGCTAGAGGACGTATTATATAAAATAATGCTATTCCCAAATTTGGAATCTAAAATCGTTGACCCTCAATAGCAAGTAAGGTGATCAATGCTCGTTCCTACTTTATGTTAAAGAAGTCTGTGCCCAGCAGTGGGACATGTTTAGTCCGGTATTATAATAGTGAAACCTAGGGTCACCTGACCTGAGAGAATTCTGTCGCCAGTATGCGTTGAGTAATTTTTCATTTCATTTTCATCTGGTAAGTGATTTTATATCTAATAGAACAGTAATGCTTGTTTTCGCACACAAATGGCCCATAAAAAGAGTTTACTTCATCGAAAGAGGTTAGAACATGCGCCAATTGGCCTTCAAAGTTTGGAACATAATTGCCTCTTTCAGGAGAAAATTGCCTCCATATATTTTATGGATCTTCTGTAAAATTTGAATATTTGAAGTTGATTCACATTGTGACAGCTTGTAGATTTAGAAACAAAATAATTATAAGTACCATCACTCATTCAATAATAATTATGAAGTTATACAGAGTTTGGGGAATAATTTGACAGTAATTGAAATCCCATACTGGGCACCACATTAGTAATACGATTAACAAAAATTATCAAATTATGATCAACGGTACTTTAACACGTGATGTGAATACATTACGATTTGGACACACAAGTTCAAAGGTCAATCACCTCAAAACAATTTAATTTGCCCACATACGTAATACTCAATCAATGGCAATCTATACTTAATATTATAAAGCTGAAGAGTTTGTTTGAACGCGTTAATCTCAGGGACTACTGGACCGATTTGAAAAATTCTTGCACTTTGAGATAGCCCTCTTACTGAGGAAGGCTATAGGCTATAATTTGCCGCGATAACCAACGCCCACGCGGGCGGAGCCGCGAGTAAAAGCTAGTCTGTTATAAAGGCTAGGTTTTCATTTAAATCATTTTGGCGTTTAGATAGTTTGTTTTTTTGTGTATTTTTAAAGTGTTTCGATTAATCAGAGGGGATCGTATTTTTATGTGATGTCATCAGTCTGTATAATTGATTATAATGTTTTTGTGTTATTGTAATGAATCCAATTAGGAGTAAGAATTTATTATTACGAGTAGTATTCGTAATTATGAGAATGAGGAAAATACAAATTGCTATTATAACGTACTAGCTGACCCGGCTAACGTTGTTATGCCATATTAAAAAAGTCTGGAGTTCCACCCCTATCACTTAAGGGTGTGAAATAGAGGTAGATAGATGTTGACTAATTCTCAGACCTACCCGATATGCACACAAAATTTCTTACTAATCGTTCCAGCTTTTTCCGAGGAGTTTGGGAACAGACATCGCGACACGAGAATTTTATATATTAGACTAGCTGACCTGACAGACGTTGTCATGTCAAATAACTAACAGATATGTCAAAGGTTAAATTAGAAAAGTTAATATTATCATCAACTTTTCTTTAATTTTTTTAAAATTTTCGCGCAACTTTTTTATTTTTTTTCTCTATAAGAACCTTCTCCTGATAATAAACAACACGACAAAAAAAGAATTAACGAAATTGGTCCAGCCGTTCACGCGTGATGCCATGACAACGGAAAACGGGTTTCATTTTTATATATATAGATTAGTTAAGACAAAACTTAAGAAAACTAACTAAATATTATCTATTTATCTGCTACTACAGATTTCACGAAACCTAAACCAAAATCACATTTTCAATTACATAATTATTTTCGTCAACGGAAAAATATTAAGGAGAAATCGTTCTTAAACAACCTCTTGCCATTATAGCAGCAGCCCTGAATTTCATAGAGAAAGGTTATTGTTTCATCTTAGTCTTACTAGCCGGTTTGTTATGCAAAATAATGAATTCGTCAGCCAGCATTATACTCTGAAATGTCACTCTTTGCTTTTTAAGTATGTGGTGTAGTCTAAGCGATGATAATGCTAGATCGTGAATTCTTTACAGATTTTTTTATAAAATAAATCTGTTGAAAATTTGGTGTTTCAGTTAAACTTTTTCTAAATAAAAAGTCAATTTTTTTTTTTAAGATATGAGATAAATATGGATTGACATGTAGACCGCATTACCATACCAATATTTGAATCGAATTAGTTAAAATATAAAAAAAAAGAAAAAATCTGACCGCTTTTGAAGTAAGTCATTTGAACAATATCGTTGAGGATACAATAGAAAAGAATGAACAAAAAAGGAAATAAAATATTTCTTATTTTAACAAAATGTCTTTGAACTCAACTCCATACAGTTGCAAATTAAGTTTGAAAACGGAAACCCGTTTAAAGAAACTCTTTAACCCAGTTCGGTATTCCATTTTTAAATTGCAAAAAGGAACTTATCCAACTGCGTCCAAAGAATTTGTTCAGGCTCTAAGAATTTTGACACTCAAAAGTTCAATTAAAGAACAGAGAATTCTTCTTTTAAAAATGTCAATGGCTGGAAATTTCAATTCTTTTTAGACAAGAAAGAAATCGAATTCTACAAATAAAAACAGAACGAAAAAGTTTTTTCGTATCTGCATACTGTAATGAAAATAGAGGTTACACTGAGGGTCGTTTCCCGAATACCGTTTTACTTTAAATTGAAATAAAAGCAGTAAAATTGTATACAACGTTCTAATACAAACCACACGTTTAAAACTAGTCTAAACGCGCTAAAAAACAGTTGTATAGCAATACGATTACATTATTTTTCAAATGCTATGAATTAACAACATTTTTAAATAATTTATTAGACAGGTACCTGAGATTCAATGGACTGACTATTGAAGTTTAATGTCTCGTATTGATCACAGATCTTTGAAGGCTTATTATTTTAAACATTACCTCTTTTCTTATGTTCTTAATACATTTAAAAAAATCATTGTTAATTAAGACGGGGGCATAAAAAAATAACTAAAAAAATTTGCGTTATTGATACAAAGAATCATATTTATTTCTTAAATATATTATTGTATCATCTGAGAAATCTTTTGAAGAACGTAATTGGACCCGAGACTTTTATACTACATCAAAGATTTTCTTTTACTGCGTAGGTTTCTTATTAGTCCTAAAGATAAAGAGAATTCTGAAATCTTTTAAGAATTGAGATAATTAGTCTTACAAGATTTTATATTATTTTTTTCTATATTAAATTAATTTTGGTATATATGCCAAAAAAAGTAAGTAAAAAGGGCTTGTGGCTAAGAGTAAGCCGACCAGTACTAAAGTTAAGCCACGTTTGCCGCGGTTGGTCCGTAGATGGGTGACCATTTATTAACATACCAAGACCCAAATGCCATATATTGATCTTTGACCCATTAAGTAACAGGTATAGATTTCAAAGCAAAACCTTTTTGTGTCAATTACTGGTTCGAGGTTCGAGTCCTTACTTACCTTACGACACAGCAGCCTAAACAAGCACTTGTTTACTTTGAGACTGACCAAAACAAGAACGTGCAGGATGTGCCACGAGGCAGAAGAAACGCCACTACACATTCTCACGGACTGCGGACCTTTGAAGCGCAAGCTTAGCTTACACCTGGGCAAACACATCCTAAGCCCACAGGATGTAAAACATATCGCCCCCAAAAGATACTGCAGCACTAAACTTATGCAGGACTCGGAAGCGAACAGTAAAAAAAAGCGGCAATCGATTATAATATATCGATGATAGAATAGATCGATACCGGTCGCAATTATCTGTAAACCGTTTTAATCTAAAATTTTAAGACGAACATATTGGAACGTAGCATGAGAATATTTTATAGCTTTGTCAGGTAAACAACCTTTACCCACAAAAGGAAGTTCATTAATTCTTGGTTGCCTATTTTGGTTGAGCTGCAAACAATACCCCTAAAGTCCAAAAATACAAATGTTTTTATTCAAAAAATTAAACGGGTTTAATTATAACTGGATCAACCTTTATTGCCGAGGTGAGGTGAAAAAGGTGTTTAAAATATGAATTTTATATACCTTAAACAAATCTGCATAGAAAAAAAAATCCAGGTGATCTTTCAGGAATTCTGAAACATGAAAGTGTTTTAAAACCTAGGTTTTGGTTATGAAATGATTGAATGGATTACTTAAAAATAAAAAGGCTAAAAATAAATAATTAAATAAATAAATCACATACATTGCTCCGAATCCAAAGTATGTAGCTAAAGCACTTGTGTTATGGAATCAGAGACAACGAAGGTACCATAAACTCCCAGACCCGAGACAATGTAGAAAAGTGTTTTTCTATATTGATCTGATACAGATGTGGCGACATCTTGAAAACGAACGAACGATATCTTGAATGTACGCCACTAAGGTCATCCTAAAATCAAAGTAAAACTTTTTCAGTAAAAATAATGACAATTTAGACCCAAAAACAAATCATATTATGAATTCCGTTGTTTTCCAATTTCAAGTTCAGTAAAAAGTATCTATCGAACTCCAAAATTCATATGTAAATTTAGTTTTCATGCATAGAAATAAAACGATACCTGAAAACCACTGTTTTACTAAAACAAATTCAAAGCAATTTTCACTATGTGTATGAGAAAAAATCTCGCGCTCGCGGGAGACAAATAAACTGGGAAAAATATTTTTATAGACCTCGTACCAGACAGGAGTCAATTTACAGTTATTTGTTTAGTACCAAAACCGAAACCCAAAAGTCCTATTCAATCCATAATAATATCATAAATGCAAAAGTAATTCTGTCTCGGTCTGTTACACTTTTACTGCGAAACAGGTGAACCGATTATTATTAAGCTTAGTACGAGGCCAGCTCGGATTCCAAGAATTGACATAGGTTTTTCGGGAAGATCTGTGGGCAAGTGTATATTCTTTTTTATGATACAGTGAAAAATGAATAACACATTATAGCATCACCAAACTGTTAATTGGATTTCAAAAATCATTATATATACCAATGTTATAAAGAGAAAAAAAAATGATTTTTTTGAGCTTGTAACAAATAAACCTAAAAACTACAAGATGTATTTCAAAAATTCTTTCATCGTTAGAATATTACGTTATTCCTGAGTAAGATTGGCAGTATTTCATACCAGAAAAAAGGGACCACGGGCGAAGCCGTTAGCATACAGTATTGGTATACGCTGGAAGGTTCTAATGGAAACCTATTCCATGAAACGAAAAGATATTTCGTTTTATTACCTCTTATATTGAATGGTTTAAATATTAAATAAGATAAAGAAATTTATTACAATCAGGGTGTAAGATACAGGAACTAAGAGATACAGGAACAAGGAGAATGGACAGCAGTGTTTTCCTAAAGAACGAATAATAAACTGCGATCATCAACCTTCTTGTCCAGCGTGGGCAACAAACACCCCATGATTACGCACCATAACACATGGCATAGTTCCCAATAGACCCACAGCGGAAGGCGGAGGACCAGGTGTTGTGGCGAAACTAAGAAGAGGCTTTTCTCCAACAATGGACCACGACACACTGAGTTGACTGCTTGATTGATTGAACTAAAACTGAAAATACAATAATTATAATATCTTGGGACAGCTCACACACTGCCATCTGATCCCAAACTAGGCAGAGCCTGTACTATGGCAACCAGACAACTGATAAACATACTTCTATATTTCTAAATACATACATATTATAGATAAATAACACCCAGACACAGAACAAAATTAAATGATCGTGCTCATCACACAATGATTTGTCCTGGGTGGGAATCGAACCCACGACCTCCGGCTTAGCAGTCAGGGTCACTAACCACTAGACCAACGGGCCAGTCAAGTCAAGTCAACAATAAAAGTCCTATCCAACAGTTTATTTCAACGACGACGAAGTACGAGTTGAAAATACAATTTTCTTAATAGAAAACAAATGACGCTAAAACCAGCAACCGTATTCCACTTTGCAAGGCGATCGTTCCCCCTAACCCACTTCCAACTGAATGCATCCGTATACGAAATAAATTTCATCTGAAATATGACGAAACATCTCGCAAAAGCAAACTTTGTTGCTTGAAACTGCAACGAATCGTGGATTCACACCTTTATATGTTTATGCAGGAGACTCTGACATACAGATGTCATGATATATACTGATGTTAACGAAAAAACCACAGATCACTGCAATAGGCTCTTTGTTCGTATAAAATCTTGTATGAAATCTGCAACTAAATTTTAATCTGAAGATGGAATATTACGTCATCAGTTCACAGTTTGTATCAGAATAATTAAATATGATCTTGATTTTAAATTATATAATTTACTAGCTGTTTCCCGCAGCTCCGCCCGCGGTCTCAATTATTTTTTATATATTTGCGATTTAAGCTATCCTATCTTTTAAGTTGGATCACACTGCATACTGTGTGAAAATTTGATTAAAATCGGTTAAGTAGTTTCGGAGTTCATCCCGGACAAACATCGTGACACTGGAATTGTATATAATAGATTACGTCCAAAGATTAAAAATGAGACTGAAATAATTTAACTTCGTTCAAAATCTCATTTCTCACACACCATATTTGGAAATCTAACTAAATAGTCCTTGTGCAAGTTAAAGTTCATTGACCCTAAAATATGAAGTGAACCGGCCATCTATCACAACTGTGAGTCTCATATCAAAGTTTCGCATCACTATGTAAACGTCACTGCATTCGGCGAGCACTCGTGTGTTCAGAGAATTTGTCACAAAATGATGTTTGAATAAAAGTCGAGCGAATGGACTTTTCATATTTTGCAGACATTTTAATCTGTATGTATTAAAACGATGGGTTTATCATTTTTATATGCTTGAGTGAATTAACTGAAATTTTAAATTGAATATTAATTCAATAGTAATTCATTCTACTTCAATTCTACTTGAAAACATAGACATGTCTAGGGAAATTAGACTTAAATATTGTACTAGACTTGAGTCATGGCCTAGCGGTGGCTCAATGACCGGATTCGCATGCACATGGTTGCGGGTTCGAAATCAGGCAAGTACCAATGTGACTTTTTCAAAGTTATATACTTATATTTTCTTAATCATTCTAAGACATCATTGACAAACGGTGAAGAAAAGCATCGTGAGAAACATGGATTCCGAAATATTGGACTCTGAAATCGCCAACCCGCAATGAGCAAACGTGGTGGTCAATGCTCATTCAGTAGTGAAATAATTTTTCAAATCAGTCCAGGAATTCCTGAGATTAGCGCGATCGAACAAATAAACAAACTCTTTAGCTTTATAATATGAGTATAGATTTAAGCATTTTCATACTTATTTCATCTCATCCAAAAATTTTAGTATGAAGGTAATTGGGTGATGTTGTTCTTCCCAGTGCGGGAACAGGTGTAGTTGCAACGTACAAGTTGTTAGTTAGAATTTTAGCACAATATTGCAGAGTACCTTGTAAAACAGGATGAGGAAGAGAATTTTGAACTAACTTTTCCACAACCATCGTGCTTTTAGAATTTTGACATAACTATTAACTAATTTTAGGTCTAGTGGTTAGTGACCCTGACTGCTAAGCTGGAGATCGTGGGTTCGATTCTCACTCAGGACAAATCTTTGTGTGATGTTATTTATCTATAATATGCATGTGTATCAGTTGTCTGGTTGCCATAGCACAGGCTCTGCCTAGTTTGTGGGATCAGAGGTTCGTGTGTGAGCTGTCCCAAGATTTGTTGTGATTTTGTAAAAAATTTAATGCAGAATGACGTCACGCGAATTTTCCATTCACTGTATATTTGTAATTATTTGTTTACGAGACGAAATAAAATAAGAGTCTCATATTTTATCATTATATGGTTAGCAGAACCATACTATTATTTATTGTGTTTTTTACTATTATTAGTTGTTTTTCCTAAAAATATAATCTTACCTTATTATTTCAATTTCATCACAATATTTGACCTTTGTGACGTTTTCTTTTGACATTTTTATATATCAGTAATTTGTATTTGTTTAATTTCTTATTATAAATTCAATTTCATTAAATAAAATTATTTTGCATGTGATTCTGACATTTGTGGTGTAAGCCGTGTAATACCTAAAAAAAATTAAACTTTTATATGGGTTATCGACCTGAATTAAATGATTTTTATTTATTATTATAATCTAAAAACATGACATTCCTTTGTAAGTCCAGTTTAATACCTACCCTATTATTTACAACTTTTTTTTAACGGTTCTGTTTTCACTTTTTATTGGACTATATTTAGATACAATGCGTTTTGAAGACACAGATAAAGAGCTCAAAAATTTCCTTTCAATAAATCGAAGTTTAAGTAAGTGACACCTAAGGTCGCTGGCCGCAAGATTGTGTAATCTATAGGCCAGTGTCGATTACAAGTACTATCCTCTACTTGAGATGTGACCTTTGTAACCCCTGCGGTTTTGGAGCCCTGGATGAGGTGATACAACTTAAGGTCCTTGACCTATACTTCAATGTGTTAAGGTTGACTTTAAGCCCTTTAAAAGTAGGTAGTTCTAAGTTTAGCTTATATATCTGTCGGGTTTTGTGTGTGTTAGCTTTTAAACGACTGGACTGGTTTTGATGAATTTTAATTCGCTCGGATTACAAGTGTGATCAAAACTGTTATTACAAAAATTCTTTTCTGAAATTTGTGTGTGAATTGGTAAATAATTTCTACAAAAATAAAGTAACTTAAACAAGTATTTTTCAGTCCAGATAATTTTAAAACATACGTCAAGTAACTACACAACTGTATAACATATCTGTGTCATCGTTATAACATAAAAGTCGGGAACACAAAACGTCAAAAGAAAATATGGTCGCCATTTTGTATACCGGCAAACGGACAGCCGTTTTAGATTGTGTCTCATAAAGTATGTGACATTGACATTTCAAAGAACGAATGGCCCTTTGAACACCTAATTATTACCGAAAATATTCAACTTTTACGTCTTACCAAGAGTTTCTTTTCCGAAAGGCCGTTTTAGTGATATTTCTTTTCTGTGACTTACAAGAATGAAGCTTATCACGTCGATAATAGATTGTAGATTTACATACAACTGGTCCAGTTTTCTCATCCTGCAACTCCCGCATATCAACTTAGGGAATAGGAATGGACGGGAGGTGCTCGTCCTGGTACGCATTAGCTGAGCCTTCTCCTTTTGCTACTGTTGTCCATTCTTTTCATAAGATTTTTTTTTTTTTTATCAAAAACAAATATCATTTTTCTTGTCTTTTTATAAAGATTACTAGCAATGTGGGTCGCACATAACTAGTAATCTCGTTAACCCCTCATAAAGAATCTTAGCTATTACGCATATAAGCATCTTAGTGTTACGAGTGGGTTCACGTCGGTAGTGTAATAGTTGGGATTCGAACCTGCAACCACATGATCGCAAGTGTGTTGCTTAAAGTGTGGTCCACTGTAAGTGCTGGCTTTCCGGAGGACTTCTGCTTTCTTTTTGGAAATCCTTATGGCGTTCTGGTCTCAACATTCAACATAGTGCCTCACTTCCATTTACCAGGTGGGAACGCAGTTGCAATCTATTACAGGGGCCTTATTCACTAAGTGCAAGCGGTTAACGTGCTGTTTCGTGTAGGGTTAAGAGAGGTTTTATCTCTTTTTACTCACTATATTTTTAAGTAAGATTAAGGCTAAATGGCCAAAAACGTATATACTAACACTACCCGGTGATTTATGAACAGAATTCTTGAATTATAATCTGCGTTATGTCACGTTATGTTTTGTTTTGACTTAGATAATAACCCCCTAGTTTGAGCCTAACACGTGACTTTTATAGTTACTTTCGCGCAAAAATTACTGACAAAAAGGTGGCTAATATGAATTGAAGCGGCGGTAGCCTAATGGCTAGGGCGTCGGACTTGCGATCATGTGGTTGCGGGTTAGAATCCCACCCATTACACTACCGACGTAAACCCACTCGTAACACAAGCATCTTAGCTTAGCACGAGGGGTTAACGAGATTACTAGTAATGTGCGACCCACATTGCTAGTAATCTTTTTAAAAAATATATATATATATAAATCAAACTTAATCCCAGATACTTCATATCAAATTAAAGCATCTCAAAGATTAAATTGTTCAAATACAACCCAAAGTTGTATTTGCATAAATTAATAAGTTTTGAATCGAAATCTAACTAATGCATAGATTAATTGAACGCTTTGGTAAATAAACTAAACATTCGAGTCTTGTTTGGCTTTAGACAGGATGGGAAGTCTGTATTATATAGAATCGACATGTATTTTCAGGATGAAACTGGTTGTATTTATAGAACTACATTGTAAATAATAAAACTACAGACAAAAATAAGCTTAATTTCAGTCTAAATAAAAAAGGGATTTGAACGGCACTTGATGAATTAAAAGGTTTAAGTCAATCAATTAATCGACGCAGCCTCTGCTGGACACAGGCCTCTCCCAGGTTGCACTGCAGCACCCGGTTCTCCACCTTCCACATCCAGCTTTTCGGGACATCGGTCCATCTGGCTGGGGGGTCCTACACTACTGGTTGTGTCTCATGGTGTGCAATCATGGAGTATGTTTTTCCCTAGTCACCACGCTGGGCAAGTAGGTTGGTGACGGCAGTTTTGTATTCATTATTTAAGAAAAGGCTGCCCATTATCTTTGTTTTGATATCCCTTTGGTTACCCTATCGTAAGAAGGGAAATGAGGGAGGTTTATTCTAAGTCGCAACCCCATGGCGAAGGTTTAACTAGGCGGCGGCCGGAGCTGATGATGGTGCCGCGCGCGCGCACTTGCCACTCTTGCCAGCTGTAACGCGCACCGCTCACGCGCGCGCTGCGTACGCACAACACTTTGGTTCACAGAATGAACGAATTCACACGGTCTGCTTATTGCACTGTTTGTTTAATTTATCAACTTACCAGTATTTAATTTTATGTGTACATATGCTTTTGCAGTAGGTTGTAAGAACCTGTAATAACAGTTGTATGTGTGTGTAAATAAATATAAAGTAATGGGCTTGAATCGTGCAAGAAATAGGAACAAGCTCACATTAAGGATGTATTAATAGTAAGTAATTACATGCGGCTTACATTACAAGTTAAATGTGGGCGTACTTAATTACAAGTCTTCCCACACTTTAAGTACTAGCATTTTTCGTCCCTACCTTCAGTCATAAGAAAGAATGATTAGTTAATTAGATCTAATGTTATTAGTCTAAAAATACCTTCCTACACTGGACTTATAAAGAGAAAAAGT
The DNA here is from genome assembly GCA_950381575.1 of Plusia festucae. NCBI lineage: Eukaryota > Metazoa > Arthropoda > Insecta > Lepidoptera > Noctuidae > Plusia > Plusia festucae. Next base: position 12,519,490 of record OX494442.1, read on the forward strand.
TGCGCGCTATTTGCTGTGACTGTAAAAGATTTTCTTTTTTTAATTTTTATTTTATATGTTCGTAACGATTAAATTCTAAAACAACTAAGGCCAAGTTTTTTGATCCCGAGTAAACTCAAACAATGATTAATATGGTTTCAAACTTCGGTAGACTGCGTTTGTTTATCAATTTTTATCCCAAAAAATGATTAATTAGTTAACTATCCAACTTATTTGACCATTTGATAGACTACATTTGATGAAAAAACGCGTTTTGGAAACATTATTTAGCATATTTAACCATTAGTTGAGTTAACTAAGGATCAAAAAGCTGGACCTAAGTAAAAAAAGTAACTATTCATCAGTAACATATTCCTTGATATTTATTAAATAATAAATGTCTTTACTTATATCTTCACACGGGCAATAGCTTGAAGTAGGTACTTAGAATGAGTATAAAATGAAGAATTTCTAGTTTTTTTTCATACTAAATTTTCACAACTATTTTCTTTTAATGTTAGTTCCTTTGAATAAGTTTTAATAATATGAAGCATTTTATTTGATGTCGATACAGCATACTTATTATACATCATCTGCTCTGGTTATCTCAGTGCATTGTTGGCCAGTCTTACCTAAATTTCGAATTACAGTAACATAGATTGTGAAAAGAAGAGATCCAGAACTTATAAAATCGATGGGGTTCCAAAACATTCAAATCGATACAGTCAGTGTTGTTCAGAAGTTCTATGGAATTTGAACCCCTCAGATCCCATAAGAGACCATTATCTTAACACCATTGAGATTCTCAAATTATATCGCGGTTCATTTAACTTTGCACATTTCCCGACGTTCAATCGGTTTAAGATCAAAATCAAGTACTAATTTGTTCGAAAACAGTTTTGTTAGAATATTGTAATGTTTTTGGTGTTTCAAGCGTAACTGATGAGAAAGTTCAAGAAATTTCTGGTCACAGTACGATTTTAGATGACGATATTACAGTGAATAAAATCTATGGACTTATACACTTGTCTTCTTCTTCTTTTTCTTCCTGCCCTTATCCCATTCATAATATGAGGTCGGCGTATTTGCCTTCCATTCCTCTCTATTACTACACACTTGTATGCTGATCAAAATGAATTCAACGTTTTTCAAAAGATGAAATTGGTTTTATAGCCATGAGAGGATCCTTGCGTTTATCATAACTAGGAAACTTCATAATTAAATTGGTTGAATTACATACAGGCAGTTTTAATGGGGAAAGAGATTCCGTCGTTTGCGAAACGTGCAAATTCTGGAACAAAGCAATAACTGTTTCAAAAAACGTTCAAGTTAAGAGTCAGCGAGTAATAAATATCCGGAACTGCTTTCTAAATCTCCAAATAAATCTAGTTCGCATTTAACCCACTATTTGCCGTTTCTGGACAAATATTGCCTCCTAATAGACCTTAAAATAGCTTTTTAATCCCATAAATTACTGTTCCAAATTGGGGTAAATAGGCATTGTAAACTTTGGAATATTTTTAACTAACTGCTCTGCTCTGACCTACTTTGTAAGTTTTGTAGATTATTAACATAGTATATTATGATTGTGTCCACAGCTGCTGTTCTTTTAAATTTATGACCATAATATTATGATATGTTAGAACTAAGGTATTAATTAATTTACTTTTTCTTATGGTTTCTATTCTGCTTCAAATCTGTTTCAGCCATTTTGGACAATCAATAGGCTTAATCTGGTTTTGACAGAGCTAAGTCATAAGGCCAGTTTCATTATCAACACGTGTTTATAGTTTTTGTTTCGTTTTCGATTGCTGAAGTAGCAATTTTATCCATGGTTCTGCCATATTTTTCAGCATCCAAATTGTCTATCAATTTTTTATTTTTTCTTCATAAAAGTTGACCAGAATGCATCCACATGTTCCATACACACGTAAAACCCTCTTCCTATTTTTTAACCGGCTGAGCACATTTATACACTGAACCTTCGCATTTAAGCACACTCACCGAAGTAATTGTCAGCTGATATATTTATTGCAGGTTCGAATCCTGGGTCGGTCCCGTGATTTATAGTGAACACGAATGTCTGGCCTGTTTGGACACTTTTACAGGTAAAGAATGAATCGCTTAACATATTTTGGTCCAAAAAAAAGGGTAATATGGATTTTTTTTATTTCCTTTTAAGGTGTTTTTCTCTGGTGTTTTTCATTTGGTGAAGTGTTTTTTTAGGTCGCTGTTTGTTTGTTTTATTTAGAATTAATAGTTTTTTATTATTACACAATAATAATAATGTTTTACAGATGAGAGCCTTTAGTAGTCTGAGTGAGAAGCGAGATGGCACACGATAAAATCCATAATTATAACAATTTAATTGGAACGTTCAAAGTCTTTATTCAAAGAATTTGATTTCGACCATGACCTAGGTCACGCAGCCGTGATACATAAAATATGAAAATACATACTAAATATCACGTAGTTTGTACTAACTTTGTAAAGTATTTAGTGGGTAACTTTGCGTACCGGGAGACCAAACACCAAGAACTGTTCAAATTTGGTGAATAATAATTTATATGGGTTCCTATTTATTCATAGGTGAGCGAACGGCATCCGGGCATAACCATTATTTATCCGGGATAAGTAAGGATAGCGGTCGCAGGTCATCCTGGCGTCCGACAGGTTTATCCGGGTTTTATCCGTGAAAATTGAGATCATTTGTGATTTTTTCAGCTACAATCAGCCTCGATTTTTCTTTGAGGGGTACTAATGAAGGTATCAAGGGGAATTTCTCTTCAACCAGTTCCGCTAGTCTGATCTTTTATTCCGTTTTTATTTTTATACCGAAGTGATTTGATAGTCGGTAATCGACTGTTGTCAAAAAATAGTTTTACTATTGACAATAATTCTACAAACTATTTCACATTGATTAATGGGTTTGTTGATCTAGTGGTTAGTGACCCCGACTGCTAAGTCGAAGGTCGTGGGTTCGATTTTCACCCAGGACAAATCTCTTTGTGATGAGCACAATCATTTGTTCTGTGTCTGGGTGTAATTTATCGAAAATATTTGTATGTATTTATAAATATATAAGTATGTTTATCAGTCGTCTGGTTGCAATAGTACAGGCTCTGTCTAGTTTGGGTTCAGATGGCCTTTGTGTGAGTTTTCCTTAGATAAGAAATATAATTATATTGATACATAACTAACTGTTTGCCGCTGCTCCTCCTGCAATTCTATTTGTTTTTTCTAGGCAGAAATACAGCATTATGTTACTCAAGGATTTGTTGACTTATGAATATTATGGCACAACAACCGTTTTCCAGTAAACGCTCATTGCATTTTAATTATGCTATTGTTCATAACGCGATCAAAAACGCAATAACTTAATGGATTCAATAATTACACTGATCCATAATAAAACACGGTTTTTATTTGTTTTTATTAATGGTTTTATGATTATTTTATGTAATTAAACGGTGGATAAATTAACTGACGTACCAAAATTGTGTGTTTCGTGTACATTGTGGTAAATTTTGCGACGTTTACACTGTAATAATGTCAGTGTACCACGCTGAGTGTACAAGTGTTGAACATTTATTGCAACACACAACATTTACTAGATAAGAATGGGTGGTAGTATGAAAAGAAAAAAAAAAATTTTTATTAACAATTTATGTACACACAAGTATTGACAAGACACCAAGTAATAGTAACAAAAGTATAAAGGTACTGCTTATTTCTTTAAGAAATTTCTTTCAGCAGACCTGCGAAAGGAAAAAATATATATCAGAAAAGAGAAATAGTGCAAGATAACAATAACAATATTTTATAAATATATATAAATAATATAAAACAATTTAAAAAAAATATATTAATAAAAACACGAATTACTAAATAGTTTTTTTAAAGTATACATATATAAATAGCGACTAACAAGTTATGCAGAAAGATAGTGCTCTTTTACTCTTCTCTTAAAGGTGGAAAAACTTTTGAGATTTTTTTTGTCTATTTTTTTTATGTAAAGTATATAAAAAGTAAATAATTATACATTTTCGTGCACTCATTTGGAAACTATGCGCATACAAGATTTATGGAATTCATTTTTAAAAATACAGATTAAAAACCGCTAATTTTGAAGTCGTTAAAAATAGACGGATTAATAGTGAAGACAGCAAAGTCGTTAACTCAGAAACTTGTGCTCGACTTGCTCCTAAACAGCTTAATACTTAAAACTTTCTCAGTTAAACTATAAAATCTAAACCCATATTTCAAGAGTTCTGTATAATTAGTTGAAGCAAGCATCCAACTTTCTTCATAATTATTATAATAATTTACAAATTTATTTAAATCATACGAAAATTGTCTTATAAAAATTACATTATTTGTGTAAAGGTTAAGCAACGCTTGCCACGGTTCGTCTACAGATGGGTGATCATGGCTTTTCTAATCGAGCTTCTTTATTCCACGGAAAACACGCGTAGCCATATTCCGTGCTCATAATTTCTTAATCTTCTTTTCTGTCGGATAGTCGTACTATCAAAATAGAGAGTGGGAGAAGCAGTCTTACTTATTCTGCATTGGAGATTTATAAGTTTTATTGATATACAGGATTATATTAAAAGGAGGATATCAGGTGCATAAAACTGAACCACTTTTCCCAAGGAACATAGGCCGAAATCTTAAAATGGAAAATGAAATTTTTATACAAAGTGACAGGTCACGTGACTTATGTTTGTATGAAAAGTTGATTTTATTATATTAATATTTCGATCTATGTTCCTTGGGAAAAGTTGAACAGTTTGATGCACCTGAGTAACTAGTTAAATAAACGCACTAATTTTAAAATAATCCCGTATAAGTATTCAAAAATTTATTTCAATAGGTTGTCAAGAAGTTTTTCTAACATAGCTAGCTAGATTTGACCTGAACATACAATCTACATTATTGCAAACAACGGATCGACATTTTAACGGTCTGTTAAATAATCCATCACCGATACCACCCAAAAACACTTAACACTCCATTACAATAGACTCATGAGATTAAATACCTTTTCACGAAGATCCTTTTTCGCCAACCTAACAAAATAAACAGATTATTATGTATGGTGACAAAATGTCAATTAGTATAGCTGTTACATGGACGATGTGGGTTCAATCCGATTATAATTAAAGAGCATTTTCTGCACAGATTTTAGGTGACGTTGTTATTTGAGGATACTTAAATGCAAAGATGAAAATTGGTTTTAAAATGGTACGGTGATATTTTAGGGAGAGATTACAAATATTCGAAAAATATTCCTTTCAGAAATAATTGGTAAGGTTTGTTCAGTTAAAAACAGCGATATAGAAAAAAAACTTTGATTCATTTAAATTTTGTTGGGGTCCGCGGTACTTCAAAAAAAAGCAACCCCAGCTCCATAAACCATGATCAATTATAGCAGAGTTGAATCTACTGCTGTATGAATTGATTCTTTTAGAATTAAAACGTTGTATTTCCATTTTTCATTTCATTTTCCTATTAAGTCTACTTCGCATAATATTTGTCCCATTATCCAACCTTCTCCCACCACTAACAAGCAAAAACATTCCCGAAGTCAACACAATTAACTATCACTATCTATCCAAACCGATTTGCAGACCACAACTAACTACGATCTAATCCCAGCTAAGACTATTTTAGTACAATTGAAATTAATATCCCGTTGAACATCGAATCTAATCTAAAAATCCCTCTTAATATCTACACTCAATTTATATCAGTTAACAGTTATTACTTTAAGCCTGGATTCAGTTCTCTCACGGTCCATTAAGAGGAGATCAACCCCCCCAGCCAAGTGGCATTCCTACAAGCGTTAACGATGATAGAAATCGCTTATCGCATTAAATGTATGGAAATGACATTTGTTATAGATAAGTCACGTGACTTAGACTTGTCACTTTCATACATTTAATGTTGCCATTTTTATTAAGTTATTTGGCTGATCATAAATGTTTCCCGGTCTAGAGTTATATTGTAGGTATACGAAATTCATATTTGTTTTGAATCGCGGCTATTTTTTTGTAAGATGAGCATGAACTCATAGCGTATTATTATTCAGTTTCATTCTGTTTTCATGCATAAAAATTAAAAGACGGGAAAAAATGGGTGCGGCTCGCGGCTAAGTATAAACCACAACGTTTGACCAATATGTTATGCCCGGCTTGCCGCGGTTGGTCCGAGGATGAATGACCGGGTTCTGACTATCGTCACCAAAGAACAAATTCTTTGGTGGCGTTTAGTCATTACAATTATGACAACCAGTCTTACTATGGAATACTGTATTACCCAGTAAAATGGGTTGTTGAGGTCAGGCAGGCAGTCACTCCATAAAAAATACCGTTTTGTGCTGAATTCGGTAAGAATGGAAGCCGACCCCATAGCTTGGGGAAAGGCTAGGCAGATGATGAATTACAAACGGACCTACTAATTGATACCTTTCTACTTACTAAGCACAGAATACATATTATTATTACCCTGTGCAAATACCTACCTAAATGTGTAAGTTGAATTTAAGTCCCTACTTTTAAGTTTCTAGACACAAATGAAACAAATTAGTTGTGTTATTTAACGTTTCAATGTTACATAAAATTTTAAACCAATAAGTCTTTACTGTAGTAACATTTCTAATCTTATTACTTAATAAAATATAATTTTTTTTTTTATTTTTTTTTTTATTTTTTTTTTAAAAGATTACTAGCAATGTGGGTCGCACATTACTAGTAATCTCGTTAACCCCTCGTGCTAAGCTAAGATGCTTGTGTTACGAGTGGGTTCACGTCGGTAGTGTAATGGGTGGGATTCGAACCCGCAACCATATGATCGCAAGTCCGACGCCCTAGCCATTAGGCTACCGCCGCTTCAAATTATACATTCCTGGACCTTAACTTCTAAACTTAACTGTTATTTCGGAGTTGGACAGTTACCGTCATACTAGCCATAATTAAATTACCTTGGATATAAATTTTGTACGACGAAGATTCGTAAACCTTTGATACAATTCGTACCGAAGGGTTAAAGGGAATTTTAGTTAAAAGCCTTTTTGTCTCAATTAATAGATTTTAACGGGATGAGCGAGGGGGAATCGTCCTGTTTGACTATACCTTAATACGTTTGGATTGGTCGGACGCGCTATCTTGTTAAGTAATCAATAATTTAGTTAGCATACCTCTGTGGTCGAGTGGTGTCACTCCGGTTTTCAAGGTGTCGCCAGCTATGAGGTCCAGAATTCAAGCACACCTTTATACTGTAGGATCTGGGTGCTTGTGGTTTATTTTATCTGATACTATAAAACAATTGCTTAAGCTACTTACTTTTGGTTCAAAGCACATGTTTCTTTTGGAAGTGAAGTTGTCCACATTTATTTAATCAAATTACACACAGAAGAATTTGGTAGTATGTTGTCTATTTTTAGTTTGTATCTAAATTTCTTCTTCATGGAAAATTTGGTTTAATATTATTTATTATGTTTGGGTTCATTTTACATAACTCTTAATGTTCCTCACATTTTAACGTTATGTTATTTTTATGGAAAACTATGAAAAAAGGACTAAAAAAATAAGTTCATTTTTCCTATTCCAAATTAGATAGATTCCAAAAGATTTGAAAGCTATATTTGATAATACGTAGGAAATATATGCTGTACCCATATTTAATACATAGAAGAAAAATAAATTTTGTATCGAAATAATCTCTATAATCATAATTTTTCAGTAAAATATACCGATGAAGATGTTCAGTACGTGAGTACAATATTTTGCTTGAACTCAGCTTCATATTTTTAGTCTCGTAGGCAGATTTTATGACGTTCTCGCATTTGATCGTTGCCAAGAGAAAATTGTTTGCAGAACATTTGTATTGACCCATATCGGTTTTAACTCGACACTTATTAAGACACAAATACCTACCTTGGCTGTTTACTGTACGACACTGTTTCAAATCTGGTTATTTTTCGCGTTTATTACTCACACAAAAGTGTATGGTGTATACTACATACCTTACTGTATATTATTATTCTGGCCTGTGCTATCCCACTACTTGGCATGGGCTTCCTTTCACTCTCATCTTCATCTGTCTCTGTTCGCGCCACATATTCTCCTACAACCTCATTAGTGATCTGCCTCGTCTAGACGGTTCGTGGCACCAATCCTGAGGTATACTAGCCCATTGCTCGATTGGCATCCGACAGACATGTCCAGTAGCCCAATCCCATTTAAGTTGAACGGCCTATTGGGCTACGTCAGCCATCCGATTTTGGAGCGCAGTTTACTGTTTCTAACGCGATCTGTTAACCTTACACCCAGTATACTGCGCTCATGTCATGTTGGCAAACCTCGAGTTTGGACTTTTGGATATAATTCATGGACCAGAATTGTGCACCATAGGTTAAAATGTGGAGAATGCACACGTCCTTAAGATTGTGTTTGAGTGATATTGGCAGATTGAATAAAATTCTAATATTACTATTTACTACTATTACTAAAGATTAAGTCTATGTTACAATATAAGAGACTTTTTATTAGTAAATGGATAGAAGTTGTCATAAGCGATTTTCTTCATGCGCTATAAGTTCTCAGCACAATTATCGTAATAGACCGATATATAACTCGAGAGATCTTTTTGGTCATTGTTCAGACTTATTTTATAACTATCCCTTATAAAAAACCGGTGCAATGTTTGTGCCCACATACAAATTATTGTGTGATAAAAAATACGGAAATAAAGTGATGCGCTATCTAGTTAGAGCTGGCTAAAGTTCGATTAAAGTCTGATGAAGTATTCAAAGCCTGCGCTCAGGCTAACTGCGGTACACGTCATAAAAAATATGTCTTAAGTTCGTTTCTACGTATCTCCTCAGGTTTGTATTATCTGTACCTAAAGTCTAAATATACTTACACCCTATTCTCAAATTGTCCCGCTTTGTTGGTATAAACATGTTATATTATATGAGTAAGCCGAACTCATGATGCCTCTATTGTTAATCGGCTTTTTGTCTACTAAACACAACACAAAATAATGAAGAAACACCAACCTATTACTAGCGGAGCGAAGGACCAAAATTTTCTCATTACAAACGGTATAGAAAGCGGACCGCAGGACCGAAATTCTTTTGTTACGAATGTCGGTACAAAAATAATTACAACGCAAACTGTAACCCCAGTAATGATAAACGGAAATAAAATATATAATTTTGCAGGAAAGCCATCAAAATGTCTGTCAAAGCGAAAGTTGCGGGATCCCGGCCGGCGTGCTATGTCGACGCGAAATTACAATGACTACTAAAATGAAACAGCTCCACAGTTTTACAAGAACGCGGATGTAGGATAAAACTGGATAAGCTACATTTTTATTTAACCAAATATAAAGTCAACAGTATAAGAAATAATAGTGGTGGTGCTATATAATAGTATAATATTAAGTGGTGGTAGCCTAGTAAGATCATGTGATTTCCGAAATACAGCCATTGCACTAACCTAACACGAGGTGAACCCAGTCGTAACACAAGCATTTAGCTCAGCACTTGCAATCCTTAATGCTTGTCAAGTTCATAATAAAATGAACGATAAGAAGTTTGGGACCAAAAAAACAATAGAGGAGCTGCTGTAGAAGTACGATACTAAAGTAAGGGTTAAGAGAATAATACGAATCCCTAGAGTAAGATCATCATCATAATTATTGCAGACTACTGCAAAATTCTGCCATCCAGTTAAGTGTTAAACTAAAAATAATCTAACTATAGTAAAATGTGTCATGGAATTTCACAATCAATATTGTATTCGACTTTAATACATACAAGAATAATCAGAAATCGTCTTTTCATACAAACATAAGTCACGTGACCTATTACTGTATGAAAAGTTCATTTACCATTTTAAGATTTCGACCTATGTTCCTTGGAAAAAGTTGTTCAGTTTTATGCACCTGATTACCTCGTTGAATATCTGCACTCCTTTTAAATTAATCCTGTATACCTATCTACTTTGTATGTGATATTTAATACTGACTACAAACAGACTAGATTTCTGCCTTGTTGAATTTCGGAAGACAAAAGGCTCATCCAGTTTAACACACATCCAGGCTGCATTCACAATTTTCGCTTTGTGGGAGACGACAAAGCCGACCACTATCTATTGTTAAATTTTTAACAGCCTTCCACCGTTTTAGCTGGTATTGTAAGCCTTTTTGTGGTGGTTGTAATTCTGCGATTGTCCCTGATCTCGATGTCATACTGTTTTTGAACATGTGTTATGGACTAATTTGGTGGGAACCTTTTAGTCATGTGTCATACAAATTTATTATCATTTGTGACAATTTCGTCGGCTTTTGTGGAACGATTTCAAAGTAAGATAAATGGTATGGCATTTTGATAATGAAATGTGATATTTAAGACTATTTCTTAGAAACAAAGTCTATAGTGCCTGAAAATATTTACAGTTTTGACATCATCAAATTATTGATGTAACCCTCTGTGAAGATATTCTAATAGGCTATCACGTCCACACACAGTTACACTATTCCCTCACTTTCATACAAACATGATAGAGGGAATTCCAGAAATGTCTGTACACATTTTGAATATCCGACATCCTTGTAATAAAGCCAGTCAATCGCTTTACATGATAGGTTTCGAGTGACGTGCGTTTGGGGAACTCCTAGCAATCAACGAATCTCGCCTAAACTGATTGGCTAAACCTTTACGACAACTCGAAGCTGCACAGTCATGCCTCGTTGGTTTGATTGGTATAGGGAATACTAATATTTTAATACTTGTTGAAAATAATAAAACACTAGATTAATTAAATAACTGTGGAAAAAAGACTGGTCCTTATTATTTGAGCCAAAAGGACCGCACGTTTTTCTTTTTTAATTTCGACCTTAAAGGTTAAATCGAAAAAATAATTGATCAACCTACTTTGAAAATCCAATAACCCCTTTTGTATCTTCTAGAAGCCAATTACATTCAGGTATTGGCCTCTACAAAGGCATGTTCGGTAGCACCAACGCATTATTTACTCCTGAAAATTCGCAAGTTATTACGCTTCGGTGAACGCTAATAGTTCATACAGGCACTGACAGGCGTTTGGCCGAAACAGATATTATTAACAACAACCACGTTTTGCTCTGGTAGCCTAGCGGTTAAATGACCGGATTCGTATGCACATAGTTGCAGGTTCGAACACAGGCAAGTACCAATGTGGCTAATCATTCTAAGACATAATTGAAGGAAAAACATCGTGAGGAAACCTGGATTCCAAAATGTGTGAAAACGCCAACCCGCAATGAGCAAGCGTGGTGATAAATGCTCATCTTTTCTCTATATGGGAAGAGGCCTGTTCCCAGCAGTGGGAAGTTTATAGGCCGGTATTATTCTTATTATGTTTCGTTGATACAGGGTGCTCCTGGTATACTTGATAATTTAATTTGATTAAATGCCATTAATAAAAAAAACCGTGGTGCTGGGCAACCGAGCTTGACTCTGAACTCAGTTGCTGATATTTTTTCTTCGCCTATGGCCTATTTGCTTTTTTTTTCTGAATTAGAAACTATATATCCTACTCTTTTTATAAACTACTTCTGATTATTATCGTAGCGAGTTCCAATACAGTAAATTATCTGGAACACATCGAGCTTAAGTGTCACGGTGGTATTCACTATTGGTTGGTTATGATTTTAGACCCTGGCAGGAGTTGCAATGATAGACATGTGTGGTGGGTGTGTTCCAAAAAAAATCATTGTCAGTCCAAAAAAAAACTGATACTTGAAAAAGTCGACTCTTTCAAGTGTCAAATTATCTTTTCGGAATAGACTGAATGAATGTTTAGCACCTTGTATAGAAAGTATTGTACATTTTAAAAACTTGCCGAGCCCTAGCTTATCCGGTGAAATAAGCTCTTGATCATTTCCTCGCGTCGATGAAAAGGAATAAAAAATAAGGAATGTTGTTCTTTATTTCTTTTTCTTTGTCTGGCGTCTTAACACTGAGTGTAGTAATTAAATATCGTTTTTGAGCTTGCATTACGGAGTATAATGTAAATGGAGTGGAGAGAAGATTTTCATTATTTATTCATGAAAAATTAGTACAGTTTCAGTTTGTTTGGAGGTATGTTTCATTGTTTGTGTTCCAATTGGGTTTAGATCACCCACTTAATTTTTATTCCCAGTCTAATAGTGCCGGGTTCCCACAGCTGGGCAAAAACCCAAGGTGTATATCGTATTGTAAATTCTACTTAATTCTGTTCTTCAATAGAAACTACATTTGTTTACAACTACATTACAAGGTACAAAGTTTCTGCTCATTTTCTACTTTAAGTACTATTTTTTTTTTTTACAAACTTATCCTCAAAGAAATGCTTATAACTACTGTACGTTAAAAAAAGCAGATGTGAATAATTTCCTTCATTTGTCAACATCCTACAAAATGTCACTTCGAAGGTATTTCTTATTGGGTCGTTGACCTCTTGAAATAAGGCTGTGCTTGACTGATTTATGTCTGCCATCAGTCAGGAGGTCGATACAAACGATCCTTCTACCTTAAGATGTTGGCAAGTAGGCATACAAAATAACGTCGCCTAATATAAGCCTAGTAATTCAGGCAAAGGATACTCAAAGACTTAACAATTATATTTTTAATAAGAAGGAAAATAAGATCCAATTATTTAAATAATTTCAATCACTTTTGAGAATTTGTAAGTAACTTCAAAGAGGGTAAAATCAATGTTTGAATTGGTTTGTCAAAAACAAATGAATGGATTTTAAAATTATTCATTACTAGCTTCTGCCCGCGACTTCGTCCGCGTGGACTTCAGAATTGGGTCCAAAAAGAAATAAAAAATGTGAAAGTATTGAAAAACGGAATAAAATATTAACCCGTGTTATGGCTTGCGCTGTAATAGAGAAAAATACCAAATTTATAAGCTGTCTGCCCACGGCTTAGCTCGTAAACAATTTTCAATTTTGTCTCGGAAACTACTTAAGGAATCGGGATAATAGCTTATTTTCTTTTCCATGTCAAAGGCTACATGCATGCCAAATTTCATCTACTTAAATCTAAAGTTCAGCCGTTATTGCGTGATTGAGTAACAAACATCCAAATATCCACACTTTCACATTTAGAATATTAAGTAGGATTTATCACTAGCGGCTAGCCCGCGGTTTCGCTCACGCGTAGTTATAATAGAGGTACAGACAAGAAATCATAGTATAAACCATTTAAGTCCGTAAGTTAGCCAATAAGAAATGTTATAAGTATTTTTTCATTTTTTAAACAATAATTAAGGGTTACAGAGATAGGGCGCGTTAAAGTTCAGGAGTGACGGCTTGCGACGTCATAAGTAGGTAAACATAGTAGCCACAGCCACGGTAATATTATTATTACCGTGCCACAGCTGACATGGCGAGCCCTCACTCCTTTACTTAAATACGCTGTATCTAAGTAGATATTCAAAGTTAGTTCGAAAAAGCAAAAAATACGTGTCTAATATTTTTACATTATCAAAAAATACTATTTAATACTTGTTCTTAAACAAATGGAGAAAGACTTCTTAAACAAAATTGAGCTCTGGCTGGACTAGAACCCACGATTACTGATTCAACTCCCCAGTTGCCTTGCTAAAAAGCTACAAGCCAATTTTGCAATCTATTTGTCTTTAATAACATAATAATATAAGATAATTTGTAGGAGTAATTGAATAAAGGAGCCATGTTTGATTATAACAATAATGTTACTGCACCTACCATGCTTGTCTCTACACCACCCTTGGTTAACTGGTAGAGAATGCGCATTAAGTCCGCCTTTATGTTGTACTTTATTTTTATAACCGTGCATAATGTTTAAATAAATAAATAAAAGAATTTTTCCTTTTTTCAGGTATGGCAAATGGACATCGAGTTTTAAGAATGGATTACAGCTATTAATATTATTTTGGTAAGAATGCTTTGAAAGTTTTTTTTTTTATTTATAAGGATAGCATTCAATCACTAAATTTCTTGGCCCTATGGCTAGGTGTGGAACGAATGTACCTAATTGATATTATTAAATGCTACCAAAGTTCAAGGAACTGTGGAAAATTTATTATTCTATATCTTCTTCTGCCTAGCCTTTTCTCAAGCTGTGTTGGGGTAGGCTTCCAGTCTTACTGGATTTAGTTGAATACCGTTTTTTACTTGGAGCGACTGCCTATATGACCTCCACAATCTATTGCTAGGTAATACAGTATCCCATAGTAAGATGGGTTGCCAGAATTGTAATGATTAACGACTATCAAAGATCACTGTATGACAGTTGGGACCAACGGCTTAACGTGCTTTCCGAGGCACGGAAAGACTTTTCTGGATATGTTCACAAATGGTCACCCATCCACGGACCAACCGCGGCGAGCGCTGTTTAACCTTTATTATCAGTCAACGTACGGCTTTCACTTAGCCCCTACGATTAATTAATTAAGATTTTTATGATTGTTAATTTATTGGATTTTTTTCCCGAATACCAAAACATCTTAAAAACAATGGGAAATAGACAAAAATAAAAAAAAAATAAAAATAATAAAAATGATTACAGGAATGAGGATCATTTTATACGCGGGTGAAATCGTGGGGCACACCTAGTTTGGCACACATAATTTTCAGTAGCATATAGAACATATTCTTGTATTTTAGAATTAATGAACATAACTAGGCTATCTTACTGCAATGAAACTCTACATCTCATATACGAAACTAGCTTAACTCGGTATTTGTTAGTTAATTAATATCATGTTTATTAATATAACGTGCGCAGGTATTTTACGAAACGGTTCTAAATAGATTAACCTGAAATCGGTAATTGATATCTATTGAGAAGGGTCTTGTGATGTTACTATACTGTCTGGATAAGAATACAGGATTATTTTAAAAGGAGTGCGTATATTCAACGTGGTAATCAGGTGCGAAATCTTAAAATTGAAAATCATCTTTTCATACAAACATAAGTCACGTGACCTGTCTCTTTGTATGAAGAGTTCATTTTCCATTTTAAGATTTCGACCTATGTTCCTTGGGGAAAGTTGTTCAGTTTTATGCACCCAACTACCTCGTAGAATATACGCACTCCTTTTGAATGAATCCTGTAGATTATTATCTCAGCCGACATCGACAGCCGCATGCAGGAAAACCGCTGGGCGAAGGTCGCTACACAACGGGAGCCTATAGCGCCACCGAGGCCGGCCCAGGAATAGGTGCTGGACTGGTAGTTCGAGGTGGCATGGGATTAGGATCTATGGAAGAACTTTGCCTAGCAATGGAAGTTGGGACAGTATAGGCTAAGGAAAAAAAAATACATAGGTAGGTATATAAATATATATTTTTAATATAAATACGAAAGTTTGCGAGTGTTTGTCTATATGTTTGTTACCTCTTCGCACTCAAACGGCTAGACCAATTCTGATAAAATTTGGTATGGAAGTTGTTGTCCCTTGATTAACCCATAGGCTACTTATTGTCCCGAAAAATAAGTAATCTGATAAACCGTGGGTAATATCGCGGAGCGCAGCTAGTTATGTAATAATCTAGAATTCTAGACTATAAATTAATTGTGTACCATATGTCGTTAATTAGGTTTTGCGTGGATTAGTAACGATCATCCTTCACAAACTCTCATATTACACAAATTATTGCCCGAGGCTTTGTCACGTGTAATAAGTAAAGATATTTATTATAATAAATATAGCATAATATAATGTGTCACTCAGGGATAATGCCACATTATAATGGTATTTTTTTAAGTTTATTCCTTACAAACGTACAAAAATACGTTTTTTCTACTTATAATATGAGAGTAGATTTATAAGCATAGATGGTGCATCTATTACTCAATTTACACAATTGTCTGGACTTCAAAAGAGGCTATGACCCCTGCCCCCTTAGACCAGGTATATTAACAACAAGCGTTCACATAAAATTTATGGAAATTTCTCTTCCATAGGTCACGTGGCTTAGACTTGTCATTTTCATACATTTGAACGATTCGATCAGCGATAACGATTGTAGAATGTACCTTATTTAAGGGGCTAAGTTTGTTTCGTTTTTTTTTCTCAGGATACCCAGTCACAAAATATCAACTCCAGCCAGCTATAAAAAGTGACGTATAAAAGTAGTTGTATGAAACCTTATTGCAAAATAAACTATATGAATTTCAGTTTTATACAAACGATATCATAACGAATTCTAAAAATATCATGACAATAATTCCTAGTATTGTTTTCGGATAGTATTACGGGTATAACGTTGTCCTGACATTGATAGATGTTTACAACCATTTACAACACAATAGTTTGAAATTTTCCACTCATATTTGAACTATACTCTTTAAAACGCCGTGTCATCGTTCTAAGCGATTATGTAATATGAATAATTTAGTCATGACCGAAAACTTTAACAAATCTCTATGTAAGTTGCCGTCAAATTTCTTGCTTTGTCTGTCACTTTAAGGTTAGTAGGTACAGACATTTTGAGAATGATTAATCTGGAGCAAGATTGAAAATGCTGTATTAGGATCTAATTTTTTTTGGTTTATAGAGAAGAATATTACATCGATGTTTGATAATAGTGAAGGCATTGTCGTGCGCAATAAGTCCATATATTTAATTAATTAAATATTTACGGTTTTAGCAATTTATCCTTTATCTGTGAATATTGCTTCGTAACAAATTTTAATTGTAAGTTCACGGGAAGTACCCTGTACGTTTTGATTCCCTTGCGAGTGTCGAAGTTTTGCGGCATAAACGGCTGTATCTATTCATTGCGTAGGCTTAGAAGTTTCATTTTTTCACAGTTCCAAGAGACTGTAAACCTGAGTATTTGACAGAATTTTATATTGTTACCTCCACGCATTCTTGAGAAAAAGGGTCTCGGCAGTCGGACGAACGGACGGACGTCTAGGTACGGAACCCTAAAAAATGTGTTTTTCACAAGTTAATATTTTTTCTATTCGGTCTCTCTTTTGAAATATTGTAACTATAATTTTAAGTAATACATTTACACCTTATTATCTTAGCTACAAAATAAAATATTGTCATCATCTAATACATTACATAAACCATATTAGTCGTAATATTGAAGTTAAACTACAGAATTACACAAAAGCACTTACACCCCCCACATCTCCCCCTATCCCCCCCTTGATACATGGGACTTAAAGTGATGAATAATATTGTCGAGACATTGATGGATCGGATCGGTTTTAGTATTTTGATCAGATTGTAATCGACTTTGTTATTGTTATTATAGTTGTGATAAACGATCACTTTTGGTTCAGTGTTTGAAGATACATTGTTAATTTTCTTAATTGATGTAATGCTAATGTCTGAAATCGCATATTTAGCAAACACGGCAGTACTCTTTCCTGGCATATTATAAAAAAAAACATTTTGAATTATTATGACAAGGTTGATTTATTTCTTGATTTGGTTGCCTCTGTGACATTTAGGCCTAGTTTTTTTTATCCCGACTTAACTCAACCAATTGTTAAATAAGCGAACTAATGGTTCCAAAACGCGTTTTTTCATCAATTGTGAATCTATCAAATAGTAAAATAAGTTGGAGAGTTAATTATTTAACCATAATTATGTTAGGATAAAAAATTATGAATAAACGCGTTTCACCGAAGTTTGAAACCATTAGTTAGCATATTTAACCATTGATTGAGTTACCTCGGGATCGTTAACCTCTTGTGCTAAGCTAAATGCTTGTCTTACGAGTGGGTTCACGTTGGTAGAGCAATGGGTGGGATTCGAACTGGCCACCCCATGATCGCAAATTCGAGGCCCTAGCTATTAGACTTCCGCCGTTTCAAATATGTTATCAACCTTGAACCCCGAAGTTCCGTTTATGAGGTCATGGTAATAAACAATATTATCATAGGTGTGGCATCATGGTTATAGGACTTTGTCACGTCAACATGAATCGGAGCTGGTAGGGTTCGCTATATATTTAAGTAAATTAAGTATAATGACACTATGACATTCAAACTGGCATAATATTATCTTTTTACGCGCTACAAAAATTTATAAGAAGAGTTCTAATTTTCAGGAGATCAGAGAAAACTTCCTCAAATACCAATATTTAAGAACTCCAACTATCTCTGTTCGCACTAGCTGTACCAGTCTCCGAATTGCACTAGCTGAGCTTTTTGTGTGTGTTTTGTTAGGAAGAAAAGAGGAAAAAATAGTTTGTAGTATAAATGATAATAAAACCAACTCATAGTCAGATAATTTTGCTTGCCCAGGTCATCCCAGTTCAAAACTCGATCCTAGCAATAATGCTGTGGGCCATTTCAGTCATGAACATAAAGACCACATGAGTAATTTGAAAAGCGTCATTCAATCCAATAGGACCAACATAAAAGTAATAATCAATCAATACTTCATACAGACCATTAAGTTTAATGATCTGTACAAATAAATAAAGTCGAACTGTACATTTGTAACTAAAGTGAAAACGTTAGTTTATTTTTATTAAGGTTCTTTGAACGATACCTATTCCTGAAAAACAGTTTTTTTCTGCGGTCTGTCTGTTTTGATAATAGTTCACTGGCAGGTAGGTGCCTATATAAGGAGTAACTTTGGTTAATTTTCTAGTTACAAATATTGAAGATTTCGAACAAATAAAATTAGGGAACAATTCTGATTTTGATGGGAAATTCGGGAAACGGAAAGAACACGGGTGAAACCATGAAGCTAATCTAATCCACCATATAAAGAGCGGAAATCAAGCCCCAATAAACAGAAACTAATAGTAAACTTCCACAAATGTGGGTCGATTATAGGTAATGGTTCAAATAATGAAACAATACGAATCACGCTTCAAACAAAGCCTATTGAGAATTACTAGTAATGATGTTATTATCATTACGGTATATTGTTTGTAGGGGGGTAAATAGATTTTTGAATGCCAAACTAGATTTTAAAACTTCAATTTTGTTTTAGAATAGTTCTTGCAGTGGGTTAAAAACGGTTGATAATCATAATCAGATAAGGATCGGATACATAATTTTGACGTTTACCATACGTGTAATTTAAACTTATTTAATAATTGCTATGTCCTTGTAACTTTTAACAATTGAAGAATTTGTGAATGACATAATGATCGTCGTATGCTGGGATTGAACCCGAATCACTTCGAGTAGTGGTAGTTGGCGTGATGGCCTCTATAAGGTTGTTGGTTTATGCAGTAATTTAGCATATAATTTTTAAATTAAATTTATAAAAAGGTCCACTTTCCTGTGTCCCGTATGCTGAATGGTCGGATGTTTTTTGTTTTATTTTGCAGTATTTTTTTTTTTGTTTTTATCGGACTTGCTTTTGACCGCTACTTTGCCTGCATGGGTATAGTTATTGCGCTGAAAAATAGACTATCTTGCTTTTGTTTCCAAGCTTAAATTGTTTACCAAAGTCACTTAGCGGTTTAAAATCACGGGCAGCATAAGAGTCAAAAGGACATAGTTACTTACATTAGAACGAATTTAGATCGTAAATAATAAAACCAAGGGTCTATTAACATGCTAAAGCAACTTCCAGCTAATAACTGTTCGCTAATGTGGGTCAAATGGACCCTCACGCATCAAATCAAAGAACCCCTTTTCGAAACCGGAACTTATATAAATAGAGAAATAAGCAGCTCGTTTAATCTTGATTGATTAGTATATGTGGCTTCCTGTGAGAATGGCACGAAGGGTCGCTTAATCAATATTTTAACTGACCTTCCAAAGCTGCTAATATGAAAGTGGTATTTTTAATATTAAAGCCGCTGTCCACACAGGGGCTTTATTCACTAAGTCAAAGCGGTTTACGTGTTGTAACGTGTAAATAAATAAATATGGCTAAGATTAGCATAACATTCAAAGTAAGTAGCTAAAGTACTAATGTGTTAAAGTATCAGAGACAACGAAGGTACCACAAACACCCAGACTCTAGACAAAGTAGAAAAGTGGTTTTCTACATTGATCTCAGAATCTTAAAATTTGTTACAAAGCAATGTCTTATAGGTATAACAGATAAAGGAAAAATTGCGAAAACCGTATTTTTTTTAAGTGACAACTTACTATTATTATAATAAAAATATTTTTAATAACTTTGGTTTGTACGGAACCCTTGGTGCACAAGTCCGACTCGCACTTGGCCGGTTTTTTTATGTTTCACTATCTGATTTGCCAAATAATAAAATCTAGAGAGGTAACAGTTTCACCCCTAACACTTAGGATGTGAAAAATAGTTCACGTCCTATTCTCAACCGTACTGAATATGCAGACAAATTTTCATAAGAATTGGTCAAGCCGTTTCGGAGACGTTTTGTTACAAACACTGTGACACGAGAATTTTATATGTTACTCGTAGATTTAAAGTTTTTTTGATTACGGCTTTTATGTGAATGTATTGTCATTATTCTTTTTTAATATGGTATTTGTATTACAAAGGTGCATTTTGTCAACAAAATCCTTAATGGTATCATTGAGATTTAATTCTATTCCGTAATTCGATTATTGGATTACTGAAAAACTAACACTTAGCGCGTTTCCTGTCACTTATTGACACTTCTATTGTTCAACTATTGTGTGTAACATTGCACATGTGTGGCAGGACGGAAATTATGAATTTGCTCAATATTGGAAAAGGAAAGAATCAGGTCGATTGAGCAACATATTGCTGTTAAGCATATAGTCTAAATGTTGCTTGATTGCGCGAAATGCGAGAATCAGAAGCATTCGAAGATATTTCTCAGAAATCCAGAATTGAAACTTCCCAAATAATTACATTTACACATTATGAGGTGCATAAAATGGAATGTTAGCAACCTTGTTTGCTAATGTGACGAATGACGATATAAGTAGGTAAGTGGGACATTTCACGCGTGCGACACGTATACTTACCAAACAAACTGATCGATATACGACCTTATTAAGGCTATGGAGCCTTTCAAGCTTTTAAGGTCAATAGAGCTGCATAGATTTGGGGATATTAGATAGACTTAACACAATGAACTAACGCCGAGGAAATAGGGTTACAAATAATACCACCTGACTTCAGATATCTTCACAGGAACCAAAGTATAAACAAATGCAATACTAATCGAGTTCAAACAATGACTCCACGGATAGCCGAGTGGTATAGGTAACCACGCTAATTACCACTGTACGCGACGTGCTGCGGGTTCGATCCCTGCATGGGACAAGCATTTGTGTGGTTCACGAATGCTTGTTTGAAGTCTGGGTGTTCTTTGTGCATGAGATTTGAATGTTTGTGAAACCCCCGCGACACAAGGATTAAATTCCATAGTGCGGGCGCCGATATTAAAAAAAAAAACTAATGAGAAATGACCTGAGTCATATTCCAACTGATTTCAAAAAGGGGGGATCATTATTTAAGACTAAAATGAGTAACTTCTTGGCCAGCAAGTGTTACTATAGTATTGAAGAATTCCTTGAAGACAGTTTGACATGATTTTATATACAAACTTTTATATTATTTTATTTTGCATTTGTTTTTTTCAATTAGCTTTTGACATGACATGTGAGTAATCTATATTATAGTATCTTAATCCAATTAAATGATTAATGATAATTAATGTAATGAATTTGACAAATAATTAATTTAAGTTTACTAGTGGACTGTGCTGTGTTCTGTTCATATGAACAGAACCAATCATAATCTATCAATTGAGGCATATGCCTCAATTGGTAGATTTTTTTTGGTGAAATACATTTTATTTAAGACCTTATTTAACTACCCAAAATGTAATGAACAAATTAATGATTTATGATTTATAATATTCTTGTGAATCATAATAACATAATTAAGACACGCAATGCCTTTGATAATTGTAAATTGGTTTAAAAAGTATTTTAACTAGGTCAAGGAGTTTGAGTAGATCGAGGAATTTCCAGCATACCATCCTGATAAACAGCGAATGAAATTGAAACTTAACACGAGAAAACAAAGATTAATAATCTGCATCAGGAATATCCCAAAATATTCCTGACAGGAAGACAAAAGCATATATTGTCAGAAAATGGTTGAATAATTCATCACCCTTAATGTTCTACCATAAATAACTGTATAACTTGACATAAAAAGGAACAAATATTAAGGAAAATCACCACAGATTAATAGCAACTACAGGGTATTAGAGAAATTGCCTCACTGTATCACAGGGTTTATCCTATAAATGATGGGATATACGTCACTTGGACTGAGAGTTTGAGGGAAAACTAGCGTCTTGTAGAGAGTAATAAGGAACATTCCATGTTTTAGATTAAGAGCTTTTATTACCGACCTCAAAAGCAAACGGAACTCAGTTCATCAAAATTTCGTCTTATATCTTTTTTTGTATAATAACTTCCGTGAGGGGAATTCAAAATTATTTAAAACGATTAGGGTTTACGCACAAGACCCAACGGCGCCACCGCCGCGTCAGCTCATGATTTAGGACTCCTATTAAATCTGAAACTAGTCGAGAGATCCCGAGAAGGATCCCGCGTCACAAAATTGTGTCCCAAAATGTTTTTGATCAGGAAAACTGAGGCCTTATTCATGAAGTCCAAAATATTAACGTAAGGTGTAGAGTTAAGAAAGGCTTTATCTCTTTCGATTTACTTTTAAGTAAAAAATCTTTTAAATTACCTAAAACGCATGTACGGTAAGGTTATACCCAGTTATTTTCAGAAAACAAAATAGATTTGGCGACTCGGTATTCTTGAACTATAATATGGTTTTGTTTGGACTTAGAAAATAACCCACCTGAAAGCATGATTGAATGTTAAGGTCAAAATTTTGTTATCATAAAGCTTGACATTATCAAATCCTCATATTAATATGTTTCAAGTAAGCCCTACGATAGATTACATATGTTTGAACTGAGTTTCTGGTCAAAACTATATAACCTCTTGCCCTTATCATAAATAGAAGACTTCTTGACTGTTTGTTATCTTTTGCAGTTTGTTCTTTCCAAACTACACTTAGCACTTACTAAAGGTTTTTTCGACTTTATCTCAGAAAACAAGTGTAAAACGTTATTCTGCTAGATTTTTACGACAAATAAATATCAAATTACCCATTTACTTTTAGGGAAGAATTAAGCTAACTAGAAACAGGGATACTTAAAATCCTCTTTAACGCCAAGCCCAACTAAAATATTACCAACCTTCCCACGTAAAGTACATTTACTTGGGTAAGCAAATCATGGCCTTCAGGAAATTTTAAGGCCTAAGTAAACAAAGTGAATAAATAAGTGAGCTTCACCTAGTTCGTGAAAGTCTGTGGCTTGATCATTATTCACCTAACCTAAGCCCTTTTCACTTAGGAAGTATTAGGTATTTTTAGCTTTTATTTTTAACCAAGTGGCTCATTTGATTGTTAAAAGTAAATTTTATAAAAAATCTATATATACGATCTATAAAATCGATACATACCTATCTACGATGGAAGTTTTGGAGACGCGTTGCTGGATTTCTAGTACGGGTCACTATGTCACATGTAAGCTAAGACTGTCTAAGACTTGAATATATTATTATGATTGCAATGGTTCATGTTTTGTTAAAACATTGGCCTTTAATATTTTTTTCTATTTTTAACACGTGTTTTCTAAACTCACATGCTGTTACAGGTTGTAGAACTCTCGGTCCAGCAGACTGGAGTAAAATGCATTTGCTGCTTTCACCACTTTCTTAACATTTTGTTTTTATGATGAACTTAATACTCAAAATTCGTATTGAAGATTTGACAAATCTCGGTAATCCTTTAAAAACATCCAGAAATTGAGTAGAAATACCTATTTATGCAAAAAGGGGAACATTTCTTTCTAAACACCATAATATATTATTATGCTATTTAAGTATTTTCCACAGTCTACATTTACATTTAGCTTTAGCAGAATACAGGTTTCTGAAACCAAGGTTTTTGAATAATCACACCTAAGAATTTATGCTTACCACCTAGGATGAGAAATCCGTGTGTTATTTGTGATAAAGGTGACATTACTGACACCGTATCTCATGCAGACTTTATGTCACGCCAACGGTTTTTATAGACACCATTCCGCTGTAAATCGACGGATACAGCTGACACTGACCTTGAACGTACTCAGTAATATTTCGGAAAGTTTTGATGAATAAGTACTTGGGAACTTTTTTTGTGGTATTGGGATTGATATGTCAAGGATGGTTGGCTGACTGTCAACGGTTAAGTCTGTTTCTGTCTTCAGGTCTTGCTTTAGGTTTCTCTGATCAATCAAGGGATATATAACGTAACTGAACGCCTACAGTATTGGTATTAGTACTGAACGCAGCATGTGTGGTGACTACTGTTACTGTAGGCGTCAGATCCATTATACAGAATTAATCTAAAAGGAGTGCGTATATATTCAACGAGGTATTCGGTGCTGCGTATATTCAAATGAACGACTTTTCCCAGGAAACGTAGGTCGAAATCTAACGGTAATGAGTCACGTTACCTGAAATTTTGTATGATAAGTTCGGAATTTTAAGATTTCGACACCTAGGTCGGTTTTTCGTCATTCTTGGGGCAAGTTGTTCAGGTTTATGCACTCGATTACCTCATTGAAAATTAGTCTTCTTTTTAAATGAATCCTGTAGAACTGACACGCTTTTTATTACTTTGTTCAAAAATAAACTGAACAAAGGCCTTCCCTTCCCTTCAGTCTTCCAAATGTTACAAAAAAAAATGTTCACACGTCATCTTGTCAGAATATACATAATTTTGTATACAAAAAATAGATATATTCTGGTAAGTTTTTACATTTTTTTTTGTCATTCTTCTCTACTTAACCCCCAATGTCATTCGTAACATCCATCAAAATTCTTTCTGTTCCTTTTAATATGGTCACCGTAACCATTGAATCGTTATAAGCATGCGTGTCATCTGAAAAACCGTTTCCCTATTCCCCAGTCCAAATGGGATCGTTATGTCTTCTTTGCTTTTGATATTGGCCCTAAAATTTGCTATATACGATTTTATGGTGGCACTAGGTACACATGTAAGAGCCCTATAATTTTTTTACAGTGATGAAATTTTAGCTTTTGCACGAAATTTTCGTAAAAATGGATTTCAGTTCATTGAAAACCTTATATGGTGTATTTTTTGTTATAAGTGATATCGGGTTAAAAACGTCCTATTGCTGGGCACTGGCCTCTTCCCATATAGAGAAGGAATGAGCATTGATAACCACGCTTGCTCATTGCAGTTGGCGATTAGAGATTGAGTCACATTAGTATTGGCCCAGGTTCGAACCTGCAACCATGTTGCATGCGAATCCGATCTTTGAACCTCAGGCCATCACGACAAATTAAAGTGTCTAGAATAACTTCTAATTATTTTACTGCCGAACAAAAGTTGTTATTATAGGAATTAGTCATTCCGAATGTGGCTGCGAATGATTTCGTGAATTTTATTTGAGGGTTAAGTTTACAGTTCCAAAGTTAAGCTTAACTTTGTAATTTTCTGTGCCACTCACTTCCTTAGGAATTCTAAGACACTATTTATTTGAAATGGTATTAAATGAAAATTAAATTATCGAAAATGTGTGGGAATTTTACTATCAAATTAGAAGCAACAGTTCAATTTGGAACTCATTAAATATATCACTATCCAATCTATAAGTAGTAATTAACAAAACTTATGAATAATTCAGTACGATCATTAAGCCAGTTATTATTCGACACGAGTAATAATGTGAAACTAATTGTTTGTATAGTTACAGTGTTTAAATAAAATATGAATGTCGATTTGGATGTATCACGTTAGTATTTATAACTTGAATCTTTCCTATATCTAAACTAATATTATAAAGAGGAAAGATTTATATTTTTGTATGTATATTTGTAAAGAATAAACTCAAAAACTACAGTGCCGATTTCAAAAATCGGTACAACATTAGAAAAACTTTCACGCTGAGTAACATAGGCTATATTTTTTACTAAAAAATTAGGTACCGCGGGCGGAGTCGCAGGGAACAGCTAGTTTTTTATAAAGAATTAATATCGGCAAGGATCTAAATGAATGCGCACGCACCTAGAGTCATTTGTTTTAAAGTTGACGTTTCTAAAGCGCCTATTTTAGGTTTACTAGACAATTAGTTTTTTTTTTATGAAAAACCCATTATTATTTCTAAAATATAGATCCTATGATTTTTTTGGCCATAAAAGCATCTAACGTACGTTAGAAACTTAAAAGTAACTAAAGTACGTTAGATACTTTTTATGTTCGATAAACCGCAATCAAATCTAATTAGTTCTACTAATTTTATTTTTTCGTCTTAGTATTTTACCATACTATACTGAGGTTCGCTACAAAATTCAGTTGCTTGTAGCAGTTATCTGCACATATTTTCCGATTATAATATTTTTAGTTTGCAAGCTTAAATATTACAAGTATATTAAAGCCTAGCTTTTCATAAATATTTCTAGCAGTTCACACTTTCAAGACAAAGATTGTCCGTAAATTTTCAAGACTTTCTTTTATGTAGGATTAAAACGCGTTTTGCAGAAAACAAGACCAGTAAGGCGTTTTAAATACACTCTTTATACATTCAATTCCGAGCATCTAACCCAAGAAAGTGGGAAGTCTAATATAACCTTACTACCGTTTATAACAACTTTTAAAACGATTATGGTGGACGTTTGAACTTTTTCAGCTTGGAAAATAGAGTGTTATTAAAACGAACAGGTACCCTTGGGCTTGTGGCTGAAGGTTCCGTGTAATATCATCCTATTTTGTATTCAACATTTTAAGCCAAAATACTTGATATTTTATCCTTGAAGTATTTGTTTTAAATTGGAGATTTTTCCACTGATAAGGTTGCACAAAGTATGTATATTGTAAATACAATTAAACTGGGTGCGTTATTATATGCTTTCCAACCCTGACTATGCAAGTGTGGTGGATTTTTTGTTGCTTC
Source organism: Plusia festucae (assembly GCA_950381575.1). Taxonomy (NCBI): domain Eukaryota; kingdom Metazoa; phylum Arthropoda; class Insecta; order Lepidoptera; family Noctuidae; genus Plusia; species Plusia festucae. The sequence continues at coordinate 12,546,442 of OX494442.1, forward strand.
TATGAGCATAAATAAAGAGGCATTTTTGAGACTTCCGTATATTAAAAATCGTTTAAACTTATGATTACCAGGGATTTGATTCCATTACATTTCGCAGTTTCAGCAAGTTAAGCAGTTAAGATTTATTTTTAACCCATTGCCTGTTCTAGAACTTTATCGAAACAACTATGTTTAACTCAGATATTATTTAACACGAAATAAAAAATACTTACATCTTACTTACTTACTAAGGAGCTCATGGCTAAGTGTTAGACGTATGGTTTAACCGATAAAAGAAGTAAAGCTGCTCTCGTTTGGTCGGTGGATTTACAGTCATTAAGTCATTACAGTTCTGACTACAAGTCTTACTATGGGATACTGTGTTACCCAGTACAATGGGTTGTTGAGATGAGGCAGGCCGTCGCTTCATGTATTAAAATAAAACAAAGCTTGGGAAAAGGTTTGGCGTTTAAAGATATTTTAGCGAAGAACCCCAAAAAAGTTCCTCTTACTCAAAAATCCGTGTCAAAAAAACATGGAAGCTTATAGATAGGAGCGAAAAAGTTATAATAAGTTTGGATCAACAATCGTGATGTTAAGGGCCCTACGCATTTTCCAAGTCGGTTCGTTTCAGATCAGTCGGAAGGTAAATTCCAAGACGTTTTGTTTTTCCATTCCATTTTATTTGCGGCGCATCATTGATCTTTGGATTGTTGATCTTCCATTTCCAAGTTCTGTATCACAGACAAAATTTGGCTGGTAATAAGATGCTTGTGGGAATTCAAATATTTAGATATTTCTTCTTCTTTTAGTGCCTCTCCGTTACCGGAGGTTGGCCGTTAACTTTTCGTACTCCTCACGGTTCTGCGCCAAATGGAAGAGCTCTCCTGCACTGGCGATTCCAGTCCATTCTCGGATATTTCGGAGCCATGACTTTCTTCATTTAGATATTTAGACGACTACAAAACATTCATCATGTATTGTTTGTTCCGCGGTATCACAATTAATGTTTTTTTAAATTTGTATGATGTTTGTCAATACCTACGCACTGATGCAATGATCACTTTCTATTTTACCTTGCTAAACTAATAAGCTTCAACCATTACTGCTTAGAAGCGGTGGTAGCCTAATGGCTAGGGCATGGGACTTGCGACTACACTACCCACGTGAATCGCAATACCCACTCGTAACACAAGCATTTGGCTTGGCACAAACGGTTAGCAAGTGCGAGCCACATTGCATTACATCATTTTATCAAAACGCGCCTAAAGAAGTATAACTTAAAAAAAACACCAATGAATAAAGCATAAAAATAATTTTGCCTGTGAAAAGAAACACATCAAACATAAAGTATATTATGCAAGACGACGTTGATGGTATTTACTTTAATCCAACAAACAACTCAGTAGTTTCGTATTCGTCGACACTTTATCCTCGAAATTTCGGACCCAAAATTACGTAATTCGTGTACAACATACAATAAGGTGATTACACGAGCCAAGCCATCTCCGGTAATGAATAGCGTTTAAGCAAAAAACGTTGTAATGTAAATTAAACACCCACTTTGTACCTGATGTTAAGCCTGTTTGTTGATTAAACGAAATTGTACTGGTGTAGAAGTTTTGTAATGATAACGTTGCTTTTGTACTTACTTCGGTACGTTAAATTGTTGCTTCTGCTTTAGTTTCTTCAGTGAAATCATCTGTAGCAGCTGTTTCGTCTTCTGAGTCCAATTCTTGATCCCTTTCACTCTAATCCATATTCTTGTCTTCTTCATCTTCTGATCTTGCTCCCTCAGAAGGTCCTGGTACCTTTTCCGTATGGTAAATATTGCAGTATTGGAGTTCAATTCGTTCATTTCCATTTTATCATCGTGATGTTGATCTGACATATATGTATATCACTTCTCAAAAAAATATGACGCAGAATATTTTAACCAATGCGAGGTATGCTTTTGATTTACATGCTTAGAAGGTGATGAATGTATCAAAAAAATAAATCCTTGAACATTTTTTTTCATTCATTATTCATTATACCAATTTTATTTGTTAATCGTTCTTAAATAAAGTAACATAATTACAGGGTGGTTACAGTTCATTACAAATTTAGGGACGTGAAATATCAGTGGATAGATTATTTAATTGTCATTTGAAAGTAATTACTTTGAAAAGAGAGGGCTGGCCAAGAAATTAAAATAATTGTGGTTTAAAAAATCTTTTGATGGGGAAGGTAAACCACGAATTCACGCATCAAGTCAGGTGGTAACTTTTTTAGATGGTATGAGCATTTATCGCGTCTTGTTTATGAATATTATGGCTGACGACTCAAAAGAAATTTGTGGATTCTGAAATTTTTGCGAAAAGTACAATGTTATACATATTTTTTCATTTTTTTATTATATTTTTTTTTATATTCTACGTACGTGATACAGTTTCTTAATAGTACACCCATAAAAATGGAGCTAAAAAAAATCATATTTAAGTATAATTGAGATCAGAATATCCTGTGCTCAAACATTCACTTGCAAAAGTCTGAGCATTCTTCTTCACCTGAAAAACTTTTTGAAGAATATTCATATCATTTCGTAGAATCCAATGATATAGTTAATTTATTAATTCAAAGATAATAATAATATCCATAAACTAAACGAACGAACTAATTGCGTAAATACTAAATCAGCGACAGCTAACTAGGTCACATAATATTTTAGCCGCGGGCAATTTTGGCTCGGCTATAATGTTCTGATATTATTTTATCTCTAATTTAGTTTTACTGTGGTCTTGTGGTGAACTTATTTAGAGAGGCATTTAAGTGCTGGTCTTCATATTTTTACTGTGAAGGGTGATACCGAAAACCCTTTACTGAAAAAACTTTCGGCCCTCCTGTGTTTATTTATCGGCTTTTTAATATATTTTTTTGAAGCGGTGGTAGCCTTACGGTAAAGGCTTTGGACTGGCGATCATGTGGTTGCGGGTTCGAATCCCACCCATTACACTCAAGACGTGAGATGACACGTGACACAAGCAATTAAGCTTAGCACGAGGCGTTAACAAGAATACTAGTAATGTGCGATCCACATTGCTAGGAATTTTAAAATGAAAGTGTTTTTAGAATGACAAAGAAATTGTTTGCAACCTTAATAAGATTATACAGAAAGTTAAATGTTACAGAAAGGGTATCTTAAAGAGATGAAAGTACATCTTAAAGAGATAAAAAGTACATCTGCTTTATTTCGATTTATAAAATTTCAGCTTAAAAAAGTTATGTCCAATTTTTCGCCACAATTACTCAACACCAAAAACCAAACTGCTAAAGCAACGTATCCGAATATTTAGCGAGTGCGGTAGGTAATCAAATATTACCCCTCGTAATGCGACACATTTGTTATGATTTTTGCTGTCAAATTAGTCATGTGCAAAATCAGGTTTTTTTTTATTATTCAAAAACTCATTTTATTCTGAAATATTATATACCGACTCTATATCAAATGTCCCCTTTATCCCATTTTTAAAGATATGCCCGTTCGATAACACCCTGTATCTTGTTAATATCGTAAACACTTTTTTTGTTATTTTAAAACCAAATGATAAATAACTACATTTCATATACGCAGTGGACTCGTATAAGCTGGTGGTAGAGTATGACTCGCCTTTACTCCTGTTCCCGTACTATCAACTCTTAAAGCTGATTCTGTTGTGGAAGTAAGACGGTACACTACACGACACATATCAGCGTCTCGCTTGCACAACGGCATCAGTCCTGAGCTCATAACAACGGCACTGATGTCTCCAGAGACAAGTTTCACATAATATTACATTTACGAATGTTATTTCAATGCACACGTTTCATATTTATTGGCAACATTCCATATATGCGTGATAACTATATTCTAGTTTGTAGGTTTCTAACTCATATACGAATATTTTCAGCCATGACTCTCGCAAAAAAGAGCTAAACAATTGATAGAGAAATTGACTCAATTAATTTAATTTCAAGTTGTCGTTAGCTTTGAGGTCCCGGGTTTGATACACGGACGGGTAAATGTAGAAAAAAAAAATCTTCGTTGTTTCGGGTCTGGGTGTTTGTGGTACCTTCGTTGTCTCTGATTCCATAACATAAGTGCTTTAGCATGTATTTGGATTCGGAGCAATGTATGTGTTGTCCAAATTTATATTTCATTTTTAGAAAGAAAATACCATTTATTGCCATACATTAAGGAGTGCAATACACAAAACAAAATGTATTTTAGACATTTATCTTACCCTTCTAATATTATAAATGTGAAAGTACGGATGTTTAGATGTTTGGATGTTTGTAACTCAATGACGCAAAAACGGCTGAACAGATTTGGATGAAATTTGGCATGCATGTAGCCTTTGACATTGAAAAGAACATAGGCTACCTTTTATTCCGATTCCTTAAGTAGTTCCCGAGGGAAAATTGAAAATTGTTTCCGATACTTTCACAATTTTTCATTTGTCTTTGGACTTCCTCAGAAGCTAGTAACTACATAAAAATACCCATAATTACTTTGCATTGCCACTGCACGTATTCATTTATTGGGTTGATCAACAATAAATAGTTGCTCACCTACATTCTCTGTCATATTCTCTACATAAACTTCAACCTGTATTAAATAATCCTGTATATTTTAAACAAGGTACTCCAAAGCACTTTAACTTTGAAGAGATTCGACATTGCGGCCATTAAACAACTGAGTGACTGGCTACATGGTTTTAAATGATTACTTTAAAAAATGTTCAAGTTATTAAGTACAGTAACACATTATAATGCGTTAAATAATAACCCATTTAAGAAATTGGTTGTATAAAATAAAACTGGATGTAACCTTCCAAAATTACATTCACATTTTTTTGCGGATCTTATTTTTTACTGGCTTTACTGCTTTTTCTGATTATAAAAATCTACATGAATGACATAGGTACGGGTTAACGTTTGTTCTTTAAATGGAAAACAACCCAAATGTTTAAGAGAAATGTAGTACAGTTTCAGCGCAGGCAGACCTAGCCTTAATACTGAGAAGATTTGTATGACTATTTATCACGTTATGACTTTCCCTTTTCCAGCACAAAAGGCAATTGTTCAACAGTATTGGATTCTACTCTGAATATTAAAAGCTTTTATTTAAATTCAATTTTCCTTTGTTACAGAACACAAATGCGTCGGTGGACGAGCACGCTCCAGGTATGCAACGGCACGAAGAAATGACCATCATCATAGCAAAATGGACCATAAATATTGGGTGACATGGATGAAAATCGCGTGCATATCATTCGCGCTACTAACCACCTCAGTGGCAGACTTCACAACGGAATGCCAAAGGCCTTGCGACTGCAGATGGCAATCCGGTAATAAAGCTGCAATTTGCTCAAACTCAAGCTTAAAAATAATTCCAGCGAATCTCAGTAACGACATTCAAATACTCGACTTATCAAACAACAATTTGCAACAGCTGCATCAAGAGGCATTTAAGAAAGTAGGCCTAAGTAATCTGAAGAAACTTTTCCTCAAAGAGTGCAGCATCGAAGTGGTCCATAAAACTGCATTCGTTACTCTAGCAATCATGATAGAACTGGATTTGTCGAAGAACAAAATTCGATCACTCCACCCCGATACGTTCAAAGGCACGGAGAAGCTGAGATTAATAAACTTAAGCAACAATTTTATCGATAAGTTAGAGGACGGTTTATTTCGCAACTTAAAGTTTCTCCAGAAAGTAGAAGCAAGCAACAATAGAATACATCGTATAGGTACGAAGGCATTTATTAATTTGCCGCAGCTAAAAATATTGAGGTTCAATGGAAACAATTTGAGTCATATGAAGCCTGAAACTTTGATGGGTTTGAGAAACTTGTCGGGTTTGGATTTGCACAACAATCCATGGCGTTGCGATTGCAACCTCCAAACGTTCCGGGACTGGGTGATCAGTCACAACCTGTATACTCCCCCTACATCATGCGCCGAGCCAGCATCTGTAGTAGACAAACTTTGGAATGAATTAGACTCGTCGAACTTTGCGTGCCGACCGACAATACTCGAGCCTGTGCCAGACGCAACGGTCAAAAGTTTCGATGAAAACGTGACTCTGACTTGCAAAGTAGTCGGGAATCCACCACCTGAAGTTGTTTGGCGATTTAACGGTAAAACTATTGAGATGAAGGCCTTCGGGGAGATTCGATACACTGTTTCCGAAAACACCATGGATTTAATACGGTGGGTGAATCTCACTATAATATATGCAAGGTACAGTGATAGAGGGAACTACACGTGTATCGCTGAGAATCCTGGTGGTCGCGATGAGAAGACGTTATCCCTCGTGCTTTCGAAATACGGAGGTATTGGTACCATAGCTGGTATGGATACCGACTCTTTTGCAATTTTAGTAGGCTGTCTAACAGCAATAGTTATTATTTTCGGCGCTGCGTTAGTCATTTGTTATTTTACGACGCAAAACAATGAAATTAAAAGACTGATTAAGAACGATGCTCGTTCTTCTAATGGGGAGGTGCTGATCGAAGGTTCAGTGGCTTCCGAAGCCGAGAAGGCTATGAAAGTTGAAGTAAACCCTGTGTCGAAGCCGCCTAGGAAATACGAAGCGCCACCATCCTTCACAAGCGAGGCTACAGAGATGTCTGAACTGAATAGGACTTTACTAGACAACGAATCTGTTTTAGGTAAGAATTTGCATTCTCTTTATCAATTTTATACTTTTACTAGCCGATCCGGCAAACGTTGTTCTGCCTCATTAAAAAAATCTGGAAAGAAGTCACCCCTATCATTTAGGGGTGTGAAAATAGATGTTAGCCGATTCTCAGTCCTATCTAATATGCATACAAAATTTCATCAAATCGGTCTAGCCGTTTCGGAGGAGTTTGGGAACAAGCACCGCGACACGAGAATTTCATATATTAGACTAAGATAGTTAGTACTTACTAAGATAATATTATCATCATCAATGTAGTATGATAAGATTAAGGTGACTAAATGTAAAAGAAAATGTACTATGCAAACCATTTATAAAAGACAAATCTAAACCTGGTAAAACATTTTCCTTTTATCTTTAGTTTTTGCTGCTTTAGTACTTAAGACTAGCCTGATAAATTATCCACTCTACCGAGAAAAGAAAGCGCGAAAAAACAATTTCATAACTAACCCACTTTTCATCATTTTTCTCGCGTCTTAAGAAAATAAAAGATTTGCAACGAGAGCAAAAACAGCAGTCGAGAGACAAAAGCATTCGTACTACATGTGTCGTGCGAATTACTCAAAACGTGGGAAGTAGCCGACACAAACGTGGCAACATAACAAGTTGTAGGATATATCGTATATACGGATTGCTGAGCAAACTCCCGATATTGAATTTAGTTGCAATTGTGCTGATGTTGGGGAAAAATATTTTATGTGATGCTTTCGTTGAGGACGGCTGTGAAGGGCGATCGATTGCGGTTGTTTTGTTGCTAAGAGCATAAAATATGGTCATTGAGTTTAGCAGTATAGGTCAATGGTTCGGCATTATAGTTATGGTTGGTTTGCTTGATAGCGATACTTATATTGCTATTTTATTGCTTTTCGTCATATTACGTCCTGTGCCTTAAATCAGTAATGCCTTTAACTTTTTTTTTTATAAAGATCATTGATTTAGAAAAACCGCTAGACACAGTCTCCTACAAAGGTAAAACTGGCTTAAAAAAATTAAAAGGAATTGGTACATTTCAAAACGCATATTAGGTAATATGCGAGCTCGGTATAATTCTCACCCAGATAAAAGCATAACAGTATGTATACTTAAATACATCTCATGACAAGTGTTTCAACTTGAAATAAACAGCTTTTAATTAAATTCAAATTCAAGATGCTACAGATTAAAATTAAAATTAGCTACAAACTCCGTTAAGTGTCACCCGCTTTGTAATAAGTTCAGTGACTTAAACAAAAAAAAAATGATCAAATTTTAAATCTTAAGAGTAAACAACATTTGAAGGTCTTCGTGGCTACGAGTAAGCCGCACGGTTTGACCGAAATTATAGGTTAAGCCGCGGTCGCCGCGGTTGGTCCACGGATGGGTGACCAATTGTTAACATACCGAGTCATGTCAAAGCTTGCTATGGGATATTTTGTTACACAGTAAAATGAGTTGTGAGTTTCTGATAGGCAGCTCCATGTAAAATGCGGTATACAGTTAAAATCCAGTAAGACTGAAAGCCTACCCCTATACAGCTTGGGAAAAGGCTAGATAGATGAAGAAACAACATTATTCATTGGACGTCTTAAGGGCGTCTTGAATTAAATGTATTGACATTTAAATAAACAAAAAGAAATCAAATGACCATAAAGCTTTCTTTAAGAGGCAAAAGTAACGTTATCTCACTAATTTCAAGGATAAGCTAAAATACCTTATTGGCTAAATGGTTTAAAAACCCTGACCAAATCAGCGCTTTGATTAACAAGAGAAGAAATTCGAATCTCAATTATTATTATGATTTTCAACAATACTAATTACCTATATATTTTTATCAAACATTGCCGTAATTCCCATCCCCATTTTCAGAAAACAAATTAATTCATAGCCAAATAAAATTATTCAGAGCAAACTTTTCCCAAATTCTTTTCTTTTATTCACTACTTGATCGTGCAGAAGCGAAGTTGAAAATTGAAATGGGGATAATATTGTTCGAATAATAATATTCGGTCACTAAATGTTCAAAATAAGCTTTTAGTTTCAAACAACAAGTCTGCGAAATTTGGACCAAAACGTGCGGTTACGAGAATGGCGAAACAGTTTCTCCAAATTGAAATCGATAGGATGAATCCACGAAATTTTAATTAGATTTGGTAAATTCGCTTTATACTTGGAAATTATATATCTTTTTTGCGACAAAATATTTTCAGCTTGTCTTCTACTTCTTCTTCTTCCTGCCCTTATCCCATTCATATGGGGTAGGCGCAATGCGTATTTTCCTTCCATTCCTCTCTATTACTCGTCATCGCGGCATCCACTCCTTTCTTTCTCATATCATCTTTCACACAATCAATCCATCTCTTTTTCGGTTTCCCTCTGCTTATATACCCATCTACAGTCATACCTATAACTTGTTTAGGTAAATATATTTTCAACTTGTATGAAATAGATATGCAGTGAATATTGATTCTAGGGTTTGTATGAAAAGGCATCCATTTTGGAAATAAATTCTGGACCATACTCCTGTTTAATGATTCTTCAAAACTGAAATATTTGGAGTTGGTTCTTGTGCTGTAAGTCGTGTAACCCAAAATACATTGATGGATTAAGCTTACATATAATTAAGTTCGAAACTTTGGTAAACACGTAACTAGAGAATAAATTAATAATAGCAAGGTAGAATATAAACCTTATCCATATCAGTTACGGAATTCGCTGAAAATCGTTGGAATGTTATCGGGTTTTCATTTACCCTCAATTCATTTTACTTATTGCCAGTTAATTTGTTTAAATTAACAACTTTATTTTCTATCCAGAATATTCATAATTAATTTTGTCCTTTGTATTTATTACTAGCTGTTCCCCGCGATTTCGCCCGCGGTACCTATTTGTTTATTAAAAAATATAGCTTATGTTACTCAGAGTAAATGTAGCTTTCTAATAGTTAAAGATTTTTTTGAAATCGGCACATTAGGTTTTGTGTTTATTCATTACAAACATACAAATAAAAAATCACATCTTCCTCTTTATAATATTAGTGTAGATATTATTGTTTTGCATAAGACTTTGTTTGCTGTTCCGCTCGTTTCGTAGTACGTAGTACTCATGAAAGACTCCGGTAAATCAAGGAAAACCCAAGGGAAGTATCCTATAAATAAACTCATTTCAAGCCTCAACCCACCTCAAGGGTCTATCAGATTATCTTTCATGGTGAATTGGTTCTAAAAACTGTCATAATATTACTAATTTTGGATACCGAATTCTATTTAAGGATCTTTCTGAATACTATCCTCTAAAACGACTAAAATGAATTCGTAATAAATTACACTGAAACAAAAACCCATTCGCTATAAAGCAATAAAATAATTATTTTCTTCTATATCGTATCAAATGTGTCATTCAATAATATTGGAAATCCTTCAACCATTATGTCACAAACAGATTCGAAAATTCAAAGGATATAGCATCCTTATCCAGCCTTCATTACCAGAAGACAAAGGAACATCAAAAAAATCATGCTCTGAATATTTTCGAACCGAAACGCCTGCAAAATTGTATGTACTTATATAGTTTATGTAAGTGCCCTTATTTACAATAATTTAATGAATTCGACTTGTCTCTATTGTGGAAGGTCCCAAAAAAATTGTTCAGCTGAAAAGCCCTCAAATGTCAACAATCCTGACTTGTTTTGAGATTATACGGTTATGGTAATGACGTTGGGGTTTCAAGTTAAAAATATTTGAGTAAACCATTGTCAGTTGTTTTCCCACTGATTTTGGACGTGGGATTTGTCTGTTTGTGAATTTTTGAGAATTTCGGAGATGTTTTATTGCTTGGGTTGATACAAAGTTGGTCTTTCGATTTGTTTTGTAGTTAGAAATGGAGTGGAGTGCTGAATGTGCAGTTTGTTAAATTGTAGAGTGACATTGTTGGCGGTTTGTTAGCTAGAAGTAGGATAATACTGAATGTAATAGATGAATTTAACATCGTTGGTACCCATTATCATTATGGTGGTCAAAAAAATTGTCTTAAACCATATTAACAGTTTTTTTTCATAGCCCACTGTTGGGCAAAGACCTCTCTTTTCGTCTTCTATACTTCTGTATTTTGCGATATCTAGCCACGTCCTCTCCACATAAACAACAAGATGTATACACCACCTTATTTTACAGTTAGTCATAAATATTGGAAAAATATAAAGTTACTAAATTAACTCGTATTTCTTTTGTCAACAGCATCAACTGAGGACAACAGCCGACCGCAAGAAGTTGAACTTCCAAAGATCTCTCACGAAGCGTTGCTCATGGACCGACTGACACAAGAACATCAAACGTATCCACCAGACCTCCTTTCATTTCCTCTCAGAGGGACCCAAGTCTCTCCTGCAGGAAGAACATCGCAAGAAACAGAAAGTCCAATCAAATCCCCAACTTATGGCGTTACAGCCATCAACCCAGCTTATTATAGCAGGTTTCATACACAAACCTCACATGGTTCCATTCCTCTCATCAGTTCCAAGGGTTACGTGACGTTACCAAGAAGGCCGAGGATGGTACCTGACAGTAGTTTACGTCCACAAGTGTTTTCCACTTTAAATGGTGTCATACCATACTACGACACTTTTAATATGAGATTCTTTAACCATGGTGGAACCTACTACAGTTTGAATAAAAGTGAAATGGATTTAGGTCCTGTGGGAAAGATTCCCTCATATCCTGATGAGGATGAACCAGCTCCATCTCCAGCACCAGGCACTCCTCACGCCACAATCCCCAGAAATAGTTTAAGTTCTCCAAATATACACAACCAGCTTCTGACTCTTCAAGCGATGTCTGTTAACCAGATGATAAAGTCAGAACAGAGGCCTTTGAAGGTGACCCTTGCAGAAAACGAGGGTTTACTGAAGAGTCGAGACTTCAGATCGGGATATTCCGTGAATGTTGTCAGTGGGACCTTAGGTAGGTCAAGAACTGCTCCAAAACCGCCTCCTAAGCCTAGAAAGAAGAACAGTAGTGAAGTGAAGGAACCCTTTTTGATGAACAGTAGCGAGAATGCTACTCAAGTGTAAATTATTAAAATATATTGTATTAAAGTTTATACCTGGTAGTTCTTAAAAGGCAAATCGTATTTGATTAATTTTATGTGGCCTAAAATGTGATTAAACTGTTTTACAGTTAAAAAGCAGAAAACATTATTTTGCCCGAAGATGAAAACTAAATATCATGTTTTTTTTTTATTTCTAATCTTCTTGTCCTTAAAATACGGTAGGTTGCACGTATAACACACGTATGGTAGATAACACAAGTGCTTTAGCTACTAACTTTGGATTCGGAGCAATGTATGTGATGATCCACATTTTATTTATTTTTATTATTTTTCAACAACAGTGACGTCGTCACCAGGTTATATAATTTTGTGTGTGGTGTAGACGTGCCTTTAAAAGTAATTCAAAATCTATTTCTTAAAGCATTATATTCTGTTGAATTGGAAGCTTTGAGAAATGGGTGGTGGTAGTTGGCATACAGCACTTGCATATGCTGCAAAGCTACATCAAAAGATCCATTCATTTAAAACTTTAGTTCAAGAATTATATCAACTTAAACTCACGTGTATTTCATATTCATTTCAGTATAATGGCTCTCACAATTCCCTCTACTGAAATCTGCGGTAATGACTCTAATAAGAGGATTATCGGTTAGCTAATAGTTGCCAGTTTAATGGCATGGTAACTTATGGCATGGTTATGTAATTTCAATGGTTAGGATCTTTGGTTGTACCCTTGTCGTTCAATGAATTGGCAGTTAAATTTTTAGGGTTGAATCCTAGTAGTTATCCGCATTAATTAAGTCACCGTGTAACATTAGGTTAATGGAGTTTTCAGAATTGAGTTATTATTTTCAATATCAAATTTCTTGGAGTTTGGGATGGAAATGGGAAAATATTTTTCCTATTGTCAACTGAATTTAATTATTATTGTACATTTAATTTCTTTCTGTTAAAAAATTTGCTTGTATCAATGAATATAGGATTTTTGTATTAAATACGGTTTGCCTTTTAATCAATAAGTAGTTATAATAAACAATTGCTTTTATTAATATGTTATAAGATCAAAATCTTAGTACTAACCTATTTAAAAGAAATTTCATAACTTTATTGTTTACATATACTCGTGTAATCATATTTTTAAGTTTTGTATACTTAAGTTAATATGTTTTTCTTAATTAAAGTAATTAAAAACATTGTAAAATACACTTATCATTAATAACGAACTTATCAAAATGGCGATAGGATTCAGAACTAATTATTATGTAATAGATATTAAATGTTTATGAAAAGGAAAATATGTTTTGTTTCACATTATATAAATGGAAAAGACTTTTCATGGATTTGAAATTAAAAACTGTCTAATATTATAATAAGAATGTAAACTTTTTTTCATAGACTTGTTTTATCGAAATAATTAATGTTATTATATTCGCTTTTAAGTTAGTAAAATAATATTTAACTCGTATATTTTCTTTCGACTTTGGAAAATTCGCATGACGTCACTCTGTCATGACCTAATTGTTTTTGTTTTTTTTTACGCATTTATGGATCGATTTAGCAATAATCTGTAATGGATAGAATAATAATCAGATGTGGTACCATATAAATGTCATCGAAATCGATTTAGTAGTTTAGTTTTTCAATCAACATAACTATTGGAAAAGTTGTTACCAAGAATGTCTAAGCAAATTGGATACCTTATATATTTGTTTGTTTTTTACATTCATGTGTAATCGTATTATTTTTGTGTATTCTCTTGTGTCATGGGTAGTTTTCATAGTGGGATGAAATTGGATCGTAAATTAAAAACAAACATTTTTCTCCACGTGATACTATCTGAGATTGGAAGTGTACAAACAATTATTATTCTTTAAATTTTGACTGTGTAGGTTTCAGAGGGTTATCGCCGGCGTCATTTTTATATCCAATTAGTTATTATAATTTACATTATAAATAAATTATTTACATTATAAATTATTGAGAGTTATAGATTTGATAATTTATTATTATTTATTTAATTAATACCTAAATGTTTATAGAATTAAAAATAAAAAGTTGAAAATCGATTTTTTTTTCACTTATTTGGAATGTTTGTGCTTTGTTTTGTACTTAGAGCATTGTACAACAATGTTGCCAGCTTTAACCATCTAGTTATTAATTCACGAATCAACAACCGAAATCACTTTATTTCAACTCCGGTCTGTTTGATTTATTACATGAAACATTTCACCCATTTTAATTGAAAAACACGACGTAACAAATTGACATTTAATATTAACGAGTAAATACTGCGCGGAAGCGTTTGAATCCGTATATGGGGCACATTACAAAAAATACAGAAAACCAACTCTTAGTAAAAACGAAATATAATTTTATAAACAAGCAGTCGATACACCCTGATCGTAAGTGAATACCACTGAACGTAGAACGCTTGGAGATATTATGAACTCTTTTAAACAGTGTTTGAAGTTCGGCCTATGACAATCTTGCACAAAATTCCTTATTTTATAAGACCATAATTGTTTCAAACCAGTTCTACATTCGGGTACATATTATGGGCCTCCGCATTTCCCACAGAATTTAACGAAATCCACAGCAAAGTTAATACTTTTCATTGTTATGTTCTCTGAGGTTTACACAAATGTTTGAACATTGAAATAAAACTACTTCTTGAACGGATTATATCGCGGTTTATTTTGATTTTAGCTCCCGACTTTTCAACGCCTGTTTCAGTCTATTTAAAAAGGACTTTTGATCGTTAACTGTAAAAGCGAAAGTCAGGCAAGCAAGGTGTAGTTTAACTCAGTTGTTCAAAGTTGGTTTTCTGTTAATTCTGCACTGTAGCTGGATACCCTGGACAGCATGTGCACACGAATTTCAATGTTTGAGAACATTTAAAATAAGCTTTTCCTGACACAAGTCAGGTTATATCTTTGGATTTAATTGTTTTTTAAATGAAATTGTGCTGTTTTCCCGATTTTATTTTACTCGGAAAAATTATTCAATTTTTTTCCTCTTGCTTTTATAGAAATTGTTTTAAGACTGTACATTTTTTTTATTTTGTTAAATTCCTTCTTTAAATTAGTTAATAATATTAATTATTTCTTTTATATATCTGTAATCCAAGCGTTCTTGCGGTCATAAAAGATTTAAAATAATAAAAACTCCAATCTTCTTTAACAATTAAATATATACAAATAAAATATTATAAAAAATTTGATTTACCAATTTAAAATTAATATATTTTCGTCACTTTTACAAGTTTTAAAAACGATTGATTCGTTCAACAAATACCTAGGTAATTTTATTTTCAAACTAACCCTCACATATTGCTAACATTTATTTTAAAATACACATCTATCCCATCGCGTCAATACATTGTGTTAGTATCTATTGTAAATCTCGTTACAATGCACTTAAGTAAAGTGGTTCGAAGGTAGGCAACTAACGACGAATGCTATCGGTAGCAAAGCGGATTAGCACGCGCTTGTTAAGTGGGGTTTTGTACCGAATCTCCTCAACGAAATTTTGAAGGATATATCCGAGAACCCAATTTGAAAGCCTTTCGAAATATAGTTCTTTAAAAAAACTGGCCAAGTGCGAGTTGGTCTCACGCACGAAGTTCCGCGACATTATTTATAAAAACTGAAAAAAAATATAATAATAATAATAATAATAAGTTAGTACACTAAGGCTTGGTGAGTCTGAAATAGGATACAAGACAGTTTGTGTGAGTTTTGTTCACATAATTGGGGGACGACAATATCTTTTATCGCTTTTCAGGACCGCCAAGATACAGTGGGTGAAGAGTAAAAGGGTCCCGTTTTTCCCTTTGGGTACGGTACCCTAAATACGGAAAAATAACTTGAAACATTTTTAGTACAGAATATTATTTTGGGTGCCTGACGAGTTTTAATATAGAAAATATAGGCTGGACTGTTTTGTTTTGTGAATATTTTTCTAATATTCAAATACAGGATTATTTTTATGGAGTGCGTATATTCAACGAGGTAATCAGGTGCATAAAACTGAATCGTTTTCCCCAAGGAACATGGGTCGAAATCTTAAAATATATCTATACCAGTTCTATCTAAAATTTTAACAAGTTTTTTCTTTTAGGTACACGCGATAATCACCCTGGAACCACCGAACTGTTTGAAAACAAATTAGTTTAAATGATAGTCTGATTCATGATACATAGGTACCTCATAAACAGGCTATCATTTACACTCATATAGACGCTACGTTAGTAACTCAACTTTAGTTAAAAAATAATTAATTTTATTTATAGTAACTAACAACCTTTTGAAGGTTTTTCTTATTTATAAAATATTTGACAAAAAAATGTTTTATATTTAAGTTTTATTTTTATTTTAGAAAAAGATTTAAGAATTCGCGCAAAACATGAAAACCTCTTGAAAAAGCTAATTAGAAATAAAAGACCATGAATACACAGTTAAACCGAGCAATATTTCTAAAAACTTCTCTTTTTATTTCTTTTTTTTTGGGTTTAACATGAATTTGCTTTATCTCCCGATATAATTAAAACAATTTCCATGGAAGCCTCTTATAATAATATTATATCTTCATATTTTATTTCTTAGAAGCCATGCGATCCAAATACAGTTAAAACATTCGCAGAAATCCAATAACAACACATAAATTGTAATGTATTTAAGATACAAAAAACTTTATTATTTTTGAATCGTTTGTCAAATTTCTTCTAATTTGAAATGTAGTATCAAATATATTATGTTAAAATATTTATATACTGTTTAATAATATTTATTATTGGTGCTTACGAGAATAATAAAATATATAGCGTAAATATATATGTGCTTTGTTTAAAAATAATTATTGAAGGAACATAGGAGACGGATAAGCTATTTCCAAATACATTCCCTAAAAATATTTTTTTACGTTTCATCCACCCTTAAATTAAGCTCCCCTAAAAATGGGAGAATATTTTTTTGGTAACACAGAGAATGAACGAAACCCTTCTTAAATTATAACCTACCTCTGTCATAATGACGAATGGTTTTCGGAGGTGACAATGAAAGATAATATGATTGTATCATGCTGCGATCATTACAAACGAAATGTGTCTTTTAGATGAAATAAAAGGTTTTCTGGGGCGTTATAATATAAGTAACTAGATGAAAACCCGGCTCCGCTCGGTTAAAATGTGACTCATGATACACAATGTAGGTAAATATTTCTGTAGTCATCGGTTTTCAAGGAATATTAAATGTAAGTAAGCCATAGATTCGTATAGCTTCGTTCATTGTGTTTAATAAATATAGTAAATAAAAACTGCAATAGTTTTCACACACATAATTTTTATTTTTTACACACATAATATTAATATTTTCGCGAAACGACAACGACTGAAGAAAAGTTTTAAGTTTTGAAGATTCACTCAATGTTTCCGGCAAGACGTTTCGTTTTACACAGTCAAATGAGCCACAGTTCTTTGTGATGGATGCTTCTTTGGCGCGACGCACGCGACGTGTTGATTGGCGAGGCGTATATAAGAGCTTGTATGCAACGGAACGTGACTAAAGCGAAATAAATATTCTTGAACTATTATTTCAAACGCGTTCCGAAACGATTCTGGACCCAACTGTTAAGTAATCGTGAGGCCTAGCTTTTTATGTGAAATAACACCATCTTGTACCAATAATAAGTAAATATATTTTCATCAGAGCAAATGTTTTCTTACATCATTGACACACAACAAAGAAAAACAATTAAATTTAAAAATTAGAGAACAAATTAACTTAGCAGTAAAGGAGGTTTTTATACGATACTCATACCTCTTTCATTTAACACCAACTATCATGCAATTGTCAGCACTGTAATCACTACCCAAGATGGCGACTGCGGTTTTTTTGTTTGTCAGTGCCATTAGAATTTAACGAAATTCTCCATAATCTGAATTTTGCGGATATATGTTGTCGACTCGAAATCATTATTTTTTTATGTTTTGTTATTCATATAAGGTTTCGATCGAGTCTACCGTAGCCCTGAACGAAATTATTAATATAGATTATATAAAATTGAAAATAGTTTAGATAGTAATTACGTTGACATTCTCTGCAATTATATTAAAATTGTTTTCTCTTATGAAAAAAAACTTATTTTCAGAGAAAATTGATCATACCCTAGCATTACTTAAAATTTTGTTAATATTTTTTGGAACATATCTGTCAAAACTCATTTCGTGATATACCCACGCATTTTTGGCTGACAAAAATTCACGAATTACTTTTAGGAGATTTTATTTATCAATTCTTATTTAGTTTTGACGTTCGTAACCTATGTTCCTACACCTGCAATTTATGTTAAATCGTAGTTTGTATATACTAATGTATTATATAAAAAGTATATTTCATGTTTTTCTTATGTACTACAAGTGAGCCGTGTCAATGCCTGTGACGTTACAGAAAAATAACAAAATAGGCAACAAGCACTGCATTGCTATTGCCTGAGTTTGCCAGCTGTAAAACAACAGAAAGCAGGTAACAGGCAAATACTACTATTGCTAGAGATACCATTACATACACAACATGGGATGGCGCGGGTAGCGGTCCTCAGGCACATTATTGCCGCTGCCTGAATGCGCTTAATCTATATAACAACCAATATGAAATGGTTTTATAGTTCCACTGTCAGGCAACTTCTTGCCGAGCCTGAGTTCTCCAATGTAAGGTCGCAGGCCAGTAATTGCCGGGTCAAATTATAGTAACGGAATTAAAAATAGCTACCAATGTTCATTATACAACGCTTTAAGAAGTAGGTAGATACAAATTGGCCGATTTTATGAGAATATCATTGTAAGAAATCGTTTAATTTATTATTATGTCGATTTATTTGATTTCTGTCATAAAATTTTGTATGTAATAATGTGGTATTTTTATTACGTGTATTTATTTTAAACTGATAAAAAAAATTATTGATTTTTCGAAAACATCAATATATTGTGGAATAATATTTTAATAAATAAATGTAAAAATAAAGACAAGTTCACTTTTAAGAAATAATTTTATATTCTGTTTTATATTATTATTTCCTGTCAAAAATTAATTACACCAGAAAATTAGATTTCCGTTGCTCAATTATTTTGAACCGTTCCTTTGTACATAATTTGTATTTCCGAGAATTTCTGATTGATTGATGAATAAAATACCTGACCTTCGTATCTAGTGTTTTTATTTGTATCTATCTACTTTACCTGCTAGATAAAGGTTTTAAAATTGTATATCAATTGTATAAATGTAAATAATAGTGTAATTTGAAATTATTTATAAAGTGACAAAAATATGTAATGCCTCCTAGACAACTGACATTTCGCAAGCGTCAACGCTGATCGAATCGCTCAAATGTATGGAAGTGACATGTCTAAGTCACGTGACTTATCGAAGAGAAATGTCATTTCCATACATTTAATGTCATTTAAGCGATTTCTATCATCGTTATTCACTTGTAAAAATGTCATTTGTCTACACTGGCAGGTGTGTGTCTTTAGACGGACCAAGAGAGGTGTGTGATGAAAGTAAAATTGTTTACTATATATCGAAGAAAAGTAAATACAATTTGAAATAATCGAGCTGTGTTTTTTTAACTTCAAATAACAACCCCAGAAAATGTGTAGGTAAACAAAACTGTTCTTTATCAAAGAGATATTTTACTGAATTTACTGAAAAACAGTGGAAAAAATATTTTAATTACTTCAATTTTTTATTATTCCTAGAATGTACAATGAAAATAAGTGGTCGTTGCTCTGTTTTTGTTATTTGTTTAGTTTATGATAACATTTTATTTCTTTTGTTCTCAATGGTCTATACAGGCCTATATTTCATAAGAAGCTTTTTTAGCCAAAGGGATTGTTGTTAGTAAATGGTCTGTGGAAATAAGACCTGTTTTTAAAATATGATATTCAGGTGATTTCGATGAGACTGAAAGCTGACCCCAATACAGCTGAAAAAGGTAAGATAAATATATAAAATGATTGTCAATCACTTGTATAAAATCATTGATCGTCAGTAATACATACAAAATATCCTTATAATCGGTTTTTTGTTTGGCAAAGATGGTCTAAAATGGTCTCGTGGCCAGAAATCGCACAAAATAGAGAGGTTTGGAGGGAGAAAGGGGAGGCCTTTGCCCAGCAGTGGGAACTACTATAGGCTATCAAAAAAAAAAAAAGATGGTCTTTATCTGAATGATAGTAAGCTCCTCTTCGCTAATAGGGGAACAAATAAAACTTTTTATCAGGAGACAGATAGGAAAAAATACGAACGTTTTAGTAATAAATATTATAACTAAAGCATTCGTGACTTTAATAATGGCTGTGAGAATCTTAACAGGTTGTTCCCAAAAAGGTTATAGAAAATTTTTGGTAACGGTAACTCCGTTATATAATGTTTGCCTGGCACGAACTTTCAGACATCAATTTTATATAATTACTAGATGAAAACCCGGCTCCGCTCGGTTTAAATGTGACTCATGATACACAATGTAGGTAAATATTCTGTAGTCATCGGTTCTATAATATCGGCTCATTGGTTTAAAGAAAGAACACATAACAAAGAGTTTATCATAAAAAAGGAGTTTATCATAAAAAAAGTTTCAAAAACAATATTTTCGCGAAACGTCAACGACTGAAGAAAAGTATTAAGTTTTGTTATGATTAACTCAATTTTGCCGGCATTTCCAGGCTACTTAGGCCCATAGATATATACCTTACAGACTACACATATATTTTATAAGTACATTTTGTGTTATTAATATAAACGTTTCGTTTTACACAGTCAAATGAGTCACAGTTCTTTGTGATGGCTACTTCTTTGGCGCGACGCACGCTATGTGTTAATTGGCGAGGTGTATATTATGCAACGGAACGTGAAAAAAGCGAAATAAATATCGCGTTCCGAAACGATTCTGGTCCCAATTATCATGCAACTGTCATACGCCATGTCAGCACTGTAATCACTTCAAGGAGGTTGTATGATAATAAACTCCTTGAATCACTTCGAAGCAGAATTATCTGTTACGGAACGCGGCCTTATTAATTACCCAAGATGGCGACTGCGGTTTTTTTGTTTGTCAGTGCCATTAGAATTTAACGAAATTCTCCATAATCCGAATTTTGCGGATATATGTTGTCGACTCGAAATCAATATTTTTTTATGTTTTGTTATTCATATAAGGTTTCGATCGAGTCTACCGTAGCCCTGAACGAAATTATTAATATAGATGGAGTAATTTGCGGCGTTTTGTATAAATTGGTTGTAGGTAAAATACCTTGTAGGTTTAACAGAAAAAAAGTGGAGGTGATTATTTTTTATCGTAATGAGTCTATGATGCTTCGATATGTTAAGAGACTTAATTGATTGGCCACGTTCGACAGTACCTACTTAATTAGATGGAAAAGAAAGTAAGCTAAATGATCGACTGCTCTGTTGGTCTAGAGATTAGTGACGCTGACCGCTGAACTGGAGGTCGAGGGTTAGATTCCCACCCAAGAAAAACATTGCGTGGTTAGCATGATTATTTTTGTCTATAATAATTATTTATGTATAATAATAATAAGCATAGAATGGCTGTCCTGCATAAGTACCTACTTGTTATTGGCATTTCAGTAACTAGAGTAAACTTTTTAACCCCTCGTACTAAGCTAAGATGCTTGTGTTACGAGTGGGTTCACGTCGGTAGTGTAATGGGTGGGATACGAACCCGCAACCACATGATCGCAAGTCCGACGCCCTAGCCATTAGGCTACCGCCGCTTCTAATATTATTAGTGACTTAGATAAAAATATAACAGTTTATCCAGTAAACACTAGAAAATAAAACAAATTGAGCTAATACAGACGTAAATACTGCACGGATAGCCGAGTGGTACAGGTCACCACGCTAATTACCACTGTGCGCGACGTGCTGTGGGTTCGATCCCCGCATGGGACAAGCATTTGTGTGATCCACAAATGCTTGTTCCAAGTCTGGGTGTTCTTTGTGCATGTGATTTGAATGTTTGTGAAACCCCCTCGACACAAGGATTAAATTCCTTAGTGCGGGCGTCGTTTTTTTAAAAGAAAAAAAAAAAAAAAGAAATAGTTTTTATAAAGGTAACGTCTGTATGAATCTCATGAAGACTTCGAAAAGGTAATCCGTCAACTTATTATGTCTGTGTTTAGAAATATATTAGTATATACATCAGTCATCTTCTTGCCATAATACTGGCTCTGCCTAGGTTGGGATCAGATGGCCATGGTGTGAGTTGTTCCAAGATATAATTATTATTAAATTATGAATTATAGATGATACTAGCGTACCCGCCTCGGCTTCGTTCTAGAACAGATATAAATAAATGCCCATAATTACATCTGCACAAAAACTTTTCTCTTGAATCACTCTCTATTGCTGAAAACTTGAAAATTGAAATCTGTTGTGTTGTTTAAAAAATCTAAACTTACAGCTAGGGGAGTGACTTTGTTTGATACCATGTTTAGACGATATACATATATACAGCTCGTTCCTTCTCATATAGAGAAGGAATGAGCATCGATCACCATGTTTGCTCACTGCGGGCTGGCGATATCAGATTCCAATTTTTGAGATCCTGGTTCCTATCGCTGCTTTCCTTCACCGTTTGTCTATGGTATCTTAGAATAATTAAGAAAGTACATATAGCTTTGAAAAAGTCACATTGGTACTCAAACCTACAAACATGTCCTTACAAATCCGGTTATTGGACCACTAGGCAAAGCCTTTGAAATTAATTTCAATTACAAGGCCATAACGTGATATCATTGAAAACAAAAAGACAATATTTTGATTCCAGTAGGTCCTCCCAACAGACACATAGTATGGAAACAATAGTTAATTTAAGGGCTTATGTTTAGTTCAAGAATATAAAAGAAAATAGTTCTAATGTCAATCGACATCACATCATCCCACAATCTTCGCAAATAACTATACTGAATCATAACTGTGTTTTTCAGTGGTATATTAAACACACAATATCTGAACAGGTATTGTGTGTGCAATATACCACTGAAAAACACGGCAATGATCCAAAAAAATATTTTACTAAACAGAATCAAACAGAAATTCGCAAAAACTTCTCTGGCCACGTATTTTAAAATAGAACCATTCGCCTTCCCTGATCCTATATCCCAAAACATCGTGACACTTTAACCTAAAAAACACAAATGATCCATTAAAAATGACGCGCGTAAAATATCTATAGTCATCACCATTATTCGGCGGTCTAATTACAAGGGCAACAAAGGTGGCTGGGGGATGGCAACACAACACCCATGGGGACCTGTGTTGCCAGGCTGAAAAGGAAAACACCGCGGGAAATTAAAAAATGTTGTCACATGATTTGTTAGGTAAAACCATAGGGTTCTTATTGTATAGATACATGAAAACTTTAAGATAGATAAGCAAATTTTTATGAATTAGAGATTTTGGACTGATTCAAAAAGTACCTACGTTACGCGTGCAAAATCTTCACCAAATTTAAGCTGAAATTATTATTTTTTATTTGCTCAGACTCAAGGTTTATCTTCTTGTATTCAAAATAAGTTCAAAAGATAAAGCATGCACTGTTTTATCCAGCAATACTGTTATATAGGTATTCGCTCAGTAAAATACAGGATTCAAATGAATCCAGTCAGGCTGAAAACTACCCCAAAAAAAGTTTCTGGAAAGGCTAAGCAGGAGGTATGTCGCAACAAAAGTTCACAATAGTTTTGATGGACATCACATACATTGCTCCGAATCCAAAGCAAGTAGCTAAATCACCTATGTTATGGAATCAGAGACAACGAAGGCACCACAAACACCTCGACCTGAGACAATGTAGAAAAGTTTTTTTTTTCTAAAATGTCCAGTCCGGGTATCAATCCCGGTACCTCAGACCAAGCGACACTTAACCGGTGTGTTGATCACGGAGGTCGTCGTATTTTCCTCGAAAACTTACCAATAATCTGGGGAAATTATTCGTCTGGCAACAGGATATCCATCACATTTACTCATGAATCACATTCACGTCCGTGCCGTAATTAACTTTGTATAATATGTTGACTGTAATTTTATTGTGGATGAAATTTTTCTACAATTGTCGTTTATGAAACATAAAAATATGTTTTACGCTTTCATAAATGTTTAAATGCGTTTTTTTTTTGGGAATCAATTTTATTTTAACACTTTTATAAGGAACTCTCTACTTATTCTCTGTCAATCATGCCTAAACTACTGAACTGATTTAAATAAAATTTTGTACAGAGCTAGTCTAGAGCCTGAGAAAGAACGGCTGTTTGCCGTGATAATCGAAACCAACACGGTTAGCTAGTATACCTAATCTATAAAAAGTTGACTTTTAACATGTAGCGTAATATCGAGAGCTGATTCAAAAGTCCAGAATAGCATTGTTTAATAAATAAATACATTTTGTTTTTTTTTGTTTTTTAAAAAACGACGCCCGCGCTAATGAATTTAATCCTTGTGTCGCGGGTGTTTCACAAACATTCAAATCACATACACAAAGAACACCCAGACTTGGAACAGGCATTTGTGGATCACACAATTACTTGTCCCATGCGGGGGTCGAACCCGCAGCACGTCGCGCGCAGTGGTAATTAGCGTGGTGACCTATACCACTCGGCTATCCGTGCAGTCAAAATGTTGACAGCATCACATACATTGCTCCGAATCCAAAGTAAGTAGCTAAAGGACTTGTGTTATGGAATTAGAGACACCGAAGATACCTACCACAAACACCCAAACCCGAGACAATGTAGAAAAGTATTATTGTATATTGACCCGTCCAGGGATCGAACCCGGGACCTCAGAGCTGGTGACAGCTTGAAAACTGGTGTGTACGCCAATCGATTACGGAAGTCGTCTATTTCGTCGTTAAGAACATACAACCAATAGTTCGATTCAATAGTTAATTAAGTAATTAAAAAAATTTAACAGTGTAATTAAGTAATTATCTTTTGGAAATTGACCAAAATATTGACAGAGGCCTATTTGGTTTTTAAATACTTGATTACATTACATTTATTTAGACATTATGTTCGCATTCAAGAAGAAAATCAACACGACAAAAGCGTCTACCACCAAAAACATTTTTAAACATTACAGCAAAAACGTAAAAAAAATGTATACAAAATTCTAAAACTTTCATCAAACATTAATCACACTTATTCCAAAGAAGTAAGGTTGATTTTTGCAATACATAGATACCAATAGGCTGCGGTCAACCATTCTCGTAGTAATCCCCCTAACTAACCTATTGACTAGCCAATTTTACTGGCTTGTGCAATCCCAAACCAGACCGATAGAAACTGCATTCTCGTCAAATGAAGAGCTCCGTAATAGCCGACGAAGGGGGATCGAATTTGAGAATGCTGCTGTTATTTTCACGTCGTGTAGATCGTATTTTCTTGTGTGAAAAAGCTCAGGTTTTGTAATAAAAATATGTGACAATAACAAAAGAGAATGAAAGGACATTATTCAAGAAAATAATTTATTTTTTACCCCAACACAAAAAAATACGAGAAAAAATTATATTATTTTTAATAATATTTTTTTTATGTGCAAGGGCTTTCCGTCGGTTTGTAATTATGATTTTATTAATAACTACTGCATCGATATGGGTGATATTAAATGTAAAATACAAAGCATGGAACTCAAGAAAATGGCACATGGGGAATTTTAACCAAATTTGGTGGCGAAGCAACCTCTAAACTAGTCAGACCGCGTGTAAAAGTATATTTCAGTCTGTTTTTTTAATCCTAGAGATTAAAAAGACAAGTGCAAATGTCAACACTGACTGTAATCCCATTGTAATCTATGACATTTTGACATTTGCACTTGTCAATTTAGTCGATTAAAAAACAGACTATACATAGAAATAATATTTAATAATTCCTTGATCAATAATCACTTATCATTTTTCAATTGAACCTAACGCGATCCACTTCTGAATATAGACCACTCTAAAGTTGCGCCACAACACCCGGACCTCAACCATCCGCATTTGGGACCAACCTACCTTTTACAAAAGAAACAACCCAGACACGAAAAACAAAACACAACACACTCTCTTGACTCATTTATTATAATTTACAAAAACCAGGTTTCAATTTAATTTGTTATTTCTTGAGCAAATTAGCGTCCGTTGTCCATTCTGCTGTCCCAAAAACGTAAGCTGTCGTGATAATCATATCTTCAAAGCCGCCTTTGATTTATAGCTTCCGTCACCGTTTTTAAGCAAATTAGCTTTTTTAAAGCTTTTTATTATAATCTACGGGTTTTTAAGGCCGGAAGATAAAAAAGGTTGAGTTTTTTACATATTGGAGTAGGTTAGGATGAAAATTTATTGTGTTTTCTGGGTTTTTGATAAGGAAAGGTGAAAGATAATAGCAATAGAAATAATGTATACTTTACGACTACTTTTGGTGGACTTGGTATATTTTTTCTAAATTTGTCGTAAATTTAGGGAAAAACCACATTATAAATAAATACAGGATTAATTTAAAAAGAGTGCGTAAGTTTAACGAGGCAATCAGGTGCATAAAACTGAACAACGTTTCCCAAGGAAAAATCTTAAAATGAAAAATTAACTTTTCTAACAGTGACAGGTCACGTGACTTATATTTATGTATGAAAAGTTGTTTTTCAATAAAATAATCCAGTATGTACCCGAATGAACAAGTTTTAAGCTTTAAAAATTAGTTAATGACGCATGTTATATATAATTTTCGCAAAAATACAAGGTACCCCGGGTATTATTATTTGTATAAAGATTTGAAATATGACGAAAGTAAGCAGTGGGCCGTTTCGATTTTGCCTTGAATCTGCAGTTGTCAGATACCCAATTGCAGATTTAAAAACAAAAAACATGGAAGTATAAAGTCTTCTTTCGATCTGATCGAAGTCGAGTTTTCTTTTATCTCGTTGGTCATTTTCATGATTAAGTAGAATATTTCTTCTGTCGAAGAATTGTAAAATCATGTTTTTAGGTTGTAGTTAAAGTTATATTCAATATTTGAAGATTTTTTTTGTTCGGTAACTTTAATTAAAATGACGCTTAAAATTGATTGTATTTAAATCCATTTCTTTATAATTTTTTTCTGTTGCCTCAATTTTTGTGTAAAAAAACATTAAAGTCAACTTCAATCCCATTATAAATCTGACATCACAAACCAAGACTTAACGGCCTCATAATTAAAAATGTCAGCATAAACTCAAAATTCTTAAAAACCTAATTTATATTCAACCTCATAAAAGTTTACGAGGTGAGAATGTTCAAATAAAACGTCAAGACGATAACTAACCGAGTTTTAATTAAACGCTACAGTTAAATTTTAACTGCTGATTTTACTGATAGGCAGGTTGATTGAAGGGTTTTTCTCGTTACTGATTTCGGTTTGTCTTTTAACGAGGTATAATTCAGTATTTTCATTATCATTTATTGCTTCGTCGTTTTATTACTTTGGCCGAAAATCGAAATCAAGACCGGTTCGGTCTTGATTTCGATTTTCGTATTAAACCATGATACTAATTAATGGACATTAATGACAAAAGTAAATAAAGTATATAAAACATTTTGAACTGGAAACTGGAAAATATAAAGCTTAAGATTTTATATTTATATTTCAGGTAATTAAAAACTTAAAGTGAAATAAATCAATTTTTAATGACACATGCCTTCTTAGACAAGGTAGTCTTCTACAAGCGTTGACGATGATATAAATCGCTAATGACAGTAAATGTATGGAAATGACATTTCTCTTCAATAAGTCACGTGACTTAGACTTGCTACTTACATACATTTGAGTGAAATGATCAGCATTAACGATTGTAGAAATGTAGCCTGTCTAAGGGGTAGGGGCAGGTACAAAACTGGATTTAAAAATTAAAAATGACCAACCTGCGTTATTCAACCTGTTTTCACTGTGCGACTTTGTTTGGCGTATACCTGTAAGATGCGTTTATTTCGTTTGGCCCTCTGATTGGTTCGCTCCAAGTCCTTAACCAATCAGAAAGCCGAACGCTGTAATCGTGTCCTTCGCATTCAGGTAAAACAAACTTTAACTTGGCATTCTGTTGATCAATCCTTGTTTCACTTAACTTTGACAATAATAGACCTAGCTTACAAAACAAATCCACCTAAACAACTTAAATGCTTGTGTTTTGTCCTCTATGCAAAGAACACATTCAAGTAAAAGAAAATTACAGAGAAAAATTGTAAGGGGTCTTCTGATATCGAAGCCCGAGTCATTCTGATCCAAAAACACAAACACCTTTTTACGTGGCTACGTATTAGCCGTACGGTGTGTCCGATTAAAGAGGTACTCGCCGCGGTTGGACAGTAGATCATTTGGAATCATACCGGGATTACCGTTGGTCCCGATTGTTATACTTTGATTTTTGGCTTTCATGCAAAATACGATATTCAGCTGAATCTGGTTAAACTGGAAGCCAACCCCAACATAGCTTGGAAAAAGGCTAGCCAGATGCTGATTACGTTCTCTATTAATAATAAAAAATATCATCAAACAACCTGCGAGACACTCGATGTAATATAATAAATGTCGAACCTTAAAAAATATTTATAAAAAGATCTGACACCAGAGACATTCACGTTCGGTCTTTTAAATAACTGTCAGCATCGAAATGGAATTGCAACTAGTTTAAACGAGATACTTCAGTCTATTAACTTGGAACTTGAGCTAGCTTAAGGTAACTAAGTGACTACGAATTCTGTTATTGTATAAGTTTGAAGCTGAAGGAGCTTCAGTTTGAGACATAAAGTTTATTTAGATTCAGATGAAAGCTGACATTTGTTTTCGAGAACCATGTCTTTGTTCCTTGAATAGATTTTGAATTATATACGAGTGCTCCTTTTAAAGGAAACGATGTCACGCTAAGGAATTAATGCCCCAAGTCGAGGATGTTTCATAAACTTTCAAATCATAATTATGCGCGAACACCTAGATTTGTAACAAATATATTTATGCACAATAACAAAATATATGTCCCATTTTTAAATAAAAATGCAACAATTTTTTTATTTATCCGTTTTTTTTTATTATTTGTCCTCTTACTAAGTAAATCGTCTCTTATGAATAAATATTCCTCAACGAATGCCATTCACGTATCTACTGGGAATGTGCTCCTCCAGGGCCTAAGTTGAGCCATCAGTCCTCCGACTTCCGCATCAAGTCCTTAAGTCCGTAACGTACTTGAGTGTATGACCATGAGAGCGTCTACCAGAAATAAGGAATTAGATCCAAATGTTAGAAATAGTAGTCTATATCTTAAATTGGCTTTAAGATCCATTAGCATAGACCAAAGGACCTTCGGGGTAACCAATTAGCATCAAGCTGGAACGATTTAGCGGTAAATATGATAATATTATTGACTGTCGTATTTGTGGCCACTTTGTGGTTCCCGGGGGTATTACCATCCTCTGGTCAAAGTAGGGTTTGACCCATGTTTAAATAAACGGGTAGATTAATTAATTAGATGTTACAAGGAGGATATTAGGTACGATTAATAAACCAGGAAGTCTGTCGTACGGTTATGAGAAATGGGGTAATTGAAGACCTGGTATTCTTAAGTTTACTTTGTATAAACACTAGTATAATATTATTAGTCTCATCTGATTTATTGAATCCGATAATTAATATAAATAATTTAAGTTTGACGGGCCTGTTGATCTAGTGGTTACTGACCCTGACTTCTAAGCCCGAGGTCGTGGGCTCGATTCCCACCCAGGACAAATCTTTGTATGACAAGCATGATCATTTGTTTTGTGTGTGGGTGTTATTTATCCATAAAGTGTATGAATATAGAAATATAAAAGTATGTTTATCAGTTGTTTGGTTACCATAGTACAGGCTCTGCCTAGTTCGGGATCAGATGGCCGTGTGGGAGCTGTCCCAAGATAGTTATAAAAAAAAGTTTCCAACTGTTGCTGTACCAGCTACTTTTAGACCAAAAATATGTATCACCTGTTCTGTAGTCCATATGTCACGACCAATTAACAACACTAAAGTAACAATAGATACCTCTGGACTGCAAAAAACAACTGGGCAGGTCTTAAAAGAGACCAGTTCTAGACAGGGAGAGGTGGAAGAAGATAAGAAATGCCTTTTTCCTGCAGTGGGACAGAGACGACTGAAAAAACTGCTTACACCTTCAAAGATACAATATTGATGATACATTAGTACTGTATAAATTGCATGCCATCTATGATGAAGCTTTGTTAATCACACTCGTGTTTGTCAATGAAATTGGTGTTTAAACAAACATAGTTAAATTTCTGTTTGTTCCTCAGTAATATTTACTTGATTGTTTCATTTCTCTAGTTGGTTCGCTTTTATCTTTGAATGATGAAGTAAGAGTAAAGTTTCAGTTTTTTAACAACTCTTTATGGAACCCTTATAGGATCACTTTGTTGTCCGTCTGTCTATTAAGACACATATCTCGGGAACAATTGGAGGAGGAGTTGAAAAACCATACGTTTAGATCTACATTCCCTTGATGTTGTGATGAAATCAAACTTTTAAGTTAAAAAAGGTTTAGCCTTTATAACGCAAAAAATCTATTTTGACATTATTAAGGGAATCAATATTTTGAGGGTACTTCCCATTGACCTAAAACTTCATATACTACAAATACAGGAAAACAATATTTTAGCGATTAAATCATAAAAAAACTTATACTCCTTGTACTACGGAACCCTTTGTGGGCGAGCCCGACTTGCTCTTGTCCAGCTTTTGTCATGGTAAGGGTCACGAGATTGTAAGTAAAAACCAATGTCCATAAACGTTAACAACACCAAAGCTCTTTAAGTTGTTCATTATTTCTTTGACTGGCCTGTTGGTCTAGTGGTTAGTGACCCTGACTTTTTTCTGTCTGGGTGTTATTTATCTATAATATATATGTATTGAGAAAAATAAAAGTTGTCTGGTTACCATAGTACAGGTTCTGCCTAGTGTTGCCTAGTTTGGGATCAGATGGCTTGTTTGAGTTGCCCCAAAATATTATTATATTATTATTTCAATAACAATAATTTTTACCAACAAAAAACCGTATTTCTAAGGAAGCAATTATTGGTTTTCCAACATCTTCAATATTATCTTTTTCCCCATTATTGGTTTTCACTTCGAACAGCCCTACATTATTAATTAAGGCTCGCAGCTCCTAAATAAAAATGGATCCATTAAAACTGGTTATCTAATCACCAACCCGTTAAATATGGCGATCAGTAACGAAGTTGATAACACCAAGAGATTTCCCTGAAGTAGATCATTAATATGCTGTTACTAAGATAGCGGAACTTTGAGGTCGGGTCCCATTGCGAGCTACAAGTAATACTGCGAAATACTCATTAATTTTTGGGAAAACAAATTATTCTCATGCTTGTTATTAAGAAAGTGACTCCAGTAGACTGTGTCTCAAACTATTGGGATTCACAAATTATCAAGTCCAGTTTTTTGTCGATTATTTTACAAATCGTAAGGCAATGTGTTTTTAACATGAAAAAACAAAACAATACAATAAGGAGTTATTGCTAATTAGATATCATTGATGTTTGAATTAATTGATAGCATCATCTGCACATGTGGCCTCCCTGGCGGTCTGCCATTCATCTTGCTATTCTTGTCTACATCAATTAGCTTCTCCACAGCCTCTATTCCGGAGGTCTTTTGACATGCCTTGACATTCCTGTTAGGGACTTGATTAGGACTACATTAATGTATGTAAATTATTTTATTTTTTCGTGAATTGTATAGCAGTTGTTCTTTTTTTTTGTAAATGTGTCGACAACGAAATATTAGTAAAATGCATGTATTTCTTCATTTTTTTTTTCCCCTCTTTTGAGGTAGGTAATATATTGCAATAATCTTATGCTTTTGCTATCTTACGTTGTTATCGCATATTTTAAAAGTAATGTATTTTAAATCATTGTATATCACCATTTTTAAAAGAGTAACCTATAGAGTTTCTTGCCGGATTCTTCTCCATAGGAATGACATTTTGGAACCGAGCAACTAGATTCATTTAACGTTTTGAAAGTACCTGAAAGGGTCTACTCGAAATAAAAATATTTTGATTTTGATTTTTGATTTTGATTTTGATTCGGATTGTTGTGGCGCAACTTGAGACAGGCTTATGTCCAACAGTGCACCACTATAGGCTTTGCTCATTGATTGATTGAGAGATGATGTAAAGCATAATCGGCTTTCTACTATAAAACGATCAAAAGTATCCGTTTCTATGATAACAACTATATAATTACAAACAACCGAAAATGCCCCTTTACTAGGACCCTACCTCAAAATACAACCCAGCAACCGGACCGACGTCTCCAGAGGCACCGGATGTGCCGACACGACGACCGGAGCGACATGAAATATGAAATCTCAGACACTGCTTAAGATATTATCAGACCAAGCTTGACCATATAACTAGACATACTAATTTCACTGCAAACTGAAATAGATTGCTCCTTAGATTACGAATGTTTCGTATCTTGGACGAAATACTTCGTTTATGATCATATTGAACAGATCAGGAGACTATCGTATTGTATATTACTACAAACTTACAATAGAAACTTGTATTTGAGTATTGAAAGCAGGAGAAGCGGGTTAATAACTTTTTCGAAACTTTATTTTATCAAGACCTGATTTTTGTTTTGAATATTTGTTTTTGAATTCACTGTCTGCTTTTTCAAGTATCCTCTTTTCAAATATCATCTCTCGTAAATAATTTTTCTAACTTATTGCGTATAAAAATATTATACAAATCCATACTTAATATTGTGAGATCAGATTTTTCACGCATTTTCATGGCACTATTGCTTAACTTGAAATTTTAGTGGCGCGGACACACAAGCGGATGGAGTCACACGAAAAAGCTTTAAAATCAAGTTAAGAGTTTCTATTTTTGTATTAAACACTGTAGAACGACGTTGAGTACACTAATTTAGGTTACCAAAACTTCAGCACGTTAAAACAACTTTCGTCCAAACAAAATAGGTTAAAAATTCCAGAATGTTCACGGAAAATTACCCATTACGACGAAATTGGGCAGCATAGGCTAACTAAACGTTAAAAAAGGCAGTTACCGTGTAAACCCTCAGGTGTGATTCTAGACACGTATTCAGATAAAAACACAGTGCTATGACGTCAGCAAATGGTTACTAGGGTACGTGATCTTGCTGGTGAAAATTTTAATTTAATATTACGTGTTTTGCTATTGCTTTTGTTTTTTACCCGACAAGAAAATAGGGGTTGTCAATAATAAATAACTATGAATACCTAAAACTTACTAGTACTTTGTTAAAAATTGTAATCGAGTTTAATAAATGTGGACAACATCACAACTTTGCTCCGAATCCAAATTAAGTAGCTAAAGCACGTCTTGTGTTATAGAATCAGAGACAAAGGTACCACAAACACCCAGACCCGAGACGATGTAGACAAATGTTTTTTTTCTCGGGGATCGAACCCAGGAAATCAAAGTTGGCGACAACTTGAAAACCGGTATGTACAATCGTCTCGCGACACCGTTGTCGCCGTGTCAGCACATCGGATCAAAGAACTTTATTTCTCAAAAGAACATAGTTCACTTCATGAGATACACACATGATTATTGAGTCTGAAACTAGTCGGGCGATCCCGAGAATGCGCGTGAGTAAGCCGTTGAAACTTTTAACTAGTATTTTTTTTTAACGTTGTGTTTTAACTAAATACAATATGTATGACCTACACAAGTATATGAGTTTTAACTAAACTCTACTAAACTTTTGAGACTCAATATTTCAAATCCAGGTTTGTGGCATCTATCCGGTTTTCGCAGAAAACCCTGCTATATAGCTGTCTGACAGTATAAATAATTCGTATTTTCTAATTTTATGTTCAACATATCCAAACTTTCCAACTAACAGTTACGCTAAGTTTAACTCATTATAGTATAATAATTTTGTAGATAAATAACACGTAAGTGTAAAATGAAACCGACTTCCAAGTTAGTTCTTAATCCAAATCGAGATTTTTTTTTATCGAAATGATAGACTTAGGATTTTTTTGTTTTAATAACCATTCTACGGAATCTATTTTGATGAAATATATACTTATGGGAAAAATTTGAAGACATATCCTGTCAAATAAAAAAATATTGTAATCGGATTACTAATGTTAGGTAGAGAAGTCGCTGGTTAAAAATATTTATATTCCTATTTTTTTAATAAAGCGGAACTATCCCATCTCTCTAAAGAAAGGCAAGCAGATCTGACTGCCAACCCTCGTTGTTCAGAGAAGCACTAAAAGAAGAAGAACATGATCGTAAAGCCAGCCAAACTGCAAACTGCTTAAAAATATAAACAGTAAAACGGAAAATACCATACCAAGCTGATAAAACTCTTCTATCATACTAGAAAATATGTACCGACTAAGCGGTTGTGTTGAAGAATATCTCAAAAGTGTAAATGAATTCCCTGGTCGGGTCCCAAGGAACATTATCTTTGGAGGTATCATATATTATGCATGCGAAACTAACACCAAGTTCTCACAAGCTAGACGTTGTAAAATGGCTTTAGTTAACACATTTCAAGCTCATTTTAAAAGTTCAGTGAGTTTTTGGTTGAATTTTCATTTTAAGTGACTTTATTTTGGATGTTGGTGAATATTTTGGTAATGTGTTTAGTTATTATGGTTCTTGATGAATTCGGAACCGATTTTAAGGGTAGTTTTAGGAGGTTTCTGACAATATTATAACAAACATATTTATTTCCTTCCCCACGTTTGTTGCCGTAGTTTTTCGGCATGAGTGTAACCTCCCTCTCCCCGTGGGCGTCGTAAGAGGCAACAAAAGAATAAAGAGAAAAGGAGCATGGCATCAGCGTTCTCCCAAAAAACTGAAAGTGGACTGTAGTCATCAACCCGCTTGCTAAAGCATGGTGACTAGGGTAAACACCTTAATGATAGCGCACTACAACACACAGCACCATATGGAGCACAGGGAGTTGAAGCGCAACATTAACGGTACGAATACACCGAATCCGTCGGCCGATGACGCCCGAGCATACTTCGGCCGATGACGGATTCGGTGTATTCGTACCGTTAGAGGCCTAGTTCCAGCAGTGGACTGCGATAGGCTGAGTTGATTGAACGTTGGTAGTACAAATAACTAAATATAAATATGATAGCATTAGATCGGTACCTATACTAGCTTCAGTCAGTAGTTCAGGCCACCAGGCCTCCATCCCAGTCTTAGCCAATCAAACCCACGACCTCCGGTTTAGCAGTCAGGGTAAATAGCTACTAGACCGAATGGCCACTCAAATATAAAATATTTTCTGCATTTCCCATATTTAAATCTTTTCCTTCTTTTTAAAATATTACTTTCAGGTGCAGCGAATAAATCAACAATTGATCTTCGTTTTTGCATCCTGTTACGACCCGGATTTCACCATTATTTAAACTGAAGATCGCCTTTTCTTTGTTCGTGTTACTGAACAGTAATATTATGCAGGCAATGTTCCTTCCTTAAAGTAAGTAACTTCCATAAAATGAATAACAACAGAAAATAATGAAGTTTGTTATTTATACAATAATAATAATATCTTGGGACAACTCACACACGGCCATCTGATCCCAAACAAGGCAGAGCCTACTATGGCAACCAGACAACTGATAAACATAGTTTTTTCTCAGTATGACTTATTATGATATCTTATTAAAAAATGAGAAATGCTTGTTTTGTTGAAACAGTAAGAACATTACAGGGCATTTCATCGTTACTAGACATCTTCTTTCATGCAAAAGGCATACGGTTTTTGTGCATGTACATACAAACATGCTTCTTTGTCTTTTTGATCCTTAATGTAATTTTGACATCAACGACGTGTTAAACAAAGTTCAAAGTTTTTTAATAATTTCAATGTGAAGATGACAATAAAAATACATTTCAAACAACAGTAGAATCGAACCGCATCGAAGTGACAATCTAAAAGGTAATCTCACAAACTGACCCTTAACTGCTGACTATGATTTGACCTTTAATATGGTATGGTTTCAATTTCAAGAGATAATCTATTCCCCCGCAATATTCGAGTTTAGCCTATAATCAAAGGATATAATGATAACAGAAACAATAATTGTAGATTCAATTTCACGTCAGATCAACGTCAGTTAGTGAGTCGGTAATGCAGGCATATTCAACAGCGTCATTATCAAAACCTGATTGACGTATAGATAAGTACAATGTTGATACAGTGTTTCATCTATTGGCAGCATTTCCTACATCACTGAATTACAATCGTCAGTCATGACTGTATTATTGATACTTACGCAACACTAAATTCAAATTAATATTATAGACTTGGAAGGATCGCACTAGGCCGGAAATTTGCGGCAGTTAATAGTTGCCATTTAGTTACGTTTAGCCATTTTAATTAGGTTTAGTTAATTAGGTTTAGCCATTATAAGATGATAATTGAACAAAAGATAATATATGCAAATACTTGATTCTGCCCGCAACTTCGTCTGCGTGGACTTCAAAATTGGGTCTAAAGCTTTGCTCGTTAACAATTTTTAATCTTCCCACTGGAAATATTTGAGATATCGGTATAGAAAGTACATGTCCTTTTCGACATGCATACCAAATTTTAAAGTTGTCTGCCCGCGGCTTTTCTTGTAAACTCTCTTAAATTTTCCCTCGGGAACTACTTAAGGAATCGGGATAAAAGGTATATTAGACTATGTTCTTTTTGATGTCAAAGGCTACATGCATGCCAAATGTCATCCAAATCCGTTCAGCCATTTTTGCGTGATTGAGTAATAGACACCCAAACATCCACACTTTTACATTCATAATATTAGTAGGATCATAACATGGGATTAGGATGGAACCCTATGCCTGGTACGCGACGATGGCATGAGACCGGACAGCATGTCTCTGTGCCCCTGGAAGATCGGTAGGCCTTTTGTGTGGGATGCTGCTGGTGTCGATACTCTTGCGCCATCCCATCTTCCTAGTTCGTCGTGCTGTGCTGGTGCTGCTGCTGCGACTGCTGAGAACCTCAAACGGCGGAAGTATAACAACCTAGTTGAAAGTTACGTTTTCGAGCAGGTTGGGGTTGAAATATTGGGACCATGGGGTCCGAGTGCACGAATTCTTTTCGTACTGCCACCCGCGAACCATGTATCACATACTTATTTGTCAAGCTATAGTTTTGAAGAAGGTGGCATTCTGTGCACTGCTACAAATACGACAAGTTTCTTCAGGGGCTTTTTTTCAGTTGTTTGATTCTGTTCTACTACTTGACAACGACCTCTTTCTTCCTCCATCTTTTTCTGTTTTGGTAATTAAATAAAACGCTACCTTCTAAACTGCCTAGGGCGAAT
Source organism: Plusia festucae (assembly GCA_950381575.1). Lineage (NCBI taxonomy): Eukaryota > Metazoa > Arthropoda > Insecta > Lepidoptera > Noctuidae > Plusia > Plusia festucae. The sequence goes on from OX494442.1 coordinate 12,583,611, forward strand.
CTGTAAATCTATTGTGATCACTGTGAAGGCATTTGATTCAATCTAGCGACAGACGCCGATGAGTGGAGCGTTAATGATTTGATTTGTGATGCGTACATCCCAATGTATAACACACCTGTGCAAAATTTTTAGTGTAAATAAGTGGTGCCTTGACTGCTAAGCCGGAGGTCGTGGGTTCGATTCCCATCCAGGACAAATCTTTGTGTGAAGAAAAATGATGAAAACAAGAGAACGTATTGAAGCGTCTATGAACAAAAAGTCATGTATCCTGATGTTGATCTTTATTTGATTCACTTAAGTGAAACCGTGGAAGGTACTGATCGATTGGCTCTTTCAGGCTCAATCAGGTTTTTGCCTTGCAGTGGGAGATTTAAAGGTTATTATCATACACCTGTTTTTAATAATATTGACATAAAAATCCCTTCTACAAAATTCCATACAACGTTCTAGTTTTATCAAACGAATTAACATATTTCGCTGAACTTTACCCGACTTTAACATTTATAAAACATAAGTTTCCATTGTTATGAGCCGGCTTTAAGAAACTTAAAGTTTTCTATTATAGCCGGGAGAAATCCTTTTTTAAGTTGCGGTCGGAGTTAGTTTTAGTTTTGTATCGTATTGGATGGGAGTTATATTGAGTTTAGCGTAAACGTTGTTTTATTACAAATCGCTTTTAATTAAATTTTGTTTTTAAATATTTAGTTTAAGATGAGTTTGAAAGCATTTTAAGTCTGTAGAATTATGTATTTTGGAGACAAAAGAGTTTCTAATTTATGGCAAAAATACCTAACTCCGTCAGGTTTTAATGGTTTTTTTAATAAACTAATTTTTGCACACGGATCCTTCCGTTACGCAAAAATCGACGTTAATGCGACAGCAAGTGTCTTAAGTGTTTTGGGATCTAAGATTCTCACGTACCAAGATTCATCTCCATGGATTCAGCCGTTTTACCGTGAAAGCGTGACAGACCCGCTAAAAGACATACATACAGTGTTACTTTTGCATTTTTCTGGTCTGTTGGTCAAGTGGTTAGTGACCCTGATTGCTAAGCCGGAGATCGTGGGTTCGATTCCCACCCAGGACAAATGTTTGTGTAATGAGGTCGATCATTTGTTCTGTGTTTAATATGTATGTATTTAGAAATATATATGTAAGTATGTTTATCAGTTGTCTGATTACCATAGTAAAGACTGCCTAGTTTGGGATCAGAAGACCGTGTGTGAGCTGTCCCAAGATATTATTATTTAGTTATAGTCAGCCAAGTAATAACCAATCTGCGAATAGATTATTAATTATTGAAACGAAATTTCATAATATTAATATTCTATTATTTTCTATGTACCCTGCCTTAGATATACTTACAACATTGTAGTTAGTAATAATTGTATAATAATACAAAACTAACGAACACCTGACGTTATGCTCTTAATTGTGTCTTGAATGTTCTCAGTACTAGCCACATAGCACTACACAAATATATAAAGTAACTATCGCTTAATTTAGTATTCATTGCGTATTTTGTATGAAGATGGAACTCATTCAGTTAATGTAGCTGTAAATGTATTTTTTTTGTCTGATCGTGTTATTACGTCGTCAAAATTTACTTTTACAGGTAGAATGTGAGTCTTTTTGTGGTTCTTCAGAGATTTATTAATACTCAATACTAAGTATTGAGATTTATTAAGAGTAGCAATCTTGACCAGTAGGTTAGATACGTAATATTTTTTGATCTTGGGAAGAAAATCTTTCTAAGGATGTAGATTTTTTTCCCGATAAATAGGCTATTATACCCATTGCACTACCGACGTAAACCCACTCGTAACACAAGCAATATAGCTTAGAACGAGGGGTTAACAAGAATACTAGTAATGTGAGATTCACATTCCTAGTACCTAACTATTAAAAAAAATTGTAAGTATAGTTATATTCACCTGCCGGCAACTATACCTGTAAAATCAGTAAAATCAGAAATGGCTTGTCACTCAATAAATTATTAAGCTCATATTAAGAAAACTTCTAATAATATGTATTTAATATACATCAACATTTAAAACCTAATTCCTCAATACATTGGCGGTTGATTCAAAGATAATAAAAGAAAAACTATCACAAATAAAGCAATGTACGCCATCCTAGTGCATTGAGTCGTTCGTTTTTGTGCTGAATGCATTCCCTGGAGAGGCTTTGTGAGTTTTCAAAGTGAATTCTTATACACACGTGGAGAAGAATGCCAATGTATACGGTGTATGTGGTGAATTTATTTTTCATTATGTCGCTCAGTCTATCAAAAGAGGTCGCCAATATGGCGACATCGCATTGATCCTAGTACAATGTATTATTAGACGGGGTTTGTATGCTTATCTTTTCTTCACGTTAATTATTGATGCCGTATTGAAGTAAAAAAACTACTTCAATTACAGGAAAGTGCAAATAAGGAACTGCGTTTTGTTATTCTTGTCAAACTAGCCTGCTAAATAGCTTTTGGAAAACTTTTAAGGGACCACCTCTGAGATGACGATATTATAAGACAACTTTTTTTAAATCAATTTCGTGTGACCCAAGGGCTCGCTTCCACCTTGGTCAGCGGTTAAGCATTGTCATTATCTTGCCGGAAACGATATAAGATAACTTTTTTTTTTAAATCAATCTCGTGTGAACCTAGGGCTGGTTTCCACCTTCTTCAGCGGTTCAATGGACTTCCTTGCCGGTTCTTCTCCAAAGGAAAGACAATTTGGAACCGCGCACTTTTTATACAAAACGCAAGACAAACAAGTTCGTTCTCTCGCCAAAAAAAAGCGTTTGGTCCTTAAAGGTTATTATCATCATAAAGCAACCTATATCTATTTTAAGACAAGAACAGCCCACAGTAGCCAGTAAACACAAATTAATTCCATCTGCGTTAATTCGTAAAGTTCAACCCTCATTTCTGAGTACGGTACATTTAATTACCATTTTGTGGTATATGTGATCGTTTTCTGTGAAACAAAACGCACTTAGTGGCCTATAGACAGTGTAATGACCTAAGCAAATGTTGTAGAAGTTCGATTTGATTTCTTAGAATGATTTGTGGGTGTAATTTAAATTGTGTGTGGTTAGTGGATTGGAACGATTGGATTGGTATGTTGTTTGTTGTTTATGATGATTCATGTTGCTATAGTGTGACAGGAGTGAGGAATTTCAAGGCTTTTACTTGTCAACAAAATAAATAATTTAAAGACTCGATGATTCAAACACACATTATAGAACTCTTTAAAACTGGACGACCTCCGTGGTCGAGTGGCGTACACACCGGTTTTCAAGGCGTCGCCAGCTCTGAGGTCCCGGGTTCGATCCCCGGACGGGTCAAGGTAGAAAACCACTTTTCTACATTGTCTCGGGTCTGGGTGTTTGTGGTACCTTCGTTGTCTCTGATTCCATAACACAAGTGCTTTAGCTACTTACTTTGGATTCGGAGCAATGTATGTGATGTTGTCCACATTTATTATTAAAAAAAAAAAACTTTGGTACCTTGGGGTCCACCAATATTTTTTATTTGGATAACAGCTTAAATCATTCTAAATTACTCTAAATATTAAAATGTTCATTTGCAATATAAAGAACATCCAGCACACGAAACAAAATTCAAATCTAAAACTAACCAAGAATACACACATACAAATTCAATAATATTTTATAGTCTTGCAACGCCATTCAAAAATAGATAGAGTAGCTACATCGACAGTTCTGTAACCGCTGTAAGTGCGAAAATAACGGATACTGAAATAACAGATATTGAAGTAACAGATACTGGAGCGTCATACTAGTAAATGGAGTCCCTACACACGCAAATCGTTACAACGTAAACTAACACGATTGGAAATTAATTTTATTTCTGAGACTGCCCGAGTGCCCACATCCGATCGTCGGCGACAGATTTGTTTGTTTCGTCATTGAGTTTGAATCGACCTATTGTTATACAACATAGCTGCTGCGTAGTATATAGTAATAATTAAAGCTATCAGTATTATTATTACTTTGACTAAATAATGGTACAAATAAAATGAACTTATTTTCACAAATCTCACTCATATTTTTTTTAAAGACTACTAGCAATGTGGGTCGCACCATTACTAGTAATCTCGTTAACCCCTCGGGCTAAGCTAAGATGCTTGTGTTACGAGTGGATTCACGTCGGTAGTGTAATGGGTGGGATTCGAACCCGCAACCACATGATCGCAAGTCCGACGCCCTAGCCATTAGGCTACCGTCGCTTCTATATAAAACTCGACTCGTGTAATGTTACGTCGTATATCGAAATTCTTAGTTCACACAGAGGTTGCGAGCTAGTTGCATCGTTTAATGGTGGCAATTACACTGTCTGCAGTTGTTTCGCATTTTATTAACAACGCTTGCAAAAATTTACTTTGGTTTGTGCCAAGTTTATTTTTAACTTAACTGAATAAACGGCTTTAGTGTAACCATCATCGTTTGCGTTTAAACTCTGAGTAATTTATGTGAAAGTTTTTATAAAAATTGTTCAGTAAAAATAAACCTTTTTTTTTCAAAAAATCCTCCTTTTTTATCGTTGATTTAAAATGTAATGAGAGTGAATCGTTGCGATTTGCCTATAATAAAGGTTACGGTAGACGCACTCACCGCGCCATATCCTCGGATCAATCTGTGGGACATCAATTTTTGAGACAAGATCACTCAGTGCCTCTTTAGGCAGTTGGTCCCGGCTGGTCATACGTTGATCTTTGTTGCAGCAGATTTGAACTCACGACATTACCTCTTGAAAAATAGCCTAACAATCTGTTTTACCATGGGATATTGTGTTACCCAGTTACATATGTTGCGAGGGTCAAAAAGGCATTCGGATCGAATGGAAACCAACTCCGACATACTATGAATAAAGCTTGGAAAAAGTGCTGAGCAGAAGGTAGATTGTAAAGGAATAGTCTGACCACTTTTCAGATTTTTATGGTTCCGTTCCTGAAAAAAGAAAAACATAATTCCTTTAGGATTACTTTGTTGTCCATCTGTCTGTCTGTCCGTCCGTCTTTCTGTCGAGACCCTTTATCCTAACAACACGTGGAGGTATGTAATAAGGTCTACAGTCTTTTGCTGTGAAAAAATCAAAATACTGATATAACGTTGAAAAAAGTGTATACTTCGATACTCTCAAGGGAATAAAAATTTAATGCGAACTTCCCGTTTATATAGAACTTTGAAATTTGGCAACTAATATCATCTATAATAACTACAAGTAGAACAGTCTAAACGCTATAAGTACATTTATAATATTTTTTTTTTAAAGAAAACATAAAAAAAGTCGTAGTGGCCTAGCGGTTCAATGACCGGAATCGTATGCACATGGTTGTAGGTTCGAACCCAGGCAAGTACCAATGTGTCTTTCTCAAAGTTATATGTCCTTTCTTAATCATTCTAAGACATCATTGACAAACAGTGAAGGAAAACATCGTGAGGAAACCTGGATTCCAAATATTGGAATTTGAAATCGCCAACCTGCAATTAGCAAGCGTGGTGATCAATACTCATCCCATCTCTATATGAGTAGAGGCCTGTGCCCAGCAGTGGGACGTTTAAAGGCCGATATTATTATCTATCTATTATATATACATAATTCCAGTGTCACGATGTTTGTCCGGGATGAACTCCGAAACTACTAAACCGATTTTAATCAAATTTTCACACCGTGTGCAGTTTGATCCAACTTGAAAGATGGATAGCTTACAACTCAATTAAATTAAAAAAAATTTAGACCGCGGGCAGAGCTGCGGGAAACAACTAGTATTACATAAAAGGCTTGTTAAGGAAACGTGGGCGAGTCCAACTTGCACTTGTCTAGTTTTTGTAATCCGGTGATGACTATCCCTTAAATTATAAACATAAAGAACCAACAGACAATAATAATAATATCAGCCAATAATGATCCCGCTGCTGGCCAAAAGCCTCTTCTCACATGAATAAACAAACAATAAACAATACATTTAATTACATGAACTACCTACTAATTAGTCTAAGTGCGACTAATAAGGCCTTATTAATTAAGATTACCTAATTCGAATAGTGAAGTGGATTACACGATGTATTGACCTAGAAAACATTACGCTTAAGTCTTGTATTTTATTTGTTCGTAATCGGAAATAAGCCTGAACGCAAATCGACTGATTAAGGTTAAGCATAACTTGATAAGTTTGACCCAAAGATAGGTGACCATTATTTACATTAATTTAAGCTTTCCCGTATTTGAAAAAGTCAGTCAAAACGTTGATCGCATCGCTTTTTTTTAAAAGATTACTATCAATGTGAGTCGCACATTACTAGTAATCTCGTTAACCCCTCGTGCTAAGCTTAGATGCTTGTGTTACGAGTGGGTTCAAGTCGGTAGTGTAATGGGTGATGGATTCGAACCCGCAACCCCATGATCGCAAGCCTACGCCCTAGCCATTAGGCTACCGCCGCTTTGGTTTATTTATTTAAAGCCTTACGCACTGTGTATGTAGGTACAGTCGGTACATAGGCGGAAATAATGCCAAAAGGCATATTCTGTTTGTCAACTTTTGGGCGATGAAGAGGAGAACGTGGTTGATACACTGACAATTGTGGTATCAGCTTAGATTATAAATAATTCGTTTTAAATATTACGTAATTGGTGATTCAAAGCTCTAGGAAGTCATTTTGGTCCCTGGTAAAACGGTAAAATAATTGTTATCCGTCGTCCAGGACAACAAACTTTCTAAAGTAATAGTTTTTTTTTACCAACCATACAAACACAACCAACTTATAAAGTTATAACTCTAATTGCTTCGATGAATTCATTACTATTTCCTAGAAGAAAATATTTTATCTAAAAAACAAACCAATAACACAAAGTATAATATAATATCAGATCCAATTTATGAAGCTAAACGCATTCAATTGTTTCGATTGCTGTGGTATCTGGACCGCTTCCAATAACTCCAATTTGTTAGAAGAAACAACATTATTACTGCTATATAAATTGATGTATAAACCTTTGGTATTTGATATTTATTGAATACCTGCAAAGCAAATTGATTTATTACAAGTATTTTTATGCTAGACTTAATAATGTTGGCCTATAAACGTCTCACTGCTGGGCACAGGCCTTTTCCCGTATAGAGAAGGAATGAGCATTGATCACCACGCTTGCTCATTGCGGGTTGGCGATTTCAGATTCCAATTTTCCGAATCCAGGTTTCCTCACGATGTTTTCCTTCACCGTTTGTCAATGATGTCTTAGAATGATTAAGAAAGTACATATTTATAACTTTGTAAAAGTCACATTGGTACTTGCCCTGGTTCGAACCTTCAAGGATGTGCTTGCGAATCCGATCTTTGAACCGCTTTGAACTTAATTACGACAAATTGTCATAAGAAAATTGAAGTTTAGTGGCGCAATAATCAATGTATAATTTCGTTGAAATAAGATGTGCCTTTTCATGGTCATTGTGACCATGTTTTTGAACCTTAAGGCAAAGCCTTAAGGTTCAATAACTGAATTAGTATACACCAGATAAAATATAGGCTGGTGCGAAAAGTTTTTTATTTGGTATAGTGTGGATACTTTCTAAGACCCAGTTTTTTTATCCCGATTTAACTCAATCAATAGTTAAATTATGATAACTAATACGAAACCCTTTTTGTCATCAATTGTTAATCTATCCTACGTTAGAGATATATTTTTTTTACCAATTATTAGTATTAAAATTATAAACGCATTATACCGAAGTTTGAAACCATTAGTTAGGATATTTAACCATTGTTTGAGTAAACCAGGGATAAAAAAACTGGGCCTAAGTCATTCAAGATGGTGTCTTTGATTGAAGTGAACGATTTTCTATTGAGATTCCCGCATTACTAGTGTTTTTATAACCCTTTCACTGTCCCGTGAGTCAAATATGAACATTTCCGTAGTTAAACTATTGTGACTTTTGACGGGACAGGGAAGGTGTTAAGCCCGCGTGCTAAGCTAAATGCTTTTGTTTCTAGTGGATTTACGTCGGTAGTACAATGGGTGGGCTTCAAACAGGCACCCATTTCGCAAGTCTCACGCCTTAGCCTTCAGGGTCCCACCACTTTAAAAAATCGTGATGAGACCAGCAATTCAAATTGCTGTCCAGGGTAGACAGCATGACGATCGAAGCGTTTTCCATCTTAGCATGAGAAGTTCGCCCGCAGTGAAATAATTATGTCTAGCAAGACAACAAAGAGATCCTCGTTTTTGAATTCACAAAGCAATACGGAAGCAACAACAACAAAAAAAGATTACAAATTCCAACTCCAGCTCAAATTTTCCATTCCAAAATCCTCAAAAGATAATTCAAAGAACAAACTTCGCAATCCATTGCTGTCTTTGTTTCCCAACATTCACTAACAATGTGAAGAGAACCGGAATTGAAAACTTTCATTGACAGAAAGTCGAAGTAAAAACGTGTGGGAACTCTGTTGTGATGTGACTTTTGAAGTCAGTACACGTCTCAACATGTTTCTTAGATAAACAAGAGAAATCTTAACCTGACGTGCTCAGAAAACTATTTTATGTTTGTGTGTTTCACGCTTGTTATCCTCAGAGATAAGGTAGATTTTTTTGCTACATTTAAGTAATGGGAGAGCAATGATTCAATTACATATTCGACTGGCCTGTAGGTCTAGTGATAAGTGACCCGACTGCTAAGCCGGAGGTCGTGCGTTCGATTCCCACCCAGGGCAAATCTTTGTGTGATGAGCATCGATCATAATTATGTTCCGTGTCTGGGTGTTATTTATCTATAATTTGTATGTATTTAGAATTACTTAAGTATGTTTGGTTGCCATAGAATAGGCTCTGCCTAGTTTGAGATCAGATGGCCGTGTGTGAGCTGTCCCTAGATTTATAAAAAAGGGGATTTTTAAAATGAATTGTATACCTACAATATGTTTCTGTATTTCACGATATCGAAGCCAATTCAAAGCAGATGTTAATAGATGTATCAAAGATTAAGTTTTCGCACTATACTATAAAGCAGCAAGTTATAACCATAGCATAGCATGCAGGTGTTATTTTGAAGATATTATCTGAAAATATCTTCAATATTTTTGTTAAAGGTACAAGATATTTTATAAATAAGTTGAAGGGTATGAACCGTTTTATACATCCCGATGACGCACCAAGCGGAAACTATGATAAGATACTCTCTTCAAATTTCCGTTTTGTCATCACCCTACTGATCAAACGTCGTTGACACTACAATCTGTCAACTCAAATACCCGAGTTCCCATAGTCGAACTGATAACATCCGACCCTGAAAGAGATCGATAAATCAAGCTATCTGCAATGAGCAAGCTATCTGCAATGAGCAAGCTTTTTATCGTGTTGGCAATCAGAACTACTGTAGACAATTCAAATGAGGGAATGGGAATGTTGATTAGTAATAAAAGGAACAATGATTAAGTAGTTAGAATAAAAAAAAAAGGGATTTTTTGCAAAACAATAAAATTCGTCAAATTAAAGTTAAATGGTGTGTGACCAAGCGGTTCAATGACAAGATTCGTATGCACATGGTTGCAGGTTCGAACCCAGGCAAGTAACGATGTGACATTTTGAAAGTTATATGATGTACTGTTTTAATAATTGTCACAATTACATTGATAAATGGTGAAGGAAATCATCGTAAGAAAGTGTGAATTCCAAAAATTGGAATCTAAAATCGCGAACCGGCAAAGAGCAAGCGTGGTGATCGATACTCGTTCCTTTTCTTGTTTTGAAGTGCCTGCGCTCAGTAGTGGGACATTTATAGGTTTGTAGCTTGTACTGTGTCAATTTTGAGAAAAAGCTTCATTCCTTCCATTGATCCCGGTCCTGCATTTCTTTCTGTAAATTCTCCAGGAAAGCATCCAGTTCGTCCCGCCATCTCTTTCGTGGTCTGCCACAGGCTCCTAAATCATGACTTATGAATTCAAAAATATATTCAACGTCAATTAAGTTTAACTGAAACGGAATATTCCCTACTACAATTTATCATGCTTGCGACAAGATGCGCAGTGAGTACATTTATTTGGGTCCCATGTGACGTCATTAGGAATGCTTCTAAGGTTACACTTATTTTTGAACCTCAACTCGTTATAGCTATTTCGGTATGTTTCCTTAAGGGATTTGAAATATTGATTTAAGATCATGTAGGATTATTTCATGGTTTTAAAGCTAAGTCCATGAACAGATTTGGATTTCCAGGGTGCATATAAATGACTACCTTTGGCTAAAAAATAAGCGGCGGTAGCCTAATGGCTAGGGCGTCGGACTTGCGATCATGTGGTTGCGGGTTCGAATCTCACCCATTACACTACCGACGTGAACCCACTCGTAACACAACCATCTTAGCTTAGCACGAGGGGTTAACGAGATTACTAGTAATGTGCGACCCACATTACTAGTAATGTACCTAATAAAAAAAAAAATGCTTTGAAAACTACGAGAATAGTAAACCTACCTAGTAAGCCTTTCAAGAGATTGTTATTTTTCGTCATATAATTTATAACTAACCAAAAAAAAGAAAGGTACATTATAATAATAATTCAAGCATATTATTTTTACGAAAAAAATATGTTTCATTTCATTTGTGGTCGATCCGTATTTCGCATTGGGTATATGAATATGAAATCAGGTATCAATAAAATGAGAAACTATAAAGAGTGATATATGATAATAACGTATGTGCTCAATAATGATAATTGCTTATTACTTCTGCCTACGAAAATAAGCATTTACCTTGATGAAGGCTAATTATCAGATAAAGCAAATGTTTAAGTATTTCTTTTCAATTGCAATATGAATTTTCTTTCATACATTTATTTGAAGCGGCGGCATCGGACTTGTCATCACGTGGTTGTCAGTTCGAACCCTTCCCATTTCACCACTGACGTGGACCAAATCGTAACACAAGCATTTAGCTTAGCACGAGGGGTTTACAAGAAAACTAAGTTTTTAAAAAGAAAAAAAAAGCAACCGTATCGTCAGGTACACCCAAGGACACAACGTATACCTACAGACATATAATATGTAGTTTATGTTATTGAACAAACATTTTTATTCCCCGGTAGATATCAATAAATGTCATTTAAATGTATACGGAGGCACGCGTACCAATTGAATTCGCGGCCTTCAATTCCATTGATATTCAGTTTTGGTCCAACTATGGTTTTATTTTAACTTTCTGCGCAGTGTAAAATATTCAAATGGATTTTTGGTGATACCAGATTGAAATATTGTCAATCTGTTTATGGGTAGTTCTTCAGAGACAAAATTTTCGATGTCTGTGGGTATATTTCTGTAACCAACAAACAAAACGGCATGTAATATTTTTTTTATACAGTTTAGCTTTACCTCTATCTAGGACAAATTATATTTTTTTAATAATTGCTGTCTAGATATAAAATAAAAAATTTTAAAGTCTGTTCTCCTGATTCATATAGGGCGTCCGTTTGCCATTTTCCGGAACAAAATGGTCGATGACACATTTTCCCTTTGATTCTTCAATATAAATTAAAATTATATCGAAAGGAAATGAATTGACCTCTTACAAAAAAATTATGTATTAGTTATAACTACGTTAGTGTGTTTATAATTAATTAAATAAGAAGTGTCCGGCGTATAATACTGATTCATGTGGAGTAAGCTGCGCTTGACCGTACTTGATCGAATAATAATAATAAGGGTCTGGAATCTCGCGCGGGGGGGAGCCAGACGTGCAACCTATGAGCTAGAAGGCGGACTTGTGGCTAGTTGGATTAGATCCCGGTGAAACGAAGGTAAACATCTGATTCATCTGTGCTTGGTTCAGGTAGCCTCCTGATTACAATGCCTACTTTATAAAATTTATTTTGTTATTTTGAAACCTCAATCTGAGTTTCGTGTGATGCTTTTGAGTTATAGATTCGTGTAGACAAATCACAATATTGAAGTCTGTATGTATGATGAGTTATGCATGATTTTAGGCAAAATCATGATTCATCTGTGCCTGATTCATATGTTAAAAACCCGATATGAATCAGAAAATATATTAGTTTTTCCCTTTTCCAGCAAGAAAGGAGCACTTTTGTTGCGTAATTTTTCTTGTCCAAGTAAGTCCAAGGAAACACCTGCTAAAAAGAAATCGCATGAAACATATTTTACGCAAGTTTGAATTGACCAATTTTTTTCCGCGATATGATCACTGATAATTGTTTTTATAAAAACTGATTATTGTTGTTATAATATTATGATTATTTTCATAAGACTGAGCCCATTTACATTCAAACCTTTTCATTTTTATTTCTGATGATGATTAATCTGTAACAAATTCTGATTCATCTGGGCACAAAATATTTAAATGTCGATATCTCGAAAACTACTTTGTAAAAACGAGTCCCTCATTCAAATATACGTTATTTGGCATACCTATTTTCATATGAAGATGCGTTACTAAGCTGAAAGTGGAATTAAATTTTGGCCATATGAATCAGTCAAAGAATGAAATTTCGAAGAACTACCCTTATACGAGAATAGATTATTTTTTGATATGTAGATCGGAAGGTGCCAAATTGATTTTATTTTAATAATTTAAAACAAATGGAACATAATTTGGTGGGCATTTTAAGGTTTAAACATTTTATCGGACGCGGCTGATGGACGCGGCTGACAACCGCGGCTTATAGGTAGGTATTCAGATCATGTATGTTCACTGAGCTGTGTAAACTATAGAAGGTAAGTTATAGACGTAACCTTGGGTTGACTTTAAACGTTCGGACGTCCGAAAGGAATGTAGCGAGCAGAATGTTTTTAAGGCCGTGCATATCACTCGCGGCTGTATACCGCGTTCTTCAGCCGCATCCGATAATTTGTTTAACAGTGTTTCTTAACATTTTGCTGTGAAACAATAATATAAAATACCGCATTACTCATTTATGCCTCTGAACAAGAGCAAGACTTGAACACTAAAAGCAAGTAAAGCCAGTTTTAATATTGATATTCATTTTTTCGCAAGAAAAAAGCCGTTTTTTTTCTCATCCTATAATGCCTCAATGCTGAGCAGATGCCTTCCCAAGCCATACATTATTTTTTATCGAGGAAGCGTTACTATGGTGAAGATACAAAATAAAATTGCCTTGAAAAACGTAGCCTATAATTCCTGAATGATACTCTCAGGTAGCGTCTTACAGCTTAAGTCGAGATACTCCAAAAATGTTTTGGAAAGAAAACAACAGCCCCTAATTTCGAACAAAGCACTCCATGTTTCGAAACCATCTAGCCTTGAATGTTTTGTTAAAGCCACATTCTCGTAACTTTTATGTAAAGCGAGTTTTTTTTTATCTTAGAGGCTTAAAGGTGCTTGTCGGGTTTCGCGAATTCTTTCCCGTTAAGAATTGAGCCTTGAATAATGAGTGAGGAAAGTTCTTCACTTTACTCGCTACTTGGACAAGGTTTTCTTATTTTTAGGATACGTATGTGAGTGGGTTGGGATAAGATCTTAAGGCCATTGTAAAGGTATTAATTTATTCATGGTCTGAAATTTAAATACTTAAACGCTTTTGTTTTGTTTAATATTTTTGTTATAATAAGGCTTTCACTGACCGTATTTGTCTGCAAAAGTTTTAAAGGTATATACTAGAATGGATGTGACTTTAATAATACTTTTAATTAATCATTTGGAAAAAGACATTTTGGGATAGTGATCTAAAAATCAGACATCGCTTACCTGCTAATGAAGAAGCAGATTGATTACTTATTTCTGGTTGGTATACTCTTTTGCTGTAATAGTAGGTATTAATAAAAAAAAATATTGACTAACTAAGTAGGATTCTCTATGATCGGCATTAGTAAAAACTGTGTTGTAGCTGTGTGGTCCTCTTAATTAAGTGTGTGTAATTACCTACATATTAGTGACGTTGTGGTGGCTTAGCGGTTCATAGACTGGATTCGTATGCACAAGGCTGTAAGTTCGAACCCAGGCAAGTAACAATGTGACTTTTTACATGTTTTGTTTTTATGAAAAGTTTACTAGCAATGTGGGTAACATTTTTATAGTATTCTTGTTAACCGCTCGTGCTAACCTAAATGCTTGTGTTACGAGTGGGTTCACGTTAATTCACATTCTTAATTATTCTAATACAACATTGATATACGGTGATCGAAAACTGGATTCCATAAATTACTATCGTATATCGCGAGCCAGCATTGAACAAGCGTGGTGCTCAATGCTCATTGCTTCTTGATATGGGAAGAAGCCTGTGCCCAGCAGTAGGACATTTTTAGGCCGGTATCATAATTATAATTGTTTCATTAAAATTATTACACCTATCCCTAAAACTTTACCAGGGTTAATAACCTTTCCTTTATAACTGAAAAGATTTAATTTTTTTGTGACGTCTAAGTTCAGCATAATCGAAAATATTATTTACATTCTGAAATTGGTTCTGGCTATGGATTCAGACCCTGTCTAGTCTCTCGTACACCTAGACTTGACGCAAATATTTGCATAGTACAGCGGACGCCACCTCCTTGCCGATCGAATCAGCAAACAATACCTCTATTCTATAGGATTATATTTTTTGAGAGAATTGAGGATTTTTTTTTGGAAGGACCAACAGACATACTTGCTTACATTTGTTGAAGTTTTCGTCGAAAGCAGTTTTGTTTGTGCATTTCGTTTTGGACTGGATTTGATTTAAAAAAAAATCTAATTTTAAATGTTTTTTTAGTCTTCATCGTCACCACGCGCTTCACGGGATAAACAAACCGTAGCGTGTGTGTCCAGGATATCAGCTACCAAATTTTATCAAAACTGGTCTAGCCTTTTGAGCATGAAGACGTTAAAAAAACACTCAACAAACTTTTGCCTTTGTATAATATTAAATTTGTGCGATAAAATATCTGTTTCATTTTTTTCATGTGATCTCTAGACTCTCAAAGGACATTTAGTTGACAAAATTGCCAAAAGGCCCCCAGAATGACTCTTACATTTCCACAAGCGTCAACGCTGATCGAATCCCTCAAATGTATGGAAGTGGCAAGTCTAAGTCACGTGACAGAATGGAAACAAATGACATTTCCATAATTACATTTAATGCTAAGCGATTTTTTATATCATCAACTGCTGCACGTCGATTCTGTAAAATTCAATCAACAACTCGCATCTCACATCGCTATTCACTCTCACTTCGCATAAGTTGCAAATTTCGAGTGCGAAGTGAGCGTCGAAATGACCATTGCTGTGATTACCTTACTGAATGCCACTTCATACGTCATCTAATACTTTATCTGTCTAAATCTCACGGTTAATTTAGTTCAACTCGCTGACACGCTCGCGACGGTAGCGCTAGTATATCAACCGAGTTTTTAGAATACCAATCAAGAAACTCACAGCAGATTCAGATTCGAAAAAAACTTTAAAACGAGTTCTTACAGAATAAACAGGCTGGAATGATTAACATGGCCGAAGAGATGGTTCAGGGAAGATGGTTGGTTTAGATTAATTGTAAGTTGTTATGAACTGTAATGACATCATCAAAAAATTTGCAATCAAAATAAGTTTTACAGTCTAAAAGTTCATGTTAAATACAGGCCTATAAATGTCCCACTGCTGGGCACAGGCCTCTTCCCATATAGAGAAGGAATGTTCGTGTAAATGTAAGTAAAGAAAGTTCATGTAACTTATCTATATTAAACGTCTTTACTTCTATTCAAGAACATCGGAGCAGGCGTTACTCACGGCCTAATCTGCCAGTAACAGCGTGAGTGATGTTGTTCCACGTCTGATTGCAACACCGTCAATTGTGTGTAATGGCCGCCGGACCTAGGGTTGTCACCTGACCAGTCAGATGCTTGCCAGACTTTTTACATCGAATGATATTTTTACACGTGTTATGTTGTCTATGGAATATTTTGCCGGATATGTTTTGGAATTAATTTTAAGAACCGTTCAACTCATGAACTAATTTTTTATTTATTTAAGAGATCTCCCGCAGCCTTGAATGAGGTTTTCACTGCTTCACAGGTCTAAGTTGGCGCAAACTAGGAGCAAACTAGCGAACGATTTATAAAAAGAAAATGAAATTATACTTTTCACATTTTTGTACATTATTTTTTAAAGGCCGAAATTTTTTTAGGGTAGATTCACCTTGTCACGTGACAGGCGCCCACGTGACCGTGACGTCATACTACCCACCATGGAGGTTTAGTTATTCATAAACAAAATTATATGTACTTATCATACTAATAAAGTGATAAAAGGTGCGGGTGGGCTTTTATGAAATATGTAGGTATACCCACCCAAAGTTTAACGTAAGCCCTTTTCCATACCATTTGGTACCAGCCGGGCCTTAGCGGTTTATTTTTTGCAGCTCACTTGCAGTCTAAATATAATTGACGGTACATGATTCTCCCGATCCGGCAACATCGACATTTATGTCAATGTTTTGAATATTTTATTTTACTCTCACAACTCACACGTATATGATCGAAAAAGTTTTAAATTCTTTGAAATTAGGCATCAACAAATTGAGAAGAGCCAGCCCTAACAGCATGTAACATTTTATCGCTAGCAACCTTATGAGGCAGGCCGTCATGCGAAAATTTATGACTATGTCTTACTACCTTTTTATTTCGCGCCAAATAAGTGTTTTATTCCCCTGTGTGGAGAACAATTGTGTCGACATGAGAATGCTTACAGATCTTTGGTCTTTATAGAAAATTTACTGGAAAAGATTAATGTTACCACTGTAGGTATGTGTAGACCGATGGTGACGTTATTGTTGGTCCTGAATGAAAACGAAAAATTGTTTTTTTTTACAAATTTATTCCTTGAGAGAATTTTCTATTTGCAATTAAATGATTATTATTATTATTTACGTGAATTTAGCATTTTTAAACTGGGAACCGAGTAATGTAAAGAAAGACCACATTATATATTTTAAATATTTACTAAATAATATTTAATGAATAGGTTCAATTGTTAATGAATGCATTATAAATAAAAAAACAATAATCTATAAATTAATACGTGAAGCAAAAACTTTGTACCCCTTTTTCGAAAATCGCGCGGACGGAGGAGTATTAATTTTCGCATACTTATAGTTTACATTAAGAAAGAGTGCACAATACTAATATTTTATTTTAAATTTGCGTGAAAAACTATGACCTCTTTTTCAAACTTGAAATTAAAACGAATAATGGTCGATTTACAACCTGTGGGAGTTGTAAAATATAAAAAGGTTAAACGCAAGTTTGTTTAAAATTTTGTTTAAGTTCGTATTAACATTATAAAATTTTTTAATTATACTAAAAATTCCAAATTCAGGCTTAGTTCTCTATACTAAAAACTGTTTGTTTTAAACAGTAATGGTTCGTGAACATTTTGCAGTTCATTATAAACTGTGGTCTAAATTAAGGCTTTATGTACAAAGGCTTCCGTTTCAGTGCACACAACAACTTTTAATTCACCAGCTTTATGCAGAATTCAGCACGTTTTTTACATTATTATATTTACGTTGAATTTTATGTTTTTGTGGGTATAATGTTATTGTGGAGTTATACGTTTTTCAGTGGTATATGTTTTAAAATTAGCAGCAAAATTAAACCAAAGAACTTTGATTGTTAAATGTAATGGGAAATTAAATATCGACAAGAGTAGGTAAAATATTAGACTATTGAATCGATTTTTATGAAAAAAGTCGAACAAACAATACCTGCAACATGAAAATCTCTTTCTCCCGTACTCAAATTTTGCAATAAATTGCAAATACAATTGGAAGCACACTTTCTGTCTAATCCGTTATATGTCTCAAGAGTCTGCGACGAATCTCTTCTCAAGCACAGAAAAAACTGACCACAAAGTTGTTTTAAATATTAATCCAGCAAAAATCTTGCCTAACAATAAATCCTATACAAGCTTAATCAACAAACAAAAGTCAATCAACCCTTGAATCGTCATAAATGCAAAACAAAAATGATTTAGGAACCAAATGCTTCAAAAATTTCGTTTACTTCCGAAATCTTCAAATCACTTCATCCGCAAATCTTCAAATATTATTCTATGGACCAATCGCTATACTGGTTAGAGGAAACTGCAAAGTCATTTATATAATTATATAAGTGAAGCCCATTTAAAGTTTCGGACTTCGTCGAAGTAGGGGTTTTGTCTTGAAGCCGCTAAATTTGAAGTCAAGTCTCTTTAGTACTAGGAAACTGAACTTTGATTTAATTGACATTCTAGACCGATACTTTGTTCACTATTATCGCTTGTTGGAATAGTTATAAGGACCCGAAAACTGTAGGATACTTAATTGATGACTGGCATACATGTATATTGCCGCAAAAGAACCCAAATTCCTACCTTGGATGTTCCGTGAGGCTATTGAGATTAAAAAACATCCTAATTTCAATAAAGAAGATTGCTGGAAGATGCTTGGGACCCAATCGTTCTTAAAATTAAAAACAATTTTATGTTTGTGCAGCGCTGAAAGACCTCAAGTCGTGCAAGATGTCGATCTCACAGTGCGTAAGTCGGAAAACATTATGGTATACAGGTAGAATGAGTTACATCTTCTGTCAAGACGAATAGCACCTCAGACCTCCATGACCATGACACCTGCAAAGGTGATCTAACGTAGGAACTAAAATCAAAATAAACCGTGATAGAATCCTTTTTTATTTCAATGCCAAAAAAAAACAAAGATCAAAAACAAAAAAAGTTAATTGAAAAACATAACTATACTGGTGCATAGAAAAAAAATAAAGAAGTTAATGAGAAGATCAAGTAGCTAAGCAAGAAAATAGGAAAAAAAAATTGGCCTTAGATGCACCGGAAAAATTTGACCAGGTGATATCATAATTAATTATGATTATATTTTAGAATAACAGAAAATAAAATAAATCGAACTTGTAAAAACAAAAAAAAAACAAAACCTGAAAAGGGTTTTCGTTTTATCTTTTGATATATGGAATCTTAACATTAAGAAATTAAAATGTTTATTTACTAGAAGAGAGATAGACATTTTTTTATGCAAATGTAATGGGATTTATTTTCGTACTATTTCGTAGCAAGCTAAAAACCATTCACGTATGCTGAAAATTAGAATACTCTGCAGAAACAATACTTTTTAAAGCAAAGTAATCTAAAAGTTAATCCTAAAATCCTGCTCATATTACTCAGAATTCATTGCATCTATTATTACCGGTGCAATAAACTAAAGAAACAAACATTTGGAAACGCATCGCATGTAGTTAACTATAACACAGGGTTGTATTTGGAAGTTGCTATATTTATACAAGCATTAATTGCTATATTTCACAACCTCCGTGGTCGAGTGGCGTACACACCGGTTTTCAAGGTGTCGCCAGCTCTGAGGTCCCGGGTTTGATCCCTGCCGGGTCCATGTAGAAAAACACTTTTCTACAATGTCATTGTGTCGGGTCTGAGTGTTTGTGGTACCTTCGTTGTCTCTAATTCCATAACACAAGTGCTTTAGCTACTTACATTGGATTCGGAACAATGTATGTGATGTTGTCCACTTTTATGTATTTATTATCTTTTAATTCGCTATCTCCTAGACAATGGATATTTCTACAAGCGACGATCAAATAGCTCAATCTATTATTATTTTTATTTATACAGGATTAATTTAAAAGGAGTGCGTATATTCTACTAGGTGATCGGGTGCATAAAACTGAACGACTTTCACCAAGGAACATAGATCGACATTTTAAAATCGAATATGAGCTTTTCATACAAAGTGACAGGTCACGTGACTTATGTTTGTATGAAAAGTTGATTTTCATAAGATTTTTGAACAAATTTCCATTTTCAACATACTTTTAGAAAAGGAAAGAAAAATATACACGGTGCATTCTATATAGTCCCCAAGATACTCTTAATATGTTTGTTCATGAAAACCAGTTATGAAAAATTGTTACGCATTCTTAAAAGTATACATTATACATATATGATATATGAACAAGCATTTAACGTTTCTCGCATATGG
This sequence comes from Plusia festucae, assembly GCA_950381575.1. Classification (NCBI taxonomy): domain Eukaryota; kingdom Metazoa; phylum Arthropoda; class Insecta; order Lepidoptera; family Noctuidae; genus Plusia; species Plusia festucae. Next base: position 12,603,630 of record OX494442.1, read on the forward strand.
CGGTGTTCTTGAGACGACGTTCCAGCGTCCTTGTATGAAGCATGCGGTTTGCGTACAGTTTGTAGCATTCATACAGTACTTAAATTAATTTGAAAGATATTCCTTAGTGGCATTATTAAATAGTCATGTTTGTTACGTTAAATTTTTGTGAGTAATAATATTCTATCTATTTCATCTAAGTTTTTTGATCTCTAGTTAACCCAACCAAAAGTTAATTATAAGTACTGAAAGTAATGGTTTCAAATTTTTGTGAAACGCGTTGTGTTTGTCTACCAGAGGGTGAAATAAGTCGAAGATTTAATTATATAACCATTTTTTGGAATAAAAAATTATGAATAAACATGTTCTGTCGAAGTTTGAAACCATTAGTTAGGATATTTAACTATTAGTTGAGTTAACTAGGGTTCAAAAACTGGGCCTAAGTTTCGCTAGACATGTAAGATTTTTTGCGTGATTTAAGTAATAGCAACTTGAATTAATCATTTTGTAAACTTATTATGTAATTAGTCTGTAAGCCTTCCTAAAAATAATAAAAAAAAAATAATAATTTCAATTTTTTGCAAACTGTATTGTAGGGAATTAACGAGGAATTGAACTAGTCAGGCAGTCATAGTAGAATAGTTATAAAACTAACCAACTCCTGAATACTGTAACGCTTATCAACTTTAACACGCTCTTATATCTCTATTTTATTTTTATTTATTTATTTATTATGCTAAAACGGTTTACAAACCAATTACAATAACATAGAATAAAAAAATGAAGAAACATAAATAAATAGACAAAAAAAAATTTAAACATGAAAAACTAAATAACATTGTGGAATAAAATATTAATAAACAAAACAAAAAGTTAACATACAATTAAAATCACAAAAAATACACATTAAATTATTGGTCCGCAAAGGCTAAGGCAAAAACACATTATTATTTTTAAATCATCAGCAAATAAATCACAGTCTCTCTCTATCTATCGCTACTTCACACCTTAAAGTGACAGAGATAGCATGAGGGCTTAACGGCGACTTCAAACTGATTGACGTTTCAGTATTCGGCCATGACAGTTAGAAAATGAATCAGCTATAAATAATTATAGAAATAAATCAAAATTTTTACTTTTGATGTTTAAAAAAATATAAGGATTTTTTGTAAAACATTATTTATTATTAACTTTTTATTCGTTCTTTGAGTCCGTCCCGTGAACTTGGTTCAGTGGTTCCACTTACAGGTCGTAGACATTACAAGCAATCACGCTAAGTTCGTGTTGATTGCACGTTAGTCGCAATCTTAAGATTAACACTCAAATCTAAGGGCAATTTAAAAATCAATGGAAAAGAACCATTCTTCTATATTTTTCTGTTTACATGCCTACGCTTAACGTTGCTTATTATTGAATACTAGCTTCTGCCCGCGACTTCGTCTGTGTGGACTTCAGAATTGGGTCCAAAATGAAATGAAATATGCTAAAGTAATGAAAATAGAATAAAATTTTCACCCATGTTATAGCTTGCGCTGTCATAGAGAAAAATACCAAATTTCAAAGCACAAACAATACAAAAGCAGTAAACAATTTTCAATTTTCCCTTGTGAACTACCTAAGGAATCGGGATAAAAGGTATGTTCTTTTCTATGTCAAAGGCTACATGCATGCCAAATTTCATCTAAATCCGTTCAGCCGTTTTTGCGTGATTGAGTAACAAACATCCAAACATCCAAACATCCACACATTCAAATTTATAATATTAGTAAGATTTATACGTGTTAGGTCTGTTCATCTATACTTGTCCAAACATGTAAACAAATATGGCGTATGTAAGAAATGTCAATAAAATTAGTGATGGGAAACTTTGTGGGATCTATTCAGAATTGTAAACTAATTGTGGTAACATACATTGTGTGATTTTTGAGAAAAATCGTGATTTGTAATTGACGTCGGTTTGTTTACTATTTGTGACAAGTATAGATGAACAGACCTTAATCATTTTTCATCATTATATACATTGTGGTAATTGAACTTTTACTGTCGTGGTGTCCTAGCGGTTCTTAGACCGGATTGCAGGTTCGAACCCATGTACTTTCTTAGTTATTCTAAGACACCATTGACAAACGGTGAAGGTAAGCATCGTGAGGAAATTCGGATTCCTAAAATTGGAATCTGAAATCGCCAACACGCAGTGAGCAAGCGCGGTGTTCAATGCTCGTTCTTTCTCTATCTGAAAAGAGGCCTGTGCCCAGCAGTGGGACATTTGTAGGCTGTTATTATGTATTGGTCAATCGAGATTTTAAAATGAAAACGCAGTAATATATTTACAAACAACTTGTTTAATTGCTGCGATCCCTCCTTGATCTTTATTATTATTTATATAATTCCATTGTATAATGAGATACCGTGCTACCGGGAAGTAGGTAGAAAGAAAGAATGTGTTGTCCGTTTCTTTCCCACATCTAGAGCACTTAAGAGGCAGTGAAGCGTGAGTGAATCAGGGTGCTGTCTTATAGATTGACGTTCTAAAAGTGCTACACAGTAGCCTAGTTTGAAATAAGTATTTTCGTATTTTAATTTTAGATTGGGAATTTTTTTTTGAGAAAAGCCTAAAGTTGTATCATATTTGTGTGATCTCACTTACCTGTCTTAAATTACACTTTCAAATGTCAATTCAATCGTCTTAATAATCAACACCAAAAACAGGAACTTAGACACCATTATGATACAAATAATAACAATTAAAATTATCTGAAAATGATTCTACTAACTTAAGAATCTCATAGCATTTTTCATCCTTAAATACGATCTAGCTTCTTTTCAGGCTGAAATTCAGGTAAATGCTTTAGCTAAGATTGGCAGGTTTTGTTCTCACTGTCAACCGCGAACACAATGGATAAAGAACAACGCTTCCTTTTATCTTTTATTTCATGTTTTACTGTCGTGGTGTGGAGAAGATAAACATTTTCTAAAAGGAAAATGTTTAAGCGGTCATGTTGGTAGAAAATAATTATTTTTATTTTTCTCATAGGTATACCCATATTTCGCTTAAAAGCTTACTCTGGAATTCTACACTTATTTCCTTTCCGAATAAAGGTACCTATAAATAAATGTGGACAAAATCACATACATTGCTCCGAATCCAAAGTAATAAGCTACAACACTTTTGTTATGGAATCAGTGAAAACGAAGGTACCATAAACACCCAGACCCGAGGCAATGTAGTAAAGTGTTTTTCTATATTGACCCGTCCGGGGATCGAACCCGGAACCTCAGAACTGACGACACCTTGAAAACCGGTGTGTACGCCACTCGACCACGGAGGTCGTCAATAATAATAAAATAGGCATCTTATTTCAAAGCGATCAATCTCTAAAGAAAATGCTATGATCGTTTTAATAAGTACACACTTAAGGACCCATTCACTACGAACTACACAATCAATTGAAAACAAAACTAAATAAAGAACTTTGCGTCACTCGACTCTAAAACATTTTCTAGTAGAAAGCAATGAGAGATTAAGAACACACTTTATTTTGTTAAAAATAAAGTCCTTAGTCACAGACTTGTCGCCGTTTTAGTACGCTAGAATTAGGGTTGGCAATCAAGCGAATCTAAATTAATTTAACAATTATTAATATTTATTCTACTTACATAATTTATTATAACAATATTATTAATATTTCTTTATTTATAGTTAAACAGAACGTCCGAAGCCAATTGCCCGCGACTTCGTCTGCGTGGACTTCAGAATCGGGTCCAAAAAGAAATGAAAAATGTGAATGTAATGAAAAATGGAATAAAATTAATAAGGCTATCGGCATCTTTTTCCATCGCCGTCTTTTTTTCACCCTGTATGTTAGGAAAATATTGGTTTAAATAATTGTTAAGTTTGCATGGAAGGGAATCAGCATTGCAGTTGAAAGTTAATGTAAATAATTTATATTTTACCGCTGTTTTTGTGGGATAGGCATCAAGAAGAAAAATGATTCGTTTGGTGGTAAATTGTCTACATTTAAGACGGTTAGAGTCTCCAGACTTGACATTTAATTTCCCGTCTATGCTAGCCTATATGACTAAATCTTGACGCCTCATCTAGGTACTACAATGAATTTGTAAAAAAACTCTGGTAAACTCAAATGGAACACGAGCATTGATCGCCACGTGACGTCACGCGACGCCTGGCCTCACCGTGAGTTGGCTGGCAATTTCAGATATCAAAGTTTTGAAGTCCATGTTTCCTCACGATGTTCCCTTCACCGATTGTCAATGGTGGTTACATAGTATAATTTTAAAAACGTTACATTGTTATTTGTGTGTTGTAGATTCGAATCTGCGACCTTGTGCACGGAAATCCATTCATTAAACCGCTAGGCCACCACGACAACTTGTATACTATGTTATCGATCACCATTTTGTTATTTATTAACTAGTTACTGTAGTTACATCACTACCAAGTTATGACTTAACAGTTTTGACAAAAAACAAAAAAAATAGAAAAACACTTCTAACAAGTCATAACTGGACGTTTATCGTGATAAAGTTTATTAATTCCCACTAGGGTGCGTGTCAACCCTAATCGGGACAGTTGGACACAAAAATAACGTTTTCTTTTCTAGAAATTTCTTTTGATAATACCTTTATTTGTCACCTGAAGTTGTTATAATAGCAATGTTTTGTACTTCTTATTAGTATGAAACTGACAAAGGAAGATTTTTTAATAGTTTTATATGGTTAAAAAGTTAGGTGTGCCGTGGAATTATATTTTATTGTCCAGAGCATTGTTTTTTTTTCTTAGAAATATATCTAACTAGCTGACCCGGCGAACTTTGTTCCGCCTCCGTCTTAGAGGTCTTGGTCGCGGCATGGTATTGTTATTAATGATAATATCGGCACAGCAACATAATAATGAAAAAAAACTTTAAACAAATGAATCAATCGGTCAATTTTTTTTTTAAGTATGTTCAGCTGTCAGTTGCGTTTTGTTCATTTTAAACAAATGAACCGCTGACTTATATTTTGACTGAGTTGCGTTTTGTTATACCACGTTTATGTCACGTCCCACGGGAACGACGGCGACGGGATAAAAAGTATCCTATGTCCTTCTCCTGGTTTTGAGCTACCTCCCTACATATTTTCAGCCAAATCGGTTCAGCCATTCTTGAGTTATAAATAGTGTAACTAACACGACTTTCTTTTATATATATATAGAAGAAGATAATATGGGTCACACATTAATAGTATGCTTGTTAACCCCTCGTTACGAGTGGGTTTACGTCAGCAGTGCAATGGATGTGATTTCAGTTGGCAACCACATGATCGCAAGACCAACGTCCTAGCGATTGTGATTATCATAAAATCATTGTATGAGACTTTTAAGAAGATTGTACTTTGATAGTCAAGAAATAATAATAATACCGGCCTATAAACGTCCCACTTCTGGGCACAGGCCTCTTCCCATATAGAGAAGGAATGAGCATTGATCACCACGCTTGCTCATGGCGGGTTGGCGATTTCAGAAACGTCAAGTCAAGAAATTATCATTATCTAAAAATGTATATGTGGAGGGCACAAAATAACAAATTGAATGATTTTCATAAAATCTAAGCAGGAGTTTGGAATATTCTGGTTTAAATACCAAATTTGAGGTACCCAAGTGCTTTTTGTTAACTAATAATAATAATAAAGAATTGCCTACAAAATATGTATAGAATAATCATGATATGATACAATATCCCTATGATATTGTTTTAGGGTGGATAAGCTTCCAAAATGTATGCGGGAATTAGGATTAACCAGTGTTTATTTATTTTACGGGCCATACGGTATATTGTAGCTGAGATAATTATAAAAAGACTGATATTACAATTTGCAGTAGAAACGGGCTATAACACAGATATTATAGGAATAGCTGACTAGAAAAAAAACCGGTTTGAATGAAGAAGGTTCCGTCGCATGCCATTTCACAATAAACATGTTGACTGGGTAAAGAAAACGTAATTGTATTTAGTCCGTCAGTTAGGTAATAAAAAAATATCACACCCATATTTTTTGTTTTATCAAATTATAAAATAATGACTTAGTTAAAACGTATTAAAGTTGTGGAGTGGGGGCTGACTACGTCATGGCTCTGTATAAATTATACCAAGGTGTGACGTCATGTGACATTTCAACTCAATACATCTCCGTAATTTTTTGAACACGTTAAAAATTAAAAATTACTTGTCCAATACTTTTCAATAATCTACCTGAAAGAAGAAAAAAAAAACTTTGTTTACACGCCTATTTGACGGTTTCACTTCGACACTCGTAGAATAATACCAAAATATAAGACGTTGGCAATTTTACTTTTATCTGTAACTAATCGAAACAGTATTGATAGGTACGTAGTACATTATTAAAAAAAAAAGGATTAAGCCAGAATTTAAAGCCTGAGTTAGAACCTGGTCCTTCGTATCCGTAAACATGAGCCAACTGGATATTTTCCCTAAACAACTAACGTGACGTAACTTACCTTAGTAATATTATTTAAATAAATTTTAATATCACAGTTCCCTATTTTAACGCGCTCCAAGGGTGCGACATATTCAAAAACTTACGCTAAATTTTATGTGCTTTGTTACATTTATGCTTCTACACGTTTTAATATCGTTTTATTAAAGTACTAGCTTCTGCCCGCGTCTTAGTCTGCGTGGACTTTAGAATCGGGTCCAAAAAATACCAAATTTTTATATCAATAAAAACGCCGTATGACATTCGGCTTTAACGGCTCAACTTACTTTCCGAGGAACGAAGTGATCTCGGTATGTTTACAAATGGTCACCTATCCACGGACCAACCGCGGAAAGCGTTGCTTAACCTTTTATTAACGGTCCAACCGTACGGCTTACACTTAGCCACAACAAACAAACTAAAGTAGCCTTATATAAACGTAAATATAGCATACATAGTCTGCTTTAATCATAACCTTTCCTGCAATGGTCGACTTTTTTTTACGACTTCCTTATTTGCTTAGCAATTTAATCCTTATATCGTGGGGTTTTACAAAGGGGCTCGTGGCTAAGTGTAAGCCTTACGGTTTGCCGTGCCTCGGAAAGCACGTTAAGCCGTTGGTCACGAATATCATACAGTGATCTTTGATAGTCGTTTAGTCATTACAATTCTGACAACCAGTCTTACTGTGAAATACTGTATTACCTAGCAATAGGTTGTAGAGGTCAGATAGGCAGGTGCTCCATGTAAAATACGCTATTCAGCTTAATCCGGTAAGACTGGAAGCCGACCCCAACATAGCTTGGGAAAAGGCTAGGCAGAAGGCAGAAGATCGAGGGGCTTTACAAACATTAAAATCGCAAGCACAAAGAACACCAGAATTTAGTTTTGTGGCTAATTATAACAAGGATTTGCTAGTCGTTCTTACCCAGAATTCTAATTTCGTATAATCTTATTGCACCCGACTGCAGTCAAAAGTAAACCCTTAACTACACGCTGAACCACAATTTCTTTTTTACGACTTAAATCGCAAAATTTATAACACCTTTTAAATTTAAAATGAAACTCGTAAAATGCAACCAACACGAGTTGAACTGTGTGTATGTAAGTTCAACCAAAACTCTTATTAGGTCAAAAGCATTTTTAACTAAAAATAATACACAAACAGACCAAAAATAGTTGTAAATTTGACTGACCGGCTATCTACTGGTTAAAATTAAGTAGTCTATTTTATTAATAATTTTTATTTCAAGAAATGCCATAGTAAATTGAAAAATATTTAGCATTTACAAAAACAAACAATTACACAGTATATACAATTATACATAAAAGCTTCAGAAAAACATTTTGTTTAGTAAAAAACACTAGCAAAATTACTTTAATCTTTACTTAATATGTCTTAACTACTTTTGATCAGCTTCTTTGCGGAATAATACTTTTGGCTGTTTAAAAAAAAACCTGCATACAAAGTATTTTTGCGTGATTTTGACAATTAAAAGTAGGTACTCTTTGATTGTTTAAGAAGTTTAACTATAACATTTATAAAAAAAAGAGCTATGGCCAAAACTCCTGGTATCGAAAGCACTTTTGCGTGATTTTACTAGTTAAAAGTAATTTTGACTGGTAAAGAGTTTTGAGTGCAACATACATATACATAACACTCAACAAGAAACATGCACCAAATATCGCAGCTTAAGATCTGTGAAGTACGTTAAGTTAGTGTAAGTGGGGAATAAATTATCGTTAATTATTCTTAGTAACTTAACGCGGATCAAGTGCAAAGTGATTATTCAGTGTAGTTCATGTTCAAAGTTATTTTTCCACAAACTCAGCGATACTTTTAGAAATTGTTAATTATATTTTTAGATATTTAAATAGGAATATTTATTGAATGAAAAGTAAAAATCTTTGTAGTCCTTCGGTTACGTTATAAAAATATATCTGACACGATTTTTTTTTTCAAAAGAATAAAATATTACTAAGATGAAGCGTCGTTGAGTCAACAGCAAAAGTAGATAATCAAAATAAGAAATTCAATACTAATGAACGGAGTTCGCGTCAGCACTGTGTGGCGTCGAAGTGATTCAAAATTATGTGAATTATATACCATAATAATATGCACTACTAGTACAGTTGCCATAATTATATTCATGATCACTTTTAACTCCAAAAGTTATAAACTCAATTCATCATCTACTTTTGCCGTTGACTGTACAATTTAATTATTAATACTTATTAATTATTTGCTTGGTAACTTGCTAATCATAAAAATTACAAGATTTTGTATCTAACCATAATTATAATCCTAACTTTGCCAGTTCCAAAAATAAAACCCAACAAAATATTTTTAATTCCCTTCCACGCGCGACCAGTCAATATTTTACTTTAACTAGAACGGGCGTACGTTCAAGAGGAAAGCAAGCAACGACGGGGCGCAAACATTAGCTTATGATGCTGTACGTGCTAATGTGTAGAGCTTCGTTTACACTACGAAATTTATTCGACACAAATGTCTGACACTTTCTTAAATATTACTAAGTTAGAGAGCGACACCACTATAATATAAGTACACTCGGTGAACACTGAGTGCATGTTTGGAAACTCGTGTCCGAGAGTTGGACATTTATTGCGATACACAGACACTTTTAAGATAAAGAAAGCATACCATACTGTGTGGCTAAAATCGGTTGCAATATTTGGCACATAAAATTTAATAGAAGCGTGCATTTTGCATTTTATTTGTAAATAGGTAAGAAAATGTGTTTTAAGATTAAGGTAGTTTTTCTTATATATCATTAATAAATCTAATTACTTTGATGGGCCTGTTGTCTAGTGATTGGTGACCCTGACTGCTAAGCCGGAGGCTGTGGGTTCGATTCCCACACAGGACAAATCGATGATGAGCACAATCATTTGTTCTGTGTCTGGGTGTAATTTATCTATAACTAGCTGACCCAGCAAACGTTGTTCTGCCATATTAAAAAAAAACTGCGGAGGGCTACCCCTATCATTTAGGGGTGTGAAAAATAGATGTTGTCCGATTCCCAAACCTAACCGATATGCCCACAAAATTTCACGAAAATCGGTCGTGCCATTTCGGAAGAGTTTAGCTAGTTAGCAAAACAGCGTGATACGATAATTTTATATATTAGATATGTATGTATTTATAAATATATAATTCCTTCACTGATATCAATGGTGTCTTAGAATAATTAAGAAAGTACATAATATAACTTTGAAAAAGCCACATAGTTACTTGCCTGGTTCGAACCTGCAATCATTTGCATAAGAATCTGGTCGTTGAACCGCTACGCCACCACGACACCTATAAAAATATTATTATAAGTATTCGCTGTAAAATATGGAAGGTTTAACTGTTGTCATATAATCCGAACTTCTGATTTTGACGTTTCACGATACGTATTGTAATTTACATAAAATGGCGGCCTCATTAAAAATATACGATCGTTATAATGACTGTTTTTAATATTCTATCTTCGTTAACCAGCGGATGTTTCGGCTAACAGTAAATTGTGCATAGTAATGTGTTTTAAATATTTTATATTATGTGAATATTCTGTATGCAAATTGTGTAATTTACATGCTATTGTTGTATCGCAAACTCGTTCGTGAACTGATATGGAACGAAAATATCTGCGAATACTGAAAAATATACGTCGAAATCGATTTTTGGCATGATGACATTTTGTTTTTTCCTTAGCTTATACGGTCCCACTGCTGGGCAAAGGCAACCTCGAACCAGCCCTCGCGGTACACGTCCAGATCGCCCCACAGATGATATATTTACGTAATAATATTTATCTACTTACCTACATACTTTAACGGTTTTGGACATTATAAAAAGCCTAGTGGATTCTGCTATATATATATATAGTGTTAAAAAAACTTAGAACGTTCTTAGTAAACTCTTTTTTTACAAGTTTTACACCCGACATTACCATGAGTCGTCTTTAATGCACACGCATGACTTAAATGCGTTTTTATTCTGTTCCTAAATGTTTTCCTCCACTAATCAGAAAAGTGAAAATGAAAATTTTGTTGAATTTGCCATATTTTTTTCAGCAAATTTTATTAATCATAATTTATACGAAATTCTAATATTATTACTATAAAGGCGAATGTTTGTGAGTGTAGTGTTTATAACCTCTTCAAGCTCAGACGGCTGGACTAATTTTGATAAAATTTTGTATGAAGGTAGCTGATATCCTGGATTAACATATTCGCTTCTTTTTATCCAGGAGAAATTAATTAATTTGATAAAACGCGGGGACCACCGCAGGGTGCAGCTAGTAACATAAATATTATCTAGAACGCTTACACAGTACAAGATTGCCCGACTTATTAATTAGACATTTAATTAATTACAACTCGTAGATGCATTAGTACCAAAATGTTAACACTGGCAGATTTAATTACTTAGCCTTAGCCGTAGAGTTTCGAAGGGATAATTCCCAGTTATCTACGCCTTGGAATTCATGGTTTCCTTAGATGGGTGAACTACAAGTAAGAAATTTTGGAGAAGGTATTTATAATACCGGCCTATAAATTCTCACTGCTGGGCACAGGCCTCTTCTCATATAGAGAAGGAATGAGCATTGATCACCACACTTGCTCATTGCGGGTTGGCGATTTCAGATTCCAATTTTCGGAATCCAGGTTTCTTCACGATGTTTTCCTTCACCGTTTGTCAATGATGTCTTAGAATAATTAAGAAAGTACATATAACTTTGAAAAAGTCACATTGGTGCTTGCCCGGGTTCCGGCATTGAACCACTGGGCCACCACGACATTATGATTACAATAAAAACAGGAAAACTCGACAACACCCATAACTTATTCTTCGTAACTCTGTGCTAACAATTAGGGGCGCCACCCCTAAACTTATTTAATTAGTATTCAGCAAATGAGAAGCAGGCGACAGTGTAAATACAAGCAGTTTAATTTTTCGTTAATCGTCAGTAAAGTCTACGAGTTATGCGGATCCACGCTCCACTTTTAATTACAGCCTGTGTATCTTGTGGAATAAGAAAGATTAGGAAGTGAAAATGGAGAAACACCATAAGATTTTACCGAGTCTGTTTTAAATAGTAAGGTTTAGAACCATGATAAACTCGGTGTTATGTTGAGGTAATCCGTTGTAAGGTCATATGATGAGGGGTCACGTGATGAGGCGTCATGTGATGAGAAGTCACGTGATATTGTGAGGTCATGTGATGTGAGGTCACGTGATGTGAGGTCATTTGATGAGGGGTCACGTGATGAGAGGTCAAGTGACGTGAGGTCGCATGATCTGAGGCTACGTGATCTGAGATAAAAAAAACCATGATAAAAAAGCTATGACTATATATATACCTATGATCTTAAAACTTCAAAGGAACTTTACCATAAACAATATTTTATTATCAGACATTGTTTAGAAGAAAACTTTAACAATTGAAGATTTACATAAACTAAACTAATGTGATCATTATATTTTGTTAATTGCACTCTCTAATATCCGATACCCCAAAGTCAAGGCAAAGTTTTAATCTTTTCTGCCTAGCCTTTTCCCAAGATAGGTTGGAGGTCGGCTTCCAGTCTTACCGGATTTAGCTGAATACTGCCTATCTGACCTCTATAACCCAGTTTACTGCGTAACACAGTACATAAGGCTGTTTGTCTAAACTCTAATGACTGAACGTGTTTCGTTTTGACAAGGGCTTAACGAGCTTCGTAATATCTGCGTGTGGTATCTTCGTAACTTGGAAATTATTGGACTCATCCTTATCTTTTGAAGGGATCGAGATGTTACTGAGATGGTTCTTATGTGAAAGTAGCGGTAGCCTAATGACTAGGGCATCGGATTTATGATGATAATAGATAGATTGATGCTGATGGATATGGTCGCAGGTTCGAATCCCACCCATTACACTACTGACCTCAACCCACTCGTAACACAAGCAACATATTTAGCTTACAAGAATACTAGTAATGTGTGACCCAGATTGGTAAGCTTATAATTATATTAAAAAAAAGATTTGTGGTTTCATATACCTCGCTATTAGGGAATATATTGCGTCTTGGGTCTTGAAGCCTTGAAATATTTTAAGAGAAGTAGGGAGTAGTTGATCCCGCAAATAAATCTTGTTTCACAGGAATCATGGTTTCCGTAACTCACAAAGTACGGCTGGGTACTTTTATACCACCGCCATTCTCTGTAGCCAAAATAATCTTAGAAAGTTGGTCAGTATATCATAAGTACAAAGATGTGCCAAAACTTTTGTCATTATGTATGAGTGTCATAATATTTGTTTACTTTTGATGTAAACAGTATTGTTGTTTACTTCTATTTTATTGCACAACAAGTAATGACTGTCGCATGAATGATGTGATGCTAGAAGATACTAAAAACGTATTTTTTTTTTATTATAGGTTCCTAGCCATGTGGTGGTGTAATGGGTTGGATTCGAACCCGCAACCGCTTGATCGCAAGTCGGAGGCCCTAGCCATTAATTATAGGCTACCGCCGCTTAATTCATATTTATTTTATAAACTAGCTGTGCCCCACGGTTTCACTCGTGTATGTTGCTCCCGTCCCTGTGAACTTTTTTAATGTTTTTTTTTCATAAATTTTCCATTGTTTTTCATATTTATTCTGCTATTCAGGACGACACAAATCTAATAAATCAAGGATCTTGAAAGTCCATCCATTCCCAAGTCAAGTTGTTGTAACAGACCTGACTTTACTTTTATTATATGTATGAAAGTTACTTTGTCTGTCTGTTTCGTTTTTGGCTAAATCACTGAACCTATTTTGATGAACTAGTATGGGTTAAGCTTCGATCCCAAGAAAATGACATCCTAAAGAACGCCAGATAAAACTGAAGTGTTCGTTCCCCCTTCGCTTAGGATCAGGCCATCAACCCTTTATTGGAGGTACTACCCAAGAAAAGCCAGGTCCTAAGCGAGCACAATGGAGTAAGTACTCTTCCATCGTACCCTGTTTCAAAACGACAGTAACAGTTAATAATACAGAGGATTCTGAAAATGTAAGACAAATGTTTACAAATACAATATTAATTCATTCTTTTGAGCGTGCGAATGTTTTAGCATGTTATATTTTTTGCCCTACATTTCGTAAAGAAAATAAGTGTGACATTTACAATTTACAAATCAAACGAAGGGTCTTGTGCGAGGAAACATTTCCACGTTAGAAGATTTTCACAATTGAATAGCTTAATAAAAACACTTTGAGAACATTTCGTTTTATTGCTAATACAGCGTGACTTAAACTCTTGATATATTTGAGATTACAATAAAAGTCAGTTTTTAAAATATGAAATTGTATTTACGAGTTCTTTTTTGTATTTTGTATTGTAACTATAATGGCATCTACATCTCTTTGGTGATATTGAATGAAAATCAAATACTTACCGAATAAAATAGACGTTTGTCAGTTTTGTATTGAAACTATCACAATTTCAAAATTATTCCTCGGAATTATCTGATGATGGAAAAATGAGCCTTAAATAAATTAATAATACCCCAAGAAGGACACATTGAACAAGTGAAACATTGGTATGCTTGTAATATATTTTGACATACAAATTCTAGTAAAATAAAAGATTCTCACAGACGATCATTATAAAAGAACTAGCTCCGCCCGCAATCAGAAAAAAAACTTTTTTTTTTTCGGGATGACAAGTAGTTAATGTTTTAATTCAGGTTGTCAGCTACCTCTATACGAAATGTTTTTAAATTAGAATATTAAAAAAATATTAAAAAAACAAATACACACACACATATTATGTGAATTAAGTACGTCGCTGTCGGAGGACCCAAAAAAAACCAAAATGATTCTTTAAACTAATTTAATTAAGTAGAAATACAATGAAAGACTTAAATTAATGCAATAACCTAATCCGTTCGATATTAGAAACAGAATGAATTAACAATACAATATTATAGTTTTATTACAAGTAGGTAAAAGACATATCCGGTAAACAGAAGCATCGAATGACGAGCGAAGGCCATTGGTGTCAGCGTTTTACGCTGCGCGTGTTGGGCTGTTTCCATGCTCGGCATCGGGGCCACTGCATGCTTGCAGTTTACTTATGCGCGCATACTATAACATGTGTGTGTATGTGTTTTTGTTTTTGTAACCTCTTCACGTTCAAACGGCTAGACTAAATATTATTTACGTCTTGATAATATAAGTCTTCTTCTGCCTAGCCTTTTCCCAAGCTATTTTGGGGTCGGCTTCCAGTCTTACTCAGTCTTGATTCTTATTATTCTAATATAAGTGTGATGTATAAAAAACGTCTTATATGTATCAATAAATAAATAAATATAATATCAATATTATAAATATAAAAACGTCCTATCTATATTATATATAGTATTTAAGTCCATATCTTCAGAGTAAAATACAATTTTCCATATGATAACATTTCAGTTGTTTCGACCCAAAATATGGAGCATCACAAATTGTTACACTTGAGTGCAATTAATTCGCGATATATGCACGTCAGCACAACAGCATTAATCAATGTCCGGGTGCAGTGGACAGTTGCTCTCGTCTGTCAGTCAGTCTGTCGCATTACATGGATATTAACGGTTATAGGGTACACTAGGTCATAGGAATTTGTTATATTTATGTAGGTACTAGATTCTGCCCGCGACTTCGTCTGCATAAAGTATACATCTAAAAGTGGTAAAACTGGGTGCCGACTCCAACATAGCTTGAAAAAATGCTAAGATGGAAGAAAGTCGACAACATTTGACAGAGATGTTCTGCCCAGACTCACTTCAGTACCTACATTTTCTCACACAAAGCAAGAATTAAGTATATTGTGTACGAACCAAGATAATAATAGTATATTTATAATGAGTATTATTATAAATTGACGCGAAAAACAGCATGACCCAATAATATAAAACATATCTCAATGTCTTTGTTGCTGACTGTCAATTTCAAATACTCCATTATTTGGACCTGGCCCAATTTTGTTGTAATTTGGTATACATGTAGCTGACACTCTGGATTACCAGATAGGTTTTTTTATCCTGAAATAAAATTTGTTATCGGCGAAAAAAAAGTCAACAGACAAGCAGTTATCTAATAAACAGTGAATAACACTACAGGCTAGTGTAATATATTTCCTTCTAGGGGAACTGAAAGTCTAAAACCTTGAGGCTTTTCCTAGAAAATGACTATAAAGTACAATAAAAACAAAACGGACTTTACTGGCTTGCTCAGTGGGGACGTATAATTTTTGTTGTACTCTCTGTTAGATAAAGCTACATTTTAGGCTAGTTTCGTGACTAGTTTATGGGATAGATGTGATTGCTAGTTAGGGAGTCGTATAGTACTGAAAACTAACTTTACAGCCGTCTGGTTTTGTTTGTTTTGACTGGAAAAGTCCACTTATTAGATTTATTTGATACTAGCTGTTGCCCGCGGCTTCGCTCGCGCGTAAAGTAAAGAGTAGTATTAAAGGTAGATGTATTCTGTGATTTTCAAAGTAAGGAGAATGTATAAAATTTTTCATCTAATATTATGGCGTTAAAATAATAATAAAAGTAAAGTAAGTAGCAAAAGCATTTGTATTATGGAATCGGTGACAAAAAAGGTACCATAAACACCCAGACTCCAGACTATGTATAAAAGTGATTTTCTACATGGACCCGTCCGGGGATCGAACCTGGAACCTTAGAGCTGGCGACACCTTAAAAACCGGAGTGAACGCCACTCGACCACGGGAGTCGTCATTATAGATATGTCTTAGATGGTCATTATCTTATCTATTTATCTTTTCATCTGTCTATCTTTGAGAATACTGAACTTCACATACCAACTATTTCAGCCCTTATTTCACCCCCTTAGAGGGTAGATTTCTAAAATCTCGGAAATACATCTTATTTATTTCTAACTAATAACCCTTGTATGAAATTGAATGTGTCTATCTTTGAAAACGACACAATTCATATGCCTACAAACTTCCAACCCCTTTTTCACCCTCTTAGGGGGATGATTTTTAAAATCGCTGAAATCGTGTTTATTTATTTCTATCCAGAAACCCGTATACGAAATTTCATGTGTCTATCATTGAAAATACCGAACTTCCCATAAAAACTTTCAACCCCTATTTCACCCCCTTAGGGAATAGATTTCTAAAAGAAAAGTAACCTATAGCCTTCCTCAATAAGTGGACTATCTAACAGTGAAAGAATTTTTCAAATCGGTCCAGTACTTCCTGAGTTTAGCGCGTTCAAACAAACAAACTCTTCAGCTTTATAATATATAAATTATATAATATATATAAAGTATAGATAAATAATTATAGTGTCTTAGCCGTGTGCAGCGCCCCTTATTGAACTCCACTGCGGGTGAAGTAACCTACGACAAACTTATTATTTGCGGTTGGTACAGTATTCGGGTCTAGGGATCGAACCGCAAAATTAAGTTTGTTTTTTTTTGTATATACTTTTCCGGGATAAAAACTACCCAGTGTGGTGCCCAGGATATTAAAGAACAATTATACCAAGTTTCATCGATATCGAACCGGTAGTTTTTGCGTGATGCCTGAACAAACAGACAGACAGACAGACAGACAAAAAATTTTTTAATCACATTTTTGGGTTCGGTGTCGGTCTAGTAACACACCCCGCCATTAATTTTTTTGATATTTTCAATGTACAGAATTTTCACTTCTACAGATTTATTTATAAGTATAGACGATAGAGGTTATTAACCTAGGGACTGCTTTTCAATTGATAATTGGTTTAATTATAACCAAACGAATAAGATGATGGTTCCTTCTCTATATGAGAAAAGGTTTGGTTAGTTTGTACCCAGCAGTGGGATGTTAATAGGTCGGTATTATATAGAATTTGTTTCTGTTTGTTTGGTTGAACGTGCTAATCTCAAACACTAATGCTCCGATTTGAAAAAATCTCTGAGTGTTAGATGGCTCGTTTACTTTTTGCCGCCATAACGAGGTCTACGCGAGCGGAGTCGTGAGCGAAAGCTAGTTTATAATAAACAAAATTGACTTGAACAGCAAACAGTTCATCTTTATTCCGACAAACACCCACCAAACCTATTTAGTATGTATCTTCTGTTGATGTTTGAACAAAACCATAAATCTAGGCATCTGGACAAACGGAAATTTACATTAGACCACAATATAGATTAGCGAGATGAATATTGACTTTTTTAAGATAATTTGTCAGGTTATGCTCATGTGAGAAGTAAAGAAGTTTATTTTGAGATGTATGCAAACATAAAAACAGGGTTACATTCATAAATCAAAGAAATAAAATAAAATAGAGGGTAAAACAATTAAATTAATCAAATTAAAACTATAGAACACCTTAAGTGGATTGTTGTGAAAGTTTATGTGAGTGTGTGTTAAACAATTGGGAAAAGATATATATTAGGGTGCAGGCGTATTAAAATTAAGTTCATTATCTGTTTTAGCTAAGCTATAAGCCTAATGTAGCCTAGCAACGGGATAAACGTACTACCTTACAGAATCCCAAAAAATACAGCATAATAGCCCTCATAGATAAGAAGAAAAAGTACGAAAACAAAATACATATCAACATAACGATGCCAATTTGAAAGAAAAGGCAGACATCTTCATTTACTCGCTGTACCAAATTCAATTTATGTGACAACCTGTCTTCAGCTGAAATTCTATTTCCATTTCTGTGAATGTGACCAATTTCGGCACAAGACAGGTGGCAATAGCGTTTTTAAAGAAGCTACGAAGAATGTAAAAAAATATAAAAAAGTAATGTAAAATAGTATTAGCAAATTTATTTTTAGTTCAAAAATGATAAAAACATTTATTAAATGTAAGATGCAGAAGAAAGTCGTGGCTTCGCAACATCCGGGAGTGGACGGGGATCGCGAGCGCAAGTGAACTGTTCCGCCTTGCAAAAGATAGAGATAGATTCCAGCAGTTGGTAGCCGACCTTCATTAATTGAAGTGGCACTTAAAGAAGAAGAAGATGCAATAATAACAATTAGCGATTGAACTTCGTTCAAATAATTCACTCCACAAATAATGCAAGCGTGTAGGAAAACTTTTGGACTTTGCATGTCAAACTAACAGATCACGTCAACCACTATTTAAGATACATTAAAAAGTTAAATGGTCGTTAAGTTTCTTTATTTATTTTTTCTTCTTACTAACTTTCTCCTGATAATAACCAACACAACAAGAAAATAATGAACGAAATTGGTCAAGCCGTTCACGAGTAATGCCGTGAGAAGGGAAATAGGGATTAAATTTTATAAATGCAGATAAAAGTTTTACAATTTTTTCCTATTTTCTATTTTAAATGGTAATTTCGTCGTCCAGGGAAGTGATTAATCCGATAAAATTATATACCAAATTGTACACCTACTTCTCAGTGTATCATTTTAGTAAGCAATGTAGGAAAATAATTTCATTCAGTTTCCAAAACACGCTACGTCTTATGACATAACATAATATCCAGCCAAAGCATATTCTTACTATTTTCGATTCTTAATTTTTGGATATACTTTAAAACCAACAACAGACCACAGTGGAACTGAAATAAAAATACATTATAAAATTATTCTATACTAGCGACTCGCCCCGGCTTCGCACGGGTGGACATTTATTTCTTCATAGATGTGCACCCCCCTCCCCTGCGGTTTCGCCGTGCTAGTCGTGCGACACATATCGGCCGGCGGCCATCATTCATTTTAATACCAATTACAATTTTAAATTCGTAATATCTTTCGAATGACTTGTCCGATTGGAATAAAATAAAAAGTAATTTATAGCTATTGAAACAATCTTGCTCAATAATTAGTTTATTTGGATAAGGATTAGTATTTGACGATAATATGATCAATAAACATAGGCTAATAATTTTAATTACTTTTATTCTATGGAAAAGTGGTTATAATTGCTAAAATATAAATGTTTGGTTTATACTATCGCGGACTTTTTTGTAGGCATTATTGAGTTCTACAACTTTTCTATAGAAGTCAACCATACATCTCTAACCATTTAGGCAGCGTTCGCGAGAATCGTTAACGAACGGCAGTTTTTTCGTCGACTTACTCCACAATTTTCACTACCACGAAAAATCCTATCTATTTTCCGGGATAAAATATAGCCTATACGGATTCGGAAGAATCCCTCTAAGTAATGGTAAAAGAAATTTTGAAATCGGTCCAGTAGTTTTTGTGCCTATTCAATACAAACATACAAAAATACAAAAATACAAAGGTTTCCTCTTTATAATACCTATTAGTATTAGTATTAGTATAGATAAGAACTAATTTGCACACCTTTTCACACTTAAATCTCAAAATATCTTTACTAATTTGTTAGTCTCCATTGCATTAAAATTTGGTCTGTACTGCCAAAAATATATAACGTTAACATAATTATATTTATGGAGTTTATTGCCGGTTCTTCTCCATAGAAATGACATTTTCGAACCGCGCAAATACCGTAATTTTACGTTTCAAAAGTGCCTGAAATGGCCTACTTTAAATCCAAATATTTTTATTTTTTACCACTTTATGACCTGAAGGCGTAGCACTACCATAACTGCTGTTACTTTTCTAGTCAATCTAAAAATTTACTTGCCAAATACCCTATTCATTTTTATTCGTTTGAGAGTCGAAATATAGGTACCTACGTTTTTTTTTAAATAAACATCCATATATTTCCTAACGTTAGCGTAGGCGTTTCATGTCTTCACAGTATCAAGGGACTGTAGATCTTAACGTATAGTATTCACTTCAATTCGATACTTCTACGCGTTTTCGATCTTATTTAAAGGGTTTTTATCCTTTGAGGTACAGAAGTAATATTTTTTTAAACACAAACTCATGTTAACATTGTTTGATGTTTTTGGATCTAGGCCTCTTGCTAAATAAGTAGGTCATTGAAGCCTATTTCGGCTCAATAACTTATCTGATCTAGAATCTGTAATTTTGCGTTATCAAATGTTTTTTACAGAATCACTAGCTGACCCGGTAAACGTTGTTATGCTATATAAAAAAATCTGGAAAGGGCCACCTCTAAAATCTAGGGGTATGAAAAATAGAAATTGGCCGATTCTCACACCTACCCAATATGCACATAAAATTTCATACAAATCAGTCCAGCCGTTTCTGAGGAGTTTATAAATATATAACAAAGCCAACAACTTAAGCTTGTTGAAATTTCACTTGGTTAGGGCGGGCCATGTTTCTTATTCCCAGCGTCAAAAAACAAAAGGTATGGTGCTGGTTTTTTTTTAATTTCAACTCAAAATCCTGCAAGTATTATAAATGTGAAAGTGTGGATGTTTGGATGTTTTTTACTCAATCACGCAAAAACGGCTGAACGGATTTGGATGAAATTTGGCATGGAAAAGAACATAGGCTACCTTTTATCCCGATTCCTCAAGTAGGTAGTTCCCGAGGGAAAATTGAAAATTGTTTGCGAGCTAAGCCGTACACAGACAGCTTTGGTATTTTACTCTATTACAGAGCAAGCTATATAACAGGGGTGAAAATTTTATTCAATCTTTCATTACTTTCAAATTTTTTTTCTTTTTTTAACCCAATTCTGAAGTCGCAGACGAAGTCGCGGGCAGAAACTAGTGAGTTATAAAGCAAAATCCAATTTTTCACATCAATAACTCGACACCAAAAAACATGACCAACGTTTCACCGCATTACGAGGGTCAATATTTTATTACCGCATTTGCTAAATGTTAATGATACATCGCTTCAGCGATCAGATTATAATTTTTAATGTTAAATACAATAATTACTGTGAAAAATTGGAATTTACATTTTTCATTAATTTGTTTGGAGCTGAAATTATATACCATAAATACAGAAATAATTTAAGGAGTGCGTATATTCAACGAGGTAATCAGGTACAAAATCAATTAATCAGTTGTATAAAACTGAACAACTTTTCTCAAGAAACGTAGGTCGAAATCTTAAAATTGATAATCATAATTATTTTCATACAAACCATAAGTCATGTGACCTGTCACTTTGTATGAAAAGTTCATTTTCCATTTAAGATTTAAACCAATGCTCCTGGGTGAAAGCTGTTCACTTTTATGCACCTGATTACCTCGTTGAATATCCGCACTCCTTTTGAATTAATCCTGTATTTGTTGTCTTGTTAAATCAAGGCTTCACCAATTGTTAATGTTATCTTTGAATAAATACTTTTCATTCGTCATTCACTGCAATGTAAACTTAAAACAATCATTCACACCAAAATCACTAAGTATAAACCTATTTTCTAAACACATAAAATAAAGACACTTAGACAAAACACATCTGTACTTATTATTTGTATTCATCTGAACACACTATGAGCACGTTCGTAAAATAACCTCATGAGGCTAAATAAACAAGACCGAGCATAAAATACAGACATGCACCGTCGTGCTGACAACTATTTATTATTATGGCGACACAAAATGGGGTCGGGACGAAACTCCAGAGTTATACGTTTCGGATTCTATAGAAGCATCCTTGAGAGATGTTTGTCGGGTTCTGTAAAGAAATTGTGTCGATAGAAACCTATTACTAAGTTTTCACAGTCTGTGCTTTTCATTTAAAATAGCGGTAGGGTTTTGACAAGTTGTGGCAGGTTGTCAAAAATGACATAAAAAATAAGATGGCGGATTCAAAATGGCCTCTATAGAAATTTAAGGAAAAGTGTTTGATCATTGTGAAAGTATGTTAAACAAATTAATATTCTATAACACCATGAAAATTTTACAATCAGAATACATGAATAAATATAATTATGTATATCCTAAGTACTGGTAATATTTTTATTGATACGGAACCCTCAAGGCGAGCGCTTTGTTCGCACTTGTTTTATTATTAGATACAATGGCATGTTTACTATAAAAATTTATCGATTTCTCTTGTATGTATACGACTATACTGTATACAGAGATTTCTCTAGTATTAAACCGTTTTGTAGACAATTGTTTGTATTTAAGTTAAGAAGTGGTTTTTAGGGCGAGCGAAGGGGCGTGTTATTTTAGTTTATTATTTTATAGTAATTTTGCTTTGCATGTAACGCTGCCAATTCGCTCATGGCACGGTCTGTCCCGGCCGCTGCTTTGGTGTTGGCCTTGAGGAAGAGCGCTGGTCGTGTAGATCCTCAAGGCAAGCCTGACTGTTATCCTTCTCGTGGTTGCTGCCCGTTCTTGGTCTGGTTCCCTATGAAACAGACGTAACAGAAACAGTCAGACGCATCCCATGTTCCACTTAGTCCCCTCTCCTTCCCCAATCCTGCTTTGCTTTGCACTCCTTCCCCTCCTAGGGAGAATTTCCCCCTAATTCAAGGTGTCATGCGAACCGTGCCGAGGAATGCGTGGCTGAGAGGGAGCTCAGTCTTAAACGGTGCCTGCTCGAGACCAGAGCGATTCGGGTATGTATTTAGCTCTTCCCCCGACATGCGGGGCTCTGTCGGGGGTGACCGTCTATTTCCCTAGCTTCTCGTGGGAATCTTATGGATAAGCAAAAAATAAGTTCACCCAAAACTCCTGAAAAGGAACGGTTGGACGGGCCTGACGGAGAGCCTTTATTGACCTCCAGATCGCCCTGCTCCAAAATCTCAGAGTGTTTATCGAACCTGTCTGTGGGGGGCTCAAATGCTGTACCACAAACAGAGTCGGAAAAGACCTCTCAGGTCACTAAGCGAGTCAGGCTTAGTGGCGCGGCCAGGAAGAGGTTCCGGCGGCTGATGGCGGCGGATATGGGTGCTGAACAAGCCCTTGCCCTATGCAAGAAGCCCTGGGACCAAATCCCAGTCGACAATCCTCCTCCGGACCCGAAGGCGAAAAAACGCCTGCGGTCGGAGGAGGAATCTCCGAGGGAACAGCCAAGGAAAACCTCCAGGCTGGACCCCACGGTACCCCCCCCTAAGGCGCAGTACAGTGCCGTAGCTGGCGCCGTGCGAGTGGGTGTCCGTAACTCGGACCCCATGAGCGAGGAACAGATGCGGCTTCTGCATGGTGCCCTTCTCGAGTCGATTATGAAGATGGCTGGGAAGAAGGGGGGCCCGCGACCAAAATTTGTTGGCTTCTCCTTCAAGGCAGGATGGGTCCTGGTGACCTGTGAAAACCAGGACGGTCACGACTGGCTTGTGGGGGAGGTCAAGCAGATCAAACCGTGGCCTGAGGCGGAGCTCTCGACTATACCCGAGAGTGAACTGCCCAGGCCACAGGTGGGGACCACATTCTTGCCCATCAGTGAGGCGGCAACGGTCGAGAAGGCTTTGCTGCTGCTAGATGCGCAGAATGAAGGTCTCAACCCGGGGCTATGGCGAGTTCTCCATAAGCGGGTCGAGGCAGGAGGAACCGTGGTAACCTTCTCGCTCGACGACCCGTCGGTGGAGACTCTCCGTGCCAACAACGGTAGAGCTAGCCTTGGTTTTAAAAGCATAGTTTTTAACGTCAGGGGGGGCTCTACCGTGGAGAAGCACAGCGTGGAAACACCACGGCCGTCGACATCTGCCGGAGTGCAAGAGGCGGCGAGGAGCCTTGCGGGGCCCTCGCACCAAAGGCCTCCGCTGCGGTCGACCAAGGGCCGGGGGGGAGTCACGAGGGGCACTACTAGTCGTAGGGGGGTGAGAGGCGGCGCAGGGAATGGAGGACGTCCACGTCCCCCTCCCAAGAAGCCTCACACACCTGCCCTACGCAAATAACAATGGCTCCCTGCACCCACAGAGCGAGGATCTTGCAGGGCAACCTCCATCATGCAGCAGCTGCGACTGCGGTGGTGGAGTGTTGCTTTGCCAAACAAAACATAGACCTCGCTCTGATCCAAGAACCTTGGATATCCAACGGCAACATCCAGGGGCTCGGGGCCGCCGGTAAAATTCTTTTTAATAATGGTGGCTTTAGACCCAGGGCGTGCATCGTTCATAACAAAAATATTGACCTTTTACCTGTTCCAGAGATTTGCAATGACGACCTGGTCGCAGGATATATTAATCTCAAAGGGTGGAGTGGGGCCAGAGTAATTGTCTGCTCAGCCTACCTCCCCGGGGATAAGCCCAACCCAACTGAAGATCTGGTGAAAGTTGTGGCCTACGCACAAAGACACAACGCTGACCTGCTTGTGGGTTGTGATGCCAATGCCCATCACTCGTAGTGGGGGAGCACCGACATCAACAAAAGGGGTGAGTTACTTTATGACTTCCTTCTATCAAATAATCTGCATACACTTAATTTAGGATGTATACCGACCTTTGTAACGTGTAACAGACAAGAAGTTCTTGACATAACTTTCGCAACGAGTGCCTTAGCCAGGCATGTCATTAACTGGCAGGTAAGTAGTGAAAATTCTATGTCAGATCATCGACACATCCGATTTAACCTGGAAGCATCGCTCCCAAGGCGAATCGAAACCTACAGGGATCCAAGAGTCACTGACTGGGACCACTATAGGGACCAGTTAAAAACAAACCTTGATGTGATCCCAAAAACCATCAGAACTGTGGAGTGCTTGGAGCTAGCAGTGGAGGTTGTCACAGTAGGAATAACCAAAGCCTACGAAGACAGCTGCCCTGTAAAGACCAAAGCAACTACAAGCAAAGTCTCATGGTGGAACTCTAGGCTGCAAAAGCTAAGGGAAAAAACCAGGAGACTCTTCAATAGAGCTAAAAAATCCCAAGAATGGGATGTGTACAAGCAGGCTCTAACAAAATACAACACTGAAATCAGGAAAGCAAAGAGAGCATCATGGAGGAAGCTATGCGAGGATGTGGAAAGTCTTCCTCGAGCAGCAAGACTCCAAAAAATTATCTCCAAAGCTCCTGACAGGGAAATTGGGCTTCTGAAAAGACCCGATGGAACTTTCACTTCATGTGAGAATGACACATTGGAGCTGCTAACAGCCACCCACTTTCCTGGATCGGTGAGTAGCAATTGCTCGCCTACTACACGAGGCACCACGCACAGGCCGAACAATGACGACTGGCGAAGGGCGGCTATAATCATAAGACCCAACCAGGTAAAGTGGGCCATCAGCTCCTTTAAACCATACAAAGCCTGTGGCGAGGACAATATATTCCCTGCTCAATTGCAAGAGGGGATGGAAATCCTCACTCCACATCTGGTTAAAGTCTTTAGAGCCAGTCTGGCCTGGGGGCATATACCAGAACGATGGACCACAGTAAAAGTCATATTCATACCAAAGGCTGGCAGAAAGGACTACGCTTTGCCCAAGTCCTTTAGGCCAATAAGCCTCTCATCCTTCCTTATGAAGGTAATGGAAAAGGTTATTGACATTTATATTAGGGACGTAACTTTAAAAATGAAACCTATTCACCATACACAGCATGCCTACCGCAGAGGTAAGTCTACGGAAACAGCCCTGATCAGCCTAATTGACAGGGTTGAAAAGGCACTGGAAGACAAAGAAATAGCGCTTTGCGCATTTCTAGACATAGAGGGAGCGTTTGACAACACTCCCACTTCACTTTTGGTCGAAGGTATGGCTGCAAAAAGCCTTGACCAAACGACCACGAGATGGGTGGAGTCAATGCTCTCCAGCAGGAGAGCTAAGGTATCTCTGCTTCAAACCACTATGGAAGTTATAACCACCAGAGGATGCCCGCAAGGAGGCGTGCTTTCGCCCCTTCTCTGGACTCTGGCGGTTGACCAACTGCTCTATAAAATGGCCGACCTTAACATTGACACACAGGGATACGCTGACGACCTTGTTGTCATAATAAGGGGCTTCTGCCAGAGCACAGTATCTTCCATTATGCAAAGGGCGCTGAACACCATAGGTGGGTGGTGCAAAAGAAACAATTTATCAGCTAACCCTGACAAAACTGTTATTATTCCTTTTACCAGGCGTAGACAGCTGAATAAGCTAGTCAAACCCTCTCTAAATGGAAAAGAGCTTGAGTTTTCCACAGAAGTTAAATATCTGGGCGTCACTATTGACCAGAAGCTAACATGGAATACTCACCTTAACAACATCATACAAAAGGCAAAAATTGCCTTAGGCTCCTGTAGCCGTATGATGGGCAACAATTGGGGCCTTAGTCCCAGAGCTGTCTTATGGCTGTATACCACCATCGTGAGGCCGACTATATCGTACGCCTCTGTGGTTTGGCATCACAAAGCCAATCAAAAGACAGTAACTAACAAATTAAGTAGTCTGCAAAGACTAGCCTGTCTCATGGCAACTGGGGCAATGTCCACCACACCTGGGGCGGCCCTGAACGCTCTGCTATGCCTAACGCCCCTAAGTATGCATATTGCTAAGGAGGCGTGGGCAAGTGCTTACAGGATTAACGCTCAGGGGGGCTTCAATTGCATATCCCAGAGAATGAGAACAGTACTGGAGGACGTAAGAAGCACACCAACTCTTTGTATGACTTCAGATATCATGGTTCCAAACTGTAGCTTCCAAAAGAACTACAAAGTGGAAATACCGCACAGGGAGGACTGGTTGGACAAACAAGTCACCTGTGAAACTGGTAGCCTAATATGGTTTACTGATGGGTCTAAAATGGGCACTGACGTAGGCTTTGGCGTATATGGAGAGCAGCCAAAGTTCCGGCTATCTCAAAGCCTGGGCAAATTTGCATCCATCTTTCAAGCAGAGGTTTACGCCATTATCGAATGTGCGGAAGCAAACCTACGAAAAAATTATGCCAACCACATAATTTACATTAACTCAGACAGTCAGGCAGCGCTGAAGGCCTTAGACTCCAACTTAATAACCTCAAAGTTGGTAGCAGACTGCATGAGTCGCCTAAATACTCTAGGAGAACGAAACAGAGTAACGCTGAGGTGGGTTCCGGGCCACGCGGGAGTCGTGGGCAATGAAAATGCCGACGAACTCGCTAGAGCAGGATCGGGAAAAACACTATATGGTCCAGAACCTTTTTGTGGCATTCCCAAAAGTCTCGCCCGAATGACCCTGGAGAACATCTATTTGAACAAATCCTGTAAGGCATGGTCAGACATGCCAGGACTGACTCACTCCAAAACTCTTGTTAAAGCCTATGACAAGAGATACACTAAGCTGATCATAGGACTGAGTAGGAAAAGAATGCGCATTCTAGTTAGAGCCCTCACTGGACACTGTTGCCTAAACAGACACATGTCCACTATGGGACTGTCCGAGACAAGAACGTGCAGAATGTGCCAGGAGTCAGACGAAACTCCGCTTCATATTCTGACGGACTGTGGACCTTTAATGCGCAAGCGTAGCTTACACCTGGGCAAACATATCCTTGGCCCACAGGATGTAAAAGATATCGCCCCCCAAAAGCTACTGCGATACCTGGTGGACGTAGGACTTAGTGGCGAACTTTAAAGATAGCAGCGGCGATCACAATAGATCGATAACGGTCGCAGTGATACTGGGGCTGCAAAGTCCTAGAATAGCCGCTAAACAAATAAAAAAAAAAAAAAAAAAAGAAGTGGTTATAAAAATAATTAACAAGAACTAAAATGATGATAAGCAAAATATTTATTTATCCTACCTCGTTATATTATTTTTATGCGGCGGTGGCCTAATAGATAGGGCGTCAGACTTGCGATCACGTGGTTGCTGGTTCGAAACCCAAAATTTGCACGATCGTGCGCTGGTTTAAAAAGAATACTAAGTTAGTGTTAAAAAGAAAAGTAATGTGCGACCTACATTACCATTAAGCTTTTTAAGATATTATAATTATTAATAAATATTAATTATTTTTTGGTAGAAATAAGTAAATTTCAAACATTTGCAACATAATTCATACGTAATCACTTCTTTAAATGTAACTTAAGGGTTAACTTAACAGTTTTGATGTTTCTACGTCAAAACAGTCGAAAACATCTTTAGTAATAATACTGCTCATTTATGTCAGAACAAGACCTAATTTTACCACTTTTTATGAAAATTTCTCATTATAATAAATTTTTAAAGACAAACCCAATTTTACTAATAAAAGGAATGTCTTATCACATAATGAGTATAAAAGGTATTAAAAGAAAAATCTGTTTCCAAAAAATGACCTGCTCGGTGAAATGTAAAGAAAATATTATCAACTTGTTTACTGATAAACACTTCAAGTAGTGTTGTACCTACGGAGAAATCATGTATTTTAAACAATTTTTTTTATATAACCTTAACTTTTTGTGGGTTTGCCGCGCGATGTCTGATAGGTTATTTTAGTTTATTGGTACCTATTATTTTTGTGTCATTATTTTTATTCAGCCTTAGGTAGTTTGAATTAAATGGACATTGCATGTTTGTATCTGTATCTACCTAAAAGTAAGTAAATATTATTACCTGAATTTGAAAAAAAAAATATTCTTCCAAAGTTTACTTATGTATAACTGAAATAATATTATACATTTGTTAATAAAAAAAAAACACTTTTAAGAAGTGTTATTTCGACGCAAAAATATGTACCTAAAGTAAATAAATAGAATGACATTAATTGCCTCTTATCATATATCTGTAACTGAATTTAAAGCCTGACTAAAAAGAATATGGTATATACGGAAAATAATAATAATTTCTCTTCCACAAAGGTGTCTTAGAGCTATATTTTTATACAATTATTTGTTAGACTGAGTCTTTGTGGTTAACTCGAAACAATATTGTAAAACCGAAACTAGATACATAAAAAAAACTAAAAGAGAATAAAACAACAGGAACCAATCGATATTAATACCAGAAATAAATTCTGATCATTAAAATAAATCTGCGTTTTATCGATATATCGACACCTATTATTCCCATCTTTATGGTCACGAGTGACCAGCCCCAAGCTAAGAGTTGTTCGAGGCATTATTATTTCTGAGAATTTCTGTTGTGCCGCGAGCAAAGAAAGCGGGAATTGATATGTTAGATGTCATTTTCTTTAAATACGAAGTTAGTGTGAAGATTGTATTGTGGCAGTGTGAAACATTTTGTTTTGGTAGCGTTTTTGTTTGTTGAATTTGTGTTATCCAGCTCGCTCGGATTATGATTCGGGTCTCGAAATGACGAAAGAAGAAAATAATTTAAATAGAAATCTAGAAATGCATAGATACAATAATGGTCGTATAAAAAATAATAAATGTCGAGGTGGCCTAGCGGTTCAATGACCGGATTCGCATGCACATGGTTGCAGGTTCGAATCCAGGCAAGCACTAATGTGCGTTTTCAAAGTTATATGTATAATAATAATTCTAAGACATCATTGACAAAAGGAGAAGGTAAACATCGCGAGGAAACCTGGATTCCAAAAAAAAAATTATCAGAAATTGCCAACCCCCAACGAGCAAGCGTGGTGATGGCCTGTGCCCAGCACGTTTATAGGCTGGTATTATAATAATAGTCAAGGTAAAGCCGTGGTCGCACCTACTATATGTGTACTATACAAATGTTTAATTGAGGCGTTTCTAGAGCCCATATAAACATTGTAGGTATACAGTTAATGCGAACACGGCCTACCGGCCTTTACCTAAGTGTGATGTAAAAGTATATACTTAGAAGGAACGAGCACTGAAAAACTAATTTAGCAACTAAAATTATTTTGCGTCTTAAAAAGTTATTATTTATTTTAACTGTCCAATTACACTATCGAGTCGATTACACTAATTTTTGGAGTAGATCTTAATAATGATGTGACATGCTCGTCATCAGAAATAGCTTTAATTTGAAGTAATTAGAAATTAATTATTAATTTAAAGGTAATGCGTTTTTGTGATAAAACATACCTCATGCTTCAACCATGCTTCAACCAAAATAAAACATTTATATTTCATATTTTAAAGTGTTACAGCCGCTATCACTTAAAATCCCAACAATGATACCAAAAATGACACTTTATCCTTATACAAAAGACTCTAATAATAAAAAAACTCTAAAAAAAAAGCATTTGAGTCGTCAATTAAGAGGCACCGCTTAAGGACCCGAGCAGTGTTTACCGTCGGTACAGTCATGAAGATAAGCTTTACGAGGATTAGTTAAAGGCGAGGTGCGAATGAAAGATGAGCGAGAAATGGGAAATGAGGGAAGCGTTGTAAGAGGATGTTTATTAGCCATAGTCTCCTTGAAACATTGTAAATACTTTCTCCAATATCCATGAGCGGCAGTAAATTATATATTATTATCTAATTATTAGGTTACTTATTCAAATATTATTTTACTTTAAAACTGGATGTAAAAACTGAATTTGGATGTAAAAAAACTATCATGTTATTTAAATACCAAAACAATCTGTCCAGCTGATTTATTAATCTAAACTTACTTTTACAATCACGGTATTCAATTCAAATTCCCGAGGTTATTCTAAACTAAAAACTATTTTTATAACCTTGTTTACCTCTTTCTCGCTTCGCTCATTTTGCTTTACAGCCTAACCTTTAAAAAATCTACTGCAAGACTATGAAGATTTTCTGTTTTTTCTACTAAAGTTCCGCTCCGCAATAGGTGGGAAAATACTCTTAGTAGAATTAAAAATGTATGGGAAAATAAAGTGAGGTTCAGAACTTAATATTAGCTGGCAGAATGTTTTTTCAACGGGGGCTTTATAGTGCGGAGAATTTAATAAAGAAATTGCTTTTTATAGGGATTAATGAGGTGTAAATTGTATGACGCCCATAATTTATTATGATACTTTTCTTGACCCAGATAAGACACATTTTTATGCGTTCGTTCGTGATTTTTACAAATTTTAATTAAATATTGTCTGGAAGATATTGCTTTTAGCGACACGTTACACTTTTTCAATTTTGTATATTAAGTATTTTAATACTGTACTCTCGTAGTATATAATAAAGAATATTCATTTCTATTTACTGAATTTATTGAACAGAAAGAAGCAAATTTATGTACTAATATGAGTGTCATTTTTTTATTTACGGATAAAATCCGTATCTTTCTATTGATATAAATGAGTTAGTTAGATAAGGTGAAAAAACCTTATATGAAACTACAAATTCCAAGAACCTTATTGAAGAGTTTACTGTGTATAAATATTGTATTTTCTCTTTTATATTAAGATATACCGTTAGCGCTGTATTTGAACTGAAATCCCGTAGAAATCTCATGAAAATTTTAAATGTATCAAAAAAAATCAAGACTAAAACAAATTAATTAAAAACTTTTACACCTACGCTTAACGGGCTTTTTTTAACAGACTGGGAGAAAGTTATGGTTGTGTAAAATTCATATTAAAGCGAAAATAATTCCCTCCGATTCTACAGTCTTAAAATTAAAAAAAGTGATTTAAAATATCAAAATTTTATAACATTATTGGTATAATTTAGACTTTTAGTTTTTTTTTAGGTAGCTAAAATAAGATATTTAACTATATTTGTATCTACAATGTTCGCAAAACAATGAGAAATATAATTTTTTGACTGGCTTGTTGGTCTAGTGGTTAGTGACCCTGACGGCTAAATCAGAGGTCGTGGGTCTGCTTCCCACCCAGGACAAATCTTTGTGTGATGAGCATCTGGGTGTTATTTATCTATATATATTATGTATTTAAAAATAATATTAGTATGTTTATCAGTTGTCTGGTTGCTATAGTACAGGTTCTGCCTAGTTTGGGATCAAATGGCCGTGTGTAAGTTGTACCAAGATATTATTATTATCTCTTATTTGTCACGGATTATCCTCAGTAATAAGAATACCCGGTCCTTTGAAATTCTTAAATGGAGACACAGGTCCAACACGCAGCGGCCTTGTTGAGAATTTCACTCTAATATAGGATGATGGTATCTACCAGAGGCCATTCACCCCTGCTCTATTACCATAGAGCAGTGTCAACCTTCATGTCTGTTCTACCGAACAGACATGAAGTTTGACAGGTCACCATAAATATTGACCGCACCCTGATTCGCCCAGTCTTTACCGCTTCGGAAATGCTCGAGCTGAGGAGAAGAAACTGCGTAACGAATTCCCCAGCAGCACGCTGTCTTTCCATTAATAATTTACAATACTATTGTACAAATTTGTAAACCATTTCAAAAAATCAATCATATAATACAATGATTCCTATAGGACTACTTGCCGGTTGTTCGGATTAGGTTTAATCATTTGACTACCAGAAAAACTAAAAAAAAAACGTTAAAATTTAATTAATTTACAAAATATATATTTTTCTAATGGATTTTCTTTCCTTAATTAAAAAAAATGGTAAGTAATACTTATGAAATTAACTTTAAACTTTTCCTTTTAACCCTCCCATGGTCATGATAAACGACGTCCTATTTACCCCAAGCATTATGAGAAAAATCATCGGGTTAGCTTTTATAGAAATTCCAAGTTCTGTAAAGTTAAATTAGACTTGATTGCTTCAATGGTTCGCAGATAGGGCTATTGAGATTAAAGATTCCGGTTCAATTTCCAAGAACAAAATATTTGATGAGTTTTTTTAAGAGAAAAAGATGAGATTTGAATTTTTGATAAATTACCAACAAACTTCCTATCCTATTTTAGTGATACTGACAGTTTTGGGTTGATTGGAAGGTAAAATTAAATTTTAAACGATAGTCATAGTATCAATTCATCATTATATTAACGCATGCGTGCGTCTAGCCATAAGTTGCGATTTCGAATCCTGGGCCTCACCCAGGATTCGAAGTCAGATCAAATTCTTCCTCTCTATATAATAATATATATTCCATTTCAGATAATTACGCGGTTTACTCGAGTAAGTTTCCCGTAAAAATATTTTTGGTGTAAATTTTTCATTGTTATTTTTATATTTAATTTGCTATTGGGACGGAGACGAGTCCTAATCTCGAGTATTGATTGTTGTGACACACACTACTTTGTTTTACATAAATAGATAGATTATAATTATCAACCCGTAATGTTCCACTCTTAAGCAAATACCTCCACTACTTCAAATATCTACTAGCCAGTCTATCACATGGCAATTCAGCTAATATCAATATCGTTTACGAGTACGAGTAAACATTGGTTTAATTATCCACTGAAAATAAAATAAAAACTTTTATTTTAATAGCTTAAACTTATTCGTCCAAACAACCAGTATCCAATTCCAACCAGCAATGTATGCCACTAATAAAATAAACCAACAGAAAAAAAGTATTTTAATTAAACTCAGAGTTTTAATTAGAATAAAGTCAAGCGCAGATCTCAATAAAACGAGAAAATCATTCAATTTGATGTGTCAACCGGCGAGCGAGATGTACAGTACACTGATTGATGATCCAAACATAGTAGCGGATACATCAGATATAACCTTATTTAGGGTTCCCTGGTGAAATGAGGACAGAACCATTATTATTACTTTGTTGGTTTGAAATAATACATTTTCGATATCATTCTGACTCTAACACTATAATCATCTAGTGTCGTTGTGGCCCAGTTCAATAACCAGATTCGTATGGACATAGTTGCAGTTGCGTGAAGTTGAATGGAGACCGCGATCGGCAAACGGGTACAAGTTGGTTGGGCTCCGTAGTTAGCGACATGAAGCTAGCGAGGTAATTTCATAGAAATACATAGAAACCAGTAGTGTCGCTGCGACACGTCGTCTGCTGCTGCCTCATGTCGCCCGCTACCAACTTGTACCTGTAGCGAAGGACGCTCCCCAGCTAGATAGAACGATGATAAAAAGGTAGCTGAGTTGGACTGGATTCTGAAGGCGGAGGACCGGGTATTGTAGCACAACTTGGGAGAGGCCTATGTCCAGCAGTGGACCGCAATAGGCTGAGTTGATAGATTGAGCTACAGTTTCGAACCCAGGCAAGTACAGTTAATTTTATCATAATAACAAGTAGCTCATGTTTATCAAAGGTTTAAGCTGTCCCCACACTAAATTTAATCAAAATCAGTTCGTGGTTTGAGCGTGCAGAGGTATCAAACATACATTATTATAATAACTTCCGTGAGACGAATTCATAATTATTTAAGGATTCAACGGTTTACTCACGCGCATTCTCGGGATCGCCCGACTAGTTTCAGACTCAATAGGAGTCCTTAATCATGAGCTCACGCGGCGGCGGCGGAGTCGCGAGTCGAACTAGTCGGGCGATCCCGAGAATGCGCGTGAGTAAACCGTTGAATCCTTAAATAATCAAAGATACACTCATAAACTTTCCTTTTTATGTCATTAGTGTGATTAAGTTTCCTAAAACAAAAGAAACTGTGGTACGGAACACGATCACACGAAACCAAGCGACTACAACAATTTTTCATGGAATGCATGTCACTCACACCCCCATTTTTGCTGATAAAGGAAATTGTTTGCATATCCCAGAATGGGAGGGTAAACAAATCTGAGGGCTCTTCAATGTGCCGAGTGACAGTTAAGAGGTTTGGGTAAATATAGGCCAGAATTATGCAGCAAATAGGCCGTGATACTCTGCCTCTTAAGTTAATTCAATAACCCAATTGGATGACAGGGTTAAATATTTATAAACACTTGGAACAATTCAGGATTTTTTTTTAATGTTGGTAGACTTTTCGATGATACGAGAGATTTTTATGTGGGAACTATTTCTATAATGATGACTTTTGTACTGGGAACGAACTAATAATAATGTTTGTATCGGTGAAAGATGGATTACTATTGTTTTAAATTTTGTATTTATATATCAATGTTTTATTTGCAACTTTAACATAACTAGGGACATACTTTTTTCACCGTTTTCTTAGTCTGTTTAGTTATCGAAGGAAAATATTAAATTATCGTACTACCTATGGGTATGTGATAAATACTTTGAAAAAAAAAACTCTGTGTAATAGGTAGGTATTATAAATACAATTTATGGCATATTATATCTTATACAGTTTGTCACAAAAATGTTTACTTATAGCGGCGGCGGTAGCTTATGGCTAGGGTTTCGGACCTACAATCGTGTGGTGGCCGGTTCGTAACCCACCCAGAGCACTACGACGTGATGACTCATAAATTTTATTTTATTAAGAATTTAGCTTATTACGAGGGGTTAAAAAGAATGCTAGTAATGTGACACCTACATTTCTGATCACGATATTCATAGAAAAAAAAACTAATAATTCCAATATGAAAAAAATACCATGTTTTTAAGACTCATAGTTACAACGTTCAATATTATTTTGTTCTTAAAAGATCGTGTTCTTAATGGCATCCAATTTCAAAAGAAAAAACATAGAATAGTATCCATCTTAATATTCATTATCTTTTTAAAAAGAACGCTATTTGTCTTAGCGTCTAAGTCTTTATTAAGTTCGCTACGAAATAATTTGACGGGAAAATATTTAGCTTTGGAAAATTCAATTCTAGGCTTATGTTAATGGAAACATTATTTTTACTTGTCTTTGAAATTATTTTGTGTTTTACATAAACAGTTTGAGGCCGCCGTTAAGTAGCATGCTGTCTCTGTCACTTTAAGGTGTGAAGTAGCAACAGATAGACATTTAAGAACATCTTAAAGTTAATTGATGTTTCAGTATTCGGAGTAAGGGAATTAAACTATAACTGTTGTTAAAGTCTTTTGCCTTCCTCATTCAATATAAATAATTACTTGACGGTTAAATAAAACTTTAGAGATAATTAATCCTCTTGCCAAGTGACATTGCCACAATAATAATTTTCAATCATCTAAATTATATTTCTTTTCGATAAGTCACGTGACTTAGAATAAGCATGAGGACAAATTCTAGTCAAATTTTCACTCCTCAATTTTAAAATTTAAATGTGCCTTATCATTATAAAACTTTTTAAAAACAACGAAAAACCTCAAATCGACGACCTCCGTCGTCGAGTGGCGTACACACCGGTTTTCAAGGTGTCACTAGCTCTGAAGTCCCGGGTTCGATCCCCGGACGTGTCAATGGAGGAAAAAACACTTTTCTAAATTTTTTTGGGTCTGGGTGTTTGTGGTCGAGTTCTCTGATTCCATAACACAAGTGCTTTAGCTACTTACGTTGGATTCGGAGCAACGTATGTGATATCGTCCATATTAAAACAAAAAAATACGCATGGTCTGATCACATACAAATAGCATAATGGTAGTGATGATGAAGCGCTCTTTAAAGATGTGGTAGTTAGAACGTAATCACACAGTTTGTTTACAGAAGGCGTAAATCCCCCAACATGCCGACTACAGGTGCTGCGGATACACAAAATACTCACACATTTCCATGTAATTTAATATGTACAAAACACTTTTAAAGTATTCCAAGTCTTTAATAATTCACCCCTTTGACGGTTTCGAAGGTAACGAAAATGAGTTTACCAAGTTCTGAACTCATGAGGCGTGAAGCAAACGTATTTAGCCCAGTTAATATTAATAAGAAGAAATATTCAAGTGTTAATTGACGTACTTATTAAGTTTCTAACCGACTGGATAAAATGAGGTGTTCGACATATAAATAAATAATATTGCATGAATACATACCTACACATACGTACATAAAGGTAATGTAATTCATTTTACACTATGGAGGGGCTCGTGGCTAAGTGTAAGCTGTACGATTTGTCGGATATTAAAGGTTAAGCCGCGCTTACCGCGGTTGGTCCGTGGATGGGTCACTATTTGTAAACAAAACGTTAACCGTTGGTCCCGACTGTTATACAGTCGTTAAGTCATTACAATTCTGACAACCAGTCCTACTAAGGGTTACTGTACCTAGCAATAGGTTGCGGTAGTCATATAGATAGTCGTTCTTTGTAAAATAATTCAGCTAAATCTGGTAAGACTGAAAGCCGACCCCAACATAGCTTGGGAAAAGGCTAGGCAGATGATGAATTAATCTTACACTATGGTAATAAGTAATTTAATACATAAATATTATTATTAGTATGTAATTTCCTTTTAAATTAATCCTGTATTACTTTCAACAGAATTTCACTTAGTACAAAGTTATAACTTCTAATTTGTAACACGTAAACATGTTTTTAACATACGACCTTGCAAATCCTACTGAGTACCTGAAAAAATAATCTTTTAAAATCCTTGTGAAGAATTTTACGTAGCTTTTTATTTATATGTTCCGTAAATATAATTATCAACAACAAGGAAAGCGTAAATGTAGGAATGTAGGCTTAAGAATATTACCTTTTTTTTTCAGCAAAATATATTTTATTTGTAATACTGGCCTATTAATGTCACACTGCTGGATACAGGCCTCTTCTTTCATAGAACAGGAACGGGCACTGACCACCACGTTTATTCATTGCGGCTTGGAGATTTCAGATACCAATTTTTGGAATACATATTTCCTCACGATGAATTTCTTTTACCGATTACCAATGGTGACTTATAATAATAAGGAAAGTACTTATAACTTTTTAAAAGTCATATAGGTACTTGCATGTACTAAGTTCATTCCTAGAGTTCACAAATCAGTTAATTGAACTTTTAGGTCAGCACCATTTTATTAACCATACAATACTGCAAAAAGAATTGTGATGGAACCTTATATAAGGCAAGCTTAGATCCTAAGATAGGAAATAAGCTATTTTTAGCCGCAATTATTCACACCGACGCGGCCGAAGCATGGGGCAACAACTAGTCTTTTACAAAGTTTACATCACCGAAAAATCCCGACCCATTTTAGAAGTCAACATAATAACACTTACATATTTATGAAAAATGACCCCCGTAATGGGATATAACACTACACCGACACAGGGTCACTTCGACCCACATAAATATGCTGAAGTATGTGCTCGTAATTGACCTGAATTTTTGAAGCTGTTTACCGCGAGATACTGGACCACTCTATAACTTTTGGTTAGTATAGTACGTTTGGAAAAGAGTTTGCTATAGTCTGTTCGTCATTTTAAAGCTTTGGACATTAAAAATATATATTACTAAATCAAATTATATGTATGTATATAATAATACCGGCCTATAAACGTCCCACTGCTGGGCACAGGCCTCTTCCTATATAGAGAAGGGAAAGGCATTAATCACCACGCTTGCTCATTGCGGGTTGGCGATTTCAGATTCCAATATTTTGGTATCCAGGTTTCCTCACGATGTTTTCCTTCAACGTATGTCAATGATGTTTTAGAATGATTAAGAAAGTACATATAACTTTGAAAAAGTCACATTGGTGCCTGGGTTCGAACCTGCAACCATGTGCATGCGGATCCGGTCATTGAACCGAGAGGCCACCACGACTTTTTCAATATCCAGCACCAGTGTACACAAAAAGTATTAATTAAAATATTTTTTTAAACAAACACACAAAAGAAACCGAACATTAGTCAAAATAATCCTTTCTCATTCTTTAGCTAAAGTCGGGTTAAACTTTTAGTCGTTAATGTAACCCACGGTCGTTTACATAGCAATCACTAGGGTTAACTCTGAGATTCCTGAAATTCACAACCCACGACTTTTGAAAAAGGCAGATTTAAGTTAAATTTACTGAAAATTTCAACCTTCAAATTAATATCTGGTTCATGTTACATATTGCACTTTTAAAATTAAGTAATTGAAAAAAAACTAACTTTTGATTTGCTTGTCTATAGGTACTAATATTATAAAGAGGTAAAGTTGTGAGTTTGTTTGTTGGAAGTTTTCTTTGGAACCACTGAACCGAACTTTATCGTAAAAAGATACGACCGCTTATACCGCAAGAACGTATATTTCGACAATCTCAAGGGAATCAAAATTAAGTTCTTACCGTTAGCCTAGAACTTTAAAGTTTGGCAAGTAATATCAACAATAAGGAACAAGTTTAAAACCTATTAATTCGTTTAAATATGAAATATAGTCTTTTACATAACAATTTTTCTTTTTTATAAAGATTACTAGCAATGTAGGTCGCACATTACTAGTAATCCCGGTCCCCTCGTGCTAAGCTAAGATGCTTGTGTTACGAGTGGGTTCACGTCGGTAGTGTAATGGGTGGGATTCGAACCCACAACCACACGATTGCAAGTTCGACGCCCTAGCCATTAGGCTACCGCCGCTTCATTGGAGGGTGTGTACGATTGGCACTTGTCCAGTTTTTTAATTTATTGTTATCGCTGCATTTGTTATATTTATCAACTATTTCAAAATACTCCTGATTCGCGTTTATATACAGGATGTCCCACAAACTCATACTACAGGGTCACAAAGGCACCTTCATAGAGCAACCAGTTCCAAAGTTCAGAAATAGCATCGAAGCAATCCATTACTTAGATTACATTCACATCGTTAATTATAAACATCTGCAGTAAATAGTCGACAAATGTAGTAATTGGTCATCTTGAACTAATTTATCTTTGGACCACTTAGTATCTGAGATTTCGGAGCAATCGAGGTTAATTTGTGGTCCAAGTTGTGAACTGAAACTGTGTTTTATTATCTTAAAAATGTGGTAAGTAGTTCGCTATTTTCTTTCTACTTATGGTAAGAGATGGGAAGGTTAGCTGATTCATTCTTCTTTGAATAAAAATCGTACACATCTCAAGAAGGTTTCTAGAACAAATTCCAATTCTTAGGATAGAAATTGGGGTTAAAATTTCGTATTAGCTTTTTCATCACATTAAAAATATATTTACACTAGCCGTGGCCCGAGGTTCTACTTGCCTTGCGTGCCAAGGCAAGTAAAGTAATGTTAAATTACTAGCCTTTATCCTTCCTCGAGAATTGAGCAACCAAATCAGTCCAATTCAATCCAGTTTCAGAAATTACCTTGTCCAAACAAAAACTCTTTACCTATTTTTTTATTATTCTAGATGACCCGTGCCTCGCTGGGCATTGGACATAACCAAACATCCTATCGTAGTATATCTAAACCTACATTGTACTCAGGAATGAAGTAGCTTTCCACTGGTTAAATAATTTTCAAAATCGGTTAAGTAGTTTCAGAGATTACTTCCGACAAACAAACTTTAATTCTTTATAATATAATAATAGTATAGTATTGATCTACTGCGTAGTATGGCCTTCTTCGTTAAAAAACCTGATTATACCAATTTCCATTAGTAGTTATTTTCTTAGACTACGATTTCTACCAGACAACCTTGGTGTAACTTAAGGGTTTTCTCTTATCAGAGGCAAGCACTCAAGCGAGGAACTCATATTGCTAATTACACGATTACATAAAACGATTTTTTAATAAATGTTGTCTAAAAAAAGATTATATTTATTGATTACAGAAAAATAACGATTAGTTTTTTTTCAAATAGAGATACAAAATTTTATCTTAAATAAAGGAAAATAATCACTTTTTATCATTTATTATAAACAATGTTAAAAGTATAGTTTGAGCATAGATATATAATTAAAATACCTACCTAGTTGTAATTTTAACTCTATGGTTCTGAGATTTTAAATAATATAATGCGATATTGATAAAATAAAAAGAAATACAGTACACGAAAAGGCCTCTTTTGAACCGAACTTTTCTTAAATTAATACTCGTTCTTTAAAAAATATTGTCTTTAAAAATAATATCCTTAAAAATATTATTTTTAAAAATTATATATTATACAATATTCGAAAAAATATTGAATAAAAATAAAAATAATATATACACAAAATAAATGTTAAAATAATATATTTCAAACAAAAATATTTCATAACAATTTGTTAATTCATTTATTATTAATAAGAAAATAAA
This sequence comes from Plusia festucae, assembly GCA_950381575.1. Classification (NCBI taxonomy): domain Eukaryota; kingdom Metazoa; phylum Arthropoda; class Insecta; order Lepidoptera; family Noctuidae; genus Plusia; species Plusia festucae. Next base: position 12,644,662 of record OX494442.1, read on the forward strand.
GCGTGTTTTCTTATCTTCGAGATAAGAAAACACGCTTTATTTTCTTTATTATACAAAAGCAAAATATTCTTATAGTCCATTGAAATGTTACATTTTTTAGGCCTAACCTTGCGTTTCTTAGAGGACGCAATTTTATTTTTTTAATGTGTAGAGGGGGTAAGTGTAAAGCTAAAACCAAGTTTGTGGGGTCGCCACCCTTGTCCCACGGCCGCCATCTTGAAAATAGGGGTCCAAATGGTTTTTGCGATATATCTCTTAAACTATTCATCAGATAAAAGAAATTTGTTTACATTTTTTGTTGCAAATAAAATTCTCTACAACTTTGGTTCAGTAACTTTTTGTCGTAGAACTATAAATAAAAAAGTTATAAGCGAAAATGTTCAGAAATTCGAGATTTTTTTTATATTTTTCGATATAACTTTTTTTTATCATTTTACGAAATAATTATATCAGACCATTTTTGTAGATCGTTTTTTAAGGAACAACTTTCATACACAACTTTTTTCTATTAAGTTAATAGCTAAGGTTTTACAACGCTCCCAAGTGAGTACCTACTATTTTTCAGTACTCTTAACTATACACATATTATACGTCTGTACTAATAATGTGTCATCAGTTATTGTTTATTTTGTTATTATATTATTAATAGTTAATTATTGACTGTTTTCCACTCCATTACAGAATTTTACAATTATTGATTTTGAAAATAATTTGAAATCTGATGGCCGTTACCGAGAATACTGTAAATAAAGATGATAATTCTCTTTACAATAGCAAGACCTCCAAGGCAGTGACAAAAAGTACTTTTAATTTATCTTCACTTCCTCCAACACAAGACACAGCTCGCTTCCATACTTTCCGAGTCTACCATCAGGTCCAGTCGTGGCTCGGTAACAATAATGATCCTGAAGGGGCTGAAAAAAATGTGGATAATTATTGATGTCTGTGCAGAGCTCTAAACCTCCAGCACACCCTGAGCTTCTAAAACTGATCTTTTGCAAATGCAAAGGAAACTGTTGAGCAATGTGTGGATGTCAAAAAGCAGGGTTGAAATGTCTGCAGTGTGCTTCTATTGTTCTGGAGAGACTTGCTGTAATGGGGCTTTCAGAATTAATTAATGAAAATGAGTTTGATGATGAACCGCCGAAATTACACATCACACGCCTTCCTTCTCCAGTTCTCCCACAAATATTTAATACAGAAAGCCGATCAGATACTGAGCCGCAGCCTTGTCCATCGAAAATACTGAGGACGGAATAATTGAAATTTAGAAAATCACCGTGGATTATGCCTATTGGCGATACCACATAAAAACACGCGCCTCCAGACTCTACCTCGTGAGTGGTGGGGAAAAGAGTCAATAATTAACTATAAATAATATTGCTAAAAAATAATTTAAAAAATTATAATAACAAAATAAACAATAATAATAAATAATAATATCTTGGGACAAGCTCACACACGGCTATCTGATCCCAAACTAGGCAGAGCCTGTACCATGGTAACCAGACAACTGATAAACATACTTATATATTTCTAAATATGTATTTAGAAATATATAAGTATGTTTATCAGTTGTGTGGTGTTATTTATCTATAATATGTATGTATGTACATATTATAGATAAATAACACCCAGATACTGAACAAATGATCGTGCTCATCACACAAAGATTTGTCCTGGGTGGGAATCGAGCCCACGACCTCCGGCTTAGCAGTCAGGGTCACTAACCACTAGACCAACAGGCCAGTCACAATAACTGATGACACATTATTAGTACAGACGTATAATAATTATGTGTATAGTTAAGAGTACTGAAAAATAGTAGGTACTCACTTGGGAGCGTTGTAAAACCTTAGCTATTAACTTAATAGAAAAAAGTTGTTTATGAAAGTTGTTCCTTAAAAACCGATCTACAAAAATGGTCTGATATAATTATTTCGTAAAATGATAAAAAAAAAGTTATATCGAAAAATATAAGAAAAATCTCGAATTTCTGAACATTTTCGCTTATAACTTTTTTATTTATAATTCTACGACAAAAAGTTACTGAACCAAAGTTATAGAGAATTTTATTTGCAACAAAAAATGTTAACAAATTTCTTTTATCCGATAAGTAGTTTAAGAGATAAAGTGCAAAAACCATTTGGACCCCTATTTTCAAGATGGCGGCCGTGGGACAAGGGTGGCGACCCCACAAACTTGGTTTTAGCTTTACACTAACCCCACCTACACATCAAAAAAATAAAATTGCGTCCTCTAAAAAACGCAACCCCAAATGTAACTTTTCAATGGACTATTAGTATTAAGTTATTTCTTTCAGCCGTTTTCATAGAATTCACGCAAAGGATTTTATTTATTAAACATTCATTCAAAAGACAAACGGTTTGAAAACGAACCAGTTATAACGTACCTTGGTACCTTGTAAAAGGTACCAATTTATTTTATTTGTGTTGGGTAAATTAAGTAAGACTTTTTTCCTTACCAATTATTATTTTTTACCCTTGGTTTGGTTTGCTTTGTTATCAACAAAAACAGGAAACATAAAATTTACAACGAAACAGGTGTTGTGGTTGGTCGGTTTTTATTTTATTTTGTAAATTTTAAATTACGTCTTTTGTCGGGGTAGTCTAGCGGTTCAATGACCGGATTCGTATGCACATGGTTGCAGGTTCGCACCGAGGCACGAACCAATGTGACTTATTCAAAGTTATAATTATGTACTCTCTTAATAATTCTAAGACACCATTGACAAACGGTGAAGGAAAACATCGTGAGGAAACCTGGATTCCAAGAAATCGCCTAAAATCGTTCGTTCGTTCCCCATTAGGGAAGAGGCTTTTGCCCAGCAGTGGGACATTTATATAGGCCGGTCTTATTATTATTATATTATATTTAAATCCGCCCGAGGTACCTAATTTTATAGTAAAAAATATAGCCTATGTTACTCAGGGTGAATGTAGCTTTCTAAGGGTGAAAGAATTTAATCGGCACAGTAGTTTTTGTTTTTATTAATTACAAACATACACACACACACACAAACACAAATCTCAGCCTATTTTGAGTTACGGCAATTGATGTAATTTCGATCAAATCTAAAAAAATGTTCTCTGATTTTTTTAACTGTTATGATTATAATGTTTTATTTTCCTCGCTTTAAGTCCAAGACATGTAACTTAGGTCCAAAATGCTTAACCTAAGTCAGTAGAACTACAATAATTCATCAGCCGATAAGCGATGAAATGATAACTGAGTTTAAATTGAGTTGCGATCGAATTGATATTAACTGCTACATCCACAGACCAAGAGAAAAATAGAGCCAGACGTTAATAAAGAAATTCAATGAATTTAACGTTTCTTTGACGTGATTGTTTGTGGAATTTCTTGCCATATACAATCTCTCTATATATCATAAGTATACAATTAAATTATACAATATGATTAAGGATAATAAATCTATGTCGGATTAACGGATTATATCGCGGTTTACCGCGATAGAATCCGTTTAGTACTAGTTTTATTTCAAAATCTATATCATGCTTCCACGTAGAATGTAAAGCTTGTATTTAGCTGATCACTTACAAGTTAGAAGATTTAAATGTTGCCAATAACGCTGACTGGGCAAACGGTGAACAAAAACATCGTGAGGAAACCTGGATTCCAAAAATTTGAATCTTAAAACGCCAGCCCGCAGTAAGTCAGCATGGTTATCAATGCTCGTTCTGACTCTATATAAGAAGAGGCCTGTGCCCAGCATTGGGACATTTATAGGCCGGTATTTACATTCTGAGAGTTGGACCCTATCTATATTCTGTTTGGTCTGTGGTCTACTACATGGATATTTGTTGAATATTGGACGTGACCCTACCTTAAGACGTCTGATTTTTAGATTAAAATAATTTAATTTTGATTTAAATGTCTTTAAGGTGATTAAAAAATGTAAGAGTTCAATGGGTGTGTAATTTTGACTTCAATTAAATTAGGATACAAATAATAAAGAAAGATGCTATTAAACAAATTTTGATGCAAATTTCATAGAAAACTGTGAAAAAGCTTGTACGACCGATACTTTATGTAGCTTTTAAAGCAATTTTATTATTGAATTTAAGCCCAAACTGTCCCACTGCTGGGCAAAGGTTTTCTTCTCTTCCTTCCATTCAATTTTATTATAAATAATTAAAAAGACTCCTTATTAAAACCGATCTATTAATGCCTCCATTTCCACCTGGGTTATCTACGTGGCCTTCTTCTTTTGGGGAACGAAGGCTTGGATAGGTCTCGGTATGTTTTCAAATGGTCACCCATTCCCGGAACAACCGTGATAAGCGCGGCTCCACCATGTTTATCAGTCGAATCGTACAGCTTACACTTAGCCACGAGCCCGTCACATTATTTAAATACAACTAGCTGCTTCCCGCAGCTCCTTTTTTTTAAATATAATTCTATAAACCTCACAGGGCCCGAGACCTTTCCAACGAATGCAAAACCGTGGAAATCGGTTCGTGCGTTAGTGCTGTTAGTGCGTTAGTGCCTGAGTTATAGCGTCAGGAAGGAAAACCCGACTTATTTTTATATAGTAGATTATACTTTATTTTTAAAAGCCATATTCTCGTCTCAATGGCAAAACAACAAATCTGTTTAAAAAACGTATATATTTACAACCACAAGGCCACGAGTATCCTAAACATTTTGAATTTATCCGGACAAATTAATTTTAATCTGTCGAGACATTAACACGTTGTAATTAGTTAATCTGTGACTGTATGGTTATTCACTGTTACATAATATTTAGGCCAACCGTAATCCGCTTCAGAATTATTTTGACAAAAAAATCTGTATCATGTTAACCTGACAAGGATTATATATTTAGGTCAATTATATGAAAGTACACATTTTATTTTAGGTTTGTTTATGTCTATTGTAAAGTTTTCAGGGATTTGACATTAAGAGCTTGACTTTTTGAAGTACAAACAGTGATTTAAAATACAAAGGTACAAAGCTAATAGATTTTTCTTTTTAATTTCTAATTAACTGTACTCTAGTCTTCTTGCCAAAAAAATAAGCAATTTGGAGGCCTTCCTTATTGTTCTTTCATAGTCAGTTTATTACAGATTTTAAAGAATATTTGAACTCCGTTAATAAAATAAATACAAAATTAGTAGTAGTAAAAGTTTATACTGGCCTGTTGATCTAGTGGTTAGTGGCACTGGATGCTAAGCCGGAGTTCGTTGGTTCGATTCCCAGCCATAACAAATCATTGTTTGATGAGCATGATCATTTGTTCTGTGTCTGGGTGTAATTTATCTATATTATGTATGTATTTAGAAATGTATAAGTATGTTTATCAGTTGTCTGGTCACCATAGTACAGGCTCTACCTAGTTTGCGATGATGACTGGGTGTGAGGTGTCCCGAAATATTGTTATTATTATTATTAGTACATTATTTCGCTTGTTTGTTACCAATTTGACCAAACAACTAAACGAATTTGGATGACACTTTGCACGTAGATAGTTTAATACCTGGTTTAATGCTTAACATACTCTTATATTCCAGTCACATAATTATTTGAGGATGATTCTATATTTTTTACAGTTCATGAACAACTTTGTTAGCAAAATTTTATTACATAATATAAACAGAAAACACAGTTATACCTAATGAAAATATTTCATGATAAGAAAACTTTTAAAGAAACTTTTCGCTTCATCGGCCTAATTAAGGAATCTGAATCAAAAACGTAACACATTTTTAATACTTGTAATCTGTCCTTGTCAGTCAAAATTAAACTTTACGTTGACTTCGTAAAATTTATTTTAATTATAATTAATTACGCCTCTGTAATGTTGGCTTCGTATGTGTATATATATTATTTTTACGTGTTGGAATTAAGAAGGGGATTTTGTTAGGCAAAATCAAAAAGTTTTTATTACTTATAAACCTCAAGAAGGTGCTAAAGAAACGCTTTACTAATCTTTATGGAAGTATAGATTAAAGCCATCGATTAAAACAAAAAACATGTTTATTACCTATACTAAATTACTTAAAAAAATACTGAAAAGACTTACAAAACGCTCACAAAATAATTATAAAATAAAAACATCTGATAATAAATGCAAAGCTACGTGGCAAATAATAAATGATTTAAGATTAAATAGCCCACGTGACATTATAAATAAAATTAAAGTGAATTATAATACAATTTCTGATCCGAACGTTATAGCCAATGCCTTTAATAATTATTTTATTGATAAAATAAAGCCCATATCAAGTCGTGGCAAAAATGTAACATCGAGGATTGTAGGCACGATGAATTCTATTTTTATGGCTCCATGTGTGCCAAACGACATACATAAAATTATTTCTGAACTGAAGAAAACTAACAGCGTAGGTTTTGATGACATTTCAACTAAAATTATTAAAATTTGTAATCGACATATTTGTGGACATTTGAGTTATCTTTTAAATTTGTGCATTAGTAACGGTATCTTTCCTGATAATTTGAAAGTAACTATTGTTAGACCACTATTCAAAAAAGGTGATAAAGAATTATTACAAGCTTATAGACCCATTGCATTGTTATTTATTTTTTCTAAGATTTTTGAAAAGTATATTTATAACCAACTATACGCATATTTAGAATCTAATAAACTACTATGTCATGAGCAAAAAGGATTCAGAAAAAACAAAAGTATTAATTTAGCTATATATGATTTTTACAAAGCGGTGCTTACAAGCGTTGATAAAAGGATTCCCATATGTGCCATATACTGCGATATGACCCAGGCTTTTGATTATGTGGACCACCGAATACTATTAAATAAACTGGAGTCTTATGGCATACGAGGCAATATTCTGGATTTACTGAAATCATATCTCTCTGATAGATCTCAGATGACAACTATATCTAGGATTAATATTATGATCAAACATCAAGAATCTTATTTATCTGAGTCGCGTAAAATTACTTTTGGTGTACCGCAGGGCAGCGTACTAGGCCCGCTTTTATTTATCATTTATATCAATGATCTGCCTAAATCTACCACCCACCCAATGTCCCTATTTGCGGATGATAGTACTGTATCCGTACAATGTAGGACAAAAGCACTCTATCAAGACGACATAAACAATTGTTTGGATTCAATTATTAGCTGGCTAGATAATAACAATCTTAAAATAAATTTATGTAAAACTCAAGTCATGCACTTCAGCCAGAGAGCTCTGCTTCATGATCTAAATGTAAATTATGACAATAACCCTATACACGAGGTACAATCAGCGCAATTCTTAGGACTAACCATCGATGGGCAATTGAATTGGAAGGCGCATATATCAAAATTATGCAAGAAAGTCAGCAGTTCTGCATATGCTCTGTACAGATTGGCTCCAATAGTAAACATCGATGCTTCACTTACGGCTTACCACGGCCTTGTTGCTTCTGTCTTGCGGTATGGGATAATCTTTTGGGGAAACTCAACAGATAATGCGATGGTTTTTAAGGCCCAAAAGCGTTGTATACGAGCCATGTTTCGCTTGGACTCCACTGACTCTTGTAAACCGGTCTTTATAGCACATAAAATTTTAACACTTCCTTCTCTATACATATTGGAGATAGCACTGTTTGTCCATAAAAACCCTCATCTATTTGAACAATTATCTGATGTGGTAAAAAGGAATAGGCGCAAACTTAATAGTAATAGACTGTGTCTACATAGTGCAAAAACAACTCTGGCAGGACAAAGCGTACTATGTATGGCGCCAAAAATATATAATAAAATCCCTAACGATATTAAAAATTGTAATGTAAAAGTATTTAAAAATAAATTGAAAGTAATTCTTTCCAATAAATGTTATTATAGTATTAATGAATTCCTCAATGAAAATAATTTAAATATTTAATTGTTTTTAATTTAATTATGTTGATTATAATGTTAATGTTAATGTTTTGAGATTAACTTTACTTTTATTTATCTAATAATTTATCTCAATTAATATTTTTGCGTGCCGTGTGCCACGGCAAAACATGCTGTACACATATTTTATTGAACATCTTGTTACCTACCATGTTTTATGCAAATAAATGATTTGATTTGATTTGATTTGATTTGATTTGATTTAAGACTCTAGAGTCTAGAGTTCATGGTTCCAGTGTCCTTCTCATAAAGGAGAAAAACTGGCAAGAAACTCCATAAGTTACTCTATTGCTTTATAATACTAGCTGCCTGGAAAGACTTCGTTCCGTCAAAAGTTAATTGTAAAAATTCTGACTGATCACGTAAATTATTTCTTTTAGTATTAAAACCTTCCATACATACAAAAAATTAATTAGCCGAATTGGTCGAGCCATTCTTGAGTTATGCACTTACCAACATTCATTTTTATTTATATATAGCGTGTAACAAAACCCTGTCCGATCCCTGAGAGTATTATTCGGTATCGTACTGCGAACACATATACGTAGCCCTTAAATGAATTGGAGATTATTTTTTTCCGAATTGAAAATCTATACATATAATAAAACAGTAAAAAAACTGTGTCTGTACATTGAATATATTAAAAAAATAATAATTGAGGGGGGTTTACAAACACTTATAGAGCACGAATCCAAAAAAAAAAATCTGTCTGTTTGTCTGTTTGTCTGTATGTCTGTTTGTCTGTTTGTCTGTTTGTTTGTACACGCTAATCTTCGGAACTACTGGACGGATTTGAATGATTTTTTTTTTGTTGTATAGGTATTAAGTCTGGGCAACATATAGGCTATAATTTATCTTGGAAATTTGAACACCTGATGCAGAACCGCAACAGACCAGCTAAACTATAAGAGATACAAAAATGGTACCATAGCAAAAATTGTTCCACGTGATGAGCATTTTCTGCTGAGAGAATAAATTTGAAGATCTGGAACACCTGATGTGGAACTCCAAGAGCCCGGGTACACCATACCACATATAGGAATGCGTCTTAGCAAGGTTGTTCAGCCTGATGAGCACTCTCTGTTGAAGTATAAAAATTGAAGATCTGGAACACCTGTTGTGAAAGTCCAAGAGCCCGGCTACTCCATAACACATATAGGAATGACGTCTTAGCAAGGTTGTTCAGCCTGATGAGCACTCTCTGTTGAAGTATAAAAATTGAAGATCTGGAACACCTGTTGTGAAAGTCCAAGAGCCCGACTACTCCATAACACATATAGGAATGACGTCTTATCAAGAGTTGTTCAGCCTGATGAGCACTCTCTGTTGACGTATAAAAATTTAAGATCTGGAACACCTGTTGTGGAACTCCAAGAGCCCGGCTACACCATAACATATATAGGAATGACGTCTTAGCAAGAGTTGTTCAGCCTGATGCGCACTCTCTGTTGACGTATAAAAATTGAAGATCTGGAACACCTGTAAGTTGTCGAACTCCAAGAGCCCGGCTACACCATAACACATATAGGAATGACGTCTCAGCAGAATTGTTCAGCCTGATGAGCACTCTCTGTTGACGTATAAAAATTGAAGATCTGGAACACCTGTAAGTTGTCGAACTCCAAGAGCCCGGCTACACCATAACACATATAGGAATGACGTCTTAGCAAAAGAGGTTCGGTCTGATGGGCATTCCCTGTTGACTTATAAAAATCGAAGATTTGAAACATCTGACTTGGAAATCAAAGCTATCACTAATTTCACTGTATAATTTTAAAATAACATAACCTTTCGGACTGATTTTGGATGACGATGGTATATCATTTATAATTCGACTCTACTGGCCAAAACTCCCAATTTTTTTTTTTTTTTTTTTATCGAATATATTATATGCCATCGGGCTTATGTTATTTGAGCGTTTAATTTACTTTGCAGTCACTTAGATTTTAATTGATCAGGTATCTTCACAATAAAACTATAACCATGATGAAAGAGGTCAAATCTTTCCCAATGTTCCAAAGGAGCTAAATAGGCTAAATAATAAAAAGGATTGAGGATCATAAGATCCCAAGAATCTACCGAAGAGCGTCAAGAGAGACTTGATGCTGTTCGAGAAGATCAGGCTGCACCTCGCTCCGTGGAAACCTCTTCGGATCGCGAAGCACGCCTGCATTCTCATCGTATTTACGTATCTACATCCATGTCTGACCGCTGATCGTGAGCAAAAGTTCTGATGGGCATTTCCTGCTAATTTACAAAAATGAAAGATCTGGAGGGTCTCGAATCATCTCGCGCATCACGTTGTTTTCCCGTCCCCGGGCTCTGAGAATTTGACATCAGACGTTTCAGATCTTTTATTTTGACGACCCTGTTGTCGCTGGCATAAGCAACAGGATCCGCGTACGAAGTTGCGGGCAGAAGCTAGTAATTAAATAAAATAAAAACTGATCCAAGGCAACAGCAAAACTGACCGCTCCTCAAAGTTCACGTACGTACTACCTGCAGCTTTGTGCCAAAGAAGCCAACTTTGCAAGACGGTTCATGAACTGTACCACGAATACGCCTTTATTGGATCCGAAAGGGGTTTTGTTACATGTTGTATATTGATACAATACTAGTCACTGATATGCGTCAATAACGCAAAGTGTCCGGCGGTAAAGAAAATTATAAAAATTACATCTTCGGCGTCGGAAGACATGCAATACATTTAAATAAGCGGCGCCGCGGCGGTAGCCTAATGGCTAGGGCTTCGGACTTGCGATCATGTGGTCGCGGGTTCGAATTCCACCCATTGCACTACCGACATGAACCCACTCGTTACACAAGCATATATTTAGCTTACCACGACGGGTTAGCAAGAATACTACTTAGTAATGTGAGAGCCACATCTCACAATTATTGTTCTGTTAGTTATTTTTAACGAAATTGACATTGAAACGATATAAAGTTTCATTCCTCATAATTTCCTATACTATTACAAGAAATTAAAATAGCTATTACAATTAAAAAAAAACCTCGAAATTTGGTTTACAGTTGGCAATAATATTGCGTAACACATATTCAATCTCCTCAAAATAAACCCTTTTTTATTAAAAGTTGGTTATAAATTATACATGTGTCATAGAAAATGTTGAGTTCATATTTATTTGAAAATGATTTTACTTTCATTCTAATTTTTTTCACCAACGGGCCTGTTGGTCTAGTGATTAGTGACCCTGACTGCTAAGCCGGAGGTCGTGGGTTCGATTCCCACCCAGGGCAAATCTTTGTGTGATGAGCACGATCATTTGTTCTGTGTCTGGGTGTTATTTATCTATAATATGTATGTATTTAGAAATATAGAAGTATGTTTATCAGTTGTCTGGTTACCATAGTACAGGCTCTGCCTAGTTTGGGATCAGATGACCGTGTGTGAGATTGTCCCAAGATATTTATTATTTATTTATTATTATTATTTATTAATTTCAACTTCAAGGTGTACCCATATTATTATGTCTAGAAATTATTTCAAACAACCTTCTGAATATATAGCACTGATTAAATATAATAGCCTGGAGAAATAGTCTGTTTTAAATATAATAAAACGTACGTGTTGTCTCAAGGTTGAATTACATAGATCCGAAAATACTAAAATATTATGTGATTTCTTACGAAAGATTTTGAATAAACACATTATATTTTGTTTTTAAGTAGTTAACTAGCTAATATATTATTTTTTCAGTCTGAAAGCCTGAAAAAATAATATATTAAGAGAAATAAAAAGTAGTATTATACAGGATTATTTTTTGGAGTGCGTATATTCAACGAGGTAGTCAGGTGCAAAAAACTGAACAACTTTTCCCAAGAAATATATGAAAATTTTCATATAAAAATAAGTCACGTGACCTGTCACTTTGTATGAAAATTTCATTTTCAATTTTAAGATTTCGACCCATGTTCCTCGGCGAAAGTTGTTCAGTTTTATGCACCTGATAACCTCGTAGAATATACGTACTCCTTTTAAAATATTCCTGTATAGGTATTAGCCAGTAGTAAAACTGCTATGAGAAAACAAGAAAACTATTTCTTACTTATATTTTATATTTATTAACTTTATGATACCATAAGCCCATAACCAGTAAGAAATATAAATAATTTAATACTGCAAAGCGTATAAATATTTAAAAAACAAAACAGTCAAAGTTTATTGGACGCTTCCCGTACCGGGAATCGAACCCGAGCCTCCTGGGTGAAAGCCAGGTATCCTAGCCACTAGACCATACGGGAGATACAAGGTAAGTAGAAATTATGATTCATATCAAATCAATCTTTATCTTACCTTGAACACTGATTCAAGAATTTTATTTATCCTTCTTTGTTATTCAAGTTGTTATTACTTGCTATACAAAAATGTGTTGGTGTCGTCGGACCTAAATAACTTGTTTTGATTGAAATTGAATGTTTGATTTTTATAATACGAATCTTTAGTTTCCATGCAGATTTAAAGTATCTATTTAGTCAGTATAAGTTGTTTTTTATGTGTAAGTATTCAGGATTATTTTTTATGGAGTGCATATATTCAACGAGGTAATCAGGTGCATAAAATTGAACAACTTTTCCCAAGAAACAGAGCGAAATCTTAAAATTGAAAATCAACTTTTCATACAAACTTAAAAACTTGACAGTCTGAAAATTTTATTTGTCAATCAGTTTGTTGATTGCTATTTCGTACTCATAATTATTTTATATTAATTAACTTTATGGTACCATAAACCCATAATTAGTATGATATAATTAGTTAATAATATTTAAAAAACAAATAGTCAAAGCTTACTCGACGCTTCCCGTACCGGGAATCGAACCCGAGCCTCCTGGGTGAAAGCCAGGTATCCTAGCCACTAGACCATACGGGAGATACGAGTTACGTTGAAATTTTGATTCATATCAAATTAATCTTTATCTTACCTTGAACACTGATTCATGAATTTTATTTATCTTTCTTTGTTATTCAAGTTGTTATTACTTGCTATACAAAAATGTTTTGGTGACGTCAGAACTAAATAATATGTTTTGATTGAATATCAACGTTTGGTTTTTCATAATACGAATCATTTGTTTCCATGTATATTTAAAGTATTTATGTAGTCAGTATTAATTCGCTTTTTGTTTATGTGTAAGTCTATGTATTATTTTATTTATATTTCTTTAAAAATTTTATTATAAATGTATTTTTATAAAAACCTAAATACAATCATGTTGTAGTCCGATATGTACTCATAATTCGCTTGCTAATGCAATCATTTTTGAAAAAGCGTTGTTTTATCTTCGGGATAAGGTAGGTTATGTCTGAGGCCTTTTATTTTGGATATGACTAAGAGCGGTATCTCTCGGCCGCTGCTTTTAGCGGCTTTTGGTGGATATAAGCAAATGCAATTTTTCTTTAAGAAGCCTGCACATCAGAAAAATGTAAATGACAGTTTTCTACATGGACTGACTGACAAATTGTTTTTGCTAGTGCACTGGATTACGTCAGGAAGCTGTGTTTTCGAGATATCGTAGACAAATTCCATTTCACAAACGTCTTATACCTAGTTATTCTAAATACAGGAACATTTCCATTTTATTAATATTTCAAGACCTTAATATTACCGTTTAAGACAAGTAATCAATCACTCGACTAAGCTTCTCTCATTTTCCTTAAATGAGCTCTGCGTAAAACTTCTAAAGGAACAGTTTTAGGATTTACCAGATAAATGTAATTTGGTTTATATATATTATTTGAATTTAATATTAAAAAAAAACAGTTTCTATTTTGTTATCCATACCTACGAATAAAACGCAAATAGACTGTACGTCTATTATACTTGAACTGCTAAACATCTTAACTGATGGAACTTGATGTATGATTGATGAAATCCTGATGGATCGTCGCGAAGTCACACTGCGATGAACATCATAGACGTATAGACGTATAGACGGGCCTGTTGGGCTAGTGGTTACTGACCCTGACTGCTAAGCCGGAGGTCGTGGGTTCGATTCCCACCCAGGAAAAATCTTTGTGTGATGAGCTTCATCATTTGTTTTGTGTCTGAGTGTAATTAATCTATATTATGTATGTATTTAGAAATATATAAGTCTGGTTGCCAAAGTACAGGCTCTGCCTAGTTTGGGATGGCCGTGTGTGGGTTGTCCCAAGATATAATTATTATTATCAGTTTATACATTTCATTTTCAGTCTTACAAGGATAATGTATCGAAAATGAAAGTATAAATAAACCTTATAATAACTTCCGTGAGACGAATTCATAATTATTTAAGGATTCAACGGTTTACTCACGCGCATTCTCGGGAACGCCCGAGATTGCGCGTGATGTCGCGTGATTAAACCGTTGAATCCTTAAATAATTATAAATAAACCGTCTAAATTCGGCTTAACCGATACCTAATCGGACTGAGCTGTAGGCAACACTAGTTAATAATATTAGCATTACGACTAATACAACCTCACAATAATATAAATTAAATTAAAGAATATTAATTGTGGTACCTTCGTTGTCTCTGGATTCCATAACACAAGTGCTTTAGCTACTTACTTTGGATTCGGAGCAATGTATGTGATTTTGTCCACATTTATTATTTATTTATATAATAACTTTATAAAGTTACGATTTAAAAACAAAACAACCTCAAACAACAATTTCTGGAGCGAGCATAAAATATCAAGGTACGAAAAACAAACTAGAAGAAAATCGAAATCACGACGGCACAGTATCTCAAGTTATGTGCAATCTTCATAAAACCCCATTGTAATCTATTCAGGACCTAAGTAAACCAGTATTAATGGCCCCCGGGACCTTCGGGTCCTAAAATAACAACCCACGTGATTTGTGAACTAATACCATTTGTTTTTACACCAGAAAGATACCAAAAATTCTTCGGAGGTAATTTCTTTTTGGATTTTTTTGTGCATATAATATCGGCCTTTATAAAATATGTCCTACTCTGGGCTCAAGCCTCTTCTTATATAGAGAAGGAATGAGCATTGATCACCACGCTTGCTCATTGCGTTTTGCCAATTATTAGAATCCATGTTTCCCTTTATCGTTTGTCAATGGTATCTTAGAATAATTAAGAAAGTAGGTACATATCATTTTGAAAATGAATTTGAACCCGCAACTATGTGCATACGAATCCGGTCATTGAACCGCTTGGCCACCACGATTCTTTGTATGATGGTTAAAAATTGTTAATTCATATTTGAAGTATCATTCTCCTTCTATCCATTGAAACAATCAAGACCACTCAGGCAATAATTCTTGTGAATGACATTATTCCATCTCAGGTCTCGACAACACTTAAAGGTAAAAAAGAATTGCAAAATTGAGCTTTGAAATAAAAGTCACAGTGTTACCAATGAAATTACTTCCTTAACCCTTGTGATATTTACAAATAGTCATGTAGTATTAAAGATAACTTTGCTAAAACTATGAGCTAATCATAAAGAAATGGCGTAGATAGAAAAATCAATTTCAACTTTCAACAAATTACGCAAACGTCATGGCTTGAAGAATTTCCATAAAACATTGCTAAACCAAAGCAAACCAGGAAATAAGAATCAATCCATCAACAACAGAAACATGAAGAAAAATTACCGCCATTGTGGCAATCGTTATACAAATTCCGTTTAAAACAATGCTCAGTTATCTCGCGACAAAATATTATCGGAAGACCCGAATGAGTCGTTTTTAAGCCGACAGTTAGTTAATGGCTGATCGTTTGCTCGATCGCCCTTCATTTCCTTAGGCCGATGAGCTCATTTACCCTCTACTTAAGGATAGGCGCACGATCACGACTGCTCACTATATTATGTTTGTTAATCAAGTTGGGTTTTATTAGGTTGAAGTTACGCTAAGATTTCGGATGTAGAGTTTTGGACGTTGAGGATATTTGTGATGGTGACTGTTTTTTTGGGATTATTTGGATAGTTAAACCAAGAGCGTTATTTCCTCAAGGCTGTCTTGTCTCGTCTGAAGACAGACAGACAAGGTGTTTTATAGTATTAGGTACTAGTTTTTAGCTGATTTTTTTATCCTTAAAAAAACTTCTAAATTAGCTAGAAATACTACAAAAAAGAAATTCAAACATTCCAAAAAAACCTGATCCTTTGGTCGCTTTCATCAAACTAACTATAATGGTTTTGAATTGTCACCAAAATTTAAAAGAGTGCGTATATTCTATATATACTTATATAGAATATGCGCACTATAGGTGCATAAAAGTGAACAACTTTTACCACGAAACATAGAACGAAATCTTAAAATTGAAAATATTATTTTCAAATTAACATCAGTCACGTGACCTGTCTGTCACTTTGTATGAAAAGTTCATTTTCGATTTTAAGTTTTCGACCTACTTATGTTCCTTGGCAAAATTTGTTCAGTTTTATGCACCTGATTACCTCGTTGCATATACGGACTCCTTTTAAATTACTCCTGTATACATAGTTGCAAGAGTTGATCAAAAAAGCATACACTGCAAGTTACACTTGTAACTTATAATTGATTACACATGTTAAAGTAACCAGCTTCAACTGCACGTATACGACTTCAAGTAGGTACAGTAATACGCGTTTTCGTTTAAACACTTGCAATTTTTTTCCCAAATGTTTTGATTTAAAGCATTTAGGGAGCATCTCTGAGATACGCTCGTATCTATGGTAAGAAAAAAAAACATTTTGATAATCGGTTATCATTTGCCGGAGATTTCGCGAACCTTTTAAATTCAGATAAAAAGAGGTGATATTGAAATCAGTACAAAGTTTTTCAAAAAGGTGTGGGGGGAAAACGAAAAGGGAAGATGGCGCGTGCCCAATCAAAATTAACCCTGTTTGAGGTGCATTCCGTTTTACAGTTTTTGTCAGATTTTTATACAACTAAACAATAACAAAAAAAAAGTATTATTTATTATTAATATGACTATAAATAACAAGATAATCGGATTTTGAATCACTGATATTGATTTAAACTTATTTTGGATCCAAATCTAGATAATGTTTTATGTAGTCGAAAAAAAAAGTCGCATATTAGATAAAATATGCGTCAGATCTTACGTTAAAATGACGGAACTTTTGTAGTCGAACAAAGTTTTTCTGGAGGCAATTATGGAAAACTCTATAGAGGGATAAAGCTGATTGTTTTTAAATAACTTTTGTAAGATAGTGAAGAGTTATAATTAAATAACATTTTGTAGTTCGAGGCTAAAAGTATGAGAATTTTTAATTATCTTCATCTAGTCTTATGATTTATTAGAATTTAAATCATATTTTATGTGTCTTAGTGTTGAGATTAGCTTGTCAACAAATGTATCAGTTAAAATGTTTTCCTTTCTTATTGTATTTATTTTTTAAATATTTTAACAGTCTGTACTGTTAATTTTACTAAATTAAATGAAAAATTAAATGAAGAAAAGCAAAACTTTTCTAGAAGAAATATACAGGTTGTCTTCAGCAAAGTAAGCTTATATCAACCTATTTTATCGAGATATAAGTTTATCTCAATTTTTATAAGATTCTCGATGTTTCCAAACACTTCACAACGATCGCAGACTCAGGTGTTTCTATGTCCTTGAAAAGGACGTTGCTCTTTACCGAGAATTTTCTTTTTAGCACTTAAATATTTCCATAAATTAAAATTATTATTTAAATGTGAAGTCAAAGCGTGAACAATTAAAGAACCACTTAGGTTATTCAAATTAGCCTACTATATAATTAAAATGTTCTTACTCATTTCATTCAATTCGCCATTATTGAGATTATACTCATTCATTCGTTAAATGAATGAGATTGCATTGAACAAGTCTCGTTTGCAGTGCTATGAACCGTGCGAGTTCTTGAAGTAATATGGCGACTGTAAGGTGAGCTAAAATGGCTAAGTTGATTGGTAAGTAACGGGTACTTAGATGTTACTTAAAGTAAGTAGTTTTATATGAATATACCTACCTAAAAAAAGAGTACATCACACGATTGAAGTAAAACTTAAAGAGCCTGCACTTTGTCTTGTATATTATATACGAAACGTAACTGGCTATGAGAGAAAGAGAGAAAGAAACTTTGTGCTCGTACCTCTCTCACTTACCCCTACAGGAAACGTAACCCTGTCTCCTTCTATATTCACTAACTTATATCTTCTTCGCAGTTTCCGTTCGCCTCGCCCGATCACACTTTTCGTAACGCTCTTGCCACGCATTTACTAACTTAACACAGGCTATTCTGTAGCCTAGCTAGGAAAACAGTATTTCACCCACTTGATTGGAGATGTTTAGTACAAAAATACTTTTTGAAAATAATGTGTTTCACATGTACTGCAATCACTTTTTTTTATACAATAAAGATTTTATATTATTATATTATTAATCCCAAAGAATTTTTACTTGAAAAAATAAATAGAAAATATTATGTTTTTTCCTTTATTCAAAGCAATAAAATTTTACAAAGATAAAGCGCGTTATACTTCAGCCTCCTTGGAGCCAAAATACATTTCTACAAGCGTTAACGATGATAGAAATCGCTTAAAAGACATTGAATGTTAGGAAATTACATTTCTCTCCGAAAAGTCACGTGACTTAGACTTGTGATTATAGAAATGTACCTTGTCTAAGGGGGCAGGACTGAGATTTTGTGACGTCATAAGTAGGCGAAAATTGTACCCACAGATTCCAATTTTTGCACGATATTTTCTTTCACCGATTGTCGGTGATGTCTTAGAATATTTAAGAAAATACATACATATAACTTTGAAGATCACACATTGGTGCTTGCCTGTAGTGGGTTCGAACTTGCAAACTTGTGCACAAAAATCCATTCTCACTCAAAACCGCTAGACTACGGCATTATCACACACCATTCAAAAAAAACTTATAAGCGAAAGTAAATATTATCAAGTTAGCAAATAATTAATCATTCCGCACTTTTTTGAGTTTTTACACTGCTAATTTCGAGGCTTAAATATCTTAACTAAAACCTATTAACTCACGCTGAAACGGCTCCAAGCCCAAAAAACTGTATCTCACGCATCCTAAAAATACATCTACACCATCAATCAAGCTAATCTGTAACTTTGAATCTTCGATCGAGAAATCTTCTTTCAGGGCTCCAAACCTTAAGGCTTTCAATTTCCTCCAGTACAAATCAATCCGATGCCAGTATTGAGTCGAGTCACTCGCGCGAGTACGTGTGAAGACGTTTGCGGTAGATAAGAGGTATCGGGGACCATTTGCCACATGGCTGATAATTTCCGTTGTGCGATGGCGTCATTTACCCCCCCAAAGTTGGGGTATGGTCTCATTGTAGTTTGATAGTAAATGATTGGTTTAAGGAACCTTTTTTCATTATGTTTCTCATCAATGTCCGGAAATAACTTTGTAGATTTAATGGTACCTACAGCATTAACTAAAATAAACGATTAAAAAAATACACGCAGGAAAGTAGAAAATAGCTAATTTGGTTTTGAAATTCCTGCTAAAAATAGTTTAAAGTTATTTAAAAAACTATTTAACGACTATTGGTTTACAATATTTTTAATGTCACGATATATTTTAAATCGGGCATTAGTAATATACAGGATTATTTTTTATGGAGTGCGTATACTCTACGAGGTAATCAGCTGCTACTCAGAAAAAAAAAACCTTCTTCATAATAGTGATTGTCACTAGTATTTTAAATCCTAATAACTTCATTGATATCTCATAATTCCAATAAATTCTACCAATTCTTCAAAATACAAAACTTATCTCGCTAGCAGTAACACCACACCTCACGACTTTAAAACAACCGCCACAGAACACTCAAAATATGACATTGATTCTATTTTCAACTCTATCTCTTCGTAATAAGAACTATTGACTTTAAAATGATCAATATTCAAATGAACAGATAAATTTGTTAATATCTTGAACTGTCTTCCACCATTACTGACTGTCAAAGTCATCTGAGCGCGTTTCAATATTCTAAAAAGATAGGTTGATAGAATTATTTGCGTTATTTAAAATATAATGCACATACCAAAAATATTTTCTAAATTTATTGTAAGTAGAAAACTGTCTTTTTTAAATAGAAAACTGAAATACAATCCTTTTCTAACACAAATCTAGAGAGAAATACACCATCCTTGGTCTCAACTTATCAATGGGGCCGACGTTGTCAAATATAGGCTAGTATATTATAATTATACAGGATTAATTTTAAAGGAGTGCGTTTATTCAACAACGTGATCAGGTGCATAAAACTGAACATATATATCTATAAGAAACATAGGTCAAAATCTTAAAATTACTTAAACGTTATCTAATTTAGCTTTATGTAACCATTTTCTGTAAAGTTGTAAATAGTAGATCATTTTTCGAAAATTGATGTCATATACAAGTTTCACTTCTTACTTGTATACATAATATACATACACATTACACACACATTTATTTCTTCTGTTCTGCTAGTTATTTATACTCTGTTTTTAATCCTTTTTTTTTGTTTGCGGGGAGAAACCTTCAAAAGGCGCCCAGTCTTATGGGGATTAAGGCTGAGCAGTGTGGTATTTTTACCTCACTAAAACCACCCCGTTGGTCATCATCAGCACATGGAGGAGGGATCTGTTACCTCTTAAAAGACCAAACTAGAAACCCTACTGTGCTACGCCTGTTATGGGACATCCCTGGGATATTTTTAATCCTAGACACTAAATTGACAAGGGAAAATGTCAAAACTGAAGTAAAAGCTATTGGAATCTTTTTTTTTATATATATCTTGGGACAATGTCACACACGGCCATCTGATCCCAAACTAGACAGAGCCTGTACTATGGCAACCAGACAACTGATAAACATACTTATATATTTCTAAATACATACAAATTATAAATAAATTACACCCAGACACAGAACAAATGATCGTGCTCATCACACAAATATTTGTCCTGGGTGGGAATCGAACCCACGACCTCCGGGTTAGCAGTCAGGGTCACTAACCACTAGACCAACAGGCCCTTCAAATCTATGTCATTTTTTCATTTTTATTTGTCAATTTAGTCTCTAGGATTAAAATACAGACTAAAGTTTTGGGGTTTTTTATAAGACAACCATCCACAACAATAGGTAAACGTTGTCGATAATCACCGCCATTTGTAACAGGCTCCAATGTAACCTTTATAAGTACCACTAAGGACATCCTTGAGACCTCTGACTATAAGGTCTTTGAGACTTTCAACAGGGAAGTCAGTTTCTACACGACTACGAGTATATGCCATACATAGAAAACCTACATTATCCAAAAATATACTAAACTTGGATACAACTTCTGAACCTAAACTAACCTTGTGTATCGAAAAATTAGTAATAATATTTATTTCGTTATTTAAAACAACGAACTATAACAGTATTTATTTTTATTCTGCCTAGCCTTTTCCCAAGCTATTGGGGGCTGGCTTCGAGACTTACCGGATTTAACATAGAGCAATTCTTATATCAATCTTACGGACTAAATAAATAAATAATAATAAATAAATGTGTACATCATCACATACATTGATCCGAATCCAAAGTAAGTCGCTAAAGCACTTGTGTTATGGAATCAGAGACAACGAAGGTACCACAAACACCCAGACAATGTAGTAAGGTGGTTTTTTCTACATTGTTCCGTCGGAATCGAACCGCTAGCGACACCTTGAAGACCGGTGTGTACACCACTCGACCACGAAGATTCTTCTGTTTCATGCTTAGTCGGCACCCTTATGTTTGAACCAGAATTACCTGACAATTCTCAATCAAGAGTCACACAAGATAATCACTAGACCAACGGATCCTTTCACAAACTAGGTAAGTATAAAACTACTACATAATTCATGTATTTGTCAGACAAGGCACTAAAGATATAAAGAGCTTATTTTCCGAGCTCTTAATTAAGAAAACGTGAATATAAATATTTTGGTACACATTTAATTAAGTCTTCTTATGATTTAGTGTTGTGTAAGCACAAAGGGTTGACGATTTATTATTAATTAAACACACCTGGTAATAATATTTTCAGACAATTTAAGTTTCAAATCTTTATATATAAAAATTAATCCCTATATTTTCCTTGGTCCTGGCATCACGCGAGACGACTGGATCAATAAAATTTCACCAATTCTTTTTTTGCGTGTTTGTTATTGGATTCGGAGCATTGTAATGATGTTATCCACATTTAATTAATTAAATTTTGATTGCATGCAGCGGAAATGAGAATGCTTCGATGGATGACTGGAGTGACGAGACTAGATAGGATAAGGAATGAGTATATTGGAGGAAGCTTGGAAGTAGCGCCTTTGAATGAAAAGGTGAGAGGTAAGCGTTTGTCGTGGTATATATAGAGATGTTATGAGGAGGGATGAAAGTCACATAACTAAACAAGTTATAAGTATGACTGTGGATGGGTATATAAGTAGAGGGAGACCGAAAAAGAGTTGGATGGATTGTGTGAAAGATGATATAAGAAAGGAGTGGATGCCGCGATGAGTAAAAGAGAGGAATGGAAGGAAAATACGCCAACCCCGTATGAATGGGATAAGGGCAGGAAGAAGAAGAAGAAATTAATTAAATATTGTAGACAAGATTGTCTTATCAAATAAAATGCAATAGACGCTAAAGCATATTTTAAAAGAGAAATTTTATGAGAATTTTCAATTTTCCCCAAACATATTTAAGGGAATTCTGGAAAATATAACGGTATATCATGTTATCACCCCACAAAGTAATCCAGGGACCTATCAATACACTAAAAGTGCCATATTTCAGATATATGGCTCCACAATTTACGAGATAGCCATCTATAAGATGGGTAAATACTACGGGTGGCGGGCACCGTTTTTATTATTGCCTTTATTTCAGCTATTTACATAATTTTCGCGTAAAAATGTATATGTGATTTCACGCGTTATGTACGATGGACGGCCATTTGGTCATGGTCACACGGGACAAGAATTTCGCTTAGGGATCGCGTATTCGATTTCTGTATGCGACAGTATATAAGAGATTTGTTATTTTTACATATTTAAAGCTTCGTCATCAAGGGGCTAGCTTCTAGTCATTTCTAAATTAGTTTTTTAATTATTGTTTTAATAATAAATATTAGAAATTAGTTGATTTATGTTTATTAATAATTCATTTTGTGCGCTAATAGGTGTGTCAATAAAGTTTTTTTTCTTTTTTTTCAGATTTGTATAATCATATTACGACTATCAAACAAAGTCCCGCACAGCCTCTGCTTTTCTGAACGCGATAATCCTAAAAAGAACCCCAGAGATTTTCATATGGTTTTCCCCAATAGATCGAGTGATTTAAAATGAAGTTTGAAAACCCATGCGCAGCCAGGGGTCCAGCTAGTTTTTATAAAAGCTTTGAAAACTCGTATACGCGATCTGATATAAATCCAAGCGAGGAGTAAATAAAGTAATTACTTTTAAGCCCGGAAAAGAACCTTCTGACCCTGTGACCCCTGGTCATCAGTTACCACGTTTGCACTACAGGCGTGTAATTAATTCCGTTAGGACGTCTGCAACATGTCACACCAAATGCGTCGCGTTGCAGCTTGCTTTATACTACGATGAAGACGTCTTGATACTTTGATGCAGGTTATCTATTGCAATAAAATTTTCGTGTCACAGTGTCAGATGCTATGCTCCTCGGAAACGGCTTGACCGATTTTAATGATATTTTATATGTATTCGGTAGGTCCGAGAATAGAAGGTAAACTAATTTTACACTCCTAAGTGATAGGAGTCGCAGCTAGTTGACGTATAGGTAATTCCAAACGGTAAAACAACAACTCTGAAATTGTTACATGATTATTTAGGTGCCGAACAACGACCTCGTTTATCTACAAGTTCGTTTAAATAAAAGTTCTTCCATCCTCAACGTTATATTTCAACCCACATTTTACAACTCCAACAAAAAAACAATGCATCATACGAGCACGAAAAAAAAACAAAAAAGTATCAACTCCTCTTCGTCGTCATATTTCCCGCCATGGAGCGCAATCCCCAAAGCCTAATCGCTTCATTTGGCTGACAAGTCATAATTTATGATACAAACGAGTGCTATCTTCTAGGTGATATATTAGGGGGGCTATTAGACTATTATTTCAGCTGCTAATGAGTTTAATTAGCGTTTTAATGTGTGATGAAGTGTGATATGAGTTGGTCATTTGTTTGAGTTTTTGTTCTTCTATAAAGCCTAGGTACTAGGTATGTCTGCTGGAGTTGCGCAGAGTTTGCGTAAGTGATCCCGCGGCTCCAGCAAAGGCAAGGACGGGACCGGGGTGTTTTTAGTCGGTACAAGTCCGACATATCCCCACGCTGTGCGCTCAGCGTGGGTTGAAGGCAATAGCGTTTCACCCCGCCAAAAAAAAAAAAAGGAGGGTATGTGGGTCGCACATTACTAGTATTCATGTTAACCCCTCGTGTTAACCTCTTTTCTTGTGTTAAGAGTGTAGTGTGTTACGAGCGTCACGCTACGTTCAAAAGTAACTTCTTTTGTATCGTCCTTTATTGGGAATCAAGTTTAAACCATAAATATATTAGGGTAGCCAGGGTAACCAGTTAGGAAATGTCCAGCGGGGCTCAAAAAGTGACATGTACAAGTGATTGTAAACCCTACTTACAAAATAAATAATTTGAATTTTAATTATTATCAAAATCGGCTCGGCAGAAGCCATGACAGCAGACGCAGAGAAGTGTTACTCTCGCATTTAGATATACGTATGGATAGTTAGAGACTATAGTTTCTGAAATAAAAGCAACAATATAAATAATCTACCATATGAAAACCTACGAACACTACATCGTTTCAAAAAATAGCCATCTAGGTACAATCATATACAACAGTATAATCATCGTTCACTACCCTTATCTCGGCGATTCTAAACACTATGTATACAAAACATACATCCCCATAAGTACTTACATTTATCTTCAGCTCAAGGAAAATAGTTCTAACATTCTCTACAAATGTATCTGAAGCTAGGTCACTAAGTTTAGTACTGAAATCTTGAAAGACCACCTCCCTTAGACAATGTACATTTCGACAAGCGTTAACGATGATAAAAATCGCTTAAATGACATTAAATATATGGAAATGACATTTCTCTTCGATAAGTCACGTGACTAAGACTTCTTGTCACTTTCATACATTTGAGTAATTTGATCAGCGATTATGATTGTAGAAATGTACCTTGTCTAAGGTGGCAGTTTAGTTTTGGTCCTGTCAATTGAATTACGGAATGTCTCCGTGAAACTTTTGTAATTAAAATGCTTTAATTTTTTTAGAGGTCACAATTTTTTTTAAACGGATTGTGTAGTGGTTTTATTTAGATTTAATTTCCCGATCTTATATTTATTTTGCTTCACTATATGCTACGTCGGAGCTCGCAAACGTCATCCCGCCACCGTCTACTCGGCCTGCCTGGCCGAGGAGACGGTGGCGGGATGACATCGATCGCTTTTTAAGTGATTGGCGTCAAGTGGCTCAAGACCGAAAGGTCTGAAGCGGGGGAGACCTTTGCCCAGCAGTGGGACTATAATTAGGTTACATAAAAAAATTATATATATGCTACGTGCTTGTATGATGATTATCTGTCTTTTATTAATATACTAGCTGACCCGGCGAACTTAGTTCTGCCGCCGCCTTAGAGGTCTTGGTCGCTGACTTAAATTTTGACTGAGTTGTTTTGTTATTCTATGTCAGTTGCGTTTTACGTTTTATGTCACGTCCCACGGGAACGACGGCAACGGGATAAAAAGTCCATCCTATTTCCTTCTCCTGGTTCTTAGCTACCTCCCTACCAATTTTCAGCCAAATCGGTTCAGCCATTCTTGAGTTATAAATAGTGTAACTAACACGACTTTCTTTTATATATATAGAAGATGTATTCACCTGTAAACTTCGTTTATTAGACCTTGTACCAAAGGACCAAAACTGGTCTTTTGATCGACGATTCCATTTCAGAGCGTTGTCAAACTCTCATTACGTCCAAATTTCTGCGATGCAAGCCTAAATGAAAACAAGTGTGTCATCCATTACTGGCTCAGTTCGTGCGCGTTGGTTGAAACTGTGAACAAGCGGCGATGTAATGAATAACGGTTAGGATTAGGCTCGGGTGAAGTGAAGAAGATTTATGTAGTTTTTTTACAAACTTAAACTTAACTAGCTGTTTCCCGCAGCTTCGCCCGCGGTCTTATTTTTTTTAATATATTTGAGATGTAAGCTATCTTATATTATAAGTTGGATCAAACTGCATACTGTTTGCAAATTTGATTTAAATCGGTTCAGTAGTTTCGGAGTTCATCTTTTAGATAATCAATGTTTGCTCTTTCGAAATTACGGTATAGATACAGAGAATTTAAGGAGAGTATTATTTTAGCGTAATTATGACGTCATTAGTCTTCACTTTTGAACTTTAACGCGACAATTCTTCGTCAAATTAATAGACAAATGAATGGAATCAATAGAAAAAAATCGTATCCATATGTTTTTATTATCTAGTAGTAATATACAGGATTAATTTAAAAGGAATGCGTATATTCAACGAGGTAATTAGGTGGATTATAAAATTAGTTCCTGGGTGGGAATCCTACCCACGACCTCCGGCTTAGCAGTCAGGATCACTAACCACTAGACCAACAGGCCCGTCAAATTATAAATCCTTTCATGCAACCATGACTCTATAACTCGTATTACAGTCAAATCAGATCAGGGTCAGACTTTCTCTCGACAGTTTATACAGTCCTAAATACATAGTCACAGATACAGCCTAACTGGGCATTTAATTGGCTCACAGTTAGGTATGTGTTGATAAAGGTAGCAGTTGCTATACGCGAACAACGCATAAGTGGAATAAACATTAATGTTACAAAAAATGGCTATTCAGCTTGTCTTTGTGGGAAGAAATTTAATGAATTTATTTGTACTGCAATATAAATATTGATTAAAATAGTTTAAATAAAAATAGTCAATAAAAGCAAGAAAATAAAAGAATAAATACCTAAAATAAAAAATGTGAACAACATCACTTGTGTTATTTTTTTTCTACATTGACCCGTCCGGCGATTGAACCCGAGGCGTCAAAGCTGGCGACACATAGAAACCGGTGTATACGCCACCCGGCCAAGGAGGTCGTCAAACTTGCTTTTGTTTTTTGTCCCGCTTGCCTTGGTTATCACGTGTTGATTATCACGGCAAAAAGTAGTCCTCGAAAAATGGGCTATCTAACTAAGAAAAATAAAACTACTTTTAAACGGATTCTATCGCGGTTTATTTTGATTTTAGTTGACGACGTTTCAATACCTTTGCAGGTGTGTCTTTGCAATTACCTATGCATAATTTTTTTCAGTTAATAATTGTGGAAGAAGTTTTTAGTCAGTCAGTTGTTTTAGTTTTTTCGTTACAAACATACGAAAATACAAATCTTTCTTCTTTGTTAAATAAATATAGATTATCATCCTCTTACACTAAGGGCCTAATATTGAAACGTCAGTTGGATGTAAAGTAGCTATAAACAGACAGACAGATATTAAGAACGTCTCAAAGTTAATTTGCGTTTCAGTATGCGGGTGTAAGATTCTACGTTGATTCTAAAACAATGAACGAAAACTATGCGCCGTTTTTATCACGACAACCATTACAAATATTACTGAAAACAATCGCCTATTTAACAACAAAAGTCATTCTGCTACACTTTAAAAATGTTAATTGCTCAATCACTCGTTTTTTTCATTGTAACGGAACATTAACCTCTGTTAAGGTCCACTTTAATTAATACGTCGTACGCTCGCTAATGAGCTGTTCACGTGTTTCTTTGACAGCAAAAAATAATTTACGTTGCGCCGAGAAACGCCTGGCGGGCCTGTTGGTCTAGTGGTTAGTGACCCTGACTGCTAAGCCGGAGGTCGTGGGTTCGATTCCCACCCAGGACAAATCTTTGTGTGATGAGCACGATCATTTGTTCTGTGTCTGGGTGTTATTTATCTATAATATGTATGTATTTAGAAATATATAAGTATGTTTATCAGTTGTCTGGTTACCATAGTACAGGCTCTGCCTAGTTTGGGATCAGATGACCGTGTGTGAGATTGTCCCAAGATATTTATTTATTTATTTATTTATTTAAACATCGTGATTTCATAAAATATGGCTGACATATAAGGCTTCTTTAACAATAAAAACAACTACACGAAGCAGTATAGTAATTTACCTTAATTTAAATAATTAACAGTCTCTAAATTAGTTGAAGGTTTTATATGAAATGTAATGTCTCGTTGTTCTAGTCTTTTATTGTAACCTTTTTAGTTCTGCCATGGTTAAGAATACCGTAAACATATAATTGATTTCCAAATAACAATTTTGAGAGTTGTGTCTGTATATTTGCTGGACCGATTTCGGTAAAATTTCATATGTAGATAGCTGACACCTATATAACACAGGCTTTTTCCTAAAAGATAAGTTATCTGACAAATCGCGGGCGCAGGTAGTAACATAACAACTGTCAAACCCATGTACTTAATACCTACGTCACTTCGGATCAATGCCTTGATGAGCTGTTAGTGGCATAGAAGGGTCTATATGTTAATATTTGGTTCCCCACCCTAGCGCTGACAGTGGTATAACTTTGATGATCGGTGAAACTTTTTTTGGGATTTTTTTTTCTAACATACAAGCTTCCCGATGCTCGCATCAAAGAACCGCGAGCTTTACTGTAATTGGCAGATCCCAAACTTAATACCGCACAAATCAAACTCTAATACTTATGTAACACCAAATCCGGGTAATCGTTCATCTAACCGGATTAATATTATTGTAACTAAGCTAGGTCTGACGGGGGGAACATTCGTAAGTGATTTAGTTAGACTCAAATCATCCGGAAAGGTGTAAATAAGGATTATCGGGGATTAATGGAACTTGGAGTTGAGTTGGGTTATAGGAAATATGTTAAAATTGATGTATGATGGGTTAATTGAATGTGAAGCGAGGAATAGTTTAGACTGTTCTTTCGCATTTATCCTCCTACTATCCTACTAATATTATAAATGTGAAAGTGTGTATGTTTGTTACTCAATCACGCAAAGACGGCTAAATGGATTTGGTTGAAATTTGGCATGCATGTAGCCTTTAACATAGAAAAGAACATAGACTACTTTTTATACCAATTCCTTAAGGAGTTCCCGAGGGAAAATTGAAAATTGTTTACGAGCTAAACCGTGCGCGGACAGCTTATAAATTCGGTATTTTTATTTATTACAGCGCAAGCTAACATGGGTGAAAATTTTATTCCGATTTCATTACTTTCAAATTTTTCATTTCATTTTGGACCCAATAAATTCTGAAGTCCACGCAGACGAAGTCGCGGGCAGAAGCTAGTAATATTATAAGTTAGGAAGAAAGGACTTGTAAGGTAAATATCAAATTCATTAATTATAATAATAGTTTACCTGAAATCCAGTCTACCTAAACATTTTAACTTAATGACCCAGTTAAACTAATCAACGGTACTTGTACAATACGATCAGTAACTAGTAAGTTAGGTTAGCTCATTACCGCTGTTAACGTTATAACGACGCATAGTTACTCTCCGTGTGTTAAGCGTAGATAACAAGTGTAAACACACTATTAACTGTGGTTCAGTTAAGGAAAGATTGGCCAACATGTTGGCCGATATGCTGGAGGATGGGTAAAGGTAATTTTTTGCTCGCAGCTCCACCTGTGCTTTGGTTATCACGGCAAATAACAACCTATAGCCTTCCTCGATAAGTGGGCTATCTAACAGTGAAATATTTTGCCACATCGGACCAGTAATTCCTGAGATTAGCTCGTTCAAACAAACAAATTATTTAGCTTTATAATATAAGTATTGATAATGTATGGGATAGTGTGTTACCCGCCAAAGTTTTAGTTGTAATGTTGACTTATATAGTTAAGTTAGAGATAGAGATTTGATTTGATTTGATCACTGAATGACAGTTGGAACAAACGGCTTAACGTGCTTTCCCAGGCCCGGAAGGGTGTCGGTATGTTTTACAAATGGTCACCCATCCACGAACCAAACGAGGGTATCGCGGCTAAACTTTATTACCGGTCAAACCGTACACTTAAGCTAGGCTTACACTTAACCACGAGCCCCTCTCAAATCACATATCCAAATATTAAAATACCGTAATCAATCTATTAGAATATTGTTCATACTATACGCTGTCGTTCATATTCATCTATTGTTCATAATATATGCTGTCGATATAATCCAACCGTGTGTATTTTTTATAACAACGTACACGGCAACATACAACAGAAAATTAATTTGCATAATATATGGCAAACAGTGGCAAAACGTAAAGGGGTATCCAAAGAGCTGTGAGGTTTACGATATTTGTGAAACATTATGACGAATTATTTATCGAGTATTTCTTCAGGTGGAATACAGATTAGTTCATGTGAACCAAATACACCATCATCTATGTACGCATTGGTTCTCATTAATATTTAATGTTTGTCAAACTGTTTTGATTTTAAATGACGGGTCTCTTGGTCTAGTGGTTAGTGATCCTTACTGCTAAGCCGGAGGTCGTGGGTTCGATTCCGTCTTGTTCTGTGTCTGGGTGTAATTTATCTTTAATATGTATGTATTTACAAATATATAAGTATGTTTATCAGTTGTCTGGTTGCCATAGTACAGGATTTGCCTTGTTTTGGATCAGATGACCGTGTGTGGAGTGTCCTAAAATATTATAGATATCGATATTATTATAGACATAGATAACCAATAGGCCAGTCATGTGTATAGTTTTCAGCCTTGTTTGTAGTCTAACCTCTGATCTGTCAACAATTTTTACGTCATTAAGACGACATAACTTACCAGATAGATATATTTCAAAGGTCTAGGTCAAAAGAAAGTATTCTGTAAATTTAGTTTCCCTTGAGAGTGACGAAATATACTTTTTTTGCGGTAAAATCGGCCGTATCTTTTTTCCGCTAACTGAGAAGTTAAATTAAGTAGTTAAATTGATTTTTTTCTAAGCTTAAGGAGACTGGATACCTAATTGTTATAAGTATTGTTTAAATTTCAACTCGATGCCTTTACACGTTCTTGAGATAAATGGTCTTGATAGTCAGGCGGACGGACGGACAGACAGACGGACAACAAAGTTACCATATAAGGGTTCCGTTTTTTCCTTTTAGCATATAAACTTTTCGCTATTCTCGACTTGTGTCAGACTTCCTACACAAAGATATTATATAGGTACCTACCTAATTGTATGAAAGTATTCAAATGTCCACTTAGTTAATTAGAGTGAGTCCCTTAATTGACACGACAACGATTCTTTGTGTTCTCATAATCAACTTAATTACTTTTTTATTGCGACTCCATGTGATGATGTAGAATGAAAATGTTTTGGTAAACATTTTTGTTATTCACTAGCTTATAATATCTTAATTTGATGGATTAACTTAAGCTATTATTGTTACTAACCATTATATGAGTGCAAACTTAAAATAAATTATTTTGCAATTAACAAAGTTATTTAATTATTGGGTACTTGACTACTATCGAAATATTGGTTAAATACATTTATTGCTAAAAAATAATCGTAAATATAAACAAAAAAACATCATAACTTTATACACGAATAAAAAAGTTATATGTTTTTAAAGTACCACTTCAAAATCGCAAAACGAACACTTGTACGGGTCAGCCCCAGATCAGTTTTGTAATATGTCGTCACATTTTAGAATTCCATATAGTTTTTAGTTTATTATATTTTAAATAAAAAAAAATTGTCGAATAGCCAATTGTCTTATTAGGTATAGGAATGTACTCAATACATCAATAGAAATGTAATCAAATCACTGTAGAAATTATTTTCGTGAGACTACGATAGATTATTATTCAGCTAGTGTGTTCGTATTCCAACTGTGTATTTGTTTCTTAATTAATTTAATATGAGAGAGCAGTAGTGCAGTGATGTCATATTTAGAATAGGTACATGTGTTTATACATAAATATACAGTCTATATGTACGATTACTAACTAACAAGATACTAACTTGGTTTGAGCAGCCAAATTTTAATAGTGGTTCAAATAACGATTTGTTTGTTCAGAAGTTCGTCAAAATATTTGGCATATTACTAACTAATGTTATCAGGATTTAAGTGACTGAACTGACAGAAGTTACAATGATAAAATTTCAGGTGTCCCTGCCGTAGGTTCAAAATTTCCCTTCATTCTGTTTGTGTCATATATTGGTACAAGCCAAATCAAATCAAAGCCAATCAATTTTTGAATATGTATTATTATATGATTATTGTCATTCCGCTACAAAGAAAACCCCATTCGCAGGCCTTTTTCAAATTAAAAAACTTTGTAATATATTAATTTTTTTGTTCATAAAGTGTTCTAATGATTTTATTAAATACATCATCATAATATTTTCAGAATCATATAATTATCATAAATAGTTACAAACTTAACTATATACATAATTATACACGTAGCCTTAAGTTTGGCAGCGACGCAGGCCTCAGAAAATTTTAAAATACTGATTGCATAAAATAAGCAACATAATATTATTATTGTATCCCGCCGCCATATTGCCCAGGTTGCAATTCATCCGTGACGTCACATTTCCGGTTGCCAGCGGTTGCACAATATGTCGCATCGTTCGGAAACGTGCTTTACAACGATATTACATTCGTTCGGTAATACTTTTTGTTATTATTTTACATTTTACTTGATAATGTTTTGTTCAGAAATTGAATGTAATCATTGGTCTAGTATGTCCAGTATAAACCAAAGCTGCGATGATCTATCCCTTTGTTCTATGTCATTGTCTATACTCATTTTAGGTCACTCATTTTAGTGGCTCGTGGCTAAGTAGAGCCTTAGGTTTGACCGATATTAAAGGTTAAGACGCGCTCATTACGCCTCGCTACCTATCATGACTGACGTAATTTTTAATCCTAGAGACTAAATTAACAAGTAAAAACGCCAAAATGACATAGATACTCCTCTTAAGTCTTAAAGTAGTCGGGCGATCCCGAGAA
This sequence comes from Plusia festucae, assembly GCA_950381575.1. Classification (NCBI taxonomy): domain Eukaryota; kingdom Metazoa; phylum Arthropoda; class Insecta; order Lepidoptera; family Noctuidae; genus Plusia; species Plusia festucae. The sequence continues at coordinate 12,677,663 of OX494442.1, forward strand.
TCCGCGTGAGTAAGCCGTTGAATCTTTAAATAATTATGAAATCTCACGCAAGTTATTATAAAAATAAAAGTATATAACTCACTGCAGAGCACAATTATCTTCAACCCGTTTCCGCCTATTTCAAAATGCCATTTCTTCCATATTTTCTTTTTATATTCATAAAGTACAACAAATTACTACAGCATAATATTAACACAATACAATTCACTTAATAAGCTTAATTATTGACAACTAGCAATGCAATTCACAGCTCTAAGCTAACCGAATTATTCCGGTTCATATGAAATTAACCCCGATTATGTTTAGATTATTTCCAACTGCACCCTGCAATGCAAACAGTTGGAGTATAATGTGGCAATCTCGGTCTTTGGCACCACAGATTTTGGAGCCAGGGATTTGAAGAGGCTGTATGACGGATGACAGTGCAGTATTTAATAAAATATATAGACTGGGCCGGACACGTGTGCCGAATGCCAGTGGAAATGTGGGCGAAAGCCAGAACAGTTTGGTTCCCCAACCGACGAAGGCCACGTGGAAGACCAAGACGGAGATGGACGGACGAACTGGACGCCTTTAACAAGGAGTGGCCTCAATTGGCCCTTCAGAGAGAAAAATGGAAGGAAGAAAGGGAGGCCTTTGCCCAGCAGTGGGACAGTTCAGGCTCAAAATAAATAAAATAATAAATAAAATATATTATAACTTATGATTTCTTGGACTATGATGTATGATGTATGATGGGTATGATTACTATGGAAACCAGACAACTGATAAAATATATACTTATACATATATTTCTAAATACATACATATGATAGATAAATAACACCCAGATACGGAACAAATGATCGTGCTCATAACACAAAGATTTGTGTCCTGGGTAGGATTTGAACTCACGACCTCTGGTATAGCAGTCAGGTTCAAAACACTAGACCAACAGGCTAATCTATATGAACTTAGATCGTACACAAAATGTTACTTTTATAAATATTATTTTAATTATTTACTATGCAGCATTAACTCAAAGCGAACATTTGTAATCAAGAAAGAAAGTACTCGTACATTTAATTTGGACACAGCACAGAGAAAAAATTACAATAAACATATCACGAAAACCAACATAACGAAAAATAATTAAAGAAAAAATAATAGTATAATTATATATTATTTTGTGCTTCACGACAGACCCAAACAAAAAGTTGAGAATGCGGAAAGTGTGCATAGCCAGAGCTCAAGGATTCGAGTCTTGCCTGATGTAAAAAAAATCCTCTCTAGTATTTTGTACTGGTTTTTATTTAACACTTATCCTATTAATATTATAAATGTGAAAGTGTGAATGTTTACATGTTTGGATTTTTGTTACTCAATCACGCAAAATGAACGGATTTGGATGAAATTTGGCATGCATGTAGCCTTTGACATGGAAAATTGGAAGGGAAAATTGAAAACTGTCTACGAGCTAATTCTGAAGTCCACGCAGACGAAGTCGTGGGCAGAAGCTAGTATATATTTAAAAAATTAATAGATAAGACAGTTGTCTTCAAAAGTTTCTTTTGCCGATGTCAGAATAATTAAGAATGCATATACTTTGAAAAGCATATTAGTACTTGCCTGTTAGTTTGAACCTGCAACATTGTGCAGACAAATACGTTCAATGAACTACGCCACTAAACATCACGTCTCTACTAACTTCACGCGTCCATAAACGACCACTCAAAACTTAATTAGTTTCTCATTAGTTTAGAAACTTTGATAACATTATTAAGTCGCCAAACATGTTCTATGGACGTATGAATAAAACTCGACGAGCGTAAAATGGCGAGATAATTGGATCATCGGAACTAGATAACCGGATAAACATCGAGTTCAGTTAATTGTGCTAACGGCGATTATAGGGAACGAGGCAACGAGTAGCTAACTCGATCTAAAATATGAACGACATTTTAGGTAACGATAGGGTAAAAAAACTAAATTTTTAGGAAGTTATTTTTGAAGGGAAAATATTGATTAAATAAATAATACCTAATAAATAAATATCTTGGGACAGCTCAGACACGGTCATCTGATCCCAAACTAGGAGCCTGTACTATGGTAACTAGACAACTGATAAACATACTTATATATTTCTAAATACATACATGTTATAGATAAATAACACCCGGACACAGAACAAATGATCGTGCTCTTCACACAAATATTTGTCCTGGGTGGGAATCGAACCCACGACCTCCGGCTTAGCAGTCAGGGTCACTAACCACTAGTCCAACAGGCCCGTCAAAAATTATTTGTGCTTTATATTATATTCTCATTAGATTATATTAAATCTACAAACATTATACACTAGGTTTTGCCCGCGGTTCCACCCACGAGGACGTCGGTCATTGCGGCAAAAAGTAGCCTATAAACCTTCCTCAATAAATGGACTATCTTACACATAATGGTAGCCGACCCCAACATAGCTTGGGAATGAAGGCTAGGCAGATATACTTTTTATTCCAAAAAGGCTTTTTTTTTGTTAGCCCGTGCTGTCCCACTGCTGGGCAAAGGCCTCCCCCATACTCTTCCATCCTTCCCTGTCGGAAGCGTGCTGTGGCCAATCGGCAAGGAAATTGTCCAGATCTTCTCGCCAACGCTTCCTTGGTCTGCCTCTAGGTCGTCTTCCATCCTCAGGGATCCATTGAGTGGTGATCTTCGTCCACTATCCGGGCTTAAAAGGCTTATTTAACATAATTTATTTGAGCATTATGTACACTGCTAGTGAATATAAAGCTCGCACTACAATCTATCGAATGCTCTATAAGTCGGGATTCGTCGCGGTTCTGTGCCCTTTACGATAGCGAGCACTGCCTATTGGTTTCAACGCCCCGGTTAAAATAATTCCCGGAAACGGTTACCTATCGGCATTTAGAGCAGTTTGCATTAAGTATTATTCCGTACAGATTACAAAACAAACAAGAGTAACTAAGATTTTTTCTTTCTAATTTTTGTGCAATTGTAAAAAAAGATTCTCAGAATTATCTGATATGAACACAAAATTTCATACAAATCGGTCCACCCGTTTTGGAGGAGTTTGGTTGGACGAGAATGTTATATATTAGATTACAAAAATACTGTACTTTCTCTATGAGGACTATTTTAAATCGATCGATTAACGATATTCGGTTTTTATCACTAATCACCTATCCGACTCCAAAGAAAGAAAATATTTTAAATTCCTTTTTTTTTTTGTTATAAAGAAACCCTTCTCTATTTCAACATCAACAGAATAGCTGACAAAGGCTAGTCAAATACGAAATTTATCCTAAATTCATGAACGTGCAGACAATATGACACTTATTGCATGGCACGTAGCGTTGAATATTGTATGGCACGGTAGTAAATAAGAAGTCACGTAGGTCGTTACTTCCGCTAGTTGTCGCTACAGTTAGCGGATACGGGATTTGTAGGGTGACCACAATGTAGGGTAATTTAGAGTTGACGGACAGTCCCGAATAATATAATTATTTTTATCAGTTATGTTTTTTTTCGTGTGTTTATATAATTATGATTTATTATTACGTTTTATTTAAGTTTATGTTCAGTTTGCAAATATTTAAATAAAATAGATGGAGTATATTCTTTCCATTACCCTATTCCATTAGTCGTAGGTACCTAACTTCGTAACAATTTTTATATATTTAATGAACTTTTCACTATACTATACTGTCTTACTATTTGACAATGGAACCCATGGTCAGTGGTAAAGTAAAGATAAATACATACGTTTATAATGAATTGTTTACGTAATTCTTAAGCAAGACGATCTACAATCTTTTGAACTTTGTTGCAACCGACCGAAGTAAAAGGTCACAGTAAGTGGTCAAATTTACACCTATTAAGTCAAATTACAAATCCAAGAGCAATACGCGTCAAGCATTTAAACATCGTAATTGTATACTCAACTTACTATAATGTTCCGTTATCATCTGCCTAGCCTTTTCCCAAGCTATTTTAGGACCAGCTTACAGACTCTCACAGTATTCAGCTAAGCCGGTAAGGCTTAGCTGAATACTGTGAGAGCCTATCTGACCTCCAAAACCCATTTTACTGGTTCACGCAGTAATGTGTTCCGTTATATTCAATCTACTAATGTTAGTTAAGTGATAGTTGTAAGATGAGTGAAGAGTGATGGCGATACGAGATTGACTCATTTTGAAGATCTTGGACAGCAATGGCGCGAAACTTCACCAAAATGGAACATGATAAATTTAAATAAAAAAGCTTTATGCTCTAAAAAGAAGCAAATAAAGTTTTCCTTTAACAATTTAAACTTATCAATTTGATATTTTCCTTTGAAATTTTAAACTAGCTCGCTCAATCGGTTGAAGATACCTGCTTCAAAATTGAGTAGCAAGATTCCACCCGAACAACAAAAAAGTCAAATATCATGGCAACAATTATAAAAATAAATATAAGTAAAACAATGTCCTGTGAAACCCACTCCTCACAGTCACCCTAAACACGCAAACTTAGCGTCGCAACTTTAAAGTAGTGATTTTCTAACGACTACAAAATGGCTCCATTCTGCTAGTTTATCCCCGCTGAAAAGCTACAAGAAATCCACGTTTTTTTATAGTTAATTGAAGTGCTATACTTAGTTTTCAAGGATTTCAGAGTTTTAGTATTGAAAGTTAGGGAACCATTATTTAAATATTTGATTTTACTAACTTTTCTTTTAATCATTGAATGTGATTAAGACTTCTGGAATTAGATTGAGTCACAGTAGAAGAGAGTATGGCAAATAAACAAGGAGAATCTTTCTCATGACCTACTACTATCTATGCCCAGAAGTGGGATTAAAAGGCCTTCAGTAAATGGTCAAAAAAGAGAGACCTCTGTCTGTTTTTTAGTTAATAGTCATGGCGACTATCGTTAATTCGAGAACTATAATAAAAATAAGTGACGGAATCCGTTTTAAAATACTTTTTTTTTAATGTAACATTCGCGTAAATACCAGAATGAAAAACTAACTATTAGTTAGCACCTATAAACTGGCGATAACATTCGTGTGACAGTGAAAAAACAATGAAATTAACCAACAAATAACTCAGATACAGAAGTAGTCTACGGTTTCAAGACGAATGTAAGATAAGCTCGTAGCACATTCGTAGCACATTCGTAGCATATTCGTAGCATATTGGTAGTATATTGTTAGCATGTTCGTAGCATATTCGTAGTGTATTCGTAGCATGTCTTAACGTAATATGCCTACCAAGGTAAGACAGTTGGCGTAAAGTTACTGTTCAAGTCTATAATTATTTATTTTTATAAAGATCGATATAACAAAAAATATTGTTATAAAATTATCGAAATAGCTTTGTTACTAATCAAATAATGTATATATTTCTGGTTTCACCAATATCCAAAACATTATGTACAAACCAACAGTCGTGTTATAGACATGTGATGCAAAGAAAAGAGGATAATATTGTAAGGGAGTTTTTCAGCATAAACGTGGATGGACATAGAGGAAACGATCAAAGAAACGATTAATGGATTGTGTTAAAGACGATATGGCTAGAAAGTATGTTATTTGACAGATAACGTCACATAGATGTTGAAAGAAGAAGACATGTTGCTCCAATCCAAAATGAAGTTGGGATTAGGGCAGTAGGATAATGATTTAGTGACTTTCTGGTTTTTATAATTTTTTTCTTCTTTTTGAGTCAATGGTATTTTTTTATTTAAATTTCATACTACCAGTAGTCGAGAGTATTAATTGTAGAGTTGTGTGCTGTTGACCGGAAATAACACTGATACATATTTATTAATGATTTTCATATTCAGTACCTCCATTTCGACAGTTAAGAGCAGTATTTTATTACAATCATTTCCATTTAAAATTATTAGAGGACAATCTGCAAAGAATTTATTTACTCTTCAAACAATTATTTATTTATTTCCGGTTTCAATATAATGAAAGCTATTCTCCTGATCTTCAGTTCTTTGTCAATTTATATTGGTTTTATGAAAAACGAATCAAATATTTTTTTATTATTTAAATTACGGAATAAATACATTTTTATTGTTGATACCCAGTTAATATTGCTATTGAAATAAACGAGTATGCCGGAACTGTAGCGAATGAAAATTCTTGTTCATTGCCAATTATTTGAAGAAGCATTGATACTTAACGAAAGCGTACTGAAATAATTTTTTCTCAGGAATCAATTATAAAATATTATTTATTTTTCCTGAATTAAATACTACTTTACCGCGTTATATGGAGTAGAAATGTTTTCAGTATAGATTTAATTTGTTAGCGGACATGTTTTATTTATTACGTTTTCAATTATTTGTATATTGTGTCAGTTTGTAATGCATTTGGAATCGCATACAGAGTTATGGCAGATATTAAATTCACTAAAATATGTGAAATTCAAGAGAGAGCTGTTTAACATTATTTTGTTGTATGTTGGTGATAAAGAAAATAATATTTTATCGGACGCAGTTTTAAACGACTGTAGGCAGAAGTAATCCTTAGTATCGTTATCCTTTCTAATATTCATATATTTCTTCATATAATGTCATAAATACGAAAGCAATTCTGTCTGCCTGTATGTTACGCAATCATGGCTAAACTACTGAACCGATTTAAATGAAATTTGTTACAGAGATAGTCTAGAGCCTGAGAAAGGACATAGGCACATTTTGCTACGATAACCGCCCACGTGGGCGGAGTCGCGGGCTACAACGAGTTGTCTTTGTCTAGTTTTAATTTTTAGTCTATTATTACGTGAATATATTAACGTATCGGCAACTAGTGGATAGGCTCGTGGCTACGTATAAGCCGTATAGTTTGACCAATAATAAAGTGGTGGTGGTGGTGGTACCGTGGTACAAAAGCGTAAACTGAGAACCCTCCGTGTCTCGGAAAACACGTAAAGCCGTTGGTCTCGGCTTTCATTATCTTTGGCAGTTTAAGTTATTTAAATTCAGACTACCGGTCTAACTTCGAGATACTCTGTTACCCAGTAAAATGGCTTATGGATGCAGTCGCTATTCACCTAAATCTGGTAAGACTGGAAGTCGACCCCGAAATAGCTTGGGAAAAGGCAACAATAATAATACGAGAGTCTGAGTACCTATTTGTATATACGAGTACACACAAATTAAAAAGCTATTTAATAAACATAGCGATGCAAAACAGTAAGCCCAACTTAGCTCGTGAGCTCAACGCATATTTAAATTTATTCAGTCTAGCTAAACGGGATAAACTTGGTGTGAGAATTATCTGTTAGTTTCATGCGAATCACTTAAATTTGAACACCTCTCATCTTGAATATAAAATAATTTGGAACTCAGAATAACTTCTTCTACCACCAAAAATTTATCTCAAACTTTTGGAAGCTTAAATTTCTCAAAAATTCTGCTCGTTTTAGAAAAATCTTGGTTAACCAAAGCAGGTTTCACTGGGCATGGTTTACAATCTTGACTCCGGAACGTTCCGCATCCTTGCATATGCAAGTATGTAACATTCCATGCCGGCGTGAATTTCCTGTGCAAAGCATGTTGCCGTATGAACATTCTAATTGGGTTATATTACCACAATTTGACAATATACCTATATTGTCAACTTGTGACTTATTGCGTACATGCTTTGGTTGAGAATAGAGGGAATAGAGTACCATTGAATAAAGAACAATGGCCACTCTACTAACATGCTGGGACTAGTAAAATCAAACAAAACGTAACTTGATGAAACAAATGTCGCTCCATTTGCCTACATTTTTGTAGCTCGTAGATGTTGGGACATTCGTAGCTCGTAGAGGTTGAGACATTCATAGCTCGTAAATGTTTGGATATTCGTAGCTCGTAGACGTTGGGACCATCGTAGCTCGTAGATGTTGGGTCTCAACTCGTTGAATTTGGACATTCGTAGCTTGCAGGTATTGGGAAATTAGAAGCTGTTAGATTTTGTAACATTCGTAGCTCGTAGATGTTGAGACTTTCGTAGCTCGTAGACGTAAGGACATTCGTAGCTCGTAGACGCAGAGACATTCGTAGCTCATAGGCGTAAGGACATTCGTAGCTCGTAGATGTTGGGGCATTCGTAGCTCGTAGATGTTGGGACATTCGTAGCTCATAGATGTTGGGACATTCGTAGCTCGTAGATATTGAGACCGTAGCACGTAGACGTTTGGAAATTCGAAACGCGTTTTTTCATCAATAGTTTACCTATCAAATGGTCAAATAAGTTGGAAAGTAATTTATTTAACCATTATTTAGAATAAAAATTGATGAATAAACGCGTTCTAATGAACTTTAAAACCTTAGTTACCATATTTAACCATTGGTTGTATTAAATCGGGAACAAAAAACTGGGCCTAAGCATTCATTTTGAAACTATTATATTTCGTTAAAATATGAGCAGCTTTAAATGTTTTAAGACTTAGACTTTTGCTGTTGCATAAGTCGGCAAATGTGTGGCTATCATAGGCAAGCGTACGTGTGCACTCATAATAAGAATGATGAATTACTCTCTCACAAGAAGCCAGCCTCAGAAATATTAGTATAATGTAGCAAATTAATATTATCAAATTTTCGTTCGCTGAACTGACCATAGATCTAAACAGTATGAAATACAAAAGGCAAGTAAGCCAAATGCATTCAGTTATGTTACTGTTTTAACATTCCTATCTAGTTAAATAAAATACTAGGTTACGTAGTAACTGGCACGCACGCTTGGTTGTCGTCCAGACCTGTATAATGAAATTTCTAATGCGTTTTTTTGCGAGCTTCGCAACGGTAATGTTGCTACAAAATTTATATAACACAATGTTTGTTATAAGTATGTATTCTATACTTTAACTAATTATCTACCTTGTGCACTATATTGTATGCAATTAAGACTGGTTTTAATGAGGTAGGTAGAGAGTTGATTTGTGTGCTGTTGGTAGAAGTAAATGGAATACCCCTTTAAGATAAATCTTTCGGTGATCTTTGGAAATTTAACCTTAATATTGTACTTTGATTTTGATTTTCAAGGTTTAGTGATAAATCATTCTCATCGCAACAATACCAGAAGTACCTATGCAAAAAACATTATTTAAAAATCGTTTATTAGTACCTAAATCAGACTACCTGTACCCAGTGGTTTTGCCCACATTTTCCAATATATTGAAACGCATTTTAAAGAGACCTTAATTCTTTAATTCTAAACAGTATTTTTTTGTCTATATTTACCTCACAGAAAAAAACAAGTCAATTTTCAAATCGATTCACGACATAGAAATAATCTACAAACGTCTTCTCAGGAGATTAGGAACTAAGCCAACTGATCAACAGTCTATATTATTCTTTCATTTCGACTGGATCGAGGAGATTTCCATCAAACCAATTCCTTGACAAATCTTAATGGTATTTGGTCCTTTAATAATATTTATCTGAAATTCCCGATCCCTCAGATTAAGTTGGGGTGAATTGGTCTTTGAGCCGAAGATGGGACGATTTAAATCTTGAATGCGGTGTATTATCAGAAAATTATGACTTATTTGATTTCAATTAATTAAAAATATCACATCGTGACAGGAAGAATGGGAGGGACGATTTTACCAGTCGGGCAAAAATAAAAACATCGCTTAGACAACAAAAAGAAGTTGTCATGAATATACGTCAATCAATGCGTATTAAATCTATCAAAATTAAAGGTTAAAACTGTTATGACGATACATCAGCTAACAAAAAAAAACATTGAACCTAGGATTATTTTATCTTTATCCGTTTAGAAACGTGTAATAAATAAATTATTTTATAACAGTATGAAAACTTCCTCATTTTTTAATTTCCGTTGGAACTTCAAAAGTTTGAAACAAAAGGCGCCACTCAAAATCATCGCAGCATCCCTAACGATGTTCTATAGGATGAGCGGGGACTTTTTTAGGGATCCACTACGAAATAACAAGGAACCATGATATAACAAAGTGATGAAAAATCCCCTTACATATACTTTTAATTTAATATCAATATTTTTTTTTTTAAATTAGCATATTTAGAAGCAGATATAGTTATTTTATCTTCTAGTCATACAAATCCAAGCAAAAAAAAAACTATGTTTTCAAGATTCTTGTCGCCGTGCATTATTAATATTTGATGCGTTACACTTCACAAAACCTTAAACATAACAAAGTATAATACCGTAACAACTCCGTTGTATTATAATATAAACACGAATTCTTATTACGCTAAGCAAGTATGTCTAAGTAAATTAGTCATGTAGAACTTCATTATATTATAAAAAACTAATTCACGCTAGACTTCAATAAATGCTTCTGGTTCCCTTTTATTTATTAATTGATATAAAGCTTACATTGGTAATTTAACACGTTCACTACGGCATCGGGTCGAATATATCCGATGAAGAACTTTCCTCCGGTACGGGGGAGAAATTGCTGTTCTTACCGTTGCTGCGGGACAGATATCTCAGAATTTTACAGGAGTAGAAAAGGGACAGTTAGTGTTTTATTCATTTTTATTCGAATATAGGCGGTTTACGTAATAAAAACTCATCGGATCTTTTCGACCCCATGACGACCAGAGAGAAACTGTTTTCATCTAGTACGGCTACCGGGTCTTAAGGACCCGATGCCCGGTGACCCGATAGCCGTACTGGATGAAAGTCTAGTTGAGCCAGTGACGTCCAAGTATGTTGGTGGATGTTAATTACAGTGATTTACAAGTACGAGATAAGGTGAATTATCGATCATGAAGCGGTCGCGGAAAATGTTATTTATGTGTGACAAAAATGAAATGTGTGAATCGTGTAATAAAACACTTTGTCGTGAATGTTATAATGCATCACATAAATTCAACAAGTTGTCATAAATAATGTTAAAAGTATTTCAAAATGTTATGTATCTAGTTAGTCTTAGTTAGCCTATTGAAGTTAATAACTATCGATATCGATATTTTATTTCTACCCCGTCACTAAAAAAATATCGACAATGCTTACATTCAGTGCGGATATCGGGTCTAAAAGATCCGACAGATTGTTTTTTGTTTTGCAATCAAACCGTTATGTGAATCTACCTGCGTTTTGAAGATTGGTTAGGTTGTCTTTGTAAGAATATGTTGATAGAAATATACACACATCAAAAGTGTCTAGGGATCAAGCATTTTTATGCGGATTTCTTGAGATTGAGATGTGGCTTTGTAATAAATTTATGATTTTATAAATTTATATGGATCCTTTTTGGTGCATTTCATAATTCGAATCAGGAACTGTGAATCAAATTCGAGTAAAAGATGAAAATCAGCTGTCAATATTTTCCCTATAAAAACATACAACGCATTGAAGACATTATTAGTGCTACTGTTTCCCTACTACTGATTAAAACCAACGTTATTATGGAGCGGCGACGTCATTTAAGCAGGGAAGAAATGCTCAGAGCCGTGGGAATGATAGAAGCTGGTTCCCGGCAACGTACTGTGGCTTTAGCTCTGAATACAAGTCAGAGTGTTATCAGTCGACTTTGGACACGTTACCGAAGCACTGGTACCGTGGCTGAGCGCCATGGAGGACGGTATCGCTGCACCACACGGAGACAAGACCGATACATTCAAATCTTAACTCGAAGAGCTCCAACAATAACCGCCATGATGTTAGCCGTGAGGCTTCATCACTCTTCAGGGAACTTAATTAGCGACCAAACAGTCAGAAACCGCTTGCATGAAGTGAACCTTCATTCCCGAAGACCGCTACGGGTACCACCTATAGCAATGCACAATCGTAGGATTCGATATCAATGGGCTCTTGAACACAGAAATTGGGCAGAAGAACAATGGCGTTTCGTGTGCTTTTCTGATGAGTCTCGTTTTGGTATGAGACCGGATACAAGACGTATACGACACTGGAGAACCCCTGGACGCCAACAGCGATTAAAATCCTGCCAGGAAGTCCATCCTTATAGTGGTGGAACCATCATGGTATGGGCGGGTATTTGGATCGGCGGAAGAACTGAGTTGATTTGGATCAGAAGCAACCTCAACGCTCAAATTTATGCTGAGACGATTGTATCAGACGTCATCGTTCCTCTACAAGTGCAAATCGGTCCCTTATTTCAGTTAATGCATGATAATGCACGACCGCACACCGCAAGAGTTGTAAGACAGACTCTCGCCGCAGCTAACATCAATGTCCTGCCCTGGCCTGCTCAGTCGCCAGACTTGAACCCGATTGAGCATGCATGGGATATGCTACAGAGAAGAGCTCTGCCGAATATGGAGGGTATCCAGTCGCAAGAAGACCTTTTTTTGTTGTTGCAACGAACATGGGCGGCCATTCCACAGCGTGATTTGGATGAACTCATTTTGAGTATGCCAAACCGATGTTCTTGTGTTGTTAGTGTTCGCGGTAGAAACACGGATTATTAATTGTTTAAGTTACCCAATAAAATTTTAAAGAAAACTGTTATTTCAGTCTTTTTTTCGAACTTTTGTGTTAGTGGTTCAAATGTCAAAAATCCCTTTATTAGGAAAATGGCAAATTTCTTTATTAATGCAAAGGTGACTTGGTTTATCGTTACTGTGACAAACGAAAACACTTTATTCGATGAATCCTTAAAGAAAATTTTAATTAATATCAATCAGGAGAAAAGTTATTGCAAAAATATATGTTGATCCCTAGACACTTTTGATGTGTGTATTTGCATGAATGTCTACAACTACGTAGATAATCACAATTAAAGAAGAGTATACCCAACGGATCTTTTAGACCCGTTAACGCACCAGAGTACAGTTATACGTCGGATATAAAAGACCCCATGTCGTACCCAGATAAAGTCACAAAAATTCTTTGCCGTAGTGAACGTGTTAAATGTACCTCAATTTTAAAACGACTTTTTATATGGATTCTATCGCGGTTTTGTTTTGTTTTTAGTTCCCGACGACCGAACACTTTTGCAGGTGTCATGGTTGCGGACGGACAAAATAAAACTACAATAGAATCCGTTTAAAAACTAGTTTTATTTCAATGTCTAACATTCACGTAAACCATAGAAAACAATAAATAATTTCTTTCTGGTTCAGTGTAATTTATTACTTTTTGGTACGGAACATTTAGGCACAATTCTGATTCACGCTTTACCACTTTTTTGTGAGTACTGCGTCAGGCCTCACTGTGATTGGCTCTGCGTTTTTAATGCGATATGCTGTTTGCTTGTCATCGTTGTTTTTGCCTTATTTTTAGGCCTACAACTGTCTACAAATGGTGGTGAAACGAAAAAATGTTTCAGAATATTACCTAGTTCATACCTAACCTAGCAAATTGACTATGTATGTAGATCTATATGGTGCTAAACAGTAGATAAATGTAGAAAAACGTCTAACTATTGGCACTTATATTTAGCAGAACGCCTTACAAGCAAATGGTCTAAAGATTTCGAGTAGATACAATCATAGCCCCAATTATTTTGTTTAATATCGATGACGTTAAGAAAGTGGTGAAATGTTCCTGCCGTCATTGATAAGGTGTATAATAAAAGCAGTTGTATCATGATAACATGCTAAGAAACTGTTTATTACAAATGTTCATGTCCTGTGTAATCATTTCTAAGGCATGTAGGACTTGGAATGAAATCCCAAAATGGTTACCCATCTACAGTTGAACTCTTAACTTTAACACCCTCGTTTGCGACCACTAGGGTCGCAAGCGCGACTGCTAAGCACGATGTTTCGATCGAGTCCAGATTCGGGTCAAAAAGAGTTACTGAGTTTTCTGTATAGAAAAACTCAGTGCAGCTCGGAGTCAGGAACGGTGGCGGAGTATTTTTTTTTTAAAGATTACTATCAATGTGGGTCGCACCTTACTATTAATCTCGTTAGCCCTTCATGCTAAGCTTGTTTTAAATGTCGGGAAAACAGATTAGATTAGGCTACCGCCGAGAGAGGAGTGACGCGGAGCGGAGAGGGGTGGGGCGGGGCAGTGCAGAGCGATAAAATAAATAAATCAATATATATATAATAATATCCATTCCGGAAATTGTATTCTTTTCAGGAAGTCATTCAAATAAACTTTACACGAAATCTTTGTGACATTACATTATTCATGAATAAATTATCCGTGTATTGCCTCAACGCAAACGAGGCGGCGTGTAATGCATTTGTTCTATCAACTACGTAGGCGGGAACTTGAGCGACCCACGGCTTGTCAAACACGCTAGCATTACATTACGTGTCACTGTGACTACACGCCGTGAAATGCGCTTTACGAAGCACTTTTGTTACTCACAGACCCATGTAGTTAGGCCAACAGATTATCTTCACTAATACTTTAAATACGAATGGTTTGTATTCCTTTATAATACCGGCCTATAAATGTTCTAATTTAAATTCATATTTTCATACAAACATAAGTCACGTGACCTGTCAATTTCTAGGAAAAGTTCATTTTCCATTTTAAGATTTCGACCTATACTTGTTGCAAAAAGTTGTTCAATTTTGTGCACTTGATTACCTAGTTGATAATACGCACTTCTTTTAAATTAATCCTGTATATTACACACGGAAACAAAAATACTAAAATAACAAACTTGAATACCTTTTTCATTTTCTATTCGATATTTTTAACATCATAATACTTTTACAAACCTCTTTAAGATCGATACCAGTTTGACATAACAACAAACGCCTATCTAAAATATTGTTTTTAACGATAATGACGTCATAATACTGCTTGTAACCAGTTCTAACCAGTTATTATTAACGCAGTAGGAACTCAATTGTGGAAATATTTGATATTTCAATATCTGTTATCTTTCAGATACTTTGGTTCGTTTAATATCGAAGAAGATGTTTTTGGTACAAAATAGCCTTAAGATAAGGGTGATAAATATTATTTTGAGAGGTTACTTTTCGAATTTGTTACATGTTTTTCTTGCTTTATTTTTTTTAATTTTCTGAGGTTGCTATTTAGGTCAATTTTAATTTTCTTGAAAATTAACGAATAAAAGGAATGTTTTTTTTTCCTCAATTTTTACAGAGTTGAATAATTTAGTTATAATGTTAACTAAACTGCGGTTTTGATCACCTGTTTTTTTGATAGTCCGACAATAAATGTTTAGTCTGAATCTTAATTATGATTCAAATTGTAAATTTTACAGTTGGCTCACATTGGTTTAATACCAATTTGAGCTATTTTATTTCTAACTATTTTGCTTGCATCAGAGTTCCTTTGAAGGATAAAAATAAAATAAAAAGGTTTATTCAGTTACATTCATTGTATGTAAATACCTAAGCTACGACGCACCGCTCTTCAAAAACATATGAAATGTCGTAAAAGTGGTACAAAGTAATTTATTAGAAAATTAAGACTTATTCATACCTAATTACACAACAAAAAATAAATAAATTTAACAGGATAAGATTAGATTATAAGAAGAACCGAAGTGATCGACATAGCTTGCAGAGCTCATAAACTGAAGTGGCAGTGGGCTGGTCATGTCTTTCGTAGGACTGGTAGCCGTTAGAGCGATTCCGTGAGTGGAGACTTCAAATCGAAAAAACGTAGAGGAAGACCCTCTCCCAGCCAGATGGACCGATGACCTGAAAAAGATAGCTGGGTCGGACTGACTGGGGAAGGCGGAGGGCCGGGTGTTGTGGCGCAACTTGGGAGAGGCCTATGTCCAGCAGTGGACCGCGATAGGCTGAGTTGATTGATTAATTTCAAACAACTTTAAATATTTTTTTTTACATTTAGTTGCACTAACTCCATGGCCGTATGTACCATAATTCCCAGTCTAATCACAAGTTACTGTTCATTGTTCATTACAGTGTGTGTCACGCAACACTTATTTGCAACGAATATAGCGCCACATGCATGTAAATTGTAAAGTTATTCTTATACAACTCGAGTTGAATGCAACTTGAAGTATGAGTAAAAATAATGACTAATTTATTTTACGTAACGACTACGTTTTTATATACAAACTAGCTGTCTCTGCGGCTTCCGCGTGTATAGACATATATCAGAAGGTTATTTCTAAAATTTAAGTACCTAGCCTAAGTTACTCCTTATTACATCAGCTACCTGCCTGTGAAACCTGCCCGTCAAAAATGGTCCAGCCATTTCAGAGACTAGCGAGAACAAACAGACCGACAGGCAAAAATTGTAAAAACAAAAATATTTTTGTATATGTAATCTATATATATAAAAATGAAACCCGTTTTCCGTTGTCACGACATAGCATGAAAACGGCTTGACCGATTTAGCTGATTTTGATCTTGAAATGTTTGTGGAAGTCCAATGAAGGTTTAAAAGGTGTAAAACATAAGTAATAAGTAAAAAAAAAACTGTTCCTAAACTCGGGAATTACCTTAATTAATTTACATTTGACAGAACGAAGTCTGTCCGGGCAGCTAGTTTTTTTATATTTTTTAGTTTATTTATTCATATGCATGTAGCAAAAAGCAGTTATTTTAATATTACAAACAGACATGCGAATTTTATTTATATGTAGGTATAGATAAAACGTGGCCATGATCTTGTGAACAAATCTAGGATAAATAAACCGATGTCAATATATTGGCGAAATATTTTATATTTATTTTATTTATAGTCGATTGACGATTTCGGAATCAATTTTTGTAATCCCGGTTTCCTCACAATGTTTTTCTTCACCGATTGCCATCGATTAATTATGTAATTTATTTATTATTCTAAGACATAGAATCTATCAGTCTTGTGTTAAACAGAATATAGATTAAACTGGCTCAAATAAGTGTACCCCGAAAACTTTTAAGATTTCCGTATGATTTACTCCATAATCAAATATCTATATTTTGATTGGTTGGTTTTAAAGGCTTCCTATTAGTGTAGGATGATATTATTATGTTATTATAATATCTATCTTAAATTACAATTGCGTACGATTTCCACGAAGTATTTCGTTACTCAGAATCAAAATACCTATGAATCGGTTTCATTTACTCACAATATGTCTAGACCACAGTGTAATAAAAAGAAGCCTAAATAACAACGGAATAAAAATTGGGTTCTGAATGCGGTGTTAGTTATTTATATTGTTTCTTTTTAAAATGATGTTTACTCACAGTATGTCTAGACCACAGTCTAATAAAAAAAAGCCTAAATAAAGCCAAAATAAAAATTGGGTTCTGAATGCGGTGTTAGTTATTTATAAAGCTTCTTTTTAAAATAATATAAAAATATACACTTTTTTCATTGCTTTATCTACTCTTAACTTTACTTACTGTCCTTTTTTCTAGTCTGTGGTCTGGAATAGGATTTCAGTCTCATTTTATATGCCACGTGTGGCACAGAAATCAAAAGTCGTATTAAAATAATGTATTTTTCTACACCCATAGTTTGTTAGATTTATTTACTGAGTTTCGCAAACATGTTGGTATATTAACTATGTTAATAAACTATGCTTTATACATTTAACTTGAATGTAAAGTTTAATAGTGTTTTAATAAGAAGCTCCTTTAATAGAATAATCCTAAATAGACACTATGACAATAAGGTGGACCAATCCAATCAGCCTACCGTCCACTGATGGACGTACGCTTGGCCACAACACCCGGTCCTCCGCCTTCCGCATCCAGTCCGACCCAGGCACCTTTTTAAGATATCGGTCCAACTGGTTACCAGCCAGTTGGACCTATATCTTAAAAGGGCCGCGTCCTACACTGTGTTTGACGATTTAGATCGCCACAAAAGGACTCGTCTGCTCCTACGGCCATCAGTCCTTCAACAGACATGACCAGCCCACTGCCACTTCAGCTTACTGACTCTGCAATCTATGTCGGTTAATCCAGTTTTTAATTATATTGCAAACACATCATTAATAAAATTATTCTGCTCTTGATAATCTCATTTCTGGTTTTATACGTCAAAGAAACTCCGAGCATAACTCGCTCCATAGGTCCCCATGAAAAACTGGTTGTCAGAATTGTAATGACATAACGCCTGCCAATAAATTTAATATGATAGTTAGACCAGCGCCTTATCGTGCTTTCCGAGGCACGGGAAGAAACTATACCTCATACATATTAATGCCACAAAAAAAAATTGCCAGTAAAACTTCCAAAAAATATCTAAAACTCTGACATCAAAATTACCAAGAGATATTATGCCGAGAGCATCGAACTTACAAATAATTGGACATTTTTCAATGCCAACATTCAGGTCGTTCATTAATTTTCTCCTAAGCGATATCTTTTAAGAATATTTCTTTAGAAGGCCAATTACCGAAGCGAATCAAAGCTATACATCTCCAAGTATTTTTGGGATCACTGAGAATTAGATTTGACTGAGGGTAGTCATTTAAATTCTTTAATAATTTGCAGGGAGTGGTCTAAAACAGAAGCTGAAAGCGAGTTTTGTATGAAATCACAGTTTCTCTTTGTTTTAGCCATTGTAAGTTTATCTTCTGTTTACAGTTTTCTTTTTCTTCCGGTGTACAATAAAGAATAAATAACACAACAATAAATTAGAGGAAGCTTGAAAGTAGCGCCTGTGAATGAAAAGGTGAGAGGTAAGCGTTTGTCGTGGTATGGACATGTTGAGGAGGGATGAAAGTCACATAACCAAACAAGGTATGAGCATGTCTGTAGATGGTTAAATAAGCAGAGGGAGACCGAAAAAGAGATGGATTGTGTGAAAGATGTTATGAGAAAGAAAGGAGTGGATGCCGCGACGACCAGTAATAGAGAGGAATGGAAGGAAAATACGCATTGCGCCGACCACATATGAATGGGATAAGGGCAGGAAGAACACAACAATAAATATTTAAAAGTAACTAGCTATGATCCGCGTTTCACCCGCGTTAGTTGTTTTTTATTTAATACTTATCTTATTGTCTTTAATATTTATTGTGCTATTCGGGACGGAGAAGAAATAAATCAAGGATCGCGCATATTATTATTTTTTGTATTTTCCATCTCATTATCTGGGACTAGTGAGTACAGACTAAATAATTAGGTGTTCTATACAGCGAGTAATAAACAAATAAAAAAAATGTTACTTGGAAATAAACCACTTACTTATAACAACACATTATTGCATGAGCTTCTACTCTTTAGTTAAGTATACTACTTATTTGTTATTGGTGCCTTGGTATTCATTTTCCCTGTTTTTTACTACATCTACCAAAAACATAAATTTTTACCCAAAAATCCGCTCATAACTTGGGTCCTTATTGAAATCAGAAGAAATCATTTTTCCTTGCTGCCGATAAGGTGTTGATTGAAATTCCCAACGCACGCAGCTACCTTTGAATACTGATACAAAAATATAAATCTATCTTACACGGAACCGATATGAAATGATTTATTTTTATTCCTCTTGCGTACCTTGATTTTATGCCAGTCATGATATAAAAATCTACATGAAATATAGTTTGCGTGAAAATTTAAAAGGAGTTATATTCATTTTAAGGATTACAATATATCTGTATCCCACTGCTGGTCCAGTTACCGACGCCCACGCGGGCAGAGCCGCAAGCAAAAGCTAGTTGATGTATAAACACGTTCTACCAAAGTTTGAACCATTAGTTGGGATATTGAACTACTGATTGAGTTAACTCAGGATCGAAAACTGGGCCTAAGTCAAGGCATCTTATTTGGAAAAGAAGGAAAAATTATTATAACCAATATTTAAAATACATTTAAGGTATTACAAGGTTTGGGCTAACTTTCAAATAATTGCCTTAGTATATTTATCATACTTAAGAAAGCTCTAAACAATTTGTATATCATATTTAGAGCAAACGTAGCCTAATAGCCAGTGCATCGCACTTGCGATCACCGGTATGGTCACCGGTTTGAATCCCAGCCTTTGCACTACATACCAAGAATACTTGTAATTTGGGACCCAAATTGCTACTGAACTTTAAAATTTACATCCAAAATAATTAAATACCTTCTGATAAGTTGACATACTAATTTTCAAAAACCTCATTTTCCTTACAACATCTTTAAGAACATATACTTTTTCTAACAGCTTTGCATCATTCATACAACTCCAATTACTACAGACTATCAAACAAAACCACAAGACATACGTCTATTAATAAAACAAACAAACGTCTTGAAAACTATTAAAAGCAAATAATCAATAAAACTTTCACAATAATTTCCATAAGTTTACAAGTACGGACAATACATATTCCAAAGCTTGTGTACTTTTACTGAACTTTTATTAAAAATGAACCGTTATCCGGGTTTTTGCAGAGTAATTGAACCGTTTGAACTTCGGAAGACGGTGAAAAAAATTAACAAAAAAGTTCAAAGTTATGACTGGGTATTCGATATTGCTTGGCCGGTCATTTTCAAAGAAATTCAGGCATAGCTATTACGCATAGCATTATTATAGATCAGTTTTAGGTGCGTATACAGGATTTTTTTTTGGAGTGCATTTATTCATCTAGGTAATCAGGTGCATTAAACTAAATCACTTTCCCCAAGGAACATGGGACGAAATCTTAAAATTGAAAATGAAATTTTCATAAAGAAGATTATTATCAGAATTCCAGTCTGCTTGCGACCAGTGTAACCCGGCCGAAAAATCAAGCCTTAAAAGGTAAATGCATGAGCTCGCATTAATTTCCGTGACGTAATTTTATTAAAACCATGAAACACGATAGTTTTAAAGTTAATATGAAATTTTCATACAAAGTGACAGGTCACGTGTCTTATGTTTGTATGAAAAGTTGATTTTCAATTTTATGATTTCGACCTGTTTCTTGGAAAAGTTGTTCAGTCTTATGCACCTGATTACCTTGTTGAATATACGCACTCCATAAAAAATAATCCTGTATATGGCCGGCTAAACAAGCATTAAATATAAGTCTCTAAATAATAAAAATTAGATCCAACCCTCTCTTGTTGCTTGCTTTATTAAGATTGTTAGCAACACACTTAACCGGGGTCCTGACCCCGCGGGGGT
Source organism: Plusia festucae (assembly GCA_950381575.1). Classification (NCBI taxonomy): domain Eukaryota; kingdom Metazoa; phylum Arthropoda; class Insecta; order Lepidoptera; family Noctuidae; genus Plusia; species Plusia festucae. The sequence goes on from OX494442.1 coordinate 12,698,601, forward strand.
ATCTTTAGTGAACGTTGTTCACGTAATAATACGATAACTGTAATGTTTTATCTTTTCCGCCTAACCTTTTACCTAAATACGTTTGTCAGCTGAAACTGATGGATACAGCTGGATATGATAATTATAATAAATCAACTATAAAGTTTACACATGAACAGGAACAAATAACAATCAATTATCAAGAAATAAACAATTTAATATCGTTTATCTGAACAAAGAAATATTGAAAATAAAATTTTACTTGGCGTAAACCATTTACCTGCAGTTTTTATTTGACCAACGCAATAAAATTAAATATGTTATGACTCTGCTGACCTATATTTAACACGTTGTTAAGAGGATTATTTTGTTAAGATATATTGAAATATTTTAACAGACGTCATGTATTTGACGATTGTTTTTTTTATTTCATAAATCAAAAAAAAACTTCAAACTATAACGAATTCTAAAAACGACACACTAATTAATTTTATATTGAGCTAGTTACAAGCATTCCAATATTGCTAATTTAACAGAGATAGCGATAATGTTTTGAGACGTCAATATTCAGTTCTCCATACTAGTCTGGGGCTGCCCCGTACAAGAAGTCGTTTTGCGAAAAAGAGATAGAGCATGCGACATCAACAAACTTTAAAAGCTTATAACTTATATAATCGTGTATATATTTTTGTTTTTTTTTTCGTTCGTGTATATATTTGTCAGAAATCAATTTTTCGTTAGTAGTCAAATACCCAATTGTAGAAATTCTAATTATACGTAGTGTGAAACGTCATCCACTTGTGAGAAGCCGAGCCTAAATAAATCGAATAAATTCGCCTTCATAGGAAGAACACTATGTATAGACATAGTGTGAAACTGCGTCCAGTTGCAGTTGCGACGCTCCGAGCCGAGTCGACCGAGCGCTTTGCGCGTTAGGCGAATTTCTTCATCGATGCGTTTCAACCGTAGACCCATGGTATCGGAAGGTCGTAGACGTGGTTTTTTCACACAATGTTTCTGCTTGCACTCGCATCAGCAATAGCATTAGCATTAGCAAAAATATTAGAATAAGCGTTAGCATTAGCAATGCTGATGCCAATCAGGTTGATAAAATGTAGCGTAATCCCTCATTATTTTATCAGTGTACAGAGGTCTTAAAATTAAAAAAAAACATCATAATCTGTTTTCAATATACAAGAAAAATCTGTTGAAATTAATAACCTCCTCTTCAAAGTCGGTTAAAATCTACACCAGTTATTTTTACAAGTCCCGGTCAAACATTATTTTAGCCACAAATTCAATCAAGTTCCATGAAAATTGAATATTACGGCAAACTGTTTTAAGATGCAAACAGTTGACACTTACTCAACCAATAATAATTTTCATTAAAATCCTTCTCAGTTAATTACCTGCTGCTCTCTGGGTGGCACAAGGATCATAAACTCTCTAGATGAGTTTTTCAACATACTAAGGCGGGTCAATAAGTCCGTGACTTTTTGAATTTCTGACCACTTTACTGAAAAAGCAACACTACTCCTGTCAACAGGCATCTGTCAGTTGACTACTGTCAAAATTTAAACTTACTGCGTCAGTTAGTTTGTGTTTTACAGCTATCTTTATCAGACTACCCAGCAATTTGAGGAAAAAATGGAAAAAAGTGAATTTCGTGTGCTTATTAAGCATTATTTTTTGCGAAAAAAAACCATTACCGGGACCAAGGCTAAGCTTGATAAATACTATGGGGACTCTGCACCATCGATTTCAATGGTAAAAAAGTGGTTTACTGAATTTCGTTGTGGCCGTACAAGCACTGAAGATGCCGAACGTCCTGAACGCCCAGTTGAGGTCTCTTCACCCGAAACAATCGAAAAAATTGACGATATGGTGTTGGCCGACCGAAGATTGAAAGTGCAAGAGATTGTAGAAGCCGTAGGGATCTCGCATGGCTCAGTGGTTTCAATTTTGAATGATCACTTGGGCATGAGAAAGCTTTCCGCAAGATGGGTGCCGCGTTCGCTCACAGTCGACCACAAACGCAATCGTGTAACAACTTCACAGGAAGGTTTGGCGTTGTTTAATCGCAATATGGAGGAGTTTTTGCGCTGTTTTGTAACCGTGGACGAAACATGGATCCATCACAACACACTAGAGACCAAACAACAGTCAAAACAGTGGGTTTCTAAGGGTGAATCGGCGCCAATGAAGGCCAAGGTGGGTTTGTCAGCCAATAAAGTTATGGTGACTGTTTTTTGGGATGCACGCGGAATAATCCAAATTGACTACCTTCAAAAGGGAAGAACAATCAATGGAGAATATTATGCCAACTTATTGGACTGATTCAATGACGATTTGAAAAAAAACCGACCTTATTTGGCCAAGAAAAAAGTTATTTTCCACCAAGACAATGCAAGGGTGCATACATGTGCAGTTGCCATGGCAAAAATCCATGAATTGGGCTATGAATTGCTCCCTCATCCGCCCTATTCTCCAGATTTGGCTCCGAATGACTACTTCTTGTTCCCAAACCTGAAGAAATGGCTTGGTGGAAAAAGATTTGACTCCAATGATGAAGTCATCTCGCAAACAAAGGCCTATTTTGAGGACCTCGACAAATCATATTTTTTGGAAGGGATAAAAAAATTGGAGAAGCGTTGGACAAAGTGTATAGAGCTCAAGGGAGACTACGTTGAAAAATAAAATGATTTATTTATCAAAAAATCTGTGTTTTATTCCAAAAGTCACGGACTTATTGACCCGCCCTCGTAAAATAACATTCAAAATTAGACACAAAATACTTTTATTTCGATTAGGCCTTTTCAGACACTTTTGAAACGTGTAATGGCTCCAGTTACGCGGATTCAAAATATCATTCCTCGAGAAGAACCGAAAAGAAACTCCATAGGATACTCTTTTAAAAATGGTTATAGGTAGTTTCACAATGTTTTCATCAAAAATACAGTTCAATTATTAAGATAACTGGTATTTCCCGCGTTGATGGGTAATATACAACCCATATTATCGTAGACGGATATATGGGTTATCAAGACAAACAGTAAAAATCCTTCCTTGGGATCTAATTTTATCACATACCAAGTTTCATCAAAATCGGTTTAGGCGTGAAAGCACAACAACAACATAGGACAATTATTTTAAAGATCTTTTTTTAACTGAGTCACACATGTAACAAAGAGATAAATAAATGGAGCAGTAAGTTTTTTTTCTGTTCCTCATTTGTTTCTTTTTATGTGTACGCGTCGCATTTTTGACGCAAATAAATGTTTTTTTCTTTCTTTCTTTCTAAGTCGACAAACAATAAATCTAAATATTTCTGTGTCAGTGTTTCCATATTAATAAAATTATTCCAGTCACAAAAAACGAGCCGTATCCAGTAATTATATAAAACGATACCTCCAAAGACAGCAGAAATTCATTAAAATTTCTCATTTTAAACGTTTCTTAGCTAGAGCGGTGTTGCGAATGCATTTCGCTTCATTTAAACAAATGATATGAATACTGACGCCATAATGTACAAACATACATACAGATATACATACAAATATACCAACATACATGTACAAACGTTTATTTCGCTCTAAATGTTCTAGACGGTATTGTTAGACTACAATTTCACGTTGATGTTTTGAACTGAATTTACGTGTGCATTTTGGTAGGTATAACAACGAATTTTGAACCTTACCGCTTTGTAATAAAGGTGCTGTCAATAACACATAAACACTCGTCTGTACGATGCTGACTAGTTTTGAACTCAATCAGGGTTCTATCATGGACTCGTTTTGCCTCAGAGTTGCTTTAGGAACTATTTGGCGTTTTACTGTGAGTAATGAATCTGAATTAAAAAAAAAACAATTACAGAATGGTATTTTTTTTTTGTGTGTGCCAATGTATTAGTGGCTTAGAAGTTCAATAATCGGAATTGTGTGCACAACATTGCATGTTCGAACCCCCAACAGACAAGCATTAATAAGGCTACTCAAAGTTCTAGGTTCTTTTTTAATTATTCTAAGTCATCATTTACAATCAGTGAAGGAAAACATCGCGATGAAAAATAATTGTAAAAAATCAAAAACTGAAATCCCCAAACCAGAATGAGCAAGATCAAAATCAAAATCAATTATTATTAAATAAGTAATTATATTATGGTATTATAACGTCGTGGCGGCCTAGCGGTTCAGTGACCGGATTCTTATGAACATGGTTGCAGTTTCGAACCCAGGCAAGTATCAATGTGACTTTTTCAAAGTTATATGTACTTTCTTAATTATTCTAAGACACCATTGACAAATGGTGAAGGATAACATCCTGAGGAAACCTGGACCCCAAAAATTTTAATCTGAAATCGCCAACCCGCAATGAGCAAGCCTGATGATCTATGCTCATTCCTTCTCTATATGGGAAGAGGCCTGTACCCAGCAGTGGGACATTTATAGGCCGGTATTATTATAATTATGTAATTTAAGATACGCTAGTATTTTTGGCCTGTATATATATTTTTTCTTACTGATTCCAAGACTCTTCAAGACTTCCGTATATAGAACGAGATTTTCAGTAAGATTATCAGTATCCTGTAGCAAAAAAGTGATTTCCCTAATATCCTGTGACCCATAAATTATATACTAAACTCGTAATAACTTTATATCAAATATATTTTCCCATCAGGATGTCGATATTCACAAAGAAATAGAACAGAAAAAATATGAATATTTTAAACAAGGACGCTCACATTCTTACAAGATTAATAAAGGTATTAGTTCAAGCCATTTGTATGATTGCTATTAATCTCAAGATCCGGAAATAGGGTTGTCAAAAGTAAAATAAATGAATAACATCTGAACAACATTTTATTTTTATTTTTCGATTCGAGTAAGGAAACCATCTTTACACTCATGACTCATAACAATGTCATTTAGGGTCCGAAGTACTTAATACTTCTCTAACTGACGTCATCTCATAAGTAACATTATTTCTAGCTATATCATTTTTCACACAATCTATCCATATTTTCTTTGATCGTTCTCTTTCTTTATACCCATCCTCGATGCTCAAAACCTTCCTAACAATATTATGATTCCCACTCCTTCGCATCGCATGCTCATACAGTGACAGCAGGGGGTTTTGTGGGAAGAATCTGTATAAGTCTGGTTTCAACACGAAAATCACAGGCGGCAACTCGTTCAATTGTGATTGTTTCCTAATGAAGTCGGATCTAATCTCATCGGAAGATGAGAGTACCTAAACAACTACCACCGCGATCATGTCTGCACACGTCTTGTATACTTCAAAACTTAACGCGTTTATCGCTATCCAAGTCCACATATTCAAGTTTTAAAAGGAAAATATTAAAATTGTCAGCCCTGCGTGTAAAACGTATCTCAAAGGGTAGCTCGCTAATACACTCGTTTCGGACCCATTTACATAAGGAGTTCGGTTCTGGTGAGTTTGATTACACGGTTAATGTACATTTCAAAATATGTGATTATTTATCTTAGACTGGCCTGTTGGTCTAGTGGTTAGCGACCCTGACTGCTAGAACAGATGTCGTAGGTTCGATTCCCACCCAGGACCAATGTTTGTGTGATGAGCACGATCATTTGTTCTGTGTCTGGGTGTTATTTATCTATAATATGTATGTATTTAGAAATATATAAGTATGTTTATCAGTTGTCTGGTTGCCATGGTACAGGCTCTACCTAGTTTGGTCCAGATGGCCGTGTGTGAGCTTGTCCCAAGATATTATTATTATTATCTGTCATATTATCATGTTATATTTTACTTAAAAGCTAACAAATACCATAGTATTTTAGAAATATATCTTTAGTTTATATTTTCGCGAATTTTATTAACCGTCGAGAACCCTCAGAATTGGGTTTCAGGTGCTATTTCTATTACCTACTCTAAGATCTGAAGTTATGTGCCACTATATCTGGATTATTGATTAAAATCGCATAAATAATTGTTAACTAATTTATTCTTGCAATAGTACAGTGTTATAAACACAGCGTTTCGTTTTTCGCACTTAAATTTATACGCTCTGCGATTGTTTTTTTCTGGTGAAAAATCGAACTAGCACCACAATCCCGTGTAACCCAATAAATAATATATATGAAAAAAATTCATCAATAATTGTCCTGTCCTTCAGATGAAACAGACATTGCGGAAAACAAACAGCGGAATCTTATTAAATCGTGAAGAGGATTCAAACTGACATGTTTCGGACAATTCCCGAATAGTAATGTGAACCTTCATAGTGTGGGAGGATGTGTGGAGGGATGACCTCTCCAACTCCATAGAGGGTGTGTTTCCGTAAGTTGGTATGAGAAGGACATTGACTTTTTGCATCATTCCTCATATTATACCGGCCTATGAATGTCCCACTACTGGGCAAATACATCTTCTCTTATAGAGAAGGAACGAGCATTGATCACCACGCTTGCTCAATGCGGGTTGGCGATTCCAAATTATTATTTTTTGGAATTTTTCCCCACGATGTTTTACGTCAGCGATTGGCAATGATGTATTAGAACAATTAAGAAAGTACATGTTAATTTTTAAAAAGAAAACATATTTGTACTTGCCTGTAATGGATTCAAACCTTCAACCTTGTGCACTCAAATCCGTTAATTGAACCGCTAGGCCGCCACCACATTTATGCTCATGTTTTTTTTTAATTTTCCCTATTACTCTTACATTAGACTCCAAATCCAAAAGTTTATATCAATTAAATGTTACATTGAAATATTGTTTATACCTATTCAAGTTAATTAGTTTACTAAATATTTCTTTAACCCAAATGGTCGGTCAAAAAGATTAAAACACGAAATAACGCTAATTGCCATTTACACATGGTAATAATCCTTTACGGCCCTCATTATTGCGGTCTACAAGGTGTAACGTTTCCTGTACTGACCATTTACCGGATAACATTGTGTTACGGCGCCTAACGCCTTTACAATAGCAGTAACAAATTTATATGTATTAAATTCTAATTATCAGGCGACGCGCATCAAGTTTTATTATTTGCTAATTGCTCATTCATTCTCTTCGCGTCCGCTCCACTGTCAACACTCAATTCTCAATACAGTTTTTTATTGTTAAACTGGGCTTTTATTTGCTCCATTGTGTACCCAAATATACATAATGGTGGCCCATGAGGGGAACTAACGCGTAAATCGGTAAAAATCTAAAATCGCGAAAAATAATCAGCACGAAAAAGTCGGTTGAAGAGGAATGTACGTTGGAGATTTGAAAACTCAACTTATGGTGTGAAGAAAGACAACTTAGCAAGAATCGTCGAAATAAGGCAGCACACCAGGCCGAGCAGTAGTGCAGCGAAAGCAGTACCTCGTGCAGTGGAATCCGCAAAAGATAAGTGCCCTTCCTTGACCCTTCGATTGTCCTTTTAATGCCAACATTCCAATCACCCAAAATCATCCAACTGTTAAAGAGTAGCCTACCTATTGTGCAGATAATGTGGTTATAAGTGAATTTAAACCAATACTTTTTAAAATTTAATAGTTTTTCTAGTTATTTTACGTTTTTATTTAATCAAAGTTTTTTCCTTCCACCTACAAAAAAAATATAAAAGTTGTCCACGGACTATAAATCTGCTTAGTCATAGCCCATTGTTAAGACCATTAAATTAAACATTCCAGGTGTTATACCGGCTAATAGTTATTTGTTGGCGACGGTGCATCACTGCGCTGCATTGTCATCAGCTGTTTGCAAACCGGTTTCTTATCTACGGGCGCTCGCCGGCGAAACGAGGAGCGTGAGCTTTTACAATTTATTTATTACGTAGTTGGTTGTATTCCATTTTAATTAGTGCTAATTAGTGTTTGTACGATATTTAAATAACTTCACGATGACTAGTGACTCAGTTGATAAAGTTTTAAAGCAGTTAATTACAAAACGATCGTCCGCAAAGGGACAGATTACTAAATTTAAAAATTATCTTAACACTTTAGCATGCAAAACAGAATTGAATAACTTATTGAACTAACTGAATTAAGACTTAAGTTAGCTAAATTTGAAGCTTTATCGATTCGAGTAGATGACTTGCAGGGTGAAATTGAGGTTTTGAATCCAAACAAAATTGATGACGAAATTGAAGAACGCGAAATTATTGAACGGGATATTATCATTAACATTGCCACCGCTAAAACAATATTGGAAAAATTTACGAATGCACTACAATGTGAACAAAGGCGTGGCTCCGTTGTTGACAATTCTTGTTGTATGGATCATCAAGCAATTGGCTTGAAACTTCCTCAAATACAAATTGCTAAATTTGACGGTGCATATTTCCGATGGTTGGAGTTCCGCGATACGTTTGAGAGTCTGATACACAAAAATGCTCGTCTTTCGGATATTCATAAGTTTCACTATTTAAATTCATATTTAGAAGGTGATGCGGCTAGAATAATTTCTAATTTAGAGGTGTCCTCCGCTAACTATAGCGAAGCCTGGAAATTAGTCTGCAATCGGTACAATAATAAAAGAATTTTAATTAACCAGCACTTAAATGCATTATTTAGCGTTAAGCAACTTCCGCGCGAATCGGAGCGGTCGCTAAGGTTTTTAATAGATCATGTTACGAAAAATTTGCGGGCATTAACCAGCTTAGGACAACCAACAGATAAATGGGATATACTACTTATCTTTATGTTATGTTCAAAATTAGACAATAACACCTTAACTAAATGGGAAGAATTCCGAAATACACTAGAAGCCGATGTACCTACATTAGACAATTTTTTTAAATTCCTAACTGATCGAGCGGATGTTTTAGAATCATTAAGTCGAAATAAAAATAATGATAACGCGCCGTCTAAAGCAATGCAATCTAACACGCGCACTAATTTCAATTCAAATAATAATAATAAGCAAGCAAGCACTGTTACCAAAACATTTGCCAGTTCTAATATTAAAATTAATAAATCAAATATATTCTCTTGTATTATTTGCAACGAAAACCATAAAATTTATGATTGCCCAACATTTAAGGCAATGAGCATTGACAGTAGGCTAAGTGAGGTAACTAAATACAAATTATGTAACAATTGTCTTAGGCAAGGTCACCCGGCTAGCGAGTGCCGTATGGGACCCTGTCGCGAGTGCAAAAAACGTCATAATAGTTTACTCCACCGTCCAAATACCTCTGTCAATAATTGCATTTCAATAGAGGATTCCGATGAATCATTCGTTAACTTTAGTAAACAAAAGTCAAACCAAATATTGCTTTCTACAGCTGTCATTGAAGTAATAAATCCAATAACACAACAAAGCGAAAGGGCTCGTGCTTTGCTAGATTGCGGCAGCCAGTCATCTTTCATTTCAAAATCACTAAAGGAAAAAATTGCTCTAAATTCGAACACCATTGACTCACTAAAGGTCATAGGGATCGGCAATACTATTTCCACCAGTATACTGGAAAGTTGTAACTTACAGATAAAATCACTAAATAGCAAATTCATTACAAATTTATATTGTCTTGTACTAAATGAGCTGACAGGTAATCTACCAAAGTACCCAGTCAACATTACAAGTCTAAAATGGCCTAATAATATTTTATTAGCAGACCCTAAATTTTATGAACCAGCTTCTGTGGATATTCTAATTGGAGCTGACTTATTTTGGGACATCTTAGGCAATGAACAAGTGTCACTTGGTCCCAGCTATCCAAAGTTGAGAAACACTCAATTAGGCTGGATAGTTTCCGGTCCTATTAAGTCAAATCATTTTAATAAACAGACCAGCTGCAATCATGCTATGGTTGACACGCCTAAAGACAATAGTCTTGAAACCTCCCTCACCAAATTCTGGGAGTTAGAAGAATTGCCGGCCAAAGGAATTGTGAGCGAGAAGGACAAGGCTTGTGAAATTCATTTCACTAAAAATACGTACAAAAATGAATCAGGTAGATTCGTAGTTAGATTACCTTTCATGGACAGCAGTAACTGTCTAGGAGACACATCTAAATTAGCTAGAAAACGTTTAAACTATTTGGAAAAAAGATTTAGAAGTAAACCTTTACTAAAAAGCGAGTATACAAATTTCATCCATGAGTATGCCCAATTAGGGCATCTCTCCCCGGTAGCGGATACACAAGGTACACGTTATTATTTATGCCATCACGCTGTCCTTAAACAAGATAGTGAATCTACTAAACTACGTGTAGTGTTTGACGGTTCGGCACCCTCATCTTCTGGGTATTCTCTTAATGACATTTTGTTAGCGGGTCCAAATATTCAAGACTCTCTTTTTGCCATTTTGATACGCGCTCGACAATACAAATTTCTCCTTACTGGTGACATAGAGAAAATGTATCGACAAATTTTAGTAGACGAAAGGGATCGCAATTTGCAGCGTATTTTATGGCGGGATGACGAATCACACCCCATCAGAGATTTCACGTTAAACACTGTAACGTACGGTACGGCAAGTGCTAGTTTTCTTAGCACTCGCTGTCTATGGCAGGTGGGTGAAGAGCAAAGTGATCCACTTATTAAGGAAATAATTCAAAAAGATTTCTATGTTGACGACCTCATAACAGGCGCCAACAGCGAACAGCAATTGCATTATATTCAGTGTTCCGTTGCTAAGGCACTCAAAAATAATTGTTTTAACTTACGAAAATACAAAAGTAATAGTTCTTCAATATTTGATAATCTTGAAATAGACAAACATGATAGCTTAACGATTAGTGAATCATCAAGCACCCTTGGTCTTGGATGGAAACCATCCAGTGACACAATATATTTTCCAATAAAGTATTTTTCTTCAGATAAGAAATCAGTGGTCGTGACAAAACGTTCAATTATGTCGAATACGTTCAAAATCTTTGATCCTTTAGGTCTTTTGAGCCCGGTTGTAATAAAGCCCAAAATCATCTTACAGAATATCTGGCGTCTAAAGCTAGACTGGGATCAACCGGTTCCAGATGAAATAAAGGATGACTGGTGGAACTTTACAACTAATTTACACTGTGTGTCGGACGTTACCATTCCGAGATGGGTTTTGTTTGACGAATCGACCACAGTGGAATTGCATTCATTTAGTGACGCGTCGCAGTCGGCTTACGGAGCATGTATTTATGTAAAATCATTCGATAGTGATAATCAATGTAGTGTCAAATTACTGTGTGCTAAATCTAAAGTGTCGCCTTTAAAGCCAACCACAATTCCGCGTCTAGAATTGTGCGCCGCGCTGCTTGCAGCTAAACTTTGCAAGTCTGTGTTGGAGTCGCTACGATATAAACCGACTAGAGTAGTACATTGGTGCGATTCTAGTGTAGTTATAGGTTGGATTAATAGTGACTTAACTAAACTAAAAACATTCGTAGCTAATCGTACAAGTGAAATTGTAGACATGACTATCCCATCTGCTTGGCGATACGTACCCACTGATGCTAATCCAGCTGATTTGATATCGAGGGGTGTTAGTCCTAAAATTTTACCGACTATGGATTTGTGGTGGTCTGGTCCAAATTTCCTTATGAAAAATGAATCAGAATGGCCTATTTTAGATGCTAATAAATTAAGTAACTTACCTGAGACAAGGGCGCTCACAATAGTAATAGACGAACCTATAATAATTTTCGACAATTATTCATCATTTACAAAACTACAAAGGGTATTAGCATTCGTTAAAAGATTTATATACAATTTAAAACATTCTAAAAATAAACGATTAGGTGCATTGTCGGTAGATGAGTTGCGTGACTCATTCTATTCACTTTGTATTATGGCTCAACGTGAGTCATTCAGTAAAGAATATGATGTACTGTCAAAAGGTAAATCATTGCCAACTAAAAGCAAAATTTTATCCCTGTCCCCCTTTCTTGAAGAAAATTTAATGCGGGTAGGTGGGCGCCTAGATGCCTCAATCTACTCGTATGAAAAGAAACATCCTATATTGTTGCATGCTAAGCATAGGCTAACAAAATTATACTTTGAAAAGGAGCACATCAACGCCATGCATGCTGGTCCCCAGCTACTACTAGCGACAGTAAGGGAAGTGGTATGGCCAGTTGGTGGCAGACTCTTAGCGCGACGCACGGTAAACAACTGTGTGCGATGTAGAAGATTAAGAGGCAAAACTTTATGCCCAAAAATGGGTGACTTGCCGTCACAACGTATAAATCCGGACTTTCCATTCATATCTGTTGGTCTAGATTTTGCTGGACCCTTTCTAATTCTAAATCGCAAGGGCCGCGGAAGTCGCTTAATTAAATGCTATTTGTGTATTTTCGTGTGCTTACGTTATAAATGTATGCATCTTGAAGCAGTCAGCGACTTGACTAAAGACGCGTTTATCATGACTCTCAGACGATTTATCGCGCGCAGAGGTAAACCATTGGAAATATTTAGTGACAATGGTCGCAATTTTGTAGCCGCTGCAAAAGAAGTAGGGAGCTTTATACAACAAAACAAAGAATCACTATTTGACTTTGCAAGTCAGCAAGGCATCAAATTTAAATTCATACCAACTTACGCTCCTCATTTCGGCGGTATTTGGGAAGCCGGAGTTAAGTCTGCTAAACATCACTTACGTCGAGTGATGAGCAATATTCACTTAACGTTCGAAGAAATTTCTACATTGTTTGCACAAGTGGAGGCGATTCTTAACAGTCGTCCCTTGTGTCCCTTGTCATCCTCTCCTAATGACCTCCTCTCCCTTTCTCCAGGGCACTTTATCATCGGTAGACCACTGACGGCACTGCCTCCACCTGCGCTGGCTGTCTACCGTGACAATCAGAGGAAGCGGTACGAGCATCTCGAAACCATAAGACAACACTTTTGGAGAGGATGGCAACAGGAATACATATTAGAACTGCAGCAGAGAACCAAATGGAAAAGCAATACTGCACAGCTAAATATAGGGGACATGGTTCTCATATCTGAAGACAACACGCCGCCATTGTGCTGGCGACTGGGACGAGTTTTGCATCTGATTCCTGGTGCAGACGGCATATCGAGGGTTGCAGATATCCGCACCGTAAAGGGCTGCGTTCGGCGGTCACTGACTCGTCTCTGCCCTCTTCCCAACGCTGAGGATCTTCAGGATCGTTGAAAGGAATCTTTCAACGGGCGGGATGATGTTACGGCGCCTAACGCCTTTACAATAGCAGTAACAAATTTATATGTATTAAATTCTAATTATCAGGCGACGCGCATCAAGTTTTATTATTTGCTAATTGCTCATTCATTCTCTTCGCGTCCGCTCCACTGTCAACACTCAATTCTCAATACAGTTTTTTATTGTTAAACTGGGCTTTTATTTGCTCCATTGTGTACCCAAATATACACATTGCCCATATTACCTACTTCAGTAAGCGGTTTTTGTATAATTATAACATCAGCCTGTATCTCTACCACTCTTACAAAAGTGTTATTGCGTAGAGGTCAGTTACCTTTTATTTAAAAACTTTCCAATTAATTGACGATTCACTTTTATTTTTTTATTTCAATCTTAATGTCTTATAGGAACAGGGTTATTCTTTAATTAATTTTGAGTCCAATACAAGGTAAAGACAACATCATCTGTCTAGGATATTCCCAAGTTTTGATAGGGTCGACTTTGTTTTAGTCTTATTGGATTTATCTGAATACTGTATTTACGAGCGACTGGCTATCCGACCTCCACAACTCATTTCACTGGGTAATACGTTGTACAAGGCAAAAACAACAATTAAATTAATAAATTTTCTTTTTGTTTCAATGTTTTGGTATCAGTTAGTTCAATTTGGCGCTTGATAAGGAACATAATTCCAATACTAATCAGTCGGAATTAAATTCAAGAATATTAAGTAAGCCCCCAGATTGACTTTTAAAAAGCTTGATATTGCAATATTAACTAGAGTAATATGGTGTTTCTTGCCGGTTCTTCTTCATACAAATTACATTTTGGAACTGCGCAACTAGAGTCATTTAACGTTACGAAATCCTATTTAAAATAAACTATTTTGATTTCGACTTTTGATTTTAAGTAATTCTGTTTCAAACAAATAGTAGACATTGTTATTTATTTCTTCTGTGACAACAAAAGACAATGAAAGACGATGTTTACCTTAACCGATAGCCGATGATGTCTTAAGGTAGCATTCGGGTCTCGGCGACCGCGACGAGCGACTGCGACCATCGACTAGGCGACCATGGTCGCCTGTCGCGAGGCGACCTCTGCCTTTCGGATGTCAGCGACCGCGACATCGCCAGTCTTCCCCCAGTTGTTGTGTTCTATTGTAGTACGATATGTCGGACTATTTATCCGCAGCTAGGAAAAAAGTTATTCAGCAACTTTTGGAGGATGAGGAAGATGATGATAATCTTATCATGTTATTATCTATGCATCCGGAAAAAAGGATGAAAATAGACTCAATTTTCACATCTCGAGAAAAAGAGGGTTGCTTTCAAATACTCATAAATTATTAGAATAATTATGAAAAAGAGATAATTTTGAAAAAAAAAAAGCTTACTAGTGATGTGGGTCGCTCATTACTAGAACTCTTGTTAACCCCCCGTACTAAGTTAATACTTGTGAAACGAGTGGGTTCACGTCGGTAGTACAGTCAACAGCAAAAGTAGATGATGAATTGGGTTTACTTTTGGAGTCAAAACTGGTCACGAAGGTATGGCAACTGTACTAGTAGTAAATGTTAGGTATTTAAATTTATAATCACATACGTTGAATCACTTCGACGCCACACAGTTCTGACGCAAACTCCGTTCATTAGTATTGAATTTCTGATTTTGATCATCTACTTTTGCTGTTGACTGTACAATAGGTGGTATTCGAACCGGCAACCGCATGATCACAGGTCCTTCCATTAGGCTACCTCCACTTTTTTTTTTTGTTACCTTGGTACTTGTCTATAATAGGTATGGAGATATAAGCATGACGGAGGTTCGCCAGGAACGGGTCGAGACATCGTTGTACTCCCGAAATGAAACTCATCAAACTTTGGTTTACACTTGTAATTGCTGATTCACAAATCTAGGACACAAACTAATCTAGGATGCCTAAGATCTAATTGGATTAACAATAAGAACACACGAAGTTAAGCACCGAGTAACAGCCAACCACCCAGTGCGCTTGTCCAACAGCAAAAGCCGTCACTGACAGTCCACCATCGTTCAAAACGAATTCTACCATTCGTTTGGTGTTGCCATTACTCCGCAACAACCATCCCCAAGTTATTACTTAACATTCCCAATCGAACGACTATCTGTAAATTGACTTAGTTCCTTTAGAGGAAGATAGATGGCGTTAAATTAAATTTTGATTAGGTACGCGGTGTGAGCGTCGACGCCTCGACAAGCATATATTCCCTTCATAAAACTTCGAAGGTGCCATACACTGAGTTTTGAATTAACCTAATATATTCCGAATAAAATTGACAAAGCAACTGCTTTAAACTTTTCGCTGTAGGTATGTAAATTATGCTAAACCTGAAAACTTCGCTTGATAGGGTTATAATGTTGAATAATGTTGTCCTCATTAGGGTTATATATTTCTGAACAAGTTTTAGATTTGATAAACCATGTATGCGTCGTTGTGTTCCGTCATCTCCTTTTGCGTAGCCTTAAACCAAATTTAATCTAATCAGTACTTAACCTACATGGTGATAGAATGGTGCAACGGAGGGGGCAAAAGACACTAAAATGTCAATATTCTATTATGTCGTCTTGATTCCAAAATAGTGCCTTAAAAAAAGGCACGTATTCCAAATCCATAGTGGCGAAATATATCTAAATAAGAATTTTATAAGAACCTACATTCAACACTACTGCTTATATGATTGGGAAACACATGCCGCACACACGCGCATGCACAATGCCAACAGATTATCCATAATTAAATCAAGATTTTCCAATAGAAGAAAAGTCAGTCAAGAAAACTAGCCCAAACACAAATCAAGCACTTAAAACTTTAACAATTTAAAATGTGATCGTCTTATTTTAAAGAGTAAACTTAAAAAATAATAAGCGCTAGAAACTTGAACCTAAATGAGTCCATCAATATTCTTCAAGTTAATACTATTACAAAGTTTTAAGAATTCTAAAGTGTGGTCGTTATTTGCATATTTCTTAACGGGGGTCGCCGTGCATGTAAACGGGATTCCCTTTAATTGGAATTTCGCCATCGTTCCTCAAGGCGCGAAAGTTTTAGCTCACTGTGAGATCAATTTCCAATTCTGAATATTCTATTCGCGTTCGCGAGGACTTTTAGGGATGTTGGCGTGTGATGTCGATAGCATCTTGTCGATATTTTTTATTGTGATTCACGGGATATAATTACAAGTGTATAATTATCAAAAGTCGTAGAACAAATGTTGTTGCTTATGATATTTGTTACCTTTTCCTGCGAGGTTGCAGGGGTTTTACAAATAACCCTGTGTAATTTCGAATCTCGTCCCAGTATTTTTGGAACGAAGTTCCTTATGGCGCGTTGCGGCGGGGTACCCTAGCCGGCAAAAACGTCCGTAGCGTTACCGTAAGATTTTTATGTATAGTCTATGTATGATTGCTATACAGTGTCTAATGTATAGTCTAGTATAGTATGCGGGATGACTGTTATTATTATTGCAGTTTGCTATTATTATTATTATTATATTTTTTTTCATAAATCATTGTAAATAAAATAAATTTTTATCGATAAAAAAAATCATAATATATATACTTACCCGAATAATTATTTTCTTTATACCTCGAATAGAACTTGAAATTAATATTTATATAATAAGGAACTTCGTTTCTATCTGGTGTCCCACGACACCACACGTTTTTTTTTATTTTACTTGCATACATAATTTTTATTTCTTCTTTTATTCGGCATGAATTATTGACATTATAGAAATTCGATTCTTAAGTCGAGTTTGGGAGAGAAAATAATAAAATTACCGATTTTAAGTCTTGGTAGTTATCGTAAGGAAGAGTATTGCTATCGTTCTTGCTTAAAGACTGCTTTTTCCATGCTTCATTGATTTCATCCTCATGGTCCAATTGACTGAAAACAAACGTAAAACCTTAGATTCACAATATAACTAGAACTATAAGAATTTGTCTGCTAAGGAAGACATGTAATTTTGTATCAGCAGTGGCGTAAGTGTCATATCTAACATACTATCTATAAATTTTCTGTAATCATCATTATGTATGACACATTTTTAAGACTGGGATTAATAGTAATTAGATTAGTTTTTATGACGTAGATACCCATAAAACGTTCATATCATCCTAAATATACCTACACGTAAACATTGATGAGCTAACATTTTATTTAGATGTTATATTAGTATTTTTTATACCAGTTGTAACATTCCATTTGGTTTTGTTAATTAGATACAAAACGACCAAAGAAATTGCCGTGAGCGGATTTATACATACCAATACTCGGAACTTTATAATGGGCCTAACGTAAGATAACATGACAGTAATGAGAATATGTTATGAAGATGAAAGTAATTTTATTATTGCCGATGGCCTTCGTAACAAGACATGTTGGTAAATTTAAAAACGTACTAGATAAAAGATTTGAAGGAAAGTCGCATCGAAAAAGAAAATTAAAAAATTCGGTAACATTTAGATTTATGTTTTCTTAAATTTGCATGCTGAAACCAACCAAAATACCAACTTATGCCTAATATTACGCAATAAATGATTTTGATTTGATTTGATTTGAAAAGCTTTGTAAAAAAAATCAAATACATACATTCAGAGCTGTTATGATAGGAATATGAGATTGGATTATTTAATTTAAATATTTTATAAGCTCGCTCAATGCTTACCTTTGAGTTGAACTTAGTGGAGAATGATGATCATTATCTGCCTAGTCTTTTCCTAACGAACGTACGGATTTAAATGATACAGTATTTTCTGGATATATATGTATAATGGAACGACATTCGACACACAACCCATTTTACTAGGCAACGCAGTACCCCATAGTAAGACTGACAAAGATCAATGTATGACAGTAGAGTCCGACGGCTCAACGTTCTTTCCGAGACACGGAAAGCTCTCGGTATGTTTACCAATGGTCACCCATCCATGGACCAACCTTTTTTCTCTTTTTTCCATAAACGTGACTTGTCAGTTTCATACATTGAAGCGCTGATAACAGCGTTAACTAGAAATTTCCATTGTTTAGGGAGGCAGAAACTTATACATTGATGTACACTTCCACTGCAATTTAGATCGTACCAGCTTCGTGTTCTGAGAAAAGATTAGAATGAGAACTTACTAAATAAACACAACTAACCCGATACATTGTTCATTCTTGGCGTTAACCAATACGAACAGTGCTAGAATTTTCATGTTAGTATAGTACAGCGTTTTTACGCATCGTTATAATTTATAACATTTACACTGTCCTTGACTTATCGATATACTTGCAGCCACAAAAAACATGAATGAAGATTATTTAAATTATCTTTGTAGGCCTGGTGATGGAGTTCCAGTTTGTTGTAGTTCCAGTTTTCAGTTAGACCGACTGCCTATCTAACCCCCGATATTCATCTTGGGTTTTATTAGGTACAGGTATAGGTTTTACTGGTAGGTATAGATGAATAAAAATACTTTTCAGGATTACCAAATTACATGATCACTAGTCCTGTAGGGCACATCGAGA
Organism: Plusia festucae; assembly: GCA_950381575.1. NCBI lineage: Eukaryota > Metazoa > Arthropoda > Insecta > Lepidoptera > Noctuidae > Plusia > Plusia festucae. The sequence continues at coordinate 12,717,225 of OX494442.1, forward strand.
AAATAAGAAATTTGACTCTTCATCATCTTCTTATATTTATAATATTTTATATATAATATTTTTCAAAATGTAAGCAAAAATTTTCTTTTTTTTTTAACCCAGCTTTGGTAAATATACAATTTTTTCATTTGCATGAAATATGGATCATTTATTTTATTTCGCTTTCAGTTGCTGCATGTTTGTGGGTCACAGTCTAATCGTTTAAACTATGCTGGGATTGAACCCGTAGCACATCGCACAGTACTAGATAGACTGGTCTATACCATTCGGCTATCTATAAAATTACAAAGGCATGTTCGTTTTGATTAGTTCTTTTGATATACGAATGATTCTAGTCATATTATTAAATGAAAAATAAATATAATATTTGCAATATTTTATACTGACAATTTTTTTCTACCTAAGTGTAAAATTCATAATACTACTTACGATTTTGTATCTAAATAACAGATATTACTATCAGTTCCGTTAGCAATAAAACCAATAATAAAAAATCCCTCAGGTATTAATAAATATAATTATCAATTTATTTTGATTATATCTCTGAAATCAAATATTTAAGGAAAATTGTGTTACTTTGTAATAATAAAGAAACGAATTGAGAGTTACTGAGAAACACAATAAAGCAGATTTCATATATTTTTTTTATTTTTTTACCAGATAAAAACAGTTTCGATGTTTCGAAAAATAATAGGTAAATTAAATAATATACAGGATTAATTTAAAAGGACTGCATATATTCAAAGAAGTAATCAAGTATAATATAAAACTGAACAACTTTCCCTAAGAAATATAGATACAATATAATAATAATAATAATAATAATAATAATAATGTTTATTTCACCAAAAATACAATTTGTGTTGAAAATATCTTACAGGCTAATATTAAATAAAATACAACGTGGGAGCCTCTGCAGCCGAACTAGGACAGGTCCTGTATCTCAGCGTACAGCGCCAAACCCCTCTAGATATTGGCATTGAAATTAAAAGCCATAATTAACAGATGGATATACAATTTTAAATTCTAAAAGTGCAGTATAATGTAGAATGTAATTCAAAGAAAAAAAAAAAATGAAAATATGATGAGTGTAAGAAGTGAAGTATAATGTGATTTTGAAATTTGTAAATGTGTTGTGTAGTGTAATGTATGGTGTATGTGAAAGGTGTGTTAGTGTTATGTAAATGTAAAAAAGTGTGTGAAGTACAACATGTTTTATTCCAAAATAGTGAAAATATGTGTTAAAGCTTTTATGATTTAACTTTGGATGCCCAATAGACTCTCCGTTTCATCGTACGATAGGCTAATAAGATAATTATGTAACTTTTTCTTACATAATTTAATATTAAGAGGGTATATATTTAGGTCCTTGTTTATCCTATTATATAAATATGGTGCAATAAAAGTAAAGAACCTTCTTATAAACGAAGTGATGGGCTTAGAACGAGTGCACACTTCGTGTGCTCTTCGTCTGTTGGTCAATTTAGGATCATAAGGAAGGTTAATATGCTGTTTTAGAACTACTATTTTAATAAACAACTGTCTTACTGTAGCAACTTGACAAAGTTGGTAAAGCTCCAGTGTAGGAAATAGGATTGGCTTAAATGTACAGACTTTCAAAATTGCGCGTTGAGCGATTTCTACTCTTTTTAGTGTAGTTTTAGGAGCACCCCCCCAAGATGAAATGCAGTATATTATAATTGATTGACATAAGGCCAGGTAAATTTGTTTGAGAAGGGAATTATCTGTGATGTGACGCAAGTTTTTGAAGACGTAAATAAGTTTGCGAATTCTACTGGACAGCAGTTTTATGTGTTCCTTAAAATTAAGATGACTATCTAAACTGACACCGAGGTACTTTATAAACTCTACGCGCTCTAAAGCTTTGCAGTTGCATTCCAGTTTATTTATACAAGTATTCTTGTGGGGGACGATGCGGTGACGGGCATAAACTTGCGAGTTCTTGATTATAGAAAAAGCTATGTACTTGGTCTTATCAATATTATACAAACGTGAGTCACGTGACCTGTCACTTTGTATGAAAAGTTAATTTACCATTTTAAGATTTCGACCTATGTAACTATGTTCCTTGGGAAAAGTTGTTCAGTTTTATCACCTGATTATATCGTAGAATATACGCTATCCTTTTAAATCTATCCTGTATATTCTTGATACCTGATAAATTTCTGGAACCTGATATATTCTTTGAATTTTAACTTTTCGAGTACCAATTACATGTGACGAAATAGGACTTTAATTTTCATAGCTTATGACAACGCTATCATTATCGTTATTTATTTATTTATATGTTCTTCTTTTATCAAATTTAGTTAAATATTTTTCGATATTGGAATAGTGATGCTAAGTCATCCCTCTACCTAAATCAACCTAAGTTTGATTTTATTTTTTTATCTACCCAAACATAATACATAACACATTCGGGTTTCCAAATTTTGTATTAATGAAACAATTAATTTAAATATTGCGTAATTTATGAACAGTGTTTCTGTTTTTTACTCATGCGTAACGGACTCAATGGAAATAACATTCTATTTATACGTGTATTCAATAAGTAACTCTAAACCTACAACAATATGGTATAGTATCGACAATAACATGCAAAGTTTATAAGATAATAAAGATTATATTGGAATCCCGTATCCGTTTAAATAAAAACTCATTATCTTTTCCTGTAAACAAAATATTTATTTTGTTCCTCAATCGGACGGTAATATTATCATTTAATGCGTTCATTACATTAAAGGATTTTATAGAAGACTAGCTGTAGCCCGCGACACCGCCCGCGTATATCTTTTTATCCCAGTGACACGTAAGTAATCTACTATATAAAAATAAGTCGGGTTTTCCTTCCTGACGCTATAACTCCAGAACGCACGAACCGATTTCCACGGTTTTGCATTCGTTGGAAAGGTCTCGGGCTCCGTGAGGTTTATAGAATTATATTAAAAAAAAGACCGCGGGTGGAGCTGCGGGAAACAGCTAGTTATATCTATATTTGTATTTTTAATAGCTCATGTCTTCCTGAGATGCTAAAAATACAAATTTTAAGCACAATAAATATAGTTGCACCTTAAAAACTAAAACAGCGCACTCTCTCTTTCTGCCTTAGTACTAATTCGTGTATTATGTTTATCTCGCAATCGTGGCGCTATCAATGTTTCAGTGGCGATAACTGATCGAATTATGATTGAACTTAATTACACCATCTGCACGTTAATTCAATATATTTTATGTCATTCAATGGCGTACATTTTGTGTATGTTTGATTAGCCATGCAATAGATGATGCTATCTATGACAAGAGTCTTAATATAACTAAATTATTTTTCAATGAATGATATCAAATCAAATCAAAATCAAATCAAAATCATTTTATTGTGGGCATAGGTTACATGAACAGATGGTAGGGTATATAAAATTACAGATCCGTTATGTCCTGCCTGTTAGGCATACAATAATTTAAACTATATAATTGACTGATAACTGATGAAAAATAATTAAATTATCCTTCACCAATGAACGTTCGATTTTACATAAATATAATAATGTAGGTACTTAATCCATTATTTGTAATATTTTTTTTACCTTCAATATCATGATCAAGAGAATGCAATTTCGAAACCATTAAATCACAAGGTGTAATAAGGTGACAAAATAAAAATATTATTTCCTTCAAAAGCCCTACAAAAAACCGCGTAACGTAGAAACTTTCCCGTCACCTTTACAACTCAACGCTCGGCGGGTTGTAACTTAAAACCCTTCTGAAATTTCCGTCCCTTTTCTGTACAGGCCACCACACATTACTAGTAACATGTTAACAGTTATAGCAATCTAATTTCATAGAGTTAAGGTTGATTTTTGTAATGCATCTTTGCTGATTTTTTGTGTGTGATCCGTAGTCCATGTGGTGAGATTGTGGAACTTATCTTCTTTAGAGGGATCGTTTGGGCTTTGTTTTTAAATATCACTATCTTCCTTATCCACCTTTATAAACATAGCTGAGAGTTCTTCATTATCATTTATCATGATTTTAAGTGCGTTTTGAAATCTTGGATTAAAAAATACATGGTCACGGTTCATAAGTCCTTACATATTTTTAATACGAAAATATTGTACTAATATTATTAAAATATGGGTTTTTTTACTGATATAGGCTTAACGATAATCTATATGCATATACCCACATGCTTTGTACTTAGTTTTTCAGTTATTAATAATTTATTTGATTAGCGATTAGTGGCGACACCTCAATTATTCTTATTTTTGAACAGATCACCAGCACGTCTGGCACCTACAATAATACCTTCCCATGTCTCACGACACACTTGTCCAATATACTTGGGATCTAAAAAGAATCCTTCTACCGAACTTGTCACAATAGGGTACGGCAATTCCAATGTGTAGGCTAAAGGTACTCCAAGATTATAAGAATAGTCTTCCGAAGCTCCAGATACTTCGTAACCAATCACCAATGCTGCATTTCCAACTGTGTATCTCGGAAAATGGGATAACGAATGCTTGTTGATTTCTTCTGCCATTGCACTAGCCACAGCGTGGAGTTCTACAGCATTTGGGGGTAAATGTCCATTATGACCCCATGGGTACAGGATCATACTTCCAAAACTGTGCAAGGTCAGGTATAAAGCCATACGGTGTACATTTTCATGAAGGATGTCCCTGATTACTCTGGATTCTACTTCTGAGAAAGGTTTAGAGCCAGAAAAGGTGTCGGAACAAGGTGAATCGCTGGCGCCAACAGTGTTCCAAAAGAAGTCGAAATTGCGGTTGGCATCGACCCCGGGACAGATTGTGCTGAGCAAGTGCTGATCATTCGAACAAGTCTTGCGCCAAAGTCGAGACTGAAAACAGGAAAAAAATAATAGCTGTTCTAAATCTAATTCTAATTGTAATAATAAGTTAAAGTTAAAAGTTAAACTGTATGGTATTGCGTCTTTTTGTTACATAATATCCTATCATTACATACTACATAATATTCAATCGTTACAAAAGTCCTATGGCAACCTTCCAACTCCAACGTTAGATGCCATCGTCAGCTCGACAATGCCATTTTTTTTGTTGTCACTGAACCTATATAGGTATTCAAATTTCACGTCAATTGGATGTCGAGAAGAGATTCTAATTTAGCTCGTATGATATATAATTAAAACATACATATATCACATATCTTGCACGATACTCACAGTTGTAAACGTAAATTTATATCCATCAGGGTTCACAACAGGTAGAAGAATCCAATCAAACCGGTCTAAAAGGTCTTGTTCAGTGACATTTTCGACCAACTTATGGATGGCCCAGGTGACAGGAGGGAGGGAGATCCTTTCCCTAGCGTGGATACCTCCATCGATGAAAATGACAGGCTTGCTCTCATCCTCGAAGTTGGTGGTAGAAATCTTAACGTACTTGATAGGGCGACCTTCGAAGGAGTTAGCAGCATGCACGACCTTAGCTACGTTGGGATATTTTTCTCCAATGTAGTCGAGGTAGTCATCGATCTAAGAACGAAAACTTATTTAGACTTTGCTTTACTGCAGGCAAAACGTACTATCGAATCAAGTAATAATATTTATAATCTCTTGATTTTTTTAACTTACCACTTCAACTTCCTGGTAGCTATCGTAGGGTAAACTGCGCCCGTTGCTTCTCGTCCTTGATTCTCTTCTGTGTTTTTCAAGTACTTTATCATCATAGTCAAGGTGCCTAAAAACAGAGTCGTTTCTATTTATAGGGTCTCATTGAAGAAGAGACCAAGAACATTCCAATAGTTCTTTGGCCAATCTCACGTGTGATCACCCTTTGCGCCATGACAACTGTGTGCGCAAACACAGTTGCACTCTCTGTTTCTTCGCTCTCATAGCCCGATGGGGTGACTGATCTAGCTAGACTCTCAATGGAACAATAATCTGCCAGAAATATGGCAAGTTGGCGATGTTGATGACATCAACATAATTAATCACTTGTTATCAGGCAGCTTTAACCCCATAGATAATAACTAATCAAACGACATATGCATTATCCTTAATTTACAAAACAAATACCTAAATTAAAATATGATAACTATGCTAACTTATTAGGTATACAAAAAATATGTGACTAACAACTTTTTCCAAGCTCTTATTTAGGCAAGGTAATCCTAAGCCTTGATTAAATTATAAAAATTAAGAAATTATTTAATTTGAACTTGGTATAATTAGGCAATACAGATCCGTATAATATATTTTGGTTTTCTTAAAGTAAATACCTTTTTATGTCTGTCACATGAATCTTATAAGCAATGCCATCTGTTTTAGCGTCTTCTTCGAAACTTTCTTGATGTTCAGGCTTTACTATAAGTACGCCTTCGCGACCTATGACTGGATGGCTCAGTACATCAATCTCGTATTTAAGTACCAACGATTTAATTGCCTTGAATTGGGTGTCAGTCTCCAGCTCCACGCAATATGATTTCCATCTGAAATTATTTCAATCTATGGTAAAAACAAAATATGTTAAAAATATATTACCATTACCAGGTTATAAGCTAATCGCACAAGTATGATAAATCGAGACATCGCTTGCATCCCTTAAAGTACCTACTGTTGATGGCAAGTTTAAAATGGCAATGGCAAGCTCTTTGGGCTACTACAAACAAAACAAGGTGAGGAAATTATCTCCACTGTTTTAAGCCCATAGCGGTCTACTTTAAGTGAACAGTCAATTTGACAGCTTTCCATGAACCAAAAAAAAAACTTACAAAAATGTCCAATCTTTATCTCAAGTACACATAAATTTTCCGTTATGTACGATACACACTCATAATAATGGCATTGATTAGTTTGATTTTAACAATTCTACTGTTAATACAAATCGTTACATTAAAAAAGATAAAGGTAATCCAAAAGATGGCACCTGTAACAGATAACACACCAATCCATTTGATAAAATCAAAAACAGAAGTTTGTATTATCTTGATTTTGATAAACCAAAACTCTGCAAATCTGTCACTGATAACGCGGGCTATTTGAATCAAATCCTTATCAATATTGGTATAAGGTAGAATTTCCGCTGTGATTAAAGTTGTTTGGATGCCTATAAGTTATGTTGCTGACTTACGATGTCACCTCAAAATTAAGTTGGATTTAAATAGAACAGCATTTCTTAAATTAACATAATATTACAGTAAGTAAGAATAGTTAAAGTAAATATGAGATCCCAGAATTAAACCCTGGAAAAACAAAAACCCAAAACGGATAACGTTTAAAATTGCTACTTAGTAGTGGATCTGTGCTTCGAGGAAATATCTTGTTAGGTACGGAAGAAAAAACAACATCCAAAAGGCCAACAATGCCATCACCAATATCAACTTTTCGACCTCTAGCATCGGATAATTATGTCCATGTGTGTAGAACAGTTTACTGCCAAATGGATCACTTTCCCACTTATCACCTGTGATTGATTTAAAAGTTATCCGACTTTGGACAAATCAGACGTAAATATACAAAAAAATAATACACACCCAATATATTCTTCATGTTTTCCGTATGCCACAACCACTGACGCGACCAACACTAATAATCTTAGGGTAACTGACATGTCAAATGCGCGAGCACTCCTCGCCCAAATAATTGTTACCTATTCTCAAATGATAATACTATACTGAGATACTTTATCTATTAAACTGATATCTGAAGAAGATGGATATATAGTATTCGGTATATATGAATAATAATAACAACCTGCATCTGTCTCACTAGCAGCAAAAGATTTCCATATTGAAACTTGTAATTAGCAGCTGATGACTTCTTTTAATACAATTACGCCACGGGAATTAACGCGAACTCATGAATCTCAAGCAGAACTCTGCATGCTACCACGACCAGTGTAACCCAGCCGAAACGTCAAGCCTTAAAATATTAATGCGTGAGTTCGCGAGCCATCCAGCTGCTAGGCGCATCATGCATCGCGATAGTTCCAAAGTTAGTAATGATTTCTTATTTTACATGTATACATAAACGATTCTGACGCGAAAAGGAACGAGCGTCTTCAAGCCACCAGATCAATTTGAGTTAAACTTTTGTATACATTATGAAGATTTGTTTTAATTTTATACAGTAGTGGTATTCGGGCTTGAATAAAAAAATATGATGTAGCAAAATGATGTACCTACATTACCGATGTTGATTGAATCAGGTGCCTTTGTACATTATATATATTACAACTATATACATTATATATTTATGTATCGTTGCAAAATTATATTAATATCGCCTGCTGATGACATGAATTATTCTATGTATTTTTTATACTAGTCATCAAAAACGTTACTGATATTGGACAGTACTATGGTTAGAGCTCAATTTTGTTTTCATTCGATGCTGCTTTATCCAGTAGATAAGGGTTAGGTTTTGGAGGATTAAGTGACTTGGGTCTTTATGTTGGACTCTCGGCACTTAGCCTCCGATCAACATTCCGAGCATAATCGATCACAAAAACTAATTTATTCATGGTTTTATAATTCATTTCGTAGCTGATATGATATATTACGATTATTAATCCCAATAATCGAATATCCGCCATAAAACCACAATATCTGAAGCGTGCTAGATATTGCGGACTAATTAAATCGAAATTGTAAGTAGATTAGGATTTATGGCGTACGTGCCAAGACGGATTGTATAAGAACCAAGTGGCGCAAAAAGGGCATACTGTATAGTAAAGAAGAGTACAGTACATTTGGATACCAGTTTGCACAAATATAATCTAGCGCCGAACTAGCCTAACCTAACGTAACCTAGCCTCCACAAGTAACATTTTTATAAATTGTAATATACAGTGTTTCAGAAATAGTAAGTGCGACAGAGTTGCTAAATGTAATTTTTTTTTAAAAGAACACATCGAAAATCGAAGGATTTGAATTGCCCTAGATTATAGAAACACAATTATACCTTAAGCACATCCATAAAGCACTTCCTTAATTCATTGGGACGAGGTAAAACAGAAGACAAGTCATCAGATTTTTCAGGAGACTTCATGAAAGATCTAACGACTTGTCTTCTGATGTCTTGTCTTGTCACATAAAAGAGGAAAATAATTATAATCAGTACACTCATTTAATAATTTGCAAGTACCTAATTACTTCTATCGGTATAAAAAATTGATTAATTAAATTCTCAATACTATGTACGTTTGGTGCGACCTATGTCATTATTATTACCAATCGGCTTTATGGCCGTATCTCTATTGGGAATTTCCGTCTGAGGCGTACATTGTGCTCACCGAAAAATAAAACCACTTTGCTAAGAGTGTTTAATTTCGTTCTTTTTAATTCAGTTTCGACTAGCACAGATGATCAGTGTTTGAAAAACTCCTATAAATTGATGACATGGCAAAAAACATCAGGAATCAGAAAGCTGATTTTCCACCAAAGGTTTGAATTTGTGCAATCTGTACCAAAAAATAACAATATAAAGTTAAAATAAGTACCTCAGGGATCCGCGTTGGCGCCACCTGTAGTTTATTCTTCAGCATTCTTACCTTGTATTTCTATGAGCAGATACTTTGCCTTTTTCTTCTTAAGGTGCCACTTCAATTAATAAAGTCATCTAGCTGCTGGAATCTAGCTCTATATTTTGCCAAGCGGGTCAGTTCAATAGCCCTTGAGATCCCAGTCCACTCCCGGATGTTGCGAAGACACGACTTCCTTCTGCGCCCAACTCGTCTTCGCCACATGACCTTGCCCATCATAATTACTTTAGCCTTCAGTTTGTTCTAAATATCTGCCATCCTGAATAATCAAAGCTATGAAAATCAAACGATCTTCTTCTTTCTGTTCCTGGTCCATAATGTTTAGGGTCGGTGATTTGTTACGTTGTATTTTTATTATTAATTATAGTATATTATAGTTACTTCTATTATAGTTGCTTCTAATCAAAAAACTGTGAAAATGAAAGTTTCCTTCGGAATGCTGATTAGTTTTCCTTCACTACTATTATTCTTCATGGATCGATCTTCTGGTCTGCTTCTTTTTTAAATTATTTTAGTCTCCTTCCTGTCACGCGCGGATTAAGCTGAATGATGATTATTTACTATATTTTCCTGATTATACGTTTATTGTTTATCTTGTTTCGAACACGCAACCATTTGCAGCATAGTTTACTTACTTGATTTTTTTATCTGACTGACAATAAATTACTTTTCAAACGCAATTATAGATTAACGGATATGGATTAAATTACTCAATCTTATTTGGAATTTATCACAATCTGATTAACATAAGTTTCCATTAATATTTTATAATTATTTTTATATTTCCTCAATGCACTGCACTTGAATACATTTGAATTGAGAAATATTTATTTTATACAGTTACTTGTCTAATCATCCTCCCTTGTTACTATAAAATGCATTTTTTTGTATTTCTAGTTTCAACAATTACAATTAGTCAAATTATGGAAATTTCTATTCGATCTGAGCTAAAACACAACAATATTTTTGTCGGCCAATGTATTTGTGCAATCATGCCTAACTAAACACGTTTCACACGACACGTTTATCACTTTGATGCTGTCTGCAATTTCATTGTAACAGTGAACATTGCCATTCGCAACCCATCCATTATTACCATTTCATATCATCAATTACAATTATTTTCTTACAGTTTTCTCTTCTTTGACTCCAATATATATGTTTTTTCTTAAATATAGTGCTAAATTTCCTTTTATTAAAAGTTCTTGAAACCTTATCCGATCTTGACATTATAATCATCTGTTTTTAGCGTCAGCATTCCATATCCGTTTTAATTAGCAATTTTATTGAAATAATCTTTCCAAACATGCGTGGGGTAAACAAAATTAACGTCATGATTGTTGAATCAATAGTCATTAATATAAATCCATTTTGCAAGATATTAACTTTTATCATCATAAAATTAAACATGATGTTTCCTTAAGATTGGAACGATAGCTCTATTGCGGACTAGAAAGATTTTTAAAGGTCTTTTTTGCCTAACCTTTCACTAAGTATGTTGGGGTCGGCCTCTATTCTTATCGGATTAAGCTGAAAACCTTACTATCACATCATCATCGGAATGTTTACAAAAAACAAAAAACGAAAGTTAATGTCTCACGGGAACAGGCATTACTAACATGGTTGGCACCGTCGGACACATCTAATACCAAATATAAAAATTAAAATCCAGTTTAATATCATCAAGAAGTTTTCGTGTATCTTGGTGGTAAAATCGTGGTAGGTACGGGGTTAAAATTCCAGTGATATATTAGTACAAATTGTTTTTTTAATGATGCAGCTAATTTAATAAGGGTTCTGTATACGCAGATATGCTGACTGAACCCATACTTAATTTTATTATAATCTATAAGTACCTACTGTAGGATCAACTTACCTATTGATAAACTATCTCGTTGGTTTTTTTTATCAGTTTGGGAATAGTTATAAATGTTTGACAAGAGGTGTGAGACGGCATTCAGTTGCGATGAAGTTATTGTTACTCACGGCTTTAGCGGCTCTGGCTTATGCCAAGCATGAAGAATACATCGGGTTGGTATTTTTTTTTGTTTTTGTTTGTTGTTTAGTTTCGATAATTTTTTTTAACATGTTTGTGTACAGCCACCAATGGGCAATTTTTTACTTTTTTGTAGACTAGCTTTCAGTAAATAACCGTAGAAAAAAAAACAGTTTTTTTTTATTAAGTCCAATATTAATTGTTTCCGTAAATATTAGTTAAGATTCTGTGATTTGGCGAAAGTGACGTTTAACTTTTTATGTGATGTACAAACAAAAATAATATTTAAAATCTTTATTTTTTTTATCATCCATACCTGCCTCTCCATTTCTCACAACTATTCTCGACGTCAAATTAATACTCATACATTTTTTTACAGATGGAAGTCCTACTACGTGGGTCTCGTTTCCGATGATGACTTCAAAACCTTTGGGTCGATGAGAGACAGATACGAGCTTGATATTCTGAGTTATCCGATCGCCGGTCGTGAAGGAGTCCTTCTAGTTAAGCCTGAGCATCAACTTGGTTTCGAACAAGCTGCGGCAGCCGCTGGAATCTCTTATAGGATTCACGTGGACAAAGTCAAGGAGTAAGTCGTTTTTTATTCAGCCCCATTCTCTTTAATGAAAAATTATCTGTGTAAGAAATCCTGTTTTATAAGTTCCCTAGTAAAATAAGGGAAATAATAATGGTTCCGAAAAATAAAATTAATCTCCAGCGATCTGTGGCCGACTATTATTCTAATTAACTAGCGTTATAATGAATTACCGACAAAAAAACCCAAAACATACCGAAAATAAAAATTATATTTAACAAACAAATAAGAGCACGTTAAAATTACATATCTCCTAAAATAAAATTGAACTTCGAACTACAAAACTAAACTTCTGAATAAAATACTGAACCTCCGACAAAATTACTAAGTTACCGACAACAGAGCTTTAGTCAAAATATTCACATTTTTACGACTTGCATGAACTATTTTAATTTCTATTGTTGGTTATAAAATATATTTTTTACCTCTCAGTATTTATGAAAATACCTAAACTGTTCGGCTCGTGCGATCGATTCGATCGATTTCGATGCTCTCAATTTCCTGAATTATTACTAAACTACTCTTGTAAGTAAAATTTTTTATAATTGGAATATCGGAAACGGTTGAAACGATTTTTATGAAATTTGGTATACCCACAGGGGTTTTCGGGTCGATATAATTATTTGTCCTACTTGCCCATTGCAGATAGGTTTAAGTGTCAAATTCGACTCAGTAGGTTAGGTTAGGTTAGAACTGCGACCCCCCCGCACGAGCCGAGCGAGCGAAGCGAGCGTGCCGCGGCAGCGGCCGGCGAGTGCCAGAAGCGACTCGCTATGTTTTTACTTTTCCATTACAGATAGGTTAGGGGGTTTACAATCATTCATCTTTACTTCAACTATTTGGTTTTATACCATAAAAATGTATTATTACAAGTACATTTTAATATTTTTTATTAGTTTCTGTATAACCACTCCGAATAGTATTTTCATTATAACGTTGTAGTTAAATTAGCACCAAGTCTATGAAATGTGAAAGGTAATTTATGAATTAATAGTAGGCAAGTAAAGATAAAAATGTCAAAACATAATTTTCAGTAGAACGTAATTTAAGTTGGTAGAAAAGTTTTATAGCAATAAACAGTTATGTTTATTTTTCGAAGATTTTAGTATCTGATTCGGTCGTTTCGTCATTTTTATTCGGATGAAAGTAGTCGGAAAGTAAGTATTTTAGGCAGTAAGATTTCTGATTTTTTTGTCGGAGCTTTTATTACTACCCGTAAAATAAGATGGTATGATAAATCATATTATTATAGATATACCTACTACAATACTTGTCACTTGTATACATGCTCTTTCCCTTAAGTAGTGTGTTGAAATAAAAATGAATGTTAATAGCTTTTTTAATTATCGGGAATCCATGACCGCAGGCTACCTTGCGCCTTTGACGCATATCAGTGTCTAATATTGTAAAAATATATTTTTTTAAAAGAGTGACCTATGGAGTTTCTTGCCGGTTCTTCTCCATGGGAAGGACACTTTGGAACCGAGCACCTAGAATCAGTAGAGTAGCATATAACGTTTCTTGAGCGCCTTCTTGAGGTTTATAAGAAATAAAAACTTTTTGATTTGATTTGATTTGATTTGATTTGAATCTAATATATTTTTAGGCAACTCGATTATGATGACTTAGTCAATGAAAGACACATGAGGGAATCTTTGACGAGGAATGGTGGACGCAGATTGCCTTACGATAGCTACCAGGAAATTGAAGCTGTAAGTAGGTTTATGGATAACAGAGTAGTTTCGAAATATTTTCATACTTTACACAAAAATAATCACTCTATATTAAATGGCAAATGCATCGAATTCGAAGCAAAAACTTATTTGTACTTCTAAAGCACTTTTCTTACTATTTTTCAATTTACAGATTGATGATTATCTCGACTACATTGGAGAAACATACCCCAACGTTGCCAAGGTTGTGAATGCTGCCAACTCCTTCGAAGGACGCCCTATCAAGTACGTCAAGATCTCCACCACCAACTTCGAGGACGAGAGCAAGCCTGTCATCGTCATCGATGGCGGCATCCACGCAAGAGAATGGATCTCTCCTCCCACCGTCACTTATGCTATCCATAAGTTGGTTGAGAACGTCACTGAACAAGATCTTCTCGATAGATTTGACTGGATCCTGCTGCCAGTTGTTAATCCTGATGGATACAAATTTACTTTTACAAATGTAAGTAATATTGAGGTACACATTGAAATCAATTATAAATATGAACTTTTGAAGTTTGCCAGATATATCCTAATAAATCAATTTTTCATTTCAGAGCCGTTTCTGGCGCAAGACTCGTTCTACCGACCAGCACATTCTCAGCAACACGTGCCCTGGTGTAGACGGCAACCGAAACTTTGATTTCCATTTTGGCACCACTGGTGTCAGCTCATCTCCTTGCTCTGAAATCTACCCTGGTTCCAGACCGTTTTCAGAAGTTGAAACCAGGGTCGTAAGGGACATACTTGAAGAAAATCTTCACCGTGTTGCTTTGTACATGACCATGCACAGTTTTGGAAGCATGATCCTATACCCATGGGGCCACGACGGATCCTTATCTCACAATGCATTTGGACTTCACGTAGTGGGAGTTGAAATGGCTAACGCAATTGATAGAGTATCTCTTTCTAACTTCCCAAGATACATAGTTGGAAATTCTGCTTTAGTACTTTTCTATCAAGCATCTGGTGCTGCGGAAGACTATGCGCATTCTGTTGGAGTACCTCTATCGTACACTTATGAACTACCCGGTCTATCAGGTGGCTTACAAGGTTTCCATCTCAACCCAATTTACATCCAGCAAGTTGTTCGTGAAACTTGGGAAGGATTCGCTGTGGGTGCCAGAAGAGCCGGAGACTTATTTAGAAAATAAAGACTGTTATTATATTTTCCATATTTTATTATTAAGTACCTTGATATGATATCATATAAGTGAAAAGTGGTCACCCATTCACGTTTACCAGCAAGCTCGGTTCACGCAGTATTTACTAATTTATTGTTGTTTTAATTGTAATTGATGCTTTTCTTATTTTCTCATTAATATATTTACCAATTTTTAGTATAAAATAAATTGGCGTGTCACAATAGGTATTAACTTGATACGTATTACTAGCACGTGTCACCAAATCGCCTTATTCAAGCAGTTAATTGATTCATCGATAAGTATTTTTTGAATCTTAGATTAGATATAATAGTTGTAATTTAATAGTTGTTCATCGATAGGATTTACCTCGGAGATGGCCCCATGAATTTTCACAAAATTGGTTCAGAGTTTTTTTATATCAAAATAATTGGCAAATTTTACTTGTAGTTTCATGCAATTCTCCTTCTTTTTGTGTCGATGGACTCGACTATCCTACCAGTATTGCGCAACCTGTACAGGTCTATCATTGGCCTCGTTTAAGCCTTGGTAAGTACAGGTGGTTGTGCACGACGCGCAATTAAGGAGGTGTTTCATGTCCAATACAGGTGCTCCACACTAGCACTGCGATTGGGTTGGGTGAAGAATACCCTATTTGGCCAATGCAATTGAAATCGTGAAATGCTGAACGGGGCGGGTTCGTTTCGGTATACTGCGTCTCAGGATACGTGTCCCAACGCTGCGCGGTATTTTCAGAACACGGTCGCTAAAGGGTTTAAAAATAGGACACCATTTGGCACTCACAAATTGCAGTAGTTCAATTGTTCATTCCATTTTCCGATATTGTCTATAAAAATTTGAAATTCAAATATGGAAAAATTCTCATAGCTTTTTACAGTTACTTTTTTTTTCGTTGTAACTGACTAGCTTTTGTTTCTTTATTGTTTTTATTTATAATCTATTTTCGCACGCATTTTTTTAGGCCCAACAAAGTCTTCATTAGAAGACATTTAAACTGATAATAAGTTTGGATATTAAAGTTCAAAGTATTGTGCGCAGAACTTCCAATCGCGAAACTAACTTGAATCAACTAGTAACCCCGTATGGTTCATTGCAAGACAAAGGGCACCCCATTCTTTTACCACTTGTACCACTGTTGTGCGATAAGCCAGTATCTAAATTAGAAGCCCAGTAATTGGTCTCTCAATCTTCTAAAAAAAAACCGATACTGACATATAATATTTTTAACAACGCCATCTTTGATACGTAATTAAAACAATAATTATTGACGAAATGATCATTCTTCTACCTACTGAGTACAATGATTCTAGTTAAATTAAATAGATGTCGCTGGCGTAATACAAAATAATTAGATTATGAAAAATACATGCACCAATACAAGTTATGAGTTTACCTATTAACCATGAAAAAAATAATATTAGAACAATTAACGTAATCAACCATGTATAAAACAATTATGTGGCCACACGTGCCTCTATACATCTATTTAATATTTTTGGAAATCATAATCAGTTTATCACTTTATGGAGCAGATAGGTTCAGGCATAATTGTTAAAAAACGTTTATCCAATTTCGTTAATAACACATTGTATAATTTTAAGCACAAAAATAAAGTATTCTGTGAATAACAAGGTGGGTTACATAATTATTCGTTTTAAGTATCACTGTTAGTATGTTTTATTGTTATTGTTAGATGATCCAAATAAAAAAATAATGACAGTAAATTCGTATTACAACAAATTACTACTATTCTACACCTTCATTTGGCATCATCTATAGGTAAACTAACGTATCAGAAAATGCCTTAGGGCATTAGGTACACAAGATGCATGAAAATGTATAATAAACAAATAAATAATAAATGTGGACAACATCACATACATTGCTCCGAATCCAAAGAAAGTAAAGCACTTGTGTTATGGAATCAGAGACAATGAAGGTACCACAAACACCCAGACCTGAGACAATGTAGAAAAGTGCTTTTCTACACTGATCCGTCTGGGGATCGAACCCGGGACCTCAGAGCTGGCAACACCTTGAAAACCGGTGTGTACACCACTCAACCACGGAGGTCGATGTGTGAAATTTCAAACGTACCAAATTATAAACTCAAGTTGTAAAAATAGAAGAAGTGTGGTTTGAATAGACAACTAATCTATTCCACAAGGACAATGAGGAAATCACACATCAATATCAACGTAAACCAGGATGACAGGAACTAATTGATTTTTAATCTCTTTATCATATACTCAAACGTGATGAAACTAGATTATCAACATTTTGTCGACATATCATTATCTGTACTTGAAATGTTAAAACGTGATGGTTTTTAATCCACAACGAATAATATTGTTGACATTTTGTGATTGTAGATAACGGCTTGATTGTAAAACGAAATTTATATTTCCCTTTAGGTACTTTTAAATCGTATTGTATTTTTCCTTATTTTTTTTCCTGCTTCATTGCAGTCCAAAGGGTTCCCATATCCTCCTTCCATCTCTCTCTGTTCAGGGCAATGGTGTTCCAATGTTTAGCGAAGGAGTCCAGCGTATCCCCCGATCTCTTCTCTCAATACAACTTACTAATGGCGCAATTTTAAACAATAATATAATAGCGGCCTATATAGGGTCTCACCTCACATTACTAGTATTCTTGTGAACCACTCGTACTGAGCTAAATACTTGTGTTACGAGAGGGTTCACGTCTGTAGTGCAATGGTTGGGATTCGAGCCGGCAAGCACATGATCGCAAGTTCGACGCACTAGTAATTAGGCTATCGCCGCTTAAAAATCCCATTGTTGCGCACATGCATTTTTTCATGGAGAGAAGAAATGAGCATCATCACCTCGCTTGCTCAGTTGCTGCAACACAGAGTTTGCAATTTCAGATATTTTGTCTTTAAGCAAAATTAGTCGATAGCGTCTTAGAATATTTAAGAAACTCCAGACTAACTTCCAAAAAGTCACTTGCCTGTAATGGGTTTAAATTTATAACTTTGTGTACACAAAAATATTCATTATTTATTGAATAATAATAATGTTCAAAAACAAACTATTGGTTTGTTAAATTTGTCTTCTATAGAAAAATCTAACAAGCCGCTGGCGCTGGGTGTAGATCTTAGATGATAATTAATTCTTATAATTATTTATCCTTATATTTATCCTTATAATTTTTTTCATTCATATCAATGATTAGTTATTTTTGGTTCTTATCTTAACTTTATCAGATGAATGTTAGCATATAATAAATGGAGACTCTACAAGTTAATTGTTAGTAAGTGACGCGTCACTATGAGATCTTTACTGGTATTTTGCTTTTGTCTATATGGAGTTTGGGCGAAACATGAAGCATATGATGGGTAAGACAATCCTTATATATACAACGACAAGCTTGATAAGTTGCAGTTGTTGACTATTCCACTTGAACCCCAAGACGATTTTTAGGAACAATTTTAAAGCCTTTAATTCTTCCCACTCAAATTCCAAAAATGAGAAATATAAAAAAAAATATTAATATTACACAACTAAAAGACCAAAGTTAGTTGGTAACCATGTTATTGTTTAGACAGGCTGTTTTGGGTTCGTTTAAGTGTTTGTTTAAGTGGACCAGTGTCTAGTAGTAGTGTAATTTAAGTATCTATAATTATTAATTTAATAAAATACCTAAAATCGCTTTGAGACTAAAGATGGAATGAATTTTGAGAGAAAGGAATTTTCCGTAGATGTTTGAGAATAATGCTTTGGGGTTAAGTAGAATAAGTTCTTGTACTTAGTGAAGAATAATAAAACAGAAAAAGTGAAGTTATTGTTGTTGCAAATGCAACGCAACAAATTTTGGAAATGGTGACCTAATGAGATTGCTAAGTTTTGCATCTGAATGCTGCTTGTGCCACCGAAATTGTTGGTCTTATAGCCAACACATTTATTAGAAAACAAGTTTAGCTAAATAAGCATTGCTCAATGCATGCATCATTCAGACAGCTGCATGTAACAAGAATGTTCGCACACAATTTGAGACAACGAAAACTAACATTAAACTAAGTGAACGAATTTTCTTTTTTCAGACATGCAGTGTACAAAGTATTTGCAAAAAATGTTGATCAAATCAAAATTATCAATGATGTCGAACAGGAATTGTTTGTGGATATATGGTCACATGCGTTTCCCGGCCATCCTGGTCAAGTGCTGGTACCAAAAGTCAAAAGAGATCAGTTTGAAAATGCTCTTAAAGATTCTGGAGTACAATACAAAGTTTTGGAAGAGAACATTAAAACGTAAGTGACTATAAACTAGTTTGTAAATCTATCATGAACTTCATTGTTGTAGTTCATGATAGATTCTTTGATAATGTCTTAGAATGATAAATAACCAAGACATGAATTTTGAAATATTCATTAAATGAAGAGAAAAAAACATGTAGAAAAATTACGGAGCGATTCGAGTTTCCTCACTAAAAACTTTATCACTTTTATGGTAGCATAGTAGTTCAATTAGCGGAATTTTGTGCACAAGGTTGGAAAACAATAAACCCATGTGACTTTTTAAAGTTATACTCATATCTTACTTCATAATTGACGATTTGTGAACGAAAAACAAAGTGAGTAAAACCTGGATTCCAAAAATTGACTTCGTCAACCTGCAATGAACAACGCCTTCTCTATGAGAGAAGAGGCTTTTGTCCACATTAATAGGCCGGTTTATATAACATTTCAGACTTCATTTTTAAAATTGTTTAAAAAAAAGAAATTTCGTAAGTAAAAATAAATCCAGAACTGAAAGAAAATTTATGATCAATACGAAAAAACCTAATTCATGATAAAATTTTAATCCCATTGATTACAGACAGCTAGAACGTGAAGATCAAATGCTTGCTGCTGCTGCAGCCAGGAGCGACAATAATGGATCTCGTCTCTCCTTTGACACCATTCACACTTATGAAGAGGTGATAAACCAATCCAAATATTCTAAATTAACCCACCTCATTTTCCATCATTTTCTTTACAAAATAATTAAATCCAAGCAATTTTGAGGTTATTATTTATGTACGAGAGAATCCGATATCCGATAACCTTCCTAATTTGTTTTCTTTCCAGGTCGACGCTTATTTAGAAGAGCTTAGCAGTACCTACCCGGATTTGGTTACTGTTGTCGTGGGTGGTCACAGTGTCGAAGGTAGACCCATCAAATACATAAGGATCTCCACAACCAACTTCGAGGTGATACATTTTTTTTTAATTTCAAACTAGCGGATCATGTTAAATGCTGAAATGTTATTGAAAAAATTGATCTAAAGATATTATGCTGTGTAAAATGTGTTTAACATTGTTATCAATGTAATGAAAATAAATAATTCATTCTCAACCCTAGCGGAAATCATGTAGACAAAGATCGTTCCCATAATTTCCAAAAAGATTATGTTATAGGTATATATCCATATTATTTCCTTAAATCACAATAATTACCGACCATTGTATGCAGGATACCAGGAAACCTGTCGTCGTGATGCATTCTCTCCTCCATGCTCGTGAATGGGTGACTCTTCCTGTTACCCTCTACGCCATCCAGAAACTCGTGGTAGACGTGACTGAATCTGATCTTGTGGAAGAGATTGATTGGATTATTCTACCAGTCGCCAACCCTGACGGTTATTCGTGGACTCACACTAATGTAAGTATTTTAGTTTAAACCAGAACTTCAAAGATAAGTATGTGTAATAACAGCCAAAATTATTTTACACAAGTAGATTGCTTATTTTCGGAAACATTGGTCCACAGGCACGTTTCTGGAGAAAAAATCGAGCCAAGGGCTTCACAATTGGAAATTTCATTGATTGCTCCGGTGTAGACCTCAACAGAAACTTCGACTTCTATTGGTCCACTGAATCCAGTGGATTTGCGTGCTCGGACCTCTTCCACGGAAGCAGTCCCTTCTCCGAACCTGAGTCTGTAGTAATTCGCGACATCCTGGCTATCTACGAATCTCGCGTAGCCTTATATCTAGACATCCACAGTTTTGGCAGCCTGCTTCTCTACGGATTTGGAAACGGAGTTTTACCCGCAAATGCTTTGATTGTTAATTTAGTAGCCGTTAATATGGCCCAGGCTATTGACAAGGTTAAGTGGGAATCGAACAGTAACTATATAGTTGGTAATGTTGCCCACGTTTTGTACGAGGCTTCTGGAAGTGCTATGGATTATGCAATGATAGCTGGCGCACAATTTGCGTACACTTTCGAATTGCCAGCTTACGATAACGACCACGAAACGGTCAATGGCTTCCTCGTAGACCCCGATTTCATAGAACAGGCTGGATACGAAACATGGGAAGGCATCAAGGTTGGCGCCAGAGCTGCCGCATCTTACTTTAGGAATCGCAATAATGTTTAAGCAATTATACCAACTCGATCCAATTTAATTTCTAATTAATAATATTTGTAATGAATAAAAAACATAAATCATCTTTATCACTATTGCTGTCTTATTTATATTTTACCTTTTCTCTATTCTCTTCAACCAAAATGTACTCATTTCATTTTTAAATGAAGTAAATGAAAAAACACGAAATATTATCTAGGTCAATAGAAGGATCCGATTTAAAAAAATAAATCCATAAAAATACCATTTCAAAGCGGCGGTAGCTTGATGTCTAGGGCATGGGCCTTGCGATCATGTTGTCGCGGGTTTGAATCCCAGCGTGTGTCACACGTGAACCCGCTCGCAACACAAGCATTTAGCTTAGAACGAGACGTTAAGAAAAATACTATTGATAAGCGGCCCATAATGATAGCAAGCTTTATATAAAAAAAACATTAATTTATGCTCATATCACCTTATCTAGATTAAAGAAGAACGCATAGATTTAATGAATGTAGAGAAGACGAAATAGTATGTTTATTAAAAAAATAATTATTATTGATTTGTAATTGAAGAAAGTAAACAAGACATGTAAATATACCCGTACATTAAAAAAAATCATTTTTATTTGTATCGATACCTAGTACTGTGATGTAATCTTATCGTTGAAACTATCATGAATTTAATAAATAGTGCTACCCTAAGGATTTTCTGTGCCGATTTGTTTGTTCAATTACAAATATTCTCTACTCAACATGTGTGAATACCGTATGGCTTACACTTAGCCACGAGACTAAGTGTAAGCCGTACGATCTTCTTCTTCTTCTTCTTCTTCTGCCTAGCCTTTTCCCAAGCTATGTTACGATATGACCAATAATAAAGGTTAAGCTGTGCGAATATGCATTTAATTTTAAATATTTATGACAAAAACTAATAACCGAGGTTAGCCCAGAAAGAGCTCCCAGAATAAACTGAAAGGATACCGCAGGGACTAATTTGAGGACCTTTACTAAGTAGTGCATCAAAAAACTTACAAAATAAATATCAAAAGGTTTTTTGACATACGTTATGTTTCAAATCAGGTATAATTAATAAATTCATTAATCAGTCATTTATTTAATCTTAGTGATAAGAAATCTTTATAATCCTTGGTTTACTATATAATACGAATAGAATTCGAAAAAGCGTTTGTTTATTTACGACTATTTAGCTATTCTCTTTCAAATGTTATAGCAGTACTTCTGCTTCAATTAACTCAGTCTATCGCGGTCCACTGTGGGACACAGGCCTCTCGATTGTTACACCACAACATCTGGTCCTCCGCCTTCCGCATTGGGACTACCGGGAATGGGGGCCGTGTGTTATGGTGCGCATTCATGGGGTGTTTGTTGCCCTAGTCACCGCGCTGGGCAAGCGGTTTGGTGACCGCAGTTTTTTATTCGTTCTTGAGGAGAACGCTGCAGTTGACCATTCTCTTTCATTCTGTTTCCTCAATAGCCTCTTCAATGAAATAAAATAAAAACCGAAGGAAAACTTGCAACGTATAGTTTTTATAGTGTCCGTTGTTTTGGTGTTTACCGACACAAAAAAAATGGGATTTCCGAATATGGTGTAATCTATGGATTACTAGATCGTGACGTTAAGATTATAATTACTATTCCTACAAAAAATACTCTGACGCATGTACAATTCTAAAACGATAACTCTAAAGTTATTGGGAAATTATTAATTGAAAGTCTGTTTGATGTCAAAACATAAGCTCCATTATCATAATCCCTTTGACTAATTATTTCCATTTTAATCTTACTTTTATCGGATGTATGTTAGCATATAATGTCTGATGGCTCTGAAAGTTAATTGTTAGTACGTGATGGCGGTCACAATGAGGTCTTTAATGGTATTTTGCTTGTGTTTATATGGAGTTTGGGCCAAACATGAAGCTTATGATGGGTAAGAATTATTTAGTTTATTTTATACTTCTCGCACTGGATCTATCGGATCTAATTTTATAATATTAGATATTGAGATATAACGAAAAAAATTTTCAGGACCAAAGATTTGTTAATTTAGGACTGAAATCAGGCTGCGATAAAATAATTAAATATGTCTACCTGCTACTGTTGCTCTCTATTCATGTTTAATAATTAATGTTTGAGTCAGTCAACAAACATCAATCATCAGGTGGAAGTTAAAACTATCATTAAAAATTAAACTACATAAAAATAATAAGGTTATAAATGAGCAATTTTTTTTTTCTAGTCATGCAGTATACGAGGTATCAGTAAACAATGTTGATCAAACCAAAGTTATCAACCAGTTAGAAAATGAGCTATTTGTGGATGTATGGTCACACGCAATTCCTGGTCAGCCAGGTCAAGTGCTAGTACCTAAGATCAAGAGAGACCAATTCGAAAATGCTCTTAACGACGCTGGAGTACAATACAAAGTTGTGGAAGAAAACATCAGAAAGTATGTAAAAATGGAAATCGTACAAATAATAAAATAATACTAGTTCATTCATTGTTGTTCACTTTCATGGTATTGATACAGGAATTTAAATACTCCTTTTTAATAATGCAATGAAAGCAGAACTTATACCTAATAAAACTGGAATGGAAAGGATAACATAAAAAAACTCAGCATATCCACTTATTTACAATCATGTGGAATAAAAAAATACAATTTATCATATCAACGAAGAAAACCTATCTATGAGTATATTTCGATAATATATTACATTATGTTTAATTATATGAGTGTATTTTCAACTAAACCTCAGAAATCTATATCAAATCATTTTCGATTTCAGACACCTAGAACTTGAAGACCGATTGATGGCAGCTGCTGCCGCCAGGACCAACAAGAATGCGTCTCGTCTCTCATTCGACACCATCCACACTTACGATGAGGTATGATTGAAATCCTTACAACTCACTCAATCCTGAATAAAACCTATAGCAATTTAAATTTTAATTTCCATATCGGACACGGGAATTGCATGAAAGATCCATTCAATGTTTTCATTCGAAAGCAACAATGCACTTTTCATGTCAAAAGCTATTTGAACACAACTTCACTCATTGGTTTCTTTTTTCAGGTTGATGCATATTTGGAAGAACTTGGCAAGGCATACCCGAATTTAGTTACCGTTGTAGTAGGTGGCCGTAGTATCGAAGGTAGACCCATGAAATACCTCAGAATCTCCACAACCAACTTTCAGGTAGGTACAATTATCAACTGCATTAAAAATCTTGGAGCACAGACCAAATATATGTTCTATATTGTGCTAGACCACGTGGTATAAAAAATGTCAACACAAGTCAAGAGCATAATATTATAAAAAAGAACCCAAGTAGGATAGGATGGGCGAGAATTTTAAACTTAGTTGGTAAAGCGACTTGCGTTGAACCAGGAGTCGCAGGTTTGAGTCCTGCCGGAGGTTCAAATTTTTCCTTCTTTCTATTTGAATTTTAATTTACAACCAATTTTGTGTACATACCTATACAAACAACAAAAAACAACCTACCAAATGCGAACGTATACGTAAATAAATCTATAATAAATAAAATTATTACATTATTTATAACTCAAATTTGTTATAAATCCAGGACACCAGCAAACCCATTGTCATGATGCAGTCTCTTCTCCACGCTCGCGAATGGATTACCCTCCCAGCTACCCTCTACGCCATTCAGAAACTTGTGGTGGACGTCACTGAGTCGGATCTCTTGCAAGAGATTGACTGGATCATTCTGCCCGTCGCCAACCCTGATGGCTATTCATGGACTCACACTAATGTAAGTATTAAAAAAACAGTAAAACAATTCTAAATGTTCAAATAACAGTGGTAAACCAAAATAAGTACATACATGTCCCTTTCAATATAAAAAAACTATTTCATAATTTCGTAATGATTTTTTTCCATAGCAAAGAACAAGTTTATTAAAACTCATAGGTACAGTCAACAACAAAAGTAGATGATCAAATCAAATTCATTACTAATGAACGGAGCTCGCGTCAGAACTGTGTGACGTCGAAGTGATTCAGAAGTATGTGATACAGTTGTACTTGTACAGTTGCCATATATTCGGGATCATTTGTTACTCCGAAAGATGTAAACTCAATTCATCATCTACTTTTGCTGTTGACTGTACTTCTTAGCCATTTATATCATTTTAACCCTAATAGCTGAGTTCCCAAAACGTTTTTCCACAGGCACGTTTCTGGAGGAAAAATCGCGCCACAGGCTTCATGGTTGGAGACTTTTGTCTCGGTGTTGATCTGAACAGGAACTTTGACATTCATTGGTCTACTGCCTCCAGTGGCAGCGTATGCTCAGAAGTGTTCCACGGCCGCGGCCCCTTCTCTGAACCCGAGACTACAGCTATCCACAATATCCTAGCTATCTACGGATCACGCGTAGCCTTATATCTGGACATCCACAGTTTTGGTAGTATGATTCTCTTCGGATTTGGCAACGGAGTCTTACCTCCAAATGCTTTGACTATTAATTTAGTTGGCGTTAATATGGCCCAGGCTATTGACAGGGTTAAGTGGGCATCAAACAGGAATTACATCGTTGGCAATATTGCCCACGTTTTGTACGATGCTTCTGGCGGTGCCAGTGATTACGCTATGGTAGCTGGTGCACCTTTATCTTACACCTTCGAATTGCCAGCTTTTAACAACAACCACAACTCGCTCAATGGTTTCCTCGTAGACCCTGCTTTCATTGAACAGGCTGGATTCGAAACTTGGGAAGGCATCAAGGTAGGCGCCAGAGCTGCCGCTTCTTACTTTAGGAATCGCAATTATGTTTAAGTTGATTGCCATTAATGATCTAATAGTATTTATTGAATAAAAGACTTGAATCAACAAAATATTTTTTTCTTTCTGTTAAGTATTAAGTATGTACTTTCTGTTTAAATATTAAATACTTATTTTTCCTCTTAAGATTGGCACTTACCGTCGTTACGGTCATAATGGAACTTTAATTTTACATAGCCAGCATTTGTGTGAGTCAGTTTGTAGAAATGAGAACAAACACGCTTGTTTTCATGTTTTATCTGCCCGAATAACAAAAAAAGTAAAAACGTACGAAATTGGTGAAAAAAAACCAACGAAATTAATGAATTTATCAATAAAGTTCCACTGACGCATATTTTAATAACAGATCTTCCTCAAAATCTCAATTTCAGGTTCTCTAGAAATTTATAATAACACAATATCAAATTGTTGAACCAAATAAATTTTATCGACATCTTGACGGGACATCACTAGGCGTGGAGTTCAACAACGAATGGTAATGCGATGTAATCCTAGCGTTGGAACTTTTCAATGAATTTAGCATACCGCTGCAATCCTGCATCTAAAGACTTTCTGTTTTGATTTTTGAGCACAACTTTTAATATATTTCATAGTTGTATCCAAAGTACCTACTTAAAGACAATTACAACTACAAGAATAATGTTTCTAAATGGAGGCTGGTATGAAGTTGAGAACAGTTCTAGATTGTATTTTTTACGCGACAGTGCAAGAGGAAGGGTTATGTTTTTAAAGTATATATTATAGATAGTGTTTTTTCTCTCATGCTGTATAGTTCCACGTCTTAAAAGATTTTAACTTGAGAGACAGTTAGATTCGTGCTAATTGTGTAAGAGGCACTGGGTAATTCAAAGTTAAAAAAAACTTTATTGAAAAAAAACCGGTATTATTTGTAGAAGAAAAAATGTAGTCTGGTTTTATTATTTTTATAACGGTGTTTTTCATTACACATTCTTTATGTCAGTAGTTCCATCAAAAAAGTATTTCTTATATTGAAAGCGGACTTGTTAAAAAAGCCATGAAATACCTAATTATCGAACCATACAAACGAAAACTATTGTTGAAATGTAATTTAGTAATTTGAAACCTATAACAAAGGAAAATAAATCTCGAAAACTTTTTGCCGTTATTATTTTATAAATAATATACATCATTCTGACTGATATAAAACACTAAATACAGTCCATTTCATAACCAAAGATACCCCTGAATACAAATTCATATCTATCTCAGAAAAAATCCGTCGTAAGTCCATATTGAAAAGAAATCTCGCATTGTTTTTTCACTTCAGGTGTGCAATAATAAAAGAAAATTCGCCTTGGATAGCTTCACGTCGCTAAAGGGGGTAGCTAGGGGTAGCGGGGGTAGGGGGATGAGGTTCCGGAAAATATTGCCCCAAGGAACGACGTGACACTCCAACAAGAGCTGGACAATAGTGATGTATATTGAACAAAGTTTTAAAATGTTCTTTTGTTATGTAGAGAATATTGAAAATAAATAATCAACGCTATAGAAAATTATCTTGAAGATATTAAAAAACATTTGGGTTTCATACCTCAAATTATATATAATAGGTGTAGTTTTTTTTTTGTACGTTCTGTTAAAATACTCAATGGAAAGTTATTATTAAAAAAAACTAAGATTCATGTTATATAAAGATCGACAGATTATCTGATTTTGACGATAACTACTTGTGAAGGTATATTTGTCATGAAAGTTTTGAAATATTTGCAAAAAATAAATTTAAAACATTTTCATCGACAATTCCATTTATCGATATACTGAATTGATGAAAAACATCTCTATAACAGAATTGCTGCCTCACAACTCGCCGTTGTTACCCAAGAAATATGTCAAACGTATTATAACTGCAAAATTCTTGTTTATCACTAAATCATATTTTATAGTTTTCTTTAAACTATACACAATTTTACCAACATTTTCTCCTAAGAGATATTTTTATTGATATAAATTTGAAGACTATTCGTTTGTTAAAATACCAGTAATTCTGATCACCAGGTTAATTGTATAAAACGGGTAATATTTGCCTCTAGATGAACCATATAGTATAAAACATAAGATCAACGTTGGTTATTCATCTAAGGATCAACGTTATTTTTCGACGTCTTCCAAAAAAAATTAAGATTCAAATTACCTGTATAATAATGTGCTTAATTCTCCTATTTGTATAATTATTTCTAAATAAAATAATTATCTTTCTTTCACACTGCACTGTCCCAAACCCCTTTCTATTCTTTCTATTTTAGACAAAGCTTACGTCACGGTAGAAAATTGGTCTCCAAACAAGAATGAGGCGAAATACTTAAAATGCGCCGACCGCATGTCACTCCAGAAAACTATTTCCATACCTTTTACATTGAAAACTAAACCTGAGAAGCTATTTGTGTTATTGTATTACCTTAGAACTCCCTTAAGAGTGGAGCGAGTTCTCCAAAATATTAGAAAATAGTC
Organism: Plusia festucae; assembly: GCA_950381575.1. NCBI lineage: Eukaryota > Metazoa > Arthropoda > Insecta > Lepidoptera > Noctuidae > Plusia > Plusia festucae. The sequence goes on from OX494442.1 coordinate 12,745,884, forward strand.
TATGTTCTATAGCAAGACTGGCTTCCACCAACTTAAGATGTAGATATCAATAACATTGTTTTTATTTAGAGACTTAAGTATTAAAAAAATACAGTCCAACATTTTGGGTCGCTAAACCAACATAGTAGGTAATATGTCAAATTCAAATAATATTGATCCCCACCTCAGATACATAATTAAAGTTTTTTTTAAACCTACCAAGTGCATGAATAACTGAAATAAAACGCAATCCTCTCTAGACAAAATCTATTCCCCTGCTTAATCTCTCCCCAAAGTATCTTGAAATCAGCTTCCAGCCTTATTACATCAAGCTAGATATCTGTATTATTACACAAAATGTGTATGTAACCTCAATGACCACCTATTAGACCTTCACAACCCATTAGGTAAAATTGTACTCCTGTCATGACTAGGCGACTAGACGATTCTAAGTAATATTTAATTTTTTTCGTGCCATTCATAACTTCTAATAGAAAATCATGTTGTGTCTCCAATTTATACTTAGTTTAAACAAAACATCACCTTTGAATCATAAGCAAAAATCTTTAAGCCACATTTTATTACAGATTTCTTTAATAATCAATTCTTTTAGATCTGGCCATATTAAATTCGAAAGCGCGGCGAGTGCGAGTTTTAAAATTAAATCCCACCATTTTTTATCGTAACTCACTTGCGGATCTGTTCCCAATTTGCGAAGATTGCCTTTAGAATTTTCTCGAAGGAAAATAATAAGGTATTAAAGAAGTTATTGAAAGATGTAATAACGATTGTATTAACGGGAATTTTAAGGATGGAGTTCTTATTGAGGTGTAAAGCTATTTTAAATTTAGTGACTGGTATAGATTAATCATTCTGACCAGACATTTTGTTCAGACATAAGACGTTATTACACATTAAAGAAATAATATAACAATAAAAGTTATTTTATTTTTAAATTATCAATAGCTTCTAATGGATATTGGATATCATTCTCTTAAATATATTTATACTAAAGTAGATTTTGAATCTACCTTTCTTTTGCTTCCTCTGTTTCCCTTTCTTTTTAGTACGATTTACAGGAACATTTACCTATAATATTTTATGATAATGTCAAAAGCATTACTATCTACACTTTTTTCGTTCACACATACAGTTTAACAATTTCATTCGCAGCAACAGCAATAGCATTCCAAACATCGTCGACTATATCCTCTACATCTTCTTCAGGTATAACCACTCCATCATCACTTTGCACCACATCTATATTATAAGTATAAAGAATATCATTATTTCTAGCATAATCACTGCTTGTGCCCGAAGACCGATCGAAAATTGTGGATCCAACTCCTACTTTGTATGGACTTTTCATGGATTTCACCATATCCAGTCCTAAAAGATGGTTCTGTCTGAACATTCCACTAGCAGCTCTTTCGTAATTCCAAGGGTATGAAATATACCCTCCATTATTTTGCAAGGAGATGTACAGTTTGATCCTGGATTTGTTTTCTTGGATAATAGTTTGCATCATTTGTGCTTCGATTTCAGAGAATGCTTCCACGCCGGCATAGAGATGACTGCATGGACTGGAGCTCGAGTCAAAGTGAAGCCAGTCGAGGTCAAAATTGCGGTTGATGTTGACACCTGGGCAGATGATACCCAGGTTGCTTCTCGTGCTCCTTGATTTTGTCCACAAACGTAGCTGAAATCAAAAGACAGGCTTTTGTAATTTCTTTAAGACTGTAGATCCTATGGGAGACAAGATCTCATGGTAAAGCCTATATACTGATTATTTAATGGTAAATTCTAGGTAATCCGGGCTTGTCGAATTAAAGATATTTATTTAATTATAAAAGTCATTATTTTCACGACAAATGAAATTCGAAGTTATATATTTTCCGACCATGTATGTTCCGATTTTGTTAAAAAATAGATTCAAACACGACACAAAGAACAACATTATGTTAATATTACTAAATTAAAGGTGTGTTTAACTTTAGCTGTAAGACTATCGGTAAAATATGTATTAATTCTGGTTTTGTTCCTTTCGAAATATAAGACGTTAAACGGTTAACATTTCTGCGAAATATGAACTAACTATTCCATCTGGTACACTATGAGAATTTCAGTGGATTAATTGGAAAATGTTTGGAGATTTTGTTTGCGTAACGAAACCGAAGATTTGGATGTTACATTTACAGCCTCAACGTTAAATATCAAAATGTTTAATTATTTATACACAAGCTTCCATCAGTTTGGAATATAACGAGTAAAATACCAATTGATGACTACATCAGTCAACACAGTTATGATCTGACTACCTAAAAGTTTTATTTTAACAAGTAACCGTTAGGAAATTCTTGGACATACCTGCATAATAGAATCGATAAAAAAACAGATGTCTGGATATTACAGACTACAGTTAGCAACTTGTAGTTGGTGATGACAAATATTTAAGAAATTTTCTCCAGGCGTTATTAGGTTTTGCCGATACACGTTCGTTTAAAAAAAAATGGTTACCAGCAATGTGTTTTGCACATTAGTGTTCTAGTTAACCCCCAGTGCTAAGCTAAAAACACATAAGTGTTCTAGTTAACCCCCAGTGCTAAGCTAAATGCTTGTGTTATGAGTGGGTTCATGTCGGTAGTGTTATGGGTGGGATTCGAACACGCAACAACATGATCGTAAGTCCGACGCCCTAGTCATTAGGCTACCTCCAGCACCGCTTCCAATTTATTACACTTATCAAATGTAATAAGAAACAGATAGTCGCAGATATCTTATTATATAACTTCTTATTTATCTAAATTCAAGACTTACGTTAGTATGAGAATATTCATATCCATCAGGATTCATAACGGGCACAATTATCCATTCCAGATCATCGAGAAATTTATTTTCTTCTAGGATTTTATCCATAACATTTAAGGCAGCTGGAATAGTGATCCAGTCCCGAGGAATTATACCAGCCTCTACTACAACTATAGGTTTAACGGTATAAGTATCTGAATTTGTTACTTTAATATAAACCAATGGCCGATTCTGTTCAGTGATTCCGAATTGTACCAATTCAAATTTAACTGCAGTATTGTTATATTTTTCTTCAAGCGAGTCGAGGTATGTTAGAATCTGAAAAATATAAAGATTTTTGAATAATAATTCATTATTTTTTAGTATCGATCAATAATTATAATCTATGGGTCGTTTATTGCACCATATTTTTTTAAGTCGAACCTGTTTTTGTTATCATTATCAATTTTATCTGTATGTTAAAAGAACAACTCAAACCCATGATAAAGATTTGGATCTTTCTAAAAGTCAAATCAAATTAAATATTTACTTTCATGTTTTTACAAATTATCATAGTGCGTCAAACTGATATAATTATGATTAAAGAATTTTAATACATTGATAATTTAATCGTTTTGTAACCGATGCACGAGTCGATTGCAAAAACGTAAACAAACAACACAAGTACACATTTATGTATGTAAATAACAATATTAATTATGCTGTGTTTTACTTAATTAAAACTTACATCGTCATATCTGTGATAAGCTTTGATATTGAACGTGTTATCATCATTTTCATAATTACCATCATCAGAATTATCATCTTCATTGTTATCGTATCGCAAATATTTCAACTTACTCTCTGCTTTCATTAAATACCTGTAATCAAAATATATTTCTATGTTACCATTTCTAACTATCCGTTGAATAGAATTAGACAAAATGTTGATTTTTATCTTAATTATTTACAAATCTAATTAGAAATAGCAGACATTATTTTAACATTTACAACTAAAATACGTTGATAGTAAACATTTCAGGTGTTTTTTTTTCAACATCTAATTACAGATCCGATATCAAGAGAGTCTAGACAATTATAAAATTCTTTAGTTTATATTCTTAGGTAGTACCTATAGTTAGTTAGAAATAGGTTTATTTTCACTTTAATTTTAACAAGATCATTGAAATGGAATATGGTATAGATATGGATAATAAGATAATGAACACGTGTGATGACGAAATATAAAAGGCGAAATAATAATGGCGATATGGCAAAGACATGGGCTTTTTTGGTAGAAAATCGCTTTTCTACATTGTCTCGGGTCTGGGTGTTTGTGGTACCTTCGTTGTCTCTGATTCCATAACACAAGTGCTTTAGCACACTTTAGATTCGGAGTTTCAAATCGAATTCCAAATTTATTTGTAAAAGAAAATTGATTATACAGGACTATTTTTTATGGAGTGCATATATTCTACGAGGTAATCAGGTGCATAAAACTGAACAACTTTCCCCAAGGAACATATGGTCAAAATCTTAAAATTGAAAATGTAATTTTCATACAAAGTGACAGGTCACGTGACTTATGTTTGTATGAAAAGATTAATTTTTAATTTATTGGATTTTGACTTATTTTCTTGAGAAAAGTAGTTCAGTTTTATGCACCTGATTGTCTGATAGAATATACGTACTACATAAAAATAATCCTGTTTAGATACGAAGAGGACGGAAATTAGATGATAAATACTATCGAGTCCTAAACATGACAATATTTGTTAGAAGTTATCTTGATCTACGACAGGCCCCTAGTAGTATTGATGTTCATTTTATCTACAACTACAGATAATTATCTGTATTGCAAGTAATGATAATCATTTTAATATAGCACCAATAAATAGTTTGGCCTTAATTGATAGTTGAGACCTAAAGTTTTTACAACTCTGATACATTTTGTTATACCAATTGTACTGTTTTGATCAGTTGTTGTTGTTGTGTTATTTGAATTGCTGATAAAGAGGTATTCTACATCCTACTAAATGAAATAAAATGAATTCGTCATGATGAAAGAATACGATGTTTTTCGTATTGCAATGTTCCTGGTATATATGAGAAGAGGCCAAACATTTGTCGACATTTTGTTATAACATACATAAAGACAATTGCATAACTGAATATCAAGTAGTTTAAAAAAAAATAGTTTTTCTAAACAAAAATACCTGACAAAAAAGAAGTAGTTTACATAAGACGATCAAACTGCTTTTCCTCTAATAGTAGATTGAATATTAGTGGTAATGTTATAATTCTGACATTTCTAACCATGAAATAGCCTGTATTTCAAAGCGAATCTTTCACCCTACTCACTCGTAAACATCTTCAATATGGATGTCCTTTTCTACTCCAATTGTTTCCAGCTGTTCTTCGAACCAGTCGAAATGAGAAGGGGGCACCATAACCTTGCCGATGGCACCATACTCAAAGCTGGGCAGTCTCCAGAAATCCAGGATATCATTCTTCAGGGAAATTATGCGATCCTGTTGGGATTGTGATTCTACAGCTAAGTTGTAGACTTTGTAACTGAAAAAAAAAACAAATAAGGTTAATGTAACATTATCAGTGGTATAAGTAATCAAAATCAAAACACAAAAAATTATAAACTCTGTTTCAGTGAGTTGTAAGTATACCTATTGGTCAAACCTCGAAAACTACTGAGCTGGATTTTATGCTACATATCGTTTTCCCTAAATTTAAAAATGACATAAACCGCTAAACTTTGCACTTTTAAAACGCTTGACGTTTTTTTTTGAAGTTCAAGTAAAGATTTTACCCGTAAAAGCTGATAATTATTTTATTTCTTTACTATATACACCATAAAACAACGCTAAATGTTTTAAACAGTGTAATATTTCCTCGACATTAATATCGCGAGATGGAACGACAAATAATAAGTAGACAAATGTGAGTCGTGAATTCCTGTCTTGGGGTTCACAACTAATCTACTATATAAAAATAAGTCGGGTTTTCCTTCCTGACGCTATAACTCCAGAACGCACGAACCGATTTCCACGGTTTTGCATTCGTTGGAAAGGTCTCGGGCTCCGTGAGGTTTATAGTAAAGAAAATTCTCAATTACATAAAAAATATTTAGACCGCGGGCGGAGCTGCGGGAAACAGCTAGTAATTTTTAAACATCAATAGAGTATACCAAGAATTCTCCATTCATGCTTTTAAGGTCACATTCGTATGCATGAATTCATAGTTACAAAATCCATGTTCGAAAAATGTTTTGAAAAAAATACTCAACGAACTCGAATCGCTTTTAAAAAATGTACTTAAAAGTTAAAAGTTTATAATTTTGATATGGATCCCTCAAAATAGTCAACATTAGCCACTGACCTCCTGGTCGTCGTTAAAATAAATGAAGTGAACTAAAAGGAAACACCCAGAACTGTTTTAATTTTCTTTACGCAAACGCATTTTTTTGCTATTTTTTTTTTCAAAGATTTTTGTTGCACAACCATAATAACTACGTTTTCAGACAGTAATGTTGTTACGTGATGCATAAATAACATACCTATATGTCGCATCATCTGTGGCCAACACTATTCAATATTTTTTTTTCATATACAATTATTTTATCTGTTTCACATAGTAGGTATAACTAAAAATGTGACTGCATTATGTAAAGCCACTGTCAACGAACATCCCTAAATCCTGTCTTCGAGCTGCTAACTGCATTTGAAATAGGTTAAGGTTCCGGTATTAACCGGATATCTGATATTAACCGGATCCGGTAATAACTCAAAAGAAGTAAGATTGTGGTAATGTCCCGGGTGCCAATGAAAATAAATCAACTAAATATTATAAAGAGGAAAGATTTGTATTTTTGTGTGTATGTTTGTAATGAATAAACTCAAAAACTACTGTGCCGTTTCAAAAATTCTTTCACCATTAGAAAGCTACATTCAACCTGAGTAAAATAGGCTATATTTTTTATTAAAAAATTAGGTACCGCAGGCGGAGTCGCGGGGAACAGCTAGTATAAAATAAAATACATGAAGAAGAAGAAGAAGAAAAAATATTAGACAAATGCTTTCTTTCGACTTGTAAACAAAACATTAAGAGGATACATTTAATGTTCCATTCTGTGTAAGTGTGACGTCACTCTATCCTACAATACTTGCAAACGTTGTGACGTAACGAGGCCAAAGGACTGATCACAGTCAAGTTTTGTTGTTCACGAGCAAAGTTTATAATGAAAAAATACATCACAGAATTTTATTTGCAGTAATTTTAATTGACTCTTTTCAAGAACAAGATACGAAAGTAATAATGTAATTATCACCAGAAATAAACATATCCTATAATTTGCTTACAAAAATAAAACTCACCCCATATACGCCTCATTTCTCGCAGCAACATAATAAAAGAAAATGGAGAAAAAATACAATGACAAAATCATTTTCAAGTTGATATTTGAATGTTCACTACCACACTGGTAGATTAGCTCAATAATGTATGTAAATTATTTTTATCTTCAGATAAAGAAATCCTTTTGATTCTGGTAATAAATATGTTTTTAAAAGCGTGTTCGGAGTGTTTAAGATTAGTGATCAACGCGTTGACAAACTAAATCTGGACTGGGGCCGATACATGCAGGGGGGCCATTCTCTAAGTCCAAATAAAACTTAACATGACTTCTTCTTCTTCTTCCTGCCCTTATCCCATTCATATGGGGTCGGCGCAATGCGTATTTTCCTTCCACGAAAAACTTAACATGACTTATCGCACATTAAAAAGAATGAAGTCGTCATAGCAACTTATAAATGTGAAACCATTCTGCTTATCCCAAATGGAATGGAGTCGTAATGATATAAATACATCTCGATGATAAACATTGATTAGGGCTCGAAAAAAATGTTAATACAACAGATTAAAGTTAATTAAGATAACATTTTTTTGAACTAGCTATCGCATGTGGATTCGCCTGGATGAAAATTAGATACATATTTTTTTGCGTATCTAAGCCCAAAATTATTGAAACCTATTTTTATAAGACCCAACATTTTTGAAACGTTGAATTTCCCTCTTCGCAAAATCTATTTCTTGCTTCTGCTTTATTGTCTTTTCCCTAAATATGTTGGGGTCAGCTTTCATTCGCCCCGGATTCAGCTGAATACGATATTTAATTGAAGCGACTGCTTATCCGACTACCACAACCGATTTTAATGGGTATTACAGTATCCCCTTAGGAAGACTGCTTGTGAGAATTGTAGAGAGTTATCGACGGTCAAAGTTCAAAGTATGACAGTCACGACCAACGGATGAACGTGCTTTCCGAGGAACGGAGGGATATAAGTAGGTTTGCAAATTATTTAAGGATCCAACGGTTTACTCATGGCGGCGGTGTCGCGAGTCGAACTGACTCTAGCAGTTCGACTCGCGACACCGCCGCCGCCGCGTCAGCTCATGATTAAGGACTCCTATTGAGTCTGAAACTAGTCGGGCGATCCCGAGAATGCGCGTGAGTAAACCGTTGAATCCTTAAATAATTATGAATTCGTCTCACGGAAGTTATTATAATAATATAGGTTTGCAAATGGTCACCCATCTCCCGACCAACCGAGTCGAGCGCTCCTGAAACTTTATACTCTCTGCTCGACTCCGGCTGATAGCCACGAATCCTCCCTCCACATTATTATATTTTATTTAAAATCTATACATTATATTTTACATAAGCAACCTAAATCACTGCCACCTACCCTACACCTACCCCACCTACTAAGATTACTATGTGAACATGACAATATACCGTCTCGATAGTTTAGAACCAGATTTGCCTCGATATGCACTTAGATGTCTTCGTAATATGGATAATATTAGTTACATAGCTTTACTGACTGAACGAACATGGTAGCATGTAATCCCGATTGTAAGCCTTATGGCTTGGAAATAAGAGTCTTGTTGGTATCAGAGAGTGCCATTGATGTGTTGTCTACTGGTACAATATATGGACAGTAATAGAATAAGATGAATCTACATTATAGGGTGCTTAGATACAGGAATATATTTTATATATAATATTTGAGGGGCTCGTGGCAAGTGTAAGCCGTACGATTTGAATAATAATAAAGGTTAAGCCGCGGTCGTCGCGGTTGGTCCGTGGATGGTGACATTTGTAAACATACCAAGACGTACGCCGTTGGTCATTGATTTCTTCGCTTCATGGTCCAATGAAGCGAAGAAATCAATGGAAATGGCCTCATCTATTAAAAAGGTTTGGCAGAAGTCAAACCTTTTAATAGATGAGGCCATTGTAGACTTGAGTCTTACAATCTATCACCGCTAATGCACTTGTGTTTATTTTACAATATATGGCTAGTAAAACATATTATGTTATTGAACTTAAAAACCAGTAAACGATTGTTTTCTTAGATTAATAAAGCAGTACTCTATCATTCTTTTTTTTTCTCTATAATCCTTTAAAATTTCTCTATAAGCCTGTGTAAACAGTTAATTAAATTACTTTAAACACGTAAATTACATCACAACTCCGTCGAAAATTCAAGTTAATATGCATATTATTGATAACTTTATAATTAGACCAGGGCCGATAATTGTTAAAACCAAAAAAAATAATAGTAGGATGAAACTAATTAGAAAAGGAAGGGAATATGATAAAAATTAAAGAAAAAATAAATTACGGTCGATCCGAGTTCGGGAAGGGGGGGAGGGGGGGGTTTTAAGGGTAAAAAATGGTTTATCTTGATTTCCAGCAAAACTACAAGTCCTATGGAAAAAAGTCAAATAGCAAAGTTGTAGGTAATAAAAAGATCTACAACTTTTGTATTTACACTTTTTTCACATAACCTCAAAATGTATGTGAAAAATCCAAAAAACCAAGTTTTTGGTTTTTTATTTTTATCTTTTTCAAAAATATTTTTTTTTTCACGAAATTTGGTGAAAACTTACCTTTTTATGTCCCAAATACGCTGTAATTTATTTGATTAAAAATATTTATTTTTTCACCTTATTTTGAATTAATATAAAAAAAACACCCTAATTTTCAATCGAAAATTCACCCGTCAAAATATCAGCTTTTTTCAAAAAGTATGGAGGTTTTTTGTTCGTTGAAATCTCTACTTTCTGATGGTGTAAAAAAAATATACATTACTATAGTAAATGTTCTCAGAAAATGCATAATCACTATGTACAATTTCATCAAAAAAATGTCTTTGCTTCAATTTTTTCCAGTCTGCATTGGTTCTTCATCCAGAATTTCATCTGAATCATTTTGTGAGATTTTCTATGACATGAATGTAATTCGAATTTAATAAATAAACTTTAAACTGAAAAAAAAATTAAGCAATGTCATTTTTTTGATGAAATTGTACATAGTGATTATGCATTTTCTGAGAACATTTACTATAGTAATATATATTTTTTTTACACCATCAAAAAGTAGAGATTTCTACGAACAAAAAACCCCCATACTTTTTGAAAAAAGCTGATATTTTGACGGGTGAATTTTCGATTGAAAATTAGGGTGTTTTTTTTTATATTAACTCAAAATAAGGTGAAAAAGTAAATATTTTTTATCAAATAAATTACAGCGTATTTGGGACATAAAAAGGTAAGTTTTCACCAAATTTCGTGAAAAAAAAAATATTTTTGAAAAAGATAAAAATAAAAAACCAAAAACTTGGTTTTTTGGATTTTTCACATACATTTTGAGGTTATGTGAAAAAAGTGTAAATACAAAAGTTGTAGATCTTTTTATTACCTACAACTTTGCCATTTGACTTTTTTCCATAGGACTTGTAGTTTTGCTGGAAATCAAGATAAACCATTTTTTACCCTTAAAACCCCCCCCTCCCCCCCTTCCCGAACTCGGATCGACCGTAATTTATTTTTTCTTTAATTTTTATCATATTCCCTTCCTTTTCTAATTGGTTTCATCCTACTGTAATTTTTTTTCACTTTTTACAAATTTTGAAGGCTTCGGCCCTGGTCTAAATGTTCATTGAATCAAAATAACATCAACATTACCAAACAACGACAAACAAAAGATAACCGCTATTTTCAACGAAATCTGATCAGTCTTGTTACTTAATTACAGTTAGAAGCACCAATTAAAGTTTAGTAGTTAAAACAAACTTTAAGAAATATTTCAAAACAAAAACAAACAAAATAGGATACAAATTCATAGAAATAAACACAAATGTAAGTATCCCTTTTCCTGTAACCTTAAGGCGCTGCCCTACAGCAGTGCACGAAAACGCCTACGCTCGTGTGCCAAGTCAAACTTTGTATGAAAAAGTTTTATTTAAGCTAAACAACCGGGAATACTAAAACCACCAATTAAAAAAACAAGTACAAATATAAATATTTATTCTTACACAAATATTAATAAGGAACCAAATAAGTCGAATTTTCGGTTATTTTCAGTTACTTCCTATTAAAATTGTCTCGGACGTATCTCGCACCAGTTTTGATACCCTCCCAGGTTTCGAAGCCAGCTTGAGCAATGAAGGCGGGGTCGACGAAGAAACCAAAGCCGCCAACACCGAATCTGTGACCAGGAAGCTCGTAGGTATAAGAGAAAGGAACTCCAACAGACTTGGCATAATCTCCTGCACTTCCTGAAGCATCATACAAGACTAAAGCCACATTTCCGACGATGTAGTTAGGATTCCAACTCATTTTGACACTGTCAATAGCACTGGCCATGTTTATTCCCAATAGGTGTAAATGCAGACCGTTGGAAGGTAACTGCCCATTTCCGTAGCCATAGAGGATCATGCTTCCGAAACTGTGGATATCGAGGAACAGTTCCATGCGGTCCCCATATTGGTCGAAGATGGATTTGATGATTGCGGTCTCTGGTTCCGAGAACGGTCCATCTCCGTGGAAGGTGTCGGAACAAGCGTTGCTGCTGGATGCTGTGGACCAGTGAATGTCGAAGTTCCTGTTGAGGTCGACTCCGTTGCAGACGATACTGTGAGCTGTGCTGCGATTTTTGCGCCATAATCGGAACTGGAAAAGAAATTTGTTAATAAGCTATATTTGAATTCGGGATCTTGGGAAAGTGTATTTTGGAAATAGTCAACAGAAAGAATTCTGTCACTATTAGATCAATGTAAACGCGGAGATAGGGCAATGATTGTTTCATTTATTTCTTTTCCTATTTAAAAATGTAACTAAATATAATAATATGTGTGACTAGTTAGCTAATTTACTCTCATTGTTATTGCCAGTCTCAAAGTTTGTCCTTTGAATACTTAAAACACATTATGATATTTTCACACGTATGGAACCACAAAGTTTACAAAAATGTTCCAATTCAAATCTATTAAAAGGCAAAAAAATAAAAGAGTCGACACTAAAAGTTCAATAGACAATTCATCGCAAAAAAAAAATTAAATTAGTTAAAAATAAATATTTTCATGTAGCGAGTAAAGTTGTTTTTATCTTTTCAATATTTTGGCAATACGCAACAGTTGCGGCCACTTAATAGGGCAATAATTTAATTTCCTCACGTGTTAGTTGCCAGCCATAATTTTATTTAAAATTGAACTCCATTTTTGTTTACACAGTATGATTTCTTAAGGGATATAAAAACTAAATTATGTAACAGAAAGTTGCTTCAAAATGTGGAAGTGCAAATGCTTGTTTTTATGTTAAGTCATTAATTATTTATAACATGTTGTGATAGCAATGGATGTTCTAAAGAACCGGAGTGGTGTGAACAAGGAATTAGGGTACTGTCTTCATGTGATTTTTGGTACGGTATGGTACGTATTATCTACCTTATTTTAAGATACCACTGGCAAAACAAATAAAAAACGTGAGAGAATCTGAATACGACACCTCATCTGCCGAGCCTTTTCCCAAACCATGTTGGGGTCGGCTTCCAGTCCTACCAGATTTATCCATCATTTATAAAGCCCATAGTATGACTGCTTGTTAGAATTGTAATGACTTTACGACTGTCAAAAATCACTCTATGACAGTCAGGATCAACGGCTTAAAGTGCACCAACGTGGACCAACAGTGGTGACAGTGACCTTTAATACCGGCCACGAGTTCTTCCCAATACCCGGACCACAATGGGATCCAAAATCGTTTACTCTTCGCGAACAAGTGTGTTGCCCTATGCTTTTTTCTTCTTTATATATGAAAAAGCATCTGTAGTAAGAATATTATGGGCCGTATATTTATTATTATAATTTACCAAAATCCGGTGTATTTTATACACAAGCCTCAGGCTATCCGGTCATGGATGGGCCAAAATTTCCAAATTAGTTAATCACCGCTGGTAATAATTTTATCAATTTCCGATAATTATAATTTGAGCACCACATATCGCGTATAATTTATTACGTGTAGTTATAAAGATTGCTATTATTAAGGGAAGGATTACTTTAGTATCACTAATTATATTTTAAAGGTGGTAGCGCACGTATCAACTCGCAAAGGGATCATCACCGTATCAATTCGAGCCGTTCAGTATTATTTGTATGAACCTTCCTACTGCAACGCACACTAATCGGAATCCTAACGTAATCGCCACGCCTCGGAATCAAGCTCCCAAACCGCAGTACCGTGCATGGTCGACTTGCCGTTCCCGTGCTTACGGTTCTCCGTACCCTAGCTTACGGCTCTCCGTATCCTAGCTTACGTCTCTTCATTCACGCGCCTCCCACGCGGTCTGCATTGCAACGTAATGAGCGGTCGGCCATTAGCTCGGCGTTGTCTAACCGTAGCCGAATTGACGTATCGGACCTTCTGATCCGCTTTGGTTACGTGCTTACGTTAGGTTGACGACTGTTTGACGGCGACGCGGAAGACGATGATGACGGTGACGATCTCTTTCCGAGTGGATATGTGTGCTGTGACCTTTAAAGTCATTTGAATAGGTCATATTGTTGTCGCTCCGAATGAATATTAATAAGAACTAAGCCGAATCCGGGAATATTGGATGTCGATCCCATAATGGTTTGGAAAAAGACACCTCTTGTTTTGCAAAGGTTGATAACTATTGCAAACAATTAACGACTAACAACTGTACTCTTGTGAGATTCTCAATCATGCCCGACTCGATTCGGACTAATGAACAGATTCTGAAGCTCATCTCAATTTTAAATCCTCATTAAGTCAGTAAGTAGCAGCAGAATTACAGTTAAAACTTCTCAAAGTTACGTTGGGTTAAGGTTGGGGCTCTCAATCAACTCTTACCTCTCCATGAGTGTGAACGTATCCATCAGGGTTAGCAATCGGTAGGATGATCCAGTCGATATCCCGGATAAGGTCCTGCTCTGTGACGTCGATCACCAACTTGTGGATGGCGTGGAGGGTAACGGGTAAGGTGATCCATTCACGGGCATGGAGGAGAGATTCCATAAAGACCACGGGTTTGCTGGTGTCCTGCAAAGAGATTTAGAATTAATTAAAATGGGCCAAGATATTCAGTTGAGTGAAGACATGGAAGAAGTCTTCATAATTTCTGAAGAAAATTTTGGAAGTGTGGCATCCTTAGTTTGGAGTTTTGAGTTTATTGTGTTAAAATTACCTATGATAAAAAATGATTTTTATTTTTCTGTTCAAAAAACTTTTTAGCAATCCTTGTTAACCCTTCGTGCTAAAATAAATGCTTGTGTTACGAGTAGGTTCACGTCGGTAGTGCAATGGGTGGGTTTGAACCGGCAACCACACGTTCGCATTCCGACGCTCTAGCCCGTTCATCCCGTAATCCAAACGTTCCCAAATATTTGATGACGTATTTACCAAACAACAATATGACGTACAATATCAGAATACCTAACTAATTTAAGCTGATAATAAAAACTGCTTAAGAGATAAAACTACGCAGTATATTTAATCGGCATTATCAATACCTGACTTTTGAAAACTAATTAATTACTTGCGTCTATAGATTATTTATCAATGGAATCTCCATTGACGAATCTGAGATAGCTAATATATGGTAAGGTAGTCATAAAATTTTTAATGATGGTTCCTTAGTTTGAATGGCATTTTAATTAGTTTAGATGACTCCAGTGGCTGTTCCAAAGGTTATCCTAAAAAAACGACTGACGACATGAAAAGTAAGACAACGTTCCATTTCAAAATGGCGCCATGCAGCCGCTATAAAGCTACTGTTTTCCCGAAAATAATATAACCATATTTACTCGATGAGGTGGGATTCGAACAATGCCTCATGTATACAAATCAACTTTGGCGTTTAGAAGTTATTATGGAATAAAGAAACTCACATACATACATGAACTCTGAAAACATAACACTACCTTTTGTAATGAGGAGTTCTTTGTGGAATTGGGGACTCACCTCAAAGTTGGAGCTGGAGATCTTAACGTACTTGATGTCTCTGCCTTCGAAACTCTTGCCTGCATTCACGAGGGTCACTGTTTCTGGGTGTGCTTCAGCCAGCTTCTCTAGGAAAGTATCCACCTGGAAATCCACGATGAGGACTTTTAGAAGAAGGGATGCAAAATGTCGTTGTTGGGATTCAAAGAACCCAAACACCTATTCGCGTTATTATAAGCATACGTGAAGCTATTGAAGACTTTATTAGTTGGAAATCATTACAACGAGCACTTTCATTTGTAATCACACAAAATAGGCGTCAGTTATTTTTATCTTTTTTACTTTTTACATGAAGTTGTATACCTGATGATAGGTGAAGATCTGGTCAACGGGTAAAGGGTCCAACCTAGACGCATTGTTTCTTTTCTTGGATGCTGCTTCTAGTAGCCTGTCTTCTAACTCCAAGAGCCTGCAATTTTTATATGAAAAGTAAGAAAAAACTAATACACAGGTAACCATCATTAGCTGACTAAAATATTCTACATAGAACGATTGCCTATCTAAACCCCATTTTAATGGGTAATACCGTATCCCATTATAAGGCTGGTGGTCAGAATTGTAAATACGACGGTCACCGTACAGCAGCCGGGACCCTTAGTTTACCAACAAGATAACAAGACCAACCGAGGCGAGCGCAGCTTATCTTTCGGTCAAACCGTACGGCTTACACTTATCCTCTCGAGCTCTTCTTTCAACCTGGTTATTAAATCGATGGTAATTTTCTAAATAGTTGTTTTTCCAAGTATTTTACCAACCACATTAACTGCGGCGTCATTACAGAGGTTGTTATTATTATTATTATTTAATACTTTATGCACAGTGTACATAGGTGGACTTAATGCCAGAAGGTTGTCTTGTTATAATTTTACTACTTATTTATAATGATAATTTCCAACTTACTCCTTGATATCATCGGATTCGACTGTGAACTCTACGCCAGCAGCAGCGAGTTCATTTTGGAACAGCGCCTTTTTATCCTTCTGTACTAAGACTTGGCCAGCGCGCCCGGGGACCGCATGGGACCATACGTCCAGGTCTAAAGCACGGCTCAAGTAGTTGACCAGCTCGATTTGTTCAGGGGTTTTTACAGTGATTTTGTAAAGACCAAAGCTGAAAAAAGTAACATTTTGTAGTGCCACAATCTGAATCAGCTTATCATTACTGGCAAGGTTGACGGCAAACGATCTATATGACGCGGTCCAACCAAATAGGTAGATCAGCCCCTGTAGACAATTGATATATCTATAAGCGTATTGACTATAGAAATCGTTAAGATGACATTAAATGTATGGAAATTATATTTATTTTCGAGAAGTCACGTGACTTAGACTTGTCACTTCCATTCATTTTAACGATTCCATCAACGTTTACGCTTGTCGAAATGTCAGTTGTCTAAGGAAGCTGGTCCATTTCACACAGGATTCCCGACTTTACCGAACCATGCCGAGAACATGTAAAAATGGCGGACTAAAATCAGTAAAAACCTGATGCCATGAAGACCTCACAACCCTCAAATGAGGAATATTTACGCGATGAGGCGGTTTTGCAGTGCAAATTAGCTTTAAATAAAGCTTCTATCTGTCCGTAACAACAGACATATTATTATGTATAACAATTACATTATGGAAACTGCTATGATGATAAGAATAAGATTTGTTTTCATCTGTACTAAGTGAATTTAAATCATCATACAAGCAATCTCTCTCGATCGCTGGCAATATTTTTTTATAATTTTATACGGCCATGTTCTCAAATCTTTTAGGTCATCCGGCCATATTTTCATCTGTAACGACTTTTAAATTATACAATAAGACTAACTTAGGTACATAGTTGCGAAACCATTGGTGAATCTTAAAATATTACATGTATATAATTCATGTAGGTATGAATTCAATTTTCTCTTCATGGCTTTTCTTTATACTTTACACTATATAGTCAGATTAGATTAATGATTTACAACATACAATTCAAAACTACAGCCACATACAACAAACTAGTGATCGAGTACCGCCAACATTCAGCCCGACTAGTGTTGTTCGTTGATGCCGAACAACTTGCAAAACAATTACGACTTTCCCTTAACAGTAGTAAAAAAAATACAACTTACCCTTCATATTGCTCATGCTTGGCCAAAGCCAAGCCTATAACAAGAAACAAACCAACTGCTCGCAACATAACTACTTCGTACACTGAATCATAAAAATAATTAATTAATTTATCAACATTCGTTTTATCAATCAATCCTTTATTTCGATATAGATAATGGGTTCAAATCTGATACGAAAGATTCATGTCAATGATAATTAAAATTAATTATATTTCATAATGCGAATATTGAAAAATGTCGTACTGTTAATTGACATTGGGAGGATATTGAACTCTCAAAGAAAATCATAAGATACATTCTCTTATATATCTCTTCTATGATTTCCGGCATAGAATAAAACCTCCCCCCCTCTTCCCGTGGGTGTCGTAAGAGGCGACTAAGGGAACAAGAAACAAGGAGAATAGGGATCAGCGTTCTCTTAAAGAACTGAAAGTAGACTGCGGTCACCAACCAGCTTGCCCAGCGTGGGGACTAGGTCATTAATGATGGCGAACCACAACACACAGCCCCCAATTTGAGGACTAGGTGTTGTGGCATATGGGAGAGGCCTGGTTGCAGCAGTGGACCGCGATTGGCTGAATTGATTGAACATATTATTAAATTTCATAAACATACTTTATTTTCAGACGTCCGTGAATAACTATCCATCGTAACTTCACAGTTAAGAGTCACAGAGACTGAGAAAGTGTGAAATTTAACGGCGACTTAGAACTTAGGTAATGACTACAATTTACATTCTTCAAAAGGTGGAGGTTTTTTTTTTGTTTGATAGGAATTCTTCAACTATTAAGAACAGATATCAAAAAATATTTTTTGTTTTGGCAGGGTTTAGTGTCTCCGAGTTAGTCTCAAATAATTTCATCAAATCGATTCGGTGGTTCGGTCATTCAATCAAAATAATTGACAAATTTGAAACGAATTTGCTTATATTTCGCAATTAAATTGGATATTTATACTAACCTCGAAGTCGTGTTTTTACATTTACTTCAAAACGAACTTTCTAGAAATACAGATATACCAAAGCTATCAAGAAACATTTAATTATAACAATAATTTAATAAGCGCAGCTCAACATCCGACGTTCAAACAGACAACATAATTAAAAATTTGTAAGCAGAAGCTTCTAAGAAAAGTGTTGAATGTGCACTAAACTGCATTGTTTCTTTGTCAGACGTAGTACGTAAAAATAGAACCTCCTTCTTAATGGAAGTCGGTTAAACAACCCTCTTGATCCATAAAGGAGCGTATAATAATCTGCAGGGTGGGTTTTTTTTTAATCCAACTAAAGGGATAGTACTCTTAATTCTGGAGATAGCAAATTGTACTTAGAGGAACGTTACTTTATTTTTTTTTAATAAATATGACTGCATATCTAGATTTTTTAAATACGGTTTGTAAATCCGGGAATTGATGAGGCAAAACTACCAAATATTAACATCATCAAAAAACAATATTACTTTTATGGCATCAGTCGATAGGTTCAATCATATTACTCTTCATAATGGTTTCAAAATGGTTGAGCTGCATGAGCTATTCGAGGCATGCTTGCCATCTGCTGGCACAGGCTTGCTCAGATCGATCTGGTTCTTTCTTAAAAAGGCCAGTCCAGGAAAGACCCTGCATTTATTTACTCAATATTATTTAAATTGTATACTCATAACCATTTTTAAAAGAGTAACCTATGGAGTTTCTTGCCGGTTCTTCTCCATAGGAATGACACCATGGAACCGCGCAACTAGCGTCATTAACGTTTTGAAAGTGCCTGTAAAGGTCTACTCGAAAAAAATTATTTCATTTCATTTCAATATTATTGTTGATTTATATTATAGGTAACTTAATAATTATAATTTTAAGTAATTTGTCTATTGCAATAGACGTTCTTTGTCCTGTAATGGTCCAAGGCAACAGCAACTCTGACCGCTCCTCAAAGTTCACGTACTTACATAATTACAGTTACGTGTCAAAGACGCCGCCTATGCGAGACGGTTCATGAACTGTACCACGAATACGCCTTTTTTGGATCGTACAGGGGATTTGTTACATGTTGTATATTAATGACTTTTGTTCTATACAACAACACAAGCAAGCGAGTTACTGGCGAGTTTCAAACGCAATTATTACCTGACGTTATAAAATAATAACACCATATTATTACGGAAACAATTTATACTCCTGTTATTGTGAATTATGTCTTAATAAGCAGTTAAGGGAATGCTAGGGTATGCAATTTTAAGGGCTCGAACAAACTTACTAGACTTTGTTTTGTTGAATTCATAGTCATGTTTAATTTCCTAAGATAATTTAATTACAGACAAAAATTAAATAATCTATAGTCACTTACATCGTTAAAAGCGACAGTTTTTTTAACTTCAAACCCGCAACCCGACGGTGCAAACAAACCCTTGTGTTAACTGTAATTCATAAGGAATAGAGTAAGTAGAGTATAGTAAGCTACTTAAAAAAAAATCGGGGTTCCCGCAAAATATGAAAACCTCATGAAAGTGTGTTTAACATATTATTTCTTGTTTCTACTATTACAGGGTTTTAGGAAATCATTAATTTTAAGCACCATAATTATAATTTCCATGACTGCACCCCGCGGTAACTTATACGGAATTACAGCTACCTCTATACCATTTTTTTTTAAATTGGTTCAGCCGTTTAAGCGTGAAGATGTAATAAACATACACACACTCACAAATTTCTGCCTTTATAATATTAGAGATATCTTTCTTTGATTATCTTTACCGATTATTAAAATGTAGAGTTCGACTTCTTCAAAACAAATATATTTTTCAGATAGAGAATAAAGGTAAATCTTATGCCTGAAACACAAATGCAATTGCACGGATTGCCGTGTGGTAAAGTAGTCACCAATTACAACCTTGCGCGACGTACTGCGGGTTCGATACCAGTGCGGATAATCATTTGTATGATCCACAAATTCTTGTTCCAATTCTGGGTGTTCTTAATGATGGTTTGAATGTATAAAACCCCAACGCCAAAAGAACTAAATTTTTTAGTGTGGAAAACGTATAAAATAAATCACAAAAAAGAAGTATCTTTGCCCAGCAGTGGGACAATTCTACGCTATGCAATGCTAGTATTATTAGATACATATTTCAGAGCTATGTGTACAAATCCTAAGTCTATTATACAACAATTACACATACACATAACAGCTGTACGTAGCAATTAAATTGCACTATTTACTTATAAACTTGTTTTAGTATGGAGAAAATTATATCGTTGTGCCAATATATGAAACGCTAGGGCATCGGATTTGCATTGCATTGCAGGATTTTCATGCTCACCCCATATTTAATTTTGTCGTGAAGAAAAAAAAAACTAAAAAGTTTACGTCATGAATGTTACAGATCTACTTACCTTAAAAAAAGATATCCTAAATCACATTTAAAATAACATTTTGAAAATATTTTTTTCATATAACGTACTTAAATAATTAAGTTAGTATGTAAATTAAGATTATGACTCTACATTTCATAACTCAAGCAGTACTTACTATTTGTTAGGTACAAGGTCAAATACCTTGGTATATTATAGAAAAAAAACAATACATCTGCCTAACCCATTTATATAAATTCACTTATTTAGAAATGCGTGAAAGAAACGTGCTATGTTTTACATAGTTTCGTCATCGCGTCAAGAGATGGCGCTTAATCAACTAAATTTGATGAATATACTTTTAGCACAATTTTCAGTATATCTTAGCATAATTCATTTAATTTCTAAGAGCAATTCATCCTTCAGGAATTTACCTTCCGGTTTGCTCGTCAAAAAATATTGTATGTATGTATGTTTGTTTGTGAGTACATGTAAGTGCAAAACGTCTTATGGTTTTCCAGTGAATCAAACCATTGCGCGATCTAATTCGATCCCAACGCCATCTATCGAGCGCTGGGGAACTAAATTGCGTAGAGCATTTCTAAGGTAAAATATGTTAATTTATTGTTAAATATGATGTTAAAAGTAAAATGTTTTTGTTTTAATAGTTGTTGTGAACCTAAGTTTTTGTTTGTTCTACATAATCTTTAACTTTGGGGAAAATTTAAAACATTTTAACATGTTTCTATTCATACGTTATCAAATGCATACATACATGTATTTACATTTGTATATTTAAATAACGGCAGTAATATTGATAACATTACACAAAAAAGTAGTTACTTATTATCCAATTAAAACCACATAGCAACCGTTTTAGAGCAATGGGCTGAGTTATTAAATGATACTAATATAATTTATACATACTAGGATTATTTTAATTAAAAGGAGTGCGGATATCTTACGAGGTAATCAGGTGCATAGAAGTGAACTACTTTTCCCAAGGAACATAGGAAATCTGTGGAGTTTCTTGCCTTGCTGAAAAGAAAGAAGTGCTTGAACTAAGAACATTTTAATTTTGATTCACAAAACTCTTAAAAGGAAATTCTTAAAACAATATCTTGTATTTCCAAATCAAAATTATTTACAAGCCTTCCACTCCCAGTTCAATTGTTCAATTCGGCTTGACGTTCAACTCCTGTCAGCTGTGAACGACTGTAATCCATTTAGTGCATTCGTTTGTACGAATAAATATTCTGAAAAGCTGTACTAAAGACGAAAATATCGTCTTCAATTCTATTGTAATATTAAATAATATACTGTTACCGAAGGGGTACATTTAATTTTATTCAAAAGGAGAAAAGCGCAGGTAGAACAGTAACTGGTATCTACATATATGTAAGAAACAGTTTACTCTAATAATTTGACGGGCCTGTTGGTATAATGGTTAGTGACCCTGACTACTAAGCCGGAGGTCGTGGGTTCGATTACCACCCAGGACAAATCTTTGTGTGATGAGCACGATTAATCTGTGTCTGGGTGTTATTAATCTATAATATGTATGTAGAAATATATGTACGTTTATCAGTTGTCTGGTTGCCATAGTACAGGCTCTGCCTAGTTTGGGATCAGATGGCCGTGTGTGAGCTGTCCCAAGATATTTTTTATTTAATTTTACCTCCGAATACTGAAACGCAAGTTAACTTTAAGATGTTCTTAATTGTCGCTACTTCACACCTGAAAGTGATAGAGACAGCATGAGACTTAACGGCGTCTTCAAACTGATTGACGTTTCAGTATTCGGTCATTAGACACTGAAATACTGGTGCTGATTCTTTGCTTAAAGTATTGCTATCTTTTACTAACATACAGCGTTAGAAAAGGACAGCAACAGATAACAACTAACTTTAAAATGTCAAACTAGATTTCGCCTTTGACTTGAATATCACAGTGTTTTGGTGTCTTGTTTTTGCTTGTCGGCATTTAAGTCGGAACTAAATTTTTACAGCTCTATTTTATTTTCGTCCGTCCTTTTCTAAATATATACAAGTGAAAAAGATACCTATGGACTGAAATAAGTTAGGTGCGAGTTTGTAGAATCCGGGCCATTGTTTGTTTAAATGTAGGCTGGTCAAAGAGAGCGGGGGCTTAATAACTTGGTTATGTTAATACCTTTTAAGTAGGGAACACCAAAATCAAACAATGCTGCTTTTTCCTTAGCGTGGGTGCATCAAAAAGTTTCCATGATCTATTGAAAATACTTTTAAGAGGTTTCTTTAATGGATTCCAGCAGTCAATATCTTAATACTAAAGAAATAAATATTATACTTAATAACCTCTCTTTTGATTGTATGTACTTACAACGTTGTTTGAATAACTTCTTCTGGCTTCTTCTGGCTTCTTCTGCCTAGCCTTTTCCCAAGCTATGTTGGGGTCGGCTTCCAGTCTCACCGGATTTAGCTGAATGACGTATTTTACATGGAGCGACTGCCTATCTGACCTTTGCAACTTATTGCTATGTAATACAGTATTCCATAGTAAGACTGGTTGTCAGAATTGTAATGACTTTACGACTGTCAAAGATAACTGTATGACAGTCGGTACCAATGGCTTAACGTGCTTTCCGAGGCACGGAGGGGTCTTGATATGTTTACAAATTGTCACCCATCCACGGACTAACCGCGGCGAGCGCGGCTTGACCTTTAGTATCGGTCAAACCGCACACTTAGCCAAGAGCCCCTCATGTCCTGTTTCCGTTTGATTATCAAGATGATTTAACACCATTTTTATTTTATTGTTGTACCTGCCCAAAAGGTCTTTTCTTTTAATTATGTCACTCTACAAAATGAAAAATTGTTTACAAAACCTATTTTAGGACTGTATACTTACTTAAAAAAAACTGTGTTTTTTACATTGTTTTAAATAACGTTGGCCTGAACAATATATTAAAAAATACCATAAAGTTTTACCATACAGGGGCCTTATTTAGTTACTAACCTTGGCCTTACTGTTCCAGTCCAGGCAGTTAACTTACTGTTACGTGTAGGGTTAAGAGAGGCGTTATCTCTTTCGACTTACTCTCTTGTTAATGGCCTAAAACGTACATACATACTAACAATACCCGCTGACTCTCAGAACACAAAAGAGATTTTACGACCCGGGTTAGTTGAACTACAATGTGCGTTATGTCACGTTATGTTTTGTTTTGATTAAGAGAATAGCCCCCAGCTAGGCTAGGTTTAACTACTACAAAAAGTTAAATAGATTAAGCCATTAACGTCCGAACAAGTTTACCGGTATCAAAGAAAACAATATCATACCTACCGACGGTGTCAGGCTGACTATCACACCGAAGCAAACGAAAGAACAAATATTGGTAAGGTAAAAATATCACTTAAAAGTAAGAATAAGAGCTGAATTGTAATAATAAATGTTTATTCCGTGCGATGAATAAAATAGTAACTAAAAACAAATTTTTACATGGTTTTTTTGTTATAGATACACCTTACGTTTTTAAAATATGTCCGAATCCTGCTCTAATTACATAAAAATAACTTTTTCACGAAAGACTAATTATGTTAGAGCCTAATTTACATTATAACTGCAACAAAATAAATAACTACAAAACACACAGTATTCTCCACACGACTCTTTAACAAAATAAGAACTTTAGACATTGAGTAGTTATACTAAAACATACTCGTAAACAAAATAACACCTTAACCAATACGCCTGACCAAATTCATAAAGCAACACGCTTGCCGTCGTTTTCAACGCAAAATTATAATCATTAACGGTAAGGCGCTACGTAGCGTGCAGTTTCCCTTCTCTCGAATATTAGGGTATTAGAGCCTTCAAACGATACTATCGCGTGGTCCAACTGTGGATAAATACCGTTTGGTAAAGTGGGAACGACCTTTGCGGTAAGTGCTTATATTTAGTATTATTTTCAATCTAAGCATTCATACAATTTAGATTCATTTGGACATTCATTGGACAAGATTACAAAGAATAATAGTTATTGACAGCGTGGACACTGACAATAGAGCTAGTCCACAAACTCTAAGTCGCTCAGTGAGCTATGCTCGGAGTTTCTTTGAAAGATAAGATCAGGAATTAGATTATCCGGAGAAGAACCGGAGTGACTGACATAGCTTTCAGAGTTAGTAAGCTGAAGTGGCAGTGGGCTGGTCATGTCTGTCGAAGGAGCCGTTGGAGCAGACGAGTCCTTGAGTGGAGACCGCAAATCGGAAAAATTAGTATAGGACGCCCGGGTACTGGGTCGGACTGGATGCGGAAGGCGGAGGACCGGGTGTTGTGGCGGAACTGTGATGGACTGTGACGGAACGGGAGAGGCCTATGCCCAGCTATGGACCGCGACAGGCTGAGTTGATTGAATCATTATTGCGAATTACATACTTAGAAAATTATTGTACAGGTACCTTAAAAGAAATACTTGCGCCAATTTCAAATCGAAAACTGCTTTTAATAGATACTTTAAATTTTTAATCATATTGTTTTTTTGTTGCGCGTCGGTGTAACTTTTCCAAGGCGAGTTCTCGGTCTAAACGACATATTCATATTAAAATTTATGAGTGAACTTTAAATAGTTAGGGGTCGGCGATGCAATATAAGTTTTATTGTTCCACTTACTAAGTTGGCGCATAATGGTTCACTGTAAATATAAGGAGAGTTATGGCGGCTCTTGTTTTTTGTTTGCTGCCAAAAGTTGGCTTGTTTGTAAAAGATGTTTTTGTTAACAATTAGTAAATTGGCCGTAGACTCTTTTCGCAAATTAATTTACAGAATTATTTAGGACTTCATACACAATTGTAACTTTCTTTAATATACAGTATTCTATAGAGTAAAGAAAAAGTGGAAATCTACAATCTTCATACTCGAAAAATCTATTTAATAAAAAACCAAACCGATTTAAAAATGGCATTTCGTTTGAAATTCTCGTAAAGAAATGTTTTCTTCTTTACTTTCCTCATATTTTGTAACTAATCCGTAATAATTGAACTTCATCTTTACTTTATTATAAAAGCGAAAATAACTCTGTCTGTGTGGACGCAATTATGTACGCAATTACGCCTAAACTATTAAACCGTTTTAAATGAAATTTGGTTCGAAAATAGTCTAGAGCCTGAGTCTACTTTTTGCCGCGATAACTGAGACCCACGCGGGTGGAGTCTCGGGCTACAGCTGGTATTTTATTCATCCTCATATTTCAAAATCAAAATAAAAAAAAAGAGTTAAATAACGGCAACTTGAGATTTAACGGAGACTCACCCATCAATATAAATTCTGTGAAACAAACTTAAGCATCTTTTAACTCCGTCATCAAAATAAGTAATGTGGAGCATACATTTTAGAATTCCACGCTTTCCCGCTTCGTGCCCTAACTCAAGTCGGCGACAGGAAGTGAGAGTTAGGAAAAATGGCACCTTTTCCGGTGACGTAATGGCGGCGTGCTTACTATACGAGTCCTGGAATCACACTATCACTATCACTAATGGTATAAAGGCGTAAGTGTGTATGTTTGTGACATCTTCACGGTCAAACGGCTGGACCAGTTTCGATAAAATTTGGTAAGGAGGTAGCTGACATCCTGGATTAACGCATAGGATTTTTATCCGCGGGTAAAGCCGCGGGGAGCAGCTAGTATATCGCACTAGTATTACAAAGGAGAATGTTTATAAGTGTGAATGTGTGTGTGTTTTTTACCTCTGCAATCTCAAACGTTCGTAAACGGCTGGACCAATTTCGTTAATTCTTTTTTTTGTCGTGTTTATTATTTATTACCAGGAAAAGGTTCTTAAGCTGGAAAAAAATAAAAAGTTGCGCAAAACATAATGAAAACTTAACGACAATATTAACTTTTATTGTAACTTGTTTATCGTTTGACATAATCGTTAGTAGTCGGTTTTTTTTATAAAAGCTACTTGGCCCGGATGTATATTTTGATTTTGAAGAAAGCCGCTGTGAGAATGACACATATTATTAACAACTAGCTTTTGCTCCGCTCGCGTGGACACTGGTTATCGCGGCAAAAAGTAGCCTATAGCCTTCCTAAATAAATCGACTATCCAACACTATTTTTTTTTCAAATCGTAGCAGTAGTTGCTGAGATAAGCGCGTACAACCATACAAACAAACAAGCTATTCAGTTCTAAATATTAGTGTAGATCAAGGGTTACCTATCCGGGGCAATAATTAAAAAAGAACAGAAAGAAACTGAAGCAGTAAGAAAAAAACAGTTCTATCTTTGTGCCGTGTCATAACAACATCAAAGAGTCGTGAAGAATAGGCGAAGTCGCGGCTCGTTGCGAGTGCGTCTCCCTTTGTGGTGGTCAAGTTCTTTACACGACATATCTACGAGTTTTAGGGTTCCGTAAAGAAAGGGTCACCAAAATATTATTACATCCTAATAATCATCTTTTCTTCTTCTTCTTTCTTCTTTAAAAAAACGACGCCTGTACTAAGGAATTTAATCCTTGTGTCGCGGGGGTTTCACATGCACACAGAACACCCAGACTAGGAACAAGCATTTGTGGATCACACAAATGGTTGTCTCGTGCGGGGATCGAACCCGCAGCACGTCGCGCACAGTGGTAATTAGCGTGGTGACCTATACTACTCGGCTATCCGTGCAGTCAACTAAATAAACACCTCAACAATGAGCAAGTGTGGAGGTCAATGATCGTTCTTCCTCTATACAGGATGGAATATTTTCATGCCACTTGGAGGGACAGTTTTCTAAATACTGGAGATAGCAAATTACGCTCAAAGAAAACATTCCTTTATTTTTTTACAGAAACTAACTGCTTTCTTAGATTTTTTAAACCCGGAAATCGAACGGGCTGAAATGCGACAAATTGCACCCTTTATGACAATCGATAGGGACAATCATAAGGATCGAACTTGTATAACAGGAAAAAATATGAAATCCAAGTGCATGGTGTTATATTTTTCCATTTCAGCCCATTCGATTCCTGGGTCGGACAAGCGATTTTCATAAATGTATGAATGCAGTTTTATTTCTATTTAATAATAAAGAAAAGCTTCCTTTGATCAAAATTTGCAATCTCCAGTATTTAGAGTGGCAATAAAAAAATCCTCTCTGTATACCTGTATGAGGAGAGGCCGTCCCAAGGAGTAGGACATGATAGGCCATTATTATCTCTAAAATTATAAAAAATCTCGTGTCACACTGTTATCGAACTCCTCCGAAACGGCTTAACCGATTTTTATAAGATTGAAATTGTGTATATTTGGTAGGTCTGGTTTGGACCCCTAGTTGATGAGGGTGACCCTCTCCTGGCAAGAGAACGTTGGCCGGTTCAACTAATTATTAATCACACTCATTTAATATTATAAAGGAGAAATTATTTGAGTGTATTTTTGTTACCTATTCACGCTCAAACGGCTGGACCAATCTTGGTAAGATTTGTTATTGAGGTAGCTGACTCCCTGAACATGGCTACTTGAAAACTGAAAAATAAGTTATGCGATATACCACGGGTAACTCCGCGGGGCGCACCGGAAAGAAATAAGTTACGCTTTACGTTTTCTTGTGTACAGTTTTTGTACATCTATCTATCTATCTATATATATAAAACTCTTCCGTTACTGACTGACTGACTGACAGACAACGCACAGTCGAAACTACTGATCGTAAAGAGCTGAAATTTTTCATGTATGTTTGTTGGGAGGAGAAGGCTACCACTAAGAGAGGATTTTTGGAAATTCCCCCCCAAAGGGGAGAAAAGGGTGGTAAATTGAAAATACTACTCCACGCGGACGAAGTCGCGAGCAAAGCTAGTATATTATACATATTTGAAGTATCTCGGTTTTAGTAGGTACTCACTCGTATATACTTAAATTTTGTTTGTATATCCCTGCTAAGCTTTTATTGGATGTAATTTATCAAAGTCTGAACAACGTCGTACCGTTAATTGCCGTGTCGGATCATCGGCACGATCTGTGTGTAGGAAACAGAGAGAAATTGTGTATTTTTAGAACCGAGAAATCAAGAAACTTATCGTTGTCAATTCGACATGCATTTATGTCATTTTATGAATAATATTCAAGAAGTAGAGGAAGACAGCCAAAGCGATGGGAAGACGATCTGAAACAGGTAGCTGGGCCCAAATGGTTACGTACAGCAAAGGACAGAAACAAGTGGAAATCCTTAGAGGAGGCCTTTGTCGAAAGACAAGCTGTTAAGAGGGGAGATAAGCCAAATGCCGAAAATATGTTTAAGTTAATTTACAGTTTTTTTTTACCTCTTTTGTTAGATTTTAAGTAACGTTTTGTCAAAAAACTTTATAACAGCAAAAAAGGCTAATTTAATTTTAATTTTATGTCATTTTATCGGAAGTTTTTTAGAGCTCCTGATGAATACGGATATACTAGGATAATAATAATCTCCTCCAGGCCGAATTTCGGCCTCGGCGGCCAATCTCAAGTGAGATCAGCCATGTGCGCAGGAGATATTATAGTGCACAAGTGTGTGCGCAAACACAGGGGCACTCTCTGTTCCTTCACTCTCATAGTCCGATGGGACGGTTGACCGACACGACCGGAGAGGGATCAGGCGCAGGACCAACGGCTTTACGTGCTTTCCGAGGCACGGGGGTGTAAACACCGCCAAACTTCCTGACTCCGAGCAGTACTGAGAATTTCTTAACTCAGTTAATATTTTTGCCCGACCCGGGAATCGAACCCAAAACCTCGTGCACGGCAGTCGCGCTCGCGACCACTAGACCAACGAGGCAGTCAGGATATAGACGGCTGTATCCTGGTGCACAGCCCACTGCTGGGCATAGACCCTACTCTAGTGTTCCTCTCTTCTATCTCTTTCCACTCGCCCCTCTTACTCTTTTAATCTTAAAATGTTTAAATAATAATAAAAAACTTGAAGCCACGTAGTAATTTATAAGGAAATGCCACTGCAGTAAATTACATAAATGATTCAGAAGCAAACTTCTTGTTTAAACACATAAACTATGGAGTTAAGCACTTTTATAAAAGCAAAGTTTTGTCCTTATAATTTTAGTAATAAGAGGTTGCAATAAATTCGTAGTGTTACTAGCTTATGCGATATATACTAAATCATCCCATAGGAACTTGCAACTAAGATAGAAAGTAAATATATATTAAATACAAGACAATCCTAATTATGATTGGGGTACAAATATTTCAGTGTAGACTGAAGTGTATATTTTTTATTTTATTTATTGTTTACTGAGGTTTACGCTAACATAAGGCATTGAATTTAAACTACTTTTAAAACTGATTTTATCGCGATTTATTTAAATTTTAGTTGATTTACATCCGTCTTAAAAACTGTGTTTATTTCATTATTTTTATTTAATCTCAATTCAAAAAGCTGAAAGCTTCTTTATTACCTTTTAAGCACAATTTAATTAACACATGAAGTAAAATAAATATTTAAGTACTGATTTCGCGTGAGGAAAATATGATCACCAATATTTTTTTTAATTACTCTAAGTTTAAAGCCATACATTTTTTGCTTATATCCTAAGCTTTCAGAGTCGTACTAAGCCGTTTCGTGGATTTAATGCGGATTATAAATCAAAAACAGGAACAGAAGGGTCCAAAAATTTCTCGAAGTACTCGCGTTAAGAGCTCGGGATTGTAGGAAGTGTTAACAGATGTATGCCTGTTATCCACCATCTTTTATCCTAAGGGGATGGGTAGGAATCGTACTTTAATGACGATAAGACTTTAAGTAGCACTTAAAATGTATAAAACGTTTTAACATAAAATATTACTTAGAAGTTTAGTAACTGAGTATTTGGTAGATTTTTGTTTTTACATTGATATCTGCTGGTGTTTTCTTTGGTTACTTTGGTTATAAAGTAGCGGGTTTTGAGTTCCCAACTAAATAATTACTCCTTGTTTTCTTTTGTTGGTGGTTTAGAAGGGAGCTAAGAGTTAGCTGTACTGTTTGACAATAATAAAGGTTAAGTCCGTGGATAGGTGACTTCTTACATTACAAACCTATCGAAACTGTCAAAAGCACTATTATATGTATATAATTCCATTATCACGATGTTTGTCCGGGATGAACTCCGAAACTACTGAACCCTTTTTTGATCAAATTTGCACACCGTGTGCAGTTTGATCCAACTTGAGACCGCGGGCGGAGCAGCAGGAAACAGCTAGTATCTTATGTAATTATGAGCACACATTTTCGTTACAGTCAACTCTTGCTGATTGCCTTATTAAGATTGTTAGAAGCGCACTAAGTGGAGGCCCGAACTCCGCAGTGCCCTTGGTGAACGTTGCTGACGTAATTAGTTTTTTTATAACTCTAGCTAGAGGCCCTTAAGATATCGTCGGGTGAATCAGTCAAAGCCTATAAACAGGCTTACTGCGGTAGACTTCTTAAAAATACACCCCGAATCTCAGACCGATAATAATAATAATAATACCGGCCTATAAACGTACCTCTGCTGGGCACAGGCCTTTTCTCATATAGAGAAGGCATGAGCTTTTGATCACCACGCTTGCTCATTGCGGGTTGGCGATTTTAGATTCCAATATTTTGGAATCTCAGACCGATACAATACTTTTTTATTGGTCAGAGCCCCGACCCAAAAAGCGTTGTGACCGAATGTTCTTTCATCTTTTTAATGAGAGGTATATTAAACATTAAAATAAAACTACTTTTAAACGGATTCTATCGCGGTTTATTTTGATTGTAGTTCCCAAAGTTTCAATACCTTTGCAGGTGTCATGGTCACGGGCAAACTGACACCTACAAAGGTGTCTAAACGTCGGGAACTAATCAAAATATAATCCGTTTGAAAGTAGTTTTATTTCAATTTCTAGTATTCGCGTAAACCTCAGAAAATGAAGTATATTAATTAGTATGTTAAGTTCAGGGATCCCATCAGTCCAACACTTACAAGGTGATACTTTAATGTCATTACAATCGATACCATCTTCAACCCTTTGTACCCATCCTAATCAATTCTACTCTTTTTAATATCATGGTACGGAATCATTCCTGAATCTCGAACATCAAATGAAAGGCAAAACACTTAATTTCTGTTGTTTCTCCGCCATCTTTAAAAGACAAACTTAATTTGGTGGGTAAACAGCAACAAGGGTTCATCTATCAAATTAATGTGGGTTGCCAATAACAGACTATCGCGCCATTATCGTTAAAGAAGAAGCGGAATTGACGCCATGTTTATTTCTCGTTGTGACGGGGTAGCGGGGGTACAGTTAAGTCGCGCTCACTGCAGTTGATCCGTGGATGGGTAATAATAATAAATACGTTTATTGGAACTAAAAAACACAATTACAATAAAATCACGTACGATAATGACTGCATTAGTTATAAACTGTGTCGCAGCCATTAACGCCCATACAAAAAAGTTTACGCGTCGGCGATCCTGCGTATAGAAATATTTTTTTAACTTAAAACAAAAAATATAGATAAAAAGGAAATGGTATAGAGAATAGAATTTGTGTTTGGTGTGGTGTGTGTGGTGTGGTATGTGTGGTGTGGTGGTGGGTGGTGGTGGGTGACCATTTATAGTATTTTTAAATATACCAAGACCCCTCCGTGACTCGGAATTGTACCATCTGTCATACAATTATGGAATACTGTATTACCCAGCAATGGGTTACATTTATGAGTACACTAAAATTATTTAAATAAAACAGTATACTCATCTAGATTGTGTTATAATTTCAATCCCTATCTATAGCGAAGTCAGTCGGTATAATTGGTCAGTCTAGTCTGTTATTCACAAAGCTATACATTATCATAATTCCATTACAGTATTTTATATGTAAGTTGATACTAAAACTATAATTTTCTTAAGGACGCGTTCTCCTTGATGATCGGTCAAATTGGCAAGAGGAGAGTTGCGTATAATGGCCACTAGGCAGCACTGAGCTTAAGTTATTTTGGCACGCTTCAGTATGACGTCAGCATGCATTATAGACCAAGACCCGAGGGACATATTTTTAGCAAATAATAATCTATCGAGCCATAAAATGCAGTTTTCACCAATAAAGTGATTGAACAGGAAGATTTTTTGAAGTGAAATTTTCTTTAGCTGCGATGTGCACTTTTTGGGTTGGGTACAAAATTAAAACTCGCGTCGGGCCACGTGACCCTTATCGAAAATTCCTAAGACGCGGCGCAGGGCGCTAGGGCGGTGTGAGATGTCATCAGTTACTACTATGTATGTCAATGGGTGTCGGTTTCATATTTTTTATTATATTTTATTATTCAGGTAAGGTTTCGATCGAGTCTATCGTACTCCTTGACGAATTACGCATTATAGATGTAGTATTTGTAACATGTTTATACTTTTATAATATCACAATAAGCACACGTGCGGAGTAAGTTTTAAAATTGTTTAAGTATTTAAAATTTATAGAGGTGTATTTTACCACATAAATGATAGTACTTTTATACTGATAATTAAAGCAGGTCATGCTAAATTACTTATTCCCTAAACATTTAAAAAAATATCAAAAATGTACAACGTTATGGAATCAGAAACAAAGAACGTACCACAAACACCCAGACCCGAGACAATATAGAAAAGTGTTTTTTTCTACATTGACCCGTCCGGGGATCGAGCCCGGGACCTCAGATACAAGCGATACCTTGAAAACCGGTGTACACGCCACTCGACTACAGAGTCCGTCAAAATAAAAATAATGGTATATACATACATTGTTTGTTTGTATGTGTCCTCGTGAGTATATAAATTTGTAATATTACTACACCATTTAAAAGTACTTCAAATTACGGTTTTATTTTATCTGACCCTAACAATAGCGAACACGAGCCAATTTTAATTAAATTTTATATGTAATGGCACCTTCCAAATGTATTAAAATCGATTAATCTCACTATACATTTAAATGAAAAAAAAAATGTTTCTGCAAGTGGCATAATATAATCACTTTTACATGACATATATTATTATATGTATTATATTAATTTGTGAGCTCACTGGAGTCGACAATGAGTGGAGATTTAAGAATAGTTGGAAAAGTGCACGCCTCATAATCTCATTCATTACAATAAAATTAAGATTAAGTATTTGTAAATAATAATTAAACTACATCGAATTATACCGTGAAAAGTAATAGGCTTCTATTCCTCAAAATACTGAAGCCTATAAAAAAAACCAACTCGATAAGTGAAGTATTTCGCTCGTTATCGTGACCACAAGATACGGGATCCGTACATAAAGACACACGGACGTCCAAGTCAGAACCTTTTTAAACAATTTTTTAATTAGTTAAAATA
This sequence comes from Plusia festucae, assembly GCA_950381575.1. Lineage (NCBI taxonomy): Eukaryota > Metazoa > Arthropoda > Insecta > Lepidoptera > Noctuidae > Plusia > Plusia festucae. The sequence continues at coordinate 12,779,801 of OX494442.1, forward strand.
ATAAAAAGAGATTTAAAAATATCATGAGTGTTAAAAATAGTGTTTTTTCTCAACATTTGTCTATTTATATTCACTTATAAAAGCAATAAAGAATAAAAAAAGTGATATTTTAAGTTCGAGAATCACTCGGTGTGCGTAAACTGACAGTAATACCCACCTCAACGCTTCGCTTTTGAGGCGTGCAAAAAAAAAAATAGAAATGACAGAAGTATTATATGTGTGCAAAAACGCAAAATATGTCAAGTTTGTATAATAGGTAGGTACTTATAAGGTGCAGTTAGTATTATGAGACTATCCGGAGAAACCGGAGTGATCGACATAGCTTGCAGAGTTAGTAAGCTGAAGTGGCAGTGGGCTGATCATGTCTGTCGAAGAACTGATGGCCGTTGGAGCTGAAAAGTCCTTGAGTGAAGACCGCGACGGCAAATGTAGTGTAGGACGCCCATCAGCTAGATGGACTAATAACCTGAAAAAAGTAGCCGGGTCCGACTAGATGCGGAAGACAGAGGACCGGGTGTTATGGCGCAACTTGGGAGAGGCCTATGTCCAGCAGTGGACCGCGATAGGCTGAGTTGATTGATTGATTTAAGCAAGTACTCTAGTACTCTAAATACTGGAGATAGCAAATTATGGTCATGCCTTTATTTAATTAAAAGCAATAATTCTACATTCATTATATTTTGAAATTATGCGTTGAATACAATGCGGAAAATGAGCACCTTGTACTTTTATGGTATTAATCATGAAGCCCAATTCTATCTTACAAAAAAGTAAATTAATTGAAAGAAAAACAGTCAAATATGAATTAGGATTATATTTTTTTCAAAATTTATGCGTTTCCGCAATACCAGATGTCGTGTGTGCATTATCCTGGCTAAGACTTACGTAAAAAAAAACGCGCAAATCGAAACGAAAAGTTTACAGTTGGATAGTCTGGTTCATGTTTGAAGCAGCGAACTCTTTAATGAATGATACCAATTTTTATTGCCTAGAGAGTTTTCAAGGTCCTGAGTAACTTGCCTTACGATATAATATGCACGAAAGTCAATGCCAGTAATATTTCTAATATATGTGCACTTGCTATTTTGATATGTTTCTTTACCTAACTTAAACTCCACTATCTTCCTTTAAAAAAAAAAAATATAGTGTTCGGTAACAGGTCGGCCTATAAAGTTTTAATTTGAAAACAATATTAGTCACAATCTTTCCCCGGATCTCGAGCTACACATAAGACAAAAATTTTGAAATGAAAATAAATAAATTACGTCCTCGATTTACTTTTATCCAAATTATGGTCGAAGAAGCTATAAAGTAATAATGGTTCACAGTTTAATTCATTTCTTTTGAAATTATTTACATAACTGCAGATGACAATGTACGAAAAAATTTGACATAAGCCCTACCTCGATGACGTCCCGCAGGACACTGACAACTCTGACAAATGGCTCGTTTATCGAAATTGCATAGAAAATCACATAAAATGCTCGATATTTTAATTACGGACGTTTAGAAATTGGAATCATCATTGAGAACCCTCCTAAAATGAATTATCTACAAGTTGGTACTAATTTTAAAAGAAATGGAGTATTGATACTCGTATAAAACGAGATTTAGCTTGCGAGTTGACTTTATTTTCGGATTTTTTTTTCATCGATAAAATTTTATTTAATCGTGTTTCCATCCAGTGAAAGCCTTCAGGAAAAGATGTATCTTTTACATATATTTTTATCAAATCATGAAATCGGTTCTATAACATGCAAAAACGGCTTCCGCGGCTCCGTAATAGAAAAATGTGTGAAAAATTTAGTTTCAGTTTGTATTTTTTCTGCGACTATTTGTGACACTTTTACATAATTTGTTCTCCCAGATTTAGAATAAACTATATCTGCCTACTAACAGTATTTTTAGAAATCTTAAAATATGTAATTTGTAGAACAAAATATGTACCGAAACACAACCTAGTATCGTAAAAAATTTTGAAAATGGCAACGGAAGATCGTTTTTACTATATAAAAAACTATAAATCTTCATAATGTTTTTCCCAGCGTTTGAAGATAAAAACCCAATCTATACGTGTGAGTTATTAGTTATATTTGATTTGATTTAGTTTAGTCACAATATGTACCGAAAAACAGCATAATTTTGACAGAATTGAGAACGCGTCCTTAAAATAATTATTAATTTAAATTTACGAGACACGAATTTGGACACAACCCGTCCGAAGTGTTCTCCATTGTACCCCTGTATCCAATCTATTCAAATTCACAATAATTTTCAAACCAACACAAGTCCGGTGCAAATAATGTCAATCAAGTCATGCCCTCGACCTAACCTAAATTCAAGTAGAACATTGCATAATAGTGCTCAAAATATCCAAAATGGCGGATATCGCAGAATTATAGCCTGTCAAGGACATTTGTAGATGAGCAGTGCTCGCATTTCTACTGCACGGATGTGACTGCGGGCGCCAAGATCTATATAGAGTTGATGTTGTTGCGATATTAACTGTGTAAGTGTGACAACACTGACAACTGATGCACCCTGATTTGTAAGCACCATGGTTTTTTAATACTTGTGTTCATTGCAATCACGAACATAAAGTTTGACAGACTAAAACAATTCAATTTTCATGCATGCATGTCTGGCTTATGTGGGGATCTTATGCATGTTAGCATCGTTACTCGGCTGTTCCTACACTCCGTCCTGTCAACTTTGCCGGACACTACCACCTTGTTATGAGTATATGACTGTTACAAAATCCCCGTAAAAATATAATTAATACTAACTTAACTAAACTAAACTTAAACCACTGCTAAAGGACAGCAACAGATAACAACTAACTAAGAAATGTCAAACTAGTTTTCGCCTTGAACATCACAGTGTTTTTAGAGCACACGTTTTTACTAGCCGGCAAATTCATATGAGAATTTTATTTGCAACTTTTGACAGTTCTAATTTTCGATTGTCCTTTTCGATATATCGGCAATTATACAGCTCTATATAATTCCAACATGTTAAGAGGAGTACATGAGTCGTACAGATCGCAATTAACCACCAACACAGCTTTTGTTATCTCTTACCGATGATTGAGCTCATTCAACTTACCGCTTGTAGTGCAAGAGTTAGCAGAAATGAAGGAAAATGTCGTTGTTTACATTTGTCACATTCTCTTGTTATTGTGCTCTTGGCTAAGTAAAAATCGTATGCATAGATCAATAATAATTCTAGGTCCGTATTTGGATGACTATAACCATTAATTATTGTCAAATTAATACGAGATTATTTTTTTCATTGATAATTATCAAAAGTGTCTTAGAATACTTAAGAACGTAAAACTTGCCTGAAATGGGTTCAAACCTGAAACCTCGAGCACAATAATCTTTTCATTGAACCGCATGACCACCGCAATGTTTGTATTCGAACTACTACAAATCTACTACACCTACCACAAAATCTTACTTAGATATAGGTAACCATTTCTTACTCTTATTTTGCCTTGGAAAGTGAGCATTACTGATTGACCGGGTTCCATGGATTTTTGACGATTGAAATTGTATTTAGCAACCAGTCTTACTGAGGATATTATTCAGTAAAGGTGTTCGCAGTCAGAAAGGAAATCCAATAAAATACGGTGGTCAGCTGAACCTAAAGAAAACAAACGACTAAATAATTAAGGAAAAGCATTACCTGAAGAGTACAATGGTTGCTTTTTTTTTAAGGGGAAATAAGTTTATATTAACGTAGACACAAGAACATCTTGAAGGGTCATCCAAGAGGCATATATTCAGTTGCAGGCCCAAAAATACAGAGAAAAAAACATAAGTAGTAAGTAGTAAAATAAAAACGTGCGGCGGTAGCCAGGGCATGCAACATGTGTATGTACGTAACCCACCCATTGCACTACCGACGTGAACTTACTCGTTACATAACCATTTAGTTCAGAACGTTTAACTAGAATACTAGGCTACTAATGTACGACATTGGTAGCAAGGTTAAAAAAAAAGTTTATTTAAAGAGCAAAAGATTGACTCAAAGCAATATTTATTCATTTTTCCACCCGCGTCTTCATAATTCCTTATGTATCACTGCCAAAATCATCAAAAGTAAATGGTTGTGTAGAAGTCCATTGTGGTTCATCCATAGGAGTAGAATTTACACACTCCTTATCAAATTGCGCTAACGCCTTCTTGTCAATATACCCCTCGCTTTGATTGCAAGCAAAAGGTTTGACGCACCCTCTTGGTAGATTCTCTCCGAAAATAGTGCAAATTTTCTTCAGATACCACTCATCTTCAACTCCAAATACAGTGCTCTTTGGTCCTATTTCTATGATAGGTGTAGTGTCGATACCCAGTTGGGTGAATTTTATAGAAGCTACGCTGGTAAGGGATCCTCCAGAAGAGACGCATTCTTTAAACTTTGTCGGGTCTATCCCGGTCTCGCATAAGCAGTACTCGCTCTGGTTACCTGGAAAAAGAAGTTTTAAATCTGGTGTTCAGTAGGACAATCGGACGAAGTGAAAATACGTAATACTTATATTTGTTCTGAGATAAACAAAAGACGCGCTCACGATAGCTAATTACAATATTTCTCAGAATGATCTTAAAGGAAAGGTCAACTTCTGCAAATTAATTAAAGAAATAAAACTTGGAAATTGATGACACCCTTCAAAGCTTAAAAATGTACGAGTATATTGCTACAATACAGTACAGCGACAATTGTTAAAATTACAATAATTTTGAGGTTCCCTATTTTTAAGCATAAAATTTTATGTCATAATTTAACATGGCATAATTTGATTTATCCTAATAATAGTTACGCACAATATCACTTTGGCATAACTTTAATAGGCATAATTTTTAAGGCATAATTACTTTAAGCATAACAATGTTAAGCATAATATTCCAAATCCTGCACTCAGGGAAAAGGTAAGTTTTGGACATGTTGTGTCACTATGTAAAATAAACATGTTAGCGGCTTAGGGGTGGCCCAAGGGCCTCCCCTAACCTACTGTTACACTATGGTGCCTTAAAATTAGGGCAAAAAACAATAGCCTAAACAATACTTATGCTTAATGAAATAGTATGCCAAACAACAATTATGTCAAAATATTGTTATGCCAAATACCAATATGCCTAACTCGTTATGCCAAATTAAAATAGGACGAAAAAAATTAGGCGAAAAAAAGGGATACCTAATTTTGAATGTCTTTCATAACGATAATTTAGATTTAGTTTTTGATGTTTAGACGCTTTTGCAGGTGTCATGGTCATCTGCCGGTGCTGCGTGGAGCTTGCTTATGCGATCCCGCTCCAACAAAGGCAAGGTGTTTTTGGTCGGTGCAAGTCCAACGTCATCCTCACGCTGTGCCCTCAGCGTGTCAGAGCAGTGAAATCATTAAAGTTTCATCCGACAAAAAAAAGGTGTCATGGTCATAGCTTTGGGTCATAAGCTCATAGCTAGATTGAGGTGGTATTCGTTTTTAAGTATCTCTCGTTCTAGTGTTATATTGTTGTTTCAAAACATTTGGTTTTCTGTTTGGTTTGGTGTTACGCGAATGGATAGAGTTAGGAATGAAAATGTAATAGGCAGTTTGAAAGTGGCATCGGTAACCGAAAAGCTACGTGGAAACCGGCTGTCATGGTATGAACATGTGATGCGAAGGAAGGATTATAGTTTGGTGAGGAATCCATGAATATGGATGGATATAGAGGAAGGGGACGACCAAAGAAACGACGGTTTGTGTCAAAGACGATATGGCTAGAAAATATATAACTTGTAAGATGACGTCAGAAAGAAAAGTATAAATTCTATAATAAATATATAATATCTTGGGACAGGTCACACGCGGCCATCTGAACCCAAACTAGGCAGAGCCTGTACAATGTCAACCAGACAACTGATAAACTTACATAATTATATATTCCTAAATACACACATCAAAAGTGTCTAGGGATCAAGCATTTTTATGCGGATTGTAAAACTGTGAATAAAGTTATTATTATTATTATTATTTCTTGAGATTGAGATGTGGCTTTGTAATAAATTTATGATTTTATAAATTTATATGGATCCTTTTTGGTGCATTTCATAATTCGAATCAGGAACTGTGAATCAAATTCGAGTAAAAGATGAAAATCAGCTGTCAATATTTTCCCTATAAAAACATACAACGCATTGAAGACATTATTAGTGCTACTGTTTCCCTACTACTGATTAAAACCAACGTTATTATGGAGCGGCGACGTCATTTAAGCAGGGAAGAAATGCTCAGAGCCGTGGGAATGATAGAAGCTGGTTCCCGGCAACGTACTGTGGCTTTAGCTCTGAATACAAGTCAGAGTGTTATCAGTCGACTTTGGACACGTTACCGAAGCACTGGTACCGTGGCTGAGCGCCATGGAGGACGGTATCGCTGCACTCACGGAGACAAGACCGATACATTCAAATCTTAACTCGAAGAGCTCCAACAATAACCGCCATGATGTTAGCCGTGAGGCTTCATCACTCTTCAGGGAACTTAATTAGCGACCAAACAGTCAGAAACCGCTTGCATGAAGTGAACCTTCATTCCCGAAGACCGCTACGGGTACCACCTATAGCAATGCACAATCGTAGGATTCGATATCAATGGGCTCTTGAACACAGAAATTGGGCAGAAGAACAATGGCGTTTCGTGTGCTTTTCTGATGAGTCTCGTTTTGGTATGAGACCGGATACAAGACGTATACGACACTGGAGAACCCCTGGACGCCAACAGCGATTAAAATCCTGCCAGGAAGTCCATCCTTATAGTGGTGGAACCATCATGGTATGGGCGGGTATTTGGATCGGCGGAAGAACTGAGTTGATTTGGATCAGAAGCAACCTCAACGCTCAAATTTATGCTGAGACGAATGTATCAGACGTCATCGTTCCTCTACAAGTGCAAATCGGTCCCTTATTTCAGTTAATGCATGATAATGCACGACCGCACACCGCAAGAGTTGTAAGACAGACTCTCGCCGCAGCTAACATCAATGTCCTGCCCTGGCCTGCTCAGTCGCCAGACTTGAACCCGATTGAGCATGCATGGGATATGCTACAGAGAAGAGCTCTGCCGAATATGGAGGGTATCCAGTCGCAAGAAGACCTTTTTTTGTTGTTGCAACGAACATGGGCGGCCATTCCACAGCGTGATTTGGATGAACTCATTTTGAGTATGCCAAACCGATGTTCTTGTGTTGTTAGTGTTCGCGGTAGAAACACGGATTATTAATTGTTTAAGTTACCCAATAAAATTTTAAAGAAAACTGTTATTTCAGTCTTTTTTTCGAACTTTTGTGTTAGTGGTTCAAATGTCAAAAATCCCTTTATTAGGAAAATGGCAAATTTCTTTATTAATGCAAAGGTGACTTGGTTTATCGTTACTGTGACAAACGAAAACACTTTATTCGATGAATCCTTAAAGAAAATTTTAATTAATATCAATCAGGAGAAAAGTTATTGCAAAAATATATGTTGATCCCTAGACACTTTTGATGTGTGTACATACATATTATAGATAAATAACAGCCAGACACTGAACAAATGATCGTACTCTTCACACAAAGATTTGTCCTGGGTGGGAATCGAACCCACGACCTCCGGCTTAGCAGTCAGGGTCACTAACCACTAGACCAACAGGCCAGTCAATAAATAAAATACCCTGATCCCAAATGAAACTGAAATAAGAGTGGGAGGATGAAGACTTACCTTCAGCTTCACATTTCAAATACTGGGCTTGTAAATACGTATTCATTCTTAATTCTTTCAATGCGCACATTTGGGCTATCGCGTACCTTCCACTGCCGGTCATGAAGTAATCAACCGATATTTCTCCCCCTATATTATCTATAATCCAGGGAAAAGTTCTTCGAAAAAAATCTTTATTCTCATACACATCGCCATATACCGAAATAACGTAAGCAGAGTATGTAGTCGATATATAGAGAGAAATAAAAATAAATACTCCTCCCTGAAGAAACATGGTTTTAGCACTAAAACTGTTGATTTAATTATTATATTTTTTTTTAATTCTTTTATAAATATCATCAAAATATATTCTTTTATACGTCTACACTATACATGTATTATATACAAAAAGACTAATATAATGTTTATCAGATTGATTAGTGCAAAGGAAATATTGTAAATATGAAAACAATGTTTCTTTTGGTGATAAGATTGAATAGTTTTGAAATAACTGCGATTTCAGATGAGGGCAATAAAATTAATTTAAGTAACATTTGTACGACATACTTTGGTTTTAAATATGTAGATAAAACTAATAGTATTTTATGATAATGTAGTATACGAGTAAAATAATATCGGGTTTTATTAATTTATTATTTAATTCAAGTTTAAACACGAGACATAAGGGTCAATTCATAATACGAATCGCACCAAAGCGTCAATTTAAAAGTGAGTAGGTTAGCTGATTCGTCCATAGCTCATGTAATGATCAGAATAATTCTTGTAAATGAAGGGAAAAAGCCGTGGTAAAAGTTATCTCAGCAGAATTTAAGCATTACGATACGCTTCGACTCCGTGGTAGTACGAATTCGCTATAACTATGAATTTGTTGTAGAAACCACGACAAATTCTACTCAATGAACGTGAGTAGGTATCCGTTTGCCTGTGACAACGTAGCTCCCAATCCGATAGACCGGTTTCGATAAAAAAATCCGATGGTAAGATAGTTTTTAGTCATTCTTAGCTATAATTCAGGCAACTTGGCTAATTATAGATTAAAGAGGACCTTCCATTAAACTGCTTTCAGAATTTTATTAAACCTTGATGACATACACAATTATATTTTTTAGACTTTGTTACTCAAACATGATTTAGAAAAAATCACAGCGTAAAATACAACATTTTATTTTCAGGTTTCAACGAAAAAACTTGCAAAATGAGTGAAGCGCACTCACCGATTAACTATGTTGACTTTAAAAGTGATGGGATCAAGTCGATAAAATTTTTGTCGATATCTTAGTGGTTTGGTACATATCTTATATGGTTATTACTACTTAATATGGTTTTTAATTTGTAGGAGAAGTACCTATTTATTAAATTATTGGAACTGAAAATATTATCATAATTTGTGTTTCTATTTATAATCTTGTTTACTAGCTGTCTTACTAATAAACATTTACACACTCAGTACATATAATCAAGGTTATAAGAAAAAAATGTAAAAGATTGTGTTTTTGAGTTTTTTTTTTTGCCTATTGTATTTTAGTTTTAGATGTGTTATTAAATAAAGATGAATAATACTTCTCTCTAAACCTCCCTTGATCCCTTTTCCTTGGATAAATAGGAGTTTTAATATAAAAAACGATTGGTTTGATTTGCTGGCTTCTTCAAGCATTAAGGACATGGGCGCGACAAGAAGTTCAGGACATTAGATTCAAGAAGTCAGTATTTTAATAATTAAATAATTACCCAAGCTTTATTCATCGTTTATTGATCAATTCGTGAATAAACAGCTATTCATCTCATAATCAATGAATAAGTTTTACGATGTTAAGGAACTGTTTTTTTTTATTAGTAAACTTCTTTCTTTTATCTATGAGCGAGAAGAATCTCGGCTCGTGTTATATTTATATCTCCTCGATTTATAGGGGTTGGCTGGGATAAAAAAAAATACACATCCTAAAATAAAATCGACACCAAAAATGTTTACTATCATCCCTATTTTTGCGTGAAAGAGCGTTTGGTATTTGACCCAATCCCGAAGAGAACAATAATTTACATGCACCCCGAGGGCCGCATGCACCCCACACCAAACCCTACTCTTTACACCCCTTCCCCCATCGCGGAATTTCGTCACAATAAAAACAGTTTTTTCGCGTCAAATAGGAAGGCCAGCTTTATGTTTGAATGTCAAACTTTAATTAAAATAATTACAATGAGAATTTTTTAAGCATATCATGAGAAATAGTGCTAATGATGGTATTTTTTATATTTACATGCGTCGATGTCATTTTTATTACAATTAGTCACATTAACAAGAATGTACCTACAAGATCCTAATCATTCCATGCAACTTATAGCCCGTGATAATATATAACCGTGTAAGTAATATATAAACGAATAACAAAGTTGAGTCCTATTAAATTTTATTCGGCCTTTTGTCATCCCTTCAATCCTAACTCACTATGATGAATAGAAATCTGGTGAAGCCGCAATCCTCAGTTGGCGCTCAGGATAACTGTGGTGTCCTCATAACATAAAAATCTCTGTTGCATACTTGTCTGAAGTACATTCTGACTTAGCACTAGCGACATCTATCTCATAAAACCAAAATTAATACAGATATTAAACACACAAACGCCCCACTTCGTCCTTCTAAAATTAGATCCTTGCAAAATATATAACGCACTGCTGCCATCTAATATGACTTTGCAGCACATCAGTTACTAAAAAACCTCAACAGATGGCGTTGTTACCAAATTTAGAAATACTTGGATTGATAATTAATGTTTAATGCCACAAGCATATTATTATTATTATTTGACCGGGTGACAGCGTCGCTGTTGTTGAATTTAGTGTTTTAAACAATAGAATTTTCTGGATATCCGGAACTTTTATTTTTATGAAAAACATCCTATACCCAAGTTACAATCGTTCTCGCGAAAATTGCTTTTAAATTCAGGAAAGTGTATACACAGTGCTCGTGACTGTATAAGGAGGTACTCCATGTATACATTAAATCTTAATTTACAATGATTTCATATCTAAGTTACACAAAAAGAAATTAGGTAGGTATAAAAATAAAATTAATTCGAGATTTGGCCCCCGTTGTCAGATAATTTTGTTGCAGTATTATCGATTAAGATCAGTACTATTTAGTAGGTAGGTTAAGTTTTTAATGGTAATAAGTATCTAATGTCTCTCATGCAATGTTTGCATTTAGCTATGCTTTGTTTAATATGACAAACTACTTGCTTGCTTTATTCCTAAGCTACTTATCTACTCCTATGATCTACTCATATTTACATGACAGTCAATGACCACAGAATCTTGAGACAAATGGACTTAGTTCTGCAGTTGATACTTTCTTGTTTATAATAAGGAGGACCTAGAGTCAACACGTTTCTACAGTTATTTTTTTTTTGCATACATAGGTAGATATACTTTTTAATCGAGGCGAGTACTCTATTCAAGTACTTTATTCAGTCGCAACGCTCCACAACCCTTGAACAGCAATTAAATCCTAATACTGCTATCTCAATTCATTCTAAATTACAAATAGCTTCTTAGAGTGTTCCCAGCGATTACATTTGAAACTTAAGGTTATTTCAAACAATTTATGACGGCTCCGAGTTTTGGAAGTCGATTCAAACTTCCGGAAATAATCGCACAGATTTGCTGGCGGTTTTAATGTCGGACAACGGATATTTGGGGTGAGTTCTCAGTGGAAGCTATAAGGGTTCAGCTAAATAGAGTACTTAGTCCAATCAATACAAAACCCACAAGGTGGACAGACGACCAGTCTCCTTAGACAAGGTACATTTCTACGATCGTTATCGCTGATCGAATCGCTCAAATGTACAGTTCGACAAGGCTTTAAATGAATGTGGGCGGGGGCGCTGCAGTGACGTTAGTGTTATGACTGCAATGACGTTTAAGAGGATGGCGGCATTAGTTCCTTTTTTGGCCACGTTCATTTAAAGCCATATCGGACTGTATGAAAGTGACAAGTCTAAGTCACGTGTCTTATCGAAGAGAAATGTCATTTCCATACATTTAATATCATTTAAGCGATTTCTATCATCGTTAACACTTATAGAATTATACTTTGTTTAAAGGGGCTGATTATTATATATATGATTATGATGCAGGTCGCTTTCAACCGACCGATCACGAAATTCTTGGGGGAGGCATAATAATATGTTCAGCAGTGGACGTCTGGTGGTTGATAAGGGTAGTATTTTTTTAAAGAAACTAACGAATTATCAAAAGTCGTAGAACAAAAGTTGTTGTTTATGATGTTGGTTATCTTCATTATTATTTAAGGATTCAACGGTTTACTCACGCGCATTCTCGGGATCGCCCGACTAGTTTTCGACTCGCGACACCGCCGCCGCCGCGTCAGCTCATGATTAGGGACTCCTATTGAGTCTGAAGTTCTCCTGTGAAGTTGCAGGCGTTTTACTTATAACCCTGTATAGATTATTGTGCAGACTTCGCTATCAAAGAATCCACACCTTTATCAGACATCCATTCATACATTTCATTGAGACAAACGTTTCATTAAATTGATAGTCGAGAGCTTGAAATAAATTATTTTAATAGCTGTAAAAGTAACATTATCATTTTCTTAAATGAACCTTTAATAATAATAATAATACCGGCCTAAAAGCGTCCCACTACTGGGCACAGGCCTTGATGAACCTTTGTTGCTGGAAAATAAGGGTTTGATATTGCATTTTCAGTTGGTGAGAGTCCGACATATCGCCACATGCCTTAGGCGCAAGCACGGCGCAAGGCCCGGCGCTGATTGCAATTTTTTGTCGATGTGACTTTTTGAGTGCTATGAAAACTATATTGAGTGCGCTCATTATGGTGACGTGATAATACGGTGACAAATAGTTGCAGCGGCAGGCAACACCGGAGTGACGTGACTGTCACTCGCCCTGTACATACAAAGACAAAAACAAAAGAAAGTTAATAAAATAAATAAATAAATATCTTGGGACAATCTCACACACGGTCATCTGATCCCAAACTAGGCAGAGCCTGTACTATGGTAACCAGACAACTGATAAACATACTTATATATTTCTAAATACATACATATTATAGATAAATAACACCCAGACACAGAACAAATGATCGTGCTCGTCACACAAAGATTTTTGTCCTGGGTGGGAATCGAACCCACGACCTCCGGCTTAGCAGTCAGGGTCACTAACCACTGAACAACAGGCCCGTCCAGTTGTAGTTATAGTGGAATACTATACCTTCTTACTTTGAAACGTGATGCGACTCTCCCACTACGTTTATAGACTTCCGTACGTAAAAGGGTCTGTTGGTCACCAGGCTGTTATCAAGAACCGTGATAGTAACACAGTTGAAATTTTCTTAGGATATCCATTTCCGAAAAATTAAGTATTTTCAAGTGAAAAATTCACAGTTGGTACTTGCCTGTAGTGGGTTCGAACCTGCAACCTGGTGCACGAAAATCCGTGTTGTCGCATATTTTTTGATTCATGTTTTTTTTTTTAATTTGTTTAAAAAATACATACAGTCGAACATATAACCTCCTCCTTTTGAAAGTCGGTTAAAAAGGTAAGCCATGCCATAGAGTTTCTTGCCGGTTCTTCGTGTTTATGTCCTACAACAGAAATAATAAAACTACGATGGACATAAAAACATGGACCTAACCATAAAAAAACGTAAAGACAAAACCATTCGTTAAACAACAAATCTTCATACTTCATTATAATGTGATATTTATACACTTACCAATCCTAATGTTTTAAAGTAGGTCTCAATGAGGAATACAAAACCAAGAGCTTCGCAGACTAGTACAGTGCTACGGGTCTGCCCGTATACTTCAAGTCCTTTGTACTTGCCGCATGTAAACCGAGGCGTATACTGAGCAAGTTTTTTTACTAATGAAATAAATTGTCTTTACCTGCCCGCGAACTTCAGACTTTTTGGAAAGCGTGGCTCCTTTTTGGTTTTGTACATAACTTAAGTTTCTTTATATATAATGAAATTTTTCACATAAAGGTACTTAACTAAACTATTCCTTCATTTCATAAATTAAAAATTTTCTCTTTAGAAGCTTTGACAAAAAATATTAAAAAGGTTTTTATGTATTTTATTTTTAAAGGCAGTTTTTGTGACACAACTTTTTTATATCGACTGGAAGGTTATTACAATAGTTTGGACTAAAAACTTCTACACCTTCGACGAACACAAAAGCAGGAGGGATTAACAAAAATAATAGGTTCTTAAAAAAAAGTTGTTTTCGTTGCAATAGATTGCTCCCAGTGACCCAGTGTACGGTGTTCCTACTGGCCGCCGGCCGGTAGTAGTCGGCAACGCACACAGCTAACGCTTTGTACGACTAATGAGCAGAGACCACTTACTTCCATTTTGTTTTACAATATACTTAAGTCCACACTTGCAACCCAAGTTTCAAAGACTTTATGTCGGACTGGTCCAATATATTCTGCTTACTTACTTTTAATATTATACAACATGTAACAAAACCCCTGTCAGATCCAATAAACGCGTATACGTGGTAGTTCATGAACCGTCTCGCATAGGCGGCTCCTTTGACACAAAACTGTAGGTACGTGAACTTTGAGGAGCGGTCAGTTGTTCAGCTGTTGCCTTGGATTGGAGCCATGTGCAACCACATGATCGCAAGGGGTCGAATACCACCTATTACACTACCGACGTGAACCCACTCGCAACAAGCATCTTAGCTTAGCACGAGGGGTTAACGAGATTACTAGTAATGTGCGACCCACATTACTAGAAATCTGATGTCGGTTCCACCCACGGTTCCACTGACATCTCATCATTTCAGGACTCCTATTGAATCAGAAACTAGTCGGGCGATCCCGAGAATGCGCGTGAGTAAGCCGTTGAATCTTTAAATAATTATGAATTCGTCTCACGGAAGCTAGAAATCTTTTAAAAAATTTTGCCTTTGAAAATTTTCCTCACGTATCCAGACATATTTTTATTGCTAACTAGCAATAAAAAAGTGGCCGGCTCGGACCAGCTTGATCCAGGAACGGAGAACCTTACTACCTAATCAAATATCAGTAGGCTAATTGTAACATACTAAAACCAAGAGTCATCTCAGCATGTGCAGAAAATACCCCGCTTAGAAGTTAAGCAAAGTGCTTCGATATTTTCTATAGGAGAACCGGGGTCGGTATCTCAACTATTACACAAAGATATATTTTCCTTCAATATACCGGCATTACGTTAGCCCGATTCCCTGAAGTTGTCCATAGGGGTGGGACACGGTTGATATCGATGGATGGCGGTAGACATAGAACAAAGCGTACTTTTGTTTTGTTTGTTATTATGCTTGTTACATCCAATTAATATTATTTTTATGTACATACATTATCACACCCATACAAAAAATTAAGTTGATCAAATTGTATAACAGTTTCAACTAATATAATAATTAACTTCATTAGTGCATCAATATATCTACCTATCTATCTCCCTTCTCTTCTTTTTTTTATCCGGGAATGTTAGAAGTTACGTCGGTGTCTTTTGGGGATATATGACTAGAAATACATGCAAAATAATAAGAAAAAAATAAGGAACAAGATAATAATTCGCAGGATATATATTTCATGAAAGATGCGGCCATAATATTTTGATCCACTTTCAATAATCCAGTATAAAAATATCGATAATATTGTGTCTCATCACTAGTCGCCTTTGTAAGGCAATCTGCCTATTTACGGGCGTGCAGCGGTGCAGACTCTATTAAATCGACGCGAGGGCGGTGTGTCACCTGAATTAATATCGATTGTAGCACAACACTATCGTTTTATCGAGCACCAAGACTCATTAATTTGTTTATTAAATACATAAATTTTGTCGCGATTCTGTACAGGGACTTACACACTAGCTCGAAGCAGTAAAATGCTGTTACGAGTACGGTTAAGAGAGGCATTATCACGAATTAGTAATAAATCTGTTAAATTTAATCCAAAACGAATATATTAATACTACCCGGTGACACAAAAAGATTTTGCGATTATCTGTATTATACCATTATGTTTTTTTTTTGTGTTTATGTTTTATGTCAATAGTGACCTCCTGAACTAGGATTCGCTATAGGTATCAACAACAACTACTTTTAAAAATACGGGCCCAAAGTCTTTTTACTACCTTTATGTTGGACTAAATAGATTTATCTTTTCATACTAGGTCATATTGTTAGACTGCTGGAATTTTCCTTTTTTCTCACCCTTTTTGTTGCGCGGATCCAAAATGTATTCCTATCGAGTGGAGCAGGCAAGCAACTACAAAAAAACTCTTTTTAAAATTTAAGTAAAAAAGTTCTCATAAAAAAATACATCCAGTCAATTACAGTCATTTATAATTATTGTAAGTACGATACTTACAATAATTTGAAACTTTTGATATTTACGTTCTTGTCGCATATTTATAAATAACTAAGTATATTTTTTAATGAAATCTTTGTGTTCTACCTTATTTAAAAGAACCTTTGTAGCTTCTTGCCTGCTCTACTGGATAGTAATGATATTTTGAATTCGCGTAACTAGACTGCTGTTACGTTTAGAAAGTGCCTGAAAAGACCTACTTGAATTAAACATATTCTAAGTCTCACAATAATAGAGAAAAACATAAATATTAATAGTCAATATAATTAGTACCGCATAGCCCTAGGTACTAGCTGTTTCCCGCAGCTTCGCCCGCGGTCTCAATTTTTTTTATACATATAAATAAGATGCAAGGTATCCTATCTTTTAATTTGGATTAAACTGCACACGGTGTGCAAATTTGATTGAAATCGGTTCAGTAGTTTCGGAGTTCATCCCGGACAAACATCGTGACACTGGAATTTTTTTTTGTTTGCTATAATACACACAAAAATAGCCCCTAACCTGCCATATTTAAATGTTTGAACTAGAGACCTATTTTCAAAGAAAAACAACCGTACATTCACAGTAAGCCTACATTTTCCGACAAAATGGCGAAACTTGTGAACAATAATCGTTTTCCATTGTACCCGAGCGTTTGCAAACGTGAAATGACTCGAAGAATTGACAGTTTGGAGCAAAAACTTTGATTGGTTTTGTCTCACAGGACTAGTACTGTTCTTGATAGAGAAAGAATGGGCCAATGCAAACCACTATGGAAAGGTGCTGGACAAAAATTGATTTTAAAATGGAAATTATTGTTAATTTTAACGCTTCAACTCAGCCTTTCGCGGTCACGGCTGGACATTTTTTTTTTATTATGTTGAGCAGCAATTCTGGGACGTGCCGCCCCAGTATCACTGCGACCGTCATCGATCTATTGTGATCGCTGCTGCCGGCTGGACATAAGCCTCTCCCAAGTTGCGCCATGACACCCGCCGTCCGCAGTGAAACTACTGGGAACTGGGGGCCTTGCGTTATGGTGCGCAATCATGGGGTGTTTATTGCCCTAGTCACCACGCTAGGCAAGCGGGTTGGTGACCGCAGTTTGTATTCGTTCTTTAGGAGAACGCTGCTGCCCATTCTCCTTGTTTCTATATCCCTTAGTCGCCTCGTAAGACACCCACGGGAAGTGAGAGGGGGTAGGATTTATTTGAAGCCACTACCCCACGGCGGTTAAATGTTAGCCATTGATGTTAAAAACACAGTGGGCCAATGCAAGCCACTGTGTGAATATCCTTTTTTTTTGTTGATACTTGAATTGTTTTTCATAATGTCACCTGACGATAAACAAATAGTGGGCTAATACAGTCAATGTGTGAATAAAATGAAATTGGACATTAAATTAACTCCAGATGCAAGAGAGTGATATATAATAATATGTTCAACGTTTTTCATCATCATTTGTGTTTCTATAGGTCAAGTCGTAATTTCCTAATGGGTCATCCGATTTAAGGGATATAGGCTACTTTTGCCGGGATAGCGGGCGGAGCCGCGGTGAAACCTTGAAGCTGAGACTTTTAAAAATACTTAAGGGAGACTTTTTAACATAACTCTCTTTTTGCCATGTATAAATTAGGCATAGTTACTGCATGTGTATATTAAAATAAAATTAGTTTTATTGTATCATTTACTGTATTTTGCATACCGGAATGGTGAAATGTGCTGCGCTGAAATTATATTTGTAACACCTTATTTTATCCACATTTCTCGCAAATAAACGTTTCTTTCTTTCTTTCAAAATGCTGCTTCATTTTATATGGAATTTTCATATCTCTCCTAATTCCACAATCAACTTAAATGGCTAGCAATATTTTTTTGCTAGTTTTCCGTTAAGTTTTCAATACCAAGACAATAGCTTTTGTCCAAGCAATATTACATGTGTAACAAGCTCGCGAAGGCTATTGTTCTCAAGATATTAAAAATGAAGATTTTTCTTACAAAATACTTGCTAATCTTGGCTATCGAGGGCGACTATCTAGATATTTCTTTGTTCGTATGGATTGCTTTTCATTTGCATACATGCTTTTGCCTTGCCCTGGTTTCTTTAGAATTCTTATTTTGCTATTAGGAGTTCATTTTGTTTTTTCTTCCAATGATTCTATTGCGTTATCTTAGAACGTAAAGATTTCTTACAAAGAAGAGGTAAAGATTGGTCTCTACGCGTGAAGAAAGCGCTTAGAATGTATTTATTTGTCAGTATATTATACAAAGGTGCTATAGCTTGACTTGATACGCCTGACTGGTTGACGATATCAAATATATAAAATGCAGTTTCACAAGCAGCTATAAGTAGGCTTATTCTCACTGAATAAAGACGAGAAGAAGGAAAGGAGTTTGTGAGAAATTCGAAAGCTCAAACCTCCATATTTCTGTACAGACAGGAACACAGAGGTTTTGGAGTTGCATTGCTAATGTTGAAAACGAAGAGTGTGATTGGGCAAATAACAGAAGTTGAGAGGGAGATGGCAGTTAGTGTAGATGGAAAAAGTGACAATTACATTTCGCATGTATCGATGATCTCCCGTGTCGAGTGCCGTACACACCGGTCTTCAAGGTGTCGCCAGCTCTGAGGTCCCGGTTTTGATCCCCGGACGGGTCAATGTAGAAAAACACTTTTCTAATTTGTCTCGGGTCTGAGTGTTTGAGGTACATTCGTTGTCTCTGATTCTATAAAACACGTGCTTTAGTTACTTACTTTGGATTCGGGGCAATGTATGTGATGTTGTCCAAATGTAAAAAAAATATATTATTATTTTTCATTTTAGAAATCTGTGTGTTTGTTAAAACAAACCCAGAACACTTTGTTACCGCTCAAGAAAATCAGCCAAAGGTAGCAAAAAGGGATCCGACAAGACTATTGATGCCGTCTTGTAGATCTGCATTATTTCATAAAAACTGTCTCATAACGTGCATTAAAGTATATAATAAAATTCCGAAACAGATAAGAGAACTACCGTTATTACAAATGAAACGCAGGATGAAGCAATGCCTATTAAACAATGTTTACTTATAACCTTAAAGAGTTTCTCGATCATAGGTTTTAAATGCTCGTAGTTTTACTTTATTTTTTTGAATTTCGTGATACTGCACTTAACTTAGATTAAAAAGTGTGAACTAACTTTTCTTTTTTGTATTGTTTTATTCTTATGTGTACTTTTTGCATGCTACATATGGCTAAATGTGTGGAGTCTAAATTTGACAAATTGTTTTCATCTGTCTGTACCCATATTTAAAGCGAAATAAATGATTTGATTTGATTTTTATATATATTACTGTGGGGGTAAGAGAGAGAGGTGGGAACACACATTGTTTTTCTCGCTTTCTCACATAGCCAGGTACGCTTCGTAAACCTAAGACGCAGTGCAGGCCTATCAGCTAAAGAAGCCTGTGTGTGGTCTAAAGAAGAGAAAGAAATGAAATAAGAAGACAATATTAGTGGAAATGATCTACCTTGGAACTGTACTCCCAGGTTTTTTTTTCAACTTTTATTTTGTTTCCATACATTTGTCGCCACTCGGAATGTAAAAAACCTCTTCAATGACACGGTGTGCAGAGTTTGTTTAACGAAGCGTGATCTCGTGAAGTCGATACCTATCCAATAATTACGAAAGATAGGATGCGGCTTCTTGATCTCAATTTCACTAGCTGATCTGATCAAAGCTTTATTTATATGTAAGGTTTTATTAATTTTAATCTAAATTTTGTTTAGTTTTATTAATTTTATTTATTAATTCTTTCACATAACTTCTCACACTGGCCACACTACGTTTTACGGTATTTTGTACTGTGGTTTGCTAGCCACACTTGTGGGGCTCTTTTGTTTTTGGCGGGACGCGATTGGGCGTTTAAAAAAGGAAGGAATGCACCTGGATCGGGGAATGATACAGAGAAGTTGGATGTTTGAGCAGTTCTCATAAATTAATTAATATTGTAACGCAAGAGTGTACGTCTTATAACAATTGCTTAATAAATAAGTTGTACAAGTCACGCTGGTGTTGTTATTCCTGAGATATTTTTATTTTTTTATTTTTATTTTTATTTTTATTCTTCTTCAAGATTTCTTACATATACAATTGTAAGTTTATCAAAATTCAAGGAAACCTCTGTTAAATTTGAGGAGGAGAGGCAGACTTTCAGGTCGACATATTTAGATGCTATTTAAAATGTTATAGATTCTCATAGATCTTCCTTGATCCTTCAGCATCTGCCTGACTTTTCAGCAACCAAGTTAAGCCAGCCTATGACATATACAACGTAGCACTTCTTTAACCGCATACATATGGACCGCACACTGATTCGTCCACCCTTCACCGCATCTTTATTGGTAACTGTGGAGAAGAAACGGCGAACAAACTCCCCGCATGATATTTTAAGTACTCTTTTGACTGGCCTGTTGGTGTATTGGTTAGTGACCCTGACTTCTAAACTAGAGGTCGTAGGTTCGGTTCCCACCCACCTGTTACCTCGTTGAATATACGTTCTCCATAAAAAATAATCCTGTACACATCTCCTAAGCCAGAATTCTTGGCATCCAAATTTAGCCAATATACCACAGAACGATCGACAGATATGAAGTCTTTATCATTCGCACGTTAATGGCGGAAATATACGTTCAGCCCTTGAATTATTCAGCTGTGAATATTCCGATGGACTCGAATAGATGCCGCGTGCATCGCCACGAATATTCAATCGTTGTTTAGTTACCGATGTACACACAAATTTTAATTAACTGTGTTTTGATATTTGTTGTGACCAGAATTGAAACATCTTTTGATTCAGTTCAGAATATTATTTCCTAAAATACTAATTGAAATGAATCAAAAAAATTAATAGGACGACGGGTTTATTCCTGTTTCTGGCAAATTGTATTGACGGGCCTATTTAATTGGTCTAGTGGGTAGTGACCCTGACTGCTAATCTCGAGGGTTCGATTCCCACCCAGGACAATCTTTGCGTGATCTGCATGATCATTTGTTCTGGGTCTGGGTGTAATTTATCTGTAATATGTTTATATTTTAGAGAAAGTATTCAAGAAAACTTGCTTTCTATAAATATATTAAGATGATCTATGTATCTTAAATATTTCTTACTTGTATTATTATTATCTTGGGACAATTCACATACTGTATCTGTCTGTATCTGATCCCAAAATGGGCAGAGCCAGTATCATGGCAACTAATAAACATACTTTTTATATTTCTAAACTAACCGTTACCCGCAGCTCCGCCCGCAGTCTACATTTTTTTAGCCTTGTCACCCGATACTGTAGCTTCCTAACTGTGATTTTTTTTCAAATCCGTTCAGTAGATTCGGAGCCTATTCAATGCACCCAAACAATCAAATCTTTCCTACATACATAATTGTAGATAAATTACGTCCAGAAACAGAACCAAAGGTCATTCTCATCACACGAAACTTTTTCTCAAATTGAACCCACATACACCGGTATAGCAGTCATTAACCACTAGACTATACCAACAGGCCAGATTGTATCTTTCATTTATTCTCTCTCTTTTATTAGTATATTATATAATTTCTCACTTCCATTCATTAATTCACACACAAACACATTAATTCTTTATTATTCAACTCTCAGAATTTTTCCATTGCTAAAGCGTATTATCCGATTCCCTATTAGCGAATGAATATTCACAAAACAATTAAATATCAATCATTTTTATAAATACGTACCATTAAAAGGCACGGCAGAATAATAAATGCTGTCATTAGTGCAGTCTATAAAATACTATCTGTGCTCGGCGGCTCCACTCGCTTTGCTATTCTCCCAAGGAAAGAAACGCGATGTAAAATACCTTATTAAAATTGGGCTATCGATTGCATATTTATTCAAATACGACTTTTAGTTTCAGAGATAAGAGCGTTCGAACAAAAAAAAGAAAGAAAGAAAAAGTATTTATTGCCCCACAGCAGAGACGCACAAATCAAAATATAAAAAACAACAAAAATAAAAAATTAAACTTATGAACAAAAAATATAACAATTAAAAAAAACAACAAATTTGATTTGGCAACACTCCGAGCCGACTACTACCAAGTTACCAACTGAGAAGCCTGCAAAACTACTGCCTGTTGATTCTGTAAGACGTCGTTCTAAATTTCGAATCTGAACCCGCCGTGAGTTTCTTGATTGGCATTCTATAAACTCGGTTGATACACTAGCGCTGCACTTGCGAGCGTGTCAGCGTGTTGAACTAAATTAACCGTGAGATTTAGACCCAAGTTCACCAACAGATGGTTAAATTTTAAACAAATGTTTCTGTTTGTATTTAGAACGCATCTAGAACTGTCTTTATAAATGTCACCCTTGGCACTTTCTCTTCTTCCGCTTGACGCCTAATGGGCAACACGTATTTTATATAATTTGTACTCGATTAATAAATTAATATTTAGTAAATCTCTCTGTTATTTGCCGAAATCCTTTATGGTAGCAGAGCGTGGTTACAAGGATATCATATAACAGAGATCCGGGCTAAATATTCCGTAGTTTTAAATTGTCTTGACAATCCGTAAAACAATCGAGCGCGTGTGCGGTACATTGTAAAAAAATTTTTCCAGCAATAAAAGTTTTCAGATTCAACATGAGCTCCTCCCATGCCCAAGCATTTAACTTAGAAAAGCTCACTGGGCGTGAAAATTTTGGGACATGGAAGTTTGCTGCAAAAACTTACTTAGAACATGAAGATTTGTGGCAATGTATCGAGCCGGCGTCAGAGAGCAAAATTGATCCGAAAAAGGACATCAGAGCTAAGTCAAAATTAATATTATTACTCGACCCGCAAATATATGTCCATGTACAGAATTGTCAGACTGCCAAAGAAGTATGGCAGAATTTACAAAAGGTATTCGATGACCGAGGCTTGACGAGAAAAGTTGGCCTCCTGAAGGATTTAGTTAACACAACATTAGAGTCATGTAATGGTGTTGAAGAATACATAAGTAAAATCATGACCACCGCTCATAAACTAAGAAATATTGACTTTGCAGTGAATGATGAGTGGCTTGGCACCCTTATGTTGGCTGGTCTTCCCGATAATTATAGGCCCATGATGATGGGGCTTGAGAGTTCAGGTATTGAAATTAGTGCTGATCTTATAAAGACCAAACTTCTCCAGGAAGTTAAACCTTCTGATAATAGCAGTGCTTTGTTTACAAACTCAAAGAAGACTCAGAAAAGTAACCAAAAACTAGTAAGATTTAGGGGGCCTAGGTGTTACAATTGCAATAAACATGGACACTATGCTAAGTATTGTAAGAATGTTAAGAAAACTAATAATAAGGAGCAGAAAAATGAAGAGAGCTCAAGTTTTGTTGCAGCGTTCTCAGCTACAATTGGTGATGAAACAGATAAGTGGTATATTGACTCCGGTGCATCCATGCACATGACCAGTAGACGAGACTGGATGTACAATGTCACTACACCATCAGTTCAAAGCATCACAGTTGCTAACAGAGCACCATTGCCTGTAAAGGGGCTTGGTTATTTAAACATTCATTTAGCAACAGGGGATAAGATTCAGGTAAAGAATGTTCTATATGTTCCTGGATTAGCAACCAATCTGCTCTCAGTAAGTACCATTGTTAAATCAGGACACAAAGTTACATTTCATGATAAAGGATGTGATATTTATGATGTTAATAACAAGTATGTGTGTTCTGCTATACTGAAAAATAAGTTATATGTACTAGAAACTAAAAACAACAATGAAATTGCTCAATTAACCTCAGATAGTGGTAACATAAATAGTATTGATATGTGGCACTTAAGAATGGGTCATTTAAATGTTTCAGCTGTAACCAAATTACCTGACTGCGCCGAAGGAGTGACTCTGACTCATGACAATGGTAATGTCACTAGATGCATCCACTGCTGTGAAGGTAAACAGACCAGGTTGCCATTTAATACTGTTGGATCCAGAGCTACAGAGCCTTTAGAAATCATACATTCAGATCTATGTGGGCCCATGGAAAATTCCACAATTTCAGGTATGAAATACTTTATTACCTTTATCGATGATTACACCAGAATGGTATATGTCTACTTATTGAAAGATAAGATGAATGTCATTGAAGTTTTTAAGGATTACAAGATGAAAGTAGAAAATAAACTTGCTCGTCAAATTAAAACTATTAGGACTGACAATGGTAAAGAATATTGTAATGCTCACTTTGAAAAACATTTATCTAATTGGGGAATAACTCATCAGACCTCAACGCCATATACACCCGAACACAATGGTATGGCTGAAAGAATGAACCGCACTTTAGTAGAGCGGGCAAGGTGTATGTTGTTTTATGCAAATATGGAAAAGTGTTATTGGGGTGAAGCTATAGCTACTGCAGCGTATATTGTGAATCGCTCTCCCACTAAGTCTATTGGGTATAAAACTCCTTTTGAGATGTGGACTGGAAAGAAGCCCAATCTATCACATATGAGGATATTTGGTTCTGAAGCAATGGTACACATTCCCAAAGAAAGACGTCGTAAATGGGATAAAAAATCAACTAGAATGTTATTAGTGGGTTACTGTGAAAACTCAAAAGGATATCGCTTATTAAATCCCAAGACAAATAAGATAACTATTAGTAGAGATGTAATATTCTTTGAAAAACTTCAGAACAGTAATAATGAAGTCACCAGTATTGAAGTTTCACTGGATAATCACTCCGAAGAGTCTGTTGTATCTCCGCAGGCGCATAGCAAGTCTACCACTTACTCTGAAAATATTGAGACGACTGCTGAAGATAACTCAAGTGAATATGAAACTGATACGGGTGATGTTGATGAAAGTTTCCATTCACCAAGGAATATGAGTCAACCAGCTGGTAATAGTCGGATGATCCTTAGAAGTCACACTAGAAGAAATAACCTTGCATATGAAAATAGTATGTATTGTATGTTAACAAATCTGTCTGATCCTCAGTCTGTAGAAGAAGCACTGTCATCAGCAAACGCCAATAAATGGAGAGAGGCTATGGATTTAGAATTTAATTCACTGGTGAAAAACAAAACTTGGACCTTAACCGATCTTCCCTCAGATAGAAAGGCTCTGCCTTCAAAATGGGTATTTAAGACCAAGTCAGACCTAGATGGTAATATTGTCAGATACAAGGCTCGACTCGTCATAAAGGGATATGCCCAACGAAAGGGTACTGATTATGGAGAAGTATATTCACCTGTGGCCAGGTATACCAGTCTCCGTTATTTATTTGCTAAAGCCGCTAAATACAATTTTGATATTAACCAGATGGATGCAGTTTCCGCCTTTCTACAAGGAGAAATAGATATAGAAATGTACATGCAGCAGCCAGAGTTATATGAGCAAGGTACTCAAGTTTGCTATTTACACAAATCAATTTATGGACTCAAACAGGCAAGCAGACTCTGGAACATAAAGTTAAACAATGCCCTGCTTGAAATGGGAATGTTGCGATGTAAAGCAGACCCATGTGTTTACTACAACACAGAGAAGGGTGCATTCATTGCTGTATGGGTCGATGACTTAGTACTATTTACTTCAAATCAGAGCTTGAAGAAAATGATTGTGGATAAACTAAAACTAAGTTTTGAAATGAAAGATCTGGGAAAAGCGAATCAATGTGTGGGCTTACAGATATTAAAAAAGGAAGATACAGTCATGTTGAACCAGAAGAAGTATATCAATGAAGTCTTAACTAGATTTGGAATGTCTGACTGCAAACCGGCTAAAACTCCTATTGAAGTTGGATTAAAGTTTTCTGAAGGAGGTACTATATGCGACTGTCCGTATCAACAGGCTATTGGATCACTTTTATTTATTGCACAGTGTACAAGACCTGATATATCTTTTGCAGTCAATTTGCTAAGTAGGTTCAATAAAGAACCTAAGGATGAACACTGGACAGCAGTCAAGAGAGTATTGAGGTACTTACAAGGTACTAAGGACCTAATGCTAGTCTATACCAAAGATGGTGATGGCACAATAACTGGATACTGTGATGCCGATTGGGCTAGTGACATGCACGACCGTAAATCGTGCACTGGTAACGTTTTTTTGTTTCAGAATGGAGCTATTTCCTGGTGTTCACGTAAGCAGCAAACCGTGGCCCTGTCAACAGCTGAAGCAGAATACATGTCGATGTCCTCCGCAACCCAGGAGGCACTCTGGCTACAGCAACTGCACAGCGAGCTTGGAGAGCAGCAGACCAGCCCAATCATCATTAATAGTGATAACCAAAGTGCGATTAGGCTCTCTAATAATGATTGTAATTTATCAAGAACAAAACACATTGATATCAGGTATCATTTTCTTAGGGACCAAGTGAACAAGAATAGAGTTAAATTTCTCTTTTGTAAAGGCAGTGAAATGGTTGCTGATATTTTAACCAAGAGTACGACCTTGGATAAACATTTGTTTTGTATACATTATATGGGATTGCGTTCAGGTGGGGATGTTTGTATTTAGAACGCATCTAGAACTGTCTTTATAAATGTCACCCTTGGCACTTTCTCTTCTTCCGCTTGACGCCTAATGGGCAACACGTATTTTATATAATTTGTACTCGATTAATAAATTAATATTTAGTAAATCTCTCTGTTATTTGCCGAAATCCTTTAGTTTCAAATGTTTGAACCATGAACGGCTGTTTAACAATATTTTGCTGTTCACCATTCACTAACCATTGATTATGTACTGTAATCGAATGATTAGCTTAAACGATGTAGCCAACTCAGTTTAGCCATTGGTTTATGCTTCCTGACATGAAGTTTTATTTTGTTATTCTCCCAGCAAGTGTTTAAGCTATAACAAATAAATATATTTGATTTGATTTGAAGCTCTCAAGAGAAGTTTGCAGTGAGTACTAAGAGCATTAAACTCGTCAGCCAGATCCTTCCAACTTCTTGCTTTTTCGGCATTTGCTTTAGCGTCCGATTTTTTATTTTCTATTATATCTCTGTACTTTATTACGAGTGCCGTAAGTACAGATTTCTCGCCACTGGTGAAATTCAAAGTACGTTTTCGCTTATCTTCCATATCATTGATATATATTCAATAAAAGATTTAATAACAAACACGACACGAAAAAATTATGTGACCATTAAGACATTCAACATTCACAAAATAATGATTTGATTCTCCATTCCAGCATTTGGTAATTTTGGACTCACTCATTCAAAACAGTTTGGTTAGCAAACCGTTGGTTAGAAATAAATGGTGAACTCTAAAAAAAACGCGGTTGGATTGAACATCGGTTTAATGCTAACAGAACGGTTACGTAATCAATGATTATGATGTAGTTAGAAAACTCGGGCCTAAATATGAGATGACGTTTGAGTTCGCACTCGAAATTTGAAACTTATGCGAAGTGAGAGTGAACGTGAAGTGAACAGCGAAGTGAGATGCGAGTTGTTGATTGACATTTTACAGAATTGACGTACTGGTACTAGTAGAGTATTAGTTGGAAGCACACAACAAAATATATTGGTGCTATAATGCAATAGACCGTGCAGAATGGAAGAGATGGCTAAAAAAAATAAAAGTATTGATAATTAGGTAATTGTAGACTAGTCTTTAGTCTTCGGCCGCTGTATCTTGGCGGGCCTGAAAAGCGATGCAAGATATTGTCTTCTTTTTCTCACCTACCGATTATGTGAACTTGCAAACTGTCTTGTATCTCGTTTTAGAATCACCAAGAATCGTCGGCCGTAGTGTATACAACTATCTGTACCCCGTCCCCTTCAAGTTAGCGAGATTACTAGTAATGTGCGACCCACATTGCTAATAATCTTTAAAAAAAAAAAACTTCATCCAATTTATGTAGTAATTTTCCATTTGATTGTTTTCAATAGTTTTTGCTATTCTGGACGAAGACGAATCCACTAAATTAAGTATCATGAAAATAGGTCCACCTTTTTTCCAGTTATATGTGTTTTAACAACGACTTTGTTTTATATACCTACAGCGTGTAACAAAAACCCTTTCCGATCCCTAAGAGTATTATTCGATAGCGTACTGCGAATACATATACGTAGCCATTAAATGGATTGCAGATAATTATTTTTCCCCACTGTAATTGTTAAATAATTAAATAAAAACTGATCCAAGGCAACACTGACCGCTCCTCAAAGTTTACGTACTTACTACCTACAGTTTTATGTCAAAGAAGACGCCTATAAAGAAGCTGCAGCTATAATGCGAGACGGTTTACGAACTGTACCACGAATACGCCTTTATTGGATCAGACAGGGGTTTTGTTACATATTTTATAAAGACTTGCTGTGTTCTGCGGTTTCACCCGCGTTGGTGGCCTCATTCCTTTAAACATATTTTTTGATGCTATTTCCATTTCTTTAATATTTATACTGTCATTCAGGACAAAGACAAATTCAACAAATCAAGGATAATGAAAATCGGTCCACCCGTTCTCGAGATATAAGTGTTGTAACACACCCGACTTAGTTAATAAAGATATCAAGGAAAATCGCAGGTAAACACGTGACTGAGTTTATAAGATTTTTTCGTTGTTATTATATGATTTCAATGCACTTATAAAAGCAAAAAAAGATAATTAATACAACAACAAAACACTAGGTACCAATATCTAATAACGTCTAGATAAAACAAATATTTCTGTAATCGACTGTTTGTAGTCGATAATCGAACCTACTCTACATTATGCTATAGGAATTAGCATGTCCCTATAACCACTCAACTTCGCGTGCAAAGAATAAAAGTACAAATAATCATGCACGTTGTAATGACAAAGAAACCTTTGACCTTTTTATAAGTCCTTATATTTTAATTAAGATACCGAATAAACAGTAATTAAAATGATACCATAAAACAGAGACAATTATTGGCAATAAAGTTTGAACTGATAATAAACTAAAACTTTATAAAACTGAACAGTTCACAATTAACCAATATCCTTGAAAATTAACACATTCCGATAACCGTTTAAAATTGTTATTTATCAACCCATTACCGTTCCAGTGAAAGGCTTATCAATATTTTTTTCGA
This sequence comes from Plusia festucae, assembly GCA_950381575.1. NCBI lineage: Eukaryota > Metazoa > Arthropoda > Insecta > Lepidoptera > Noctuidae > Plusia > Plusia festucae. The sequence goes on from OX494442.1 coordinate 12,809,000, forward strand.
ATGATCTAAATGGTTTTTTTGTTAGTTCCGGCGTCACTAGAATTCTGAACAGTAATAGTAATATAGGTCACAACTCACACGTACTCATATTATTCTAATATTTTGCTGAGCCCTCGTGCTCAGCTAAATGCTTGTGTTACTTTAACAGGCCTGTTGGTATAGTGGTTTCTGACTGCTAAGCCGGAAGTCACGGGTTCGATTCCCACCCAGGACAAATCTTTGTGTGATGAGCATGACTGCACCGATAGCCGAGTGGAATAGGTCACCATGCTAATTACCATTGCGCGACTTGCTGCGGGTTCGATCCCCGCATGGGACAAGCATTTGTGTGCTCCACAGATACTTGTCCCAAGTCTGGGTGTTCATTGTGCATGTGATTTGAATGTTTGTGAAACCCCCGCGACACAGGGATAAAATTCCTTAGTGCGGGCGTCGTTTTTTAAGAAAAGACAAAAAAAAGAGCACGATCATTTTTTCTGTGTCTGGGTGTAATTTATGTATAATATTATGTATGTCATGTATTTACAAATATATAAGTATGTTTATCAGTTGTCTGGTTACCATAATACAGGCTGTGCCTAGTTTGGGATCAGATGGCAGTGTGTGAGTGGTCCCAAGATATATTATTATTATTATTATTCCTAGTGGGTTCACGTCGGTAGTGCAATGTAGTTTCGAACCGGTAACTACAAGATCGCAAGTCCGACGCCCTAGCGATTATGCTACAGCCATAGATTGTAAGGACAAGTATTTTTACTTTGTAAAAAGCTTAGATAGATGGGCGAAAATTTCAACTGAGTGGGTACTTGGAACTGGATCTAGTATACGGGGTAGGCCAAAAAGACGCAGGCGAGATGACATCATTCGCTTTTTGCCAAATTGTTGGGAATCGGCTCAAGACCGAGGGGCCTGGAGCAGGTTGGGGGAGACCTTTGCCCAGCAGTGGGACACCTTAATGGTTATAAGAAAAAAGGCTTACGACGGTAAATCTATTTGAAATTTCGCATGACGTCACAAGCCGATACTTAATATAAAGGACAGTGTCTAGGCGAAATTAATCGAAACACCTTAAATTAAATTATCTTTTTCTATGCAAGGAAAAACAAAAAATACATACCTATTTTCTTAATCATAATCTAAAAACCAGACTTTGTATAAATCACAGTCATCCTTTTTTTGTAAAACACATGTTAGCTATACTGCTAATTATTTATTCCTAAGAATATCATGTTTAAAAATAATTGCTTGCAGCTGCTAATAATAAGGCGCAATTAAAGTGTAATAACTGCAATATTATAATGTATATATGTTGTTACATATATACATTATAATATTATGTTGAATTGCATTACCATAATACTGTTGTATTATGGTAATGCAATTCAACAATAATAAGAATTAAGTATAAACTCAAATTATTTATTTTTAATTAGGATTTTATAAACCATTTTTACGGGACACTTTTTTGAGTGCGCTGTAGTCAGATTTTCTAACTGGTTACCCAGAAAAGTAATTTTAATAAATCTGTTAAAACTCTTAGGGTTTTCATGTTTCGGGCTGAATTCTAAATTCATTGTTAAGTATGATAAATTAAGGGTTCTGCCCAAAACCCAAAGATTTAGTATAAGTTACAAAAAGGTTTTCTTTCAAACCGACTGGTAGTTTAAGAGATAGGTGCCTTTAAAAAAACAAACAAATCGGCTTACTAGCTGAACTAACTGATGTCATGCCAACTGTCAGAAAACTGTCAGCTAAATGGCATCGGCACTAGGTTCCATTAGAAAAGTCAATATGGGCTCTGTACGTTCTTAGAACTTTAACTATCTTTTTTTTCTAACTTAAGAACCTTCTCTTATCATTAGCAAACACAACCAAAAATAATTAAAATATATGGCCCTGCCGTCCTTGCGTGGTGTTATATTTAAATACATGTAATAGGTATAATTTTTAACGAGCGAGACCTCCATCGGCAAACTTTAGAATCGAGCCTATTAAATGCAAACAAACAAACAATAAAATCTTGCCTTTTTATGATATTATTAGTATATACAGGGTTAATTTTAAAGTAGTGCGTATATTCAATCAGGACCATAAAACTGAACAACTTTTCCCACGAAACAGGTCGAAATCTTAAAATGGAAAATGAACTTTTCATACAAAGTGGCAGGTCACGTGACTTATGTTTGTATGAAAAGTTGATTTTTAATTTTAATATTTCGACCTATGTTTCGTGGGAAAAGTTGTTTAGTTTTATGCACCTGATTACGTTGTTGAATGAACGCACCCCTTTTAAATTAATCCTGTAAGTATGTACATACAATGTTATAGAATAGTCTAAGGACTATTCTATTCTTAACGTGGTTGTACTTCAAGCTGAGACGTAATTGGTTGTTATTTCTTGAACCAATCACATTATTTGACGTCAGAATAATCTTACGTCTTTAAGGTGATACCTCCGATGTGGCCCGCGAAATTCAAATTTTCATGTGTTTTTTGCAATTTGCTTATCAGTGACAGGTTGTAACTTGATCAAAATTCGATTCGCGACAATAACAAGTATAATTTTAAATATAAAAATGATCATAACATGTGCTCCATTCATTCTCACAAAGATTAGTTGAAAGTTAATAAAATTTCCGAAATCTAACTCATTTTCAATTATTTTTTGTGCGAGCGAATGGAGCGAACGTTTTAATCATTCTTATATTTGAAGTTATATTATTTTGTTATTGTCGCGAATCATATTTTGATCAAATTACAACTAGTCACTGATAAGCAAATTGCAAAAAAACACATGAAAAATTAAATTTCGCGGGTCACATCGGAGGTATCACCTTAAATATCCCTCGTTTTGGCGCAGTGGGGTTAAAACCAGAGGTTCAAAGACTCAATTAATTTAAGAACGGTTTTGTTTGTAACATTTTTTTTTATGTAAATAAAAATTCCATTGGTGGTTAAAATTAATGGAAACAACACAAGTTAAAATGAACTACCATTGTTCGATTGCTATTCTAAGCGGGTCCATTTTCAATTAGTAAAGAAAGTAATTACAACGACTTGTTTTTCATTAGAGCTGTTCTTTTAAAAACAAAGGGAAATAAAATTCTATACGTTTAACAGACGTGAACGTGGTAAACAGGTTATTGGTTGTTTTTTACATGAACAAGTTTATTTCAATTACTACTATATTAATAATAATAATATCCATCTGTTCCCATTTCTTGGCAAATATACCTTTTTCCATATTGAGAAGGAATGAGTATTGATCACCACACTTGCTGAACGAACAAAGCGTTATAAAGTTCCTGTTGATTCTGTAAGACCTCGTTCTAAACTTCGAATCTGAATCCGCTGTCAGTTTCTTGATTGGCATTCTAAAAACTCGGTTGATGCACTAGCGCTACCCTTGCGAGCGTGTCAGCGAGTTGAACTAAATTAACCGTGAGATTTAGACAGATAAAGTATGAGATGACGTATGAAGTGGCATTCAGTAAGGTAATTCCCTGGTCACTTCGACGCTCGCTTCACACTCGAAATTTGAAACTTATGCGAAGTGAGAGTGTAAAGCGATGTGAGAAGCGAGTTGTTGATTGAATTTTACAGAATCGACGTGCAGATGTACAGTCAAAAGTAGATGATCAAAATCACTTAAATGAACGGAGTTCGCGTCAGAACTGTTTGGCATCGAAGTGATTCAAAAGTATGTGATTATACCAAACATTTACTACTAGTACAGTGCTATATATTCGTGATAAGTTTTGACTCCAAAAGTTATAAACTCTATTCATCATCTACTTTTCCTGTTGACTGTGCCTAATATCAAAACGTTAGAAAAATTAAGGACAGGATGATATCATCGACGTATCTGCTTAATTATTTGTTTACGGGACGAAAAGATACGTGTATAAATCCGTGGTCGAGTGGCGTACGCACTGGTTTTCAAGGTGTCGTCAGCTCTGAGGTCCCGGGTTCGATCCCCGGACGGATCAATGTAGAAAAACACTTTTCTACATTGCCTCGGGTCTGGGTGTTTGTGGTACCTTCGTTGTCTCTGATTCCATAACACAAGTGCTTCAGCTATTGCTACTTACTTTGGATTCGAAGCAATGTATGTGATGTTGTCCACATTTATTTATTATTATTTATTTGTTTATTATAATCTAAAAACCAGAATTAATATATTAAGGCCAGTCAAATGTGCAGTGTAAAGATTTAAGGAGTTGTCACTTTGACTCCGGTTTGGAGATAGACAACGATTAGAAAATCAGACCATATTAAAAAGTATATTAAAAAGTCATATTAGCACAGTCTAGATAATAGATTACTATTATTTTGACGGGCCTGTTGGTCTAGTGGCTAGTGACTCTGACTGCTAAGCCGGAGGTCGTGGGTTCGATTCACACCCAGGACAAATCATTGTGATGAGCACGATCATTTGATCTGTGTCTGGGTGTATTTTTTCTATATTATGTATGTATTTATAAATATATAAGTATGTTTATCAGTACTGTTGTCTGGTTGCCATAGTACAGGCTCGGCCTAGTTTGGGATCTGATGGCCGTGTGTGAGTTGTCCCAAGGTATTATATTATAGCTTGGGTTCAAACCTGCAACGAAGTACACACAAGTCCTCGTGCATACGTATATACATATAAATTCACCCTTGGATCGGAAAATCACACTTGAAGAAAAACAATTAAATTCATAATTGTTTACGTTTTTATTTTCATTTGTCTTTACAAAAAAAAAGGTTATATAATTATGTTCCTTATATTTTTTTTCTTTTAATTCTTTATCGAACAGCTTCCTGGATTTTTATGATCACATTCCTCGGATGCCCTTCAAGTTGCCTTCGAGAATATAAGACATTTGGTTATTTCCGTATTTTTATACCTTTATTTGTATTTTTCCTAGTGTTACTATTGGTTTATGGTTTAAAATTGTCTTTTACCTTGCAAAGCTATCTTTTGCGGCAATTCGAAACGATTTTTTTTTTGGCAAACACAAGATTATGATTTAATCTTTGTTCAACAAAGAAATCTGATAAGATCATTTGAATTTATTTGATGACCAGTGTGTCTAGATCGACTTTGTTTTGTTTTTGCTATGTTTATTACGTTTGGATCTCTGATTGGTTAAGGCCTTGGAGCGGGGACAATCGCAGCACACAACGTCATAAAAGCGTCGATCACGAATCTCGTGGTCACTCTGGAAAAAAAAAGAAGATGAGGACAGAGGTGCGGACAGGGTATGAAAAAAAAAATTTTTTATTCCATAAGCAAGGTAATAAAAATAATATTTTTTCTTTTTTCAATACAATAATATACGTCATAAGTACCAATGCGAAAATAGTAGCTACTGACGTGGTGAGCCAAAAATATTTTTATCTAGCTTTTACTTGCGGCTCCGCCCGCGTGGGCGTCGGTTACTGTGGTAAATTATAGCCTATAGCCATCCTCAATAAGTGGGCTATCTAACAGTGAAAGATTTTTTCAAATCGATCTAGTAATTCCTGAGATTAGCGCGTTCAAACAAACAAAGAAGCAAACAAACTCTTCAGCTTTATTAGTAATATTAGTATAGATTATATCAAAACCGGACATTAAAAATAAACATAGTGTATTGCACAAATTGAGAAAAAAACAAAAAAAAAACACTTAGGTATCTATCAATAATAATCAATAAACGAAAGCAAATAATATGCTATTTGCTTTCTTTTTGATTTTCAGTCAGTTTCCTAGTCAATCCTTCTGCCAAGCACTTCGTACTAAATACCACCACTGCACTGCAACGTTATACACCGTACAATAGTTTTAAGAACATGAAATAAGAAAAAAACATTTATTTATTTATTTATTAACAATTTATGTACACACAAGTATTGACAGGATAACAAGTAATAGCAACAAAAGTACAAAGGTACTGCTTATTTCTTAGAGAAATTTCTTCCAGCAGACCTGCGAAAGGAGAAATATATCAGAAAAGAAGACAACAGTGCGTAGAAAATAGTGAGAGAGAAATAGTGCAAGACAACAATAACAATATTTTATAAATAATATAAAACAATTTAAATATATATATAAATTAATATAAACACGAATATATAAATACAATTTTTAAAGTATACATATATAAATAGCGACTAACAAGTTATGCAGAAAGATAGTGCTCTTTTACTCTTCTCTTAAAGATGGAGATTGATAATGAACTACGTATGCTGGCGGCAGTGAGTTCCACAATCTAACAGCATGCACGGAAAAGGAGTAGGAGAGATAGTCAGTATTGTGAGGTAGGAATTTAAGGAGGGTTTTGAGGTGGGATCTGCACGGAGCATCGGAGGATTTAACATAGAAAAATCGATCTCGGAGATAGGAGGGATACTGAGGATTATGCAGGATATTAAAAAGGAGACATAATATCCGAGTGTTCCGGCGAAGGCGGATTGGGAGCCACTTGAGATCCTTGCGAAATTCAGAGATGTGATCATACTTGCGTAATCCGAAAACAAAGCGAATGCACAAATTTTGCAAGCGCTCAAGCTTGTTTAATAGCTCCTCAGTAGCGTCTAAATAGCAGGCATCAGCATAGTCGATTATCGGTTGAATTAGAGTTTGAGCTAGAGATATTTTAGTTTTAACGGGAAGAAAGCTCTGAAGGTGTTTAAGAGAGTGAAGGGAGTGGTGCACCTTGCGACTAACTTCATTAATATGAGCGCGCCATGTGAGGTTTGAGTCCATGATGACACCTAGATTTTTTGCCGTATTAGAATAAGGGATAACGAAACCGTCAAGAACCACATGTTTAACAGTGGCTAGATTAGCCTGATTACAAAAATGCCGACTGCCAATGATCATGGCCTGAGATTTAGCTGGATTTATTTGAAGCCCATAAGACTTAGCCCAAGCACTTATACAGGTCAAGTCATGATTCACGGCAGCAATTGCAGCATCAGCAAGAGCAAAGTGATGATAAACCTGTAAATCGTCTGCGTAAAGATGGAAGTTAGAAGAGATAACCCTGGTAAGAGAGTTTATGAAAATAGAAAATAAGAGAGGAGATAGGACGCCACCCTGGGGCACACCCGCAGTGAGATCACACCAATCAGAGAAAACATCTGCATGGCGGACACACTGCGAACGGCCCCGAAGATAAGAGGAGAACCAAGCTAATGAAGATGTAGAGAAGTTAATGGATTGTAAGATTCCCAGAAGTACGTCAAAGTCCACAGAATTAAAGGCACTGCTGAAATCGAGTAGAACAATAACCGTAAGGTGCTTGTTCTCCATTGCAAACCGAATATCATCAGTGACATTAATTAGGGCAGTGACAGTACTATGTCCAGGGCGAAACCCAGACTGGAAAGGGGAGATAAGTGAATTTGAAAGTAAGAAAGAAGATACTTGACGGTGAACAATATGCTCGAGAACTTTGGAGAGGAAAGGAAGAATAGAGATACTAAACTGTGATAAAGTTGAGGGATTGGATGTTTTAGGTAAAGGTATGATGTAGGCTTTTTTCCAGGATGTAGGAAAGGAGCAGGTAGTTATCGAGAAATTAAGGATGAGGCTAAGGATGGGAAGTAATATTGGGAGGATTGGTTTTATCATCCTCGAACAAAGATTGTCGTAACCGACAGCGGAAGAAGATATAGCCAAGACTGTTCTTTCAACCTCATCCTCAGGAACAGGAGTCAGTTTAAACAGAGGACAGTTCGGTATTGGCAAGCTAGAAATTTCCATCAAGGTACAAAATTTAACGGTGTGCTCTAAGGTAAATGGAGGAGTGGAGAAGTGGTTATTTAATTCATTAACATCAACATCTTTAGAAATGCTGTTGCTAGGAGTTTTACCAATACCGACCGTCCTAAGAAACTTCCAGATATCAGCAGGGCTGCGACTATCAACAGATTCATGGAAGTACGTCCTCTTAGCATCTTGGCACAGACGATTGCACCGGTTTCGTAAAGCTTTGTAAGAAGCAAGGTTAAGCTCAGATGGCCGTCGCTTATACCTGGCTTTAGCTCTATCCCTTCGAATCATAAAGTCTTTAATAGTAGAGGTAATCCAAGGAGCTGGGTTGTGTTTTAATTTAATGCGACGTTTAGGAGCATGCTTCTCGTAGAGTTCGATAATTTCAGAATTGAAGACCGTTACCATACCATCTACACTCTCAGACTTCAGCAAAGGTGACCAGTCGATCGCTTCAGCATCACGACTCAACATTTCTAGGTCTAGATTCATATAATTCCTAAGAAATAGAAATTGTGGCTGAACTTTGGGACGGCGAATGCGATATGTTAAATAAATAAGATCATGGTAGGAAAAAGGAGCAGTGAGTTGTCCATGACTAGAAACATTATTAGGAGAAGAGACGATCATGAGATCAAGAAGGGAAGGAGCGCAGTGAGGAGAAAAATGGGTAGCAGAGGAGGGAAGAATATGAAGATTAAAGGAAGACATTAAGGATTGTAGTCTATGAGAGCGTGTATCGTTTTTCAACAAGCACGTATTAAAGTCACCCATTATAATTATATGATCGTACGTAGGGCTAAAGTTATCTAGAGCTGATTCCAGAACTTCAAAATAATTAACATGTAGATTTGGAGAATAAAAGACAATTAATAAAACTTTTGTATGATTAACAATTATTTCAATAAAAATAAATTCAGCAGACTCAGAATATGGATTTGGGGAAGAATAAATAATTTTAAAGGGAATATTGGCACGCAGGTAAACAGCCACACCTCCGCAACCCTTACCAATTCTGTCATTCCGAATCAGGACAAACCCGGGCAATGCATAATGAGTAGACAGGAGAGAAGGTTTTAGAAATGATTCGGATATCAAAAGCGCGTCGATGTGATTACTGCTAATAGACGCCAGAAGGTCGTTGTAATGGCCAGGAACACTCTGAGCATTAATGTGGGCTAGGTGTAAGTGATTAGGATAACTGGAAAATGCAGCAGAGATTTTATCACACAGAGTAAGTTGTGGAAGCGTATGATCACTGTCAGCACTAGCAAAACTATCAATTGAAGAAGAGCAAGAGTAAAAACTATCATTAAGACAAGAAATGTCGCCATCCATGAATAATAGATACAAAATAATATAATACTATAACAAAATGTAAAAATCACAAACGAATACAAAACAAAAAAAAAAAAAACAAGAATGCTGAATAATTGTCAGTCAAGATTTTCGCAACCATAGACTGACAACCACCCCAGCCTGCGAACTAATAATAAAAAATTAAATTAAATTAAATTAAAATGAAAAGTAAACAAAAACAACAAAACATTACTAATACAAACACACAAGACAAGCAGAACAGGACACACTTACTTTAGTAACTAAACGTATCAGTAACTTTGTGATAGTTGACATGTGTCAATGTCAGATATTAATAATGTCATAGCGTGACGTAAACAAAATATCTAAAATTACAATGACCCTCATAAAAGTATTTAATAAAAGATATAGAGATTAATAAGTAATCGAGGGTTACTAATTCACCAGCAAAACCAAACAAAAAAGTGGATATGTTACGATGAACAAAGTCAACAAAGCTGCTGATACAGAACTATTATAGAAAAACTATGAATAAACAGACCGTAACTTAATTGCGTCGGCGCGCCTTCCTCGTGCCTTTGGCGACTGGCTCGTCGGCCACCTTCGGGGATCCAGGTTCTTCAGACTGTGCCGAATCCTCAGTGTCAACAGAACCAGAAGGGAAACGTGCAGTTATCTGACGGAGCTCGCTAATAGTTTCGACCTTGCGCCGCACCTTATCCGGTGTGATGATAACAATTTTACCCTCCATGGACCAGCAGTTGTTAATGCCGAAGTGCTTACGGGCTTCGGTGAATACCTGGTGACGCGCAGCAGTCAAGAACTCGGACACAGTGACACCAGAACCCTTCAGTGCCTTCTTACTGTCCCAGACCAGTTGCCGGTGTTCCATATTGAAGAATCTGACTAGAATAGGACGAGCTTTGCGTTGAGAGGAGCCTAGCCTATGACATACATGGATGGAATTACTAATACTCCCTTCAGACAACCTCATCTGTGAAGTTAGCACATTGTATGTAGCTGATAACAGCTTCTCGTCCTTCACCTCTGGCACTCCATGGATGAGCAGAACCTTTCTTCGCAATGAGGTCTCATGTCGGTCAACCATGGACGAAAGTGATTCAAGCTGTGCCTTCATTTTGCTTAATGCTTGCCATACAAAACACTTGAACTCGGAGAACTCAATTGCAAGTGTCGACAACTCAGGAAGTGCAGAACCAGCTCCCGAAGTAGCTCTCTACAGTTTGTCTTCATACTGGCGCATCCTCACAGCAAACAACTGCTCCAAATCTTCTAAACTTGACAGTTTTGTGTCCATATTGAAGTTGAGTATGTAGTGCAGGTCAAAGGTCAATTTGTGATGAAAAATGTGTTAAAATTGTTTTTGTCACTGGACAATATATAGCAGGCAGGGGGTGGCTGAGCACTCAAAAACGTTGTTATGGCATATATAATAAATAAAATACTATTTTTTATGAATTTTAATTATGAGCACACAAATTTTTACTGTTGGCACTGTGCCTACCCACAAAGGAAAAAAAACTTATCACGCATCCGCAAACCTTTGACGCAGGTTCATATAATAAAAAACAAAAATAATAATAAAAACTTGAGCCAATAAGGTGTTTTTTTATTTTTCTATTCTAAATTTAAAGATTTATAATCTGTGTTACTCTAAAAAGAAAAAGAAACCTTAATCCGTATATTTGTTGTGGTATTGTAAAATTTACATACCGAGCAAATAATGCTATGTGCGTTATCTATACTTCTATACTAATATTATAAAGAGGTAACATTTGTTTGTAAGTTTGTATGTAGGGGGTAATCTTTAAGATTTAATTTATTCCTTGTGCACTTGGGCGAGGCAATTCTTTTTACCTTAAAAACATTTCAACAAAAAATAAACGACTTCAAAAACACATACCTTAAAGCACTTAAAAGCTGGTATTCAGTTTTTTTTTTGTTAAAATGTTTATTTATTTTTCAATTTTTAGTTTTTATAAATAATCGTACTAATATAAATTAAAAACTCAATCTCCTTTTTTTAAGTCGGTTAAAAACCACAAAAATTCTATGGAGTTGAAACGCTCAATTCAACAACCGGGATGCCGACAGCGGGTCAGTCTGTGGCAGTTTGAGGTACTATACCAGTCTAAATCCTATAAGCATCACGTATTTTCATACCATACATTAAAAAGTGCAGTCACAGTAAAAAATAATGTCTCATAAACTAAAAAGAATGAAAATAATACGTGATCTACAAATCGCTATCGCAGCATTTAGGTATGTGAGCAACAAATGCTTGTACATCTGAGTGTTCTTTGTGCATGTTTTTTGCATTTCGTAAAACAAAAGACACGAGCATGAAAATTTTTAAACGAGATAATTTGCTGACGCGAATCCCTGCCTCCTAACTGTTTGGCATATTTAGTCCAAACTTATCAATTGACAATTTTTTTGATGTATTAATGTTAGTAGGCGGTAGCCTAATGGCTAGGGCATCGGACTTGCGATCATATGGTAGCGGGTTCGAATCCCACCCATTACACTACCGACGTGAACCCACTCGTAACACAAGCATCTTAGCTTAGTACGAGGGGTTAACGAGATTACTAGTAATGTGTGACCCACATTGCCAGTAATCTATAAAAAAAATAAAAAAAAATGTGCCACTTCTGAGAAAAGACCTAAATCCCAAGTTCGACCCCAGATTTTTCTGTCTTGAGCTACTTGACACCAAAACCAAACACTTAAGAAGCGATCGATGTCGTCACACCACCATCTCCTCAGTCTGCCTCATTTGCGAGTTCCGGCTTCAGATACCCACTCAGTAGCTATTTTACCCTACCTATTCGGAATACTGAAACGTCAATCAGTTTGGAGCCTCAGTCTCTGTCACTTTTTTAGGTTTGAAGTAGTGACTCTGACACATTCAAGAAAATGTTAAGATTAATTTGCGTTTAAATATTCAGCGGTAATTGACAAATCGACAGTTCGAAAAATAAAATATAACAATGTCTGAAAAAATTGTGTGTTTAATATAATATAATAATATATCTTGGACAATCTCACACACGGCCATCTGATCCCAAACTAGGCAGAGCCTGTACTATGGCAACCAGACAACTGATAAACATACTTATATATTTCTAAATACATACATATTATAGATAAATAACACCCCAGACACAGAACAAATGCTCATCACACAATGATTTGTCCTGGGTGGGAATCGAGCCCACGACCTCCGGCTTAGCAGTCAGGGTCGCTAACCACTAGACCAACAGGCCCGTCAAATATAAAAAAACATTGATTCAGATAACATAGATACTTACGTTAACTGAACATAACTAAGGGTCAAATCCTAACCTAAGCGCCATCATAATGAAGTAATAACAGTTAATAAGTCAAAACAATATTGTTATCGTCGGATTGTCTCAGGTTCTATACATAGCGGGCGGCGCGTGCGCAACTCTCAGTCAGTGCCTAACCGTGCATCATTCACATTGTTAGTTTTATTTCAGTTTTTTTTAGTTTAACACCGGAATTTAATTGTAAGTATTATTTTTTTATTTAGATAACTTTATTATTTTAGATTAAGATTTGTTTTAGGAGTTTTTTTTTTCTTTTAAATTTGTATTACATTATGTTTTAAATTCAGATTGCATAGGTACCTATGTTTTTATGATATTTGATAACGGAATACGATAATGAAGTCATATCAGTAACGTTATTTTACGATTAATAAAAACAATAACAAATTTTGTTTCAAACGTCGGGAAAATAAAAATTATGAACTGAAATAGATTGTAGATATTAAAATTATTAGTTTTTTTACAACATTTGAATAAAAAGTATACTTACTTAGAATGAAAAATGTAATAATAATATCTAACTATTAATATTATTATTTTTATTTAATCAATATATAATATTTTAATTTATTGTTTTAAAAATTGTAATACTGCTGTATTACAATTTTTAAAACAATAAATCGGTATAAAGTCGGTAAAAAATTGTTTTTAAATATCTCCGTGTTTCTTGACACAAGTGTAAAAAGTAATTCATGTAGAGCCAAATAGCATTGCTCTGATGCTAAATATATTATCAATACCTGTATGGACCCAGTTAACTCAATATTTACAGAAGCGAGTTAAATATGATAATACATAATTATATTCGCTATTGAGCTGGAAATCATGGCTGGGCACCACGGACTGATTGACTGCACGGATAGCCGAGTGGTAAAGGTCACCATGCTAATTACCACATTGCGCGACGTGCTGCGGGTTCGATCCCCGCATGGGACAAGTATTTGTGTGATCCACAATGCTTGTTCCAAGTCTGGGTGTTCTTTGTGCATGTGATTTGAATGTTTGTGAAACCCCCGCGACACAAGGATTAGGGTCTCAGCACACATATGGGATCGGAAAGGGATCGTCACCGTATCGCCTCGAGCCGTTCAGAATGGTTTGTATTAAACTCCCTACTGCAACGCACACTAATCGGAATAATAACGTAATCGCCTCGCCTCGGAACAGGCTCCGAACTTGAATTCCCGCGCTTACGGCTCATCGTCCCCGCGCTTACGTTTCTCCGTCCCCGCGCTTACGTCTCTCCGTACCCGAGCTCACATCTCTTCGTCCACCCTTTCCCCTTTCCCCTCCCGCGACTTGCCTGCTAAAGACGCCGACAGGTCAGCCAGGGGGCGGCGAGGCGTAAGCGCGGTGTCGCCTAGCCGTAGCCGAGTTGACGTACAGGCGCTGCTGATACGCTTTCGTTACGTGCATACGGTAGGTTGACGCCTGGTTGACAGCGAGGCGAAAGGCGTTACGGTTACGATCCCTTTCCGATCCCATATGTGTGCTGAGACCTTTAAATTCCTTAGTGCGGGCGTAAAAAAATACTTCATCTCCAAAGAGTTGTTACGTAAATTGTCACTGTACTGTGAAAACCAGCATTAGCTGTCCTACACACACTCAACTCAGCCTAATAGGCTGTTGGCGACCATTTTGGACAGTCCTCATCATCTAGCCTTTTCCCAAGCTATGTTGGGGTCGGCTTCGAGTCTTACCGGATTTAACTGAATACCGTATTTTACATGGAGCGACTGTATATCTGACCTCCAAAATCTAGGTACCTAATTAATACAGTATTCCATAGTAAGACTGGTTGTCAGAATTGTAATGACTTAACGACTGTCAAAGATCACTGTATGACAGTCGGGAACAACGGCTTAACTTGCTTTCCGAAGCACTGAGGGGTCTCGATATGTTAACAAATAACACCCATCCACGGACCGACCGCGGCGAGAGAGGCTTAACCTTTATTATCAGTCAAACCTTCCACCATTTTGGACAGTCCTACTGTATTAATCTTTTCTTTGTGCTGTTCCTAATACCTACATATTTTTATTCTATTCCTAATTTTAACCAATACTTTATGCCAAAAAATAACTAACAAAAAATCCAATACTACTAGCAGGTCCCAAGGATTAACGAGTATAAACCAACAAACAAACTCTATAGTTTATTATTAAGTAAGTAGGTACAAAGTCTTATAAATACACTTGTTAGGTTATATTTTCTTAACTAAGCATAAATCGTTCTTGACATACTTATATCAGTACTTGCTAATCTATAATTAAGTAGCACTTAGTACAGTATAACTTGATAAAACTAGTTGTAAACTAGTTTTTACCCGTGACATCGCCCGGGACTACAGAAAAGCAAGTATTTTCCTTCACGATACAAATGGACTTCTGATATAATTATGTGTGCTAAATATTTTCTAAATAGGTTGATCAGTTTTCGTGGTAACAGATAACAAACAAACATATTTAACTTTATCTCCACATTGGCGGAATTCATGAAGGTGACACTGAGTTATTTGACTCAACTATTGTAAATTCATTGTCGTATTAGGAGGCACTTGTAATTGAGTAAATAAATAAATAAATGTTTTTTTATTAGTTGCTATCGCGGTAAAAATTAAGCTTTTTAGATGTGAAAGCATATCAGACTGACAAACTGTATCTTCACAATTAGTATTAATTTTACAATGGTGAAACATTATGTAATAACTATACCTACTTTACTATACTATTACTAAAAACAACGTGTCTAAATTCAATAATTAAACAGTGATAAAAAACAAGTTAATATGTATAGTTAAAGACACAGTTAACTAAATAAGGTTAACCTCAAACTATAGCGAGGTTAAGAAGTTTTTTTTAACTACAGCTCATAGGTACTTGAAAAAATTTTTTTTTCCCCAGTACATATTTTTGTAATGATAACGGCAGTGAAGTCGTTAGGTGATTTATTGCGTAATAATGAGATATGATAATGAACAAATAAATTGTAAGTAATTAATTTTGACTAATTTCAACTTTCTACAATTTATTTACAAAGTTAAACTGTACAAAGTGATCAGTAATTCTATCTTAGTAAAAACTGTCACTGTTCATTTAAAAATATATTAAATTAAGTAAAATACAAGACTATTTTTTTTCGGCGACTTTTTGTGAATTGACATCTAACCCCAACTCCTCACCAGTTTTCTGGAAGACTACTTTATTATATCTTATACTAGCTGTTCCGCGCAACTCCGCCCGTAGTACCTAATTTTTAGTAAAAAAATATAGCGTATGTTACTCAGGGTGAAAGAAGCTTTATAATGGTGAAAGAATTTTTGAAATCGGCACAGCAGTTTTTGAGTTTATTCATTACAAACATACACACACACACACAAATACAAATCTTTTCCTCTTCATAATATTAGTGTAGATGAAATCAATTTATAGTATGTACACCGAAAACGGTAGAATAATTTGGACATTGTAATAAATTTAAGATCTATTGTAACATTATTCTGACAAATAAATAATTGATTGGTTGGTTGACCAAATGACAGCCAAGCAGGTCTTTTGGCTTGAAGTTTGAAAGATTATTAATTACATTTTTAATTAGCCTGTCAGAATTGATATGTACCATCTGACAGAGGAATATTTTGTGTAGAGTTAACAAAAAACGACTGCGCATGTGAATTTATATTATATACTATGTTTTGTTATAGACTGTATATGTAATAATAAGATTGTATATAATGTGTAATAATGACATCAGCTTATTTTCTCTTTTTTATAAATTTAATATTTAGAAGTAGTTTCTTGTGCGCGTAAAACTGTTTTTATTAATGAAAATGACAGGGAGCTGCTGAAAATCAGTGCTGCTGCTCTATGCACAGCGAATACTGTGCTGCATCCCTGCTACACATATATTTATTTTTTCTATTTTTAAGTATTTTGATTTTTTTTTGTGTCATTATATACCTATGTGTAGCAAATAAATGGTTTAAATGGTTTTTTTTTAATGAATTTAAGGCATATTATACAAACCTTAAAATTTAAATTCACAAAGAACGCTTGACTTGGAACATGCTATGGTGGATCAGACAAAATTAAATGTTTGTTCCACGCCGGGATCAAACCCGCAGACCATGGTTAAGTTATCCATGCATACTTTAAGTTTTTTGATCTTATATAAAACTTACTGACCTGGCGAAGAATGTTCGTAATATTAAAAAAAAACTGAAGAGACCTTATCACCTAAGGGTCATAGATTAATAACACCAAGATAAATAATCTTAAAAAAAAGATTGATGTGTTCATCGAGCATCTAGTATGTATCTACTTTCGTCGTCTACATATTTATTGTATTGTAACACCCATTCATTACTTAAACCGCACTTAAAATTAAGGAGATACTCGTACTTACATTAGCGCTTGCCCTTGACGACTGACGGCACATTCGGACGTACCAACTGTGTTGATATGACACAGTTTGAAGTGCTTCAATATTCTTGTGCGTACCCGGTTTCGAGGCGTTATAGTTCTATGCTAGGCTAGTATTAAAAATGCCTATCTATTCTCAGACCTACCTACCAAATGTACGCAAAAAAAAACATTAAGATTGTTGCAGCCTTTCGGAGATGTTTGTTAACAAACACTGCGACACGAGATTGTTACATAATTATGTAGCTATAGTTTGTATATAAACTAACCTAACCTAACCTTACCTTGCAATTTATAAAAACATGAGTACAGTCGTAAATACTTCAAAAATACCTAAATTAATAAAAATAAAAAACTTTATCAAAGTTTCATCTCAAAACTTGTTTATTTTGTAATTAAAATGGAGGGTTTCCTGTATCTTAAATTGGTTTTAAAATTACATGCATAAGATCGCAATTAATTTCTGCAGCGAACAAAATAAAAGATTTTCCTCCTCAATGTGAATTATAGTTATTTAAATTTATATTGTTATTAAGCTACTTCAAAAAAAGGAGCTTCTCAAATCAATACATAATTATTATGTATGTAATACTAGCTTTTGTTCGCTGCCCCGCCCGCAGCACTATCGTAGAATTTGCCTATAACCTTTCTCGATAAATTGGCTCTCTAAAACTGAAAGGTTTTTTAAATGAACCAAACGTTCTGAAACTTAACAGCTTTATAATATTAGTATAGTATGGATTATTGAAATTGCATACAAATCACAAATCATAAGGGTTTCCACGCCAAAGCACAACATTTTATAACTGTATGATGTTTGCAATGAGAAAAATCACAATGAAAAAAAATGGAATAAACCCGCGACGGTTTAAAACTACTTGAAAAAGGATAGACACCTCTCTAAGAACATGCACCAATCAAACCCAAAACATAAGTGAAAACTGCATCAAAATAGGTCTAGTAGTTTTGGAGAAAAATGGCAACAAGCAAACATCCTCTCACCCCAATCACATATACTGTCTTCATTCCGTCGTGGGTAAAAATGTACCTCTGTATTGTCCAAACATTTCTCGGAGAGTATTGATTGGGTTATTTTCATTGGTTTGAAGAAAAACAGTATTTTAAATTACCACGTATTGGTAACACCTTGTATGTATTTACAACATGTAACAAAACCCCTGTCCGATTCAATAAAGGCGTACTCGTGGTACAGCTCATGAACCGTCTCGCAAAGGCGGCTTCTTTGACACAAAGCTGCAGGTAGTAAGTACGTGAACTTTGAGGAGCGGTCAGTATTGCTGTTGCCTTGGATCAGTTTTTATTTTGATTAAATTATTTTCAATTGGGAATAGAAATGTCTAATCCATTTAATGGCTACGTATATGTGTTGGCAGTACGATACCGAATAATAGTCTTAGGGATCGGACAGGGGTTTTTGTTACATATTGTATAATGGGATAAAAACTTATTCAATCATATCAATGTTTAAGTACTTATGAAACATACCCGTATGGTTAGTTTTATCAATTAATGGATGCGGGTGAGATGGCATGTCGGAGGCTGTTATGTACCAATACATACGATATATGGGCTGGGGAAGGCCCATACTAAAAGAAAGACGGGTATAAAATATGATAAACGTACTTGAAATACTTATACATATTAAAACTAAATAAGGTTTGTTACAAGTCCTATGAATCTAGAGCGGGTGGACCGATTTTCATGATCCTCGATTTGTTGGATTCGTCTGCGTCCAAAATAGCTAAATATTTTTTTCAGGGGATACTTACGGAAGTGAAACCGCAGGGAAATGTTAGTGTTGGTTTAAAAGAGTGTACATACTAATTATTTTATCCAGAATTATTTTTCATGTTTTTTGTGGAAATTACAAGGTGCACGCCACGTTAGCTGTATGTGTCAGCTTTTAAGCGTTTCATGCGTAGAAAGTGCGTGGGTGAAGTTATCACTACCATTGTCTTAAAATTCGTAGCTTGACATACGTGCGTAGCCTCTCCGAGCTCCACTATGGAGCAGCACCTTTACTCCTGTCATAATTGAGAAGATAAAAAATATTTCTTTCTCTCTCTCTCTCTTTATAAACGCGTGTTGGATTCCGATGGCATGGCCGCCATGTACGGCGAGTGTTAGGGGAGACGAGTTAAACACACGAGAGATGGTACTTAACTGAGTTTATTATGGTATTAAGTAATATAATTAAGGCTACATACACACTTACATTTAGTGTACAGTAATAAGTACTTATACCACTACAGCCGAGCGATTCCGAAAATGACCAAACTCACCTCACCTCTCACACTCACTTCACTGCTTACATTACTTGTACTTTTCACCGTATTCTGAAACTGCACTCAAGTTCAAGTGATGTCGAAATCTCAGGTGAAAAGTTTAGAGGTGGGCTTAGACGGGTCTAGCTTTAGTAACATCAAATAAACCTTAATTTCGGAATACGAAATCTAGTTTTCACCGACGAATTCGCCGTGACTTTGTCTAATGTATTTTCGGAATCGACGGGCAGGAGAACATAACAAACATGAAATATTAGTTAAAAAAAAAAACAAAAATATACATGGAAAACAAAAAAAAAAATCTTACAAAGAACAAGCAACCCACAGAGCAGAGTGGAACACGAACGCTTTGCCTTTAATACTCCTTGTCAACATCGTGATTCAACTAAATTACCGTAAGGGTTAATTGTTTAACCTTTAATGATACTCATGATAATTGTGTTGAATTTCGTAAAAAAATGACATCATTATGTATGAAGCGTAATGTTAGCAGAATGTGTGTACCTCAAAGATCTAAACTTAGATCCAGCCCTCACCTGCTGTATGCCGCAATAAGATTGTTAGCAGGAACTTGATTGAGAACTGACCCTGTAAGTAAGGGAACCCTAACTAAACGCTGCTAACGCAGTTAATCTTTCTATTGTTCTGGTTGGAGGCCCTCATGTTTTCCCAGTCCGGTGACCCAGTTAAAGCCTGCGCTCAGTCTAACTGCAAAGTCTTCACAAAACATCACAGTGATCTTTGAGTATAATAATAATCTCCAGACCGAATTTCGACCTCGGCGGAGAGAGTGCACCTGTGTTTGCGCACACACTTGTGCACTATAATATCTCCTGCGTACATGGCTGATCTCACTTGAGATTGGACACCGTGTTCCAAATTCGGCCTGGAGATCATCATATCAATATTATTTATTACTCTTTTGTAGAGTAGTCGTAATTACGTAAAACGTTGTTTTGTTGTCTCTTCTTGTTTTACCTTGAAACTTCCATTACTCTTTTTACATGATTCGCTCGAAATCACTTAATCGGTGTTTTTATTTTGTTTTTTATTGTGTTTTGTTTTTGTAAACAATAATACGCTAAGCCGTTGTTTTCTTCTGTCATAAGTTGATCTTTGGCAGACTTTAAGTGATTACAATTAAGAAAATACTCTGTTGCCCAGTAAAATGGGTTGTGGTAATCAGATAGGCAGTCGCTCCATTATATCTATACAAATATTAGAAATAGATTATGTTAGTAAGTTTGTTTTGTATGATATTTAATCAATCAACTCAGCCTATCGCGGTCCACTGCTAGACATAGGCCTCTCCCAAGCTGCGCCAGAACACTCGGTCCTCTGCCTTCCGCAGTGGGACTACCGGGAACTTGGGGCCACGTGTTATGGTGCGCAATCATAAAATGTTTGTTGTCCTAGTCACCACACTGGGCAAGCTGGCTGATGACCGCAGTTTGGTTCATTATCCTTGTTTCTTTACCCTTAGTCGCCTCTTACGACGCCCACGGTAATGAGGGAAGTTGTTTTAATAACCGGAACCTTCCGGAACTCCACGGCATATGTTTTCGATAAGTCTCGTGACTTAGACTTGTCACTTCCATACATTTGAGCGATTCGATCAGCTTTGACTCTTATAGAAATGTCACTGATTCAGGAGGCAGGAGGATAAGTAATAATCCTGCTGGAGTTGCGCAGAGCTTGCGTAAGTGATCCCGCGGCTCCAGCAAAGGCATGGACGGGACCGGGGTGTTTTTAGTCGCTGCAAGTCCGACATATCCCCACGCTGTGCCCTCAGAGTGGGTTGAAGTCATTAGCGTTTCCAACAAAAAAAAAATAGTCATAAAGCTGATCGTGGATTAGTCTTCGTTATTATGTGTGGATGTTATGCATTCTTGAACTAATATTTTGCTAATGCCGTCTACAATGTTCAACATAAGTGTTTTGTATTGAATGACTTGAGCATTACAAATGCCTAGATTGCATACTTTAAGATTACCAATTAGTGATGTTGGTCCAGTGGTATTTCGAAGTCTTCCGTTTTGAAAGGCGATCAAAAGTTGCATGACCTTTTGATTATTTAAAAATTTACTTGGCATCTCAATGTCCTTAATCTCCTTTCGCTTTGCATCGAGATCAACTAGTCAAAATTATTGCAGTCGTGACTATATAAAAACAAATTTGAGTTTCATAATATTAAAATGTTTTTGTGTAAGCACCTATCTTTGGGCCTGTTGGTCTAATGGTTAGTGACCCTGACTGCTAAGCCCGAGGTCGTGGGTTCGATTCCCACCCAGGACAAATCTTTGTGTGATGAGCACGATCATTTGTTCTGTGTCTGGGTGTTATTTATCGCTAACCACTAGACCAACAGGCCAGTCTTGATATTTAATAGAAATATACAAAAATACAAATATTTCCTCTTTATAATATTAGTATAAATGTGTGCTAGTGCAACTGTTGTAACTATTACATAGATGTCAGATAGAATTTCATTACATACTCACGTAGGGAAATACAAAACCCACGGTGGGAATTACCTAATTTGCGAAATACAAGCGATAAGTTTCGACGGGAAAACTTTACAATACAGTGTTGTTTTTTGTTTTATTTTTTATTCATAAAGACTATTTTGCACACTATTTTTTTACTTTTAGAAATTAACTCGCCAAACTCTGACGGTTGATGTCGCGCAGAAGTGCTTATTAGTTATATAAATATTCTGTTAAAATGATTATTAATATTTACTTATCGGAACAAGCGTCAATTATTTATTAAAAAATAACTCAAGGTGCAGAGTCGGTGTCTCAAATCCATCCTCGAAAAATGACCAAACTAATTCAGTCATTTTCACCGTAATTTAGAAAGCTCCGTCTTGATTTTTTTTGTACGCAGTTTTGTTAAAACAACTATTAACAATATATACATATACTAATATAACAACTATGGTTGATTTTGAAAAAAAAAAAATCTTTTCAAAACCTATATACCGCCAACGTGTAATTGAAGATAGTTTTTCCGATGTTTCTTTTTTCTAAGCTTATTGTATCTTCTACTCTTTCGCTTCGCTCTTGTCAGAGCGTTCGAGGTCTCAATGAGGTTCACTAATTTGGTGTCTGGCACAGTCAAATACGCTGCTTCCCACCACGGATTTCACCTGGTCTGGGCTAACATGCGCGCCACGATAAAATTTTATCGTTACACTGACATTTTATCGAATCTACTACTGATTTGCAATGTTTTTCGCACATTGCTAGTGTTCTAGTAAACCCCTCGAGCTCAGCTAAATGCTTGTATTAAGAGTGCATACTTGATTGCTTTTCAAGGCAAATTCCTGCAACATATAAAATACTTGAAGAAGAGAACATCCTCCTTTTCCGAAGTCAGTTAAGAACCGTAACTAAATATGTGTCGTCCTTAACGAATCGAGTATTATGTTACGTTTTACCGCGACCAGATTGAATTCGATATCGTACATCCATTACACAGCTGTAACACTATCAAACCTTATGTAGTATGTACTACTAAATACCTACAGCACTCGCCAAACTTTATGGCCGCTCTGCACGAGGAGTTAAGAGATTACTAGTAATGTGCGACCCACATTGCTAGAAATTATTAAAAAAGAAAGTCACACGACGTCGATCCTCTACCTCCCCTTAACGTTTGACGTAATTAATGGATGGCCCCTTTAGGGCTTGACATTTCGGAGCAGACCAACACCGCATCTCCAGTCAAATCTTTTTATCATAATAATATAAATAAATGTGGACAACATCACATACATTGCTCCGAATCCAAAGTAAGTAGCTAAAGCACTTGTGTTATGGTATCATAGACAACGAAGGTACCACACCCGAGACAATGTAGAAAAGTGATTTTCTACATTGTCTCGGGTAAATCCCGTCCGGGAATCGTACCCGGGACCACAGAGCTGGCGACACCTTGAAAACCGGTGTGAACGCCACTCGACCACGGAGGTCGTCAAATTCTGCTATTTAACCTACAGTTCAGAACAACTAGTTAACTTAAACTCATATTTAGGTATTTGAGACGTCAGGGAACGCGATTATTAATAGTTGTGTAACACAGATGCAATCTCTAATAAACAAGCTGTTATCTTAATAGTAAGCTACGTTAGTATAAACAAATAATATTTGTAAACATACAAGCGTGAATTAAAGCTAGTTTTGGACGCACGATTTTGATTAATTTTCTAGTCCTACTAATATTATAAATGTGAAAGTGTGGATGTTTGGATGTTTGTTGCTCAATCACGCAATAACGGCTGAACGGATTTGGATGAATTGAACATAGGCATCTTTTATCCCGATTCTTTAAGTAGTTCCCGAGGGACGACCCAATCCTGAAGTCCACGCAGACGAAGTCGCGGGCAAAAGCTAGTATGAAGAATAAGTTTTTGTAGTATTTTATTTATATAATCATTCATAACTAGGGGTGAACCTAACCCTAGTTATTGATAGTGGTCGAAAATCAACCATAATTCGTTTTAATTTATAGTTTTTGCTTCACGTAGTATAATTAAAAAGAAATGTTTAAGTCATGTTTGACATCCAGTAAAGACATCTCTTTGATAAATCTGTAATCTATTCTCAATTTGTCAATATATAATTATTATGCGTGTGTGAGTCAAATACTTGGTGGTGTGTGTAATGCTGTCAAAGATCAACGTATGACATTTGGGATCAAAGGGTTTCGGTATGTTTACAAATGGTCACCCATCCATAGACCAACCGCGGCGAGCGCGGCTTAACATTTATTGTTCAAACTATACGTCTCATACAGAGCTCGCTAAGCTACGATTGTTTGTTACAGTCATAATTATATCCATAGTTAATATGTCAACAAGACATGGAAACAAAAATTATTTTTATTTCACAAAACCGTAGTAATGATTCGTTGCATAGTGCTAACTCACAGATAGTGGGGTCGCCCCCTTTTACTAGTCTTAGAGATATCCGGATGCAACGACTATTAACCTCTTGAAATACATGCGTAATAATAAATAATTAAGTCGTAGGAAATTCTCAAAAGG
This sequence comes from Plusia festucae, assembly GCA_950381575.1. NCBI lineage: Eukaryota > Metazoa > Arthropoda > Insecta > Lepidoptera > Noctuidae > Plusia > Plusia festucae. The sequence goes on from OX494442.1 coordinate 12,833,218, forward strand.
CACTTCGCAAATTGCAAACAGATGGCACTTATATTTTTTAAGTAACCTTAAATCATTTAAAAGTAGTGAATGCTGCAAGGACGACCATATATAAATGAGATCAGCAGGAAGATGATGTGAATAATTTTAATAAATTATTGGTGAAAGGATAATGATTTTGATTATGTAAAGAAAAAAAATATTCATAAAATCGAATAGATGGAATGGAATGGAATGCAATGGAAATGAAGAAATTTATTACTATGGTGTATTAAATAGCATAATTTCGTTTATAGGTACATCGAAAAGATCTCCTTTTCCATAATTGTTTTTTTTTAAATTACCTTATACTAATCGTAGCGCAAGAAATCCTCAATATAAAAAACAAAAGAATTCGAAAAAAAAAAGTTTTTTTTTTTTATTATTTTGTTTGTAACATTTAGTACCTATACCTCAACCAAATTTCAAAATCATCCCAACTTATAAAAATATTTGCCATTATTATCAATTTTTTTTTCGCTATACCACCTTATCTTGAGGTCACCATTATCTTGAGTTTCATTTCAAAGACACGTGCTCAGTATCATAATATTCGTTTAAAACATTCAAAGTTCAGTGTATCGCTTCCTTGCGTTGCGCATGATTCGATCACGTGATACAGTTAATATTATTGATAATTAAACTATTATTGATGAGTTAAAGAAAAGTTCGTTCGTCTCAAATAATAGGTTTTTTATCTATTAATGTGAAGGTAAATAATGAACTGCATGCAAGACGGTCGTGACCAATCAATGTGCCATTTTTATTACCTACAGTTGTCTTGCTATCAGAGGCTTATGCACTCACTATTACAAACAACTCTGACTTTAGAACTATAGATTTAAAAAATATAAATTTATTGTTTTCTGAGATTTACGCGAATGTTAGACATTGAAATAAAACTACTTTTAAACGGATTCTATCGCGGTTTATTTGAAACACGGAACTAAAATCAAAATAAACAAAGTAGTTTTATTTAAATGTTAATTATTTGTCTGTGTATTTTATTTGTATTTCTGTATGTGAAACTATAATGTTAAATTAATCAAATTTATAGCTTTGCCCGCCCTCGTTAAGGTTGATTATCGCACCGAAACATAGCCTACGTTATTTCTTCTTATTCGAGCTTACTCCATACCATGTTTCATTAAAATCGGTTCAGCAGTTTAACTTTTTTTTTTTATAACCTTTTAGGTGTCCCACTGCTGGGCAAAGGTCTCCCCCAACCTGCTCCAGGCCACTCGGTCTTGAGGCGCTTCCCACCAATCCGGCAAAAAGCGAATGATGTTATCTCGCCAGCGTCTTTTTGGCCTACCCCGTTTACGAGCTCCAGTTCTAGGTACCCACTCGGTTGAAATTTTCGCCCATCTATCCGGACCCATTCGGCTAATGTGTCCAGCCCAGCTCCACTTTAACTTGGCTGTTTAGATACCTATATCTTTAATTTGCGTTTTGGAGCGGAGGGTGGTGTTCCGCATTTTGAGCAGTTTAACTGTGAAATAAAAAAAAGTCCTTTCATAATTCTTATATTGTATATCGTCTCTAATTATGCTATGATTTCCGTATTGAAATATTACCTAATCTGGAAATCCACAAGTTTATCTGACGCCGCTAATGTGTCTTATCATTCAGGGCTTAATTTCTAGGAAATAAGATTGTTTATCTATTACTCACCAATTAGCAGAGTAAACAACGTTATTACAATCCTTACTTCCTTGCTATTCTTACTTCCTTACTAAATTTAATATTATAAATACGAACGTACTCTGTCTGTCCATGTGTAATTCTTTTTACGATCCCCGCACTAAGGAATTTAACCCTTGTGTCGCAGGGGTTTCACAAACATTCAAATCACATGCACAAGAAACACCTAGACTTGGAACAAGCATTTGTGAATAACCCAAATCCTTGTCTAATACGGGGATCGAACCGCAGCACGTCGAGCACAGTGGTAATTAGCGTAGTGACCCGTACCACTCGACTATCCGTGCAGTCAAGTGTTATGCAATCACGCCTAATTTACTTAAACGATTTGAATGAAATTTGGTACAGAGATAGCCTGAGCCCAAGAAAGAACATAAGCTTTTTGCCGCGATAACCGACCCCTTCGTGGGTGTACCGGGCTACAGCTAGTATTATTATAAATAGGAAACCTTTACGCCTAAGACTATCTGAAAAGTCATGTCTAGATGACGTTTGAGAAGCTAATTATATAACCCATATAGCATATATGGATTTAATTGGAGCAGTATAAAAACATATTATCCAAAGAAAAACTCCATTTGCCCTCTCAAAGTGCCATTTTTATCATAAAGTAGGTACCTCTTTAATAAATGTATTGTTTTGATCGGCGACTCCGTAAACATTGTTTGTTCTTTCACAATGTTTACTGAAACTTTCTAGGTATAATTAAAATTGCGATAATGACACTAAAAAATAATATAATGATAAAACAAGCTTTGTGTGATAAGTCTTTGACAGTGGTTACGTCATTAGAATACTGACAACCAGTCTTACTATGGGATACTTTGTTACCCAGCAGAATGGGCTGTGGAAGTCAGATAGACCGTCGCTCCGTGTAAAATACGGACTTAAGTTAAATCCAGTAAGACTAGAAGCTGACCCCAACATAGCTTGGGACATCGCTAGGCAGACGAGTGTGCTAAATAAGACAACTTGTTATCAGGAAACTGATAACGATGAGATAGCAAATCGGATATAAAATGACATACAAAGATTCTAAATAATATCAACTTTTATCCAGCCTTTTCTGAGAATAAATTTTTACAATCTTTATAATATAAACATGTCTTACTAGTTAGCAACGCTTTAAGAAGAAGTCCAAGACCCGCAAGGAATGTTTTTAGTTTTTCTAATGTTTTGGCTGGAAGGTCTTATGGTTTCGAAAAGGCTCCCATTGCCATCAATAATGATGCGCCCGACGAAAAAAAATTCGCTACCGTGTTCTCAAAACATAATATTTTCTTCTAAATTTCCTAGTGACGGAGCCAAAGCCTAATCTTAGAAAAAAAAAACATGCAGTCCAATTGAGTATCTCTTCCTTTTGGAAGTCGGCTAAAATTAAAAAGACGTGTTACATTTACAAAATGGAAAATGGTATATTTATAGAGTGGAATGGAAGTCAAAGAGGATATCTCACTGAACCAACCAACATTCCATTCACATTCTCGGATATATTATGGTTTGTGGTGGATAGCAAAAAAAATCTATTTTTTTTTATCATAATAACTTCCGTGAGACGAATTTATAATTATTTAAGGATTCAACGGTTTACTCATGCGCTACTAGGCGCCGCCGCCGTCGTATCAGCTCATGATGAAGGACTCCTATTGAGTCTAAAACTAGTCGGGCGATCCCGAGAATGCGCGTGAGTAAACCGTTGAATCCTTAAATAATTATACAATACTTATTATTATAAATAAAATATAGATAAAATACGTGGTCTAACAAAAATAATTGCAAAGATAACGAGTTCGCTTTGATTATAGTTTTAATATTTTTATTCTTTAATAATATTCATTCGTAATAAAGCTATCGGGAACTATGTTTATAGTTTAAATGTCTTAGTTTAATCTCTAATAATAAAATGTATGTTACCAATATAATTATTTCCTGTTAAGATTATTTATATCTGAACATTGTTTGTTAATTATTCTTTGCGCAGTATTAAGTGTGATTCTGGATCACGAAAAGAAAAATATAAACAACATTATCGGATTTTAATATAATGGTGTATGTTTACTTTTTACTATAGAGAGTGTTACCGAAAAGGTATATTTATACAAAAGGGATAAAGGGGAGGATCTGGTATATAAAGCCGGTTATCAAATTTTCAGCTTAAAATGAATTAAATAAATAATTAAAATCCAGATATTAGTCACCAAAAATCGTAACCAAACTAATTAAGTACGACGCTCGCACTAAGTTTTATACTCCTTGTGTCGCGGGGGTTTCATAAACATTCAAATCACATGCACAAAGAACATCCACTGTCCCATGCGGGGATCGAACCCGCAGCACGTCGCACACAGTGATAATTAGCGTGGTGACCTATACCACTCGGCTATCCGTGCAGTCCTATTGGCTGTGCAGTCCAATTTGGATAGATATTTTAGCCTTTTCGATAACATTCTGTATTAAGAAACCAATATTGGTGAGAAGTAATTCAAACCACAGACGACCACGTCCAGGTGGAGGTGATGAGATGAACTGCATTCCTTTATGAAGGATTGGTCCACGTGTGCACCTAATAGAGAAGAATGAAAAGAAGGAAGGCACTTTACCCAGCAGTGGGACAGCATGGGTTGATAATAATAAAAATAACAACAGTATTTCAAATGATGATATGCATAATTATTATTCTACAATATCTTCTCTTTTGTTCTAGAAAATGTTCCGGTATTTAGTCCTAGCATACCTGGCGATTCTGACCCACGGAGCCTTCGCAGGCCCTATAGCAAACGAGGTTTTGGATGAACATGAGCTGGTCTTCGCTTTAGTTGTAAGTATGCCTTGTTTAATTTCATTTCATATAATTTCTTTTTTACCAACTTGTGTCGCGGTTATTTCACAAACATTCAAATCACATACACACCCAGACTTGAAACAAGTATCTGTGGATCACACAAATGCTTGTCCCATGCGGGGATCGAACCCGCAGCACATCGCGCACAGTGGTAATTCGCGTGGTGACCTATACCACGTGGCTATCCGTGCAGTCGTGTATAGTGAAATTTAATCTCAGAGGCCTTTTAATATGATGATACCTTAAGACTATTCATTTAAAATAATGACACATGAACCACAATATTAGATTACAATAACAATTAAAATCTAGGTACAAAACATGCTATCAGCATTGTTATTCTCAAGGTAACTTCATGCTAATTATTGTTGAATACTTGGAAAATGTTAATTAAAATTCCCATTTACGTAATAATTGAGCTGAATAGAAGGAACGTGGAAGGCCTAGATTATCAGGGTTCTATGGGTCATGGAGAATGGTTGATCATGTGTTATTGTTTGTTACAAAATACCTATTGGTTATAAAATGACACGTGGGACTTAGACTGATACGTATACATGCCAATGGAAACATTGACGTATGAGGTTTTAGAAAAAAGAAAGTTCAGCCATTGTAGAGTGAAATCTATATACAAGCGTTAACGATGATAGAAAACTCTTCAATAACATAAAATGTATGAACATGAAATTTGTTTTTGTATAAGTCGCGTGACCTAGACTTCTCTGTCAGCGTTACAGCGTTAACGATTGTTGGATCCCACTTGTCTAAGTGGGCTGGCGAAAACATATGACTTCGTTTTCCACCACGTCTTCTTGTTTTTTTAATGATTTAATTCTATTACAGTTAAACAGACATGGAGAACGGGCACCGGATGCTGATGAACTGTCCTTGTCGAACCAGCAGGAGCTGATCAAGAACCTCACTTATATTGAGGGGCCCGAGGGCTTGACAAATGTAAGTATTGTTTACATACAGAGAGAAAGAAAAACTTTTATTGATCAGCTCAGTACGAGACAATAGGAATGATTACACCACTGTTTCATTTATTTTTAATTTGAGCATTTAAAGGTTACGCTGAGCCAACAAAGGTGCCTCATTCAGCTAAAAATGCTGCAGTATCACGAGAACCCTTTTGTGACGCTTGGATATAATGTCGATAGGAAAATACTAAAATACGTACCTACTCAATACACTACAATGGAGTTGGCTTTATAATAAATAAAGATTGCAAAAAATGGATCGTAAGCTTCACTGGCATAAACGAGAGAGTCGCACTACTAAACTTGGATATCCACGGATTGGCTATGTCACTTATACAAGTATATGCGCCGACTGAAGCAGCAAGCGAGGACGAGATTAACTCTTTCTACTCAAATGTCAACAAAGCTATCACCCAAGCTTATAAAAATTGTTTCATACTGGGGGATTTTAATGCCAAAATAGGACAACCAAGAAAAGACGAACGTTTAATAATGAAGCCCTATGGTTACGGCGAAAGAAACGGTAGAGGCCAGAGGCTTATTGAATTCGCCCTCGAACACAAACTAGCAATCCTAAATACCTTCTATCTCAAAAAGCCCAACCAAAGATGGACCTGGCGCTCTCCAACAGGAGATTACAAAAACGAAATAGACTATATATTATCAAGTACACCCAATTTATGCCAAAATATAGAAGTCCTAAACCTAAACTATCCGTCAGATCACAGACCAATCAGAGCAACCCTGACCATCACAGAACAAAAGAAAAAACGCACAGGATATAAAAACAAGGGACATTTATCATTGAAAACAGACATAGAATTATCGAACTATAAACAAAGCCTCTTGTCTCATCTACAAGATATAACTATGTGCCAAGGAAAAACATCAGTACAAGACTATTATAACAAACTAACAAATGCCATATCTCAGAGCATACGCGACGCACGAACGCCTAAAGAAACATCAAAAGGTACCCATAGAGTCTTAAGAGAACGTACGTTGGCACTCATCAGAAGAAGACAGGAGCTCCAGCATGCTAAGACAAAAACTCGAGCTGAAAAAAATGAACTGTCAGCACTATACAAGCTAACAAGTAAGTACATAAGACACGACTACAAAACTTACAGATCGTTGACATATGAAAAACACTTGAAACAAGCGGGAAGCTCAAAAAAAGCTCTTAAAGAATTAAAAACATACAAGCTCTGGATAGATAGTTTACACCGGGAAGACAGGACAGTGAATAATCGTAAGGAAATAATAGGGGTAGCCACAGATTTCTACAAAGCTCTATATAACACCAAAGACAAAGGATGCACAAACCATAGCCATGCTAATCCTACAAACATTAAAGAGAGTGGAGATATAACACCAATATCGGAAAATGAAATCCTACAAGAGATAAAAAGACTAAAGACAGAAAAAAGCACAGGACCCGACAGAATTTCCAACGAAACCATTAAAGCCGCAAACGCGATACTGATTCCACCCTTAACATATTTATTTAACCAAATCTTAGTAACTGCCGAAATACCATCACAATGGCTGGAATCAGACATTATTCTTATCTACAAAAAAGGAGATCCGAAAGACATTGCTAACTACAGACCTATAAGTCTACTCTCATGTATCTACAAACTGTTCTCTTCCATCATAAACAAGAGAATTAGCGTCACATTAGAGTCAAAACAACCAATCGAACAAGCAGGCTTTCGTAAGAAATTTTCAACCACCGATCACATACACACACTAGAATTAATAATAGAAAAATACAAGGAAAAGCAAAGAGCGCTCTACATCGCGTTCGTAGATTATAAAAAAGCTTTCGACACCGTGTCTCACCCCAGTATTTGGACTGCTCTACAGGCTCAAGACGTTGAACCAGAGTATATAGAAGTAATTAAAAATATCTACAAGAGAATCACAGCAAAAATAAAACTAGAAGTTACTGGCCCTACATTTCCCATCAAAAGAGGAGTGAAACAAGGAGACCCGTTGTCCCCAATAATATTTATATCGATCCTAGAGTCAATAATAAGCAAACTTAACTGGGACAAAACAGGACTCAACATAAATGGCAAATATCTAAACCATCTACGCTTCGCAGATGACCTAGTACTACTTTCAGAATCTCACGTACATTTACAAACTATGCTTGATTCACTAAACGCAGCCAGTAAAGAGGTAGGACTTGAAATGAATCTTTTAAAAACAATGGTCATGTCAAACAGCACAAATGTAAAAATATCAATAGACAATGCAATTTTGAAATATACAGATAAATACATATACCTTGGGAAACAAATTGGCTTCGACAGTAAACAAAATGAACAAGAGGTTGAACGCCGAGCACAAAATACTTGGAATAAGTACTGGTCCTTAAAAGAAATATTTAAAAGCAACATGCCAATTAAGCTCAAAACAAAAGTATGGACTTCATGCCTCCTACCATGCCTTACCTACGCGTGTCAGACCTGGAAATATACTACAAAAGTAAAAAACAAAATAACTACTTGCCAACGCGGAATGGAACGAAGCATGCTGAATATTAAAAAGCTCCAAAAAGTTCGACACACTAAAATTAGACAAATAACCAAAGCCAAAGATGCTTTAAGCTTTGCTAAAAAACTAAAGTGGAAGTGGGCAGGGCACGTAGCGAGGCTAACAGACGAGAGGTGGACCGGCAGGGTAACTAAATGGAAGGGCCCACAGGGTAAGCGCCCCAGAGGCAGACCTTATACGAGATGGGAAGACGAAATAGTCAAAATCGCTGGCCCCTGCTGGCCACATATAGCGCAACACAGAGGTAAATGGATTTCTTTAGAGGAGGCCTTCACCTTCACCTGAGGAGGGGTTCTTGCAATTAACAACAGTATCAAGATATAGATTGCAAAAACTAGCATGTATTAATTTTCTTTTCCAAACAACCTTTTTAATCTATTACTAAGTTATTTGTATTTTTATAATGCAAGAAATAAAAGGCTTTTTATTTTTTATTTTATTTTTATTTACGTACCTACTCAGAAACATTTATTTATGTCGGATTTGACAAAAACTTGATGTAAATTTAATACAAATAGAACAGATAAATTTGAACCTCCGGCAGGACTCCTAGTTCAACGCACCAGTTCCTTTGATAACAAGACTACAGAAGTTCTCGAGTCTTCAAATTTCTCCGTTGCTCATCCTACGTAGGTCAATTTTTTTCTTTTCTAGGTACTTGTAATTAAGTTTTTGCCGTGGGGTTTGCCATTAATTCAGTTACTGATTCTGAACATGTAGTTAGTACTGAACCTCATGATTGGGGATTTCAAGGAGTCACATTCTTTATAACTAATATTTTCTTCAGAAAAAAACTCCAATGTGAAGTACAATATGAAAATATTTCAGACTACATACAATAGCAGTAGATTTTTATGACGTCTTCGTAACGACCTTCTCGCGTCGACCGCTGTAATGAATGGTCCAAGGTTAGCGGCGGGAAGTATTTACAGAGATTTACTTACTTGATAGCTTCCTGGTTATATGTATACAAGTTATTCATCCATTTTGATAACAACTAGCTTAGTTTTGAACGAAGTAGGTATATATAATATGTGTTCCAGTTTCTAAGTTTTTAATCAGTCTTTTTAACATCGGATTTATATGATAAACTAGCGGACGAAACCCGGCCCCTTCGCTCGGGTACTATGCATTATGCACCTTATGAACCACTCCTATCCATTGGTGCAAAGCATATGAAAAAAGTTTCTATATTTTTTGAGTTCATCGCGTTCAGACGGACGCGACTGGGGATTTCGTTTTATAATATTACGTATGGAAGATAATTTCTCTTTTCATATCAGAAAAGTTGCAAGTGCAACACATTGGAAGTCCTAGATTTTAATATGTACCTACCTAAGTAAATATGTAAATTTATCATACACTCAGACTCTGCAATGACAAAATCCAGCGTACACGTGTTTAAGGCAACGCATAGATAAAAAAAGATTTTCCGTCGTGACTGCCTAGAAACAAAACCTTACTATTATTTATTCATTTTTTTAAAGCCTGAACTGTCCCACTGCAAGGCAAAGGCCTCACTTTCTTTCTTCCATTTTGTTCTCTGAAGGGCCAATTGAGGTCATCTCCGCCTGGGACTTCGTCTGTTGGGGAACCATACTGTTGTGGCTTTCGCCCACATTTCCACTAGCATTCGGCACAAATATCCGGCCCAGTCCCACTTCAATTTGGCAGCCTTTTCAGCAACGTCCGCTATTGGAGTCTTAGAGCGCAGTATTGAGTTCCTTATCCGATCTGTTAATCGAACGCCAAGGATACTGCGCTCCATGGCTCTTGTAACCTTACTAAAAGTCGAAAATTGTTACAGGTCGGTAAGAGGCGAGCGTACCAGATTGGAAAATTCTACCGCCAGAGGTACGGCTATCAGGGTCACAAGCTGATCTCCAGCCTCTACCTCCGTGATGAGATTTCGATCAGGAGCACTGACAAGGAACGGACGAAAATGACTATCCAAGTGGCGATGGCTGCTGCCTACCCCCCGGAACCAGAACAGCAGTGGGATGAAGGTCTTGGGAAACTCTGGCAACCGATTCCGTATACTGCTGTGCCGTTGTCCGAAGATTATGTAAGTATAAACTGACTGATATACAGCTGACATAGACTTGAAGAGAACGATGATACAAATCATATCATCAAATAGTCATAAAATTTTTACCTAACTTACAATATATCTTGATAATTAGATACAAAATAAAACTACATTAGTTATATGATATTTCATGTACATAGGCGAGCTTAACTCTTGAGTTTTCTCACAACAAACCTGTGAGTGAAAGTGAGATAAATATATATTATAAGGATGAGAAGAAGTACAACCACAAATAAAATACACATCCATATAAATAATACATAAAATACCTACACATGTAACTGTTATGGATACTAAATAATATAAACAAATTCTATAAACTAAATCTTACATAGATACGCCACAATTCACGTGTAACAAAATGATTATAATAATAATAAAGTTAGAACAACCACGTTTTGTAAAAAAAAAAGCCCGCGATATAAGTTAATTAACTAAATAATTACATAAATATAAGATAGTGAATTATTATCTGTTGTTGACATAAGTCTAGTTCGCTATTACATAAGTGTAACTTAATCACTTTACCGATATGTGCGGTATGATTTGCTATCAGCAATTATTGTAATTAAAAACAGATACAGATGGAAAACGTATAAAATATTGAGAAATATTAAAATCTATTCATACGAGACCTATTATAACATTATGCAACTTTGTGTAAAGGGTTATTTTTTACTCAAATTGTAGTTATTAATGTAATTTTCTTTGCATACCGTTTAGTAAATTGCACATTTTAATTTTGATTCCTGATCAATGTAAAAAAAATACCGACAAGTAAAAAAAATGCTGAAAAGTACACAATATCGAATTTCGTTTCGACATTCTTGTTATTTATTTTTCTCCATTATTTTATTTTAATTTAATTAAAAATTAACATTATTAATTCATTCGTCCAGCCTTTTCCCAAGCTATGTTGGGATCGGCTTCCATTCTTACCGGTTTCAGCTGAATGCCCTATTTCACATGAAGCGACTGCCTATCTGACCTCCACAACCCATTGCTAGGTAATACAGTATCCTAGAGACTGGTTGTCAGAATTGTAATGACGTAACGACTGTCAAATCTCATCGTATGACAGTCGGGACCAACGGCTTAGCGTGCTTTCCGAGGCGCGATTTGCGAAAATCGATTTTAAAATTATCGCAATATAGCTTAATAACGGAAGAAAACATTCGAATTGAGAACTTCCTCCTTATACAATGTAGTCGGTTAGAAGTATATTTATACTACTTTGCTTGATCGACTAAAAGTTTCCTTTGCTTGGAAAACAAGATCTAAGATCCAATTAGATTAACTTAGATTTATTGCGACCTCACAAAGGTGCTTACTTAAAGTTAAGATGGAATTTAATTTACGATCCTCGATTCCTTTTCTTCCTACTTTGACCTTTATTTAAAGACTAGCTTTTGCTCGCGGTTCCGCCCGCGTGGGCGTCGGTTACCGCGGCAAATTATATATATATGGGCCTATAGCCATCCTCAATAAGTGGATAAGATTAGCGCGTTCAAACAAACAAACAAACTCTTCAGCTGTATATTCTTAATCTTAATATAAATTACGCGTCACGTTGTTTGTCCGGGACTTTGGACTCCTTAACTTATTAAACTACTTAACTGATTTTAATCAAATTTGCACACCGTGTCCAGTTTGATCCAACTTGAAAGATAGGACAGCATACGTCTCAATTATAAAAAAAATATTTAACCGTGGGCGGAGCTGCGGGAAACAGCTAGTATTAATATATATTACACTTGTACCTACCTGTTATAATGGATTGCGTATAGATGACGAGCTAAAAGTACATGGCTCCTTTTTTTCTACGTCTATACTTTTTAAGAATAAGTAGGTGTAAGCCAGTTTTAATCGGTGTGCATATCGGTTATCGCGGCAAAAAGAGAGGTCAGTCAGTAGGGTTCAGTGGTACCATAGATTAATAATTTAGAATATTATATAGATTAATAGGTCATTTAAGTATTTTATTTCACATGAACGCATTCGATTCTGAATATATAGTAGAGGGAGAAAAATTTATCCTCAGACAGGACTCAAACCTGCGCCTACTGGTTGGCCGCACCTGTCGCTTTATTTACGAAGCCAATGGTTTAATATGCTATCTAATGGTTTTGACTTCCGTAAAACGGTTTATTTATAAATTTGTATTCTAACAAATTGTTAAATAATTAACTCTCCAACTTATTTGACCATTCGATAGACTAATAATTGATGAGAAAACGCGTCTTTAAAACCATTAGTAAGCATATTTAACCATTGGCTGAGTTATCTCGGGATCAAAAAACTGAGACGTGTAGCTTAGCTGGTAAAGCGACTGGTAAACCCTGGACTGGTAAAACCTGAGTTACAGCCTCTGGGGTTTGAGTCCTGCCCGTAATATTTTTTTTCGTTTCGATTTATATTCCAATCTTTGATTTAACTAACAAAAATAACTACTAAACCTAAAATATTATGGAACATACAAATATGAGCTTGAATAATATTAAGAATGTTAGAGATTAACTGATCCCATTTAGTATTTTTAGCGCCAATTTGACTTTTTTTCATAGCAATTTTGGCCAATTTTTTTTTTTCTTGTTCTACTTCATCATCACAATTTTTTTTCCTCTTCATGTTCTAATCATCTTCTTCTTCCAGCTCCGCTACTACTCAAACTGCGATCGCTTTATCACGCTGATGACGGAAGCTAAAGAGACGTCTTTGAGCAACGAGCTAGCTCCATACATGGACCTGATACCCTTGTTGGAGCAGAAGACCGGCAAGAACTTCACTGAGAACCCTCTGCTCTTCGAAACACTTTTTGATCTCTTTAGGAGTTCGGTAAGCATCTTAAACTATATTTTTAGGTAACAATGCATCATATAAACTAGCTTATGCTTACGGCCTCCGCCCGCCTGGGCGTCGGTTACCGGCACCGGCAAATTATAGCCTATCCTCAATAAGTGAGCTATATCACAGTGAAAGAATTTTACAAATCGGCCCCGTAGCGCCTGAGATTAGCGCGTTCAAGCAAACAAATAAGCTCTTCAGCTTTATAATATAAAAAAAATGTATAGATAAACACTTGAATAAACGCATTAATAAAACAATGTGTAACAGAATAAAAACAATCGCTCTTAAGACATCATTGTACTCATCATTTACTATGGGAAATCGCGAAATAAATCGACTGCCTTATGGTGGCCTAGCGATTCAATAACTATATTCCCATGCACAAGGTTGCAAGTTCGAACCCAGGCAAGTACCAATGTGACTTTTTCAAAGTTATATGTACTTTCTTATTCATTCTAAGACATTGACAAACGGTGAAGGAAAGTTTCGTGAGAGATGGATTCCAAAAAATTGGAATCTGAAATCGCCAACCCGCAGTGAGCAAGCGTGGTGATCAATGCTCATTCCTTCTTTATATGGGAAGAGGCATGTGCCCAGCAGTGGGACGTTTATAGGCCGGTATTATTTTAAATATTTTACTGCATAATTCGACAAATTGTACTGAACCGCCGATATTTTTTCGCGATCTTGCGAATCCTTCCATATTAAGAGTTGTTCACAATTAAGAGGGCAATACCTTTTTAAGAGCTATTTCGTTTATTCTATTACATGTTTTATACAGTAATAATTATATTTGAATGTTATTATCGCTTAATGAGAATTCGATCTTACATAGGAACATCTATTATGTTTTTGCATACACTTCGACAAAGAACAAAAAAACACCTGCATTGAAACAAAAACAAGTTTACAATCCAATGTCGAGGTGTTAAAGTAACAAAAACATTAAAGCGATATCCCAACAATTAATTTTATTTTTTTCCTGCACCTTATCTTCCAACATGACCTCGTATTTTTAAACTTCAATGTCAAACAATTACTTTTACAGGTCGGTTTGGGTCTAGACATTCCGGATTGGGCCAAGCCGTTACTGCCAAGACTTAGTGAAGCTGCTAGACTAGCTTATAGGCTGTACTTCAGATGTGATGAAATGAAAAAGATTGGGGGAGGTAAGTTATCTAATTTTTTTTTTCAAAATGTTCACACGAGGTCAGAAAGATGTGCACAAACGAAGGGACAATTGTGAGCCGTCATGGGACGCTTAGCAGACGTGAGACATCAAAATTGTCTTGTACAAGTAATGTGCTACAAAGAAAAAATTACGACAGAAAATGATGATTCAACAAACATTTTCATTGAATACGAAAATTAAAAACTCGACATTAATACAAAGACTGTATTTATAATATACTAGCTGTTTCCCGCAGCTCCACCCACGGTCTAAAATAATTATTTTTTGGAATAATAAAATAATTATCGTGTGTCACCTGGGGATAGTGTAGCTTCCCAAATGTGAAAGAATTTTCAAATCGGTTCAGTAGATTCGGAGCCTATTCAATGCAAACAAACAATCAAATCTTTCCTCTTTGGCGACGCGTATTCACGGCATCCGTCGCTAGCTACACTGATGGTTGGGTTTGCCCGCGGCTAAAGATGTTTCACATCAAAAAAATAATGAAAAAAAAAAACAACTTATTAAGGATTCGTTTTGGACGTAAAAACTATTTCGTGCGAACCTATCATCTTTTCATGGACGTTTTTGCTTCAAATAAACTTAATTTAAACTGTTTATTATAAGTCAAATACCTTACGAAGCAAAAACTTTTTCTTATCTTCGTAATTAAAATCAATGTAAAGGTCAAATGCGACTGCACGAGGTACGGCAATTTCATTACTGACAAAAAATGGTGTGCCCACAATTTTTGTGATCTTTGGTGCATTTGTATATGAGCTATTCTTTGAATCTTGGTCATAAGTCTAAAACCATCTCGTTTAATCAGATTCGGTCCTGCCCCCCTAGCCAAGTGACATTTCTACAAGCGTTAACCTGTGATAGAAATCGCTTAAATGACATTAAAATATTAAATGTATAAAAGTGACAAGTCTAAGTCACGTGACCTATCGAAAACAAATGTCATTTCCATACATTTTATGTCATTTAAGCGATTTCTATCATCGTTATCGCTTGTAGAAATGTCACTTGGCTAGGGGGGCTGATAAAAATATGCGCCCCACAAGGTTTGATCATGACCCTTTATTTGTCAGTACCTTTGAATGTTTGAAAAACCGTCGAAACGCAACATATAATTTTAAGTGTGAAAGCTATGACTTCTAATGTAAACACAGAACAGTAACTTTCGTGGTCGAGTGGCGTAAACACCGGTTTTCAAGGTGTCGCCAGCTCTGAGGTCCCGGTTTCGATCCCCGAACGGGTCAATGTAGAAAAACACTTTTCTATATTGTCTCGGGTCTGGGTGTTTGTGGTACCTTCGTTGTCTCTGATTCCATAACACAGTGCTATAGCTGCTTACGTTGGATTCGAATCAATGTATACATATGTGATGTTGTCCACATAAAAAAAAAACTTTATACTAATTTTTCTAAACTAAATTCTAATACTTCTATTACCTTCTCTCCAGGAGTCCTTCTGAACATGTTTACGCAAGTCGGCAACGACCTGATAGCTGGCAACCCAGTAGGCCAGCGTCTCCGCCTGGTCTCCGGCCACGACTTCAACATCGGAGCTCTGATGGAGGTAGCCCACGTGAAGACCGATCAGTCCATCCCGGAGTATGGTGCTGTGTTTGCATTGGAGCTGTACCGGTCCAGGAGTACAGGAGCTTATAGTGTGTTGGTGAGTTATTTTGAGTTGCATAAAATAAATAAAAAATATTCACAGTAATGTTTCAGACAATTTTTAAACGTTAATCTAAAGTATGTTTTGTAACTTGTATGGCTTTCGATGGCCTTACAAGGTGTGGAAAGGAAATTATTTTCTTTATATCTAGTACTAGCTGTTGGTCGCGGCTCCGCTCGCATGGGCATCGGTTACCGCTGCAAATTATAATATATTATTAATAGCCTATAGCCTTCCTCAATAAGTGGGCTATCTAACAGTGAAAGAATTTTTCAAATCGGACCCGTAGTTCCTGAGATAAGCGCGCTCAAACAAACAAACAAGCAAACAAACTCTTCAGCTTTATAATATTAGTATAGATACGAGGCATAGCGCCCAAATCAATGCGTGTTGTCTACCAATATTTTTCATATCTTGGGTTCTTATCTCATAATATGATTTCCGAGGGTTTTGGATCTTATAACATGATTTTTTTTTCATGAAGAAACTTTTTCATCACGCAATGCCTAATGTCTATGACTGTTTAACTTCAATTTGGCTACATTTGTATTTCTCTTTCCAGCCAATCTACCTCCCTCAGGCAGGCGAGTCTTCTGCTAAAGTCCTGAGGATCCAAAGCTGTGGAAGCTCTAGTCATTGTGACTTCGCCAAGTTTAAGGACCTTACAAAAGACTTCTTATTGCCAGAAAAAGAGTTTTACTCCCTATGTAATATCAAAACCGAATTATAGTTGACTTAAAAGTATTAGACATAATTTATAAAGCTAAGATTTGTAACGCTCTCTTGATTTCCAGTGGCTGTGAAAAATAACAGAAAAGTACCTACTAAAAAAGTTAAAAATAAATGAAGTACCTAATAATTACATTGAAATAAAACTAGGTACTTTTAAACGGATTTTATCGCGGTTCATTTTGACGGGTTGACGGTGGGACGGTTGACGGGCTTGTCGGGAACCAAAATCAAAATAAACCGCGATAGAAACCGTTCGTATATACTTTTATTTCAATGTTTAATATTCGCGTAAACCTCAGAAACGAATCAATTACAGTTTAAAAAAAGAATAACTTAAATTTTGACTGTTGAATAATCTATATATTAATACGTGATGCCAAAACTTTGGACCCCTTTTTACGAAAATTGCGCGGACGCAGGAGCATAAAAATTGGCACACTTATAGTTTATGTGCAGGAGAAGTGCAAAACGCTAATATTTTTCAATAATAATGCTTATAAAGTACATAAAATCAATAAATAAAACATTACCCACACTAACATGCATTTCACACACACATGCTTGTTTTGTTTTTCATTTACTGTACTGACATTGACATAAATAAGTGGTTTAAGTTTTTATAAATATCCGAATATAACGGCCAAGGACATTTAGCAAACGATGAAAGAGTTTTTACAAAAAACATTGTTTTCAGAGAAGTTTGCAATATGCGATAAAATATGCTCTAAATGTATAGTATTTTCCTCTTATAGCATACATTTATTATAAGGTCGAATTTCGACCATTGGGCGACCACTAGTTCTAATAAAAAAGCAATAATTGTTTTAGAATTATTCTAAATTCTATTTCAAATAATGGAATCCTGATTCTAATTTCGTATTCGTTCAAGAAAACGTTTGTTTATCAGCCAGTATGTCCTAATGTAGTTCAAAGGCCTATTTAAAATTAGAATTAATTTATATTCACGTGTCGGAGTGAGAGAGCGATATGATATCGGCGCTATAATTTAAGTTACCAATTAGTGTCTAAGGTCGCTACTTAATTATGACCACAGAATATATGGCCCTAAGGAAGAAATTCGTTGTTCTGTGATTGTAACGGATATAGGTTATTGTCACTAAGTGTTGTGTATGTTTTCTTATATCTATCTGCCTACTCCACAAGGGGTAACGTGAAGATAGTGTAGTTCAAGTATCTTTCAAGATGGCCGAAATAATAACATACGTATCAATCTAAAAGTTGTCCACCTACCTAGGTACTTTAAAAAAAACATATTATTATCAATTATGTTACCGCCGAATGCTGAAACGCTAATTAACTTAAGTTGTATTTATATGTTTATGACGCTACTTTTCACCTTAGAGTGACAGAGACAGCATGAGACCTAACGGCGGCTTCAAAGTTTCAAACTGATTGACGTTTCAGTATTCGGCTATGAATCATTTTAGCCATAAATTTAAATGTTCTTAGCATAAACCCTGTCATATCGTAAAATTATTTGCTTTGCTTGTTATTATACCTATAATCTTTGTTTATTAAAATATAGGTGCAAGATACGTGTTAATAAACTTATATATATAAATTTACCTACTCATAAAGAAATTGCAAAGTGTTTGGAAGTGCCTAAGCTTATTATTGTTTTATAAGATATTAATATCTATTGTATATTTGTACTACAATTCAAATCATTTGCAAAGCTTTAACAAAGTAAACTAATGCCCTCTATCGGCATAAAGGCAAACTTCTTTATACGTACGTACCGAGTAAACCTTTTTATATTCAATAGATGGCGCTGCTACAAGTTATTGTAAAACTTAGAACAAAATATTAAACGGGTCTATACCCCTTGTGAGGTTGGCGTGAGGATTAAATACCTTTGTCTGTGATATTAACGAATATAAACGGATATTTGTACAAATACATATGTTCTAATATAGTTTTTGTGTTTTATTTAATGGGCAATCACAAACATGTGTTTTCAAACGTAATTTTATTTTACCAAAAAAAATATTTTTTATTCCACAACCATGTATTCATAACAAACTCTTCCGCTTTAAAAAACAGTGTAGTAGTACATCTACTATACTGTTTTTTTAAGCGGAAGAGTATTCCCCCCACTCGTAACAAAAGCATCTTAGCTTAGCACGAGGGGTTAACAAGAATACTAGTAATGTGCGACCCACATTGCTAGTAATACGTCACACCAACACGGACAACATTTTATGGTTTGTTGAACAACCAATTAAGTATTATTTTATTTTCAGTCCTGAATAGTCGAGGACAACCACACATCAATCAACAATTAACAAATAAAAATACACCTTATTGCTGGGAAATAAGGGTGTTACTAGCACCTAACGTGCGGTCCACTGTGAAAAATATAATCCCATTTTCCACATTTTTTTCTAGTTTAGTTTAGATATTGTGGGTGTTGGGTATATACATATTATTGTATGTAAATAGACATAAAGAACAACCCAGCCAACCTAGCCGTGACAAGGGTGTTACAATGTTTTATTTTGTATCATCGTGGTCCGGAATAGGGTTGTCTCTTGTTAGAGTTTCATTTTACAGCGGTTTACATCGACTTGCTTTTTGGATGAAAATGAAGTGGGTAGTTATGATTGATTTTCAAACGTTAATCAATATGCAGACGAGAGTTTTTAATTATAGATAATTATGTAAGTTATTGAACATGCGACATAGATATAGACGTACAAAGTCGTACACTAATGTCTCTTGACAGTTTAGTGATGAATAAAAGCAATAAACTAGACTAAATGCCATTGATTGCTAGGATATTACCTAAAATGACCAGATTTTCCAAAACGAATGAACACCAACAAAAATATATTTTTTTAATTGTTCTGTTATTTTTTGCGTGACAAATGAGACAACCCTATAGAGATACGCTAACACAAGGATTTACCCTTCAAATAACCACAGAGCAACAATTTGGGATTATGCGACAGCGGCTTCAAAATGAAAATAACATCTGTAATTATAAATCTCCTGCTTCTGACATCCTGACTTCCCTGAAGATCCTTGTACATTAAAATAAACGACAAAAGAGATTCTGTGTTACAAAAATCAAACTTACCACTTTGAAATAAAGGTTATGTTGATCTTAAAGTTTTAACATTGTTTTGCGGTTGAATATACAAGGCTGTTTGGATTTAAGGATTAGTTCTTTAGTAATGAGGTTAAGGATTTTTTAAAAGCCTGGGTATCCCTCCCTCAGTGGAAGGTAAAAAGGAATTCGGTGTTTTTTGTTTAATGTCAATCTGCTTACCAGCAATTTTTTTTCAGTGTCCACAATTGCCATTACCTGTAGGTTCAGGGAATGGCAAACTACAACCACCTACGAACAAAAAATCTGCCTTACCCGCCTAGCCTTTTCTCAAGCTAGATATATTGCGTTCGGTTTCCAGTCTTACCGGATTTAGCTGAATATCGTATTTTATATGGAGCGACTATATCTGACCTCCAAAGCCAATCTACATAATATAACTAGCTTTTGTTCGCGGTTCCGCCCACATGAAGTATTTCTCTAATCGGCCCAGTAGTTCCTGAGATTAGCGTGTTCAAACAAACAAACTCTTCAGCTTTATAATAAGTATAGATTTATCCTATGAATTTACATATCTAAATTTCAAATCAAACGTTTTAACCTTTATATATTATTATCTATGGCTCAATGCATGTTATCGTTTCAAACCTCTTTTCTCTTTATACATGCATAAAACCACAGACGACAGAACTTTGTGTCGCAACATATTAAGGCCAATACTTTACAAAACTCCCATAATAGTGCCAAATAGTGCCAACGCTAGCCGCGAAACTGCATACGCTACCACTTCGACCATCTTGGATCGTTCAGTGCTGAAAAGGCATTTATTTTATGTGTTTTTCGGTACTGTAACTAGTTTAAGTGGTCTATATTTTATTAGCCTCGCATTGAATAAACCTCTTTGGCTATTACTGGCCAAAATTTAATAAGGCCTCTGAGCGTTTTCGGTAGTAACAAGAATGAGTGAAAATTTTTGATAATAAAAAAGTCAAGTCTTGACTCGTGATTAACTTATAAGCCCAGAAACAAAAGACTCGGCGTCTTTTGTTTTCTGCGCTACTGCTACCTTTAAGAAGTGGTCATAATGGGGGCTATCGCGTGCCGAAAATCCGCTAGGGTCGCTACTGTCGCTTATATATAATATATATAATTGCCAGATATACCGGCAATTTCGACCAATTGCCGGCCAGTAAATTGTGAACAAATAAATAAATAACATCACATACATTGCTCCGAATCCACAGTAAGTAGCTAAAGCACTTGTGGACAACAACGAAGGTACCACGAACACCCAGACCCGAGACAATATAGAAAAGTGTTTTTCTACATTGACCCGTCCGGGAATCGAACCCGGGACCTCAGAGCCCAGAACAAGACCTCAGAACCTCTGGCGTCACGTTGAAAACCCGTGTTTACACCACGGTCGTCGTCGCTCATTGGTGAAGAATGACAGATAAACCTTATGCGACACTAGCAATAGCCCTAGCGGATTTTTGATACCCCCATACATATAGCCCCCATTACACTCAGTTTTTTAATCCTGGAGACTAAATTGACAAGTGCGAATGTCAAAACTGACGTAAAAGCTATTGGAATCTATGTCAATTTGGTATTTTTACTTGTCAATTTAGTCTCCATGAATAAAAAACAGACTTTATATTAAACTTACTCATTTTATTCCAAATAGCATTTCGTCTGACGTCTGAATACATCAGTGGTATCAGCAGCAGGCAAAGTCCCAAGTATCCTTGGTCTTTTTTTTTATTACTAGAATTTGGTAGGTATCTACAATAAACATGGCTTTAACTTTGTATTCTTATCATAGCTAAATATCATAAAATATGTATGTATTGATTATCATAGCCTAGATTGTCATATTTGTGAACGATAAAGGGTGCGATAGTCGTAACATTGCTATTCAGATTCAGTTAGGCGTCACATAATATTTTATGGTAGTATGGATATCGATTGCAAGGCTATGGTAAACTTAGAAATAAGTAAATACAGTCGTATAGAATATTAGAAAATAATTTACTATATTTCCCACTCATTTTCTATTCAAAAGCAAGGACCTTAAGGTAATTTGTAATTAAAACTTCATAGATAAACAGTGCATGCTTTAATCTAATGTCTTCATTGCTGAGTAATGTTACCGGCTCTTACCAATGTTATCCATTATTTAGATTTCAAAACTTCTTTAAATTCAAATAACTATATTAAAGTTTGTGTAACTTGGCCGAACTGAGTTTTTTATACTTGACTGAACATACTTTGACATAGCACTCGATAATTCTACACATAGGTACTAGTTGCCACTCAAATTCGCTGCTGCGACCAAAATTTGGCCAGAAGGATATTATTCAGTCGAATTATTGATATTTGACTGAACTCTGAACAGGCATCTACGGAAAACCCCTGAATGTAATAACCACTCGATGTTGCGTCGATGGCCGTAATATTGCTATACGAATTCAGTTAGGCGTTAAGGCTTTTTATGTTGTATTGTGGTTTGAGTTTTATTTCAATCGATGTTCTCTTTATTTGTCTATATTGTGGCGTGTTTTATTATTCTATACTTTTCTCGATATATAATAAGAATGTAGTATGTTAAAATTTAATGTTTATACCTACTTTGAGTAACATGATACCTACTCGAGATAATATATTTATTGTCGAAAGTATGTACGATATTTCTATGCAAATCGAGCATCGTAGAAAATCGAATACACATGGATTTAATGTTTTGTGAATTCCCAACCCGTGGCGAAGTAGGCACTAATACTTAAATCAGTAGTTGATTCTTGTTGTAGCAATATCTTCTATACTTGTAACGTTGTTTATATAAACAACTAATACGTATAAAGTTCGTTAAAAAAAAACAAATATCCCGGGAACTGTTTGATTTTAAACTGCGTTCTATTTCAAATTCGACAAAACAATCCTTGTATTGCACGCATTGCAGTGCATTTAGCGTTCGCGGCACGAACGAAACATTATAAATATAAACACAAAAAGTATGAATGTAAAATAAATTCCTTATAATACGTTCGCGCATTCAATTCGTAAGTTAGTTGAACAGTAAATCAGTTTTCATTCATAAGAATAATGGCGGAAAAGGGCTCCCTCGTACGAGACGCGACTTCAAAGTTTTGTTTTAATTTCCATTACCGTTTTTTAGGGTGGCAATCTCATTAATTTGTACGATGACAGAATTAATGTAAGGGTGGTTATATAATTTTATTATGCTTCTGCTGTAGCGTGTGGCGCAATGAGACACCGTATATAAAACCAATCGTACGTAGTTACATTATTGCGATAATAGGATTATATTTTAATTTTACAAATTTGTTTTCAACTCAAAAGTGTGGAATGACGAAAGGGAATTTTATAACCAGTAGGACAGCTGTTACTGGTCCCGATTCTGTTAAACACGTACTAAAATGATATGAGCCCATTGTGATATCTTTTTTCTTGTTTAAAATTAGAAAATGACTGACGAAAATGAAAGCTGTCACATTTAGTTTCGACAAAATTGGCTTATAATTATGTAAAATGTACTTTGTGATTGGCTTATCAAGCCGTTAAGCAAAAACTTGTGCATTACACACAGTGCTATTAAAAAATAATATTGACAGGTAATTAGGCGCGAAAGTTTATCGTTGCTAACTTCAACTTTACAACATGACAGCCGGGATCAGCCATCTCCTATCTTTCTCTAGCACAGGCATAAGAAAGAGATAGAAATACTAATTTAGTTTGTAAACAATAACGTTGTTGCGTGGTATTTAGCTGATAAACAAACATGGCGGCTCAGCTTGCTTGATTAATAAGGGTTCGCTTTTGTGACGTTTGAGTTAGATAAGTATAATATAAATTAGACTATTATACGTTTAACCTTTGGCCCGTACTTAAATAAATAAATTATATGCGCATCATGTCTTTTGTGACTAAAAATTAAAACTATAATATTGACTACTACTCCAAATCAGCCTGTAATTGTTCCAGTGCTGAGAAAAATCCATACTTCACCGTGCTTGTGATTTACTTCGCATTTTTTGAAGCACAGATTTTCTTATGATGTTTTCCTAAATACCTAGTAAGTTTTTGAATAACTAGGAAAGTACCTACCATTGTAAACTTTTTTTATGATCGGTATATGTATAAAGAAAGGTATAAAGGTACCAACCTAGATGCGATAAACAGTGTTAATAGAAAAGAAACCGGTTATTTAACCACTAACCTATATAAGTACATAATTTTAAATAAACCAATAAAATAAATATACATTTCTATGAATTGCTTTTAACTAATTACTCAGCTCAAAATGATTCATAACACTCATCGACGTTTTGCATAATACAAGATTAAACTAACATTATGAATGAAATAATTAACAAAATTATACAAATTAGGTAACAAAATAATTAATTATGTATTCAATAACATAAACATCTTGTATTTGTATGGCTTCTAGATTTATGTTTAATTAATAATAAATAAAAACAAATTGATTTAGTACTTCGATATTATTCATTTTATATTTTCAATTTAATATTTATTTACATAACTTCATGCTATAAATTAAAAAAAGGACATCGATACTTTGTATACAATGTACCTACTGTGTCTTCGATATTTGTTTTTTTTACCCGACTACGACAAAGCCAAGGGAGGGGTATGTTTTTGACAGGATTATGTATGTATGTATAGTAAAGGGTTCTGCCTAGTTTCAGATGGCTGTGTGTAAGCTGTCCCAAGATATTATTATTATATACAGTTTAATATTCCGTAGTTAAAAAGTCGACATTGATGTTCTAAATAACACCGTAGTAGTTAATAGTAATGTACCTAAGTATAGTTTGAATAACACTTAAAACATCAGCCTAGCCTTTTTCCCAAGCTCTGACCTCCACAACCATTTTACTGGGTAATACAGTAACCCAAACGAAATAACGAATACTGGTTGTTAGAATTGTTATCAAAGATCACCGTATGACAGAATGGTCACCTATCCACGGACCAACCGCAGCGAGCGCGGCTTGACCTCTATGATCGGATAGCACTTAGCCACGAGCTTCTTTTCTATAAAGTAAAGAAAATGTAAACAATCAAATTGTTTGAAACAGTTTTGTTAACAGTTGTACTAGTGTTGTGCCCACCGATATAGATTTAACAACTAATATTAAAACTGTCGTTTTAATAATTAATCGTAGTAAAAGTGTGTTTTGTTAAAGTTTATGGATAGAGGGATCGATGGGTATTTGTTATTCACACGTGTGGAAAGTAGAAAACTGCTGATTGAAATACAAAATTTATCACACATATTTTATTAAGTTCGATACCTGTAATATAATGATGTTTTTTATCTCAATAAGTTTACAATTAAATACAACTTACTCGAAATAATGAATTATTCATTCAACTTTATGCTACAGAAAGTGTGAATTTTCTAGTTTTGTTTTGAGGTTTATTAAACTGTATGTGAACTTTTCGTGTATACGTCAGTCTAAGTAATGCTCTCGTAAGTAGATAACGAAATAAAATGGCTTCTAATCGTCTGTAGATAATAAAGTGGTCTAGACTAAATGGTTAGCATACATGAACATCGTACGGAGCTTACCTTTAAAATAACGAGTTGGCAACCGAATAAAAAAGGGACATTCTCTTTTATTTAAGAATAGATTTATGTATAAATTAGTAAAAATTATTTACTTACACCAACACACCAATATTGTCTGGAAACGATCACTATTAGTGATAGGACCATCGTATTTTTTTTAATACCTTGGGACAGCTCACACACGGCCATCTGATCCCAAACTAGGCAGAGCCTATAGGCAACCAGACAACTGATAAACATACTTATATATTTCTAAATACATACATATTATACATAAATTATTACACCCAGACACAGAACAATTGATCGTGCTCATCACACAAAGATTTGTCCCGGGTGGGAATCGAACCCACGACCTCCGACTTACCAGTCAGGATCACTAACCACTAGACCAACAGGCCAGTCGAAATATTCATATTGTTTTGCCGTTAATATGTTCCTTGGGTATAATAAATTATGTATTATCACTACATATTATGGCTGCTGCAAGGAGAAGACATCCAACGGGATTATGCAGAAATGCATTACCTGTATGGCTTTTGCGACGGCTATGCCCGGGCTGATACCAAGGAATAACGTCAACGCTACCCTAACCGTGATTGTTTGCCGTACTACAGGGTCTTTATAAAACAAAGTTCTCCGCCGCGTCTGTCTGTCTGTTCACGATAAACTTAATAACTTCTGCACCGAATTTCATGTTGTTGTCATATATGGATAGAGTGGTGCTATAAGTTTTAGTACATAATTAGTGAAGTTTTTATATACGTTGGCTAACCAACATCCACTCGGGTGAAACCTCGCGTGGAGTGTGGATGTTTGTAACTCAATCACGCAAAAACAGCTGATCGGATTTTTTGAAAATTGGTATTTTTCTCTATTACAGCGCAACACGGGTGAAAATTTTATTCCATATTTTATTACTTTCACATTTTTCATTTCTTTTTGGACCCAATTCTGAAGTCCACGCAGACGAAGTCGCGGGTAGAAGCTAGTTATCCATAATGCTAATTAAATTTCCAGATTAACATAGTAAAACTTTAAGAAATACGATACATTAATGATACATTAAAATGGATTATCGCCAAGCATTAACTTGTTCACAATACTTAAAAACATCTTGAACCAAAGTGTGAGATAAACGTGTAACGTAATATATAGATTTATCAGCTGCCGTTCCGACTTCATTATTGTACAAAAGATCACAGTTAATTTTTTGTGTAAAAAAAACTCGACAAAAAAACCGGTTACGCAGGTAAGTGTCCCCTCCCTAGCGTACAAAGTGAAGATAGCCACACTTTCTGTGCGCCTAACAAGCGAATAAGTGCAACTTCAAGGCTCAAGCGCATCGCCCAGCGAGCGCAGTGGCCTGTGTTGTGTTCGTGACTTTTAACAAAAACAAACTCTTTTATTGACGCGCAAACTAAAGTTTTAACACGCACAGCTCCGTAATTTATCAACAATACCAAAAACGAACACAATAACAGTGAATTGTAACGTTATAACACTCGAAAAGCAAAGTTTTTAGAGTTTTGTTTATAGTAATCGCGGCGACAACCTGGCCGAGTTCGGGAGAGCAACAGTTTGTTACGCGATAACACGCGCGTCGCCTCCTTCGATTTTGTTAGGTTATACTTCTATGTCAGTCGTGCAGTCAAAGACAGGGTGTAACGTCGCGTCGCTGCCGCTCGCTGTGCTATCGTCGAAAAGTTTTTGTCTCGTGTCGAATATTGTAAAAAAAATAAAGCGAAATTAATCCGAAAACGAATTGAAATCGAAATAAGTGATGTTATAAGTGTTTGTGTGGTTCTTAGTGGTAGTTTTTGTGTGTTAAAGAGTGCATTCTTTGGTGATTCATCTCGTGACAAGAAATTGTGTACTGTGTCGCATTGTGGATGTATTAGTAAAATTATGTGGCGAGTACGAGTGAACTTATAATATTCTTCGTTATAACAAATATGCTGAGGAATTTTATTTAAAGGCCGTACAAAAAAGGTAAGAATTTGAGATTTCTTTTGTTCTATATTAATGGTTTGCTGTCAAAATTGTGTACACAGAATGCTTGAAACAATTTGTATCTTCACGATAAGAGCGTTAAATATTAGGTATCTTCTTTGTTTATTAAAATATTTACGGTAGTATACATTTCTGGTTATTACCGGCATAATACACAGTGACTCGTGTCTCGGCAACAAAAAAGCAAATTAGAGTGGAATGCCCAGCCTTTGGGTGTAATTGGTCTATAAACTTTTAATTAAAAAATTGTGAATCTGAGTTCCGTCAGAGGTTAAGTTAAATTGTACACACTTTGATATTCTTTGAAATAACTAAACTTTACGACTGTCGTGATTAAAGTTAAATAAAGGAATACCTAGTAACTACTAACCGTATTCATAATATAAACATTATATATATCATTATATCTTAAGTCCTGTCATACCTACAATTTAAATAAGAACTCTGTTAGTGTTCCAACTCAACCTACCAAACAGGTTTAAAACAATCCTCGGTAGGCACAATAACTGGTTTCCCTTGCTTGATTCATTCAACTGACGCCGGGTGACTGGCAGGTGATGACTGTACTGTACCTACCAATCTATGATGAAGTTTAAAATGTGGGTGTTGGTCGATTTTGGTTTTATGAATCAATGTTCATTATGTTTGTAGGTGAATAGTGTTACAATATACCTACCTATAATTTTAAGTTGATTTAGGTACTTACGTAACTCGTAAGGTTACTTTTTAAACCACCGGTAAGTACCTACCTAGGTAGGTAGGTACCTACCTATCTAAAAAACCTTACTAAAGAAAAAGTAAAAAACCTAAACCAGAACTCGACAAACTCGAATAACTAGAAAGTAGGTAGGTATTTCATGGAATTTCTTGTTTTTGTTCTTTTTATTGCCAACCTTTTTACTAAAACACTGTAGGTAGTTATAGATTTATCTAGAACAAGTAACTGCCTAACTTAGATCTTAGTCTGAAATGTCATTATTTTTCCTCTATGTAAGTAGCTATTTCATGTAATTACCGTTTGTCGCTAACATCTGACTAGGTAGGTACCTACCAATCAGAATAGAAAAATATAGGTAGCTTGTTCCGAACGGATCCCACAACCCGATTCCATCTATGGGATTATGATTATTATTATGGATAAATAAAAAATAGGTATGTTCCTAACAGATCCCACGTGGCTAGGTAGATATTAAGATTACGTCACGGGAATTAACGCGAACTCATACATTTACCTTTTTAGGATTGACGTTTCGGTCGGGTCACACCGGGGACACAGCATCTCCAGTCTGCTTGCGACCACGGCCACTGAAACGTCAAGCCTTGAAAGGCAAATGCATGAGCTCGCGTTAATTCCCGTGACGTAATCTTACTTAATTTTATTAAAATCATGCAATGTAGTTTTAAAGTTAATAGGTAGGAAGAGTAAACATCCCAGTACGCTATTCCTAACAGATCCATGCTATGATGCTATGAATCGATAAATGATAAAGAAAATCGTTAAGGTCAGAATTTTATCATTATTATTCAAATAATCGCCATTTTAATTGATGCCTATATAAAAACAATTTTACTTATTTTATACCTACTAGCGCATACTGTTCATTTTAATTTATTAAATCGTTTCAAAGCAGGGTTAGGAATAGCGAACTGGGATCAGTTGGTATCTAGCTACCTAGAATCGTATTCGGAACAAAATCTCATGAATGGGATCGGATCTGTTCGAAACAAGGCAAAAATAGGGTGATTGCGCCGGTTAGCGACCAGTTAGCTGGGTTGCCCGCTTAAGATGAGGAAAAAGAAATGTTGTGTACACGCAAAATAGTATATGTTAATGTAAATTTGTCCCAAATATAATGTAGTTTGGATACAAAACATAAAATAAAATACATTCATACAAAAATATTTATGAATTGCTGAAAAAGTGAAAATATAGCGAAAACGTCGGTTTACGACCATTTTTATCAGTTTATGACCACCAGTGAGCTGGTTTGCGACCGCTATTATAATATGAAAAATATGCCAATAAAACAATTAAAATCGCTTAAAAATATTTTAATTTTTGCCTTTGAATAAAAATAAAATGGTAATCATTTGGTGTAATGTTTTCTTAAACTTAAAAAATAACAATCTTACATTTTTTAGAGACTTAGTCATAGTTGTAATAGAATCAACTCATTGGTCAAATAATATCCTTAATATGTAGTAGGTATAACATTTAAAAATAATCAACATAGTTATATTTTAGGGACCATATTCCGCTTTTCTTATTCATAATTATGATAGATTAAACATGGGAAACTGCAACAGTATCTGAATCTAGTTTTTTTTAGATTTTAGTGGAGCAAAAACGCTTACGTCCCCTTGTCTCGATTGTATCACACCTCTTCCCACTAAGGCGATCTTGTATCGTGGTCCTTGGGATCTGATACAGTCTGCATGTTTCTCTTATTCTCTTCCCTTGTTTTCGGATATCATCGAGAGCTTTTTTTCAGTGCTTCTTCTGTGCACTGGACAGTCTTTTTTTTTTTTTTTGTTGATTCCAAATTATTTGGGAGCTCCATCTAAAAAAATTATAATAATAATAATTAGTTTGCGTTTTATGACTAAATTTTGTTTCAAACTGAAAAATAGTAATATTTAGTTTTCGACGGATTAGGTACCTACAGCAAATAATTATGAAACGGACATTTCAATAACAAACGAAATTCTAAAAATCAGACGTGGTCGTATACTCAATGAAACGTTCATTGAATACTTATTTTTCTGTTAGCGGCCGTAATTTCTCTCATACTAAATTATGGTGGCCGGAAACCAATGTCTTTATTTCGCTTACTTTGGTTTACGACCACCTGTTTAGCGCCCAATTTTGTAAGTAAATTAAACAAACTTCTTACAAAGAAACTGGTGGTCGCTTACCAAAGAACTACAAAGAAAAACTTTTACAATACTATATTCAAAATTGTAACAGTCCGGTATAAAGCATTAGGCACATATTAATCAAAACAAAATAATGCTGATATCGTCGGTTTGCGGCCATGTGGTCGCTATCTAACGTTTTTGATAAATAAGCATTTCGGTTACCGACCACTTGATTTTATCTTAAAAATAAGTTTAAAAAAAGCAAAATACAACTTAATTATAACCCATACTTATCGATTGTACAATGTAAACATGTAACTGGTGTGTAAAACATGAAATAAGTATTAAAACTTACCTTTGAGCGCCGCGCGCCGTGTTAGTTTTTTTTCAACTCGCGTTACGTCCACTCATCACGGAATCAAGACGCGCACTTAGCAATATTTTTTCGGCTCTGGGTTAACCCATTTGTTTCAAACTTCGTAAATTCTTATTTCATAATTATTTATAAAGCACGTTAGATTTATTTTTTATTTATGTTACCTCTACAAATACTATTTTCTTGATTTAAAGAAACTTAGTCCGTCAAATGGTCGCCTACTGAAGGTGGTCGCGAAACCGGCGAAAGGACCCTACTTCTTGCAGTCTACTGCCCTAATCTTTGGATGATTATAGACTGTTAAACACAACGCTACTTGCCGAGAACAGTAAGGCGAGTGATTCCTCGGGTCACAGCTAGTATCCTTAAGTTACTAATATTATAAATGCGAAAATAACTCTGCCTGTCAATCACGCCTAAACTACTGAACCGATTTAGAGCCTGAGAAAGGACATAGACTACTTTTTGCCGCGGTAACAGATATCTTCGCGGGTATAGTCGCGGGCTACAGCTAGTATTTCATACTCAATTTGTCGAACCAGAAAAAAACCTCCACCAATAATACAGCGACGAAACAACGTTAATGAATGAATGAATGGAGAATGAAGATTTTATTTCTTACTAGATGCCCGGACAGAATTTCTGTCAAAAGTTAATAGTAAAAATTCATGAATAAATTAACGTTTCTCGAGTGATCACGTCAATTTTGGTGGACCTTAGGAAACATACAAAAAAATAAATTATAAGCCGAATTAGTCCATCCATTCTTGAGTTATACGCTTACCAACATTCATTTTTATTTATTCATAGATTTAAACCAAACCTATCCATGTAGGTATGATGTAGGTATATTATCGTGTAGTGTTCTAATCTCAACAGTATTACGTAGGTAACCTAGGTCCGTATACGCTACACAGTATCCTAGTCTAGATCTAGGCTTAGCCAAGAGTTTATGAACTATTCGCTTTTGGCTACGAATGTTATACAATGTACAATTTGTTTATGTTCAGACTGAGGTGTTTTAGTTATGTTGGCGTTGTATCCTGGTTTTAACAGAACGTAAATTATTATACTTAACTAGCGGACACGGCTCGACTTCTCACGGGTAGCTCAGTAATAATAAATGCCTTCATAGAACCTTCACCGTGAATCACTCAATCTATTTCTGAAAACTGAATTAAAATCCGTTGTGTAGTATAAAAGATCCAGGGAAATGTAATCTTCTTTATATACCTATAATATATATATTATTTTTTCGTGTCGCGGTTTTTGTTCCCAAACTCCTATGAAAAGGCTGGACGGGTTTGTATGAACTTTTGTGTGCATATTGGGTAGCCCTGCGAATCAGCCAACATCATTTTTCACACCCCTAAGTGATAGGGGTGGCCTTCTCCAGGATTTTTTTATATGGCAGAACAACGTTTGTGGGTCAGCTAGTTCATTTATGAAAATATCTAAGCGTAGGGGAGCGACTTCGTTAATACCTACTATGTAAAAGATAATAAAATTTCTTAGAAATGACATTGAAACATGATCTATTTAAAAAAAAAAAGTGAAGTTAGCCGACATTCATTCGGGTGGAATCTCGGCAAACAGTTAAATTAAACGGTATGTTGTATTCAATGGGTAACCCCATTGAATACAACATACCGTTTAATTTAAAGTAAAAAAGCTACCAAAATAACCCTTTTAATAAACTCCAAAAGTCCTTGTTAGAAATCCAGGAATTTGCTATGTAGGTACCTAATTTAAATGTACTGGTTTGAGCGGATTTTGAAAAGGTTGATGTTTGCATAGATTTTGTCAGGTGCGAAATTTCAAACAAAGTTATTGTTTATATCGTGAAGATATGTTAGGAGTGTGAATATGCTAAAATACTTATTTCTTACCACAACATTAACAAGTATTCGATCCCAAAGTTATTGTACTTTATTCACAAATCAATTATTCGTAAAACGGTGAGATTGATGAGCATTTCCTACAAACACGACAAAAACTTGTGAGTTGGTACTCAGAATAATGAAAGCACAATCCTTAGTAGGTATCCCTGAATCCATCGATTTAACATCGTATCTTACAGAAAATTAGATTCTTTTTCGTTCACATTCTCAAAGAGATAGGTTACCCTTTAAGCACAAATATATAACAGAAGGTCAGTTGTTCTACATAGGTATACTTACGATTACATAATTTGATTTGAATCTGTACCAATTACTAATTACATACCTATAATCAATAATTTGCGTTGTAATATTAAATTAACTATATTCATAATTTTAATTTTGTAACTCGTTTTTTTTTCCTTTTTTTTTAAATCTAAAATTAAGTCTAAGGCAAAGTTTGGCAATACTTGTACATACTACATTTTATTCTTCTGTTATAGGATGTATTACCTGTAAACGACACATGTTTAAAGCAAATAAATATATCTTTATCTTTAAAACAAATGTACGGGCAATGCACCCGCACATTGTCGCGTCAGCATATTACGCCGCGACACACATTTTATTCATGTGCAATAAGCAGTACACATCAAGCCTCGTACTCAATCGGTTGACCTAACAAGAGTGTCATTAACCCGAAACTATATCATTTTTGTATAATCATTATTCACATCATTTTAATATAAAATTACATTTAAAGTAATTCAATAAATCGTTATAACAAGTTAACTTATCTATCATTTCAATTCTTGGTGTAAAAACCTTACAACCAATGTGGTAAAACCAAAGATTTAATTAACCTAAACCCGAAGTTTTCTGTGGGGTTTCCGCATATGAGAGAACCTCCCCCTCTCCCCGTGGGTGTCGTAAGAGGCGACTAAGGGAACAGATACAAAGAGAATGAGTTGCAGCGTTCTCCTATAGAACTTAACGTTAACTGCGGTCACCAACGCACTTGCCCAGCGTGGTGACTAGGGCAAACGCCTTTTTAAGGGACTCTTTATGTCCACCAGTGGACCGCAATAGGCTCAGTTGATCGACGCATATTGTGATACATTCGTTTCTATTTAATCTATGTATGTTTCTATGTTTCATCGAGATTTTTCTTGCTTCGGAAGGCGAGTAACACCGTTGTTCTTGTGCCTGATCTCACCCAGTCCGTGTCATTATAGTTTTTCGACACACATGTCAAAAGCAGGATCAACTGGAGATATAAAAGAATGCATAACTATACTGGCTGTACTTACGAATACAATCAAAAGTGCCGAAGTATTTCAAGCCCAAAACCGTGAGCTCACAACCACAATAACCTCTTTATAATGGCATCTCATCGGGTTGAATCCAACTAACAGTCGAAAAGGTTTTTTTTATTCGATCGTCGTTTGTAGTTCAGCTTCTGTGTTTCCTGTATTGTGTAAGCCCTTACCCCATTCTAGTTGGATAGAGTTGGATGGCTCACGAGCTGTGCTTGTTTAAGTGGGGATAATTACGTGAATGTAGAGCGTACAGCAATCTTACAAGTTTCTGCAGTGATGCGAGATTGTATGTACTATACAATGTAGTATTTATTAAGAACATTAGATAGTGACGAATTAGAGGAGACTGGACAGCAAATACTCGAGGAATTGTATTGTAAAACAGTAAGAATGATTCTATTTTTATTAAGAAATTACGTAACGAATACAATTATTTATATCTGCAGACAATATGTTACATAGTAGGTGCTTAATAAAAACGTAATTTGTGCTTCTATTATTATACGATACGTCGTGGAGTATAATTCGTTAAAACAAGTGTTTTAATAGTGTAACAATGTATTAGTTTTTGTTTAAAAGATCATGTATTGTTCAATCTTGGCATTACTCGTTATTTATTATTTACGTCCTTGTAATTCGAAGCGGCGGTAGTCTAATGGCTATGGCGTCGGACTTGCGATCATATGGTTGCGGGTTCTAATCCCACCCATTATACTACCGACGTGAATCCACTCGTAACTCAAGCATCTTAGCTTAGCACTAGGGGTTAACGAGATTAATTGCGATTGCCAGCAATCTTTAAAAAAATATTTTTTGGTCGTTTCCAATAATCATTTCATAATCAATAACTAGCCTCTTCTATCCACTGCACTCCTGTACTCTAACCTAACCTAACCTTATAAGATTGTTAATTGTTTTACACTACATTCTTGCATGACCTTTGACCTTTAAGAAGGCGCAATATTCCTTAAGTCACGTTTTTTCAATAACTTGACCTCAGTCTTAAAACGACAGCCCCTGACAGTTTTTTTCGGCCTATTCCGTTTAGTATTCTTTATAAATACTTTTTAAGTAGTTTTCTTGTTCCCGAGGGGTTAAGCTGTGGTGTACTTATGTCTGAAAAGGCTAACAGCCGTAAAACTAGAAATAAACTTTGTCTATGCCACAGACATTGGTCTATGTCTATTATGAACTGAGTAAAGATCGAGAACCATTTACAAACTATGATAATAATAGTAACAGCTTTTAAGTCCCACTGCTGGGCAAAGGCCTCTTCTCATACCTACAGGGAAGGAACGAACATTGATCATCAAGCTGCCGATTATAGAATCCAATCTTTGTCTCCTCACTATGATACTGCTGTCAAATTTCTTTTAATTTCTTTTGATCCTGAACTATCTTCTGATATATAAAATTCTCGTGTTTGTCCCCAATTTCCTCCGAAACCTCGACCGATTTGTATGAAATTTCGTGTGCGCATATGACAGAACATTTGCCTGGTCAGCTAGTAACTGTATAAATCTCAAAGTAAATACCTCTGTTTATGGAAGATAATATAATCGATGAAGCTAAGCATTTTTTTTCAATTTGAGGTAGTGTAGGCCCTTAATCATAACACTTAAAAAGTTTGAATTATGACTAAAAGAGTTTTTACCCAACGACACAAGAAAGTAATGTTAGTGCAGAATATTAATACGTTTAGGTTCGACTCCTAGTCCGTTTCCTAATTAGGATATTCAATTCTATGTGAACGGAGTTGCAGTCAAGTGTTCCCTATGGACGTTTTCGTGTATTGTCAATTGGACTGGAATATAACACTGAACTGTATTTCGATATATATATATAGGTATATATTGTACAGGCTGCCCCGTAAGCATTAGCACTGATCATATAATTCCTACGTTCCTTGTATCATTTTCTAAAGATATTTCAGGATTGCTTAGCAATTATAACAATTTTCCCACTCAGGACCAATCTTTGTGTGATGAGCACGATCATTTGTTCTGCGTCTGGGTGTTATTTATCTATAACTAGCTGTGCCCCGCGGTTTCACCCACGTAAGTTTACCCCGTTCCCGTGAATTATACAGTAACTTTTCCATGGTTAGTAATGTTTATTCTGCTATTCGGGACAGAGACGAATCCAACCAATCAAGAATCATGAAAATCGGTCCACCCGTTCTCGAGTTATAAGTGTTGTAACAAACCCGACTTTGTTTTATATATATAATAGATATGTATGTATTTATAAATATATAATAAGTATGTTTATCAATCGTCTGGTTACCATAGCTCTGCCTAGTTTGGGATCAGCTGGCCGTGTGTGGGTTGTCCCAAGATATTATATTATTCGGTCTATTTGTATTAATTTTTATAACAGTTATTCCCTGAATATTCTAAGAACATATGATTATGACTGCCAACCTAATTATCTCTTACCACAAGGGTGAGGTGTAAAATAAGGAAGGAACATTCTTGGAAGCTTACGGAAATGAGGCTCTTTTCTCATGCCCCACTTACTTGGTTATCCTACACCTGATTAAACGCGGCTAGGACACATTAAGTATGGTGAATTACATGCTAGAAAAAACATACGAAAATCGACCTTAATGCTGTGATCATAGAGATGTGTTCATGTCGATCTATAAGCTACGGAGGCAAATATATGTATGGATGAACACGTGTATTAAATATTATTATTAGTGAAATGAATCCTTTTTTGTTTGAAGGTGACGTCATTATTATTAAGTTTCAATTAATGATAGATTTATTCCACTCGCTCCGACTATAACTTACTTTATTCCATGAACTCATTCCAAAGGAAATTATTATCTTAAAATGTATCAGTAAACATACATAGTAGGTACTATTGACTTACTTACTTCCATGTGTCTACGATTTCATAATTGGTGCTCATTATTATGTACGAGGTTTTTTTTTTGACGTTCTACCATTTTTAAAAGAGTAACCTACTTATGGAGTTTTTTGCCGGTTCTTCTCCATAGGAATGACACCTTGGAACCGAGCAACTAGCGTCATTAACGTTTTGAAAGCGCCGGTAAAGATCTACTCGAAATAAAAATATATTTGTTTTTTTTTTTAATTATAAACCTTACGAATAAAAAAATCTGTCCACATTTGACGGAGATATCGGTCCGATAGTCGGATGTCAGATATCAATCGGTATAATATATTAACCCTAGTATTAATACCTAGTACACACCTACATAAAAAAATAAGAAATACATGACCATTGAACATAGAATCTCCTCCTAATTGGAAGTCGGTAAAATAGATGCTCTGTGTATTAATTTCCATTATTTGAAGTGTACCGCAATTATTAACGTGCATCACAAATAAGAATAAGTTGTATACTGTTTTAAATTTTTTTTTTTTTTTTTTTTATATTTACTTTATCGATAAACAAGGATCAGACAACAAAACCGTGGACGGACGAGTTGTATTAAGATCTGCAGGTTCGATTCCGTGTCGAAATACATAAATATTTCATTCAGTTGTTTTTTGTCATGTGAAACTCTCACACAACAAATAGCTATTCATAAATCTTAGTTTAGTTTAATTATTCACTGAGTTTGAGTTAGATCGCCTACTTAAACTCGGTCAAGAGGACATTTAAGATAACTAATGAAATCTTAATTATGTATTTGTTTTGCAATAACATAATAATTAAAGTGTAATTTCCAGTCTATTCCCGCAGACTACTCAGGCAAACATTTAAATCTAGTTAGCCTGTTCACTTGTGTATACTGAACTTGTTTTCCTAAAATAACTTCCCCTGTATAATATAAGCGCTTAGGTTGGTACTATGCTCTTTTACCGCAGGACTGCTGTCGCTGTTGAAGTGAGATGCCGCTACGTTTATCATAGAGCGCTGTCTTGCTCGCACAATTTCCGTCTTCTTTAAACAGCTTATAGTACATTTACCGGTCTCTATTAAGGCATGCATATCTCGTTAGTAGATATCCATCAATGACTATTTATGGAGTATTCTTAGGGGTTGGAGGTGGGATAAGCTTGGTTTTAAGTAGCCTTCTATTATTAGACCATCTTAAAAACTACCAGTGGAGTATTTACGTGGAAGTACTGCTCCTTTTTTTGTAACTGTCTTTCGTAATCAAGGTACAAAGACGGGATTTATTTAAACGAGACTGAGATTAGAAAGGATACTATCATTATTTGTTTTGTTTTGTGAGTACATTGTTTTCTGAGGTTTACGCGAATATTAGACATTGAAATAAAACTACTTTTGACGTCTTGGAAACCAAACCCAAGAGCAGTGACTTCAAGACACAGTAAGCTCATATTGCGTAGAACGGAACACAAACAGAACAGACAAGTTTTTTTTAATAACATCACAATTATGTAATTACAACTCCAATTAAAATTTCGCATCAAAATGACGTCACAATCAGTTTCCCATTAATGAATTATTTTGATACGAATGCTTAATCATTATACTATGTGCAATTTGATAACGTTACCTATAATTTGATTACGTTTGGACTATACCTAGAAATCTGTGATGTCATTATGTCTATACGTCTTTGTCGTTTGACGAATGCAATGGATCTGTTAAATCAATTAGATTATGATGAGATGATGTTCAAAACTTCAAATATACTCGACGAAAAGAAGTGTAGGTACAGTGAACGCAAAGTTATACAAATAAATAAATCACTAATATTGTAAAAAACGTAGTGTATGTGTGCATGATGTAACAAAAGGGCGCTGATAGTAGGTATAATTAATACTGGACTTTATGTAGCATTATTGTCCCACTGCTGGGCAAAGGTCACCCCCGCTTGGCTCCAGACCTTTCAATCTGGAGGAATATACACAGGAATAATTTAAAAGGAGTGCGGATATACAACGAGGTAATCAGGTGCATAAAACTGGTCGAAATCTTAAAATGGAAAATCATATTTTCATACAAACAAGTCACGTGACCTGTCACTTTGTATGAAAAATTCATTTTCCATTTTAAGATTTCGAATTATGTTCCTTGGGGACGGCTGTTCAGACTTCAGTTTTATGCACCTGATTACCTCGTTTAATATCCGCTCCTTTTAAATTAATCCTGTATGTTGAAATTCTCACATTATAGGAAAACTCAGTATAAAAAGTACATTTAGCTCCAGTAATTGCTGACACTAAGCAAAATAAAGAACTGACTGCATATCTGTAAAATAATGTTTACTTGACAAAGAACTATGGTTACTAAGCACACGAGTCCGATAGCCTTTGATTAAACACTTGGTTATGAAGTAAACATTATTCTTTATTTGCATTGTTATAGCTTACGCAGGTAGTAAAATTAAATGTAGCTCTGCTGTAGAGGTCTGATATAGTTGACTACAAATATAATCTTTATTTTACAGTTACTAAGGTCGACTTTTGTTATATATTCGTTGGTAGTTAAGTTGTATCGGTATTAGGTATAGAATAAGTGTTGTCCATCTCGAGGTTGTTTCAAACATATCAGGATTAATTTAAAAGGAGTGCATATATTCAATGAGGTAATCAGGTGCATAGAACTGAACAAGTTTCCCCAAGGAACATAGGTCGAAATCTTAAAATGGAAATAAAATTTTCATACAAATGACAGGTCACGTTACTTATGTTTGTGTGAAAAGATGATTTTCAGTTTTATGATTTCGACCTATGTTTCTTGGGAAAAGTTGTTTAGTTTTATGCACCTGATAACCTCATTGAATATTCGCACTCCTTTTGAATTAATCCTGTATTTAGCGTACCATGAGGGGTTAACAAGAATACTAGTAATTTGCGACCCACATTGCTAGCTTTAAAAAAAAAACCTTTCCTTTTTATTATACCTACTAGAATTGATTGTATATAAAGCAACTCAAATATTATCGTGTTATTTGTTTAGTGAGTTCTGAGTATTGAAAGAATACTGAGTGAAACACAAAAGGACTGTGTCTATTGTTTGTTAATAATCTGATATTGACCTGTTTTTACTTGTACCTAGTTATTTTAATAATTCGATGTTACAATCGATAGCTATGCTCCTTTCTTAGTGAAGTTCTTTAGTTATGTTTTATTAGTAACGTGGTATTTTTATTGAATGGATTATGTGAAAGATGTTTTGAGAAAGACAGCAGTGAATGCTGAGATGGCTTGTAATGTGGTAATGTGAAAGAGTAACCTATGGTTATCTTGCCGGTTCTTCTCCATAGGAATGACATCTTGGAACAGCGCAACTAGCGATATTTAACGTTTTGAAAGTACCTGAAAAGGTCTACTCGAAATAAAAATACTTGTGATTTTTTTTAACGTAAGAAACAAAAATTAACAACAACGAGTTTGACTCCAGCAGACTCCATACGCAATCATTAAAATTATATGAGATGTAAAAAGAGCAATTTAATTGCATTTATAGTGATCGAAACGTACGCAGTTCGTTGTTATTATATTAAATCTAAATAAAAGCCCAAAACATTACAGTAATCTGGCGTAAATCTCATAACAAAACAGGCCAAGTGCGAGTCGGAATAGCGCACCGAGGGTTTCGTACAAACCATTGTTTAAAATTATTAGAAATATTTTCAATATAAATGATGTAAGTAAAAAATTATGGTTTTAGCAATTTTCCCTCTATCTGCGCTATAGCACGTTGCTTCGTACCAAATTCCTAGATTCTAAGTTTACGGTAAGTACCCTGTAGGTTTTGATTCCCTTGCGAGTGTCGAAAATTAGCGGCATAACCGGCTGTATCTATTTATTGTGTTAGCTTATAAGCTTTATTTTTCACAGCCCCAAGGGACAGTAGACCTGAGTATTTGATATATTTCTTTTTTATTGAATATTAGTCTTGGTTCTTTTGGTCTTGACATACGGATGGACGGACGGACAACAAAGTGATCCTATAAGGGTACCTTTATTTCTTTTGAGGTACGGAACCTTAAAAACCAGAAACTTCCACTAAAACTCCTCCAATATTATACGTTGTAACTTCATTTCTATAGCATCACAGATCAAAATCACAACGGGAAGCATGAATATTAAGCACCACAGCTTCCTTGAATGGTAAAGAGAACAAAACATTCAATACATAGGCATCTCGACGCCAAACTACGTGCCTAGTTGCTCTAACAAAAACTAGCCCATTTGAACACTGTGTTACAATCGGTGTTATTAAGAAGGTTAACTTGATAAATGGTGAAAATGCTTTATATTTTTTTTATATAGGTACTTGAATTCATTTCTGCGAAATTTTAATGATAAACCGGCTTAACTCACGTATACTTATCAGAGCAGCCCGACTAGTTTCGAACCCGGCTATAATCATGAACTCATAACTAAAAAAATATTGTGTGTAAAAATGTGATGATTTTTGACATAAAATTAAAACAACAGCGCTACCGCTGGAAAAATAAGTACCTACGTGTTTTTCTATTTCTGATGTAGTTAGATGCAAAATATATATGTCGACCTCCGTGGTCGAGTGGCGTACACACCGGTTTTCAAACTGTCGTCAGCTCTGAGGTCCCGGGTTCGATCCCCGGACGGGTCAATGTAGAAAAACACTTTTCTACATTGCCTCGGGTCTGGGTGTTTGTGGTACCTTCGTTGTCTCTGGATTCCATAACACAAGTGCTTTAGCTACTTACTTTGGATTCGGAGCAATGTATGTGATGTTGTCCACATTTATTTATTATTTATTTATATATATTATTTGTGGTTCGAATTAGATCGAGCTCGCGCTAATTAGCATTTGATATTCTAACGTATTTATAAACACTTTTGACTGCACGGATAGCCGAGTGGTCACCACGCTAAATAACACTGTGCGCGACGTTCTGCGGGTTCAATCCCCGCATGGGACAAAATATGCTTGTTCCAAGTCTGGGTGTTCTTTGTGCATGTGATTTGAATGTCTGTGAAAATCCCCGCGACACAAGGATTAAATTCCTTAGTGAGGGCTTCGATTTTTTTTTCAAAAAAGAAAAGACCAGCATTACGTGTTTTCTATTCTCGTTCGACGAGCCACGCTTTTACTATTTAATTTTAAAACAAGTTTGTATCGTATTTCGAGGACGGTTTCATATGGGTTTTCTGTGATATATTCCATTGTTCTAGATCATACGATAACTCGTTTCCTTAGTGAAATAGTGATTCGTGTTGTTATGGTGCCAAACTGGCATCGACTCTAATTCGGTCGGACAGTCGACCACACAGGATTACAAATTATTGTAACATTGAACCTTATTGCTTTAACAATAAGGTGTTTTGAAAGTCGAAGATTTTATTATAAGCTAGCTGTGCCCCGCAGTTTCACCCGCTTAAGTTTCTCGTTCCCGTAAACTTAAAAACAATCAATAATAAAAGTAGCCTAAGCTACTCTTTATTACATGAGCTATCTGCCAGTGAAAGGTCCGTCAAAATTAATCCAGCCGGCCATTAGCGAAAACAAAGAGACAAGGACAGTAGCAAAATGCGGTTATTTTTATACTTATTATAAACAGACATTCCAACTTTATATATATATATATATAGATGTGCGGTTGATTGTATTTGTGTCATAACGAATACAATAAGATTTAGGTTGTTGACATAATATGATGTATCGTTTGATAAATCACTTTGGCAAGAAAGGGTGGATGGAAAGGGGACGCGATTAACCCTCTAGAGGCGACTAATATTCGATAAATCATTTATTTTTTTATACCAATCTTACCTAAAACTATTATTACAGATCTGAAAGAAAGAAAGAAAAAAATGTTTATTTGGCGCAAGACCGCAGTTAAACTTAGCCTACACAAAATAAAAGTAAAGACCAACAGTACCCTGCGGCTACGCCAAAAAGGCCCTATTTCAGCATGAAAGCCAGACAACTAGTGACTGGCGCTGGTTTTCCACTGGACCTTGGGATATTGTCGAGGCTGACAAACGGCAACAAGAGTAATATCTAAATATATGCCTTTCAAAATATATATTATACAGGAATAATTTAAAGGGAGTGTGGATATTCAACGAGGTAATCAGATGCATAAAACTGAACAAATTTCGCTAAGGAACATAGGTCGAAATCTTAAAATTGAAAATCACATTTTCATACAAACATAAGTCATGTGACCTGTCACTTTGTATGAAAAGTTCATTTTCCATTTTATGATTTCGACCTACTTATGTGCCTTTGGGAAAGTTGATCAGTTTATTATGTTTTGCTTATGTGAGTCTCTTCTGTGATTACAATAAATACTTTTTCTTTCTTCTTATTAAAATTGATATTTAATTATTTATATTATGTTATTAGAATAACCTCAAAAAATCTGACCCGATTTCAAAAATTCTTTTCATTAGAACGCAACAATATCCCTGGTATAACAGGCTATATTTCTTACTAGGAAATTCAAATCCCTCCAAAAACGTGACTCAGTAATATTACTCCTCATATTACAGCAACATTTTCAATGTACCGCAGTTCAACCGTAAATATTATTATGTTTGAACATAAACCTTATTACAACACCCACCATAGGTATACTTAATAGGGTGTAATCGTTACCAGGATCACGTATGAAGGCATGAACATTCAGTTAATGTAAAATCAACACTTAACTTGATTAAAATCATAACTTCATGGCGGAATTTCTGTCCTGGGAGGATTTTGGAATTGCGAATGAGAATATTGTTTTAAGATAATTTTCCTCGGATGTGGATATGATAAGTTTGATCGTGTGATTAACTAACATTTAAGTCAGCCTGTTATCATTGTTCTTTTGTTTTAACTATCTTCTTCCCTCGGCTTTTCCCGTAGGTTTATCCGTATTAAAAGTATCTTATTGTATTGTTTTCTAAAGGTTTACGCGAATGTTAGATATTCTAATAAAACTACTTTTAACCGGATTATATCGTGGTTTATTTTGATTTTAGTTCCTGACGTTTCGACGCCTTTGCACACAAATAATAATAAAAAACCGGCCAAGTGCGAGTCAGACTCGCGCACCGAGGGTTCCGTACAAACCTGTAGGTATATAAGTAAAAGTTATGGTATTTTTATTGCTAAATGAAATGTAGTAAGTTTAAAATTATTAAAAATATTTTTATTATATGATATAACTAAAAATGTATACTTTTCGCAATTTTTCCTATATCTCTGCTATAAGACGTTGCTTCATACCAAATTTCAAGATTCTGAGTTCACGGGAAGTACCCTGTAGGTTTTGATTCCCTTGCGAGTGTCGAAAATTTGCGGCATAAACGGGAGCATCTTTTGATCGCGTTGACTTAGAAGTTTGATTTTTTCACAGCTCCAAGAGACCATAGACTTGAGTATTTGATATGAATATCAGCTTGATACCTCCACGCGTTCCTGAGAAAAAAGGTCTTGACAGACAGACAGACAGACGGACAACAAAGTGATCCTATAAGGGTTCCGTTTTTACCTTTTGAGGTACGGAACCCTAAAAACCACTTCAGTCTGCCCGTGACCATGACACCTGCAAAGGCGTCGAAACGTAGGGAATTAAAATCAAAATAAACTGCGATAGAATCTGTTTCAAACTAGTTTTATTTCAGTATCTTATGTATTGATGATAATAAGTTCTATAAATTTCCCACTTTTAGGCACTGGCCTCATTCCATAAAAAAAAACAATAATTGATCGTCACGTTTACTCATTGCGTGTTAGCAATTGCCAATGATGTCTTAGAATAATTAAAAAGGGTAATTTAACTTTGAAAAAGTCAAATTGGTACTGGCTTGCGACCTTGTTCACATAAATACTATTATTTTAAGCTTGGCCACCATGACACTTGATTGTAAACTGTGTTCCGGATTTGCAGGTATCGATCTGAAGGTACAATTTGTTTAACAAGAGTAACCTACATCCATCTAGATTTTTCAGTATTATAGATACAGTGAACTACAACCAAAAACTTGTTACACAACAGTAACACATTCGACGAATCGACACACGTCCAAAACGTTCCTAACCCTTAAATCGAGTAATTTTACCCACAAACACAACCTATACCTACCTGTTGCATAAATATGCATAATGCAAACAAAAATAATAACTAACTTATTAGCTTTCACTAAAGTTCACTGTACAAGAACACCGGTGTAACTTGGCACGTCTAAAACGAGATGCAAGATTGTTAGCGCGAGAAGCAAGTGCATGAAACAGTGGGTAAGAAAGAGACAGCGATACATCGT
The DNA here is from genome assembly GCA_950381575.1 of Plusia festucae. Taxonomy (NCBI): domain Eukaryota; kingdom Metazoa; phylum Arthropoda; class Insecta; order Lepidoptera; family Noctuidae; genus Plusia; species Plusia festucae. Next base: position 12,878,190 of record OX494442.1, read on the forward strand.
AGCTACTTTTGCACGCGCCAAGTTATACTGGCTGTAATGTATAGACCATACGTGATACGTTGCATATTTTCTATTACATTTTTAAAGCATGGAATAGCTCTTTAGCGAGCTAAATTTTTAAGGTAAATTGTGATTTATTTTTACTTTAAATGCAGCAGAGTTGAGGAAATGAAAGAACTTTCTTCATATTAAATTATGTTATACGAGTCTTGCTAGCTTCGCTCGGTCTTATTAAGTTTAACACTATAAAGCTTCTACTTAACTTATTTAAATGTGACTTTTCTAAGTATCTATGAGGGAGATAGGAAAAATGAAATTGAGATGATGGATGGACGGCTGTAGCCTAATGGCTCGGGCATCAGACTTTGGATCATGTGATCGTTTCGTTCGTACGTCATTTAGCTTACCACGAGGGTTTAATAAGAATAATAGTTAGGTGTGACCCATATTGCGAGTAAACTTATTAAGAAAAAAAGAAAATAAAAATGTAAAAGAAAGTAGTGTCTTGGATAGTCCAGCGTTGGGCATAATTTTTGAAGCTAGTCTTCTACCTGTTTTGCAAATCAATATTTATTCTAAGAAGGAAACGCAATATAATAAAACTAGAGGAAAACCCGGCTCCGCTCGGTTGAAATGTGACTCATGATACACAATGTAGGTAAATATTTCTGTAATCATCGGTTCTCAAGGAATATTAAAGGTAAGCAAGCCATAGATTTGTATAGCTTCGTGTGTTTAATAAATATAGTAAATAAAAACTGCAATAGTTTTCACACAAATAATTTTTATTTTTTACACACAAATAATATAATAATATTTTCGCGAAACGACAACGACTGAAGAAAAGTTTTAAGTTTTGTTGATTCACTCAATGTTTCCGGCAAGACGTTTCGTTTTACACAGTCAAATGAGTCACAGTTCTTTGTGAAATTGTGATGGATACTTCTTTGGCGCGACGCACGCGACGTGTTGATTGGCGAGGCGTATATAAGAGCTAGTATGCAACGGAACGTTAAAAAAGCGAAATAAATATCGCGTTCCGAAACGATTCTGGTCCCAACTATCATGCAACTTTCATACGCCCACTGTCAGCACTGTAATCACTTCAAGGAGGTTGTATGATAATAAACTCCTTGAATCACTTCGAAGCAGAATTATCTATTACGGAACGCGGCCTTATTAATTACCCAAGATGGCGACTGCGGTTTTTTGTTTGTCAGTGCCATTAGAATTTAACGAAATTCTCCATAATCCGAATTTTGCGGATATATGTTGTCGACTCGAAATCAATATTTTTGTATGTTTTGTTATTCATATAAGGTTTCGATCGAGTCTACCGTAGCCCTGAACGAAATTATTAATATAGATGACGTCGAAATATCGGAAACTAAAATAAAAAACGATCGCGATAAAATCCGTTTAAAATTAGTTTTATTTCAATGTCTAACATTCGCGTAAACCTCAGAAAACGTTAGCAAAAAATATTATAACTAGTTTTAACTAAAAAAGTATCTTTAACAATAGCAACTGAATGCTTAAAAAATCTGTCACTCCCCCCTTAAATGAACGGAAATGATCTATTCAGGAAAATGGGAGATTTTTATCAAACGCTTTTAAAAGTAATGTTATTACGAATGGTACCGCCATTTTCTATACCTTTAAGAAATATAACATAACCAAAGACAAGAATGTAGGTCGACATTTAAAAAGCTTTTTGACAGGTTTCTTCTTTATTTATTTTTATAAAATGCTCGAAATTTTTCGGACTGCTCCAACTAGCTTTACGGACTGGACTTTATCGTTAAAACCTTAAAGGTTCACTAGAAACTTAACATTTTTTTTTTCAGTTACAACTTGGCTATTACAAGAAGATTACGTCACGGGAATTAACGCGAACTTATGCAATTACCTTTAAGGCTTGACGTTTCGGCCGGGTTACACTGGCCGTGATGTGATTTTATTAAAATCATGCAACGCGATAGTTTTAAAGTTAATATTACAAGAAGAGTTAATAATTACCAACTAAAATCGGAGGTTATTTCTCATATATTTATAGAAAGAGAGAATCTGCTTTTAAGACTTTTATATTGTATTCAATAGTATTCAGTGCCATTGTGTTAAATTACCCTAAATGATCTGTATTGTATATGTTTTTAATATTCTTCTCTTTTCGACCCAAACTAAATAGGCGTTCCTCACATGCATCACTAGAATTTTAATATAGAAAATCTGACTAAAGTGTTTAGATCATATATATTCTAAAGACTTTAGTTAGACTATATCTCATAGTCCCTTCATGATGCCTTATCCCGCAACATCGAACCAGCCCTCACGGTTTACTTCTTCCTGGACCGTTCTCAGCATTGTCCCGTAGGTAACAATTAATAAACCCATAATGAGATAATAAATAATGAAAAATCCCTATATTCCTTGTTCATAGCTAGCTCAGAAACAACTTGATAGTCACTTATACGAACCTCTTTATGGAGAGTACTGCAGTACGCTAACAATACGTTGCCTGTGGTTTTCACTAGGTATCCTTAATTGCCGACTGCGAAGCTCTCTTTGTTTCTACTTGCCTGGTACTTTTCTCTGATATCAGAATTAAAATGTCTGCCTGGTTTTTAGAATAATTCTAATGAGAATATAGATTTTATATTACGTTACGGTTTTCATTTTTTTAATAGTGTGAGTACTTTCTTGCTTGATTGGCTAACGGTGAAGGATTTTGTCCTGAAATCAGGAATCTATAGTCTGCTCGCAATGAGCAAGTGTGTTCGAAAATGGTTAAAAATTGACAAGTAAAGATCATACTAATATTATGGCGAAAGAAACTCTGCCTTTCTGTCTTTTTGTATGTCTGTCTGTCTCATATACTTTCACGGTTAAACACAACCAATTATGTTAAAATATGGAGTAAGCTTGAACTCCTTAAAAGAACATATATTAACGCGTTTTTGTCGCGATCTCCTTATATCCTTGGCAGGTGTAGCCACAAAAATATATAAAAACAGTAAGCCAATGTATACAAAAATTTAACAAATTATATAATACCAGCGAGTAAAATTTTAAATAATGAATAGCATCTAACCACAAACAGTAGGGAACCCCAAAAAAAAATTATTTTTTTCAATAACCCTACGCTACTTCTAATACCTCAAAGAATATGTGTACAAAGTTTCATGATGATCGGTTAAGTAGTTTCGCGTGAAAGCGTAACAAACAAACTTACATTCACATTTATAATATTAGTATGATAACCTAACCTAACTCTGCTTTGCAGAGAAACCAGCTTGTATTACACAATATCAGAACAATTTCTTGCTTGTATAAAAAAGATCTGAACAAAATTCTTACACAGTCGTAATTAAATTCCTTTGTAAAACAGTGGCCTGAACCACACACTGCTAATTGGGTTACATGCAATCTGCAGATTGAATGTCTTGTACAATTGAATCGGCAACTTAATTGGATAATTAAATGTCTTTAGATGTATTGCGAGGTTCCCCGACTAAACATCGTTGGGACAGTAATAGGTTAATGATAAATCAGTATTTAACTGTACCTACCTTGATTTATAAGTAGGTAGAAATCATTTAGTTTTTCAATCGATGAGAAATCTGTAGCGGTTCCTGTGTATGGTCATAATTTTCAAGCTATGTTGGCTTACTAGATTCAGCTAAATACCGCATTTTGCGTGGAGCCTATCTGACCTCCACAACCAATAATCTTGGGTAACAAAGTATCCCATGGTAAGACTGGTTGTCAGAAATGTAGTGATTTAGCGACTGTCAAAGATCGTCTTAGCACAGTCAGGACTGTGGTATGGAGTCAGGTGTGGAGGCTTTTAATAACGTGCTTTTCGAGGCACGGTGGTTCTCGGTATATTTACAAATAGTCATAAAAAATGTTGTTTGATAACCAAAATAAATGCAGCAGTGTTGTTCAAACAGAATGACTTATAGAATATATACCTTAGTGTAACCCAACATTTCACACAGCTTAATAACAAAAATTCTTAATGAAATACTCTTTATTAAGAGTAATAGCGATGTCTACCAGACAACCTTATATGTATAGACTTATAATCTGCACTTGCTAACTGGAAGATATATGTTTAAGCTATTATTATTTATTACAAAACTAATGTTTTTCGTTGCACAATTATGAAGGATACAAAAAAATATTTTGACGCCATTTTTTAGTGAATAATACACATAATACATAAGTCATCAGAAACAGGTTATTTTTAACACTTCTTGTAACATTTGTTATTTAACAGAACCTTAGCTAAGACTCATAACTAAGAATCAGTTTAATTACGGAGGTTACAAAAAGTTATTATTAATTTTAAATTGTTCTTACTTGATAAAAATAAGTGTATTATTAGATAAACAAAAATATCAACATTTAACAATTTCTCATTAAGACATAGTTGTCAAATTGTATTGAAATTTCGCCTTTATCATTGTCAATCTATTTTTAACTTCGACTACGCTGAGAATCTAATTAATTTGCTACTTTGAAGTGATAGTATAATTAACGACTGGACAAAACCCTTCCCTTTTTACTTACAACAATAAAGTGTGTTCATTCACTCATTCAGTGAATTTTCAATCTCGAGTCTGCGACAAATTCTTTGCAGAAAATAATATAATAAGGACGCCATCTTGCATAACGTAACATGACATACGTTTCTCAAGATGGCGTCATTATTATATCAAATTAATTGAAATATGAAACTAATTCAGTAAAATGAGATCGATGTTAGTTGTTGTTGTAATTTAATGATGACGTTTAATTCTGATGTTAATTGCATTGTCATGTTTTGTTTTATTTGATATTTTGTTTTTATAGAACGTTGCTCGATGGTTGATTCAGGGTTAGAAACTTTTAAAGATGTGTATAGTCTTTTTATTGAAATTATTTTTAGCATTATTATACCTACTCATTACTATCGATCAATAATTAACTCAACCTATTGAGGTACTGCTGGACATAGGCCTCGCCCACAACACTCGGTCTTCCGCCTTTAGGATCTAGTCCGACCCAGCTACTTTTTTGAGGGCATTGGTCCATCTGGCCGGGGGGCGCCCGGCCCTACCGATTGCCGATTCGCGGTCTACACTCAAGTACCCGTCTGCTCCAACGACCATCAGTCCTTCGTCAGAAGTTAGTTTATTATTATTATAAGTACTACAAATAAACTTGTGTATATTTTTTTTCTCTTCATTACTGGCAATATAAGTAGGTCGCTAAATAATACATTCCATACAAAATTATAGACCTATAGTATATCATAGTATCTGAATTAGTTTAAATACATAACGAAATGTAATTGCTACTGGTAATCAAAATACGATCCAAAAACTAATAATTGCATAGCCAAAGAAACATGATTGAGCTACCGATTTCTGTAATAGGGGCGTGTTTTCGCAAGGATCTTATACGTAATAAGTCATTTGCTGTCGCGATAAAATGGCTGAAAGTCGATTAACTTCGTATAAGGTTGAATACACACGGTAAACGTATTATTAAACCGCAATTTTCACGTAACAACCAGTTTTTGCTTACTATAATGTCATTCACCTAATAAAGTCCTTTAAAACAGCAAATTTTGCACAAAAAATGTCTAATGTAGAAAAAGTGGTAAAAAATATGTCCCATACTTCTTTTCCTCAAAAAACCGTAAGGGCTCTCAACACGACGTGTTTAAGTACCGATATGACGTCACCATCCACTTAAGTTCAGGTACCCCTTTCTTGTCCAAAAACTTGACTTAATTTTGAATTCAGGGAGGAGAATTAACATCTCGCGGAGAAAACTTTTGAACCGACTTCTGTCTGAAATAGACCTGAAAAATCGTGTTACGAATCATGAATCTTAAATTCGTTACATTTTTATTCAAAGTTGATAAAGATTGGAATTAAATCAAATGAAGTGTGAGAGTTTCGGGACCATTTTTTTCTGAGACGTACCACAGCTTTTCTCGCAACGAATAACAAAACTCAACCTTATTCCCTTAGGATAAAGATGGTGTCATATTTTTTAAGTGTTTGATATTTATGTGCAGTCGACTGTACTTGAACCAGTTTTCGCTTAATCTTCCGATTTAACTGACTCAAAAATACTCGGCTTAACGGTACGTGTTAAATAATTTAGCGGTAAAAGTGTTTTTATTTATTAACTTATTTTTTTTTGTTGGCAGATTTTATCTTCTTGTAAAGATGACGAATTAATACCGTGCCTACTGGATAAGATTAAAGTTTCTTTTTCTGTTTTTCCTTCCTTTAGTTTCGCTTTTGTTGCTAAATCACTGAATCTTTTTTAAGGAATTCGATAAGGTGTAAGATCAAAGCCCCAAAAACTTAAACTGAGACCTCTTTTTATAAAGAAACTAGAGTTTAGAAATTCTCAGTACTGCTCGGAGTCAGGAAGTGTGGCGGTATTTACACCCCTGTACCTCGGTGCGCGCGTAAAGCCGTTGGTCCTGCGCCTGATCCCTCTCCGGTCGTGTCGGTCAACCGTCCCATCAGACTATGAGAGTGCATCTGTGTTTGCGCACACACTTGTGCACTATAATCTTCTGCGTACATGGTTGATCCCACTTGAGATTGGCCGCCGAAGCCGAAATTTGGTCTGGCGAGATTAATATTAACCTGAAAAATGTAAAATCCGGAATTCTCTTTAACCCCCTGATTTTCAATTCACCGCATTTTACCGGTAATATTAGCTAATTATGAGATAGGTATATAAATACTACGTCTACAAAGTTCCTTACTTAAATTAGTACTATGTAATTTGTTTGTATGATTTGTATGATAAGCCTTTGTCCATTTCAGACACATGAAGGCTTACAAGGCAGAGGGTACCCATATCTAAATGCTGACGGCTCCGCTGTAAATTCATGAATAATTTAAGTTACATTTGAATTATTACTATAACGTAGTATGAATGTTAACGGGATGTTTGTTGGCTGCTAATGACCATATGATATACAGGCACTTTTAGCAAGAGCAGGATAGCGTAACATGACGAATATGGAAAGGTAATTTTAGTGACGTTGATTTGAAATAGTGTTTTGAGTATAACTTGTGTATTGTTGTATGTGTGTCTGTCTGAAGCATTGAATTTTTTATGATGATATTCTGAAAAAATGGCTGAAGAAAAGCCTATTTTCGGGGCTCAAATGTTTAAGATATAATACCGGCTTATAAACGTCCCACTGCTGGGCACGGTTTCCCATGTAGAGAAGGGATGAGCATTGATCACGACGCTTGCTCATTGCGGGTTGGCGATTTCAGATTCCAATATTTTGGAATCCAGGTTTCCTCACGAAGTTTTCCATCACCGTTTGTCAATGATGTCTTAGAATGATTAAGAAAGTACATATAACTTTGAAAAAGTCTCATTGGTACTTGCCTGGGTTCGAGCCTGCAACCATGTGCCTGCAAATCTAGTCATTGAACTGCTAGGCCACCACGACACTGATGGCCTAAAGTAACCGTCATGAGAAGCTATAAATTTTGTAAACAAGTGTTCAGGAGTTCACAACATTTGGACCAACAAAAAAAATGAATTTGTTTAAGATTTAATAAATTATTAAGTAACAAATATTAATTAACATAAATATTATTTAAGAATAATTATTCGTCAGATTCAGATGTTTCCATTTCTGTGTCAGAATCAGTGACATGTATCACGAAGCTGTCTACAGTTTTATCAATCATCTCATCGATTTTGGAATAAAAATTATCTTCTTCCTTGATAACATGCTCCACACAACGCTTCCAATTTTCCGAAGTAATCTGCTGCAGTCCCTCTTGTAATAATTGTTTTACCTCGTCAAATTTAAAATTTGTATTTTTGCGAGCAACATATCCTTTTACGTTGGCCCAAATTAGCTCAATTGGATTAAGCTCACAATGATATGGCGGGAGTCTCAATACTTCCACCTTATATTTTTTTGCAAGCTCGTCCACTACATAAGTTTTAAAATTGTCTTTAACATTTTTTACTTTTAGCAGTAATTCAGTCTTAATTTCATTGTCGTCGTAAGAAATATTCTTACTTACAAGCCAATTTTGTATATCATTTTTTTTCCAGGCAGTAGTAGGAATTCTTTCAAGACGCCTTGAGTGGTATGGTGCATTGTCCATTACCACTACTGCATTTTCTCCAAGTTTTGGGAGAACGTTTTCGAACCATTGTTCAAAATGTGTTGCATCCATTGATTCATGGTAATCTCCCGTCTTCTTGCATTCAAATATATTTTCACCGCCCTCTACAAAACCGTTCTCATTGCCGATATGGGTAATTATTAATCGTTTACCTTTTGACGTTGGGTTACGTGCACCAATGCTAAGTCCTTCTAGGAAAGCCTGCTTCTTACTTTTAACTTGTTTGTCTACCCAAGTTTTATTTACGGTATGTCCTGTAAAAACAATTAAACATTTGTTAATTAGCGTCTTGCGCAGTAAAAGAGTTGAAGTACATTATTATTAATACACACTTGTGATAGCCCTTAAGAACTAATGTCTCAAGGTCGGCGGCGCGTGGGTTATATTTATTTTGCAAATAGATTTGCAGTATCATACACATCACTTCACGGTAAAGGCGACGGTATTTGCTTACAATCAGGCGAACCGTATGGTAGTCTGCCGTTTCACTGCAATAAAAAAAAACACACTAACCTGCATTCACCCATGTCTCATCCATGTAAAATATCTGGCGATTTTGTTGTCTATAGTCTTTAATAGATTTCAAATATTTTCGCCGCCATATTGTTATGTCATCTCTATCAATAAGTGCGTTATTTCGCTGTCGTTTTATATATTTAAAGTTTAAATGCTTTATTAGCCGCCTGAGAGTTGTTTCGCTAAAATTTGGCATATCTTCATCGTCATTGACTGCCTGAAGAATCTTGGGAATTGTTGGTAATTGGCCATTTAAAAAGAAACTGTGAATTTTTTTCCTAATTACGGATTTATCAAAATCGTCTACTTTCTGATAAAATTTAGGCCTGTCTTTAGACTTGATAGGTGATTTTATTCCCTCTTCTGATTTATATTCTTTTAATATATTATACACAGATGCTATGCCAATTCCCAAAATCGATGCTGTTTTTTTATTTATTTCGGTTTTGTAGGGATATTCATTCGATGGCCAATTTTCTTTCACGTACTTATATACGTTGATCACCATATTTTTCTCATTAACCGTAAAGCTCGTCACCTGTAAAAATCACCGGTAGTCACTTGTCACACGAAGCTCAAGCTATATCTCCAGGTATACCAATTAACCTAACCAATTACTTCACAATTTAAAACCTACTTCTAATATTAACCTTAAGTTTCCAAAGATTAGCGCGTTTGAACAAACAACTCTTTCTTTTTACTTATTATATATTTTAGATAAATTGTATTACGCACCTTTTGACGTTTTTTTCGTGGCGAATTTATTTCCTTAGATGTACTGGCTACTGGCTCCATTATACGTAATAACAAATAAAATTAACGCAACAATTAAAGTAACAACAATAAAAAAGTGATAACGAAACAATAACAAAATTAACAATAACAACCAGATCCGCGATATATGCAAAGCAATGAAACAAACTCGTACGCATTCGAAACTCGAATGATGCGTTTATTTCAAAATGGCGTCCCGATAGTTCACAATCCCTGCGACGGACGCGTTCCGGTACCAAGAAACACAAACGATAGCGCTTTGCGTCGTTAAAATATGATCCGACTAAATTAAATAGGTTGTTACTTTCATATAACCCGTCTATATTTCATGTCGATTGAATATGGTCAATTTATTATTATCTCGCAGTATAAAATGTTTACTTAGTAAAAGATGTTTGTTTACATAATTTATAGCTTCTCGTGACGGGTACTTTAGCAATGTTTAAGATGATGAAGACATAGCCAGAGGCTTGAAGAGAAATAAATCAATTAAATATCAATTTTATAGATTAAATTTATAATAGTATCCTATTTTTTCAGCAAACATCATATTCTTATATATGATCTTGTTGCAGCCTGATAATTTTTATTTGTAAGAATCCGACATATAATCCCAGCCATTGCTGTGCTGAAATTTCATAAGTATTTCTCAGAGTCCAAAATTGATCTTCCATTTTTGGTTTGTTACCTATTTGCCTATTACCTAGTATTAATTTGTATTTTCTATAAACGTAAATATTATAATATTGACATTGTAATAATTAATATACATGTATGAAACCTTTGTACATCTATCTATGATGAAAACTGGCACATGTTAGCTATGTTTAATTTTTCTACTTCCTTTCCTTTTACAGTTCTGTCATGTCGTGAAAATATAATAAAATTGTTATAAAATATATTTAGCATCTTATTTCTTGCTATCCAACCTCTTCAACAGATATATATTATAAAGTACTAGCTGTTTCCCGCAGCTCCGCCCGCGGTCTCAATTTTTTTTTTTATATAATTTAGATGTAACTTTACTATAAACCTCACGGAGCCCAAGAGCTTTCCAACGAATGCAAAACCGTGGAAATCGGTTCCTTCGCGTTCTGGAGTTATAGCGTCAGGAAGGAAAACCCGACTTATTTTTATATAGTAGATACGCATAAAATCCGCATCTGTATGTACCAAAAGGAGCCTGTACACCGTATCACAAGTCTTATAAGCCCAAAAATTCACTATCATAGTAACGGTAACCGCCTTCAATTCATACGGTATTAGATGCGGAGAGCCTATCTTCTGAAGGAAAGTATTATGTAATAGATTTATGTTCGGAAGCGGCTCAGCCTTCATGGCTCACGGTACAGAGTTCTTTGTACCCTCACGATAATAGAATGAAGATAATGTTATAGTGTTTATTTTTGAACTTTAGCTTGAACAGTTGTCTAAAATAGATTTAGATGACTCTTTAGTACAGTTTAGTTTTTATTAATAATCATCTATACTAATACTATACAGCTGAAGAGTTTGTTTGTTTGTACGCGCTAATCTCAGGAACTACTGGTCCGATTTGAAAAATTCTTTCATTGTTAGATAGACCACTTATTGAGGAAGGCTTTAAGCTATAATTTGTCACGATAAGAGAGGCCCACGCGGGCGGAGCCGCGAGCAAAAGCTAGTAAATAATAAATGTGGACAACATCAAAAATTCGAGAATGGCAAAGGCAGTTGAATGTCGCAAGGACACTGTATTTTTGTATACTTTTTGCTGTCGGGGTGAAAAACTGTATACATTGCTCCGAATCCAAAGTACTTAACCTGTGTCATGGAATCAGAGACAACGAATGTAGGTACCACAAACACCCATGATGTAATTAGCGTTTCACTCCGACGGCAAAAAGTATTCAAAACATTTTGTGTTATTGCAACATTCGTGATTTTTTTTTCATGCTTTTAAAACAAAGATATTATTCACTTCTACAGAAAACGTTCTTTAACATGCTTTTCAATTTGTATTCTGCATCCTAGCAAGACAGTAAAGAGCTCATATGTTTTCTGTTCTAATATAATATCTCTCTAATATCCACTCGCCACCCGCGGGAGATCAAACTGGATCCAATCTTCTACATTCTCGACCTTTTACGTCTACAAGATAATACTGTTTGTTAAAACAATATGATACATTGTTAAGAAATTTTATAACGTAATAAAAACCCTGCAATGCGTTTTTTGTTATTTTAACACTAGCTGCTGCCCGCGGATTCACGCGTCGGTTATAGAGCAAAAAGTTGCCTTTGAATATCCGTAGGATCCAAGCTTACCAGAATCGTTTTAGTTTTAGCCGGGAAAGCGTATTAAAATTATAATATAGCCGGAGATATATAATACTAGTCGTATCCCGCGTCTCCGCCCGCTTGTGTGTCGTTAGGGCGGGAAAAAGTAGCTTATGTTCTTTCTTAGGGTCTTGACAATTTTACTTTAACATTTGTAATATTAGTAAGGAGTAAATATTTAAAGTAGGAATTAAAAATTCTTTCGAATATCAAAATTAATTATACTCAAGTACAGTGATATACCATACACCTATGCAAGTAGGTATATCGACTCGCGAAGACAGACTTCTAAATCTCAAAGCACCGTAAATCTTCACCAACTTAGTCAAGTAATTGTTAGTTCTTCGAACTTTATCTTATACCTTTGGTAAGCACTTTCTTGATAATTAATGGTATTTACTTAATTAGGTCAACGGATATAATCTATTATTGGACTATTGACTTTAAAATGATGACTTTGCTTAATTGAAGGAAATTCGCGACTAAGATTCTTGAATCATAAATAAGATGGACCGCAAGGACAGAGGAAATAACGGATTATGAAAATGAACCTTATTCCTTTTTAATAAAGACTTTTTATTTTGTTTTTTTTTTATGTTCGATGTTATTGTTATGACAAACTCCGTGGTCGAGTGGTATACTATACCAGTTTTCATGGTGTAGCTCTGAAGACCAGCGTTGGATCCCCGAACGGGTCAATGTAGAAAAAAACACTTTTCTATATTATCTCGGGTCTGGGTGTTTGTGGTACCTACCTTTATAATAATAATATCTAATAATATCTTGGGACACCTCACACACGGCCATCTGATCTCAAACTAGGCATAGCCTCTACTATGGTGACCAGACAACTGATAATACATAAATATCATAGATAAATTACACCCAGACACAGAACAAATGATCGTGCTCATCACACAAAGATTTGTCCTGGATGGGATCCGAACCTACGGCCTCCAGCTTAGCAGTCAGGGTCACTAACCACTCGACCAACAATCGTCTCTGATTCCATAACACAACTGCTTTAGCTACTTACGTTGGCTTCGGAGCAATGTAAGTATGTAGGTAATGTTGTTCACATTTATTATTGTTATTATTATTTGATTTTCTGGTCTCAAAATTACGCCCACTCTAGGCCTAGAGTTAGTATGTCATGTGTTGTTCTTGATCTAAATAATTAATTATACCTACAGTATTTGCGTTTGAAGTGTTCATGTCAGTACTATCAATCAATAGTGTCTGTGTAGTATCAACAATGCTGTTGAGCCAATTTCTGCCCAAATATTTTTACTTTACTCGAATTTAGCTTAAAATATATTATGGTATAAAAAGCTAGCGAACTCGCCACGGCTTCGCCCGTGTATTCTCTTAAATCACTCTATCTATTAAAAAAACCGCATCAAATCCGTTGCGTATTAGTTTTAAAGATCTAAGCATACATAGGGACAGACGGCGGGAAGCTACTTTGTTATATTACTATGTAGTTATGTACATTGCCATGTTGGGATGGTTAACCATACACGATTGACCTACCAAACTTGACATTGCCCCAATCTATATTTAATATTATAAAGCTGAAGAGTTTGTTTGTTTGGTTGAACGCGCGTCGCGCGAGTCTCAAGAAACAATAGGCCGATTTGAAAAATTCTTTGAGTACCTAATAGATAGCCTATTTTATTGAGGAAGGCTATAGGCTTGCTTTTTGTCGCGATAAACGACGCCCACGCGGGCGGAACCGCGAACAAAAGCTAGTTATTGATATTTAATAACTAAAACTGTCACGCCCGCGTCACGTCATATTAACCAAAGTAAAATGAAACTGAAAACCTCGAACAATAATTACCTTTTCCCATTTACTAAAAAATGTGACTGTCATACCACCCACTACCTACAAAACCAGGTACAAGTTAAAATAAATAGCATTTAATAACAATACCACCCAACTGAATAAATTCAAAGCTAAGTTTGTTTAAACAAACAATTATTTAGTGTGAATAGGCCAGTATTAAAACAGGCCGAATTGTCGTATATCATTAAAGTTGTCGCTAAACTTTTAGGTAAACTACTGTTACACTGGCTCCTTTGGGAGAATATATTGCTTTCCTACTTAAGACAGGACGAGCAACAAGTGTGATAGCTCTTTATTTATATTTTGAAGCTTTGTAGGTCGTGGTCCCAATTTTAAAGGCTGGTAAAGAGGGTGATAATGCAACTTGAAATTGAAGCTGCGGTAGCCTAATGGCTAGGGCGTCGGACTTGCGATCATGTGGTTGCGGGTTCGAATCCCACCCATTACCTACACTACCGACGTGAACCCACTCGTAATACAAGCATCTTAGCTTAGCACGAGGGGTTAACGAGATTACTAGCAATGTGCGACCCACCTTGCTAGTAATCTTAAAAAAAAAACTCTATACAGAGGTCTATCAAGCCAGCACTACTAAGTTGAGTTTCCCATTCCTAATAAGCACTGTAATTTGTCGCTAATTATTCACTAATTTGTTGCCAAATCTAAAAATTTGTCGCTCTTGCCAGTTAATAATTTATAAATATAAATAAATAAATAAACGTCAACCTGAGAAATCAATAATTTTAAGTGATAGTACTTCATCTACTTTACATTTATTTATTTAATATTTCATGCACTGTTAGGCGGACTTAATGCAAGAAGGCATTTTATTCACAATTTATTAAAAATCTTTTCATATTAAATATTTATTGCTGCATGAATATTTTTTACTGCAAATGTACAGAGATATCGCGATAGATAAAAAAACTGTATATTCAGATGCATAGGTCGGGTATAGCAAGCCGTCCAATTGACCTAATTTAATTTATAAAATACTTAATACGTTCTATTAACGAAACTATCACAAAATGTGGTTGAACAAATCGAGATAAATATTCAAAATAAATACATGCCAATACTGGTATTGTAACAAGTATAACAAAGCTGAATATATGAATTTTAGACGAAATTCGTACCGAGAATGATGGACTGTATGTGAAACAATAACACAGTTCACATAATTATTAGAAGTTCCGACATAAATCGTAATACAAAACAAACACAATTATTATTATATACACTTATAAATATGTTGGAACATTTTATTAGAATGTTTGATTATTTTCTTAGGTTGGACAAGAGGTTTCTAAAGAAAATAAATACAAGAGGCAAGTGTATAAAACGTGCTTTTGCAATTTATTTATTTTGAAGTCAACAATAAAGATGGCTTATATTAAAATTTGTTTGTTTAAGATTTCGACTTATGTTCCTCGGGTAAATTGATTCAGTTTTATGCACCTGATTACCTCGTTGAATATACGCACTCCATAAAAAATAATCCTGTATTTTAATGTACTGAATACTTTAAACGTTACATTTACCTACAACAATTTAATTTATTTTATAATAATACTGAGACCACTTTTCTATTCCCAAATATATTTATGTTACTCAAGGAAAATGTAGCTTTCTAATGGTGAAATAATTTTTGAAATCGGTCCAGTAGTTTTTGAGTTAATCGTTACAAACATACGAGATTCGTATTTACAAATCTTTCCTCTTTATATTTGTGTAGATATATCCAAAGGAATATTTATTATACAAGTGGACATATAATTTATAGTTACAAATATCATGGGAGGACTAACCATTCTATATCCGAGATAGTTTGGTAAGTGTATTACAATATATCACCCTTTGTCATATATTTTACCAGCTTATCACAACATGTAAACCTCGTAATATAAATGTAAAAAGGGAACTCGATACAATTGCGAAAAAAAGAAAGGAACATGTCGAATTGACTTTTTGGACGTCGGCTAGGGCACTGGACTAGCGATCATGTGGTCGCGGGTTCGAATCCTACCAATTGCACTACCGACGTGAACCCACTCGTAACACAAGCATGTAGCTTAGCACGAGGGGTTAACAAGAATACTAGTAATGTGCGAACCACATTGCTAGTAAACGTTGAATAATGTGTTAGAAAATATTTGTTTATTCTATTTTAAATTACAATGACTTAAAACCAATAAGAGTTAAGTATTTAGTAAATGTTAAAATACTACATAATATACAGAGACACGTTTTTTTTGGTAACAAGTTACTTAATTATTTTACACATAACATTATAGTTATTATAACATACAATACAACATTATAGGTATATAACATATAGTACATGATTATAAGACTATATTTATTTATTCAATCAAATAATAATATGTATTTAAACAATCGTGTCGCGAGTCAAACTGTTGAATGGGAGTCTGAAACTGGTTGGGCGATCCCAAGAATGCGCATAACTAATTCTTACTAACTATATAAGCTAGTGATTATTGAATAGGCTCACATTCTTCTCTTTAGAAGACTTCATATTTAAACAAATCATGGAAACCATACTTATATGTCTGTCTTCACGTCAGTTCCCCTAGAAATAATTATCATATGAATGTAAGCAAACTTTTCCATTACAAAAATAAATACAATTTGTTTTTGCACTAGCAATAAATGAGTTACTTAATACTTTGCTGGAATCGATCGTAATATATCAATATATCTGCGATATGATATCTTATCCTTGTGATGCTACCACGAAATGATAGCGTTTTATGGTTCGAATCTAAAATTAACAACTAACTGAATAATCTAGAAAGAACAAGCCACCAGTTAAACGTCAAATTGAAGTCATGTTTTCTAAACTTAAGGCTATATAAAACTGTTTTTAAAATGGATTCTACTGCGATTTATTTAGATTTTTCTTCTATTACACGTTTCTATTAATTCCTGACGGTTCACGTATATCTATTAAAAAAAATCTTTTAGTTTTTTTCTGAGGGGCGAGCCTTTAAATGTACCAGCGGGAAGAATCATTAAAATGGGTTCAGAAATTCCAAATGTATCAAGTAAATACTTATACGAATATGGCGATATTTACGAATTAAAAATTCTTAACTACTTTGACCTCGTTTAAACATAAGAGTTTTGACAGTAGATATAATTATTACGTTTCGAAGGAATTCCGTTCAAATACGTTAATATAGTAAACAATCGAAGTCTTTCATAAGTAATCATATCATTTGATACGGAGTGCCAAGCCCATAACCAATACACTGTGGCATAGTGGCCCAAATTCCTTTATCTTTGAAGATAAGCTCAAGTCGAACAGTGACGACTATGTTCCCGGCTCAGTACCTACTATGAAGTTTTAGAACTGTAGTTCAAGTAGAAATTCTGGATTGGAACGCAATCCAGTAAATTCGGATTTATCGCTGATCAATACATTAATTAGTTAATCACTTGATACACCTGATGATAAGCGCTGTGATGAATTGTTTATTTGCGTTAAACAATCAAAGTCGTGATCAATCGATTTGATCAGCCTTTCAGAAATGTGGGGTTGGTTTTTTTCCCCAAGCTTCCATTCGCGCATTTATCCCTTCGAGGAAATATTTTTTCTCGCCAGTGTCAGGTCCATACAGAATTATACGAGTCGTTTGGAATGGTATTATGATTGTTGTAACATACCGGATCCAGATCAATGATCGCTGATCAGACTTGTTACAGTAATAAAAATATTGTCCCTTCCATTTGAAAGAACGAAGACCGTTTTAAATTCGTACTAATATCAGTCATGTACCAGTACATTTAGATGAATTCAATGATAGGTAGATAATAAGTTTTATAAGGAGCCTTCATGCTGGTTCCCCAAACAGGAACATGGTACAAACATGATATTCAGGTAATCCGGCGTCAGCTTACAGCAACTCTGTCTCTGAATTAATTGCATTTCGAACAAACTACTAGTTGATTTGTTAGTCAAGCAGCTCAAAACTATGTTCGAACGTTGACGCTAAGTACTCAAGTTTGTGGGGAATTTAGAATGTTCAGGTTATGAGTCTCACTTGTAAGTACTGCCCCGGTTGTTGACTGTTTCATGAAGGAGTTTGTATAATATTAGCCTTCCTCAGTAACGATGCTTACCTGAATATGTTTAAAGCACTTTGGACTACTTCCCAAGTAAGACCAGAAATCACTTCCTCTTCTTCTACTGTTCGGGATTCCATTTCTTCAGAAGAATTATTCATTGATTCTTCCTTCAAAACATCACAGCCACCTCGATTTTCTGTAACCTTGATTATGTTAGGCGGCCATTAAGGTTTATATATCTATAATAGCTCCTCTGTTTACTAGCCTCACTAGTGTCATCGTTAATATCACTAGTCCTGGTTACATGCCTTCGATATTCAGGTCCAATGGTATTAAATTACCCATCTCTATGTACAGCGTTTAGCTTTGGAATCCGATTACTGATTTCAGCTGACTCAGCGCCTCAAAAGGAGGTAACGACAAATCTTGTTAACGAACAATATTAATGAAACGAGGAACAAAAGAATGTTAAATACCGTTTTAGGAAACAGAAACTGAGCTGTTCATTTATTTTTGATGAGTTTACAAAACAAGCCGATATTTATTTTACGCTGATCAGATTTTTTTTATGTTTTTATAGATGTTCTGTAACGATAAACACCTGAATACATAGAGGTAGTCAAACGCGATAAATATGGTCGTCAAGTTATCTTTAAATATACAAATTGATATAAACAAATACGACAAAAAGAGTTAGCAATTTTGGTCCAACCTTTCACGTGTGATGCAATGACCAAGGGAAGTAGGGATTCATTTTTATACATATAGATTATTCGTAATAGATTTCTTATTTCCTTAGTGAAGTACCTTCTGATGTATTAATTCATTGATTTTAAGCCAGTCTCATAGTTGATTAGGTTAAAGTAAAGTCGGTCGTGTGCTCAATTTGAATAAAATCACTGGATTTGACAGTCATCGATTCTGAAATATAGCCTTTTCAAATTCGTTCGTATTATAAGTTTGCAAATCTTCGGACTTTCTCAAGTAGGTCCGTAGATTCAATTCCATAAAAATAAGTAAAGTTTTCGGGGTCTGTTTCTTACACTGATTTTCGGGGTTGCTTGATTTATTTTGGAACTTTTTGAAGTTATTAATACTGTTCTTTGACGAGCACTTTACTCATCATTAATTTGTTGGGTTATGGTTTCAACGTTGATGAATCTGACTTATTAATATGTCTTAAGTTGACATTTCGTTAGATTATGGCTAGATATTTTTCTTATAGGTATATTATATTATACTGATACCTTCTTATGGTAATGAAAATTTCCAAAATAATACAATTTTATTTTTAGGTGATACGCCTTGTTTTGTGGTCTGCATTAACTAGCTATCCTATAAGTAACTCATCATAAGAAACTAATCAATTTTGAAACGAGAAGAGTTCGCCTGTAGGACAGGAATAGGTTGAAGTTTTTGGACCTTAGCAAAAATATATTGTTTTTTAAAGTATAATCAGGATGTTTAAAAATAAATTCGGTTCCATTTAAAATATACTTTGTCCTTAAAATTTTTACGCGTTATTAATCTGTATTACCAGTTCACCACTCTCGTTATCTCTTCAGCATTAATTAAAATCGATACACGTATTTTATAATTAGTATCCAATTTAAAAGCACTTTAATTATTCGGTATTCTGGCCTAAAGGTCTCTGAGACCCCATTAATCAAGTGATAGGGTTAACTGGATTTAAAGTCGATTATATTACCATAGGTGTATTTCACACAGTTCTCGTGTAACTACGAGTATGTAGTATAGTTTAATTATTGGTAACATTAAGCGTGCCCTGCTGTTGTTTACACTATATATCTACTAATACTTATTAAAGAATAATATATTGTTTAGACTTTAAAAGAGACTGACCTCTGTGATTTGCTTCGACATTTCATCTTAAGGTAGTCAGCTAAGAATTGTCTGAACAAACTAGTCCCAAAATAAATTGATCAGAAATATCCTAATTGTATAGTAAAAAATTGAAACTTTTGGAAGAGTGCAATGGTAGATGTTAAAATTTGTCTTCCTGGACTATCCATCTCTCTTTCTACCTACACAAAAATTCGATGCAGAATGCATCCGAAGATTTTATGCTATTCTCTTCCATCATTGATCACCAATAATACTGTAAGTGTAGAGCGTACAAATTGCAATGAGATATGCGTTCACCTTTCATTTTTATGTCCGTTCGATAGAAAGTTACGGCCTCGAGGTTATTAGGGCATTGTTCACTTGTTTGTTTGTTTTGTTGTTATTGTAACGACAAACAACCTTGTTATTTTCAAAAGAATTGATTCAATTTCGTACTTAACTAGTTGTACCTATAAAAAAACTTGTTTGATATTTTGTAGGTATAATGTTGGATTTGGAATTAAGTTTTATTGTTTTTGTTAATTTAAGTATTATTTGTTGTTATAGGGAAAGTTTTGATTCAGATTTACTTTTCTTTTAAAACAAAGATAACTGTCAAGTTTAAGTGTCGCTTAAATTCCCAGGTTATTTGAAGTCTTTAGCATAGAAACCATTCTGTATGATAATTTTAGATCGTTCTTGACTATTCTGATTATAAAAGAGTAATTTAGTATTTTAAAAGAGTAACCTATGGAGTCTCTTGCCGGTTCTCCTCCATAGGAATGACACTTTGGAACCGCGCAACAAGCGTCATTTTACGTTTCGAAAGTTCCTGGAAAGGCCTACTTGAAATAAAAATATTTTGATTTTGATTTAATTTTTAGTCATTAATCTGAGCTAAGCTTTTTTTAAAGTCCCTATAAGTAATCTACTTCTGCAGGTATTATATCAGGATTTTGAATCTTTGGTGGAACGCGCTAATCTCAGGAAATATAGGTCTGAATTGAAAAAAATATTTCAGTGTTCACACAGAATTTCATACAAATCGGTCTAGACCTTTCGAAGGAGTTTGGTAACAAACATCGCGACACTAGAATTTTATACATTAGAAGAGATAAACGTTCAACTACAAGTTAACATAACTTAAAGGAACATATGAAAACAGATAGCAAAAGCTCAGTAACTTTGTCAGAGTCAGAGCCGGGAATTTACGAGAAATCCAGTTTAATAACTCCGTGATTCTAACAACTTAGTTCAGATTAAGATGTGATTTGAAACCTACGAAATTTGCAGATGCAGTTATAGTACTTATTCCTGTTAGTCTGGGTTTTAAACTAGCATTTAGCTTTGCATTAGGGGTTGATAAGAGTTTTAGTGATGTGCGACTAACATTTCTAATAAGCTCCTTTTAAAATAAAATAGGTATTTTGCGTTATGATGAACGTAAATAGTTCAAAATCAGAATGTCTAGTGTGTCTCGATAGGTTTATGTCGTTCGACGTTCTGATTGGCCCGCTCCAAGCTCTTAACCAATCAGAGAGCCACATGCTGAGTGCAAGTACTCGTACTTAACCGTACTCTTAATAAGTACCTACTTGCACTAAAATATTATTTCTGTAATGAAGAAACTGTAACTTTAGATGTTTATGTTCCTTTATTCGCCTGAAGTCCCCGTGAGGTATGTGGGACAAGGAGATTTAATAAATATTAATAAATTGTATCTTTATATTTGACATTGACGGGCCTGTTGGTCTAGTGTTTAGTGACCCTGACTGCTAAGCTAAGCCGGAGGTCGTGGGTTCGATTCCCACTCAGGACAAATCTTTGTGTGATGAGCACGATCATTTGTTCTGTGTCTGGGTGTAATTTATCTATAATATGTATGTATTTAGAAATATGTTAGTATGTTTATTTGTCTGGTTGTCATAGTACAGGCTCTGCCTAGTTTGGGATCAGATGACTGTGTGTGAGGTGTCCCAATATATTATATTATTATTATAAATTGATTTTGTGTCAAGTTTCGTATTATGAATTGCCTGCGTTGAGATACTAATTGACCTTTGTTTTTGGTTTCAGGTATGCATGATGAGAATTTTTAATTGAATGCTAGATAAGAAGTAGGTACAAAATTGGTAAGTACTTCTTCAACTACTTCAATTTAATAAGGTCGGGTTTTAGTCGCTGGAAACCGTCTTTCTAGGTAAGTTCTAGGCGATTTTAATTGGTGTTCATTTATTGTTAACATTTGAATTGTGTAATTTAGTTGAATATGATTGAAAACGAATAATCTCGTAAATTTCCACTGCGGGTTCAATACTTCAATTCTAGTGACCCACATTGGTGTGATCTTGATTGTGACTCCGATTCTGTTTTTTAAATGTATGTGAGACCCCTCTTTTATACAAAGATTTAAATATATATGATAAACACGTCTAAGGTACTTATATGTAATACACTTATCCTACTATCCTACTAATATTATAAATGTGAAAGTGTGGATGTTTGGATGTTTAGATGTTTGTTACTCAATCACGCAAAAACGGCTGAACGGATTTGCATGAAATTTGGCATGCATGTAGCCTTTGACATGAAAAAGAACATAGTCTAATATACCTTTTATCCCGATTCCTTAAGTAGTTCCCGCGGGAAAATTGAAAATTGTTTACGAGCTAAGCCGTGGGCAGACAGCTTATAAATTAGGTATTTTTCTCTATTACAGCGCAAGCTATAACACGGGTGAGAATTTTATTCCATTTTTCATTTCCTTTTGGACTCAATTCTGAAGTTCACGTAGACGAAGTCGTGGGCAAAAGCTAGTAATAAATATTAACTATTTACATATACTTACACTTAAAAATTAATTAAACAATAAAAACCTAAAAATGGCGTCAAAAGTCTTCCAACAAGATAGTATATAAAAGTGCATTTATCAGTAAACCTTTAATTAAAAAAGCAGACAATATCGATCCTTAACAAGCGTATCGAGGTGGAGATAACGATATCACAGAGGGGAGCGGTCTTATCGCTAGCTTTAGTAAATACTGGACGCAATACTGACTCACTGCACGGTCCTACGGTCAATGACTTCATAGTTCTAGAGTTGCATGTAGAAGTAAATTTATCCCTTATAATTTGAAGAAATTTGACAAGGAGACATTCTGTAAGTCGAAGAAGAGGGGCTCGTGGCTAAGTGTAAGTCGTATGGTTTAACCAATAATTAAGGTTAAGCCGCGCCAGCCGCGGTTGGTCCGTGGATGGGTGACCATTTGTAAACATACCGAGACGATCGACCGAGTGATCTTTGACAGTCGTTAAGTCATTACAATTCTGACAACTAGTCGTACTATGGAATACTGTATTACCCAGTAAAATGAGTTGTGGAGGTCAGATAGGCAGTCGCTCCGTGTAAAATATAGTATTCAGCTAAATCTGGTAAGAGTGGAAGCTGACCCCAACATGGCTTGGGAAAAGGCTAGGCAGAAGAGAAGACATTCTGTAAGACGCTAGATTACAAGTTAAGTGAGACGGTCAGATAAGACACCATAGTTGAAACGCGTCGAAACGTCTAGCTGAAAGTTAGAAGCAACGTAATCATATTTCTTCTGAGCTAAGAAAAATGCTACATTAACATTATGATTGTTTTTTCGATGTGCTTTGAATCTGCTGTAGTATCAATTGACCCTAAATAAAACAGAGTTGCCATAATTTAAATTGAAAGTATTGTACTGAAAATTCTATGCTCATATTCTTGTAAAACCGGAATGTTTACTAAGTGTAAACAAAAACCTTTTTGTGGAATTTATCATGAATTTATTCTTATAAGATCGATGTGCACTAGACAGAAGAATGTGCAAGAATTAAACGATGTTGAAAGAAAAAAAAATGTTCGAAAATAACCGTAACATTCGATACATCATATTGCCGTAATGGGCGAAACATTTGCAGTCATAACCACGCGTCGACCGAGTCCCATACACTTCGTAATTGGTACCGCTTGCGTTCAGACGGACGGGAAAAACCAGGAAAGGCTGTTATAATGTTCCTCCCAGTTTTTCCTCAAGGACTTTAATACGATAACTACCTGCAAAGGGTCGGTAAATGCTCACAGATTCTCAGATATGGCGATTGTATTAACGTTATCGCCGCTGAAATGAAATTGTTGGATTTTTCGCAATCTTCAGGTAAAAGTGTTATTGTTTTTCTATGAAATAGGACATAGTGTCCGTACCTAGGGCAAAAACCTTGTAAACGGTTTTCTTCATATTACTGTGTCAATAATCCCTAGTCTTATCTGATCAAAAATTTGCCACCCAAATGGCACGGTCCTTGGCTCCCATCGTGTTCTAGAGAGTGCAAGTAGTAGTGCAGGACGCGCAGGTCAGAAGAGCGCTCAGTGTTGCGATGGGGCACCAAATTCACATTATTTGTGAGGGGTCGATCATGCCCCGTTCGTATGAAGCGACTAAGAGATATAGAAATGGAGAGTAGGCAGCAGCGTTCTCCTAAAGAACAAATACAAAACTGATGCCACCAACACGCTTGCCCCTATACATACACTGCGGAGGTCCAGTTTCAAGCCGGAGGTCTAGGTGTTGTGGTGAAACTTGGGAGAGGCCATGTCCAGCAGTGGACAACGATAAGCTGAGTTGATTGACCTGAAAAACCTCATTTTAAGCCCTATGATAGGTTGAAGATTGACCAATATAATCCGTTGATTTAACAACATATATTGGTAATATTGGTAAATTTTTCAGGGACCGGGAATAACTGTTTTTCCACTATTATAATAAACGTTTTGGATGCTAAATTAATCCTATGCCTAACTCAATTCATGTCAGACTTAATGACCCTTGCAACGCCCAAATTATCTGCAGATGACATTAACATTTGAATCAAATATTCAATTAGAATTACTCCGACAATCGGCAAATAATTTCGTTGATAACATGTGACGATGGTTTGTAAAAGGATATTATAATCACACATAAAGCAGTACTTTACGCATTTCAAAGGGAAATTATAATTTAATAGCCCCTACGTACAATAGGCCAAATGACAATGGTAGTAAAGAAGTACGAAAACCGACTTTCTTGCTTTCAAATTAAAGGTGAATTCAGTGTCTTAGTGTATACATAGATATGCGGCTGACTGTACTAACAAGATGTGACAAATAAGTGGCACTTTGTGTCATTAAAGCAGTAGTTTAATTAATTCACTCAAATTCTTAGAAATAACGTCACATTATTTTCTCGGGTTCAGAGTAACATCAAGTATATTTAAAAGAAAAATAAGTAAGCAAATGTTTTAACTTAATTAAGTTCTACTCAAGAAACGAATAGACTAATTAAGTTATTAATTAATTGATAAGCAGAGATTATATTTTGTATTTGATTTTCATTGAAATTCTTGGAAAACTTGTCATGTGCTTAGCTTTCCTATGGAAAATATATTCTCCAGTAAACGTAGAGCTAAAACCAGTATGATTAAATTATTCATATTCATATTCATATTCATATATTTTATTTGCTTTCCACAATGTTTTAACAGGTGTTACAATGGCTTATAGCTATAGGACAATCATGGACCCTGTTAGGGCACAGCAATATCAGGCATTTAATGCCAGTAGGTTATATTTCAACTATTTATTAACATAATATTACTTCTATATATAATATTTTGGCACCAGTTATATAATATTAGTTAAATTTATATTAAATTATTGTAATGTGTGTACAATCTATTGACTATTAACATTATAATTTTTGGATATTATTAATGTAGTTATATACTATTAGTTAGAATTTATATTATCTATTAATTATCTATTTACTTATTAACATTCTCATTTTAAAGATATATTAGTGAATTTATACAATATTAGTTTAGTTACAAGTAAGTTTATGTAGAACTTATGTTTATCTTGTCTTCCATGTATTCCTGAATTGTGTAGTACGCCTTTTTAATTAAAATTTCCTTAATTCTATTTATATATGCATTATTATTTGTTTCATTTTTTATTATGTTTGGTAGATTATTATATATTTTTATTGCCATTACAAATGGACTATTTGAATGTAATGTCATACGGGATGTAGGAAGCATGAGCATGTTCTTGTGTCTTAGTGTTCTGGTTTTGTGTTTATCTTCTCGAGTTGTGAAGAATTTAATGTATTTCCTAACAAACTTGCATATTTCCAGGATGTAAATGGATGGTAAAGTAAGTATTTTGAGGCTTATGAAGAAGGGTTTACAGCTATCAGTTTGTTCGATCTTTACAATAATGCGAATTAATTTCTTTTGTAGTGTAAATAGAGTAGGCGCGTCCGTACTATTTCCCCACATTATTATGCCATAGCTTAGCCATGCGTTTGCATAGGCGTAGTACGTTGTAAGTGCGGTTTGTAAGTTCGTCGTTTTTTTCACTTCTCGGAGAGCATAACTAAATTTAGAAATTTTTGCTTTGATATTTTTAATGTGGGTTTTCCATGTTATATGTGTGTCTATTGTTATTCCTAGTAGCGTGAAGTCGTTAACGACTTCAATTTTTGTACCGTTTGCCGTGAAGTTTACTGTTAAAGGGGTTTTTTGGTAAGGGTAGAAGGTCATAATTTTAGTTTTTTTGTAATTTATTTCCAGATTATGTTGATCCATCCAATTTATTGTTTTATTTAGTATTGAACTCAGCTGATTATTAATATTACTATCATCTTGACATGAGGTTAGTACAGATACATCATCGGCAAATAGGACACACGGTTCTTCCAAGGCCTTGGGCAAGTCGTTTATATAAATTAAAAACAAGAGACATCCGAGTACACTTCCTTGGGGGATCGATGCATTTATAATTTTTTTATCTGATCTGACTTTTACTATTTGTTTTTGATCATGGTTAAAGTGTTCTATTTCTACATATTGCTCTCTATTATTTAAATATGATTTGAACCACTTGTGTGTATTACTGCGAATTCCAATTCCATATAGTTTGTCAAGGAGAATATTAAACTGTACCTTATCATATGCCTTGGTCATGTCTAATAGGACCCCTATGGCATATTTTTTATCATTGATTATATTTAACACCTCTTGTATGAATTTGTATACGGCAAGGGTTGTTGATCGCATTTTTCGAAATCCATTTTGTCCTTCATCAAAAATATTGTACCTTTCACAGAAACTATAGACTCTCACGCACATGGCCTTTTCGTAGATCTTAGAAATCGTGGGTAACAGAGCAATGGGCCGATAATTGTTGGGGTCTGTATTTGAGTTTTTCTTAAAAAGGGGTTTTATTATAGCCTTTTTTAAACGGTCGGGAAATATTCCATCATTAAACGATTGATTTATTAAAATACATAAAGGTAATGCTAGTTCAGCTGCACATTGCCTAATCAGGGATGGAGGAAGTTCATCAACTCCGTGACTTTTTTTGTTTTTTAAATTTTTAATAATATTGAGTGTTTCCTTACAATCCAATGGTCTGAGGAAAAGGGTATTTTCCGAGGAGTTGGGTACAGACAGGCCTTGTATCGGGCTGTCTGATGGTCGATGGCTTTCTGCTCCAATCGATGCAAAAAAGTTATTGAACATTTCTGCTACTTGTTTTGGGTCTGAGATTAAAGTTTTATCAATTTTAAGTTTAATATTATGTTTATCTGTCAATCTTTTTTTATTTGTGCGTTCATTTACTATGTGCCACATAGCTTTAATTTTGTTTTGTGATGTTTTTATCTTTTTAATATATTGTAGTTTTTTAGATGATATTACAGCTTGCTTTAATATTTTTTCATATTTTTTGTAGTAGGTTTTGATGATCGAATTATTTGATTTTAAACACAGTGTTTTTAAAAGTCTTTTGTTGATGCATGATAGTTTTATGCCTTTAGTGAGCCAATATTTTTTGTATTGTGTTTTTATTTTTATTTTAAGTTTTGGTATGGTCTGGTCGAGTATAGTGGTTAGGTGTTCGATAAAAGCATTATAGTTTTGATTGACGTCGTTACTTTCAATTATAATGTCGCTCCAATTTATTGAGTTTAATTCAAGTTTAAAGGCTTCTATGTTTTTGTTATTGTATAGTCTTCTTTCGGTGTACCAAATGGTTTGTTTAGGGGTTTGTAAAGTTTTAAAGCTTATTGTTGTACCACAGTGATCTGAGAAACCAAGTTCTTCTACATTTGTATATATCTGTTTATCGCTAAAGTTTGTAAATATTAGGTCCAGGCAGGTGGATGTGGTTGGCGTTACATGTGTGGCTTGTTTTATGTGTTGTGTATATTTGTATTCTGCCATAAGATCCAAAAAGGTACTACTTTTTAAATTACTTTTTAAAATATTAATATTGAAATCTCCACCAATAATAGTATTCAGTTTGGGGTATTTCCTGTTAATGTGGGTGAGTATTTGATTGAGTTGGTTATAAAAGATGTGTTCTTCTCTTTTATTCCAATACATTACCACTAGTAATAGATTTTCTTTTGGTATTTCAATCGCACTAACTTCCAATATATATTCAAGTGACATGCTGGTTATATCACATTTTTCTATAAATTCTTGGTGTTCTTCTAGTAAGATGCAAACGCCGCCGCCTTGTCGGTTTTCTCTACAGTAGGATGCTGCTATTTTGTATCCGTTGAAATTAATGATGCTAAGTTTATCTCGAGATAACCAGGTTTCAGAGATACATATGGCTTGGTATGTTCGGTTTTGATCAATGAATGCTTCCATTATATGTTGTTTGTTATATATGCTTTGAATGTTCTGAAATAAAACTTTAAAATGTTGGCCTTTGTTTTCGAAACGTACGGTCATTATTGATTTCTTGGAAGGTGCTATTGTTGTGCAGTTCACTTTTTCTATTGGTTGTAGGTGTTTCTTAAGTGTTAATTAAGAAGAGATGATAAGATATTTTATTTAATTAATGGAGACATTTGGATCCACGAATTGTCAATGACAATTACCACAATACGATACTTGCTGCTGGTTCGAATCCCCGCTTTGGAGTTTGTGTGATTCACAAATGCTCGTTCCAAGTTTAGGTGTTGTGGGTGTTTAAATTTTTATAAAACATTCCGAGACATGGATTGAATTCTTGAAAGCGAAAGTCGTTAAGTTAAAGTAAAGAAAATTTTTAAATATTGAGGAACATTAATAGTGTTTTTTTTAAAGTACTATAGTGCATCAAAATATAAAAACCTCAAAAGGTATGGCGTGAAAATCAAACATCTTCCTCAATTCCACAACACAAAAAACTCAATATCCGGCGAAAAATAATATTACAAGAAAAAGATTCGTCATACAAATCGGAAGGTCTCCTTTGATGTGACAGACGTGTATACATGGGTTTGTGAACCAACAATCAAATGGACCTTTTAAAAGAAAATGCTTCCTTTAAAAAGATCAGGTTTCTTTTCAAGTCTGACGTGTTATGTCCACAATGTAAAAATATGAATGTTAAAAGATATTTCGAGATGGATTCACACTAATATTATAAAGTTCGTTACCTCTTCACGCTCAAATGGCTAGACCAATTTTGATTAAATTTGCTATGAAGGTAGCTGACACATATAAGCTAACTTCTATCGCGTTAAAATTAGTAATCTGATAACCGCGGGCAACACCGCGGGGCGCAGTTAGTTTGTTAATGAATGGCATTGTCCTGCGTAGTATATGGAAATAATGACTGACAACAGATTTTCCTGATACGGCTGCTTTAAGACATTAATACAGGATAATTTTATGTATGAATTTATTTACCTACGCGACAGCCAAAGAATGGTGCCAAATGATTCTATAGAAGTATCTCGTTCACGATGACTTCAAATAAATAAATATGGACAAAATCAATTACTTTGCTCTGAATCCAATGTAGTAGCTTTTACACTTGTGTTATGGAACCAGAGACAACGGAGGTACCACACACACCAAGACCCGAGACGATATAGAAAAGTACTTTTTCTACATTGACCCTTCCGGGGATCGAAACCGGGACCACAGAGCTGGCGACACCTTGAAAACCGGTGTGTACGCCACTCGACCATGGAGGTCGACTTCTAATGCCTTAATAATTAGAAGGATCGAGCTTCAATCACCACGCTTGCTCATTGCAGTTATGCGATTTTAGATAACAAAATTTCACGATTTTTCTTTTTTATCACCATCATATAAGGTTATCGCCGTCCAGTGCTGTCAGCGAGAGCCTCAAAGAGCGACAAGAGTGTTTTCTTTCACTGATAATAATCATGTCTTAGAATGTGAGAAAGAATATTAAACATATAAAGAAAGAACACACAAGCTTAGAAACAGTCTCATTTCTCCTTGTCATGAGTTCGAACCTGAAACCTTCTGTTCACACAAACCAGTAGGCCACCACATAACAACACCACGACATGATACATAATGGGCTTTGAATATTCCGTACCTGTTGATCTTAATATAATAGTATATTGTAAAAGCTGCCATCGATGTTAATTGGCATTAATTAATATTAGTTCATCTTCATAACATTATTCCCTGTTGGTATAAGACAGCTCCGAGGTAAATTAAAGCCACGGTATTAGTTCACGTCAATGGGTTTACAACTTAGATATTGACAGTTACCATATTTTCAATGGGAAATTTCCGGTAAATTTATCATGCTGTCGTACAAGAAATATACGTATACGATATTATAGCGAGGAACATTTTCTTAATTAACTGGCGTGGTGTTATGTGACTTGTAATATATTTTAAATAGTCCTCGGCTCCGTCTGCGTATTTTCGGTAATCGCGGCAATGGTTGCCTTTCTTTCCTTTCTTGGAATCCAAGCTTATGGGTAATGGGTCCAGCGGCTTAGCCAAGAAAGCATAACAGAGAAAAAGACCTTTGCTTTCATAATACAAGTATGGATATGAAAATATTTTATATTTGGCTAAAACTAACCCTTTGTTTACCTCGTTCTACTCGATAAGAATGACATTCTGGAACCGGGCTGCTAGAGCCATTTAACGTTTTGACATCTCTGAAAGGACTACTTGAAATAAAATTGATTTTATAATGCTTAAATAAAAAAAAATGCGTGCGTATAAAGTACACATGTCAGAAGTGAAACTTATTAGGCAAACTATTTTTTAAATCTCGTTTGTATAAAATGTAATTTTCTAACCTTCAAACGAATTTACATAAAAATAGTTAATTAACAAAAATATTACAAATACTTTACTTTTTATTATTATTACTTACATACATCAAATAGCGTGGATTTTTTCTCGATCTCCCTTTCTCTCTCGTTCTGTCTCACTCGCTCTCTCGCTCTGTGGCTAAGTGCGTAATGCGACGTTCGCCCTACCTTACTCCATCTCAATCAGTCTTAATCACTATCTCTTTCTTCTTGGATAAAAACGTCCCACATTTTCATGTCTTATTATTGCGTTTCATCAGTAAACATTTTACCCTCATGCGCACAAAGAAGTTTCACTTCAAAACCTAGAAAAAGAATAACAGATACATGGAAACGGCTTTATATTTACAGTATACTTAGAACTTCGTCTTCGTCTCTCAGATCTTATTAATTAAGTTCGTGTCTTGTCGATAAACTTAAGTTGCTTAGAATGATACATTCTGTAAAACTCAGAGCTTTTGCCAAATGTATGATCCCATTACTTATGGATTACGTATATGTATATATATATATATATTCAAAATAGGATAGTATTATTTTTCTATGTTGGATATCACTCACATTTTTTTTGACCTAACTAGCGATTTGGGTCGCTCTTTTTGGTATTCATTTTAACCCCTTGTGCTAAGCTGAAATATGCTTGTGTTAGTTACGAGTGGGTTCACGTCGATAGTGCAAGGAGTGGAATTCGAACTGGCACCCTCATGATCGCAAGTCCGACAGCTTAGCCATAAAGCTACGGCCGCTTGAATTGTAATAGAAACAGATATAATTAGCAGAAAAGTGTAACAAAAGTAAAATATTCATGGATTATCATGAATCCAGAACAGCTGTTCGTCTGCTAATGAACGCCTGTCGGTAACGGAAGCCAAACCATGTCACGCCCTTACAACTTATTAGTTTTAATGACACTTCAAATTTATGTCAAACTTCAATAGAAAAAGTTCATTGGCTTGTTATTGATAAGATTAAAGACAATTTAATATTAACTTTAGTTAAGGATGGCATTTTTGCAAAAGTCCTGATTCTGGTGGGTTTTAACATTTTGGATTTTTCTTCAATCACTCTGCATGTTAAAGATTGCCCTCTTAATCTTCCACCTTGATCACTGTCTCTTATCGCCGAATACTGAAACGTCAATCAATTTGAAACCGCCGTTAAGTCGCATGCTGTCTCTAACACATTAAAATATAAAGTAGCGACAGATATACATTTTAGAACGTGTTAAAGTAAATTAAGAGAGTTATTCAACCTTAAGGTGTACGTACTTACCATTAAATTTATATGGAAACATATTCCTAACTTAGAAGACAAGTGCCTTGCAATTAGACTTTTCCATTCAATATTAGTCTCTTGAAACAAGGGAAAACTTTTTCACAAAGCAGTCATTAGTTTCTTAGAATAAATGCTATTCAAACATCTCATTATTACAACTTTGGACCAAACCTACTATATTAATGCTAATTGTTATTTTTATTACAGCTGAGTTGCTGGCAAAAGCTAAAACTATCAGCCCTGAACTTCTATACTTATATCTAAAGTTCGCCATAATCGCTTTGCCGTCTCCAGATCATAACCAGGACTATTTGAATGCTAATCAAATTATTTCCACTGTACAATAAGCACCAAATCCCCTGCACAAAATTCCAGGAGATCCAAACAGTTCCAATTTTCTTTAATTACCTCCAACTTCTACAAATTAAATTTTAACTCCATGCTTTGTTTAATTTTCTAATCGGCTTGCTATACGTCTTTTGTTGCTTCTGATCCTGTTTTGCTGATAATTGGAGCTTTGACAAGGTCAGCTATTTATTTACGGTTATCTTTTTGAGTTTTGAAATGTATTAACTCTTAAATTAAAGTAACGTTTCTTTGTTTGTTATCGTTTAGTGTGGGATTAAGATTATTTTTAGTAGCTTTTATGTTAATGGAGTGAGTTTCAATAAATATAATAACCATAGTGTGGGATGTTCCCAGCCCGATGGACCGATGACTTGGAAGGTGGCTGGGTCGAACTGGTTTAGGAATTATCGGATGCTGTAGCGAAATTTCCACGTGGCCTATGTCCAACAGGGGACCGGCGATAGAATGAGTTAGTTGATCGACAATTCTTTCGAAGTTCCTTTTTTCGTTATTGATACTCTTTGGTTTTGCTGATGCTCAATTTTTTTACATACACCCGTATTATTTTTCGTTACATTATGTTTTAAATTTAAATAGTTATGAACACTTGTTTGAGGTGGATTACATACATGTAAAATAATTGCCATTCATAAAGCTTCAAATGACCTTTGAAAACAGAAAACTTTTCACAAACATAGGTCTTCGTAGATACAGATACTTTTAAAGCAAACTCTCCGGTTTCAGTGCTCGTGACCCGAGTATACAATGTTACTTAGTTATCCAGTCAGTTGTATGTTTTCTTAGCTCTTGTTAACGTTGGTCGAAAGTTGGAGTAGATGTAGTATTGTATGTATGTTTTAAAATACCAAAACATTGTTTGGGAAAGTCAGTGTGAGGCGCCATTTGGTCAAGATTTATGGGAAATTTTACGAAATGATTCAGGGAATATTTTTGAGGGTTTTTGTGATTAGCTACTATAATAGGCTGAATACTGAAACGGTAATCAGTTTGAAGGCGTCGTTAAGTCTCATACTGTCTCTGACACTTTAAGGTGTGAAGAAGCAACGGATAGACATTTAAGAACATCTTCTTCTATAAGTGCCACTACTATTAACGGAGGTCGGCTACCAAATGATGGAATCTCTCTTATATTTTGCAAGTCGGAACAGATTATATGCAAACGCAATGCTTGTCCTATAATGACTGAAAAAAAAAAAACAAATAATTTTGGAATAGTCTCATGAAACTGATCTAAAGAAGGCAACTCTAGGTCATCAAGACAGACATTGTCATCTAATGTCATTCAAATAATACATTTTGTATGGTATTTAAGCAGCGTTTATGAAGGATAAAATCCTTCAGCATCTCCTCAAACCTTAGTATACGTTAACATAGTAGTACATTATGAAGGTGTAAAAATTTCCCGCCTCCATTGAAATGTGGCGTGATTTAGCAAAAATATACAAGTTTTGAAAGCAGATGAATGAAAAGAATCACAACCGTGACCCTAAATAATTGGGGACGACAGAAAACGATGATAAATGCTTTTTCTTATTAAAGAAATAATTGAAAAAGTAGGACGAACTTATCTTAAAAATACTCCCACAGTTTTTTGACAGTCCTAAATTTCAAAGAACAAACAGATTTGGAGGTTAAAACAAAAGTAAGTGAGAAATAGTCGCTTTTTGTATAATAAAGTTAAATAAGCTCAGGTGTTAGTTCGTGGGCCACAAATTCGATTCCCAGTGGGGCTCCTTGTAATTTGTAATCTCATTAGTCTCATTCCTCTTGAGATTTCTACAATACTAAACAAACATTTTACTTTGTGGAGCTGGTAGAAACTTTGTTGGTTCTAAAGGTCTATTATATTAGGTGTAAGTGCTTGTAAATAATTTTCATTAATAAGACTGTACTACTCTATAAAAAAGCATTTAAATGGAAAAATGAATTTAACATCTTTTTAATGAAGGACGCGTATCTTATCTTACCTTATATCTTTAAACGAGCAATTCGAATTTGAATCTCGGAAACGGCTCCAACGATTTTCATGAAATTTAGCATGCAGGGGGCTTCGGGGCGTTAAATCGATCTAGCTAGGATTCATTTTAAGAAAATGTCTGACAAGACGAGCAAACACGCTCATCCAGGTACTGATTATAAATACGAAAGTAGTAGTGTAAACTTAGATACTAAAAAGGGACATAGGGACATACTCTTTGCCGCGATAAGCGACACCCACGCGGGCTGAGTCGCGGACAAGATCTAGTTAAATAATCAGGTCCATACTTTTGTTTCTTACCTCTTCAGGCAAAATAATTAGAGGTATGTATTGTGTTGAATAATATATCATTAACCAACTGTTGTTTACCCCACGTAAAATGAGTCGTAGACGTCACATAAACGCTCAATGTAAAGTACGGTATTCAGCATTTTTAGAGGTTTGATGTTAAGAATATAAATCCGGTAAGACTGGAAATCGACTCCTTTTTCCAAATATATCTTTTCTATTTGACCGAATACTGAAACGACAATCAGTTTGAATGCTGTCTCTGTTACATGTGACGTAGCGACGGAAAGAAATTTACACCTTACCGCCTATTATAATTTTAAACGTTTTAATCAGCCCATTCAATAGAATAATATTACACGTACCTACTGTATTACAAAGCTATTTAAGATTTAATATCCAAATTGCGTGGTTCATACGGAGTTAATTGTTATTCTCCTTAACTTTTAAGAGCTATATTAAGACCCCGTAATATGGCATTATGGTCTTAAAATTATGGCTTTTATGACTCTGTAGAATCTTGACGTTGCTCTTAAAATCTTAAGCCTCTAATAAACTCATGATGGTGTTACCTTCATCGAAGTTTAATTTTATACTCATTTTCATGTATGTTAATTACTATTATGCACTTTATGCCTACAGACAATGTAACTAACAAATTCACAAACAAGTAGTAAGTTGAGACGGTGAACTTAGTCTGGCAAATTAGTCCATGACACTCCCAAGGTGTGCGCGGGTGGCGGGGGACGTTAAGTACTATCCTATGATTGCTTGTCATGACACTCCCAAGGTGTGCGCGGGTGGCGGGGGACGTTAAGTACTGTCGTATGATTGCTTGTCATGACACTCCCAAGGTGTGCGCGGGTGGCGGGGGACGTTAAGTACTATCCTATGATTGCTTGTCATGACACTCCCAAGGTGTGCGCGGGTGGCGGGGGACGTTAAGTACTGTCGTATGATTGCTTGTCATGACACTCCCAAGGTGTGCGCGGGTGGCGGGGGACGTTAAGTACTGTCGTATGATTGCTTGTCATGACACTCCCAAGGTGTGCGCGGGTGGCGGGGGACGTTAAGTACTATCCTATGATTGCTTGTCATGACACTCCCAAGGTGTGCGCGGGTGGCGGGGGACGTTAAGTACTGTCGTATGATTGCTTGTCATGACACACCCAAGGTGTGCGCGGGTGGCGGGGGACGTTAAGTACTATCCTATGATTGCTTGTCATGACACTCCCAAGGTGTGCGCGGGTGGCGGGGGACGTTAAGTACTGTCGTATGATTGCTTGTCATGACACTCCCAAGGTGTGCGCGGGTGGCGGGGGACGTTAAGTACTGTCGTATGATTGCTTGTCATGACACTCCCAAGGTGTGCGCGGGTGGCGGGGGACGTTAAGTACTGTCGTATGATTGCTTGTCAGTCGACCCCAGTTCCACGCGCAAATTTGCTAAGCTATAATAATGTTTACTAACTTTTTTATTTAAAACAGTAATCGAAACAGTTACTGTATATGTATATAAAATTGGAGTGTTTGTTTATAATATTAAAATAACTTTTTACTAAATTCATATGATGTATGTGTCCACAAGATGTATGTAATACACAGTCAATAAGTATATATTTTTTAAATGTTGTCTGTCTCTCTTTCTGTCTGTTTGTTTTGGCTAATCCCGGACTTTCACTGGCAGATAGCTGATGAAATAACGAGCAACTTGGGTAACATAACATTTTAAGAACTTATTCATTTTAGGTTTATTCATTTTAAGAACCTATTCATTTTAGGTTTATTCATTTTAAGAACCTATTCATTTTAGGTTTATTCATTTTAAGAACTTATTCATTTTAGGTTTATTCATTTTAAGAACCTATTCATTTTAGCTTTATTAATTTTAAGAACTTAAAATGAATAAAATTTCTAAAATAAAAGCCCAAGTTACTCGTTATATCATCAGCTATCTGCCAGTGAAAGATTAGCCGGAACTTGTTTCAACGGAAACAGGTAATCCCAATAAGAATTAACTTCATAAAATCAAATGTAAGCACCTCTCATCTTAATCTCGACACTAAGTGGTTGCCTAGCAACGACAAGTCGATTTTAGATTATAAATTGTTGCAAATTAAGACAAAATTTATACAAATCCGTTATCGTTTCTTCTCGAATTTGTCGCCTGGTATCCAAAATCCCCTTTGCATAGCTGATCGCTTGAGATGACGTTAATGCGTGGCGCGGCTCCCACCTGAATATCTAATGTTTTTCATTATAATTGCTAATAAGCTAAGTTAAGATATATATTTTTTATGTTACAAGAGCCTAAGCAACTAGATTACGCGTCTAAACGTTTCTGAACGGTTGTATTAGATGTTCTGGAAATAAAGAGGAATATATAGAATGTCGTGATGGCCTAGCGGTTCAATGTCCGGATTTGCATGCACAAGGTTCGAAACCCGATAAGTACCAATGTGACTTTTTCAAAGTTATATGTACTTTCTTAATAATTCTAAGACATCATTGACAAACGGGGAAAGAAAACATTGTGAGGAAACCTGGATTAAAAAAATTGGCTTCTGAAATCGCCATCGCAATGAGCTAGCATGGTGATCGGTATTGTTCCGTCTCTATATGGGTAGAGGCCTATGCCCAGCAGTGGGACCGGTATTTTAAGGAGGAAAAAAAAAACATTTTATTAGAGCTTATAATTAGTGTCTGCGTTTGTGTTAGGCCGTTTACCTATACATGACGCAAGTCAAATAACAGTTGCATGAAGTTTGTATTTTTATTTATAGAATAAAGT
This sequence comes from Plusia festucae, assembly GCA_950381575.1. Lineage (NCBI taxonomy): Eukaryota > Metazoa > Arthropoda > Insecta > Lepidoptera > Noctuidae > Plusia > Plusia festucae. The sequence goes on from OX494442.1 coordinate 12,915,617, forward strand.
ATAGATAATTAAAACTGGCATAGCGCCACAATACGACAAATAACGGATTTGTGTGCAGATTCGAACCCAGTAGACGCAATTACCTACCAATGTGAGTTTTTTAAAGTTATGTTTATGTACGTACCTACTTTCTTAATAAGTTAATTTCTAAGATGTCATCGATAATATTCTAAGTCTAGTCATATTCTAAGAAGCTATTGAGCAATTATCCCTACACTTGCTTCTTATCTATGAGAAATGGTCTACACCCACCCAGCAGTGGGACATTTATAGACCAGTATTATATACTTTAACTATTTGATTGCAAAAGATATGATTGTAAATTGATTTGCCAATTCATTGTCGCCCATCCGCAGGTTATCCTTATTACCTTTGCTTAACTTTATATTTTCAGTACGTCATTTCACTCAGCGAAGAGCTTCTTACAAGTACTTGTATACTTAATGAGATGTAAAATTGCCTGTTTTCAAGCTTAAGTATTAGGGAAAGTACAGGTATATCGTTTACGATGTGTTAATTACCTACTAGCACGTCAATTCTGTAAAATGTCAATCAACAACTCTCATCTCACTTCGCTGTTCACTTCACGTTCACTCTCACTTCGCATAAGTTTCAAATTTCGAGTGCGAACTCAAACGTCATCTCATATTTAGGCCCGAGTTTTCTAACTACATCATAATCATTGATTACGTAACCGTTCTGTTAGCATTAAACTGATGTTCAATCCAACCGCGTTTTTTTTTAGAGTTCACCATTTATTTCTAACCAAACTGTTTTGAATGAGTGAGTCCAAAATTACCAAATGCTGGAATGGTTTATCATTATTTTGTGAATGTTTAATGTCTTAATGGTGACGTCAATCAATTTTCATTGTCAAACTCTGTGATCAAATCATCTAACTCAATTCATAATTTTTTGTGTCGTGTTTGTTATTAAATCTTTTATTGAATATATAGATATCAGTGATATGGAAGATGAGCGTAAACGTACTTTGAATTTCACCAGTGGCGAGAAATCTGTACTTACGGCACTCGTAATAAAGTACAGAGATAGAATAGAAAATAAAAAGACGGACGCTAAAGCAAATGCCGAAAAAGCAAGAAGTTGGAAGGATCTGGCTGACGAGTTTAATGCTCTTAGTACTCACTGCAAACGTTCTCTTGAGAGCTTCAAATCAAATCAAATATATTTATTTGTTATAGCTTAAACACTTGCTGGGAGAATAACAAAATAAAAACTTCATGTCAGGAAGCATAAACCAATGGCTAAACTGAGATGGCTACATCGTTTATGCTAATCATTCGATTACAGTACATAATCAATGGTTAGAGAATGGTGAACAGCAAAATATTGTTAAACAGCCGTTCATGGTTCAAACATTTGTTTAAAATTTAACCATCTGTTGGTGAACTTGGGCCTAAATCTCACGGTTAATTTAGTTCAACACGCTGACACGCTCGCAAGTGTAGCGCTAGTGTATCAACCGAGTTTATAGAATGCCAATCAAGAAATTCACGGCGGGTTCAGATTCGAATTTTAGAACGACGTCTTACAGAATCAACAGGCAGATCTATCATTTTGAATGTATGTTAAGGCTGCTTTTATAGCCGCATATAATATTAATGAAGCTTCAATGTTTAAAGGCTAGAAGAGGCTGCTCACTAGTGACGATTTTAAAGAAGCCTCAATTGAGTTTTCTATCCATTAATATTATGAATGCGAACGTAAAAATTAACGGACTGTTGTGTTTATACGGCTAAACCGTTGCACAATTTTTCTCCATGATAATCGTCCTTTAGGCGGGTGAACCTGAGGGCAAAAGCTAGTCAATATAAATTCAATTATTATTAAAGTAAGGTTGTTACAGTGCTTAAGAAACTACGTAAAAAATATCCTTAGATAATTATATCAGCTTACACACAAATAAATTTTACTACTAAACCAGTCTTACTATGGGATACCGTGTTTCCTAGTAAAATGGGTGTGGAGGTCTGATAGGCAGTCGCTCCATGTAAAAAAAAACTGGTTGCACTCCGGGAGTGCTGGCAGAAGTGAATAATAGCAAATAAAAATAGCATCAATAGATGCACTTTGTTCTATTTCCATATTTTAAACACTTTCAAAACACGAATTTAACATAAACACATCAAAAGTGTCTAGGGATCAAGCATTTTTATGCGGATTTCTTGAGATTGAGATGTGGCTTTGTAATAAATTTATGATTTTATAAATTTATATGGATCCTTTTTGGTGCATTTCATAATTCGAATCAGGAACTGTGAATCAAATTCGAGTAAAAGATGAAAATCAGCTGTCAATATTTTCCCTATAAAAACATACAACGCATTGAAGACATTATTAGTGCTACTGTTTCCCTACTACTGATTAAAACCAACGTTATTATGGAGCAGCGACGTCATTTAAGCAGGGAAGAAATGCTCAGAGCCGTGGGAATGATAGAAGCTGGTTCCCGGCAACGTACTGTGGCTTTAGCTCTGAATACAAGTCAGAGTGTTATCAGTCGACTTTGGACACGTTACCGAAGCACTGGTACCGTGGCTGAGCGCCATGGAGGACGGTATCGCTGCACCACACGGAGACAAGACCGATACATTCAAATCTTAACTCGAAGAGCTCCAACAATAACCGCCATGATGTTAGCCGTGAGGCTTCATCACTCTTCAGGGAACTTAATTAGCGACCAAACAGTCAGAAACCGCTTGCATGAAGTGAACCTTCATTCCCGAAGACCGCTACGGGTACCACCTATAGCAATGCACAATCGTAGGATTCGATATCAATGGGCTCTTGAACACAGAAATTGGGCAGAAGAACAATGGCGTTTCGTGTGCTTTTCTGATGAGTCTCGTTTTGGTATGAGACCGGATACAAGACGTATACGACACTGGAGAACCCCTGGACGCCAACAGCGATTAAAATCCTGCCAGGAAGTCCATCCTTATAGTGGTGGAACCATCATGGTATGGGCGGGTATTTGGATCGGCGGAAGAACTGAGTTGATTTGGATCAGAAGCAACCTCAACGCTCAAATTTATGCTGAGACGATTGTATCAGACGTCATCGTTCCTCTACAAGTGCAAATCGGTCCCTTATTTCAGTTAATGCATGATAATGCACGACCGCACACCGCAAGAGTTGTAAGACAGACTCTCGCCGCAGCTAACATCAATGTCCTGCCCTGGCCTGCTCAGTCGCCAGACTTGAACCCGATTGAGCATGCATGGGATATGCTACAGAGAAGAGCTCTGCCGAATATGGAGGGTATCCAGTCGCAAGAAGACCTTTTTTTGTTGTTGCAACGAACATGGGCGGCCATTCCACAGCGTGATTTGGATGAACTCATTTTGAGTATGCCAAACCGATGTTCTTGTGTTGTTAGTGTTCGCGGTAGAAACACGGATTATTAATTGTTTAAGTTACCCAATAAAATTTTAAAGAAAACTGTTATTTCAGTCTTTTTTTCGAACTTTTGTGTTAGTGGTTCAAATGTCAAAAATCCCTTTATTAGGAAAATGGCAAATTCAAAAAATGGCAAGTCTTTATTAATGCAAAGGTGGCTTGGTTTATCGTTACTGTGACAAACGAAAACACTTTATTCGATGAATCCTTAAAGATAATTTTAATTAATATCAATCAGGAGAAAAGTTATTGCAAAAATATATGTTGATCCCTAGACACTTTTGATGTGTGTATATTTTTGCACAACTCCGCTTAAGAAGTTTTCACTTCAAAAAATGACACACAACCATTGACATATTTTTTCTATGCTAACACCGGATGACATCTCACTCGCGCAAGCGCCCTGCGCCGCGTCTTAGGATCAGTCACGTGACCCCTGTCCCGAGTTTAACATTTTTTACCCATCCCAAAAAGTGCACAGCGCCGCTAAAGAAGGTTTCACTTAAAAACAGGATTCTTCTAAATCCGGTAAGACTGGAAGCCGATCCCAACATAGCTTGGGAAAAGGCTGAACAGTTTATCATACGTACACCAGCCGACCGGGGCGTTTTCACATTCAAACAATTCAAACATTCCTACTGAATTCCGTACTGAACAACTCTATCTATTGCTGTAAATTGCATTGAAGCCCGTTGCATAATTTAATAAATCTAAGCGTGCAGGCAGCGGGAGTAACTTTGTTGTGCCCTTTGTAATTTTTACACTTTGAAAAGATAATAGTATACCTATACAAATATAAGTCACGTGACAACTTTGTACGAAAAGTTCATATTCGATTTGAAGATTTCGACCTATGTTCCTTGGGGAAAGTTGTTCAGTTTTATCCACCTGATTACCTCGTAGAATATACACACTCCTTTTAAATTATAATATTCTATACAGGAATTCTATGTGGACTAAATTAATATCGTGTACTAAGGAATGTTATATTAGTTTTTCAAAGTATTTGTCGAATCTTAAAAAGTAATAAAATCCTAATTCAATTAATTATGCTTTTGATTATTCCTTTATTACAAATATCAAAGACTTACAAAGCTAATTAATGAAATTGACAAAAAATTGATAGCTTGAGTAGAAAATACGTTAAAAAATCGTTTGACCTTCAGTGTGTGAGATTAAATAAAATAATGAAAGATGAAAGAAAGGTACAGGTAGTGATGTTACTATTTTAAAGCTGACTTGTCAACTCGCATTTTTTAAATTTTTGGTCAATTATCTTACACAATACAACCCCAATAAATCTTTTATGCGTTACGAAGATAGATCAAACCTACGACAAGACACGTTCCACACGGACGGAGGCACGGCCGGAAACTAGTACTTAAATAACAGTGAGATAGGTCAGTGACCCAGAGACGTCTCAAATGAACAATGTATTGTACGCGAAACCATGCGTAACCAAATTATGTGTCGTGTATTTGTACTTACTAAACAGAAAGTTCAGTAAGACAAATCCGATCGTTCATCAAGATGTCTTTAAATAATGTAAAGATAAAAATAAAAAGGGATATATTGCTACAAAAAAAAAACGGTATACAATAGCAGCAGTCTTACAAAAGGACAGTTAAACAGTAGCAAAAGAAGATGGCTCAGATAATGCTGTACCGGGATGACCACGACCCGTCACAGCGCTTTCTTTCAGCCATTCCCTGTCTTTAATCAAATATTTATGGCTTCTTAATAGGCTTGTCTGTAGTAGTGATGTAATCTGCAGATTCATATTATTATTAAAAGATTCAACGGCTTACTCACGCGCATTTTCGGGATCGCCCGACTACTCAGTAGAACTGACCGTTCGACTCGCGACACCGCCGACGCCGCCTCAGCTCATGATTAAAGACTCCTATTAAGTCTAAAACTAGTCGGGCGATCCCGGGAATGCGCGTGAATAAGCCGTTGAATCTTTAAATAATTATGAATTCGTCTCACGGATGTTATTATCAAAATATAGATTCATGATATTATATTGGATTCGGTTGGTATCTGCTATGTCAAAGACATTAAGTAGGTCCTCGATGCGTAAATTTTTTTGAGTTACTAGCTGAATAAATAATTTGTATGGTTACCGACCCCAACATATGTAGCTTATAACATATAGGCTAGATAGCAATATAAATTGCGCCGTACATTCAGCGTTTTAAATTCAGTTTACTTATTGTTGACCTTTTGTATTTCATTATTTTGTGACGCCACTTAATTTTCATCTTCAATTGAAGGCATAACGATGTTTGTATATAAATGCCATTGTTTCAGAACCACTAAGTGGTAATTTTTATAATCGAATCTGATTATAATAGGAGCATTTAAGACTGTAATATAATTGTTTCATATAACCTCCTTTTAATAAGCAATGTTAATGATGATAAGAAATTTCTCGCATTTAGCAGCGGCAGTACTATTAATTTTAATGCAAAGTTGGAAGATTGCTCCTTGCTCTGCAATGGAATCATCTTCAAATTCCATGAAAAATACAAGTTGAAAATGTTTTAACCCTAAATCAAAAAAACTATTGATGAATATTTTATCTGTATGTCCTTTATAGAATCGTAAACTATGCATTTGATCATGTAAGGATATTTAGCTAGGTTGTTGGCCCTCGAAGGTTTCTCTGTTGGTACGACCAATTTTCTACAGATAACGCCACCGTCTTTCTAATGAATTTCATTAAATACGATAGAAAATTGACGATTACGGAAACGGGGACAACTTACGCGGGTAAGACCGCGGGGCAAAGCTAGTTGAGTATAAAAAAACTTGACTTGCTGAATTCAGGAGATAACCTAGCATGCGCCAGACGGCAGTACATCGCCACTCAAGGATGAAATTAACCAGCTAACGTATTGGTTTATTTTCAGAATAGAATATTCTCCTTTGCTATTTGCGTCGTTCCCTATTTGCTAACAAAAGACAAAAAAAAGAGTTTAATGATGATGAAATGGATCCTTCGATTCCTGGTAGAGTAACTAGAAAGAAAATAAGTGCAGTTGTATTTAGAACATTGATTGGTTTTGTATTTTGAACTCCTACAAAAATATTTCTTCAAACAGAGAAAGAACGCGAATGCGGCATCCCTTAAGCTTGTCTGTTTGAAATTACAAAACATATTAGATTTATTTTTTATCTTCTGTCACCTACTTCCAGGAGTAAAATAAATATTAAGAAAGTCTGGTTTCAGAACCAGCAGAACTTGCTGCCTTATAAAATATTTTGTTGTTTAATACCAAAACCATGCGCAACAAAACAACGTTCAAGTGTCGCATATTTTTATGGTCAAGCACAGACAAAAGATATTAAACCTCCCAACTGAGTTATTGGGCCAATATCTGTACAACAATGGTCGCCAACAATGGCCATATACCACAATGGATAATAAATAGATGGAGGAAAAATGCTGAGTCCCCAAATTCTACCGTTTTGTATCCCTTTATTGTGGGTATGGTGGCAATTATCTTTAGGAAAGTTGCTTTGCCCCAGTTTTGGAGTATTTGCTGATAAATGTCGCAGTATCTTGGGTCAGGCAGATTCTTATCCGTTCTGCTGAGTGTCTATAAAAATGTGAAAGTGTTATGTTTTCCGCTGGGCATGAGCGAGTCTTAAACTGGTCGTAATCATGACCTCCAAAGTATGTTTATGTTATCTAAGTCCTCAAAGGGTAGGAAGTAATGTTATTGACCATTCCCTTATATCATAAATGGTACAGTACTTAATACTCCTTATGCCATAAAGAACCACTTATTAATACCTCCTAAGAATTTTGAGTAAGAGATATTACCATCGTTTTTTTACACCGAGGATTCAGAAGTAACCATTGTTTGACCTTCCAAAAGTCAAAAGTTCATTATTAAAATGGAGCTATCTCTGCTGTTTAGCATTATACTTTCTTTAACAATATTACCCCTAAAGCCTTGAATGTCAGTAAAGTTATTGAAGGACACGCTGCTAAATGGGTTCCGCGTAGATTAATGGATCTGCTTATATCGATCGACCTAAAATGGAGTCTACCGCAAATATACCTTAAAGGAAATTACTAACAAGCTCCTGTTGCTAGTATCGTTCCTTTACAAAACAAGTATATTGAGAAGTTCTGCATCCCCAACTTATACTAATTTAAGTTCGGAATTCAAGAACTGGAGAATAGAGATAGTTTGGACAATATACACGTCCAAATAAGCCTTTCGTTGATAACCACTAAAAATGACCAGATAATCCTACTTCCTACGGAAACAATTTGAAGCGGCGGTAGCCTAATGGTTAGGGCGTCGGACTTGCGATCATGTGGTTGCGAGTTCGAATCCCATCCGTTGCACTACCGACCTGTAACACAAGAATTTAGCTCAGCAAGAGCGATTAACGGGAATAGTAATGTGTGACTCATTGCTAGAAATCTTTGTAAACAAATATATATATATGTGGTCCTCTCGACCAAAAAAAACGAGTAAAAGGACAAATTTTCTCAGGTAACATTTTCTATACACGTAGAAATTATGATGGGGTTTTCGAATTTTCCATATTACCCCACGACGAAATCGCTGACAAAAGCTTATACAACCCCAAAACCCGAAAGATTTTGTAAACAAACAAAAACAGATTTGAATTTTGGACCCTTAATCTCATCCATCGTCAAGTTACCGTGTCGAATTCGAGAGATGCTTGACTTTAATTTGCGAGAGTTTGAAGTTATTATTTTCCATCGAGATAATAATTTCATCAACAATTTTTTGAGGTGATCAATTGATAAGTGCATCACACGCACACTACAGCGTATTTGACACACACCACACAAATATATTTTGTCAAAAACACTGTTCAAATTGAGAATAGATTAATTTGTTTTGTCTTCACTGAATGACAAACATTACCTACTGTTTTCTGAGGTTTACGCGAATATTAGACATTGAAATAAAACTACTTTAAAACGGATTCTATCGCGGTTTATTTTTTATTTTAGTTCCCGACGTTTCAACAGTCTGCCCGTGACCATGACACCTGTAAAGGTGTTGAAAGGTCGGGAACTAATATAAAAAATAAACCGCGATAGAATCCGTTTTAAAGTAGTTTTATTTAATCATTACCTATTCATACTCTTTATATTAATACGTGAAGCAAAAGCTTTGACCCTAATTTAAACTTGAAATTTAAATGAAATGGGGTCTATTTTCGACCACTATTGGGCCTCTTTTTCGAATATTTTGTATTATTATAATACATTTGTCTCATTATACTTACATTATAATGCTATTTTCTACAGTCTAGTGTGGGTATATAGTGAGGAAGTAAATAGATTTGTATTAGTTGTAAATAAGGATACCTAGATTATTAGTGTTCATAATCTTGTCTGTGCCAAAAGGGGAACTTCTAACTCTGGTTTTGTTTAATTATATCTTTCATACTTTTATCGATTCATTCTATCACAAGTCACTTTGTGAGCTCACTGGTGTTGTCGTCTTTTACCAAGTAATTAAATGTAAGTAAGTAACTGTTTTGAAAAAAAAAAATGTAAGTTCTCGTTTGTCTCCTAGAAGAGCTTGTAATACCGTCATTGTTGTCCATTCCCTTTGAATCCATCAGTTGATAGAATACTCAAACCAATTGTAGCCTTAGATATTATACCCATGACTCATGGCAGGGAAGGTCACTGTAGAATTATGTAGAGCCGGTTGTTATTCGGGATTTAGTAGTAAGCTCGTTCTTATACTAATTTGCATTTGCGGACTCGACCTAAGCAGATTATAAGTCTGTAAATAATATTAGTAAAACTCGATGCAAACCGCTTCAAAAAAAAGAAAAAAAAAATACTCAACCATCAGTGACTATTGCGTTTACAGGTTTGATTCTGAATGAATTTTATAGCAATTTTACTACCCCAGTGTAAAGTTAATATAATATTGCAATAGTGTATATAGTAGTAGATGTTTGATCCTCAATCAATATCCGTGCACCTAGAAATACAAAAATAATATAACGTTTCTTGAGCGCCTTCTTAAGGTTTATAAGTAATAAAAACTTTTTGATTCGATTTGAATAATAATAATAAAAAAATTAATAATAATCAACCAGAAAGATTGCTTGGATGTCGACGAAATTAGGGAAATATAATTATACTTTATTACCAGGAACAGCGCATATGCTTTTTATCCTGATCAAGCGTCGGGAACTCGAAACTCGAGTCAGGCTCTGAAGTAAAATGTTTGTACTGTCCCATACAAAATACGGTATCCATCTGAATCTGGTGAGAGTGGAAGTAGACAAAAAGAAAAGTTTATAAAAAGGCTAGGCAGGCTTTTGATTACCGTATTTTATATGGAGCAACTACGTATCTTACCTCCACAATCCATTCAAGCTTATTTAGACAGTGCGACAAATATCGCGCTTATTGTTGTACATTGCCGTCTATAATCAATTACTTATGAAACCATAGCCAAGCGGCCCCTCAATGTACAGCAACTCGTACATTTCTCGCATCGTTGAAATCAGGTTTCACTGTACATTGTGGTTTATATTCCAGCTTTTGTCACATGGGACTTGGAACCTTTGTGTTCACCCTATGGGGAATAACGTGATGCTATACATTTAGATTCGCGTGAAAATGGTTAGAAGCTTAATTGTTTAATAAGTTTATTTATGTGAAACATTCCACTATACATTGTTTTTTATTTTACTGTAACACGCGACAATCAGGTTGCCTCTTAAACAACATAGTTTATTATTTAAAAACATTCAAACATGGTGGTTCAATTTCTCTACACCAGAATCGTGTAATTAATTAGTGGATTAGAATGTAGGAAAATGTGTCCTTACCGTTTATTGATTCTTGGGTTTCATACTCTAATATTTTGTTATTTCTTTTTTCAGGTAAGCAAATCTGGGTCTACTTCTTCATTATCCTGGGACGTGGTACGTTAAACATATTATAAACCTACTAAAACAACGTGATGTAAAATTAGACTTACACTGTTTTTTGTAAAACATGTTATGTTTTTTTGAAGTGGCGGTAGCCTAATGGCTAGGGCGTCGGACCTGCGATCATGTGGTTGCGGGTTCGAATCCCACCCATTACACTACCGTCGTGAACCGACTCGTAACACAAGCATCTTAGCTTAACACGAGGGGTTATCGAGATTACTAGTAATGTGCAACCCATCGCAATTGCTATTATTATTATAAAAAAAATTGTTACTTTTTTTTCTATTGAGCTGCTTGGGTTATCAGACTTAAAGCTAAACCTGACACACTTTTTAAGAATGATGACCTGTCACCAGACTAGACCTGAAAAACTCAACAGCCCTGCCTAACTCCTGCAGAAAATCAGCGCAAATAATGACGGCACAAAAACAAACTCAAACGCTGCAAACTTTTGACAGTTAAGTACAAATTCCGAATTAACTTGAACAAAAAATGTGAAAACAACCCACTAAAATTTCCCTTCAAAATATTCTTCAAGTCATCCACCAAACTATTAAGGGAATGGAAACCAGGAAACGCGATACAACCTCCGAAATATATACTTAACAAGGGGTAAGTATTTTAATCCTGTTTATTAAAAGAAACATAACTGAAGATTACTCGGGTGTCAAATACACTTCCCTTTTTCTTTTACGTTATCCGGTTAGAAAAAAATGTAAAATAGCTTATAAGCTCAGATATAATCTGGAAAAATGTATTCCAAACTGTCCTTTTTCCTTTTTAGCGAAAGTAAGAAAATTATGAAAACGGTTTTATGAAATGAAAACGAAGTATTAAGCTCCGAGGGATAGTATTTATTTAGATCTGCTGAGGATTAGAGACGGTGTTCGTCGATAGATACATGTTTAACTTATACCGATATGGATTAAGAGGAGTTGTGATTTTGCTCGTTTAATTATTCTTTAGTTTTATCATACACAAGCTTCTTTGCAACCTGATAATTACCTTGGCTTCGTTTCATGTTCAAACATTTCAGTCGAAGATGTCGTCAGAAAAAAATAGAATAACAAGTTTTAATCATTAATCGAATCTTGCGCAAGAAATACTTAATAGATTGATGATAATAAATCTTAATAAATTACTAGATTATAATAACGCAACCCATGTAACAAATCATCTAAAAATCGACACAATAACCCACTATAGGCTTACATCCAATCAAAACAAAACCCTGCAACAAACCTTTTCCAAACGCTCTATGACGTAACGAATCTTTCATCGGGCGTGCAGTTAATATAGACGGCCGTGCAACATCATAACTTATACAAACGCCCCGATCAATCGTAACACCAAGCTTGCACCGCCCGCTGTTTTGTCGACAATTTTGTGCGACAAAAATTGTTTTGTGGGTATTACGCATTAAGCTCACAAAAGAGGAAAGGGATAGCACAAATAATGAGGTAGATTATCCGTCCCAATTGTTTGCGATTCGATTTTTTAGGGTGGGAAGTACAGAGGGAATTCAATCGCTTTGATTTTAGTGATTTTTGGTTGCATTTTGGCAGAAATAAGGAAGAGAGGTGTAATTGGAGCACCATTCAAGTGATATTTTAATGCTGTGGTTAATTAAGCAGACTTCAAGGATTCTGAAGGTTTTTTTCCAGGATTTAGTCATCATGCTAAAATGTACACGAAATAATGTAGATACCGCCAGGCACCGGTGACCTACAAAAAATTCACTAAAACCACGCCTTTGTTTAGCAAGAAAAACAACGAAGACAATTCAAGACCTAAAGAACTATTTTAAGCGACGTCTCACATTTTTTGCTGCCTCACAAAACTGAGATAAAGCACGTTTTCTTTCCTTAGCGATTCAGAGATACCCGGTTGGATCGTTAGGGTGAGACTCGATCATGGTAATGGGCGGTCTAATAAGTGTTTGTGAAAAGTGTCGAGAATTTTGTGGAAGGAGAGAAACTAATTATGATTTGTCATCCTGCTGGAATCGAGAATACGGAAGAATATAATTGTGATTTACTGTAATTACGGGCGGCGTTTGTTAATGAGATAACAAAGGACACCTTTAATTAAGTTAGCATTGTTGAGCTGTGAATATTTTTGTACCTTGTTATTAGGTAAAAAGGTCCAAATTGATCTAAAGCGTGGAAAAACGAGTTGCGGATTGTGAATGGGATTTTATTTTAAGAACTGAGATCTCGCGTTCTAGATTAGATTGAGGTATGATTTTCGTTTTTAGAATATTTCTTCTGTATTATGGCAGTCCATAATATTAATCCAGCCTAGGGCATATTTCAACATCGTCAAATAACTTTAGACGAGGAATAATTTTGAAATTTTGACAGTTGTTCCATACAGAAACTGTCAAAGGTCAATTTTAATCGACGAATAATTATCTGACGATGGTGAAATAGGCCCTTAGTAAACTAAGAATCTTGGGCTTTCGGAGTAAACTAAAATAAACTGTTTGCGCCTATGACGGTGTAATTTGTGTAAGTTTTAATTTTTGATACCCTTTACCCTAACTTCTTAAAAAAAACTCTGATTTTCCCTCATTCCTCTATAGAGCACTGACAAAAAACTTAGTTACGATGTGGCATTTATGTACCTAATTTTATGGTCTCTAAGGGGCACGCATGAGTCGGTCAAGGTCTCTAGGTAACGCCATTTTCGGTACTGCCTTCCTTGAACTTCTCAAGACTTCCACGGCTCGGCTGTAAAATGTGATATATGGCGTTCGGAAGTCGTAAGTTGGGATGAAGTTAGATTTAGTAGTTTTGAGTTGGCCAGTTCCTTGTTTGTATTGTTTTGTCAGAAATCTGTGTGTACAATGCTATGTAAGCATTTCAATGCTCCTCAAACGAGTTGTTTTTTCTAAATGACAAAATTCTAAAAAAGTAATCAGGTGCATAAAACTGAACAACTTTCCCGCAGGAACATTGGTCATCTTTAAATAGAAAATGAACTTTTCATACCAAGTCAGGTCACGTGACTTATGTTTTTTTTTAGATGATTTCTATTTTAAGTTTTCGACCTATGTTTGTTGACAAAAGTTGTTCAGTTTTATGCACCTGATTACCTCGTTGAATATGCGCATTCTTTTAAATTAATCCTGATAATATCTTCACTTTACCTATTCCAGTCTTACTGGATTCAGCTGAATACCGGATTTTACATGGAGCGACAGCCTATCTGATCTCCACAACCCATTCCTAGATTATAAAGTACTCCATAGTAAGACTGGTTGTCAAAATTGTAATGACTTATATTTTCAAAAACATTGGGACTTAAAACTAAATCTGAATCCAAGTTCAACTATTCTAACTCTGATTCCTATTTTCCTTGAACTACTACTAGCTTTAGAAGCCACAATCCTTTCTCAGCCATAAATCCCTCAGATCATTCACAATTCACACGTACCGAATTTAAACCTGTAGCCGGCACGTTTTGCAAAGTTTCTTAACTAAATTGTGTATCCAGAATCCTCCGGCCATTGAACGTTACCCAAAGTTTACGGCCTACGGTCGAGATCATCGGAATTGCTCCCATGTTTTTTTTATTCGATCTTACCCTAAAAACAGGTGTGAAATTGTTGATACCTTCAGGGCGCTTGTAGACGTCCGTTTTTTTTACCGGAAAACGGACCGTCAATAAACGGCTATCCTTGTATACATATATTTTTTTTACCGGATGAATGTTACCTTGGACCTCTAAAAGAACGCAGGTAGACGGCAAATAATTTACAGAAAACAGGCAATACATCCGGCAGCGTCAACACGCACCAATACACTGGCGTGGATGACCGTTCTTTCTTACACCGGACCGGTGTCCGTCGCGCCGAGGGGAAGCGGTGGTGCATCCGGCGTAAATTGTTCGCCGGACCGATGTCCGGTGCATGTACACATACTCATTATAAATCATACACCACCGCGAATCCGGCAAAAAACACGGTCCGTTATCCGGTGAAAAAAACGGACGTCTACAAGCGCTCTCATGGGTGCAAGTTGTAAGATTTTAACCTACGTAAACCATATACTAGATATGTATTGTTTATTAAGTTTCAATAAATATAACTATAATTAAACACATAATACTAATTATAATTAAAATAAAACTATACTAAACTAAAACTAAAATATGTATTGATAAAGTTCCAACCATTAACAAGTATTCGAAACGTCATTGTGAGGGCTGTGACAGAAACATTGTGTGGTTAAAAATAGAGGTTTATTATTAGTTTATTATTAGACATTACTAAACTTCAAGTTATCGAAAAGAACAAGATCTTGTCATAAAAAATCTCTTGGCATGTGTAAAAGAAATTTTGGTAATAGACTTCCAAAGTATTTAATAGAAATAAAGTACTAACTTATTCTAGTGGCTCTGCCCGCGTGGGCGTCGACTATCGAAAAAGTAGCCTACAACCTTTCTCAATACTTTTTACTAACACTAAAAGTTTCTTTTCAAATCGGACCAGTAGTGCCAAAAATTAGCGCGTTCAATAACAAAAAAAACTTCAGCTTTATAATAAAGACTAGATGAAAACCCGGCTCCGCTCGGTTGAAATGTGACTCATGATACACAATGTAGGTAAATATTTCTGTAGTCATCGGTTCTCAAGGAATATTAAAGGTAAGCAAGCCATAGATTCGTATAGCTTCGTTCATTGTGTTTAATAAATATAGTAATTAAAAACTGCAATAGTTTTCACACAAATAATTTTTATTTTTTACACACAAATAATATTAATATTTTCGCGAAACGACAACGACTGAAGAAAAGTTTTAAGTTTTGTTAAGATTCAGTCAATGTTTCCGGCAAGACGTTTCGTTTTACACAGTCAAATGAGCCACAGTTCTTTGTGATGGATGCTTCTTTGGCGCGACGCACGCGACGTGTTGATTGGCGAGGCGTATATAAGAGCTAGTATGCAACGGAACGTGAAAAAGCGAAATAAATATTCTTGAACTATTATTTCCAACGCGTCCCGAAACGATTCTGGACCCAACTGTTAAGTAATCGTGAGGCCTAGCTTTTTATGTGAAATAACACCATCTTGTACCAAAAATAAGTAAATATATTTTCATCAGAGCAAATGTTTTCTTACATCATTGAAAGAAAAACAATTATTTTTTTAAATAAGAGAACAAATTAACTTAGCAGTAAAGGAGGTTTTTATACGAAACTCATACCTCTTTCATTTAACATCAACTATCATGCAACTGTCATACGCCTTGTCAGCACTGTAATCACTACCCAAGATGGCGACTGCGGTTTGTTTGTCAATGCCATTAGAATTTAACGAAATTCTCCATAATACGAATTTTGCGGATATATGTTGTCGACTCGAAATCAATATTTTTTTATGTTTTGTTATTCATATAAGGTTTCGATCGAGTCTACCGTAGCCCTGAACGAAATTATTAATATAGATAAAGATAATTTAGCAATAAAATCTCGGATCAATTGATTTAAACAACGTTCGCCAACATCTTACACTACAGAAACTAAAGCAGAACCATTAACTCCATCGGGACAAACTTTACAATAAACATTTGCTTTTTATTAGTTACCCTTCCACAAATGCATTTCCCTTAACAGGTGTGAATTTGCCTTGTAACCTGTTCTCTATCTTCAGCACCTGTTACGTCCATGTTTTTATTATGTTCTTCCAAATATTTGTTTTGGAAGAAAGCTACTGTTTACAGCGAGCGATTTTTCTGTTAGCGTCTCGTGTTTACTTTCGATGGCTTGGTTTTGGTTTGGTTGATGTTTACTTTTGAACTGTTTCTCGCGCCGTGTGATCTTTGCTGTGATAAAGTTGATGTTACTTTGTAAGCATGAGATAGCTAGTAGGTTTCCGTCCTTTCATTTGTTTTCTTCCCATTTCGTCAGGTTTCGTTTTTAATTTTTATTTCATGACAAATATTTTCGATTTTGGTCTACGATTGTAGCTAAATTACGTTGTGTTTGTCTACATACCTAGGTTAGATTTTAGACAATACTATAAGACGAAAAATATAAGGCGACTTCACCATATCGAATTTTCTACCCATGATGGCAAAAAACGTGGTTCAGCTAAATATTATATCTCTTTATATACCCTGTTGGGCTAGTGCAAGGAGTACATATTCTTAAACCTACGCATATTTAGATTACTTGAAATGAAGCGTTTTACTCAAACGTATTAATACCTTAAATGGAAAGGAAAAAGGTCTAATTTAAGTTACCAAGCCGCTTCGCTTTTCAACATCGATTTTCCAACAAAAAGAGCTCGCATTTAACAAATAATACCATTAACAGGCAAGTTTTACATAAAACATTAGTAGGTATGGTATGAAAATTATATGCACAGAAGGTCAAGTTTATACACCACTGAAATACAAAACTCGAAGTGTCATACAGCACGATATGCAGTTCTGCAATGTATCATGCAAAGATGATAAACTGCATTTAGGATGTGAATACAAAAACGCTTTTTTTGTTGATCAAACATTATATGCCTTTTAATCTTATATTAAGTTTAAAATACAAGTGTCGTATTAATTTATTTATTCTTAATGCACACAATTTAGCGGTACAATAGCGGACTTAATGCCTCAGGCATTACCAAAGATGGTGTAGAGGTGTCAAAGTCAAAGTATTTATTGCAGGTATATAGGTAGATATTATGGCAGGTACCATTAATTGGGGTTGTTGCTTCTGACTTACCTCCCATATGTTATTAATATTCAAGCGGTGCCTACATCTAAAATATTAGTGTACTCATTAAACAAACGTTCTTAAGAAATGCTCGTGAAATTTATCAAAAAGATGATTGTTATAAATACTGAGTTGGAGAAATTTTATGAATACTAGATGCTGTAACAATTAACTGATTAGTAGATATTATTGTTAATGTTTAAGGGGAGAACATGACAGTGGGTATACAGGAGAAGACCGAAAAAGTGATGGATGGTGTGAAAGACGATATATTATTATGACATATTCCTATCCAGGTCAAATAAATCTCTATGTGATTAGCATGATCATTTTTTCTATAAAAATATAGTATGTTTATCTGTTGTCTGGTAACCATAATACAGGGTCTGCCTTGTTTAGGATCAAATTACTCTGTGTGAATTATGTAATATGTAGAATTTACATGTACCTAAGAAGGATGAGTGGTATATTATAACAATGTAGATTGTGCCCAACTCAAATAATCCAACGATTTTAAACAAAGCAGAAAGAAGTCGTTGAAAAAAGAATAGCAATTCAGGATCCTCAAATACACTACGCTATTTAATTATAGTCTTTGAATCCGCTTGCAATAAATTCGCATTTAAAATATCATTTTCCAGTTTCCATCACAGTGATCCAATAATAAACGAAGTCTTATTAAGACATCGGAACGAACCCGTCCATTAAAACGATATCAATGAAATATCACTCAAATAGTTTACGGGCTCTTGATCTTTCAAACAAAACAAAGCAACTACAATAAATAACTATTTATATTTCCCTGTTTTATTGAGAGTGAAGCATTCGCTTGTTTTTATCTTCCTCCATTATTTATTGTTTGTATAAGCGATCGTATTTCATCTCCATAATATTTTATTGCTACTAAGAACTTAATTGGTTCACACGACCAACTTTCTTGGCTTTCAGAGCTCCGAACTTCGTCAATTTCATACGTATCACCCAATTTTGCTCCGAAAGATTCTATCTTCGACCATTGTTTGGGAAACAAAGACCTTTAAAATATGGTGTCTAATATTTTATGGTCCAAACTTGCTTGTAGGAGAGACTTATGTATGAGTTATACTTAAATTAATTTCTGATAAATTTTCGCTTCGGGCCTCATATTCTTTGTTTGACTTGGGCAAAGTTTTTCTATTAAAAGATCTATTCTGATTTCTTTTTAATCAGTTTTGAAATTGACATTGAAACTTAGATTGGGTGGTTGATTACTATAAAAAATTTTAATGATGAAGAATATTGTCAATTTGTGGGATCGTGGTTAAGTGTAAACCATACGGTTTGACATAAACGGTTAAGCCGCGCTCGCCGTGGTTGGTCCGTGGATGGGTGACCATTTGTAAACATAACATTTGTAAACTCGGAAAACACGTTATGCTGTTGGTCCCGACTGATCATACTTTGATCTTTGACAGACGTTAAGTCATAATAATACAACGGCGTTCAGCCAAATCCGGTAAGATTGGAAGCCGACCCCAAACATAGATGGGAAAAGGATAAACAGATGAAAAAGAAGAATATTGTCAATTATGGATGTAGAGAACTTACTTACGAGCTTTTTATCCTAAGGTATATTTTGTGTTTCTTGAAAGAATGCGATTTGTTTGACACAGAGCAAATTACATTATACTCTTGATCACGCCATGTAGTCCAATATGATAATAATTGTTTTAAATTGAATTTGTCTATTTTATGTATAGGATTCAAAAACATTCAACTCCGGTATTCGAGAATAGTAACCGTAGAAGTTTGGTTATTTGTTCCACAACTTGTGCAACACCTGGGCGGACAGTTATCCAGAATTATGAAAATTGCATGGATGAACATTGAACATTGCAAGCGAAATATTTCATATTCGCTACGAAGTTTAAAAAACAAATGACATCAATTCTTCGAGAAAAATGCTACTACTCTGTACAAGATTTTCCAGATGAAAAGTTAATCAGAATTTAATTAGAATATTTGTAAAGATTCAATGTACTAAACCATTTTTACAAATATTTCCATGCTAAAATATAGCAGAATTTTACAAGGAGTCATATTTAAATTATGGACTTCCAAAAGGAGAAAGTCCTCAATTCAACTGTATATTTTTTTTAATGTAATTTGTTTAACATTCATTGCAAATAAAAATATCATGTTTTTTTCTCAAATAGCAAAAACGTATTTAAATTTGAATAATAAGAAAAATTACAAATCTTTTCCTCAATTAAAATTAATAGATGATGTTATAAGGATGATCGATGGTAACGCTCCATTTCACTGAAATAAAATTGGTTTCTTTATAATTGGCTTGTTACAATGTTAATACAAACTCCTTAATTATTCAGTAAAGATTATAATACTTAACATTTATGCCTTAGGAAAGTAGCTACGTCAACGTTCAGTCAAAACCAGTTTTAAAACTCGCTCAAAATTCTCTAAATTGTCTCAAAAGTAATCAGGATTTTGGCTCCTTTACCATTTCAAGACCCTCTAAGACTTATTTGTGACCGTTAAGTCTTCTGGAACATTCCACAATAACGTTTTTGCTATATTTATGCTTGGATTTCTTTAACGATTCCTGGTTATAGCTGAGTTCTGTGGGCAATAAGATTTTAGTGTTATAAGTTCTAGGATTTATAAAGATTAAGACTATAATGGATTTGCTGGATATTTTACTGGTCTAGGAAATATTTTTTGTACTATCTATAAGAGGAATGGTAGTGAGAGAGCTATAATTATCAATAAATATTTATTTAGTTTCGCTGTTGATATTGATCCATGTAGTCGCTTTTTTATTTTTTGTTGATTGTGAGAAATATTATGTTTATTCGTTTTTGTTTATAATATCGACCTATAAATGTCCAGCAGTGGCTGGTCACAGGCTTCTCATATGGAGAAGGAACGAGTATTGATCACGACGCTGGCTCACTGCGGGTTGGCGATTCCAGATTCCATATTTTGGGATCCGGGTTACCTCAAATTGTTTTCCTTCACTAATTATCAATGAAGTCTCAGAATAATTAAGAAAGTTAGTAAAAGGCACATTGGTACTTGCCTATTGTGGGTTCGAACTTGCAACCTTACGCACGAAAATCCATTCATTGAACCGCTAGGCCGTCTCGGCATGGTTTTGTTTGTATGAGCAATATAATTTGCAGACGATAAACTAAAAACAGAAGATTTTAAACTATAAGCTTATATTCTAAAACCTATCTGAATAAAGGAAGTTTATTGATAATACTGTAAGCTGCATCGTTGCTGGCTTTTACACGATTAGTGCTCTATAATTATAATAAGGCAACGTGCATGCATCATCTTGAGCTTAATTAATGAAGAACACGAGATAACAACAAGATAAAATTAGGGGTGTTAGTTACTTCAGAGTATACTCAAATAACGTAATATACGAGCAAAATCACATTACTGCTTCTAATATATTTAAAGCGCTTCTATTGCTAATAGATTAAGAATTAAGATTGATTATTTTAATGATTTGTTTGCGACGAATGAACAAAACATACGCTGTTTGACCATTGCTGCCGTCACCGGGACGTCAATTAGAGATGACGCGACGAGGTAGCTAGACGCTGCTCCATTGCGGCCCACGGATTGCACTCCCCTTTGTGTAAAAATAAATAAATATCTTGGGACAATCTCACACACGGCCATCTGATCCCAAACTAGGCAGAGCCTGTACTATGGTAACCAGACAACTGATAAACATACTTATATATTTCTAAATACATACATATTATAGATAAATAACAACCAGACACAGAACAAATGCTCGTGCTCATCACACAAAGATTTGTCCTGGGTGAAAAATGGAAGAGATATCATCCTTTGCGATCTTTGGACATGCTATGCAAGAAATACAACACACTCCAGTAAGCAGAGGAGCAGCGCTTTTACTGTGGCCACTTTTCACCTGTCACGTCATCGTTATCTCGGTGTTAAATATCAAACCAAAATTCATATATGTGTACACAAAGTTTACTTTAAATTGCGATAGATGGCGTTGTGCTTTGAGAGCCGATTTCTAGATCGCGCTATTAAGATTTTCCGACCGTAGCATATAAGCTTCAACGATGTACTATACATATGAACAATTACAATTATACCAGAGCAAGTGACAAGTTGTTGTTTTATTCTGACTCAGCTTAGTTACTCCTACCAGTGCATATTGTGTTGTTCTACCTTGGTTTATATCAGGCAACTCTTGATATTAAACATTGGTCCAATCGAGCCGAATTTTTTGTCAACCACGGTCCTTGTAAGGACCACCCCCGTACTCGCAGCGGATTGTTGCGGCAAAGGTACAGGGATCCAGCGCTTTAGCAGCGTTCGGAACAACCTGCTTTAAGCGGCTTGAAGCGCTTACAGTACAAGACAGCGGCAGCGGAAGTACAGTGCAACAAGCGAAGCGGAACAGCCTGCTTTAAGTCGCTTGAAGCGCTTACAGTCCAGCGCATCTTCACAACAGCGGGAGATCAACGTGCTAGTGTATGTGAACACTTATGCACGTCATCTGCAGTTACCAGGTGACAACATAGAGGGCAGCACCAGTCGAGTTTGTGTTGTGAGTAAGAAGTGATCGTGAGCAAATCGTGAGTACATTTTAACTGTTAACTGTTCGAGGCCATCAGCAGCAACTTTCAACTTTATTTACAAGAAGATTTTAACTTAGAACTTTTAGCGTTATGTATTATTGAACTTAGAAAAATTTAAGTGTTCTTTATTTAATGTTTGTTGTATTGATTGCATGTTTAGTTAAGGACTTAGAATAGTTTTACAAAAAACGAGGGAACGTGGTCTCTATGCCCGATTTCCTGCGATAGTAAAAATTGTAATTTAAAACACTTGTATTTTTTTAAAGAGTATTTGGCACTTAGAATATTTTTTAGAGTTGTTAGAACAGTAAATCATTTATAACTTAAAAATATTTACAAATAAGTTGGTATCAATAAGATCAGAGGATTTACATGTTACGCTTTGTTTTCTTTGACAAACATTCGTAATCAAACTTTATATATTTTGTTGCAAGGTCTATTGTGTTTTATTAACAGTTCTTTATTGAGTTTGCAATGGAGGGATTAATCAATATTTTACAAAAACTACAAAATTCGATTCAAAAAGGATTTATAAATTTTAAGAAAAGTCCCAAGGAAAGGCTTACGATAGAATATATAGAAACAAGAAAAGAATTACTGGAACAGAATTGGAGTAATTTTGAGAGTATTCATTGTAAGTTATATGAAAATTATAGTGTTGAACAAATAGGTCAAAAAGTAGATAGTATTTATGAATCCACTGAAGATAGTTATATAAATTACAAAACGCATATGAAAACATTACTTAATTCAATATCGGGAAAAATATCAGGACAAGACACTAACACAGATAAATCAAACAAAAAATCGAGTGCCTTTGTTAAATTACCGAAAATTTCTATTCCTTCATTTTCTGGTCAGTATAGTGAGTGGGCTACCTTTAATGATTTATTTAAGGCTTTGGTACATAACAATGAGGCTCTTAGTGATTGTCAAAAATTACATTATTTAAAAGATCATCTTACTGGAGAAGCCGAACAGTTGATTAGATACACACCAATAAGTGACGCTAACTACAGCCAGTGTTGGGAACTTTTAGAAAAACGCTATAATAATAAGAGACATTTAGCTGACTGTATTTTAAAGCGTTTGTTTGGTCAAAAGCGTTTACATGCCGAGTCTGGTAAGGGTCTTAAAGAATTGTTTGACACAACCAATGACTGTTTAAAAGCACTTAAGCACTTGAACGTTGATGTTACTACATGGGATGTAATTATAATTCACATCGTATCATATAAATTGGATTTTGAAACGCGTAAACAGTGGGAATTGAGCATCGGTAACCTGAGTGGTAATGAATTGCCATCCATGAAACAATTTGAGACGTTTTTAGAAACCAGATACCGCGCGTTAGAGTTCGTAGAGCCAAATCGGTCTTCAGTTCACCAGGGTAAGGTTTCAACCGGGCACAACCATAAGGCCTTATTGGCCACGAATTCATCAGCTAAGCGGTGTGAGTACTGTCAGGAAGCATCACACAAACTTTGTTTCTGCAAAAAGTTTGCTAAGCAACCAGTAGACGTGAGACGGGATTTCGTAGCCAAACAAAATATTTGTTTTAATTGCTTAGGTAGTAATCACAGTGTGTATGGTTGCAAGAATCCTGCTACTTGTAGAGTTTGCAAGAAGCGTCATCACTCCTTATTACATCCCGTTAGCAAGTGCGACGCATTAGTTGATTCGTCTGATACTACAGCCAATGGTGAACCCTTAGTGTCCTGCCTTTCAACAGGCGCAGTTCTTAAACCACGATCGGTTTTATTAGCTACCGCTCTAATAAATGCCGAGTCGAAGATGGGTCATCCACAGATAGTCCGAGCCTTGCTTGATCAAGGCTCCCAGGCTTGTTTTATAACAGAAGCTACAGTGCAACTGTTAGGACTTAAGCGAATTCCTATTCAGGGTATCATAAATGGTTTAGGCAGTGGTAAGTCAACCGTAGCCAAGCATATTGTTCATGTTACTATCCAGTCCCGCGTTGATCCAAGTTTTCAACTACATTTGAGCGCCTATGTGTTGAATAAAATAACAACATACCTACCTGAGAAGGACCTCGATACATGCAATTTTGACTGGATTAAAACCAAAGATTTGTACCTTGCTGACCCACAATTTAGCACACCTAACAGGATTGACATTCTGTTGGGCGCCGATGTTTACAGTTGTATCATACAGGAAGGCATCGTAAAGAGTCCACATGGCACTTTGATCGCGCAGAGCACCGCCTTAGGGTGGATCCTGTCTGGTACAGTTAATGCTGTTAATAAACCTAAAACAGAAAATATTAGTGTCATGCACGCCCAGATAAACGAAGATGATAGTCTTAAAAAATTTTGGGAAGTAGAAGAAAAATTTAGTAGAAATAAATTACTTACCCTTGAAGAACAGCAATGTGAAGACCTATATAGACGAACTACTAAACAAGATGACGATGGCCGGTATGTGGTCAGGCTTCCTTTTCGAGATGTGGATCCACTATGTAAGGCAGGGAATTCGCGCGGCATAGCTGAATCAAGGTTTAAATCACTAGAAAAAAGATTAGGAAAAAACGAAAAATTAAAGGAAGAGTATACAAAGGTGATCAAGGAATATTTATTACTAGGACACATGAGGGCTGTAAAGAAAAATGATAAAAAAAGGCAAGAAGCTGTTTATTTACCCCACCACGCTGTAATACGAGAGGACAAAACTACCACTAAAGTTCGGGTGGTGTTCAACGCGTCTGAAAAGAACAATAAAGGTATATCACTAAATGATTCTCTGATGGTTGGTCCCACGTTACAGGCTGATTTGCGGCACACCATTCTAAAGTGGCGCCGGCATGCGATTGGTCTTGTAGCTGACGTTATAAAAATGTATCGGCAAGTACGAGTAGCCGAAGAAGACGTCATGTTTCAGCGAATTTTATGGAGAGACAGCCCGGACATGCCTCTAGAAGACTACGAGTTACTGACAGTCACTTTTGGTACCGCTTCGGCTCCATACCAAGCGGTTCGAACGCTTCATCAGATCGCGTATGACGAAGGCAACAAGTATCCGCTGGCCTATAATAGAGTTTTGAATGCATTTTATATGGACGATCTGATGACAGGATGTGATAGTGTAGAAGAAGGAACTGAAATAGTCAAGCAAATTACAGCGTTGTTAAAAACCGGGGGCTTTGAACTGCAAAAGTGGAACAGTAATTGTAAGAACATGTTAGAAGTTATTCAAGCAATAGAAAAAGATAAAGTAATAGAGCAATTAGATAAAACAAGCAGATACAAAAAGGACAACATGAAAGAAAATAGAGAGGAGGAGATAGAAGAGCAAAATAAATTCAAAATAAAGCTAGATAACACAGTTAAAATTTTAGGGCTTACCTGGAATCGCAGTGAAGACATGTTTCAGTACTCGGTGAATCTTCCTTCCGTGTTGATACCACCTGGAACAAAGAGAGCCATAATTTCTGAAATTTCAAGATTGTTCGACCCGCTTGGTTGGTTAGCACCGTGCGTGGTGTTAGCAAAAATATTTATCCAGAAATTGTGGCTCGCGGGAGTCGGCTGGGACGAGGAACTAAGCACAGATTTAGTACAAGAGTGGCGTACTTACCGTACCGAGCTCTCACTCATCACCAGAGTTCAGGTACCTCGTTGGCTAGGTACCAAGCCAACCGATGAGCTGGAACTTCACGGGTTCAGTGACGCATCTAAGGTAGCATATTCAGCTGTTATTTATCTACGGGGAATCGATGCGACGGGGCAGGTACACGTTTCCTTGCTGGTTGCGAAAACGCGAGTCGCTCCCATTAAGCAATTAAGCATCCCTCGGTTGGAGTTGTGTGGAGCAGTGCTGATGGCGCAGCTACTGATGGAAACTGCTGAAATTTTAAACATACCACAGGAGAGGATAGCAGCTTGGACGGATTCTACGGTAGTCCTAGCTTGGCTTAACAGCCATCCTAGTAGGTGGAAAACCTTTGTTGCGAACCGTACCTCCGAAGTTTTGTCAATTACAAAACCAAATCAGTGGTTTCATATTTCTACCAAGGACAACCCCGCCGACTGCGCCTCACGCGGTCTATTACCCAGTCAGTTAATGGAACATGGAATATGGTTTTCGGGACCATCATTTCTCAAACATAAAATTATAAATTATGAGAGGCCAAAGGATCTGAAGATTAATTTAGAAGAATCTGTAAGAGCGCATGTAGCAGTAGTACCAGACAATTCAATTATTGAACGCTTTTCTTCATTGTCGAGATTGGTCAGGGTGGTAGCGTATTGTCGGCGATTTTTAAACAAAGGTAAGAATGAGGAAATCTATTTACAAAGGCGAGAATTAGAAGATGCATTGAATTGTTGTATAAAAAAGATACAGTCGGAAGGGTTCAATGAAGAATATTTACAGCTACAGAAAAACAAAACATTATCATCCAAAAGCAAATTGAAATCATTGTGTCCCTACCTTGACAATCAAGGTATGTTGAGAGCTAAAGGCAGACTGCAGAATTCAGATCTAGAGCAACTAACCAAACATCCAATAGTATTACCTAGTGACAATCATTTAACCGAACTTATTGTAGCAGATGCTCACCATAAAACGTTACACGGCGGTCCGCAACAAATGCTCTGTTATTTAAGAACGGCCTATTGGATTATAGGAGCCAAAAATTTGGTCAAAAAACATTTTAGAAGATGTGTAAGGTGCACGAGGTACATGCACCGTGCTCAGCACCAATTGATGGGTGCGCTCCCAACTGTTCGCTGCACGCCTGCAAGGCCTTTTTTGCACAGCGGAGTTGATTACGCGGGCCCAGTCCAAATACGCACTACCAAGGGTCGTGGGCATCATGCATACAAGGGATATATCTGTCTATTTGTATGCATGTGTACTCGCGCTCTACACTTGGAGGTAGTAAGTGACATGACCACTCAAGCGTTCCTTGCTGCATTCAGGCGGTTTGTGTCTCGTCGAGGTCATTGCGCCAAATTGTGGAGCGATAATGGCACCACATTTGTAGGAGCATCCAAAGAGCTACAGCAATTAAAGTGTATTCAAGCTGAGATAGCAGAGCACCTTGAATCGAATGGTACTGAGTGGCATTTCATTCCGCCGCATGGTCCCAATTTTGGTGGCTTGTGGGAGGCCGGAGTGAAATCCACAAAATACCATTTAAAACGGGTAATAGGCGAATCAACGCTTACCTACGAAGAGTTAAGTACGCTCCTAACTCAAGTGGAAGCTTGCTTAAATTCAAGGCCGATAAATATCATTAGTGCAACTGATCCTGGTGAACTGATGCCATTAACTCCCGGACATTTTTTGATAGGAGAGCCGATTGTTAATGTACCTGACTACAACTATGAGAACTCAAACGTAAATTGTTTGACGCGTTGGCAATTCGTACAACGAATGTTGCAATCTTTTTGGAGACGTTGGTCTTCAGAATACCTTTCTAACCTCATGCAGCGATATAAGTGGTCTAAACAGGAACCGGAACCTAAGGTCGGTGACATAGTTTTAATCAAAGAGGACGATTTGCCACCTAGTCGCTGGCTATTGGGCCGCATTGAGCAAAAACATCCAGGGGATGATAAAATCACCCGTGTAGTAACACTTCGTACGAGTTCTTCAGTGTTGAAAAGACCCACTTCTAGATTATGTATTTTACCTGTTTTAGATCAATGAATTTTATATATTTAAACTTATACACTTGTTATTTGTCAAGCTGTATTTATTTGTTATTTGTTTTAATGCAGGCACGGAGTTTATGTATAACCCCGTTACTAGTTTAAGGAACTATTGAATATGTAATTTCACCATCAAGCAACTAGGCAGTTCAAAATTCTTCCACAATGTATTGTATCCATAATATGTTATTTAAGAAGGACATTTTCTCACTAAATGTCCTTGGTGGGCGGCATGTTAAATATCAAACCAAAATTCATATATGTGTACACAAAGTTTACTTTAAATTGCGATAGATGGCGTTGTGCTTTGAGAGCCGATTTCTAGATCGCGCTATTAAGATTTTCCGACCGTAGCATATAAGCTTCAACGATGTACTATACATATGAACAATTACAATTATACCAGAGCAAGTGACAAGTTGTTGTTTTATTCTGACTCAGCTTAGTTACTCCTACCAGTGCATATTGTGTTGTTCTACCTTGGTTTATATCAGGCAACTCTTGATATTAAACACTCGGCGAGGAATAATATCTTTCTATGAAAAGCTAAAGGCTGTTTTTCACCTGAACGACGTTTTTTTTGTCAAACTAATTCTTTTTTAGGGTTCCGTACCTCAAAAGGTAAAAACGGAACCCTTATAGGATCACTTTGTTGTCCGTCTGTCTGTCTGTCTGTCTGTCTGTCTGTCTGTCAAGACCTTTTTTCTCAGGAACGCGTGGAGGTATCAAGCTGAAATTCATATCAAATACTCAAGTCTATGGTCTCTTGGAGCTGTGAAAAAATCAAACTTCTAAGTCAACGCGATCAAAAGATACTCCCGTTTATGCCGCAAATTTCGACACTCGCAAGGGAATCAAAACCTACAGGGTACTTCCCGTGAACTCAGAATCTTGAAATTTGGTATGAAGCAACGTCTTATAGCAGAGATATAGGAAAAATTGCGAAAAGTATACATTTTTAGTTATATCATATAATAAAAATATTTTTAATAATTTTAAACTTACTACCCCTTTCCTCATGAACGCGTAGTGGTATTATATTGAAATTCATATCAAATACTCAAATCTATAATACCTTTAAGCTGTAACAAAATCAAACTTCTATGTCAACGCAATCAAAAGAAACAGGAATTAAAACCGCATATTTTGAAACTCGCCACTACTCGCAAGGGAATCAAAACCTACAGGGTACTTCCCGTGAACTCAGAATCTTGAAATTTGGTACGAAGCAACGTCTTATAACACAGATAAAGGGAAAATTGCGAAAAGCATAAATTTTTAGTTACATCATATAATAAAAATAATTTGAAACTCCAATTAGTAGGTACGGAACCCTCGGTGCGCGAGTCCGACTCGCACTTGGCCGGTTTTTTTTTTAAGTTACTAGTCTTTCCTAAGCTAGCGGTTATAAGATGCCTGTTAAAAGTAGGTATTACATGATTGTATAGATTATATACTAAATTATAAATAAATAACTGTTAAGATGAAAATTATTAGTTACAAAAAATGGGTATTATTTTCATATTGTCTTCTTAATATTTTCTTATTTCGCATTTGGTGAGGGTCAATTAATAGCTTGCTGAATGATCCTTATGTTCAAGTACCCTTTTAGGAACTTAATACAGAGTTGCCTGATTGGGAACCAACCTTACTTAATAAAGTACGTACTTAATTATTGGAACCTTTGTTTGATCAGTTTCAGATATTTCGTGGTGGCCTAGCGGTTCAATGAACGATTTCTTGTAAAAGGTTTCAGGTTCGAACCCACTACAGGCAAGTGTACACCAATGTGATTTTTTCAAAGCTATATGAACTTTATTAATTATTCTGAGACATCTTTGACAATTGGTGAAGGAAATCACCATGAGGTAACCTGGATTCCAAAAATAAGAATCTGAAATCGCCAACCCGCAAGGAGCCAGCGTGACGATCAATGTTCATTCCTTCTCTACATGAGAAAAGGCCTGTGCCCAGCTGTGGGACATTTATAGGCCGGTATCAGTATTATATCAAAACAAATTTAAATGTCTAACTGTAGAGAAAGAACGGCGCATTGATCACCACGCTTGCTTATTGCGAGAAAGCGATTTAAAATTCCATATGGATTTGAATTGGAATCCAGGTTTGCTCACAATGTTTTCCTTCTCCGATTGTCAATGAGGTCTTAGAAGAATTAAGAAAATACATTTAACTTAAAAAAAGTGGTATTGGTACTTGTCTGGGTTAGAATCTGCGACCATGTGCATAGGAATCCGGTCAATGAACCGTTAGGCCATCACAACATCAAATCAAATTTGAATTCTCTTAAATAACAGTAGGCCGATCGTCTCAAAGTTTATTTTAGTCTATTAGATAAATGCAACAAAAACATTAGATTTTGTGTACCTAAGTAACAACATTTTCAGATAACATTTTTACTGCTAGGTATAAATTACTATCACGAGGTTAAATTGATAGTTTGTCATAGAATATTGTCAATTAACCTCGTATTATCAACTAACTCTGAGTTAAAGTTGACGTGAAGAAGGCCTAAAAAGCTATCTAAACTTCAAAAGGTGAAAACCAAAGTTGTCTAATCACAAACACGTTTGTGATTAAGAAATCTATTCGCTTATAGCCATAAGAAACAGATAGTTCAAAACGCTGTGGTTATTTTCGCCATGCAGGCCGACACAAGCTCTGAACGGCCAGACACTGGTCTCACCGGTTTTCTAACAACCCATCCAAAAGGACACAACTTAAACCTAAACACCTAAAACAGAACCTTACGTCCTTCACATAAAACTGTAATTTCTGTCCACACTCACGAACAGTTAACATTTCAAACGAGCAGGGGATTTTTTGTTTTATTAGCTTAAGTTTAAGGGTGTGTTTTGAATGTTGGGAAGAAAACGTGCAATCGTTTATAGTGAGATTCTGATTACTGGCCTTAGGCTGTTCGAGTACTTCGTATTTGGAGTTAAAGCAAAAACTGCGTAATATAAGTACATAGGTTCACAAATTGTACCATTTTCTACACATTTTGATTTGCTTCATAAATTGTCGCTTTCTCTTTTCTGATTTGTTTTATTATAGGTTCTAGGACAAATAAATGTTCGTTTTGATCTGCGATAATGAATAACTATGACCTATATGATATTTAATATTAGATTCTGTTGTTTTATTTATTCCGGTTTTCCGACCTCGAAACTGAAATTGTTATTAAGGTAACTTATCTATATACATAAATAGTACTGATTTGTATTTTTGTATCAACTCAGCCTCAGCCGTATTTTTGTATGTTTGTAACGAATAAACTCTAAAACTACTGGACCGATTACAAAAATCGTTCACTATTAGCATACTACATTATCCCTGAGTTACATATGCTATATTTCTTACCAGAAAAATGTAGGCACCATGGGGAAAGCCGCAGGCAAAAGCTGGTATTTCTTAAGATGATGATAGCAAAAGATTAGTCTCACAATATCGAATTATGTATTACGTTTTTTCAATGTGAACGTTTATTTCTAATTACAACATCGTTAACACAATTAAAATTACAGCTTTCATTTAGTAATAAAAATATTGAATATAACGTTAGTAAGAACGGTTACAGTTACAATTATATCATTGTAAGTGACAAGTTGGTGCTTTTTACTCGACTTAGTTATTTCTACGAGTGCAAATTGTGTTGTGTCGTCAGGCAACTACTGATATTAATCTTATCAAAAATATAATAATAATATTAATATCTTGAGAAAGCTCACACACGGCTATCTGATCCCAAACTAGGCAGAGCCTGTACTATGGCAACCAGACAACTGATAAACATACTTATATATTTATAAATACTAAAAATATTATAGATAAATAACACCCAGACACAGAACAAATGATCGTGCTCATCACATAAAGATTTGTCCAGGGTGGGAATCGAACCCACGACCTCCGGTCTAGCAGTAACTAACCGCTAGACCAACAGGTCCGTCCCGAATATGTTTGTGTAAAGTACTGTTATGTATTTTTCTAACAACACAATGTAAACGACTACAACTATTGGTCTAGATAGATAATAGACAGTTAATGGTATCAAGTGACCTGAATTATGCGCTCCGTAGGGACTCACGTATGTCATTGAGATTATATTGAGTGACTAATCTAATATTACGTCGAACGGAAACTATTTGCCACAAGACTCGGGACCAAGCTGTTGGTTTACAAGGGATCTGGATCGAAATTAGGCGAGAAACGCCAAAGACGTGGTGGCCTAGCGGTTCAATGATTTTCATGCACAAGGTTTGCTGGTTCGAAACCACTACAGGCAAGTACCAATGTGATTTATTCTAAGTTACATGTACTTTTTTATTCTAAGACATCATTGACCTTTTTCCTGTACCTGTACTATAACACGTTGCTGCGTACCAAATTTCAAGATTCTAAGTTCACGGTTTTGATTCCCTTGAGAGTGACGAAAATTTGCGGGAATTTGCGGCATAAACGGTTGTATCTATTGATAACGTTAGCTTATAAGCTTCATTTTTACACAGCTCCAAGGGACAGTAGATTTGAGTATTTGATGTTTATTTCAGCTTGATACATTCACGCGTTCCTGATAAAAAGGGTCTTGACAGACGGACGGACGGACAAAATAGTGATCTATAAGGGTTCCGTTTTTTTCTTTTGAGGTAGGTACGGAACCCTAAAAATCACGATAATCCTATTTTATGTCTTAAAACAAAATGGCTATGACAAGGTGAGATGTATAAGAACATCTTTAGCTTTTTCAAGCCAAATTTCGTTAAAAATAATACGTAGTTTTATCACATGGCCTTAGCAACTAACGATGTTATGACGTACAATACCTTTCTAAAGTCTTTTATCTAGTTTCTTGAAGACCCTTAGATGAAGGATAACGGGATTTATAAGAAAGTCCATTGTACCTTTGTGGTTTTGCGGTCATTATTTATCTACTAATAGAACGATCGGATTGTGAGGCCCGATATTTTGTGGCTATTTTGCAGTTTCGGGAACTTATTTTTCATCTGAATTGAGTTTGGTTTGGTCCTCTTTGGCTGTCTGTTTTCTCCTTTGAGTAGTTCTAGGCTATATTTTTTTTCTTGGCGTTGATCTTTTGATAATTTGAACCTAAGTGTGATTCCGAGTTCCTTAGACCTCTGACAGAAGATGTGTTGGACGATAATTAATAAGTAGGTTCTTATTACGCTCGATGCAATAGCGCTTCATTAGTTGAGTGTGTAAAATCATTTATTTGATAAAGTAGCCCTTACGCTAACGAATTAGATTAAAAAGTATTAATCTTAATAAGAATAATTTTCAATGTTTTCTGTTTATTGCCCTTGTTGTTGTCATAATCTATTTGTTGCCCGATTGCTATTACCTTATTTTACTTATTACCTGTAGTTTTATATATAATGTTCACCAGATGATATATTCAAGAGTCTATAACGTTGTTTTTTTTTTCAGGTATTACATTAATCGGATTTTATTTAATTCTTCTAACCAAAGAGAGAGTAAATATTTACTTCCTTATTTACAATTGTCGTATCTGCACAATGTTTATATTGATATGTATGTAAATATTATTGGTCGGCTTCCGATTGTAAACTAATACAAGTCTGCTTGACCTGTGTCCTCAGTTCTACGTTAATGAGATAAGCTGTTATTTTAATTATTATTATGAAATAATATAATTATCTATGTGCACAGCAATGTATAATTCAATAAACATATTAACTTCACCTATTTATTATCATCGGTCAAACTGTACGGCGTACACTTATTCTTCAAAATATATAACAATTTATTTTAAACTTTACTTAGTTCCAAAAGACTTCCTTCTTTGCTTTTGTTGCGCCTGTATAAAACAAAAGCATTTAATATACCTTGGCGAGTTCTGTTGACTTCCAACTCCTTATTCTTACCTCTTTCTTATTAAAACAACTACCCAGTTATTGTTATGAATAACACAACTCAATGGTATTAAAATGCTGTTTCAACATTATTTCTCTTTATTCCAACGATAAAGTCAGAGACCGCTTTAATTAAAGTAGCATTTTTATTCCTTGCTTATCTAGGACGTTGCAACACTTTCAAAGTAATAACTGCAGTTTTCTACAAGGATTTCAACTTTGTGTTGCCTAGACTCAGAAGAACATTCGGAGTAGTAATTGAGGAAAACTGAATTCCGAAATGAACTCCCAGGAATCGTAAAATCCGCCCAGAATATTTGAGATATCACCAAATTAATCTGGACCTTCGAAATTACGGTCAGCTAGGAGATATAAAAGAAAATGGATCCTATAATCCGAACAAAGAAAAACGGGAAAAAACCCGCACCAACGCCCGATATTACCTAATTGTCAAGTATGAAACATAAACCCTCAATATGCTTACAAATTGCTTAAATGGCCGCCAAAATTCAAGTATAAATCAGTGCCAAATAAAAAGAAACTTTATGTATAAGGAAACAAAATCTGGACTTGAAAAACATACATTCTCTTCTCATGAAACAAAAATTTAAGGAATTTCATTGTACACGCAGCAAATTGCCCAGAAATAAAAAGTTGTTCGTTTACCGACAAAGTACTTGTGAATATTCCCTTGAAGCGTCTATTATTCAGCTTTAGTTGTTCTGAAAGTTTTTAATCCTACTAATATTATAAATGTGGATGTTTGGATGTTTGTTACTCAATCACGCAAAAACGGCTGAACGGATTTGGATGAAATTTGACATGCATATAGCCTTTGACATGGAAAAGAACATAGGCTTTTATCCCGAATCCTTAAGTAGTTCCCGTGGGAAAATTGAAAATTGTTTCTGAGCTAAGCCGTGGGTTAAATTTTAAATTTGGTATTTTTCTCTGGGTGTTTTTTCCATTTTTCAGTACTTTCATATTTTTCATTTCTTTTTGGACACAATTCTGAAGTCCACGCAGACGAAGTCGCGGGCAGAAGCTAGTAAGGCTATATGCCACTAAACAAGTAAATGGGGCAGTATTAACGTATTACGCTTTTAGAACTTAGCTCATTCATTAATTAGCTCGTGTGAAATTCTCAGTATAGAGTACCTAGGCGATATTCTTTTCTTTTTTGTGAAATTTCACTTAACAGATGATTTTGTGGCATACAAAAGAGATGGATTGCATTAATTGCATTGCATTGCGTAAATTATAGGTTTCCATGTCCTCTTCGTGTTGCCTTGCAAAGTAAGCCAATTGGTACCTAGAAGCTTAAATTAGATCTAACTGTTATAGAGATTGAAGACACATGACTTGCTGTTTTAAATAAGTATTTCGTAATGTCTGCATTTGATGAACAAGTATTATTGACGATGGTCATAGTACATACTGATTATCAGGTACAAATAGCCTCTTATATATTAGCAGTATCCCGTGGTTTTACCTCCTTTAGTTGTCCCCGTTCCGTAAAACATAATTTTTTTCTTAGTCAATATTCTATTGTTTTAATTTTTCTTTTTTCGGCTATTCGGAACGAAGACGAATCCAACAGAAAAAGGGCCATGGAAATCGGACCTCCCGATTTCGTATTATAAGTGTTGTTGCAAACCCGACTTTGTTTAATATACGAGTATATTTTTGGCGACCAACTTTAGAGGTAATCTGTGCCACTGTATTTTAATTTTAACTCAGCGTTTCTGAAAAATGTTAGTAAAATTTGTGTTCTAAGTTGTTTACAACTTGCTGTGCTGCCAACTTCCTGAGATTATTCCGCGGATGTCCCACTTTTAAAGTCTTTAGGATATTATACTTCTTTGTTATATTAAATGATGGAGTTAAATAAGCATATTTTGGAAGGTTATATTAAAAAACCCAAATAATTTCTCATACACGTTATAAAAGATTATATAATAGAAGGTACAATATTCGAACCACGACTTTTAGACCATAGCATTATGACAAAATTGAAGTCGTTTTACGAACAGATTTTCATATTTTAAGTAACATGTTAAATTGTAATATTAATTAGAAATAATTTAAAACTGAAAACTTTTAGACCCCTTTATCGTACTTTTTAAGCCTAAATAAATAAAAAGTCAGAAACTTTGAGAAATGTGATCTCATTAATATATAATTTTCTGGTCCTTTGTCACTTCCATGTTAATCCATGGTTTTGGCACCAGTTTCTATAATATGACAAATACAACCGCTACTTCGGTCCATAAATATGAGAAGACTCTTATGGGATACATTTTCTGCCTCCCAAAGTATAGGAGTTGCCTAGTCGGTTTGCCAATTTGTATTATTGTCATGTATTCTTCATACGGCTAGAATTCTTGATGTGGTATTGGATTGATCTGGGGAGTTAATGAAAATATGTCTACACAGCTTTCTGAAGATTTGTTTAGCTGTAATCTTACTGAAATATTGCATTCCTATCATAATTGTAGGGTTGGAAAAATAATATCAGTTCATAATAAAGAAAAATAAATGGTTTTTGAAGTATAGTGACGACGCAGTCCCAGATTTTTTAAGAACAATGGATATGATTCACTCATCAAAGGCTATAATTTGGAATAAATACTTCCTAATACGCGGAAGTTATCTAATCAATCAGATCTTGAATTATAACTACAGCACAAACTGTAAATGTTTCAGATGCGTTTTATGTAATATCAAAAGAGGTTTGCGATCACTCCTGTTCAATTCCATTTGGCCTAGTACACGATAACACGCAACTAAGTCGGGTTCCCGATGTCGTTTTATGTACTCGTGTCCTTTCAAACATATATATTTCATGGACCCTAGGACGCCATTTTGTGTTACGAAATACCTCGGTTTTATACGCTTTTTTGGCTTTCAGGAGTAGAGAGATTGAAGTGAACCTTTGGTGACGAATACTGGGAAATATTTTGTTTTATTTGCTGTTCCTAGAAAATGATTTCTCCTAATGGTGGGTGAACAAAGATGAGTGCGATGTGGATGCTTATTTGATCATTTTAACCGAAATATATTCTGCATGGTCGTAAACGTATCTCCAAAAATTCTCAAGATGTTGCCCGTTTGATAGCGTTAAACCGCCGTTTTATATAATACGCGGAGCACTCACTGTTCATGTATTTTCAGCAAATTTAGGAACAAAAATATTCAAAAATCTTTTCCAACAAAAAAAAAGTCTGTGTCTATCAGCATGGTATTCCCAGCCAATGTGATCCCATAGTATCAAATTGATTTCATACCCCATACTCGTATTACTCACTAGGCATTTTTTCTATAGTATTAGGGTTCCTATCATAACAGTGGGTTTATTTTACTACGTATATTATATACCTACATAAGAGCACTGCTTCCCATAACTGCATTTCTAAATAAAGTTGAAGTACCAAAGCGAGGGTTGGCAGAGGTCCTTGATCATGTTTGTCATCTTGAATAATTCAGCTGATCCCCATCAATAGCCAATGTTAAGGGCGTAAGGAAATGGGTTCCTAATAACAGGTTATTCAGGGAATTGAGGGTGTCCTTAGGGGCATATAGGTACTTGGGTAAAGGATTTGAGTAACTAATGGTCGGTTCCGATTCAATTAATTGTTAAGATATCAATATTTTGACGACTTTATTAGAGTTAAGTTTAGAACCGTATATAATAGTCGCTAGTAGTCATACCAATAATTGATTTTTGTTATGCCTTACTGTTTGTGTCGCTAAATATTTTCGGGGATCATAAAAAAAACTATAATTTGATTTTGGCTGTAATATGAAGAATGACTTGGTGCCATTTGTATCTAAGTGTCTTGTTCAAATTTATGGTTAAGAAAAGTTTATTGATAATTCGCCTGGATACTGTACGGAAACCAAGCGAGTTATCAACAATATCAAGACAAGATAAAAAAAATATGTAAGTAGAAGGTTTGAGATTTGTGTCAAAAGCTAAATCAGAAGTAATTTTCCTAATACAAATGAAATTTCAATTAGGATTTTTAGTCTTATTTTCTAAATGTATTTTACTCAATATTTTACTTGCAATACATAAAATCTTTAATATTTTGTCATTGACGTTTAATTATAACATGAAACCTACCATATGACGCATAGAAATTATTTCATGTTCTACAGATATAACCGACAACAGAATTTCCAGTAAATGAAGCCAATGTTACACAATTACAGTTCCATTTTAACCACAATTAGTTTCGTAACCACACAATACCTATTACAACGTCTAATTCTACTGAACATCGAAAATGTACAAGCCTATTACATGGCATGTACCAAAATATCTCGGAACATTTTACGTTAGATTCAAAGCGTATGATAAAAGGGAACATTTTGGTAGGTCCCAGTTAAGATCCCTGAGGGACTCTTATTGTAAAATTGTTTTCAATCTCTGCTTTTGTGTAAGGAAATGTCTGATATTTTTTGATATTTTTTTTATCATGCAGAGCAAGTGATTGGGTGAGTATGGAATTTTGTAAACTTGATTTAAAAACATCGAACTGACTAGTGTTCTGTTTTTAACGCACTCTTATTTATTCGTAGCTATCTAAAACAATCTTCAAATCGAAGATATATTTGTCCCTTTTTCCGATCAAGCTTGAATTTTGCTTACACATTAAGTTTAGCTGATAAGTTATAGTTACTTGACTAAAAAAAAAATTAGTCTTCTAGTTTTTTAAAGTCATTTTTGAACCCTATATTTTTACCCGATAAGCTTGTGTTGTATAAAAGAATGGAGAGTGACTAGTCGTAATTTACCCTCTACTTTATTCTTGGTTAAGTTAGCGAGTAGCTTTAAAAAAAAAGTTATGCATTATACTAGGTTAAAACTGATACATAGCTAGAGAAACCCCACTTATCATTCCCAAACAGAAAAATAAAAAACGTAGGTACAAATCACCGCACTTTCTCGCCGCGATATAAACTTTCAATTTTCTTAAAACTACTAAATCAACCATAACAAGCACTCAAGCAACCTACAAACCCTAATACCTCAACAAACAATATTGATACACTAGCAAAGGTATGGCACAGAATCAATAATTCTCAACAACAAACAATAATAATTCGTCTGTTTAGTAGTCTACCCACTATCGGGACGATGTTTGACCAGGAATGACTCATAACATAAATAGAATATTAACACATAGTTACATGAATTAATATGTATGGTAACATAAATTTGTAGCCAGGAACCGCAAAATTATACCTTAATACGTTGAAATAAAGGTGTCTACTGTACAAGTCTAGATTAATATGCCTTCAAATATTTGTGTCGGTATTTTAAATTGCCAAGTAAAGCTTACTCAGAGTAACCATAGTTCGTTACGTGTTGCCTACTTTGTTTACTGATTGTTTTCATCCTGTGTTGTGACAAATTTTAAAATAACTAAAAGCAATTAGGGAGGTCATAATATATATTACACATTAGATAAGCGGTGGTAGCCTCATGACTGCGCGTCGGACTTGCAATCACGTGGTAGCCGGTTCAAAACTCATCAATTGCACTACCGACGACGTGAACCCACTCGTAATACAAGCAGGAGTGTATAAAAACCTATTTTTCTTTTGAAATTTTATCCTTGGGTCGCGAGGGTTTTACAAACAATTAAATTAAATGCACAAAGATCAGCCAACCTTGGAACAAGTATTTGTGGATCACACAAATGCTTGTTTCATGCGGGGATCGAACCCGCAGCACGTTGCGCACAGTGGTAATTAGCGTGGTGACCTATACCACGGCTATCCGTGCAGTCAATTATTCTCGCACATTATTAGTATAAAGAATGCTAATAATGTGCGACCCACATTGATAAATAGCTTTTAAATAAAGATAAAAGAAAGATATACTTCATAATGAAGTCATCTCCATAGTTTTTCCCTAGCTTCATAGAGTCGCCTCGGCGATAAAATATTTTATGGATGAAAATATTTGCATTTTATATGCACTATTGTTTTATTATGATGTGCTTAGCTGGCATTAAGTTAATGTGTTTTACATAATACAATATTGTGTGTACAAAGTAATATTAAACATGACGAAATATACTTTAAAGCCATAATAAAAGAGAACATTGATCACTGATTACAAGAAATCACGTAGTTGCTCTTAACTGCTAACAAAGAGTTTACTTTGTATAATCATTATCATCCCCAGCTTTTTTCATCCCGATGCTGGACATAATAGGTACGTAGATCAATCATAAAGGTGTTTCAGAAGACAATAACCAAGTTCGAACCAACCTGAATCATATTAGATAAGTTTTTATCAAAAATGGCTATTTAACTACGGGAATAATAAATCAGCTAGGGTCACAGTACTAGTGGAGACAAAAAAAAAGAGATGGGATACCAGAATAGATGGGAACACCTTCTGGCTCCATCATCAAATCAGCTCAAAAATACCATAAAAATGTATCTTTTTTTATAATATCTTGGGACAGCTCACACACGGCCATCTGATCCCAAACTAGGCAGAGCCTGTACTATTGCAACCAGACAATTGATAAACATACATATATATATTTCTAAATACACGTGCTCTTCACACAAAGATTTGTCCTGGGTGGGAATCGAACCCCAACCTCCGGGCTTAGCAGTCAACCCTGACATCTAAGCCCGGAGGTTGTCAACTTTAGAGGTTGTCAACGTTGGTCTAGTGGTCACTGACCACTAGTGGTCTAGTGGTCACTGACCACTAGACCAACGGTACAGGCCTATCAAATTCAGCGGCCAGCGAACTCTAAAGGTGCAAGTTGGAAGCGGGCGACATGAGGCAGCAGCAGACGACGTGTCGCAGCGACACTACTGGTTTCTATGTATTTCTATGAAATTACCTCCGTAGTTAGCGACACGAAGCTAGCGACGCGTCGTCGAGCGGCAGACGCCAGTGTCGCCCGACCGGATCAGTAGTGCCGCTGACGACGCGGAGCAACGACATGTCTGGCATGTTTCTTTTCAAAATGAACTTTGAAACCAACTGGATTCCATCTGCTGTTGCCGTCTGTGACAGGTCGTAACGACGTGTCGTGGCGACATGAAGCGACGACACGTCGTCTGCTGCTGCCTCATGTCGCCCGCTTCCAACTTGCACCTTAATATTGCCAATAATAAAATTCGGATTTCAAGAAATGGTTTTAGTTAAACTTTCAAGATTTGACCTGGAAACATACAGGTACATACAGCAATAACATATAGCAAGATAAAAAAAAGCTTGATAAAATTATCTTGTAATATCATCCTTGCATCTTAAGTGATGCTGGTGGATATTAAGCACAATGTTAACTTGAAAGGAAAATTAATATAGAAACGTTAACTTTGAGCGGGCTTTGTGGCTTCAAACAGGGCGGTAATATACACGGTAAAGTTATGTGGTTAAATACTGGTTTCAAGACTGATATGTTAGATTAAGGTTACAGGTTCGATGTTTCATATTAAATGAGGCAAAAATTTATGGGTGGGAATTTCAAGCGCCATATTTTTATTAAGAGAAATCATGAAATATGACGCATGCATTAAATTTTCAGTACTTACATTCTTAAGCGGCTTGAAA
Source organism: Plusia festucae (assembly GCA_950381575.1). NCBI lineage: Eukaryota > Metazoa > Arthropoda > Insecta > Lepidoptera > Noctuidae > Plusia > Plusia festucae. The sequence goes on from OX494442.1 coordinate 12,956,535, forward strand.
GAAATTATTATACTCCGTTCGCGCCTCCGTGAGCCGGTTATAAATACTTTTGAAATTGCAAAAATATGTTACCATACCCATTACCCATAATGCCATGGCATTCTCTGTGGCGCTCAGTGGATTTGTTTCAAAAGAAAGTAGACTTTTGATTCGGTTTTATGAAATGTTGAACGAAACGCAGTCCTTAAAGAGCTGATGTTAAATTATTCAACAAATTGTTTGATATGGTCTAAAATATACAACGCAAAGGCAAGTCTAAAGACGATCTTCTACGAAATTTTCGTAAAGCTAAACATTTTGAATTACTCTCTTAAAAGTTTAGGCATTTCGGCATCGTGAAATTTTACTCCATTTCCATCCAAATTATTTATTGGACCTACGTCTAACGTAACCGCAGACTTTTTTGTGGATTCTTATCCAGCAGATTTTGATTAAAACCCTTGAACTGAAGCTCAATCGTATTTTCGTAGAAATATATAAAAAAAGTTATTTATTAGAGCTCAGATTCAAATTGGTCCGTTGGACGGATTAAATTTATTTGCTTTGAACCCTAAAAATATATCAAGATGAATTGCGTAACGAAAGTATCAGTGGTAATGCCTACTACATGTGCTAAATAACAATAAAATTGTATATTCGCTTTGTTCCTATTGTTTCTTATACGCCGTTGACTTTTTTGTGGATTGACTTAGTGTCGTATTCCTGATAATAATATGAGTCTCGTCCCCAAATGAAATCAAGCCTCATAACCTTTCTGGCTACCCATTCGCATATTCTTTCTTCAACAGCAAGACATAGCGCTAAATTTTTTATGGTGTTCTACAAATAAAAGTATTTGAATGATTTTAAACAAGCCAACACAAGCTTAAATCATGCGGCGGTAGCCTAATGGCTAGGGCGTCGGACTTGTGATCATGTGGTTGCGGGTTCGAATCCCACCCATTACACTACCGACGTGAACCCACTCGTAACATAAGCATCTTAGCTTAGCACGAGGGGTTAACGAGATTACTAGTAATGTGCGACCCACATTGCTAGTAATCTATATTAAAAAAAAAAAAAAAAAAAACCATTAAAAACCGGCAAAAAAGCCCGAAACAGATATCATAGTTGATACTTTCGAGGCTCACAAACGTGATGTAACCTAATATTTCAGCCAAAAACCGCTTCAAATTCCACACGAAGAAGATACGTGCTCACACATACAACAACGATGCTGTTATTACTTATTCGAGCCAAAATCCGCTTGAACTTAGCCCTTTTTGTGCAACAGAAAGTAAAAAAAACTTCCTATTGTCGACTCGAATTTTTAGTCTTTACGAAAGCGTTCGACAAATGTTAGCAATCGCAGAAGAACGGTTGTTTTTTGATATCAGCATCCAGATTGAGTTTTTCTTTTGTGGGTTTTTTATTTGATATTATCGGTAGACGTTATGAAACATTGGAACTTATATCCCGGAGTTGGGCATTGCATTGTTCTCTAATAAACAAGGAGAGATGTATAGAATGACTGTTATAGACTGGTGCTGGTGTTATTATTGTAAAGGTAAATTTATGATTGAAATGTTGGCGTTAATGTTTTGATATTTTCTAGTACCTTTCTTATTTCCCGTTTCTCGTTTCATCATTAGGAAGCAGTGTTAATAATGCAACTAAACACTAACAGAAAAATATAAGTAATTGATTGATTACACAGGAATGTAAAATAAACTTTAATTGTACCTACAAAGGACAAAATACGTAGTTTAGTTTAGATGTTGTAACGTTGTACCTTGTTTTCTCTAAGAATAGGTTAGAAATTATAAAACTACAGCTGTTTAATTAAAATTATTCTAAATCTATCAATAAAAACACCTTAATTAATATATAAGAAACACTAATTACAACTTATCAAATTTAATAACTAAATTAAAATATAATTAATCTACATTAAACTAGTAATAAAAAATATATATATACTACGGAACCCACCATTTATTGTTGACGCGAAGGTCCTCGTATCTATTGCGCCTACGCATCTCTAAACGAGTTAAAAACCGGTCGTGCCGCGCGCGACCGTTCGGCTAGCTTCGAGTGCATTCGAAAAATGCAACGGGCAGACGACTTAAACGCATCGGAGGTGACGGCTGTGTCACACGGTCCCAGATGACCTACCTTTAAAAATTATTATAATTTGTTCTAAAACGAATTAATCCTCGGAAATCCCGCTGGGGTAAGTTCCATGCATTTGCTTAAAGTGTTTCTGTTTCTATTGTAAGGTGTTTCTTCTTTCGTAGTTTCTTCATAATATCAGCTGTTCCTATTTTTCTTTGTTGCTGGGACACTGTGACCTTTGGACCCGGCTACGTGGTCCAAGCTCTGCTAATGCTTGCCTTGTATCTGCGCTTCCAGGATTTATAGGCTACCTTTTGGGACCCTCGCTACGCGACCTTCCTATCTGGCGGCGAGTGGAAGACCCAAGACCAGACCTAACCCTAGACCAGATCTCACCTAGGTCTTGCTGGAGACCTGGAAGCAACCTTGGAAGGAGCAGGGCCGCCGGCGGAGCTACACCACGGTTCAGGCCAGTGTTCCCAGTGCTACCCTTTACCTCACAATTTGGACGTGGTTAGGGCAACAGAAGTTGGCATAAATAAAGACTCGATTGCTAAGGATTCGTGTTCTTTATTTATCGAACCCCTACCTACCTACCTGTCGGCCAGCCTGCTAACAGGACACAAGTGCCGCAATGTCTTTGGTATAATTTGCCAAATAATATTTTAATAAAAAAAACCAAACTACTGAATATATTTTTTATATGGTACCTACCCTATCAATGACTTTTAAATCGATTGATAATTCCAAGAGATGTCGAGTAACAAACATAAAAAACATACATTCAAATTGAGACCCTCAACCTTTTGAAGTCGGAAAAAAACAAATACATATTCCAACTGTTATATCTCATAATATACGTTTTAAAATAAGAAGGTATCAATAAACAGCTCACGATACGAAAAGTTCCCTAACAAGCTACTAAGATTACAATTAACAAAAAATACAAACTAAAAAATTCATTAACCAATATGCTTGCACAATAAACTTGGGGAACAGACTTCACTTACCAGGTGCATCTAACATCTGTCAGTGTCGAAACCGATATCGGAAACCCACGAGGGTTAGTCAAACAACAGACACCGAAGGGATGACGTCACAAAGTCCATAATATACCTTACGCTACTAGTAAAAATGATATGCGAAAATCGACTGTAAGTAGTTGACATAAAACTACTGTTAATGTAAAATTGTGGTTGTTTTTAAAGGGTTGACTGTACATCGGACACGTCCAAATTTGTCTTTCTTGTAGACAGCTCAAATTGAAAGGCATTTGGGAATATATTGTCGGTTTGAAGGGTTAAATTAAATGTTGGAAGTAGGTGTTTAGCGATGCGGTAGGGTTGGCTGTTAGCTGGTGAAATACCATGGAATCACACATTTCTATTTTTTTTAATATATTATAGCGCGTTCTGTGAATTGACTGTCATACACCTGAAAGTTATTTCCAACGCCATATGGCTTATTCCAGTATTTTATAAGAACTTTCTTCTGACAGTAATAAATACAAAATACAGAGAATTAGCGAAATTAGCACGGGTTTTCACGCGTGATACCGTGATAAGGAAAAAAAGGGATTTATTTTATAAAAATAGATACTTACCAATAAATTAGTTAAAATAAATTCCTAGTACATTGTAACAAAAGTTATGACATGTGTCTTTTTAAACAAAGGTTTGTACCTATTTGAAACTCTAATCTATCTCAATAGAATATGTAACATAAAAAGTTACGAGATTACAAAATAACTTTTACGTCTATTACCTACTACCATAAGTTTTGAAAGCAAACAAAAAAAAATGCAACATATTTTTTTTTACATAATTTATTTGTTATAGTGTTCAACAGTTTTTAAGTTTAGAATAACTACGAAAAAAAAAAATATGTTTATTGAGAGTAGGGATTGTAACAATACACCTTAATTGGCAACCCTGTTCATTGTAGTGGTCAGGGGTGACCACAGACAAAAAAGGTTTCGCCCAAAATATCGACGGCTATCGATTTAGAACGGTTATATTATATGACTGTATGTATTATTTATAGTCAAGATCAAATGGAATCGTACAAGTATTTAATTTATGTTTAACTAGCTGTGCCTAGCAGTTTCACCCAAGTAATTTTTTTTGATTTTTTATTGTTTTATATATTTATTCTGCTATTCGGATATCCAAGAGGATCATGAAAATCGGTCCACCCGTTCTCGAGTTATAAATTTTATAAGAAATCGTATTTATGAATAGTTATAAATAGATTAAGGTAAAAAAAACGTTTAATTACAAGGTTCGATGATGCCGCAGTCTAGTCAGCCTTTTTTTAAGACTTTTTGAGATTTCGTGTTTGTGCTTTAGTAGTCCCTGAGATTCTGAGACCAACAAACAAACCCTTCAGCTTTATACTATGCTTTTGATATTATTTTGATGTTGATTGTTATTACCCCGTGTGGCTTAGATTTACAAAATGTTACCCTTACCCCCTTTGTTTGGAGAGAGGAGAGACATGATTGATACTTACCGAGTAACATGGTGACTGTCTCTTAATAGGTAGATGTTATCTGAAACGAAGATGGATTAACGATGGAGCTTACAGATGGAGCATAGTATTTTTAATTATATACTTTTTAACACAACTGTGCAATATAATGAAGCGGCGGTAGCCTAATGGCTAGGGCGTCGGACTTGCGATCATGTGGTTGCGGGTTCGAATCCCACCCATTACACTACCGACGTGAACCCACTCGTAAAACAAGCATCTTAGCTTAGCACGAGGGGTTAACGAGATTACTAGTAATGTGCGGCCCACATTGCTAGTAATCTTAAAAAAAAAAAAAATAATAATGTGGACAACATCACAATCACATACATAGCTCCGAATCCAATGTAAGTAGTTAAAGTACTGTTAAGGAATCAGAGACAAAGTAGGTACCACAAACACCCAGACCCGAGACAATGTAGAAAAGTCTTTTTTTTACATTGATCCGTCCCGGGTCGAACCTAGGACCTCAGAGCTAACGACACTTTGAAAACCGGTGTGTACGCCACTCGACCACAGAGGTCGTCAATACGTCGTGATATTTAAAACACTACTACTACATTGGTATACATAAATACCTACAATGCTGTGCTATGCGAAGCCGTGGCTTCCCGAGTAAAAAAGGCGAAGTGTAAACAAAATCGTTTCCGCTATTTTAACTCTTAAATCTTAGGTAGGTTTTTGTGAAAAGTTATAGGCATTTATTACTGAAAATAATCCGCTAGTTAAATATATAAGTTAACTAGCTGTTTCCCGCAGCTCCGCCCGCGGTCTCAATTTTTTTTTATTTATTTGAGATTTAAACTATCCTATCTCTCAAGTTGGGTCGAACTGCACATGGTGTGCGAATTTTATTATAATCGGTTAAGTGGTTTAGGAGTCCATTGAGGACAAACATTGTGACACGAGATTTATATTATATATTAAGATGTTTAACTCTTGTTTCAGGTATGTACCGAGTTATGCTAGCAACGGATTACAAAGTATGTAAGTGATACTTAAAAGTTTTGTAGGAAATCAACGCAAGTGCTGTTTAATTAAGATGTAAATACTTCGCAGCGTAAAGCGCTGTTTCCGCTTAATGGTACAGCGAGATAATTTTTCGAACAGACTTAAAAAGTGCATATTTATTTTGTGCTGGTATTACGACATACTTATGACTTTATTTATTTATTTAAATGTTTATTATACCAGTTGATATTATTATCAAATTAATACTTAATAAGAAATACCAGGATGACCGAGCTTTGCTCGTCTTGTCGGACATATTCTGAAAATGAATCCTAGCTAGATTGATTTAGCGCCCCCGAAAAGCCCTTTCATGAAAATCGTTGGAGCCGTTTCCGTGATTCAGATTATATATAATATACAAGAATTGCTCGTTTAAAGGTATGAGATACAAAATAAACTTAAACTGTACTAAAATTAAAACTTTTAATACAAATAAAACTCACTGTAAGTATTACTAAGGGCTCGACAGAATATTAAAGTTTTGATATATTGGGAAATGACAAGATACCGTGATCTTTGTGCTTGTGATTGTAATGTTTGTGAAACCCCCGCGACACACGGATTAAATAACTTACAGCGGACGTCGTTAAAAAAAAATCAAATCAATAAAAAAATTACACTTCATTGAGTTGATAAAACAAAAAACGGATGATTTCAATGGAAACTTTTCGTAAACCCGCTTTGATAAAAGAAAATGTGTTATGAATAACGAGTGTTGTAGATTCCATCTAAACCAATGACTTGACGAATATTTTGTTATATTATCTTCCTCTATCCATACAACTGAGAATCAATTGTACTTTATATAAATTTTATCACGTTCAAATAGGATCATCTCTTTTATAAATACTGCGAAATAACTAATTACTTTCGGATGTTCATTTAGGAGTTATTTCAGATTTCCTAGATTTGCGTTTGAAGGCATTTCTTTTAAAATATTCAGATAAAATTTTTAGTTTTTAAAAAGCAGTTGGTATTTGGACATTTTAATGATGTACGTAACTATCTAATTTCGGGATTGCCTAAAATCAAAACCAATGGATTTGGGCATTGTTCTCTCAAACTACTATAAAGTATCTATATTTTTACACGCTCCTTATCTAATAAAGGCTATTGCGGCCACTCCTTATCAACGTCGTGTTTTGAATTGACATACAGAAATAAAACTTAAATTTAATCATTATTAATTAAGGATTCAACGGTTTACTCACGCGTCGAACTGTTCGACTCGCGACACCACCCCGCCGCCGCGTCAGCTCATGATTAAGGACTCCTATTGAGTCTGAAACTAGTCGGACGATCCCGAGAATGCGCGTGAGTAAACCGTTGAATCCTTAAATAATTATGAATTCGTCTCACGGAAGTTATTATATTAAATTTAATCAGCAATTTCGTCGAAAAACAAACCTTTCCGGAACATTTTCTTTAACAGAAGGTACCATTGTAATCCAAAATTAGATTTTTCATTTCAATATCCATCAACAAAACGCTCATTACTACACAGTTGGTTATTATTTACCACAATAACGTATAATGGAACACCAGGACAGTCTACCGAGGTGGAAATTTATATCCTCGCAATTATCGGGCGAACCCACAATTTTATTAAACCACAGAAAAATATGGTTACTGCAGAGCCCGGTATACGAAATTACGAACCATTACCATACGCCTATGTCCAAGGTTTTACATCGGCTTGTGAATTGCAAATGAGATTCCTTTTTTCGAAGGGTTATTTTTATCCTTTAGGTTATATAAATTAAAATAGTCTTATTATAATTAAAATTTACATCTTTACGTAGGGCATAAAAGTCGCTCCAGCTGGACGCTTAGATCTTTGAACTACGCGAGAGAGAAGAGCTAAGAGAAGTTCTGGAATCGTTATGTTTAAAACTAAATGACTCTAGGTGCACGGTTCCAAAGTGTCATTCTTATGGAGAAGAACCGACAGGAAACTCCATAGGTTACTCTTTTTCTTTATCTTATTTTTTTTGTTCTTGTTAGTATAGCTAATTCACCCTTAACTAACATAGTAATGATCATATTTCTTCCCCTTAAAAACGAATTCGCAAACGTTAAATGTGATAGCAGAAAAAAGAACATATCTTCGTTACATTATTAGATTGATGTTTCGATGCGCTTCGACGCTGGTGAAGTATGAATTGACTTACAGTTATAAGTTTTACTGCAATTGGATTTATGTTTTCTTCCATTTGTATGCTACTTGTTGTTGGTGACTTTTTAGTTACTAACAATGCTGAAATCCTATACTAAATTGTAAAGAAAAGTTCTACGATTATACCATTGTAAGTCAAACTATTTCAAAGGTCAACTCTGAACGAAGAGATCGTGTCGGATTTATAGAATAATAAAATTATTATGACATGGCTCTCGGCCAGGTAACGGCTCTATAAAGCGGCTACTTATGAAGGGAAGAGTAGAATCTAGATCTTGTTGCAGGTCACCTAGCGCTGGACTGAACAGGTGAAATCTACGTCTGACTGTGCTAGACAGTCTGCTAATAGAGAGAGATGGTGGAAGATCGTGCAAATAGCTTTGTCCATCCTTATCTGCTATTATATGGACGCCTCATTGTGGCCAAGACCGCTCTGATAAGAGCGAAGCGAAAGAGAAGTACCTACTTAGCTACTTACTTAAATAGTGACATGCTGTAGCTTGAACAGTAAACTCAGCCTATTGCCTAGTACTAACTCAGTCTAGTTTCACAGCTGGACATATGCCTCTGCCAAGTTACGCTTCAACACCCGGTCCTACGCCTACCGCATCCAGTCCAACCTGGCTACTTTTTTCAGGTCATCGTTCCATTGGTGAACACATTGTTTATTATAAAAGACTAGCTTTTGCCCGCGGCAAATTATAGTCTATAGCCTTCCTCAATAAGTGGGCTATCTGAAAGTGAAAGAACTTTTCGAATTGGCCCAGTAGTTCCTGATATTAGCGTGTTCAAACAAACTCTTCAGCTTTATAAGTATAGATTAATTGAATATTACAGACAGGCAATTTGTTATTTAAAATCTTTTATCCAAATAAGGAGCGATAAGGAAGCTCTTCTTTTTGCTACACAAATTAATTTTCTCAATATTTATCCTTCGTCCTAAAATTCTATCTAAAGAATTTTTAATGCGAAATTAAAAAGGAAATTACTCATCGAAAAACTCATATTCAGAGCCTTTATATAATTATCTTTTAGGGTCCAACCGCGGGTCAAATATTCCGCAAAGGAAATAACCCATTAACACGCTGTTAACCTTGGCGACCATTCACAACTTATGGTATAAACGACCGACGTTTGAATTAATTAGTTGAGATTTAACCCTTTTACCGCTGACGTGTGGATTTTGGATGCTAATATCTGATATGTATAACGTCAATTTATTACGTAAATATTGTTAGGCGTTATCTTGTACAGCTTACGAGAAAGAAGACTGAATATTTTTATGTCAAATCTGTGACGGGCCAGTTGGTCTAGTGGTTAGTGACCCTGACTGCTAAGCCGGAGGTCGTGGGTTCGATTCCCACCCAGGACAAATCTAGGTGTGATGAGCACGATCATTTGTTCTGTGTCTGGGTTTTATTTATCTATAATATGTATGTAGGTATTTAGATATATATAAGTATGTTTATCAGTTGTCTGGTTATCATAGTACAGGCTCTGCCTAGTTTAGGATCAGACGGCCGCGTGTAAAAAAAATATATGAGGAACTTGACATATTTTATTTTATATGTCCGATGGATTTAAATTAGTAGACCACTGTTTATCATGTGGCCAATATCGCAACAACTGACTAAAAGTATGCACCAGATAGGTAATTGATTCTCAAGTTACGAGCAAACAAACAGACAGTCATTGAAGTCTATGTTATTTTCTTTAAATAGTAGAGTAACAACACATTTATTTCGCGTTCAGACAATAACACATTCTAAAAACAAAACAATAAGTATATAATTATATTGTGTGATAATTATAAACATGATAAACGAGGTTTAATATAAATAGGTACCTGAATTGTATCTGATTTAATACCTTGTACCCAAAAATAGCTTTAACCCAAAATAAACTTTTTTGAGGAAAATATAATTATAGGTTTAAGGTATATATTCTCTTCGTGGAAACCAAAACTACTTCCCATAACTTATCTATAAAAAGGAAGAAAATGGCGATCTTTATAATACCCATACCTTGTACCTACTGCTAAAGTGACTACCAGGAAAAATATATATTTAATATATTTCGGAACACATCGTCGCTGTTTTAAAAGCTCATGATTGAGGGCACTACTCCAGCAATAAACTAGTCGGCCATTACCAAAATAAGCACGTTAAATGTGTGCACTATACAACATAAATATTCGAGAAAGATATTTTTGCGTCCCAATTTTAATTTGGCGTCGACGCTGCGGTTACAGGGTTAAAAAAGCATTCAAGTGATCCTACAAAATTCGGTGGTGTTTTTTAACCCCGTCGACGCTTTTATAAATATTGTTTGTGTGTTAATTTTAGTTTTAGCCAGCGTGTTACTCAAATAATTTATTACTCGCTGTTTTGCTTACTGGCTTGCTGTACAAGAAAACAATGCACCCCTTTTTTGGGCAGTCGTATAATAACTACTATTCTGTTAATTTATTTGAATAATCTCTGTGTTTTAATTCGAGATATTTTACCCAAAAATGTTTCCGTACCTATTTTATCGTTGCTGAATACTTCTGACATTCCTGCCAGCAAACTACCGTAAGTAGGTAAATCGAAGTACGGTATTAAATCTTAATAATTTCCCGTCTCAATTTCAAAGCTTCATGTTGGCAACATCAGCGCATTCCTTCGCCGTATCAACGGAAAACGGTACTTCACTTAAATAAATCCACTGAGATATGATCTAAGTAACCGTGTTCTGATGCTCGTGAGTGCACTAAACGCCAGACCGAGACCTACAGACGCGAGACTGACAACTCTATCCCAGACCATTTAAGGGTTACATAACGAAGTGGTTGGGTCTGGTCTGGTGGTCTGAGGTCTCGCCGGTCTACGAACGTGTCCAGTATTTTAAGTCTATAAATATGTTTTTCATATTCACAGAATGTTTTTGTCGTGATCCTATGTTGTCGTGTGTAATTGTTGTTAGATATCGTGATACGAGTATTTATTTTATTATTTTATTGTGACGTTCGTGTCCATTAGGTTACAATGATAATTGTGTGTTCATAATTATTGTTATTTAGATCGTGAGCTGATTGTGTTGAGATACCATCGCCATTTTATTTTTAGGAGGACACGCAGTTCATTAGAAATAATTGTGTTTAATATGAAATTAGAGCTATTTATGAGGTATAATTTGGAACCCTTGGCGGCTCTTAATGGTAAGCTTTTAGGGACAATTTCTAGATAATTACTTTACCAGTACATATAACAATAATTCTGAATACATGCGATAATAAACCTTGTAAGTAATTAAATAGATTATTTTATTGATTGACGAACAACTGTAAAAATATGAAAGAAGAATTCAAATCTGAGTATTTGTCTCGGTAACAGAAATTGCACCAAAATCTCTTAGTTCCCAGTACCAGTTCTAAATATTTTAAAAGCAGACTGCTTTGCAGTTGACAACAAAGATTAGATCAGATTACTCATCAAAGTGTTTAGAAACAAACTCATCCCTTCAATTTTAAGGATTAATACACGAGCCTTTTCGGGCATCATTTTCTCATGTATAATATAAGAAGCTTAAATAGGGAGGCATTCATTTATCCGGATTATTCGTAACTAGAAGATACTTTCAACAAAAGTCATCTGATAAAACAAGTTTAGTTTCAAAATGGAAGCTCAGTCAAGGGAAAATTAATTTTGATGGAGTAGGCGTTTTGTTAGGCATGTTTTGTTAAATCTTGGAAAGATCAAGGATCAACTAGAGCTTACGAAAAGCAAAACTTGAAATATTAAGGCGATACTCATTGCTCGCGTTAAAGGTTTAGAGAAAAAGAATACACTCTTCTGGTGCGCAATGTATAATGAGAATGTTGACTCAAGTTTGACTAAATATTATTATCAGAATATGTAAGGAATTTATAAGTACAAAATTAATAATTTCGTTTCATGAATCTTTGTATGTATTTCAGTATTATCTCCCGTTACTAGGTCAAGCTGGCCCAAGCCGGCCGAACTAGCAATAAATATATGTCCCTAATAATACACAAAAATACAATAGATCCTGACCTTTTTTGTTTGCTTTATTAAGATTATTGGTAAGTCAAAATTTTTGAAGAACGGGAATTATGTTTCTTAGCGATTACATGGTGCGTTTGGTACCATAAGCCTTGCAAATCTTGGAATTAATTTCGAAGGCTGTAGTACGGTAAACCACAAGGCAGTGGTTACTATGAATTACGATTATCGATTATACTGCTACGGAATAAGTTGTTATTTTATTTACTTTCTTCACCAAACGAATATTTAAGTTTGGTTCCGGTACACACTAATTTTAAGAAAAAATCTGATTATTATATAGGTACTTGTATTTTTTTTAGATAATATTTTCTTCAAAACCTAACCTGAAACGAGAAAATGTCTGATAAGTTAATTTTAATTAGGGTTTCGTAGAAAATCCCTGTAAATAATTCGCACAAAACTCGGGCATTGAAAAAAAAAATTGTTCGCATCCCTATTGCCAGTTCTGGACGAACACGAGTATCAGGTATCTTCCTGTCAAGATCAGTGTCAAAAGCCAATGTACCAAATAAGACAGGTGTCCCTTGATTATATTATTATATAGACACATACTCGTTAGCTTATTGTTTTAGTATAAATGATTGACAAGGTCCTTTTGTTCATCGTAGTAAATATCTTATTTATTAAGTAGAGGACGAAATAATAACAAAAGATTCCGAGTATTGTTTGTGTTAGCGAACACATGCGTACATTGACCCCGAACACCGACACGCTACTCAACTTTAAGAAGGTCTCAAATGTCGCTACGTTACATTTAAAAATGACCAAGACATAAGTCCCAATTTAAGAAGCTTTTTTGTATAGTGGGCTATATGGGATCAATTTAAAAATATATTTATTTTTGTCTTCGACTGAGTATAGGTACCTACCAGAGGTGGTCCCATAAATTACATCAAAATCGATTCAACATTTTCTAACTATAATCTAACTACTATAAACTATCTATCGAAAATATACTAAGAAAGTCAAAACGATATTGCGTATTTTGAACTCCGTTTCCGGTTTTTCAATATTTTTACTTTCACTGTACCAGCTTATAACTGTTATTAGTATTACTCCCGAACTTTATTATTACAAAAAGTCCCACAACAATTTGCAAATATTATTATAAAAAAAACAAGTATTTTTTCCAACTACACAAACGTTTAAAACGCTTGTTCAAAGTTCATGGTGTCTTTTGTAGCTTTCTCCCTCAAATCTCTCAAACGTTAACATTACAGCATTTGTCATCATTCCGTCACCGCTACACGCATTTCCCTCTTAAAGCCTTAAGTGCCATATAAATACGTACGTATCGGCGATAAATTCGAATCTACCCTCCGTTATACAGAACCGAGGGGTTCTTTGAGGGTCCTGAACAATAAGTCAAGTCCTGAACAAGCTGGGGTGCTATCCCCTAAGCATTAGATATCCAGCATCTATGACGACGGATAAAATAGAGTTATTGGAAAATATTTTTATTTGTTTGAATATTCTCAATTTGGATGCTTAGTATGGGAAGATATCGTTAGGGCCGCGTGTGTTGAATGAATAACTTTGAAAGTACCTACACAATGAAGATAGATATCGAATGGCTTATATTTTAGAGAAAAATCATTAATACAGTAAGCGTTTATTGTTTTTTAAGGGTTTTATTTCTTGTAACTTTTATGCAGATAATCTTAGAACCAATATCAGGTATATTGGTTCCTGAAATATCTACGGAGCAATATATTACATCATTTAGCAGCCAGTTAATTTTCCATAAAAATGCCAAATCAGGTTATTTACAAAAAAAAACGATGGTCGTTAGAACAAAATATTTCAGGTGTTATGTCAGAGTTGTTCTGTAGTTCGCCTTGGTTCAACAGTGGACTTTTTCAGCTAATAGTGAAGAAAATAGGAGAACCGAGTATCAACAACGTACTTCAGTACGGCATTAGAATAATTACATCGAAATAATAGTATAACTTTAAAACAACCAATTTCGAGCCTAATACCATTTGGCTTACCACTTTGGGGAACCACAAAATGAACACAATAAATTTTGTGCAAGCAATTATTGTTTTCTCCTATTAATTTGATTTCATTAATCATGGCTCAGTAATCCGATTGGCTTAATTTATTAAAACACAGTTGAGGTTACTGTAAACTGGTTTATTTCACTTCATACAAGTGCTGGGTGGGGATTGGATTTGATTGGAAATTACAATCAATAGTATAGTACCTAAGTTTCTAGTAGGGCGTTGTCAATTTAACTTTACTAAAAGTTCGCTTATTTACGATCTGAAACCGATTTTTAGACTGTTTCAAGTTTGTCTATTAATCGAATGTGTACACTTAAATCTTAGCTTAGCACGTGGGGTTAACAAGAGTACCAGTAATGTGCAACCCACATAGCTAGTAAGTTTATATGAAAAAAAAAACCAAACTAACACGATGGGTTATTATTTACCTACCTGTATACTATAAACAAGTTTTACGTGGCTGCTGTCCACAGAAATCAGTGCACACATTATATCAAATCTTCTGCCACGAAATACAAAGAAAATGTCTTTTTGGTCGGATCCAACCTCAAATTAGGACAACCTTATCCTCTAGCAAGCCAATTAGGACATTTCTCGTTTACCTAATTATTCTATTTTCTAGTAATCATTAAAAAGCCAATTTTCACTAGTAGCTCAAACCAGGCTGATAAGAATTCAGAAAAACTCTCATGTGTCCCGACGCCATCCCAAAAATGTCCTTCTAACTTTTTGTAATTAAAACAGAATTGTGGACCAAAAACTTTTTGTTTTTAATTTTTAATCGCCCAAACGTCCATGGCACTGTAATTAGAGGTCCCATCTTGACCCAAAAGTGGCGTAAATCAGATGTACAGAACATTTTTGTTTGAGTTAAAAGGTGAAGCGTGAGTGAATTAATTAATTTGAAGAGGTTGGGAAAATAGACTTAAAGGTCTGTCGTATATACCGTTGTTAATAAAGATAAGCGAATCACGTTTGTATGTGCGTTATGTTCATTGTTACGCTTTGTGATTTTTAGCCTGTAATCTCGTGTTTGAATACTTATCCTCTTAATTAAAATATGAATTTTAAGTTTGATAACTCACTCAAAAATTAAATGTTTACGTAGCTATGTCTGTACACCTAACCTTTGTCTTTTGTCGAAATGCTCCTTTAAAGAAACACGGTATCAGTGCTCTAGTTTTGAAATAAATGGGAAAATGGAGAGCTTTTCTCTTCTCGAACACAATAATATAAGCTACATGTCTAAAAAAACGGAAGCTTCCTAAGAACATAAAACGTTTACTCACGTCTACCAAAGATTGGGGCTTCCTTCGATCCCATCAAAATATTAGATGGCAATTCCGACACTACCCACTTCCCTTGAAAACATTAGCATTCTTATGTTGAAGGTACTCTTCCTTCAGGTCTATCGCACGTAATAATCATTGCATTTATTCGCATCGAATAAATGGTTCCAGTTTGGAAAAGAACTTAGTGCCAGGAGAAAGCGTCTAAGATTTGATACATGAGTTTTGTAAATGCATCTAAGAAAGAATCTAATTTGAAAAGCCAGATACACAAAACGTTTTTAATATAATTTACATGATAACAGAGTACGAAACACAAATTTAAAGCTCTAGCTTCAGTAGAAAACTTTCACGGAGCTTAAGCTAACACCCTATCAGATTTGTCAATATCGGTAGTGCAGTTTAGCCGTGAAATCGAAACAGACATATAAACAGATTTACTTTTACATTTAAAATGTTAGTATTTCTCGGAAAACAATGTACAACGGTTTACTTACTGAAAACGAAAAGAAGAATTATCATACAACTATGTTTAAGAATGAAACTGCTAAAGTACACACGTACAATAAAACACGAAACTAATCAATATGTATGCAACAGACACCTACACCACGATTATGTAAATGTTATACTATTTTTATATAAGACACGTGAGTCTTCGCACAAGTGATTGCAAAACAGAGCGAGACGTGAAGGAACTATACCAACCGTATAATAATCATGAATGGTACCTACATAATTTATAAATATTAGGGAGAATTGGTGTAGATGCAGATGATAACTGAAAAAGAGATGGATGGACTGAGTGAAGGATGATATGACAAAGAAAGAAGTGAATGTTATGATGATGACAATAGGCAATCGAAGAAGAATATAATTATATTACGCCGATCCATAGTGAGTTGGAACAGGATGGACAGAACTATACATTTTAAGAAGGAAATTCTTCTACGTAACTGAAACTTAATTTTGACATGAATATAACGGGAACAACCCGCAATGAGCAAGCGTGGTGATCAATGCTCATTCCTCCTCTGTATGAGAAGAGGCCTGTGCCCAGCAGTGGGACGTTTATATATTACTCGATACTCGAAAGGTTATTCTAATCAATCCCTTTAAAATCGATTAAGTAGTTTGCCTTTTTAATAATAAGATTTACCATTAATGTTAAATGTAAATTGTGAATTTTCATGCAATAGATTTTTGTGTGGCCTAGCGGTTCAATGATTCGCATGAACATGATTGCAGGTTCGAACCCAGGCAAGTACCTACCAATGTGACTTTTTCAAAGTTATATGAACTTTCTTAATAATTCTAAGACATAATTGACAAACGGTGAAGTAAAACATCGTGAGGAAATCTGGATTCCGAAAATTGGAAGAAATCTGAAATCACTAATCGCGATGAGCAACTCTGGTGATAAATGCTCATTCCTTCTGTATATGGGAAGAGGCCTGTGCCCAGCAGTGGGAATTTTATAGGCCGGTATTATTATAGATTTTTTATTCGTAAACAATTATTAGGAAATTCACTCCGCTTAAATATTACGATTGCTTGATAGTACATCCATCTTTCTACCGCTCCGCTTACTAGCGCAGCCGAACCCTCAAGTCCCTACAGATATCGAAGGGCCTCTATAGTTCCTTTGTGCCTTACAATCCCGGCGAACGAGGGTCCACGTATTACCTACGTGTAGTATGTATGTGTATTAGGGATGCGTAATTTATTGGTAGCAGTTGCGATTTGAATGCTTATAGATTCTTCTGATATACTCGAACGTTTGATGTATTGTGATTGATATTGGAGATTTTTTTTTGTGTAATTCGATCCGTTGTGTTTTTGGAGTTTGCTGTCGGTTATTTAGATGGATTGATTGGATGAAAAGATTTGTAGTACAAGGAGTCGAAGAAGGAATGAAAAATAAAAATAAATTAATATTTATTTTTTAGATTTATCTAGGTTTCTATTTTTTAGAGTTCATAAAGGAAAACAAAATAAAAGCATTATTCAAGAACTCTTCTTCTTCTGCCTGGCCTTTTCCCAAGCTATGTTGGGGTCGGCTTCTAATCTTACCGGATTTAGCTGAATGCCGTATTTTACATGAAGCGACTGCCTATCTGACCTCCACAACCTATTGCTAGGTAATACTTCTACAACAACTAGTTGAGCATAATTATCAATAGTAAAACTTTAAAGCTAAAATTCCATGTCTTTTAAAATGCTCACATTTCTCTCATAAATTCTTAAAACCAATTCTCAGCACATACTTTGTAGAATATTACTTTGATTATCCACAATTTTTATTCATTTGAACTAAGAAAGTGCATCGACATACAACAAGTATAAAAATTCGCATTCGTGCTTTGAATTTGAACAGTCTGAATTTGATCTTGCATTCTGAATTGTAATAAGCCCTGTATTGGATTTAATTTTGGTTCATATAAATGGATATGTGTATGCTTAAACACGTATAAACCTGTGTCTGTATTCTGGCGAACGTCCAATAATGCATTCACGAGAATATTGCACGATTAAGGTGTAATAATTTTTATTTTTTACATTGTAATTTATACAATATTTTTCTAAAATATGTGTTCACAAGTTTACATGTAGAATTCGCTCGTAAATTAGAGAAGGTTTAAATGAGTACTGAGAAGATCATCAAATTGTAAATAAGTTTCAATAAGTTTATGTACCGTGAAATTATCTTTAAATTAATTTTTTCAATTTTAAGGTATTTTTTTTTATTCTGACAAATGTTCATAGCTTCAAAAATTGCCAGCTCTCGCTTGCTTTATACTTCTATAGTAATAATAAAAATCTGAAGAGTTAGTGAGGTTGAACGCGCTAACCCTCAGAACTACTGGTCCGATATAAAAAAATATTTCATTGTCACATATATTCCATTTATGGAGAAAGATTACAGGCTTTTTGCCGCGATAATCGAAACCCATGCGGAGCCACTAGAAAAAGTTAGTAATTGAATAAACTGGATCAAACATTAAACGCTCCGACCATCTTAGCCTTTGACATAAATGCTTAACGTATTTGGCAGATAATTAAAAAGCAATTAGATTAATTGGTTCCTTAATGGCTTGGAAGTAGAGCGTGCGATATAGAATTAAAGATTATGGGTTAACGGTAGTGACCGACCGAAACATGTTATTTTGCCGAAACCGAAACCGAAACCGAAGGTTCGGTTTCATTGTAGTTTCGGCCGAAACCGAAACCGAAACCGAACCTTTTATAAAAAAAAAGTCCTTAAAATGTCGAAAAAATGTTAGTAAGCCCGTTTTTTTTCTAAAATTAATATCTCGCCAACCTATAATTACAAGTTTCTACTTTCAAAGATTTATCACAATGAAATTTCAGCACAGTTACAGAGGTTCTGTTTGAAAATTTAACTACCCTATAAAGTGAAAAAAATACATTATTTGTAACACAAAGTTAGCGATTTTTTAATGGTGGTATAAAATAAAACAAATTTATTATTAAAATATGATGCTCATATATTATGTTTATTTATTTTCAGTTACTTACATTTTGACTGCACGGATAGCCGAGTGGTAAAGGTCACCACGCTAATTACCACTGTGCGCGACGTGCTGCGGGTTCGATTCCCGCATGGGACAAGCATTTGTGTGATCCACAGATACTTGTTCCAAGTCTGGGTGTTCTTTGTGCATGTGATTTGAATGTTTGTGAATCCCCCGCGACACAAGGATTAAATTCCTTAGTGCGGGCGTCGTTTTTATTTAAAAATATATATATATATATACTCACAAATATCAGTTAGCCTCGAATGGCTAATTCAAATATAATTAGATAATCAAAATAATCAAATTGTTAATCATATAACCAAATCGTTAGCCGAGCGCGACCCGAAGGGACGATGTTGTAAGTTTCGGCGCGGCCGAAAGGTTCGGCCGTTTTTGGCCGAAACCGAAACTCGGGCCGAAACTTGATTTTTTGGCCGAAACTGGCCGAAACCGAAACCGAAACCGAAATTTCGGTCGGACACTAGTTAACGGCTTTAGGTTGTCAAGGTAAAACGACATAGGTAGGAAGCCTTGAGCTGAGAATAAAATAGGCGTTAAAATTAAGATGAACCACAATTTATAAAAAACGCTCTAGATTTGTTTGTTGGATTCCTACTAGGTAATATTAAACAGTTACTTTTGCATGATATTAGTATTGATCAGATAACACATATTTAAGTAGTGGGTTTTAAATACTCGTTTCTAGATCTAAATGTGTGAATAAAATACATATATCATGTAAAAATATGAAGCCGTCATCATCCTATCTTTTTCTTCCATACAAAGAAGCAAGTCACGTGACTTATGTTTGTATGAAAAAATGATTTTCAATATTAAGATTTCGACCTATGTTTCTTGGGAAAAGTTGTCCAGTTTTATACACTTGTTTACCTCGTTGGTTATACGCACTCCATAAAAAATAATCCTGTATTCTACTTCATATGTCAACTGAATCACCAGTTACCCTTTTTATCATGGTTACCTATCTGCCTAAATATTTTTTTAATTAGAAAAGTACGTGGGCATTCAAACTTTTATCAGTGGGTGGTAATACTTCTCATTAACTGAGTGACTAGGCAACGGTGAACGCCTCATTAATGAAACCGTTTATATAAATAACTTCTTACATTTTTACGTTTAGCACTCGTTGTAACTGACTGTAGCAATGGAAATATGATTTTGACGAGTTTCTGTCGCTCAATCGTCTAATTATTCAGCCATCTGCAGATCTCAAGTTATTTGGGGTCGGCTTCCAGTTTTACCGGGTTTAGCTGAATACCGTATTTTACATGGAGCGACTGCCTATCTGACCTCCACAACCCATTGCTGGTTAATACAGCATCCCTTAATAAGTCTGGTTGTCAGAAATATAATGACTTAACGACTATCAAAGATCACTGTACCGAAATCTTAAAATGCCAATTTTAAGATTTCGGTCTATGTTTCTTGGGAAAAGTTGTTCAGTTTTATGCACCTTATTACCTCGTTGAATATACGCACACAAAATAATCCTGTACAAATCTTTGCTGTACTAGAACACATTTTAAAAACATTTGGCTACAACAGTACAAAATAGAAGTAAAATTCCAGTTACCAGTCACAGGTGTATTTTATAATTTGTAGGGCATTTAAAATCGGTAAGACCAACATTTTACCTGACAGCTTAGTTTCATGAAAACAGAAACAGCTCATTTCGAAGAATTGGACACATCCCAATTAGTGTTAGAATCACAAGGGACTACGGGCTAATTGGTATAGCTACCTACACATTTTTCTGACAATAACTAGGCATTCTTGTAATAAATCTCTCATATTACGGTTAGGTAACATAAATAATTCTTTTTATTTATTTAAGTTAGTAATATTTACTGTACCACAGACTAAACAAAACTGTATATTGGTCTACGTAAACATAAGATATCAAAAAACAACAATTCAATGTGTGCGTAACTTTGTGTTGCGCACATTCTATTTTTGTTAATTATTTATATTTTGGTTAATTATTTTGTTACTTTATTATGTCTCACCGCTGGGCACAGGCTGCTTCTCATATAGGTAGATAACTAGCCGTACCTTTGCCTACTTCACTGGGCTTCAAACCACTACAAATATAGCCTATAACACTCAGGAATAATGTAACTTTCTACTGGTGAAAGAATTGTCAAAATCGGTTTAATAGTTCCCGAGATTACTTCCGTCAAACAAACTGACAAACTTTACCTCTTTGTAATATTAGCATTAGTGCTGTTTGCGGGATGGCCATTTCATATTCTAATAATTGGAATCCGGGTTTCCTCACAATTTTTTCCTTCACCAATATTCAATGATGAAGGTACTTAATTAACACATCACACAAGTACTTGCCTGTACTGGGTTCGAGCCTGCAACCCTGTGCACACGAATCCATTCACTAAACCGCTAGACCACCATGGCATGGTGGGCAAATGTTAGAATACGATGAGTGAAAATTCCTATTGAATTTTCTTTAAATATACTTCAGATCTCGCTCTCCTTTCTGACGGATTTTATCGCACATTACACATACATACAGTACTTCATCCTTGCCATAATTGGGATCAGGCAGGTTCCTGTCTACCCCACAAAGCCACCCTTAACACAAGCACCCAAATTTACACAAATTCGTGGTACTAAAACAAATTACATTGGATCATAATACTTCAAATAAATTGAAAGTTTATGTCGTACCGTTCTCGTAACTCAAATGTGCTATCGTTAAAATACAGTATCTTTTTACTTTTATATCTTATCAAGTTCGCTGTGTACTAGAATTTTCAAATTAAATTTTATGTTTTTGAGGACAAAAAGACCAGAGCAGTGTCTATTATTGTTCTAATAAGAGCTGAACTTAGAAAACATTTTTCAGGTATCGTAACATTATATATTCTGTAAGAAGCATAATTAATAATAATATTTCCGGGAACCTCACACACGGTCATCTGATCCCAAACTAGGCTGAACCTGTACTATGGCAACCAGACAACTGATAAACATGCTTATATATTTCTAAATACACATACTAATTATATATAAAGTACCTGGATCACCGAGCTTTGCTCGTTTTTTTTAGGTAGTGAGTTTTTTAGAAATTATATTTTTAAATACGAATTACATACTGATGAAATGAGGAAGTATGAATAATATTTTTCGATCTTACCGACATAATAATAAAAAAATATGAACTGGTTATTTAAATAAAAAATCACGAGCATTATGTAGTTAAATATTTTATTATAAACAAATACTATTTTTTTTTACAGCTTATCAATAAATCACAAATAACATTAGAATTAAAACATTGTTTTAGGGACTCTAAATTATCATGGCGTTTAGAGCAAGGCGTACTCTCTAATTCTGACAATAAATCATAATCCAGCGGATTTAGATCGAGGCTAGACGACGGCCAGTCTTCAGCTCAGATGAAGTCCGAAACGTTCGTTTCCAACCAAGACTGCGTAGACCGAGCTTTATGACCCGGCGCCGAGTCTTGCTGGAAGGATCATTCTTGGTTATTGAACATGGGGGCTTCACTACCTTCTCAAGAATGGTATCTTGATACCCTTGTGTCGATGTTTTGATACCTTTTTCACAAAAGTATGGCTCAGTCACTCCTTCATAGCTAAGAGCCCAGCAAACCATCACTAAAGTTGGATAATGCCCACGTTGCACTTTGTCGACTAATTGGGAAACTTTCTTGGAGCTGTGTTTTAATATCGCAAAATATTGATTGTACAATGTATTGGCGCCAAAATGAGAAAAGAAATCACAATGAACAATCATATAATTGACAGATTCCAAATTCAAATGTTTTGTTTATTCTTAATTGTCAAAGTATTTATGGCCAGACTAAGTTTATACAAGAATTGTTCGTTTAAAGATTTAAGATTACTAAAAACAAGGATAAAACGACATTTTCTGAAAATGAATCCTAGCTAGATCGATTTAACGCCCCCGAAATACCCTGCATACAACATTTCATGAAAATCGTTGGAGCCGTTTCCGAGATCCGGATTATATATACAGCGTGTAACAATAACCCTGTCCGATCCCTGAGAATATTATTCGGTATCGTACTGCGAACACATATACGTAGCCATTTAATGGATTGGAGAATAAAATTTTTCTCCAGTCAAAATATTTAAATACAAATAAAAACTGATCCAAGGCAACAGCTGAACAACTGACCGCTCCTCAAAGGTCACGTACTTACTACCTACAGTTTGTTGTCAAAGGAGCCGCCTATGCGAGACGGTTCATGAACTACCACGAATACGCCTTTATTGGATCTGACAGGGGTTTTGTTACAAGTTGTATACAAGAATTGCTCGTTTAAAGATATAAGATAACACCCAAACACAGAACAAATGATCGTGCTCATCACACAAAGATTTGTCTTGGGTGGGAAACAAACCCTCTCCGGATCACTAACCACTAGTCCAACTGGCCCGTCAAGCTCAAAAAGCTTAGATATACATAAAAAAAAAAACCTTTTTTAATTTTTTTTATTTATATTTTTATGTTTCTTTTTATTCGATGGAGTCGACATTTCTTATCTGAATACCCTGAAACGAATTGTCCTTTCTTTCAACGTTAATTAAAAGTAATGGAAACCAAAATACATACTTACATCATGTACAATAACCAATCTGTCGACACATTGCAATTCGGTTTCATCAACTTTAAAACTGAATTCATGCAAAATAGGGTTTGCGATTCGAATTGATTGACACTAATTGGAGGCGCGATTAACTTAACTGGCGTTATCGGTGAGAACTTGTACACATATGGGTTTTAATTAAAAACTATGTTTCTGTAATGAGGTGACGGGTTCCGCGTGAAAGTTTCTGAAGTGACACTAGTTGTGATTAAAGTTCAAAACTTTGTCTTGCTGACTCCTTGAGAAATATTTTATGATTGGTTGTAAGAACAATCGTAAGGGGCTCATCTAAGGCTGCCTTCACACTAGCGTTTGTCCAGCGTAGGCGTTCGATGAACGTATGCGCAGCGCAGACGCGTTACTGCGGTGTCATGTACAATCGTGCACAGGGGCGCGGGAGGCAAGGAGAGGTCGGATGCGAGCAGGATTGTACGAACGCGGCGCATACGTCGCGCACACGCGGCGCTAGCACAGCGTACTGATTGTTCCAGTAGAGAAGCGGCGACAACGCGACGCACGCGCCGCGTTGTCGCAGCGTCTGCGCTGCGCATACGTCCATCGAACGCCTACGCTGGACAAACGCTAGTGTGAAGGCAGCCTAAGGGTCAGCTCCCATCGAGAAGCGACGCGCACGAACATTTTTAAAGAGCGATTCAAAATAGAACTTAATTTCTACACGACAAGATACACTATACAACATGTAAAAAAAACCCTGTCCGATCCCTGAGAGTATTACCTATTCGGTATCGTACTGCGAACACATATACGTAGCCATTAAATGGATTGGAGATGATTATTTTTCCCCAGTGAAAATAATTAAATCAAAATAAAAACAGATCAAGGCAACAGCAACACTGACCGCTCCTGAAAGTTCACGTACTCACTACCTACAACTTTGTGTCAAAGATGCCGCCTATGCGGGACGGTTCATGAACTGTACCATTAATACGCTAGAAGAAATCCTAGCTGGTAGCAACGCAGACTGAATAAAAAAAAGATAAAATTATACACTCGCAACTGATACCTGGAACAACTTACACAAATGTAATATAAATTATATACTATACAGTTCGAAGAAAACTCTACTTTTACAGTTCTAGAGCCTGCAGTGAACATATCTACTTCATAACATTTCTTAGATAGCACGAGTTCCCGCCATCTGAGACGGAAAACATTAAGTGAAAAGTGTTTCCGATATAAAAGATACGTGAGACGCCATCTTTGCTCCTGCGAATGAGGCCGGGAATGTGAAAACAAAGATAACCTTGGATATTATTACAGTCCAGTTTAGCTTTTTTTTTACATACAACGTATCATCAATTAAATTCAACAAAATAATAACTCTTTATAAAAAATCTTTCAAACTATCGCGTTGCATAATTATAAATAAATTACGTCACGGGAATTAACGCGAGCTCATGCAATTACCTTTTAAGGCTTGACGTTTCGGCCGGGTTACACTGGCCGTGGTCGCAAGATGAGTTCGCGTTAATTCCCGTGGAGTAATTTATTTATAAAATAATAACTGTATAAAAGAAATGTAAAAAGAATACGTTTATTGTCACGACAAAGAGCTCGCAGAACGACTTATTAACTAAATATAAATACAGTAACAAATTTCGTAATAACCTGATAAATACTGACCCAGCACAAACTGGTTGTGATTGCCGACTCAGATCAGTAATCACTGCTTTTCAGTGATTACCTCTGGTGACATAATTTCTGGCTTCTACGAAAGTAACTTGAATTACTATTATTAGTAAACCAGTTCGAAATATCGGTACCGTAATAAAGAGGCTGAAATGGAGCTGAGTATGCGACTTGGCCAGTGAGAAGTTTGAAGAGACGTCAGGCGGAGTGAAGTGCTAACTACTAATATTGACACCGATATTATCGTCGCAGTGGACATACGTTGAGCGACAAGTCGGCAACATTTCAATAAGATATCGGCGACGCCTTCTTGCTAAGGGATACTGTGTTACCCAGTAAAATGGGTTGTAGAGGTCAAATAGGCAGTCGCTCCATGTATAATATGGTATTCAGCTAAATCCGTCAAGACTTTAAACCGACCCCCACAAACTTGTAGCTTGGGAAGAGGCGACGCCTTCTGTAGGCAACTAGACTAAGTCCATGAGAATTTTCTAAAGACAAAAAACTACTTTTTTCAATAAAAATAGAAACTATTATTGTTGAATTTGTCTTACAGCATTCGTTACTAACATATCGATATTGACAATAAGAAAACAATTGTCTCTACGTTACACAAACAACAGTCACTTCTATGTATTATCGCACGCTTTGTGAAACGCTGAATCAAATCAACAGCTACACAAATACCGAAGCTATCGACAATTACTCAACAATGTCCTTCTAAATTGTGACTAACTGACCGCCATAAACAGTAACTGTTTGTACTTAGATTTATTAACCTACTTCTGTTGTGATTAACATAATATGAATTATTACACCTATTGGGATATTCTTAGGTAATAAGTACCTACCTTACCTAGTTTACATTTCTTTTTGGACTCAATTCTGAATTCCACGCAGACGAAGTCGCCTAGTACGTAATAAAATAATTACGCATGAGTAACTAAAGAACTAACCGAACGATGTATACTTGAAACCCACATGAAACTACACCTGCTTCGTACAACAAGCTGAAACCGAACTTCTAAGGATAACATATAACATAGTTCGAGGTACAAATGTTAAGGAACTGTACGGAAGACAACTTCTCAAGTTTGAGATTAATTTGAATTTAACTTAGATCAGATCTGATTTGTTTGATCTTCATAAACTTAACTGTGAGTTTGAATAAACTTTGTACTGATTTACTTTATCTTTAAGTATACGTTGGCGAATTAACATAAATAGTATGTATGTTTTATATTACCTATACTTTATTAATATCAGTAAAATAATAGTACCAACGGGTACCTACTAATACAAGCATATATTTAGCTTACCACGAGGGGTTAGCAAGAATTCTAAGGTGCTTTAAAAAAAACCATTCGCTTTATTATATTACCACCCACATATTACTTAAGTTTAAACAAATTTTACTACAAACTCCTAAAACGCCTATCCCTAAAACATGTAACAAGAAAATCTAAAATTGTTTCAAACATCAAGTCCTTAATCAACCATAAAAAAAAAACAAAAAGAAAAACATTTGTAATCTAAAAAGATTGTTCTGTCAAGGGATGCGTGACAGGTTCTTGCTAAGTCGTCACCCCATAGCTACACTCATTCCCCTCTGAAGCCTTGCATAATTTAACTTAAGATACGGCGTGTTGACTTGCGACATTGCGATTGAAAATGATAGCGAGAATGCAAAAATATAAAAAATGATTCGGTGAAAAGAGAGGTCTTTTCGCACGTACTTTTAGTTAAAGATACCGATTCGATTAAAAAGCAAAGAATCTCTCGCTTCGTTGTTTATTTTTGTTTCTTATCATGAAGGCTGGCAGTGGATGGATGAGGTGCCCAAGACAGGGATGGTTGGCGGTCTTGGGAGATGCCTACGATCAGCTGTGGATGGTGATAGGCTGATATGATGATGATGTATAGAAATCGTTCTTTGCATCTATTATTTGACTGCACGGATAGCCGAGTTGTATAGGTCACCACGCTAATTACCACTGTGCGCGACGTGCTGCGGGTTCGATCCCCGCATGGGACAAGTATTTGTGTGATCCACAAATGCTTGTTCCAAGTCTGAGTGTTCTTTGTGCATGTGATTTGAATGTTTGTGAAACCGCCGCGACACAAGGATTAAATTCCATAGTGCGGGCGTCGTTTTTTATACAAAAAAAAATATCACGCCCGTTACGATTATACGTCGATTCAAACTCAATGGCGGCTGTGAAGTTAGTTACACACTGCGCAGTACCTCGCTCCTCACCCCCGCTAGTGCATGAATTTGTTACTGCGCAGCGACTCGCCTTGTGTTCATAGCCGCCAATAAGTTTGGATCGACCTATACCGAGATCGGGTTATGAAGTTATGGTGTTATAAAATAAGGCATAAATCTATGGTTTGTTATGTGTTGCGATTAAGATATGTAGCCTTATTATGTTGAACTTAACATATAACATAAGGTCACATGAAACATTTTAAATTAGTATAACCATGATACTAGTTTTTTTTTTTCTAGTAATGTGAGTCGGTCGCACATTACTAGTATTTTTAACCCCTCGTACTAAGCTAAATTCTTGTGTTATGAGTGGGTTCACGTCGGTTATGAAACGGGTGGGATCCGAACCGGCAACCACGTGATTGCAAGTCCGACGAGAATATTAATAAAAACTGTTTTCCAAATGAAAATAATAATTACAATAATAAGTTTATTTACAAAAGTTAAAAACAACACGAAAAAAAAACCCAAAATGTATTTTTACATTTTACTTAGTCTTCACAATTTTTTACCCTCACTTAAGATTTTTACAGTCTCAGTGTTGTAACTGTATAAGAAAATAAACTACATCTAGTCTAGTACTCTCAATCCTGCAGACTTCAGCAAGACCAAAAGTCGAACTAGTTCCTAGTTTTAAAAGTTGGAACTCAGGTTGTGATGTCAAAGTTTACAAACGCCTTGAATGTAGAAAGCTCATGTGTCTTCCAACGTGTTTATGGAAGTGATTAAATGAGTTTTAATACTTTGAGTATACTGAAACGCAAATTAACTTTAATATGTTCTTAATTATCTATCTGTCGCTATTTCACACCTTAAAGTGACGGAGACAGCATGAGACTTAACGGCGGCTTCAAACTGATTGACGTTCCAGTATTCGGCAATTAGATGGTTTATCACTGTCATCATTATTTTTTTTAGATCGTATTTTGATATTCTTGTGCCTTTCGCTTGCCGATGAGATGTCAAATCTTAGTGAACAGGAAGAAATCTAGCGTACAAGAAATTAAGTGTGCCTACATTCAAATAAGGATTTTTATATGATAAAAAAAGATTTAATAATATCTATCTTGGGACAACCCACATACGGCCATTTGATCGCAAATTAAGCAGAGCCTGTACTATGGCAACCAGACAACTAATAAACATACTTATATATTTCTAAAAATCTAAATACATAAAAAATATAGATAAATAACACCCAGACACAGAACTGATGAACCTCACCACACAAAGATTTATCTTGGGTGGGAGTCGAACCCACAACCTCTGGTTTAGCAGTCACGGTCGCTAACCATTACACCAACAGGCCAGTCATTATTTAATTTTTGAGCTACCCGTAGGTATTTCTTTTTTCTGTTTAATAGCGTTATGATCTAACGAACGCGAACGTCAGATAGTCAGTTAAAAACAAAATATTTATATACTCATGATATAATTCACTATTGTAAGTACTTAAATATTAATAGCAGTTTTTATTCTGCGGTATTCTGATTAAAAATAAACAGTGTAAAGTAATTCATAGTTGGCTCCGTAATCTCTTAAGCCGCAGTTGTTTTTGCGGTCGATCCCTTGACCGCATCTATTGTTAAGAAATTTTAATTATAAACTGTTATTTGACCTTCAGTGAAAACGATAATAATAGCATAGGTAGATTTTTCTTCAAGGTCAGCAATTAAATTAATCGACTCTTTAATTAAAATTTTTAATGATGTTTATGAATTTATGATGAAAATCAATCGACTCTATTAAACAAGAAAATTTATTAATGTTTAAAATTATTTACTTAGAAAGAAAAAGCAATTATTTGCGTCACATGGTAGGTACGCGTAAAAAATAAAGAGTTAAAATAACAAGTGCTTCTAAAAATGTTGAAGGAAATATGCGTCACATCTGTGCGAAACGGTCATCGCTCAGCATATGCTGAGATTCGGGACCTCAGCGCTGGCTTTCAGCGATGGCCGTTATGACGTAGACCGGTGCGGCTGTATCGTTTCATAATATACTAGCTTTTGCTCGCGACTTCGTCCGCGTGGAATCCATTGAGAAATAAACATTTTCAATTTACCACCCTTTTCTCCCCTTTGGGGGGGAATTTACAAAAAACCTGTCTTAGTGGTAGCTTACTCCTCCCAACAAACACACATGCCAAATTTCAGCTCTTTACGATCACTAGTTTCGGCTGTGCGTTCTCTGTCAGTCCGTCAGTCAGTAACGGAAGAGCTTTATATATATAGATAACTAAATATACCTTTAATAGGTAAGTAATTCTCTCAGTATCATTAGTTCTACGAGATAATACATAATTATCTTTCAAATACGTCCTATCCACCACCTAGTCACAAAAACAAGACAAAATCTTGTGTCAAATATTTAAAAAGGTTAGTAATACATTAACCCAAATACATAACTAAATTCGCTAGACAGTCAATTAAAATTAACTTGTCATAAGATTCTTAGAATTTAATGAACAATTAGACAAATTAGTCGCAAGTCTGTAGTCCTAATAAATTCATCAACTTATGCTAACAGCTGCAACTTGCAAGTCTCTTAGGAATTTCAATTGTCATTCAGTGCATGTATATCGTCATGACGGTATTCTCTAGAGAGTCGACAGGAATGATACAGGTATTTTAACAATAACTCACGTATTACTGGAATGATGTGATACACATTGAGTTACTGAATAAACGCAATAGATCTTAAGGAATCAATGTATTAATTATTATGGACAACTTTTACTATAGATGACTGACACTGACTTTGCGAAAAAAGACGATTGCTTCATTTATGAGCGCATAGCTCAGCAAAGTGTACTGAAGAGACGACTTTTTTGTGCACGATTTTGGGGAAGGTCCTGTAAAAATTTTCACGAAGGTGAGTACAGCAGAGATCTTGCATATATTATGTTACAAATTGTTTATGAGAGGAATTAAACAGTACTGCGCACTTATTTCGAACTGTAAATGTGTGACTGTTGTGACTGTGTATGCGAGACACCGCTACATGCAGCGTAGTGCGCTGTCTCGCTTCCACAACGGCAACAGTACTGCTACAAGAGTTCATGGTACAGGTACTGGTTCTAACATTTTTCTGTCTCAAAGCCCTTAATGGTTGTATGGCCTTAAAGTCAATCTACAATTCTACATAGTTATATCATTGTCCTCTTGTCTTAGGTAAAACCATTGATATTGTTTTTGACGGAAAGTGGTCTACTTGAGGTTTATAGTTACTTGTCTTCTGAGAAACGTTTAGCGGCTGTACACTCTCGCTGAGATAATCCGAGGCTGGGCGAGCGCGAGAGTGTAGATGGTATCGGGTCGAATTATAGTTAAAATTTTGTGATCTCAGGCAAGTTATCTCTGCAGCTTAGTTTTTAAAGTAACTGGTATGCCTCACCAGTAGACGCTGGTTCGAGTTCAGCCTGAGGATCAAATTTCACTGCTTTGTACGAGTATTTAAGGACAGTTAAAGTTAATCAGATCAGTTTCATCTCCAAAAAACTAGAACCCTGGCGTTTCCTACCTGAAACCTCCAGACATAAATATTACCTAACGTAATGATATACATAATTTCTAGATATATAAGGCTGTAAGAATGATGCCAAAAGACACATAACGCATCTTTACGCTGTCTCCTGAAAGTACCAAATAAAAATCTATAGTCGTATTTCTTTTGTTTCGACGTCAAGGATATTTTGACTCGTAAATTGAAATATATTGCTGTTGTTTGGCATATAGAAGATATACTCAAGAATCAAGATATTTTACGGAAATGAGAATTTCCCTGTAGATTTCTTTCTTTCCTATTGTAGTAACATTTCGTATAGAATTTGCTTTGATCTACTTAGATATAGATTCCCTTGAATCGTCTTTTTCTAATAATGCATGGCTGATGATCACAGAATTTTAGAGCAAGCGGTGCGTATTTCACTGATATTTAACTTAAGCTAATCTTGATCTTAAACAAAATTTGTCCGATCAATATCTATTTTCCTCTCTTACAAGTAGGTAAATGCTAAAACCTACACACGTATCAAATATTTTAATGTAAAGAACGTCTATAAAAATTTAAAACTGTATGATATAATTTCTCAAAGTCACATGCTTTTTGTCTCGACTATTATTCTTCTCTCTGTCTATTATTCTTATTCTTTGGCGATAAACCATTCTCAGATTTGTATGGGGATATATATTTATAAAATTAAACTTGGTGTAAAAATAATTGCAATTCATAACGTGTTGCTGAACTATTTTAAGGTTCTCTGTAAATTGAAAATATTAATAAGGTTAAATACAAAGAAAACAATTATTTTCCTTTGCTGTCACAACTATTTTGTTTGTAATACACCTTCCCAACTGCAGTAACACCTGGTAGTAAACTACACCGTTCCACTTCTTGCACTTGACGCCCCAATTCTTGGATTCCTCACCAAAGTTAAGTTTCTTGGTATATCAAAGTCGTACAAGTTTCCACTGCTGTTGGAAACTTTTAAAAAGCTCCTTCTACCTTCGCTTGAGTATTCTGGCGTATGTTCGAAACTTGACCTCAAAATTTAAAGGCAGAAATAATGTTTTTTTTTTAGAATCTATTTGATATTTAGTATTTTATTACATATGCATACCCTGCGGTTGACGCATCTGGTTTTTCTTTAAAGGTAGGTATCGTGATGATAAATAGACTTAAACCTTTCTCAACAATTGGGCTAGCAAATGCACAAACATTTTATCAAATCAGACTGGAAGTGTCAGAAATTGACGCGTTAAATAATAATAATAATATCTTGGGACAAGCTAACACACGGCCATCTGATCTCAAACTAGGCAGACCCTGTACTATGGCAACCAGACAACTGATAAACATAATATATTTCTAAATAATACGTATTATAGATAAATAACACCCAGACGCAGAACAAATGATCGTGCTCATCACACAAACATTTGTACAAGGTGGAAATAGAACCCACGACCTCCGGCTTAGCAGTCAGGGTCACTAACCACTAAACCAACACGCCAGTCAAATAATAAAAAAGCTCTGGGACAAATATAAGGAAAACTATAATATGTGTATAACTAAGTATAGTTTTATAAAATTCTACAATAATATGCATTATTGTAGCGTCTTTTCGACGGTTTAATATTCATAGTACAATTCAGTCTTCTATAGAAAATGAAAAGGTGCTTTTACCTTTGTAATATTTTAGCAACATTTCCATATTCAAAGCTGACTCGTATCATCAATTTATCTTGCCAACGCAAGGCTTTATACTTACCATATTTATCTCCACGCCCATATCCTGGGGAATATTAATCACTAGTAACAACAACCCTTAGGGCTTCCATGGTATACGGAAACCACTTATCAACCAACCGCCTGAAACCTGCCATCGTAGCCCATAAACTATCTGGTTTTCCCATTAATTTCAGTAAGGCTGTCCGTACAAGAGGCAACGCAAGTGGTCGATGCCCAGAGAGTTTAGTATCCAAACATCTACCGTTATACAAACTCATAGAGGTCCGTACTAGGGATGTTGAAAATACTCGCATCCGCATCGGTTATTGAGTACTTCCGCATCCATTTAAAATTCTGCATCCGCATCTGAAATAATCAATGCGGATATTCATGCGGATGCAGATGTACTGCAAGTCGGGCTAAGAAAGAAAAGAGTTGGTGGCGTCCGCGAGCGCTGTGCTCGTGTGTTTTTTTATTTCGATTGACCAATAGTAACGAAGATTTGGTTCGGTGTCAAGATTCCACTTTATTATCATTGATTTCTGATTTTAACAGTTGTGTTATCATCAAACTTTAAAAATCAGGTACCTACTTGTGACACTACACCTACTTGTGGTACATACTAGGGCCCAGGTTTCTGTGGCAACATTTGTGTGAACGGAATCGCGGACATGTGTTTTTTATAAAATATCCTAAGATGTGCATCTGCGGATGTGAGCCTTTAAATATCCGCCTTCGCATCCGCTGCCGACAATGTGTAAAAATATGCATCAACAACGTCCCTGGTTCGTAGATAGACACTAAATTCGTAGGCTATCGTGGACTTGCGTCACCTCGTGTGTAAACGGAGTAAGGTTTCTGCATGGCTTTTGTTAAGCGTATCGGTTTTGAGTCGGTGTCAAAACTCATTTAGTGTCGGTCCAAGATTTATATGAATACTTAAGTTGGTGAACACCTTGGATATATCACGCGTTTGGTATTAAATTGTGATACAGATAGGGTGAGCGGTATTTTGGGAGGTTAAATTCAAAAGGGTAGTTTTGTTTGGAAAATGTTTCAAAGGAAAATAATTCGTCGTTTTGCCCTCTCGAGATCGTGAATGGAATATAATTGTGATCGGGAAATGCATTCTATTGCTTTTATTATATTGATATTAAGACATCTTCTTAAACTAGGCGGAGACTTAGAAATTGTGTTAAAATTCAGGTGGCTATTTTCCAGCAGTAGATCGGTATAGGTAAGGCCAAGCGACCATTACGATATAAAACCGTTAAAAAATATCGAAAATCTATGAACAACATAAATTGTTTCAAAATATATCTAAGATCTGCGATTTCAAACTGGATTTTTTTTCCTCGTAGTGCGCGCTTAGCCTAAGACTTACGATTTCCTTAGAATAAAGGACGCCTTTCCTACTCGTATATATAAGTAAATATTTTATTTTCTTATACGCTTCATGTCTCTTGTAAAATAAACATGACAACTAATACTGTGAGGACATCTCTCTCAATGTCGTACACAACTGAAGGGCCCATAGCGACAGTCAGTGACCTATAACAATTTATTTGAGACGAATTGAAACAGAGCGAAATAAATCTAATAATAAAAAAAGGATTGTATGTTCGTAGAAACGATTGAATTACTTAATTCAATATTCATATTTCTTTTTCTTAATTTAAAGAAGATTGACTGAGATATAAATCATTTCTTCTTCTTCCTGTCTCAGTTAATGAATACTCGCGGATTGAGTTTTTTATTGTTTGTATCATTTCTATACATCTAACTTATGTTTCGACCATTAATGTTGTTTTATATATCTTTGAAACTGTAACATAAATATAAGTTAACATGAACTAATATAATAATAAAAAATGGCGTCAAAATATTCATCCGTGTCGCTGTCGACCGGAAGTGTGCCCAAAAGGCTGGCTGCATTGCCACGTTGTATGGCAACGCTCATACTCTGTCCGAGGTAAAAGCCAGCCATTGAGCCACGCGAATGGTCATTAGTTGTTTATTTATATTTTTGCTGTGTAGATATAATGCTTTATTATTATATTAGTTCGTCTTAAGTTTGTAATCATTTAGTTTATATTTCGTTTGTTAACATTAACTTGGTTTGAACCCCAAAAAAAATTTGTACTGGTCTGTCAGTCTACTCGTGACCATGACTCCTGCAAAGGCATTGAAACGTCAGGTACTAAAATCATAATAAACCGCGATAGAATCCGTTTAAAAAGTTTTAAGTTTTATTTCCATTATGGCAATGTATGTATTTCTTACTAGAAAAAATATAAGACTGACTTAAAACTCATTTATATTTTAGCTTATAAAGTGCGCATTTGGTAATTGGGTGTTAGAGCGACGTGCATTCCACTTCATACATTTTAGTTTCAAGCCCCACAGGCCCTTAGTGAACTTTTTAATTTTCATTGGAGGTCCTAATGGTTCTACCACTAAATAAACAACAAGATAGTACAAATTTTGGTAGAGTCGGTGTCTGAAATCAGTCGTCCGTTTTGGCTGTTTGTTCGGGACTGTGTGTCTAGAGTTTTATCAAAGGGAAGGAGTAAACTCTTCGCTTAGACTAACGGCAGAAGGCCTCTTAAAGAAAATTGTGCACATTCAAGACAAGAGTATGAATCTTACTAAGTTTTAAACTCACTAGCTGTTTCCCGTATCTCCGCCCGCGGTCTTAATTGTTTTTTTAATGTATTATTACAGCCTATGTCATCCGGAGATAGTGTAGCTTCTCAATAGTGAAAGAATTTTTCCAATTTATTCAGTAGATCCGGAGCCTATTCAATGCAAACAATCAAATCTTTTCTTTTTATAATATTAGTATAGATTATTTCCATTAAACTCCCCTGTGATAAATCGTTCAAGTACCCAATATAAAAATACCAAAGAGAAAAATCCTACACAGTTTGCTTCCTTTCATCCCCGAACATAAAAGACCCATTCTCACCTAAATAGAACACTTAAGCTATACCGCATCTAATCCACAATAGACTTATAAATTGTGTTCCACTTAACATCAATATGTATCCATTTAGTCAGTGTACAACTGTACAAATGACATTATGTTGCAGAAGCCCTATTAATTCAAAGAGTAAATCCGACTTGAGTTACTGTTATAACCTCTATTGTGACGCCATTCTAGTGTTCGTTTAGATCTAGGGCTGTCAAGTTTAAGAAATGGTGATACCTATTTAAGGCAGCGGTCATTTCGTCGGTATTTCTTTTGTAACATTCGGCAGTGAATTCATTTAGTAAATAAGTCAGATAGTGGTTGGAAAAAGCTTCGGACGATGTTTAAAATGATGGTTTTTTATTTAAAATGTCGATGTTATTCCCGAAGTGCAAGATTAACCTATTCTCAAGAATGCATTGAATGCGTTTTTAATTTATGTAAAAAAATATTGTTTACTTGACCACATCTTTATAAAATAGAGATTCAAAAATTAATTATAGTATTCTCTTGTACACGTATGTTTTCAATATAACTAATTTATATCTAGTTTACTTGACAGCCCTAAGTCCAACGCATTCGTGTGATATATTTATGTTAGGCAACTAAGAACTGTCGTTCGTGAATTAACACTGAACCAAATACAGAAAAAGTATTTTTTGGGTGGACTTTTTCTAATGGATATGATATTTCTGGACATGGTCTATTTATGCATTATCCTCTTTACCATTGGTGAAACTATCTGTAGATGATTCATTTTTATTTATGGTTTGTTGATATAATCAAAGTAACACTACTACTACTATATGGTTCAATTAATACTGAAAGCGATACCGACAACCTGAAACTTTCAAAGTCATTGCAAAAGTAGAATTTGTGTGTTTTGGAAGAAAATGTACAGTTCTCGCCAAACTTTATGGCCGCTCCGAATCTAGCCGCATTACGCTGCACAGAAAACAAAATCAGGTATCAGCGGGACGTATCGTAAACCGACTCATTACCAGACTCTTTTTACCTTTTGGATAGATATACTCTTTTGGTGTACACCCTGTATTAACAAAGTGTTCGATTGAGAATTTGAGGGCCAAAAACCTCAAAACAAAGATTTTCGTTAGAAAGCTTAACACGCATAGCTTAGAATTTCACTACAACACAATTCCTAAAAGCATAGCTTTATCTAAAGTTACTGGGTTTATTCGAGCAAAAGCAACACATTTCGAAATACTGAAGCTTCATATTCGTCGTGTTGGAAGCCCAATTTTTTATATCTTGCGACAAGTCACACGGCTCTCCGATCCCAAACTAGGCAGAGCCTGTACTATGGTGACCAGACAACTATGATAAACATTCTTTATATTTATAAATACATACATATTATAGAATTTACACGATCAATTTTTTCTGTGTCTGGGACAGAAAAAATGATAGTGCTCAGAACAAGATTTGTCCTGAGTGGGAATCGAACCCACGACCTCCGGCTTAGCAGTCAGGGTAACTTACCATAAGACCAACAGGTTTGTGGTCTACGACAAGAAGGCTATTTTGTGATTGCTTCATCAATAAGTCTTCAAACTCCAAGTACTCGAGTACCGTGAATTAGGTGTCAAATTAACGTAACGTCACAAAAATAGATTTTACCCTAATCCCATCACACCCTTATAATTCACCAGGGAAAATGGAGTCGTATTCAAACGCACATTCTTTATCCAATCTCAAGAATCCCTTACAATTTACAACGTCGTTACAGAATGCGACAAATTCCTTTGGAAATTGACGTGAAGTAACATGTTCAAGTTTGTTCCGATGATCCGTCTACATAATAAAGTAGGAAGGAAACAATATATTTAGGTTACGCTTAGTGATGCAATGTAATGACCGTGATAATTAACCGTTAGGATGTGTCATTTGTTTTATTGTTGTTTATGCTAACCGTTGTATAATGCGCATTTGGGAACGTTGTTGATCGTAGGGAGTGATCATCGAGCACATTATAATTCTAAACAAAATTTATAATAAAAGGTTTTGAGACTAAAGAAATGTTCTGATGTCCTTCTTTTTTGTCTTGGTATAAGAAGCAAACGTTTCGTATTTTTTCTTAGCCATATCAGTTCCGCATGTCAAAGGTCTCTACGCTCTTTTCATCTCCCTCTGGCAGTGGTAAGCCAATTTTGATCCAAGAGGCTAGAATCGAGCTCATATCGCCATTTGTATATTTGTTGTTACTGGATTGATTTCAATAATTCTTCTCCATTGGAATACTTCATTATCTGATTAACAAAGGCTATGTTGCTTAATAGAAAATAAATAGAGACCACGGGCGGAGCTGCGGGCAAAAGCGAGTCCTTTCAATAACCGACTTCAATGTAAGCAATTCACCTGATAAAAATTAACACTGTTTTTCATAAAATCTCTAAAACCAGACTAGGAAATGGATTTGGACCATATACATAAACGTTCAATTACTTGTGCTGACATATTATAGGTCGAATGCTCTATTGTGTTCAGATCGGAGGTCATCGTATTGATTGCAGCTCCCTGAAGACCAATTGCAGGATCCCTAGAGTCAGTGTGGACATTTGTGCTATATACGTTTGGTACGGCATCGAACAATTGCAGTGACCTACTTTCAGGATCGAGGACAGACGCAATGCTTTTGTACCTTGATCGAACTAGGTCTTTGAAAGGTGAAAAGGATAATGCGATGAGAAAAAAAATCACGGACGAAATAATAAATACATCTCGGTGTCTCTAAATTTTAGGAAACAGTTAAATAGGATTCTTAGTCGGGTTGGTGATCCAGCGCTATAATTTTGTGGAAAAATAAGCTATTAATCAACAGAACTTTAACAACATTTGAAAGCTAACCCACGAATACTGAAATGCGAATTATTAATAGTATCTTATATCTTGGTACAAGCCTCATAAAAATCTAAATAGGTAGCAGTCGTACACAAACGAACAAAATATATCATTAAGTTCAAGACATAAACACCGTCAAAGCAAAAATAATTCAGCCGAAGCTGAATCACGTAAATCTGAGATTAGTATAATACCCGCTAATGTACATACTAAACATTTGTATAGCATTAATGAGTAATATCCTGCGAGCTTACGGTCAATGATTCATGATCACAAATAGATATCGGATGCGCTCTAAGCCAGATGAGCGTACATGAAGGTACATGTTAATTGGTCTATTTTGAGATTTAGAAAGTTCTTTCCCCTAAGACAAGGTAAATTTCCACTAGCGTTAACGATGATAGAAATCGCTTAAATGTATGGAAATGACATTTATAAGTCACGTGACCTTAGACATGTCACTTTCATACGTTTAAATTTAGTTGAGGCTGGAATGCGAACTCTTCAGAAATTTTAATGATATATACTATGTCATCACCATTTGCCTAACCTTTTCCCAAGCCATGTTGGGGTCGCCTACCAGTTCCGGATTTGCATCGTACGAGTACTTGGAGCTACTGCCTATCCGACCTCCACAACCCATTTACTGGGCAACACGGTATCCCATAGTAAGACTGGTTATATACAATACGATACCATAAAATAGTAACAAATAAATTAAGAATGGACCGCGTCGTAAGGCAACATGAGTACTGTGCTACTAAACAATGTGAACGTCACCATGTAAATAAATTCCTCGCACTGTTCTATAAATTAAAACATGTTACATTTGTCGGATGCCTGTTATTGCGCGCAATTTGTGGTCAATTGAGGGAACTGGGTTACTGGCGTTGACAAACTGGAAGCGAGTAATCACACTATTATTATTAATGGGAAAGCCGGGAAGTATGTGCTTAATCGTGATGTAAGTATCAACGATAGGCGCCGAAATTCGACGCAAACAGGATTTTGCTGGCAAAACCGTCAAGGCCTGGTGGAAAATTGTTGCTTGAGTCGATTGAGGTAGAGACTAAGGTTCGGTACGAGTCTTCAAATACTCATCATTTTGGAACCAGTTATGTTGATGAAGTGACTTGGTGTTTACTATAAGAATAAGCAGGAAAGACGTCTTCTAAAAGATTTGTGAATGTATTTAATCTACCTAAACAATTTGACAGCCGAGCCGGTTAGTTATAAAATCGTGAAGCAACCAATCGTGAAACATTTGAATAATTTTTGCGACTCATAACGGAGCAGTTGCCAAAAACAGATATAATATGTCCAAAAGTGCATCCGGCAGAGGGTGCCTCTCGTAAAACCTGAACTTTCGGAACACAGCTGCACACTATAATAAATAATAAACGTTTTACATTCATGTTATCAGCAGCATTCTGTGCATTGCTATGCCGCGACATACACAAATTATATGCACAAGCACGCTGACTACTCGGAACTGTTATCTGGCCACAAATATTTGGTCCAATGTTGAAATTCTCGCGATACCAAGTCTAATCCGCGGTATTTTATCATGGCCTGACGAGCCGATTGCTGGCTGAACTGCCTGAAATATTACAACCATTTAGCAATTGCCTTAACACTCTAAATTCTTCTTGTGGATTAATTACTTACTTCCTTTTAGCAAGCTTGCATTAAAACAGCGATTTAATATGACCATTTTGCTTAATCTGAGATGGTAATTTGTAATTCTTAAATGGATTTATTTTTTACCTTTTAGGGTATCCAACATTGTTCGTCTAAGTTGTTTATTATTATTTAATTTATAATTATTAAAAATATTTGTTTCAGGTAAATAATTATTAACTTCATCTTTGCATCTTGGCTAATCATCTTATTCGGTAAGTCAGACGTTTGTTTGGAAAGTATGATTCGACTTATGGCAAATATATATAAGTACATGGCCCTTTGATTTTACGATAACAATCCTTTTAAACTTGAAAGACGGAAACAAATGCGGCGTAAGTCCACATCCTTTTTCATAAGGGCCACGGGTTTCTTAAGCCAATTACCGGTCACTTGGAAAATTCCCTATTTGGGAATTCGGGGAAGAAGTCCTTTATCAAATGGTTTATAAGAAATGACAATAAGGTCTCCCCCTGCTATATGAGGTACTGAAGTTAGCGACAAAAGGTTGGTGTGCAATGGTGGGGCCTATACCTTCGTACTGAGGAACATGTGTGATGTTGACGAATAAAGGACCTTCCAGGCAACGCCATTTGGCGTGGCTGTCACGCCACACTTCAGTCCAATAGAGGAAGACCGTGATCACAATCAACCTATGGTTTGATACCACACCATTTATTGGGATGATGGATGGAATGTCTATGAACTTTTTCTGAAGACAAATAAAATTAATATCAATGAATCTACAAATTACGATTGGTTAGGTTTAACTGGGATCATAGTAACTGAATTAGAAGTAAGTAGTTTTAAAAAATTTGCTGCGGTGAATTGAATGGTTTTTGCAATGCTTGAATAAACGACACCCCGTTACGAGTTAAAAATAGAGTGCAATGATATGATAGTCAAATAATCAAACAACACCAACATGAAATAGTAAATTTTAGTACATTGACATAAAGTCGCATTTAAATCAAAAGAAACTTACAATGGATATTAATATAACTTTTTTGCTTTTATGATCAGAATTTTGATGACTGTTGCTTAACGATTGTGGGATTTATTACATTAGGAATACAGATAGTTATTCCATGAATTTTTTTGTGTTTTTGAATAATATGCGCCACAGTAGGACAGGATGTGATGACTAAGCACCGAGTCAGAGATTGGGGGATAAAAAATGTCTTGGAAGTAGTGACTTACCAGGGTTGCCAACATTAAACAATCATGTAGGAATTAAATTCCATTAATATTCTGTATAGTACTAACAATTTTTTACTTAAATCATTGTTTAGAGAAATTAACTTTGATTTATTGTTTGGACGTTTGTAGGTAATATTTTTGTCCTCAGGTTTTTGACTCAGTTTTTTTTTTTAATAAAACGACGCCCGTTCTAAGGAATTTAATCCTTGTGTCGCGTGGGTTTTACAAACATTCAAATCACATGCACAAAGAACCCCCAGACTGGGAACAAGCAAATGTGGACAAATGCTTATCTCATGCGAGGATCGAACCCGCAGGACTTCCCACACAGTGGTAATTAGCGTGGTGACCTATACCACAGCCTATACCACTCGGCTATCCGTGCAGTCAAAATTAATAATGTTTGCAAAAAATACAATTTCCTGTAATACTTCTTCCTTTCTTTTTTTTAGCTTACTAGCAATGTGGTTCGCACATTACTAGTATTCTTGTTGTTGTGTCGTACGAAGCTAAATGCTTGGGTGGGATTCGAACCAGCAACCACATGATCGCAAGTCCGACGCTTATCCATTAGGCTACCACCGCTTAATGAGGCGCCCAGCTTGCCCTACCAACTGCACACGCGACGACTGTACAAGGCCACTGACAATGATGTCTGCGTGACTGAGCACTGGTCAGATATATTTAATTATTATTGATCGACACGCTAAACAGAATAAGCGATTAGGTAATTTTCTTTTGATATTTTCAATAAATCCTATAAAACTAGGTAGGTATCTTAAAATCTATATAAAACTAGGTAATAATCTTAGGCTAGCCGCACAGACACAGACACGTGGACGGCCTATTGTCTATCTCCAACCAAACATACAGAATGATACACGTTTCTGAAAATTGTACTTAATGGCGACCATCACAAGATCGTATTTTTATTGAGTAACAGGACCATATATTGGTGAAGATTTTTGTTAATGTTGCATTGACAATATTATTGTGTGTGTGCCTTAGGTACAATTAGCCAAAGAACGAGTATGCTTAGTAATGTGTGCATTAAATATTTGTAGGTACTTAGTTTTTTTTTTAATACACCTGGCAACCCTACTTACGAATGTAATTTCGTGACACAATTTTCTGGTCCATGACAGTTGTTAATATAGCGGCTAATAGCTCAAACAGGCACAATTGTTTACTAAAAAATAACTTGGTCGTTTTCAGTTTGAAAACTACGAAATAGTTTGTCAAACAAGCCAAATGATGAAACTAGCTTTAAGTTTATAGTTTTCAATTAAATAAGTCACGCCTAACATACCTGTATACGTCCACAGAGAACACTGTTAAATAAAAAAAATTTGAATCATACTTATACTTAAATTATTTTAATACAAATACTAAGTATGTCTAGAATTATGAATTTATCTTAGAATTTCTTGTGATTACAGTATAACTAAAATCTGGTATGATTATCGAGTTTTCGAGGTTTTTACAAAAACAAGTAATTTAGTAAATCATTTATGTACGATTGTGAGCTGTATTTGCGTTATGTGCGCTTATACAGGGCTGCGTTTACTGCGGTGGTAAAGTGCGCATATTTAATAATTTTTGTGCGTAGTGAAAATATTGCATAACAATATTATCTATATTTTTTTTTATAATTATAAAACAATGTGCAAATATTCGTATGCCTCTTACAGAGGCGGATGTGTTTGAGAACTATACTTGTTATGTTACCAACTTTTGTACCATATCCTTGGCGAATAAATATCTTTATCTTTATCTTATCTATGAAACGAATTATCGTGATATTTTTTTTTATTTGTATGTACTTCCAAACATCGCATCAGTTTTCTAAAAGTTATTTTTTTAACACCATAAATTTGCATAGTTTACATGCTAAGACTATCTTTGTAAAATTATTTCACAAAATCTTGTTCACTGTTACGTTGACGGTACCCATGAGGTTTTCCTAATCTCTGTTATATTTCATCCCCTTTTTCTTATTGCGTGTTGCGAAGGCATTAAAATGGCCGTTATCATCGCCATGTAAATGTTACCCTGATGAGGGAATATTACGGGTTTACCCCTGTAGGACCTGTGTAAGGGTTAATAAGGTAATATGCCGAGTAATTGTCTGATAATTGTGTAAAGGGAAACCGTACAATAGCATTAAATGAAGGTTTATAGGTAGGTTAGTGATCACGTTACGTAGAGGATTCGATTAAGTTATGTCATTCTCAGAATATCACTCAAATGTCAGGCACCCTAAAAACCTATCGATTTACAAGAATAGAATCCTAAAAAGTCCATATTAAATTCCCAAGAAATTGTCTTAATGCACACGATTTGAAAATTTGGTAGCTCAAACAAATTTAAAATCAACTTTAAAGGTTACTTAATAAAGTTCTTGTTTCCTCAGAATTCTTTCAAGCAAGTCAATGACAGATGGTCTACGAAGACTTATAATTGCTTTAAAAGTTCACCAATTATTGAGTGGGGATCAGCGGTGCGCCGACTCGAACTATGGAAGTCTGTAAAGTAAGGAATAGAGGCAGACGGACTAAAAGGAACAAGATTAAGTTTAAACTGTGTCAAAGAACTTAAGTACTCAGCTTGACGTAACACTGAAATCGATAAGAGAGTTTGAAACCTACATTCCTATAATAGACTAGCTGTTCCCCGCGACTCCGCCCGCGGTACCAAATTTTTTGGTTAAAGAAACATAGCCTATGTTACTCAGGGTGAATGCAGCTTTCTAATGGTGAAAGAATTGTTGAAATCGGTACA
This sequence comes from Plusia festucae, assembly GCA_950381575.1. Taxonomy (NCBI): domain Eukaryota; kingdom Metazoa; phylum Arthropoda; class Insecta; order Lepidoptera; family Noctuidae; genus Plusia; species Plusia festucae. The sequence goes on from OX494442.1 coordinate 13,000,563, forward strand.
GTAGTTTTTGAGTTTATTCATTACAAACATACACACAAAAATACTAATCTTTCCTCTTTATAATATTAGTATTGGTAGGTATGAGTGAGTATTTCCAGTTGCACAATGGTGAATGGTAATTAGCAATTCTTTGGACAATTTTGCTTCTTCAGTCTAGCTTTTTAGCTAGTTTACCAAGCTGTGTTGGGGTCTGCTTCCATTCTTCCAGGATCCAGCTTCATAAAGTATTTTTGTCGAGTGTCTATCTGAGCCCTACAACTCATTCGACTGGGTAGCAATAACTTTTATATTCAGTAAAAAGGTTAATCGGATATGAAAGGAAAACAGCGGCGATCACAATAGATCGATGACAGTCGCAGAGATACTGGGGCAGTATAGTCTCAGATTAGCCACCCAACACAAAAAGAAGTAATTTCAGTCCTTTGAGGTACATAAAACATTATTCTAGTTGTATTTTGAACAGCCATATTTAAAGTTAGTTGGGATTGACAGTTGTATTATCCCAAAAATAACTGTAATAAAACCAAGCTCATTATAGATGCGAAAGCAAGTGCGTCTGTCTGTCAGTCTGATACGTTTTCACTGCTAAACTGCGGACTGGTTTTGATGAAAACTAGTACGAAGAAGGATAAAACTACATTTCCGCGATAACCGACACCCACGCGGATGAAGCCGCAGACAACTGCTAGTAATTAATAAATGCATGTTTAACTGAAGTAAGAAGAAGCGGTAGTAGCCTAATGGCTGTGGCGTCGGACTTGCGATCATTTGGTTGCCGTTTTAAACCCACCAATTGCATTACCGACGTAAACCCAGTCGTAACAGTATTTAGCTTAGTCCGAGGGGTTAACAAGATTACTAGTTATATGCGACCCACATTGGCTGTGAGCTTAAGAAGGTACATTTCCCTACCACTTTTTTTTCAAAGTCTTTCTTTATTTGTTCTTTTAACAATAACCATGTGGACAGGCTAGTCTAATGTTTTAACAAACCTAATCCCAAACTAGGCAAAGCCTGTACAATGGCAACCAGACAACTGATAAACATACTTATATATTTCTAAATACATACACATTATAGATAAATAACACCCAGACAAGACAAGAACAAATGATTATGCTCATCACAAAAACAAGCATAGACTGACTGGTCTTATGTGTTAACAAATCTAAGCAGGGGCTAATGCACAAATCCGTGTTGTGTCGTGCTATCTTACTATATATCTTCACGGCGCGCCAATAGGGGGTGAACGATAGAGACACGATTCTATCGCTGTATGCAACACCACCACAAGTGCAACTTGTAACCTTCCGATCAATAATAGGTACCTGATAGAAGTTGTAGACATCTATAATAAAATTATTGAGTAGAAGGATTTTGATGGCCTCCGTGGTCGAGTGGCGTTCACACCGGTTTTGAAGGTGTCGCCAGCTCTGAGGTCTCGCGTTTGAACCCCGGATGAAAAAAAAACACTTTACCTACTATATTATCTCGGGTCTGGGTGTTTGTGGTACCTTCGTTGTCTCTGATAACATTACACAAGTCTTGCGCTTTAGCACTTTTTGCTTACTTTGGATTCTGATTATTATTATCTTGTACGGTCCCACAGCTGGGAAAGACCTCTCTCCTTTCGTCCGTCCGTTTCAATTTAGATCTAAATCTTTTCTATTCTTAGTCAAGAGTTCAAGACGATTGGTCTTAATTAGGAAATTGTTCCCTATTTCCTTTAAATTTTAAATATTTTATAATACAGTCATACTTAGTATTCTAGTAACAATACCCATTGACTATGAGTAAATATTAGAAATATCAAAATCGGCTAGCTGGTAAGCTTTTCAACTGTACACGATATATCTTCAAACCGACGGGGGTTGAATGCAAATTGCCGACGCGACAGACGATTCCTGCCGTCTGGTCTGTTATATAAATAACCTTATAGCGTGTTCAATGGCTTTATTTTTGTAGCCTTGATACTTAGTTCCGAAGTTTTTATTAGACAGAGTGAAGTTTGCACAAAGATTTCTTTTTACGCTAAAAGACTTTTCAAATTCATTATTATGTTATTAGGATTTATACAATCACTTGGGAATAATATAATCTATACTAATATTACAAATAACACGCTAATCTCAGGAACTACTGGTCCGATTTGAAAAATTATTTCATTGTTAGATAGCCCACTTATTGAGGAAGGCTATAGGCTAATTTGCCGCGGTAACCGACGTCCACGCGGGCGAAGCCGCGAGCAAAAGCTAGTGTAATATATAAAATTCTCGTGTCGCGAAATTTGTTATCTAACTCCTCCGTAACGGGTGGACCAATTTTTATGAAATTTTATGTGCGTATCGGGTAGGTCTGAGAATCGGTAAACTTCTATTTTTCACACCCTAAGTTGTAGTGATGGGAACAGATTTTTTAATATGCCAAAACAACTTTTCCGGGGTCAGCTAGTGATATAATATATGTAAGTTTGGTATAGTAAGTCGTAGGTATACGTACAGGCATTTATAATTATCAATATATAGTATCCTTAATATCCTTGTGTAATAAATATAGCCTTTGTTACACAAGGATAATGTACATATTTGCTGTTCTGTCTATTCGCTAGCAAGAACAACATACAAAAATATAAATATTACCTCAATAATATTTGTGTAGATAAATATATATCATTTTATCCCACGTTAAAAATATTCACCGTTTATAAATATATTTTTATTCTGTATGTTGTATGTTTGTTTTATTAATAAATTGCTCAAGCTCCAAGTAAAATACGGACAAATAAAAATACGTAACAATAATAAATTAAATACACCTTTCTAATTGGTATATAAATATATTCGAACTCGTTTTTCTTCAAAAGATACTTGTTTGTTTGTTATTAAAAGTTTTTATTTACGCTTCAGGATTTACTCTGATCAAGGTGTAATTATTTGTAAATAATAGTTCTTGCTTTTCGTTAGTCTCTTTGAAATACTTTATTTGCAAACTAACAGCCTCACGACAAAAGATTTAGACTAGGTTTTAGACACTGTTTAACAAGTGTCTAAGAAAATGTCTACCAAAAATCCATGTTTAGCGTTCAACGTACTTTAAAACCCTGATTTAAACCTTGTTTAATTTCTGAAACAGTGTTTAAGAAAACATGATTTAAAACATTGTCTAACACCTTCTAGGTAATATACAGCGTGTAACAAAAACCCTGTCCGATCCTTGAGAGTATTATTCAGTATTGTACTGTGAACACATATACGTAACTATTAAATGGATTGGAGATTATAATTTTACCCCGGTCAAAATAATTAAATACAAATAAAAACTGATCCAAGGCAACAGTTGAACAACTGACCGCTCCTCAAAGTTCACGTACTTAATACCTACAGTTTTGTGTCAAAGGAGCCGCCTATGCGAAACGGTTCATGAACTACCACGTATACGCCCTTATTGGATCTGACAGGGGTTTTGTTACATGTCGTATAAAATTTATAGTCACTGTGTTTTTACAAAACTACTCCGAAACGGCTTGACAATTTTTTTAAACTTTGGTGTGTATATTCAGTAGGCCTGAAAATAGGAGGTAATCTATTTTTCACACCCCTAAGTGATAGGGGTGGCTTTCTAGATTTTTTTAATATGGCAAAACAACGTTTGCCGGTTCAGCAAGTATATTGATATTTTCTTTTTTTTTTAAATAACGAATCCAAAGTAAGTAGCTAAAGCACTTGTGTTATGGAATCAGAGACAACGAAGGTACCACAAACACCCAGACCCGAGACAATGTAGAAAAGTGAATTTTTACATTGACCCGTCCGGGGATCGAACCCGGGACCTCAGAGCTGGCGACACCTTGGAAACCGGTGTGAACGCCACTCGACCACGGAGGTCGTCCATGTCCAAGTATAAATATCTACAAGCTGCATGGGGAGGACATGCGACACTAATCCCATGTAACGACGGTATGGCGGCGATTCATCCTACATATATATTATTAGTACAAGCGTGTCAGTGACAGTCGATACTCGATAAAATATATGTTACGAGCATTTTTGATCAAGAGAATATGACAAGGACTTTGCTCAGAGGATATTATAAAATAACTAGCTTTTGACCGTGGCTCCGCCCGCGTGGGCATCGTTATAAGCCTCTATGCCTTCCTCAATACGTGGGCTATCTAACAGTGAAAGAATTTTTCGAAGATGTTGCTTGGGATTGCTTGCGTCAAAAAAGTAATAATAATGTCAGTCGGATCGAGAACTCGAAAAAAAAACCGAAGATACCGGACATGGGTTTTGCACATTATACAAAAGTTGAACAAAACACAGATATGTTAAAAAAATACATACTGTCATACTGAACATAGAAACTCCTTTTTTTGAAGTCGGTTAAAAATTATAGCCATACAAATATCCATTCGTATGAAATGATTAACCAAAGAAGTGTATAATTTTCTTTTTTTCCATAATGTTTATCTGTATTGTTCTTAAGTAAAGCAAACGGTTTGAATACCTAGTAGCTTTTTATGCTCTAACTAAAGCGTTAGCATAAGATTTGAGTACAGTTTCAAGTATTTTAATACAAACCAAATTTATTTATGCAGTCCGTGTTTATTCTTGTCATAGCAACTGCAAATATACGTCTTCTTTGCATATCACTTATAAATGCCATAATAATATTCGCTGACTCACAGTTTGCATTGTAAATTAAATTATTCTCTTACAACTTCTGCGAACCTGGTACTTTTTAAGAATTTTTTAAGGTAATGAGTATTACGTAGCTATTTTACTGATTTAAAAAAAATATTGTATACTTTACCCGGAAACAGTGACTTTATAGACATACAAATATTATTGCAGCTTTAGTTAGTTTGTTTGATCGCGCTGATCTCGGGAACAACTGGTCCGATTTGAACTTTGAGGGTTTTCCAGGGTAGCCCATTTATTAGGGAAGGCTACACTTGAACAGAGCCGCTAGCAAAGTCATTATAGCTACTACAATAAAATTACATAGATATATGTATGACAAATTGGCATAAATCTCATACTAATCTGATCTCTATTAATTCTTTATATTTTAACAATAATTTTACTCAACAATGTTTTATTTGTTCACAGGTAAAATTCAGTGCAGTACTCATTGATGTCAGCGATTTTCAATTAACGGATCTGATTTGATAAATTAGTAAGGGTTAGCTATAGAATCAACATGAAATTACAATTTAATTATGAATAAATTAATCTTAGGGAATATAAACAATTTATGAACAAATTTAATAAAAAAAACATGTTGCCGGCAGAGATTCCTTATGACATAAGTAGAGTTATTTTAATATTATGTCTGAAAATAAATATTTCGTTAGATAAAATTACAAACGTTATCAGTAAATCTGCAAAATAGACTAATCTCCTCTCGTCCCGTCAAAGACTACTGAAATGTGAATACTTAAAACACTGCCAGTCAATGCTCTCTCAAAGACTGGAAAGACTAAATACAACAGTTGTTAATACAAGATGTATATCTTCTATTTCTACATGGAGGAAAATTACTCTTAAGTACTGGACAAAACAAAGTATACTTAACCTTTTGAACGCCAATCACTTCTATACAAGTTCGAGATTTTCGTGCCCTCAGCGCCACTACTTGATTAGAAGTAATAATAGTATAAAATAAATTTACGACTTTTACAAGACCTTCTATTTTGTTTTTATGGAAAATTGCCCTGTTATAAGCCATATTTTTAACTTTTTCACACTTAATAAGTTCTTGTTTGTTTTATATTCAATAGAAAGTAAAACGCCAGAAAATATTTTAATGCCCCCAACGCCAAGTACTTGATATAAAGTAAGCCAGTGATGGGACACGATGAAAACCTCGCTATATTTCATCTCGTCGAAACGATCATAATATACTATTATTGCAAGTAAATGACGTGAATAAATAATATTTTATAAATATTGTAAAGTATAAACTACGTTTTATTCACCTTATTCAAGAAAAAATAGGTTTTCTAATCATTGTCGATAGTGAAACACCGTTTGAAAGACCCATCCTTACAAAGAGGCTAGTTGTCAGTGCGCACAACGCCACGAACTTGTATAGAAGTAAATCTGTGACGTCATAAGCGGACGGGTTTCAAGGTCATAGTGACTTTGTGCATTTTAGTGTAGTGCAATGTTTACATCTGGCGTTGGCGCACGGTGTTGTTATAAAAAATGAGTGACGGTGAATATAACGAATTATTGCGAGTTTTATTTTGTTTCTTTTTGAGTAGATTCATCATAAGAAAAAGTTTGTGAATAATCAGAATTTTGAAATAGTTCGTCGTCTTGACATTCCGTTAAGTTGACAACTTCCGTTTCAGGAATGTACTTCCATTTTCTATTAGTTTCTAAAAACAAGAAAAATCATTGCTAGTATTTTGCGACACTTATACCTACCATTAAAAAAAGATCTGTAACATCTGCGTAAAACAGTCACTTACCCTCCATTTTAATTTAAAAAAAAACACGTGGAGAACCACGTATCTAGCTTCTATTGATTTTATTCGTTGTAAGTAAACGAAATAAATTATGCATGAATCGGTTGAGGTTATACACGTGTAACTACCACAGTGAATAGAAAAAAGGATCGACATCTAGACATCCTTATATCAGAAAGGATTTTGACGTGCCTCGAGCGCCAACGACTTAATATGAAGTAGAAGGATTACATTTGGACACAAATAGGGATGTGCCTTCTAGAACTCACGTCTAATAAATTTACAATTCTTTTCTTTTATTATGGTAAATATATCCAGGTTTTCATATTTATTTTTTTATGAAATGAAACAAAATATGAAAATACGGTATCAGTTTTTATTTAGCTTCGTAAATTGGTGAATAAACGTTAATTTCAACTTATAATATTATTTATCGATAGGACATTAATCCCATCCCTACGTTTAACTATAGATACGTTATACATTTGTAGCGTGGCGCTGGAGGACACATCGCGTATTATATAGATGGGCGGCCAAAAGGTTAAACGAAACATTCCTTTTTAAAAATACGCTTCAAATGGTCGGGAATCGAACTGTTTAAAAATACATCGTTTACTGATACGAGTAGGTTCCACCAGAAAGTTTATTTCTAAAAACATGCTGGCCCACAAAAGGGATAAATGAAAGACAATTGCATGCAGCAGAGATGAGAATGTTGAGAGGAATGTGTGGTGTTACGCGAATGGATAGAGTGAGGAATGATTATATAAGAGGAAGTTTGAAAGTGGCACCGGTAACCGAAAAACTATGTGGAAACCGGCTGTCGTGGTATGGTCATGTGATGCGGAGGAATGAGGATCATGTTGTAAGGAAGGTTTTGAGCATGAATGTGGATGGGTATAGGGGAAGGGGACGACCAAAGAAACGATGGATGGATTGTGTGAAAGTCGATATGGCAAGAAAGAATGTTACTTGTGAGATGACGGCAGATAGAAGAGTATGGAAGAAGAAAACATGCTGCGCCGACCCCAAATAAAATTGGGATAAGGGCAGGAGGATGATGATGATGATGACATGGTAAATTAAATATTCTTCTTTACCTGGAGCTTCCACCATTAAAAAATTCTACTTTTTATACTCAAACACAGTCACGGCTCACTCATGTTACTAAGTTATCCCGACAACCTTTAAGCAGTAAGCTATTCTCAGAATCACATCTGAAGCCTCAAGTTACGTCACATTTCAACAGCTCCTCTTTCGACGTGTCCCGGTATTAATGCTTTTACTTCAAACGAATGAAAATCCCCGTCAAAAGACAGATTAAATTCAACTCGAGGTACGATTTCCTTTGCAATTTAAGAGAGCCTGAAATTTTTATTCAAAGATGAAAAATAAGCTTTGCTGTTTAAATAAATCAGGATGATTGAACATCATAAGGTTCTGAAACCTTTCTTTGATATTCAATTATCCTGCTCAGCAATCAGGTTTAGACAATGATATATTAAACTATCTGCGACCTGCGGTTTTACCCGCTTAAGTATGTCCTGTTCCCGTAAAAGTACTAGTTATTTGAATCTTATAATTTTATTAAAAAAATCCATTCGATTTTTAACATTTTTTTATACAAACCATGTCCCGACCATAAATAACTAGCTGGCCCGGCAAACGTTGTTCTGCCATATTATAAAATCTGCGGAGGGCCACCCCTAACACTTGTTGTGTACCTATGTAAAATAGATGCTGGATGATTCTCAGACTTACCCGATTTGTACACAAAATTTCATACAAATCTGTCCAGCCGTTTTGGAGGAGTTTTGCACCACGAGAATTTTATATATTACAGAAGATAAATCCATCGAATGTACACCCCATGCTTTCGGATACAATTGGATTCTTATTACCCTATAAAGTGCATTCGTTAATTTTGATCTTATTTCATGTCACCTCTAATTAACTAATACATTTATTTACAGATCCTGAAAAGCCAAACAGTAAAAAATAAAGTTCAATTTAGTAAAACAGAGAACCAATTCCTACCTGCTCCATTTCCTCTCGGCGTACCTTCGGTTTGTCTCTACATGTACGCTCAATGCTCATACGCCTCCCAAATTCACTCAATCACGGATTAACTCAGGCCATTGAACTTCACGGCACCTCAAATTACTCGGCCATTAACTGATCATTATCTACAGCTTAACTCATAACTCTTTAACCAAACAGCTAATGTTATCCCTAATAATATTATTATTATAAATGTTATTGTAAGTTTGTTTGTAACGCTTTCACGCGAAAACTACTTAACCGATCATCATGAAACTTTGTACACATATTCTTAGAGGTAATAGAAGTAACATAGGACACTTACTTTTCTTTGAAAACAAAAAAAGGTTGAGGTTTGGTATCACTTGCGGTTACATGCTATTATTAATTTTAGATCTTACTCGCTACTACTATATAATTTGTTAAGTTTTTGTATGCATTGACTAACTAACATCCACGCGAAAGCAGCAGCAGGCATCAGCTAGTAAACATTCAATTCTAATATTATAAACGTAACTCTGTCTATATGTTTTTGCCGATTTTACGGCAAAACCGATGCACCGATTGTGATGAAACTTGGTATGAGGTCAGCTTGGATCCCATAAAAGGACATATGCTTCTTTTTGCAGCGAGAAACGACACCCACTCAGTCGGTGCCATGAGCAATAGCTACAAATATATTTACTTACTAGCTTTTGCTCGCGGCTCCGCCCGCGTGCGCATCGGTATCGCGGCAAATTATAGCCTGTGGCCTTCGTCAATAAGTGGACTATGTAACAGTGAAAAAAATATTCTAATCGGACCAGTACTTCCTGAGATTAGCGCGTTTAAACAAACAAACTCTTCAATATAATATTAGTATAGATTTACACAAAGTATGTAACACAGGACAAAACATCTTAAGAAAATAATGAAAGTGCAAAGCTACTGCTTATATCTTACGAATATTCCTTCCAACAATCCTGCTATAGGATACATATATGAAGAGAAACGGACACAGTGTGTAAGAATTATAATTTTAACCCGTATTTTATAAATACCATTGCAAACTTCCTTTGTTCTAAGAAATGCTTATTCAAACGTAAGGCTTGCACAAGATTGTTTTATATTATACAAGATGAATGCGCAAACGAAGTTGCTTCTGAAAAGTAAGTATGTATTAAGTAATAGGATGTGTTTTAAACTTAGGAAGATGGTAATTGAATGACAGAGCTTTGCTTTTATCAGTACAATTGAATGAATGAATGAATGAAGATATTTTGAATAAATAAATGAAGGTGTTTATTTCTCATAAAAAGTACATTATTGTTTATATAATATAATAATAATATCTTGGGACAACTCACAGACGGCCATCTGAATCCAAACTAGGCAGCTGCATAAACATACTTTTATATTTCTAAATACTTACATACAACATAATATAGATTTAAAATAACACCCACACACAGAACAAATGATCGTGCTCATCACAAAAAGGTTTGTCCTGGGTGGGAATCAAACCTACGACCTCTGGTTTAGCAGTCAGGGTCATTAACCACTAGACCAACAGGCCAGTCATCAGAAATAACAGTTAAAGACCTGTACGAAGGATCTCCAGACTCTCTTACTTCTTATTTTAACTAAAGTAAAGTAACAGTGAGAGTATTCTTTGCTATACTATGCTTTAAAAAGAATGTACTACTTACTGTACAACCATTTACAATTATCTGTTTGGTGTTGCATTTTTCAATTTTCCGAAATATTCCTTCGGAAACTTACTACTTGGATGAAAAAAACATCCAGGAGTCCAATCAAATTTCATCCAGATCCCATGCCGTTTCGTATTGAATAAAAAACATCTATTTATCTGTAATTAAATACAAATTGTAGAAAGAAAAACTTAAACCTCAGGCAGGACTCGAACCTGCGACCACTGGCTTGACGCGCCAGTTTTAATTACAAATATTCGCTAACACATGCGATAATGTGTAAACATAATTAAACAATAATATCTATTTATCTATCAAAATCGAAACTTCACTATAACATTAGCACTTATAGATTACATAAAAAACAATTTCCAATAGGTAGGTACTCCTTTTTTATAGGAACATGCTTACCTTAAGGTATAATACATACTTAAAATTTGAAGCAAAACTGCATACTTAAGTTAGAGCTAAGCTCTTACATTCATCTTGTAACATTTTCTAGCTTTTACTCCTTTCGACAACCGGAGCTAACGGCTTAACATGCTCTCCGGGGCACGGAAATAGAATGTTCGCGTTACAAATAAATAAATAACGTGGTTCATGTTATTTTGAAGTTAAGAACAACTTTCCTACCTTTCCGGGCTCAAACAAACGCTGTTTTTACAAAATTTACATACCAACGGACGGAACAACTCGGAAACCGAAACTTGGTAATATTTTGAGTTATTTGATTTAATAATTTTTGGCCAATGTGGAGGGATCTCAAACAAATCAAGACTACTCGTGTTAATGTTAGTTAAATGAGTTATAGACAATTTATGCTCTTGTTTGTGTTGTTTTGAATGTTCGGAACTTCAGATGCGAAGACGGTGCCTGTTTTTCTTTCAATAGCAAACTTAAGTTGGCGTTGTTAAGATGCTTTTGACCTAGAAATAATTGAGGACTAAAAGCTTTGACTTCACGGATAGCCAAGTGGTCACCACGCCGATTGGAAGGTCGCGCGACGTGCTGCGGGTGTATGCGGACTATTAAATCAATGTCAAATCACGAGGATTTCGAAAAATATTATGGTCTATTGAATTGAATATTGGATGATTGAAAAATATATCTTAGATACAGCGAATTTAGGGGAGTGGATTTAGTGGAGTCGGGGCTCGCCAAGTCAGTTGTGACTACTATTTGTATTTGCCTACTTATTACATTACGTCAGTCCTAAACTTTAACATGCCATCTTGGTCATATTTCATTGTTTTGAAAAATGAAATAACCGTATCTAATTTTTTTTTAAATCTAACTTGCGGTCTTTTGCTTTTCCAACATAGACCGCACCCCTGCTGTGATCCACAAATGCTTGTTCTAAGTCTGGATGTGTTCTTGGTGCATGTCTTTTGAATATTTGGGTCATCCCATCGCGGCACAAGTAAAGGATTAAATGAATTATGTATTGTTTAGATTTTAATTAAACCATTTGTGGCAGAGCTTCAAAAATTTTACGTTGTGAGAAAGAGCGAGAAACTTTATGAATAGGAGTCAGTAGTGATGACCTCCATGTTCGAGAGACGTAAACACCGGTTTTCAAGGTGTCGCCAGCTCTGGTCCTTGGTGAGTTCTCCGGACAGGTCAATGTAGAAAAAAAAACACAACACTTTTCTACATTGTCTCGGGCCTGGGTGTTTGTGGTACCTTCGTTGTCTCTGATTCCATAACACAAGTGCTTTAGCTATTACTTTGAATTCGGAGCAATGTTTTTGATGTTGTCCACATTTATTTATTTAACCACATTTTAATAGTAAAACTGTTGGAAGTTAAATGGATCCGTTCTTTATGAAACACACATACCTTAATCTAGCATTGTCAATAAATCTTTAACGAACATAAAATCTCAAGTTCAGTCGAGATCTCAATAATTGGCAATTTAATCAGTTGTATATAGTGGGCGGTTACAAGGCCCCATTACAAGGGGCCTATTATCGTCCATGTTGAATTGTACCCTTAGGCGGATAAAGGGATACAAACATGCTGCAATTGACTTATAAAAAGACGTCTAATTGAGCTCTAAATGTATTTTATTCACCTTCAATCCACTTTCTATTTCTTGTTGATTTATCACATTTTTTCTGTCATAAACCTCAAATATAAATTCCCAAAAAAATTATCAAAAACGGTGGCAATATTATTGCTAACAAAACAAAAAGGGGACTTAAAAAAATTACCTATTGTAGTTACTGAGAAAGCGCCATTTTGTGGAAAATAATTAATTTCTTAGAACACTGAATTTGTCTGAGCGTTGTTAGTTGAGTCTTACTCAGCACTTTGGAGTTTTGTTTTAGGCTCCAAAAACGTGAACAGATAACTAATTCATCCGGATAATTAATCCTCTCCTAATATTTTTGTTTAGCTAGAAATTCTACCAAATTGTGGTAACCTTTGCGTCGAAATTTATTTGGAGGTCAGCTTCCAGTTTCGACTTTAGCATGATGGTAATAACATGAACATGACTGTCAATCAGACGCGCTCCTGCCTTTTCCCAAGCTATGTTGGGATCAGCTTCCAGTTTTTCCGGACTCAGCTGAATACCGTTTTTTACATGGAGCGACTGCCTACCTTTTTTTCCGGGGTGAAAAGCTGATGCTTTCAACTCACGCCGAGAGCACGACGTGGGGATCTGTCGGACTTTCACCGACCAAAAACATCCCGGTCCCGTCTCCGCCTTTGCCGGAGTCGTGGGATCTCTCTGGGACTCCGGCTTGAAGCGACTGCCTACCTGACCTCCACAAATCACAATTCATATTACTAAGTACTACAGAATCGAATTTTAAGACCGGTTTTCAGAATTGTAATGACCTAACGGCTGTCAAAGTTTGGTACGGAGGGTTCTCAGCTGTTTACAAATGGTCACTCATCCACGTATCAACGGCTGCTTAAACTTTAATATGGGTTAAACCGTATGGCTTACACTGACCCACGAGCCCCTCTGACTGACTGTCTATCACACCTACAAATCAAAAACTGAACATTTAACCCAAAACAACACGAAACTTTTAATTTACTATCGGTAGGGATAAAAAAAATAGCGTGTAATTGCTATAGCTGTTGATTGAGTGTTGTCACGCGAACGATTCCCGGCTATCAAGTGGTTCGGCCCTGAAATTGATTGCTTGTTAGAATGACATTTGTTATTGTTATTCCAATACGGAGTTTTGTTTGGTGACATCACAAGGATCGAATGATTGTTATTGGAAATTGAGGACTTGATACAAATGTGCGAGTTTCCGATTCATTGAATCACTTTTGTTGAAGCATATTTTGAGGAATAATATAGTTTTATGTTTCATCGAATGTCGTGATGGCCTAGCTGTTCAAAGATCTGATTGATTCGCATGCACATGGTTGCAGATTCGGACCCGGGCAAGTACCAATGTGACATTTTTCAAAGTTATATGTACTTTCTTAATCATTCTAAGACATCATTGACAAACGGTGAACATCGTGAGGAAACCTGTATTTCGAAAATTGGAATCTGAAATCGCCAACCTGCAATGAGCAAGCGTGGTGATCAATGTTCATTCTTTCTCTATATGGGAAGAGGCCTGTGCCCAGCAGTGGGACGTTTATAGGCCGATATTATATGTTTCATCGTTTGCATAAATTAGCTGACTTAAACAGTTATACTAAAATAATAAAGCGAAAGTTTTTTTTCATTATAGCTCAAACGCATATTATGTGACGGATTGAAAAAAAAATTGTGTATATGATAGCCTGATTTATTAGGAATAGTGAAGGCTACTTTTGTTTTAGAAAAATAATTAGGCAAAACTTGTAAAACCCCTAAAATTTAAACGGCTCGCGGGGACAGCTATTATCTGATACGTGGCTAGTATAATGATGTTGCAGTAGGATATTTTCAGCTTCATTTATTTATTAAAACAAACAACTGAAATCAAGCAGAAAACCAGCGCTGAAGCAATGTCACATTTAAAGTAACCGTAACGAGGAAAACTTTTCACAGAAAACCGTGAAATTTGGTCGTCCATGTTGCCAGTACAGGAAAATTTGAATGCTACAAACGTACTTTACTATGCTGACCTAAATATAAAAGTAGTTTTCAGATGTTTTAATATTTTACCGCAGTGTGTTATAGTGGACTTATTGTTTGAACCGTGGTTGCCATTTTGCCAAAAAACTTTATAAATAATAGCTAGATATATTCACATAAAATACCAATTAAGTCGAAAAGTAAAAAGACTCATCCTGCCCTTATCCCAGTTTAAACTGGGGTCAGCGCATGTTTTTTTGTTCATACTTCTATATCTAATGTCATCACAAGCAGATACAAGACTAATTAAACTAATTTAGAAGACATTTAATTCATTCAGTATGCTTAAAAAAAATAGTGAAAACTCCTTTAGCGGTGCTGTACACTTTTTGGGAGGGGAAAAATGTTAAACTCGCGTCAGGTCACGTGGTAAAAGGGACGCCTTTTCCAGATCGCAGAAAGTTTATTAGAACTGCGTGTGTGAAAATTAAAGTCGACAATTCTCTCTGATTCTAAAGGTGACTTTTGTCATTCATTATTTGATGCTATTTTATGTCAGTCTCCTATAAGTACCATAAGTGCTACAATAATTAAATCTATACAACGCGAAAACTATTTATATTTTTACGGTTACAACTCATAAGCCTAGTTATGTAACATCCAGATTTTCTTCGTTCGTTTCACAAAATATTTTTCAGCTGGTTCGCTAATAAAAAATAAGCGCACGTTTTGGCTGCTCCGTTTTCAACAGCCTTTTAAATCGACCTAACGCGAAAAAAAAGGTTTTGCGCAAAAAGGGGTTTAGGAAAATGTCATATCATGACCCCTGCACATATATACCTATAGTTTCCATTCATGTCTAGGAATGAAAGCGAAACTGTGTCATTGCGGGATATAAAATAAAAGTGTGGCCAAACGAATGGCCTGTTTTGTTGATACCACACTTCGCTAGCAACCTGTCAGTGTCAGATACACTGTAGCGTTATGAATTCCTTTTAGAGAATGCACCACGCCTTTTTGTGGGAACGGGATTTTATGCTGTTGGTACCGTATGAAATAAGTAGTTTGATGACCAATTCGCGATATGGCTCAGAAATATTCGTTCTTAGCATTTTATGTGTTACTAGCTTTTGCTCGCGGCTCCGCCCGCAGTTATCTCGTCAAAAATTAGTCTATAGCCTTCCTCAATAAATGGGCTTTCTAACTCTGAAAGAATTATTATATAGGAGCAGTAATTCCTGAGATTATCGCGTAACCAGACAAACAAACATGTTTGTTATAAGTACCAGTTACTTTATTTTCTTTTCTCTTGTGTATATGTACTCTATTGTATATATATGTATCTCTTAAATTTCTCTTTCGCAGGTGCTGGAAAAAAATTAAAAATAATCTGAATTAAATAATCCAGTAATAATACCGGGCTTTTTTAACTCCATTCCATTTCCCTCAAATGAATGTTCATTAATTTGAATACGAAATTTCTATTGCTATTATAACTCATTCCTTTCCATCCATCAGTTTACGCGTAGCGCCGCAAATTTCGTTTCGAGACAGGAATTCAAAATTAATTAGTTGTCAAAATTCATAGTTTGGGTTCCGTATTACAAACAAGATGGTACGCTCAACGGATTTAGATAACCGTATTGGCACAGGAAGAATGTAGCCTGGATTAGCAAGGCATGCAAAATAAAAGATGACGAAGTAGAGTACAGATAGGAAGTTATACACACACTGAGGATTGAATATTGAATTTTAGTTAAATAGATATTGGTAATACATGTTTTGTTAGCAGCATAGATTAATAACACCTAGATGGATCATACAAGTGCGTAGGTGATAGTGAAGCAAAAAAGATTGATGTGTGCATCGAGCATTATGTATCGTGACACCCATTCACAACTTAAATCGCCACACGACGACTGACGGTATGTTCTAGAGTGAACTGAGTTTTTTTTAATAAATGATTAATGATCGAATCGTTTATTTTTTTATATGTAGATAACTTAGTAGGGAAACTTTGTAGGGAACGTATAAACATACATGGGGGTGTTCTCCACGCCTGGACGATCGCTTGTCCATACTTTCTGGGACACCCTGTATATCTTTTAACCACAGTAAGGAAAAGAGACAAAAGTATTACACATCCAAATACAGTCATCCAATTATACATAAACATTCCTTGCTGACTATACTTTACGATCACTATTTCTATCCGAATAAAAATATAGTTCAATAAAAATAACGTATGTCTATAACCTTGGCTTGGAGGCCAGCGACAGTTCGAGATCCTGTGGATAAACGAGATATAGAGGAATAATGATTCCAGAAAACTTGTACACAAAGAGCTTTTGTTATCCAGCCTTGTGAACCAGATCAGTCTTTTGCTTCTGTGATTGTTTAAGGCATTTACTGGTACGAAACCCGATCCTTTTATTTACCCAGTAAGAAACGTATTTGATAAGTTAGGTACACTAATGCACGAATGAATGAACTTGCAATGTCGAAAAAAATGCACATCTCTAAAAATATAATAATAAATAAGTCATAATAGTTCTGTAGCTACCTTGGGTCGTTCATGTCTGTTTTTCTATAGAGCAGGGGTGGATGGTCCCTGATAGATACCCCATCCTATATTGAAACTTGTGACTAAGTCTTTCGAAGGAACGGGAATTCTCATTACTGAGTTTATCCCATGAAAAATAAGAAATACAAGATTATAATAAAATAATTTATTTTTAGGCTACTTAGACCCATAGATATACAGGTTTATTTTAAAAGGCGTGCGGATATCCAACGAGGTAATCAGGTACATAAAACTGAACCACTTTTCCCAAGGAACATAGGTCGAAATCTTTCCACGACACACACTTTATAAAAACCCCAACCAGCGTGGATAGACTTAGTCGGATTTCTTTCAAATTCTTTACATTCAGGTGTGACTCACTTTTAAATGAAAAATAAAACACTAAAAACATTACAACATTTAGAATAATCCGATGAATAAAACCTGCATGTTAGCAAACAGCTCGAGGCAAAACGTGTAGGTTTTAAGAACCGCAATAATGCAACGTTTGTTTTCCGATCAGCTGCATGCATGTTACTGGATCCCGTTCTCCCCAGTTAACTTTGATACTTGCCTAGAATAATAAGTTGAGATAACTTGTGTGCTCTTTGTTGCTTTAGTCTTATTTGTTGTAAATAGATTCAGTTGTAGCCTCTTGCGTTTTATAATATGTAATGCTTTGTTTTGTAGGTTTTGAAATTGCTTCTTTTGAAATAGAGCAATATGTTATGGAAAACTCTGTAATATGGAAGGTAAATAAAATTTTCTTCCAACTGAAAACTATATAGTTATTTTTTACTTGCTGTAGGTAATCTGTTAGGAAATGTACAAAAATACTCGGTATTTAAATGTTTGTAACTAACTACTGAGCATGTCATATATACCAAGTTTCAGAAAAAATATTACACTGGGTAAAATGTTTATGTATTTCAATTTACACTGCTTAAGTTTACTAAAGAAAGACCCATTTGAGGGAAAAGCCGATGTTGACAAATCGAAATATCCATAGAAACTGTTACATTAGATAGTAAGAGAATTTTATAGATACAAAGTTGATAAAACAATGACATAAATGTGTTGCATGAAGATCTGTTTCCTGATAATTTTCGATATGAAAAACACATTTGAAACATTACAGAGTTTCGAAAGTTGTAGCTATTATCCATTGAAACTCATCAAAGGTCAACTAAAGTTCCTTATATTACAGTTCCGGATCAGTTCGTAAGCTTTTATTGAGACCGGATGGTTGGATTCGATCGACACCTGATTGAGGTCCAACCATTACGTAGGAAATACGAAAATAATTCGGATCAACGGGTAGCCAGACCAAACCTGAATATCTTTACGGATGAATAGAATTAGATGTAATGAATTCAAATGTTTCACGTATTTTTGACCTGACCTATGAATCGGAAATATCATTGCAATTGAATGGTTTATTTATCGTATTGTGTGGTTGTTTAATTCAAAAAGAATTTTAAGGGGTAACAAAATATTCGAGATGATGGAAGAGAAATCGCAGTGGCATGAGAACGATATCCCAGTTGATAATTAAAATGTAACCCTTTAAAGGTTGGCTACAATAACTTTTAAAAAGAAAAGTCTCAAGTAAGGGTAAAATTTAGACTATTACAAAAGGCTGAATCGTCAAAAACTATTTAAAATAAGGTCGAAACTACACTGCAGCTGCTTCACAATCCAGAACATCTCTATTCAAGAAAATGCAGTCTAGCTTCAGAAGTTTTCAGAACTTTTAAATTCAGTTCTAAAGTCAACTAATTTAGCTCACAAATATATTCCTTTATAAAACTTGCTTCACTAATGAATGCAGTTCACACGCGGACTCATTGCACATCAAAAGCCAGTCGCCATCTCGCTTCGAATGTAATTTTCAGGCATGTGATCAAAGTACCGTGGACATTTACATTCATGCGTTTTGAAATCTTAGAAACGTTGAAGTGTTATGAAGAAATCTTCTCATAATTGGTCGGTATTTAAAGCAAAAAATCTGCCTTATTTTGATTGGAAATGGTTGTCTTGATTCAGATTTGAAAGGAGTCGAGATCATAATAAGGGATCCGTTATCTTGCACTCCTTACTTTTCCAACTGTTAAGTTAGAAAATTACTTATCATTTTCGGAAAATAATAATCAATTTACCAGTTGTTTTGTGGTTGTTTAATTTGCAAGTAGCGTATCGGCTATATATTTTAAACAGTATTATTGCGTGTTCATCGAGTTATATAATTACAATAATTATAGGGCACGACTTACATCTCATCGTTTAACATCTTCTTGAGTTGGTTTATTTGCTTTGCTCATTTATTCTTTCTTAAATTACTTCAACCGGTCGCCACCCTAAGCTTCTTACCTTTGTTCCAATTTCTAGTGGTTGAGTGAGTGAAAAATATGAAACTTTCATTGTATCGTGCACAAGAAAGAATTTCCACAACCTTTTTCGAAGGCGCTTAAGCTTCCAAGCAATTAACTTAATTATTGTACCCTCATTAACTGTCCCAAATAACTCAGGCTCTAGTTCCTACCAACTTGTAGTCAGTCACTTTCTTGAGAATCTAATAAGGTAGCAGATGTTTCTTTATCACCTAACACTCCATTCTCATCTTTATGTGGACCACATAGGGTGTGTAATTGGATGGGTGGTGCACAATTAAGGATGCACCCCAAAAACGAGGGTAACGGCTGAAGTTCCAATGAAGGTAATTGGGGAAGTTCATGAGGATGGCATTTATCTTAGACTAAATGCTAGTTTTATTTGGAGCTTGCAATTTGTTCTTGGATTTTTTAATTTAATCTATGAGAGAAAAAAGCTCGGTGGACCGGTTTGAGATGCAAACAGTTCAAAATAAAATTAATTTATCAAATTCTTCATTTGCATAATCTATATTTAAACTTTCCATTTTTTATCGAACTATGTAGATCCAATCTTGGGAGTAACTATGATGCCTTCTTTGAGATCAATGGTTTTCAATTCCTCAAATTTCTATGAGGTCATGGAAATTTGAGGAATTGAAAACCATTCACCATTCAGCTTATTACGTTCTACGATTATTTGGAGGTCCAAATAATCGCAGAACGTAATAAGCTGAATCATATTGCAGCAAAATGCAAGAAAAATAAAAACATGTATTTGTACACTGAATTCTACTTGGACTGCAAAAATAGCATCATGATGAAGATAGCTCGAAATTAGATTGCGTCTGAGACATCATTTAAAACCATTAAAGTTCATTGCCCTTACACAATTAGTCGTAGACTCATGCACCTTGTATGTACTACACGTCTTCTTAAAGTAATCAAAAATATAACAATATCTTCGCTCAGAATGATAAACCCTACATCTGGCTCTGGTAGAAAAAAAATAGATGAACGATGAAATAATACTATCCGTTTAAAGTTCCGGTAGCGTTTTGTTCGCTAAAATACTCAAAATATTCCCCATTATATTCAAGTAATGCTATGTGATTGAAATTTTTCATATCATTTTTACAATTAATCATCCCCCTTAGACAAGGTACATTTCTACAATCGTTATGTCTGATCGAATCGCTCAAATGTATGGAAGTCTAAGTCACGTGTCTTATCGAAGAGAAATGTCATTTCCATACATTTAATGTCATTTAAGCGATTTCTATCACCGTTAACGCTTGTCGAAATGTACCTTGTCTAAGGGGCCATGTCATTTGACTTTTATGTCTAGAATATCAACTGCTCATTACACTATCTACTCAAGATGATTACAGATAAACTAAAGTTCTTCAAATAAAATTATAGTACAGTCAACAGCAAAATTAGATGATCAAAATCAGAAATTCAATACTAATGAACGGAGTTAGTTCCGTCAGAACTGTGTGGCGTCGAAGTGATTCAAAAGTATGTGCATATACTCATGATCGGTTTTGACTCCAAGAGTTAGAAACTCAATTCAGAATCTACTTTTGCTGTTGACTGTATTGTGTGCATTCTTGTGCATTAAAATGTTTATGAGAAGTGTCCTCAGAATAAACTTCTTTTTATGACTGAATTTGTTACTTCAGATATTGCAACAGGTTACAGGCTCACTGCAGTGTATAGAACCAAAAAAATAAAATAGAATTTTCATCTAGTTCCAAATTTTTTCTTCTCTTTGACAGATGGCCTGAATTCATTTGTGTGTGTGTACATGTCATTTTATTTAGTTCAAACGAAACTCTACCCTTAATTTGTCCCTAACCTTGATTTTACACGTGTTGTAATGAAATAATTTTAAGGGACCAGTTAAACAGTGGTTTGTTTCAGCGGGGGTTGTCCAAAACAGTAAAGGATCAAATGTGTTACATTTCAGTATTTTATTTGTATAAATTTAAAGCAACCTGAAATTATTATGAAACTGAAAATGTATTTCAGTAATTAAATATACATTTTGAACTGAATATTTTAGCCACTGGTTCAATAATCCGCAGACCATTAAATGTGAAATGACAATTGATTTTTTTTGTATATTCTGGTGATTTTGCCAATCAATTGATTTGGAAACAATTAGGTGTTATATTCGCATAAACGTCAAAATTTAAATCGACATTCTTTGTATCCAGAGAGATCAACTTGATTCCTACCGAAAGGAATGGCACATCTAGATCAGAAGTGCGTGGAATAGGGAAAAGTAAGCCGTTGCCCAGCGTTGGGACAACGTGCCACTCCATTAAGGTCGGCTACCAGCTTCCGGGATCTATCTCTATATTTTGCAAGGCGGAACAGTTCATTAATTACATTCACAAAATATTTAGGTAATTGCCTTCTATAGTCCTCGTCATATTTCAATACCTAGACTTTATTCCTATGTAACTAGTCCTTCCCTGCGAAATCATTTAGTTTCACGAGTTTTTGAAGATGCGCGGAATAACTTCTAAAATAAAAGTAGCCTATAGGTACTACTTATCGGGCTATCATATAAATAAAGATATTTAACCGACTGCTTGTGAGCGTTTACACGAACAATAAACTTCTTCGTAATATTAGACTGTAAGTTTTAAGCCGTTCTCAAACACATCTGTGTTGTTTACAATTTCTGCATTGTCTTTGACGGAATCAAATTCCGCCTCCTTTGTGTAATAGCATTATGTTGCATAAAACGTTTAAGTAATACCAGAGCACATGTTTCAAAGACTCGACGTTACCAAGAAATGGCTTTTTGATAGTCAAATGATATCTTCAAAGAGAAATGTTTGTTTCATATTACGGTACGGTCTGACGCATGTTTGTGGTATCATTACGTTCGAATGTCAACCTTACTGTTTTGTAATTAAGATGCAATTTCAATGTTTTGATATACTAGTGAACAGTTGATTGTACTTATGTCACAGTTTGAGGTCTTATTAATAATTCACATCAATTGTCGGCAGTCCTTTATTTTAATAGTAGACACCAGGTTAAAAGGACCATATGAATATCATAATACAGTAGATGTGAGCACTGTATTTATAAATGAAATTTCTTTTGTTTCAGGTAATTTCATAAGGTACTTCGAGCAAATTGAGGCCAAATAATTAACGTTTTATGAACTAGAACACTTCAACTGAGAACACGTGTATTGATTTATTAAATAAATGTAAGTTTATATGGCGAGTTCCAAAATATCTACTACAATGCCTGAAAGCGACTCGGTACTATTTATCGTTACTATTTAGTTAGGTCCTGAATACTCAGTTTGTATCTGGTCCTTAAAAGGAAGTTAAGTAAGTAAGCTTGCAAAATGAAAAAATAAATTAACAGTCACACTAGCATTCAATACATCAGTGTCTCTCCACTTCGGGAGGTTAGCAGTCAGCTCAGAAAACTTTTGCTGTCCTGCGCAATGTGACCCAATTTTTCCACTGCAAAGCAAGCTTACAGAGAAGTAACCAGCGCTGAACAACCTGTATTATTACAGCAAAATCACAAAAAATACTTCACATATCATTTCCTTTCACTCGATGGAAACTTCAAAGTAATCCACAAACTGGTAAGCACCAACAAAGTGAACTTATCGCTTGAACAACTCCTAAGATTTATAATATAATCGCTTTGACATTCGCTCCAGGCTGTACCCTACCAACTAACATCGTCGTCACATGGCTTCGTTGCTCAGTTAAAACATTATATTGTGAAAATAAATAAACGATTGATTGATTGTTGGGCTAGTGGTTAGTGATCTTGACTGCTCAGCCAGAGGTCGTGGGTTCGATTCCAACCCAGGACAAATCTTTGTGTCATGAGCACGATCATTGTTTTCTGTGTCTGGGTGTTATTTATCTATAATATGTATGTATAGATTTAGAAATATATAAGTATGTTGTTCTGTCACCATAGTACAGGCTCTGCCTAGTTTGGGATCAGATGGCCGTGTGCCATATTACTCTATCTGTCCTTTTTAAACCAATTATACTTTTTTCTATTCCGTTTGGACATGCATTATCTTTATTCCTTAGTTTTTCTGTAGTTGCATTTACATTGTATTAGGTTCCAAATATCCATTGTCCATTAGAATACTAAAGCATGCAGACTTTGTCCGGAAGGGTGCATAGCAAATGCGTTCTAGGCTTGTCCCCGGTATATGAAGGGAGCAACATTCCGGTGATATTAGCCGATAAGACTTTGGTATGGTACACCAGGAACGGAGGGAGTCCATGCAGGAATTCAGGGGAAGAAAAGGTTTGTAGACCCTCTCCTGCTTTAACATTTTATGACCATCAATCTTTAACGCCAAATCGGATACGGTAAAAGAATAGTTAAAAGACGTCAATTGACCGATGCTCAATTTATACTTTAAAATTTCCGTTAAATACCAACAGAACTACTTGAAGAGTTTACTGAAGCATAATTTTACTTTTGTTTATCATCTCAAGATTTTTCTTAAACATTCTTCTAGAATTATATTCTTCCTTCACACTTCTCAGTCAGTTCCTCTTAAACCCACAGCATTATACAAGACACACAATTAACTGTTCCTAGACTAGTCTTGTGTACAGTATTAAGTATTCATAACCTCAATTCTGGCTCCATTACGCCTTGAATTGGGCCAGCCGGGAACCGAGATCTTAATTAATCATGTAGCCTTTACGAGTGGTCGTAAAAACTCGGAGGATATTGGCGTTTAAGGATATGAAGATGTAGGTGGTCTGCGATGTATTGTAAATATAATTAGATTTCGAGCGGATTGTTACATTTTCGGATGATACTGAAATATATCCTGTATTAGATCCAGGATATAACTTAAGTGGGGAAATGGTCTGGAGCATCAAATCTGATTTAAGTGCTGGTGTGTAGTGATAACACTTAAGGAAATAAAACTATATAGGATTATTTTAAAAGGAGGCTGTATATTCAACGAGGTAACCAGGTGCATATAACTGATCAATTTTTCCCCATGGAACATAGGTCTAAATCTTAAAATTAAAAATCAACTTTTATACAAACATAAGTTTTATGAAAATATCATTTTCCATTTAAGGATTCCGACCCATATTCCTTGGGAAAAGTTGTTCAGTTTTGGTTACCTTTTAGGATATTCGCACTCCTTTTAAAATAATTCTGTATTTCATTAAAATAAATTATTGCAATGGGAATTGGGAAACTGTATACATATGTCTACGAAACATTCTTATACAGATGACCGCTGAACTTGTGCTCTAGAACTTTTTCCTTTTTTAATCAATTAGAGTTCAAAGTACAGAGAAATTTTAAATTAAATGTATCAAAAACTCAAAAATGTATTGTGCAAAACAAACATTGCCTTGTTTACATTTATTTGTTTTATAAGTGCTAACGAAATACAAATTTCATTGGCACTCATCTCTCCCTCTTCAACTAAAATATTCACTTCCATATTCATGGAGTTTTTTACAGCAGATCATATACATTTTAAACACATTAATCCCCCGCCAGCCCTATAATTTTTTTTGTTAATTAATTCTATTTGAGGGTATCCAGAAATTACTTCCTCCCCTTTTAGGTTGACTGGATATTAATTGACGACACTTCAGAATAATGAGGAGAATACGCTTGGTTGTTAGTGTTATTGCGAAAATATTGTTTACTAAAATGGTAACCAACTTTGTTGATGCGATTTCCCCTATGTTTATATTTTTGTAAGACTCTTCCGGGTACTAGCTGTGCGAAGAAAGTTATAATGACTAAAGAAATAGTAGAATTCATTAGTATAATGAAACACTATAGGGGTAACTAGAATACTACTTTTACATAACATTTTAGTTGCATTTGGAAATTTTAATCCTTAACGTGTTTGTTACTAAACACTATAAGATATAGGACACTATGGTAACTTGCATTCAGAATTATAAAATTATGCCTAAGCTATCAAAAACCTATAAAATATTTACTAACTAAGTGTAAACCTGCAAGCTTCCAATAACTGATTACCTTAAAACGATAAAACTGACATCTAAATAAAGCCTCCAACACAATATCCTCCCAAATTTCATTCAAAATTGACTTTAGAAAGTATTATTTTTATGCAAGAAGAGAGTCGTTACATTTCGAGGGCACGCCGTCGCCATGGCAACGTAATTCCCATATAATCCCCTTTATTTTACTTCATCCCCTCGTCTTGCCCCTGTATTATCCGTCAGCCCTTGTTCGGGTGTGTATCACACCGAAACGTATATTCGATCACGAAACGTTTTGTGTGCATTACATTTTAAATTGGCGCGGATTGGGGATGCGGGTTTCTGATAAATAGTTTTAAACATAAATTGATTTAAGTATTTATATTTTAAAGTATTTTATTTTGCATTTGGTTAACATTTTGTATTTTGGTAATATTTTGCACATATAGGTAAAGTACATAAAAAGCTTGGAAGTACAATATTTTTAATACTATTGTATTTAGGACGGCAACAACTGTTTATAAAGGATTATCATAAAATTCAATTAATTTAAATAACACATAAATTTATCTATTTCCTTCAAACAAATCAATATTAGTTCGGCACATTTAACGAGCAGTGCATCGATAAGCAGCAATTAAAAGTGTCATAATGACATAAGATAGTGTTGTTTGTGTCTTAATTAATTATCAAATAATAAAACAGACATCGGGCATAAAAATAAGTTACTTATTACCTCATTTTACTATAACCTTTGACACGCTTTTAAATTATATAGACCAAATTGGTTTCGTCCACATTGATAATATGTTGTTGTTGATAATGAAGACATGTGAAGATGACGTGTTTTGTTTATTATACTTGAAACAAATGGGATTTTTCTTATATTTTGGGACAGCTCACACACGGCCATCTAGGCAAAGCCTGTACTACGGCAACCAGACAACGGCTAAACATAGTTATATATTTCTAAATACACACATTTTATAGATAAATTACACCTACCCACAGAACACATGATCGCGCTCATCACACAAAGATTTATTAACTTTAACTTTAAAACTATCGCGTTGCATGATTTTAATAAAATTACGTCACGGGAATTAACGTGACTACTATTACTTACTACACAAAGATTTGTCCTGAGTGGGAATCGAACCTACGACCTCCGGCTTAGCAATCAGGGTCACTAACCACTAGACCAATAGGCAGGATAATCATATAATCTTTTGTATAAATAAAAAAAAAACTATATTTTCTTAAAAACAAAAAGAGCGATAAGTTTATACAACGATTCGAGTCCATCGACCTCTTAAAACACATTGAAAAATGATGATAATATATCCTACTTACTACCATCTAGCTAGTATAAATGATTTCAATTACAATGTATTATTATCTTGCTACGTAACTATGATGGAATTTCACCGGATTAGTACGTTTAATTATTACTAAAACAGCATTCTGCCATTCGGTAAATTGAATTAATTGGTCTATTTTGGTCCAAACTAATTGTCTTGTTAAAACAACGGTCGTTACTCGTCGATTTAGCTAGCTTTTTCCATGAAAATATTTTAGTTAAATCCGATATTCCGATATACCTACGGTACGTGTTCAAATCATACTAATATTTATTTGAAACAAAAAAAAAAGGAAAACACATTGATCATTTGTTCACGTGAAATGCAAAATAATATAACATGAAAATTGTGTAGGTACAATTTTTAGTGCACGGAAATTGAAAATAGTAGTAATTTATTTTTCGGGTAGGTATATTACATCAAAGAATTTCTTAATTTTCAACCTGCCTAGCCTTTACTAAGGTGTGTTGGGGACGTTTTCCAACCCATTTTACTGGGTTCTGGTAAAAGATTTCTAAAGATCGGTAAATAATTTATTTCCTATAAAAATTTAACAGTTCATTTACAATAAGAAATAAATAATAACATTTAACAATAAAAAAACATTTCATTTGGAATTCTGGCGCATGCTTGTATTTTCAGCAAGCGTTTATTAAAAAATATATAGAAGAGAGACTAAATAACAATTTAAAACATTAGGAGTCTATCATAAAAATCAACAATTATAATTGTTACATTTGGGTAAATAAAATAAAGGTATTTTATTCATATCGTGTTTACTTATTTTATATAATTTTTATATAAAAACAACATTATTTTAGTTAATCAATAATTACGCTACGGTGTAAATGCACACGATACCGTAAGTCCTGCCTAAGAATTTGTCTATTAAAATGCCCTCCCTTATATTTCGTAAACCACCCCATGTTACTATGAATGCATTTTATACCCCTACAAAATGCAGTCCACTGATCGTAATTTCGTTTTGATATTTTGGTACGTGGGTAGGTCGTAAAACTAGTGACCACCTGGTGTCGTCTCATAGTTTATGTTGAGGCTATTTACGGGTGCAGTCACGAGCAATAACATGTATATATTGTCACATTCTCTTAAGTATTTTAACTTCCACCATTCAAGAAAATTGTAAACAAAATGAATTTAAAAAAATAAAAATATTTAGGTGTACGAAAATGTTTCGATCTAAAAAATAAAAATATGAATAGAATAGATAAATTTATTTGCTTGAAATAGAGTTGTACAGATCTTAAAAATTATTACATTTCTACATATTTCGCCTACACTATTCGGCATGCAAATTAGACAGTTAAATAAAATCAGAATGATACTAATAATCGAAACAAGTTCAGTACAACACTGATAAGTACTTGTTCAATTTAAATTACTTGGCAAGTAATACTACATTTAACTATTCAATGTAATAACAGCCTAGATTCGCAAGGAATAAAACAGTTACCCTTAGGTGTAGTATCCTTCCTTTATCAACCCACACTGATATCATCACATGTGCTTGTAGACCAATTATTTTCAACAATTGCGGAACAATTTCTTTTCTTGTAAATATTACCATTTCTATGGTTATCTCTACCAGGTATCGGAATTTTTATGGAGTCTATCATAACACTTATTCTAGGAACAATCTTACTTAGATACAACATTAAAAAAAATTGATGAAATAATAATTTATATTGTACATACCTTTATTCACAATTTCACACATCACATATGTACCCATTATATTTTGAGAAGGGTGTAGGTATAGAGCGTAGAAAAAAAAACCCTGTCCGATGCCTAAGAGTATTATTCGGTATCGTTCTGCGAACACATATTATATACGTAGCCATTAAATGGATTGGAAATTATTATTTTTCCCGGTGAAAATAATTAAATAAAAATAAAAACTGCTCCAAGGCAACAGCAACACTGACCGCTCCTCAAAGTTCACGTACCTACTTACAGTTTTGTGTCAAAAAAAGCCGCTTATGCGAGACGGTTCATGAACTGTAACCACGAATACGCATTTTTTGGATCGGACTGGGGTTTTGTTACATTTTGTATACAAATATAAAAAAAACCGTAAAATTATATTTAAATACATATTGTTGATACCGACACGCTTATTCACACATCACATATATACACATTAAATTTTAAGAAGGGTGCAGGTATATAATAAATATTGTACGATTGAGGTTGCAAGAAAACGCTCCCCAAAATAATCCCTTGTCGACGCTTTCCCGCTTCAACGAGCCATTGCAAGGGGTGACGTAATTGACATGACTGATGCAGGCAACCATAGCGCAGACCTTAGACATTTTAACTTCCTTCAAAATAATGATATTAAAATGAGACTACGTTTAAACGGATTCTATCGCGGTTTGTTTGGATTCAGTTCCCGACGTTTCACGTGAATGTCTAACATTCACGTGAACCTCAGAAAACAATTATGATATTTTTTAAATTTCCTTTTATGTAGATTTTTCAGCGTTTTTAATTTGTATGTATTTAGGAAACAATTTCGGTCCTAATGGGATGATGAACACGTCATGCCGATGCAGGTTTCGATACCTTTTATAACTCTGTAAGCATTATTCGGACGAATTGAGAACTTGTTTCTTTTTTGAAGACGGATAGATGATAAGGTTACATGGGTAGTCTTCCAAAAGTTATGGCTGGATTGACACAACACACACCTAAGTCCTTAAGTGATGTTTACAACTACTTAGATATTATTGTCTCTTGTAGAAGCAAAGCAACCAAAACGAACATGATTTCGAAATCTTAATCAAGTTTGGTGATCATTAGCCTTGATTTAAAGATTATTTCGATGCGTTTGTATGCAGCTGTCTCTTTTGTTAATAAAATGCATTAAAACGATCATAATTTTGTAGCGACTGTGTCCGTTAATAAATCAATGATTGTGTTGTTGACTGCAGCGCAATTACAATTGTTTTTGGATTGTCGTCTCGGATAATAAATCAATTTTAATTTAATGTTCGTAGAGATTATACTATTAAATTATACTTATTGGTGTTTAACAGAAAATCTGCAGTAGACTACCTTTAGAACAAGTAAGTATTATATTTTTACCGAATTGAAGGTATTCAACTCAAAATCAAATCAATATCAAAATATTTCGAAAAGTTACACTAGTCTAATGACTCTAGGTTACTCTAACTCGTCTGTATTTTTATTTTAAATGACTGTTTCGCGAAATTTCCGGTATTCCAGATTGAATTCAAAAAGTATTTTTGTCGTCTATCAAATTAGGTTAAGGCTGGTTGCATATGATCAAAATCGATTCAGTACTTTGGTTTCTAATTAAAAATAATAAGAAAACTTTTGTTTAATAACGTTAACTAGAATTAATGTAGGTTGCACATTACTAGTATTCTTGTTAACCCTTCATCCTAAGCCAAGATGCTTGTATTACAAGTGGGTTCACGTCCGTAGTGTAATGTTTGGGATTCGAACCGGCAACCATAAGCCCTAGCCACCGCCGCTTAAAAGAATGTCAAAACGAAATTGCGTACTTTGAAGTCCGTTCTTTCTGCTTCAGTTGAATACTACATACATATATATACGTACATATTTCACTTGAAGGAGACTGCTGACCTGACCATCATTTATTTACTAGGTCAAGTCCAATACCATGGTAAATATAATCATTTAAGCAAAGCTTGGAGTATCCAGAGTTATTTTACAGTTACTAGTATTCCGTTCAGTGTTTAATCCTACTAATATTATAAATGTGTAAGTGTGGATGTTTGGATGTTTGTTACTCAATCACGCAAAAACGGCTGAACGGATTTGAATGATATTTGGCATGCATGTAGCCTTTGACATGGAAAAGAACAACCTTACATACTTTTAGCTACCTTACATACTTTTAGCTACCTTACATACTTTTAGCTACCTTTTAACTCGATTTCTTAAGTAGTTCCCAAGAGAAAATTGAAATTTTTTACGAGGTAAGCCGTGGGCAGACAGCTTTGATTTTTGAT
This sequence comes from Plusia festucae, assembly GCA_950381575.1. NCBI lineage: Eukaryota > Metazoa > Arthropoda > Insecta > Lepidoptera > Noctuidae > Plusia > Plusia festucae. The sequence goes on from OX494442.1 coordinate 13,031,131, forward strand.
ATTTTTCTCTATTACAGCGCAAGCTATAACATGGGTGCAAATTGTATTCCATTTTTCATTACTTTCACATTTTTCATTTCTGTTTGGACCCAATTCTAAAGTCCACGCAGACGAAGTCGCGGGCAGAAGCTAGTATCTAAATAACGTATTAACATTTGAAATGTGCATGTTTGCATCTCAGGGGTGTTTGACACGTTAAGCGCACGTGCATAGGTACAGAAATAACCGTCCGTTCCTGATCGATATAATTGCAGTTAAATGCAATAATGTTTTGACTGCCGTATTGATTTAGACGCAGGCGCAGCTGTAGGTATAACGTGTTTTCATGTTCAGTGAGTAGCTGTAATGTTATTTGAAATAAAGTTTATTGGCACTTTGTACGGACGTAAGAAAAAATTACATCTATTATTACAAAATACTTGTGTGACAGCGAGGTTTTCATTCAGCATCGTGCTGGTTTACTAGCGCTGGTTGACATTCCAAGTACAGCAAGTTACCAAACTTGTGTGTACTGTAACACTTCTTAGTAAAATATTATTTTGCCTATTTAATTTTGTATAGCGTGTAAATGTAATTTCCTATTTAACTAACTTTAGTAAAATAACAAAACGAAAATTAAGTTAGCTGTTTAATCTAACAGCTAACTTAACATTTGTTATTTGATTTAACAGAGTAAATGATAAAGAATACTATAACATAAAAACTTACAAGTAAAAGAAAGTAGGTACAAGTACCTATTGTTTTCTGAGGTTTACGCGAATGTTAGACATTGAAATAAAACTAATTTTAAACGGATTCTATCGCGGTTTATTTTGATTTTAATTCTCGATGTTTCGATGTCGTTGCAGGTGTCATGGTCACGGGCAGACTGAGGTGGTATTTATTTGTCTTGACATGAGATGTTGCTCGTTCTACCTTCATTTAGTTCTCGTTAATGCACCAATCAAAAATCCTCATACTACCTTAATCGAAGAAGGAAGAAGTACTTATTAACTATCGGGTCATTTGTAGAAGGAATCAAGTAATAAATATATGTTACAAACGAGCGAAGTTCGCCGAAGTCGGTAACGAATAATTAACATAATATATAGCCCAAAATGTCCATTACTGAGCATGATTTATAGTTCCCGAACTATGTTCTGATTACCGGTTTATCCTCATTAGGAAGGCCCTGTGACGAAAGTATTTTCGCCAGATTTGTTTGTTGATGGGCTTAATCAATCATTATAATTATCGTTATTGGTTAAAAAGGGTGACCGTTCAGCTCCACTACCTATGTAAGATTTACATGTTACACTAGGGATGAAATAAAAAATTGAGTAGATTTTTTCAGGTACTTTCAAAACGTTAAATGACTAATTGCACGTATGAATCGAATTAGATTCACAGTAAGGTATCTTAATTGCTTTATGATTTAACTGCTTATAATAGTAATTACCCGTAACACGGTGGCTTTTTTTAGGGTTCCGTAGGTACCCAAAGGGTAAAACGGAACCCCATTTAAGATTCTGCGGTCCGTCTGTCGCTAGGCTGTCTCTGATGAACCGATCATAATCATATATCATAATCATAAAAATCATCTGTGAAAATTTCAACTATCTATCTATCAGATAGATAGATGAAATTTTCACAGATGATTTTTCTAGGTACTGCTACTAAAAAAACAAATATTTAAAAATATAGCCTGTGTTATTCAGGGTAAATGTAGCTTACTAACGGTGAAAGGATTTTTTGAAATCGGCACAGTAGTTTTTGAGTTCATTACCATCACATACACACACAAAAATACCAATCTTTCCCCTTTATAAAAATATCGTAGATTAATATTATTGCAACTGTAACAAAAAATACATGCAGAATTTAATGAGACACAACGAAAATAACCAATTTTTAGTAGTCACTTACCTATTTAAGAACCTACCCTAACAATTCCGTAAAACATAAAAACCGAGAAATTGAAAAAACAACGTAGTCGCCATTAATATTTTTTATTCCTAGTTTGTTTACAAAGCACATTTTAATATGACTTTCAAACTCGTAAAGTTTTGTGCCGTAGTTTATCAGTTCACAGTCCAACGCATGAAAATGTTAACAATGGTAAACGATTATCAACCTTACTGCTTTGAACTAGAGTAAGAATAATTTACAATAGTTTACTATTGAAGTGTGGGTTTTTGTACTTGTAGTTTGTAAGAGTAAATATTTATATTACGTAGCGTTAGGTTAGCGGTTACGATTATGTTTCAGATTTGACTGACCGGAGGTCGTGGGTTTGATTCCCTCCCAGGACAAATCATTGTGCGGTGAGCACGATCATTTGTTCTGTGTCTGGGTGTTATTTATCTATAATATGTATTTAGAAATATTTAAGTATGTTATCAGTTGTCTGGTTGCCATAGTACAGGTTCTACCTAGTTTGGGATCATAGTGTGTGGGCTGTCAAAAAAAAAGATTTCAATGTAGGTCTAGACAGAATATATCTAATTAAAACGTGTCTGGTTGTGGCTAAAAAGGTCTGTGGTTTATTAATTAGGTAGTCTGGATGAGTACAATCGTGTTTTTTTAGCCTCCAAATATAAATTTGGAGCTTAAATAATAATACTGGCCCATAAATGTACCACTGCCGGGCACAGGCCTCTTCTCATATGGAGAAGGAGAAGGAACGAGCATTGATCACCACACTGGCGCAGTGAGCCAGCGTGGTGATCAATGCTCGTTCCTGATTGGCGGGTTGGCGATTTCAGATTCTAATTTTTGGATATCAGGTTTCCTTACTATGTTTTCCTTCACCGATTGTCAATGATGTCTGAGAATAATTAAGGAAGTACATTTAACTTTAAAAGAGTCCCATTGTTGCTTGCCTCTAGCGGGTTCGAACCTGCAAGCTTGTGCTCAAAAATCAGTTCATTGAATCTCTAGGACACCACGACATTTTCGGTGGGTTAAAACGTTAAAGATAGAAATTTAAAAAATATTTCGCATAAAGAGACTTGAGTCTTATCTCGAAACAGATAGAATTGAAATTAAACTACTTAAACGCAGACTCGGTTTATCGCGGTTTTTCAAGTCACGGGAAGACTGATACCCGCAAAGGAATTGAACTGTTGTCGTCGGGAACAAAAATTAGCTCTACAGAATCCCTTTAAAAAGTAATTTTATTTCAATGTCTAACTTTCACGTTAACCTCAGAAAGTATTACGTTTAGATAAAATGCTAAATTTCGTTCTCGTTTGTATCAGTTTATACATATTCATACACAAAGATAATAAACGGGTGTAATCAGGGATTTTATGCAAAAATATATCCCGAACCCCAGTTCAGCAATCATGATGTATCCGAACTTGATATGGGTCTAATCTCTAGGTGTAAAGCTATGAATCCTATATATCATACAAACACTAATATTAAGAGTATAAATGTGAAAGTAATTCTGCCTGTCTGGTATGCTACCATTAAGGCTAAACCATTACCAATTTAGATTACTTTTTGCCTGTGTACTGCGATATCTACCGCGATACACGCTATGTATCAATTTTTTTGTTGTAAAGTCATCCATAAAAAAACCCAAAATACACACAGTGCCCATACCATGAGCTTATTAAGCAAGGTTGTTGCCGCTGTGGAAGCGAGACGCTGCTACGTGCATTGTATAGCGCTGTCTCGCTTCCACAGCGGCAACAACCTAGCTTAATAAGCTCAGGTATGGCACCTAGTCTGATCCGCGAGCAAAAATTTGGTAAAGTCAACAGCAAATTAGATGATCAAAATCAGAAATTCTATACTATTGAACGTAGTTCGCGTCACAACTCTGGGGCGTCGAAGTGATTCAAAAGTATTTGATTGTAAATTATACCAAACATTTACTACTAGTGCAGTTACTTTAAATTATTGATCAGTTTTGACTCCTAAACTTATAAACTCAATTCATCATGTACTTTACTGTTGACTGTTCCTAAATATAGTTTTTTCCTTTACCGAAAACTAAACAATATCCTTCGCCTACATACGCCAAAAATATCCTTTTTTTTTTGTGCCTGAAGGTCGGTAAGAAATCATTTAATGTTAGGTAAGATTCATTATAGTAATAGGCCATTACCACGAGTAATTTACTGGCAGCTTACTCGGAAAATTCTTATGAAATATGGTCTAGTTTCTGATGTAGGCACTAGGCAAGCTAGGTAGATGTGTCGTCGTAGGCACTCTTGCAAGCATTAAAAACAAATCCAGCATATCTTTAAAAATATGCTTAGGTATTAAATTTCAGATCTCTTTAGTTCGCGGCTGTAGGTAATTTTGTTGAGATTTTGAATGGAGGTAATCTTAGTCTTAAGAAAGAACATGGGCTTTTTCCAGTGAGAACTGACTCCTAAAGGCGTTGGACTCTTGGGACACGAACAAGAGCTAGTTTTATATTAAAAGGAGTAAAGGAATATGATAAAAAGCTGTTGTTATTAAAGAAATTACAAGTATACAATTTGGAAGCCTTTCTTAACACTATAATGTCTTGAGGATTCTGATTTAATTTTCACTTGATACAATTTTGGAAATTAGTTTACCAATTTTTTTTCTACAACTTTGAAATTACAATAATTCATATGTCTTAAGTTTTGTACAGAAAGAGATCTTAAAACTATTATAGTCCATGTTTCAAAAACTTGGTCAAGAATTTAGACATGTTAAATCTGGTAATGACATCTGACCATAAATATTGACTTAAATTACAGCACAAACTTTAAATTTAATATCAATTAACAAATTCAAATGAATAATATAGAATTTTAAAACCCCTGAAGGCGGAAAAATGTTTCTTTTGTCAGCTAAATTTTTCATGTTTTTAAGTGTAAAAGATTTTAAAACTTGTTACTCAATGGAGTTACTCTCGTACGCTGTACATTAGCAGATTGTAAAATAAATAAATTTCCGTGTTAGTGCTTTCTACCTTTCTTCAAGATTTTAAAGTAACGTGCATACCTACCTCGGGACTCCCGTATCCAACTTTGTATACCTTAAAATATTACAACAGTCCTCTGTACACATGTTTTTGTTACAAATTTTTAATTAATTGTGCTATCAATCACTTCAATCATTTAGCTTAGCATGAAGTGTTAACACGTATACTTACTAGTCATATTAATTGCTAGTAATCTTATTAAAATAAAGCCTGTTCTGATCCTAATATTATATAATTATACCTTCTGCAGTAAGACAAATACCATATTATAAATATATAAGTATGTTTATCAGTTGTCTAGTTACCATAGTACAGGCTCCGCCTAGTTTGGGATCAGACGGTCGTGTGTGAGATGTCCCAAGATATTATTATTACTGTCAGATCTTCTTTTAAACCTTCCAGTAAAAGTCTGATTATTTTAACTTTATTCGGCGAATAAATTTAAAATTTTGACAGTAATTGTTTCATACAAAATCTGTCAATCGACAATTTAAAACCGGCCAAGTGCGAGTTAGACTCGCGGACGGAGGGTTCCACACCATTATCTATAAAAACGGAAAAAAAATTACGTTAGTTCTATGGGAGCCCCCTTGAATATTTGTATTTTTTTTATTGTAGCGGTTACAGATATACATCATCTGTGAAAATTTCAACTGTCTTACTATCATGGTTCAGGAGATATACAGTGACAGGTGACAGACTGACAGTGGAATCTTAATAGGGTTCCGTTTTAACCTTTGGGTACGGAACTCTAAAAAGCGAGAATACATTCATACGAACACGAGGGATTTGCGACAAATTTATACTATCTCATCGGTTTCAAGGTCCCTATTTATTCAGCTTTTATTTATGTCCTGTCCAGGGACTAGTCTGATTATCCCGGAAAATGGAAATACAAAAAGGCCTTTATCCTGGCTTAACATATGCTAAGTGAAGATAGTAGTGATCAAAGTTATTTTTGAGGGGGTTAGGCATATACTTATTTACGAATATTATAAAACACAAGTAACCTATTCTATACTGACAAGCTCAGTTTTATGTAATAATTATCTAAATGTTGTACCTCTGAACCTATCCTCTACTACTCTAGCTTTTTCTCGCGGCTACGCTCGTGTTGGCGTCGGTTATCTCGGCAAAAGCCTATAACCTTCTTCCATAAATGGGCTATGTAACGCTGAAAGAATTTCTCTAATCGGACCAATAACTCCTGAGATTAGCGCATACAAACAAAGGAACAGACTTTTCATTTTCATAATATTTCTAGGTATAGATATCACTATACATATCGTATTTGTATAACCTACTGACTGGGATTCAAATACAAACAAAACAATTTTACATTACGCTTGACCTAATATTTTACCCAAAAATTAACCGAATGTTATGTAAAATAAGTTCAACAATAAGTTACACACTCCGCGAGTATTGACACGGACCAATCCGCGTTCAAGTTAAATATTAGCTTTGACCAATTACGTTAGAATCCGTTATATTTGTTTTCTGATATCGGTTACTGGTATCTATCATACTTTGTCCACAGCCCTCGTTTGCATAAAGATTAAATCACATTTTATCCGGAACTTAAGGGTCAGTGCCCTTTGGTTATTAGAACCTTGAATGTTACCATAGCATAGATACATAACTAAATAATAAATGCACACATGTTTTTTTTAAGTTCGTGTACTTACGTATTTTATCAGTAGAAATGATAACTGTTTGTATGAGCTAATCTCCATAACGGATTAACGGATTTCGATATAACTTTGCAGACAGTTGTAAGTTTAATGTTCAAGATATTACCATTTTTTTGTTTGTTCTTTGTTTTAGTTTTTTTATACTTTATTTTTTGAGTCTGTTCCGTCACTTGAGGCTTATTTACGACTTTTCTTTCTAAAATAGTTAAGTATAATAGTTTATTTATCACTCCAAATTTGTCTTAATCTATGTACAAGATCATGGCAATTAATCTATACTAATATTATAAAGCTGAAGAGTTTGTTTGTTTGAACGCGCTAATCTCAGGAACGGATTCAACGGATTTGAAAAATTATTTTACTGTTAGATAGGCCACTTATTGAGGAGGGCTATAGGCTATAATTTGTTACGATAAGAAACGCCCACGCGGGTGGAGCCGCGAGCAAAAGCTAGTTAATAATATTTGGTTTTCGAAATTTTAACGTATTTGTCGTCCGATACCTCTTTGAGATAGCCTTATCGCTAAGTTGGATCGCCGACCCCTAAATGTTAGGTAAGATTCATTATAGTAATAGGCCATTACCACGAGTAATTTACTGGCAGCTTACTTGGAAAATTCTTATGAAATATGGTCTATTTTCTGATGTAGGCACTAGGCAAGCTAGGTAGATGTGTCGGTCGTAGGCACTCTTGCAGGCATTAAAAACAAATCCAGCATATCTTTAAAAATATGCTTAGGTATTAAATTTCAGATCTCTTTAGTTCACGGCTGTAGGTAATTTTGTTGAGATTTTGAATGGAGGTAATCTTAGTCTTAAGAAAGAACATGGGCTTTTTCCCGTGAGAACTGACTCCTAAAGGCGTTGGACTCTTGGGACACGAACAAGAGCTAGTTTTATATTAAAAGGAGTAAAGGAATATGATAAAAAGCTGTTGTTATTAAAGAAATTACAAGTATACAATTTGGAAGCCTTTCTTAACACTATAATGTCTTGAGGATTCTGATTTAATTTTCACTTGATACAATTTTGGAAATTAGTTAATTAGAAATTACAATATGTCTTAAGTTTTGTACAGAAAAAGATCTTAAAACTATTATAGTCCATGTTTCAAAAACTTGGTCAAGAATTTAGACATGCAAAAATCTGGTAATTACATCTGACCATAAATATTGACTTAAATTACAGCACAAACTTTAAATTTAATATCAATTAACAAATTCAAATAAATAATATAGAATTTTAAAACCCCTGAAGGCGGAAAAATGTTTCTTTTGTCAGCTAAATTTTTCATGTTTTTAAGTGTAAAAGATTTTAAAACTTGTTACTCAATGGAGTTACTCTCGTACGCTGTACATTAGCAGATTGTAAAATAAATAAATTTCCGTGTTAGTGCTTTCTACCTTTCTTCAAGATTTTAAAGTAACGTGCATACCTCGGGACTCCCGTATCCAACTTTGTATACCTTAAAATATTACAACAGTCCTCTGTACACATGTTTTTGTTACAAATTTTTAATTAATTGTGCTATCAATCACTTCAATCATTTAGCTTAGCATGAAGTGTTAACACGAATGCCTACTAGTCATATTGCTTGTAATCTTCTTATTAAAATAAAGCCTGTTCCGATCCTAGCATTATTTATACCTTCTGCAGTAAGACAAATACCATACTATAAATATATAAGTATGTTTTTCAGTTGTCTGGTTACGATATTCTAGGCTCCGCCTAGTTTGGGATCAGGCCGTGTGTGAGATGTCCCAAGATATTATTACTAATAAGTACAATTATTGACTGTCAGATCTTCCTATAGACCTTCCATTAAAAGGTTTTGTACTACATAATTATCTTTCTACTAAATAATAAAACCGGCCAAGTGCGAGTTAGACTCGCGGACGGAGGGTTCCATACCATTATCTATAAAAAACGGAAAAAATACGTTAGTTCTATGAGAGCCCCTTGATTATTTTATTTTGTTTTTTTAGTTAAAGCGGTTACAGATATACATCAGCTGTGAAAATTTCAATTGTCTCACTATCATGGTTCAGGAGATATACAGTGACAGGTGACAGACTGACAGTGGAATCTTAATAGGGTTCCGTTTTAACCTTTGGGTACGGAACTCTAAAAAGCGAGAATAGATACATTCATACGAACACGAGGGATTTGCGACAAATTTATACTATCTCATCGGTTTCAAGGTCCCTATTTATTCAGCTTTTATTTATGCCCTGTCCAGGGACTAGTCTGATTATCCCGGAAAATGGAAATACATAAAGGCCTTTATCCTGGCTTAACATAATTATGCTAAGTGAAGATAGTAGTGATCAAAGTTATTTTTGAGGGTGCTAGGCATATACGAATATTATAAAACACAAGTTACCTATTCTATACTGAAAATTTAAGTTTTATGTAATAATTATCTAAATGGTGTAATTCTTCAAAACTAATCAAACCTCTAGGTTTTTCTCGCGGCTACGCTCGTGTTGGCGTCGGTTATCTCAGCAAAAAAGCCTATAACCTTCCTCCATAAAAGGGCTATGAAACGCTGAAAGAATTTCTCTAATCGGACCAATAACTCCTGAGATTAGCGCATACAAACAAAGGAACAGACTTCATTTTCATAATATTTCTATAGATATCACTATACATATCGTATTTGTATAACCTACTGACTGGAATTCAAATACAAACAAAAGAATTTTACATTACGCTTGACCTAATATTTTACCCAAAAATTAACCGAATGTTATGTAAAATAAGTTCAACAATAAGTTACACACTCCGCGAGTATTGACACGGACCAATCGCGTTCAAGTTAAATATTAGCTTTGACCAATTACGTTAGAATCCTTAATATTTGTTTTCTGATATCGGTTACTGGTATTTATCATACTTTGTCCACAGCCCTCGTTTGCATTTAAAGATTAAATCACATTTTATCCGGAACTTTAGGGTCAGTGCCCTTTGGTTGCTAGAACCTTGAATGTTACCATAGCATAGATACATAACTAAATAATAGATGATTAAACGAACTCCTAGAGTGAAGTTCGATCATTATTATATGAGTCGCTTCATTCGAAGATATAATTATTATTTACTATGTAGTCCCTTTAACCTACAGGCAACATCGCACGTTTTTAGAGAGTATCTCAAATGACTAAAAATTTACTTCATCTGTCACTTGACAATCTGCTTCATTCTTTTTAGAGTAAGTAAGTAATACATAATGGAACAAAACTTCATGTTCACGGGTCATTAAGTCACAGACTACGTTTTGTGGCTTATGTGGGAGGGAGGGTAATTATATCTTCGAATGAAGCGACTCATATAATAATGATCGAACTTCACTCTAGGAGTTCGTTTAATCATCTATTATATTTCGTCGCTTCATTCTTCGATATAATTATTATTTACTATGTAGATTTTTAGAGAGCAAAGTTTTGTTACATGGAACTTAGGTATAAACATATTTTTTTATAAAATAAAAAGTTATGTATAATTTATAAAGTACTTTTAATTAACAAATTATAATCAGAAAAGTAACAAAAACTGAAACCACTACGTTTTCACGTATGGATATCTCATACCTAATGAGGGAGTTATATAATAATATATTAAGACCTACTAATTTAAGGTAGTTAAGTAATTAGTGGTTAGGGAACACAACTGCGTTTGCGAAATCACTTTCCTTGATAATTGGCCTGTTATAAAAACGGGCAAAAGCAGTGGACGAGCTAGTCCAGCCTGCCGTTTTTCTTATTGCGTCCACACTAAGGCCCGCGGCACGCGCTGCCGAGGTGGCGGCGTGACGTGTGCTATGAGCGCTGTACGTGTCCACGTCCACGCCGCTCTCTGACAGCACCTGCTTAATCCAGCGGCTTATGGACTGGGCAGTAGCGGCCTTGTGTGGTTTTCTGTACGTCAGAAATAAGTTTCCTGCGTTCGCTGCCCTCATATCTTTTGTTACAAAGATATAATCCTTGAGGGTTGAAGCAGGGCATATTTTTATGTTCTCCTGGAAAAATGGTAAGAACAATACTGGTAAGTCACGCCCGGGGGCGGAGGTTTTAATTATGTCCGTTATGGCTATCTTAATCCCGCTTTGTGAGATTGTGATGTTCTCAAGTTTTATAAGGGAAAGAGTTTGCACTCTGTGGGCGGTACAAATTGCCAGTAAAATTGCTAACTTTTTTGTAATTTTGTCAATACTTAATTCCTGATTTGGATACCAGTCTGATATATAGTTAAGTACCAACTGTGGATCCCATGTTGTTGTGTATTTTGGGCGGCTTGGATTAAGCCTGTAAGCTCCTTTTAGTAATCGCTTGATACACTCGTCAGATCCAATATTATTGCCTAAGAACAACGATAGTGCTGAGCGATGAGAATTAAGAGAGCCATAGGAACAACCCTTATTAAAATGTTCGGCTAAGAACGATAAAACTGATGTTTTAGAGGCTTCAAAAGGATCAACCTTATGAAGCCTACGGAACTGCCACCAAAGTTTAAGCGTCCCGTTGTACTGCTTAACTGTGCTGTCTGACAGCGACGCTAACATCAGGTCAAGTGCATCTTGTGGGGTACCGCGGCGCGCGAACGCCGTCCGCAGAGCCTCGCGGCACCCAGGGTAAGTTTGGAGTGCAGCGGGTGATGCACTCTGGAATGAAATTGTAATAGAGACTTATTGGGGTTGAAAAATAATATCTTGGAATCAAGTAAACTTTGTAAAAGTGGGAACCACGGCTGGGACGGCCAGTGTGGGAATACTAAGATACCGGTCGCTTCGTCCTCAATAATCTTACGTAGACATTTTAAAATCAAGGAAAATGGCGGAAATGCGTAGAAATATCGGGCATTCCAGTTTATGGTAAATGCATCTACAGTATAGGCGTCCGGCTCCTGTTTCCAGGATATAAATAAATGACATTTGGCATTGTTGCGAGAGGCGAAAAGATCAATTTCAGGACTGCCGAGGTTATGTACAATGGATCGATACGCTTCATCCGATAACTCCCATTCTGTATCAGGGTTGATTTTTCGAGACTCTGCGTCCGCGCAGTTGTCTTTAGTATTCACATAAGATGCAAATAGCCAAATATTGCGTTTCTCGCACCATTGCCAAATAGATCTTGTCAAGTTATTTAAGTGCGGAAACTGGATGCCGCCGAGGCGGTTAATATAGCTTATCGCCGTGGTGTTATCTATCCGCAATAATATTGCACAATTGTTATCCTTGTTTACGAAACTTTTCAGCCCCAAGAACGCCGCAAGGAGTTCTAAATAATTAATATGGTATTCTAATTCCGCGACCTTCCATTTACCATTAACTTTCTTATTATTCCAGACCGCTCCCCATCCGGTTCTGGAGGCATCTGTATATATTTCTTTTTTGTAATTTGACATTCTCATGGGACAAAACGTGGTATGTATATTGTCGCGCCACCAATTAAGGTCTTCTAAAATACGATTAGGTAATGTTATTTTGGCCTCGAAATTATTATTATGTTTTTGTAATAATAAAAACTTTTGACGTTCTAATATTTTTGTGTATAGAAATCCGTATCTGACTGCAGGGCAGGCTGCAATTAGAACACCAATTAATTGAGCAAAGTCGCGTATCGTACATTGGGGTAATCGTGAGAATTTCTCAACCATTTGTGCGATATTCTTGCGTTTGTCCACCGGCAAAGATATCGAGAGGTGTTGTGTATCGTACACAAAACCTAAGAAAGTACAAACTTTAGTAGGTGTCAGTGAACTTTTGTCGTGATTTATGACAAAGCCTAAACATTGCAAGAGTCTCAATGTTTCGTGCACATTTTGCATACATTCTTCGAAAGAATCGCCAATACAAAGTATGTCGTCGAGGTAAATGACTGATTTGTGGCCCTGTCTCCTAAGAAAGGCCATAACCTCTTTCATAATTTTAGTAAATACCCTAGGTGCCACAGGCAGACCATATGGCATTGCTGTGAACTCATATGTTAATAAATTAATGGAATTTGGAGCTTGAAATTTAAAACGTAAGTACTTTCGATCACCGACCGATATAGGAATTAAAAGGTAGGCTTCTTTAAGGTCAATGCTTGCTAAATAACCGTCTTGCGGAATAAGTTTTGCAGCAGTCCTGTAATCTTCCATCTTGAAATGGCTTTTCAAAATAAATTTATTTAACGGCTTTAAATTTAAGATAAATCGTTTGCCACCGTTAGCTTTCGGTGCCAAAAATATCTTTGATATAAACTGATCATTCGAAGGGATGCATTGTGTTACAGCTCCCAAATCAATTAATTTATTTATAGCCTCACTTAAGTCGTGACTTTCATTGATCGTGAAATTTGAATGTGGAACTATTGGTTGAGACACTTCAGAACAAAAGGGAATTTGGTACCCGTTTTTAATCCATGATAATATTGTTTGATTATTTGTTACTTGTAACCAACAATTATAAAAGTATTTTATTCTACCTGCATGTACCTGTATTATTGTGGAGGTTGAGCACGAGTCTTGGGCTGACTGTAGCTCTTCGTTTGAGTCGGTGCAGGGGGATGGTATGGTCGGCGTGCTGGTGGTGGCGCCGCCCTCTGCCCTCTGTGACCTTGACCTCCCCGCCCCCCCCTGTTTGTCGGATAACGAGGAGGTCCCGACCAGTTTCCCTGGTAGGGAGCCGCACGAATCACCGTCGATTGTGGTGTGTTAACCTTTTGGCTTGTACCAGTCTTTCTTATCTGTGAACCCTGTCGTTCGATAGCCTTGCTAGCTTTGATCTTTTCGGACAGTGAATTACCAAATAATGTATCATCCCTCTCAGAATCTTGAATCATGTGTAGGAAGTTCTTTTCCAAACTTGGCGTGATTAGTTTAATCCTATCTTTCGTTAGGGAATGATGTAAGTCGGTCAAAAGTCGACAGCCGTCGCTTAGGTGTTTTAAAGCTTGAATTTTATTGTCCGATGAAAGCAAAATATCCATTGCCCTATTTACTGCCGAGACACCTGTCCCAAGCTGTTGTTGGAATCCAACGAATTTTTTATCCCGTCCTCTAACCACTTCGGAAACGGCGGCAGATATTTCTGCATTGAGTTTAGGTGCTTGTAAAAATTTACAGTTACCTGGTACTAAATATTCTTTTGTAAGGTTGTCTTTGTCTTCTTTTTGTAACCCTTTCTTTAGTAAAGGGGTCCATAACTGAGCTAAGTTCTCAAGGATATTGTCGCCGAAATCTGGTGTATCGGACGTAGACGCCCCTAACGCTGATAATAATTCTGGGTCAAGAGTTACCTCTGTTGTGATGGTAACTTCCGGTGTTTGGTCATCCGCTGGCACTATATCAGGTATAACTAGCGGTATCTCTGGCACCTCTGGCACCACCGTTTCAATTTGCGGTTCAGTATTAACCGTACCGTCTATAACAAAAGAAGGAACAATATTTTTATTTTAGTAAAAATATGAGGGTATCACAATAAAATGTTGTGTGCGTTTTTTGCATTCGCACATGTATTGTCCCGCAGACAATAGTTTGTAGATTTAATGTGTATCTAATCTAGATCACGCATTATTTTCTACGAAACTCGTTATGATTCATAACTCATGAATAGCCCGCAGCTAATCATGTTATCGTGATTGACCCGCAGTCAATCCCGATTTAATTGTTATTTCACAAATAATGATAATAAAGTTTGCTGTCGAGTAAGCATTGTTTTTAATATTTTATTATAAAACTACCTCGGTTTCTAAGGGAAAGAAACGTACCTTCGTGATTTTCGTCATCAGACGAATCCAAAACTTGTCGTATTCGACGACGTTGTTCCTCTTTCTCTTTTAATTTCTTAATCTTCTTTTCGTATCTGTGCAGTTTTTCTTGAGCACTGCGCTTCGGCATTTTTGCATAAGGCGCGTGCGTTCGTTGCCTCGCACGAAAAAGGAATGAAGCAGATTGTCAAGTGACAGATGAAGTAAATTTTTAGTCATTTGAGATACTCTCTAAAAACGTGCGATGTTGCCTGTAGGTTAAAGGGACTACATAGTAAATAATAATTATATCGAAGAATGAAGCGACGAAATATAATAAATGTACACATATTTTTTTTTTAAGTTCGTGTACTTACGTATTTTATCAGTAGAAATGATAACTGTTTGTATGAGCTAATCTCCATAACGGGTAAACGGATTTCGATATAACTTTGCAGACAAGGAAAGCATAGTTGTGAGTTTATTGTTCAAGACATTACAATTTTTTTGGTAGTTCTTTGTTTTAGTTTTGTTATACTTTATTTTTTGAGTGTGTTCTGTCACTTGAGGCTTATTTACGACTTTTCTTTCTAAAATAGTTAGTTATCACTCCAAATTTCTCTTAATCTATGTACAAGATCATGGCAATTAATTAGTAATATGTGGTGTTCGATATTTTAACGCATTTGTCGTCCGATGCCTCTGTGAGATAGCCTAATCGCTAAGTTGGATCGCCCACCCTTACAAAAACGAATTTAAAACCCAATTATTTAACGAATCCTTTATTATACAACATAGCACCCAGACGCCACAGATCAAACATTATTAAAAAACTTTACAAATGTATACAATTTACTTTCCCAATATGCTGACGGTTTAGACGCGAACGAAATAATCAATTCGATCCCTTTTTCGACCATCTGACGATATTAACACTCAAATAAGTTTAGCCTATGTAAATATAGCGATTACATTCGCAAAACCCTAGTCTGTTTGCGAATATTCTAAGTCTAGAGTTCTGGACTATCCCTTTTTGCCAATATAGTTTCGCCATGTGAATGTTAATGACTTTGATTTGAATAAGAACGAGATATTCCCTATTATATTATCATTGACTTATCAATTCACAGTTTTATTTAAATTTTTACATACTTAATAATATGAACTAATATTATATAACAATATAAGAATAAATATATACACACGAATAATAGCCAACTAATAACTGATAAAGTTCTAAAACATCTCAAAATAAATGATTAAAGGTTTTTTCTTGATGGTTACTATGATATCGATATTATTTTTTTTCAACCGACTTCCAAAAAGAAGGATTCCTATGTTTGATTGTACCTATGTATTTTTTTAGACACTTCATTTAGCTGAATTTAAAAGATTCTCAATTCAGCTGTAGTATTTTTATGTTTGCTACCATATTTTTAGATTTATTAATATTAATTTACAGGTTTAATAAACAGGGTTAATTTAAAAGGAGTGCAGATATTCAACGAGGTACCTGTTTACCTCGTTGAATATCCGCACTCCTTTTAAATTAACTCTGTGTATTATAAAAAAACATAAAAGATAGGTACGATCGGCAAATGAATGAACTTTTACCTGTAAAATTCACCTTTTATGTTTTCGTGTAAATTCTTTACGTGTGAAAAATACATAGTGTCCTCTTTAGTACGTTTATTTGACTAAATTATGCGACGCAAAAGTCTTTGTGACTTTTTACAAATTGGAAACAAACCAACTACGATTTCCGAAAATGCCTAAACATCTTAAATGTTAAAACCAGTATTCACTATAAAACTTCACCTTGATAACCTTAAGAAAAAACCTATTCTACCATAACCTCGCAAATAGATTCTTTCGCTATGATCTAAGGTCGTTGCCCCTATCTAGTATTAGATCGCTCAAGGGAATGTAGATAGAGATTCATTTCGATCAGCCGGCTAAGATAACCCGACCGGTTTCGTATTGTCTTACGTTGGCACGTGTTAAAACGAGTAATCTTATTTTCTGTAGGTATATCTTCAATCTTGAATAATGTTAAGCGTAGGCAGACTTGATCAATATTTAGACTAGGTATATTTTAATTCACAATTTTAAACACACCGACCTCTCTAAAGTATTATGTTATGACTTTAATATTACGTTTTTTTCCCGGGGCAATCTTCATGGACTTCCTCTGCCCTGGGGTATGCCGGACTCTTACCGGCTAGAACCGGAATGCTTCTCTTTTCCCTTATACTGGGGACCATGTCGGAACGCGTTGCAAACCACCGCGATCCCCAGCAGGGAGGTTCCTTACCAGAGCTGCAACGTACATTAATATTACCTTTTTTTTTTTTTTTTTTTTGGTAAGGCGGGGGAATCCTCATGGACACCCACCCGCTCGGGGGAGCGAGTGGGTAGTGTCGGACTCTTACCGACTAAACCTGAACCGCCGTGCAACGTCATCCGCGTTGTGTGTTGGTGCGTGGCAATGCAATAGCAATTCATCACGCACCAACCGCGGGGATCCGCCGGCCAATAGGGGCCGGCGGCTCACTTTCGTGGTTGTTTGGAGACCGACGTGTAAAGAGCGTCGGCCTCGCCGCCTCGTATTAGGGCCACACCCGAAGCACGAAATGTGGCCCTCCGTCGTGGGTCCTATAGTCGGTCGACGGACACCCCCGTGCCCGTCGCCCAGGACCCTAGTCAGGGCGGAAGGGCGCGCTCATGCGCGGCCCTGCGTCGCCCCACTCGACGTCGGCGTATTTGGGGCGCGTCGGGGTCGTCCTCCCGAGCGCGCTCCTCTGCCTCCTTCTGGGACATTACAGTCTCGCAGAAGGAGGACAGTGCGTCCCACGCCGTGCGACTGCTGAGCGCAGCAGCGACAACAGCCGACAGCGCGGAGACGTCTACGCCTCCTAGCGCCGCCTGGAGGTCGGCGCGAGGCTCGGCGAAGGCGGGACATACGGCCAGCGTGTGCAGCGCGGTGTCGTCACCGTCGCCGCACTGGTGGCATGCCGTCGTCCGCTCCCTCCGGGCGACCAGACACAGGTAGTGGCCGAAGGCCCCGTGCCCGGTCAGGACTTGCGTGAGGCGGTAGGTCAATAAACCGTACCGCCTCTCCACCCACAAACGGAGATGTGGGCGGATCGCCTCCACGGTCCTCCGCCCCGCCGTCGGTCTCGCGAGCCGGAGCTCCCAATTCCGTAATACGACGAGACGGGCCTGCCTTCGCCAGACTTCGCGTTGTCTCGGCAGGGGTTCCTCGCCCCGGTACCGGAGCTCGGCGTAGCGGGTGTAAAGGCCCGCCAACGCCTCTGCGTCCAGATCCCAGGGCGGCGTCCCGGCCAAGACACACGCGGCCTCGTGACCGACGGTCCGGTAGGCCCGGGCTATTCTGTTGGCGACAGCGCGTTGTGCGCCCAGAAGAACCGCCCGGTTATCGGCCGTCAGTCTGTCGCTCCAAATGGGTGCGCCGTACAACGCCATCGATCTGATGACCGACGCGTACAGACGGCGACACCCGACATCGGGGCCCCCTACGTTCGGCAGGAGCCTTCCGAGGGCAGCTGCGGCGAGCCGAAGCTTCGGCGTCAGCCGCTTAAAGTGCTCCCGGAAGCTCAACCGCCCGTCGAGGACCAGTCCGAGGTACTTCATGTGGCCCGACAGTGGGATCCTCACGTCCTCCACTGTCAGGCACGAGCCGGTGGTTGGTCGGCTCCGGGGGCCGTACAGCAAAAGTGCCTCGGTCTTCCCCAGAGCGACGTCAAGTCCAAGCATCCGGATGCGACCGACGACGAGATGGACGCCGCAGGTCGCACGCCGGATGCACTCCTCCTGGTCGGTCCCTCTGACCAGCACCAGGGTGTCGTCTCCATAGCAGACGACTTCCATCCTACTGAGCAGGGCACCGCGCAACACCCAGTCGTAACCGATGTTCCACAGGAGAGGTCCTAAGACTGACCCCTGCGGAACACCGCGCCCGGTTTGCTGCCGCTGCGGGCCCGTCAGTCCGGTGTATTGGACAAACCTGTCGCGAAGGTAGTCCGCCACGATACTCTGCAAATAGAGCGGCACCCCGTGGTGCCGGAGCGCCGACTCAATGCATTGGTGCGGGAGCGAGTTGAAGGCGTTGGCGATATCGAGTGACACCGCCAGTGCCAGCCCGCCCCGCGCCGTAGACTCCGCGGCGAACTCCCTCACCCGGCTCAGTGCGTCCAGGGTCGACCGGCCCGCCCTGAACCCAAACTGGGTGGCCGAAAGGTCGGGACCCGTGCCAGTCAGATGCCGGACGATGCGAGCGGCGATGACGCGCTCAAAGAGCTTGCCCGCCTCGTCCAGCAAGACGATAGGCCGGTATCCCGAGGGCGAGTCGGCCGGACGTCCGTCTTTGCGAAGGAGGACGAGCTGCCCCGTCTTCCAGACTTTGGGGAATCTCCCCGCCACTAAACAGGCGTTGAAGAAACCCCGCAGCCGGTCCTTCAGGGGACCCACAGCCAAGGCAATAGCCCGAGCCGGTACCCCGTCAGGTCCAGGAGCAGTCGTCTTAGTCCGGAGGCGCTGGGTCGACGCCTCGAACTCTCCTTCGGTTATCTCCTCCAGCTGAACGCGCGAGTGCGCGGTGCCCATAGCTGGAGGGATAAAGTCAATCCGGTGGGATGGGAACAGGGACGAAACGATGTTCCTGAGGAGCCGAGGTTCCATGGACTCCGTGAGCGGGGGCGCCGCAACGCGAAGTTTGTTCCGCGCCGCCAGGTACGGGCGACCCCACGGATCCCGGTTCAGCTCCTCGTACATCTCCTGCCTCGCTGCGGCTTTCGCGCGCAGAATGGCCAGGCGAAGATTTGATCTGGCCGTGCGGTAGGCCTCGTAAAGAGGGGCCTCCGCGGCCTCGTCCCTGCGCCTAGAGCGGTGACGTGTAAAACGGCGTTGCGCCTCGATACACGCCCGCCTAAGCCCTGCGATTTCGGGCGACCACCAGTAGACTGCCCGCCTATTGGGCCTTCTCCGGACCCGAGGCATCGCTGCGTCGCACACCGCTGTGAGTGTTCTGCGAAACAGCTCCGCCTCGTCGTCAATTGAGAGGCCCGACGGGGGTGCACACCAGTCACTGATGATGGCCGCCTCGACCAGCAGTTCCCTGTCTAGTTTTTTGAGGGCCCATCGCGGGGAGCCCGAGCTCGGGGTCGGCCGAACCCTGGACTCCACCGAGGGAGAGACGCTGAACCGAATGTACCTGTGATCGGACAGCGTCTCCATCCCTACAACAACTCGCCAGTCGTTGACGCGTCCGGCAATGGCCGGGGAGCAAAACGACAGGTCCACAATGGACCCACCGTTATGCCGGACGCATGTCTGGGCGCGGCCTCGGTTTAGTAGGACAAGGTCCAAACCGAGAGCCCACTCCTCCAGCATTTCCCCGCGTCGGTCTGTAGCCGGTTCTCCCCATGCCGTGCTCTTAGCATTGAGGTCACCAAGCAGAAGGACCGGGCGGGGTGCCAACGTCCGAACGAGGGTCTCAAGCTCGGCCACGAATGACTCGAACTCGGCGAGACTCCTGTTCGGGGAGAAGTATACGCCCACGACGGCGTAGGGCCCCCAAAACGCTGCGATAAAACCGGAACCCCTACGGACGACTTGTAGGGGTCCGGAACGGCTGCCCGTCGCGGCAACGATGGCTACGGAACCGTCACGGTCCCCCGCCCAGTTAGACCGGGAGGGAACAAAGTACGGCTCCGCCACCGCCGCGACGTCGATCTCCCACTCCGCCAGTGCTTGTAGGAAGAGATCCTGGGCACCGGCGGAGTGGTTGAGGTTCCCCTGGAGGAATCGATGTGGGCGGACTTGGTCCATTACGGCTCCATCATCTCCTCCGAGCGGGGAGCAGCCTCCGCTCTCTTCGCGTTAGGAGGCCCCGGTAGGGCCCTCTTCTTCCTGTTTGGGGCCGGGGGAGCACATCCCCGACTACCCATCTGGTGGTCCGCCCTGCGTCCACGCGACACGCAAATGGCGCACTTTGCGGGAGCCGAGCAGGCCGCCGCTTTGTGGCCGGGCTGCGCACACTTGTAGCACAGCCCGCTGCGGTCCGTTTCGCTGGGGCACACGGCCCTAGTGTGTCCGATCTCCAGGCATCGGAAACACTTCATGGGCCGCGCCGCCAGTTGCACCACCTTGACGGAGCTCCACCCGACGAGGAACTTCTTTGTCCTCGTCGTTATGAGCCTCGGGGCCACGGCGAGGGGGCATTTCACCAGAGTGGTGAACATACCCCCAGGACCTATTCTGAGGTCCGCCACCTTGACTGCGGCAGGAGGGCACTGACCCCTCTCCGCGACGGCAGCAACTAGGTCCTCCCTCGTGACGGAGTCATCGATTTCTGTGAATCGAAGCTCCGCGCACTTAACGGGTCTGTGGACCCTGACCACCGTATCGGCGAAGAGGGCCTTGATGCGTTCAGCCATCAAGTCGGCCCCCTCCTGGCTCACGGCTCTGGGGAGCTCCAGGACCCTTGCCCCGGTCTGAGCCCTCCGGATTCGGATGGGGTCGACCGATAGGTCGATCCCCATTTCAGCGACGTTTATTTGACGCCGCGCCGTCTGCAGGACCTGCGCGTATGTCAGCCCTAGCTGTTCCGCTTCAGGCCCCAGGGTCAGAACGACGGCGGGCGTCTGGGCAGCACGCCGCTGCCTTTGGGCCAGCTTCCGTCGCTGCTTCCCGCTTGGCTTTTGGACCGGTTTGCTGGGCCGGGTCTGCTTGGGGGGCTTGGGTTTGGAGGTCGACTGCTTTTTGGCAGCCTCTGTCGTGACCTTCCTCGACCGTTTGCCCCGCCGTGAGACTTTGGTCCAGCCTTCCGTATCCTCGGCGCCCGTTTCCGGCACTGGTGCAGCCGGTTTCGGCACCGATTTTGGGGCAGCCCTCTGAGTCGCCCTGGGAGCCGGCTTTGGAGCCTTTCTGGGAGCCGGCTTGGGGGCCGGTCCAGAGGTTGGCTTCGGTGCCGGTCCAGGGGGCGGCCTCGGAGCCGCCTTCGGGGTAAGCCTTGAAGGAGGCTGTTTTGGGGCGGGCTTGGCGGGCGGTTTGCTGGCTAGCTGGGGCCCTCTGCCCGCAGCATGTGCCGCGTCCGCGCCGCGTCGCCTGTCCGCCGCCAGAGGTGGGCGTAATACCCGTTCCGGCGGCAACAGCTCCTTCACGACGGCCAGCTTGGCGTCCATCATGGTCCCGACCGACAGCATGATGGACCGCTGTAATTCCGCCTGGTCGAACGCTGCAGGGGTCATTTGCTCACGCATCGCAAGCATCTGACCCCTGAGGTCTTCGACCTCCTTGCTCAGCCGAGAGTTCTCGGCGAGCATCTTGTCGACGCCTGTGGAGCTCGTCAGGTGGCGAATGCCGTCCTGAATTTGCTCCACTGCGTCTTTGAGCTTTTTGACGTATGTCCCCTTTATGTTCTTGGAGGTGCGCGCTACCTCCAAGACCGACAGGAGACCTGTGTCAATTCGCTCTTTTATGGAAGAGGGGTCGGCCGACTGCAACCCGGAACTAATGAGGTCCCGGACAGCCGCCCTGGCCTCCCTCCTCTCCCGTTCCTCCTCAATCTTCGACGCGTGGGGCTCGTCAGAAGACTGCGCCGACTCAGCGGCGAGCCTCCTATAGAGCTCCCGTTGTCGATTGAGCCCAACGTAACGGCCGTGGGTAACCCGTCCGCGGGACTGCGTCGACGATGCTAATGAGGCATCGCTTTCGCAGCCCGAAGCGGCGTGGGAACCCACGTCGTCTTCAACCGAAACATCCCGTCTGGGACGCTTTCGGTCGGACCTCCCGATGGAGCTGCCGCGGGACCGGCAAGGTGCCGGCTCCTGGAACTCCATTCCAACCTCGCTCGTAGCGAGCCTCTCGAGTACAACTCGAGGCTCCATCGCTACGAGCCCATCCGCTGACCTCGATCCGCTCGCAGACCGAGTCAACCGCCCTTCTCCAGTTTCCCCCCCGTGAGTTACCTCACTCCCCGAGACGTCCGTGGGCACCACCAAATACCTGTGCCTGCAATCCGTAGATTGGCGGGATTCCCCTGAAACGCCACTGGCGTCCATACCCGCTTGGTGAGATACTATGTTAGCGTTCGTCTTCATGGTTTTTTCCTTTATAGGGGTGTGGTCCCCGCTGAGATGCCCTAGCATACGGAGCTCCCCCTCCGTTATGCAGCCCTGCGCCGGGCATCGGAAGCGTAGGCTTCAGGGTAATTTTTAGAGTGGTTTTCTTCCACGCAGCCCCCTTCCCGGAAAGGAAGGCGGCCCCCGGTCCCGTCCTGAAAAGGACGGGATTACGGGTTCGGCCGACGGTGACCGAAGTCCCGCCCGACAAGCACTCGCGTGCAGAGTCGGGCCCGCCGCCCGCGACCACGTCCCCCATCCCTCAACAGAGAGACAGGAGAGCAGTCATCACACCCGTCGCCGCGTTTCGGAATACGTCCGAGGCGCCGACAGGCCGCGATCCTCGGCCAACAAGAGACGCTGACCAAGCTCGCCCAACTGCCCCCTCAAAGAGGGAGCACGCCGCCCGCTGCCGCTACCCGGAATGAGTCCAGGACGCCAGCGGGCCTAAGAACGATCGTTACGAGTCCGTCAAGCAAAAACACTATCCGAACCCGCACGACCACTCAACTCCCCCCCGCCCCCCTCACGGAAAGCAAGAAGGAGAGAGCACCCCGCCGGCTGTCGCTACTCGGAATATGTCCAAGACGCCAGCCAGCTGCGATGTCCAACCAGCAGTAATACTAGTCGAACTCGCCCGACAGCTCCATCTTCCAGTCCCCGCGCGCATGGGGAAAGGAAAGAGAGCTGGACCCACTGCCGCTACCCGAAATAAGTTCGAGACGCCAGCAGGTCCTCGACCACTCCCATCAACCGCTCCTCCTCAAAAGAGGAGGTAATGGAGAGGGAGCCCGACGCCCACTGCCGCTACTCGGAATGAGTCCGAGACGCCAGTAGGTCGTCCACCACGCGGCGGTCTGGACAGAACAGACCCCGCCGTCTGACCCACAAGGATGTGGGCAGACTCACCGCTCGCCACCGCTACTCGGAATACGTCCGAGACGCCGGCGAGCCGCGATGTCCAGCCAGCAGTTGACACTGGCCGGACTCGCCGCGGCTATCGCATCCTCAGGCTGAGGAGCGATCCCGCTGCTGGAGCCGTCCGCGCCGGGTAAACCCGGTACCGCACATATCTGTGCGGCGTTCCCTTATCCGCGACCTAGGGACGCGCCCGGTAGGGGTCCAGCAACCCCTCCCCGCAGGATGCACCACTCCCGCGGGCCCGGGACATTAATATTACCTACTACAATACACTTTATTAATTTGTAACTTTGTGGGTCTTTCATGCAAAAACTTTTTAACAGAATAATACGAAATTTGGAATACAGGTAGTTAATAACCTGGATGGAATGGAATGGAACGGAACATTTAGGACAATTTTATCCAGATAATTTCACATGCGCTGCACTACGCGAGTCAAACCGCGCGATACTGCTAATTATCGCGGATTTAATACACATAATACAGTAAAGAAAAATTTACAGATTTTTAATCATTTCTTGGGAAGAATTTAAACTTGAATATTAAAGGTATTTCTTTAAGCAAGAGATATTATTATTTACTAAGGGATTATGCAGAGAAAATGGTCAGCAGTTCCCTAAACGCTAATTACTTACAGAGATTAACAAATTGTTTGTCATCGTTTTGCCCGCTTGTTGGAGACTGGTCCTAAGGGTCTAGTAACCAATATTGCAAAAAGCCGAATATTTATAAGTGACAAAATTCTCAAATTAAAAGTTAAAATAGAAAAAAAGGATTTATTATTTTTGACAGTATAAGATTGAATTCTTGTCAAAATATTGTTTTCGGAGTTTTACGCAAATGTTAGTTATTGAAATAAAACTACTTTTAAACGGTTTCGATCGCTGTTTGTTTTGATTTTAACAGTTTCAACATTTTGGAGTTACAAAAAAGTTAAAAGTATTTTTATTTCAATGTTATTCTCAAAAGTTAATAACCGCACTGAAATAAAGCTAAAGAAATTATGAGCTACACTTGAACCATGAATGCATAAGTTTTAGTATGGTTAGCACAAAAGTTAACGCATTACAGCTGAAAGTTGAGCAGTATATTAGCAAAACGCCGCCTCGGAACTATTAGAGTGTTCCAGTTCTCATTATTACGTGATTTTTCTGGTCCTTTCGTCCTTGTTTTTACTGGTCCTTTCGGTTTTATTAAGGACTCGCCGTCGCCCCTCCGTCAACCGCGTAAGGAGGTAGGATTCCCATCAAACATGTGATCTACCAGTTTTTTGTGTCCTTGTCACACTTATTTTTCATACTTGAAAAGAAAAAATCTCATACAAAATGTTTATTTGTACAGTTTTACAATATAAAATAGTACATCTATATTCTACCATATGGGATAACAATAATATGTGAGTTTAAAACATTTAACTATTATCATCAGATACTACACAATAATAATTAATGTCATTCTTCAAAATAATTACGGTCAGACAACAAAAATATTAGTTAAAATCCTTGTCTTTTAAAAACTCTTCAATATATTCTGCCTTATATCGGCTGCCTTCTTTACTGGCATCTAAAAACAAAACTGGAAGATTTATAAATTTTTTCTTTAACACGAACATTGTTCTGACGGTAAAGAACACAAGAAAAAAGAATTATCCAATTTGGTGCAGTCGTTCGGAAGTTATGCGCGTACATACTAGTACATTTCCGTGATTATTTTTTATTATTCTGCTTTGCTTTCCTACACGTTATTAGACTAGCTAGACAGTAAGTTGGTAAAATGGTGATGTTGTGAGGATATATTTATCTGTCTTTGTATAGATGGCAGGCGAGCATGCGTGTCACCTGAAGTTAAGTGCTTGCGGGCCACCCATTAACATCAAATACAAAGGGGTCCTTTGTGCCCTTGCTATCCGCAACTTTATTAAGGAATAAGTGAAATTAGACCTTCGGTATTACTAACCGTAACACTGTAAAATGGAACTTCTATTTCTAGCTTGAATAATTACGTTTCTAATCAGCTTAATCAGACAAGAAAACGTAAGAAATTACAAATTTTACATTTAATCTAATTTAAAGTAAATATTTAGTACAAGCTGTTGTCCGTGTCTCGGCCGGCGTGAATCTCGTTTATCGCAGCAAATGAAGCCGATTTACCCTTGTATATGATGTACCAGTTCCATCAAAATTGATTCAGCGGTTTAGCAGGGAAAGCGTAACATACAGAGTCTTAGAACAAATGCTGTTATTGCTTATGATGCTATTTACCTACTGAGAGGTTGTAGGTGTATTTAACAGAACTATAATAATAGTATTAAATTAGTATTAGTCTAATACTTAATAAGAATATAATATCTCTGAAACTCACATCTAAAGAAGAGAATTGTATGGATTTCTTAAAGAGTTCTTACAGAAATATATCCTTGTTCTTTCTTAAAATATCCCAAAACATCAACTGTGGTAACTTAACTATATGTAAGTATATCGTTTCTTGACGACTTGTCTTGTCGTTTTCCGGTAGAGGCATAATGTTTGTTTTTTCTACATTTCGTTATTGTTTTTTCTGACTTCGACATTATTATTTAGAATCACTTTATGTTTGTTTGTTTCATCATATTGTATTTGATTTGTAACTTGTTATTTTTGATGCATCAATTTTATTGTTTGATAAATTTATTTTATCCTATAGATGTTTTGAGGTAGGTATATCAAGAGACAGTGTTCTATAAATTTTTCAAATTCATATTTTAAAAACCATTTTTACATGTCACTTTTTTGAGCTCGACTTTTCCTGACTACCCTTTTTTTTTCGGGGTGAAATGCTTATGCTTTCAACCCACGCCGAAGGCGCGACGTGGGGATATGTCGGACTTTCACCGACCAAAAACACCCTGGTCCCGTCTCTGCCTTGGCCGGTGTCGTGGGATCACTCGCGCATTCTCTGCTCGACTCCAGCTGATTTCCTGACTACCCTGAGAAGAAATGTCGAAACAAACTCAGGGGTCACAGTCGCTTTTAAATTCCAGGCATATGATATAATAATATTGAGTATACAGGATTAATTTAAAAGGAGTGCGTATATTCTACGAGGTAATCAGGTGCTTAAAACTGAACAACTTTTCCTAAGAAACATAGGTCGAAATCTTAAAATGAAAAATAAATTTTTCATACAAAGTGACAGGTCACCTATGTTCAAGACCTATGTTCGTTGTAAAAAGTTGATCAGTTTCGTCGTCTTTTCTGGACTGGCCTTGTACTGGACAATTTTAATAAATATACATATACAATTTTAATATTATAAATGTACATTTTTGATGTGTGTCTTTGAATATTTTAAGAGAAGTTGTGCGTTTAATTTCCTCAATTCCGAAATCTTATATTATCCCTCAGGACCGCTAAAACTACGAACATATCTATCTTATCAAGACAATTAGACAAGTGTCCAACCTACATAACGTTTGACAATTTTAATGGTATCCTATTAGAGCATTCAGCTCCGTCCCACCAAATCCAATTAATGCGTACATTTGAATACGAATCTATTAAGGATTTACGAGAGTTGAAACTTCTGCCCTAGTTTACATTAAGTTTTACTAACACAATTTTAGTATAGAAATGAGATTATATTTTCATTTTGTCAAAGAAACTTAGAAATAAGTTTTCATTTTGAGGAGAAGAAAGTGAGTCGTTATAATTTTTAAGTTGCAAAAGTGAGCTGTCGATGTACCTATATATGTTTTAGCATGGTCGTGCACTCCATACAGGCAAATAATCAATGTATACACTGTAGTCAAGAAACATATAGATTGATAGATGGAATGATATAAATAAATTGATTCAATTTCTAGTGTTGCCAGTTGCGTCAGGTAGTTAGGGTATATTCGCGGTTACAACGCTTTCCCGCATGGTCCCAAGTAGAAGGGAAGGGAGAAGCACCCAGGCGGTTTTAGCCTGTAAGATTCCATCCCCTCCGCCATCCCCAGGGCGTTGGAAGTCCATGAGGCTTTCCCCGGGTAAAAAAGATTTTTATTTGTGCCTGTAATATCAGTCAGTTTTCAGTATACATACTTATTTATACTTTATAGGAAATCTGAAAATAGATTGTTCAGAATTAGGAACTGATAGCAATAATACTGAAATCAATAATTTTTATCGAAACGTGCGGCTAAAATAGTTTTCGCGAACAACGAGGCGAGACAACAATCATGTGACTATTATAGTTATTTTCATTAAGTTTGGAAATATGATGTAGGTTTAAAAATATTTGGCACGTGTATTAGTTTAAGTATATACATCTAAAATAAGATATAATTGTATCAAGTTTAAAAAGTCACCAAGTAAACTATACAGAGAATTGTTGTTTTGATAAAAATGACTGACTACCCACACTAAAGCTAAAATAATTTTACTACCAAAATAACCAATCAGGGTTCAAGGGTAACTTGCCAAGGATCGTGTCCTATATGACGTCATCACACGATCATGTTACTTCTCACGTAGGGCCTATAAAGCTCCACAATATTTGTATTAGCTCAATAATAAGTTACTACAACTATGGTAACTCGAACGAAACTCGTTTTAAATGTTTTGAATTCTTAGTGCATTATATTAATACTTACCAGTTTCAATAGCTGGTAAAACGGTTATAAAGCTTTAGCTCGCTATTGCTTTCGAAGGAATCCCTTATTTCTTTTAGTCCTTAGAATCAGTGCTAACTCCATAATATTTAAAGGTACCTAATTCAACATGAACTGTTATTAAGTAAATTATTAGAAGTTAGGACAATATCTTAAAATACATATTTCTCATTAGCAGAGAAAAATCAATTTTAATTTTGCTCCATCTGTGTTGATAACCTTACTGCTGTGTGTATTATTTCTGAACGGAGCTGTTTGCAACAAGAGTTAACCAATACCGTGGTTTTCTTAAGTTCTCTTTAAAAAGAAATCTAGATAAGTTGAAGACAGAAGTTGGCTCATCTTAACGGCGTGTTTGAGTGTTGCTAAAACGTTTTTATTAATCCTATGGATGTTGGTTAAAGTTTATTTTAGTATTAAATATATTTTGATTAAGTTTCAACTAATTGATCATATATTGAAATGTCTAGGTATCGTTAAGTACTGGTCCTGACTTAACATTGAGTTATGGACAAACAATAATAACAGTTTTATTTCAACAATAAAAATCTTAAAAAAAACCTGTGCCGGTCTACCCATGTCTTCTTGGTAATAATGAATAATTTAATCAATAGTAACACATACATGTTCGTTGTAGCCGTGGTGACCTAGCGGTTCAATAACCGGATTTGTATGCGCAGGGTTGCAGGTTCGAACCGAGGCAAGTACCAATGTGACTTATTCAAAGTTATAGGTATGTACTTTCTTAATTATTCCAAAACACCATTCATATGTTGTATTCATATGTATATGTAACTACCTACATGTTTCACATTGTTAATTATAATAGTTATTTAAGTAGGTATGTCATGTATCCTATTGGTAGGTTAATTTAATTTAAGAGCGTTTCTCGCCGTTAAACGAATACGTTTGGCGAGTTCACTAGTCATAAGATAAAATATAACTTACCTCTGATTTAAATAAAAAAAAAAAAAAAAAAAAAAAAATATACGGCGAAGGAAAAAAAACATCGTGAGGAAACCAAGATTCCTAAATTTGGAATCTGAAATCGGCAACCCGCAATGAGCAAGCGTGGTGATCCTACCCTATATGGGAAGAGGCTTGAGCCCAGCAGTGGGACATTTATAAGCCGGTGTTATACATGTTCATGATATTTTTTTTTTTTTAAAGTACGACTATCGACTATATATTTCGCTGAAAACTACGAATTTCCTACAAAGCTTCGAAAGCTAGTAAATAGAATTGTTCAAGCATCATTTATTTGGCACAAATAGTAGTGTCCCCAAGCAATTAGACGTCCGCAATTAGCAACGCTGTTCAAAACAAGAGGAAAGAAAAATATGTAGGTTATGTTACTATGCTATGAAACGAAGAGTTCTTAATAGTTATCGGTTTATTATGTCTGTTTTGATTATGTAAAATCGCTCCTGGATAACACTCAAGCATCTCTTCAATAAAGTATATTTAATGGCATCCTTCACTCAGAAATATTTCCATTAAACAAACATAAACTTCCAACAACATGAAGCATCAACTTAAATACTTAACTAAAAACTTGATAATCCAAACAATCTACCTTCATTTTCCTATAACCATAACGAATACAAAATGAACTCTAGAAGTTCCTACCACTCAAATACATTATGGGTCCATCTTACTCCAAGACACTTCTTCATAGCTTCAATCCAATAAAACTTAGCGTCAAGAACGAAATCAAATAATGACAGTACTACCTTGAACACAATAAATAAAGTCGCAATGAAATAAAGCCCCAGGTTCCTCTGAGTGCAATCTTCGGACCCAGTGAGGGCAATGAAGCTAAAATTTCGATTTAGGTATACTTTATGAAGTACAAGTTTTGTCTCGCTGAAATAACTGGAAGCAAGAATTTGTTCTGGTAGTTTATTAAGGACTGGCTCTCTGGTTTTCTCGCCTTTTTCTATCTAGGTAAGGAATATAATTTCAAATAGCTTTTAAACCTTCCTCAAGAATCGAATTATCCAAAACAAAAAGATTTCAAATCAAAGGCTTGATTTTTATATTAGTAGATTTACTGAAAATAAACAAGATAGTTAAACGTGCATGCAACCCGTATATTACTTGTAGAATAAATGATGAAAATGCTTTCTCTACGTGTATAAAATGTAAGAGAAATTGAAGCATCTCGATCAAATCACAAAATACATATCAGACGTGCCGAAAAGAAAATACAATCTGTGTTCGATCTTCTGTGAGATTTCATAAGCCTTGCAACGGATAAAACACCTTGAAACTGACGTAAGCGTCTGGAATATTTTCAAACTGTGTCAACCATAATAGAAATGACGCAGACCAGTAACGAACCATCAAAGATAAAAGCCAACGCATTAATAACCCATTACTTAGCACTTAGTGCAAACAACACGAGAAGCAACCACCTAAAACTTTTCAAAGACCTTTCTGTATATCCGCGAAACGGGACTCGCGGAATGCGCAAACTTCCAACGAAATATCCCGGAATGACCCAAAAGTTCTTTTTACTATCCCTATAAAACCTTTGGCCATAAATTGATATCTCTGCTCGAAACTTCCCAAGTTACACCGCAAAACCTCTTCGGAATTTAGGCTGGATACCTGTTCTGATTTTATAGGTGCCTTCCTAATTTACCCGAATCACCGTTTCATAGATGAGAAACTTTTACGGAATCTCGAATGGTCTGTTTTCTGATTCCCATTCACAATTCAGAAGATTAATCGCCGAAGTATTGCTGGCGAATTCGTCTTTGTCGAAATTTGTTGAAAACAGAGTGAATATCGGGTCTCGAATATTAATAATCTGCAAACTAGAAGTAATCAATTATATGAGATGTTTGATTGTTTCTGCTCCGCAAATAATTGGAGGTTAATTCATTCGACATCGGGAGCAAATTACGAGCAAGGTTGTTTCTTGATGCGTATTGTATTGTACTACAACAATTGCTATAGCTCTTTTGTTGATGACTGTGTTATTAAACATTCTCAGATAGTATTCCGGTCTTTCAAAAGGTCGCAAACTCGTAAAGTACGTGAAACTGTTACATATGTATGGAAGTTGAATGAACACGGAAAATGCGAATAGTATGTGAATTCCGTTGCGTTCTGTAATTTCCGTGTCCCTATGGGAAAATTATAAGAATTTATGAAGGTGTTTTGTCAAAAATACTATAAAGTAGTCATGCTTTTACGACGCTTTGTTGAGACCCATTGCTTGAATGAGCCATTCACCAAATACGAGTATATTTTCCTTTACAAAATGCCTTTGACATTTCGCTAAAGAGAGCCAAATTACGAGCCTAAAATTGAGCTTTAAAACCACATCGGGGAACGATTGGGGTCGTTCGCGACACGCACTGTGAGGAAACATCGTCTTCACGATTCACGAGTATTCAATAAAGTCGAAGCCAGCCATATATATGGCATCGATCTGCCCTCAGTTACCATAAACGCGCCGCCTGGGGCACATCAAATGTTAAATTCATTTCTCACATAACTTGACACCGGGTTAGGTAAAGATAACAAGGTGTATCGGTGACCTTCTTGATAACAAGCCTTTTGAGTTTATTCCTATTAGGAATGTAAATTGGTTTTGGTCCTTAGGTACGGGTTTTGGAATTAGTTCGGTTGAGAATGTTTGATCATTTTATCCCCTGGTCTTTTAGAGGTTTGGAAGAAAATTTCAAAGATTTTGACTAAGTTAACGGGTAGATACTTACTACGATCCTTTGCTTGTGTTTATTATTTTATATATTTTTCGTAAATCTCTAGAAACGATTTGCAAAAGTTTTCAAAAGGCAATGTATCATTGTCACTCATTGTGAATGCGGAATGTGGAAGGCCGATTGATAAATTGTATTCCGGATAGAAGGTCTAATCTTTTTATTCACTTGAAGTACCACCTATTTTATTTTTTAATTATAAATGATGAATGTAATTATTTGTAAACTGCTTATAAGTTCAAAATGAAAAATTGAACTCGTTATTATACTTGTTTAATGATCTAGAGTAAAAAAGTTTTTGTATTCCATGAATATCAAGATAGAAGAGCATATTCGTTGTTCTGTTCTTTAATTATTTTTTAAACCTTTTTGCTAGAGTTAGTACCTCTCTCAAAGGATCTGTAGAAGCCTCAGTAGCATGCCTTTATCCCTAAATTATAAATTTTTCATCCAAATTTCCAATACTCGATGAAATTCGAAAGAAGAAAAAAATATTTGGAATGTAACTAATGTCCAATTTCACTGTTCAGAAGTCAGGACTTGATCTAAAAGTTAGATAGACTCTGTTCAATGATCTAGAAATCTGGATCTGAAACTATAGTCTAAGTAAAATTTTGCATTTTGGCAACAATACCTACGTTAAGGTGAAAGTTTATTAAATTGACCTTTTCTTTTTGGTTCGTTTCTACATCTGTATTGTCCTTTCGTTTTATCAAGAAAGAAAGAAATAAATGTGGACAACATCACATACATTGCGCCGAATCCAAAGTTAATATCTAAATCACAACAAGTAACGAATTCCCCAACCCGCAATGAGAAAGCGTGGTGATCAATGCTCAATTGCTCATTCCTTCTCTATATGGGAAGAGGCCTGTGCCCAGTGGGACATTTCTAGGCCGGTATTATTATATTAATGATGAAGATTTGATTGACGGTCGAAGCGTATGTTCATTCTGAAATAATTAAAGTTTGGGATAATGTCACCTTCTATGATAAGGTTAGCGCCTTATAAAACATTGCAATAGACAGATAATAGTAAAATTAAGTGGCACTTAACTCCCTCTCAGACATCTAATTATCTATGTTTTATCTCAAAAACCACTTTGAAAGCTTTTTATCGGAGGAGTCTAATGAAATTACAATAATTCAATAACCTGTACGTAAATCTGAATTATCTTTTGAAATAGGGGTCAATGTGAATTAGGTTTCTATAAGTGTAACAGCTTGTGAAGGAATATAATTAAAAATGTCATTAATTTCGATCAAAATTATTAATGTGATAAGAGAAATCTAACTCACTTAGCTGATGGTCTGGCTTTCTAAGGGTTCTTTTGGGTTCAATGCTCCTCTATCTCTTCGATTTGATTAACTTAACGAGGAGAAAAGTATTGAGCAAATTGCAAACCAGTCCAAGAAAATATTCTTTGTAAGTTTTATAAATTTGAGATGCTACATATTGTGGCCTTGAGACTGTCTTAAAGGTCAGAAAATGTGGGTTTACCTAATAGGGACAAAACCTATTGCACTTAGTTGTGATCATATTAATCCCCAAGACAGCACATACATACATGTACAAAGCTAGAATATAATTATTTTCTTTTATCTTTGGTCGACGCTAC
This sequence comes from Plusia festucae, assembly GCA_950381575.1. NCBI lineage: Eukaryota > Metazoa > Arthropoda > Insecta > Lepidoptera > Noctuidae > Plusia > Plusia festucae. The sequence continues at coordinate 13,064,557 of OX494442.1, forward strand.
CCATGATCAAAGGGCTGGCATATTTTTGGCTCAGCGAATCAGTATTGCTTTTCAACGTGGCAATGCTGCCAGCCTTTTGGGCACGTTTCCCGTCATTGACAAAGTTGACCATGATTTTTTTGATGCGTTAGCTTTTATTTTGTAATCCATTTTACTCAATGATGGTTAGCAAGTCTTCTTTTTATAGATAGTTTTATTTATCTTATATTTTTTTTGTTTAGTTTAGTTTTAATTTTTAATAGGTTTAATAGCTATGAATTGTAAATTTATTTTCGTTCAACATTGTCTCGGGTCTGGGTGTTTGTGGTTCCTTCGTTGGCTCTGATTCCATAACACAAGTGTTTAGCTACTTAGCATTCAGACCAATGTATGTGATGTTGTCCACATTTATTTATATATTTATCATGTAAATCCTGACCCAATTTTCTCTGAAACTGCACATACAAAAAGTCATAGACATCGGAATTTATTCCCAACTATTTCTTTATTAATATTCTATTGGCAGTCCACTTCCCATTGAGCTTAATAACTAGCGAACCGCCCCGGCTTTGCGCGGATGCAATTAATTACGTTAAATTTTCAGCTATTTGGTAATAAATATGTAAAAATACGAAACGTTTTGACTGGCCTATTGGTCTAGTGGTTAGTAGGTAGTGCCTTCGACCGCGAAACCGGATTTAGCGGGTTCGATTCCCACCCAAGACAAATCTTTGTGTCGTGAGCATGGTATTTATTTCTGTGTCTGGGTGTAATTTATCTATATTATGTATGTATTTAGAAATAAAATTTATGTTTATCAGTTATCTGGTTACGATAGTATAGGCTCTGCCTAGTCTGGGATCAAATGACCGAGTGTTTGGTGTCCTATTCTATATTATAAATATTATTCTTTATTTTTCATTACACGCATTTTTTCCGTCTGTCTTTCCGCTAACCACTAAACCAGTTAGGAGTTAGAAGGAACAGACAGACGATTTGCGCGACTTTGTTTTATACTATTGCAGCGTCTATATATCACGTTATTGATCGCCATCGGCTAATAAAAACTGTGGAGCTGAATGCACATAATTATAGTGAGCATGATCCCGCATTAATTACTAAGTAGATCCTCAATGGCCGCGAGCTTTATTTGTGAATGTTCCCACGATCAATGGAGCTGTCTCAATGATATTTATTACTATGTTAAAGGGTTTAAGTTTTAACTGACTTAAGGAAGGTTCTTGATAAGACTGTTTTTTTTTTTGTATTTTTGTCACGCGTGGATAGAGCTTGAAAGAGAGATGTAGTTAGAATTTCATCATAATCGATTTACTGGTTTGGTTTTTACTCCAAACTAATTGGTAAAAATTAGTGACCGACCGAAACATGTTATTTTGCCGAAACCGAAACCGAAGGTTCGGTTTCATTGTAGTTTCGGCCGAAACCGAAACCGAACCTTTTATTATAAAAAAAAAAGTCCTTAAAATGTCGAAAAAATGTTAGTAAGCCCGTTTTTTTTCTAAAATTAATATCTCGCCAACCTATAATTACAAGTTTCTACTTTCAAAGATTTATCACAATGAAATTTCAGCACAGTTACAGAGGTTCGGTTTGAAAATTTAACTACCCTATAAAGTGAAAAAAATACATTATTTATAACACAAAGTTACCGATTTTTTAATGGTAGTATAAAATAAAACAAATTTATTATTAAAATATGATGCTCATATATTATGTTTATTTATTTTCAGTTACTTACATTTTGACTGCACGGATAGCCAAGTGGTAAAGGTCACCACGCTAATTACCACTGTGCGCGACGTGCTGCGGGTTCGATTCCCGCATGGGACAACCATTTGTGTGATCCACAGATACTTGTTTCAAGTCTGGGTATTCTTTGTGCATGTGATTTGAATGTTTGTGAATCCCCCGCGACACAAAGATTAAATTCCTTAGTGCGGGCGTCGTTTTTATTTAAAAAAATATATATAATATGTACTCACAAATATCACAATCAGTTAGCCTCGAATGGCTAATTCAAATATAATTAGATAATCAAAATAATCAAATTGTTAATCATATAACCAAATCTTTAGCCGAGCGCGACCCGAAGGGACGATGTTGTAAGTTTCGGCGCGGCCGAAAGGTTCGGCTGTTTTTGGCCGAAACCGAAACTCGGGCCGAAACTTGATTTTTTGGCCGAAACTGGCCGAAACCGAAACCGAAACCGAAATTTCGGTCGGACACTAGTAAAAATTAACCGAACTTCAGCAATTTTTTTTAACTTGCCGATGTTCGTATCCGGTTCAAACCACATTCGGCCTATCCCTAGTAAAATATTAAAGGTTACAAAGGCGTCGAAACGTCGGGAACTAAAATAAAAATAAAATATTTCAAAATATTAAATTGTTTTTCTTTTCTACATTCATGTGTAATCAATTATTGAAAAGAAATCTGATAAGTGTTCATGTGGGTTGTTGAAAAAGAAACCGCTTATTGTATGCTATAATAATAGTAATACTAGCTTAATACTGTTCATACAAGAACTCGAAATCGAATAGTTTTGTTCATAATGTACGTGTGTTATAGTTAGTAATTAAATTACGTTGATTTTAAATGTTGTAGGTGTTGGTATACAAAGCTGCAAATTAAACAGAACGATTCTAAGAAAATATAAATTGAAAACCGTTTTATAGTAGTTCGGAAAATGTTGCTTTTTCATTGTAATTTTACAGTTTACCTAGTTATATTGTAGGTTACATAAACCTTCCAGATCCCTTAGACAAGGTACATTTTTACAATTTTATTATTATCGCTGATCGAATCTCTCAAATGTATGCAAGTGACAAGTCTGTCACGTGACTTATCGAAGAGAAATGTCATTTCCATACATTTAATATCATTCAAGAATGTACTTTGTTTAAGGGGGCTGTTTTTAACTACACGTATTAACCTATCTATAGATATTATAAATACGAAAGTGACTCTATTACGCTATCTATCAGTTACGCTTTCACGGGTAAACCACTGAGCCGATGTCAATGAAACTTGGTATGAGGTAAGCTTCCGCGGTCGAGTGGCTCACACAACGGTTTTTAAGGTGTCACTAGCTCTGAGGCCCCGGGTTCGATACGGACAGGTCAATGTAGAGAAACACTTTTCTACATTGTCTCAGGTCTGGGTTACCTTCTTTGTCTCTGATTCCATGAGACAAGTACTTTAGCTAACTAACTTTGGATTCTTGCACATTTATTAAAAAAAAACCTAGTAATATCACCTTCTACATTATTTCACAATCAACACGGTACGGTTTTTTACCTACTTTGAGACTGTATGTATCATTTTAGATTCAATTTAGATGCAAAAACAGACAAATATCTACAATTAATTCAAACGGTAATTTTGTTCGCTGAATATCATAATAAAATTACAATATTTAATTAAAAGTAACAAAGTAAAACACTTTGAACAGTTTTACATAGTGTTTTCAGTTTGAAACAAAAAAAATACACGAGTTCTCAGAATCGTTGTTTATAGAAAGTCATAATGTTTCTTAGTATTAACATTTAACTGTTCTATTTTCAGATGTCAACTGCTGTCGTAGAGAAAAGAATTCATCATTATTGATAAGGTAAGAGGATTTTTTTAAACCAATACATAGAAACCTCCTATTTACCGAACAATAAACCTCAGGGATATTTGTTAATATTAAAAAATATAAGTGAATACGTATATCATAATAAGCTAAATTAAAGTTCTATTGCTTCACTGAAAAAAGCATTTTGTTCCGGAGATCTGTGACTCTTATATCCCTTTTTTTTTTTTTTAAAGTATTCACTATTTTTGGTTTGTATAAGCAATAAAATGCACGTGTTGATCATCATATATAAAAAAAAAAAAAAACAGTTATAAAAATACCATTGTGATTAATTAAGGAAACTATAGGTCTTTTTGTGTTCATTTTGTATTCTTTCTTTGTTTGAAAATGACCGTTTGTTTCTTAAAATAAATAAATAAAATAAAAATAAAAATAAATATCATAAAGGCTAAGCCGCGCTTAACAAGGTTAGGCTAAGGATGGGGGACCAACATTCAACACATTGTTTAGCTGTTAAGCCCGGCTGTCAATTCTAACCACCAGTCTTTCTTGGTAGGTCTAATAGGCAGTCGCTTCTTGGAAGGTACCTCTCTTTTTAGTCGGCATCTCCATTACTAAAGATCGGTCTCTAGTCTGAAGTTTTGATCACTTTATTGACTATCTTCTTCCACATGTTTCTGTCTTCGGCAGTCTTAATCGCCTTGGTAATTGGCAGGCCAGTGAGCGAATTAACCAGATCTGACCAACGGGTAGGTGAGCGACCGCGTAATCTTTTTCCGTCGACCTGGCATGTACCTAGACCTACTGATATTTAGTTTAACTTTTTGAGACATAATGCTTACCTGGAAATGGCCTAGGAAAAATACAAAACAATACTGTAGGTTACTATTGAGTATGCCTGTGAATGGGTATACAAGTAGAGGAAGACCGAAAAAGATGGATGCATTGTGTGAAAGATGATATGAGAAAGAAAGGAGTGGATGCCGCGATAACGAGTAATAGAGATGAATGGAAGGAAAATTCGCATAGCGCCGACCCCATATGAATGGGATGAGGGCAGGACGAAGAAGACTGTAAGTTACTATGGAATACTGCTCTTAGGCTAGTCTGTACCAAATGATTGAGAGGCCTGCTCGATTTACTAAGAGTGTAACCAACATATTAAAAACTGTGTATATATGTATCGCTGATATATTTATTAACCAGAAACCAACAGTGGCTTTCTGTTAAGATAACATTTGGCTCGAGCCAACATGGCATAAGGAAAATGTGATATTTCCCATAGCTTTCGTTTTGCGGGTCATGTATCGAATAAATAAACATGATTATTATTGTAAATATATATAACTATATTCATAAGATGGAATATTGAAGTAGGTACATTTGAAAACATACCAAAAACACAATCATATTATATTATTTTTAACGACTATAGTATTTATCTCAGTAATTTGGGTACCGACAGTCAGACGATGATCTTTGACAGTCGTTCAGTCATTACAATTCTGACAACCAGTCTTACTATGGGATACTGTGGAAACAGTAAAATGGGCTGTGGAGGTCAGGAGGTAGTCGCTCTATATAAATTCCGTATTCAGTATAATCCCAGATAAAGCTAGGCAGATTATGACACATATTGTAATCCTTAAGGATTTCTTCCAGCCATTTATCTGCTCGACTGCCTCGTTGGTCTAGTGGTCGCAAGCGCGACTGCCGTGAACGAGGTCTCGGGTTCGATTCCCGGGTCGAGCAAAAAATATTTACTGAGTTTAGAAATTCTCAGTACTGCTCGGAGTCAGGACGTGTGGCGATGTTTACATCCCCGTGCCTCGGAAAGCACGTAAAGCCGTTGGTCCTGCGCCTGATCCCTCTCCGGTCGTGTCGGTCATCCGTCCCATCGGACTATGAGAGTGAAGGAACAGAGAGTGCACCTGTGTTTGCGCACACGCTTGTGCACTATAATATCTCCTGCGTACATGGCTGATCTCACTAGAGATTGGCCGCCGAGGCTGAAATTCGGTCGGAAGAAATATAAATATATATATATCTCACATCCGTTAACTTGTATCATCGAACTTACAATATTCCAGTCTCCTAATTCTAGTATGTAGGTACTACAATTCAATGTTGTCTAAGAAAACATATACATATCTACCATTAGGGTGATATCTCCAAGTGATCGTCATTTTACATCACTCACATACAAGATCCCACGCCAATACAGTTATATGACAATCTTGCTAACGGCGTCCATATAAACATAGGTTACAAGACACGAGTAATATTTTTACAGGCCTGAAATGTAACTCGAAGGTAAAAGTCGTATATCTAATGTTTTTTTATCTCTGACATGGGTAGGTACCTGATCACCCTGAGTGGGGTAAAAGATGTATAGTATCATAGTTATTAGGTAGATTGTAATTGTCTCAATGTTTGATATTTTTTTTAGAGAAGGAATGAGCATTGTTTCAGATGAATTAGAGAAATAATTGAGTATTGTAATATTTTGTAAGAATTAACGACAGTGTTATGTCCTTTATGATTTTTAAATTTTTCATTTCTAAGTATTTTTAAATCGGAATAATTATTATAAATTAATGTAAAAAAGCGACTTCAAATGCACAAAAAGGACCTATAAGTTAAGTAATTTGGATTAAACATTCTCGTGATGATATGTGTGATAATTTTTAGTTTACTTAATGGCGGTTTAAGTAGTGAATAAGTGTCACAATACAATAAATGTGCAGACGACGACGAAAGTAGATACCTACATAATGCTCGATGCACACATCAATATATTTCGCTTCACCTTATTAGCTTATATGTAAGTTATCTATCTAGGTGTTATTAATCTATGTTCTCCACATACATAAAGGCTTCTTATTATAATTAAATAATACATAACCAGTATCGTTTCAGTACGTATTCTTGCTTAGTTTAACCATCACTATTTTAGACAATCCATCTCTTCTGCCTAGCCTTTTCCCAAGCTATGTTGGGGTCGGCTTCCAATCTTACTGGATTTAGCTGAATTCCGTATTTTACATGGAGCGACTGCCTATCTGACCTCCACAACCTATTGCTAGGTAATACAGTATTCCATAGTAAGACTGGTTGTCAGAATTGTAATGACTTAACGACTGTCAAAGATCACTGTATGACAGTCGGGACCAACGGCTTAACGTGCTTTCCGAGGCACGGAGGGGTCTCGGTATGTTTACAAATGGTCACCCATCCACGGACCAACCGCGGCGAGCGCGGCTTAACCTTTATTTTCGGTCAAACCGTACGGCTTACACTTAGCCACGAGCCCCTTTTAGACAATCCATCTAAAATATAAAACAAAATCCACATGCGTTCTCTAGCATACAACTTGCATTACAGTATTCCTAGAAAAGAATCTAATGCACTCTAAAAATATTCCTGTTTTATTTTTAAACAGGAAACATCTAGACTGACATTAGAATAAAATATCTTACTTACGGCGCTTGCTTTCTGCATACAAAGCATTGTTGTATGACCTAAGAGATATACTAAATTACATTACAGAAGGCTTACTTTTACAAGACAACAAGGAAAATTTCGGAAATTTGTTATTTGAAAAAAAACGGGTTCAGAAATTATATCCCTGATAGATTCAAATATCTACACTAATATTATAAAGAAAAAAGTTTTGTATTTTTGTGTGCATGTTTGTAAAGAATTAAGTCAAAAACCACTGTACCGATATCTCAGAAAATCTTTCACTATTAGAAAGCTACAGTCACCCTGCACATGCTATGTTTTTTACTAAATTAATAAGGTACCGCGCGCGGAGTCGCGGGAACATCTAGTGTGTAATATAATTCATCTATATTAATAATTTCGTTCAGGGGTACGGTAGACTCGATCGAAACCTTATATGAATAATGAAACATAAAAAAATATTGATTTCGAGTCGACAACATATATCCGCAAAATTCTGATTATGGAGAATTTCGTTAAATTCTAATGGCACTGACAAACAAACCGCAGTCGCCATCTTGGGTAGTTAATAAGGCCGCGTTCCGTAACAGATAATAATTCTGCTCAAAGTGATTCAAGGAGTTTATTATCATACAACCTCCTTGAAGTGATTACAGTGCTGACAGGGCGTATGACAGTTGCATGATAGTTGGGACCAGAATCGTTTCGGAACGCGTTTGAAATAATAGTTCAAGAATATTTATTTCGCTTTTTCACGTTCCTTTGCATGCTAGCTCTTATATACGCCTCGCCAATCAACACGTCGCGTGCGTCGCGCCAAAGAAGTATCCATCACAAAGAACTGTGTCTCATTTGACTGTGCAAAACGAAACGTCGTGCCGGAAACATTGAGTGAATCAAAACTTAAAACTTTTCTTCAGTCGTCGTTTCGCAAAAATATTAATATTATTTGTGTGTAAAAAATAAAAATTATTTGTCAGAATACTATTGCAGTTTTTATTTACTATATATTTTATTAAACACAATGAACGAAGCTATACGAATCTACGGCTTGCTTACCTATAATATTCCTTGAGAACCGATGACTACAGAAATATTTACCTACATTGTGTATCATGAGTCACATTTCAACCGAGCGGAGCCGGGTTCTCATCTAGTACTATTAAATTAAAGTTCAAAGACACATTAATATTATTGTTTTCTGAGGTTTACGCGAATGTTAGACATTGAATTAAATTACACTGCCATTGAAATTTGCTTTTTCATCGGATTCATCCCGGTTTCCTTTGATTGACCATGACACCTGCAAGGGTATTGAAACGTTGGGATCAAAATAATTGCGATTAAAAAATAGTTTTATTTCAACAATAATAATGTTTCGTTATCAAACTATTATTGAGGTAAAAACACAGATTACTAAATAGTGGTAAAAGTTTGTGACTGGGTATGTCTCTTAAATCTTTACGCCCAAACTGCTGAACCAACATAACCCTGAATTAAGACATGGGCCACGTTTAACCCTAAAAAGAGCTAAGCTCAGTTAGTATGACAGAAAATCAGTATTGTTGTCAAAAAAATCTATAAATTGAAAAAAAAAAATATTCTGACTAAACAAAAGTATAACGTAATGTACAGCTGCACTTTGTATTCGATAATTGCTGCCTAGCATCTGGCCTCCATTTTCAATCTGTCATATGACTAATAGGTATGTTTTAACAAAGTTGGGACTACCTTTAAAATCTTACGTAATGGACCAAGGAAAGTGGCAAAAGACTGTAACAACTATTGGCGGAAGAAATTCTTGGTGCAAAATGTAGACCGCCCACCTATTTGCACTTAAAAGCCTTTGATAGGCGTTGCCAAGCTATTATGAACTTTATGACGTGAGAATAATGATTTTTGGCGTTATACAATGTTTTAGGATCATATTTAAGTGGCATGATAAAAGTAGGCTGTTAGAAAACGTGAATTTTGTTAATTCAATATATTTTATAGAACGGTAGTACTTTTGGGCTGCCGAAGCCGGGATTGATGTAGCTCATTGAGGGAGACCTACGTTCAGTGGACAGCAATAAGCTGATATTGTGATGATTACTTTTCACGAGAAGAATTAAAAAAACACATATTAAATGCGATGAAAAATATTTTTTCAGAAAGAGAAAGAAAGATATTTATTTTGTCACCAGGAAGATACTAAAAAAATAATAGTAAAAGTAAAAACAAATAAAAAAAATATGGAAACCAAAAAAAGATCTAAGTTTACACACTGGCAACTAATGTTTCTTCTTCTTTCTTTTGTTTAAAATTAATTAGATTTGAAATAACATTTAAAAAAGTTTAATATATTGTTAGTAGGTATGTATTGCTACAGAGTGGATACGAACATCTGATAAACATGTTTATTTACATCGCATTTTAGCGACAAGTTTCCGGTTTCTGTTAGAGCAGTTAAACCTTTTTTATTACTTTTTTATTTCTCAAAACAGGGATAGTGTCAGTACAAATATATTTTGACATGTGCTTTTTGTATTGGCTGGACACGTGTTCTATGTTTGTTTTCATTGGAGCCAACATTTGGGCCAATCTTTACAATGCAGTTGGGACATCATTGTGTAATTTATTTCACATAAATGTTTATTATGTTGTTCGTTTTAATAGCAAATAAAAATAATAAAAATATAGTTTTGAGGTAACAGATTTAGTTTATGTATACTCTTATAATAATTGAATATAATATGTTAAAAATATATTTCACTAGCTTCTGCCCGCGACTTCGTCGACGTGGACTTCCAAAATTTTAATGCTGTCTGCCCGCGGCTTAGCTCGTAAACAATTTTCAATTTTCCCTCGGGAACTTCTTAAGGAATCGGTATAAAAGGTAGCTTAAGTTCTTTTCTATGTCCAAGGCTACATGCATGCCAAATTTCATCCACATCCGTTCTGCCGTTTTTGCGGGATTGAGCAACAAACATCCAAACATCTAAACATCCACACATCCACATTTATAATATTAGTAGGATATTATATATTCAACCATAATTGTAGTATTAAACAAGTAAACGCTGTTAATAATTATAAACTATACTTTTTTGCAAATTTTGTTTACATATCACATGCCACTAACAAATGAATCCTGACACGTGTGATGCATGTGCATACACGTGTTTATTAATGTTTACTTCGGGGCAACTGTTATAGTGAGCAAATCTTCATTTGGAATGCAGTTAGTAAATCATTCTGTGTAATTATTCTTAAGGTAGCGGAGAGCGGTTGATGAATGTTTAGGAGCTTATAGTACAAGTTATAAGCGATTAGAACTTATTTATAGGTTTACTGTTTGAAGGATAAACACTGAATAAAGGTTAAAATACTACTACTTGTCATTCTGTCACACGTTTGTGTGAAAATTCCAGGAATTACGAAACTGATTACAAAACTTCTTTATTCCAAATATTTCTTGTTTCCTATAATTATGTTTAGGTTTTTGACGTGATGCCGTCTTATAGATAGATGAACGCCGGCCGCACGAAAAGTGTCACGTACCGCCTGAGCCGAGTGTGCACGCGAGAAAGCGGAAGAAGCGATAGAGAAGCACGATCGGGCTAAGCGTTCGTTTGTGACTCATTTATCCCTCTACCACTCCATTGGCGGATACGTCCGTGTAGAAAAGAGACAGTATGCAATTTTTCATCAATGTATTCTTATGACGTTATTAGGTAAAATTATTGTCTGTAAACCGACTTACAGACAACCAATATTTTTTTCTAATAACTATCCTTATCTTCAACTTTAAAATCTTGCAAAAAAGGTAATGTATCTACTAAGTCCGTTAGTTCGAAGAAACACTTAATCACGACTTAATCCTACCACCCAGGAACATTACTTTTAACACTTATGAAATTCGCATAAAAACCTTATCAACATATGTTTGCTCTTCACCAAAGTTAAAAAAAATTACGCTCTGTTGTATCCACTTCACACATTATCTACAAGTGGGTGACAGTTTTTTTGAACCACTCGATATCAGTAAGACGATTATTAAAGTACTAACTGTGCCACGCGGTTCTCTTGTTTTTTTATTGAACTTGACATCTTCGTTCATCATCGGAAGAACATGGAGCAGAATTGCTAGAGATAGAGATGTATGGAATCGATTGTTTTTTACCAGTAGAGGTCTTTATACATCACCTAAACTATAATTTTTACATGATTTTTTTTTAGTTTTTAACTCTTTATTATAAGTATGTTTGGAAATTAAAGCTTATTCATTTATTTTACTTGACATCTAGGGGTTGTTTAGTGCGTTGAATTGAGCACATGAAAAAAAATGGCATAGAGATAGGAAATAAATAGAAGCTAGGAAATATTTTAATCTAAGAGATTTAAGTATAGATTGTATAAGATATAATTAGGTATAGATTAAGTCACTAAAGTCTGTATACTGAAACTCTAATCAGTTTACGTTCGTCGTTAAGTCATATGCTGTATCATTATACACACAGCAACTTTACATATTTTCAAATGTAAAGTTGCACTAGATAGACGTTTAAAACCTACTTTAACTTGAATAGCGTTTCTGTATGAGGTGTTATCCTTCTAGTACAGTCAGCGATAACGATTGAACACCATGATATAGACAATACACCTTAACACGAAATTACATGAACCGACTAAAAAGGAATATCGAAAGAGTTAGATGCAAGTAGCGTCCCTCATTGAAGGCTCACCCGTCTACCATAGAAACAGAGACATGCCGTGCGGTCTCTTACCATCATGGCGTACGAGGCCATTGAGTTCGAGTACAGCTGGAACGCCGACGGCAACAAGAGCTCGTTGGATGACGTCATCAAAATATGAAATTAAATGATTCTTAATTCTTAATTCTTAATTCTTTATTGTACACTATAAAATACAGAAATAACAAGTATAAGAAAAAATATGTACACAGGCGAGCTTAACCCAGAGTTGAGTTCTCTTACAGCAAACCTTTAAGTGATAGGGAGATTAAAATATCAATAGAGGATAAGAAGAAGTGCACAACGTCAAATATAAAATACACTTACATAAAAATAGTACATAAAATACATATCATAATAGCATAAATATTCTATATAAACATACATATATATATATACATGTCACTCATGATGACAGAAAATGGTCCCTGATTCTTGACCTGAAGACGTCCAGCGATGGGCTATCACGCAAAGCATGTGGAAGCAAGTTCCACAGCCTCACAGCACGGACAGTAAACGATTCACCATAGCGACTAGAGGAGTGAAGGGGAGTACGAAGGAGAAGGGAGGAAGAAGTGCGACAAGGATTTCCCCTGGGAACAAGGTACTCAAAGCGCTCACGCAAGTACTTTGGGGTATTAGGATTGTGAAGAACGGAGAAAAGAAGGGAAAGAACATGTGAATCTCGACGCTGCCGAACAGGCAACCACCTCAACTTTGCTCGGCAGTCCGACACGTGGTCGTATTTCCGAAGACCAAAAATGAAGCGAATGCCCAAATTCTGCAGGCGTTCGAGTTTGTTGAGAAGTTCTTCTGTCGCATCAAGGAAACAGACATCAGCGTAATCTATAAGAGGTAGAAGAAGAGATTGTGCTAGGGTGATTTTAGTTTTAAATGGCAGGAACTTCTGGAGACGCTTGAGAGACTGGAACGAGCAATAGACCTTCCTGCCTACCTCAGCAACATGGTTGATCCACGATAAATGACAGTCCATGTAGACACCTAAGTTTTTTACAGATTCTACATAGGCAATAGGTACTGAATCATAAACAACAGGTGGGAGAGGTAGAGATTCATTTAAATGCTTATAAGAGTACCTACTACCCACGATGATTGCCTGCGATTTTAAAGGGTTAACCACTAGCCCGAAAGACTTAGCCCATTGACAAATATTAATTAAATCATTATTAATGGCAGCAACGGCATCATAGATGTCCTCAACTTTAAAGTGCCGGTAAAGCTGCAAGTCATCAGCGTAGAGATGATAGTGCGAAGAAAGAATTTTAGTAAGAGAGTTAATAAAGACAGAAAAAAGAAGAGGAGAAAGGACGCCACCCTGGGGAACACCCGCAACAAGATCGCACCACTCAGAGAAGGCCTCGTCGGAGCGAACCAGTTGCGATCGACCCCGAAGATACGAGTTGAACCAAGCCATTGCTAAAGGAGAAACATTGAGAGAGGATAAGGTGCCCAAGAGTATGTCAAAATCAACCGAATTAAAAGCACTGCTGAAGTCCAGCAATACCAACACTGTGAGAAACTTCTTCTCCATGGCCAGTCGGATGTCGTCAGTTATTTAACTAGGGCCGTTACTGTGCTGTGGCCAGGACGAAAGCCAGATTGGTATGGGCTTAGCAGGCAGTGAGAGGAGAGGTAAAGAGACAGTTGATTGTGCACTATACTCTCAAGGACCTTGGATAGAACGGGGAGTATGGAGATAGGACGTAACTGGGATAAAGTTGTTGGATTTGGGACTTTAGGTAGCGGTAAGACATAGGCCTTTTTCCAAGCGGAAGGGAAGGAACTTTTTGTGAGGGAGAAGTTGATAATGAGAGTGATGATTGGAACCAGGTAATCTAGGATAGGAAGGATCATTTGGACTTGCAGGCCGTCATCTCCCACCGCCTTGGTAGATATGGATAGGATTGATTTTTTAATGTCTCCTTCCTCAACAGCTCGAAGTGTAAACGAGGTACAAGTTGGCAAGGGAAGATTAGAAAGACTGCTAAGAGTAAGAGACTTGGTGTAGTCGTCCAAGGAAACGGGTGCTTTGGAAAAGTGAAGATTAATAGCATTAAGGTCCAAATTAATGGCCCCTTCACTAGTAACTTTGCCAATACCAAGTGATTTAAGAAACTGCCATACCTGTGGTGTGTTCATATTTTGTATTGAGTGGTGTATGTGGCGCCTTTTTGCATCCCTACACATGCGACTGCAACGATTACGTAGCACTTTGTATTGAGACCAATTCTCATCTGTTGGTTTTTTTTTGTATAGTCTTTTAGCCCGATCTCTTTTTGCCATAGCTCTTTTTATGCTATCAGACAGCCAAGGTGCAGGAAGATGTTTTACCCTAACTTTCTTAAGTGGTGCATGCTCTTCGTAGAGTTGTAAAACTTTTTGATTAAAATGAGAAACCATGTCATCTACGTCATCGCTACAGTATACAGGTGACCAGTCAATATTGCCCGCATCCAACCGCAAACGATCCATGTCAATATTTTTAAAACTGCGAAGGAGAAGGAATTTAGCTTTACGTTTAGGAGGGCGTATTTTATATGAAAGAAAGATTAAATCGTGATAAGAGAAAGAAGCAGCTAATTGCCCGTGGCCGGCTACTTTGAGAGGGTCAGAGACAAGTATTAAGTCGAGGAGAGAAGGATTACAGTGGGGAGCATGATGAGTAGCACTAAGCTGAAGGATAACCATATTGACAGAAGAAACAAGGGAGCGGAGTTTACGGCTGCGAATATCATCCTTAAGTAAGCAAGTGTTGAAGTCTCCGAGAATTATTGATTCGTCATACAGTGGTGAAAAAGTCTCCAGTTGAGACTCAAAAGAAGAAAAGTAATCTATATGACACGATGGGCTGTAATAAACACCTAACAGAAGATTTTTGCAGTTAAACGTGATTTCAAGAAAAAGGTGTTCAGCAGACGTTGAATAGACACTCGGAGACTTATCAACCACTGCATAAGGAATATCACCTCTAAGGTAGATGGCCACACCCCCTCCACCCTTGCCTATTCTGTCATTACGGACTAGCTTGTAGCCGGGCAGGGAATAGTAAGTAGATGGAAGTGAGGGTTTTAAAAAAGATTCAGAGACAAGGACAGCATGAACAACATCAGAGTCGAAGGAAGAGATCAAATCAGAGAAGGAAGGAAGAGATGATTTTATAGGTGTTTTGGTAAAACTATAATTATGCTGTACATCTCAGTCGCTTCAGCCTCTACCTCGCGCCCCGACTTCATCTGTTTGTTAACATCTCTGTAGTCCAAAGTTATCTTGTTTCTCTGAGTGATTCCACACAAACGAACAATTCTGTAACCGATTAACGCAGGCTAAGTATTGCTCTCGCAAATACGATTGTAATTAATGTCTAGACGTTTCCCGCGGAAATTTTGAGGTAATTCCTCAGTATTTTCGTAGCTTTATCGAGATAAAATAGGTTTTATCACTAATAATAATTTAATAATATCTTGGGACAGCTTACACCCGGCCATCTGATCCCAAACTAGGCAGAGCCTGTACTATGGTAACCAGACAACTGATAAACATACTTATATGTTTCTAAATAAATACATATTATAATAAACCGAGACACAGAACAAAATTAAATGACCGTGCTCACCACACAAAGATTTGTCCTGGGTGGGAATCGAACCCACGACCTCCGGCTTAGCAGTCAGGATTACTAACTACTAGACACAGGCCCGTTCAAAACTATATTTGCGCCAATTATGTCTGATAATTTTTTTGCGAAAAGGAGTTAAAAAATTTTAGTGTTGACGATATCAGTACGGTGATAGGTACCTACTGATAGTGTTAAATTACGCAACACGAATAATATACTAACTATATGGTTTTACATTCACAGTAAACGATCAATTCTTGGTAAAACCCGCCAGGTGTTCAAAATACTAACTAAATCAGCATTCTAGTAAAGACAAATACTCATTTTCTTAGAAGGTATAAACATCACATTTTTCCAATAAAATATTCGTTGTATCTTATTCTTACTACTACTATTAATGTTTCTAAAACCTATAAGAAATAGTAAAAAATATTCCTAACAATATCAGAACCCCTTATATAAATTGGATGATTAAAATTGCGTCATTCGATCTAAGGTCATTCGATATTTGAAAAATTAAATTCCTAAGCCGGGAATCCCGACGATTTTCTAGGCAATATTCAAGTTGTACTAAAACATTCTTCGGCTGACTTTTTTTCTTCGTTCGTAAAACACACCAAAAAATTAATAACATTTTCACCAAGCGGTTTCCCAAAGTAAATTATAGGGTTGCGTTAAGATAACAACCCCAATTAGATGTTACGGGCCCTGATCTGCCGACATTATCCCATGACAGTGATGTATTCTATCGGCTATCCCTCCACAATGTATTCCATTCAACATTAGAGGGCACAAATTTTTTGTATGGCAAACGAGGAAATTTTGTGGCCATTAGTAGCATATAATACATGGAGCTATGACTTACATTTTGAGTGAAATTATGTTTTGAATGTTGCTGCGGTTTTGTTTCTGTCTTATCTTAGTGTAATAAACTGGCCAAGTGCGAGTTGGACTCGTACACAGAAATATAAACATTTCTTTCATCTATGGTTTCGTACCATTACCTATAAAAACTGCAAAAAATTACGTTTGTTGTGTGGCGGGGTAATGATTTGATGATATTAGCTGGTAGTGTCTAATACATGTATTTAATTATATAACAAATAAAATATTATAAGACTCGTATTTATGCTTTTTCAAAATAACAAAAATCTATTATTTTTATTGATTTATAACGAATTCATGCGTTTGTATTTCTATTTAATTTACAAACAAAAATCTACTTAGATAACTCTGTTTCTTAATCCTAGAGACTAAATTCACAAGGGCAAATGTCTAAACTGAAGTAAAAGTTATTGGAATCTATGTCATTTTTACTTGTCTCTAGGATTAAAAAACAGACTATAGTTTGTGACGTCCTTTGACATTTAAGATCGATCGTAATTTTTTAATCCTACCACACCATTCCTGCCGAATATTATTCATTAAATATGGACGCAGATTAAAAACAATTGTCATCATCCCTACTTTCATCTTAGAGTAACTATTTTAATGGTAACAGAAAAACTTAGGCAAAGTTTATTTAAGACAACTAAAATCAATAGCTGTCTAAATTCCCCATTTAAGGCTTTGATCTTCCTTCATTTACCAGGTAAAACGTTCCTTGGTACTACTAAATAAACAGTCGCTGGCTTAGCCTGCCCGGTAAATTGCTAGGTCAGCTTTACGTTAGACTTAATTCTAGTCTAGAAAATGTCGGTACTGAATGACACCTACACGGCAAGACTGAAATGGCAGGGTACGGTTCACACGTGGTTAGAAAGAATGAGTTGCGAAAATCACCCTTATTGATTTGAATTAAAGATTTGTTTAGTTTTGAAGTTCTGATGAGTGGTTGATTGTAAAATTAATGTTATAAGGGTCGTAGATATGTATTAGGCTAATGCCTCTCGACTCTCCTTCTATTTCTGTCTCTCTGTTCAGGGCTGTAGTAGTCCTTTTCCGAAGGAGTCTAGCTTATCTCGCTATTTCAGTCCGGACCTACCGCGATACCTCTCTTGGCATTTATAGAGACCCATTAGATCGTGCTATTGGGCCATTGGTCGTCTGTCATGCTGATGTGTCCAACCCAGTTCCATCTTAGCGCGGCAGCTTTTCGAGAAACCACAGAATATAGAAGGGTCAACAATTTGTTACACTTTATCTTTAGAAGACCTTTCTTTATTGTGGAGAGAACATATAGTTTTGAGTATTATTTTCTGTTTAACCAGACCGTTTTTTATGAGAAAACAATTTTGTATCCCAACACAACCCATGTACGAAAATAAAATATGCTAATATACATTTCGCTACATCAAAACAGAATGTTTCAAACTCCGCTACCTTTCCTGGCTTTAGTTTACCTACCCAGGTCACAATGTGAGGAGTTACCAAACATTCTATGACCTAAAACCACAGAGCAACCTGCTACACAGTAATACACTTAAAATTTTAAACGTCGTTTCAAAGGCACTCGTTGTCGAGCTGTGATTGTTTACACTACTACGTTAATATTTTAGGCTGTGGCAAATTCTAGTGGTTTTCATAACGTAATTGTGTTATCAAAGTTCGTGCTAAAACATACATAATTTTGTAAATGTGTTGTTATCCTAATGTAATTTTAGGCATAGTTTTACGTTGGAAACTAATGTGGCGACGGGTGCGATGAACTTGATGTATAGAATGAATTTTCGCCATGGAATTTATAACAGACATCACAGAAATTTACTATGTACAGACAAACACTTATATCCCCTTTCGGAGTATTAACTTTGGCACTATTAGATGTCTCCGTGACTTGTTCCGCGTGATTACCTCAAACAAAAAAATTCAATAAAAAGTATTACGTTACTTCTAATAACCTCCAAGAATATGTGTACAAAGTTTCATGATGATTGGTTAAGTAGTTTTCGCGTGAAAGCGTAACACACAAACTTACATTCACATTTTAATTTTAGTAGGGATTTCGGGGTAAATTTCAAGGTACAAACCCTTTTTAAATTGACAGCATATTTCATAAACCTCTGGTGTATAAAATACCTTTGCATGGGCAGCGGTGTTCACTATTTATTTACCATCAAATTAGCAGCTTGCGCTATTATGTATTTACTAAACAATTAAAAGTAAATATGTATAACAAAAGACTAATTGCCTTCAAGTCAATTCTATCAATAAATGTATTAGGTACACATGTGGGAAAAATATGTAACATAGATTTAGAACTAGCATAAGAATAAGCTATCCGAAGCAATTTTTTTACGTAAGTATCATAAATATGTATTTTTTATTCACTAGTTCTTGGCCAGTAACCCGGTTATTATAAATAGCCTTTTTATAGCAGCGAGAAAAGGTCTAAGGTTTTTCTGTATCGTTGGCACTGACAGGCATAATTCCCGCCCAAGCCTGCCTCGACAGATAGGCTGGACAAATCGTCCCAAATCTTGACGTCCATGCCCTCAAATGTTATTTGTTGAATAATTTTGTGTTCTAAAGGATATTCATGAGTTTTTGTTGCTTAAAATTTTTTAGGCTTTTGGAACACTTGGATTCGTCGGTGTTGGCGATTGTCGGAAAAGTTTTTAGTCGGACTTGGTATAGGTATTTAACTATTTACATAGCTATAGTGTAGTGATGGTATAGGTGTCGTGATTTAGACGGTTATTAAGGCAAAAAACGTATCCAAAATTTGACAAACAACATATTTTTAACTGTCACAATTTTTTGTCAAATTGTCGCAGCGGCGTCTGGACTGGAAATCAGGACTTTTTAATCACCCCGCCATTTACTTCTTTTGTTGCTTTACGTAAACAGTGATCGATGTTCTTTTATCCTCGAGTGAATAACGTTACAGGCCTCTAAGGGCTGATTCTATCAAGGTCAGACTACTTTTATTCATGGAACAAAAATGGCGACTAAGAGTTATTGTTTTAAAAAATGTCAAAAATTCAATATAAGTAATACTGCGTATAAAAGTTTAATAATAGATACAGAGTATATCTAACTTTCTAATACTAAATACCTTGATACATCCAAAAACACTTAAACGAAGTTTTATAAACAAGTTCGCGAAGTACCCAATAGTTTCTATTTCTACCCTCATAAACTCTACAATCCCTAAACTACACATGATCATCATAAAAAACTTTTTCTATCAGCACACAAGAAAATAAGAACTGTTTCGTAGTTTTGAAACTAGAAGCCATTTTGTTTATGTTTTATATTAGGTTTTTTCTATATTAAGGTCCCTAGGTAAAGGGTTTTTGTAAGGATTCATGTTTTTAAATTGACCTAATTTTATCGTTCCAATTGAAGAAATGGTAAAACCTGTTTTAACTATAAAGTACCTACTGTATGAGTACTAAATCGCAAAAAAATGGAAAGCTGTAGAATTATAAAAAGGGTCCTTAAAAATAATGATGAAAAAATAATTATTAATATATCAAAAAGTATAACGTGCAATGAAATGTCGGAACTAAAGAACTTTTGCGTCCGTGGTGAAGAGACAGAGATTGTCATACCAACATGGCAAAATAGTATTTTAATGCAGGTTTTATTTTGATTTAAGTACATATGAACAACAAAACTAAACTTTGAAAAACAAACCTTTTAATAGTACACCTTTCATTTCTTACTTGTCCAATATCATTTGACAAAACCTCTTCATCATTTACCACCGACAATCCACCATAATTTTGCGGCAAATTCAATAAAACCGCAGCATTTTGCGTCCTTTTTCAGTTTATGTTCGCATAGATATTGTGTTAGTGACATTTCTATTTTCCCCCGTACAATACCATGAACTGTCAAAGCCATATTGTTACCGTTGTGAGAAAGGGACAGCGCACTATACTGATAGCAGCGTCTCACACGATGGAATATGTTCTGCTTTATGAGCTCATGGTAAAAGCACTGGTCCCTGGAGACCAGATAACTTATCCAAGTGACAAACGGTGGGAAATGACAATATTTTTTATATTTAGGCCGTAACCACCCATCAAATGAATGGTTGCGGAACGATGAGGACCGAGTGCTGTGGCGCAACTTGAGTGTGAGAGGCCTATGTCCAGCAGTGGCCCATAGGCTGACTTGATTGATCCATCAAATGCAGTTAATAATGTTATTTATTTGTTTGACTGTTTGTGTGTACTGTTGCTTCTTCCTAAATTCTCTGCGTTTTTGGGTATATTCGCTTTATTCAGGATGAGAAGTGGTTGCTTTTTCAGTTATTCATTTCATAGAATATATGCAATGGTCTGCTGATGGTAAAGTCTAAGACTTTAATAGTAGGTTTAGTTTAATTTAATTTGAGCTAACATTTTTTTTATTCGCCCTTTCAAAATTCAATGCTCATTCTTTCTCTATATTAGAAGATGCCTGTGCCCAGCAGTGGGGCGTTTATAGACCGGTGTTATTATATAAATATTACTAGCTGTTTCCCGCAGCTCCGCCCGCGGTCTAATTTTTTTTTAATATTATTGAGATGCAAGCTATCCTATTTTTTAAGATAAACCTCACGGAGCCCGAGACCTTTCCAACGAATGCAAAACCGTGCAAATCGGTTCGTGCGTTATGGAGTTATAGCGTCAGGAAGGAAAACCCGACTTATTTTTATATAGTAGATTACAGAAGAATTATTTATTACAAAAGATGGTTTAGTATGGAGATGTTTAAATTATAAAGTAAAAAGATGTTTTCTGATAAAACCTGTTAATTTTGTAATGAAATAACTAAAAAATAGTTGTTTTTCGTGTTTCTTCTGCAATCTTTTCCAGTAAGTTTCAGATACCAGAATTTAATGGATGGATTAATGATCCAGTAACTTAAAACTGAAGGCACTTAAATCCGATATGGTCTTATAAAATGTAAGACAAGCAATAGTTTGCCCTTAGCTATCCGTTGAGAATAAAGGGCTGATGATACCTACACTAACATTAATTAATTAGAGTAACATAACAAAGGTTGTTTGTCGGAAGTTAATCAAATGTGTGACGTGATTAAATTATGTTATGTTTACTACAAAATATATAGTTCATTTACTTTCAATAGCTTGGCTATAGAGTCTTTAACCAGCTAATTCAGGTCTACAATATTGTACAAAAATATTTTTTGTGGCATTGCCTATTTCAAAATTTTAAGACGAAAACTCACTATCTTATTACATGCTTTCGCTGTCTCGTCGTTCGCGGAATAACATTTACACAAGGCTTGCAGCAAGAATCGAAATAAAAATAAATTTGCGGAATAAAAAGAATATCGTTATTGATTCTAGACAAACTATTACCAAACCAGAAACCAGAGGGTTTCGTGTAAAGTAAAAAAAAAAGTTTTGTGTAATTATATTAAGTATGTTATAAAGACCTAGGTCTATTACAAGTTTAAGTTAAAGATTTTTGTAATTTCTGTCTTGCTTTCTTTCTTGTTAAGGACATCAAAAAAATACCCTACATGTTATTTAAATATTGTAGTATGAAACTTTGTAAATTTGAAAGGTTTTAAGCGTTTTTCTAGTTTAATTATGATTATATTAGAGCTGTTACTAAAACCTAAGATCTAAATGGTCTTTATTACTTAATGTCAATTGATCTTTATTTTCTTGAATAGTTTGTGCTAAATGCTAGTCTAGTCATATTCACAGGTATTCGAAATATAGACTGTATAATATATACTCGCTATGTTTCTTTAATTTATGGCTAATGGCTTTTTCTGTAACCAAAACGAAAATTAAACGTACCCCATTTTAGAAATAATAACCACGAACTTTGCGATAACACTGAAACGCATAAATAAAGATAGAAAGGGTAGAGTTATATATGGGATGAATATAAATTAGTTGCCATTCCTACACCGTTTCCATGACAACGTACGCATGCTGGCCCATGAATGGCAACACACGTTCAATGGAAATGAACCGACCGTATTACGTGTCAAGTAAAATCAAAGCAAAAGCAATTGGCAACCAAATTTCTTCAATTACTTCTGTCAAATTGGTAACTTGTATCAGGTTATGTACGCGTAACATTAATAAGGAATCAGATAGCAATAATTGTGCAATTTTTGCTGTCGCCTTGTTATTGCTAGTTACGTAATACCGCCGCAGGTTTTTAGTTAAAATCTTTTTGAAACCGGTGAGCCGTTTTGAACTGTTTTTTTTAACTGGTTCGCTGTTTTATTTCTTGTGGTGACGCGAAAGTAATGGATTCAACTGGTTCGGGATTTCTAACCAATGGATTTCAAATAAAAGTAGGAATGTTAGTGTGGATTTCATTCTGTAGAGTGGATGGACTTATCAAAACTTCGGCAACTGACACTGTTAACTCCAGGGGGATTATTATCTAAGTCCAATTAAAATATGACGTGGTATAATGCAGATTAGTTTATGAAGCCCGGACCGCCTAATCATTTTTGTGTTTCGAGATTATTTGGGTACTGTTAATAGTACCTATATGAAAGAAAGAAAGAAAAAAAAATATTTGGCGCAAGACCACAGTTAAAACTTAGCTTACTTAAAATCAAAACACTAATTTAAATACACAGACACTACAATAAAAATAACAGTACCCTGCCAAAAAGGCCCCAGTTCAGCAGTATATACTGCTATGGAGTATGGATTACTTAACAGTGTAGTAAATCGAAGGAGATAAGGCCTCTCTTAACCCTACACCTAATAGCACAAAAGCTGCGGTCAAAAGCTAGTTATAACTAGCTTTAGATAAAGCAAATTTTAACACTTACCCTTTAAAATTCGAGTGAAAAATATAAAAGATATTTAGAATTCGCGTTACATAAAATGTATTAGCTTAAAATAATTTGGCGCCCGCCCACGACTCTTTTCGTGTGAAAATTTATCCAGGGAATAATCCGAACAAAAATAGAAGCACACGGTTTTTGACGTAATAAATGCTTATGAAAATTGCCTTCTTAAATATTAACCAGAAAGAGATATAAACCTTACCAGCTCACACCCACGACTCCGCACGTGTAGATGTCGATTACACGTTAAGAAGAAGCCTCTTTAGTCAAGTTAATTCTTTACCAAATCTTTATCAAAATCGGTAGTTTAGTTTAGGCATAAAAGCGTAACAGATACAACTATAAATAAATAAATGAGGACAACATCACATACATTGTTCCGAATCCAAAGTATTTATTTTGTTTTGCGGCTATTCTGGGACTGTGCAGCCCCAGTATCACTGCGACCGTCATCGATCTATTGTGATCCAAAATCCAAAGTAAGTAGCTAAAGCACTTGTGTTATGGAATCAGAGACAACGGAGGTACCACAAACACCCAGACCCGAGGCAATGTAAAAATTGTTTTTCTATATTGACCCGTCCGGGGATCGAACCCGGGACCTCAGAGCTAGCGACACCTTAAAAACCGGTGTGTACGCCACTCGACCATGGAGGTCGTCTATAAGCATAGATTATTCTTTGACCGTTTGTAAAATATTTTTAAAGTGTTTGTTCGTTATATATCTAAAACAAATATACCGTGGGAATCAATCGTGAGGTACGTATGTAATGTGATAGCTAGACAAAGCAACGAAGCGATCAATGTTATATGTTATTCTGAACTTATAATAAACAAGGTTCCGTCTATTATACCTATAGTATTATCATAACTATTCTCTTGAGATACTCGATCTTTTAACGTCCAATAATAACATCAATTTATAATATTTGGCAGTCAGTCTTTGCAATTTTGACAACCAGTCTTACCATGCCAATTTAAAACTTGCATTAAGAAATTTAATCCTTGTGTCGCGGGCGTTACACAAACATTCAAATCACATGCACAAAGAACACCCAGACTTGGAACAAGTATCTGTGGATTACACAAATGCTTGTCCCATGCGGGGTCGAACCCGCAGCACGCCGCGCACAGAGATAATTAGCGTGGTGACCTATACCACTCGGCTATCCGTGCAGTCAATTATTAATTCAGTATTTTTCTTACAATTAACCCTAAATAATTCGAAGCTTACTAATGGTATTAAAATTCGTCTGAATTCGCAGTATCGTGGTATTATTCAAACATAATTATTTACCTTGTTCCTGGGTATAAGGTACACGGGCAAACAAATCGGTTAAATATAATTCCAAGAATGAAAACATTGCTTAACAAATAACAGAGAAACTTTGATTACCTGCGTAGGTATTATCAGAACTTGTTATTTACAGAGTTTTAGAAATATAATACAATACAAACAACCTTGTTATAGTCGAATCGCCTAAATAAGGGCCCATATCTCGTCATTTCTTACTTAACCTAACAGATAGTTAGCAACGCCCTTAGGCTTAGTTTTTTGATCCGCAGTTAATAAATAAATAAATGTGGACAACATCACATACATTGCTCCAAAACCAAAGTAAGTAGCTAAAGCACTTGTGTTATGGAATCAGAGAAAACGAAGGTACCACAAACACCCAGACCTGAGACTAGAAAGGTGTTTTTTTTACATTGACCCGTTCGGGAATCGAACCCGGGACCTCAGAGCTGGCGACTCCTTAAAAAACCGGTGTTTACGCCACTCGACCACGGATAGTTTCCTGGGAAGGCAAAATTAGTTTGTGTATGGATTAAGGCCTTATTTTTACCAGGATTTTCGCAATGTTTTTTTTCGATCCATGTTTTTTTTTATAAAATAGATGGCTCTGTTTGTTTAGAATCGTGTTTAAGTAGTTCTTTATCTATAATTATTCTTATTGTTTCATACCTATGTAATAACTTTTAACAATTTATGTTCATATAAAAATTGTAAATGACTGTCTTAGATATCATCATCTTTGGTACTTTACCAATTCCTGAAAAGATAAAACAGAAAACTCAAGAATAAGCGTCTCTTTTATTGAAAATTCCTTTTAATAACAATCCTCGTTATTATCAATACACAATACTACAAGTAAATGTAGCCGTGCTATTATACCCCGGGATTATCACAAATAATATAATTAAAATAATATATTCTCAAAAAATGTTATTTACAAAAAAATCCTTGTAATCCCAACTAAGAATTTCGAAATATTTATTTATTACTTATAAAAATTCTAAGAAAGAGGTTCCTATTTTGCTCAAAAAATAAGATTTTTTCTTTTTATTAATACATTTTTGGGTTTATTTAATCCGCGCACTTCCTTCCTACCCTCCTAATTAATTTTTGTCGAGAATATATTTCTCGGATTACCCTCTTTTCTATGGAATTATTCAATTATACCTTTTCGATCCTTTTTTAATGCGAACCGGAGGTTTTTAAAGATTTCCGTCGAGAAACAAGAGTGGTTTCGCTTATTAGTCATTTGTTTTGTTTCTTTGCTTGGTTTTATGCAGTGAAATATATTTCGGTTTATTTTTGTACTTTAGAATAGCGCATGTATTTTTTTGGTATTCGTCCTTATTTTTACTTTTCAGGAAATCAGAAAATAGTTTGTACGGAATTAGTAACCG
Source organism: Plusia festucae (assembly GCA_950381575.1). Classification (NCBI taxonomy): domain Eukaryota; kingdom Metazoa; phylum Arthropoda; class Insecta; order Lepidoptera; family Noctuidae; genus Plusia; species Plusia festucae. The sequence continues at coordinate 13,090,394 of OX494442.1, forward strand.
AATCAATTGTAGGGTCTGTAGGTCTAGTGGTGAGTGACCCTGACTGCTAAGCCGGAGGTCGTGGGTTCGATTCCCACTCAGGACAAATCTTTGTGTGATGAGCACGATCATTTGTTTTGTGTCTGGGTGTTATTTATTTATAATATGTATGTATTTAGAAATATATAAGTATGTTTATCAGTTGTCTGGTTGCCATAGTACAGGCTCTGCCTAGTTTGGTATCAGATGGCCGTGTGTAAGCTGTCCCAAGATATTATTATTAATTGCAATGCATCATACGTGCCGTATGCGTTTTTACAAACAATGAGGTGAGGCAAGGAGCATGTGAGATTTTATCATACATGTATGAACATTTTGTATAGGCTTTCTGAACATGACAATATTTAACAAGAGTAGCAGTATAAAAAAAAAAGATTTTTTAGGATAGATTCACCTTCTTAAGTGGCAGGCGCCCACGTGTCGTGACGTCATACCACCCACCATGGATGTTTAGTTATTCATAAACAATATTAAATGTACATAACATACTAATAAAGTGATAAATATGAGGGTGGACTTCTTTAAAAAAAACCCACACGAAGTTAAACATAAGTCGTTTTCCGATGGTACCAATTGGTACCAGCCGGGCCTTAGCGCTGGACTCGTTACAGTAAATTACGCCTCATTGACCTCAGTATTAGTTATTCTAATACACAGTTTGTTGGCAGTTTGTAAAACCCCTAGACAGTTATAAGGTGACAATACAAGTAATTTTACTCAAGTTAATGTTCCTTCTCAGTTCCCAGGTTCACAAGTACCTACAGCTCACATTTCGCTAATGTCTGTAACATTAGACATTTCGCCTATTTGTAATGAACCACCTAAAGATCAAGATTTCCTCATTTACGAAGATTACCAAGAAATAATAATATCTTATAATAATAATAATATCTTGGGACAAGCTCACACACGGCCATCTGATCCCAAACTAGGCAGAGCCTGTACTATGGCAACCAGACAACTGATAAACATACTTATATATTTCTAAATACATACATACTATAGATAAATAACACCCAGACACAGAACAAATGATCCGTGCTCATCACACAAAGATTTGTCCTGGGTGGGAATCGAACCCACGACCTCCGGCTTAGCAGTCAGGATCACTAACCACTAGACCAACAGGCCAGTCATCAATCAATAGCTTATAACAAACATATCACGTCAAATACGAGTATAATTAACATTGATAACTGTTTTATTTGAGGCCAACATCCGGATACTGAAACGACAATCAAAAAAGCCGCCGTTATGTCTAAGGCCCTCTGTCACGAAGGTGTGAAGTAGAGACATTTGAGAGCATCTTGAAGTTAATTCGCGTTTCAGTATTCGGGGTAACTGTGGTATCCTAATTTCTTGAATATTTCTTGAAAAAAACGACGCCCGCACTAAGGAATTTATTTAATCCTTGTGTCGCGAGGGTTTCACAAACATTCAAATCACATGCACAAAGAACACCCAGACTTGGAACAAGCATTTGTGCAGTCACTAATGAGTCCCCTATTTTTTAGAGCTTACACAAGAATCATTAAATTACATCGTTTTCTGAGGTTTTCTGGAAAACTATTTTTCTTATTAACTCATAATTTTTTACTTCTTTTTCTAATGTCTCCATACAAACCAGCCTATTAGTTATTCTGATGTACTAGCTGTAATACAGGAAACTTCCGTCAGCATCAGTTTAGAAGAGATTTGTTTAAAAGAGTAACATACAGGGTAGATCCTCACATTTTTTTACGTTTAGATAGTGTAGTTAAACTAGTTATTGGAAAAATTCGATGGATGTAAGCCTTTTCTTTTTTTGCAACGGGTTTTTGTTCTTCTTGCTATGCTCCACTGCGGTTCGTACAATGCGTGTTTTTATTCCATTTCTCGAATCCTTCAGCCGTCACTTATTTGACACGCTTTTTAAACCTAACCTATAAATAAGAGGATTTTGGTACATTATTTAAAAAAGAAAAATATTACCATATCGATTATGAAAATGATTAGTACTAAAAGTTCTAAAAGCAAACAAGAAAAAAAAACAAAATACAGTCGAATTGAGTACCTCCTTTTGGAAGTCGTTTTGATAACACGACGGAAGTAAAACTTCTGAAGCTCATAAATACATTCACTGTGCCTCAGACATAAGAAACGTATGACTATGTCAGAAAGAGAGAAAGAAAATGTACGCTCTCTCTCTTTTGCGCCTACAGTAATTTACGAAACTTAACTCTCTCTTTTTCTATCTTCACTAACTTATCTTCTTCTCAGCTACTGTTGTCCTCGCCCAATAATACTTTTCGTAACACTCGCCTCACTTTTTTTATTCTCGAGGCAACTCACACACGGCCATCTGATCTCAAACTAGGCAGAGCATGTACTATGGCAACCAGAAAACTGATAAACATACTTATATATTTCTAAGTACATACATAATATAGATAAATAACACCCAGACATAGAACGAATGATCGTGCTCATCACACAAAGATTTGTCCTGGCTGGGAATCGAACCCACGACCTCCAGTTTAGCAGTCCACTAACCACTAGACCGACAGGCCAGTCAATTATTTACCAGCTTACGTCAAGCGTTTGCCTAGCCCGATCACACTGTTTGTAACGCTCTCCTTCTCGTCACACTTTTCGTTACTCTCTCGTCACGCATTCACCAGCTTATTCCCCCAGCGTACGCAAATAATTCTTACTTCAAAAAAGTCGAATTTTAGTTCTGTAAGTTTTACCGTAGGTAGTTAGTACTAAATTCCAAGATACAAGAATAATGTTGATATCAAAATGTCCTTGTTTTACAGACCTACAAATATAATATATCACCCTTGAACCTACTAAATTTCAAATTCATAGGCTGAAAACATGTAAAAATGTTTTACCAAAATATTGTTGTACAATTTATGCTTGCGACAGTACATTTCTTTTTAAGTAGACGTAGTTGAAGTGGGGTACAGTCAAGAGCAAAAGTAGATGATGAATTGAGTTCATAACTTTTGGAGTCAAAACTGATCACGAATTTAAAGCAACTATACTAGTAGTAAATGTTTGGTATAATTTACAATCACATACCTTTGAATCACTTCAACGCCACACAGTTCTTACGCGAACTCTGTTCATAAGTATTGAATTTCTGATTTTGATCACACTTGCTGTTGACTGTACAAAGGGCCTTGAGTCAAAACCTTGAAATATTAATGGAAACCTGAATATATTTGGCTTAGAAACTAACATTGAATGGGCACAAAATGACAAATTGGGAGTTAAGTATTTCTTTCATGTTTTATTTACGATAAAAAGTCGATATTGAAATAACAGGCTCGTTATTTCACAAAAAACACTGAATCAATAGCACATGTGTTTACCTCGAAGTATTTGGGTACATGGTTAATAATTTTTATTTTTATACGTATAAATAGGCCCCAAAACATGATTTAAGTGGTAAACTCTTTAAGGGTACTTGTAAGTTACTTGTAGCTAAATTTTTATAACGATTTTTGCTTAAGATTTCGTCGCGTACTTATAACTGGAGCTAAGTTTACGAGCTTTGCGTTATGAAGGAAGGGGGGACACTTGATCTTAAGGGTAAGGGTTATGGGAGCATTGACTTCAGGATTACACAACTTTCCACAAGTTCCACTTTTAGACCGTTAAATTTACACATAATGTAAAAAAGAAACCGACTTCATAATACGCATTACGTTTTTAAACTACTGTTCAATTTCAATGAAATTTATAGGCACCTCTGCGGTACCTATACCTTATCAATGACAATATTTTTTTGAAATCATCATTCTGCCTAGCCTTTTCCCAAGCTTTGTTGGTGGTTTGCAGTCCTACCAGATTTAACTGAACACCGTATTTTACATGAAGTGACTGCCTATCTGACCTCCACTTCCCATTTTACTGGTTAATACAGTATCCCATAGTTGTCAGAATGTATGACAGCCAGAACCAACGGCTTAACGTGTTTGCCGAGGATTAACCTTTATTATTGGTCAAACGGCTACACTTAGCAACGAGCCCCTCACTACCACTATAGAAGTAGGTTAAAAATTATGTATGTATTAACTTCATGCTCCCAAAATTTGGGACTCAATCTGAATCGAAAGTAGACGGCATCTCCAAGGAGCGCTAGTCAAAAATCCACTTGGGTTCCTAGTCTCGCATCAAAACTTTCAGTCAATTTCCACTAATCGCAAGCCAGCTTGTCGCTCAATGGTTGAGATTTTGAGAACGACATATATGCCTGATGCGACACTAGCAACCCTTGATTCCTGGAAACCTCCACTGTATCTCGTGCGTAAAGTCGTGTTATGTATATAATTATCACCTAAAATTTTTGCTTTTCGCACGGTTCGTTTTCATCCTTTCAACGTTGATATTAAGGCCATAATTTGGCACTATCTATGTAAATCATGAGTTTTATGAACCCGTCGGTAATTCCCTGCAAACAAGTGAGCGGTGTCGATATGAGGGAACGGTGCACGTTAACATCAATGAAAAAAAACGGTTGCTGGTTCCTGGCGTAAGTGATAAACTTATTAAAGAGCTTGAATCAAAATTACGAATTTCTCTTTGGAGTATTTTTTCTTTTAGTAGATTCTTTCAGTCTTACCTAGCTCTTAGAATAGTAAGATTTTTTCGGAAGATTTTGTTGGTTTGTGTATCGTTTTCCGTTTCTTTGTTGATCTAACAATCAGACTTTCTTAGACCCCAGGGCACTCGATGAAAAACAATTGAAGGTATTTTTGTTACTTGCTATTGCCCAAAATATAAGGACAAAGAGAGGACCTTCTGGTTGTCCTCATTGAATACCAGCTAAACTTATTTTAGTGAAAGTTTTTTGTCTTAAAACACTGCACTTGTGAGTAGTTCTGGGTGCATAACCATAAGGTGACATAATGGTAATCCGCCGCTATATTTTTTTGTCAACCACTGCCGCTCATCCCTCGAGCCAGCCGCCCATGCGTGAACAATGGCAGTATTATATCAACATAAACATTGCCAAATTGTGGCACGTTACACGTCAAATAAAGGACGCCGGATGTCGCATGACGCCATTTACATGTAATTGGGTTAGATTTGTTTGTGAGCGATCACTCGGATGGAGATCGTTGATCATTTTTTGACGAGGACGCTAAGTGGGATTCCTATTAGTATTTTTCTGTGACGTTGTTTCCCAAACTTTCAGCGTCGATTTCTAATCCCACTGAATACAGTAAAAATGTCTTTCACGAAGCGACTACTAGCGGTGCTATTTACGATAATAATCTCTAGACCGAATTTCCCGTGAGGCCAATTTCAAGTGAGATCAGCCACGTAAACAAGAGATATTATAGTGTACGTGTGAGCGCAAACACAGGTGCACTCTCTGTTCCTTCACTCTCATAGTCCGATGGGAAGGTGTGTGGGAGAGCGCTATTTGCGATATCGATGAAGTAAAATTTTCTCATCTCATCTAATATTGTAAAGCTGAAGAGTTTGAGAAGGAATGAGCATTGATCACCACGCTGGCTGACTATGGGCTGGCGATTTCATATTCCAATTTATGGAATTCAGGTTTCCATAGTATTCTTCATCAATTGTCAATTATGTCTTAGAATAATTAAGACTTTGAAAAAGTCATATGTACTTGATTATAGTGGGTTCAAACCTGCAACCTTGTGCACGAAATGCGATCATTGAACCGCTAGGCCACCACCAACTACCACTAGGTCGGGCTTAGGTCTATTTACTTTAATTGAATAAATTTATTCTAACTGTTGTCGCTTATATTCATACGTGTAAAATGTTATGATATACTAATATTCTGCCATATCCCTTATCATTATGGTTTCCACTCCAGTTATTACTATACAAAAACCTTTTAAATGTAAGAACAGAGGATGTAACGTTAAAATAAGCCACTCCGTTATTATGACGTTATAAAAAGTTTCTCATTTCTATAGCGAGCAGGAAGGAGCGGCAATAAAACAACTCTTACAGATGTAACTTAACGTATGCATCACATACACGATACGCCCGCGGCTTTGTTCGTATTAAACCAAACATTAGACTGTATATTCTTGCTTCCTTATTAATGTTATAAATGCGAAAATAACGTCTGTTTGTTACGCAATATCGCCTAAAGTACTGAATCAATTTTAATTAAATTTGGCACATAGGCTTCATAGGCTACAGCTTGTTCTTTAAATAATGTCATAATATCATCCTCTTTTATACAAAAGGCAAGAAAATATGTTAATATTTTTTTTTAATAAATGTGGACAACATCACATACATTGCTCCGAATCCAAAGTAAGTAGCTAAAGCACTTGTGTTATGGAATCCAGAGACAACGATGGTACCACAAACACCCAGGCCCGAGGCAATGTAGAAAAGTGTTTTTCTATATTGACCCGTCCGGGGATCGAACCCGGGACCTCAGAGCCGACGACACCTTGAAAACCGCTGTGTACGCCACTCGACCACGGAGGTCGTCAAAAATATGTGAAGAGTATTTTTTCGAAAATTTCCATGAAAGCTAGTAAATATATATTGTAACCTGTTAAGTTGTTGTTGTCGGGTTATTGACTACTATGAACTGTATATTATAATACTGATTTCTCGTTCTCACATGGAATAATTAAATATTTGACTACACCTCACATCGTGAGGAAACCTGAACTCCGTAAAATTGGAATCTGAAATGTGATCAAAGCTCGTTCCTTATCTGTATGGGAAGAGGTCTGTGCCCAGCAGTGGGGCATTTATAGGCTGGTCTTATTTAAAATGAACAAAATATGAAATATAAGACGATTTTCATTAGTCAGTATTCAGCTTTTTAATCATTAAATCGTGTCCTATAAGTCAAAATTTATCACACCAATTTTTATGCAAATATGGAACATAAAATATTTATCTGTGCGTTGATTTATCCAGAGTTTCCATTGTAAAATACAGATTAATCCCTCGGGGTATTATCTAACTCTTAATAAATATCTGTAGGGTATATACATTTGTTTATCAAGTACCTACCTGTTATACTTACCTACGTGAATTTTAGTCACGAATTAGACCTATATCATTGTTGGTTTTAAATCAGATTTCAAAAAATACGATCGTTTTAGATTCCATTTTAGGCCATTTGAGGTCCCTAAAAACCAGCGCTACTGCTACTTTCAACGCGCTAAAAAAAGAAGTCAAAGGCTACATGCATGCTAAATTTCATCCAAATCCGTTTTTGCGTGATTGAGTAACAAACATCTAAACATCCAAACATCTTAACATCCACACTTTCACATTTATAATATTAGTAGGATGTTCTACTAGGTACTTACAAAAATACATTTTCTCTTATTCTTCTTTCTATTTAATTCATAAATGCTTTATGGGTAAATAAATTGACATACTTAACTTAATCCCAAAACACTTAAATAAGGTCGATTTTTCTAGTTTTCTGTTGCTGTTTGCGATGGAGCCGATGAGTTCTTCTTGTTGGGATGAATAATTTAAACTCCAAGGTGATGTTTGACAGTTTAATATGATTGAATGCAATCTAACTCAATTACTTTAGATATAAGATATTTTGTGAACAAAAAGTGATAAATGTATAGTGCCGCGTGTGTCGGCCTACGGAGCTGTCAAATTAGTCTTGACGTTTCGAGACGCCGCCGGCGCACACCCCCGCTCCTCGTCCCTCGTGTCAGGCAGTGTTGCCAACATATCTGCCCCCCTTGAAAGCCTCGGGGTTTCAAGTCCTTCATCGGATTCTCTTGGTAGAAGAGGACACAGCTTGGTTACTGCTCTCCTTATAATTCCTTTCTTTGTTGCAAGATCGACGACACGGCATACTCCATCAGACCCAGGGTAAAGCTTGCAAACTCGTCCAAGCATCCATTTCATCGGAGGTAGGTTGTCTTCCTTGACGACGACTAATTGGTCAAGTTTGATGTCTTCGGTCTTAGTGCGCCATTTGACTCTTTTCTGTAAGTCTGCGAGGTACTCTTTACTCCATCGGTTCCAAAAATGTTGTCTGAGCCTTTCCAAGAGTTGGTATCTGTTGAGACTGATCTTCTCAGTGACTGGCGATGGCATTGAGGTCAAAGGACGCCCGATTAGAAAGTGGCCCGGTGTCAATGGTGAAAAATCAGAGGGATCCGCTGACAGAGGTGTCAACGGCCGCGAGTTCATAACTGCTTCTATTTGAGCGAACAGTGTAGATAATTCTTCGAAGGTTAAGTTAGTATTAGATGCGATACGTTTTAAATGAAATTTAGCAGTTCGCACTCCTGCCTCCCAAATGCCTCCAAAATGTGGTGCGTACGCGGGATTAAATTTAAAAGAAATGTTTTCTTCGTGCGCGAACTCACCAACCGATCGATTACAAGCTCGGAGCATCCTTCCTAGTTCACTCTTTGCTCCAACGAAGTTTTTTCCGTTGTCGCAATGGATCAATCGGGGCTTTCCGCGCCGGGAGATAAATCTACGCAGGCAGAGGATAAATGCATTGGTAGACAAATCGCTTACAACCTCCAGATGCACGGCCTTTGTTGAAAAGCAGACAAAAATACACAAGTAACATTTAGAAGTCCTTGCACCACGGCCTTTTCGGCTGGAGATCATAAAAGGACCAGCAAAATCCGTTCCAGTAACCTCAAATGGAGGAGCAGGAGCAACTCGAGGCTGAGGTAAGTTAGCCATAATAGACTGAAATGGTTTTGATTTAAATCTGTTGCAAATCATGCATTTGTTAACAGTACTTTTTGCTAAGATACGGCCACCAGTTGGCCAAAAGAGGTCGCGAATTGTGTTTAATAATTGTTGTGGCCCACAATGAAGTAGGCGAAGATGTTCCCTTGCAAAGAGTAATCTTGTGAAGGCATGCTTTGAGTCTAAGAGGATGGGATGCATTTTGCTGTACGCACAGTGATGAGCATTTTTGATGCGTCCTCCGACTCGCAGGATCCCTTCAGCGTCCAAAAATGGATTCAAAGATACTATATTAGATTTATGACTTAATGATTTGTTTGTTTTTAATGAATTAATATCATTTGCAAAGGAATTTCTCTGAGATACTTTAGCTAAAAACAATAAGGAACTTAGTAATTCATCTTTTGTAAGTAAACATGTGATTTTAGTGGTAGGGTTTCTGCAATTGTGTATAAATCGGAAAACATAAGCGAAGACCTTTTGTAACATAGATAACTTAGAATATTTTTCGAATGGTATGAAACTTTGCTCATTGCTTAAGTGGAAATTGGCCTTTGTTTCAGGCAAAGTGATGTTGTCAATATTGCATGGCTGTTTAAACGGCCAATCACTCTCCGACTTCATCAAAAATGATGGGCCATTCCACCAAAGTATATTGTGCTTTAAGATGGAAGGTGAAAGTCCCCTTGTGGACAAATCAGCCGGATTGATGTTAGTGGATATGTGTCTCCATTCATGATTACCTGTGAGTTCTCGTATCTCTTGGATGCGATTGCACACGAATGTTTTTAATGTTTTAGGATGTGTGTTGATCCAACCCAGAACTATCGTCGAGTCAGACCAGAATACTGCTCTGTCGATCCTTACGCGTAATGCCTTTTTTACTTTATCATATAGCCTGGCTCCTAGTTGTGCGCCTAAAAGTTCCAAACGAGGTATGGTCATTTCTGGTTTCAAAGGAGCTACCCTAGCCTTGGCGCATAAAAGATTAATTGAACATTTCTGTTTTGCATCGGATGATTTGAAATAAACACAGGCACTGTAAGCATTCTGTGATGCGTCTACGAATATGTGAGCTTCGATGTAAATAGGGTCTGAACAGAGTACATAGCGAGGAACACTGATGTCTGCGATTTCTTTGATGTTCGCTTGTAATTTGCGCCAAGAGGTACAGATGTCTTCAGGGACGGGATCATCCCAATTAGTTTTTAGCAGCCATAACCTCTGTAGTAACATTTTAGGAATTATGGTAAAAGCAGAAAGTAGACCAAGAGGATCAAAAATCCTACATGAAGATGAAAGTATAGTTCGTTTTGTTATTTTGTTCAAGGATTCAGCGTCAGCATTGAAATGCAGGGTGTCACTTTTAGGAGACCACTTAAGTCCTAAGACCGAAGATTCTTTGGAAAAATCCTGGACTTGGTTAATGGCTTGTATGTCACCATCGAATATATCTGGAGCATTAGTGCGAAATTTGCGCAAAGGAAAACAACCCTCATTTAACTTTTGAATGACACCTTTAACAATGTGTTTCAATTCAGACTTGGATTTCGACCCAGTGTTTAAGTCATCTACATAAAAATCATGTTTTATCGCTTGTGAGACTGCGTCGTCTGAACACTCATCTGCTAGTTGCACTAGGCACCGAGTGCTTAAGAATGGAGCAGATGCTGTCCCATATGTGACAGTGTTAAGTTGCAGAGTCTTGAGAGGTTGGGTTTCGCTATCTCTCCAAAGTATAAGTTGTAAGTGACGTTGAGATTCGTCTACACGAATTTGTCGGTACATTTTCTCTACGTCCCCTGTCACGACGTACGCATTCTGTCTAAATCGTAACAGTATGGAAAACAGGTCATCTTGTACCACAGGACCTACGTACTGGATACAATTATATGATTTGCCAGACGTTGTTTTGAAAGATGCGTTAAAAACTGTCCGTAATTTCGTGGTTTCGCTGTGTTCTCGAATCACGGCGTGATGAGGCAAATAATAGCCAAAATCTGGACGTTTTATTTCTGTTAGGTGACCCAAGTTTGCGTATTCTTGTATGAAATCGACATATGCTTTTTTCAGCTTGGGGTCTCTTGAAAACTTCTTCTCCAAATTTTGGAAACACCTTTTAGCACCATAGTAGGAGTCCCTTAGTGCCTTTTCAGGAGATTCTCGAAGTGGTATATTCACAGAAAATCTTCCATCTGGCAATCGCTTGGTTGTTCTTGTAAAATGAATTTCACAGAATTCTTCATCTTTGGAAAGCAAGGGTCTTGAAAAATGAAAGTCTTCAATTTCCCAAAATTTAGAGAGAGATTCTTTGATCTCTTGGGAAAAGTGACATTGCAGAATATTTGATTTCGTTAACGGCAATGTGCCTGTTGGACCAGCAACAATCCAACCTAATTTTGATTCCTGGAGAATGGGTTTGTTTCGCCCTAACTTGATTCGACCGATATCCACAATTTCCCAAAACATGTCGGCTCCAATGAGGACGTGTATTTCGGAAGGTTGGAAGAAACTGGGATCCGCAAGTTGTACATGTGAAGGTAAGTTGAAGTGTGAAGTGTCAACCATTGCACTAGGTAATTTGTTTGTGATTTTGGGTATGACAAGACACGAAATGTCGACAACATAAGAACTGTTTAGAGATTTCACCCTAACGTTGCATGATTGAGTAGTATTCGTAGTTGAGTTATTGATTCCAGAAATCGAAGTGGAATTGTAGAAACAATCTAAATTCATAAGCTTTCTGACTCTTTCAGTAAGAAATGACGACTGACTTCCACTGTCCAGTAATGCTTTTGCACGGTAAGTTTTGTTAGTTTTCATATTAACCAATTCTACTTCAGCCGTAGACAGTAGCACCTGACACGACATCCATTTTGAAGGAGACACTGGACTATCTGCTGTGGCGGCTGCACCCGGGTGAGTAGCAGCGGCAGAGGTGTTAATAGGAGCAACACCAACGGAAAAGGCAGAAGCAGCAGCTGAAACATTAGTTTCTTTAGTTGTAGCACCGGCATTAGAAGCAGCGGCAACAGTAGGAGCGAAGCCAGCAGCAAGAGCGGTGGCTGTTGAAAACGTAGCACCAGTCTTGAAAGCAGCGGAAGCAGTATCAGCGGCACCAGCAGCAGGAGCAGTGGTGGCAATGGATGCGACACCAGCAGCAGGAGCAGTGGTGGCAATGGATGCGACACCAGCAGCAGGATCAGCGGCGGCAGTAGAAGCGACACCAGTGACAGAAGCTGCGGCAGCTACGGTTTCTCCTCTAGTAGGTAAGTGTTCATGATTGTTTGTATTGTGTTTGTGTAATAGTGTATTATGTCGTTTTTTACAGATTTTACATGGACCTGATAAACAACGAAAGAGGTGATGGCCCCCACGAAGGCAATTTGAGCAAAGTTTCAGCTTAGATATTCGCTTGATTCTATCATCAACAGACATTTCACTAAATTGTGCACACTCATAAATTGAATGATTTTTATTACAGATAGCACAGGATCTTGGAGACGAACTGTTATGTGACTGGCCTTGAGTTGATGAGGTTGTAAAAGCCTTCGTAAATTTATGGTCTTTATTTTGAAATTGTTTTTCTTGTTTGTTACCATCGGCTTTGCCGGCTTGTACCGTCTCAAGGACATCAGCACGACTGCGAAGAAACTGAAGAAATTCATCAAGTTTTGGTGAAGTTCCTAAATCTCCCCGATGCTCCTCCCATTTGCTCTTACTGGAATCGTCGAGTTTTGTAGACATTAAATAAATGATTAACGTATCCCATGCCTCCGTAGGTTCACCAAGATTGTTAAGGGCACGTAAGTTCTTTAAAAAATGATCCATGAGAAAACGCATGGCTTTGTATGATTCCTTTTGCAATTTTTCAAATTTAAACAATGAATGTAGATGATTATTAATCAAAATTCTTTTATTGTCGAACCGTTCGCAAAGAAGTTCCCAAGCTAAAGCGTAGTTAGAACCGGAAAACCCAACCGATTGTACAGCAACAATAGCAGCGCCCTTCAATGATGAGCGTAAATAGTGAAACTTATTTATTGGCGCAATCGATTCGGATTTGTTTACAAGCGCATCAAACGTGTCGCGATATTCAAGCCAATTTGCATGGTTTCCATCAAAAGACGGCAGATTTATTGAAGGCAGTTTAATGTTAGTGTGGTCATGATTACAGGAAGAATGAGAGAAACTGTCATTATGTTTAGGTTTGCTTGTTAAATCTTGAACTGAATCGATCTTAGTTTTTGCATGAGAAATCAACGCACAGAATAAATTCTCAATTGCTTCTCTTTCTTTAAATTGTTTCTCCAATTCCTCACTGTCCTCAATAGCGTCTTCAATTTGAGACTGAATATCATCAAATGATTGGAAAACTTCTTGAAAACGCGTTAATTTTAGTTGCATTTCACTTATGAGTGGTTTGGTTAATTGTGTGCTCTCAATTAATTTTAAAGGTTCTAAATAATTTTGAAAAATAGTTATTCTAGCTTTAATATTTGAACGCTTCTGATGTAAACGTTTTAAATCTGCCATCTTTTAACAGTTAAGTCTTAAGGACAAAGAACAAAGAGTGAAAAGGTCGGTGCTAAGTAGGTGGCGTACCCACTTAAAGCAAAATTGAAATTAATAGGTAATTAAAATAAACCTGGCGCGCCGCCTGCAATATTTGCAAAGCGGCTTGACTTGTACTTGTAATCGATCCGTCAGCTTTGCTCAGCACCCTCCGGCCGCAGCGTGATGCGCGCGAGTCGGGACAATAGGTGCCACGTGCATGCCACGTGACACTGGGCGCTGGGCGGTCGACCACGAAAGATTTGGAAGGAGGTAGCGTGCCGCAAAACCTGGAATAGTCGACCGATCACTTTAAATATCTAAAATAAATTTTCTATAGCGTTAGATTGAGCTAAGAAAGATCCCTAGGTATTCTTAAATGCGTGAATTACGTCATCAAGATAACTATGTAACTTAATCGGCTCAAGAAATTAAGTTGCAAACTATAAAATATGTAGGTAAATATAGAACTGAGCAGATTCAATATAAGTTCCAAACTTAACTATTCAGCTATATTTTAACGAGACAAAGGACAAGTGCCGTAATGCAGTAAGTAAGTAGGTATGTTGTAAATACTTTGGAAATTATAGAAAAAGAAATGCAAATACACTATATTAGTGAACCATTGCGATTAAGTTTAATGTTACGCGAAATTTACAACAATTTTGATTCGGTAATACCTCGTGGACTGTAATTTTTAGTAGGTAGGTACTTACATGAGAACGGAATGTAACACTGTTCGCTAAAATAGTAACAATCACTCACATTTAACAATACATACCAAAATTGAAACCAGACACACTTCCCTTACGAAACGGCTTTGCCAGTTGCCTCAGTTTTCTTAGTTTTATCTCGCAACGGTTTCTTTTCGATCACGTCGGGGTCACCATTATGTTTGCGATGGAGCCGATGAGTTCTTCTTGTTGGGATGAATAATTTAAACTCCAAGGTGATGTTTGACAGTTTAATATGATTGAATGCAATCTAACTCAATTACTTTAGATATAAGATATTTTGTGAACAAAAAGTGATAAATGTATAGTGCCGCGTGTGTCGGCCTACGGAGCTGTCAAATTAGTCTTGACGTTTCGAGACGCCGCCGGCGCACACCCCCGCTCCTCGTCCCTCGTGTCAGGCAGTGTTGCCAACAGTTGCATTCAATCTCTTGCATCTGAACTTATATAAAAAACGTAATAAACGCATCACCACGTATTCTTAAGAATCCATACATCATTCAGTCCACAGTTATCTTTTACTCGTCAGTTATCAGCAATCAGTAACAGGAAGCGACACAAATAGAACACTTAAAACACATCTACACGTGCATCTCATGGAGATTTAATGTGTATCATGACGTCACCAACATGGCGTCAAATGTATAAAACAACACATTAAAACAATGAAGTACGATGCGAGTACAGAACTGTGTGTCACATGAACATTAAATAAACAATTTTATTTTTATCCGAAAAAAACATTGAAAGGTTTGGCGAAAAATTTGAAGGTTCGCAATGCCCAGTGGAGGTTTTATATAAGCTAGTCAAAAATGATTTCTTCAAAGGTCAGGGTCAATTCAGACTGGCCCCATGTAGTCACGAGCATAAATATGTACACATAGCGAAATTGTAAAACAATAATTTAACAGGAACTCACCATCAATTCAACTTTTAATCACCTAACAACATAAAATTATAACAGTTCTCAAATCATGTAGGTATTATATATTTTTGAGTTTCAACAAAAACTTCTCGCTAAATGAGTTTTACAATTTCGCTATGTGTATACATATTTATGCTCGTGACTGTACTTGTCGTGTTTTTTATACTACTTTCTTACCAACTGGTACTTATGTTGGAGTGTAAAAAAATACTTATCAGTTCTTTTAATAATACTTTCACTGTTCGCACTACTGACCAATTGGCACTTGTTTTGGGGTGTAAAATAAGACTTGACAGTTATATTTTTAAATACTTAATTAATTCTTATTTGAAACCATTATTTTCAGTCCAATAATCTAAGAAATAAGTATAAAGTTGTAGCTTTCTTAACGTAATACTAGTACTAAAGTACGTGATACTCTGCTTTTTTTTTGTGTCCCATAGGAGAATGGATGTCTTGAGTACACAGATCAAAAAACCTAACGGAAAAGAGATTGATGATTATTGCGTTTGCGGTGAACAAAAACTTGTTTTATTCGCGATATAGGGAACAGTATTGCCTTTTATTTTTATACGAATACATCTAAAATATCGAGAAAAACTATAACACCTTTAACCCGATACATTACATGTATTAATATTTAGCACACACATCTTACTAGGTCAATGAGATGGGGCTGATTAACATGACCGAACTAGCTAATTAATCCTCATTTATACCATATTCCGGGTACAAAATTATTCCAAAACACATCACCGATTCTCCTTGTGAATATTGTCAAAGGCCGTCAAATTATTCTGTAATTCAAAGCCAAAACAATATCTAAGCAAACCTTTACAATTATACGTCATATGCTACTCCAAAAAGCTCAAAGCAAATGTGAATTGGAATTCCATCGTTCATAAGTTTCCCAAAGGACTATTGTTTGCTATTAATGTCGGAACTACAAAACTCCGGGTTCGTACCGGATGGGCCAATTTCTGGTCGTTCGACGAGCAGGCGACCTTAATTACAAGCGTAGTAGTGTAATCAATCAGTCGCGCCCAGTTTGTTGACAGTGGTCATATTTACCCCTGCGACCGTTCAACGGGTTAGACCCTGATTTTGTAAGTTTCGAGTTTTCGGGCATTTCAGCGTTTTTGGGTTTTAGATTTTGTGGGCTATTACGTATTGATTGATAGTAGATTTTTTAGACTAGAATAAATTAAGGCTAGTATTTTTTAAATTTACAGTCACGTAATTTATTAAGTTGATGATTGTGATGAGTATGACTGCGAATAGTTAAATACAAGCAGAGGAACACCGAAAACGAGATGGTTGGATTGTGGGGAAGATGATATGAGAAAGAGTGGATGCTGCGATGACGAGTAATAGAGAGGAATGGAAGGAAAATACACATGCTATCAAAAACATAACTTAAAAAAAAACAAGTTTCACAACTCAGTTCTTCTACCATAAAAAGTTGTGAGATCCATGTAATACCAAGTCGGTTAATTTATTCAGTCCTTACTGAAGGGTCCTTCTGTCTTAAGTTATAACGCAATTAGCTAACCTAACAACACCTTATAGGAACCATAACAGTATTAAAAAAGAAGAATAATTGATTTCTCAATCGCATAAAAAATGCAATTTATCTCCCAACATATTATATTAAATTAATAAAAAATATTTTAAATATTGATATGGTCACTATGAGGTGGGCATTAAACAATTTAAAAAAATTTGGAATCGGTCCCGTAGTTTTCGACAATAGTCTTTAGAATATTAAAAATTTCATTGAACTAAAACAACTTTTAAACGGATTCTATCGCGGTTTATTTTGATTTTTGTTCCCGACGTTTCGACGCCTTTGCAGGTGTCATGGTCACGATAGAATCCGTTTAAAAGTAGTTTTATTTCAATGTCTAACATTCGTGTAAACATCAGGATTACACATTTTCATCATAATATTAGTTCAGTATATAGATAATTTAACAGAAAACTCCACATATATACCTACGCCAATTTTCTCTCTTTGTAAAATATTTTTTTTTGAACAAACAACGTAGTTAAGTGATTAATTTCTGATAGCTTCTGACTGAATATATTAAGTTGTTTTGTAGAACATCAAGTAATAAATTAATCAAAAACGTTTACCATCTGAATTCTGTTGCTTTGTACTCTCCATTTATTATTTACACTGTACATATTATTATATTCGTTGAGTACTGTAATAGGAAAAATATGAACACGTTGTTTTAAAAAACGTGATATTTGTATTTTACAGAATTCTACGACTTGAATATACATTTTATGAAATAACGAATTGCGTATGTTAGTAATTATATATGTAGGCTAGTGTATTGAATACAGTTAACCATTGTAACAATAAATGGAATTATCCTATCGTAATTATAGTTTTCAGATTGAACGTTTATTTACATAGTATATTTTTAATTATTAGTTATTAATTATGCCCCAGCCTTACCAGGGAAATCAATTTATTTTTAACTTTTTGCTTCCCGCTTCCTTTTTCTTTCTTCCGACTTATTATAATAAATACTTTAACATTCTTACAAAATAATAATTTGAATTATCATTTAAACTGCTCTAGGGTAAGTTCATACCCAAGAACTATTTTTAAACGTCCAAATAGGATAAATAGTTTTTCTCGAAACTTTCACATTTAAAAATATTCAAACTCTATGGCTGTCTTGAAGCCCTACCTAGGGAGAGCATTCTAAAAATAATTTATTAAGCTGGGTTAAGAGTCTTATTAAATCACTTTAAAAAAAGCAACAAAATTAAAAGTCTAGTACCAACATTCGTACTAGATTTTTGTCGTCTTCCAAGTTTTAAGACCCAACAATACCTTATTGTATGTCCAGATAAAATAGCACAATTTTTAACTCAAAGTGCAATTAGAGTTGCGCTTTCAAGCCAGCTCATCGCGTTCCAGCGCTGAATAGCGCTTAATTGAGTCTACTGACCTCCCGGACTTCCATTCCTTCCTATTTTGTCTCTTTTTTGTTAGTTCAGGATTATTGCTTTCTCATTCTTTTGTTCATTACTTTAGTGACGGATTTTCTGTTGAATTTCAAGATACGCAATAACATTATCTGTCCGCCATAGTTTTATCGGCTTAATGGATAATTGAAGCATATTTAGGAACTAATTTAACGCTGTTTATTCTCATTACACACAATGCACACAACTAAAATGCAAAATTCGACTATTGATATCCTGTCAACCCGTACTGAGCCAGTGTGGTAATCAATGCTCGTTCCTTCTCTATATGAGAAGGCCTGTGCCAGCAGTAGAATATTTATGAACTGGTATTATTTATGACTAGCTTTAGCTCGCGACTTCGTCCGCGTGGAATCCATTGAGAAATAAACATTTTCAATTTACCACCCTTTTCTCCCCTTTGGGAGGGAATTTCCAAAAATCCTATCTTAGTGGTAGCCTACTCATCCCAACAAACTCACATGCCAAATTTCAGCTCTTTACGATCAGTAGTTTCGGCTGTGCGTTGTCTGTCAGTCAGTCAGTAACGGAAGAGTTTTATATATAAAGATTATAAAAAAATACAAGATCCTTTCAATTTTATTACCATCTCCTGATCACAGTATGGGTGGGCGAAATTTTTTTCGTAGTAGGTTGACTAATTAGGAGAAAATTGTTGTTTAAATTTAGCTGGGAATTTCTGTATCAGCTTATATAGGTAAAAGCGGTTTTCGGCAGCATTTAATTTTTTTTTTTTATATTACTAGCAATGTGGGTCGCACATTACTAGTAATGTCGTTAACCCCTCGTGCTAAGCTAAGATGCTTGTGTTACGAGTGGGTTCACGTCGGTAGTATAATGGGTGGGATTCGAACCCGCAACCACATGATCGCAAGTCCGACGCCCTCTATAAAGGATTAATTTAAAAAGAGTGCGTATATTCAACAAGGTAATGAGGTGCATAAAACTTAACAACTTTCTCCGAAGAACATAGGTCGAAATCTTTAAATGGAAAGTGAACTTTCCATTTAAAGATTTACTACACTTAAAACACTTTTACTAAAAAAAAAAAAAAAAAATTATACGAAGTGACAGGTCACGTGAGTTGTGTTTGTATAAAAAGATGATTTTCTATTTTAAGATTTCCACCTATGTTCTTTGGGAAAAGTTGATCACTTTAATGCATCTGATTATCTCGTTAAATATACGCACTCCTTTTAAATTAATCCTGTACAGACATCTGTCTATATTACACACTATTATACAAGATTTGTCACGTTCGGCAACAATCATTAGCCCAGACTGCCTCAATCGCTACAGATATCTCGGTCGAGTAGCCAAACGTTCGGGACGCTGCAATACCGACCGTATTTTACATGTATGGCCCTTCTGCGCCTCAGAGAGTTCAATAAGCCGTCTGACTTGACAAACGAATAATTTTTGACAAATGGTACGGTCAATCGAATTCAGATAAGCAATCTTTGTTCGTAGAAAAGCCTATGATTTTCTTAGACAGATTTTTTTGGGAGTTGGGAATTGTGAAATGAAAAAAAATCTTTATTTATTTTTAAAGGATTGGCATCTTTTTGCTGGATGAAATCAAACCTCTTTATTATTCATACAGAAAAATGTCCTATTTTTTTGACTAAACAAATACAATACAAGTGTGGCAAAAAATAAATATAAGATTAACAACCCGGAGTAAGGGGAAACTTAATAAATTCCTGGAACAATGAGACGTTCTGTAATTGTTTAAGAGTTTGATTGAGTTGTTCCTTCACGCTTGAGATCACATTCCAATAAAAATATGACTACTTACTGGAGCTGATGCCGTAATAACAATTAAGTCATGATTGCGCGAGTAACAAGGACAAGGCTATATTAGCAGATAGCGCTGTCTCTTTCTAAGAACGCTTGACGCGATAGCTTTGACAGTTGGATGAGTGGTTGTTTCGTTTAAGTGAGAAGCAATTCCTAGTAAATTCTAGCTTATAAGAACACGCACTTAATTTGATGTTGTACTGTCTGTATTTTTTGGAAGCCAAGTCCAAGAAATTCTAAGAATATTGGGATATTCTGACAAGTACTTATACAATCACTAATAGAACGTAACTGTTGGAATAATTTTCGGATTTATTTCAAGTATTGGAAGTGGTTTTTGATAGCGACAAGTATATAAAATCGTTCGTATCGGTCGGTCGGATTGTCGTTACTTGGCAATTTATAAATAATGAAATGTAGATTAGGTACCTCGTGAAAGGCTCTAGGCTTTGATGTCGAATTAGGCCACTTTATCCTATAAAAATACCCTGCAATTTGGCTAGTATCCGAAAGTTCGGTCCGTGTGACCGAAATTCGGTCATCCGGTCACAAGCACTAATCATGAAAGATGCTTCACCTCTGAAGTATAATTCGTTATTTGAACGTTTTTAGTTCTATGTTTTGTATCCTTTATGGTTATTGTAGTCTGAATTGATAATATAGTAGTAATAAAACATAATTTATGGACAATACTGTGTACATTATAGTCTATAAAGGCTGCAGTGGTAAACGGTAAATATAGTATGAATTTATAATGTTGCGGTATATTTTAAGACCAGCGTATTGATGTGTAAGCGAGAGGTCAATACGCAAGTGTAGCGCGCCATCTTGCTCTTACGATAGCAATTGTCTTGCTTTAAAAGTTCATAGTACAGGAACAGCTATATGAACTATTACAACTAAGGCTCAGTTTTTTTTATCTCGAGTTAACTCAACCAAAAGTTAAATGTGCTAACTAATGGCCTGTTGGTCTAGTGGTTACCGACCCTGACTGCTAAGCCGGAGGTCCTGGATTCGATTCCCACCCAGGACAAATGTTTGTGTGATGAACTCGAACATTTGTTCTGTGTTTGGGTGTTATTTATTTATAATATGTATATGTATGTATTTAGATATATGTAAGTATGTTTATCAGTTGTCTGGTTGCCATAGTACATGCTCTGCCTAGTTTGGGATCAGATGGCCGTGTGTGAGATGTCCTAAGATATTATATTATTATTATTATAATGCTTTCAAAACGCGTTTTCTCATCAATTAGATGGCCAAAAAAGTTGGAGAGATTATTATTTAACTATTACTTCCTACTACGGGTTCTACCAAAGCTTAAAACCACTGGTTAGCCTATTTAACCATTGGTTGAGTTAACTCGGCATTAAAAAACTGGGTCCAAGTCGGTCCTAATCTTCATTATAGATGTAGGTTGTACTGTGCATTATCTCCTAGGGCTAATATTTGCAGTAATCCCATACATAAATGTATGTAGTCTAGACGTTTGTGCATTTTATATTCATGTTTAAATGCATGACAATGTTCTTGAGCACTTTCGGTAATAAATGTTATTTTTTTATGATTTCATCGTTGCTTAGTGCTAAGTGTTATTGAAGATATTTTTTTGATAACGTTTAGGACAAATATTTTTGTATTTATTCATCTAGATCTAAGGTATTCAATTCGTTTACTTTTGGTGATTAATTAAATAATTTTAATAAATAAATTATCTTAACATACGTTTATTATATACGATACCTTTAGTTTTCCCTTGAACTTAATCTCCATACTCAAATATGAAGTTATGAATAAGAATCAGTAGAGAATACATTTTTGAATATTCTGATTAGTATATTTTTTCATTTGGTTCACCAACAATTGTGTACACTTAGAATGACATGAGGTAGGTACAAGTAGTAAAAAAATTAAATAACCGTTTTACAATTAAGTACTACTTATACTTTGAGCGAACATTACAGTACTTAGTAACAGTTGCAGTAGGTAAACCCTGTTAATACGCAATAATGTTAATTCGACGGGCCTGTTGGTCTAGTAGTTAGTGACCCTGACGGCTAAGCCTGAGGTCGTGGGTTCGATTCCCACCCAGGACAAATCTTTGTGTGATGAGCACGATCATTTGTTCTGTGTCTGGGTGTTATTTATCTATAATATGTATGTATTTAGAAATATATAAGTATGTTTATCAGTTGTCTGGTTACCATAGTACAGGCTCTGCCTAGTTTGGGATCAGATGACCGTGTGTGAGATTGTCAAAAAAAAAAAAATAATAATAATAATGCAACAAACAGTCTCTAATCAGTCTATCTGTGTTAGTTTTGGCTAAAATTACCTTCGAAGGTGTTAAAATATTCATTAAACTACAGAAACGTAATTAGCCCGAACAAAATAAGGTAAAGGAGAGGCTATTTTTGATTAAGATCTAACCTCTTTTTAAAGGCGATTATCAGCGATAAATGTGTGGACTAAACAAAGGATAATGACTCTTATTGCTTTTTAGGTTATATTCCTTAGTCTTATATTCAAGTTAGTAAGAAAACTGTCTTTACTTGCAATTTTACTCAAAATAGGTATAAAGGTAATTATTGGTATATTCATTTAGCACACTACCAGGACCTAACGCAGACGTAGGCAAAAAGATTTTAATTAATAAATTGCTAAAATGTTTAAAGATATATTAAAGAAAACCAATGAGAACGCAATCATTTTCTTCAAATTCAAATATAGGACTTAAAAAAAAACAAACCAAAATAAAAGGGGAATGGGAACAGTCCCGGTTCCAAAGAACCCAACTAAACCGCGAAAGACTCCGTTTAAAAAGTAGTTTTTATTTCAATATTGTATGTTAATTCTTTTGCAAAACCTTAAAAAATCATGATAATCTATGAAATGATGTATGAATATCATTTCTTAATAATATTACGAAGTTAAGCTGAAATAGGCAGTACTACAGGTACTATAACTCGTGCTTTACACCAATATACACAACACATGTTATTATCACAAATTTAATATCGTTACATAAGTTTTTACGAGCATAATTCTATCGCGATATTAACTAAAGATACATAATCGTAAAGTCTCCCATAACTTCTGCAGGTGTTTGACGTTGTGCGGTAATATTAAATTTTGAAAACACGATCAGTATACGCCACGGCTGTGACGTCATGTAATGGTGTCTCGACAGAACTAGTTTTACCGTCAACTGTTACAAACGATGTCTTAGTAACTGAAAACTAATTTTACTCAACTTTAGATCGTGTAGGCAAGTAGTATATACATTTGGTTTTTTTATTTTGATCTCTTGTCCAATGCCAACTACGTAGTACAATTGTTTTTTTTTAATTGATTTCTTGCGTAATGTTTACTGACATTGGTTTATTAAGGTGAAGATTTCTTTAAAATGTCAAATATTCAGTGCATCTCTTAAACTGCACATCATATTTTGGAGAACCCAAAAATATGATATTTTTAAATGGAAAATGAACTTTTCATTCCAAGTGACAGGTCACCTGACTTATGTTTGTATGAAAAGATGATTTTCAATTTTAAGATTTTGACCTAAGTACATATGTTTCTTGGGAAAAGTTGTTCAGTTTTATGCACCTGATTACCTCGTTGAATATACGGACTCCTTTTAATTTAATCCTGTATAGTGATAGAACTCGTTAATTAGCAATTTGTTGTTCTAATCAAATATAAGCCATAATATAAATAGTTTTTTGGTAAGTCAATTTTATATAACTTTACGTTTTTCTTTTTCTCAGCGTCTTTGTACATCTCAACATAGCCAACGGTATTATACTGTGCCTCAAATGGCTAACAACAATAAATAAATATTACAATAGAAATGATGTTGTGAAAAAGATTTGACGACCTCCGTGGTCGAGTCACTCCAGTGGCGTATACATCGGTTTTTAAGGTATCGCCAGCTCTGAGGTCCCGGGTTCGATCCCCGGACGGGTCAATGTAGAAAATCAGTTTTCTACTTGGTCTTGGGTCTGGGTGTTTGTGGTACCTTCGTTGTCTCTGATTCTACAACACAAGTGCTTTAGCTACTTACTATGGATTCGGAGCAATGTATGTGATGATGTTCATAATTAATAATTATTTATATTATTATGGCTTGTTTTCCATTTTTAAAACCTCGTAGAGATTCAGAACGAAAACAAAGACTATAAGTATATTATAAAACTAATAGGTACATAATAAAAAATGGTGCGTTGTAACTGTCGATTTATTTCTTTTGATTAATTTCTTTACGATACACGTCATAAAGTATCGCGTAACCTAAGTGTGTTTCGAGCTTGGCTGATTTAATACATCACTTTATGATGTCCCAATAAAATTGACATTAAATATAGATCCAATACCGAGGTAAGATGATCTGGAAAATGTATAAGAAAATTGACCTTCTATTGGACGATATACCTATAAGATTTAATAGGTACTTACATCAAAAGAAACCTTCAATGATAATCTTAACTCGGAGAGGCTAAGTACTTATTACAAGCTTCGTATTGTATAAAAGTGGTTGTGATAACATTCACTGTAGCCCTAAACTAATACGAGCCACACACGATCAAGTACACCGTCAAGTCTGAAAAGAACTTGAAGCGGCGCGGCGTTCTGTTTTTTTTTTAGGGTTCCGTACCTCAAAAGGTAAAAACGGAACCCTTATAGGATCACTTTGTTGTCCGTCTGTCTGTCTGTCTGTCAAGACCTTTTTTCTCAGGAACGCGTGGAGGTATCAAGCTGAAATTCATATCAAATACTCAAGTCTATGGTCTCTTGGAGCTGTGAAAAAATCAAACTTCTAAGTCAACGCGATCAAAAGATACTCCCGTTTATGCCGCAAATTTTCGACACTCGCAAGGGAATCAAAACCTACAGGGTACTTCCCGTGAACTCAGAATCTTGAAATTTGGTATGAAGCAACGTCTTATAGCAGAGATATAGGAAAAATTGCGAAAAGTATACATTTTTAGTTATATCATATAATAAAAATATTTTTAATAATTTTAAACTTACTACCCCTTTCCTCATGAACGCGTAGTGGTATTATATTGAAATTCATATCAAATACTCAAATCTATAATACCTTTAAGCTGTAACAAAATCAAACTTCTATGTCAACGCAATCAAAAGAAACAGGAATTAAAACCGCATATTTTGAAACTCGCCACTACTCGCAAGGGAATCAAAACCTACAGGGTACTTCCCGTGAACTCAGAATCTTGAAATTTGGTACGAAGCAACGTCTTATAACACAGATAAAGGAAAAATTGCGAAAAGCATAAATTTTTAGTTACATCATATAATAAAAATATTTTTAATAATTTTAAACTTATTACCCCTTTACTCATGAACGCGTAGTGGTATTATATTGAAATTCTTAACAAATACTCAAGTCTATAATATCTTTAAGCTGTAACAAAATCAAACTTCTACGTCAACGCAATCAAAAGATACAGCAATTAAAGCCGCATATTTTGAAACTCGCAACTACTCGCAAGGGAATCAAAACCTAAAGGATACTTCCAGACGACCTGGAATCTTGAAATTTGGCATGAAGCAACGTTATAAAGTACACATATAGGAAAAATTCCGAAAATCTTAAATTTTTGGTTACGATGGATGAAATTTTATATCGGATAGGAAAAGGAACAACGTATATGTATTGACAAGGTACCGTCAGCTTTCCACATTGTTATGTTATGGATTTCATTTAGCAATAAAAATACCATAACTTTTACTTATATACCTACAGGTTTGTACGGAACCCTCGGTGCGCGAGTCTGACTCGCACTTGGCCGGTTTTTTTTAATAAAAACGACGCCCGCACTAAAGAATTTAATCCTTTTGTCGCGGGGGTTTCACAAACATTCAAATCACATGCACAAAGAACACCCAGACTTGGAACAAGCATTTGTGGATCACACAAATGCTTGTCTCATGCGGGGATCGAATCCGCAGCACTTCGCGCGCAGTGGTAATTAGCGTGGTGACCTATACCACTCGGCTATCCGTGCAGTCAGTTTGCAGCGTATCGATAGGTATATTGCTACAAGCTGACTTGTCTTCCACACCCATAGCCATACACCATCAAGTTTACCGGACGCCGCTTCAAGTCCGCTACAAACTTGACCGTGTATGGCCCTCATAATATCATTAAGCTGAAGTTTTCGTTATTTTGGTTGTCTTATCTCAAGAACTACTGGTCCGATTTGAAAAACTCTTTCGGTGTTAGAGAGCTCACTTTTTGTGGATGGATATAGGATTTTTACCGCGATAACCGAAGCCCACGCAGGCGGAGCCGTGAGATCATGCTAGTACTAGATAAAAACTAAATGTGGAATCATAATCCGCACAGTTGGAAGAAATACAGATAAGAAACATACACCTATAAATAAATACTTAAAAAGTGTAAATTAACTTCTTTACATCAACATATGCACTGTAACAAATTTTGACCATTTATATGTAACCTGAGCAATACTAAGCTTCCTTTTTACAGTCGGTTTATCGGATAAATAAATGAAACAACTACTTTTTACTACCTATCTTATAAACAATCGCGTTGTATAATTTTAATGCGAACTCATGCATTTATCTTTTAAGTCTTGACGGTTCGACCGCGTTACACTGGCCGTGGTCGCAAGCAGACTGGAGATGCAGTGTCTTGCCTTAAAAGGTAAATGCATGAGTTCGCGTTAATGCCCGTGATGTAATTTTATTAATAACGACTATTTAATTGTTATACGCTTGTTAATGTTCATTGTTCAATACCAACAATAAAACGGTATTTTAAATGTATATTTCGATATCACTGCAAACCTACCACACGAGAATTCCTTATGGAGCATTTAAAGTAATTTAAACACAAATACGTGAAGTGTATAAATAATCCTTATTTATTTATAATAAAAGTTAACCACTTTGATCGTAAAGTATGATAACGATGTGGTCACATACAAAAATTCGTACAACTGGGGCTGTTTAAGCCCCTGCGAGTAACAAAAGATACAATATACAAATTCGACGGAATTGTAGTGTTAAGAAAATTATAACAACAAAATTTTTGGTTTTGTTTTGATAATTTATTAGAAAGTCTTCTGCCAAGCCTTTTCCCGTGCTATGCTGGAGTCTGCTTCCAGTCTTTGACTGGCCTGTTGGTCTAGTGGTTAGTGACCCTGACTGCTAAGCCGGCGGTCGTGGGTTCGATTTCTACCCAGGACAAATCCTTGTAGCACGATCATTTGTTCTGTGTCTGGGTGTAATTTATGTGCTGCAATAAGATAATGATTCTGGTAATGATTTTTGGTGTTTAAAAAAATTTATGTGTCAAAATAATTGATATCCAGTTATTTGATGGAGACATTTTGAGCTGAAATTTGAAATCCGATGCCCATAGCAGATGTGCTCTATATAAAATTATAGGGCACATTTACAATTATAGAGCCTTTTGTATTGATGTACCCTTTCGGTAACATTCTGTCATATAATTTGTATGAATGAAAACTTTACGTTATTTCTCGTTTGTTTTAACTGAAAATATATTGAGTTATGAACCTAAATCTTTGTTCTATTTATATTAATAACATTTTTTCTTTCGTTTCAGGTAATTATTATGAAAAAATTGTGTCTGCTGATTTTGATAATCAAAATGGCGTCTAATTTACTGGTGATTCGTGACAAGGTATCTATAGAAATAACTAATAATCAGGATAATATAATTATCATAGTATTTAATTAGGCACGCATTATAACGGTTGATATTATTCATCTAAAGTATATATGGAGCGTCGAATCCATTACACTTACGACAAATAAAAATGCTGAACAGAAAATCTTATTTTTTTCATCGTTTTTTTTTTGAGACGTAATTAAGACGATGGCAAAATAATTAATAGTATTTATCCAATTGCTAGTGTACGCCGTTTCATACATAAATATCTATAGCGCCAAATATAACAACTTGTAATTAAAATCGCCGCTTATGTCCGCTTTGATTTAAGTCGCCAGGGTGCGCTAATTTTCAATGAGATATGTTATGACCATCCAAGGCCATAAAAACTTTACATCTCTTTTTGAAGGTTTAATCTTTGTAAATAAATAAAATTCCGCATGCGTTATTTATAAATCAATTAGAATAATAATTAAATCTACGTTTTCAATACTTAAATAATAAGACATATAATTGGCTTGCTATTTTTATCTATTTATTGTGTTGGTTCAGCTGTAAGTCTTTCATAAAATTAAAATAAAGAAATAAATAATGTTGGTATTACAAGAAAAAATAAATTTCCATTAGGCAACTGAAATATTAGCAATATAATAGCCAATTCCTCAATAAATCGATAAATCACTATTTATTGATAGGTTTTACAAAGCACAAGTATGTTTTCGTAAAGATACTGATTATTTTTATATTACTAAATACAGTCCGAAAAACACTTAATCTATTTAATTGCGTCAATATTAACTAAATTATGTTCAAGTTTTTCTTACAAATATATAAAAAAACTAGCTGACTCGGCAAACGAAGTTCTGCTTTTGAAAAAAATCTGGAAAGGGCCACCCCTATCACTTAGGGGTGTGAAAACTAGATGTTGGCCGATTCTCAGATCTACCCGATAAGCACACAAAAATTCATGTAAATCAGTCCAGCCGTTTCGGAGGAGTTTGGGAACAAACACCGGAACACGAGATTTTTATATATGCGATATTTGTAATAGTGTAGTGGATTCCTAGCAGTAAATCAAGAGCTATCAGTCAGTCATAAGTAGTGGTGTCAGTTCGTTCCACTTGCTTGCTATTGATGATATGTCACGGAATTCCCACTTATAGCATTGCTTGTAGACTTGTAATATGTATAGTATGATACGAGACAGACATAGTCAACAATATTACTTATATGTGCATTTAAAAGTATCTTAATTATGTAACACATAAGTGCATACATATGTTTTTTTTTTCTCTTAAACGAGTAAAGAAACGTGGGAATGTACTAGTAAGTAATTTTGTTATTTGTGAAAATCGACGTCCTCACTAATTAATTTAATCCTCGTGTCACGGGGGTTTCACAAACATTCAAATCACATGCACAAATAACACCTAGACTTGGAACAAGCATTTATGGATTACACAAATGCTTGTCTTATGCGTAATTAGCGTGGTGACCTATACCACTCGGCTATCCGTGCAGTTTGACACTATCTATATGCAAATTATTTTTCAACTACGTTCAATAGTTTTTGCGTGAAAAAGTACCACCATATATTACATACAGTGGCTTATACCTACTCACAAACTCACGAATATCGTAGTAAGAATTGTACCATATTCTCATGAGTCAGAACAAAAGTTGGGTAAAAAGTCAGAAATAACAATCAGAACGAAAGTAAAAACATAATATTCTCTCAAAAGTTAAATGAGTTTATACCACACATGGAAGACAACAGTTGGCAAGCGAGAAACCAGACATTAAGTTAAAAATATTGCCAAGATGAAAATAAAAGTGTATCTGTACAAGCAAGCTCAAAACTTTTAATTTTACAAATATTTTGATGTAAAAGCATTCTAAGGAGTATAAAAATACGTCCTAATATTACCATAGCACAAAATAAGCCTTAAATTGCCCAACTGCTAACCAAAGGCCTCTTCTCATATAGAGAAGGAACGACCATTGATCACCACAATGGCTCACTGCGGGTTGGTGATTTCAGTAACCTATGTTTGGAATCCCAGTTTCCTTCCAATGTTTTTTGATTGACAGGTGTCTAATGGTTTAGATAATAGTTAATTGTTAGCTTTATGCCTTGTATTTTATAATAACTACCGTGAGACGAATTCATCATTATTTAAAGATTCAACGGCTTACTCACGCGCATTCTCGGGATCGCCCGAGTGTCAGACTCAATAGGAGTCATGAGTCATAGATCTCAATCATGAGCTGACGCGGCGGCG
Source organism: Plusia festucae (assembly GCA_950381575.1). Taxonomy (NCBI): domain Eukaryota; kingdom Metazoa; phylum Arthropoda; class Insecta; order Lepidoptera; family Noctuidae; genus Plusia; species Plusia festucae. The sequence continues at coordinate 13,120,115 of OX494442.1, forward strand.
GCGGTGTCGTGAGTCGAACTGCTTTGTGCCGGTCATGAACATTCCTATGAATACGCGAACCCAGAAATGTGGACCATTTGCAAATTACCATGCTCAGTTTTTGCGGCTTGCATCATTTCGGCGGTGCCAGTCGTATGGGCTAAGTTTGCAAATGAATGTGACCTTTTGTGTAAACTTTTGTAAAATGAACGAAAGTTGTGCAATTTATGTGGGTTCCATGGTTAGAAGAATATTTTCACTTTTATATGAAACAAAAATATTCTGTCAGTCCACACCCCATTCCATAAATCAACATGAACATTGAACAGCAATGAAATATACAAGTGATAGCAATATTGAATTGATTCATCCATTTCCCTACAACGGTGCGTGTTATTCTTTGTTCGACGAACTAGAAAAACATATATTACAATGGTTTCATTGCAGCCTTATGATTCTAGTCACGACGTCCCAGTAAAATATGTACTCACTGTAATCTTGTGAATCCGGAAACAACTTTATTTAGTTATTTATTTCTTAATCATGTTGCTATAATAATATCTGTGTTTACTACGACGACGCATATTTCTATAATAGTAAATCCGCTGTTCTAAGTCCGTTTTTATGTATTACAACGTTTTCGATATCAGCGGTACCAAAAAACTAGGGTAGATAGGTTAGTCATCATACTTTTTTTTTCTTTAAAAACACACGACGCCCGCTTTAAGGAATTTAATCCTTGTGTCGCGGGGGTTTCGCAAACATTCAAATTACATGCACAAAGAACACCCAGACTTGGAACAAGTATCTGTGGATCACACAAATGCTTGTCCTATGCGGGGATCGAACCCGCAGCACGTCGCGCACAGTGGTAATTAGCGTGGTGACCTATACCACTCGGCTATCTGTGCAGTCAAAAAACTTAACAAATTCATATCCAAACGTGTAAGGTTTCATCGAAATTACTTAAGATGTTTAAAAGATAAACCCGCACAAACATAAAACACTATGATTTAAAAAGTGTTGTATTCAATCAGTAAAGAACAATATAAATTCACAGTGAACCAAAACTTTAAACTAAACGCTAATAAAGCGATTCTACAATATATCTTAATCACAGAAGATGCTGAATTTCATCTCCAATCCATTTCAAGTACTTAGGAAACAAAATGAACAGCTTTATTCTACTGAATACCAGAAATTGAGAAGTTAAGTTCTTTTAAATGTTCACCGACGATGGCTATAAATTCACGTTTCTGTTCGCGCCGATATTTCGCGAGGTTCAACGAAAATTCAATTTTGAAATGGCTTTAAATTCAGTTCCTTGCATTACCTAGAAGTGTCGTCGGAAGTTTTATAGTACTTGTATAATAGTAGAGACAAACAAAGTAGAGTGCTTTTTAAAGAGTGCAAAATGGAATGAAGGATCAAAATCAAAATATTTTTATTTCGAGTAGACCCTTTCAGGTACTTTCAAAACGTTAAATGAATCTAGTTGCTCGGTTCCAAAATGTCATTCCTATGCTAAGCCGGAGGTCGTGGGTTCGATTTCAAGCCAGGACAAATCCTTGAGTGATGAGCACGATCATTTTTACTGTGTCTGGGTGTAATTTATCTATAATATGTATGTATTTAGAAATATATAAGTATGTTTATCAGTCGTCTGGCCATAATACAGGCTCTGCATAGTTTGTGATCAGATGACCAGGTGTGAGATGTCCCAAGATCAGCCCTGTTGTATGAAAAAGCATTAGTTAGGTAAATATCCCTGGGATTTGGGATCTATATTACATCAAAAATCAAATAAAATATAATAATAGGTTAACTAACACCATTATTCACCTAATATCATCAAGAAATAAAGAAGGCAGACCAAAAGTAATCATTTCTCGAAATTGGCCCACGGAACTATAATACCAATCGGAACACCTAAACCAATACACATTTTTACTTAATTTCCGATCTTAATCGCCGACGTTAAGGTTGAAAATCGGGTGAAAGGAATCTTTAATATTCTGTAATACAGCCGAACACCCCACCTGAGAAGTCTTCACTCATTTTTGTATTAGTCTCATCAGTTTGATGAATGAACTTTGGTCGCGAGTGTACCATTGTACCAGGTGTTTCCGCTCAGGTGTGTGATCTCATATACTTGATTATATTATAGTTGTATTATACCATGTTTGTATGTATGACTTTTGAACGCTATGTTATGGTAGAAACATTGAGTAGATTTCTTGTGATGGAACTGATAACAAAAAATTTATATCTACTAATATTATAAAGCTGAAGAGTTTGTATGTTTGAACGCGCTAATCTCTGAAGCTTCTGGTCCGATTTGGAAAATTCTTTCACTGTTAGATAGCCCACTTATTGAGAAAGTCTATAGGCTATAATTTGTCACGATAAACGACGCCCACGCGGGCGAAGCCGCAAGTTAAAGCTAGTAAATAATAAATTTAATCTATAGTAAACGTAGTTTTCTTCGTTTGATAAGTTTTACGCTGTTATTATACCCCGTGACCATGACACCTGCAAAGGCGTCAAAACGACGGGAAATAAAATCAAAATAAACCGCAATAGAATCCGTTTAAAAGTAGTTTTATTGTTATCTTTAATTCGCGTAAACCTCAGATATATCAGTTTACCCCCTTAAATTCTCCTTACATCCATGTTGAACTCACTGTGCATAATTATACTACACAAAATACTTATACATTATGTAAGATTGCACAAAGATATTACATAAATACTCTCGATTTGTAGTCAGCCTGTAAAAACATTCCAATATGTTATTTTTCTACTGTGTTTAAAGGACTGTATAACATAAATATTGTATGTGGGCTATTGATACTAATGTGTATTGATTCCATCAACTGAATGCTGTATTGTCTGAGAGACTTACTCTCACTAAACTACTTGTAATATTTCTTATACATTAATTTCTTCTACTGGTTGGAAAGAGAGTTTTTTTATCCCGGCTATGAGCATCGCACGTTACTAGTTTTCTTGTTAACCCCTCGTGCTAAGCTAAAATGCTTAACTTACGAGTGGGCTGACGTCGGCAAAATGTGGGTTTCGAAACGGCAACCACACGATCGCAAGTCCGACGCCCTAGCCATTAACCAACCGTCGCTTTTACAAGATAATTATTTATAATTGATTTGCGATGTTATTCAGTCCTCTGTTTTAACAAAATATCATCGAACATCTACATTCGGCGAAATATACATATACGAACAACGGCCAGTGTCAACAACGCTGTTAAATATGATACCAATATTTATCTTGTAAAAGAAGAAGAGAGTCATTATCCAAAAAACTATAACAGATTGAGCGTAATATTTCTCGTTTTTATCCGCAGTAACCATAATAGGCTATATCAAAAGTACTTTATAGCTACTTAGACTCTTAGACTCAGTTCTAAAGTGGGCACATCCTAGCTATCTCAAACACGTAATATTTGGAACCATTCCAACTGATACCAGGACGTTTAGGAGCTTGTTATAAATGCTTTGAATTTATTTTACACAGTCCGCCTGTTATGTTCAAAGTAGTTGCGGCTAAAATGCTGTGTAAGTAATAATATGAACAGGTGGAAAATAGTGCACGAGACGCCCTGATTTATTTTGTTTCAAGAGTTTTAGTACCATATAAAATAGAAATAAATGTCATCTCATCTAGAAACAAGTCCTATCTCATAAAGTTTACCTAACGTGGATGCAGGTGAATCAATAAATGAGGCTGTATAAGCAACCAAAACATGTTTACATGAAAAAATTAATTAATCTACGAAGGTTGCTACACACTAAATCCTCTTCCATGAAAGCCGAGCGTCCGACCAGTAGGCTTATTGGCTATAACAGTTGTCAATGAAAGCAATAATTGTTTACGAAAAAAAACTTTGAAATTATTAATTTCGTGTCTTTTGTCGTTGATGACCAACTACATCTACTCCAACGCAGTCGATCACGACGTTAGCCGATATTAAATTTGTTTTTTTACCGTTATTTTTATTCAATGAAAATAACTTGGGTTGTCAACTAGACATAGGCTTAACCCCTCAGATCACTACCACAGTATACCATATCACCATGTTAATATTAATCTAACTCAGAAATTTATGATCAAGCAAAATTACATCCCAAAATCTCTCTCATAAAACTCTGAAGGTATAAATGTTTACCTTCACAAATCAGCTGAACTTATCGTCGTATGTGAGGTGCTAATATGGAAATGCGATGATCACAATCCCGGGCTTGCCGGGATCTTGGGGAGACGAGGCAAACAGAATAACATATAGTTGAAGGCTCAGAAAGGATCTAAGGATCCCGTATCTGTTGCATACTTATTCTTTGGCTCCTGGTTTATTAAAATGTTTCGAATTTCGACGCTATATTGAATGGATCTGTTTTGTGATGTTGATACGGTTAGAACCCTGAAAATCGATGTTCTGTGGGAAATTTTCTTGTCTGAAATCTTTGAGACGCTTTCTTTATTATAAATGTTTTATTGCTAAAATTTGAAAAATCCTTTGCCCAGCAGTGGGACCATAAAAAGGTTACATAAAAAAAATGCTAATATCTGTTCTGGTGCTAAAGTCTTTACCTTATTTTTATTTATGGAAACAATCTATGAAGATAAGACCAATACCGAGAACATCTTTCTTAGCCCTAATGCACACATTTTGTGGTAAATGCGGTGTTAGTATTCATCACCTAAATTAATAAGATTCATCTATAGTAGTATACATAAATTGCCATCGTCATTTATCATACACTAATATCCAACCATTCTCCACAATTACCGTCAGTTCTCTGCCTTATAAACCCATTAAATTACCAACAAAACTGCCGAATAACGATGATACATTTTCAAATTGCCCACTCGTTTCCAATAACGAAAAAACACGGATGAGTATCCAAAAACGTTGAACGCTCCCAAAACTGTTTTCGATCCTTCATTGGCAGATATCTAGACTAAATATTCAGTTATTTAATTTTGCCAGCGTATTCAATTTTGTGCGCAAAAATTCACAGATGGTTCCGAAGGTGTAATCAATCATTATTGGAATTCGCGGAATCATTATGAAAACAGTTCATTATACGTGTATTATGAATAGGAGTTATTTGTGTTTTTTCGTGCGGATTAGTAAGCTAATCCGTGGTTTGTATACCTTCAAGAAGGAAGTTTCATCAATCAACACCAAGTTTGTGTATAATTAGTGTTTTAACCAATTTCTTTGAAGAATAGTGGATGATCGAAAACTACTTGTCTGCTGACTACCTATAAGAAGTATTCCTTATTTTTGTGTAACGAGAACCAATAGATACCTACTGGTCATATAGTATAGAGGAAAATACGAAGAAACTCTTATGCAAGGGGTCCTCCAGCCACATTACTCCTAAGGCAGTTCTTTACATCCTCATTTCGCAATACAAACTAAAATCCAAACCAAAGAGAAAAACTACCATTTGGGATATCTCCTTAAAGATGGAAAAGGAATTTACCCAGAATTGAATTTGTCTACCTCAATGGTCTTCAATGGACCTCGTCAATGGTCATGTACAAGGGGCATCCTGAATAGGAACGACTTTTGGATTTTTGTGGATTACACAATGCTTTTGTCTCATGCGGGGTTGGATCCCGAAGCATGTCGCTCAGTGGCTGTTGGCGTGGATCTCCAACCTGCTACCTGTGCAGTATAATTACTAGCTTCTTACGCTACACTGTCAATTCAGACCTTAGCTACGATTACTGCTTTATCGTCTGTGTCTAAGTACCAATTAGGAGTACCTACAGCCGAGTGATTAATGTCATTACCACTTAAAGCCTCATTCACCAGCGTCATGCGATAAACCCCGGACTAAGGTATCTACGTTTAAATTAATGATATTATAGTTTATTACGATATCTATACATTTATACGACCCTAGCTCATCCACTGAGATTGACCAAATTATGATTCTAATTTGTAAATGTTTAACTGCCCGGATAGCCCAGTGGTATAAGGTCACCACGCTAATTACCACTGTGCGCGACGTGCTGCGGGTTCGATCCCCGAACGGGACAAGCATTTGTGTGATCCACAGATACTTGTTATAGGTGTTCTTTGTGGACGTAATTTGAATGTTTGTAAATCCCCCGCGACACAAGGATTAAATTCTTTGTACAGGCGTAGTTTAATAAAAATAAATAAATAAATCTGAAATAAAAACTCATCCTATTGCCGTCATTTTATCTAAATTAATTTTCCGTCAAAATCTAACCGCAGCTTTTAACGGTCTAGCATGTCAGCCACAAAATTCCAACATACCTATTTGGTACTCTCATCCACACGATATTAGTAATAACGAATCACAAAAACCAACCGTACAGCTTTGGAATATGAGTGCTTATCGAACAGCTATCACTGATTTGGTGCTGTGTACTGTACTGTGGCGCTGAACTGGTAATTTTGCAGATATCTAATATAATTAATTAAATGAATTGATACGTAAATATATATTTTATTTCTTATCTACTGGGAATGTAGACAATGAATCATAATATGATTCTGCTAAACGAACATTTTGCTTGTTACGAGACCACATTTTGACCTTACAAGGAATCCTTATACGTTACGACACGACTAATTTGGTTTCATACCATCTGAGGTCCAAAGTGGGTCAGTTATCGCCGTAAATGGCGACCTATGTGTCGTTGCATATCAGTAACATTTATGTCGGAGCAATGACCTATCAGCTAAGGTTACATACGTTTACTTGGAATTTGTCAGCTGTTTTAAGATTAAGTAGTGCTTAATACTTATCAGTGATGATTCTTAAGCTGAATTTAGGAATTTTGTTTTTGGTAATGCAAATGAGGGTAATGACTTTTGTATGGAATCGGTTGCTGGAGATATTTGCCCAGAAGAGTAATATTAGTAACTTGTTTAGTAAAATGTCAGTAGTAAAATATTCAAATTGCTTAGTGTTACTGGCCTGTTGGTAAATAAATAATACAACTGAAATTTAAACTCACACAGTACAGTATGTATATGTCAACTATATGTAAGCGACGAATTGCTAAGTTATTAGCATATAATTTACAGGATACCGGTACTTGTATTGTACCTAAGGTTTTTGATAATGTTAGTATTAGTACTAACAGCTTATATACCTCTTGTAATTTAAACTACAAGATAGGACAACGGGTAGGCTTCATGAACTGAATGTTGTTCATCAAAACATGCAGGGTCTCTCCGGCAAGGAACTAGAATTAAGTTTATTTATTGAAAATTATGATGTTCAGGTATTATGTTTAACTGAACACTGGTTGAAGAGTCATGAGGTATTAATATATAATAATGTTAACTATTCCATACAAAGTGCGTTTGTAAGAAAGAGTGCCATTCGGGGAGGATCACTTATTATTGTTTCAAACTGTTTAAAATGTAAAGAACGTCCTGATATTGTCAACCTTTCTATCGAGCGCACTGTTGAGCTGTCTTGTGTTGAAATAGAACAATTTGTTATAATTTGTGTGTATCGACCCCCCTCTAGTGACTTTAATTTATTTGAATCAGTAATGGAAGATTCACTTTCTAAGATTAAAGGTAGTAAGAAACAGATTATAGTATGTGGGGATTTCAATGTAAACATATTAGAGTCAACACCAATGTCCGTCAGACTCCTTAATTTGTTCAAATCGTTTAATTTAAATAACCTTTTTTGCGAACCAACTAGGCTAACGGCCACTTCTGCTACTTGTTTAGATAATATATTTAGTAATGTTGTAGCGAATAAAAAGATAATATTAACTGATCTTACTTCGGATCATTGCGGTCAATATGCAAGTTTCCCACATTTAGTTGTTAATAAAATTCAAAAAGTCGTAACAAGACCGTACTCTTCGCATCGGTGTACTCGTTTTAAAAACAGCATCAGGTCCAAAATACGACCATCTATTTTGGAATCAGGTAATCCCAATGACAATTATGGAGCACTTTTTGATGTTGTTAAAAATGAGTTTGAATCTACTTTTAAATGTAAAACTATACAGGTCAAGTGCAATTCTGTCTCCTTCAACCAATGGGCCACTACTGGTATTCATAGAAGTAGAGCTAGACTTTATGAGTTATATGGTATGAAAAAATATAAATTTGATGATACCTTTCTAAGTTACTTAAGAAGCTACTCAAAAATATTCAAAAAAGTTTGCTTTATGGCAAAATCTAAATTTATTAAAAACAAAATCGAAAACTCTTCTAATAAAATAAAAGCTACTTGGAACATTATTAACCAAGAAACTGGCAAGGCTAGGAAACGAGAGTATGGACTAGAGATTATTTATAACAATCAATTAGTAAATAAAGCCAATGACATTGCTCAAATTTTTAATAACTTTTTTGCTAACATACCAATAACTACAACAAGCTCCTTAAATTCATCGTCAGCTGATGCTGAAAACTTACTGCGTGATACTGTGCCTAACTGTGATAATTATTTTAGTTTTGAATATGTGACTCCATTGGATATTGTAAATACTTTTAAGACGCTTAGTAACAAAAAAACCGAAGACTTTTGGGGTATATCTGTAAAACTATTAAGTAACATTATTAACGTTGTTGCACCCTCCCTAGCTATCATTTTTAATAAGTGCGTGAATTTAGGTATCTTTCCAGATCTCATGAAATATAGTAAAGTTATACCATTATTTAAATCAGGTGATAAAAGTGAAATTTGTAATTTTAGACCTATATCGATCCTTCCCGCATTTAGTAAAATTTTTGAAAAACTGATATTGAAGCAACTTCTAAGTCATTTTAATTTAAACAAACTTTTACATAGCGAGCAATACGGTTTTACCAAAGGATGTTCAACTACAGACGCTGGTGTAGCTTTGCTTAGGCATGTTTATAGCGCCTGGGAGGACTCGCAGAACGCCATTGGGGTGTTTTGTGATCTTTCTAAGGCATTTGATTGCGTCCATCATGACACACTTATTCGCAAACTCCGTCATTATGGAATTAAAAGTATAGCACTAGATTTAATTAGTTCGTATTTAAGTGATAGACAACAATGTGTCCATGTTAACGGCGATAAGTCCACTGCTCTGCCTGTTAAGCTGGGTGTGCCCCAGGGGTCAATACTGGGTCCTTTTTTGTTCCTAGTCTATATCAACGACCTACCGTTTTTTTTAAAAGGTATATGTGAGGTAGTGTTGTTTGCAGACGACACTTCGTTAATTTTCAAGGTGAATAGGAATAGGAATGATTTCAATGATATAAATAATGCACTCACCAAGGTAACGCATTGGTTTTCATCTAATAATTTAGTTTTGAATGCAAAAAAGACCAAATGCGTTAAATTTGCTATGCCAAACGTTAAAAATCTTGGTCCTAATATCATAATCAATAATGAAGTGTTAGATAGTGTAAACTCGACAAAGTTCCTGGGCATCACGATTGATAGTAAGCTTACATGGTCGGCACATGTCGCGTGCCTCGCGAGTAGGCTCAGCTCTGCTGCTTACGCCGTTAGGAAAGTTAGGCAGATCACTGATGTGGACACGGCTCGTCTTGTTTACTTTAGCTACTTCCACAGCATTATGTCCTATGGCATACTGTTGTGGGGTAAGGCGGCAGATATAGAAACCATTTTCATCTTACAAAAACGAGCTGTTAGATCCATATACCGGCTAGATTCTCGAGCTTCTCTTAGGGAGCGGTTTAAGGAGATAGGTATCCTTACTGTAGCGTCACAGTTTATTTTTGCGAACATATTATTTATACGTCAAAATATTCACTTGTACACCAAGAATAAGGATATACATAATATAAACACGCGAAATAGACATAAGTTATGCGTGACTTCACACAGGCTGCATAGGGTACACAACTCATTTGTGGGGCTTGGTATTCGGCTTTACAATAAACTTCCTGTTAGTTTACTAGAGTTGCCCTTTAACTCATTTAAATCCACAATTAAAAGTAAGCTGTGTGAAAAGGCCTATTATACAATTAACGACTATTTAAACGATAAACATAGTTGGCATTCGCGATAGACACAAGACGGTTCCATGTGGAATGTTAATTTGTATTAATTATGTTTTGCTGTATAACCATGTTTTTATTTTATTTGATAGGCATACACTTTGTATGTAACAACGTTTGTTACCTTTTTTTGTTTTATATTTAATACGATTATGCGTATCTACCTATATATAATTTATATCCAAATAATTACTTTTTCCTTTTACATCTTGGAATGTATAATTATATTAATTATAAAATTTAATTTCGTAAACATGTAATGGGATTGTGCACTTAATCAGTGTTTGAGGTTTCTCATTCAGCGTCATGTTTTTTTTTTTTTTTTTTTCTTAACTACCGGCAACAGTTTCGTCATGCTCCCTAAGTCGTCACTGCCTGTGGTGGCGTCTTGGGTCGGGTCACCTCCTTCCCTCAAATATGGCGAGGGAGGTGATGGCTGACCCTTGCGTCATACTCGTGAACGGGTGCTGCTTGCGGTGACTGGTCGTTCTGTTGACCTTGGTTTCTGTAGTTTACTTTACCTAATTTTTTTATTTTAGAGAGATACTTATGAACCTCAAGCAGTTGATTACTTGGCATGTTCCCTAAATTATTTATATTTTTTATATTGTAAAGACAGCGTGCTGCTGGGGAGTTTGTTGCGCCGTTTCTTCTCCCCGGCTAGAGCACTTAGGAAGCGGTGGGGTGGGCGAATCAGGGTGCTGTCTGTGTTGATGACATTCAAAAAGTGCTACATGGTAGCCTAATTTGAATAAATGATTTTGAATTTGAATTTGAATTTGAAAATATACTTATTTTAAATTATTTTTGTTTGTCTACTATTTTCAGGGCTAAATTACTTAATTGAGATTGATCATTTTGATAATAAATATGCACGAGCTATAATAATAGATATCCATGAGCGGACCCGCGATGGTTCTATAATTCTTCTCAAAATTATATTTTAGTTTAGTTCAACATGAAAGTAATTAATTTTAATGTGTACTGAACATTATTTCAATATCTTATTACCAGATTAATACGCTTTGTCTTATCTTATTAATATACAGGATAAAACGGAAATGAGCGGTTATATTTCCAAAATTGCTTCTGCCCATTCAAACTAATCTCCAAAAAAATTACGTAGTAATGTATTATATTAGATAAAAAAAAATCGACCTCCTACACTAATTTTGATCAGCTTTCTGCCTATGTCTTAAGAGGCGATTGAGGGTTACAGAAACTAGGAGAATGTGCAGCAGCGTTCTACTAAAGAATGAACTGCGATAACGAACCCGCTTGCCCTGAGCAGTGACTAGAGCAACAAAACTTGACTGCACGGATAGCCGAGTGGTATTGGTCACCACGCTAATTACCACTGTGCGTGACGTACTGCGGGTTCGATCCCCGCATGGGACAAGCATTTGTGTGATCCACAGATACTTGTTCCAAGTCTGGGTGTTCTTTGTGCATGTGATTTGAATGTTTGTGAAACCCCCGCGACACAAGGATTAATTTAATTAGTGCGAGCATCGTCTTTCTAAAAAAAAAAACTTGATTGCGCCCCAACTAGATGGACCGATGACCTGAATAAGGTGGGTCAGTGGATGCGGAATGAGGAACCTGGTGTTGTGGCGTTACTTGGGAGAGGCCTATGTCCAGCAGTGGACCGATAGGCTGGGTTGATTGATTAATTGAAGATAATTTTGTATAGTAAGTAAAAAATAAAGGCAGTATTAAAAATATGATGACCTAGCTTTTCCGTTAATCCCTTTATAATAGATACATGCATAAATAAGATTGGGAGTAACATAATATATGAAAATACATTTCTCGGAAACTTTTGATCCGCGCCTCGCTTGATATTAAAACGAGAAATATTTTCATGTTTATTAGAGTGAACAATTTTGTTTTATTAAGACAAATTAATTAAATTTCTACGCTAATGTAGGAACATGGCGGATTGTTGACGTAAATATGATAACACTAGCTTAGTTCTCCGCGGTTTCACCTGTCGTATTCCTGAACAGAGTGGGATCAAAAATATTCTTTGTGTTAATCTTGTTAGTTAAGTAACTCTGCGTGTAAAATTTGGACCTTACTTTCATTTGTTTTTGCATCAAAGAGGAATAAACATAAATAAATCCACTCTCACGAATATTCTAATTGTTTTATGTTCGTAAAACACTTTAAATAGTCCACCGCATAATACTACTTATCCCATAGTAATAAGGTTACTTTTAACAATTCTTTCTTAAAGAAGCCGAAAGATTAACCAATCGCCTTAATTTCTCCGCAAAATTAATGAACAACTCGATTTGAAGCAGCGCGAAACCCTAATGGGTTGGGCGTTGGTCTTGCGATCGTGTGGTTGCAGGTTTTGACCCCACCCGTTGCACTATCGACGTTAACCCACTCGTAACTTTGAAAGCTGTGGGGTGAGCTATACTCCAAATATCAGATATTTCCTGCCTAAGGTGCGTTTTCCTGTCCATTCATCTTCCTTATATCTGTACCACTGTTATTTCTTCTTCTTCTGCCTAGCCTTTTCCCAAGCTATGTTGGGGTCGGCTTCCAGTCTATCGGATTTAGCTGAATACCATATTTTACATAGAGCGACTGCCTATCTGACCTCCATAACCCATTTTTCTGGGTAACGCAGTATCCCATAGTAAGACTGGTTGTCAGAATCGTAATGACTTAACGTGGCACCTGTACCAATGTTACTATCGCTGGAATATTGTCTGTTATTGGAATATTACTTGAATAAATGTAACACTTGATGCGGCGGTAGCCTAATGGCTAGGGCGTCGGACTTGCGATCGTGTGGTTGCGGGTTCGAATCCCACCCATTACACTACCGACGTGAACCCGCTCGTAACACAAGCATCTCAGCTTAACACGAGGGGTTAACGAGATTACTAGTAATGTGCGACCCACATTGCTAGTAATCTTAACTAGAAAAAAAACGAACATTTAGCTTAGCACGAGGGTTTAACAAGAATACTGGTTATGTACAATATTACGTGATCTTATCTCAATAAATTATCGATCAAAATCATGTTATAAATTAATCACATGAATTAACTTCATAAAGTAACTACAAATTACAAAATAATTAATAATAATAACGCATAAAATGAATTACTAAAGCTCGAATCCCAAACAAACAGCTATTTGCATTCATATTATTAAATAAATGTACATACAACAAACCAAACATAATTGGAAACAAGTAATTACTAATATCAACTTTAAAGCTACGAATTTAAAGGTGCTTTTATTTCAAAGTACAATCTTTGATGTTTGGTTGATTGTACATTTTCAATTAATGGTAACAAATAAACCAGGTATGGACATAATTTGTTTCAGAGCTAATTACATTCGTATTTCCCTTTTTGAGTGTTATTTTGATCAGTTAATACGAGTAATTAACAAATTGATTTATCTTCAATTATTATAAATGTAAATTGGCGTACCAAGTAGATATTAAACCGGGAAACGAACAGTCAGACAAAAAAATTGATATGATGGAAATAGATAATGTCTGGATAATAACATTGACCTATTATTACATTTAAACACTACTACAGGACGAGATTTAACTCACTGAGATCTTTCAGCACACATAATTATACTTTTCTTCATATACACTCACTCCAAACGCACAAACACACACACTAGCACACACACACACACACACACACACACACACACACACACACACACACACTAACACATACCTATATATATTAATATCCGCACACCAATAATTATGTACTTACCTGATAGATAACAAAAGAAATACATAAAAAAAAAATAATATTAATATTAAGTTATGAAAGAGCAGGTTCTAAAATCATAATTTGCTTAAAAGGAGTCGTCAATCACAAATCAATGTTATGTTAAATTTTTAGTACTCCAATAAAACATTTGTATTTTATTGTATGTATATCTTAGAAGGTAACATTTTCAAAAAAACCATGTTGGGAATTAATTCTACACAAATTCCTTAGAAATATCTTGAGCGGTTTCATAGAATTTTACCAACTTTCGATTCTGTTTTAATAATGTGTAGGTAGGTATTAGATCATGTAAAAGTGTGACCTTTTATCGAAGTTCTACATACTACGTAGGCTGTAATAACCATTATTCCTTTCTTTCATAACAAAACAATGTATGAAGACTCCGCATTGGAATTCCCCGAACATAATTATACTTTATTGATTTATTACAAAGAAAATATAGTCACGCACATCTTCCCCCGGGGGAAGGTGGAATTCATTCCAATAATGGGATAAGTCATGGATTTATACATACTAGAGCCCCATTAGACGTCGAAAATCGACCATAATTAGTTTTTATTTCAATTTGAAAAAGTGGTCAACGTTTTTGCTTCACTTATAAAGTGTATGTAATTATGTATAGGTCTCCTTTGACATTCAGTAAAGACAAACTCTTTTCTTAGCTTTGATTATTCTGTAATCTATTCTCAATTTGTCAAATATATTAAGCTAGTGTACACAAACACATAGTAGCGTGCCTAATGTTATTTTTTCATACCAAGTAAAAAAAACATTCTGCACTCTTTCTCTATACAGGATTAATTTAAAAGGAGTGCGTATATTCAACGAGGTAATCAGGTGCATAAAATTGAACAACATTCCCCAAGTAACATAGATCGAAATCTTATTGGAATATGAACTTTTCATACAAAGTGACAGGTCACGTGACTTATGTTTTTTATTTCTAATAGTTACCAAAAAACGTCTTTGCATGACAAAGCCGAGTGATATGACCTACAAAATTAAAGGTCACCCGTCATATAAAATTATGGAACATTCATTCGTTTTCATCATAATAGATTTAGGCGTTTGACCTATTGTCATTGGTGCCTCCTACGCTTCTTTTGTCTAGCGTAACCTTTTTATGAAGGCTTTTCTGGCTAACATACAAAAAAACTTAATTAATATGGGTCTAGGCTTTTGCTATTAAATAAATGTATTAATTTACTAAAATAACTCTGACCTTTGAAATCCATAGTAATGTTAAATGTAAAATGTTAGTCTGTCTGTTTGGTGAGCTTTTACAGTCAACCGCTAAACCGATGTTAATAAAACTTGTATTGCGTAAGTTTCGATCCTAAGAAAGGACAAGAGTCACTTTTTGCCGCGACCAAAAAACACCGCAGGCAACAATTTTTGAACTATAATTTATTTAAAAATGTCTTTATAAGTTATTCCAATGAACAAGATAGGTACATAATTTCATACGTATTTTCATAAACAAAAATGTATGAAATACTCAACATAGTGGAATCGTAAAACCCTATTCAAAGTTTTAGTTTACGTATAGGTACCCAAAAAGTTAGTGTTTCAATCACGTACTAAGTTAAAACACACATGTAGGCACAGCGTTGCCAAAGAGAAACAAAACAAATGCTTATAAAAATATACGCCACAGATTTAGCGAACACGCTTCGTTTGTTTTTCAGTTTCTCCACAAGAAATATGAAAACAAATGTTTGGGCTTCGCAACTAACTTCAACTGTTTTGTATGCATTTTACACGAGAGCTGAGAGTTCTAATGCGCTTGTTGTGGAATACAAATTAAGCGCCAAAAACGCTTGAAATCAACTGAAATGTATAACAATTACGTATGAAAAACTATAGTGATTCGTCCACTTTTGTGATATATTCGAACCTTCAAATCCATTGCTGATGAATTTTTAACTTGAATTGTTGTCAATGGCTTGAAATAAGATAAACATAACACACAGATATATAAAATAAAATATCTAGTTACACACTTTTTTTAATTAGTTTGGTATTTGTTTTGATTAAAGATAGAAAATGCTCGAGATTTTTGCTCCACTATGCGTTGCATTTGGAGCAACGAAACTTTATAACTCTCTTCTTTTCCTTTCATTTAGAAGAAATCTCTTTCCAGCACGAAAGCTATTAAAAAATTGAATAAACCTACAGTACTATTCTAGTGTCTTTTACAATTTTTTTATAAAGAAAAATATTTCAGTTCTCGTGATACACTCGTCTTTCATCATTACAAAATCTATTTCGTGGTCGTGCTTTGTATTTGTATGGCCTATTTTCGCCTATATTCGCCGACAAAAGGACAGCCGTGTTTACTAAACTTCGGCTAACGGACTGCTGTCAAAACCGTTTCTATTTGAAGCCTGTTTATGCTCAGTAAACGATACGAACGGTATCCGAGTAATTTGAGGGAGACTCTTGTTTTGAATACAGCTCAGAAACAAGTCTCAATTTCCGTTCTTCGTTTTGTTCAAAATATTAATCCAAGGTAATTAATTTTATCATATCTTCGCTGAATTTTCTACAGATATCATCAACATTAAAAAAATATTATTAAACCAGAGTAGATTTTTATATTAGATTTAATAGACAACCAATTCACAAGAACACTTTCAATATTTTATATGACTCGTTTAAGGTCTTTACTCGGTAAATAAAGACGTATCTAAGACTGGCTCCTGTAATACAGTTTATACTAGCACAGAAGTCAGAGTAATCATTATTGATTGTACCTAACTCAGCCTATTGCCACCCACTGCTGGACACGGGCCTCTCCCAAGTTGCGCCACAACACCCGGTCCTCCGCCTTCCGCATCCAGTACGACCCATCCACCTTTTTCCGGTCATCGGTCCATCTGGCTGGAGGGGTGTCCTACACTACGTTTACCGATTTGAGGTCTTCATTCAAGGACTCGACTGCTCCAACTGGAATTAGTCGTTCGACAGACTTGACCAGCCCACTGCCAATCCAGTTTACTAACTCTGCAAGCTGTCGGTCACTCTGGTTCTTCTCCGGATAATCTCATCCCTGATCTTATCCTTCAAAGAAACTGCGAGCAAAGCTCACCTTAAGACAACAAAGGCAGATAATTATTGTTATTATCTATTGTTATTTCGACATAGTAGAGGATTCAATTAAGTAAATGTTAATTAAATTACATTTGACAAACACCTTATACAGGGATTCACGAGAAATAAAGCCTCACAAACATACCTTGCAAATGACACATTCTGGTAGTGACAGACGTAAAATCAGGTAAAACAATTTGTTTCTATATACCCGAGCGCATCTCTGTGTCCTAAAACATTTTATTTGCTACCGTAATACAGACGTAGGTAGTGCCTGGTGAAGGAATTTCCACCATAACTCATTCACTTGGGAGATTTGTTCTTATCAAAGTAAATTGGAGACAAATTGCTTAGAGAGTGAAGTGTAGTGCAGGTTATAAGCGGAAGCGGGGAATGTGGTAGTACTACTACTGTCTGCTCTCTGGTAAAGGAAAATGAGCAGGAGTTTGGAAGTTTCACCTAATAATTTTTGAGGCCCCTTTCGCCTACCTTAAGATGGAGAAATACCAAGAGAATATGACACCAAGACACAACAACAAAAACCAATATTTGTAGATTCTTCATTCATCTTTCATGTCTTAAATTTTCTTTGTACATGTTTTTTCAGTTACTTATACTTCTGTAGTGAGCTTCTTGTTACAAAGTTGGTTAAAATAAAGCAATATTATTACTTTTATTATTTTTATTATCACTGACCATGATTTCTACGATTCGCTTAATATTTGTACCACATCTCAACAGCTCACTAACAGATTTTTTCCCATTAAAATATATACAAAGGGGGTTATCAGCCTCTTAGGGGAAAATTGTACGTGTTTATTATAATAGGTAATTTATTTTTCTCCAGACTGCCATGGGCCATAAATTACCATGTATATGAAAAGATGATGCGAATAACTCGAACTTAATGAGCTGGATAACGACTTCAGTAATGGGGTATTGAATATTTGGTCTTCCTATGGGCTTATTAGAGAATGCTATCTGTACGTATGTTATTTTTTTAGCTTTTTGAACAAAGTGGTTTTTATCCATTTTATTTAAATAAATAAATGTGGACAACATCACATACATTGCTCCGAATCCAAATTAAGTAAATAAAGCATGCAAACAAAGCATTATGGAATCAGAGACGACTAAGGTACAACATTTAGACTGGAGGAATGGGCTAAGATCCCTCTCTGTTCTCGAAGTGTGTATCAGGGTAATTCAATAAATTCTGTTTAGTGCTAAGCACAAGATCTATCTAATAAAATGCAAAACTTACTAGCTTCCCTTTGCGCCCTTTCGATTTCTTCTGTATTAGTTTCAAGCGTTTCTGATATAACCTGCCTGAAAATTGCCACCGTAAAAAAAGAAAGCCCGATACATTTATTAAATCTCATTTTTCCGATATCTTCCGATAAAATTTCCGCTATTTTTGTATCCCTAATTGAAATTACTTGTAAGGGATATTTGAAAAGAAAATTCTTACAAGCTGAATATTTTCTTTGATGACTGTTGTGAAGTAATGATGGTAACTTGTTAGCCATTGTTATATGTACTTATGGTCTACTTAACGACCTCTACGGCAATATTTTCGGCAAGAAAAACAAGTATATTTTTAGATCTCTTTACAATAAGATCTCTGAAGGCGCAATCCACCGCTCATTTCTATTTTGATATATAATTATGTAAAGTCGTGTTTCATTCATCGGCCCATACTCCCACACTAAGTTTGTTGTCCTTTACTCTTTAAGAATCGTTCCATATTTCCGCAAAATCACCAAGGTTAGAACTAATTCTCAAATAAAATTGATTCCGAGTCGTTAAGCCAATAATCTAGGATCCTCATTTCTTTTTTTTCCCTAGGTATTTCAAATACACAAATTCAAATATTATTGTTTATTACCAAAAATACAAGTTATGCTTGTATCCAATCACGTACTAAGTCATTAACGGTATCGAACCCCTCCCAATTAATGACCAACTTTGTACCCTGACGACTTTCCGATATCCGCTATTAGACATTTTGGTACACAACCGACACTTAGGGACCCGAAAATATGATAATTTACTTGTAAATGTTTGACGTAATGAAATAAAAATGGTCAGAAAGAATGTGTTGTGAGGGAAAACTAGAGTATGTACTCCGGTTTTCTCGAACAGACATGTATATTTCCACAGGCGTTCCAATGTATTCCGAAAAGACTGCAAATTACCTATACCTATATTAAAATTATTGTAAAGAAAAACATTTATTTGTGTTGCTTTATTGATATTCATAAAATGATAACAAATCCAATTTATTAATCGCTGACATTCTCATTAACAGCTTGTTCAACAGTTTTTGGGGTGTTCAGAGGCCTCTCACTGTGGTTTAACTTGTGGCAAGTACTTGGGGTATAATCGGGGCGAAATCTTTTAAACGCACCATTGCACTATTACCCCGGGGCAAGAAAACGTCTTACCCAGATATCTTGGCGGGATTAGGACCTGTGCCACATCGCTGTCTACCGCAGGGTCGTTTAATTATGCCCAGAGGATGTTATTTAAGTACCCATGATAAAAACACGATTTGAACTGCTTTTGTTTGTTTAAATTAAGTATCACAACACTTTAGTAGATAAAGTCGTCACTATAAGACTCTTTATTCTTACAACTTCTCAAACTGAATGCCACCCAGTTTTGGAAACTTAGACAATTACTCTATATTTGTTAACTGCTTCGAAATAGGTTGTTCCAGATTTTAACTTCCTAAGGAAAGCTGTAGTTCAAATAATAAATATAGTAGAACGACATTGTTTATGGTGCTGAACTTAAAGTAAGT
The DNA here is from genome assembly GCA_950381575.1 of Plusia festucae. NCBI lineage: Eukaryota > Metazoa > Arthropoda > Insecta > Lepidoptera > Noctuidae > Plusia > Plusia festucae. Next base: position 13,139,814 of record OX494442.1, read on the forward strand.
CAAAAGCCGTTCAAAGACGGTTTATGTAACGAGCTAATTTAGTTATTGGTGCGTGGAATCTTATGTTTCGGGAAAGTGAGCTTTCAGTTCAGGCAATCGTTAGGCAGACTTCCAAAGACATTTCGCTATTTACTTTTTATTACCGTATTCAAATATACAGCACGCTTCAAAGAGAAAACTAAATGGAAGACTCGAATTGGGCAATAATAATTAAAGTCTTAACTACTAAAATGATTGCTGTATTCCTGCTTCAACACTAATTAATACGGGGATTGATTGGGATCAATTTGGGCTGTAAATGATTATACATTTCGAATTGTTTTGGGAAATTATTTCAATATCTCTGAAATTGATTTCTCATTTACACTGAAATCTAAGAAATTATGACTGCTGGTTGGCGAAATATTTTCTAGAAAAAAATAAAAAATAAATGTTAAATGAATAAAGTATATTTGGAAGACTAATGTTTACTAATGATGATTTATGAACATTAACTAAAAATAAAAATCAAGTTTTACCTATGACCAGCCGCTTACAAGTCATAGAACAATTCAAAAAAAAAATTCAAAATTTTTCAAAATTCAAAATCATTTATTCAAATTAGGCTACCATGTAGCACTTTTTGAATGTCATCAACACAGACAGCACCCTGATTCGCCCACCCCACCGCTTCCTAAGTGCTCTAGCCGGGGAGAAGAAACGGCGCAACAAACTCCCCAGCAGCACGCTGTCTTTACAATATAAAAAATATAAATAATTTAGGGAACATGCCAAGTAATCAACTGCTTATGGTTCATAAGTATCTCTCTGAAATAAAAAATTTAGGTAAAGTAAACTACAGAAACCAAGGTCAACAGAACGACCAGTCACCGCAAGCAGCACCCGTTCACGAGTATGACGCAAGGGTCAGCCATCACCTCCCTCGCCATATTTGAGGGAAGGAGGTGACCCGACCCAAGACGCCACCACAGGCAGTGACGACTAAGGGAGCATGACGAAACTGTTGCCGGTAGTTAAGAAAAAAAAAAAATATGACGCTGAATGAGAAACCTCAAACACTGATTAAGTGTACAATCCCATTACATGTTTACGAAATTAAATTTTATAATTAATATAATTATACATTCCAAGATGTAAAAGGAAAAAGTAATAATTTGGATATAAATTATATATAGATACGCATAATCGTATTAAATATAAAACAAAAAAAGGTAACAAACGTTGTTACATACAAAGTGTATGCCTATCAAATAAAATAAAAACATGGTTATAAAGCAAAACATAATTAATACAAATTAACATTCCACATGGAACCGTCTTGTGTCTATCGCGAATGCCAACTATGTTTATCGTTTAAATAGTCGTTAATTGTATAATAGGCCTTTTCACACAGCTTACTTTTAATTGTGGATTTAAATGAGTTAAAGGGCAACTCTAGTAAACTAACAGGAAGTTTATTGTAAAGCCGAATACCAAGCCCCACAAATGAGTTGTGTACCCTATGCAGCCTGTGTGAAGTCACGCATAACTTATGTCTATTTCGCGTGTTTATATTATGTATATCCTTATTCTTGGTGTACAAGTGAATATTTTGACGTATAAATAATATGTTCGCAAAAATAAACTGTGACGCTACAGTAAGGATACCTATCTCCTTAAACCGCTCCCTAAGAGAAGCTCGAGAATCTAGCCGGTATATGGATCTAACAGCTCGTTTTTGTAAGATGAAAATGGTTTCTATATCTGCCGCCTTACCCCACAACAGTATGCCATAGGACATAATGCTGTGGAAGTAGCTAAAGTAAACAAGACGAGCCGTGTCCACATCAGTGATCTGCCTAACTTTCCTAACGGCGTAAGCAGCAGAGCTGAGCCTACTCGCGAGGCACGCGACATGTGCCGACCATGTAAGCTTACTATCAATCGTGATGCCCAGGAACTTTGTCGAGTTTACACTATCTAACACTTCATTATTGATTATGATATTAGGACCAAGATTTTTAACGTTTGGCATAGCAAATTTAACGCATTTGGTCTTTTTTGCATTCAAAACTAAATTATTAGATGAAAACCAATGCGTTACCTTGGTGAGTGCATTATTTATTTCATTGAAATCATTCCTATTCCTATTCACCTTGAAAATTAACGAAGTGTCGTCTGCAAACAACACTACCTCACATATACCTTTAAAAAAAAACGGTAGTTCGTTGATATAGACTAGGAACAAAAAAGGACCCAGTATTGACCCCTGGGGCACACCCAGCTTAACAGGCAGAGCAGTGGACTTATCGCCGTTAACATGGACACATTGTTGTCTATCACTTAAATACGAACTAATTAAATCTAGTGCTATACTTTTAATTCCATAATGACGGAGTTTGCGAATAAGTGTGTCATGATGGACGCAATCAAATGCCTTAGAAAGATCACAAAACACCCCAATGGCGTTCTGCGAGTCCTCCCAGGCGCTATAAACATGCCTAAGCAAAGCTACACCAGCGTCTGTAGTTGAACGTCCTTTGGTAAAACCGTATTGCTCGCTATGTAAAAGTTTGTTTAAATTAAAATGACTTAGAAGTTGCTTCAATATCAGTTTTTCAAAAATTTTACTAAATGCGGGAAGGATCGATATAGGTCTAAAATTACAAATTTCACTTTTATCACCTGATTTAAATAATGGTATAACTTTACTATATTTCATGAGATCTGGAAAGATACCTAAATTCACGCACTTATTAAAAATGATAGCTAGGGAGGGTGCAACAACGTTAATAATGTTACTTACTAGTTTTACAGATATACCCCAAAAGTCTTCGGTTTTTTTGTTACTAAGCGTCTTAAAAGTATTTACAATATCCAATGGAGTCACATATTCAAAACTAAAATAATTATCACAGTTAGGCACAGTATCACGCAGTAAGTTTTCAGCATCAGCTGACGATGAATTTAAGGAGCTTGTTGTAGTTATTGGTATGTTAGCAAAAAAGTTATTAAAAATTTGAGCAATGTCATTGGCTTTATTTACTAATTGATTGTTATAAATAATCTCTAGTCCATACTCTCGTTTCCTAGCCTTGCCAGTTTCTTGGTTAATAATGTTCCAAGTAGCTTTTATTTTATTAGAAGAGTTTTCGATTTTGTTTTTAATAAATTTAGATTTTGCCATAAAGCAAACTTTTTTGAATATTTTTGAGTAGCTTCTTAAGTAACTAAGAAAGGTATCATCAAATTTATATTTTTTCATACCATATAACTCATAAAGTCTAGCTCTACTTCTATGAATACCAGTAGTGGCCCATTGGTTGAAGGAGACAGAATTGCACTTGACCTGTATAGTTTTACATTTAAAAGTAGATTCAAACTCATTTTTAACAACATCAAAAAGTGCTCCATAATTGTCATTGGGATTACCTGATTCCAAAATAGATGGTCGTATTTTGGACCTGATGCTGTTTTTAAAACGAGTACACCGATGCGAAGAGTACGGTCTTGTTACGACTTTTTGAATTTTATTAACAACTAAATGTGGGAAGCTTGCATATTGACCGCAATGATCCGAAGTAAGATCAGTTAATATTATCTTTTTATTCGCTACAACATTACTAAATATATTATCTAAACAAGTAGCAGAAGTGGCCGTTAGCCTAGTTGGTTCGCAAAAAAGGTTATTTAAATTAAACGATTTGAACAAATTAAGGAGTCTGACGGACATTGGTGTTGACTCTAATATGTTTACATTGAAATCCCCACATACTATAATCTGTTTCTTACTACCTTTAATCTTAGAAAGTGAATCTTCCATTACTGATTCAAATAAATTAAAGTCACTAGAGGGGGGTCGATAAACACAAATTATAACAAATTGTTCTATTTCAACACAAGACAGCTCAACAGTGCGCTCGATAGAAAGGTTGACAATATCAGGACGTTCTTTACATTTTAAACAGTTTGAAACAATAATAAGTGATCCTCCCCGAATGGCACTCTTTCTTACAAACGCACTTTGTATGGAATAGTTAACATTATTATATATTAATACCTCATGACTCTTCAACCAGTGTTCAGTTAAACATAGTACCTGAACATCATAATTTTCAATAAATAAACTTAATTCTAGTTCCTTGCCGGAGAGACCCTGCATGTTTTGATGAACAACATTCAGTTCATGAAGCCTACCCGTTGTCCTATCTTGTAGTTTAAATTACAAGAGGTATATAAGCTGTTAGTACTAATACTAACATTATCAAAAACCTTAGGTACAATACAAGTACCGGTATCCTGTAAATTATATGCTAATAACTTAGCAATTCGTCGCTTACATATAGTTGACATATACATACTGTACTGTGTGAGTTTAAATTTACTAATAAATTTATTTGTTTCAAAATACAATATAGCATTGCTATGATGATGGGTAATATTATAAATTAACATATTTAAATTATAAATGTGCATATTCTGTTCATATGTTAAGCTATTAGAGTAAGGAAGAGCACAGAAAATAAATTTACAGTTCCTTTTTTCACTTATACGTAACATTAAATCTACACAATCAACGATATCTGACCTACTAACAGCCAGACCATCGCCATACAATAATATGCCAGTGGAACCTGAGTTAAGCTCAGACAAAGCTATATGGCTTGCAACATTACTAAAGCTGGCACCGGGCAAACATGTATTAAATACACTCTGCTGGGAGTAGGAACTTATAAAATTGCCAAAACTTTGACCTAATTTATCTGAATATACATAAGTATTTATATTTTTAATGATATTAGTATGTGAATTTTTAAAATTAACTATTTCCAAAAGTGGTTTAGGGGGTACGACCAAAGGTTCAACAAGATGAGAATTGATACTGGTAAGAGGCGGAGAGCAGGGACAAGTACAACACAGATTGTTGGTCAGGGACTCATATCTTTCTGCATTGTACTTCACTAAGTCAATCAACTCACCCGCCTCCACCATGCGTTCACTAAGATCTTTTTGGGACGCTTCATATTTATTGAAGATATCCTTCAAATTATGCTCTCTTGCCTCAAGCTGCTCGTGGAGGAAAGTAGTATCCTTGTCGTACCTTGCCCTACTCTGATTTAGGTCCCAAGTCAAATCCTGTACCTGACTTCTTAAATCAATATGTTTTCTCCTAAGAGAATTATTAATTTTATTAACATTTTCAATGCGTAGGCTTTTTTTATACTTTTTAATAATTTTATTTAATTTAATATATTTTTTAAGCTTGTTATGGCTTTTAAAAATTGGATATTCAGCAGTTGAATCGTCTCCTGTCAAGTCAATGGTTATGGAATTCCTATTACAAACAAGCGCAGAGCCTCTATCAACCAACTCGGTGTAAAGACTACAGGTGGTAGTGGTCTGTTCCTGAACTTTAATTAATTCTAATGAGGAAATGGTTCTATGGGCCTCACTTAATTCAATTTCAAGCTTGGTTATACGATTCAGGGCCTCCTCGTGGGTGCCCATACACTGTTGAAATTCCAGAACTATTTGACGGAGGTGCTGATGTTCTTCTAGGATTTCATTATGGCAAATATGTAATTCAGATAATTCGTTTTTTAAACTAGTGTTCTTATCAATAACTTTTTTAACTTCTACTTCACTATCATCCCTTTCCCTTAGCAGCTCGTTGCATAGGTTCTTGGCCGACTCTAACTCCTTCAGCGTAGCCCTTAATTTCTCTTCCATGGATGCAGCTCTCCGGGTCTGCATATTCACAAGCTGACCTCAGCTGCTTCTGGAAGGTTTTAATATAGGAAGTTAAGTGAAAGGAGATTACTTAAGAGAATTGGGGGTGAAAGGTAAAGGAAAAAAAAAAAAAAGAAAAAAATAAAAGTTAAGAAAGACTAAATGCAGTAATTAAGTAATTGCAAGTTAAAATAATTTACCAATTAAAATAAGAAAGATTAGAAACTAGATATTATGTGTAAAAGAAAACAATATTACACTTAACTATGTCAATTTTTACAAAAGTGGGTATATCAATGTACTAGGTGTTTTATCTCTTTGTGTTATTATATTGCTTTAAGTTTTAAAAGAGTAACAATATTGGGCTATTGCGAGAAGCGACAAATGAAATTAAATGTGTTTTGAGCACGTTTTAAAGTAAATAGTACTTAATTAATAATTTAAAGAAAAATTGTGTTGTACAATCTGTCAAAAATTTTACTTTGATCTTAGCTTTTTTGGAAAAATAAGCAAGATGTTAACACTTTCGTCACTAGGATTAACAATTTATGTTTATTTGTACCCTAGCATTATTTAATTAAAACAGTATACTCATCTGGTTTAAGTGATGATTTCAAATCCGATCCGTTGCGATGACAGCCGGTAGATTTGGTCAGTTTTACTTGTATTTTATGCACAAAACTATTCACTAGCATAAATCCGTAACAGTAGTATATGTAACTTAATACTAAAACTATGATTTACTTTAAATAATCAATAATTATTAATTTAAATTTATAAAATTTACGAGACACGGCTTTTGACACAACCGGTCGTCAGTGTTGCCGTTCTATCCTGACGATTTGTATTTAATTACAAATATTCGCTAACACATGCGATAATGTGTATAAATAATTAAAAATAATAAGTATTGGGCCAGCGCCATCTCTCGGACTTCTAATTAACACATTGTTAATCAGAGTCGGTGAGGCCAACCGTAAGGTAGGTTCACTAGATGTCGCATACGTCGCCCTATAAAGACGTCATAAGTAGAAGGAGAAATTTAAACTTCCAGGCAGTGACCTCGGTAGCTTAGTTGGTAAAGCGACTGGCGCGTCAAGCCAGTGGTCGCAGGTTCGAGTCCTGCCTGAGGTTTAAGTTTTTCCTTCTACAATTTGTATTTAATTACTAATATTCGCTAACACATGCGATAATGTGTATAAATAATTAAAAATAATCATCACATAGATTTAGAATAAAATATTGTATTCAAATTCTAAAATCCTAAAATCTTGGCCGTTTAACCGGATTCAAATGTATTTCAATTTTTTCATATCAAATTGAATTGATCCAGGGTGGGCATAGAAATGTTTTATGTAGCATTGAGGGTATTCCGCGAAGCCTTTGGTAGACAATGAGCCGATATCCGCGGTGGACGGTCACAGACCGTGTAATCGATGTTTGGTACAAATCATAAGCTTTTCCTGGGGCGTCATTCACTAAGTTCAAGTGGTTAACGTGACGTACCTCCCTCGTTAATAACCCCCCTGGGAGAAACTTGACTCGTTCTAATCGCGATAATGCCACCGCCGCGTCAGTTCATGTTTTTGGGCTCCTGATAGGTCCGAAACTAGCCGGGCGATCACCTAAAAAAACATTATTTTTGATAAAATGACCAATAAGAAATAAAGAAAAAAAACAATATTATACCTACATACATAGATGATAATCGCTTCCAGTTCGTATTGGTACCATCAGGAAACAATGTTAACACATTCGTTCGAAGGCGACCATGAAGAAAATAACAATGAACGATTTTGTGAGTCGTGCGATGAAAAAGGATTTTTTTAGATCTCTTTTATTTGACTATGTACAGAATTCATGTAATTATATTATTTTATATTTACAACGTTTCGAACTAGATGGCGGTAGACGTCAAATTAGATGTCGCTATGGTTTGATTACATGGAAAAGTATAAGTCATGTCGCGACTATCAAATAAATGTCTCGCTCTGAGGTACTGCGTATTATTCGGGTATCCCTGGCTCCAAGGCATCTTGTACCGATATTGTACATGGTCCATTCGAGCCGAAGGGCGTTTTTGGAAGAACACAAGTCTAATTTAATTATTATTGTTACGTTTATTGATACGAGGTGGCAGTAGTAGTCGGTGATCAAAATTAAAGTTGCGAATTGATAGTGCGGTGCAGTGAACAACATCTTGGAAGTATTGAAGCCAATGGACGTGAAACTAGACTGGATCACGTGAGTAGAGGAGTGAATAAGTGGACAATAAACTGTGAGTACATTTAAAGTGTTTATGAATTAGTACAAAGCTAGTGATTGCATGAACTTAGTAAAATAAAGCGTGCGGTCAGGGACTTAGAATAGTTTCGAGAAAAACGACGAGACGTCGAACCTATGCCCGATTTTGAAGCGATTTGAAAGGTTTAAAAACACTTAGAAAAATTACTCTTGGCGGCACTTATAAAAACTACTCTTCACTGGACTTAGAAAATTTCGACCGTTTTGGAACTTAGAAAAATTATTCTTTCTCTTTATTGACATAAGAAACTGTTGAAATACAAAATGGAAAAGGAAATGAGAAAGTTGAAGGATGTCAAAGGACAGATTGAGAAGGGTTTGATAAACTTCAAAAAGTCTCCGAAAGAAAGAATAAATGATAATTATTTGGATACACGTCTGGAGACGTTGGAGACTCAATTTCGAAATTTTTCTGCTAAGTATGAAGAGATTGTTGGCGAATGTGAAAGCGAAGAACTGCTTGACTACTTCTTTCAGGAAGACATTTATGACAAAGTTCACGAAACATATGTAACATACAAGGTTGAATTAAAAAATGCTCTATCGCAATTAAAAGCTAATCGGTCCATTAAAGAAGTTTGTGATGGTTCATCTGACAGTGTAGTAAGATTGCCTAAAATAGTTTTACCAAATTTTAGTGGAAAATATACAGAGTGGTCGTCGTTTCGAGACTTGTTCGTATCATTAGTCCACAATAATAAGAAACTTGACGACGTACAACGCCTCCACTACTTAAAAACTCAGCTGTCAGGTGAAGCAGAACAGCTTATAAGACATGTTCCCATAACTGATGTCAATTATAAAAAATGTTGGGAAATGTTAGAGCATAGGTTCAATAATAAGAAATTTATGTCAACTTGTATATTAAACCGACTATTTGGCCAACGCAATATTGTAACCGAATCATCGAAAGCACTTAAAGATTTGCTTGATGTAACAAGCGATTGTTTGCACGAATTGACCAATATTGGGATCGATGTGGGTTCGTGGGACGTTATTATCATTTATGTTATTAGTTTGAAGTTGGACGTAGAATCTAGGAAGCAGTGGGAACTGCATGTTAGTAAATCATCCAATGATCTACCTTCCTTTAAACAGTTTTGCGAGTTTATTGAGACGCGTTTCCGAGCCCTCGAATGTATTGAACCTAAAAATAAATCAAAGGTCGATATTAATGTTACATCTCGCGCTAGAGTAATGCATGGTGCTATCAATGTTTCATGTCCACATTGCTCTGAGAGCCATAAGCTTGGCAATTGTAAGAAGTTTTGCCAGCTAGATATCGACCAACGTCGTGCCATTTCACAGTCTTTGGGTGTCTGTTTTAATTGTCTGGGCAGTCAGCACACTTCTAAGTTTTGCCGTGTTCTTTCAAAATGCCGTATATGTCAGAGGAAGCATCATACGTTGTTGCATCCTAAGAACCATAGTGGAGCCAGTGGGGCTACTACGCAACCAGTGCCTGTAGTCCCACATGAACCTACTTCAGAGCCAGTACATGATGTCAGCGCAAATATAGCAACTCATTTTGTGAATGGACAAGCACAAGGTCAAGTCTTGTTAGCCACGGCTCTAGTAAAGGCCGTATCACAAAATGGGTCCTCTCAAATATTGAGAGCCTTGTTGGATCAAGGATCCCAAGCATCTTTTATAACTGAGTCAGCAGCGCAATTGCTTCGTTTAAAGAGAGTAGTCTCAAAGACTACTATAGCAGGTATAGGAGGTGGTCATGGCGATATAGTCTCTAGACATGTGGTTAATATTAATATACAATCGTTGCATGACCCTTCTTTTACTCTTATAGTGACTGCGCATGTTTTAAGCTCACTGACCTCAGTTATGCCAGATACGAAATTCGATCTCGAGAATTGGCCAGATATTCACAGTATACGTCTAGCTGATCCAAAGTTCAATTGTCCTAATAAAATCGACATTTTGTTAGGAGCAGAAACATATTGCCGTATTTTAAAGGAAGGTCTAATCAAGAGCCCCGCGGGCTCTCCGGTTGCACAAGACACGCATTTAGGTTGGATTGTGTCAGGCCATGTTGGTAAGGCAGCGAGGTCTTTAGATTCCCATAATACAGTAATCGCGATGTACACTCAAATTGAAGAGAACGAAATGTTAAAACGTTTATGGGAATTAGATTCTGAGCCTGTTTTATCGAAAAAGCGTCTTACGCCTGAAGAACAGGCTTGCGAAGAATTTTACGCTAAGACAACCGAAAGGGATGAAGATGGGCGCTATGTTGTCAAATTACCTTTTCGATCAGAAGATCCACCTTGTAAATACGGTCATTCTAAAAATATAGCTGTAAAAAGATTGCTAGGTTTAGAAAAGAGGTTGGCTAGGGATCATGAATTAAAACAACAGTATGCTGAGGTGATAAAGGAGTATTTATTGCTTGGCCATATGGAGAAAATTGTCGACAAATCTGAAAAGGATAAAATTGATGCGGTTTATTTGCCCCATCACGCAGTGGTTAGACCAGATAAACTGACCACCAAAGTAAGAGTGGTTTATGACGCGTCATGTAAGGGAACAAACGGGGTTTCCTTAAATGACACTTTGATGGTGGGACCCACTCTTCAGGCAGATTTGAGACATATTGTCATGAGATGGCGACAGCATCCGATCTGTCTAGTAGCAGATATAGTAAAAATGTATCGCCAAATAAAAGTAGCGAAGTTGGATACGGATTTCCAAAGGATTGTTTGGCGAGAAGATCCCAACAAAGAGATGTTTTACGAATTTCGGCTTCTAACTGTCACTTTTGGCACGTCATGCGCCCCTTATTTGGCTGTCAAATCATTGCAACAAGTTGCATTCGATGAAGGTGATAGATATCCATTGGCTGCTGCGAGAGTGACGTCAGACTTCTATATGGATGATCTAATGACTGGCGGTCAATCTGAAAGAGAAGTAGAAAGAATTTATAGTGAAATGAACAGTTTATTAGAAAAGGGAGGATTTCAGTTGCAAAAATGGACTAGTAATAATATGTGTTTACTAGAAAACTTGAAAGAAAGTTCAGCTAGAGATTTAGAAATAAAAACGGATGGACTTACCAAGATTTTGGGACTTACCTGGAACCGGAACACTGACGAATTTGATTACTCTGTGAAGATGGCTCCTCCTGCTGCAACTGAAACAAAAAGAACTGTCATATCAGAAATATCTCGACTTTATGATCCGTTAGGGTGGATAGCGCCGTGCGTTATTACTTCGAAGGTCTTCATACAAAAGCTATGGATTAGTGGTATAGGCTGGCATGATGAACTGCCTCCAGAGCTTTCAAAAGAGTGGAGATGTTACAGAGAAGAATTGAAGAAATTGGTTCATTTTCATATTCCCAGATGGATAGGCAAGGGAGATGAAAACATGGAGATAGAGCTACATGGTTTTAGCGATGCGTCAAATATAGCTTATGCGGCTGTGGTGTACTGTCGCATTGTTGATACCTCTGCGAAAATACACTCACACCTCATAACTGCAAAAACTAAAGTGGCTCCTATAAAGCAAATATCCATTCCACGATTGGAATTGTGTGGTTCTGTTTTAGTAGCAAAACTTTTGACAGAAGTTGCTGAAGTTATGAACGTTCCAAAGGCTAATATTCATGCCTGGACTGATTCATCGGTTGTTTTAGCTTGGTTGCATGATCATCCAAGTCGCTGGAAAACTTATGTCGCCAACCGCACTTCAGAGATTCTTAGTTTGCTAGATAGTACACAATGGGCTTATGTTAAATCTAAGGAGAATCCAGCAGATATCGCTTCTCGTGGCGTTTCTTCAGCATTTCTACTCAATGATGATTTATGGAAGCGAGGACCAGGTTGGCTAAGAAATGAGTTTATAGAATATACGAAGCCTATCGCAATAAGCACTAATGAAGAGAAGAAACTTGTCAAGGTTCACATTGCTAACCTTGTGACTGAGTTTGAATCCATTTGGGGATGTAGGTATTCTTCACTTACACGTCTAGTGAGGGTTGTGGCATACTGCAAAAGGTTTTTGCATTTATCAAGAGCTCGTAAAGCAAGCATTAAGATTACATCATACCTGTCAGCTCTAGAGTTACGTGAAGCCTTAAATATATGCATCAAGCAGAGTCAACAGCAATGGTTTCATGCAGAATTTCAAGCCCTGAAAAATAAAGTTCCATTGGAAAAAACGAGTTCATTATATACATTAAATGTGTTTATTGATAAATGTGAGATATTGCGCGTCGGGGGGCGGCTGCGCTATTCTCAACTACTTGATGATACCAAACACCCAGTAGTTATTCCTCATGATTCAAGTTTGGCTAAGTTAATTGTAGCCGACGCTCATGAAAGGACTTTTCATGGAGGACAACAACTGGTACTTAACTTTATACGTACCAAGTACTGGATCAGTCGGGTAAAAAATATTGTACGAGCTCACATACGTCGTTGTGTACCCTGTATTCGATACGCTGCGACCACAAAACAACAGTTGATGGGAGAGCTTCCGGCTTGCAGAGTGACCCCAAGTAAACCGTTTCTCAATTCCGGTGTGGATTATGCAGGTCCTATTAATATAAGGATCTCTAAGGGTCGCGGGCAGCGGTCGTATAAGGGATACATCTGTTTATTTGTGTGTATGGCCACTCGCGCAGTACACATTGAGGCTGTTTCGGATTTAACAACGGAGGGTTTCCTGGCAGCGTTCAAACGGTTTGTTTCCAGGCGTGGTCATTGTCGTGGTATTTGGAGCGATAATGGCACCAATTTTGTGGGCGCTGCCAAGGAGTTAAAGGCATTTTTTCACGAAGAGAGTTCAAGGTTTAAAGACATTGCAACTGCCCTTGCAACCACTCAAACAGAATGGCACTTTATTCCTCCCCACGCTCCAAATTTTGGTGGATTGTGGGAAGCAGGGGTCAAAGGCGTAAAACATCATTTGAAGCGCGTTGTAGGTGACTCTACTTTGACGTTTGAAGAGCTGTCCACCGTTCTGTCTCAAATTGAGGCCTGCCTAAATTCTAGGCCCATGTCTCAAGGTAGCAGCGATCCAGAGGATCCTGTACCTTTAACTCCTGGTCATTTTTTAGTTGGTCATCCATTGGTAGTAGCACCCGATTACAATTACGAGTATGCTACAGTCAGTACTTTACGCAGATGGCAATTGGTACAACGTATGGTGCAGCATTTCTGGCGTAGATGGAAACAGGAATATTTGACACAGTTTTTCCAGAGACATAAATGGAATGTTCGTTTCTCGGATTTTAACGTAGGTGATGTAGTATTAATAAAGGAAGATAACTTACCTCCAGCTAAATGGTTGTACGGTAGAATTATCCAACTGCATCCGGGCAAAGATAAGTTGACGCGCGTTGTCACTATTCGTTGTAAAGGCACTATGATTAAACGTCCAATTTCAAAACTATGTTTTCTTCCTGTTGCCGTATAAGTTGCAAGGTATTGAATTGTAAGCATATACTTTGCAGAAAGATTTGTTTGTTTTCTGTATTGCAGCATTGTTCTTAATACTAATGACCGTGTTTTTGATTTGTTATTAAAGTTATTATCCTGCTTTAATTCAAATGAACTCAATAATGCTGAGAAAATGTTTTACTTGTGTGTTGTTATGTTACCTCGTTCGGTAAATAAAATGATTATAATATGTTGTTAATATTTTAAGTTTGTATTGCAATTGTCGTTACAAAAGGAATGTTTTTAATAAATTGCAAATATACAGTCCACTGCTATGATTAAATGAAGCTTCATAAGACTGCTCATGGTGGGCAGTACTTAAAAGGAAAAATATTCCTTTTGGTGGGCGGCATGTACAGAATTCATGTAATTATATTATTTTATATTTACAACGTTTCGAACTAGATGGCGGTAGACGTCAAATTAGATGTCGCTATGGTTTGATTACATGGAAAAGTATAAGTCATGTCGCGACTATCAAATAAATGTCTCGCTCTGAGGTACTGCGTATTATTCGGGTATCCCTGGCTCCAAGGCATCTTGTACCGATATTGTACAGTTGATATATAACCGATGTATTAATAAGCTTATAATTCTATAAAGAATCTCTTGGAAATCTGCCATACTGCGTAAGTATTTAGAAAAATCTTGGTGTTTTTTCATACCAAATCCGGCAAAAAATATCACTCTGAAGAGTTTTAGAAATCAGTCCGGTCTATGTATCAGGGCGTTACTCAGTAGTGAAGCTTAAAGACAACATTTTGGTTTCCAAACTTTGATAATGCCATGCTTAAATCGTTAATAGATATTGTACTTATCGTATGTTGAGGTCGCTTCAAATTATTGTTAATTGGTAACATTATCTTCATTATTCCATTGAACCAATTTGCATCAATCTTAATTTATAATACTTACGTAACTTATGTATTGTACACAGTACTTATTAGACTATTTCCACCTGTACACATGAATTCAAAGGTTTCATAATAACCTAATTAACCATTCGGTAAACAAAGCTGGATTGCCCACGCCATCCAGAAATCAAACAATGAGAGTTAGAATTTTCGGCATTCAGGATGCAAAACAATAGTCGATAATTAAATAATTCAGTTAATTGTGTTGACCGTGCGGTAATGGGTGACCCTGCGTTATAAGCTTAGAAACACCAGTTCAATGTGGGTGGAGTTATTTTAATGGAAATAGAATTCGCGTTTGAGGTCGTTAATGTCGCGTGTAGGTACTTCTAAATTGAAGGTTGCCACAAATGATTTTTTTAATAAAGGTTGACTTGTTACAAAAGCCAATGAGTTAATATTATTGATAATTGCTCCAGATTCTTTTGAATCGCTAACGTTCACTACATTTATTATTGACACGAGCTAAAATATGAATTCCATTAAAAACAGTTATTCATTTGATGAGGTTAAAAGTGATACCACAGCCGCAGTCACGAGCTAGAATAAAGTCATTAAACACAAACCATTTGTTTGAACGGTCACTCGTGTGGTGCAAAATAAAATTATATTTGCACCGCACCAGCGGTCGCCCGTTGTTTTGAATGGAAATTTATTTTGCTATTAAAATTATAAGCTTGTGCAGTTATTGAATTTTGTATGAATTATCAGTGAGTTTTAATTAGTATCTATTAGATACATAAAGCCAACACAATGTAAATTCATATTGCATGTTTCATAATAGGGATAATTAAATTATTTTTGCATATTCATCAATGACGTTTGATCTAGGTATAAATGTGCCGGTTTTAGCTTCAAGGTGACAGTTTGAGCTTCGATCTTCAATCATTATTTTAAAACCTGGAACTCAAACAAAAATTATATCAAAATAAAAATTTTTCAAGATCATCTAATACCAACCTCATCATATACTTAATTAAATTATGGCTGAGCTGCCTATTCTTGACATTTTTAACTGTGTAGGTACTTGTGTTAATATACAGACACTTTGTTCGAACCGTGTGATGACTTCCACTATCTATCCGAGGTTATTTTAAGATATATTTTATCTTCGTTCTTAAGTCTGCGAACTTTTCGTCAAAATATTTTTTCCTGTCTCCACCGCCTTCGCAGTTACGAACCCTCAATTTGATCGACAAGATACGCCCCAATCTCTTGACTCGACGTAACAGTGCGAGAGATTTCATGTTAAAATACAATGTTTTGACAGATTCGGGTTGTCCAAATATTTTCTAAGGTTTTACATCAGAAAGCATCCGTACCTTCTTTTTTATTTTATTTCATCTAGCTTTTTATGTCTTGTTCTTAAACACCTGTAACTTTGAAATTCGGTGGTCTCCTAATGTTCGGAGTGTAATAAGACTAAAATATCGCATTCTGATAGATTTAGATATTCCACTATTTTTTTTATATTGTTACGGATAACTCACGCACATTTTCGGGGTCGAGCGAATAGTTTCAGACTCAATAGGAGTCCTTTATCATGAGATGTGGCGATGGTGGCGATTTAATGAGTCGAAGTCGTTATTGTACATAATATTGTTTAGCTATGAGATTTCTATTGTTCAGCTCTATTAAATAATTTTCATTGTGGTTTCTGTTTTTAACACTTATCTTAACCATTACCACTAAATTAAAGTCTCAAAATTTATACATATCTTTTTGATCTTTTGATGTATCTAGATCATGTCAATTTTTTTTTGAATTGAAATTAAATATTTGTCGAAAAACGAAACCTTTCATCAGTTTCTTCGACATCATCCGTAATCTGCATCAGGATTCTGCCCCTCTTAAGGATTGTTTATGGTTTATTTTATGGAAATTGGCTTCGGAACTGCGAAACAAACTGTGATAATGTGGAGATAATTCTGCCGGTAAGCAAAGTATGCAGGTAGCCGATCTTATTATTGTAAGAAAAAGTGATTTAGC
Organism: Plusia festucae; assembly: GCA_950381575.1. Lineage (NCBI taxonomy): Eukaryota > Metazoa > Arthropoda > Insecta > Lepidoptera > Noctuidae > Plusia > Plusia festucae. The sequence goes on from OX494442.1 coordinate 13,156,186, forward strand.
GTAAGAAGCTATAGGATTTTTTTGTGTGGGAAACAAAACACTTCAATTAAGTTTGTCTTTAATTGAATCTTCGATTGCTCTTGGAATGTTCCATTCTATTTCTATTCCGAAGTCTAAAGGCTTTTGTTTTTCAAGAGTGATTTTGTATTGGAGGAATTCCTGAAATGAATAATAACATCGTACTCGTAGTATAATGTATTTGAGTATCCTATGTATATTATGAATTATCAATTTATGCCAAATGGCTTAGTTTATTTCAAAGCATGAAATTAGTTGTGAATGCTACGACAGCTAATCGAACAAAACGCACAAACGGCATGACTGCACATGACAGCAAAACCAATTCCATGATGGCAGTACATATAATAGTGATATTGAAAGCTTACACATAATTTTTAAATCATCTAAAAACATGACATAAATAAGTTTAATCTTTATGCTTTGTTTTTTAATCCTAGAGACTTAATTGACACATTCAAATGTCAAAACTTTTGCCGTTTGCATTTATCAATTTAGTCTTCGGAATTAAATAACAATGTATAATTGATACAAAAGTCCCAACAGAGTATTGAAAAAAAAAGTATCTTGATTTGAGATGTGAATTACCATCAAATCGTACCAACGACGCTCAGCTTTTTGTACACCCTAAAAACTCTGTAATTTAAATCCTAGTCAATCATTCATTGTGTACATGACGGGCGAACGCACACGTTTCTATATTAATACCGCTTTAAATTTATAGAGTAGGTGCTGGCGGGTGCAATGGACCTGACAGGACCATTTCCTCCCTCAGGGCCCCGAGGGTGGCACGCTTTGGGACCATCCCGCATTTGTTTTTGCGGTATTTTGCGTTTTGTGACGGAATTTAGAATATTGCTGAGATTTTTGGTATTTTTGTTACAAAGAGGTATTTTATCATTACGCCTTTATCCCACCTAACTATAAAATATTTAAGCATGGATGCTCCAGTAACTTAAGGTTTCGAAAATTCTGCAACATTTCAAAAATTCCGTCATTTTACTTTTTTATTTGGGGAGAAATCTCAACATTCTGCAAAATAATCAGTCGCTTTCCGTAACGCACGTGCAAAATCCGCGGTGAGATTGATAAATCTATGGGATTTGAAGGCATTACTTAACGCCCTTCGTTGAGAAATACCATCAGAAGATTTTTGTCCTCTATTTCTATGTAACTGGATCAGTAGGTCAGGTACGTTATGTGTTAGAGTATTCCACGGAATATTTGCTTAGTTCGGCTTATTGGTATTCAAATTCGATTTCATGGATTTTACCTTAATAATGTCTACTGATGGTATTTTTGTCACGGCGTTCTATTTTGACAAAGATACTTGGAAAGTGTAGTTTCTATTCCGAAACTCAAAAAAGGATGGAAATTGAGAAATATCAAGTATCAAGTTAGATTCATGATTGACATGACTACCAACGCTCAGAAACTTACTAAGAACGATGCTGCTAAATTCTGATTCCGAGCTTGAAAATTGGCTTGGTTATGGGACCTACATTTTAAGTCCATCTTCACCAAACCTCTCTTTTAGTCGGCGTATCACTAAATCTATTTTAACCAGTGCCTAAATATTAGATGGGTACTAACAAACCCCAACGTTGTGCAAGTAACAATTATCACGGCACATTATGCTGCTATTTACAAATCGTTCAGAACACTTACATCACGTTTCACACTACCGGCGTTAATCAATGCTCGGGTTTCGTAATGTTACTTATTCCAGTTAGAAACAGGCTTTTGTACAAAATTTTGGTGTGGTATTTCGTAAATAAGTTTATAGATAGGTGAAGGTACGTATTCTACATCAAGTGCCCTAGGAAGTCCGAAATTATGAAAATTACCAAAAACTAAATTTTCTTCTTGAATTGAAGCAGAAACTTGACTACATTTCTTTCTTCCCAAAAATTTTGAGTAACCAAAATTATTTGTATTTATATGTTAAACAAAAATTCTTAATTCATGAAACACAAGAAACAAAGGTGTACATTTTGTGCGCGTACGAGTATCAAAGACATACATTGTTTTTTATCTGTTCCCAATGTTATCGAATTGCCGCTCCAATTTGGGTCTGACATCGGAGAAGGAAATCTGCCTTGCATTTATTCCATTCTTTGACGGTTCCGCTGTATTTATATTTACTTGTTCACTGAAAATTGTCGGCTTGCTTATTGTGGTAGGAAAATAGCTCTGAATATTTCAACGGGTCAAAATTAAATGGACCCTCGTAATAAGTACGTACAACGAACCCTGGGCTGCGTGACACTTAGAATTAACCGTACTTGCTGAAAATTATAAATTGTGTTTGATGGAGCTTGATGCAGTATTTGAATAAAATTAAATTACCGTTGCCATTTGTAGGTATTTGGCTAGTTACTTGAATCGAAAATTCGAACTGAGAATGTTAAAAGGATTCTTAAAAAATATTACCTACCAAAACCATCTTTAAAGAGACGAATTGTGAAAAGCCTTATTTAATATCATATGGATAAATCCAGTCTACTAATTTTATGTGTTGATGTTTGTGTTGTTTTAGGAGCATGATCATCTACGCCATTTTGAATGGTATCCCAAGGCAAAACCCTGAATCGATGTGTTCATTATAAATTCTCATAACACTGTCCTGTACTTTTTAAAAGACCACATCCAGTAGGTAAGTCGTCCTTCACTCAACTTTTCAATATTTTACAATTTACTTTACAAAAATTACGTCCGAAATACAGCGTACACCAACCCAATTTTCCAAATTGAACCCGTTACAAGCGTGTCAATATTTGTTGGATGGAATCGAACTTTAAGTATGATTTACACCTGGCTGGACCGAAAGTTGAACGGGCCGAACGACACACGAAATTGAAATTTATTGATTTTGTGTAAAGTTCAATATTCTTTGAGACGCATTTTTATTTTCATGTCGGTGCTAATATTCGTTTTGTTCATCTAGTAATGTGATGTGAGCGCTCAGCTGCTGATATTAAGGTTCGGTTGTTTTCGCGAGCGTTTGGACATCATTTGTGATTTCTGTAATTTATGTGGAGGTTCGGATATTTTTATTTCTGGTGGCTATTTAATTTTGTCTAAATATCTTGGAGCAGGTTGGAGGAGACCTTTTCCAAGCAGTGGGACACCTACAAGGTTATTAAAAAAAATATCTTGGTGAATTTTGAATATACTTACAAGATAAAAGATACTGATTTTCCCGTTTTTTGAAATAATTCGAGTATTAACTATAAAATGACATTATTTTAAAATACTCTTTTATACGTTGGCTATGTATGTTCATTGTTCATATCTTCTTCATTTATTATCTGACTCACGTCACATTCAAAATTATGATATACTAAACGAAGATATTACTTGTAGTATATTAGCAATAATTAATGATAACACAATACAACAGGCCAGTAGATCGGAAACTGTAATGTTCAATGGACCATTAGCCTAAGCCCGTGTATCGACAACCAATAAAAAGGAAAATACAAAAGGTTGACTACGAAGTAAAATTTCTAAGCCACCTTCTGCCTCACCTGAAACTGAAAGTTAACATTGCATACCGCAGAGTACCAGTATTATACATGAATGTAATACCTGAGTAACTAACATAATCGTCCTATCGGAACTTAATTTTTGAACTTTTTGTTGTGTAATATTTAACGAAGTTGCGCAGACCAGAGTCAGATGGAAGGAGAGAATGGGTCTCTGCCCAGCGTGATACAGCACAGGCTTATGTAATAATATCGAAGTAGTTGAAAACCAGTGAAAAAGCGATATTGCTTGGTAAGCCTTATTATTATAATAGTGGCCTAGCCCCGAATACAGAAATGCTAATTAACTTTAATACGTTCTTAAATGTCTATCTGTCGCTACTTCACACCTTAAAGTGACAGAGACAGCATGAGACTTAACGACGGCTTCAAACTGATTGACGTTTCAGTATTCGATCATTTAAGTCTCAAACATGGATCCGAGTAGGTACGAACATAAACTTGTACAGAATTTAAAAGCGTTTTTAAAATTCATTGAAAAAATTAGCAAAGTTTGAAAAGACAAATTAAAGTCTTGTAACTTCATTTTAGTGTTACATAACTAAAATTCAGATTGACGTCGTATGATGCAGTGGCTTGGTATGTATGCGTTATAAGACTAACGAGTTAAAATTGATTCATTTAACATATGAGCTTGCTTAATAGTGAGGGCAATCAGACAGATGCAACACGCGATAGTAATGTGGATACGCAAGATGGCGACGGTAAATTCTGACGAGAGAATTAAATCAGATTTAAGACTACGACTTAGTAATGGCCGATTTTGATGGAGAATCGGGATAATTCGCTAAAGAAGTGCTCAAGGCATTTTTGTGATTTAGATCCATGATAGTAAAAAAAACAATGAAGGTGGTACTTTAAAGGCACGGATAATAAAAACCTTTATTTTCGGTATAGTTCTTTATAGCTATGAAATTTTCTTTGCTTTTTTTAACTGATATCAATGAGTATTTTCACAACTTAAGTTTGGCAAACTTCTCTCAATATTTATATGAAAAAAATCTAAGGATCTTAAAGTATGAGTATGCGTTAAGGAATGCTTAAATTACTATATATTTTAAACTAGCTGTTTCCCGCAGCTTCGCCCGCGGTCTCTATTGGGTTTTTGGAAAATATAAAATTGCCTATGTTACCTGGCGAAAGTTTAGCTTGCCAACGGTGAAAGAATTTCTCAAATCGGTTCAGTAGCTTCAAACAAACAATCAAATCTTTCCTTTTTATGACATTAGTATAGAACAACAGAAAATATAAGATACCGGGTAAAATGGGGTGAATAGAAATCGCGGGGTGTATAGAAACAAATCTGAGGATTTGATTATGGTCCTTCTAGTTGCTCTACAGTCTGTTAAAGTATCTTTATTCCCACTATTAATAAAACTGCAACAGTTTTTCTTTATTCTGGCAACCCAAAAATTTACGTTAAGTCTAATGGCATAAAGAAAAAAGCTGTTGAAGTGAACGTCTGCGTACAAGTGTTTATTGACTGAGTAAAACTTTAAAAAAAACATCTAGTTCTTCACTGTTATCTCTTAGTTAATTTGCATACTTGGATAGTTAAGTTTCTCATCTATTAGGAATAAAAAGGTTAGTATCAATATTCCATCATTTTGTTCTTATTTTTTAGTAAAATCGAGACTTAGTATTTTTTTACTGAATTCGGGGTGATTAGAAACGCCTTTAGGGTCAATAGAAATGAAGAAAGGGGTGAATAGATATGAGTGAGGGGTTAATAGCAACGAGAAAGAGGTTAATATAAACATGATTTTTAGGGTTGTCAATCGAGTATTTTTTCATTAGGTATGACAGTTTTCTTTTAAAATATTTAGTTAAAATGTTTTTCTGTGATACTTTAATTTGAAATTTAGTTTTTTTATTTTCAACGGCTTTGGTCAATTTAATTTAACGTTTTCTGGAATTCTTAGATAAATATTTAAGACCGTATAAGTATATATTAGCGATTAGCCTCATTCCAAAATTAATTGTGGGTACATTTGCAGAAAGACTACTAAAATACTCTTAAAAATACATATTCTCGATATGCCCTATTTTATTTATGTGAATTAATTAATCATAATTAATTCACATTTTGACAACCCTAACGTTTTTTATCTATTCACCCCTTTGTCGTATCTTTTGACCCCAGTTTCAAGGTAAATAGAAACCGCCTACTTTTTCCTATTTCACAAATAATTCTCAAATTTATGCATGATTAAAGAATAACTATTTGATAAATTAAAACGAGACTCGCAATTTGACAATTCTTTGATAACAGCTTTCACACAAAATATGTAAGAAAATCAGTGTTGAAGTTGAAAGTTGTGTCTATTCACCCCATTTTACGTATGTATCGGATATTTTGAAGATAAATAAAATAAAATTCCAAGAAGCTCACATCCACACAACTCAAACCAACATATATAACCCGTAAATAACTCCGGTAGGTCAATAAAAGCGTAACCCCGGTACAACAGGCCCTCATTGACGGCACTGTCCATTGTAAGGGTTATCAAACACATTGGTTCATTGTGTACAGTACCATCGTATACGTATGTATTCCACTTTATGGGGTATAAATTGTATAAAATGTACTGCTATTGAATGTGGTAATAAGATAAATATGGTTATGAGTTTTAAATAGTAATGTATTGGAATCTGTTTCGTAATTTATTGTAATTGCTGGTATAGGGTATCTATACTTTTTTGGATACGATTTTAAAAGAAGATAATCATTTTATATTGCACTTGACTTTGATGAGTAGGTACCTGATTCATCTTACGATTGAGGTACAAATAGACGGACAGGCTATTCTATAGTGATCTAATTGATGGTAAAAGTATCTACTTGAAAAACTACGTTTTTATAACATCAATTTAGTATACCTAGTCAATCTTTTAAAACACGATCGTTTTTTTTTTTTTTGAAAAAAGTTTACTAGCAATGTGGGTCGCACATTACTAGTAATCTCGTTAACCCCTCGTGCTAAGCTAAGATGCTTGGGTTACGAGTGGGTTCACGTCGGTAGTGTAATGGGTGGGATTCGAACCCGCAACCACTTGATCGCAAGTCCGACGCCCTAGCCATTAGGCTACCGCCGAAAAATCTTGATCATTGAAATTGCGAGGAAATAAATGAAAAAGCTGTTTTTCATATCTGTTGATGACAGTTATTCTCATTGGCTACATTGTGATTCAAACTTAATGCCAGCTGTGAAGAGCGTTACACACTGCGCAGTACCTCGCCCCGCACCCCCCCTGGTGGATAAATTTGTTACTGCGCAGCTCGCTTCATGTTCAAAGCCGCCATTAGTTTTGCCCCGCACTATACTTGAATTTGTCCCCTTTTTAGGGTTCCGTACCTCAAAAGGACAAAACGGAACCCTTATAGGATCACTTTGTTGTCCGTCCGTACGTCTGTCAAGACCGTTTTTCTCAGGAACGCGTGGAGGTATCAAATAAAATGTATATCCAATACTCAGGCCTACTGTCCCTTGGAGCTGTGAAAAAATCAAACTCCTAAGCCGAAGCAATCAAAAGATACAGCTGTTTATGCCGCAAATTTTCGAAACTCGAACGGGAATCAAAACCTACAGGGTACTTCTCGTAGACTTAGAACCTTGAAATTTGGTACGAAGTAACGTCTTCAAAATCAAAATCAAAATCAAAATGTTTTTATTTCTAGTAAACCTAAAATAGGCGCTTTAGAAACGTTAACTTTAAAAACTACTGACTCTAGGTGCTCTTATAGTACAGATAAAGGAAAAATTGCAAAAACCGTAAATTTTTACTTACATCATATAATAAAAATAATTTGAAACTTAAATTTGTACGGAACCCTCGGTGTGCGAGTCCGACTCGCACTTGGCCGGCTTTTTTTATGGAAGAAGTCTGTTTGCCTCAAGTTAAACTTTAACGAACTAAACACAAGAATTTCAACATACACGTAACTCTAGCAACAGTGTACCTCCAACTAATGCCTTTAATACCAACAAGCGTGATGTTACACAATGCCTTACGTATATCCTCGCAAATAAATTGCCGTGCAATCGCTAGGGGTAGCTGTATAACATACGGGAACATAAGAAAGAGATGCCCATTTCACGGTGCTTAGAACATTACCAGTCTCACTGTGCAATGTTATTGCGTGGCCCAAGGTAAAAGCTGAAGCGATTTGCGCTAAACCTAAGTCAAACGATGATGGTGAAAGTACAAGGTTTTTGGTCTAGTTTCATTTTGGCTATTGTTTATTTTGATACATAGATCTGAAGAAATTATTACTTTTGGTTCAGTGTGGAAGTATGGTAAAATGTTTGTAATAACATAATATGTAAAAAGAAGAGTCAAGCTCAACTTTTTTTAAAGTTGTAATATATACAAAATATCTGAAACACAAACATACGGTTTGGCCAAGTAACACCAAAATACGATTTAATCGTTATGTTCAACTCGTAAAAAAACTATTTCATCTGAATCCTTTCGCTAAATTTCATAATGCTATCTCTTACAACTTGGACCATACGACACATTCAAACATAAGGCACAGATCACACTGTGGAACGCACTTACTTCCAAATTGCTCGCAGTTTATGCGCGCCCTTACTCTCACCGAATGTAATTATCGCGAGCTGCTCATATCGTCGCACTAACGAGAAACGACCTAGATAAATCTCACAAAAACATATTAAGTCATTAATCTTTATTTTTGCTGAAATATTTTTGGCTGAGAAAATTTTAGGTTGGATATTAATGTCTGCCACAGTCTAGTAAAATATATTGCGGTTTTAATTTAAATAAATCTATCTTTTATCTAACAACGAAATGGTTTTATTTCAAATGAAACATAGTTTATCTTTTTTTTTAAGACTCGTTCTTTTCATATTTCTCTTTTCTTTTTTATACCTTTGCTAAAAGTTATAATACTAAAAACCATTCATTTTCTGAGAAAAAATAATATTTTTTGAACACTTAAATTATAGGCGCACAAATTCTCAGCAAACTAAACTAACATAACATCTAATTTCATACATTTGCTAAATTGTTTATACAATTTAGCTTCACATAAGAAAGCTCTAATTTCACGGCTTAGCTTCAGACAAATTAATATCCGTCCCCCCACCCTCCCCTCCCTAATCTGTTTCTATCCGTGTTACAAACTTGGTACTAATGCGAAAGTTTGTTGTGTTTGCCACTCAACGCTAAGGTTTTATGACTCTATGTTATAATGTGAATATTATTAAATTAGAAGGATTTTTGTTCAGTTCACAAAAGGGTTTAAAAATCTAATATCTGTTGAGTAAAAAAGTAAAATAATTAAACACGTATTGGTAGATTTTTCAAAATAAAAAGATGAGGAGAGCTAATTGCGTCACAAAATGTACAAAAGAGTGATGGCATAAGACATTTCAAATCAATGTATTGTTGTGAGTTAAGAACAAAGGCGACGTATAAAATACGTCGTTTTTGTTAATTAAGAAAATTAACCGATGCTTATATAGAAGAAGAAATTTTTGGACATTTCTGCCAGCATGGTTCATTCAATTCAACTAAAGAATTCTAAACAGTCTTCGTCTCAATTTGATTCAAATATTAGCATTTGCTTGTAGTTCAAATGCAGGTAAAAAAAACAATAAAAATAACTCCTGTTTTTCTTCTTACAGAGACTATTCTTATTCATACTTCTACATCTATTTAAAATGCAAATGAAACTCCCTCCCTATCTGCCTTTTACGAAATCACGTTTGCGTTGGGCTAGATTGGAACCCAAAAAAAGACAGCCTACTTTTGCTATACTGCTGATACCCGATACCCAACAAACCTCGGACTAATAGCTAGTACAAACATAAATATTAATACATCCTTCCATATTCCCAAACTTTACTTCTATACAGAATATTATAGCATTCACGAACACATGGTTTTGTTACCAAAGTTATTAGAAACAAGTCCTAAGTGAACCACTCGATTACAATATTCAGTGAATGTTTGATGAGATGGCCTGAACAGCCCATATTGAGATGAGCTGATTAGTTTTGAAGGAGCTGTTCTCGAGTGGTGCATCAATATTTAGCCGGTCGTCATACTATAGAGCAATCAATGCCGTAGGGTATTGACACTGTCATACCCTCAAATCGAAGCTATTAAGTTGGGATTGTGCTGCTAAAACTCGTATGAGATTCATATTCTTTTTTGACATCGAGATATTTCTTTGTTCCTTTATTTAAGAGGTCTACCGTAATTAGCCTGAGGGCAAGTTTTGGTTGCTTCACCGGAATTTTTGGATCCTTAAAGGCTTCCAGCCAGAACTATAGAAAAATTAACCATGTTAGCAACTTTCACTAGGGGCACCCCCTGCGGGGTTCGGACCTCGATTAACTGGGTTAGTAACAATCTTAATAAGGCAAACAACAAGAGAGGGCCTGATCAAAGTTTTTTGTATATTTTAAGAAACATTAATATTGCTCGGCCGCTGCTATTAGCAGATTTCTGTGGGACTCAGCGGCATCGAACAATCGGATCGAGGCTCGTTTTTTGAAATGTTTAATGAAGATGATAAAGCTTTATCATACTAATATCTCTCTTCCTTATATTATAAACATGAGGCTCTAAAATTGATGATTAATTGTGACTTTTACCTAAATATTATTAAACGGATTTGGATTAAATAAGAAACGCAGTTTGTAACTTGCTTATAATTATTTAAGCCTAAACTAATATTAATAATTTTGACCTTAGTTTGATCACAGTTTTAGCTTTAGTTTTCTAGTGTCGAAATGCTCTTAGCTTGATTCAGATCTTAAGCAACCTTATCGGTCATGTACCGCTTCAGGCCATATGTACGTTAAAATGCGCCAGAACACACATGATTATATTATATAAGAAGTCTGTATCTACGTCATTAAAAATAATTGTCAAATGTATTTGCCGAAAAATACATGCTTCAAATGTTCTTAAACGAATACTGGTTTCTTTGCTTCGGAGTTAACAGTAGAATAAGTTGTTAAATTAATTCAAGAGGAAAAATAACTAACGAGGAACTAAAAAACGAAAATTGTAAACTTGGCTTTGTTGACTTGTGTAGGAAGTAATCTTTATTCAATTAAAAGTCTTGAAACAAAAGTTTCGTTGAACAAGTAAAATAACTCTTAAAAGGTTTAGCTTTTACAAAAGACGTTGCTTGCAATTAGTTTATTATTTTAAATACGTTAGTCATTAAATTATAACGCCTTTTCGTTATCTCATCGTGAAATCATAAAAAAATTACGAGAAGGTAATTTTGATCGTTTGATGCGTGTCTTCTTTATAATTCACAAAGCGTCATTTCTATTCTTAGAGTTCAAACACAGTCCTTTACATAGTTGTTGAGTTTACAACCTTTGATACTTAATACGATTCCGGTTGAATTTTTAATGTCGCCATTAAAGCTTTCCTACGTGCCACTGCGGTTTCTATTTCAGTCCATACAATTTACTGCTCTTGCACATGTTTAATTCCGTTTTTCTTTGTTACAGGTTCAAAGCACATGATCGCAGAATGGAGAAAACAGTCTGGATGGTCCTGAGCTTCGTCCTGGCGTCGACGCTCGCCGACTTCACAAACAACTGTCCACAAGAATGTAAATGTGTTTGGGCGAGCGGTAACAAGCAGGCTGACTGCTCACATTCCCACCTACAAGAAATGCCCAAAAACCTAAGTTCAGAGATACAAAACCTCGACCTAACAGGGAACGAACTGTATGAGGTAACCAGACATGCGTTCCAAGATGTCGGCCTAATTAACTTGAAAAAACTCATACTGAAAGAATGCAAACTAATAACAATTCAAAGAAACGGCCTAAGTGGACTTGCTATTATGATAGAACTCGACCTATCTAGGAATGATTTGAAGATGTTACATGCTGACACGTTCAGAGAGACGGCGAAGATAAGATGGATTCTTCTAAATGACAATAAGTTAGAAAAACTAGAAGATGGCCTGTTCAATAATTTGCCTTTTTTACAAAAAGTGGAACTCAGCAACAATAGAATACTTCAAGTAGGAATGAAGACCTTTATGAACGTACCCAAACTAAACATCCTCAGGCTAGACGGAAACAAGTTGGAATACCTAAAAATAGACACCTTGAGTGCTTTAACGTCGCTATCAAATTTAGACGTACACGAAAACCCATGGCGTTGTGACTGCTACCTTCAGCCTTTCAGAAACTGGGTGATCAGCAAAAACTTCTATACATCACCAATATCTTGTGTAGATCCACCAAAAGTGCATGGAAAGCTTTGGAAAGAGCTGGACTCCAGTGATTTTGCTTGCAAACCAAGTATTGTTTACCCATCTGCCAGTACTACCTTACGTACATCAGACAATAATGTCACTCTTGCCTGCCAGGTCAACGGCAACCCCTTGCCAGAAGTCAACTGGGTGCTAAACGCTCAAATCATAGACGGTGCTTATAGATATCAAGGTGAACTCAAATACTACATTGTGCAAAACAATAATGAGAACAGTAAATGGGTTAATCTAACTATAGTTGATGTAGGTACTACTGATAATGGAGAGTACTTATGTGTTGCTAAAAACCCTGGTGGGGTTGAAGAGAGGAGTCTTACATTAGCAGTGACTCAAAATCCTCCTGGTATTGTAGTTCCAACCGGCATGGATAATAACATGTTGCCAGTTTTGATCGGTCTCTCGTGCACTGCAGCGATTTTCCTAATCATCTTAGTGATAATCTGCTACTGCTGCTGTAGGAAGCGAGGTTCCGATAAGAAAAAGCAGGCTAATTCAAACGGAGAAGCCTTGATCGAAGGCTCTGTGATACCAGAGATGGAGAAGAGTTTGATCACTGCTGTGAATCCAGTGACGAAACCACCGCGAAGGTACGACGTGCCACCATCGATAACGAGCGGAGCGACAGAAATGTCTGAACTGAATAAAACATTGCTGGACAATGATTCTGTTTTTGGTAAGTTGATTGAATTTGAATCACTATTTATAATAAAATGCTTGTCATTTCATATGTATGTAATCACGCAACAACCGACCTAGATAATGACAAACTAAAAGAAAAAAGAGAAAGCGGCGGTTGTCTAATGGCTGTGGCGTCGGACTTGCGATCATGTAGTGGCGGGTTCGAATCCCACCCATTACACTACTGACATGAACCCACTCGTGACACAAGCATCTTAGCTTAGCACGGTGGGTTCAAGAGATTATTTGTAATATGCCAACCACATTGCTAGTAATCTTTTATATAAAAAAATGATTTAATAAACGACATTTTCATTCAAATATTTTAACTGCCAGAAGCTTAAAGTATCTACGTATAGTGAAATAACAATATTGGTGTAGGGTTAACACAAATCGAATAAGCCAGTAATCTCTAGATACTGTGCACTATCAATATTTTAGATAAGCGAGTGAGCTTTAATATTTGCTTTACTGGAAGATAACTACTATCGCAGACCGTTGGTGTTATCAAAAGGTGATTGACTACTTCACAAGTGGTTACTAGAAATTAAAGCAATACATTATTACTGCATTTATCGATATTAGTAACAATATGACCTTCTAATTAATTATGACTAACATCCCGTTTCTATTTCAGCTCACAACGAAGACGAAAAACGATCGCTTGGCTTCGACCACTTAATGAAACAATCGCAAGATGCCCTCAACGTAGAATACGGCCGAACTGACGGACGAGCATACCCTCCGGATTTGCTCTCATTCCCTCCAAGAGCTGCTCAGATATCCCCGGCAGCCAGTAATGCATCCACCGTTCCTGACACCACCAGACTACCACCGCAACTCAACCCGATTAGTCCGATACACTCTCCCATCTATGGCACGGCGAACCAAAACCTTTTTAGAACATTGCCATATTCGCGCTCACAGTCTCCATTCACAGCGCCCATTACTCCTCCTGTTGTCACTCCTAGGCAGGGATACGTAACTATTCCCCGAAGACCTAGAGTACCTAGCTGGTCGAGCACTGCAAGCACGGCAATCTTACCAAGCTCCGAAGCACAGGAACCCTTGTATGATAATCTTGGACTCCGAACTACAGCCGATGGCAGCTCAGTGTTATCTTTAAATAAAGCGGGTCTAGAAACACAGTTTTCTCCAATGAGGAACCGACCCTTACCTGCCACACCCACGGCCTATCCTAACAGTCCACATCAAGTTTTTTACGCGCCTATAGAAGAACAGGAACCAGCGCCATCTCCCGTTCCACCCCAATTCAATCCTCGAAACAGTGTCTGCTCGCAAATGTCTAATCAACTTTCCACTCCGGGCCCACAAGAACCCATTAACCCAAGAATGAGCTGGACTGCGAAAAATACTTCTACGCCTCAACCTGAGCCCAGGAAAGTCTTGTTCAGCGACAACAAAAGCGATTCGCAGTCACACGTGTCAGATAGCAGTACTCTCAGTCGAAGAGGCAAACCCGAGACCGGCTCCCTTAGAAGAATCCCAAGAGTAGACAGCAAGGAGGAGCCGAGCTCTCCATCCAAAGACGACACGAAAAAGAACGACAGTACAATGAACCAGTCGGGGACATTGGGCAGGAGTGGAAAGATACCTCCACGACCACCGCCGAAGCCGAAGAAAAAGCCGAGTACAGAAGTAAACCCGAACGAGCCACTGTTTGAGGACGAGGGCGAGGACGGTACGGAGGTGTAAAAATTTAGACTAAAGGTTTACCAAAGTGCCAATGAGCTTTTAGTGAGATGAGAGACCTACACGGTAACAGTGAAAAGACGGGATAATACAATTAATTTTTCCGCGGTGCTCCTGTAAATAGACGTTTGTGCTAGATTTTTTACTTGTCGCGTAAATTTATGGACCATTTCTAATAATGTCATAGTAACGCAATTGGAATTCGCGTACACTGTTGATTTTAAGTATTTATTGTTTGTGGTACTCTTTTGTTAGGACGGATGGTAACTGAATGATGCTAATTAATTTAGCGAGGATTTTCATCAATTTCCAAGACTGATTATTAATCTAAATTGACACGCTTTTGTGGTATGTTAACAGTTTCAAGCAGATTACTTCTAGCACTTTTAAGGTCATCAATTAATATGCAATTAGTTGAAAATTGTTCGCGCTCGAATTTTATTCTCATATCGTAAAATGTAAGATAGTTATTATGAAATTCCCTGTTTTTTTCACCTACATTCCCGAATCTAGAATTGGTTCTCGAAAGTCTGCTTGAAACTGTCGACTACCTACATTTATTTGACATTCCTAAAAGCATTCTATAGCAGCATTCACGTCACATTGCTAGAATGGTATTCACATAGATTATATGGAAGACTGAGGCAATCCGCTTTTCTACTGTTGATCACGTCAATAGTTTGTTAAGCTTTATGTGTTTGTTTAGTTCTATGTTTCGTGTTTGTGTTGCACATTTTTCCTCACACCTACTTGCATGTTTTTATTCTTTTTCACGAGAATCATAAATATCAAAACAAGAACATCTCCTGTTTCTATCACTTATATTTGAATGGATATTTGAATTATATTTATGAATGCTTTTTGTACTTTTTTTAATCTACGCTTTATTTGATGAGAGATTTTACAGCGGGTTTTTAAACGAGATCCCTAAAATGGCATGTCAAGAACTTCTAGACGAAGACCGTCACTAACCGAAATGTCTGATCATTGGATAACTCTTTAACAATACCTGTGTCATCTTCATATTGTAATGTTTCAATAAGTGTTTTGTTTTAGGTTACAAAGCTTTTGTATTGTCTGCATTTTAATTCTTCATTGCCAAGGTTTTCTATATTCACCCAGTACATATAGTTCAGAATAGGAAATACTAGCCAGCAACCAGTAGCGAGGAACAAAATATTCATGTTTGGTTTGTGTATTTGATTAAATGTGCAACACAACGCATACGCCGGTCACCGTCTACTAAAATATTTAACTTCGTATACTCTAAGTTAACAACATTTTAGATTTTAGCCCGAGGCTGTTTCTGCTAACATATTTTATGTATTTTCCATTTGATAGACATTAAAAAAACATTTTGGCAAAACCAGCCGTTACCATACTTTATTTGTTTTTAATCAAAGTAAGCAAAATATTGATTAAAATAATTGTAGCCTCATGTAGGAAGTGTATTATTAAATTTACATCAATTTGTGCAGCCTGTAATAGAAACACAAAAGCTTAGTCTACCTTCAAACTGTAGTTTCTGTAAAAAAATACATATTTTTTTTTCTTTGCCATTGTAATAAAATTTGTATATAATAAAATTAGTAGCAAAACCATAGAGGCTATGTCAATTACGCCCAGCTTGTCTATCGGTGTACATCTTGTACAAACAATTTTGATACTTGATAACTTCATTTAGAATCAACAATTTGAAGGTTCACTAAGCTCATTTCAATTTACGAGAAATAGTTCCTAAACGTTTTAAACCATGTGTTAGCTTATATTAGTAGCTAATTTATCATTATGATTTAAGTATTCGCTTATTTTCTGGTGCATATTTTTATATACATTTTATTATGTGTCTATTTATTTTTTTAATTGTATTCCAAGGTCTCTTACTTAAAAATGCTTAAGATTATTTTAATCTATAACATTTTTGATACCTGTTTCAATAATGGGTGCTGTTTTATTACATTTGAGGCAAATCAATTACTAAACTATTTTTATTTGAAAGTATCAAGACACTTTCGTTGAGCTATTCACTAATTAATATGACTAAAAATCATGAATTATTTTATGATTACTTTTAGTGTATTATTGATGAAGCAAATTTAAGTAGGAGTCCAGTTCTAATTAAGTTAAACAAGTACATGACAAAGTTGTATTTTCATGAATTGTTGTAATTCGTTAGTATCTTAAATCAAGCATTTACCAGCTAGGGCGTGTACAGAATCAATGATTTTATATGCATCATAGTTTTATCTATTCAATAAAATGTTTTAATGCAATCACGATTTTAAAGAACACCTTTAGACAAGTGACATTTTTACAAGCGTTTACGATACCATAAATAGCTGTAATGACAAAAAAATTATGGAGATGACATTATTTTTTTTAAGTCACGTGACTTAGACTTGTCACATTTGAGCGATTCGATCAGCGTTAACGCTTAAAATAAAAAACCCTTGTCTAGGGGGGTAATTATTAACCAACTTCAAAAAGTTGTAGGTCGTTAATTCGTCGGGTTTTTTACTATGTATGCGTCCATTGTACAAATCAAATGTTTCACAAATTATCTTAACTAGCTGTTTAGAAAAGCGTTTGAATAAGCGTTTTGTTTATATTTTACTTGTGCTGCCCAACCGTTTTGCGTTATTCCACTTTTTATTTGTAAATTGTACTACGTACAATATTTTTACGATGTTTACTGTAGAAATCCAGTTTTTATAGTTTTAAGCTAATGTAAATAGAAACATTATTAAAAGTGATTAAAGCTATATTTAATAGTTTTTTTGTTTTATTATCCAACTTTTAAAAAGGGAAAATATCGCTAATGCAGAGTGATACCGAAATATTGTAGAGTGTATAGGTACACCCTGTATAAGCGATCTATCTAAAAAGGGTCAAGTGTATAGCTGGTATAAAGTTGGTTTACAGAATTTCTTCTCTTTTTTTCAAATCTATTATTCGGCACCAATCACTAGGTACACCACGTGTAACTGCATTACGAGGGTCCAAAATCTTCTTACCGTAATCGCTAAATGTTGAGATACATCTCTTCAGCGGTCTAGTTATGATATTGATATCGAATAATTTTGAGAGATAATAGAGATAGATATCATTAGCTCATTTTGAGCAGATTTTTGTAAACGGACTATACCAGATGTAAAGTAACACCCTGTTTATGTGATGTCATTAACAGCAGGAATCTGTCAGTGACTAGTTGGTAAAGTGGACAAGTTAAAGAATAGTAAGTCTACAAAGATGTCGTCAGGTTGGATGCAGCCAGATTTACTTAGATATTGGCATCGTCACCAGAGGTAGCTCATAAGTACCTAAAACATTTTTCATTGCTGTATACATAATCACATAAAAAGCAGAATATCATAAAGCTAAAGAGTTGGTAGAACGTGCTTATCACAGGAACTACTGGTCCGATTTGAAAAATTATTCAGTGTTAGATAGCCCACTTATGGTGATAGGCTTTAGGCTACTTTTGGCCCGCGTACTAAAAACCGACTATCGATGCGAGCAAAAACAAGTTCTAAAATACTGGAAATAGGAATAGATATGTACTGGACAGTAACGTCAATGATCTTGCTTTGACTTTGTGCCTTAAAATGAAAGCAGTAAAGTTGATTTTCGCAGTTTTTGTTACTGACGTGCAGTTTGACTTTACAAAAACATAGACAAGAAAAAAATACGAGCTTTTTGTTATGACTTTCGAAGTTAAAACATTCACAAACAAAGGGCTGAATAAATCGTGACCTCTGTTCGACTTATTACTTTTTATTTAAGTTTTGACCTCTTTACCACAGATCAGATAAAGAATTAGAGGCGTACGCAAATAGTAGTGTCTAATGGCGTGGCACACGAGCAGGTGACAGAATTCGTTCGATAAAAAAAAAAACATAAAATATGTTGTACATATTATAAATTTTTAAATAAAAAAAGACAAATATTGAAAAAATTAACCTAATAAGCGCACGTTATCTTTCTAGGGTGAGGTATTTGTGTGTAATTGATCTAAGATTTGGCAAAGTTTTGACTGCGTAAGTGTACATTGAGATCATAAACTTATAACATAACATAGTGCAATAAATTTAACAAAATCTAAAAAAGTGTAAAAAATTTGGCTTTATAATTTTCGAGTTTAATTCACCGATATTTTTTTACATACTGTCTGACAGTCAGTTGTGAATTTAATATTGGTCTCTACATAAAGTTTCGAAAAAAATAAAAAATAAAATCGGACATTTTGATTTAATTTTTTTGAATTCTTTGTTATTTTATTTAAGCTCCAGAGTTTCGAAATAAAAGGTCCTTAGTTTTTATTAGCCTTCGAATGTTCGAACAATGGGTATTATTATGTAAGTATATTTTGACGGCGAGCGGCGCGGCGGCCGTGCTGAATTTTTGAGGCATGCGTTTTATGTTTTTTAAAGACTAAAAATATTATTATGTTTTTGTTTTTAAGGTTTAATATTAGGGTACACAGGGTGTACCTGTTACCGTTATAACCGATAGAAATGAACAATTTTTTTCTAGGAAACTAGTAGACACTTCAAGGATGTGACGCATATTTCTCCTAATATTTTAGAAATGATTGATTAAGTTGTTTTTTTTTATGTGGCACGAATCAATGCATTTCCTTTCTTTCTTTCTAGTAAAAAATTGTACAGGATAGGACTTTTCTAATGTTTAAAGCAGTATTTCGACGAGGTATTTCTCTAGCACCCTGTATCAACACGTTTAAAGGATAATTACATTAATCGCACAATAAAGAAGGAAGAATCGAAAGGAATGAGAGTGTAGGCTCTATCTCTGCAAAAGAAAGTTATTAGACTCAGATATTACATGATGATCAGAAACCTATTTCTCGTCCGACAATGAACAGAAAATTCGCGTGATGTCACTCTGTCCTACAATTTTTGCCAACGTGACGTCTTCTCTTTTTTATTGATTTGGTAAAGGGAAAACACGTATCAAATATTTTTATATTAGCTAAGTGATGAACACTTTAGTTTTTCATACACAGTATAAATTATTGAAGTCAGTGCCTGGATCACTCAACATTAACTTAAAGTTACTTTATTAATTAAAATCTATTAAAATCTATATATATAAAACTCTTCCGTTACTGACTGACTGACTGACTGACAGACAACGCACAGCCGAAACTACTGATCGTAAAGAGCTGAAATTTGGCATGTGTGTTTGTTGGGAGGAGTAGGCTACCACTAAGAGAGGATTTTTGGAAACTCCCCCCCAAAGGGGAGAAAAGGGTGGTAAATTGAAAATGTTAATTTCTCAATGGATTCCACGCGGACGAAGTCGCGAGCTAATGCTAGTCATATCATATTTGTACAGTGAGCTTACCTTACAAGGACTCACGCTGATGATTCTTTAATCTTTCTAAACATTAGCCTCTGATGTTTAATGAACATTATAAACACGCGGCGTGCGGAAACCCACGCAGTCTCACTAATCATTTTGGTGCAAAAATTTACTGTAAACCTGTATTTAAAATAGAGAGTTACAAAAATCACCCCTAACTGCTTTTGTTCAAGGTTCATTCTAAACCGTAACCCTACGCCTGTGATTGCTTGACCAAAAGACAACCAATCGAATTGGTCAACTCGACGCGCCTGTTGGTCTAGTCGTTAAGTTAGAGGTTGTGGGTTCGCTTCCCACCCAGGACAAATCTTTGGGTGATGAGCACAATAATTTGTTATGTCTGGATGTTATTTATCTATAATATCACAGTATCTATAATATATATGTATTTAGAAATATATAATTTGTTGTCTGGTTACCATAGTACAGGCTTTGCCTAGTTTGGAATCAGATGGCCCAGTGTGAGGGGTTAAAATAAGGGTAACCTACCTAATGGGTTAGAACTTTATTTATTGAGTTAACTTTTTGAGTTGATCAGCATCAGAATGCGAGGCTTAGCCACGAGCCCCTCAAACTATTAACCTACTTATAAAATCACTAGAGGACCATCCATAAATTAGGTACGTCACACGTCAAGGGGGAGGAAAGGGGCCGACGAAGTGTTACATTGTGTGACAAGAGGATAGGAGGGGGTCTTAAATTTTGTGACGTCACACTTCAAAATCTATTTTAATCTAAGTTTTAAGTAGGAAATACACGAACTTAGAACTATTAACGAATAAATCAAAAGCGTTTTGGAATATTAATAATTATATAAAAAAATTACATTTAAATTGGAAAATTTCGGAACTGCCGTTTTAATTCAAAAATTAATAGATGTATATGTAAAATATGTTACGTCAAAATAGGGGGTTTCACAAATGAGACCAGCTGTGACAAGGACAGAGGTGGTAAAATCACGAAAATCGTGTGACGTTATTTATGGATGGCCCCTAGCACATCCGCCCGGCTTCGCCCGTACAGTAAATGCCGATACTTATACACAAAATCCTTCCCCTTGAATCCTATGTATTGTTTAAAACTGTATTGAAGTCCTTTGCATAAGTAGTTCAAAAGATCTAACCGTACAGACACCGGGTGCGATTTTGTCAAAGTCAAAGATGTTGATTGTAGTTGTTTTGATATGTAAAGCTTATAAAGGGTGTCCAGCGGAAAATTTTCAAGTTTAAATAGTCATTGCTCGTAAACTAGCGGGGTGAGGTAAGTGGGGAGGGTACCGTTCGATGCGCGTGTTTTGCGGACTTTTCAGGCAGGATAAGTCACTGGTCGGGAGCGCACCGCGCGTTCGCGGTTGAGCAGTACTTAAAGTGCGGCGATTCACTGGTACATGCGCGTCGCGCTTTTTGTACGCACTTCAATATTCGACGAATAAGTGATGAGCCGAGTACGAAACTTCACACACCCTTCCCACTTACCTCACCCCGCTAGTTTACGAGCAATGACTATTTAAACTTGAAAATTTTCCGCTGGACACCCTTTATTATTTCTTATTCTAACACAAGTGATACTGAGAGTAGACGTATGATACTATTGAGTATTCATTGGTCTGTCCGTCCTAACTTTGTTTTTTGGACAAAAGAAGTTTTAATACATTTTCATGGTTTACTTTTTCTAAACGTTCGAGACATGTAAGATTTGTATTTTGCCGTCCATTTTAATATTGTTTCTTTTAAATAAATAAAATAGAATTAAATTAATTTAGTACATTCGTCGCTACTAGCATAAATAACACGTACTAAAAATGAAGATGTGTGTCTGCTTGTCAATGATTTTTTTGTTCTTTCTAAACTACTAAAACGATTTAGATGTAATTTGGTACGTAAAGGCCTCAATATACCAAAGCGGCCAGGATTTTTCAACGGGCTAGTTTGTAATCATCAACACTGTAAGTAAACCCACGGGGTACACAGTCCTTGATTTGTAGAGGCATTTACAGTTAAGCACATAGTTCCAAAAAGATTTTTTGTGTATAGTATACTTAGTCCTACACAAGTGAAGTCGTGAACGAAAGTCAGTAGTAAAATAAATGATTCTTTGTGTTTACCCTTTTACCCATACATGATACAGTGTGTATAAAAAGTCACGTTTATTTAGTTAGCACGCCATAAAAAGCTGCACGGATTTAATGGGTATCGTGGCACAAAAACAACATGCTGTGTGTTTGGGGAATTAACCTATAAAATATTCAATGGTTACGTATTGGTTGGACGTGATGAAACTCGATATGTGTACGACTATACGATGTGGGAGTCAGCAGAAACCAAGTCAAAAAGTGATTATAAAAAGAGAACCTCAACATATTTTTTACTTACCTTCTGGTGCTACCCGCGGGCCGCGACTCTCTATCGTGACAAAAATTGGATTATGTCTTTTCTTGGGATCCACACCTACCCCATACCAAGTTTCATCATAATCTATTCAGCGGTTTTGAATTACATTAACATTCGGATTTATTATATTAGTATGCATAGATTAATAACACCTAGATAGATAATCTTCATAGAAGCGCGATGCTAATTGTGAAGCCAAAAATATTGATGTGTGCTTTTTCGTCGTCGTCTGCATATCTATTGCATTGTGACACTCATTCACTACTTAAACCGCCATTAAACTTAAAATTATGGAGACATTTGCACTAGCGCTTCATCTTGACGACTGACGGTACGTTCGGATGTGCCAACTGTGTTGATGTGACACAGTTTGAATGGCTTCACTATTCGTGCTCGCTTTCTAGGCGTTTAGTTCTATGTAAGTATGGATATCTTCTTTCTATATATAAAAGAAAGTCGTGTTAGTTACACTATTTATCTCGTTCCCGTGGGACGTGACATAAAACGTGGTATAACAAAACGCAACTGACTTAGAATAACAAAACACAACTCAGTCAAAATATAAGTCAGCGGTTCATTTGTTAAAAACGGTAAATCAAAACTGACAGCTGAACATACTTATTTAAAAAAAATTGACCCGTTGATGCATTTATTTAAAGTTTTTAATATTATGTTGCTGTGCCGATATTATCATTAATAACAATACCATGCCGCGTCAAAGGCCTCTAAGGCGGAGGCGGAACAAAGTACGCCGGGTTAGCTAGTTGATGTATAAAGACGTCGTCCTGTAAGATGGAGCTACGATTTGAAGGAAGTGGCTTGCGGCTGATGGATGAGGGCTGCCCAAGACAGGGATGGTTGGCGGTCTTTCCTGGAGGCTTACGTTCAGCAATAGATGGCGATACGCTGATACAATGATGATATATAACATTTATCTTCGTTGATACGACTGCCGTGCATTCCAACGTACATATCCCTTCAATAGTAGGTATATATTTTTATGTACAGGATTAATTTATAAGGAATGCGTATATTCAACGATGTAATCAGGTGCATAAAACTGAACAATTTTACCCAAGGAACATAGGTCGAAATCTTAAAATGGAAAATGAACTTTTCATATTAAAGTGACAGGCCACGTGACTTATGTTTGTATGAAAATATGATTATCAATTTTAACATTTCGACCTATGTTTCTTGGGAAAAGTTGTTCAGTTTTATGCACCTGATTTCCTCGTTGAATATACGCACTCCTTTTAAATTAAACCTGTATATCCAAAGTTAGTACCTAATATAACCTTTTTACGATAGCCAACAGATAATAAAAAGATAACAAACCTCTTTATTTGAAACTAACATAATCATATCTACACTACTAACATTGGAACTTAAACAAAGCACTCACAAAACAGTACAATCAACCACACGGAGTTGATAACTCCGACAAACAAAACTCGACCATAACACCTTGATATAAAGATGCTGTTCAGTGGAAAATGGCACCACTCATGTAGTTTGCTGTACTAGGATCCTGGGGTCCAAATTCTGCCCGTAGTTAAATGAGCGTACAATTATATTCACAAAAGGAATCTAGAATTAAATCTCTGTTTGTTAGATGGCTTTTTCTCGCTATGTTTATATATCCAGTGGGCTAGAACGAACCATTGCGATAATCAAACTTGATAATTAATGTGGTTTACACATTACTAGTAATCGTTAACCCCACGTGCTAAGCTTTAGATGCTTGTGTTACGAGTGGTTTCACGTCGGTAGTGTAATGGGTGGGATTCGAACCCAAAGCAAAGATATGATCACATATCCGACGCCCTAGCCATAAGGCTACCCCTGCTTCAATATTATACTAGCTGTCCCAAGTGGTTTCACCCGGGTAAGTGGCCCCCGTTCCCGTTAATTTCATTTTAACGTTCGTTAACTTCCTTTTATCCATATTTCCATTGTTGTTTAATATATTCTGCTATTCAGGATGGAGAAGAAATAAAGCAAGGATTATGAAAATCGGTCCACCCATTCTCGAGTTATAAGTGTTGTAACAAAGCTTTGTTTTATTTTATTATTCTCGTGTCGCGATGGTTGTTCCCAAGCTCCTCCAAAACGGCAGCACTGATTTGTATAAAATTTTGTGTGATAAATATCAAAACCAAAAAAAATACGGAGATAGGTATGTTTTACGGGAACGAGTACGCAGGTATAATCGCGGGCACAGCTAGTATTTATATTTCATTAAAAAAATGAAAATTCATAATACCTACCTATCTGTAATCATCAGGTACTCATGTATGGCATATTTTTTTCTTGTTTATTTATTTCTTATCAATTTACCAACTGTCTGTTTGCCTTATTCACTGACTTATCCCTTCTTTTATACAAAAACCTTTCTTTGAGTAACTCTACGTACGGTAGTCATGAGTTAATCGCGTTCAGACAGACAGATACTTATAATAGGTTCATAAAAGTAATACATATATATATATTAATAAAATTTACTATACAGGTAAGCTTATAAATACGAATAATATAAAAATTTAAAAATTAATTTAATTAACTGTTTCTTTCATACCTACCTAAAGTTACATAACTGAAGAACAACAATTCCATGCTCTTTATTTTAAACGCTAAAAATCAGTTACGGAAGCGAAATCTCTAAAGATTTAGCATCGAACGAGGATAGACTAATGGACGAACCCCGCTATCCTAGTTTAGCCCCAACTTGTTAAAATGGCGGCTCTAGTGCTGAAAAATCGGACTATTCCGGTTTCGAACCGTAAACGTAAAATGCCTCTAATCTTAGTTTCGGTTCTGGAGTAAGTCCGTTGAGCTATTAAGGTTATTCGTTCAAATATCTTTAAAGTAACTCTGGAGGGATGGTTTTCTTAGGCATTGGGATTATGGGATATATCATGAGATCCTCAGTGTCTTAGATTACGTTAATTAAAGCTAACACGTGATCTTTTTTATTAATATTAGCTATCTAAATCTCAATTAATTAGATCTCATATATTCATTCGGTCAAGAGTCAGTGGCTTTATCACGATTATTACAGGTCATCAGTAATGATTTTCAGGGACCTCATAGGTCAGAGAATAATTAGGTCCCTGAAAATTATTCTCTGACCTTATTTACAGGTAAATACTAAAGCCGATATAAATGTCAAATATATAATATGCAGAGAATAAAAGAAACCCTATAAAAAACTTTATGACGAAAACTCACAAAGTTACATGACATACTTATGGTCTCGTCTCGTTTATAATGTCCCTCAGCTGGGCAAAGGCCACCCCGCTCTTAGCCTTAGCGATCGACTAGTGCGATTTCTCGCCTCATTCTTTGCGAAAACATTATCACACCGAGTACATACATTAAAACAAAAATCTGGTTATGTGTAAAGTAAAAATAAGTTTCTAGATGTTTGTTCTGACTTTAGAAATATCTGCAACAATTGACTTAGAAATGTACGTAAAATAACGTAAAAAAAAGTACTATGACTTACTAGAAAGTAGTACTACATTTCTCTTCTCAACATTGACCTATTGACATGCCGTGAAATAATGGCGTCCAAATTGTAACGTAAGGTAAACAAACATAAGGTTTCCTGGTAGAATGAGGCGTTGGATTATCCTTGACCAATCCGCCCGCTTACGTTATAAGTAAATAATCCTCTTAAAAAAAGTTAAATATGATGCCAGAGAATGGATCAAGCAGTAAGGTGCAAAAGACTGAGTGGTATTAATTTTACTACCGGCCTTTACTCTGAAGATAGAAAGGACGAAGCATTTTTATTCTCTAAAGAAATGTCCGAAATATTGTAAATTTCCGTTCTTCGAAAATATTTGCCGTGCTGCAGAGCATTTAATAAATGTACAAATTACAGATTTATCCAAATATCTCCAAAATGAAAATCAAAATATTTTTATTTCGAGTAGACCTTTTCAGGTCTTTCAAAACGTTAAAAGACTAGCTGCGCGGTTCCAAAATGTAATTCCTATGGAAAAGAACCGGCAAGAATAGTCCCATACTTGGAACTAATGTTAGAATACCTCCGAAGCCCCCATCCATATCTTTTTATGCCTGTTTCACGAAGTAGCCAAAGTGTATTATAAGAACGCCATAAAAGGTATTCTATCAACAAAGTCACTATTTTTATGATCGCCATAAAAACAAGTGATATGACGATAAAATGGCTACTTCATGTTGATTTGAGAAAGAAAACAGAATTACTGCGGATATTTTATTTCTTCATCAGGAATAATAAGACCAGTTTGACCAACCACTTAACTTACCAACTTCAAAATCGATGAAGCCTGGTGTAAATTTTCGTGTAATGTTCAGCTTTATGTATTTTTTTCTAGAAATTTTCCTTAACCCCCTTATGTCCATAAAGATGCTGTTCAGTTGAAAATTGCACCAGTAATGTAGTATGCTATACTAGGATCCCGGCGTCCAAATTCTGACCGTTGGTATTTTTTTCTAGAAATTTTGCTCTCATTCTGGATGAGTCATCACTCTTACTATGGGATACTGTATTACCTACTGATGTTAGGCAGCTAGGTAGCTCCATGTAAAATACGGTATTCAGCTAAATCCAATTAGACTGGAAGCCGACCTCAATAGCGAGGCAGATGATGATTCTTGGTGAGACATCAGCTCACCTTAACATTTGAATAAATAATTATTTAAATAAGTACTTTTAGAGGGATACGTGCTAGATGGAGCGGGGGCAAGTGGAATAATAATGGTGAAGATCAGGTAAGAGACGTCGGGCCGTAAATTTAATAATAATTATAAGTTTAATTCACAGGAATTAAAAACTTCATAGAAAAAGAGAAACGATTGCAACGGTGAATTTGGTTGGTATTATAAATCTCTAACAGTTCATTCAAAGGCTAAAAATTAAAGCAATATCCTAAAGAGTTATTTTAAACTGTACTACGGTACTTCTTGAATAGGTGAAAGTTCAATCAGTCTTTTTATTTATGAGCAAGACATCTCATAAACCGAATAAAATATTCTTAATAGCCATGTTATTGAACGAAGGAAAACTTGACAACCTAATATCCTGCTTAGAAAGAGAATCCCTGACACAAACATATAACCAGCTACTTTATATGCCAACAAAACATTCGCAATTGATTGACATTCATGAGGCACCGGATCCCAAAACAGGTGCCTTGAAGATTTATGAGTATCCAAATATCCCATGGGAGACAGAGAAAGGCGTCCTTTCCTTTCACGACAATCGACTAAGCCGTAGGTCCCATGGGACGCTTTAAAATGGCCTATTTATTACCATCAGCCTTTTCAGATAATTTACGCTTCTGAATTTCATGAAAATTGTGGAGATTATTATTTGTTTGGTGTAACGATATAACGCCTTGGTCCCAGAGCAACACAGTGGTGTACATAATTTGGATGGGGAATATTACGAAATTCTTCATAATGTGTCTTGCCGTCTTTAAGAGATACTGAATACTTGAAAATAGTTTTTCACTCTTACACAACAAATTTGATAACCTGGGTATTAGGTATTTTTGCTTATAATACTGCTTAATAAATGTTCCACTGTTGGGCATAGGTCTAATGTGAAGAAGTAAAAACATTCTAGTTTCCTTACGATGTTTTACTTCACCTGTTGTTGCCCGTAGCGGGTTAGAACTTGCACTCTTATGCATTCATATTCGTAATTGAAACAGTCGACCAACCAGTTTTTTTAAGATATTTATTAATCTGTTTACTGGTGACGATAGGAGTAGCACAACGAACTTATTCCTTAAAAAAAATTCAACCACTTGAACAATCCTCTTGAATGATCATAAACTTTTAACACACTGAAGTACTTACGGAAACTAAGCGACTTTTTATGATACAATGTTCTTAACATCAGCTTACTCCTCAAAGACATAAGCGGTAATATAGTACATATATCTATCTAAACTCTTGAACGAGGAGCTGAACATAAAGAGGTGAGTGAAATATCACACGCCTTTATAGCTCGGATATATCCAGCGGAAATTATTTTTGCTCCATCTTAGAACGAAAGCGGAGAATGGGACATATAAATGGGAGCATATGTTGTATAGGAAAGGAGCTTGTGCGTAAATAAATACATATTTGACGGGCCTGTTGGTCTAGTGGTTAGTGACCCTGACTGCTAAGCCGGAGGTCGTGGGTTCGATTCCCACCCAGGACAAATGTTTGTGTGATGAGCACGATCATTTGTTCTGTGTCTGGGTGTTATTTATGTTTAATATGTATGTATTTAGATATATATAAGTATGTTTATCAGTTGTCTGGTCACCATAGTACAGGCTCTGCCTAGTTTGGGATCAGATGGCCGTGTGTGGGGTGTCCCAAGATATTATATTATATGAATCGGCAGCGGTAAGTTAATGGTTAGAGCATCAGAATAGTGATCATGTGGTTGCCGGTTCGAATCCCACCCATTGCTCTACCGTCGTGAACCCTCGTAACATAAGCAATTTAGCTTAGTACGAGGGGATAACAAGAATACTTGTAATGTGCGACCCACACAGTTAGGAAGCTTTTTTAAAAATACAAAAATAATCTTAAAAGGCGATGTAGAAGAAGAGAAAAACAACACAAACGTACTCAAAGTAATATGTAAAAATTGAAAAACTAAAATGTTGACTGTAGCTAACTGCAGGGTGTCGGATTTTCCTGACGGTGTGTGAGCGCATCTTAAAATTTCACTCCCATCATTTTGTCATAACGCGCTTAAAGAAGTATAAATTCAAAAAAATACATTGAAAAAATAAATATCTCTAAACTGTCTACATATAAGACATGCTTATTACGTATCATGTGTCCTTATATTTTCCTTCTACGTAGAGCAAATTATATACTTAGAGCAACCCATAATGTTCTAGCGAGCTCCCCACGCAATTAGCAAAGTTGACGAAATTTCAATAAATTAGTTCCTTAGTTTAGCAACTAGAATTAAAAGGAAATTACCTCAAAGTTATGGGTGGGGTTCGTGGGAATAATATTTTTGTTCTCAGCTGTTCCGAATTATTCATAGTTTGTTTGTAATGGGGTTTTTCATGGGTTTCTCCTGATATTTGCTTTTAACCTACTTTTTTTTCTAATATTTTTCCTCTAGAAATAAAACCAAATATTTTCAAAGTTGTTCGTATGCAATGTCGTTAAATACCTACTCTATACAACGTTAAGGTATATCCCGTTTGTTGATGAATCCCAATCGATTTGAAAAAAGTGAACTATGCAGATTATAGTTGAAAAGTTGAAAGAAAATAAATGAATACTATGAATAAGATCATACCATCTTACACTGGGGTCATTATGTTATACAATGTGTATTATATAGTATGGTCTTTATTAAAAACATTTTCAACTATTAAAAACATAAATGATGACCTACAAAACCGTAGAAACCGTTTGACTGTAGGAGCCAGTCACCAATACAATAAGATAATGGAATAATTTTTGAAAACCATGACTTGTTTTGGGTCTTTTGAATCAATATCTTGTCCAGTACAGCAAATATACGTCATCATCAGTTAACCTTACAGTCCATACTCCTATAAAATTGTTCAAATTTTAACTCTACTATGGAAATGAACCAGAAAGAAAGTAGAAGTTTCGCTATCAAAGAAATCCTGATCCATCGCTTGCTATATTCACCAGTCTAACACACCAGAAAACCGATTCTCAATAAATAATTCAACGGATTTCAAAGTACTTCTTTACACGTAGAATTGTAAAATGTCTAGGATATAGACTGGATTATTTTGAGGCGAAAACTGTGTTTGTTGCTGCGTGAAATGGAACGCCTTAGGCTTACATTGCCGACGTAAGGCTGTGATCACGCTTACAATGCTTTATAAATATACCTGTGAACTTAAGTGGATTAAAGTGTTTTTAATAGATATAATTATTATTTATCTATTTGTAGAAATTCTGTTTTGAATTTGAGTATATTAGTTTGCGTTTTCAACAATTACCTTCTTATTCATTATAGCTTCTGCCCGCGACTTCGTACGCGGATCCTGTTGCTTATGCCAGCGACAACAGTGTCGTCAAAATAAAAGATCTGAAACGTCTGATGTCAAATTCTAAGAGCCCGGGGACGGGAAAACAACGTGATGCGCGAGACGATTCGAGACCCTCCAGATCTTTCATTTTTGTAAGATAGCAGGAAATGCCCATCAGAACTTTTGCTCACGATCAGCTGTCAGTCGCGCATCATATTCTTCACTGGTCTCTAGAGACCTGGATGTAGATGCGTAAATGCGATGAGAATGCAGGCGTGCTTCGCGATCCGAAGAGATTTCCAGGGAGCGAGTTGCAGCCTGATCTTCTCGAACAGCATCAAATCTCTCTCGACGCTCTTCGTTAGATTCTTGGGATCTTATGATCCTCAATCTTTTAGCTGCTTTGGAACATTGGGAAAGATTTGACCTCTTTCATCATGGTTATAGTTTTATTGTGAAGATACCTGATCAATTAAAATCTAAGTGACTGCAAAGTAAATTAAACGCTCAAATAACATAAGCCCGAAGGCATATAATTATATACGATAAAAAAAAAAAATTGGGAGTTTTGGCCAGTTGAGTCGAATTATAAATGATATACCATCGTCATCGAAAATCAGTCCTAAAGGTTATGTTATTTTATAATTATACAGTGAAATTAATGATAGCTTTGATTTCCAAGTCAGATGTTTCAAATCTTCGATTTTTATAAGTCAACAGGGAATGCCCATCAGACCGAACCACTTTTGCTAAGACGTCATTCCTATATGTGTTATGGTGTAGCCGGGCTCTTGGAGTTCCACAACAGGTGTTCCAGATATTCAATTTTTATACGTCAACAGAGAGTGCTCATCAGGCTGAACAACTCTTGCTAAGACGTCATTCCTATATGTGTTATGGTGTAGCCGGGCTCTTGGAGTTCCACAACAGGTGTTCCAGATCTTCAATTTTTATACGTCAACAGAGAGTGCTCATCAAGCTGAACAACTCTTGCTAAGACGTCATTCCTAAATGTGTTATGGTGTAGCCGGGCTCTTGGAGTTCCACAACAGGTGTTCCAGATCTTCAATTTTTATACGTCAGCAGAGAGTGCTCATCAGGCTGAACAACTCTTGCTAAGACGTCATTCCTATATGTGTTATGGTGTAGCCGGGCTCTAGTAGTTCCACAACAGGTGTTACAGATCTTCAATTTTTATACGTCAACTGAGAGTGCTCATCAGGCTGAACAACTCTGCTGAGACGTCATTCCTATATGTGTTATGGTGTAGCTGGGCTCTTGGAGTTCCACATTAGGTGTTCCAGATCTTCAAATTTATTCTCTCAGCAGAAAATGCTCATCACGTGAAACAATTTTTGCTATGGTACCATTTTTGTATCTCTTATAGTTTAGCTGGTCTGTTGCGGTTCTGCATCAGGTGTTCAAATTTCCATGATAAATTATAGCCTATATGTTGCCCAGACTTAATACCTATACAACAAAAAAAAAAACATTCAAATCCGTCCAGTAGTTCCGAAGATTAGCGTGTACAAACAAACAGACAAACAGACATACAGACAAACAGACAAACAGACAGAATTTTTTTTTTGGATTCGTGCTCCATAACTGTTTGTAAACCCCTCTCAATTATTATTTTTTTAATATATTCAATGTACAGACACAGTTTTTTTACTGTTTTATTATATGTATATATGTATAGATTATAATATAATCATTCTTAATTATTTCAAACTTAATCTGCATATACAAATTTATACTATTTAATATAATATAATACTAATTAATATGCATATATACACACCTAAAACCAACCTATAATCCTACTAATCCTACTAATATTATAAATTATAATGTGTGGATGTTATGGTGTTTTGATGTTTTGATAAACATTACTCAATCACGCCAAAACAGCTGAACGATTTCGATGAAATTTGGCATGTAGCCTTTGAAATGAAAAAGCACATAGGCTACCTTTTATCCCAATTCCTTAAGTAGTTCCGGAGGGGGGAAATTGAAAATTGTTTACGAGCTAAGTAAGCCGTGGGCAGACAGCTTTGAAATTTGGTGTTTTTCTCTATTACAGCGCAACTACTACACGGGTGATTTTTTTTTCATTTTTCATTACTATCACAATATTCATTTCTTTTTGGTTACATATTAAAATCTATCTTATTAAAGTCTTATTACAATTTAAGGTATTTGTTAACATAGACTTGAAAGAGGCCCATGCATTAATGTGATCGAATTTTTGGTTTCAAAAATACACAAGTATTATAATTTAAAACAGCCAATTCTGCTATTCAATAAATCAGACTGGCTGGAGGTCGTGGGTTCGATTTCCACCCAGGACAAATCTTTGTGTGATGAGAACGATAATTTGTTCTGTGTCTGGGTGTTATTAATCTACAATATGTATGTATTTACAAATATATGTATGTTTATCAATTGTCTGGTTGTCATAGTACAGGCTCTGCCTAGTTTGGGATCAGATGGCCGTGTGTGGGTTGTCCCAAGATATTATAAATAAACAATAATAAAAATAGACTAGGAGTAAAACCACACTGGAAAGATTCTACACAACCAGGTAACATAAACAATGCCCGAATTCTATTATTAGATCCCATAGTGATCGCTATTGTGACGCCAAGGTCCGAAATCAAGGAAACAATTGTGTAAATACTTCGGTAGAGGTCTAATACAAAGTATTTCTCTGGGGACCAACGATGCATCGTTGTCGAACGCTCCAATAGCAAATAGTGATGTAACGGCGTCGATATATTTACTTGTACATTTTCGATCAAATCAATAAGTATATACGTTTGCAGTGGGTCTATAGGATTCTATAGTTATCTCAAAAGGATATGCGATATCTATTATAAGTTTAAGGTCTTTGGTGGTATCTATGTCAACTGTCTTATTTGGTGTAATTTTGAAATATGAACTACTTCATTCAAGTCTTAAAATCTTATAAACTAAAAGTATTTATTTATACTGGATTAAAATACTATTTTTAATACTTTTATCAGCATGTATAAATTCACAGGTCTTACAATATATATAGTCATTAAATTGTATTACAATTACTTCGTTGCACCGCAAAATCCTTTTTATCGATATCGACTTATGAACTTTTACAGCACTAACGACCACTTGTCTGCACTGCGACGATTTCTTTTCAATCATTCAGGTAACAGACTAATGTTTATAGGAACAAATCGAAGCATCCAGAATGTTCCAGACTTCTAGAATACATGGCTTGACGGGAAGGCAGAGGACCGTGTGTTGTGGGACAACTTGGGACAGGCCTGTGATAGGCTGAGTTGATTGACCTTAATTTCAGCTTCATTCTAAGAGCAGACGCACTTTCTACAATGCTATTATTTGTATTTTTATTCTGTGCTAGTTAGTTCAATAAGGAATCTTAAAAATAATCTTAAATAATCAAAGACATATCTAAGCGTCTTGTTGACACCTCATGTGACCCAAGGGCTGGTTGTTACCTTGGTCAGCGGTTAAGCATTGCATTCAACGTGGCAATGCTGCCAGCCTTATGGGCACACTTCCAGTCGACAGCGATGTGGAAGAGTTGTTAGATTCTATTTTTTAGTTTTAGTTTTGTTTCATTAATATAGTTTAGTTTTAAGAGTGTATATACAGCGTGTAACAAAAACCCTGTCCGATCCCTGAGAGTATTATTCGGTATCGTACTGCGAACAAATATACGTAGTACTTTAATAGATTGGAGAATAAAAATTTTCCCCAGTCAAAATCTTTAAATACAAATAAAAACTGATCCAAGGCAACAGCTGAACAACTGACCGCTCCTCAAAGGTCACGTACTTACTACCAACAGTTTGGTGTCAAAGAAGCCGCCTATGCGAGACGGTTCATGCACTAAGTACCACGAATACGCCTTTATTGGATCTGACAGGGGTTTTGTTACATGTTGTAGATAAGTTGGAAATAATTATGATTCTAGGTTATTTTTTTTGGACCGAAAACGGTTTCTTTGTGCCATTTGATGAATTAAAAACTACCAAATAAACTATAAGTATTTGAATAATCCATTTATTTTTTATTTTTTGGCACTGTTATCTGCCAACATAGAATAAAGTAAATCCAACGCAAGATATTAAATTTAACCACATCGAGTGCTTTTAATATTTTGGAATGAAAATAAAATGATAAATCAAAACTACAACATAGTTTATTTGTTGACGGGCCTGTTTGTCCTGACTGCTAAGCTGGAGGTCGTAGATTTGATTCCCACCCAGGACCAATAATTTGTGTGATGAGCACGAACATTTGTTCTGTGTATGGGTGTAATTTATCTACAATATGTATGTATTTAGAAATATGTAAGTATGTTTATCAGTTGTCTGGTTGTCATAGTACTGGCTCTGCCTTGTTCAGATGGACGTGAGTGAGTTGTCCCAAGATATTAGGTATATTATTAATGTGGTTCGCACATCACTATTGTTCTTGTTAACCCCCGTAGTAACTGTTATCGAATATGTGCCCTCGTGCTAACCTAAAGAGAAATTTCACGTGGAAGTCAAACCGGTACACACATGATTGCAAATCCAACGCCCTAGCTATTAAGCTATATCTCCTGCCGTAGCCTTTCGTTCTAAAATTAAGTCCAAAAAGGTATACATCATTAAAATATTCCACCAATCACGTCCTATATTATCTTTGTCCACCATTCCACTAGTAGAAGTATAAATATTTCAAACTACCGTACAAAATAATCACAAACTACAAAGGTGTTTGAACACAAACGCTTTTGACGCGCCATTTGAGTTAAAGACAGTTTGTACCTTTCAATTATAGTATCATGTCGTACAAAACTGTTATTAGAATGAGTCGTACAATCAAAGACAGAGGATATTTATAGGCTAGCCTTTAAATAGGTTTGTGCCTACTGCTGGGCACTGGCTTTTTTTTAAGAGAAGGAAGGAGCATTGGACAACACGCTTGCTTTTTGCGGGTTGCTGATTTCAGATTCAATTTTTCCTGGTTTCCTCAGGTTGTTTTCTTTTACTGATTGTCAATGATATCTTAAAATATTTTTGAAATGTTCATATAACTTTTAAATTTCCTAGTGATTAGAATTCTTCTTTTTTAAATTTGTTTGTCTACCTGTGGACAGCGTTGTGGGTTACATTATGACCACAACAAGTTGTTATATTAGTTGTAAGATTTTATAATGTAAATGTTTGCTGTTCCTTAAAAAAAAAAAAATTATAATAGTCACATAGTTACATGCTTAATGGCTTGAAAGAGTCACGTTAGTACTTTCCTATAGGTTCGAACCTGCAGATACGTGCACATAAATCCGTTCATTGAACCACTATGCCTCCAGGACACGAATGATTTTGTTGGATAATGTAAAAAAGGTGGTGTTTTATTTCTAGTAAGTTAAAAATTTATAATTATATAGAAAATGCTGTCTAACACTTGAGAATTTTATTTTTGGTAACACGTATAATCAACCCTTACAGTATTATTCGGAATTACTGTTTCCTACACCCTGTTTAAGCTATTTTATTTATTAAATATCTTTGATGATCCTTGTACCATACCAAAATAAATATTTCTTTGAAAAGTCAAGCATTTCAGATTCAAAATTATAGGCTAGTAGGTATTTGTCTGAACGCTTTCAATAAACTGACCTTTTTGAAGTTAGGGAGAAGTCGGGGTATAGGCCAGGAGCCGACATTTTTAATGAAATATATTTATTGTTTATTATTTTGTAGTTTGAAAAAAAAGGAAATCATTTTAGAAAATATCTTAATTCTAACGTTTAAGTTTGATGGTTGTAAATCAGTGTTTTATTGTATTTAAGTAGATTATTTCCAACAGATCACTCAACTGGCTCTGTGCTAACACACATTTACATACTAAATTGATAAATCCACTGATATGGGTACAGTCGGATACCTAAATATAGGTGGATAAGGAACATTTTTGGAGCTAGTTCTCTCTGTCTAGCCTTTTTCTATTTGGATCGGGTTATTGTCAGTGGAATGAGATGGAAATAGGTATTGTACATGAAGCGATACCTATCTGACGTCCACAATCCTCACAATATCTCTGGAATGGGAATTAAACCCACGACGGGTTTGATTCTCACCCAGAACAAATCTTTGTGTGATGAGCACGATCATTTGTTCTGTGTCTGGGTGTAATTTATCTATAATATGCATGTATTTATAAATATGTATATAAGTACTCAAGGGTTATTTTTTTTAATATCTAGACAAATCAAATACCATCTCAATGACTGTGCTCATTATTGTTTATATAGCCAGGAAAGTACTACTACATATAATATATTTTAACAAATCGAGAAAATCGAGATCGTACCATACCCATGTGATTGTACCTTATATTATACGTAAGTATTTGCCTTCATACCTTATGTCACGTAGATATACATATCTGTATATTATGGGATAAAAAGGACTCCAAATGAAAATTCTTGAAGTTCAAAAGAAAGGTTTGTTTAAATGTATTTGATTTTTCCAAATGTCGATGCGTCGGACTGTACCAACATGAATATACAATTGCGCTAAGCCCATAACAAGCGCTACACAGTGCGGTCAATGCGGTCACTGTAATACCTAACAACTTATAGGCAAGGAGCTAGATAGATTGAGATTTAATATTATCGGTTTCATTTTTTTGCGTGTTGCGGACATCCCGTTATCCTTTATTAAAAAACCAAGATGGGTAAAATGATGTTTAAAAATTTATCAGGTTAAGCTATGGAAAAAAAAATTCGAAAGGTAAATCTATTAAGTTATGACTATAAACTATAAAGTGGTTAATCTCTATATCAGGGCTTTATACAATTTAAAATGAAACGCTGAAATGTGTTGAAAAAAATCATTCCTAGTTTTGTTTTAATCTCATTATATAAAAAGACAAATGAGTGAGTAAATGACACGGAAAAATGTGATAGATAGATTAGGTATTATTTTTTACGGGACTGGCATCTTTACGCTGGTTAAATCCCTTAATGACCCTTAAAAAAACATTAAAAATACTAAAATTAATATATCTACCGAAAAACAACAATAAAAAACTAATTTCAAATCATTATAGCTATCATTTAATTTATACAAATAGTCAATTAAAATTTATCTGCATTTAAAATGCTATAAATAAAAACTTCCCAATATAGTCTACTGCAGTGGTTTTCAAAGTTTTTTATAAAAACTACTTAAATCTCGGCCTCTCCCTGCTACTGCTGGAGCCACGGAAATCCTAACACGGCACAATAATTACCTTATAGTTTTTGAGCTGTTTGGCGTTGAAACGCTCAGGATATGGAGACCAGGTGCACGAAATCTTATCAAAGAACTCGCAAAACATTTGGTCGACACTACCTATGACCATTGAAATCGCTTCTATAGATGATATTAAATGTATGTAAATGTCTTGTAGTTTGATTTCAACTCAACTTTGGGATTCATAGGACTAATACAAAAAACCAGACACCCCTCCATTAACTGAGGTAAAACACCGCAGATGAACCAAAATAGATCACATAAAGTATTAATATGCATCGACAAATGTTCATTAACTACTTAAATAATGATAATCGTAATATACCTTAGGATTTTTTTTATTGTAGAGGATTTATTTAAAACGTATATTCAACGTGGTAATCAGGAACTGAACAACTTTCCCCAAGGAACAATGGTCGAAATCTTAAAATTGTTTTTTTTTTCATATAAGTCACGTGACCTGTCATATTGTACGAAAAGTTAATTTTCTATTTTAGAATTCGACCTGTTGCTTGGGAAAAGTGGTTTAGTTTTATGCTCCTGATTACCTCGTTTAATATACGATTTCCTTTTAAATTAACCCTGTATATGTGTCGTGGTGGCCTAACGGTTCAATGAGGTTCAATGACCGGATTGACATGCACATGGTTGCAGGTTCGAACCCAGGCAAGTACCAATGTGACTTTTTCAAAGTTATATGTACTTTCTTAATCATTCTAAGAGATCATTGACAAACGGTGAAGGAAAACATCGTGAGTAAACCTGGATTCCAAAATATTGGAATCTGAAATCGCCAACCTGCAACGAGAAGGCGTGGTGATCAAAGCTCATCCCTTCTCTATATGGGAAGAGGCCTGTGCCCAGCAGTGGGACGGTTATAGGCCAGTATTATTATTTTATATTATATATGTGTCTAAACGCAGTATACCTTCTAGTTCGAAGCTCTATAATATTACATATCATTGGAAGCACGGTAGTGTAAGAGCCAAGTTCGGTATACGGTACATGTGAATCGACTTGCAGAGAGTTGTCACTGCTCTTATTCACGGACTTTGAAACTGTCATATGGCTGCGGTTTGTACAAACTATTTAGTTCTCAAATAGAAGTGAACTTTAATTTTGTAGAGTGCTCCGTGTCATACGTTTATAATGATACTAATATCATATAGCTAGGTTATTTCGTGGCTTCGCCCGCCTGGATGTCGGTTGTCGCGGCAAATAGTAGCCACTTCTATGCTATAAATAAACCACAAATTTTGATATTTTCCTAAAATAGTTTTAACACTGAAATAGTTTGTCATCTGCATGCTATTTGTTATCATTTAAATGATAACACTAAATTATTTATACGGGTATCATTAATTATGAAAGGTAGTCTCTGTCAAAACTCATTAATATTAATTACTAGAACTGACAATTATGAAGAGAGTTCTTCTCATCTTTCACACAGCTTCCAACTAAATAATAACTAATTAAATCAGATTAATGTCACACAAACAAGATAAATACGTTTTAAAATTGTAAATATTTAATTTTGTCACCCATAAATCTACAAAGGGGTGACATAATATGTAATGCGTTGTTGTGACACACGGCTACGTTTAACGGACAACTAAAAAATGTAATCACACAAATATTTTAAGTGCGAAGTTTTATCAGTGTGTTTTTTGTTACCTCTTCACGCTTAACCGGTTGCACCAATTTTGATAAAATTTAGTATGGAGGTCGTTGACAATTTGGATTAACAGATTTTATCTTGAAAAAATAGTTATCAGATAAACCGCAGGGTGCAGCTAGTTTTAATTAAAATATATTGAATGAATTTGTGTTACGTTTCACAAGATGTTACTCACTTATTAAATAATGCTAGAATAAAATAAAGTGTTCTTGCTTACCTATAAAATGCTCAGCAATTTATAGGTAATTTTTCTGTTGCCTATCCTAGTCGTCAGTGTGTCGCACATCAGTGTTAATAAGGAGTTTCCACATAAATCATATACGCGGCATAATTAAATGTGAAATCACTTTTATTCACAGTTCACACGTAAATCAAGGAGTTTTCTGTTATGATCGAACTTTCCTTTCATACCGCAGATATTTCTAAACCTGATTAGCATACAAAAACCGTTTTAGTATTTCTAGACTTAAAAAGAATTAAGTATTTGGCTATTTAGCCTGAACGGACCAAAACTAAAGGACCGTGGTCCTTTCGACCGTAAGCAAAATCGACTAAGTTCGAAAGGACCGGTCATAAAATTATTTCAAAATTAATTTAAAGTACAGTCGCTAACATTGTAACAGTCGCATAGTATGAATTTAACTATTAAAATATTCACATAGTTGTATTCATCTAATTAAACAGAATACTTCTTTATAACTGGATGACACGACTACAGTAACCTAAATCAATGATGACCCTTTCACGTCAACCAATCGCAATGTTCAAGACGAATTGAATATTCCCATTATTCAGCCATATTGCCGTGGGATTTCGGCATACAATACCTACCCGTGGGTAAGAGGCGTCTTATGTAAATAGAAATAAGGAGAATGGGCAGCAGCGTTCTCCTAAAGAACTGAAGGTAGACTGCGGTCACCAATCCCTTGCCCAGCGTGGTGACTAGGGCAACTACCTTAATTTGGACACAGCACAGAGAAACAATTACAATAAATAAACAACATAAAAACAAAAACAACAACTAAATTAAAAAACAAAAAACAAAACTTTAAAAACATACATATAATGTGTCTCACGACTGACCCAAATGGGTTTCCAGATCAGCGTAATGTCAAATACTGGTAAATTGATACCCGTGTTTGACACTGGTCATCTGGCACCCAAATTAAAGACGGCGCATCACAACACAGCCCCCACATGGACCAGGTATTGTGGCGCAACATGGGAGTAGGTCCATCAGTGGACCGCGATAAGCTGAGTTGTTTGCTTGATTGATATCTTCATGACCGAATTGCGGTAAGGGCGCCTTCTCAACAGATATTAGCCACGATAGGTATATATTAGTGCAAGAATATGTACGCGGACATTATTCCTTATTTCCTTCATTCTTATAGTCCGATGGGACGGCAGTCAAACACGACCGGAGAGAGATCAAACAAAGAACCAACGGCTTTGTATGCACATCGAGGCATGGAAGATCTCAATAGGACTTTTTGGACTGCGCCTAACAATATTTGGGCTATATTTCGAAACCCAGTTGTATCGCTGATCAAAGTAGGTAAACTCTATTTGGATTGTGATTGGGAATCAGCCCACCAGTAGTTACTTTGAAATGTTTTGTTTGAGGACGGCTTACATGACGAGCCATTTATAAAAGTATAATAATTAATAGTGGATTTTAACTAACTTTAATTCCCCTGATAAGCCTTATACTTCGGATAAATATTGTTTTTTTTTTTCATATTTCAAAACAAATACTGACAGTCGCCATTTTATTCGACGAATAAAAGTTATCTGACTTTGGTTAAATCACCCCTAAGATAAACATAATACTTATAAGATAAGCGGCGTTAGCCCGCTCGAAAATGACGAATATTTTGGTCTGCCCGTGTAGACAAGTGTCATTTTTACATGCGTTATAGATGATAGAAATCGAAATGACATTAAATGAAATTGTATGGAAATGACATTTCGATAAGTCACATGACTTAGACTTGTCACTTGAGCGATTCCATCAGCGTTTTCAACTGTCGAACTGTCAATAGTGTAGAGTGGCTGTATGAGTTAATCCCCAAAAGTGAATAAGTACTTATATATCTATTTAAATTTTATGTGTCTATTGAAGTTTTTGTGATCCCCATCGCCATGTATACCTATCCAACAATTATAACGACCCAATATTTGAAGTTAGAGGTTCGTGAGGTCGTACAAACACTGTAATTGGTACAATAAGGCAAAAGGCAAAAGTATACGGACAATAAAACTTACTGGGACTTCCTAGAATAAGTATAGATTTATTGACGCCGAAGTTAGAAATGTACCGGGCCAATGTCAATCTACTTGAAGAAGTAATTGCAGTAACACAAATGTAAAAAATCTGATAAAAAAATGAGGGCAAAGAGTGATCGTGATCGTGATCTTTATAATATAATTATAATACCAGCCTATAAACGTCCCACTGCTGGGCACAGGCCTCTTCCCATATAGAGAAGTATTGAGCATTGATCACCACGCTTGCTCATTGCAAGTTGGCAATTTTCAGAATCCAGGTTTCCTCATGATGTTTTTCTTAGCCGTCAATGATGTCTTAGAATTATTAAGAAAGTAGGTACATATAACTTTGAAAAAGTCACATTGGTACTTGCCTGGGTTCGAACCTGCAACCCTTGCATGCCAATCCGGTCATTGAATACTAAACATACAAATTTAAAATCTAACTTCTTAAATAAATAACTTAAATGGTCTCATAGTTATCTACTATTACCATAAATAAAAGAGGTTTTATTTAAGGTCACTTAAACCAAAGTTAAATACACAAAACTATTTCAATGTTAACTGGGATATATCTGTCGGCTACCAATTAAAGGTATCGTTAACCGCTTTAGTTAACGTTAACACGTGTCAATTAGTCGCGTTAAATTTAACTGTGATATTAATTAGTTGGTTCCCAAAATAGTTACATCTTGAATACATGTTTCAGGATATTAAAAGATTTGAACCGACTTTAAAAAAAAGCTCAACTTTAACTAAAAACTTAGACATGTATACTAATATTATAAAGCAGAAGAGTGTTTGTTTGTTTGAACGCGCAAATCTCAGGTCCGATTTGAAAAATTCTTTCTCTGTTAGATAGGCCACTTATTATAGAAGGTTTAATTATAGGCTATATTGCCGCGATGACCGACGGCGACGCTGGCGGGGCCGCGAGCAAAAACTAGTGTAAGATATTTTGTTTGAATTGTATTTTTTTTTATTTATTTTAGTTCGTCAGGGTGCTAGATGGTTCAATGTCATGGTCAAAGGTATGAAATATAGTTTACTAGCTGTATCCCGCTGCTCCGCCCGCGGATTTTTTTTTTTTATTTGTGATGTATTCTATCCTATCTTTCAAGTTGGATCAAACTGCACACGGTGTGCAAATTGATTAAAATCGGTTCAGTAGTTTCGGAGTTCATCCCGGACAAACATCGTGACACTGGAATTATCTCTATATATAAAACTCTTCCGTTACTGACTGACTGACTGACTGACAGACAACGCACAGCCGAAACTACTGATCGTAAAGAGCTGAAATTTGGCATGTGTGTTTGTTGGGAGGAGTAGGCTACCACTAAGAGAGGATTTTTGGAAATTCCTCCCCAAAGGGGAGAAAAGGGTGGTAATTTAATAAACGGTGGTATACGCGGACGAAGTCGCGAGCAAAAGCTAGTATATAATAGATTAGTTTTTCGTTGCCTGAAGGGTTGGATAAAAATTGTTTATGCGATTTTGTTTTAAATTGCTATCGACTGTTCCGTAGAAACTTATCAGCTTAAGAAGTATATTTTAATTTCGCATATTTCTCTGAACATACAAGTTGGCTAATGGCTACATTGAAAGTGGGAACACAATGTGACGGGAATAATAAAAATCGGGCATAATTACAAAAGTCCGAAAAGTTTTAACAAAACAAGTTCTGTTATTGTGGTACCCTGTTTTGTTACTTTGTTATTTTGACCGTTTTTCATATTTACGATCTACAACTATTAAGAATTTATGTAGATAATTATAGTTATAATTTAGTACGGGTTGTAAAAAACGATTTTATATCGTTGTTATAAAGTTTAAATTACGTTGAATGCGATTAAAATCCCATAAAAAAACTTTACCTTAATTAAAAAACACATTGGCTGGAAGTATTTAATACGCAATTTCGTGAATATATTCCTGGTATTATTTTATTACCTACTCTATTAAAACGGCAGACAACGGAAGAGATGGCGGGACGAACTAGATGCCTTCCTGAATTGGCAGGAAGGGAGGCTTTTGCCCAGAAGTGGGACAGTACAAGCTAACTATAACTATAACTTTATTAAAGAACCATTCTGTTTAATGGATTTTTGAAACAACTTCTAAACTAAGAACTTTTGAATTGAATTGATGATAATTTATAGGCCATTTTACAAAGATAATCTCTTTGAATTTAAAAGAAAACAAAGTTGTTACCTACGCCGAATAAATAAATGAATGTGGACAACATCACATACATTGCTCCGAATCCAAAGTAAGTAGCTCACCACTTGTGTTATGGAATCAGAGACAACGAAGGTACCACAAACACCCAGACCTGAGACAATGACTGTAGAAATGCGGTTTTTCTACATTGACCCGTCCGGGGATCGAACCTGGGACCTCAGAGCTAGCGACACCTTGAGGTCGTCAAATGAACTTATCTTTAATTATTTTCGACGACACTTTGAAATTATCACAAACCGAGAGATACAACTATATGTACATCCATATAACATTAAGATCGTTCAAAAAGTGTAATCAGACAACTTCAGAGTAGGTTGTGAATAATCCTGCTTATAACCTTCTTGAGTGGGGATGAGAGGCAAAGG
The DNA here is from genome assembly GCA_950381575.1 of Plusia festucae. Classification (NCBI taxonomy): domain Eukaryota; kingdom Metazoa; phylum Arthropoda; class Insecta; order Lepidoptera; family Noctuidae; genus Plusia; species Plusia festucae. The sequence goes on from OX494442.1 coordinate 13,200,078, forward strand.
AGTCACATGTGGTGCAGCCCCTTGTAATCAGTCAAGGGAGGATTTGAACCACGGAAAATGAAAAAAGGCTCTGAATCGTGAAGGATTTCTTTAACGGATCTTTCATATTAATATTCAATGAAATGTCACTATCGAGTCCTACGAAATATTTAAAATATGGTTTCTGCCCATGCCTATAGAAATGGACGACATAAGATAGCAAGCTAGCAATGATCTATTCGTAATATTCTTGTACTTACCTATATACCTATATTATAAAAAAACGCGTTTTGCGTTTTGTGAAGGACGTTGTAAGAAGATTAAAATAATATCGTCACCTGAAGTTTATTAAATTTGTTTGATTCTCCTTTAAATATGGGTAGTTTGACGTAATTACGCGTTTGGCTCAATAAATTAGTTTATCTTGGTGTATTGAGTGGCGCTCTAGAGCTACCGTGCTGCCATCTAGTTTTAATTTTGAAACCAACTTTATAAACATGAGGAAAATTAATTATGGTGCAATGGTTAATAGTGATTAATAGAACTAAAACTTTACGTTACAAAATATTTATTTTAATAAATTTTAAAGTAAATTATGAAGGTGCGTTCCTAATTTAAGATACTATACGAATCGTATTAAAATCAATTAAATTACCTGATAAACAACATTTATTTTCTTTATTTAATTATTTGTTTGTATTAGACCCGAGTTTCTTTGAGTTAACGGATGATGTGGATGTTTCAAACACTTTTTTCCTTAGAAAAAAATATATAATATTATTTATTTGAGATGCGCCGACTAAAAGTAAACAAAAAACATATAAAAAACCATTATGTACATAACCAACGTGCTAGAGTTACTTGTTTAGTTGCGTATACTGTTTTATGCTTAATTGCTTATGCGTAACTGTAATTATTATACAATCCCGTATTGCTCACACCTGGAATAATCCCCTCCGTTAAATCTATCGATTTTAACTTAACTATAACACAATCTCATTAACTGATCCCCAAAACACAAAACCCCTCGCTTAAAGGCCCTACGGAACCCTACGGAAGTGACCAGTAATAAACCAAGTTACCCTAAGGTGTTTATTACATCAGACAAAAGCAAGGGAAATCTCTTTTGAAAAACAATGTTTAGTTAGTTTTTATTTTAGTCAAGAGATGGCGCTGTTCTCAGTCAACATTTTTAAGCTGTTTGCAAACATCATGAATGGTAGCAACGTTTAATTTGGCAATTTAATTTAATTCATCACCGATTATTACCATAAATAGAATAATATTATTTATAAAAATGCAAAAGGTAGTCACAATTTATTTCACGTAATTGAAAATATTGCTCTACAACACTCTACATTTATTATAGAGACAAAAAGTTTGAACGTACGTATTATTTTATAAATAAATAAAATATAATATAAATAAATTCTTATCACTGAAATAATGGTACAATAAGGTGTTACAGAATGTATATCAACGAACTTATATGTATACAAATAAATTAAAGATTGATCTGACATTATGCTCTAAATATCTCTCATTTTGTTGCAAATGAATTTAAAGCTTATTAATTTAACAAAATACATTAACAATTATAATTTGCTATTTCACATTTGATTTATGCATTTTAATTATCCTTTTAAAACAATAAATTGCACAAATATATAATTTTTATCACTTCTTGATCAAAACAACATTATTGTTTAATAAAGTTTATATCTCGCCTCGATAGATGGCGTTGTTCGACCGATCCTGAATCGCGCTATGGTTTCGTTACACACGGTTCGTCGGGTCGCTGTCTCTCCGCTTGGAGATTCGTGCCTCAATCTATTGAGTAAGGAAATTATTGGGCCTTGGTAACGCTTGGCAATGTCCTAAAGGGCGAAACTATTTTTGAAAGGTACAGGTCGTCCCATGAGTTGTTCGCCTACTTTGCGAGCGATTCGGGTGAAGCGATCTGCCTTAAGAATTGGTTAGACAATTGCTAATAGAAGAGATGAGCCAGACTTGCAAAATATATTATCTGGCCTTCTAAAGTTTTGAATTCTAAGTACTTAGTATGGACAAATACTGAATTACTAGTTCGAATTGGGCCATTTTATGAATGAAATAGCATGTTTACACAATTATGCTCTATTATATGTTTCGTAAATTAGCTTATTCGATCGACAAGTACTATTTAGTGTTTAGTAATGTGGCTTTTTCAAAGAAAACTAAATATTATTGTTATTTAAATCTAAAAAAATACTAAACAATTAATAAAATATTATACATAATTATAGAGATATACGCAAATTTTAGACATTGAAATTAAAAAAAACTTTTTAAACGGATTCTATTATCATTCTGCCCGTGACCATGACACTATGCGTTGAACCGAAAAGTCGGAAACTAAAATATATACAGGGTGACTGGTGAAACACAAACGATTCTCGAGGACGTGATATTTTGGAATCATATATGAATAAAAAATATAAAAAAGAATAATAATATCTATTGACTATTTAGTAAACTTAGGTTAAAGTTACCTTATTAATTACACAACGCATGGACACCGCACCGGCGGCGTACGTGCTGTGCTATCGACACAAAGTACGTAGGTAGTTACATTGTTGCGGCGCGTGCTTAACCGCGTGATCGAGTCAATTTCGAAAGGGATCTACACTTAACTTATTTATGGAGACATTTCGTCAAAAATTAAGTACCTGATTTTATTACATAATTATAATGAGAATCGAGTACCGAGTGCTCTCCTTAAATATCGTTTGTATTTCACCAGTCATCCTGTATAAACCGCGATAGAATCCGTTTAAAAAATAGTTTTATTTCAATAAATAAAATTTCAACGATGGCTTTATTAGTTTAGTTTAATATTTTACTTATCGTGAATTAAGCACCTATTTGTAATTATCATATTGACATCTTTGTTTTACAGGTACTGATTTTATTTGTCTTTCCTGATCTGAGTTTTATTTAACGCATGCGGAGCGAAGACTTGCAATTTCTATACTAAAGAACCCGCTACTACTGGTTTAATACACCTCCCGCTTCACCAATTATTTACGCGAGAGGTCACTGCCCGAGATGACAAATTTCTCCTCACTATTATGATGCAAGTCTTAGGAGGCGACGTGAACGACTTCTAAGCAATATAATAATTTAATAATACTGGTCTTTGAATCTCCCACTGCTGGGCACAGGCCTCTTCTCATATAGAGAGGCAATATAATAATGGCATTTTATTATCGACTAGCTGTTTCCCGCTGCTCCGCCCGCGGTCTCTTTTTTTTGTTATATATGTGATGTAAGCTATATTTCAAGTTGGATCAAACTGCACACGGTGTGCAAATTTGATTAAAATCGGTTGAGTAGTTTCGGAGTTCATCCCGGACAAACATCGTGACACTGGAATTATATATAATAGATGTGTTTAGCGTCATATTTTAACTCGAATCGATCGAAGAGACCCTGGACACGTGCAAATATTCCGTTTTCGCTCTCATATGGTAATCCATTAGGGCATAAATGTATCCTTATTGGAAAACAATACTGAACCCTTATAGTCTGCATTAGGATTCTAGACTGGACGCTAAACCTATATAACTAACTAAGGTGTAATACTGGTGATGAATAATAATAACTCTTCAATTTAATAATGAAGCGGCGGTAGCTTAATGGCTAGGGCGTCGGACTTGCGATCATGTGGTTGCGGTAACCTACCCATTACACTACCGACGTGAACCTACTCTTAACAGAAGCATCTTAGCTTAGCACGAAGGGTTAACAAATACTAGTAATTAGCGACCCAAATTGCACATTAATTATTGCTAATGTTTTTTTTAATGTTAAAAAAATCCAAATCCAAAGTAAGTAGCTAAGTAAAGCCCTTGGGTTATGAAATCAGTGAAACGAAGGTACCGAAAACACCCAGACCCGAGACAATGTAGAAAAGTGTTTTTTGTTCTATTAACCAATTGAAATGAATTCGGTTAATATAATTATTAATTGTTTGGTTAATCGTCTGTTTACGAAGTCTGTGGTGGCCTCTTCTAGGCTTAAAAAAAGTGTTATATTGTGCCCTTTTAATATAATGGGGAATTCCGGGACCCGAAAGGTGCCGTGTATAGTTGTAATTTTGCTGAAAATGGTTCCAACAACAATTAAATTCATGAACTCTGCGATTTTCGGCCTCAAAATACGCGACATGCATTACTATAAGTAAAATTATTTTTCGATATTATCATGATGTTTAAATAGAAATAGAGGGGCTCGTACGGTTTGACCGATAACAAAGGTTAAGTCGCGCTCGCCGCGGTTGGTCCGTGGATGGGTGACCATTTGTAAACATATCGAGACCCCTCCGTGCCTCGGAGTGCACGTTAAGCCGTTGGTCCCGACTGTCATACAGTGATCCTTGATAGTTGTTAAGTCATTACCATTCTGACAACCAGTCTTACTATGGAATACTGTATTACCTAGCAATAGGTTGTGGAGGTCAGATAAGCAGTGTCGCTCCGTGTGAAATACGGTATTCAGCTTAATCCGGTAAGGCTGTTAGCCGACCCCAACATAGCTTGGGAAAAGGCTAGGCAGATTAAGTAGTTTAAATCTAGCTTTTCCTGAAACATTGCCTCACACGCAGTATACCTATATGTATGTATTGTGATTGGCTATATCCTTAACCCATTACGAGGAAAGAAGGGTGTACTATGTTCATAGTTTCATACAAGCGCTCTCGACCATTTTCTACATGCTTTATGAACTTAGAGGTACTATTTTTTGCAGTAATATAGACATAAACTTCGCACGTATAGTATACGTCATATAAACATTCCTCTTCAATCACTCTATCTATTAAAAATAACCGGCCAAGTGAAAGTCGGACCGTGCACCAAGGGTTCCGTACAAATCTAAGTTTAAAATTACTAAAAATATTTTTATTAGGTATATGATGTAATTGAAAATTTACGGTTTTAGCAATTTTTCCTTTACCTGTAGTATAACACGTTGCTTCGTACCAAATTTCAATATTGTAAGTTCACGAGAAGTACCCTGTAGGTTTTGATTCCCTTGCGAGTGTCGAAAATTTGTGGCATAAACGGCTGTCTCTCTTGATTACGTTAGTTTATAAGCTTCATTTTTCACAGCTCCAAGGGACGTTTTTTTATTTTGAGGTACGGAACCCTAAAAACCGCATTAATATCCGTTGCTTAGTTTTAAAGATTTCAGCGGGAAGCGACTTTGATTTTCATTATGAAATGATAACGGCTTCCGAACTAAGGAATGAAGTCCATCACGGAGGTTTTCCCAAACATTCAAATCACATGCACAAATAACTTGACTTTGACTTCAAACATGCATTTATGGATCAAACAAATGCTTGTCCTACACGGGCATCGAATCGACAGCAAGTCCCGCAAAGTGACCACTCGGTTATCCGTGCAATCCAATCATAGATAAGTGCGATAAATCTCTATTCCATAAACAAACCTCCCTGTATTTAATGATCCGCTGTATTTCTGGCCCCACCACAAGGGGTGCCGACTGGCCGGCCACGGTTAATTAGTACTGCCCGGTCCCTAGTGACCGAGCCGTGAGTATACCTTGCAATTTGTGTAGTAATGATGGAGCAGGCTGGAATTTCCACTAAGTCTAGAAGACTGGTTGTGTTTCTATGAAGGTTTTGTACTGAAAAACTGAAATAAAATAAAACGAACTCCATTTTTTTCTATACATTTATCATTTTACAAGAAAAGTGTCTATAAAGCAACTTAAAAACCACTAAGGTTACAACAAGTGCTAATGTGCTAATCGAATAATCTATAAAACCTTACTTATTTATATATTACAAATACATATTAAGAGTATGTCTTTCATATTCTATAAGTATCATTAACATAGTAATTGCACGTAAAATTATAACAGACATTTAGTTTGAGTTTAAAAATATTGTTTAAATTCGCATTTGAATAATTTATAAATAAAAAATGAGAATAAAATTACAGTTACGGATTTATTTTGATTTTTAACCAATGTTCAACACCTTTGGTGTCAAGGTCACGGTCAGACACGACACCGTGATTGAATCCGTTAAAAAAAATAGTTTTATTGCAATTTCTAACATTCGCGTAAACTTCAGAAAACAAAATAAATTTGGTTAGTACTTTGTTATAAATTTTACAGGCAGCGCAGGTAAAATACAGTACCCATTCAGCTAAATCCGGTAAAACTGGAAGCCGACCCCATCGGCCGATGCGTCCGAGTAGAAGAGAGACAATATGGAATTTTTCATCAGTGGTTTCATATGACGTTCTAACGTTAAATCGTCGGTAAAACGATTTTTTAGGCAAACTATTTTTTGGGATTATTTTATTAAAATTTGTGATCTCTTTTTAATTGTTTACATATTTTATTTAGTTCATTTAGTCAATAAATGAACTAAATAAAATATATGAACAATTATCGACCTCCGTGGTCGAGTGGCGTACACACCGTTTTTCAAGCAGACGCACGCTCTGAGGTCCAGGGTTCGAACCTCGGACAATCTCGGGACTGGGTGTTTGTGGTTGTCTCTGATTCCACAACTCAAGTGCTTTAATAGCTAGTTACTTTGCATTCAGACAAATGTATCTGATGTTGTTATACTACTACACATTATACTTATCCCCATACTATATAATCAGTTTAATGATAATGTTTATGCGAGTCACGATGGCTGGCAATCAGCTTACCCTTTTCCCCAACAATTGATGACCCACGTATTGTGTGTTGCCCTTTATTATTATTATTACCCTGGATATCAATAATATTTTTATGAGAGTCTTTCGTATAACCCAACAAGCAAATGATGAGTGTGTCATCTGCTGTTGTAAATGTAACTTTAAAACCTATAACGTAAAGTAGAATTTTGATAAAACACGTAGGTACACCTATTAAAAGGCAGCTTACGTTTGCTTTAGCAGATGTGATAAATAAAATATTTCATATTTCTTCAGACAGTTGTATTGGTAAGAGTTAGTACACCCATTTTTTTAAACAAATAGTAAACATTGAGAAAATCCTACAGAAAAAAGACTATAACACATTACCTATAAAAATATATTTTCCAATCATGAATCCGAGATAAGAAAGTTACTAAAAAAACATTCATCGGCATTGGAATTGAGATACGCCAGCTTTTTTTAATTCTACAAAAACAAAAAAAAAGCATATCCGATTTGAAATTGAGATTCGCCTGCTTTTTTTTATTCTACAATCTATCACCACCAAAAACGAAAATCTACCAACTTTTTCTTTCATTTTTAAAGCAGACAACGTGCTCAACAATCAGATGCTATAAAAATATAAAAAAGTGAACCTATACAAAAAGAATGTTCTAGAATTTTCATTATACCAGAAGCAGGCAAGGTAAATGTTTTCGATTCTGCAGCAAAGGACTCGATTACTTCGACCGATGGCCGACGATTGCTTCGCGTTGCTTCGGAAGTTAAGGCTGGCTTATATGATGCTAAATCTCTATTAAGAAAAAAATGTGTATTTTAGATTTTGCGACAAAATCAGTTAAGTTATTAGTTAAACGTACATAGTTCTGAAATAAAAAATATTTATAATGGATTTTAAAACGTTTTTAAAGTGAAGCTCCTGACCTTTGCAGCTGTAATGGTCACGGGTAGACTGGCCATGTCACCTGCAAAGCATCGAAGCGAAACCACTAAAATGATTTTGATAAGATTTCATATGGAGTAACTCCATAAAAAAAGTAAGTAATCTTTTTTCATTTAAGAAGTTTCAATAGGAGGAGATTCTCAATTGGACTGTTCGTTTTTTTTTGTAATTTTGATAACTATAATATTTTTTTGACAGTTGTTTCATACAAAAACTGGCAAAAGACAATTTTATTCCTCGAATAAAAGTTATCTGGCGATTGAAAAAAAGTTCTTCATTTATTAAAGATCAAAATATTATCTTTGATATTTTCAGAGTAGTGGGGATTTTTGCCTGCCTCTAGATTTTGGACAACTATCCCATTGAGAATCATTGCCTAATCCATATAAATTACGGTTAGGATGATACCGAAGAAAGGACAAATATACCGCAAAAATATTTATAGCAGTTTGCTTTTGTCTGCAATGATGGAGGTAAACAACACGGCCATATTAGCGGTAATTGTAGAGTCCTCCGATAAATAAATTAAATAACATTTATTTCATTCGCGAAACTAGAGTAATTACCATCAAGGGAACTATACCCCCCCCTCCCAGCGCAACCATCCTGGTATTACCCTATAGCTGGCAAACTACAGGGCACTGCACCTCGGGGCTCTGAGGTTTCTCTTCGAAGCCGTCGGGAACCTGAAGGGTCTGCTAGGCTTCGTGGAGGAGTTGGGGTGGCTAGCGTAGTGCAAGCACCCCCTCTCAACGCAAAACAGGCGCGAGAAAAGTCGTCGATTTTCGGAAAACTAGCCCGCATTAACCTATACCCAACCTATACCCTATAGCTGTAACAATAACGATATCTATCGTATTGTTGGCTACACTAAGTTGGTCCGTCGGTAAGCTTATCTGGACCCATCTGTCAAATTTCAGGTACGGTACTAGGATTAATTTCATGGAATCGGTCCAATATTGAAACGAGGTACCGCAATTTGCAAACATAAGTGGGTGAGGTAAAGTTGAAAATTGAGTGTGTTTTATCTTGGTCATCATTCAATGGGGATGAAAGTATGTATCAGTGACCCGTGTAATACTTTGTAGATTGTTCTGATGTGGATAAGATTTAATTATATTTGTTTTGTTACGTTTTGTTCTACACAGAGACAGGTTAAATATCTTTCGACTTACTATACTTTTACTAACTCAAATCTACTAACTACAACCTAAAATCAAACTGGGAACTAAAATCAAAATATACCCCGAGTTAGAATCCTTGAAAAAAAAACACTTTTATTTCAATGACCAAAGGTCGTGTAAAGCTCAGACAACAATAATTATACACTAGTTAGTAGGGCTCCGCCCCTCAGATAAGAGTTACCTTACGCACATAATATTAGTATAGAAAAAAATCAGACTGATGTTACCTATTATAATACCGGCTTATAAATTTCCCACTCCTGGGCACAGGCCTCTTCCCACATAGAGAAGGAATGAGCATTGATCACCACGATTGCTCATTGCGGGTTGAAAATTTCAGATTCCAATTTTTGGAATCCAGGTTTCCTAACGATGTTTTTCTTCAGCGTTTGTCAATCGTTTCTTAGAATAATAAAGAAAGTACATATAACTTTGAAAACCTTCGAACCTGCAACCAAGTGCATACGAATACGGTCATTGAACCGCTAGGCCTCCACGACTATTATATGTGTAATAAAAAATGTGTAGATACAAAAGATTAAAAAAAAATGGGTAGTTTTAATTTGCCGCCATGTAAACCTACCGTTTTCGATCGGACTGCACAAACACCGTTTACAGAAAGTCTTACCCGAACACGATTCTTGAAAGGAAATAGCAAATTGTTTGACCTTATTGAAAAACCTCGACCAAATATTGTCTCACCTTTTACTCTAGTGACCTTTTACTCTAGTGACCTTTTATTAAATCGAAAATGTTTGCGATACAGAGATTTAATACACAAGGAGATGTTTTCACAAAGATAATAAAGGAATGCATCATTGTTTTCATTTGATGGGCTTGGACGGCATCCATCTTTATTATAATCATTGGATTATTTATTAGATCAGTTTTGAGTAATTTATTCTCCAGATTACTTTATATTCGTTTTATTAGATGTTAATTAGCTAACTGGGCTTGATGTAGTTTGATTTAATTAAGGAAGCACAAGAAATTGTGTACTTACTTGTATATTTTATGACTTGTAATGTGCATTGATTGCTGGAAAAGTGGAAACCCTTAATAAATAAATAAATACCCTAAATATTTTATCGAAAATGGAAACAAACGTTTTCTTTAGCAAGTTGCGTACAAAAACACATAATTTTTAAGACCGAACTTTTTGAATTTACAATGGAAATGACTACATTTGTTTCGTCATTTTTTGAGCACGGATTTTAGACCTTCATTGTGCATTCTGTTTTTTTTATTTTATAAATATCAATGAATCTAGTTTTGTGTAAGGAAATAAGGTTCAAAATAAGCAAAAAAAAACCAAGATAATTCTAAATTCCATTTTAGTATAGAACCCCAAAAAGATAGCGTTTACTAACCAATTTAAAACATTAAGTTATGGGTCGTTCTCAAAAAAGTGGCACCGTAACCTGTCGGGCCGTTTTTAGACTATAAGTGTATTTTTTTTAAGGTGACTTATCTATTTCTTCACATTAATATACAAAAAGAGACTTTTTACGTGGAGGCCGAGTAAAATTAAGAAGTTTAAAGTCATACAGTTACTAAAAAATAATATTGTAATGTCGTTTTCTCAGTAACTTGTCGTGTCCAAACACGATATGTCTGACTTTGAGGTGAAATAAAAAAATAAATACTATAAATAAGCGTTCAAATAAAATCAAATACAGTTCTTTATATCATTGTTATAAGGTGATTTAAACTATAAGCTCTGAATGTTAATAGTTTTAAAGATATCCGTGTTTAAATTGTGTCCAGAGAATTTTTCTCCACAATCTGCCGTTGCACACTACCGCCCATTACCCGATCACTATTATGTTTGCAACACCTCACCCCCGTGCAAATTGAGCCGACACTATCTGGCTAACCACTGTCAAAGAAAGACGCGATGAATATTGCGCAGTTTTCTTAGGAATTACATCGAGATATCACAATCGGATTTTGTAACGGGTATGTTGTCTACAACCTGACCTATGTTTTTTTGTTTGTGTGTACACTGCTTCGTTATGTTTTGTCTTAAAATGTGTCAATAGGTAACTATATATGATTCTGTAAATTATATTTTAAACAGCCTAACCGTTTTGTTGTTATTGAATGTTTACTTAGGTTTTTTCATTAACCAGACTCTCTTTACCCTGTTGAAAATGCACAGGTTAAAGAGATTGTTAACAGGTTAAAGATGTTTTACCTATATATTTTTTGTCAAATGCATTTTTTTTAAGAATAATCGAAATAATTAGGTATGAAATACTTAGTATATCTACTGCATGTTTACGTTAACAGTAAAAAAGTTAAATTAGGTTATATATATTGCTATTTGGATACCTTTTAGCTATTTATTCATTTATAAATTTACTTGCTTCTACCCGCGACTTCGTATACATGGACTTCAGAATTGGGTCCAAAAAGAAAAGAAAAATGTGAAAGTAATAAAATATAGAATAACATGTTCACCCGTGTTGCGCTGTAATAGAGAAAAATACCAAATTTCAAAGCTGTCTGCCCAGAGCTTTGCTCGTAAACAATTTTCAATTTTCCCTCGGGAACTAATTAAGGAATCGGGTTAAAAGGTAGCTTATATTCTTTTCCATGTCAAAGGCTACTTGCATGCCAAATTTCATCCAAATCCGATCAGCCGTTTTTGCGTGATTGAGTTACAAACATCCAAACATCTAAACATCCAAATGTTCACACTTTCACATTTATAATATTAGTAGGAAGTAGGATTATGGTTACGGTTTGACCTATTTTGTAAGTCTGGCAGCCGAAGTCAACATGGCTTGGGATAAGACTAGAGTGCTAGACAGAAGAAGAAGAAGTATTAAGTGTTCTAATAGATCTACACCATTTTCAGCTCTGTCTGAAATAGAATTACCTCCGGAACTCCAAAGAAGTACTTCTTGGAAAATATAATAGATGAAGGGCCTGCGATTAATCGCCTCGTTGAATTCATTTCAAATTTATAATCATAATCATAATCATTTATTACGATTATTATGTGATTGATTATTTTTGTGTGATTGGCTTAGGAACTCTATTCATACAAGATCCAAAATATTATTATTATAATTTAGAAGCTGACAATATGTAATAGCAATATAGTAAGTATATTGCTATTACATATTGTCAGCTGATTGTTACAGACTGATTAAAAGTTCATTAATTAGATTATAAGACGAAGGTTTTCATTTTTAATTTTTTGTTTTTTTTTTCGTTATAAAAGCTGTTATTTTCCATCAGAACTGTTATTGTTTGCAGTTAATTAAATAATAAACATTGATTTTGCATGATTACACTGTTTTTTTGTTTCTTTCTCTATAATTTGGTAATGTTTTCTCATAAACCTGTACAATGCTTCTTTAACCTGTGAAGCCATATTTTTGAAAGGCTGTATCTCATTCAATTTTCTGTAAATCTGCTTCCCTTTCATCAATTCAACCTAATACAAACGCTGCCAATAGATTTCTGTAAAAAAAACTCAATATTTGAAACATTTTTTAAAATTGATAAATTAAATCGATCGGTGCCACTTTTTTGAGAACGACCCTTATCTCACCCTCACAAAATCGGCATGCAATAAAGCCTTGTTCTAAAATATATATAAAATGGTACAGGGGAGTTCAGGGGAGTAGGCACAGGGGAAATGCAGGTAATGCACTCAGCGAGGGCTGCAGTGGGGCACACTGGGGTATAGTGGGGTGCAGTGGGGGTCACAAATTTATAGCGCCGTAAACGTCTCCCGTAATCCCCTTAAATTGCATCGGGATGCAGCTAGATGGTCATTTGTTTTGTATAAATATAATTAGTATAAATACATTATACATGTATGGCTATAATATTTTAAATCCTATATCTGACGGTTATGCAAAATCGTTGACGTTGTTAAATTCCCTCATGGTTATTTGAGCCATAAAATAATGTGGGTTCCAAGAATGGATGGATCGTTTTAAATGGATAATTATCCATTTAAAACGATCTTTAATAACGGAAGATCTAACTAGCTGTTTCCCACGGTCTCAATTTTTTTTTAATGTATAATATAGCCTAGATGTCATCCGGGGATAGTGTAGCTTCCCAACAATGGAAGATTTTTTCAAATCGGTTCAGTAGATTCGGAACCCATTCAATGCAAAAAAAAAAAACAATCAAATCTTTCCTCTTAATAATATGTGCATCAATTATATTTTTTCCGAAATAATATTAAAAAATCAACACAAAATTTAATCTTAACCGAAAATCGGGAGGATTGTCCAAGCGACATTTCAAGATTTCTTCACATAGGAACACTAGCTCAGCTAAGTAATTTGATGATACACTTCTGCCTACCCTACACATCGAAACCTGAAGCTAAACAATAAGTTCACGGAACTCTCTAATCTGTGTAACTTTATACAAAAGGTATTGTTCAAACTGGACTTGTAAGATCGTAAATAACAAGACAAACAGGCGAAGTCGGGGCACAAACTACACCTTGCTAAGTTTTAAGACAATAAACTTACTTGGATTGAAGTTAGTTTCACGTTTACAATGACTTGTAAGTTTGTCTTGATTGGAAGAATGCAACCTGAACGATATTAGAAGTATTTTTGCACTATTTCTAATTATACTAATGCGATATCCTGGTGGCCTAGCGGTTCAATGACCGGATTTGTATGCACATGGTTCCAGGTTCGAAACCAGGCAAGTATCAATGTGACTTATCAAAGTTATAGGTATAGTTAGTTATAGGTATAGTTAGTTATATATATATAGTCCTTCGTGCCATAACACCTGCTCGCTGGACGATTTAATGAAGGCTACCGATAATGCAGTTCTTGTAGCAAAATTCTGGGCTGACACAATTCCCATCGACACGATAAGAAGAAGAAGAAAGTTATAGGTTATTTTTAGGGTTCCGTACCCAAGGGGTAAAACGGGACCCCTATTACTAAGATTCCGCTGTCCGTCCATCTGTCACCAGGCTGTATATCATGAACCGTTAGATACTTGAATAAAATTATTCACAGATTATATTGCCGCTATAACAGCAAACTCTAAAAAACAGGTTTTTTTATTATTCTAAGTCACTATTTACAAACTGTGAAGGAAAACGTCGTGAGGAACCCTGGATTCCAAATTGGAATCTGAAATCGTTTACCCGCAATGAGCAAGCGTGGTGATCAGTGTCCGTTACTTCTCTAAATGGGAAGAGGCCTGTGCCCAGCAGTGGGACATTTACAGGCCGGTATTAGTAATGCTAAATAAGGATTTTTTTTTCTTATCACAATGCACTACATACAGGATTAATTTGAAAGGAGTGCGTATATTAAACGAGGTAATCAAGTGCATAAAACTGAACAACTTTTCCTAAGGAACAAAGGTCAAGATCTTAAAATGGAAAATGAACTTTTCATACAAAGTGACAGGTCACATGACTTTTGTTTGTTTACTACAATTTGTATTTTTGTGATTCAGGATCGCTACCTTCCCTTTCAAATTATGTTTTGAAACTTTCTATTCCTTGAATAATCTACTTTCTGTATGCCCAAATTAAACATCAAACGTTACGTTAATTATACAAAAAGTCGCTGTCAAAGCAAACTTCAATAAAGCCGGGATGAATGATGTGAATCCTCGACGGTCAAAACTTTTTGGAATTAAAAATACCTACTGGAATTTCCTTTTTTAATATAACCCAAAGAGAAATTACACAGAATAGACGCGTCAAATATCATTTTTTCTCCCTCAAATTCCACTGGATTCAATTCCAACTGAAAAGACGTTTATAAGATTTATTGGCGCCCAACTGGGACTGAGTTTCCATCGCCCCTATTCCTTTGCCCTAAGGTTCAATTTATGTTAAACAGTGAAATAAGCTCAGGGAATGGTTAACGCGATATATCAAAAGTTGACTTGGATAAATTTACGACAGCATATGTTACTAATCTGTGCCCCACGGTGGGCGCCAGTAGTGAAACTGTTTTTGAGTGAGTTTCGGGGGTATATGCCAGGAGTGAGTTCGGGTTTTGCGTGCGAATCAGTTTCAGAGTTATCGTGAGGTTATTTCCGGAGATAGGATTGAATAGCACCCGTCTTTATGATAAATGGGCGACTATTTGTATTATATAGCATTTTTTCAGACAAAATATTAAATGTATTGTAACGGTCTGGGTTCAAACTAAATTAAACATGAGACTTGGCACACTTAAGTATTTAATAGTTTCACGGACGTGAGGGTGTTGCAGAAACCATGGAAGTCCACAAGCCGCATGGCACATGGAAGAAAAATATCTAGAACGTTTAAAATTGTGGCTATTGTTAAAACTGGGAAATAACAGTAGCCCCGTATTTCAGCGGTGAACTGTAGCGAGTGTGCAGAATAATATCATGCGGTGTTCAAACGCGACAACAAGCTATAGATCCTCTCTTTATTGGCCGTAATACAAGAAAGGCATTTCCGCAAGCTGATAACAAAAAAAAAGCAAGTGATAATGACCGCTTGCGAAAACCTCCCAGATCATTGAACGTGAAGAAGAGGCGGCAGCCTAATAGCTAGGGCGTCGGACTTGCGATCATGTGGTTGCGGTTACGAATCCCACCCATCACACTACCGACGTGAACCCACTCGTAAAACAAGCATCTTAGCTTAGCACGAGGGATTAACGAGAAGTAATGTGTGACCCACATAGCTAGTAATCATAAAAAAAAAATATGTTGACGCAAACACTTACCCCATGCCCTGCCGTACCTGCACACTATAATATCCACTTCGACAACAATTACAAATAATTATATATTTGCACGGCTTTAATATTCCGAGTAACGCATCTTACTAGGTTACCGATACTCGACTGTCTCCTTGTTCACGGTCATCCGCGCACGGTCATCTTTTTGTTTTTCGGTCACCCTCACTCTCGTCACATTCTCAGGCAATGTTGAAGATATGAGACTGGCAACGCCATCTTGTGTCATGAGCCGAAGTAATATGTTGCGCATACAATAACCGTAGAAAATAATTCAATAATTATGACTTATATAAACATGATAATTTCATACAAAAAATCATTCAAAACCTAACAAAACAAATCATAACGAATGTAATTAAAACTGGCATAAATTAATGAAGAGATAGTGAGTTATGGCACCTGGCAGATTGCCAGGTGGTCCGTGTTCCGACAAAATTAACGTAACACCTGCATGGCCGGAGGTTTATTGTTTTCAAACACGACTTGCCAGATTGCCAGACTGCCAGACACGCTATTGTAAATGCTAATTGGCTTATAGTGCCAAACATAAGTTTGTGCATATTTTGATTACTACATCTTGATTTACAATAATAATCCTACGTATATATTTTAACCAAAGTTTGTAAGTATTTCATAGTATAGGCCTTTACATAGTTTGGGATCAAGTGACCGTGTGTGAGGTGTCCCAAACTATTATTATTTATTTATCTATACCAATTTAAAATCATTACTTATTTTATTGATAATATATATTTAATGTGAATTGTAACCTCAAAGCAAGACATTTATTTGATGGTCGCGACATGACTTATACTTTCGCATGACTATAAATAAACCATAGCGACTTCTAATTTAACGTCTACCGCCATCTACCGATTCTGTACGGTGAATGTAATGAGTGTAATGTTGTGATCCTATTTAGTCGAAATAAATGTCAATAATTAAACTGATATTTGGACATTATATATTATATTTTTTTATAAAGCTCGAATGTATTCTTGTTAACCGCTCGTTTGAGCCAAATTGCTAATAGTGTTGGGATGGGTTCACGTTGGCAGTGCAATGGGTGGGATTCGAATCCGCAACCACATGATCGCAAGTCCAACACCTTGCATATTAGGTTACCGCTGCTTAACAGAATATTCTTTACAGTTCTCTACTTGTAAAACAATTATTACTTAAAATTGGTTTAATGGGAAATTATGTAACAGAGGAAACATTTTAGTAGTCGAAGGTAATATTAACATTTTCAAACCTACTATCCCGATCAATCGAATGTCACCAGTCAACCACTGAGTTACCCCGACATTTCTGATACAAATTAATATTCAATGTTTGTGATTTATAAGCTCATGTACCGGAAGCTATAGTAAAACAAATCTCCTTCTAATATAACAACGATAAATATAAAATATTGTGAACAAAAAAATCGTTCATTCATTTGTACCCTATGTAAGGACGGGGTCGCATTGCAAGCAGAGCGTTAAACTTTTTAAATATTCTTCGAAGATAAAATTAATTGTGTAAATGTTATAAACTTCATACTTAAAATTATGTATGTGAAATTGTGAATGTACTTTCACGCGAAAATTCTGAAACTTTTTTTTTTACGTTAGGTTCTTTTGGTTGAATGCTATTTATTATTTTAGATCTTACTCGCTGGTGCTATATAATGAGTTAAGTTTGCTAACTAACATCCACGCGGGCTAAGCCTCGGTCATCAACTAGTATATTATAAACGGGAGGATCTATGTTTGTCTATTATGATTTTACGGCTGAACTGATTTTGATGAAACTTAGTAAGAGGAAAATTGGATGCCAAGAAAAAACAGTCCATTTTCTGCTGCGAAACCGAAACACACGTGAGAAAAACGAAGATAATATAAAAAACATTATTTGTGCAAAGAATGAAAAAAAGAATTTATCACAGTGCCATTTGAACTACAATGCAATAAATAAATAAAAAACGGCTTTAAAATATACGCTCTTACCAAGTCATAGAATACATATTCCTATAGAATAACTAGCTGTTGCCCGCGGCTTCGCTCGCGCGTAAAGTATTATACATTGATTGAATCATAACAAAACTTAATACTTTTCTTCAGTCATTGACGTTTCGCGAAAATATTGTTTTTGAAACTTTTTTATGATAAACTCTTTGTTATGTGTTCTTTCTTTAAAAATTATCATAGTGTGCGAGCGTTCCAGAATCAGTGAGTCAGTGAGTGACGTGGGCTTTTATAATAGAAGATTAGTATACCTACCAAAGCGCGAACTAGTTACCTACTTGTTTATATCCAAGTCGCTCCGCCACTCTACCCGCTTATCGCTAACAGTGCAACCTACAAAAAAAAATGTATATTTTCCGCTCAATTATTCGGCTCAGGCCGTCACGCAAAATCATTAATTCAAGAGTACGGACGTCGCAAAATTTGTCAAATGCAAATAGACCTCTCAACTTTGAGAGGGAAACGCTACTGTTTGTAACGTGATGTTTTTAAGTAGGTAGTTAACCCTTCTATTAATTATAGTAAACTGGCTGGGCCCGCGGTGTTACTCGAGGTACGAATTCGGATTCTACCATTTTTCTTCAGCGAACGGGTTGAAGTCTACTAATTCTACATCTTTCGTCATGTTGTGTCTGCATAAATTATTATAATTTTTATTTCCGCGGTTTATTAGACAACTTTTTATTTTCGTGATAAAGACCCGTTAATCTATACAGGACTGTGTATATTCAACGAAGTAATCAGGTGCATAAAACTGACCAACTTTTCCCACGAAACATAGGTTGAAATCTTAATACAAAGTGACAGGTCACGTGACTTATGTTTGTATGAGTAGATGATTTTCAATTTTAAGATTAAAGCGATGTCTTATTATGTTTAAGGATTGTTGTGCAAGCCGCCCTTAGACCTATGTTTCGTGGGAAAAGTTGTTAAGTTTTTTGCACCTGATGACCTCGTTGACTCGTCGTCTACATACGCACTCCTTTTAAATTAATCCTGTATAGATCAATTGCTCTTTGTCTCAAAAGAAAAAAAAAGATGATTTTCAATTTTAAGATTTCGAACCTTTTACCTCGTAGAATATACGCACGCCTTTAAAATTAATCCTGTATAACTAACAACCAGTTAATATTAACCGTCTATTTCCTCTTTTACAAGTAGACTCCTCGTTCCAAAACCGTATATCCTAATAGTCACTTTAACGGCACATCAAAAGTGTGAATCAGTGTAATACGCGTCAAATTAACCGGCCACAAGTCTGCGCAGTGTCAGAAATCTTCAAAGAATTGAGTTTACGTTTATTGCCGGTCTGAGAGCTCTAGGATCAAATGGCGGGCAAAGATTAAGAAACAGATGTGATGTACAGGGAGTTTTATAAAAACTTCTTTTCGTTATAAGGAATTGAAAGAAAGATATAAATCATTATATCTTTCTTTCTTTCAATCTATATATTAATATGTGAAATACTTCGTACGAAACTTGCGTGGACGGAGGAGTACGAAATTTCGTACGCGTATAGTTACCTAGCTGTACCCGCGACGTTGTTCGCGTTGATCAGTCATAATCATTGGAATGATCTGTCGAAAATTGGTCATAACTCAGAAACCTTCGTGGGCTCATCTTGCGGACAATATCTTGCGGACAATCTGATATTCGTGGGCTCATGTACAACAACTTTGCTTAAGAACATCACATGATCAAAAACTTATTTTACGATTCTATACAGAACATACCGACAAACATTCATTTTTATGTACCTACATACATAATTGTATAGATATAAAGAAAAAGTGCAGAATGCTAATATTTTATTAAAATTATACATTTAAAATATATATATTAAGAAATTAAAACGAATTATGGTCGATTTACGACCACCTAATGGGCTTCTAGGACCAACCCGCTAGGACTGCTCTCTTGCACAAAAACGTTTTTTGTATGGCGCCGATCATTTATAATAAAATACCGCAAGACTATAAACGTTTAAACGTCAATAGGTATGTTTAAAATAAAAATGAGATGCCTGCTAGCTGAAAAGTGTTCCTACAGTTTCAATGACTTTCTGGCTGACACTACTTTTTGACATTGTATGTAGATTATTTTTTATGAATAATTAATTTTGACTTTTTTTAATATGAATTTTACTATTGTGAATTAATTATGGTACTTACTAATTGTTAAATTTTGAATTTGTACGTCCCTAGGGGCAAAATATGTAATGGACACGGATTTAAACAATAACATCTTGCATGCTTTTGTATGTATGACACAGTCATGTTTATGCAAATAAATGATCTTTATCTTTATCTAGTTTACATAAATTTGTAGATAATTATTTTTAATAAGGGTTTTACATTTATGTAGATTACGCCATTTAATTGATTCTCAGAACCCCACATGGAAATCTTCCCATGTACATCCATACTATCAACAGAATTCGAGACCAGTATCAGTTTAATAACATTATATAGAAATAGGTAGTTGGTCCAAGGAAACTACGGTATTCTCTGAATCCGGGCAGAATAGAATGCAATGTCTAAGTATTGGCCACAAATGGCCTTCGACTTAAAAATTAAAAAGAACTCTACCCGTGACCATGACACCTGCAAAGGCGTCGAAACGCCGTCGGGAACTAAAATCAAAATAAACCGCGATAGAATCCGTTTAAAAGTAGTTTTTTTTTC
This sequence comes from Plusia festucae, assembly GCA_950381575.1. Taxonomy (NCBI): domain Eukaryota; kingdom Metazoa; phylum Arthropoda; class Insecta; order Lepidoptera; family Noctuidae; genus Plusia; species Plusia festucae. Next base: position 13,220,336 of record OX494442.1, read on the forward strand.
AATTAAAAAGAAAAACACGATAAAATTACAAGTCAAAATTTTTTAATTAATCTACATTTCATTTGAAGCTGTGTAGAGTTCTGTAAAAAGTTAATCTGTGACAAAAACAAGAAAGTTATAAATAAACTTGTACGGCGTTCACCACATGTAAATAGCAGAAATGAATTATTAAAATCAACCTTAATGCCTTGAAATAAGAATGTTTTGACAAACAAAGTCACTGATGTGCAGACTGCACATCGGTGCATTAAAACTTCAGTTCATTTTATAAACAAATTGATTTAAAAATGCATTTTTCTGTACTTGTTTGAATTAAAAATAACTATAATCTCTTCCTTCTTATAAGTAAGTAGAAATGTATAAATCTTGTTTTTCGTATAATAGCGACCTATAAAATGTCCCACTGGGCACGGCCTTTTCCCATATACAGAAGGAACGAGCATTGATCTCACGCTTGCGCTTGCTTCACCTTGCGGTTGGCGATTTCAGATTCCAATTTTTGGAATCCAGGTTTCTTCACGATGCCCTTGATTGTCAATGATGTCTTAGAATAAGAGAAAAGTTCTATTTCAGTTTGGTATCAGAAGGATTTTTGGTAATGCCAAGTTGTTAGTATTTTTAACTTAGATTTATAAGAATAAAGAAATTATTTTACTGACGACTTCCGTGTCGAGTGGCGTACACACCGGTTTTCAAGGTGTTGCGACGCCAGCTCTAAGCTCCCGGGAAAAAGGAACACTTTTCTACATTGTTTTTGATCTGGGTGTTTGTGGTACCTTCGTTGTCCCTGATTCCATAACACAAGTGCTTAAGCTGCTTACTTTGAATCGAAAGTATGAGGAGCAATGTACATGTATGTGATGCTGTCCACATTTATTTTATTTATTAATATATTTTATTTTGATAAAAATTGCATTGTAGGTATTTTAACTACAAATTAAAGTATCACAGTCTAATCAGTAACCATCCGAATGAAGAGTTCCCCTAATTTTTTTAGTCGGCTAAATCTTACATTAAATTCAGTATTATTAAAAATATCCGATAAACTTTACCCCACAGCGCAGTAAAGGTAACATTTAGCGTTTTACATTAATTTCATAAATTTTTACCGTCGCTGTAAAATGAAGTGCTTTTCTTGTATTATGTCGTAACATACCTGAAAGTGCCTGAAACTCTTATTGACTTCGTTTCTGAAGATAAATCAGGATTGCTGGTTTATTTTTCATTCGGGATTCACAAAGGCAAGAAAATGTAGATATGAGTTGATGTACAAGTATTTTTTCTTAAGATAGCATACACCCGAGGTATGGACCTACTTTAGAATAGAGGTTATTTTAATTCAATTAAATATTCCATAAAACAGGTTCAAAGTTTGTTTATTATGTTGCAATTTCAACTCGGTACCTTCACGCGTTTCCGAGATAAAGGTATTTGACAGACAGATGGTCGGGCAGAAGCACGAACGGACAGACGGACGACAAAGAGGGTTCCGTTTTTTCTTTTGAGGTAAGGATCTGTAAAAATAGTGAAGGTAGATTGCAAAACCTTAGGAATTTACGACTTTTTCAGCCTGCAGGACGCCTAAAGCCGTTCATACAGGAGGCGACGCACCGAATACCCGATGATATTAGTCTCCGATCAACTTCCTTGTCTTTACACGCTGAGCGATGTCCGTTTCGCACGGATGTGACGCTTATTTCCCAAATAATTTTAGAAATTATTGTTTATTTTAGTTTTTTTTGTGTGGCGTGAATAAATGCATTTTCTTTCTTTTCTTTCTTACTGCAGCACGAGCCCATAGAGGTTAATTATAGTTTGTTAGGTCCATGGAGAAGCGCTCTTTTACACGACGCCGCCGCGCCGCCGCCGTCCAACCGTCTTTTGTTTTTCACGTTTTGTTGATATGCCAAATGCATTGGTAAAGCATAGCTACTCGGTAGCACAGAGTACCTACATTTTACATATAGCTTCGTAGCTATGTTCGTTGGCAGCCGGTAGTGGAACAACAAAATCAAAAACTGACGCGGCGGAGGCATCGTGTGCACGAGCATTAACGTCGTCAGTTAGCGGAGACTTGCGTCACCTCGTGTACAAAGGGCCTTAATTTGAAAAGATAACATTATTTTAAAATTTCTGTTCAAATTATTTTTGATATCAGTAAATTGTCTTTAAAAACAGATACTGCAAATGTGTGACAGGAAATGCAGCACATTCCGTTATCAATGTCGATTTAGTTTGTAAAAATATTGCAATGTTCTTGAAAATAGATATGAATCCTGTATAAATTCGAAGGTGAGGAATGTTTGGTACACACTTGCAACCATGGCTTCAAAGGTAAGAAATTCTTGTTTTTTTTTCAATTTTTGTTTTTATACTATCTATTAATATCTATAGAAATCTATAGATATTATTTATTGTTATAGATAGTTACAGGATGAATAATCCTCAACCTTATATATATAATTAATTAATTATATAATTTTGCACACGCACACAAAATATTGTTAGAACATGATTGTCTTTGCTTCTATGTAATACCTTATTTCTGTACCTACTCATATTAAAATTTCAAGCAAATAAATTATTCTTAAATTATAATAGTTATAAGCTAATAAAATTAATAGCTGTGCCTTGCGGATTCACTTGCCTTGTTTTTGTCCCATGGCGAGTGAAAATTGAAAATCATCTTTTCATATAAACATATTTTCATATAAACATAAGTCACGTGACCTGTCACTTTGTATGAAAAGTTCATTTTCCATTTTAAGAATTCGACCTATGTTCCTTGGGGAAAGTGGTTCAGTTTTATGCACCTGATGCCCTCGTTGAGTATACGCACTCCTTTTTAATTAATCATGTATACCTTACTAAAAAGTTAAACTTTATTTACAGATTCAGCTCCTCAGCATCTTTCTTCTCATATGCCTCTTCGGTTCTCTAAACGCTGTTCGCCAGAAACGAGATGATGAATCCGAGAGCACTACAGCCAAAGCCGACGCAGTAACCACTGAGAAATCAACCGGCTCCACAAAATCCCCTACTGAGGTAGACATTCAAGGGATGGTCGACAACTTAGCACAAATATTCAATCTTAATAATGGACCCAATTGGTGGCAATCTGCTAGTAATTGGTTCACGAATAGACCAGGGTTCGGACGTTAGAAATGATTGTTGAAACATTGCTAAAAACAGCTATAGTGCCTCTAACTTAGATACCACTAGCTGTTCCCCGCAACTCCGCCCGCGGTACCAAATTTTTTAGTAAAAAATATAGCCTATGTTACTCAGGCTGAATGTAGCTTTCTAATAGTGAAAGAATTTTTGAAATCGGCACAGTAGTTTTTGAGTTTATTCATTACAAACATACACACAAAAATACAATTCTACCTCTTTATAATATTGGTGTAGATGATTTCATTTTGTATAGCTTAAGTATCAATAATCGGTAATTAAGATATAATTTACTCCTCGTAAACTTGGGCGACGGGATTGTTTTTAACTTGACTCTAAAACCAACGAAAATTTTATTGTATTGAAACACTAAATTCAACAACAGTGACATCATGGGGTCCGATAAGTTTGTTGTACTATGCTAGTGACATTTCCACAAGTAAGCATTAACGATGTTAAAAATCATTCAAGTGTATGGAAATGACATTTCTCTTCGAAAAATCACGTGACAGAACTGTCACTTCCATGCATTTGAGCGATTCGATCAGCGTTGACGATTGTGGAAATGCCACTTGTTTAAGGGTGAAACATTTATATGATCAAGGCTTAGAATAAAATGTTGATTATATCAAACTGAAGTTATCATTTCGTCTTCATCCCGAATAACAGAATAAATATTAAAAACAATGGAACATTTCCTAAAACAAATTACAGCAACGGAGACAACTTATGCGAGAAATGCGCATTAAGGCATGCGAAGCCAATCTTCTTCATGAGCCATTTCCAACCACTGAGGTGTTGGCCTCCTTCAGTTTATGCCATCATTCTCGGTCTTGAGCAGTTTCTCAAAAGACTGTCTCTTTTGATGTTATCATACCATCTATGGTCTCCCTCGTGGCCGCTTGACACTCCACGGTCTCCACTCTGCATTGCACCATAATCAGTGCTTACTGGCAACATGGCCTACCCACTCCCATACCAACTTTGCAAGCCGTTTAGTAACATCGGTGACTTAAACTTTTTCTCTTTTCCCCTGAATTCTTCGTAAATAAAGCCAATATTTGTAATTAAATACAGAGTCAATCCCTCATAGACCGCGCGGCTTGAGAATGATAGCGGTGTCATTCTCGTGTGACGGCCAGTACGATAGCGGTGAAGATCAAATCACAACTTTAGGAACAATGGATGATAAAAAAATATCTTGAAAATTTAATCCAAAGATCCTAACTGCTTTCCACCATTTTCCTGTACCACAATGGAAGCCTAATTAATCTTACTCACACACTAACGGTACTCTCATATTATTTTTTACGTTCAAACTAAGCCATTCTGAGTTCTGCATCAACCATGAAAGCACCTGTAAATTTATCTTTCAGAAAACCCTGCAATTATAAAAGTACCGTATGCTGTGATAGCCAAAGTCCAAATTGTATTGTGACGATTATTTAGGGTTTTTGGCTAGCATTTTGTCCGAAATAATCCATCTTTATCAAATGTTGACAGTGCATGTTATGAAATGCATAACTCATGGGCCGTTTAATCATTCTACGCCTGTTGAAGATGTTTCTAGAACATAATTTTTCGCCCTCGAAACCCCAAAAATCGTCGGAGCCGTTTCCGAGCTTCAGATTATATATATAGATATATACAAGAATTGCTCGTTTAAAGATATAAGATAAGATAAGCATTGGTATAGAAATATTCTAGATACACAGTCGCAAACAAAAGACACAGCGCAAACTGTCTTAAAATTTTCACCACCTGAATAATTAATTATTATACAGTTGGAGACAGTTTGAAAACGAACATATTTCTGACACTGACTGACGACAGTGCATCTTGGGTTTTTAATAAATGAATGGGTAAGGCGATCTTAACGAAGATTGGCCATCTTTGTATAAGAAATAATAATTTACTTTTTACAATTGTCTAAAAACAAATCGGTAGAATTACGAGTAGAAAAGTTAATATCTTTATCTGCCAAGCGTCAATATAAAAAGCACTGCTTTTACTTATAATTACTGAAATTTATTTCTTATGATTAACAATTGTTTAAACATGAACAAATTTTACTATTATCAAGACATAAAAATAATTATGCATATTGTGTTGTTTTTTAAACGTTTTTACTTGTAGACGACATGGCGACGATTCGTTTCCATTATTATTTGAAACGTGTCATAATACCGGCCTATAAATGTCCCTATAACTGTTTAGTATATTACTATAACTATTTAGTAATCTGTGCTACTGGGCACAGGCGTCTTCCCATATATAGAAGGAACGAGCTTTGATCACCACGCTTGCTCACTGCGGATTGGAAACGTGTCATACCGTTTGGTATTTACCATAGATGAAATAAATAATTAGATTTAGAACTAGATTTTAGACAAACCTAGTCACCTTCCACCTTTATTGGGCTTATGTTCCATGTATCGGTTGTCAGAATTGTAATGTCTTAACATCAGCTAAAGAAGCCAGTAGATAACACCAAATCACAATAATAATCAAATCTAACCCGTTAATTACATTTGTGTACTAATTAATCTCGATAATTATATGTCACAGAAACAATTAAATTCTAGCAATATGGCGGTCATACTAATTTGAGTATGAAACCCATATCAACTGTCATTGACATGCCTTTGCGCTTGACAGCTGCATGACATAATTTAAAGTTACATTGCCGGATCTGTAGCCAATTGCCTCTCATATCCACTTAACGACGCCACAATGGACATTGCGCGTAATTATTGGATCACAGATTGTATTTATTAGCTGTGGTGTTTGTTACGTAATTTAAAATAGCGACTCGTTTTCGAATTTTATTGTAATGTTTACGCTTCGGATTTCAAATATCAACTCTAGTGTTTTTTTTAATAATAATATATAATCTTGGGACAATTCACACACGGTCATCTGATCCCAAGCTAAGCAGAGCCTGTACTATGGCAACCAGACAACTGATAAACATACTTATATACTCTCTCAGACAGGGCCGGATCGAGTATGGATTAAGTAGGGCCCCAAGCTACTGCAATTTTCGAGGTCCTCCATCATTATCTTTTCAAGTCGATAAAGGAATGGGCATCAAGCATCAGCAGCATTAAGTACCTGACAGATGATAACCTTCTTTTGAAATTTACAGTTTTGTGGTAGAACTCAATGCTATTGTCTTAATGAATAGGCGGGCCGGGTTATTATGCAGCGTCTGCGTCGCGACGCTACAACTGCAAGAGTCACGTAGTCACTAGCTGACCGGCGCAGTCGCGACGCCATAGCTGACCGTGGTTGTGACGCCATATCTGTCCCTCGTCGCGACGCGTTTGTTATGGGGGCGGCGGCGGCGTCGCGATGCCATAGCTGAGCGGCGTCGTTTATCGTTGGCGAAGCCTTTCACCGTTGGCGAAGCAAACACAATTGTTGGTCAGATCACATGGAAAAATGTGGCAAATTTTTATTCCTGAACTATGTATTTAATACAAATCGTGAAAAACCAACAATTGTCGCCACTTCAAAGACTCGTTGAATTTTGATTAAGTTTTATTTGTATAACTATTTGAAAATGTCCAAACAAAAGAACATTCATCTTCCTGCGATAGGTATAATAACACTAGCCGCTGAGGGTACGAACTATTTTCCAATCAAATTTTACTTTAAGAAACTTCTACAATTTCTTTTTTGCGTGCGCCCACTGCCAGTGCAGGGCCCCTAGGCAGCTGCAATGCACCTAATGGTTAAATCTGGCCTGTATCTATACTAATATTATAAAGCTGAAGAGTTTGTTTGTTTGAACGCGCTAATCACTGGAACCACTCGGCTGATTTGAAAAATTCGTTTCACTGTTAGATAGCCCACATATTGAGAAAAGCTATAGGCTATAATTTGCCGAGTTAAAGGATGAACACGCGGGCGGACCCGCAAGCAAAAGCTAGTTGTAGGATAAGGATCAAACATTACTTAACGTTTTATCAATCAATGGTAATCTTTAGTTGAGCTTAAACTAGTTATATCTTTGTTGATGTATTATTGAACACAGTGATTTCTTCGACCCGGCCCGGACAAAGCGGGAGGAACGGTCCGTGAACTTTGTCTGCCGTGTTATGCGGGCTATTCGGCTGAACCGGTTTGAACCGGAATTGTTTGGTTCAACCATATTTAGCTTGGCTCAGACGAGGTACGGAAATTATGCACGAATAGAATTTAGTTACAATTTTGCTTATTGTTTGCTAAGGGTTGAATGTTTTATGAAAACTATGTTTAGTTCTAAAACTAGGTTTGATCCGCGTAGGTTATCCCCGTTCGTATCGTTGTTCGTGATCTTCTTCTTTTCGTATCAATGATCCTTAAATTCTGTCCGACCAAAAAGTTATTTATTAGTTGCCACCTGGATGGCAAAAATATTTTACTCTAATAAATATTGAACTATTGAATGTTTGAGAAACTTGCGCCAAAAGAATAAAAGTACGGCCTTAAGGTTAACGAAATAACGACTCCGAATGACAGAGCTCATTTTTCTGAGTAAGTTTGTTGTTTCTAGAAACAACATACCTACCTACTTACTGTAAACAACATCTGTTTCGTCTGTTTGTAGAAAGAACATACTCCTCATTAGATATTTTTGGCATAAAAAAATATTCCGTAGGTACCTATCTACAACCCTTAATGGGCTTAATAAAATCCGTTATCACATCCGTTTTAAAGGCACCCGATAATAATTCAAAATTTATCGGCGCCCAAAATACCGCGGTGTTTCGAAAATCATTGCAATTTAATTGATACGAATGGAAGCCAAAAATACGTAATTTCCATGATTGATTGTGTAAATACCGGGTTTTGTCAATACCAACGCGTCCTCTTATTTTTAATAAGTACTTTCATTTACCGGTATTCGTAGGTAAATAATAATTAAAAATGGTGCAATAAAATTCCATATTGTGTTGGTTTGACTGGATGTAATTTATTGTTCGATAACGTTCTGTTTTTGAATAAATGAGCAAAATGGCCGGCGATTTAAGTTTAACCACAAAAGAAAAAAAAAATCGTCCAAGCGGGTCAAGCATTGTAATTTTTCTACATTTTGTGTAACTAAGCACATTGTTGATATCTACGCGGAGAGGCTAAAGCTGCGTTTAGACCTGAGATGTGCGAGGTAGCTGGGCGGAGCGAGGATGTGAAACAGTGTGAGTGTTTCCACGAGAGATGCGTAGATGTGCTACATATTTCTGGAGAAAACGCAGGTATACCGCTAGATCACCAAGAACAAAGAAAATTGCATTAAATTTACAATATAAGTAGGGATTATCCCATGTTAGCTAATTAGATTAGTTAATTACTGCAATTATTCCTTACTTTGTTTTATTAGACGTGGTTTCATACTTTTTACCCGACTGAGAGACGCAAAGGAATGGTAATGTGTTTATCAGTCTATTTTCTCTCGTTTGGCTCTAAACACTGCTTTTAAAACACTAAAAATTTGCGCTAACAAAGTCTTCAGCTCCTGCAATAAAGGACATTATCGATTCGTTCATTTGTGAACATAAGTATGTCCACTTTCTTGGAAACATTCCTGGAATGGAATAATTTTTATATTTTGATTGCACTAGCGCCATCTAGTAAAATCTTTAAGATTAACATGATGAAGTGCTACGTTTTTATGTCAATAGATGTCGCGCAATGTTCAAAATGAATTATTTTTATTTTTATTAGTAAATAAAGAACTTATAAAGGAAATATTCCGATTTTATTTATTGCAAAAATAAATGAAATAATAGTTGCAATTGAAAATTTGGTAAAAATAAAAAAAAACCGACAAACCGAAAACAATTTAGTTTCCCTTTGCGCCGCGTTCCTACATAAAAAAAGTTATACACAAACAACATGGTGGATCAGCTGTTTTCGTTTTTCTCAAATCCCAATTTGTTTTCGTAAAACGAGGCATTATTATGGTATCATAGCCATGTGTGAATTAAAATGGGCTCAATCGCATCGGTGCTGCAATGGCATTGTCAGACGTGCGGCCAGATCAACCCGACAGAGAGTGTGAAGTGTTTAAAATGTGGTACAAAGCGGGTATCAAGTCATGACAGTGGTATTTATAAAGAAAATTGTAGAGATTCTTCCCCGGAGTATACATCGCGGACTGGAAAAAGCGAGGGAACAACGCCCGGCTCGGAACCGATCGTCATACCAACTGAAAATTGTTTTAACAGGTGTGTTTTTTTTTCATCTAATACTCGTCACTGAGTTTCTGTCAGCAAATATCGATTTTTCGTTACTCGTATTTAAGGTTATATTTCCATTGTATTTCATTGTTGTGCGCAGTCAAAGCGAGTTCATTATCTAAATTAATCGTTAGCGTGCAGTTTTTCGTATCATTGTGTCAGGAATTGTGTTAAAAATGTAATTGTATGTGTCGCCTGTTCGCGATGTATGTAGGTATGTATTGAGTAGTCGCGTATTGAATTAGTTCAGTTCAATACATTATTACTGTCGATCGTATTCATCGAATTATCATAGCAGTTTTAGCTTAAATATTATCATAAAAAAAGCTTATTATGTAAGTAATACTTTAATAAAAATACAAGAAATCATTAGGTTTTCGGAAAAATAATAGTAATCTTAATTAACATATCGTTTTCGTCAGTATTGTGTGTGATTATTAGAATTTATAACAAAGACAACCAAGTAGGTACTTAGTGATGATCATTAATTATAATAATGAAGTGTCATTGACCCCAGTGTGCATTAATTATGTATTTCACTAAATAATATCATTTTACTATAAGTTATAGTCCTATTCCTTCTTTGTTGATACATCATAAACCTTTTCATATTGGCAAAATGATTTAGGTTCACTTTGTATTAATAGGTAAAGAAAGTATTTATTTTTTAATATTTATCTCAATTGCGTAGTCTTCTTAAAAGGTCACATAATATGTTGACTTCTTTACATTATAAAATTTTGATTTTTTAAGCTTCCTTTGCAGTAATTTCATCCTATTTTAATAGAAAATCTAGTCAACATCTTTGTGTCTAAACGCAAATATTTTTTCCTTGAATATATCCCTACTACCACAGTTCTAACAAACCAATGTATATAAATAAATAATGATAAGATTTCTTCGTTTCAAATGACGGTCTAATATCCTTAGGTGTTCTTGTGCTATTGTATATATATTTTTATTCTCTATTTACACTCAAAGTTAAACTTTCCTTGTTCTTTTCTTTCATTTAATATTTAATAAGGCACCTCATCATCCGGCCCTTACCCACATTTCATTTGTGGTCTGCTCAGCATGTCTTCATCTTCCAAACTTCTTCATCTGACGTCACCACACAAGTAACATCCTTAGTAGCCACATCGTCTTTTACACAATCCATCCTTCATTCCTATTTATTCTTTGGCCATTTCATATCGAAGTCTATTTTGGATTCCGGATTCATACCTTTATCCCAGCCTTACCACCGAACGACGAATACGAAACGCAAATTGACTTTAAGACATTCTTAAATGTCTGTCATTCTTTTACAAGTAGCAGGACACACTAACAAATATGTGTGTTAACAAAGTGAGTACTATGGTAATATTGTGTTATCATAGTAACTTATTTCTACTACTCACTTGCATTTTGGTAATATTATGGTTACACTAGCTGTTCCCCACGACTGCCCGCTGTACCAATTTTTTAGTACAAAATATAGCCTATGTTACTCAGAGTGAATGTAGCTTTCTAATGGTGAAATAATTTTTGAAATCTGCACAAAAGTTTTTGAGTTTATTCATTACAAACATACGCACACAAAAATAACCTTTCCTCTTTATAATATTGGTGTAGATGTATGTGTTATTACAGTAACTTGTTTCTACTACTGAAACACTTACATTTTGGTAATATTCTGTTTACATGCATATGTTATTATGCTGTGTGTATGTGTAAGAGGAAACGCTTTTAAAGTATGTGTTATGTATATTTGCAGTTCCTCCAATTAGTAATTTCCTGACAGGATACAAACTGTTTACATTTACAATGCCATACAAATGTGTAAATTGTAGTACACATAATAGGATATTATACTGTAATAGATAAATGTTGGTGGTTAGAGCATAGATGAACGGTGAACAAGATCACTTGAATTTCCACTGGGCAATATTGTTTTAGCTAATTGTTTTGGACAGTTATTTTTTATAGTTGACTAATATTTTGTTCAAATCTAAATGTTGTGAAGGGTGGATGACTCAGGGTACTGTCTACTAATACATTTAATTTCAAAAAGTGATATTCTGAATAAAATATAAAAAATTTTTTTTTTTGCTTTTTGGTCCTCTACTATTTATTGGTAAGATGCGGTACTTGTCCGACCTGACCTGGTTTCTTCAGGTCTTTAAGGACTATGAGAATATAGATGTTATTTTACATTGCTCATAACAATTGGAGTTGGAGGAGAAAACAAAAGAAGTTTTGTTGAGTTGATTGGTGCTGATGACCTTTGTACGCAATCTCAACTAAAATTTAAACCATTGCTATCTTTTACTATCATAAAGCGTGAGAAAAGGAAAGCAATAGATAATAATTCGCTTAGAAATGACTTACCTGGTTTCGCCTTGAACATCAGTGTTTTTAAAGCATTTTGCAATTTGGAGAATTTTAGTCGAAACTGAATTGTAAAAGACATCAGTGGACTAAAGTAAGTCTATAGCTTCTGTTTAACAGAATGGGGGCTAATATTTCAAAGTAGTTGTATACGTGTTCATCATAGCATGATGTTTGTTGCACAGCGGATGGTCGTGCGTGGGCTCAGCCCCGGAGGCGTCGCGCGCGTGGCGGTGTGCGTGCGGCCTGCACAACGTGTCTGCGGCGTGGCGCTGCGCCGCATGCGACGCGATCGCGCCACACGCGCCTGTCTACAGGTCAGATTGTGAGCTAATATAAATCTAAAAAAACTCAATCAACCAATCAGTCTGGAAAGTGAACTCAAGTGCCCCATAAAGCTGGTTCGGATGGGGATCAGCGAACCAACAAACCTTTTTGGTTTTCTGAAACTAGATTTGGTGGTTGATTATACACATATTTAGTGGTGAACTTTAGACAGAAGTTATAGCTTCTCCTAAGAGGGCTCTGCTCGAAAAATTTACTGTAAATATTATATATCTGAATAAAATTTACATTGAATATAAATCCGACCCTACGCGAATCTGGAAAAACATTAGTCTATACTAAGACAGGCTCCTATTTATTGTCCTCAGCATAATATGAAATAGTATCTACAAGCATGCAGTCAAGTGCAGTTTTTTCTAAAGCAAGTTTTGTTTCGTAATTGCAGGCTGTCTGATGATGAGGATCAAGCTTCAGGGATGACGGACAAAGAAAAGTCTGTTCCAGGTACTACTATTGTTATTTCTTGATTCAACGAACACTTTTATACTATGTTACTGATTTTCGAATCTTTTTCTTTCAGACAACACTATGATAAGGTCTAACACCCTGGCTGTCCCATCATACAAGCCTACGACGAGTTACTCAGACGGCCGGCGGCTGAATCTCGATCTGCAGTCCCTCCGATTATCACCAACGCAGCTCACAGACCACGCGCATGGTGTCACCAGGTCCCTCTCCCACGGGTCTGTGATCAACTCCCAGCACAAGTGGTGGAAGGTCGATGAGACCGGACGCGGCACCATCAATAGACCCAGCAGTTTGATGGTCTCAGAAAGATACGGCCAGATCAACCCAAGAGAGTCGTTCCTCAGAAGCCTGCACACCGTCACGCGAAGACCCAAGAAGTGTAATGAAAGCAAGTCCAATTGGGAGCTCAATTATATCAAAGAATATCAGAGAGAACAGAGTAAAGGTTTACATTTGAAGACGTGGTCTTGTAGTAAGTGTACCCTTGAGAATTCAGGGATTAGGACGAACTGTGAAGCGTGTATGTCGCCGAGAGTGTCTCCCCTCGCGAGGATTCCTAATGCTAGAGGTTTAAGCGTGACTACACTTGGAAGGCACGAGAGCACTCACGGCAAGGATGGTGCGGCTTCGCTCCCCACGTCGGGAGGCGTCATGATCACTGTCCCAGACTGGCCAACAGGGCGGACAACCTTAGGCTCCTCATTTCGAAGGTCAATTAGCGCGCAGAACTCACCAGAAATCCGCCCAACGTACCGAAGATCGTTCTCAGAACAAACAAACGCTGATCGACCAGTCGGAAAAGTGATATCAAGTAGAAGAAGTCTAAACGACTATACGAAGTCGTTGGCGAGTTACTGCGGTAGTCTACCGAAGACGGAAGTCAAGAAAGACTCCAGAATAGACGAGAACAGTGTCGAGTTGATCGACAAAGAGTGCAGTTGGGACACGAACGCCGAAGGCGTGATATACGCACTGCCAAACAAAGGGAAATATAAAGACTTGAACCTGCAACTCCAGGTCAACAATAACGGTACGAGGTACTCATATGTGTCGGTCCAGGATACGAAGACAGTGATGAGTAACTCTCAGAACGAAGCGTTATATTCAAATGATATAAGTGATGGTGATTACGCGAGGATAGACGAGTTGTTAGGTGCTGAGAACTGCATTTCTCCAGTGAATGTGGAAGTGGCTTCGGTTTCTAACTTAAGGACGTCGCATATAGGGGTGTCGCGGGAACCGAGGGTGTTCAACATGCTGCCATCTGTCGGCAAAGTGTCGCATAACCCTCGGGAGCAGTCTAAAGTGCCTCCGTCACAGCAATTAGCCACGTAAGTACAATTACTTTATACAAACTGCGTAATTAATGATATTTTATCAAGTTGCAACGAAAGAACTTGTTTTTCCTTTTGTTGAATATTTAAGGACTGATTTGACCAGTGTGATAAATTTTATTCGTGGATTAAATATGGCGTCTATCAATTTTTACGTTGTAATTAAAAAAAATTGCAAAGTATTTATCCGTGGTATAAGCCGTAACCGGAGAATAAAAGTTTTGTAAAATCCACCCGTAATGGGGTCAATTCAAGGGTTAGAACGGGAGACTTATTTCTTATATACTTTTTCTATTTTGTGAAATTTTGTGTTTGACATTTGCTCCAATTTGTAGGAAACATGACACTTGTCTTTAATAGTTTTTTTAATCTAAAAGAAAAAGTTTCTGTTTAGCCATTGCTTCTACTGGCAAAGGTCTCCCACCCATTCTACCACTCTGTAGACTGTGTGTAGACTTTTGTTTGGAGTCAAGTTAAGTGACTGCTCGAAGCAGTTAGTCCTAAATCTTTCATAATATATAATATAAGTTTATCATGCCATTATCAGTCGTGAGAGCCGTATGTGGCAGTGCAGCGAGTGCTGGTTCGCGTACAACGCGTGGTGGGCGCGACATTGTGACGTGTGTCGTAGCGGCAGACCTCCACACGCCGCTGTCACGTTAGCCACGAGGGATGTGCTTGATGGACCACATAATAGGTAAATATAGTAATAATATTGGCCTATAAATGTCCCACTGCTGGGTATAGGCCTCTTGTCCTATGTATAAGGTTCGAGCATTGCCATGCTTGCTCATTGTGGGTTGGATATTTGGAAGAATATTTAATTATAGGCACGAATTGCAAAATTCGTGCTATAACAGCTTATGGCGGCTGGACATATATACGGAAATTTATCGTTTAGCATCGATATTTTAAAAACCCCAAAAAATTACTGAAAAAAATCAGTAATTTTAAAAAGCCTCGCATCGCGATAACTTCTTTATTCCATCCGGATAGGGTTGAATGTGAAAAAAATTGTTTGTTTCAAAAGTGTCACCACCAAAGTGTTATTGAATACTTTTTTGACAGTGACTTTTGTGGGAAACTGATTATCTACGGTTTTTTTTTCTTTATTAACACCTTTCCTGTCCCGTCAGAAGATACAATAGTTAAACAATGGAAATGTTCATATGTGACTCACGGGACAGTGAAAGGGTTATGTCGTTTAGCCGCAGAATTAATTTTTGCTCATAATTGAAGGCATCAAAATATCTGGAAGGCTCCAAATACTCCGTGAAATTCGTATATCCTAAAGTTCTTTGTCTCCCCATACTTCCACAAACAAAGTATTTGCAATTTAAAAAGCATTGACATAAGATTTATTTTTCAGTACACGGCCAAGCAACCCATCTGAAGCTTGCAGCAGTAAGGTGGAGTTGAGGGAGCCGAAGAAATTGACTGTTCCTATTGCTTCGTTGGACCACGACTTGAATAGCGACGAATTGTTATTTGCTGTTGGTAAGTTGAATAAAACTTAATAGTCGTTAAGCGAGCTATGGAGCCAGTTATAAAAGTTTGTTTTTCAAGAATACTATCATAAATGTGACCTTATAGAAGAACCTGAGTGACCTGTGACCTAGCCGTTTTTTTTTCAAATTTACCTCGCTAGCTTCATGTCGCTAACTACGTAGGTAATTTCATAGAAATACATAGAAACCAGTAGTGTCGCTGCGACACGTCGTCTGCTGCTGCCTCATGTCGCCCGCTACCAACTTGTACCTTTAGCTTTAATTCCTGATCCGAAGATCCTGAAGGTTTTAAGATTATTTTGCTCTTTTATAGAATTTTGGGTTCACTATTATTTAACGACCTCCGTGGCACAAACCGGTTTTCAAGGTGTCGCTAGCTCTAAGGTCCCGGGTTCGGACTCCGGACGGGTCAATGTAGAAAATAACACTTTTCTACATTGCCTCGGGTCTGGGTTGTTAGTGGTGGCTTCGTTGTCTCTGATTCCATAACACAAGTGCTGTATCTACTTACTTTGGATTCGGAGCAATGTATGTGATGTTGTCCATGTTATTATTTTCATAATTATGTATCTTCTCTATTAGACTCGACCCCAGCATCCAGTACGTCTGTAACAACTTGGTCGTGTAGCCGCTGTACTCTGGTCAACGATGGCTCGGCCGCCGCCTGCGCAGCTTGTGCTGGATCCAGGCCGCAGCCGCATAACTTTTGGTACTGTAACTATTTATTTCACATTTGGCTGCACGGATAGCCGAGTGGTATAGGTCACCACGCCAATTACCACTGTGCGCGACGTGCTGCGGGTTCGATCTCCGCATGGGACAAGTATTTGTGTGATCCACAAATGCTTGTTCCAAGTCTGGGTGTTCTTTGTGCATGTGATTTGAATGTTTGTGAAACCCCCGCGACACAAGGAATAAATTCCTTAGTGCGGGCGTAGTTTTCTTAAAAAAAAAAAAAAAACATTTTTTTGGGGTCCGTACAATACAGAACCATTACTTTTATTTTCGGAGAGGTGCAGCCAAAATTTTGAACTATCAACATATCTTTAAATCTAAACATCATGTTCTCTTTCAGGTCGTGTAGCTCATGCACTCTCCAGAACCCGATGTCTGCGAGTCTATGCCTCGCTTGCAAGACGCCTCCCGTACCGAAGCATGGCCTCACTGTGCCGGTCAGCGAGGCCAACCACAATGCCTGTGAGTTTAAGTAATACCTTCTCTGTCGTATTAGGTTAAGTTCCTGTTATGATAAATGTTAGTGTGTGTGTAAATAAATAAATAAAAAAAAATTAACAAAAAAAGTCTGGGTTGCACCATAGTATCAGTTAAATTGACTGCACGGATAGCCGAGTGGTAGGTCACAACGCTAATTACCACTGTGCGCGAAGTGCTGCGGGTTCGATCCCCGCATGAGACAAGCATTTGTGTGATCCACAAATGCTTTTTTCCAAGTCTGTTATTATTAGGGTGTTATTTGTGCATGTGATAAGAATATTTGTGAAAGCCCCGCGACACAAGGATTAAATTCCTTAATGCGGGCATCGTTTTTCTTTAAAAATTTGTAAAATTTGTAATTTGTAAGATCCCAATTTCAGCTGAGTTTTTTATTAAATTTAAATGTTGATTGGGTACAGCGGGTCGCAGTCCCTCTCCGCGGCGCAGTTCGCGACAAACGCCGGCGCTGCCGCGTCGCAGCTCGCGACTCAAGACTCCACCGCCTGAACCTAAATACGTAAACTTGAGGTGAGGAATACATTTAATTTTACATAGCGTTTTTGTACAACATGATTAAATTACATGATCGATATTGAGTTTTTATAAATTGTTGTTATTTTTAAATATTCACAAAATTCTATCGAGTCAGAAAGGGGACGAGAAACATTCTTTATTTTAATAATGTTTTAGGTTTCGATGACCATAGAGCTGCCCCCCTAGCCAAGTGACATTTCTACAAGCGTTAACGATGATAGAAATCGCTTAAATGAAATTAAATGTATGAAAATGACAAGTATAAGTCACTTTTAAGCGATTTCTATCATCTTTATCGCTTGTAGAAATGTCTCTTGGCTAGGTGGGGTGGGGTTCAAAGTTTTTGACGTTTTCTATCCCCGTAGTCCCAACTGACCTTACTTTGTTTTTTCTCTAGCCTATATAAGATCCCACTGCTGGGCAAAAGTCCCCCTTTTTCTTCCAATTATCTCTATCTTGTGCGATTTCTGGATACGTGCGGCCCACATACCTGGCTAGATCTTCACACCACCTTCGCCGAGGTCGACGGCGATGTCCTTCCTCTGGCGTCCAGTGGGTCCATCTTTGCCCATTGGTCAGGCTGCTTTCGCGCTACGTAACCAGCTCACTCCCACTTAACCCTGCCTATTTTTTCTCAGACATCCGTCATCTGAGTTATGAAGCTCAGCATGGTGTTTCTAACTTTGTCTGTCAGTTTATGTAAAGCTCGTTGACAAATCTTGAGTGTTGACCTTAATCATATTTTTTTTTTGTAACCAGACCCGAAACCATGGAGTGGCCATGTTCGGAGTGTACTTACGTGAATAGTGGATCGGCTGCGTCGTGTGAGATGTGCCAGTCGCCGAAGACGAGGCTGCTGCCCGCTGCGCCAGACCAACCCTCGCTCGATGACGAGGACTCCCGTGAGTAAACTGATATTATACTTTAATATACTGTTACTGATAATATTTAGACCGTAAGTTAGATAATAAAAAATATTATATACGTTTTTTTCCAAACAGTTAATTTGACATAGATAGGCGCGTCAAAATTCGGGAGTGACGTCATAAGTAAGCGAGAATAGTAGTCTCAACTGACGTGGAGAGCGGACTCCTTTACTTTCCTTACCACTCCCATTCGCTGTATGTAAGCAGATATTCGATATTTCGAAATAGCAAAAATACGTACTTAATATTTTTTCATGATCTAAAAACCGGATTTTGAACAAAAAGCATGGTCCGCATGTCCCTCTGCAGTGCAGATGTTAGGATCCATTGTCCGATTGTAATAGTACCTAACATCATGTGCATTGCAAAGTTTAGATATTGACGTAGTTTTTAAACAAGGCTATACATTTGCTCACACACACATTTGACGCGTGTACACACGTATGTCTTTTAAGTAGTAGTGTGCTATTACGCGGGAGGAGGGGGGGGGATTTGTATGGAGTTTCGCAGTCCAACAGACAGTATTTATGGTTGGCTCTCGGTATCATCCTATGTACCGATAAATATATTAAAAACTTTTTTACTTATTAAATGAAAAAATAGTTGGAAAATCCAAAAGTGCACGCCTCATAATCTCATTCATTACAATAAAATTGAGATTATTTGTAAATAATTATACTATATCGAATTATACCGTGAAAAGTAATAGGCTTCTATTCCTCAAAATACTAAAGACTCGATAAGTGAAGTATTTCGCTCGTTATCGTGACCACAAGATACGGGATCCGTACATACAGACACACGGACGTCCAAGACAGAACTTTTTTAAACAATTTTTTAATTAGTTTAAATAATAAAAAGAGATTTAAAAATATCATGAATGTTAAATATAGTGTTTTTTCTCAACATTTGTCTATTAATATTCACTTATAAAAGCAATAAAGAACAATAAAAAGTGACATTTTAAGTTGGAGAATCACTCGGCGTGCGTAAACTGACAGTAATACCCACTTAACGCTTCGCTTATGAGGCGTGCAAAAAAAATAGTTTTTTAAATAACTATTGAATTTGTTAACAGCTGAAGGGTCAGACGGTGAACGTCAAGATAGTACTCCGATGGAGATCCTACGGCTGAGCGAGGAGAGTCACGCGTGGACACAGTGGCAGGAAGTCTTAGCGCAGTGTGCCTCTGTGAGTATTATTTTTCTGATCTTAAAAAAAATAACACGTGTAGCACTCGGGGACTGCCGCGGTAAAGCTATTGAATAGCATTTTTTATCAAATTATGCAATTATAATTATTTATTTATTTTTTCTCACAAACATCTGCTTACGTATTCGTCCGATTTCTGAGCAGCTCGTCTCAATCTAGCATACGTCTAGTCGCACGAACACAAACACCGTGCCGAAGTCTGCCGAACTGAAACGACGTTAGACGATGCACGGCTTTCAACGCCGCACCGCTGTGCCGGTCGGAGTGGGGGGTGTTAGGTTTATTTTCGTTACGAAATTTCCTGATTCGGTCGCCGCGCTCAAAGCCCGCGATAAAAGCTATGCAATAACTTAAAAAGAAAAAGAAAAAAGAAGAAGGGGTTAACCCCGTCTTCTTCCTTAGTGACCCCTTATTTAAATTTGACATTCAAACGAATGATCAATGGGCTATCGCGTGTTAAAAATTCGCCAGAGTCGCTAGTGTCGCATAAAGCCTGTATATATAATATACGCACTCCATAAAAAATAATCCTGTATAATCTGAATCTCGTAAATGGTTCCAACGATTTTCATGAAATGTATGCAGGGGCGTTAAATCGATCTAGCTAGGATTCATTTTCAGAAAATGTCTGACAAGACGAGCAAAACTCGGTCATCCAGGTGCTTTGTATTTATTAGCGTTGACTGCCTCGTTGGTCTAGTGATCGCAAGCTCGAGTGCGATGCACGAGGTCTCGGGTTCGATTCCTGGGTCGGGCGAAAAATATTTACTGAGATAAGAAATTCTCAGTACCGCTCGGAGTCAGGAAGTGTGGCGGTGTTTACACCCCCGTGCCACGGAAAGCCGTTGGTCCTGCGCCTGATCCCTCTCCGCTCGGATCGGTCAACCGTCCCATCGGACTATGAGAGTGAAGGAACAGAGAGTGCACCTGTGTTTGCGCACACACTTGTGCACTATAATATCTCGTATATCTCTGCGTACATGGCTGATCTCACTTGAGATTGGCCACCGAGGCCGAAATTCGGTCTGGAGATTATTATTATTTATTATCGTGAGTTTGTTGGCAGACGGGCGAGCCGTATGCGGACGCGGTGTTCCCGGCGTGCGGGCGCTCGCTGTACTACAGCGGCGGGGGCGCGGGCGGGGGCGCGGGCGCGGGGGGCGCGGCGGCGCGCTGGCTGCGGCCGCACCAGCTGCACGTGGAGCCCGACCACCGCCTGCCCTGGGTCGTGTTCCGCGACCCCAGGCCCTCCGACATCTCGCAAGGTGGCTACCAGACTACTGATAAACATACTTAAATATTCCTAAATACATAATACAGGGTTATCTGTAAAACACCTGCAACCTCGCAGGAGTGGATAACTGACATAATATCATAAGCAAAAACATTTATTCTATGACTTTTGATAATTCGTTAGTTTTTTTTTCATACTCAAATGCACCCTAGACAATGTAGAGAAGTTTTTTCAGTTTCCTCAGAACTGGCGACACCTCGACCACGGAAGTCGTGCAACTTATATTAAACTAAAATCTAAGTGCGCCAATCGTCGACTTTTCTCTCACGTCATTATTAGATCGAAGGTGTTGTGACGTGTATTTTGTCAAGTAAATATAGCCTGGCAAATTCGGACGTGACACTCCCAGGTCGGGCGAGGGGGGCGTAAGGCAGCGGAGGTGGAACCACGTGCAAGCTCCACATGCGCGAACCATAGGAGTGTTATCAATAAGTTGGCCAGACTCATAGTGCAAAAGTCGGAGTATTCATTATAACCAAAATCAACACTCATGTAGCTCTTTCGAATGTCAACATACATAGACAGCACTCTGATTCGCTCACCTTCCACCGCGTCTTAAGTGCTCTAGCTTGGGAGAAAAAAATGGCGAAACAAACTCCCCAGCAGCAAATCATATTATGTAAAACTGTTATAATTATTTCACATCTTCATTCTGTCTAACCTACTCAGTCAATATTCATCCATATTGTGTCAGGTGTCCTGGGCAACTGCTGGCTGCTATCAGCTCTGGCGGTGCTGGCGGAGCGGTCGGCGCTGGTCCGCGGCGTGGTGGTCCGCGGGGAGCCGTCCGTGGGCGCGTACCAGCTGCGGCTGTGCAAAGATGGACGCTGGCTCACTGTCACCGTCGACGACCTGCTGCCCGCTAATAAGAAAGGCCATCTTGTATATTCACAGGTTATTTAATAGATCGTGTTTTTAGTAAATTATCTGCCAAGCCTTTTCCTAAATTATGTTGGGGTCAGCTTACAGTCATACTAGATTTAGCTGAATACATGGAGCGACTGCCCGTCTGTCCTCCATTTAACTGGGAATACTGGGTAACACAATATCCGAACTGGGTAACACAATATCCGAAGACTGGTTGTCAGGATTGTAATGACAACCACTGTTAAAGATCACTGTATGATAGTTTAGCAATGGCTTTAACGTGCTTTCCGAGGCACGGAGCGGTTTCGGTATATTTATCAATGGTCACCCATTTACGGACAAACCGTGTCGAGCGCGGCTTAATCTTAATCTTTATAATGTGGGTGGTATACAACTGTCAAGGAAAAAATAAAATTAAGTCAACGACTCAATAGGAGTCCTTAACGCGTCATTTCATGATTAAGGACTCTTATTAAGTCTGAAACTAGTCGGGCGATCCCGAGAATGCGCGTGAGTAAGCCGTTGAATCTTTAAATAATCGTCAAAGTTTTTCTAATTGTATTTGTTACAGGCCAAAAGAAAACAGTTGTGGGTCCCGCTTATAGAGAAGGCAGTTGCCAAACTACACGGATGTTACGAAGCATTAGTATCGGGTCGAGCTATTGAAGGTAAGAGTCATACCTCTTCTCCAACTCGATCTCTCTCCAGATTCCTCATAGTTGCCGGCCTGTCTGCTTGCTGCTGCTTCTTCAGAGCCCCTGACCCTGGAATGATGGTGGAGTAGGACTTGCGGTCACTGGAGACGGGGATTGCCACGCGAAGGTGGTTTAAGATGCCGTCTAACATCTTAGTCCTCATCCCCTTTTTTTTTTTTTTTTTTGGTAAGGCGGGTGAATCCTCATGGACACCCACGCGCTCGG
The DNA here is from genome assembly GCA_950381575.1 of Plusia festucae. NCBI lineage: Eukaryota > Metazoa > Arthropoda > Insecta > Lepidoptera > Noctuidae > Plusia > Plusia festucae. The sequence continues at coordinate 13,242,724 of OX494442.1, forward strand.
GGGAGAGAGTGGGTAGTGTCGGACTCTTACCGGCTAAACCTGAACCGCCGTGCTACGCCATCCGCGTTTCGTGTTGGTGTGTGGCAATGCATAGCAATTCATCACGCACCAACCGCGGGGATCCGCCGGCCAATAGGGGCCGGCGGCTCACTTTCGTGATTGTTTGGAGGCCGACGTGTAAAAAGCGTCGGCCTCGCCGCCTCGTATCAGGGCCACACCCGAAGCACGAAATGTGGCCCTCCGTCGTGGGTCCTACGACGGACACCCCCGTGTCCGTCACCCAGGACCCTAGTCAGGGCGGAAGGGCGCGCTCATTCGCGGCCCTGCGTCGCCCCACTCGACGTCGGTAGTCCTCATCCCCTTGGTTATGATTGGCCTATCAGCTATTTGCGGACCTTGAATTTGAATTCCTGGACACCTGGACACGCGACTTTCGTTTTGTGTAGAGTTATTTGATTGATGATTATCATAATGTATATAATTGTGTGCAGGCTTGTGCACGCTGACGGGGGCGCCGTGCGAGTCGGTGTCGTTGCAGGCGGGGGGCGCGGGGGGCGCGGGCGGGGGCGCGCCGCTGGAGCAGCTGGACCGCGACCTGGTGTGGGCGCAGCTGCTGTCCTCACGCCAGGCCTGCTTCCTCATGGGCGCCAGCTGCGGCGGCGGGAACATGAAGGTACCTCACACTCTACTGGTTGCATGCCGGAGCAGCTGGACCGCGACCTGGTGTGGGCGCAGCTGCTGTCCTCACGCCAGGCCTGCTTCCTCATGGGCGCCAGCTGCGGCGGCGGGAACATGAAGGTACCTCACACTCTACTGGTTGCATGCCGGAGCAGCTGGACCGCGACCTGGTGTGGGCGCAGCTGCTGTCCTCACGCCAGGCCTGCTTCCTCATGGGCGCCAGCTGCGGCGGCGGGAACATGAAGGTACCTCACACTCTACTGGTTGCATGCCGGAGCAGCTGGACCGCGATCTGGTGTGGGCGCAGCTGCTGTCCTCACGCCAGGCCTGCTTCCTCATGGGCGCCAGCTGCGGCGGCGGGAACATGAAGGTACCTCACACTCTACTGGTTGCATGCCGGAGCAGCTGGACCGCGACCTGGTGTGGGCGCAGCTGCTGTCCTCACGCCAGGCCTGCTTCCTCATGGGCGCCAGCTGCGGCGGCGGGAACATGAAGGTACCTCACACTCTACTGGTTGCATGCCGGAGCAGCTGGACCGCGACCTGGTGTGGGCGCAGCTGCTGTCCTCACGCCAGGCCTGCTTCCTCATGGGCGCCAGCTGCGGCGGCGGGAACATGAAGGTACCTCACACTCTACTGGTTGCATGCCGGAGCAGCTGGACCGCGACCTGGTGTGGGCGCAGCTGCTGTCCTCACGCCAGGCCTGCTTCCTCATGGGCGCCAGCTGCGGCGGCGGGAACATGAAGGTACCTCACACTCTACTGGTTGCATGCCGGAGCAGCTGGACCGCGACCTGGTGTGGGCGCAGCTGCTGTCCTCACGCCAGGCCTGCTTCTTCATGGGCGCCAGCTGCGGCGGCGGGAACATGAAGGTACCTTACACTCTACTGGTTGCATGCCGGAGCAGCTGGACCGCGACCTGGTGTGGGCGCAGCTGCTGTCCTCACGCCAGGCCTGCTTCCTCATGGGCGCCAGCTGCGGCGGCGGGAACATGAAGGTACCTCACACTCTACTGGTTGCATGCCGGAGCAGCTAGACCGCGACCTGGTGTGGGCGCAGCTGCTGTCCTCACGCCAGGCCTGCTTCCTCATGGGCGCCAGCTGCGGCGGCGGTAACATGAAGGTACCTCACACTCTACTGGTTGCATGCCGGAGCAGCTGGACCGCGACCTGGTGTGGGCGCAGCTGCTGTCCTCACGCCAGGCCTGCTTCCTCATGGGCGCCAGCTGCGGCGGCGGGAACATGAAGGTACCTCACACTCTACTGGTTGCATGCCGGAGCAGCTGGACCGCGACCTGGTGTGGGCGCAGCTGCTGTCCTCACGCCAGGCCTGCTTCCTCATGGGCGCCAGCTGCGGCGGCGGGAACATGAAGGTACCTCACACTCTACTGGTTGCATGCCGGAGCAGCTGGACCGCGACCTGGTGTGGGCGCAGCTGCTGTCCTCACGCCAGGCCTGCTTCCTCATGGGCGCCAGCTGCGGCGGCGGGAACATGAAGGTACCTCACACTGTACTGGTTGTATCCCGAAGCAGTTGTATCGCAATCTGGTGTGGGCGCAGCTGCTGTCCTCACGCCAGGCCTGCTTGCTCATGGGCGCCAGCTGCCTTTCGCTCCACTTGGAACTGAGTCATGTGGTCTAGCAACCTCTTTTGAGCCGCTTTGGCAGTTCCTTCCGTCTTTAATATTTTGATTGCCTCACTTTAGTCTTTTAGTTAATGTATTGTTGTGACTCAGAAACAATATACTATTATGTCCAACTGCTAGGTAGACAGAAAAAATACCAAAGTAAATCCACAATTTGCATCCCCAAATACTAGGCGAGATTACTCTGGTACCATCCATTTCACAGTCTCCTACCCTTTTCTATTCCAGGTAGATGAAGAGGAATACCAGCGCCTGGGCCTCCGGCCGCGGCACGCGTACTCCGTGCTGGACGTGGTGGAGGTGTGCGTGGCGGGCGGGGACGGCGGGGGCGGGCCCACGCGGCTGCTGCGCCTGCGCAACCCGTGGGGGCACTACACGTGGCGCGGCGCGTGGGCGGGCGGCTGCGCGCGCTGGACGGACGCCGCGCGCGCCGCGCTGCAGCTGTCCGCGCCCGACCCGCACGCCGACCGCGACCACGGCGTCTTCTGGATCAGCTTCGATGACGTGCTCAAGTTAGTAGCCAAACTATAAACATAGTAAAAATAATATACAGTCGAATTCAGAACCTCGTTCTTTTGGAAGTCGGTTGAAATGTTGACAACATTATATAGATTGCTCTGAACCCTAAGTAGGTAGCTTAAGCACTTGGGTTATGGAATCAGAGACAACGAAAGTACCACAAACACCCAGACCCAAGACAAAGTAGAAAAATTGTTTTTCTACATTAACCCGTCCGGGGATCGAAACTGGGTCCTCAGAGCTGGCGACACCTAGAAAACCGGTGTGTAGGCCACTCGACCACGGAAGTCGCAAAACTAAGTTAGACTATTGATAAGTATGTATTACGGACTACGGAATACTAAGATGAGAGAAAAAAAAGTGATTTCTAACTTTAATCATCCAACGCGATAGGTTAAAAACCTATCGCGTTGGATGATTAAAGTTCCGTAACGGGAATTAACATTCAATCAACTTGCAAAAAAAATAAAATTTTCTAAGACTGACGTTGTTATTCAGGACAAGGCAGTTCCTTAATCGATCAAGCTGAAATGTTGCATATTTTGCGTTCTGTCCATGATAGTTCCAACATGATTCCAAATGACATAGTTCCAGAATATGGTAATAGGAACTGCCAGCAATATAAATATATAAATGTGTCGAGAGGTTAGCTTCCTACATTTTTCCGAATAGTATTCACTAAATCTCATACCTAACTCATTAAATTTCAATTGTGACGTCATCCCCTTGTCCATAGGTACTTCGACTGTATAGACATATGCAAAGTCCGAGTTGGCTGGCACGAGGTGCGGCTAGCCGGCATCCTTCCTCCAATGTCCTCGACTAGACATCTCACATGCCTACTACTTACGGCGACGCAACCAACTGAAGTCGACTTCACGCTATTTCAAGAGGGACAGAGGTAAGTTTTGTATACGAGAGGTACGGCAAAGAGGATTAGATTCCTCTCGAATTGGAGCAGCCGATTGGTCCAAAAGGGACAAAAAATTTAGTAGATTAATGAAAAACACTTTAATTCTTCAACAATGGCCAACAAGCTTCTGACCGGCAATTGGTCGAAATTGCCAGATAGACCTTAAGCGACAGTAGCGACCCTAGCGGATTTTCGACGCGCGATAGCCCCATTGGCCCTTCAGAGAGATAAATGGAAGGATGAAAGGGAGGCCTTTGCCTTGTAGCAAGACAGTTCAGGTTCAAAATAAAATAAAATAACAATGAAATCACTGTACTAGCATTTTCTACCGTTTAAATTTTAAGCGGCAGTAATAATGTAAAAATATTTCGTTCATCTGATCCCAACATATACATACTTAAATATCAAATACATTCATAAAATAGATATATTACACCCCGACACAGAACAAATTAACATGTTTATCACACAAAGATTTGTCCTAGATAGAAATCGAATCCAAGAACTTCGGCCTAGCAGTCTTTTCTAACTCAGCTTTACTAACCACTAGCCCAGCAGCCCCGTCAAAAGTAGCCTAATGGCTAGGGCTTCGAACTTGCCATCATGTGGTTGCGGGTTTGAATCCCACCCATTGCACTACCGATGTAAACCTACTTGTAACACAAGCATTAAGCTTACCACGAAGGGTTAGCAAGAATACTAGTATAGGTTTATTTAAAAAAATATATGTTTTTTAATGCTTTATTTTAATTTTCTTACAGAAACTCGGCGAAAAGTCAAAGGTCACAGTTGGATCTCTGCGTGGTGGTGTTCAGAACGAAATCGGGACCAAGCGCGCAAGTTGGGAAACTCGTTGCACACAGCAAAAGACAGGTAAAATTATTCACATCTGTAAAATAGTTGCAAAAAAACATAATAAAACGATTATTTACAAAAAATATTTTTTTTATACTTTACATACAAATAAGTAAGCTTTTTTTTTGCTCTTCCAATATAGAAAAGGAATGAGCATTGGTCACCACGCTTGCTCATTGCGGGTTGGCGATTTCAGGTTATCTTTTTTGGAATCCAGGTTTCTTCATGATTCGAGTTGTCTTAGAATGATTAAGAAAGTATATATAACTTTAAAAAGTCATTTTTATTATAGTTATAGTATTAGCCTGGGTCCGAACCCGCGCACCATGATAACGATACCTCTGGTCATTAAACCGCTAAGCCACATTCTTTCCTTTTTGATGCTGAAGATAAATTACATAATTATGAACTAAAAAAACATGTTTGTGGTTGAGTTCCTAGTCTTTGAATATGACAACAGTGAAGTAAAATAAAAATGACATACAAATCGATTTAGACCTCTTTTATCGTTATTAATCCATCCCGTCATTTTAAGATAATTTACAAAAGTCACGTGACCTGTCACTTTGTATGAAAAGTTGATTTTCAATTTTAAGATTACGACCTATGTTCCTAGAGGAGTTCTCCACTTGATTACCTCGTAAAATGTACGCACTCCTTTTAAATTTATCCTGTATAGACAATCCATTCGTTAAAATGTTCCCATTAGTTAAATAATTTTCTGACTGATTTATGAATAAAATTGCTAACAAAATTCAGCACGAAATATTTTTTTTTTCAGGTTCGCGGCTTCGTTGGCTGCCACAAAATGTTAGAGAAAGGATTCTACCTAGTAGTATGCTTAGCTTTCAACCACTGGCATACGGGCCTCGAGCTCGCTGACAGTTCGGCGTGGCCTCGCCACGTGTTAGCCGCTCACTCTTCGAAGCCACTCTCAGTCGAACGCCCCTCTTTACATCCTCACATACTGGCCGACGCTATAATAGGCCTCACGTTGGCAAGAGGACAGAGGCATGAGGGTCGGCAGGGGATGACTGCGTATTATTTGACCAAGGTACGTATAGTTCTCTTGTCAATTATACAGCGTGTAACAAAAACCCTGTCCGATCCCTGAGAGTATTATTTGGTATCGTACTGCGAACACATAAACGTAACTATTAAATGGATTGGAGATTATAATTTTTCCCCAGTCAAAATAATTAAATACAAATGAAAACTGATCCACGGTAACAGCTGAACAACTGACCGCTCCTCAAAGTTCACGTACTTATTACCTAAAGTTTTGTGTCAAAGGATCCGCCTATGCGAGACGGTTCATGAACTACCACCGTTTATTGCATCGGACAGGAGTTTTGTTTCATGTTGTATGCAAATAGAAAGAATGAATAATTTGACTGGACCGGAAACCAGCAGTCGCAAGTTCGAGTCCTGCCGTAGGTTCAACATTTTTCTTCTCTCTATTTGTATATAATTTACAAGTCATTGCTTCGCATGAGTGCATTATAAATTAATAAGAATTATAGTTATCTTGTTTTTAAGGGTTCCGTACCACATAACGAAAAAACGGAACCCTAATAGGATTCATTGTTGGCCGTCCGCCTCAGATTGATTTTTTCACAGCTTCAAGAGATTTAAATTTCAACTCGATACTTTGAGAGATAAATAGTCAACAAAGTAATTCTATAAGGGTTTGGCCTTAATAGTGTAACAGTCACAGATAGGCAGTCGCTAAGTAGAATAATGTATTCAGCTAAACCTAGTGAGATATGATGCCAAACCTAACTAAGCTTTGAAAAGGGTAGCCAGAAGTTGTTACATATTTGAGCTTTTATTTCAAAGCAGTAACGTCTACTTTCGTTTGAGCCTACAGTATTTATTTATTTGATTTCTAGATTATATTCTGGTTTTTGGTTTATATCTTATGTTCTAACTAGCTTTCGCTCGCGACTTCGTCCGCGTGGAATCCATTGAGAAATAAACATATTCAATTTACCACCCTTTTCTTCCCTTTGGGGGGGAATTTCCAAAAATCCTCTCTTAGTGGTAGCCTACTCCTCCCAACAAACACACATGCCAAATTTCAGCTCTTTACGATCAGTAGTTTCGGCTGTGCGTTGTCTGTCAGTCAGTCAGTCAGTAACGGAAGAGTTTTATATATATAGATGTTGTTTTTAATGTTTTTCTAGGGTTGGGCGGGCCTAGTGGTGATGGTTGAAAACCGTCACACAGACAAATGGATTCACGTGAAGTGTGATTGTCAAGAAAGCTATAACGTCGTCTCAACTAGAGGTGAACTCAAAACAATCGACTCTGTACCACCTTTGCATAGGTAAGTGTTAACTTTTACATTTTAATACCGGCCTACAAACGTCTCACTGCTGGGCACAGGCCACTTCCCATATAGAGAAGGAATGAGTATTGATCACCACGCTTGCTCATTGCGGGTTGGCGATTTAAGATTAAAATATTTTGGAATCCAGGTTTCCTCACCAAGTTTTTCTTCACCGTTTATCAATGATGTCTTTGAATAATTAAAAAAGTACGTATGACTTTGAAACAGTCACATTGGTACATGTCTGGGTTCGAACCATGTGCATGCGGATCCGTTCATTGTACTGCTAGGCCAGCACGAATACAGTCACATTGGTTCAATAATAATTGACTACGCCATCAGCTGTTAATAGCGCTCTGGCTAAAACTGACTGTTTGGTTTGAATTGAACCCGCTCTCTGTCTACTTTGCGCATACGAAAATTCTGGTCACTTAGATGGGGTAATTTACTGGGTATCAAAAGTATTTTTTTTTTACTAAATTTAGTTTGCACTCAGTTGACTGCCTTTCTTTGCTACTTGTCCTATCGCGGGCCTGCTGGCAGAGATTTCTTATGAAATAAGCAGAGCCTTTGTACATTTGTTGTCTTATGTATCGTTAACTTTTATGTGTGTACAAAAATGATTAAATATATAAATGAAAATATATTGATTCCGTCAGTTAGATAATAAAACATATGTGACACGGATTTTTCAAGGAAATAAAAATGACAAACAGTATCTAAAAATCGGAAAAATAATTTCTTCTTTAAGACTTCTTTATTTCTTAAGATCCCTATTAATTAGTTCTTAAGACTAATTATTATCGTTGCAGACAAGTAATCATCGTTCTTACTCAACTGGAGGGCAGCGGCGGGTTCTCAATAGCGCACCGACTGACGCACCGGCTGGCGGCGGGCGCGCGCCTGCAAGACTGGGCGCCACACTCTGAAGACGAGCCGCGCCACAGGCCGCCACTAGCGCGCCGGCTGCACGGCCTCCACGCTCCTCGCCTCATCACCTAGTACCACAGCACCTAACCCGACAAAGCCAGGCCATTGGCCCCAATTTTTGTATAATACTTCTTTACGCACGTTTGCCTTGGGTAGTAGACTGGTGAATGAGTGACGAGAGCATTACGATAACTGTGATCGAGAAATGCGAACGGAAGTTTGAAGAGAGGTATAAGTTAGTGAAAATAGACGGAGTGTTACGTTTCGTATAGCTTCTTCTGTAGGGGCAAGAGTGAGGTGCGATCATACATTTTCTTTCTCTCTTTCGCTCATAGTCAGTTTCGTTTCGTATATAAAGAAGTCGTTCTTATATTCGCAGTCGTTACACTTGACAGAGTGGTCGTGGTCTTCGCATCTGGTGTGGTGGCTAGCTCCACAATCCGTCGCCATTCCACCCACACTGTAGCTTGTCTCGTACATTCATAGAGTGGAACATCGAGTGCAGTTTTGATTTGGTCGGTACGATAAATGGGCGACTAGGCGCGTGTTCTATTTCCGCCACTAGCGTTCTGACTAAAATGAAAATTATTAGCTTGAAAAATTCTTAACACTTCCATTGTATATTTTAAAGCGGCGCCAGCCTATTAGCTTGGGCGTCGGACTTGCGATCATGTGGTCGCGAGTTCGAATCACACCCATTGCACTACCGACGTGAACCCACTCGTTACAGGGGTAAACATGCGATGTAAGTTTAAAAAAAGTCTGCTGGCGACGGCGTACTTAAAGCAGCGAGGGTGGAAACACCTACGCGGCGCGCGGGGGGAAAGGCATCTGACATCTGTCCTTAGACTCATTCGGGCATGGGTACTAGCATCCCCCACCATCCACCCGGACCATGTGTCAATCAGTGTCACGAACGAGTTAGCCAGGCTATGAGCATTTTATATTACAATTAGGCGCTCAGAACCTAAAAGAAAAATGAGCATCTGTCATATTTGACAAATTACTGGTGGGTCTTCTAATTGACATCGGAAGTTGACTACGTTTTATAACGCATTTTGCAAAGGTGAATTAAGTCATTCGGCTATCATGACTATAAAACATAAATTGTATAGACGACAGTACATCAATGGTACATTAAAAAAAAACAATTGAAATTTCGAAACCCATTAGTACCATAAAAAATATTGTACAGTTGAATATACATGTTGTAATATCGGGACGTTGAATATGTAAGCACAATATTGAATCGTATTCCGTTAGTAATAAAATACAAAGTAAGTTGAAATTGTAATAACTGAGTGAGTTTGACATGGTACCAAATGTAACTAGAAAAACATTTTTTTTCTGTGGTTTACGCGAATGTTAGATATTGAAATAAAACTACTTTTAAACGGATTCTATCGCGGTTTATTTTGAGTTTAGTTCACAACGTTTCAATGCCTTTGCAGGTGTCATGGTCACGGGTAGACTGACAAAATATATTTTCCTTAATAATTGGCTTATACTTACCCCATTGCTGGGCAGCGACTTCTTATGATATATAGAGAAGGAACGAGCATTGCTACGCTATCTGACTTGTGGATTTCAGATGCTGCGTAAGGATTGATGTGTTCTGAAAAATCAATTTAAAAAAATAAATTAATGTTGTAATTTCGTTCCCAAATCTACTGTTTTTGTAAAGATTTTTTTCTCCAAGTAGGAAAATCAGTAATTGTATGTATATCGTTTATTATATTATAATAACTAATAAATTAAATTGAATAAAAAACTATGTTGATCTACTGGTGCTGCCGTGTTTGAGTTGTACAACTCACACATGCGATCTGATTCCAAACTGGGCTGAGCCTGTATTGTGGCAAACTAATTACTGAAGCATACTTATATATTTCTAAATTCATATTAAAGATAATTACTCCGACGACAGAGCAAATAATCAAGCTCATCACACAAGACTTGTCTTGGGTGGGAATCGAACCCAAGACCTCAGTCATGGCCACTATCCACTTTACCAACAGGCCAGTCAAAAAGGTATTATGAGTTTTGAGGGAATATTTTTCTACTCTTTATTTTCGTGTAAAAATGTGTTAATTCTTTCTTATCGAAAAAATTGGAAAGTTACATTTGGACCATGGCTTACAGCGCGGGTAGGTAGGTACTAGGCCTATATCGCTAACGACACATAATAGCTATTAATATTTTTTCTACTACACTTAATATAACTCATAGAATACACGTCCGGCCGAATAAATGTAACACATTTCGATAAAATTTTTATTCAGCTGGTCTAAAGATTTTGTCGCGAAAACGCGCACCGAGTGTTATTTTTGAAAGAAATAAATTAAGACACTGATAATTCTAATATTTATAATTGTAAAAGAAAATGTCGATTTCGCAAAAATGTTTGCATAATTAATATCTGGTTAAGGGTTATAGAATAAAAAAAGAAAATTTGCAAAAACAATCATAGGTTTTTATTTTTTGTTTTGACATCGTTTTGCGAAATTCACATGTCTGTTAGATTTAAGGATATATCACGTAGTTGTACATTTTAAGGTTAATGTGTAAAAATCTCTTGTGCAATGGTTTTTTAATCAGTAATAATGGGGTAGCGTTGTACGTAGTTGTTACATAATGTATTCCGAAGAAAACACCTTTCTCAGTATCAGTGCAAAGTGAGAGTTTATTTTACGCATGCGAGATCGACACGTTTACTTCGTTCGGCTTTCTGATTGGCTAAGAGCTTAGGGTGGGCCAATCAGAGCGCCGAACGTCGTAAAGTCGATCGGTAACCGTAAAATAAATTCTCATCAGCCACACAGAATCTCTCATTACCCAGTAATTATAATTATTACGACTGATATTAGATTTTTACAATTCATTTTCTAATTATATTTTTTTTACTACATTTTCGGCAAGATGTGTTTGATTAAACGATAACTTTTTATAAATTTTGAGGATATTATTTAGATGCGAAATTAATAAATTATTAATAAATGCTCTTAGAATTTTTGTATTATTTTTAGGGCTGAGTTCTCTTTGACATCTGTACTAATGACTAAATATTGGCCTAGATGTTTGTGTACCACAAATATTTGGTCCAAATATGTGGGTTTGTGGAAATTCTATGTATGAATTTATGTAATACGTACTCACAATCCCTTAATCATAAAAAAATGGTTAATTATTGTATAAAATTGGGAAACTCAGTCTAGCTTGTAATTTATTAGAAATATAAAATTCATAGGTTTAGAGTTATTAAAACAGTTTTGTTGTGGGATATATCGCATTCCTAATGTTGTTAAAGCGAAATGTCATTTTTAACAACCATTACAAGTTTGATATAAATATTAAATAATAAAACAGTCATGATTGTGTGAATGTCTTAATAAAAGACTTCCAAACTAATTTAGTTTTGCGCTCATGCAATAAATAAATAAATTGATTAACCTTTAATTGATGTTGTACAGTTCTAAGACCGCACGCGAGTTTGTTTACATTTATCGCGTTTGGTTTATTGGTTAAGAAATTGAGAGAGCCAATCGGAACGCCGAACGACACTAAGCTAACTCGCACTAAGCTTTGAAAAAAGATAAATCGCTAAGCGTTTCGTTACACAATCGCTATTTTGGTACATCGTAGCATAAAAATAAAAATGTAAATATTTAAATTGCTTTTAATTAATTTAAGTGTAAATCGAGAACGTCTCAATTTTTTTGGCACGAAGTGTAAAAAAAGGACATTCTCATGAAAAGTACTTTCATTCCATTAATACTCATTATTTATTTAATTTTTATAATTAATTGATAGTTGTTGATTATTTTGACGTTATCCTAGTGATGCAATTTCTTGCCATTATTTTGCTTTACAACGATTGGGTTAGTGGTTTTCTTGTAGTGACTGGCCTATAAGTAAGATTCGTGCAATATTAAACAAGGATTTTTTCTCACGTACATTTTATTAGTGAGATGTTAACACTGGCTAGCACAAATGTACACGGAGAGTGTGTGAACAGAAAACGATTGCTTTTAATATTTATCAAAACCGATCAAAATCTTATTTGTTTTTCAATTCTGACTGATTGACTGCACGGATAGCCGAGTGGTATAGGTCACTACGCTAATTACCACTACACGCGACGTGTTGCGGGTTCGATCCCTGCATGGGCCAAGCATTTATGTGATCCACAAATGTTTGTTCCAAGTCTGGGTGTTATTTGTGCATGTTATTTGAATGTTTGTGAAACCCCCTCGACACAAGGATTAATTTCCTTAGTGCGGGAGTCGTTTTTTTTAACGAAGAAAAAAAAGAATAATTCGGGTTTATTTTGAAAACAAAAAAAAGTTTTTTTTTTTATGCCTAAAAGCCCTTCCAACTCTTCTCCACTTGGTTTTTGATGAGTATTTAACAAAACATTAATTAAATGAAAACAGGAATCAAATCGTATGCTGATTGTTTTTTTTTTTTCTGATTTTCGTTCAGGGGTTACAAATTTGTTAAAACGCAAAATCGTGGCAAAAACTCACTTCGTATTGTATCTCAAATCAATAAGTACAAAACTGAAAAATATTGACTCACATAAATGATAATTTCGTTTAAAATTGTAATCATGATTTTTTTTTAATTTTTTTGCATTACATTTCTACATACATCAAAATTGAGTAAAATAACGCTTTAGGCTGCGATTCCACTGAGGCGGAGCGGAGTACAGCGGAGACAAGCTGCGTCGCGATTCACCAATCACATGGCTTAAAATCTTTGTCTCTTCTCTATTCATTGGTGAATCGCGGCACTGCTCGTCTCCGCTCTGCTCTACTCCGCCTCAGTGGAACCGCAGCCTTAAAGTTCTCGAATGTGGCATATGATGTCATGCAGTGGTAAACCTTATAGAAACGGCTGACGTTATAGAAGAAATATACGTAAAATACGACCACTTATTGTTGCTTGTTCACACACTCTGCTGATAAACATAATATTTATAATAACATAAGTTGTGTATTATATCATGGTGTAATACCATACGTTCTATAGCTCACGACTGTATATTTTTACACTTCATAATCATAATATACAGGATTATTTTTCATGGAGTGCGTTTATTTAACGAGGTAATCAGGTGCATACAACTACTTTTCATACGAACATAAGTCTTGCGACCGGTCACTTTGTATGAAAAATTCATTTTCAATTTTACGATTTTGACACGTGTTCCTTGGGGAAGTGGTTCAGTTTTATGCACCTGATAACCTCGTTGAATATACGTAGGTACTCCATAAAAAATAATCCTATATACATATACACTTAATTATATGAAATTATAATAACTTCCATAGTTTTCTTACCACCGTAGGTACACTTGAAACCGACTCAACTTTGAGAAGATCTTAAATATGATCTGTTCACATTTTGAAGTGACTTACTCTTGGTTTCTGAGTCGTTGATCAACTTAAAAATTTTATCTGTAAACTTCCTGATCCAAAACTTGTGATCAGATTTGATTGCAGATTAAATCAATTAGCTTCTCAGAAGCCGGGGGATTAATGAGTTTCGTTTGAGTTTTAGGGCATTTATCTAACAGACTTTGTAACTTTGAAGTATAGTATTTCTTTTTATTAATAAGATAGTGCCATATTTATTGTAATTCTTATATCGGCGGCCATTTTGTTTTTATCAGATTTTGCTGACGGCTCATATACCTGTACTGACCGTTTACCCAAGTAATTAAAAATGTATATAAATTATTGTTAAATAATATCTTGGTCAAACACATTCGTGCATAGTTTCGTGAATATACGAAAGTTCGCACGAATCTGTGGGGTGTCAATGTCATTTTATTACGTTCAATTCAGTTCATGCAACCAACACGCTTGGAAAAGTATATTTTCTGAAAAAAAAAAAACGCATTATTAGTTCTTGGGTAAACAGGTATAAGGTACGAGTAAAGTATTAAAAACATGATTGTAATTACACTAATAAACAAAACCCCTGTTTCTGAAAGATCGATTAACTCTAAAAAAAATTAAGCATCTGTCAAACTAAATCGATTGTTATGATTGGTTTAATATATTGGTCTACCAATGATAACTTTGGGTGCGGATTTGACAAAAGCGGAGTTAAGCTGAAAACAAATTATCGGACGCGGCTGACGCACGCAACTGTCAGCCGCGACTGATAAGCATGCACGGCCTTAAAAACATACAGCGCGCGAGATTCCTGTCGGACGTCCGAACGCTTAAGGTCATCCCAAGGTTACGTCCACGCCTTACCTCCAATAGTTTGCACAGCTCAGTGTACATTCATTATCTAGGCACTTATAAGCCGCGTCCGTCAGCAGTATCCAATAATTTGTTTTCAGCATTTCTCTTGAATTTAATTGCGATTGACATTTGAGTTGTGACGTGAAAAAAGGCGCCAAATTGCCTTTCCGCCAATTAAACACATTATTCCAATTGAATACATAATATGAAAACATTCACATTATGAGAAAACAGAATCACGTTAATGGATACAAATTTTGTATTGGATTAAAATGAAATAAAGAGTAAGCTTGAAGATTAAATTAAACTTACTTTCAGAATGTGGGGGTAGTTTTCGATATTCATAAAAATTTGTAATTTGATGTATTGTTTTATGCGAGTCCCTTTTCATATTATATATTGTGAAACTTAAATGTGTTGAATGCACTGAAATAAAACTTTTGATGACTTTTATTTAACATAGTGGTATTTTTTTTGTAGCATAAATGACGCTTATTTTACACGTTAGATGTACGTGGACGCATGTTAAACTATTTATGATAAGGTTAAGTAAATAAAATTATTTAAATTTGAGTTTTTATGTTTTATTGTACGAAAATCCTACGAAATATCTTAACAGCTTCCCTGTCCCGTCAAAAGACACAATAGTTAAACAATGGAAATGTTCATATGTGATTCACGGGACAGTGAAAGGGTTAATCACCTATATTACATCTTATCTTATCGAAATTGAGTTTGGTAGTTTTTATGTAAAAGCAGAAGTAAGTAAACAAGGACTGGCAAATGTCGGGGTCAACCGTCAATCCAGCCCTTAATTATGAAAACACTACTCTTGCAATGTCGCATGAATATTATCTTCATATAAAGGATTAATTTTTATGGAGTGCGTTTATTCTACGAGGTAGTCAGGTGCATAAAACTGAACAAGTTTCCCCAAGGAACATAGGTAGAAATCTTAAAATTGAAAATGAAATATTCATACAAAGCGATCCCTTGTTCTATCATATGAGGTCGGCACAATGCGTATTATTTTCCATTTATCTCTATTACTCGTTATCGCGGCATCCACTCCTTTCTTTTCACTTTGACACTATCCACCCATCACCTTTTTCGGTTTCACCCCTGATTTTAATCGTACTTATAACTCGTTTGGTTATGTGATTTTCATCCCTCCTCATAATATAACATAGAAAAAAGCAGTATTATAAAATCACGGCGTCGCGACGAAATAATTGAGCGGCGTCGCGTCGCCCCAGGTGATAGGCGTCGCGACGCCTTGCGTGAGTCCCTGCGCGACGCCATGACTGAGCGGGGTCGCAACGCCGTAGCTAGGTGATAGAATTCGCCACGCCCTGGGTGAGCCCCTGCGCGACGCCATGACTGAGCGGGGTTGCAACGCCCTTGGTGATATGCGTCGCGACACCCTGGCTTAGTCCCTGGACGTCGCCATGATTGAGCTGCGTCGCGACGCCCTAGTTGATAGAAGTCACCACGCTCTAGGTGAGATCCTGCGCGACGCCATGACTGAGCAGCGTCGCGTCGCCTTTGGTGATAGGCGTAGCCACGCCCTGGGTGAGTCCCTGCGCGACTCCATGACTGAGCGGGGTCGCGACGCCATGTCTTAGCATCGTCCCGATGACCTAGGTGGGGGGCGTCGCGACGCCGTAGCTGAGATGCGTCGCGACGCCCTAGGTGTTAGAAATGTCCACGACCACGCCCTGGGTGAGACCCTGCGCGACGCCATGACTAAGCAGCGTCGCGACGCCATGTCTTAGCAACGTCGCGATGACCTTAATGAGCGGCGTCGCGACGTCGTTACTGAGTGTCGCTCGACGCCCTAGGTGATATGCGTCGCGACGCCCAGGGTGAGACCCTGCACCACTCCATGACGGAGCGGGGTCGCGACGCCATGTCTTAGCATCGTCGCGTTGACCTAAATGAGAGGCGTCGCGACGTCGTTACTGAGTGTCGTCGCAACGCCCTAGGTGATAGGCGTCGCGACGCCCAGGGTGAGACCCTGCGCGACTCCATGACTAATCGGGGTCGCGACGCCATGTCTTAGCATCGTCGCGATGACCTAAATGAGAGGCGTCGCGACGTCGTTACTGAGTGTCGTCGCGACGCCCTAGGTGATAGGCGTCGCGACGCCCAGGGTGAGACCCTGCGCGACTCCATGACTGAGCGGGGTCGCGACGCCATGTCTTAGCATCGTCGTTGACGATTCCTTTCTGAGTTGATGCGTGTGCTACGACCTTAACACTGTCCCTAATCCAACAGTTATATCGTTTTCTCTTGTTCTTTAAAAATAAGGATTTAGTTAGGGTGTTTGCTTGGTGTTCGATAATTTCATTTTGCACGGCAACTACCTACGCGAGAAGTTCATTAACATTGCAACAGGTCTCAGTCTGTATGTTTAATAATAACAAGAAATAGGTCCTTGTCAGTCTGACCTAGTCGCCTGATGATCTCAATACTCATAGTACATACATATTTAATTAAACAAACTACTTAAATAATGTTTATAGTTTTGTCTAAGCCGTGTGAGAAGAAAAATACAATGGCTATCACAGATTGTTTTAGAAAGTAGATTTATAATAAATATGGACTATTTAATCATAACTATAATTGATTACTAGTGAGGCTCGTGGCTAAGTGTTACCTTACGGGTTTGATCGAGGATAAAGGTTAAGCAGCGCTCGCCGCGTTTAGTCCGTGGGTGGGTCTCCATTTGTAAACATATAGAGATCCCTTCGTACCTCGGAAAGAACGTTAAGCTGTTGGTCCCTACCGTCATAAAGTCATCTTTGATAATCTTTAAGTCATTACAATTCTGACTACCAGTCTTATCCTCTGGACTGCCAACTATTTTTTCGCCATTATGGGATACTGTTTTCCGAGTAAAATGGGTTGTGGAGGTCAGATCAGTCGTTTCATGTAAAATACGGATTCAGCTAAATCTGGAATGGTAGCCGACCCCAACATAGCTTGGGAAAAGGCTGGGCAGATTATGATAATGAATTGACTCCGGGTAGCCGATTGGGTAAGGTCACGCTTATCTTATAAGCTACGCAACGGGTTTTGATAAAGTTTTTAGCAATAGTCAAAGTGAATCAAGAGGAAGGTTTTTGTGTTTGCAAATATGAAAATATTACGACCCGTGTGAAGCCGGGGCGAGTCCACTAGTAATCTATCTATTAAGTACTTATATAGAATTCCAGTATCACGATGTTTGTCCGGGATGAACTCCGAAACTACTGAACCGATTTTAATTAAATTTGCACACCGTGTGCAGTTTGATCCAACTTGAAAGATAGGAAAGCTTACATCATAAATATATAAAAAAAATTGAGACCCCGGGCGGAGCAGCGGGAAACAGCTAAGTATTTTTTTATAAGGCACATCAACAACATAAACACGAACAACACGTAACATTTAGGAAGCATTTAGTCTGGTGTTTACATCAATTATAGACGTGCACAATAATTCAATAGATAACACAGTATACACACACAAAAAAATAAAACAGAAATAAAAAAATAACAACAATACAATAGAATTTTAAGAAGACAGTAGTTAAGTAATTACAAAACAAATTACATAAACAAACAAAATCTATTTCCACATCACAAACAAATTCTACATTTGACTAAAAAATGTATCAAAACAAACTTTACTTTTCATTGTCAAGCATTGTTTGTCTAATTTTCCAAATAAATAAATACCAAGGATATAGTGCTTTGTCAAAAAAAGTACTTAAACCTTTATAAATGTGATGATGCTAGCCGACGCGGCTTGAACGCTGTTGAATGTTGATAAGATACGATATTAGTTTTATTTATACTGAAGAGTATGATTTATAAAACATTTCTTTGCCTGTAGGTCCCACACCTTCCTCAACACTTTAGGGATTTCAGTCTGAATGAAAGAAAGATACAAAATAGAGTATCCTACGCCTCTAGAATGACAAACAAGGTGCTTTCAACATGTCTTTCGCTGAAAAAATCAAGGTGACGTTGGATTAACATTCCTTTGAAACTCATGTGTGACAGATATGTTCTTGTCTGAATGTCTGTCACGTAATCAGTAGACGATTCAACACTAGGGAATAAGTAGGTATTTCACTAATTCTATATACTTTCAAGCCTTATAATATCTTTTTTATATCTCTTTATCTTGATTGTATAAAATAATAGCCATAAAGATTAATTGTAAAATTAATTTGTGATTAAATTTTGTTCTCTCTGTATACTGGACTATATAATTAACCAAAATACTGCTATTGACTGTATGCCGCTGTAATAAAATAAAACAAATTAATAATTCTTTTAGCACCTTCACTTGAAACAAGCATCAGTAGATCACACAAATGCTTGATCCATGCGGGGATCGAACCTGTGGATCGAACTAGTAACTCGTCGCGCACAGTGATAATTTTAAAAATATAAGTATTTAGGTATGTTAGTATATTGGTATAACCATGATTGAGGTATGTAGACCTCTAATCATAACGGCTTCTTTTCCAATTTTTACCAAAAAAAATAGTTTGCAAATGAATATCGAACTATAATTAAAGGGAAATATAAAAATGATACTTACCCAACAATGTTCAATTATGTTTATTTCCAGTTTTTTCAGGAATTAATTTGAGAAGCAGGGACAGTCAATTTTATGCATAAAAAAACAGTTTTTTTTAGTAAAATAAACAAGTTCTTTATCTTTCTACCTATTAATATTGCAGATAATTCAATGCAGCCAATGAATTCCCAATACGTGTGTTGCATGGTATATCAATATGGGCAATGGACAGATCCCTCAGGAAATTACTGCAGATCTGCAACGAATACTTGAATGATATTGGAATAATCTTCATCGATCACTTAAGCCTGGTATATGTACTAACCTGCACTAAAGGACACTTACAGTCAGAATTAGACTAAATTAACTAAATTTAACTAAATGTGGACAACATCACATACATTGCTCCGAATCCAAAGTAAGTAAATCTATTATACATAATTTCAGTGTCACGATGTTTGTCCGGGATGAACACCGAAACAAATAAACCGATTTAAAAAAAATTGAGACCGCGGCCGGAGCAGCGGGAAACAGCTAGTATAATATACATATACATATATAACTTGTGTTATGGAATCAGAGACAACGAAGGTACCATAAACACCCAGACCCGAGACAATGTAGAAAAGTGATTTTCTACCTTCCTGGACCCCGGGACCTCAGAGCTGGTGACACCTTGAAAACTGGTGTGTACGCCACTCAACCACGAAGTTCGTTAAATCTAATCCTATCTATAGATAGGTTAGGATCTATAGATAAGTTTACTCACTAGGGATCGAAATAATTTCAATGGCAAATATGATTAAAGACTACACTGTAGCCCAGGCGGTGCACGAATTTTACGCCTACGCGTCACGTGTCTATTTGTTAGCGTTTGACGAGTTTCGAGATGTTTTATGTTGAATGTGTGTGTTATGGACATGTTATGTGGAGGGATGCAAGTCATATAACAAAACCAGTTATGGGTATGACTGGATGGGTATACAAGCAGAGGGAGACCGAAAACGAGATGGATGGATTGTGTGCACGATGAAATGAGAAAGAAAAAAGTGGATGCCGTGATGACGAATAATAGAGATGAATGGAAGGAAAATACGCATTGTGCCGACCCCTTATAAGGGCAGGAAGAACAAATTGAAAAACAATGTCGAAACGACAAAAATATTCCATAATATTACTATGACGCTGGATGCAAACACCCAACCCTTGAATGGTGGGCAATTCTTGATAACACGAGTAGATAACGGCATATAGGGGTATAAATCAAATAAATAACAATAAACATGCCTTTCAGATAATCTTTACAACCTCCGGTATTGGGGAAATTTAATTCATATTTTTGGTAACCTCATGAATTCGGATGTAAGTAAAATAGCTACTGAGTTCCCATAGACGGAACTTGCAGACGAGGCAGGCCGAGGACCGTGGCGGGATGACATTTGATCGTTTGAGTGCCCTTTGCCCAGCATTGGGGCAATAAATAGGTTGCATGAAACAATGGATCATCATCGTCACCACAGCCCTTGTCACATCCCACAGCTGGGCATAGGCCTTTAATTTTACGTGCCTTTCTCTCCGGTTCTGTGCCAGTCTTTCCCAGATTCGATCCGTGACGTTGACAATGTCATCGACCCATCTAGCTACCGCACGACCGACGCTTCTTTTGCTTTTGACAAGTGTAAGTCACGTGACTTATAGAAGAGAAATGACATTTTCATAGATTTAATGTCATGCGATTTCTATCATCGTTAACGCTTGTAGAAATGTACCGTATGTATAAGGGGGAAATATGTAATGTATGTATAAGGGGGAAAAAACAGATTCAAAACACATCAACTGCATAAACAAAAATGACAGAATGGACCTCAAGAGCGTAAGTGTCTTTCGGGAACATTATGAGAGTTATCACTTATGTAAGTATCTTTTACATTGGTATTATGATCGCATTTATAACATTTATTTCATCAGTATCATTTTTAAAAAGAAGCCAAAACAAGATTGCTTAAAGGAACCGATTATTTATGTTCCCAAAATTTATATGTTCTTTTTTTAATTTATTTCGAGTATACGCACTCTTTTTTATAAACTGGATTTTGTTAGCAACATAATTTGTGTACATTTTTTAGTGTTTCATCAGTCTTATTATTTTTTGTTTATACAGGCTACGGAAATACGTGGCCATATTTAAATTAAAACTTACTTTTGCTTAAATAAATGAACAACCTTTTTCCAGGAAAGCATTGTCAATTCTCAAAAATAATAAAGCAAGATAAAATTTATTTTTCGGAATTCATTATAACTTTCTTGGAGAAAGTTGTTCATAACTCTGGACAGAAATAGTAATTTATATTTTATACATATAATGGTACAACTCCCACACGGTCATCAGATCTTAAGCAGAGTCTGTACTGACTACTGACAACCAGACCACTTATAATAATATAATAACGGCCTATATACGTCCATATAGAGAAGGGATGAGCATTGATCACCTCGCTTGCTCACTGCGGGTTGGCGATTTCAGATTCCAATACTTTGAAATCCAGGTTTCCTCACGATGTTTTTCCTTCACCGTTTGTCAATATATATTTCTTAATACATATATAGGTACATATTATTCATAGATTACGTCGAGACGCAGGACAAATGATCGTGCTCATCGCACAAAGATTTGTCCATGTTGGAAATCGAAAACCCGACCTCTAGGTTAAAGTCATAGTCACTAACCACTAAACCAACAGGCCAGTCCATATTTTTCATCTTTTTTTCATGTCGATGGACTCGATTCAAATTCTATCTGACCAGTATTGAGCAACCTGTACAGCTCTATCAATGGCATCGTTTATAGTCTCGTTTTGACAATAAAAATGCCAAAATGACATAGATTCCAATAGCTTTTACGTCATTTTTGACATTTGCACTTGTCTCTCTAGTCTCCAGGAATAAAAAACAGAGTATAGTCCATATTGCATTGACAAGACATTTCGCACCTTATACATCATTTAAAGTGAAGTGAATTTTCATAGTTCGTCATCATAACTGACTGTTCTGTTGGTCTAGTGGTTAGCGACCCTGACTGCTAAGCCGGAGGATTCGATTCCCACCCAGGACAAATGTTTGTGTGATAAGCACGATAATTTGTTCGGTGTCTGGGTGTTATTTATCTATAATATGTATGTATTTAGAAATATATAAGTATGTTTATCAGTTGTCTGGCTGCCATAGTACAGGCTGTGCCTAGTTTGGGATCAGCCCCCCTAGCCAAGTTACATTTCTACAAGCGTTAACTATGATAGAAATCGCTTAAATGACATTAAATGTATGGAAATGACATTTAATTTCGATAAGTCACGTGACTCAGACTTGACAGTCCCATACATTTGAGCGATTCGATGAGCGTTATCGCTTGTAGGAATGTCACTTGGCTAGGGGGGCAGATGGCCGTGTGTGAGCTTGTCCCAAGATATTAAATTTATAACACACTCTGTAGTTTTGTAACTATTCTCTATTTACACATGACTATATCTTAAAGCGGTGCACTAAAGTATGCTTGTACAACTCGTTTGTAACGCAAAACTTGAGTTTCATAGCGACCATTCAGTTTATCTTGCTGTCTAGAACAACTGCATTCAGACGGAACCAAGATTTCTTAAAATATTTCATCGAATAAAAAAAGTGTGAATATTTTTACTAATAAAGTTAGGTGCTATATTAATTATAATTATTATTGTGTTATGCACAAGATGAAGCATACCAATGTAATGTATTGTAATTTTTACTAATAGAAAGTTTAATATCTTGTTTACTATTAAGAATGTAAGTGGTGCGTAGTCAAGTTCGGTGGTATTTTGAGCTGAGAAGTCCAAAAATCTAACTTGCCCATAATATATTATTAGATACATATATAAAAATAAAACATGTGCAATTGTGCCTATGCACATTATTTTGGAAGTTATTTCTTGAAATTTTGGTCCATATTGAATCGCATTATATCTAGCGTTTTTCTTCGAGACTATTTTTTCAATTGATATATTTGATTGCCACTTTATTTTCACTGTTAAAAACCATGCAAACTTTAATAATTACCGTTGTCATACTCTGTTAATTTAGTCCTAAAAATGCTGTGAAGACAAGCAATCAATTTTATTCTTATTTTCCTAGTCTTCGCTTTTTATAAACTCTGAGTATAAACTCAAATGCACTGCTCTCATATTTACTTGCTGGCTCCCTTTCTCATAACGCCGTTCTTCTCGGCTCATCGGCATGGCATCAGATAGCTGATGTCTCCGTAAAGTAACACTTACTGCAAGTGGGCAACACCAGATATAATAACATTTTATGATACGATCCGAACGTAGTTACAGCTCTGTCATATTCCCGTTTGTATCTAAAACTGTTTGTGGTTTAGACTTGTAGGAGACTGGTAATGATCCATTAAAATCGATCTGGAGGAAATATTTTACTGATAAAAGCATGAAGTTTCCAAAGAACAGACGGTTTTGAAAACTTCGGGACAGGTTTTGCCTAACAGTGCACAGTTCAGACACAAAAACAAAACAAAAATAAGAACTTTATCTAAGGAGAATTGATGACGAAACTTTAAGATAATACATACGGTATCTACCACGTTTTTACCGCCATTATTAAAACATTTACTTAATTTAAACCCTTGGACCGTGGGGCCCGAGTGCACATATGGTTTTCAAAGATCTAGCCAAACGCCTTGTTGACACTTCGCGTGACCCAAGGGCTGGCTTTTACCTTGGACAAAGAATAAGCATTGCCATACAACGTGGCAATGAGCCAGCCTAGTGGGCACACTCCCGGTCGACAGCGATGCGGATGAATACTTTGACGCCATTATTTAGTTTTTAGATTTTAATTAGTTATGTTTGTCTATTCTTCGTGTGTATATATATATATATATGATTAATTATTTTAGTTTTTATTAAGATTGTAAATATCTACTTGGCTATTCTATAATAATTATATACTTAATATTGGCATTGATTCCTCTGTACGCAAACTAAACTAATTTTAAAAAATAACACCACACCATGCTCGAAGGAGCTGATGTCTTTGACCTTTGGGTAATTGGCTATTGTGGATACAGGTGGAATTATATAACATTCATTAGGTCATACATTGTTGGATATGTTATTGAATTACGGAGACTTGACAAGGTATCTTTTACTCTTTTAAACCATTGCTGTCTTTTACTAACATAAAGCATGAGAACAGGACGGCAACAGATAACAACTAACTTAGAAGTGTCAAACTAGTTTTCACCTTGAACATCACAGTGTTTTTAGATCACACGTTTTGACTTGTCGGCATTTTGTATGATAATTTTAGTCCGAACTAAATTTCACATTTCTATTTTTCGACTGTCTTTTTCTAAATATGTACAAGTGAAAAAGATACCGATGGACTAAAATTAGTTTAGTATCTACGTGTTAAAAGAATCGGGACCTTTGTATCATTAAAAAGTTGGCTGTCTTTTAAATAGAGTGACAATAAGTCAAGGTTAAAGGTATGAGCGACAGAATATGTAGCGACAGAATATATTTAATTCGGTGCTGAAAATCTCTGCACTGATATTTTCTGAGTATTCGAACGCAAAAAATTGTTTACCAGTACGACTGGATCACTAGCAGAAATTTATGTTGGTAGAAAACCGCGAAATGCATTGAGACAGAGAATGAACTGTATAAACTTAACTGTATAAAAAATATCAATCGGTTCACCTGGGAACAACAAAACCATTAGTCAATACGTTAGCCTTACGTTAAACTTCTAGTGGGTATATTTAAAAAAAGCCACGTTTTAATTATAACTTTATTATAAGTACAATATTAATATTGTAGAATAACTAAACCTCTAATATGACGTCACGATCACGTAGGCGCCTGTCACGCGTCAAGTCGAATCTACCCTCAAAATTTTAATTTAATTAATTAAATTTAATTCCCTTTTTTGCATCGGAACTTACTTTTTAGGCTTATACCTACCTCTTCTAGAAAGACTGTCGTTCCATGACATTAGAGGTGATTTTCCACTTTCATTACGAAAGCACGGCATTTCATTTTGCCAGGAAATTGTAACGTTTTGCGGTCCAACGGTATCAAACCAAAGAAATCGTAGGAATCATTTCCGAATACAATTAAGGACTGTTTCGCTTGGATCTTCGTATAAAGGACGTATGGAATGTATCATTATGCTAATATTCTTCATCTTCTTCATTTCTGAACAGAAATGTACGATGCGTGGGTAAAAATCGTTGAGAGAAAAAAAGGGAGGGAGAAAAGACAATAATTATGTCACTTCATTACACCTTTAAGTTTTTTATGTTTTTATAAGAAAATTAATGTAAACGCTTCTTCTTGGCATCAAACTAATAAGTTTGGCGAGTAAATTTGTAAAAGTAGCAAAATATGCAACCAAGAAATAAAATTAAAAAAAATGTAATTTTTGAGAATGAACGTGGTAATTTTTTTTATTTTATTGTATTTTATTTATTATGGTATTTGGTTATAGATGAAGGGGATGACTAAAGAAACGATGGATGGATTATGATGATATGGCTAGAAAGGCTGTTACATGTGAGATGACGTCAGATAGAGAAGTATGAAAGAAGACTTGCTACACCCACCCCAAATAAATGGGGAGTAGGGGCATGAGGATGAAGCCGGCTTTTGACTAAGAGCTATAATATACTATAATTATATTGCACCTTGAGATATAATATTTTATCGATCGTCATACATTTGTTTGAGACCGTTTACATTGTGCTATAATATACAGGATTATTTAAAAGGCGTGCGTATACTCTACGAGGTAATCAGGTGCATAAAGCTTAACTTCTTTCCCCAAGGAACATAGGCCGAAATCTTAAAATGGAAAATGTAATTTTCATACAAAGTGATAGGTCACGTGACTTATGTTTGTATGAAAAGTTGATCTTTAATTTTAAGGTTTTGACCTATGTTCCTTGGGAAAAACTGTTCAGTTTTATGCACCTGATTACCTCGTGGAATATACGCAATCCTTTTAAAATATTCCTGTATATTTATAATAGCTAAAGTTTTAATATATATTACATCACATAGCCAAAACCCGGCTTGATTATATACATTAAAGTTACAAACAGCGTGAGAGTTAACCTAGTTTTAAAATTGAGTGCCTTTTAAGATAATTACTTTTAGTTTATTGTTAACTCAATCTTTTGAGTAGCGTTTCTAATTCTTCCGTAACGTCACAACATCTCTCGCTTTGTTAGAATATCATTTATACCCCTTTACGTATTTCAAGATTGCGTACCAGTTTACCATTATTGTTTAAGATGTAATATATTACTTTTAAAGAAAGAAAGAAGCATTTATTTGTCGGAATATGCAGATGTAGGTTTTTACATTTTAGGTGCTTGCCAATATAAGGCGTACAAATATTATGTAGTAAAAATTAATTATATCTAAATTATTTTTCAATTCAGACAACTTAAAAAAACTAAAAAAAGTCACAAGTTTTTGTCATTCATACAAAAATCCAACTATTATCTAATCTGTACCTATTATTTTTTTTCACACATTACTACGATTATTACGAGTTCACGTCGGTAGTGCAATGGGTAGGATTTGAACCCGCGACCTCATGATCGCAAGTCCGATGCCCTAGCCATTAGGCTACCACCGCTTCGAATATGATGCTTTACTGTAAAAGTGGGGACTTGATTTCTTCGTTTTTTATCTGTGGGTTTTTTTCGAGCGAGTTTTTGAAGTAATATTGTATTCCTATATTTTACCTGACGTCCCCCACACCGCACCTCCCCCTGCATCACCCTCAGTTTGATTGGTGACGTCATTTTCTATTCCAGAATATATATCTCACAGTGTGAACAGCAATCGCGAGATGTCATACACATACACAGCTAAAGATGTAATATATTATTATATTACATCGACAAAGTAACAAACAGAGTGAGAGTTTAGCTTGTCTTAAAATTGAGTTGCCTTTTAAGTTAATTTAAATTTAAGGGTTGCTTTACTATTAGTTAGGTCAACTAAAACATTTGTCTTGCGTCACAACCAGTCTTCGCATTGACGGAGTATTATTTATACCCATTTACGTATTTCAAGATTGCGTGTTAGTTGACTAATATTATAAATGTGAAACTGAGGATTTTTGGATGTTTGTTACTCAATCACGCAAAAACGGCTGAACGGATTTGGATGAAATTTGGCATGCATGTAGCCTTTGTCATGAAAAAGAACATAGGCTATCTTTTATCCCGATGCCTTATGTAGTTCCCGAGGGATGACCCAATTCTGTCCACGCAGAAGCAGTCGCGGGCAGAAGCTAGTTGTTTAATAAAACTGACCACACTTCCAATAACATTATGATAAATTGATATTTATCAAAGTGACCCGCTCGCTATCTCTTCTTTTATATATAGGGCCCTAAAACACTCGGTTTTGCAATTACTACCAGTATTTATTGCTACGATAGGCTTTCATCCATCCTATATCACTCACTGATAAATCTACAAATTAGCTTTTATTTACTACTAACTCAGCCGCGTGGTAGTACTCGCGTTCTTCTCGTTCCCAATTCCATCATTATTAAATTACTTATTATAACTGAAATTTTATTTTTTTAAGCTCAGTTCCCGGAAAATATAAATCAATCAAAAATTGTTTTTTTTTTTAAATTCGAAACGCTTTAATTTTCGTCGTGAAAATGTTATGCCTAAGGCCTAAATGAGATCTTATATAGTAAGTTACCTGTCAGTAAAATTGTACAAAATGAGCCAAGATTTTTTTAAGATCAGTACGAGCAAACGAACGACCAACCGACCTACTTACAATTCCTTTTTAAAACCAGTCAGTTTCTAAAATGATTATTGTAATAAGTGTCAATAATCTACAGTTTCGATTGTATTTCATTACGTTTGTGTTGATAACCTTCCTTGTTTTCAATCGTTTTAATACCGTATCAAAAACAGGTGACAGTCGTCCCCCAAAACTACATGAATCTAACTATCAGTAAAATTGATTATTTTACGTTCGTCTTATTTTATGATCAATTAATATTCAACCCTCAGACAAAACCGTAAGGTTTCATTTTAAAAAGCACTGAGGACTTTTGTTATTTTTGGGAAATAATACCATTGCTAGCTTTATTTAAAGTTCAAAATCGAATGGTCAGTTATATAACCTGTAATTTTCAAAAGTTAACTCGCAGTACTTACTAATTTGCTTTATTTCATGCTGAAAACGATTTCGCTAGTGTTAGTAAATTGATACTTATCAGTCAGCTGAAACGAATTATATTAAAAGGAAAAGTAATTTGTGATGTAAAAAGTATGAAGAATTGTTGTTTATTGATATTAAAATGGTGTAACATACATACAAAGTGCGAGGTGGGTGCTTGTGCATCGGGGATTCCGTATCATTATAATTTCTTCTATTTTAATTATAATCTTTTGTTAAATCGCAATGTTTGTTTGTTTACTTATTTAGGTTAAAATTTAATCTTGTCTCTCTCCGTCTGAGACGTATTTTTCAATTAAAGGTTTTGCGTGCACAATGTTGCAGGTTCGAATCCAGTATAAACAATCACCAACATGTGTTTTACAAAAGTTATAAGTATTTTCTTAATAATTATTCGATGATATTACTGAGGAAACCTGGAGCAAGCGTGGTGATTTCGCTCATACCTTCTCCATATGAGAAGAGGCCTATGATACATTTTTAGGCCGGTATTATTATATTGACTAGATGACCTGACAACCGTTGAAATTTGAAATGCTATAAAGGTTTAATTAAACAGTATAAAGTTTTCTAATGTTTCGCGCAACTTTTTATTTTTTCTTTCGTAAAAATCTTCTCTTGTTAATAACAAACACGACAAAAAAAGAATTACCGAAATTGGTCCAGCCGTTCACAGGTTATGCCGTGACAAGAAAAATAGGGATTCATTCATATATAGATAATTGAATACAACAGAAATTGATTTGTCGTTATTAAAAACGTATACAAGAATATCTGAAACTAAAAAAAAAGAACATTTGAATCGCTTTTAAACCTTACGAGATCGTACAATTGAAAAAAAATCTAGGTTACTTATACAAATAGTCTTCGGATAACAGTAATAAAATAAATTATATTTAAATCATAATTAAATGAGTACAAATACCATTACGCTAGAAAACGTTATAAATGGTTGCAATCGAAAGGTGACAAAAGATACTACGAAATGAGTCTAGGATCAAAGATCAATTACATTGCTTTGCCTAACAGTTCGCAGTAATATTCCCACGTAATAACCAGTCATTATCTATTGAAGTAATTAGTCATAATTAGTATGGTCTAGTAATATTCTAGACTTGAAAGGTTTTGAATGAATTAACGTTTCAAAATTTTGTTAAATTTCCACGTTGATAAATGGTTTGGAAGGAAATTGTTGTGTTTATAGTTACTGAATGATTACTTTGAATCAATGTTAGATTTAAGAAATAAAACACTCGTTATGTGAAAAGAACAGTAGAAGACATATTATAATTAAATATAGGTAGGTACCACAGACTATAATTATAGAACTTAACAACGAAAAACAAACAAAAAAAAATACCACACATTTAAGTTTATTACATAAATAATATGTAGATAATAATATATTAATTAATGATTTTGAGCTAGAGGGGCTCGTGGCTAAGTGTGTAAGGTTTGACCGGTAAGAAAGGTTAAGCCGCGCTCGCCGCGGTTGGTCCGTGGATGGATGACCATTTGTTAATCATACCGAGACCCCTCCGTGCCTCGGAAAGCACGCTCAGCTGTTGGTCCCGACTGTCGTCAAGTCCTCTTTGACAGTCGTTAATTCATTGCGATTTTGACAACCAGTCTTACTATGGGATATTTTATTACCCAGTAATGGGTTGTGGAGGTCGGATAGGCAGTCGCTCGATATAAAATACGGTATTTAGCTAAATCCGGTATGATTGGTAGCCGATCCCAACATAGCTTGGGAGGTTTGAGCTACGCAGGTAAAGTCTCGGGGCATAGCTAGTACCTAATGTATAGAAAAACGGACAAATGCAAGTCGGACTCACCTACCAAGGATTCCGTATAAAAAAAAATATTGTTTGATAACTAATGTAATGTAATGATTAATATATTGTTTCATGTATTTGTAGTATAAGACCATATTACTTGCCAAAATTCATACTTCATAGGTCAACGGCAAGTAGCGTATGGGACTTGCCGTTGACCTATGTATGAACTTTGTATATTTATTTATTTATGTAATTGTACACACATTATAATACAGGACAAAACACCTTTCGTTCTTTGAGATTTCAAAATACACGTTTTTTGCGATATAAACTGCTGTATCTTTTTTTTAACGTCAGCTTAAAAGTTTAGTTTTTTCTTCACAACTTCAAAGGACTGTAAAGCTAAACTTTTTGCAATGTGTCTCGATACCTTCAAGCGTTTTCGAGCTAAAGGGTATTAATAGACATACGGACGAAATGATGGACTCTACTATTATTATAATTATAACAACTACTGAAAACCACCAGCTAGCGTGATTTAAGTCTATCATGAATCAGACATTTTTTTTCTACATTCTGGTATTTTTTTCTTAAAAAAGTGACCAAAATGCCGTCGAAAATTGCTATAACTTGAAAGATTAACTCACCGGCAATATTGCGATATAATTATTAATTATTAACGCAAGACCCCGCGAACGTAGCTAATAATTATGAACCTCAGAAATTGACGATACACTGTAAGTTAATTAAAACTCCTGGTTCAGTCGACTCTGGATAAATCTCAATTTGCATAATACCTAGTTTTCAGTTTGCAAATTAAATTCATTTTAAAGTTCCAATGTCTGATTGGAAGTTAGGGTGACGTGTTTTGTACTTTTTAACCGACTTCAAAAAAAGGAGGAGGTTCTCAATTCGGATGTTTGTATTTTTTTTTTTTTTGTTTGTTCGGGCATAACTCCGTCGCTTGCCAACCGATTTGAAAAATGTTTTTTTTGTTGGATAGGGTATACCTCCCAAATGGTCCCATGTTAAGGAAACCAGGATCTGATGATGGCATCCCAGAGAAGTCGAGGGGAACTTTCGAAAATCGTATGGGCAACTAGTGAAAATGATTTTTTTGTTGGAAAGGGTATACTTCCCAAATAGTCCCATGATAAGGAAACCAGGATCTGATGATGGCATACCAGAGAAGTCGAGGGGAACTTTCGAAAATCGTATGGGCAACTAGTGAAAATGATTTTTTTGTTGGAAAAGGTATACTTCCCAATTGGTCCCATGATAAGAAAACCAGGATCTGATGATGGCATCCTAGAGAAGTCGAGGGGAACTTTCGAAAATCGTATGGGCAACTAGTGAAAATGTTTTTTTTTGTTGGAAAGGGTATACTTCCCAAATGGTCCCATGATAAGGAAACCAGGATCTGATGATGGCATCCCAGAGGAGCCGAGGGGAACTTTCGAAAATCTTATGGGCAATTACTTCACAAATGATTCCTTGATAAGGAAATCAGTATCTGATGACGGCATCCCAGAGAAGTCGAGGGGAACCTTCGAAAATCTGCCGTTTCATTAAGCAGCCTCTGACTGGAACGAATACGTAGGCTACTCAATCGTTGTGACCGTTCCTCTTCAGTTTCATTGGCTACTCGAGCGTGTATTAAAGAAAGACGATGGTCGTAATCTTCTTGACTTTCATTAGCCAATCGAGTATGTATTAAAGACAGACGGCGATCGTAATCTTCTTGACTCTCGTTAGTTAATCGATTGCGAATTAAAGATATACGATAGTCGTAATCTTCTAGGCTTTCAGTGGCCAATCGAGTACGAATCAAACTAAGACGACGATTCTTTTCTTCTTGACTTACCTTATTCAACCTACCTAACGTATAGGTCGTCTGCTTTGACAGTCTGTTTTCGCGCTGGTCGGGGCTCTCATTCGAAATGCGTTGAGAATTTCTGTCCCTAATAATTTGTTTTAAGCGTTTTTCTTTTTCATTTTTACGCCGCTTTCTCATACGAGAAGCATCTTTACCTGGCCTACCCATATTTTGTGTAAGATTAAAAATGGCACTAAAAATTAAAAAATAAAAAATTTTTTTGCAAAAAAAAAAAACCGACTTCACAAAACCTTAAAAGCACTAAAAAGATAAAAATAATACTGTAACCTACCTCTATTAATAAACCTAACATAACCTACGATTAACCTATAATAAAATTTAACAAATTTTTGGAGTCGGTGCCAAGCTAAGTAGTGAAACGACTGGTTATGCCAGAACATTTTTCCGTTTTAGTACAACAAAGCTCGATAGATGGCGTTGTTCATTCGTATTTGTCCAAATAAGGTTGGTACACAACTGCTCATCAAGTTCACGTAACTTAAGATTTAAAGTTTATCGTCGAACTCCTTGGTTATCTTGCGTTGTTGCTGATTTCTATGTAAATCATTATTAAGTATTCACATTAGTATCTACCTTTTTTTTTGTGTCTAAATATTAGTTATTAAGTCTATGTTATATTTTAAAGTACTTTTTGTTGTTTTCCGATTTAATTTAATATTTAGAAGTTGTAAGATTTATGGTTTATTTGTCTGCCCTTAGTCTGTAAATATATAGTTATTTAGGTATCGTATATTGCTTGGCACCGACTCCAAAAATTGGTTAAATTTTATTATAGGTTAATCGTAGGTTATGTTAGGTTTATTAATAGAGGTAGGTTACAGTATTATTTTTATCTTTTTAGTGCTTTTAAGGTTTTGTGAAGTCGGTTTTTTTTTTTTGCAAAAAAATTTTTTATTAATTCCGTTTTCTGATAGGTACCTAATGGTGCTGATTCCTTTACTAACATATAGAGTGAGAAAAGGACAGAAATAGAAAAAACTTTGAACATCACTGTGATTTTAGTGGACACGTTTTTGTTTACGCCAATTTGTATGAGATTTTTTGTCGGAACTATTCTGACAGCTTTCATTTTCGTCTGTCCTTTTTTAATTATGTAAAAGTGAAAAGGATATTATACCAATGGCCTAAAATAAGGTGCGTGTATAACAGAATCAGGGCTATTATCGAATTAATTTTTTGTCCAAATTCGTCCAAGACAGCTTATTTGGACAATGGACAACACAGCCAAGGACTTTGTTTCGACGTATCTTCTCCACAGCCAGAGTATTAGGAAGCGGTGAATAGTTTGTGAATCTTTGTGCTGTTTATATGTACCTAGTTGACCTTCCTTGGTAGCCTATTTGAATAAAATTTCTTTCATTTTTAAAGACTATCAACTCTAATCTGACTTAGATTTCCTTGTGAGGTACTCGGCCTATCGGCCTAGTAAAAAAAACTGTCGTATTGAGTACCTCCTCCTTTTGGAAGTTGGTTAAAAAAGCCGGGGTCAGTAAGATAAATGAGTCATAATTTAATGTTGATTATAATAATGTAATAGTTATGACTGTGTCAAACAATTACCGGTACTTATAGATTCACAAGACATCGCAAATCATAATATCCGTTCGATTGAGATTTTCTAGTCCATCTATCATTAAACAGCATACTCAACACAAATATATGTTCTGATAACAATATCTATACTAATATAATGGAGCTTTTGATGATTGGACAAATTATCATAAAAAACTCTAAGAGTTAAAAAAAAAAACTTTTTATTAGCAACTAGCTTTTTTTCCGTGGCTCTGATCACGTGAGTATCGCTTATCGCGGTAAAAAGACGCCAATATATCCTTTTTTGTAATCCAAGCTCACCCCTTGTCACGCCAAGTTACATCAAAATCGGTTCAGCTATTTAGTAGTGAAAGCATAACACAGATAGGCAGACGGAGATACTTTCACATGTATGTTTAACTAGCTGCACCTTGAGGTTATAACTTGTTTTAAAGATAAAATTAGCCTATGTGTTCATCCAGGCGTCAGCTCCACAACAAATTTCATTAAAATTGGTTCAGCCGTTTTCACGTGAAGCGGTAACAAGCATACACACATTTACACACGCACAAACGTCCGTATAACGCCCATAATATTAGGGTGATGTGATAGTGATAGTGTGAATTAGTACTTATGGAGTTCTTATAAAGATTATTTACTATTTTATATTACTCTGAAATCCACAACACCACAGCATACACTTATGGGTTACTTTGCTGGTATTTCTCCATAGTAATTACATTTGGAAACCGTGCAACTTGAGTCATAGTACTAAGATGCTTGAAATATCTATAGCACCTTTCAAAGGTTCAATGAACAGCTAGTGTATTATCGAAAATGGATCTTTGATCGTTTTCCTCCAATAGTTCACAATATTCTTACGTAAATAAACATTGTTTAACGTAAAGAAACCTTGATCCCGCATTTGTTTCGCAGTTTCATCTCTTAAACAGTTATGAAACGCCAGAACCGTTTTTATTTGTCAAACATCGTGATGTTTTGGGACATTTCCACCCTTTACAAATAGCTCCCATGTTTTGGTGATAAAGAGGTTTAATGATCGGAATTGTATTACCATGTTGGCAGGTTCAACCCCAGTGCAAAACACTGTGACTTTTTTCAAAGATATATGTACTGTGTTTCGTTTATCTAAGACTTAACTGATTAACGATAAAAGAAAAGGTCGCAAGAAATGGGGGTTGGATTTGGCTTGCTTTTAAGGGTTGGAATCTGAAATCACCAACCTTCAAGAGAGAAAGCCAAAGAGAGAAATCAGTGCTCGTTCTGTCTCTTTTTAAGAGGAGAACAAGCCCAAAAGGTTGACAGTCTATATAGGCCGTTATACGAGTATTTACAAGTTCCTATTGGGTTTTTGATGTCACTTAATCTGAAAACCTGTACATCCATTTGTTAGTGATTATGGGATACTGGTATTTCTTCTTCTTTTCGTGTCAATGATCCTCAAATTCTGTCTGACCAGAATTGTCACCCGGATGGCACAGTCGATGGCTATTACGTCCTTGAGGGTGCAGGTGGTAGTGCAGCATGGGTAGGAAAGAACATGCGCCATGTTTTGCGATGGGGCATCACATTCACATTGGCTTTGTGAAGGGTTGATCATGCCCCACTTGCTCAGGTTTACTTTACTTTACAATTGGGATGGCACTAAAGAAAGTATTCTAGTTACGTTTCTAATTTTATTCTTCACATTTTATACAATGATAGTACCTACCATTAATCTAGGTTATATAACTCTTTTCTAGAGGTTTCGTGAAGTTGGGACCTAAATCATGATTAGGAAAAACAAGCTCCGAAGGCTTGACGAGGGTGAAGCGAATCCAAGTCCTGAATAAGCAGAACCAATAAAAAAGCTATGTTCTTATTTCTGGTCAGAGGACGACCTCGTCTGATGAAGAAAGAGTTACCGGAGACTTGGTCGTCACACGAGTTTCATCAGGTAGCCTTGGATAACAGGCGGGCGGGCGAAACGCTGCGTTTCAAACGCGCGGTTGTTGTGCGATTTTTGACAGCTGAAAACCTGTTCTGAACTTGGTGTACAGTGCCGAATAGCAAATACTGTTACTAAGCTGCAAATGCTGTTTAAAACTTCTGTAAAATTCTCTTCTGCAAAATAATCTGACGCATTTGTTTTTCAAAGAAAGTTAAATCAACATACATTAAGCACATCTGAATATTTTTTGTTAAACAAATCTTGTTCTAGCCTCAAAGAAACAGACATGATGATAAAACTTTATTGAAATTGACTTTTTCTGTATGAACGCGATAGAGACCACG
This sequence comes from Plusia festucae, assembly GCA_950381575.1. NCBI lineage: Eukaryota > Metazoa > Arthropoda > Insecta > Lepidoptera > Noctuidae > Plusia > Plusia festucae. The sequence continues at coordinate 13,278,200 of OX494442.1, forward strand.
CGCATTAGATCAATAAATTTTACAAAAACATGTCATTGACATGCACAACATGGCGTCTTACTCTACTCTACTCTATATTTTTTTCGAGTTTCTTTCTCGCAGAATGTGCACTAGACGAAAAATATGTAATTTTAAAAATTTGTAAAATCTATCATACGAGCTTCCCCACTTACTAATTAATTCTGAAAGAAAAATTGAAATGATCTCGGAATAAAATATTGCAAGACGCTGTGTTTAAGACATATAGTCTTAGTCTATCTATTTTGGTTAAACTTATATAACATATAGCCGAAATATCCAGTTATGTTTTGTTTACATAAATTACCAGTTTTTTGAGAACAAATAAGTACCACTTCACCGTAATGATTATACCTAAATGCTAAGTTTGCGCGAATAATAGGATGTGTACCTATACATTTGCACGTGATAAATGCTTAACTCGATGCAACACACTGGTATTAACATATAGGAGCCATGGGAGACCTTTATCTCGATAAGCCAGTAGGCATACATGCTACATTTGGCTTGTTATTTGATCAATGATTTTTAGGCACAATAAGACAATTACAGTATATCTTTTAATTACATTTGTAAACGGTTTTCTAATAAATGCTTTTAACATAAGTAATGTGGGTCACACATTATTGGTATTCTTGTTACACTCGTGCTGAGCTGAAAGCATAGGTTACAAATGGGTTCACTTCGGTGATTTCGAACCAGTAACCTCATGATCGTAAGTCGGACGCCCCAGCCATTATACCAGCCCGGCCCGCTTCGTTTAATAAACGCTCGTCTGTGTACAACGTTGCACTGATAATTGAAGATTTCACGGCGCTGTCTCCGCATTAAGGCGTCGTAAACAATAGTATGGATCTGCTAATATACATTTTATATACATTTTTTATACATTTTCGTATAAGAAACCGCATTTGATAACTTTTGACTTGTATTTGTTTCCTTTGCTTGTAATATTTGTTATGCAATATCTATTGCAGTAATGGATTGATTTAATAAATCTTATTTTAATCGATGGTGGTTTGGTATTTAAAAATCGAATCAGTTTATAGGTATTTAATCATAATAATTTGAAAATATGTATAACCTAGAATGTAAAAAAAAAATATACGTATTATGAAAGCGTCTCTTTTTTGTATTTATATACTTAATATATTATGTATTTATATAAAACCTGTGTTATTTTATTTTAGGACAAATATTATATGCGATTTTTTTGACTACATGAAAAATGTTGTACAAGCAGAAATACACTAAACTACTAGAATAACAACCGTGCTTAAAACCGTACTACTACGGCCCAGTTTTTTAATCCCGAGTTAGCTCCACCAATGGTTAAATATAGTAACTAATGGTTTCAAACTTCGGTAGAATGTGTTTATCATTTTTTTCTAACAATTATTAAAATTATTAACACTCTTACTTATTTGACCCTTTGATATACAAACGCTTTTTAACGAAATTTGAAACCATTAGTTAGCATATTTAACAATGGTTAAATATGCTAACTAATGGTTTCAAATTGGGTTGAGATAACTCAGGACCTAAAAACTCGGCCTTAATCGAAAACTATCTAATCGTATTCGAACCACCACGGTGTTTATTTTCCTTCCTTTTTACCTGGAGATTGGAGATGGATAAAGGGATTTAACTATACTTCTTATTTTCTATATTTAAGATTATTGATAAGCTACTCCAGTCCACAAAAATTCAAAAGCGAATGGTATAAACATTTTCTTTAAGAATTTTTAAATACCTGTAAAGATCGAATGCCATTCTTTTTCTTTTCGTGAGGCTATCTAGACCGTAGATACTATAGAAACTTAGCCAGAGAACTAAAAATACTACAAACGGAAGAGGTATGAAATAAAGGTCTTTCATAAGGTACGGTCTAAGTAGGTCGAATCTAGTTAGTTCCAGTGTCCCCTATTATTCCATCTAAAAGGTCCTTACCATAATAAAATAAATAATACTAGAATACCGTCATGTTATTTATTTAAATATTATTCACAAACGAAAGAGATAGTGAATAATAATATAGAAGTTCTATATGCATTATGATGATCTATGAACCATAACAGACAATTCAATAGATCTTAGAATTGTAATTAATATTAAGTCAGATCCATACAATTCTTCAACAACTATCGATATCGGTAGCGAGGAGAATCGTTTTACAAACAATATAAATTATAGTAGTTTTGACAAAGGCAGACAGTTGGCCGCGCGCAGCCGCCGCACATTCACCTCGGTGCTGTGATCAAATGGAGTTATGCTTCAATAGACACGGAAAAATGATTGCATTACAGCTAACACTAACTTCACTTATAATAAGTACCAACGCGATTAGTATAGGAACTGTGAGTGAACAAAATGTGACCAAACGTGAGGCGAACGTGGGTGACCTGTTTCCAGATTGGGTGCCGTTTAAAAACAAACACGGTGAAGAATTAGGAGAGTTTGTCCAGGTAACTAAAAAACCTAAGAAGAGGTTGGCACCACCTGTTAATTTTATACTTAGAGCCGTCGCTGAACCCGAAGGGGATGATTACTTTGATAAAGGACAAGGCGAGAGTGATAGCGATGATTATTACGAGAAGAAAGAGTGGTCAGACACAAACCGGCCATCACATGCTTCTGATTCTCCAAAATCAGATAATCACACTGAAATTTCTGAAATAGACGGCGTGGTCAATATCATAACAAAAACAAGACCACTCAACCCTGTTGTAGAGGCACTAAGAAGAGCTAAAAATAGACAAGAAAATGATGAAATTAGAGAAAATGAGGCGAAAAAGCCTCCTGAAGATTACAAGGAGGACCAAAAAGCTGCTTCAAAGAAACGGCACGATTTAAATCACAAATATGAAGACGATATAGATTACGAAGAAAGTAATTCAGACAAACTTAAACCTGAACCAATAGACGAAGATCAAAGTGAAAATGAAGCTAGAAAGGCTATTATTTTAGACGGTGTTGATGAACTGAAAGCACGTCATGCTAAAGAACAAGTATTAATATCTGAAAAAGCGAAAGAAGAAGAGATATATAAAGAAGAACGCGAAAGGGAAAAGCTTCAAGCACAACTATCTATAGATGAGAGCGATAAATATGATGACAAACCGAAGACAAAGAAATCTTTTATGGATTATGAAGAGTATGAGAACAAGGATGGATCTCTTGAAGAGAAATATAACATAAATCCCGAGCGAACGACTAAAGCACCTTTAACTACAACAAGGCAACCGAAACGAACAAGCAAGCGTAAGGGGAAGAAAGACAAGACAGTGGAGAGTGGAAAACTCTCCGTGTTTAAAAACCCTCAACTGTACATAGTTTATGATGAAATCGATACGACAACAATCAGGCCACGGGTAAGACCTCCAGTACCAGGCAACGTCGAGAAATTCTCAGCAAAATACACATCGACGCCATCTTTAATTGATGATGCTGAGAGGATATCATTAGTCCCAGAGGAGGAAGGCAAAGAAGGAGAGCCTACCTTATTCTTCCCCAAAAAGAGGAAAGGATCTAAGAGACGAAAGAGTCAATTGACTACAGCATCGGAATCTGAAGAGACTAGTTCCCAGTACATTGATAGGAAACCAAAGTTGACATCAGCATTGCCTGACACGACTGGATCTGACACTATAATTATTGACACCACTGCGGAGACTGGACCCGCAGCTGATGTGACTACAATTAGCGACGTGGTCACTGATGCTGTACCTGCGTCGACGGATCATAAAGAAGATGCGAAGAAGGAAGAAAATTATCACAAGGAAAAGGGTGAGTCAGATTGAATTACTATCATAAAAACACAAACTCATTTGGATATCAGCTTCGCCCACGGTGTTTCCCGCAGTTTATCAGATTTTTTTTTTCATGACGAAAATAGCCCATGTCTTAATCTAGGGTGTTCTATCAAATTTATTAAAATTAGCTTAAACATTTTGGCGTGAAGAAGTGACAAACGTATACAATCACAAACATTATTGTGATTATACATTACTTATAGTAGTGAGATAATATTTTATTGATTAAGGAAACACTTTAGAAGTTTTCTCTTTAGAAAGAAAGCAGATATGTTTTTTTTTAATCAAATTTTATAATCTACGGCAAAGCTAAACAGGAAGGGTATTAAATATTTTCCGTCAACATTTATCCTTATCTGATTCTAAAATGGAAACATAAATGATCAGATACACGTGTTCTAATACTTCTAATATCTCCAGTACATGACGCGTTCAATTGACCTGTGGACAATCTCATTGTTTATTTGTTAAACATAGGTGTATTATGTATTCAGAACATTCATTAGGACGGCAGTGGCACCATACCTTTCTTATGCATGCCATAGAAGAATTTACAAATACTTAAGTACCAATATAATCCTTTAATAGGTCAGTCTATTATAATAAAATATTGTATACGTATGCTATGATAATGCGGATCAAAGTTCAGGAATTTCGGAGTTCTTGATTTCGGAGTCTAACCCACTTTTTGACAATTTATCCTGAATAAGAATAAATAATTTTAGCTTATCTAAGGATATACTTAACTACGCCTTAAAAAAAATCCTGGGGCCAAATCTATTATTAGAGAAAATCTATTATGAGAATATCTATATTTATTTTCCCTGATTCGGGATTTGTTTAAGAGGGGTGTATGCCAATAAAACCCTGGGCATGAAACAGTAAAGACTTTCAGTGAAAAATAGTATGGGATAGTAGAACAAATTTATAAAAAATAAATCAATGTCAGTGGTATAATTATATATAATATCAAAAAAGACGTTAATTGAAGGTCAATCTTTAATTATTTTTCGTAAATTATTTTCATCAAGTCCGAAGTAAAACCTACTACCATCAGCTAGCCTTTGAACATTCTCTCACATCCTCAAATGACATGAATTGAATGAATTGTATACATTATTTTTAGTTTCCCACACTGGTATAGATTTTACACCAAACAGAGAGTTCCCTTACAATGTTTTTCATTCATTCAAGTCTAGGTTCACGTACTAGTTTTTGCTACCGACTTTATCGGAAAACACTGATCCCATGGAACATACAACGAGGATTAAAGTCTATATTCGAGTCCTAAATCCGAGCTAACTGAATCAGATTTTCAACGAAATAAGTGGAGTGGTTTACGCTGGAAATTTAAAACATTTATTTTAATACCTACATATTGATATTGAAAGCATTAAGGTACAGTTAAATTGCACAACAATAATTACATAGTATAAATGTTAGCCCGCGGCAACGTTCATTTTTTTTAAGAAGAAATATTGCCTATGATACCCAGGATTTATTATATATTCTAATGATACTATGTCTAGTTTCGGAGATGACCGTGTTTAAACGAACAAAAAAATCTCTTCCACTTTATTATATTAGTACAGACTACGGATCTAGGATAAAATATATCTACCATAGTGAATTTTTAGAAAGGCCACAACTGACCCTAACCAGACCAACTACCGTAAACTTGTGTCCAAAAATATTTTTAAATGTAGGTAAGGTCACTATGACATAAACTTAATATGCAAGCATATGTAAAAATGTCCCGAAAAACTGTAACTCAAGCATAAAATATTATATTGCAGCCCGCACAGTGGACAAAATTGGTTTCACATAGGAAAAAAAGTCGTAAAAAACATACATCCCGTCCTTTCGGTACATCCAATTTACATCAACAAAATAGTGATACAAAAATCATATATTTATATTTCACCTTGCAAAAACTTATCTCTCTATACAAAAAAAAGCCACTTACTGAGAACAAAAAAATATATTTACGCTTGGCAAAATATTGTCAGTACAATTTGGACTTTATGGTATTAAGTTTAAGGTAGATTTTTGATTGTTGATAGAATATTAGTTACAAAATACTCTAATTCCTTCGACAAGGTTTTCGTTTCAGAGATGGGTCGAAGATATTCGATATTTTGATAGTTATCCTGACTTTTGTTGTGGAAAATATGAAATGATTTTCGCTAATAAAGTTTTTTCTTTTGAGTAATGAATCTGAAGGAAGCCTGATAGATATCAGTATGAACGATTGACTTCGTTTATTATTTGACAAATCTTTGACTTGTGTAATTGGGTACAAAAAAAATAGAAAAATACTTACGAATCTTTCATCTTATTTCGTTTGTTAGGTATAGTTTTTATATTCGATTTCTTGCAAGTAATTTAAAAACTATAATTTATTTATATAAGTTATTATACAGACAATTTCTCATGCTCCCACATTGCTGTTAATAATATTACTAATAAACATTTTTTAACACTAAAACATTCGCTAAAACTGAAATTAAGCGACGGTAGCCTAATGGCTAGGGCGTCGGACTTGGGATCATGTGGTTGCCGCTTCGAAAACGAAAACCACCCATTGCACTACCGACGAGATCCCACCCTTAACACAAGCATTTAGCTTACCACGAGGGGTTAACAAGAATACTAGTAATGTGTGACCCACATAGCAAGTAAGTTTTTTTTTTTTTCAAGAAAAAATTGTACCAACCTTAACTTATCTGTGTAAAAACTAGGTTACACAAATTCTAGTTACCTTTTTTTATAGTTTTTAATTCCCGTCACGTAATTTAATTATTTATTTGATCATGCAATGTGAGTTTTGAGGTTAGTATTGTGATCACATGCTTGTTTAGAAAATGTTTACTAATATTTATAAACATTGTTAGCAGTAGTGTGGGAGCAATATTTATTCGTATCAGAAAGATCAAGGGATGCTGTATTGTCGAATAAACTCGGTTGTGCAGGTCAGATAGGATTTATTGTTATACTAGCTTCTGCCCGTGACTTCGTCTGCGTGGACTTCAGAATTGAGTCTAAAGCTTCGCTCGTTTACAATTTTAAATCATCCCACGGAAACTATTTGAAAGATCTGTATAAAAAGTACATGTCCTTTTCCATAGCATAGGTGACATGTTTGTCTATGCATGATATTAGCTAGTAGTACCTAGGTACCCACTATAGAACCTATTGCAAAGCTTAGTTTTAGTTAACCTTTAAATAAATAACCAAAAAACCGATACATTTTAACACTATCATGCTAAATTCCGTGTGGCGCTAAAATATAAACCCCAAAAAATATCGAAATTTTCAATCATCACACTTTTACAACTAAACGACCGTTAAAAATTTCGCAAATTTGGTCTAAAATAATCACTTAATATCACGAATACAGTTAACCACAATTCATTCGTGACACTATATTTACAAAAGCACCTCTATTATTATACCAGTAAGGTTGATATTCGGCATCATGAGCTCAATGATCAGGCCGAATTTCCTAACTCTTTTAAATATTGCAAACTCACTAAACGAATTCATGTTTGATTTTTTACATTACCATGTCGAATCACTTTGATCTAATTTTATTATGATATTAATAAACAATCTATTTTGTTTACTAAGCAAGCTTTTACTCAAGTTAACGGATTATTCAATGGAGTCTATAATGTCAACCCCATAGAAAAAAAATATATTTGGCCTAGTTTCCCAAATATGCTTTTTCCAAATCTGGGTGTCCTTTGTGCATGTGATTTGAACGTTTGTACAACCTCTCGCGACGCGACGCTACGATTAAATTTCTTACTGAGGCAGTTGTTTTTTTTTAAAGGTCACACTGTATGGATAAATACCTTTTCTTAAACACTGAATCAATAAACCAGTTTGGTTCTATTCGTACGAAAGATCATTATCTTCTGCCTAGCCTTTTCCCAAACAATGTTGGTGTCAGCTGCCAGTCCGGATTTAGCTGGATACCGTATTTTACATGGAGCGTCTGTCTATCTGACCTCAACAACCCAATGGAGACTGTCACAGAGTACATTTGATACTGTGTTACCCTACACAGTATCCATTGTAAGACTGGTTGTCAGAATTGTAATGACTTAACGACTGTCAAAGATCACTGTATGACAATCAGGACCAACGGCTTATCGTGTTGTCTGGGGCACGGAGGGGTCTCGGTATGTTTAAAAATGGTCACCCATCCACAGACTACAGATACTACTTATTTTTAGCCAATTTTCTAATAATAACCATGACTCAAAAAAAACTGTGACTAACTCAATTCATTTTAGTCAATGGAATCCGGCTATGACTAATTTTTATTTTGTCCCAATAAACGAATCGTTTCGCACACTATGCTGGTAATATTTACTGCCCATTGGACCGTTTTATTGCAACTTTGATCAAAATAAACTCGTTATTTAAAAAAGTATTTTATGTGCAAATAAGTTTTTTAACCGACGAAAAAACGGAGGAGGTTCTCATAATGTGTCGTGGCCTAGCGGTTCAATGACCGGATTCGTATGCACATGGTTGCAGGTTCGAACCCGGGCAAGTATAAATGTGACTAATAATACATAAATTAGCAAGGAGATTGCAAAATGTGTTGACGACCTTGTGTGATCCACAGATACTTGTTCTAAGTCTGGGTGTTCTTTGTGCATGTGAATTGAATGTTTGTGTAACCCCCGCGACACAAGGATTAAATTCCTTAGTGCGGGCGTCGTTTTATAAAAAAAACAAAATCAAAACCTCCGTGGTCGAGTGGCATACACACCGGTTTTCAAGGTGTCACCAGCTCTGAAGTTACGGGTTCGATCCCCGGACGGGTCAATGTAGAAAAAATATTTTCTTCTTGCTCGGGTCTGGGTGTTTGTGTTACCTGCCTTGTCTCTGATTCCATAACACAAGTGCTTTAGCTATTTACTTTGGATTTTTTAAAATAAAATAAAATAAATAAATAAATAAAATACACAATTTAGATTTAATACTCTATAATTTACAGTGATTTACAAAACAAAATAATAAAGAGATTTTCATTAAATTATTACGGTGACATCTCTGAGGCCAACCCTATTGACTACAAAACATAAGCATTACTTTATAGCTTTTAAATCTATTTTCATTATTATATAGAGGACTTTAGGAGAATAAGTTGATATCGAAGTAATATCCGTTGCAATCGGTTATGGACTACTGCTTCCAATTTTCCTGTCTCTTTCCGTTTTATTCGCGGTTATTCACATTCCAGCTGCTTTTTACTGTTGAAAATATTTAAACCAGTCACCCGCCCTGACTTCGCACGGGTATCATAGCATACTTCCGATAAATCAACGCTGATGCGTTGATTTTCACATGAAAAATAATATTATTTAAATAACCAATTAGCTGTGTTAAGCATTAAGAAATAATGTAGTTTCAAAATCGATATAGTAGATTCAGTGGTTACATTCTACAAACAAGTTCACCTACTGACAAACTTAACCGCTTCAGAAATAAATACTAAATAAATGTAGACAACATCACGTACATTAATCCGAATCTAAAGTAAGTAGCTAAAGCACTCGTAATATGGAATCAGAGACAATGAAGATATCACAAACACCCAGACCCGAGACAATGTTGAAAAGTAGATTTTTCTACACCGACCCGTCCGGGATCAAACCCACTCAGAGCTGGCGACACTTTCAAAAAACGCTTGTATACGCCACTGAGCCACGGAGGTCTCTATAATATTAGTTCAGACAGTAAAACTATGGCTTTGCTTTGCAATATTGATAAAACTTTGGTTTTGAAACCTATACCTTAGGTCAAGGGAAAATTTATCCAAGGGGTAGATCTGTGCCTAAGGTTTTAAGATATTGTTTAACGGGTAGGTTACCTAATATGCCCTTGAAACATGATTTTCCACTGAAAAGGTCACTTAACCTTCGAACCTAATATTCTATTACCAGAGCCTAAATACTGTCCAAATTCAAAAGGGTAGATCTTAGATACCTACAAATCTTTTAACCAACTAAGAAAAAAGAGGAAGTTTTCAGTTAAAATCAAATCACATCAAAAAGTTTTTGTTTCTTAGACACCTCAAGGCGCTCAAGAAATGTTATACTTATCTAATGACTCTAGGTGCGCGGTTCCAAATTGTTCATTCCTATGGAGAAGAACCGGGAAGAAACTCCATATAATAATACCGGCCTATAAACGTCCCACTGCTGGGCTCAGGCCTATTCCCATATAGAGAAGGAATGAGCATTGATCACCACGCTTGCTTAAGTGTGATCGAGTTTTTATACCATGTTACAAATACACAATTAGATGGCGTTTAAACCGTTTTAGTTTCATTATCAAAAATTATGAAGTAAAAAGTATGAAGTTGATAATTTGATACACAAAAGAAAAACTTCGATAGTCGTGCTAATTGTAATTTCACACTTTTTCGTTCGTTCATTGACTTTTTTATCGCGTCGGTTCTATTTACTTTCAATTATAAATAATTGAAAGTTTAACAATTAATCCATATTTTTGTTAATATTAACGTTACGAATATGGAAAAAAACTTCATTTTTAGCGTCTAGCCTTTTCCCAACCGGTTGGGGTCGGCTACCAGTGTTACTGGATTTAGCGGAATACCGCATTTTACACTGAGCGACTTCCTCTATCTGACCTCCACAACCCATTTTGCTGGGTAATACAGTATCTCATAGTAATACAGTCGTCAGATTTGTAATGACTTAACGACTATCAAAGTTTTCTTTTTAAATAAAGCAATGTGGATCGCACATTACTAGTATTCTTGTTAACCTCTCGTGCTAATCTAAATGCTTATGTTTCGAGTGGGTTCACGTCGGTAGTGCAATGGGTGGGATTCGATCCCGCAACCACATGATCGCAAGTCCGATGACCTAGTCAACCACCGGCGCTTTAAATCACTGTCAGAGTACAGGACACTGACATGACAGTCGGGACCAACGAATTGACAAGCTTTTCGAGGCACGGAGGGTCTCGTTATGTTTATAAATGATCATCCATCCACAGACCAACCGCGGCAAGTGCGGCTTAACCTTTATTATTGGTCAAACCGTAAGGCATTTTCACGTGTCAAATGGCACGTGAGGCACGTGGTAAAATTAAGAAATACTTACTAAAGAAATCCAATTAAACTCTTTTGTAAATATTATTCAGGTAAGCCACGAGTTAAAAGTTATACAAACAAGTTCAAAACTACGAAAAATTTCACCCTAATAGGTTTAATTGGAAATTAGGCAATTATGATTTTTAGCAATCGTAATAGTTCGGGCGGGACACGTCAGCCGTATGATGATGACCGTTGGGCGAAGGTCTCTACGCAATAAGGGCCAACAGATGGACAGCGCCGCCGAGGCCAGCCCAGGAAGAGGTGGCGCGATGATCTAGAGTCTAGACGCATACTGTGAGGGCTGGTTCGAGGTGACGCAGGATAAGGTTAAATGGAAGGACTTTGGGGAGGCCTTGCCCAGAAGTGGGACAGCACTCCAAAAATCGGCAATGTGTTCTCATCTCGTCCTTAGTAAAAGTACGAGACTGGTATTAACATTTCTTTCTTTTATATCTGGTCTTACTAGACATGTGGGTCGCCCAATATTAGAAGTTGAATGCTAGTGTTACGAGTGGGTTCACATCGGTAGTGCAATGGGTTGGTTTTGAAACGGCAACCACATGATTTCAAGTCCGACGACCTAGATATTATGCTACCGCCGCATGTTTGTGTTTTTTTTACATTGTTTTTTAAACTGAAGATTTGTTTAATTGGGAGTAGTTTTTAGATAAGCTTCTCTACATAAAAAGAGAAGCGGCGGTAACTTATTGGCTAGGGCATTGGACTTGTGATCATAAGGTCGCGGGTTCAAATCCCACCCATTACACTAAAACCTTTGCCAAGAAGTCTGAAAGTTGTAGGCCAAAATCTTAAAAATCTAACAACTTTTTGCCTTGGAAGTATATCAAAATAGTTAACGCTTGTCACAGCAATCTTCGGATTAGATAAGCTTCTATATCCGTTACCAAGATCACGTTCAAAACAGATTGTCTTTCGAAACGTAACCTCTTTGCACTTGTTGCGTTATTCCCATAGAATTATAGCTTAGCAGAACGAATTTTCTGACAATATTTCGTATTTGGTTAACTTTAGTTTTGGGCCAGATGCGCAATCTAATTTAATGTTATTTATACTGACTTCGTAAAAGATAGTCATTTCAGTCTGCTTGCAACCACTGCCAGTGTAACCCGGCCGAAACGTCAACCCTTAAAAGCTAAATGCATGAGTTCGCGTTAGTTCCTGTGACGTAATTTTATTATATTCATAAAAGATAGACTGTATCGACATTATATTATGTTTATGTAACTCCTCGATAATATAGGCATTAAATACGAATGCCAAATTGTATAAGTATATGTATCTAGTTATGTATGTTTTTCTGTCGGTATATATACGTATTTCTTAAAAGATATTGTTTTCTGAGGTTTACGCGTATATTAGACATTGAAATAAAACTACTTTAAAATCAACCGCGATAGAATCCGTTTAAAGTAGTTCTTAAAAGATTAAAATAAAAGTAACAGAGCTTCAATCAAATCAACTCAGCCAATCGCGGTCAACTGCTGGACATATGCCTCTCCTAAGTTGTGCCACAACACCCGATCCCCTGCCTTCCGCATCCAGTCCGACCTGGCTACCTGTTCAGGTCATCAGCCCATCTGGCTGGGGGGCATCCTACACTAAGTTTTCCGAATCGCGGTCTCCATTCAAGGACTCGTCTGCTCTAATGACTATCGGTCCTTCGACAGACATGACCAGCCCACTGCTACTTCAGCTTACTAACTCTGTAAGCTACTTCGGTCACTCTAGTTATTATCGGGATAAATTCATTTCTGATCTTAACCTTCAAAGAGATACCGAGCATAGCATGCACCATAGATCCCTGATCAACTTAAATTTTGGACTAGCCCTACTATCAGTGTCTACTTTCAGAGCAAGATTTAAGAAAATCGATTTTTTAGTTTCCTAGATAAAATATGGAGTTGGTTTTATGGATATTACTGGAATGAAGACGTTATACGTTTATAAACAGTGAATTTAATCCAATTTTTAAAAGAGTAACTTATGGAGTTTCTTGCCGGTTCTTCTTCATGGGACACTTTGGACCCGTGCACCTAGAGTTGTTAGATTAGTATAACGTTTCTTGAGAGCCTTCTTGAGGTTTATAAGAAATGAAATCTTTTTGATTTGATTTGATAACCCATAAGTCTAGAGCATTTTGTAATTAGCAGTGCCTTATTTGGATGTCGCGTGGGAAACCTTCCAAAAACCTTTTTTTTGGCGTTATTTGAATTCAATATAATTTTCTTACCCATTTTCCCCTTTGATGTTAAAAGTAAGGTTTCCGAGTCGATCCTTTGCAAACAATTTTTGTGTAGGTTTATGCTTTAACTTTTATGCTGTAAATTACTTGAACTTTTAAACAAACGTTTTCTGACCACTTGTCTCGTTTTTAAAAACGTGACTGCAAAGGAAGAAATTGATTTTTATATTTTGTTTATTTATGTTATTCAGTGGATTTGTTGGTTTTCTCGTTTCTAGTATTTTGAAGCTTAAATTTGTGATATTAAAGTAGGTAAGTAGGTATGTTGTTGTTACTTTTTTATATCAATTTTAAGTACTTTTGGCTGTTTTCCTGGCGACTCCAGGATTAAAAAACGGATTATAACAGTTATCCATTTGTGCTCAGGCAAGTTTTTATAAACTAAATCATAGAAAAGTAATAATTTACTCGGGAAAAATAAAAACCACTTAAAAATCTAATTAAAAGTCTAATATGAAAAAGCTCCACTTTTATAGCTTAGGTGTATAAAAAACATAAATAATAATACCGGCCTATAAATGTCCCACTGCTGGGCACAGGCCTCTTCTCATATAGAATCAGAGCATTGATCACCACGCCTACTCACAGCGGGTAGGCGATTTCAGATTCCATTTTTTGGAATCCAGGTCTCACGATGTTTCCCTTCACGGTTAGTCCTTGGTGTCTGAAAATAAATAAGAAATTCACATTGGTACTTGTCCGGGTTCGAACCCGCAACAATGTGCATACCGCAACCGTTCGGCAACCCCGAAAAAAAGCGGCGGTAGCCTAGTGGCTAGGCATCGGACCTGCGATTATATTGTCGCGGGTTCGAATTCCACCCATTGGTCTTCCGACGTAAACCCACTCGTAACACAAACATTTAGCTTACCACAAGGTGTTAGCAATAATACTAGTAATCAGCGACCCACATTGCTAGTAAGCTTAAAAAAAACCAGTAGCCAATGACGTTGGTAAATACAAATTGAGTTACGGCAAAAAATGAGTCCGATGTTAATGTTCAATATTAAAATAAAACTAGATAAACGGATACCACCATGGATATCGTAACACACAAAGAAACGGTCGAATTGAGAACGTCCATAAAAAGGTACAGTCGGTGACAAAAGTTGATGCACAATTTGAAATTAAAAATGTTCACGTCGTGTCAGTCTGCCGTTCCATCGGACTATGAGTGTTAAGGAAAATATTTTGCATCTGTGTTTGCGCACACACTTGTGCACTATAATATGTCATCGGATTATGAGAGTGAAGGAACAGAGAGTACACCAGTGTTGGCGCACACACTTGTGCACTATAATATGTCATCGGACTATCAGAGTGAAGGAACAGAGAGTGCACCTGTGTTTGCACACACACTTGTGCACTATAATATATTATGTCCTGCGCACATGGATGATCTCACTTGGAAATGGCCGCCGAGGTCGAATTTCAGTCTAGAGTGATTATTATTAATATTATTTGCAAGCCACAAAGTTCAGGTTAACAGAGAATGTTGCTAATGTAGCTAGGTTATCTTTGGCTCTGGGTGGAGGCCCTTAAGGTTTCTCTAAAAAGTCCGGTGAAGTAGTGTCAGTCAAATCCTGCGATCATACTAACTTCGGTCGACCCCATAAAAACCACATACAAACACCAGAACACAATAAAATACTATAAGTTTTTTTTGTTATTAGAAGGCAATATAACCTTTTTACGAAAACTCAACGGTATGAAATCCATAAAAGCCAATATCTAGTTCTAGTTCAGTTTTCAGATGCTATGTACATCTGATGAATAATAATTAACATGGGACAGCTGACACACGGCCATCTGATCCCAAACTAGGCAGAGCCGGTATTATGGCAACCAGACAACTGATAAACATACTTATATATTCTAAATACATACATACTAAAGATAAACAACACCCAGGCACTAAAATGATTGTACCAATCACACAAATATTTGTCTTGGTTGGGAATAGAACCCAACCCAATAATATCATGGGACAGCTGACACACGGCCATCTGCTCCCAAACTCGGCGAAGCCTGTACTATGGTGACCAGACAACTGATAAACATAATTATATATTTCTTAATACATACATATTATAGATAAACAACACCCAGACACAAAAATGATCGTGCCAATCACAGAAATATTTGTCTTGGTTGGGACTAGTATCCACGAATTCCGGCTAAGTGCTCAGGGTCACTAACCACTAGAGTGACTAGACCAACAGGCTCATCAGATTTGATTGCGTTCGAATTTTTTGCCGACTGTACCTAAAATTCTTGTATTATTTTCTAACATCGATTCACTTCCTACTTTCAAATGGTACTTAAATAAAATAATTTCTTAACACCCAGACTTACATTAGGTCCTCTTGGTTGCACAAGCAGGTTGCTGGTCACTGGTTGCCGGTCACGCAGGCTAAGCAACCACAATAGCTCCGTTTATTGAACAAAACAAATTTATTTCAGTACCGCAAATTAAAAGAAATTGTTCAGTTTTCGTGTTTGTTTGAACATAATGCAATTTTATTATTAAGTTTAATTCCGGGTTTGAAATGTGATTATCATTGCGTTGGCAGCTAACACGACTTTTACACGGTGAAGGAATTTGCGTGATGAATAAATATTATTACTAAATTCATTGTTTCAAATTAGTGTTAGGCAATATTGAGTAAAATATGTTATTATCAAAGTAGGTGAAAAGTAACAACTAAATACATTGATTATTTAAGCCAAACTACATATTTGATAAGATTCATTTGTTTGAGATTAATTAATTAATTATTGCGGTTTACATTGAACTTTGATTTAAAATTCGGATGGTAATTGGATCGGTATGGAAGAGCGAAACCAAAACAGGCATTAAATGTTTCAATTACTTGCGAAATCAAATAAATATGTATTATTTTTTATTTATTACTGAATTTAACATATTACAATAGAATGGTTTATAGGGAGATTCATTTTTATTGATATTTTGTAAACAAATAAATATACCTATTCAAAATTATTATTAATTTATTTATAATTGATGTCTAGTCAAAACCAGTGATGAGGTTTTGAAAAACCAACTGTAATGTTATCTTGTGGTAGTTACCTAGTGGAATCTATATATATAAAACTCTTCCGTTACTGACTGACTGACAGACAACGCACATCCGAAACTACTGATCGAAAAGAGCTGAAATTTGGCATGTGTGTTTGTTGGGAGGTGTAGGCTACCCCTAAGAGAGGATTTTTGGAAATTCCCCCCAAAGGGGAGAAAAGGGTGGTAATTTAATAAACGGTGGTACACGCGGACGAAGTCGCGAGCAAAAGCTAGTGACCCAATAAGCGTGCACAAGGTTACCATACATACACATCAACATGACATTTTCAAAGTTATATGTACTCAAAGTCACCATTGAAAATCAGTGAAGTGACATCGAGAGATAATCTACACAATTACAAAAGAATGGAATCTGTTAAACTGCATCCGCTAATTAGTAAGCGTGGGGATCAATACTCGTTCCTTCTCCGTATGAGAAGAGGCTTTGTCCAGGGGCCATAAATAAGATTTGGTGACTCCGGGTAGTAGAACAAAATCTAACTCAAGTCACGTTATGTTTTGTTTGGACTTGCAAAAATGCTAGGTGTACCTACCTGTTAATTTCAACCAATCACAGGCCAGTAGCTTGTCTCTCATTGGTGGAGAATGACAGATAGACCTTAAGCGACACTAGCAACCCTAGCGAGATTTACATGCAATAGTCTCCATTACAGACCAATACTATTGCCAACCTAAAACCAACCTTATGTAGCACTAAATAAAAGAACTACCACAACAATTAGTCAATAATCGGAAAAAAAACGAAAGTGTTTGGAAAGTATAATAATTGTAAAATCAATTAAACTAAAGCTATTTGAAGCGGTGATTTATGGTGTGCCGTTATGGTTTTACTAACCATGGCAGTTCTATGGTGAAAGTTAATATTTAACGGCGTGAGAAAATTACGCAATCGGTTAAATTCTAGAAGATTTGTTATGTGGCCCATTGGGCCATATAAAGACTACAGACTGACTTTAGTTTTTTTTTTGTGTTTTTTATCATATTTCTAAAACTGCACAAGATGATGGATGGGCTTATGTTAAACTTACACTTTTACGTAAAAACTACTTAACGGGTTTGGCACACTTACCCTTAAATACTGAAAAGCAAATTAACTTTAAGATGTACTTAAAGTTAATTTGCTTTTGCCCGTGGTACCTAATTTTTTAGTAAAAATGCCTATGCTCAATGGGTGAATGTAGCTTTCTAATTGTCAAAGAAATTTTGAGTTTATTCATCACTAACATACACACAAAAATACAAATCCTTTTTCTTTATAATATTAGTGTAGATAAACAGTGGGAAATACCGCGGGTCGCTAGTTTCAGAATAAAAATAAACTTTTCAATGGCAAATCGATAGGAAACGGGCTAACATTTGCAAAGAACTAAAAGTTCAATAACCTTTTGGACCGTTAGAATGCAAATCAGTAGCGACGTTTAAAAGCATTGCTTTTTTCCGTTCATTTTAAATATTGTGCAAAGAGCACACTATATTATTATAGAAACACTAATTGAAATTGGAAATTTATTAGTAGGTAGGTAAACTACTTTTTGTTTTTGTTCACGGCTTTACCTCAGTGAAAAAGTTTTTTAAAAACGAATTTATTCATTTGATCGGATTCATATATATATCTTGTTGCAACGTCAAATTTAATAAAATAAAAAATAAAAAAAAGCTTATGACATAGAAGAATCGTGAGTTGAAGGTTTTTTTTGTAAACGTTCTTTGTCTGAATAAAGTCGTATTATTATTATTAATAAACATATACTTAATAATAATAATACGCCTCAAACAAAGAACATTTACAAAAAAAAAAAAAAACTTCAACTCACGATTCTTCTTTGTCGAATACATCGGCAACTTCGTCGGTTTGCCCAACTTCGGCAAATGCCTCCTCCATTACTTTCCAATTAGCTTGATATAGAGTTTTCGTAGTCCAAAATTTTCGCCACCGCCTTTACTTCGTCTATCCATATTCGAAAAGAAAAACGATATTCATAACATCAAACACTTATCAAGAACGAGAATTAAATACCCAAAATATTTTCCACATATTAAATAAAAAACAAGACCTTATAGATAGGAATAGTTCATTTTAGGCAGCTCTCATCAGGCAGGCTCTGAACAACTTTCGTGAAAATCCAGGGTAGGTACAAAACTTAATCTTACTGCCTAGACATAAACGGCGTAAAGGAAAATCAAATAGATGTACTACTGATTTGCTGTCGACTGTGCAAGTTAGTAATATTCAATTTAAGATAAAACTTGGCAATGTTAAAAGGCTGTATCATAGAAGTTTACTACTCAGGTAAATGACAGAAGTACCACTCAGGAGAATACCTGATACAGTTGATATAAAAAAGGAACTAGATGTACCACGTGACTTTGCGGCGTGGAGTTTTTAAGTTTTGCATAAAACCCTAATTCTTTCATTGCAATCGTAAAAATAAACTTAGATCTGAAACTACCAGTTAGATTGAAAACAATCTTACCCAAGAATACTGAGACGCTAATTATCTTCGCGTTCTTAAATGTCTATCTGTCGTCACGGGAATATTAAAATGGGAAAATTACGTCACGGGAATCAACGCGAACTCATGCATTTACCTTTTAAGGCTTGACGTTTCTTGAGTCTGCTTGCGACCACGGCCAGTGTAACCCGGCCGAAACGTCAAGCCTTAAAAGGTAAATGCATGAGTTCGCGTTAATTCCCGTGACGTAATTTTAGTAGGAATACTGTTGTAAAAAAGTGTTTAAAAGATTCCCGTATGTAATCTATTTAAATAAAAATGAATGTTTATCTGTATGTTCTTTATAGAATCGTAATCGTTTTTGATCATGTGATGTGAGATCTTTTGCAAAGTTGTTGTGCATGAGCCCACGAAGGTTTCTGAGTTGGTACTTCAAATTGTCGACAGATAGCGCCACTGTCATTATACGCGGGTAAAACTGCGGGGCACCACTTAATCTACACTAATAGGTATTATAAAGAGGAAAGATTTGTATTTTTGTGTGTATGTTTGTAATGAATAGACTCAAAAACTACAGTGCCGATTTCAAAAATTCTTTCATCATCAGAAAGCTACATTCACCCTCAGTAACATAGTTTTCTGAGGTTTACGCGAAAGTTAGACATTGAAATAGAACTAGTTTTAATTCCCGGCGTTTCGACGCCTTTGCAGGTGCCATGGTCACAGGCAATAATCTATAAAATAGAACGTGATAGAATACGTTCAAAAGTAGTTTCATTTCAACACAGGCTATATTTTTTTACCAAAAACTTAGGTACTGCGGGCGGAGTCGCGGAGAACAGCTAGGTAGTACATTATAAATCGTGAATGTATAACACCCGGACAAAGTCTTTTGAAAAAAATATGTTTTATAATAATTGGAAGATTTGAAATAACCTTCTGTAGGAATTTTACTACTTCTTGTTCGTGTTGTGGTCGCGTTAGTGCAATTGAATTGCGTCCGTGCCACCGTAACACGCCTGACTGTTCTGAACTATGCTTTATTTTATTTGTCTGTCAACGTACATATTATTATTATTATACATTTTATACAAGAACAGATATTCCTAAAGAACTTTTGGTTTGAATACTGGTCAATTGTTAAAAAAAATATATAAAAAGAGTTAAACGTATATTCAAAAGTCAGAATATTTTTTTTTAGTTAGGTATAGTTTAGAACAATTAAAATTAAGTGTCGGTACTAACAAAAATAAATAATTACGGGTTTATCTTACATTCATAACTTCAAAAAGTTCTGCATACTTTAATTAATTTCAATTCCAATATAATTATAATTAATATTTATTCAGCAATCACAAGATATAGAATTCTGAAAAAAAAATACAGTCTAATACAAAATTAATCTTAATTTAGCAGAAAAATTATATACTTCTTATAATATATAAGAAGTATATAAAAATAAATCTTAAAATATCTTTTGCTGTGCCCTAACAGGGTCCATAATATTGTATCTAGCTTTAAGCCTCTTTAACATCTATTGTAACATTATGGAATGCAAATAAATATATGATTAGGAATATAAATAGGTAATTGAAATAAATATTGTCAACATTTTGATTCCAGTTTGTTTGTTGCTATCAATGTTGCAATATGTCTTATTATTAGACAATTTGGCGCTAGTGTCAAATTCAAGAGTACGAAACGTCACAATTCCGATATTTTCCGGGTCTAATTTGAAATAGAAGCATACAATTAATTTCTCTAATCACCGCTAATGAGACACAATTGATTTTTTATAGTAATGCGGCGACCAGTCGCCGCTCGGGGACGAATAGGTTTTTATTTTAGGTAATTCGAATATATATTTTGCAATTTTGATTTTTAGAATTACTTTTACACGTCACTTTTTTGAACTCGCTGGAGTCGACATTTCCTAACTGACTACTTACTTTGAGAAGAAATGTCTAAACAAACTCAGGGGTTTCAAAGTCCAGGCAAATGATTGTATAATTATGAGTAAATAAATGGCGGATCTTTCCTGGACTGGCTTCTTGAAGACATAACCAGATCGACTTGAGCAAGCTTGTGCTAACAAGTGACAACGGTAGCAAGCATTCAAGTTATACTTACATTTATATATTTAAAGTATAATCTTTTTCACTTGTACGTATTTAGAAAAGGACAGACGAAAATTGGAATTGTCAAATTTAGTTCCGACTAAAATTCTCATACAAAATTGACGACAAGTAAAAACGTGTGCTCTAAAACACTGATGTTCAAGGCGAAAACTAGTTTGACATTTCTAAGTTAGTTTTTATCTGTTGCCGTCCTTTTCGCACGCTTTATGTTAATAAAAGACAGCAATGGTTTAAATTAAGTTTAGTTTGCGTACAGAGGAATCAGCACCATTATTTGTTAATTAATTTTGAAGTTATATTCTTGAATATTTATAATAACACGTACATGGTTATATTTAGAATATTTTAATTATATACATGCCTTTCGGCAAAATATGTTTGAACGAATGTTAATTATGTCACCACTCATGTGTACCCATATTTGCTAATAAATATCTTTTAGCCTTATCTTCAACAAATAAAGAATAATTAATTAAATTTTGAATTGACTAAGACTTACTTTCAAATGTCCAAACACTATTGGCCCAATACTGAAACATAAATCAGTTTGAAGGCGTCGTTAAGTCTCATACAGTCTCTGTCACTTTAAGGTGTGAAGTAGTGACAGAAAGACATTTCAGAACATCTTAAAGTTAATTAGCTTTTCAGTATTATATTATCAGTGTTTTGCACGGATAGCCGAGTGGTATAGCGGTATTAGCGGATAGGTCACCATGCTAATTACCACTGTGCGCGAGGTGCTGCGGGTTCGATCCCCGCATGGGACTAGTATTTGTGTGATCCACAAATTCTTGTTCTAAGTCTGGGTGTTCTTTGTGACTCAGATTTGAATGTTTGTGAAACCCCCGCGACACAAGGAATAAATTCCTTAGTGCAGGCGACGTTTAAAAACAAAAGTATTTAGGAGTATGAATACTTAAAATATTTTTAGAAATTTCTACCGTACCATGCTGCCCAGCCAAGTATCCCTAGAGAGTTTATAAGTAGTCTTGTTGTAATTGGATCCCTTCACCGCTATGACACCATCCAGCTCACACCCCGTTTTAAATCGCCTGCCACACTTCTTGAAATGTTAAGAAAAATATAAGAAAAATCTCTAATGGTATCCAACGAAATGTGAACAAAAATAAAGGGGTATTTTCAGTTTCACTAACGTATTTTATTGTTTATTCATGTGTAGTTTAGCTCCGAAAAGGAGAAACCTGTTATAATGTGTTTTGATTTTGTTGGAAATTTGCTATAATTTCAAGAATTTGATGAGGTATACCTCAGTTAGCTTGAGCACAGGCTTTGATTGCTTTACCGGATTTTAAGTATAAATTGAAGATCGGCTAATCAGTTTTTTCAGCGCTTATCTTAATTTGTCGACGCGTTCGTTACTGCTCTATCATATTTATTTATTCATTATCAAATATGAACGATGAACATGTATACTAAAATTTCATGCAAAAATTACTTTATATTTAAAAAAGACTGTGTGGGTGTGAATTTTAGGACGATACTATATATTTTTTATCGAATCCATTTTATTCTAAAAAAAACATTTCTTTCTTCCTTTTTCTTTAGCTTGTTTTAAAAGACTACTAATGTATTAGTACGTTTACTTAGTACTTCGGTAACTCTAGTGATATAGTTCATAAAAAGTCTATAAAGTCACCCCTCACATCAAGAAAGTCGATTTAGCCTCTACACTTCTAGCCACTGAAATTGAGTCACTTTTTTTGTTTCGTTTTTGCATCTTCTTGGTTATACCAAAGAATACTTCATATAACTACGTAGTAATATGTTTTATGAGTAATATTTATTGAGCATTTAAATTACATACTTAATATACTTTTATAGATTTTGCTTAGGTATTTCAGGCAGCTGAACAACATTTATTAATTAATAAACCTTTATTAACTTTGTGCATGTTCATAATATATTTTTATTATATATTTTAGGTTTTTGATTATAAAATAAACACGAAGTGGCTCGATTTATTTGCTCGGCAGTGTGGACAGATAATTTAGTCAGAATTTATTGATGAAAGCGCAGCAATGACGTCATGAGAAAAAAATGTTGCAAATGATGAAAATCTAGAATGTTTCGAACTACTTATACTAATGAAATAGATGACATGGTGCTATTTTTTCATGAGAACTGTTTCATACGAATACCATGTATACTGCTATTGAGGGGCCTGTTGGTCTAGTGGTTAGTGACCCTGACCGCTAAGCCGGAGGTCGTGGGTTTGATTCCCATTCATGACAAATCTTTGAGTGAGCACCGCCTGGTTTTTTTTTCGCGCAACGTGTGCAGGTGGATGTTATCAGGCTATTTCTACCAGTTTATATTTGGAAGAAGTGAAGTCTTTAATATGTAAGTTAATCAAAAATATAATAGGTAATATTGTTTATTTCTCAGGTGGCGGAAAAGAATATCACTCCGATCACGAAGAATCACATAGCGAAGAGGGCAAGAAAGCTTATGAGGTAAAATACAAATTTTAAAAACCATACCTACAATTTAGAGTAATAAGGATTATTTTCCCTTGAACATACGTTTTTTATACGAACAATTCAGAAATATTTCTAAGTAATTTCTTGTACAGACAACCGCACATGAGTATAAAGGTACAACATTGAAACACAACGCATTTATTTCAATGCAGTAAAATCTATTTTTATAGTGTATAATGGAATTAGGTCTATTCGTTTCGGCAGTACACTTATGCTGTCGAATGTACCTACCTAAATTTTAAAGGCTGTCCAAGTCGTTAAGTCTTTATAATTAACGGTGTTTTCTTACTGAATCACTGTCATATTATTTCATAAAGGCTCCATAATTATACAGCCTCTTGAATAAATTGAAAAGTTTAGCTTTCTCATTTGATTATGTTTAACTATTGAAGCCCACTGCTGGACAGAAATATTACATCTCTCCTGTAGGAACTCCGGGTATCACGTATAAAAGAAATATGTCAAAAAAAATCGCAGAAGGAAACTTCTGAAATTTCAAACTCAAGGGTTTGAAATTTCAGAAGTGGGGGTCTGTTTGAAATTTCAGAAGTGGGGGTTTGTAACTTTTAATTTTTTTATTGTTTTGATAAAAGGAAATTACTGGTCTAATATTTTTTATCTTCTAACAGACGGACTTAAGGCGAAAGCCTAGATGATCTCCCTGCCATTTTGTCGCTAGATGGCGACACATCCACAATTTCGAACATTTTCAATTTTTACACCTAACATAGAAATTTTTAATAAACAACTTTATTCTTAGCGGCACCTTGGGCATTAACTTGATTTTTTTAGATCATCACTGTGCTTGTTAACTGGTATCATACAAAGATTCGAACATAATAATGATTTAGCCGCATGAATTTACTCTTTACACACACATGCAAAGCAAATAGTAGTAACTTCCGACTCCACTAGATGTCGTTTTATTCAAACATGGTTGGAAGTTAAAATTTCCAGATGGCGTTAATTTAAAGAAAGAGGACCAAATTATTTATAAGATGAATATCCTTACATTATAGCAAAAACTGAAAACTAATATTAATTTACTAATTAGGCATACCTACTTTAAATTACTAGAGGATTGTTATGTTCCAATTTATTTCTTAATAATAATTATAATTATTGGGATATGCACACTTTTGTTTCTAGGCTCGATATCAGATACCTCTTCACCATAACAAATTTTTCAGATAAATTATTTTGTGTAATAAAGGTATATTGTACCTATATAGGTGGTTGTAATGTGACTGAACCTAAATAGTACTTTTTATATTCTTCAGAATGAACTGTCAAACTTGGTGTACGTTTTTATTTTTACTATGTCATTCTTGATTTTAAAGAAAAATGTATTATAATAGGAATAAAAATGATTGTTTTTATTAAAATAACAATTACCTATTGAATTATTTTAAAAATAAGAAACAAAAATACGCACATATTTAAAAAATAACAGCACGCAAATACATATTAAAATAATAAGAAAACAAAAAGGGTGCATCTTATGAGAATCGATCCTAGGGGTCACGGCGAACGCGCGCTGCGAATCCGGACAGCGACGCGCTGAGCTAAACGTCCATTTTATGAAGGTTGCGAAATTACGCTTTTAAATGTAATTGAAATTGCGGATTGACCTAAATCAGGCGATCAGCGTAGGCAAATAATTTACCTATTTTTTTTCTAATTACCTACCTACGTAAAAGTAAATAGTAATAAGACTGTAAACTAACTAATTCGTGGTCCACGAACAATCCACACGGCTCAATGGCGACATTTTCTTGGATGGCAAGCTGCTGTAATACGAGATGTTCATTTTCGACGCCATGTGCGATTGCGGCGCGGTGAATAGACGACTTTTATGTATTTGAGCTATGTATTTGAGGGGGTGAAGCAGATGAAGTGGGACACGAGTAAGTAGTCCCGCCTACTGCGGGGTGCACCGCGCGAATTTCGTCAATCCGCAATTTCAATTACATTTAAAAGCGGAATTTCACTAGTTACGTAAAATGTACAATTGGCTCAGCGCGTCGCTGTCCGGATTCGCTGCGCGCGTTCGCCGTTACCCCTAGGATCGATTCTCATAAGATGCACCCTTTTTGTTTTCTTATTATTTTAATATGTATTTGCGTGCTGTTATTTTTTAAATATGTGCGTATTTTTGTTTCTTATTTTTAAAATAATTCAATAGGTAATTGTTATTTTAATAAAAAAACAATCATTTTTATTCCTATTATAATACATTTTTCTTTAAAATCAAGAATAACATAGTAAAAATAAAAACGTAGGTACACCAAGTTTGACAGTTCATTCTGAAGAATATAAAAAGTACTATTTATGTTCAGTCACATTTACATGAACTTCTATTCTCTGATTTTATTCAACCCAAACCGATGAACTAGTACCTAACCGTGTCAGAAAATGTATTATCAGATCAGTACCTACTTACATACAGTAGAAAGATTTTTAAATCTTTAGGTACTTTATATTTAAAGTAGATATTACAATAATTACATTAGTATTGTATCTGTGTGAACCAAATGCAGATCGCAGATATTTTTTTTCACTTTCTAGCATTCTTTCTCATTCCCTAATAAAAAACATTTTGTCAATCATAAAATTTAAAACTCGCGGGCAAACGCGCGCGCCGGCGCGCGGCTATAACTTTCTAGAAACACAATTTTGGAAACGATTCGCAAGTTGTCAAGACAATCACGCATGGACCATGGACTGACTGGAGCAATTTGGCAACAACGCGGGGTGCGTCTTGAATGGCAACGTCGCGCGTTGCATCGCCGCGTCACTCGACGTGTAACCTTGGCGCTTGTTCGAATTTTCGAACAGCGCCATCTTTTATAAATGTTTACCGAACGTAAACTCGTAACACAACAGCAATAACTCTTTCTCGGTGGTTCTTTCAATTTCTGTTAGATGGCGCGATTCAGGTCACTCACACATGTAAAGATTTTTCGTTTTTTATTGGGTCTAATTCTCCTAGAAATACTGTTTTTTTTTATAAAATTTTGGCGTTACGCGAACATAATACATTATAAAGTCTCATTATACTTGCTTTTATTCTGCAGAAACCGTTTTTTACGGAGATTACAACCCCTGAAAAATGTATGGCGAGGCCTGTCTAGGCATCCACCTTAATAGGTTTTTGTTTTTTATCTCGAGTACAAAACATAATATAACTCAATACGTTACAACATAAAATTCTAAGAGGGGCTCGTGGCTAAGTTTAAGCCGTACAGTTTGACCGATAATAAAGGTTGAGTTGCGGTCGCCGCGGTTGGTCCGTAAATGGGTGACCATTTGTAAACATACCGAGATCCCTCCGGAAAGCATGTTAAGCCTTTCCCGACTGTCATACGGTGATCTTTGGTAGTCGTTAAGTCATTCTATTCAATTCTGACAACCAGTCTTACTATGGAATACTGTATTACCTAGCAATGGGTTGTGGAGGTCAGACAGGCAGTCGCTCCATGTAAAATACGGTATTCAGCTAAATCCAGTAAGACTGGAAGCTGACTCCAATAGGCTTGGGAAAATGCTAGGCAGAATAATAATACCATATTCTAGAAATAAAAATATACTATTTTTCATTAATAATTTATCATCAAATCAGGGTGCAGTCTTGGTATGAAAAATAAAGATTTATTTAGTCCGTTTGTTAGTTTACCAAAAAAAAAATGAAATAAACATTTTTTCCATTTCCTAAACAATAAAATTAGACAAACAGCAGGAGTGAGGATTTGTGACGTCATAAGTAGGCAGAAATAGTAGCCACAACTGACGTGGCGAGCCCCCACTCTTCAAATTTAAAATTACTGTATCGTAGATACCTATTTGTTATTTCGAAAAAGCCAAAAATATTTTTTCATTATTTAAAAAAACCGAACATTGAAAAAAATAGGCCGCATGCCTGTTATTACCATTTGGGTTACGTACACCATGGTCCCAATTAGCCAAATAACCATCATTACTTTTCATTAGAGGAAAATTACTGCTTTTTCTATGGAGGAAAAAGGACACCGAATGCCCTTACACATCGTTCCCTTTGCTAACCAATGTCATTGATTCAAGACATAAAATTCAGGGGATAAGTAATATGACACGGTAGTATTCAGTTAGACTATCCCCCTATAATTAAACTCATCTTTAAGATGTAGTTATAAGTAGCTGATTATACATACATCCTTATAATTGAATGAGACGCCATGTTTGAGTGATAAAGAGGGCTACCTTTATAAACAGCCGCTAGAGGCGCTAGTAGTGCCTGAGGTCGCCAAAATGTCAAATTACATAGTTTGTTAAAAGAAACTGCAAATTTTTTGCTTAATTTTGTTACGAATAAATCGTCAGTGCTTTAAAAGCCGAAAAAAAGATGTACAAAATTAAGCAGCTTGGGCTAGCAGCAAATTCAGAGGTTAGTTTACCGTTTACAAACACATATTTTGTCAAAAGTATGCATGTATCAAAAAAGGTTTTGTTACGTCACGACCACACGCACCAGTGGCGCCAACTGGTGAGGCAATACCGGTAGCCCTCATTGAGTGAATGTCTTGTGTTGAGTGGATCCAACAAACGAAGGTAATTGAACACTTGAGTGATGGTGATAATTTTTTGATCAGATAAAGGTCAAGAAGAATCAATTTAAGGAATTAAAGAAAAAGCAATTTAATCCAAACTGGAAATTAATGAAGGCAAAACCCTGGTACTATCTTTTTGTCGACGTAAGTCATGTGTATAATGGTATTGTTCTAACAGTGTATTTAAAATTATGACACAACCAATGTAGCTTGATCCCTCTGACGTTTTTCTGTAATACTATGATCAATACTAAACAATTGAATTAAATTCAATGTCTAATATTCGCGTAAACCTCCGAAAACAAAACAATACTAAACAATCTAAAGATATATAATAATTATGTATTCCTTTTGATAAACATTGTGTTTTCATGCGATTACCTAGTCAATTTATTTTAAATGTAAAAGATTTTTAATATTGATATGGACACTTTAAATAACTTTAACGTCTATCTGTCGCTACTTCATACCTGAAAGTGACAGAGACAGCATGAGACTTAACGGAGGCATCATACCTACTGATTGACGTTTCAGTAAGTATATAGTTTCAAACTCTAAAGTACCGTCCATAATTTTTAATGTATAAAGCAATGTATTACAATTAGGTATATTAAAAATAACCCTATTGTAGTTTAACTGAAAAAAAAAACTAATTTTCATTTTAATTCAGTTAAAAAACGCATCTAATTTATATTTTAGTGTCGGAATATGAACAGCAAACTTCAGAGAGATCAATTTATATTGGTTGACCAAATAGATAAGTAATGACAACGTGTATAGTTCTAGATATTATTAATAAGTCGTTTAACTGTGATTTAACTAGTTAACAATAGACTGTGTACTGTATTTCTAACTACTGAAGTAACCCAAACTATTGATACATCTTGGACATAAACCCGTTTGTACATGAGGTGACGAATTTAGTCTCAGCGACGCGAGCCTGTATACGAACTTCTTTGGTTTTTAAGGCGGTATTTACTTGATACTACTTAAACTAAAAAAAAATGAGTTGAGAAGGTCAGACAGGCAGTCGCTTCATGTAAAATACAGTATTCAGCTAAATCCACTAAGAGAAGCCGACCCCAACATAGCTTGGGAAAAGGCTGAGCAGATGGGAGACGCATTCAGAAGTCTGGAGTGTTACTCAAATCTATATAAAGGACAGGTTAGGTTAGAACATATACTTTAATATCTATTGGTCGTCCGTTTTTCCCGAAAAAAGTATGTTTCCACACTCCAATGACGACATAGGTTTGGAAGACAACAATTATTCCAACTGTTTTAATTGTTTTTATGCAATAATTGGTTAACAATGCAGAGTTATTATTATGTCAGTAAAGAAACCAATTGTTCTATATCTTAAATTAATTAAAAATTGAATAGCTTTGTATTTATTTGTCATGTAAACAATGACAGTATATTTTTGTTTCCTGTCGAGTTTTGATGTACACAAACAAAAAACTTTGACGAAACTATCTTATTTTGTGTAAAACACATCAAAATTAAATACAATAGCATTGTGAATATCAATTATTGTTATTATTATTTTTTAGGAAAATAAAATAATTTGTTTTTTAATTGACAATAATTTATAGTCTAAATAATTACATTCAACTATCTCAGCCTATCGCGGTGCTGGATATAGGCCTTTCGCAAGTTACCCCACAAGACCCGGTCATCTGCCTTCCGCATCTATTCCGACCCAGCTACCGTTTTCAGGTCGTCAGTTCCTCCAACTGAGGTTATAAATAAGTAGTCCTTGTTATAATCAAATCGAAATTAATTTATTCAAAATAGGTTACTAAGTAGCACTTTCTAAAGATCAATCAATTTTGAGGTAACGCCCTGATTCGCCCACCCTTCGCCGCTTCCTAAGTGCTCTGGCTGTGGAGACGAGACGGTGCACGGTGTCATTTATTAAGTTGTATTTTATGACTATAATATATTTCATTCGAATTGAACTCAAATTTGAGAAAAATTCTCAATGTTTTATCAAACTAATACTCATTTTGTTACTATTTTTCCATAATGTAGGTACAGAGGTACTTATTCAGCCGTTTTGGCGTTTAGAAGTAACAAAAACCTCCACAATAATAATCATTATTATCAGTTTTTTATATAAAAAAAGCTACTCTCGCCCTAAGGATTTTTATCTTTGTGTCGCGGCCTTGCGAGGGGTTTCACAAAAATTCAAATCACATGCACAAAGAACACCCAAACTTAGAACAAGCATTTGCACCACAAATGCTTGTCCCATGCGGAGATTGAACCCGCAGCACTTTGTGTACCAGTAGTAATTAGCGTGGTGATCCATATTACAGAGCTATCCACGCAGTCTAAAATTCTAAATTTTGTAGCTTGAACTGTCCTACAGCAGGACATGTCCACCACCTTTCCTCTTTCCACACGTCTCTTTTGCCGGCTGTTCCTTACCAGGCATAGTACGCGTCCAGATCATCCCTTCATCTCCACCGTAGTTTTTCACGTTGCCTTCGGCTTTCGTCTGTTGGAAACTCAATCTGAAGCTAAGTTCCTCTGAAATTGCGCGCACGTGTCCACATTTATAATGTTCCCATTACTTTTAACCCTTTGGTTATTATTTTAGCGATTACAGGGACGGGATGTAGGTTAGAGTGACATGCATTTCCCACATATTTTGTTTCCATTCAAAACCCATTAACGACGCTGTTTCCTAAACAAAAAATCTCTTAAACAAACTGTGATTATAATAAAAATTCTTCCTGCCTTTGTTAGATATTTTATCTAAATATAAATAGAATTTATAAAGTATTTATTACGAAACTATGACGAATGCTTTCGTTCCTATTCAGTAGCTATGTTATCAAACATCAGACTAAATTGTTATGAGTACGACATCTCTATTGTCCAAATGATTTGTTTATATACATGTCTAAAATATGTTTTGACAATAGATCTCTTACTGTACAGGTTACTTACGAGAATGATGTTTTTAATAATTGTTTAGGCCCTAAGATAGGTGGATAGATTTACGCTGCAAAAATGTTATAGAATCTATTATCTTCAAAGTATTGGAAATACCTTTGGGTCGCGGCTCCAGCTCTTGGATATAGGTTTTCCCGCCAGTAATACCCCATATCCCCTTCTTGTAGTCCTCAGACTAACTCCATACAAAAAAATATTTATAAATTGGTATGAATGAAAATTAAAATAATATTGCTGTCTGCAATAATTGCTGATAAAGACGACGAACAAAGGACGACAGCTGATTCAAGTAAAATAGGCTGATATAATTATGACCAAAATGTTACCAAAATTTTGCCTTTGCGATCCCAGAGCTCCGGCTAAGGCAAGGACGGGATCAGGGAGTTTCAAAGTAGTCATATCCTCACGAGGGCAGGACGCCGCAATGACGAGTAATAGAGATGAATGGAAGGAAAATACGCAATGCATCGACCCCATATGAATGGGATAAGGGCAGGGTGATCTTGACGTGTCCTCGCCTTGAGTTAAAATAATTTGATATTCACCATGTGAAACAAAAAAAGGTTGTTTTAGTACAGTAGTTGAAAGGTTAATGATTACTATTGTATGTGAACCATTACTTATAAGAAATTGATATCGAGACGATAATTATCTCTAGAAACAAATGAAAATCTGCATCAATATGTGATTATGTTCAATCATCTGTTAACATTAATTGTTTAACTTTTATTGTTATTTGTTGTACTGTGTCAATTTTAACCTAATTTAAATGTTAGTGAGACTGTTACTATTTGTGTTGAAGATATAAAAGTGTCGTCTATTTGACCACGATGAGAATTTTTTGAGTTAGAGTTAAAAGAAAAATCTGGTACATTTTCAATTGCACGATAATCTATGTAATCTTTAAAATATGTAACATTAACTATTATAGTTATCATAAATTTACTTGCCATAACTGAAGGTATTCTTAAAAGAAATATTATCATCAGAACCTCTGTAGTCCCATTTCTTGCAAAAATGTTATTCTTATCTTATCTTTATCTTTCAGTTCAGGTCCAGTCAGTGTTCAGAATTGACTCAACAATATAAGATCGATCCATTTCAAGAGTGCTAACACATTTCCTATTTCTAGGGCATACACAAAGAAACCAAATCCGCAAAAGGTCATCACGATAAAGAAAACCATTTGGGTAAGTATGACGACCACGGAGGCATCGAGAAGAACCACGAAGAAGAGTCGGGCCACTACGGCGCGCACCATCATGAAGAACATGGGAAGAAACACGCCAAGGTACCATTTTGATTTTGACCCTGACAGATAAACCAGAGGTCGAGAGTTCGATTTCACCCAGGACAAACTTTTTTGTGGTGACCATTTTTGTTCTGTTCCTGGGTGTAATCTGTTTGTACAAAAGGCAACCGTTACTGTCTGATGTATGTTTTTTATTCTGCTTGCACCTTATAGCTATTTTGATGAAAGCGGGCGCTAAAAAAGCATTCTCCAAAAATTCACAAAAGGAGATTCAAAGTTTGTATGGAGCACCAAAATAACAAAGCAAATCCTTTAATTTTTCTGAAATAATTATGTATTTAGAATTGTATTTATCAGTTTTCAAGTCGCTCTAATACAGGATCTACCTTATTTGGGATCAGATGGTGGAATAAAAGTTGTCCCATGATATTATAATTACTTCTGAACTCTATCAGTCTTATTAACGAAACTGTTTCTAGTATGAAGAGTCGGGCAAACACTCAAAGGGCCATAGCACCAAAGGGAGTCACGACATCCACAAAAAGGAGGAGTACGAGAAAAACGTGGAATTTTTCGAAGAAGAAGGAGATTCCGGCGAAGAAGAAAAACACGGCGGCTTCAATGAAGAACATGGTCATTCCAAGGTAAGCTGATATTAATCTGTACTTAATATTACATATAGACGTTGCCGATGCCTGTACGTTTAGATATTTAAACTACGCAACCGATTTTAATGCAGTTTTCAGCAATATATACAGGATTATTTTTATAGAGTGCATTTATTCAACGAGGTAATCAGGTGCATAAAACTGAACAACTTTCCAAAGAAACACAGGTCGAAATATTAAAATTTAAAATGAGATATTCGTACAAAGTGACAGGTCACGTTACTTATGTTTGTATGAAAAAAAATATTATTAATTAAAAAATTTCGACCTATGTTCCTTGGGTTCAATAGTTGTTCAGTTGTATGCACCTGATTACATCGTTGAATAAACGCATTCCATAAAAAATAATCCTGTATAGTGATTCAAGAGGAAGGTTTTTGTGTATAATTGTGGATATCTATTACTGAGCAACCTGTGCTGGGTCGGTTACATTAGAAGAACAAAACAAAGCCGGTAAAAAAGCAGCAAGACACGAAAAAAATTGCCTCTTATAAGAACGGGAACTACTTATCAACACGATAACTGCTTAATTAATTTTTGGGAACGTTTACCTAACTTACGTAAACATTCAAAGAAATTACTGAAGAAAAATAAAATTTTGTTTCAAAGAACTTAAGCAATCGCCCAATTATTAATTTCAAATAAAAACCACGCAACTTAAATTTTCGTTACGAAACAACGCTTCAACATTTACTCACCTAAACCAAATATGCGAGTCAAACTAATTTTATGATACAAATATCATCGTTAATTTAACAAAACGCCTTTATATGAAATCTTCTAAATGAAAACCCTTAATTAACCATTTCATTAGATTTCCCTATAAGCCATCAAATTAGGGTTGCTTAATAGTTTCGCGATTTGAAGGTTTCTAATCAATTTCCACGTAGAATTACCTGACTGACAGGTAAGGCAATATGGCTTAGATAAAGGTCGATTGCTATTCAAATCAGATTTAATATGGGTTTTGAGATTTCCAGAAATGATAGGTGATGGTCTCAACCCTGTAATAAACATAGCGCAATTCATATGTTTTTGGGGGATCTCATGACGTATCCAAAATCACGGCTTTGCCAATAAGCGAAGCGGCAGTAGCTTAATGGCTAGGGCGTCGGACTTGCGACCATGTGGGTTCGAATCCCACCCATTACACTACCGACATGAACCCACTCGTAACACAAGCATCTTAGCTTAGCACGAGGGGTTAACGAGATTACTAACACCACATTTCTAGTAATATTTTTTTAAAGAAAAAGAAAAATTAGTAAACCGCGCTTTCAGCCTTTTGTTAGATGGGTGACCAGTATTACCTTATTATTTTCTGAGGTTAACGCAAATGTGAAAAATTAAAAAAAAACGGATTTTATCGCGGTCTATTTAGTACCTGACGATTCAACACCTTTGCAGGTGTGATGGTCACAGGCAGACTGTATCGCAATGTTAAAAAAAAGTGTCACTAAGATACCTTAGGTTCTGGAGAACTAACATTAGAATTTATCATTACACGTGTAACCCACAATCCAAATAAATGCTACTTTTGTGTCAACATTTTATTTAGATCAGCGTTTCACTCATTATTGAATCCAACGTTTTTCTAAATACCTAGTTATAGCATTGCTAGTTCGTCAATCCAATCTATTAAAAAAAAACTCAATTAATTACTATAGAATAAAGAAGTAATTTATTCAAGTAATGTACCGTAAAATGGTGTATTTAAATACTTCTAAACACCAAAGTAATAGGGATAAAAAAATTAACTATTTACTCAAAGATGTTGAAATGATTAAGCAGATGTCATTGACTTGTCATCTCACAAAAAACAGGTGCAACAACCTTCCTCTGAAATCATGTGTCAATATTGAACGAGATGATGACCAAGTTCGTGACTAGGTTTCGAAAGAGTCTAGACTTCGATCTAGATTGGGAAAGTCGGGTCCGCAATAGATTCCAAAATGTATTTTGACTTGTTTTTTTTTCGATACAGACAATTGCAATTTCAGTCACGCAGGAGTTTCACAAACCAAAAAAAGATCGTTTATTTGCGAATATAGGTATTAAAAACATAAGGATGGTAGATACATTGTAAAATATATCCAAAACATATTCTGCCTTTAAGCATGCAAAATATTATTGTGTGTTTTGAATAGAATTGTATAAAATTACCCATTCAAAACTTTAATTTAACTCTTGTCTAAAAATTATACAGGATTAATTTAAAAGGAGTGCGTATATTCTACGAGGTAATCAGGTACATGAAACTGAACAACTTTTTCCAGGAAACATAGGTCGAAATCTTAAAATTGAAAATCATCTTTTCATACAAACATAAGTCACGTGACCTGCCACTTAGTATGAAAAGTTAATCTTAAGATTTCGACCTATGTTTTTTGGGGAAAGCTGTTCAGTTTCTCCTCCTTCTTGTATCCTAACCTTAATTCTACTATACATAATTCTAATACATACTACATACAATGTCTTCCTTTTCGGAGGAAGGTCGTTGCACCTGTTTGCTTTGTGAACCACAGAAATACCTAACAAATAATTTAAACGGAGTTGCGTGGAAGTTCAATAAGCAAGTCGAGTGCAGAGGTTCAGCTAGGAATGCACGTTTGTGTGTGATGAAGTGAAGATGACTTTTAATAGTAATAAAAGTTATGTACACCTTGTATTACGTACTTTTTTATTTATATTTTTTATTCTAAATTGTAAGCGTGATGATCAAAGCTCATTTCTTCTCTTTAAAGAAATCCTTCTTCCTGTTCCAATTTTCGAACTAAGAAATTAAAAAAAAACTTTTTTTTTCATTATTTACTTTTATAAATCTTGTCCTGAATATAACGAACGCAATAAAAAAATCATGCATTCGTTCGAAAGTTATGCGCTTAGCAACACATTTGGCGACTCATTTTTATATTATAGATAAAATCAATATTAACGTATTACCTAGATTATATTCGCCTTACTTATAAATACAATTTTTTTTTCTTTTAAATATGTTAGTTCAAGGTTTATTTGAATTTGCTTTTTGCGACGGCCTCATTGTACAAGGTTTGAAGATCGTAGGAAAGTGTATCATTTTTTGTGATTCAATTATTCGGTGCTCTTGCGCAACGTGACCTTACTCGATAGATTAAATCGAGAAGCGACATTGCTGCATAAATTAAAGAGCTTCGTAGATTCAATTAAAGTTTTTTTGTATCGAGAAAGTCAGAACTTTGAAATCTTAATTACATTTAAGGTTGATTTTAACATGTTTTTTTTTGTTGGCGGTGGAGAGAAATAGGAATATATATTTTGATAGGCCTGTTGGTCTGCTAAGCCGGAGGTCGTGGGTTCGATTCCCACTCAGGACAAATCTTTGTGTGACGAGCCCGATCATTTGTTCTGTGTCTGGGTATAATAAAATGTATATATGATGAATGTATTTTAGCTATATACGTCTGTTTATCAGTTGTCTGATTGCCATAGTACAAGCTCTGTCTAAGTATAGTTTGGGATCAGAAGGCCGTTGTGAATTGTCCCAAGATATTATATTATTATCGGTCTGTCCGACATTTGTAGAAATTGAAACTGAAGAGTAAGCTTCTCAAGAAGTAAATTATTACCTACACACGATACAATTCACAGTATTTTCCAATAACATATATAAATAGTTACCACCTCCGAGGTGTACACCGAATCTAAAACAATTTTTTTTTTAAATCGATGTACAATTCCGGCGATATCTCATTAAAAACATATCACAAAAAATATTTTTTAAGTTGATTAAATACGTTCTATCTATGAGGGGTTCGTGGCTAAGTATAAGCCGTACGGTTTGACCGATAATAAAGGTTAAGCCGCGCTCGCCGCGGTTGGTCCGTGGATGGATGACCATTTGTAAACATATCGAGACGTGCAACGGCTTAACGTGCTTTCCGAGGCACGGAGGGGCGTGCCTCGGAAAGCACGTTAAGCCGTTGGTCCCGACTGTCATACTGCGATCTTTGATAGTCGTTAAGTCATTACAATTCTGACAACCAGTTTTACTATGGAATACTGTATTACCTAGCAATAGGTTGTGGAGGTCAGATAGGCAGTCGCTCTATGTAAAATACGGTATTCAGCTAAATCCGGTAAGACTGGAAGCCGACCCCAACATAGCTTGGGAAAAAGGCTAGGCAGAAGAAGATTAAATACGTTCTAACTTCTACAATATATACTAACTACTACTTCGTAGTTAAACATTACTATTATTTTAATAACAACAACAAGTAACTCTTAACTTCTCAAAACAATTAACTGCGTTATGAGAACAAAGTAAACGAAGACTAAACCTTTTATTAACTTTATATAAACTGTAATTAACTACCTACTGTAATCAGGAAAAGCAGTAACTTTATGTATTACAGCTGGGATAAGTAAGGTAGTTAGTTTAATCTTACTGTAGTTAAGTTACGTTTATTTGAATGCCTTGTAGGAGTTAACTTTTATGATGTGGATCGGGGAAAAGTCGGATACAGATTTTTTTATTAACTATAGTTAGTTAAGTAAATAAAATATCGTTGTGACCTAGCGGTTCAATGACCGATCGGATGCACATGGTTCGAAGCCAGGCAAGTTACAATGTGACTGTTTTAAATTATATATTTATGTACTTTCTACGTGAGGGGTTTCCTCATGTATTATAAAAATGGATATCTGAAATCGCCAACCCACAGTGAGCAAGCATGGTGATCAATGTTCTTTTAATAAAATTAAATGTCGTAGTGCCCTAGCTGCGGTTTAATGACTGATTTTGGGTTCGAACCCAGGCCAGTATCAATGTGACTTTTTCGAGGTACATATGACTATATGTACCTCGAAAAATAACCGATAACCGTCAGACGTCAGTTATCTGACTTAGGTCAAATCTCAATTATAATATAAATCAAAATTATATTATTGACGACCTCCGCGGTCGAGTGGCGTACACACCGGTTTTCAAGGTGTCAATGTAGAAAAACACTTTTCAAAATTGTCTCGGGTCTGGGTGTTTGTGATTACTTCGTTGTCTCTGATTCCATAACACAAGTGCTTTAGCTACTTACTTTGGATTCGGAGCAACTTAAGTGATGTTGTCCACATTTATTTTATTTATTTTTTATATTATATTATAATACAAAAAATGGTTCTTTAGTGTATTTATTCAAAATAATATAAGCAAAATTGAAGCATATAAATTGTCTTCTTAAATTATTTGCCTTAACATGAGATTACAAGATCTCGTACCAAATATATTATTTGCATAATCTCAGTATAAGCTTTTATCGAGTTAAGACAGAACTGAAATATATGAATATTATTACTTATTTACTTAGAAAACACTTAGATGTTGTCGAAGCCAACATTTAATGAAACCAAATGAAAACATAATGATAATTCAAAAATTAATTTAATTTAAAACTATGTATTGCCTTTATTTCAAAGCAGTAAGATTGATTTCAAAGTAATTTAAACATAAGTAACAAGAATTTGTTTTACTAAAAAAAAACCCGACCTTTTTTAGATTATTGAGTTTTTTTTATTATGCCTTGTTTCACTCTCACAATTGAGACAAATCTATAGACATATTTCAAGATAAAATCCATTTAGCCAATCAGGGTAAAGAGTGCGCCAAAAATATCTATACATGCGTACACACTTGAAAAAATCTCCTTCTGGCGGAGTCAGGTAAAAACTATGTAAATTGAAAAATGTTAAGCGGCGGTAGCCTTATCCGGCTAGGGCGTCGGATTTGCGACCATGTGGTTGCGGGCTCGAATCACACCAATTACACTACCGACACACATTGCTAGTAACTTTTGAAATTGAAATGTTGAAATTATAGGAATTCTGATTCGTTAACGATTCATGCTTCTTCTTTTTCTTGCTGTGAAAAAACTGCTTATCAAACTCCGTTTTTCCGGTATTGGCAAAGAACAAAATTAAATATAAAAATATGTTTCTCCAAATATTTAACCATACAGAACAAAAAGTATTTACCACAAAAAGTATTAAGTAATATTACAAAACTGAGAAGAATTGCGCAAAATTAGATCCTTCTAGACTATCACGTTTTTTAATGCAATTTGAATATCGCAAACTGCATTTATTGCTAAAAGTTGCTAAGTGTAACAATAACTACTAAAAAAGGTTGAAGAAAAATGTCTCCGAAAAGTAGACAGCATTATTTTTTTGTGACGAATTTATTATTTGTGCATGACGAATGCAGATTTATACATCATCATTGCAAATTAAATAAAAATCTTTACCTTTCCCGCATTGCATACAGCAGCTTGTAGTATCTTAAGATTTTGAATTCAAGTAAATATGTTTTTACTGGTAGAATAAGGTAATAGTGTAAGAAGTTGAGATCATGTCACTGTTGAACTATTCTTAGATCTACTTAAAACTATTTTTTTGTAAAAGTTACCTGGGTACGCCATCAGTTAGGATTTTATTCAAATGTTCAACTTATATATGACTACTCTTCTATACCTACTGAGAAAAAGTCAGTCAGGCGTATAAATTTTATTTTTACTCTTTATTATTTATCAAAATTTTCACAGAAGTATTTTTGTTTGTCTTTAACTTATTTCCAATAACAGTATTTTCTACTTTTTTAAACTGTCTTAGGGTATAATAATTCAAAATTATTTTTCTTTACTCTGTTCAATTCTGAAGCTGGAATCTGGATTTTAATAGCCATAATATTTTGTAAATTTCCTTGTATTTTCAGTGCTTTTTTTCTGGAGCTAAAAGGTATTTTTTTTTGTTTCAGGGCGGACATTTCAAAAATGGAGACTATAAAGCGGGCCACGAGGAGCACGCCAAAGGCGAATCCGGTCATTTTGAAAAAGGGGGACACCTGCGCCTGTCTAAGGTAATTTGAACCTTTAACTTAACTGCATAAAGCGTAAATTCCGACTTTCGGTTTAAAATATCTTTGTGCTGCTTTTTGCGGGTATAATCTCCAGAGAACTTGTTTTTGTGGACTTTAGTAGTGATATAGTCATGTGACGTCAAGACAAAGGTTTCATAGTAAGAACTGAAATTTCTCATATGACTGGTAATGTAAGCTGCTTGTAATGATAAAATCCATGCCATTCTAATCCGATGTCAAACGCAGAGTACAAATGACATAGTTTTTGTCACGAGAAGGTATAAGTATTTAAAATTTACTTCATGACAATATTAATTAAGTTTGAGTATAACAAAAATGATCCACAAATTTTATCGGACCTGGTGGCCAAATCTGGAACTAATATGATTTCAATAATTTCATTTTGCATAGCTTAAATATAAAATTTGTTTTTCATTAATTAAATTTATAAAGAATTAATTTACCCTGGTACAGTCGGGCGAGGGCATTAATTTTACCATAAAAAACACAAACATTATGATTTGAAACACTGAAGTCAACAACAGCCACGCTATCTGCAGGCCAGATAAGTTTGTAGCGATATACTTAATTATACTGTTTTCAAACAAATATACAATGAAGCAGTCATTTATATAATAGAGTTATCAAAATGTGCAAACGACAATCGGGATATTGTCACCTTTCCAAAAATGGAGGCTTTAGAGAATACTTCTGGCACTTGATGTATTACTTTTAAAATCTACAATCAAACTTCTTCCATTCCAGGGACACAAATCTGCTGCGGGTCACGACCAGCATGGAAAGAAAGGAACCAACCATCAACAGAAGGAATCGAAGGATTCGGGGAGAAAGTGGATTTATCATCACGGATACCCGCCGAAAACGGCAAACCTCGTACTGATCGACAGGAGAGCCGACCAACTGTACCACGGACCCCAGTATTACGGATAACTCGACTTCAAAAAGCTGAGGAACTGATAGGACTTGACTAGGACCCTCACACACTGATATCTTCTGCCTAGCATTTTTCCAACGTTGGAATTGGCTCCCATTCTCAAGGATTCAAAGAAATACTATTTTACATGGAACGACTGTCGATCTGACCTGGACAACCCATTTTATTGGGTAACATAGTATCCCCTTGTCCAATTGCTTTTTGTTTTTTCATCTGCTCAGTGGCAGCTAAAGCAGTTGATGTTGGCAGCTCGAGCAGTGGATGTTGGCAGCTCGAGCAGTTCATGTATGTCGATTACTAGCTCAAGCATTCTGTGTATTGTCATATTGTTCTTCTATTGAAAATTTGTACAGTCATAGGCATGATTAGAATACGATATATCAGTCCACTTATTTATACAAATAATAATATAAACGGTTTTTTTTCTGCAAGCGACCTTTGAGAGGATAGTCTTTACTTTGATTCCATTTGGACAGTGTTATTAGGTTTTTCGGTAAGAAAACTCTTAGTAGCAGCCTGGGGTTTGTAAATGTGTAGAACAGGCTAATGGTCTGGTTACTTGTGGTTTTTCTGTTTAAAATTGAGTGTATGCAATAATAAACCTCAGCCTATTCGGAGAATACGGGCATGATGGTATAGAGCATATAAGTTTTTGTATTATAATTTAGCTTATGCTAAAAAAATCTAAAGTACTTATCTCAAAAAATAAACGCCGGTTTTGTAAAAAAACGTTTACTGTTCTTTGTCGCAAACAATTGTGTTTATGACTGTACCTAATGTCAAAATCAAAATGGCTGATATCGTTGTGTGTAACTGTCAAAACACAACACTGAAAGGAGTTTTCTGCCATTTTTTAAGACAGTATGATCACAAAAACTGTTTAAAACAACATTAACATTTTGATAAAATTATAAGCAAAAATGTTGTTTCAAACCAAGTATGTAATTATTTTATGCACCGCATACTAGCTTATTGCTCGCAAATTCACATTTATTATTTTAAAAATCCTTTGGCTAATGATACATAATCCTTATATTTTCTATTAGTATTT
Organism: Plusia festucae; assembly: GCA_950381575.1. Classification (NCBI taxonomy): domain Eukaryota; kingdom Metazoa; phylum Arthropoda; class Insecta; order Lepidoptera; family Noctuidae; genus Plusia; species Plusia festucae. The sequence continues at coordinate 13,319,991 of OX494442.1, forward strand.
TTCTATATGATAATTACGTCGTCTTGTAGAAAAACACTCACACAAAAAAATAAAAAAAAGGGTTATTAAAATCAAATTGAAGAATGGGATTCAGTGTGTAATTTATGGGATATCCGATAAAAGCTTGTTTAATGGGTAGCAAAGCTATTTAGTTATATTAATACTTTGGAAAACTACGGGTTTATCAAAAGTCGAAGGTAAAATATATTTGGAATCTCAGTTTTAGTGTAATTTTTAGATTAGAATCCAACCTTGGAGTATGAATTAGACGTACAAAAACAATCTTGGGGAGGCCATCTATGGTTAAAGAACGGAGAAAAAAAAAATCAAAAATTAAGTACCAAAATTTTAACGTAATAACTAAAATATATTCTTACACACAATACAAGAGATTTACACAATTCGTACAATTTCAAAGCAAATATAATAATATTTTTTTACTTTTTACATCCAATTAGTCCACTAAATTGGTCTATCCTAATGATAACCCGAAAGACAATTGAAAAACCATAAAAAAACAGTCAATTGTGTTTCACGGCCATTTGCAAAAAAAAATAGGAATCAGCTCTAAGTCAAGTTTGATACATACTTATCAATATTTTACTTAGAACAATTGCCTATTTGACCTCCACAAGCATAAACGGGGTAATACATTATGCCCATATAAAATTGGTAGTCAGAATTGTAATGACGTTTTACAGTTTGTCTTATTTATACTCAAAGGTTTTTGAAAGATCGGGCCTTAGTGAGTTTTGTAGTTTTAAGTGTTTTTTTTATTTTAGTAACATGATGATGATGTATTTATTTGTTGAAGACTGGTGTTAAAAATTACGCTATGCGAATTTAAAAATAGTAATAACTATTTTTTCCTATTAATTTATTTGTATGAGAACAAAAGCTCTTACATAATAAATTATGTATAAAACCAGTTTTCGAAAGAGTTTTTGTTACGTAACTTTGAACTCTTGTTTTTTTATCTACATAATTATGACTTGTTGTGTTCTTGCTTAAGTAAGCTACGGTTTTGCATTTAATATTGTCATAAAATTATTTTTCTACCAGCTTAACTTTTATGAATATTGACCATTGCATGACGACAAAAAGCAAACAAATTTTGACAGTTCCAAAACCATCGACAATTTGTTCAGTTTCTGTCATAAATTGCATGAAAACTTTAATCTAAACACAATTTCTTTGTACTTATTGTGAATACTTCGGAGATAATTTTCGTGCTGGAACCTTTATTGTTAATTAAATATGTAATGGGTTCACGATTTTTTAAAAGCACTAGGTAAAAAGCCCTGACACTTCAGCTTTGCAAACTACACCATATATATTTTAATTGTAATTATTTAATTAATTAATGTTTGTAATAGAATATTTCGTAATTAATGTTCTTGTAAATACTCTCACTGTGATTTATTGAGGTTTTGTAAATATTTTTTTCATAATTACATGTATTTTTTTATGTTTGTGTTTCATTTATCAGGCTGTTTGAGATAGTTTACATTTCATTTCAAAGTAACTTGGTTTAATAGTAGGATTTTTTCAAGAACCAAACCTCCGGAGTACGGGTAAAAGTAAAGCTTAAAATATACCAGAACCATAAAATAAAACCAGTACAAATTGTTAGCACATCTCACAAAAAATTATAAAGAATTCGAATATATAATTTAAATGAGCAGTTATAGAGATATTTTACAATTTAGGTTAAAATTTTAGCATTTTATTATGATTTATTATTTTGATTTGGGTAAGCTTATTAAAGAAAAAAAAATACACCCGCGAGCAAAAGTATGGAATCACTAATAATCTGGTATAGCTTCTTAAATAATGAAGTGATTTTAATGAATTTATTTGAGGTATCAATTTAAAGTTAACAGTTAAACCTTTAAAATGGTATAATTTTTATTATTCTAACATACACTCGAGAGCAATGAATCCGGGTCACTTAAAGAATGTTAAAAATCTCGGAAACTAAAAATGATAGGTTAATGCAATAAATTGTATTTAATAGACAATGTAATACTCCTTAAATGAAAGTAAAAAAAATATGAGTCACCATACATTTTATTAACACAAAATTACATAAAGAAAAAAACTGCTGATCTCTCCTTTAAACAAAAATAGGAAACATGAAATTTATGAACTTTATTACGATTTTCTTGAATTTTAATACTTCGTATTGCCTCCTCGTGCTTCCATTACTGCGTTTACGCGGTTTGGCATGCTGTACACCAAGTTCCTTATACGATTTTGGGGAATATTCTCCCATTCCTCTGTGAGAGCAATTTTGAGCTCACGAAGCGTGATTGGGGGAGGATTTCGTTGTTTTACGCATCTGCCTAGCTCGTCCCAAGCATGCTCGATCGGGTTGATATCCGGGCTGCGCGCTGGCCACTCCATACGAGTAATGTTCATCTCTTGAAGGTAGTCATTCACAATCCTACCTGTATGAGGTCGGGCATTGTCATGCATAAATATAGCATCCTCACCTAAATTGACCATAAATGGACCAACGTGATCATTGAGGATTTCTTCCACATATCTTTCGCTAGTTAAAGAGCCGTTTTCTATGATCACCAGCTCTGTGCGACTTTCAGAAGAAATTCCGGCCCACACAAGTACAGACCCACCACCGTAGGCTACTTTTTCTTCGATGCATGCTTGCTTGAATCTTTCCCCTGGTCTTCGATACACTCTGTGTCTTCCATCGTGCTTGTAGAGCATAAATTTTGATTCGTCGGAGAACATAACTTTTGAACAATCTTCAATACTCCAATTTACGTGGCTCTGGGCATATCTTAGTCTTGAAATACGATGCCCAGGCTCCAGTTTAGGGCCGTTTGCAGGTCTAAGGGGTTTTAAGTTAGATTCAGCAAGCCGACGTCTTACTGTCCATGCACTTGGGTTACTTCCTCCGAGGAGTCGAAACTGATTTGTGAGTTCAGTTCCTGTGAGAAAGCGATTTCGAAGCATGGTGTTCACCAAGTATCGGTCTTCTCGTGCTGTGGTACACCTGGTTCTGCCCGTTCCTGGTCTGCGTAGGTTACAACCAGTTACTTCGTAACGTCGGAGAACTCTTTGTACTGTTGACAGCGACACACCGACAGTCCTGGCTGTATCGCGCTGACTCCGGCCGGTTTCCAGCATTGTAAGTATTCTGGTGCATTCTTCAGGCGTAAGCGACATAATTTCAGCTTGAATAATGAATATAGAGCACTATCAACATGGTTTATGTACCCACATAAATGACAGATTACAAACAAAAGCAAAACCAAATGCTGTAATTTCGTAGTTCCATCTTCGAAAGTGGCCCTTTTTCAAATTTGATTTTTTTATGATATAACTTTACAATAACTAAGAAGTTTTAATACCTTCATTTAAGGAGTATTACATTGTCTATTAAATACAATTTATTGCATTAACCTAGCATTTTTAGTTTCCGAGATTTTTAGGACTCTTTAAGTGACCCGGATTCATTGCTCTCGAGTGTAGTTATTAAGTACTCAAGATGTCGCGGAATCAATTCCAAGTAAGTGCCATACTTTTGCTCGCGAGTGTAGTTTGGTCACAATTAATTAAACTTTAATATGTCATGTTTTATATGTTCGTGACGGTATTTTTGCGATCAGAGCAATGTAATCCCGTTCTGCCCTCATCTCAATGTGTTTTAATAAAAACACTCAAGTCAAACTCAGTCAACAGCAAAAGTAGATGATGGATTGAGTTTTTATCTTTTGGAGTCAAAACTAATCACGAATAGGTATATGGCAACTGTACTAGTAGCAAACGTTTGGTATAATATACAATCACGTAATTTTGAATCACTACGACGCCACACAGTTCTGACGCGAACTCCGTTCATTAGTATTGAATTTCTGATTTTGATCATCTACTTTTGCTGTTGACTGTACATAGTTAGGTAGGTACACACGCTGTTTGTTGAGTGACATCTAAGTAGTATTTTATAATGATTTTGTATTGAAAATAAATCTCTCGAGAATATTCAGGCAACAGTAGTGTAAAATACAGAGCAGAAACAAAAATGAATCTTCAGGGATGTATATCTTGCGTCGTATGTTATCTTGAAAGATCGTTGGCTTGTCCTAACGTTGTCTCTCTGCCATAACTTAACATTAAGATATCGAAATAGCTACTGTTTTGGAGGTTATTCAGAAAGAATATAAGATAACAATATTGACATAGGTACGCTTGGCCGACCCGGGAATCGAAGGAGCTAAAATCCAAAAATAATACTTTCTGCAGTAGTTTTATGCGATCAATCGATAGGGTCAATAATAAGGATTAATTCTCTCTAACAAATATCGTAAATTAGATTATAAGAAATAAAAAAAAAAATAACTTTAATGAAATGGGCCACTTAGAGTACCTACTTTTTTAGTGTGAATTTAGTTAAAAATAATAAAGTTACTGTGAAAATCACTTCGTTGCTAGTTTACACATGCAGAGTAAGATAACAATATTAAATTAATAACAATTATATTTAAAAAAAAACATGCAGGTTTTTTTTCTGTTTCGAAAGAGACAGAGGGTTTTTTCTAACATAGCTCTTTTTGTTTCTTTTTATAGCACTTGGGGTTTTCAATGAAGTTATGTTTTGACATTTTAAACAACTAAATACATGACGTTATCTTAACTGAAAAATGGTTTGATACAATTTTTTTAACCCCAACGCAAAAAGAGGTCTATTATAAGTTTGTTTGTATGTCTGTGACATAGCACTTTCTGAACGAATAAAACTTAACACCTTCCCTGTCCCGTCAGAAGACATATTAGTTAAACGTGGTGACTCACGGGACAGTGAAAGGGTTAATGTTCTCAAGCTATAATTCATAAGGCTGTGTTCAGGGATTTGTAGAAATCAAATAAGACAAAACTTTTTAAGTAAAAAGTTTGTTAGGGGTTTATGATTTTTTATTAAAACCAATTTTTCTGATGTATAACATATGAAACACATGACATTAAAATTGACACAGTTTGCCGAACTCCTTGCCTATTGCATTGAAAACCAAACAGTCAATCACTGCACCCTGATACGGTGCTTTGTCCCGAAAACAGAAAAGTTTCAAACAAAGAAATAATTTAAATATTCTAATACTTTGATGGAAGTGATAAATGAGCAAAAAATGCGTTTTGTTAAAAACTTTTGTGTCCACCTGCCCAAGTGACACTGACCGATGGATATTTTATTTCTTCTGTTAAAAATATTCAAAGGTCACCTGCTATTTGAAAAACCTTTTGCAGGTAATAAATTGTTTATTTTTCTCTTTCTTTTTCCTAAGTCTAGTAAAACGTTTTAGTCCTTTGTGAGTGAAGAGTCTATAGTACGAAAACCCTGTGTGACAGATCACAGGCCCTAACCCCAAGTACACATTAGTAGTATTCTCGTTAAGACCTCGTGGTAAGGAGCGGGTTCTCGTCGGTAGTGCAATGTTCACATGAGTGTAAGTCTCTTGGATGTCGCCTAGCCATTATGCTATAATGGTTATAAAACCAAGGGTTTTGAAGAATAAAAATTATAGGATGCAAAAATAATTTCTCCAATCTCCAACCCGCCCCGGCTTCGCACGGGTGGACATTTATTTCTTCATAGATGTGCACCCCCCCCCCCTCCCCTGCGGTTTCGCCGTGCGAGTCGTGCGACACATATCGGCCGGCGCGGCGGCCATCATTAATTTTAATACCAATTACAATTTTAAATTCGTAATATCTTTTGAATGAATTTTCCGATTGGAATAAAATAAAAAGTAATTTATAGCTATTAAAACAATCTTGCTCAATAAATAGTTTATTTGGATAAGGATTAGTATTTGACGATAATATGGTCAATAAACATAGGCTAATCATTTTAATTACTTTTATTGTATGGAAAAGTGGTTATAATGGCTAAAATATAAATTCTTGGTTTATACTATCGCGGACTTTTTTGTAGGCATTATTGAGTTCTACAACTTTTCTATAGAAGTCAACCATACACCTCTAACCATTTAGGCAGCGTTCGCGAGAATCGTTAACGTACGGCAGTTTTGTCGTCGACTTACTCCACAATTTTCACTACCACGAAAAATCCTATCTATTTTCCGGGATAAAATATAGCCTATACGGATTCGGAAGAATCCCTCTAAGTAATGGTAAAAGAAATTTTGAAATCGGTCCAGTAGTTTTTGAGCCTATTCAATACAAACATACAAAAATACAAAGGTTTCCTCTTTATAATATTAGTATAGATGACATAGGCAGAGCCGCGGACATAAGATAGTAACAAATAAATTTACAAAATCGAATGCCTCAAAAGTACCTTCAGATAGAGAAATCTATGAAAACAATCAGATTTATTAGACTCAATCAATCAATCCACTCAACCTGTCGCAGTCCACTGCTGGACTTAGGCCTCTCTCTGCGTCACAGTAAGTCCTCCGCCTTCATCCAGACCTACCCATCTACCTTATTCAGGTCATCAGTTCAATCGACTGGTTGAGTTCAACGACTGTTATTGTTTATTTATTTTATTTTATTTATTTATTTTTAGATTTGTTAAATACGAGCAAAGAATTAACAATAAAAGTAGATATAACTTTTAATATTTTCCAAAGTAACGCCTTTGGGATTCGTACAGACAAATTAAAACGCTTCACTTTTTAGACACAATTTAAAAAGTTTCAGAGATTAACACAAAAAAACTACAGTTGAATAAATACAGTCCACTTTTAAAGTTACATTTCATTTCGTTCTGAATTTTTCGCTGGATATTCATCAGTTAACAATCTGATGGACTGGTTGGTTACTCAATTGGTCATGAATGTGACCGCTGCATGTAGAAAAAAAAGAATTATTTTACTTGCGACCATACATATGTAGTTTTATGCTTACGACATGTTTTTGAATTGATACCGTGATGGCTAGCGGTTCAATGAACGATTTGGATGTATGGCAAAGTTGCAAGTTCGAACTAACTACAAGCAAGTATCAATGTGTCTTTTTTAAAGTTACATTTATATAAAAACTTAGAAGGAAAACATTGTGGATGGGAATCTGCAATCCCGCAATGAGCAAGCGTGGTGATTAATCCTCGTGCCATATGTATTAGAAGATGCCTGTGCCCAGCAGTAGGACATTTATATTGTGTCGTGGTGGCCTGGCGGTTCAATGACCGAATTCTGAATGAAATAATGGTTTCAGGTTCGAACCCGGGCAAGTACCAATGTGACTTTTTCAGTTATATGTACTTTCTTAATTTTTCGAAGATACCATTGACAAAGGGTGAAGGAAAACATTAAAATTGAATGAATCTGAAATTGCCAACCTGCAATGAGCAAGCGTGGTGATCAATGATCATCCCTTTTCTACACGGGAAGAGGCCTGTGCCCAGCAGTGGGACATTTATAGGCCGGTATTATTATTATCTCCTTTATTTTAAAATACACATTTAAATTACATTTAAAAATATAAATAAAACATCAGGAACAAGGTCCAGGCTGCCGGTGGTTAGGGCTCCAGAGAGAGGAACCTCCTCACGATACGCGCCGTGTCGAGAAGTACCGCTTTCTGAATCAAACCCTTGACCCAGACGCCTTATTATTATTATTTTTATATTATATTGAATTGAAAAAGAAAAAAAACATTTTTGTTCAAATATTAAACAGGATGTCGAGAAAATTGTTCCTAGTAACGCGAACTGATGAAATTGGACCGTAGTTTCTTGTAACACAGTTTTTAAAGATATTGCGAAATCGTCAGATAATGAAAATTCTATCCCTGATAGCAGATAGGTTATTAATTATAATGGCTATATAACAACAGATAACTTGGTGGCTGTTATCGATGTAACCTTATACAGCTATTACCGTTTCCCGAGTATTTTCCTTTTGACTACAGTTGAGTGCGTCATTTGATATCAATATATATTTGAGTAACATTTATACTGAACTACTAAACTGTTTTATTTTCTTTATTTGTAAACTGTTCTCGTTTTATTGGTGTGAGTGAGCTTATAAAAAAAAATCCTTCTGTTGTTTTAAAGAACCATGTTGATTACTACCCTACAACTGACGTATATAACGCCCTCGCCAGCGTGGCCCGTAGCGTATAATAAATTTATAGTAACGTTAATACCACCGCGCCGCGCTATGAACGGAAACCGGTTCTCTGTACATCTCTCAAAGTGATAACAAATTGCGATTATGTTTTACTTATTAGAATATTTATTATTCGAGTATCTCAGCATCATGTGCCATAGCGAGATAGCGCTATACAATGCACGTAGCAGCGTCTCGCTTCCACAGCGGCAACAACCTTGCTTAATAAGCTCATGGTATGGGCCCAGGACAGATCTAGAAAGGTTTTTATGATGGTTTTGTAACTATGTATTGTTCCCCCCGTCCACCAAGCAAGCTGGACCCCTAGCCAGCCAAAAGTTTTAAATAAATCATGAATATAATATATTTTTCAACAAAACCGCTCGCTGAGGAGAACTGGCAAAAATGCTCGTGTCGCAATATTTGCTACCAAACTCCTCCGAAATGACCGATTTGTATGAAATTTTGTGTGAATATCGGGTAGGTCTAGAGAATCGGCCAACATCTATTTCTAAGTTATAGGGGTGGTAAGTTTTCACCCCGCAAAAAAAAGGGGGTGGCCCTCTTCAGATTTTTTTAATATGGCAATACAACGTTTGCTGAGTCAGCTAGTATAGCTAGCTATAGATGTTATTATTATTAGTATAATTATCATTCAAAAGGATTTTATCACTATAATTTTCAAATCGCTATGAGGGATTAGTTTTGGCACCGCCATAGCAATAATTCAAGTACCTAAAAAAATCTTTCTTAAGATATATCGCATGCTGTTTGCTAGTTCATAGGCAAAAATACCCGTCCCATGTTTTACAATTTCGCTGTGTATACATAAATGCTAGGGACTGCACATGTATGGCAAAACAGCAAATACTAACAACAACACTAGTTTATTAGGTTTCATATGTTCACATAAAAAAGGAACAGTATTGGAAAAAAACGCTAAAAATAGTGCATCGCAACGTAGTGCGTGGGGTTCATAATAATGTTTGTATCAAGCCAGTACGGTAGCGCTGGTTAATATGCGAGTAGAGTCTGCATAAAAATAGTGTACGTTCTATATTGGATTAAGTTTGTATACTGAACTATCGCTGTTTTTTTTTTTACTATTGTGTTTTTTTTTAAGTTTGTGTGATTTGTTTTGTGTCCCTTTTAAATTAATATTCCTGACTTAAAAAACTAATGGTTTTCTGAGTTGTAGGATGATGATTTATAAGGGCTTCGAGACCTTCGCCCACCAGTTAGAACAGCGTATGCTAGCTTAAAACGAAGATAAGTATTTGTAGATTTTCTAGTCAAAATCTATCTATGTGCTGCTACCAACGATGCCGTAGATGCGACAATATTTTGGGCCACCCATACCAAAAAACTGTCGTTGCCAGCGACACGAAGACTACTTATGAAAAAGAAAATCAGAGTCTCGTAACACCAGGTGGCACTATGCTGAGTTGGGAGCCGGTCTGCTCACTGTGTTTGCTTTTTTAAATAAATAGTTTTATCACTTTCTGGAACAGAATAAATATAAAATATTATATTTCGGGACACCTGATGGTCATCTGATTCCAAACTAGGCAGAGCCTGTAATATGGTGATCAGACAACTGATAAACATACTTTTATATTTCTAAACACATACATAATATGGATAAATTACACCAAGACAGAACAAATGATCATCATGCTCATCACACAAAGATGTCCTGGGTAGGAATCGAAAAATCGAACCTCCGGCCTAGCAGTCAGGGTCACTAACCACTATACCAACAAGCCAGTCATATATCTATATCCGCACAATGGCCCAATCAAGAGGCTAAGTGCGGAAACAGCCCCGGAAAACCAAAACCAAGCTTCTTTTCTTTCACAATATCCTATTTATTGAAACAGGTTCCACTAGTTCACTTGCCTATCGTATAAAGTCGTTCAGTAATCTATTACCTCAAGAATTTCCCATCAAAGTTACAAAACTTGGAAAGCTAATACATACTAAGGCTTTTTCAAACACGGCGCGAATATAATTACAACTTTAAACCGCGATCCGACGACAAAATAACATCTAAGCTGATCCCTATTGAAAAGCTATTACATATATTAAGTATACAAATTTAAAGTTTTTTTTTCTTAAGAACTTGAACGGAATAATTTAAGCGGTGTAGCCTAATGGCTAGGGCGTCAGTTCGAAACCGAATTCATTGCTCTACCGTGGTGAATCCACAAGTAAAAAGCATGTAGCTTAGCACGAGAGGTTATCAAGAATTCTAGTAATATGCAACCCAAATTGCTACAAACCGTTTTAAAAAATTGCGTGCTTTTGTTTTGAGCTTAAATCTATCGACTTTGCTCACGGCTTCGCCTAAAAGACATTACACTATGTAAGCCAAAAACCTAGCCTAAACTTTCTTTTAGTTTAAGCTAACTTCGTGGCAAGTTTTATCAAAATCATTAAAACATGCCAGCGTTAAAAAAAATAATTTGTTGAGTAACTTGTACATCTTTTACAGTTTATCTTACGTAGGGACCTTATTTTAATGTTATGTTTAGTTAGCGGTGAGAGCATAACAAACATTTACTCTCGCATTTCTGATATCAGCTTTGATTATATTATGAGGTTTTTAATCTAAGGACATTAGTATAACACGTGTATTGCCATGTTGGATTTATCCCATGATTTATTTTTTCTAGACTTTATCGTCCCACTTCTGGGCGAAGTCCTCCCCCAAGTCCTACATTGTCTCGGGTCTGGGTGTTTGTGGTACCTTAGTTGTCTCTTATTTCTCCTACTTTGGACTCGGAGCAATTTTGATGATGCTGATGATGTCCACATTTATTTATTTAAAAGTCCATGCATAAATCCTTTTCCACTTCGAACCAGCCCTCGCGGTATACATCCAGGTCCTCACACCACCTCTTCGGTGACCGGCCTCAGGGGCGCTGTCAGTCTGCTGGCTCTCATTGCGTCGAGACCTTCACCCAATAGTCGCAATATGCTTATAATTATAGACATGTGTACTATTTCTTTTTTCAAAGTCCGATTTTTAAAATGAAAAATGTTTAAAATACTAGACTTGTATATTTTGTTCCAAGTAACGAATATCTACTTAGATAGAGTGAATTTCAGTTAAGGAGTAGGGGCTCACCACGTTACTTATGGATACTATTGTCGCCTACATATTATGATATCACAAGCCCTCACTCCTGAACTTTACTGCGCCAAAACTTTATACAATTTTATTGTTTGAAAAAAGCAAAATACAAATAAAATACATTTTCATCTAACTTACGGTCCGAATAGATTTTTATTTTTCATACCTTGCTCGAACCTCTATTATAATAATTTTTTTTTTCAAAGCCTTCCGCAAAATAGATAATGTTTAGTTAGAGTTTTTTTGCAAAAGAGATAATGTTTTGGTAGAGGTATTTTTATTTATATTTTTTTGTCAACGGTATTGAGCAATACGCTGAGCCAGCGGCGCGGCGTCCAGAACCATGCTAACCCTTGTATTGTTTTATGGTGGTTCATATGGATGGTTTGTTTAACCAACTTTATAAATAAACATTTTTTTTTCATCATAATATATCAATATATTGGGACCACTCACAGTAGGACATCTGATCCCAAACTAGGCCGAGCCTGTACTATGGTAACCAGACACCTGCCAAACTTATATATATGTACATAAATATATATTATAGTTAAAATACACCCAGACAAAGAACAAAGGATCGTGCTCATCACACAAAGATTGGTCCTGGGTGGGAATCGAACCCACAACCTCCGGCTTAGCAGTCAGGGTCACTAACCACTAGACCAACGGGCGAGTCAAAGAAAGAATTAATGAATGCATTCTTGTTATAAAGAACTATTCTGTCTCAACTGTAGTCTCACAACCCCTTTTAATATTCCATTCAATAGCTTCTTGCACTAACAGCATACATAATGAAATACATAAAGAATGAATGTCAAATGAAGTTATGAACTTGGAACATTGGTTAATTTCTTCAACTAATTTCCCAAGTGTCTGAAATCTGTTGCTGTCTGTCCGAAAGTGTCGTGTGTCTCAAAACAAGTGGCTCATTATAGTGACGTTGTGCCCACAAAATCTGGTGTAATGAATTCTGAATGACGTCACAGGAATATTAAAATGTATGTGTCTGTGACGGTATGTTCCTGCGCTTTTGAAATGTACGGTTTTGTTTTTTGAAGCTGAGTTTGTGGACGAGTCGAAAGATCAAGGTTAAGCAACGGGTCGATGGGTGAATTATTTAGTGTGTCATGTGCACTGTGCAGTCACATACATGCGTTATTGCTAACAAGGTGTTTTTTAACGGATTTAATGATCTGAACGTAGATTGTACACTTACTATATAATTTGTCAAATACGTAAGTATTGTCGCGCCTCGGAAAGCACGCTATTTGGTCTAGACTGTCATACAGTGATCTTTGACTTACTATGGGATACTGTGTTACCCTGTAAAATGGGTTTTAGAAGTCAAATGGGCAGGACCGCTCCATTTAAAATACGGTTTTCAGCTAAACCCGGTAAGATTGAAACTCGACTCCAACATAGCTTGGGAAAAGGCAGATGATGACCTAAGTATCTCGAAAAATACACAAAAAAAATGTTATTTTTTTCTTCCTGCCCTTATCCCATTCATATGGGGTTGGCGCAATACGTATTTTCCTTCCAATTATCTCTATTACTCGTCATCGCGGCGTCCACTCCTTTCTTTCTCATATCATCTTTTACACAATTCATCCATCTCTTTTTCGGTCTCTCTCTGCTTGTGAGCGCTTGAAATATTTCTTACCAGATAGATTCTTAAATAGGGACAGCAGGCGGAGCTGCTACCGATATTTTTAGTTCACAATATTTTATTTTCCAACTTTGTAATATCTACCAATTGTGTGCAACAAGTTTCTATCGATATATGAGCCCAAGATTGTCATAACTTTACTAGCTCCTTTTAAGTTCATTGCGTTGTTATTGGAACGCTTGGTAAGTTGGTAACTTTAAAATTGGTTTTATGTTGTTCTACAAATGGATAGACTTCCTTTTCGATAAAGTGTTGTATTTATTGGTTGTTCGCTAATAAAATACTTAACTTTGATGCTTATATGTGTATTTCTTTTTTGAACTCTCCTTTGTCGAAGAGAGTCAAACTAAGATAATTTAGTTCAGTATGAGGTTAAACGAGGCCTATACCAAGCTTCGAAGGTTCGAACCTGCAACCATGAACATAGCAATCTGGTCATTGAACAGCTAGGCCACCACGACTTTTTAAATATAATGGTACAGAACCCTTCGTGCGCGAGTCCGACTCGCGCTTGGTCGGTTTTATATTACATAGTACGTAATCAATTACATCTCAAAAAGTTTTATCAAAACAATAAGTGTTCATAATCTTGAGAGAATTTATTTGATTTTGACAAGCCTTGAGAAACACATCACATCCATTTTCCTTACGTGCTTGAATACAAATAATAGAATATACAGTTAAGTCAATTTGCCATTGTTTTTCCTTTGCTCGCCGATGTAAAACCGTCTCAAATATGAGTATACTTTCATAAAAAAACGGATCAAGTTATATGTTTTGATTACAACAGGATAATGTTCTTTTGTATACGAAAGCTGTATGCATGTCTAATATATAAAATACTCGTGTCACGGTGTTTGTGATTTAACTTCTCCGAAATGAACCAACCGATTTTCGTGAAATTATGTGTGCGAATATCGGTTAGGTCTGCGAATCAGGCAACATCTATTTTTTACACCCCTTAATGATAAGGGTGGCTCTCTTCAGATTGTTTTAATATGGCAGAACAACGTTTGCCGGATCAACTAGTCTGTATGTATAAAAATCTCGTTTTGCCATCGACCTCCTACGAACTAGATTCACGGATTTTTATGTTTTATTTGTGTATATTTAGGTGGATCTGAGAATAGAGGCAACTATTTTCCCCTAGATGACATGGGTGGTATTCTCCAGAAGACAGCAGAACAACGTGTTCCAGTTGGTATCTTTACTAATATTATAAAACTGAAGAGTTTGTTTGTTTGATTCAACCAAACAAAAATACACGCTACTCAGGAACTTTTAGTCCGGTTAAAAAAAAAACTTTATGTGTTAGATAGCACATTTCTCTTTTTGCCGTGATAACTTAAGCCCACGCGGGCGGATCTGCAAGCTAAAGCTAGTGAATTATAAAAAGGTACGATTGACGACGTCAAAGCATTTTTTTCCTCATTACTGGACTATTTTAATAAATTAGTTGCTAACAATGGAATGTTTCATATCGCGTTATATTTAGTTCGCACAAAAGACTGCCCAATAAAATTTAAATTACCCAATTTATTATTGTACTAGTTGGAGCCTGCGACTCTGCCCGCGTGGCGGTTGGTTACTGCAGCAAAAATAGCCTATGTCCTTTCGCAGACTCTAGACTACCGAAGTACCAAATTTCATTTAAATGGTATCAGTAGTTTAGGCGTGATTGCGTAACACACACACCGAGTTACTTTCACATTTGTAGTATTATAGTAATTATTTAGTTTCGAGTAAAATCTAAAGGCTGACACCCGAATACAGAAATTAAAATTAACCTTAAGATGCTCTTAAAGACAGTTTTAGCTGCAGCTTTTGTTTGAGACTGTGTATCCGTTTTTAGGGTTCTGTTCCTCGAAAGAAAATAACGGACACTTATAGGATCATCATCAAGATAATTTTTCTCAGGAACGCGTGGAGGTATCAAGTTGAAATTTATATCAAATGTGAACTGTGAAAAAATTAAACTCCTGAGCCAACGCAATCAATAGATACAGCCGTTTATGCCGCAAATTTTCGACACTCGCAAGGGAATCAAAACCTACAGGGTACTTCCCGTGAACTTAGAATCTTGAAATTTGGCACGAAGCTACGTATCACAGATATAGGAAAAATTGCTAAAACCGTTAATTTTTAAGTACATTGTTGTGCGTGTCCGGGATACTTTAGGGAGATTCAATAAAATGTAACTCTCATAAAATAATTAACTTGTATTAACGTTCCACAATACTTTGTTATGACTAACTACGTACTATGTATGCGTTGAGGCAGGGCGGTGTACTGTAGACGACTGGCGAGCCGTTCGCTCGCGCTCTCCTTATTCATCAAAATTGCAACTCTGCAAATCGCACTACTAAGTCGCTACAACATCATATAATAAAAATATTTTTAATAAATTTAAACTTATAAATTCACAGTTCAGGCTCAAAATAAATAATAAATAAATAATAACTTAGGTTTGTAAGGAAGCTTTGTGAGTCCGACTCGCACTTGGCCGGTTTTTTTTTCTATATCTATTTATACATACTTACCATAAAATATGGCCATATTTGTTGCATCTCTTCTCAATACAATCACGGTTACATGCGGTGTCAGTTAATATAACTGACGTTTGTTTGATTAACGTTATGTCGGATATACAGCTGCTGGCGTTTGTCTGCTGGTTACTGCTGTCCGATAAACCTCTCGTCAGCTGTCAGTGGGGGAAACGGCGATAACAGAGCTCTATACATTAGCCAAAGGCGATTATATTGGCCAAACATTGGTATTGCACGGAAAAGTCATTTTAAAACATTGGCCAAATGATATTGGTAATATTGTGCCAATATTTTTGGTTTGTTAAAATACACTGGTATATTTCTTTAGGTAACGCATCTTTATGATCTAATATTGAAATATTAATATTAAATTTTCTTTAATGTGACCTTTGCGGACGATCCAAATATATTACAAAGTAAGTAAAATCGTGAATGTTGCTGAAGATTTTTCTTTTTTTCTATCACCCTGCTCTCATCCCATTTTATATGTGGTCGGCGAAATGCGTATTTTCCTTCCATTCCTCTTCATTACTCATCATCGCGGCATTCACTCCTTTTTTTCTCATATCATCTTTAACACAATCCAATACGAATTACACTTGTGTGTGTTTTTTATGATTAATAGTATGATTTCCGAAGCTCTAAATTTTTTAAATAAAATAAAACATTGTCCCAGATTAAATATAGTTAAGTGTTGCTTTTATAGTCAGCTAAAACACAATCACAAATGTGGAATATTATTGTTACTATCAAAATATTTTTACCACTAAAATCATGCAAAAATGTTTGTGAAAATTTACAACATAAACATATTTTAAGATTTGCATGTTTGGACGTACATAATCCGTAAAATAAACATCACTACGTCACCCACGTACACGTGAATCTACGTAGACATACGTAAGGTAATGTTAGTTAGATGACAGACGAGGAGGGACTCGTGGCTAAGTGTAGCCGTTTTTTTATTTTATTTTATTAGGGAAAACAAACAGTAGTATATTATTGGTATACAAAATGTTCTTAAAACTAAACTTAAAAGAAAATATACCACCCACTACATTTTCCACAGATTACTAAAAAGATAAGATACTAATCTGTAAGCAAACATAATTTGCTGTCAAATCGTTATTCAGAAATCAAAGAGAGGTAGGTAAACATAAATTAGGTATTAACTGTAGCTAACTAAATATCAATGAAACGAAAGTTACAAATATTGGAATTGTGAAAAGTGCACTCCGTTATTGTGAATATAATAAAATGCCACATTACTGGTTTAACCGATATTAAAGGTTAAGCCACGCTCGTCCCGGTTGGTCCTCAGAAAGTACGCTAAGTCTAAGTCGCTGATGTCAAATGTCGTAGGTCTTAGAATGGGATATTGCGTTACCCAGTAAAATGGGCTGTGGAGGTCAGATAGGCAGTCGCTCCATGTAACTACAGTATTCTTCTAAATCCGGTAAGACTGGAAGCCGAACCCAACATAGCTTGGGAAATGGCTAGGCAGAAGTTAGATCACTATTAGAAATAGAGATAGAATTTTTGAAATCAGTCCAGTTTTTTTTAATTATTCGTTGCGAACATACAAATCCTTTGCTCTTTAAAAAATCAGTATGTAGGTACAATTAAGGTTGAATAAATCTCGAAAAATTACGAAATCTGAAACTCAAATCAAATCTAAACAATTTGAAGTTAATTAATTAGTCACGTGTTTTTTGGTACGTTCTTATTAATTAGTATTAATTGCGTGTAGCAAAACAATTGGGAAGTTTCGCAATGTTATAAGAGTTTAAGAACTTACTCAACCAAATTTTTTCAATAATTAAATAAGTTTGGTTTACTTAATAATGGTTGGTCCGAGATATTGTGTTTATAATAAATTAAAAAGTGATTGCGTAAAGCTAAACATTCGGTATAACTGCAAAGCAAGCAGTTAGGGTCACTAAAAACTGGCCTGTTGGTCTGTTGGATACGAGAAACTTTCTGTTATTAATATTTCCTACCGCTTGATCAATGAACACATGTAGTTGAAACAAAACTTTTGACTGGCCTGTTCGTCTAGTGGTTAATGACCCTGACTGTTAATCCGGAGGTCGTGGGTTCGATTCCCAACCAGGACAAGCCTTTGTGTGATGAGCACGATCATTTGTTGTGTGTCTGGGTGTTATTTATCTATAATATGTATGTATTTAGAAATATGCAAGCATGTTTATTACAAAATAGTACTATTTTGAAAGTGAAGAAGAAAAGTGTGTGAAAGTGATGCCTAATTACTAGGGCATCGGACTTACCGGTATGAAACCCACTACCGACGTAAACCAATTCGTAACTCAAGCATTTAGCTTACCACGAGAGTTAATGAAGAATACTGGTAATGTGCAACCCACATAGCAACAAAGATAAAAGTTTGTAATAAGCTGCCTTTGAAATCGAAACTCTGTCTGTTTTTGTTTTTACATAAACATATTAAAGTATAATCTAATATGTTCCTGAATGAATTTTGTTTATCTACCCAAATGCGTAGGAGATAATATCGACGACCATCCGCAAACCAACCGCTGCAAGCGCAGCTTAACCCTTAACCCTTTATGCAATAGTTCTGCTCAGATTGTACTTAGCCACAAGCCTCATAAAGTGCCTACATTGAGTAGTCTTCTTCTTCTTCCTGCCCTTATCCCATTCATATGGGGTCGGCGCAATGCGTATTTTCCTTCCATTCCTCTCTATTACTCGTCATCGCGGCATCCACTCCTTTCTTTCTCATATCATCTTTCACACAATCCATCCATCTCTTTTTCGGTCTCTCTCTGCTTGTATGCCCACCCACAGTTATACTTATAACTTGTTTAGTTATGTGACTTTCATCCCTTCTCATAACATGTCCATACCACGACAAAAGCTTACCTCTTATCTTTTCATTTTGCCTACATTGAGTAGTGACATTCAATTATCTTTTTCTAACCAATAGCAGCTTACATCCTACGCCTCTGACGTCACACTTCATGATACTGTACTTCAGGCTGAGGTAGGCTGTTTGTAAGGTCAGCAGAAACAAATGAAAGCGTGGGATGACACCCACGCACTGTGCTACCATTGGTTGAAATGTATGACGTCGAAATGGGAGGGAGTTGTTCGAAGATAGTTATTTTAATAAAGTTCATTTTACATTAATTTGTTCTAGTCAGTGTTGTTAGGGTTCCGTACTTCAAAGGGAAAAACTGAACCCTTATAAGATCACTTTGTTGGCCGTCCGTCTATCTGCCAAGACACTTTTTTATAAGAAAGCGTTACGGTATCGATTAAAATTAATACCATACGATAAGATCTACAGTCCTTTGATGCGGTAAAAAATATTTTAGCTATAGTAAAAAAAGGAAACGGTCGTTTATGCCGTAAAAAACGCATATTTCTACATTCTCGAGAGAATCATATTATAGGGTATTTTCCGTTGACCAAGAACTTAGATATTTGCAAGTAATATGGTTTTAAACTGCAAATACGGGTAGTCTAAAAACTATACATTTGTCAATAAATCGTAAAAAAACGCTTTGTACGGAACCCACGGTAGGCGAGTCCGACTCGTACTTGTCCGTTTTTTTTTTCATGAATATACTGGTTTTTGCTCACAGCTCCACATGCGTAGGCATCGGTTATGACTGCATAAAATAGCTGCATAGCCTTCCGCGCAAAATGGCCTATTATAATCATTCAAATATTTTTTTTAATGTTGCGTTTAACCAAACACCTCTTCAGTTTTACAATAATCGAATAGATTAATAAACAAATAGAAACAGATCTTTTTTTAAAACCTCGCGCAGGACTCAAACCTGTGACTACTGGTTCAACGCACCAGCTGCTTTGCCAACTAAGCTACTGGATTAATTTAGTTGGACAACTTGTTGTTCAAGTTGATACAGGTGCGATCCTGAGCTCGAACCTAAATTTCTTTCCGTTTTGTTCATTCCGACTATTCTTTTCAAATGATTTAGGAGAAGACTATAGAGAGGTCAAAAAAAATACGCGTAAAAGAAATTGTGCGCGTAATTGTATATTAAAAAAAAATCAAGAAACAATATAAAAAACAATATCATACCTTGAAAAGTAATTATAAAAATTGTCAAATTTGGCTAAATGGGGGATGAGCCTTAAGATATCCGGTGCAAGTGCAGTCTTCCTGATTACAAAATGCCGCTCTTATTGTAGTGCCCAAAATGTCAGTTACCTGCACTTTGGAAGATTTAAATCTTGACAACAACGCCGCAGTTAATGCGTCCAACTACTGGGCGCATCAAATATAAATGATAACAGTTCAAAACAAAGGAAAGAAGAAAATTGATAAATAAGGTTTATTCAAAAAAGACAATCTCTACTTTTGTCGCTATAAGTAATATCATTGAACACCATTTATTTTACCCAATTGACATACAAAGTGCTTCCAACGAAACATTCTTTATACATAGAAATATACGGTTCTCAGTTATGACGTAATAGGCGTGACGTCATGACGATCATCCCACGCGACCCGCTATTGGCTGATGGTATCTCTCCTCTACTAAGATGAGGCGAGAGGCTAAGAGGATTTTTAATAAATGGTTCTGTATATTTATTTTATTTGTTATTTATGTAGGTGATAAGATTCGCTTGGTTGTAGTTAAAAATGTAGAATTTTTCTGTTTTGAGAAATTAAGAATTTAATATAACTACTTATTTACATATACTATACTATAATATAAAGATCAGCGAACATAAATAAATTGTAAAAGGATAATAATATGATGGATGAATGGTAATTTTGTCTCGACATAAAAACAAAACAAACATATACAGGGTTTTTTTTATGGAATGCGTTAATACTTAGTGGCTACATAAGGCAGATGAGCTGCATAATAATCATATTGAGTATTAAAGGTTGTTAATAACAAGCGGTATCCTAATGGCTAGGGCAATGGACTTGCGATCATGGGTTTGCCGGTTCGAATCCCACTCATTACACTACCCCACCCACTCGTAACACAAGCATTTAGCTTAGTACGAGGGGTTAACAAGAATACTAGTAACTTGCGACCCATATTACTAGGAAGCTTTAAAAAATTTTTTTTTTTCTTTTTTTTAAAGGTACTACAACTACAACACTTACTAGCAATGTGGGTCGCACATTCCTAGTAATCTCGTTAACCCCTCATGCTAAGCTAAGACGCTTGTGTTACGAGTGGGTTCACGTCGGTAGTGTAATAAAATTATAAAATATTATCAGCTAACCGATTATAGTTTCTCAATTCTCCCTGAGGACCCCTAAAAAATTCGATTTAAGTATTTGTACAAAGAAACGCTGATTCATTTCCTAGTGCTTGGTTGAGTTTTATGGGAATATCGTGTTAAGTATGAGTGGACAGATAATGACCGAAGCATACATTATCTCGCTGCAACATCAAATTTGACTTATTATATAAACCGGCGATTTCCAATAAACTCGGTGATAGTAAATCGTAAATTATAGATAATGCAGCTCTAGATTAGTTAAGCAACTACTTGGATTCACATTTATAGTAGTAACTCTGTTGGCTTCTAATATTATTTATATAATGTTTAATTTTATGTATATAATCGCTCAACACAAAAAACTGGAATTAAATGGGAGGCAATTGCCCAGCAGTGGGATTGTAAACGTTTTCTCCTATAAATATATATTTTTAATTTGGACAACATCACAAACATTGCTCCAAATCCAAAGTAAGTAGCTAAAGCACTTGTGTTATGGAATCAGAGACAGGGACGGTACCACAAAAACCCAGACCCGAGACAATGTTGAAAAGTGTTTTTTTTAGCTGACGACACCTTGAAAACTGGTGTGTACGCCACTCGACCACGGAGGTCGTCATAATAAATTTTTGCTAAATAAAAAACTGATTTTGCATTAAAAAAAACAAGAAATATCTTATCGGGATATTATTTTATTGGGATGTATTAATTTAAACTTATTTCAGATTTTTTTAAATATCTCCCTGAATAAACAATTATAAAATAAAAACAAATTGTTTGGGTTCAAAATGTTCTATTCCACTATTTAACCAATAAATAACAAAACAAATAAACATGACCTAAAATCCGTAATGCACTGATTACAACCCCATGGTTTCCGATGCGTCTCAACTGTGATTTCCCATGGGGGTCAGGGTTTTAAGAGAACTGCTCGACAAAATACTTAAAATGACGTTAGGATTCCATTCCACCAAATTATTTGGGATGGTTTTAAGATTACCTAGTGGTCCTTTGTTGTTAGTTTAGTTAATGCATTTCGAATTAAAGATACAGTTAGCATTCGAAATTATGAAAATTGAAATTCAAAAAGAATCTTTAACATTAGATCTAGACTATATAATAAATATTTATTTTAAACACGGCATCATGCGTTAACATCGACTATGTTCGTTAATTCTTATTATTATCATTAGAAGGTTTTTACGAAAGAATAAAATAAAAAAAGAAACGCGAATTATTTAAAAAAATTTATATTAAGTATTTAGCGTTTGACGTTACTAGATGTAAGACGTATCAAGGAGGTTAACATCTAATTATAATATAATATATATTACCACTTTATCACTATTTATCACATTATAAACAGTGGTTTATAATACATTTTAGAGTCCAAACGACACGCGAGTTAGTGAACTCGCGTGTCGTTTGGACTCTAAAATGTAACTTTTTTTTAATCTTGACGCAAAACGATGATCTTATACCTACCTACTTAAGTTAAAAATAAACCTAAACTTTTCCCTTATCTTCACGCTTACTTGCATCCATTGAATGAGCGCAGCTTAGTATGAAATTTGAGTTTTCTTAAGTGTGATTTTTTATTTGTTTTTAGACCTTAAATTTACCTACATCAGGATTGCATAGTTTTTCTACCTACACCTCATTATCTGACGAAGAAGGGGGCGATTTTTACAATATTTGTATATAAATTCTAAAATCTTTTACAATACAGGGACATAGGAAATAAACTTTACTTAAGTAAAATTAGTCTTACTATAATATCTCATCTCCTAATAATATAAATGTGTAAGTTTGTGAGTGTGTGCGTATATTTGTTAAATCTTCACGCTCAAACCGCTAAACCAATTTTGATAAAATTTACACATGGATTAACAAATGGGCTATTTTTTTCCCGTAAATATTAAATGACTTGATAATCCGCGACGCGTTGCTAGTATTTTATAAATGTAAAATATAATTTAAGATTATTATTTTAGAAACTTCAAAAACTGAAAATATGTTACAATATAGTATGATATTATTATTATAAGTAAAACTTAACTTCACTAGAAAAAGTCGCTCAGCTTAGTTCAGGAGTTTGATGGATTGATTTCTGAAGATCATATTGTTCTCAAACATGAATTATCGTACTAGAAAAGTATAATGTCGACTTTAATAACACAAGGTATATACATCACTCATATACTTACTGAGATATCATGTGCTACCAAGTAGGTATTTAATACTGGTATTCAGATAAAATCAGGGAGAATAAAAGTCAAACTCGACACAGATTGGAAATACGTGATTAAAAAAAAGAAACATCAGCGTGTTAAATTATCAACTGCAATATAGACCTATAGACGTCCCACTATGAGGCACAAGACTCTTCCCACATAGAGAAGGAATGAGCATTGATCACCACGCTTGCTCATAATTGCGGATAGACGATTTCAGATTCCAATTATTTTTAAAACCAGGATTCCTCACGATGTTTTCCTTCACCATTTGTCAATGGTGTCTTAGGATAATTAAAAAAGTGCTTATAAATGAGCTGATATAAAGCTTATTAAAAAACAAATTCGATATACCCTTCTCACAAGTAAGAAAAACCTAACGACCCATCGCAAACCAAACGGCTTGATGGGTTCAAATCCATCAAAATCAAAAAGTTTTTATTTCTTATAAACCTCAAGAACGCGCTCAAGAAACGTTATACTTATACTAATCTAATGATTCTAGGTGTTCGGTTCCAAAGTGTCCTTCCCATGGACAAGAACCGGCAAGTAACTATATAGGTTACTCTTTTAAAAAATTATATTAGACTGATATGCGTCAAAAGCGCAAGGTAGCCTGCAGTCATGGAAAACATAAAAAATGACATCTTCGGAAGCCGTTTAGGCTACAAAAATTGCCAAAGAAAGAGAACTGACGTAAAGACAAAGTTGTGGTATATTATTATGTGCCAAGAAGATAATTAATTTTGTTACTTCATGTTTTCACTGAACTTAGGAATTCTTGACATAAATTAACCTTAAAACTATAAACCTCTTTTTTCAGCAGTTGGGTAAAAAAGGCAAGACTGAAGAAAAAGTGCCATAAATATAAGCGGACTCTCATCGAAGAGAATATCCTCGTTTCCGAAGTAATTAAATTATGACATCTAACTGTCATGTTCAATAAAAAATATCCAAATCATTGCATTGACATGACAGAAAAAAATACTACTTCCTTCATATTTAAATTCGCTAAAATTTCTTTTTAATTCGTGATGGCAGTTTTAATATTGAGTTGGGTTGAAACACCATTTATAATTGACAATAAAAAATATAAAATTGCCAAGAAGAGAGAAGATTTTGAAAGCGAAGCACATTCGTTTAGCATAATAAATTAAATCTTGTCTGCACGGATGCCGCAATTGTTATAAGACGCTGACTGCGAATGCGTGTGGTACTAAGTTCGATAGCAAATATGTGTAAGCCACAAATCTTTACTTTTTACGAATATATTTTGAATTAAGTAACCCTATAAGTACTTTAATTTTAATATTTTTTTTTTATAATTTATAAAAAAAAATTGAATATAAATGTCGTCGTGGCCTAGCGGTTCAATTACCGGATTCGCATGGCTATGGATGCAGGTTCGAACCCAGGCTATATATATATTGGTAATTCAATGTGACTTTTCAAAGCTATATGTACTCCTAAACATGCTAAGACATAATTGACAAACGGTGAAGGAAAACCTCGTGAGAAAATTCATCTGAAATGGAAAACCCGCAATGAGCAAGCGTGGTGATCAATGCTCCTTCCTTCTCTATATGGGAAGAGGCCTGTGCCCAGCAGTGGGACGTTTATAGGCCGATATATTATAAAAATACTTTAATTTCATTATAAAGCCGTGATTTTTCTTTACAACTTTCCAAGTTTATAATTTTAAGTAAATTTATAATTCTTATTAAAAAAGGATTTTCTTTATACCATGATCATATTTCTTGGAGCTTAAGGTATATTTAATCCCACGTGGTCTAACCCACTAGACCGTAACTTTATCCAACAAGTAATGTAAAAGTTTTGCTACTTAGCATTTGCTTTATAGCAATTTACTAGAGAAAGAAAATTGGTTTCAAAATTGTCATAGAAAGAATCACATTGAAATTATATAGAAATAAAAATAAAATAAAAAACTATTTATTTCAGGCTTTAAATATATTATACAACCATTTACATTACATAAATAATAAAGCTAAATAAACAATGTTAAGGAACTATTTTATTCAGCTATTTTGCTTGAAAAAAACATGTTTTATTTTTTTATGATTGCTAAAGGAAAGAAACACATAAGAATAATAATAAATGAAGAATTTAAACTGAAGTTAAATACGTTATTATTATAAATATTTCCAACTTAACTATGCACACACCTAATACTAAACTACATTAATTAAACAAAATTAAAACAGAAATTGCATAAAAAAACTCTTCCACATCGCTGTCGACTGGAAATGTGCCCATAAGGCTGGCAGTATTGCCACGTTGAATGGCAATGCTTAACCGCTGACCAAGGTAAAAACCAGCCCTTGGGTCACACGAGGTGGCCACAAGACAAAATTTAATTATAACGACTTAACGGGGATTGGTTAAAATGTGTGAGACGATTACTATAATAATAATAATATCTTGGGACACCTCACACACGGTCATCTGATCCCAAAACAGACAGAGCCTGTACTATGGTGACCAGAAAACTGATAAACATAGTTATATATTTGTAAATACATGCATTAGATAAATAACACCCAGACACAGAACAAATGATCGTGCTCATCACACAAAGATTTGTCCTGGGTGGGAACCGAACCCACGACCTCCGGCTTAGCTGTTAGGGTCACTAACCACTAGACCAACAGGCCCGTACCTAATTGAACCTTCAACCACCTCCCTGACGTAAAATAGCAGAAATAATATAGTAAAGATAAAAAGAAAAAAGCGTAATAAAGCCCCACATGCGACGCATAAATAAAACTTTTTTTTTTGTATATTTTTTTGTGTATATATTATATACACAAAAGAGCTTTATATTTTATTGTTTTATAAAATATAAAGCACAAGAAATACACCCTGTATCCATAAGTTATCAATTAACCTATAATATACGAACTTCTTATTCAATTGACCATTGGCTTCCCATACGTATGATTCCCGCCCGCCCAACCGCTATTGGCTAGAGAACGCTTATAAAAGCGGTGAGCGCGCGATCAGTGCACAGTGTTAGGCGGGCGCGCGCGGGTAATGCCAGCTTAGTGAGTGCAATAACTACGAGAATACTAAGGTAAGTTTTAAAGTTTTTAAACATGTTTTTTATTGAGGAAATATTCAAAGAACATATAAGCAAAAATGTTAATCGAAAATTATAGGCAAAAAAATTCGTATTCCCTCTAAAAATTTTTTTTTTGTATTCAAAGGATAAATCAGTTTCACATAATTATCTGATATACGTAGACACAAAATTTAATAAATATTAAAAATAACTTAATGAAAAAGGGCATTTTTTTTAAATAATGGATAACATTTAATTAAATACAAAATTGAACAATAATAGTTTTCTTTGTAAAATTTACATTATGTACTTTTGTTACGTACGTAACGTTCTAAAGTAAAGTAAATTTATATTATGTACTTTTAAACCGAAATAGTACTTTTTAATAAATTATTTAGGAATATTTATTCGTTATTGATAAAAAAAAAAAAAAAAAAAATCCACAACGATGCAATAATACATTCATTGAATAATTGCACGCCCTACGCACGCATCTACTTTTCATTATGAACATTTTACGAAAAATAAAAAAACGTGACAACCAAAATATTCAGAAGTATATAAAACATACACCGACAATATCAATTGACTTTATTTTAATTCTTATCGTGAATAGTTGAAGTCACGTAAGTGATATTTAAATACTAATACTATTTAAGTAATAAAAAAGTGAAAGATATTACTGTAAACGGTTTTTCCACTTGGAAAAACAGTTTCAAATAAAACTTGTATTACCTAAATAGATTTTACGACGGAGTATTTTATTTTTTCCATTATTTCAAGTAATAACTTTTGAAAGTTTTTATTCTGTTTTCCTAACATTAATATAATAAAACTACCGAGAAAGAAATAATAAAAAACCCACCTCAAACGTATTAAAAAAAAAAATTGAATATATTTTTCTATATTATTTTTATACAATAAAATATTCATCATTTAAATTTCAGAATATATTTTCTGACTCAAATTTCTAAAGAATTAAAAAATTGTAAAATATTTTTTAATTAAAAAGCAGTCTTTGCTAAAAGTAAAGCGCCGTACATATTTTTACCAGAAAAATTAATTTTGTATAAAATAATAAATAACCTACGTCACTGTCAGCATTTTTCACGACACGAAAAAAAATAACTCGAAATATATCGATATAAAAAATTATTTAATCGGATTCTACCGCGATTTATTCTTTTACAGGGATTATAGTCACGACTATACATAATTACTTTTTTTTCAATTAACTTAAGAGACAAAAAAATTAACGCAAAAATATTAAGTAATTATTGTTGTTAATTTGAACACCAGTAATAAAATTACATCACTTCATTGCTATAAAATTCACATAAAAAATTTAAATTAATTAACGTATTTACCGAACGGGTTAATTAAAGAAACATAATTAACTTGACCTATTGAGTTGTTGAATTACGATGCCTATAGGGTGTGTAGCTAAATATTAAATTGATGAATCGTCATCTAAGATTTTCAATTAAGGATAAGAAGACAGACTCGGGTTTTCGCATTTCATAATATCCAGTTAATTTATAATACACTTATAATTTAAATCTAATTGAATTTGCTTATAAATTACTTAAATTTTAATCGAAATATTGCCAATTGCCAAAGGATTGATTGGCAATTGTTTACCACTGGTTCGATTAATGTTTGTACATATATAATATCTTAATATTATAAGGTCTCACTGTGTAGAGAAAGCTTCCACAAAAGATCTTTAACTAAATAAAATTGATCAATTACTTAGGTATTCGTATAAGAAATATTTCGAATAAATATGCAAGATCCTATATCATTTTTTCGTATATTTGAAACTAGCTTCTGCTCGCGACTTCCTTTGCGTGGACTTCAGAATTGGGTACAAAAAGAAATGAGAATAGTGAAAGTAATGAAAAATGGAATACAATTTTCACCCGTGTTATAGCTTGCGGTGTAGTAGAGAAAATTACAAAATTTCAAAGCTGTCTACCAACGGCTTAGCTCGGAAAACATTTTAAATTTTCCCTCGGGAACTACTTAAGGAATCAAGATAAAAGGTAGCCTATGTGCTTTTCCATATCAGAGGCTACATATTTACATGCCAAATTTCATCCAAATCCGTTCAGCCGTTTTTGCGTGATTGAGTAACAAACATCTAAACATCCACACTTTCATATTTATAATATTAGTAGGATAGTAGCATTACCAACGCATTTCGTCTTTTAATATTAAATTAATTTAATATATTTAAATTAATATATTTTTTGTTGTCTTAATACAGCGAAAAAGAGCTTAGATCACTACTTGCACTTGCTTGCATCAGTAAGTCAAATACCAGGTTTCTCAAGACCTTTGTTATGTACCAACCAGCATTTACGGAAGCTAAAACGTTATACCTATAGTATAAAATTATCGTGTTATTTTATCGAGACTTACACGTCAAAATATCGTTAAGTCTTCGGCCCTAACATGGCTAGCTTAGCTTAGAACCAGCCTTTGCCATAGGCAGCCATGTTAGTACCGAAAAAAATTTTAGGACGATGATATTTTGAAGAGTAGATTCGATAAAATGCCACAACAAAATTTGACCGTGGCTCACATGCTAGCCCTGCAGGTCAAGAATAAAAATATTATAATTATTAATAAAATATTATTATTTTTTATTTGACATTTGTATTTATTTATAATAAGGAAAACCAACAGCTACACAAAATGTGAAAAATCAATCAGGAAACATAAAGCCAATTACAGGTTTCCACGGATAGCTACAGTACAGCATGAGTTAGACATTTAAACAAAAATTAAATATATATGATTGAAAAAAAAAATATGGATAGTACTATATCAAATAAATTAAAATTGGAAAAAATGAGGTTTAGTTGCTAACGTGTCATATATGTACGTGGTATATGGTACTACAACTTATATTTCCGTTTAAAAAAACAATTTACTGTACAACTGGTATTCAAAGTTGTTTGTTTTTTAAAAGTTATAAAAATAAATAACAAGTTACTTCCTTACAATAAGAAAGGATTGTGAAATAATTTCTGAAAGCGAAGAATGAATTCGAGTGGAATAGTATTGAGTTGTTTGTTATTTGCAATTATCTTTGTTTAAAACTTTGAAAGATATAATTTTAAATATCAATAACTAAAACATTAAATGTTTATCTCTTATTGACTCATTGAATACTAAATTGTTAGAGCTTCTTGAACAGATCTGATTGCCTAAATATATATACTTATAAATATAAGATGTTGTTGAATGTAGAGTATTGTAACAAGTTGATTTTTGTAAAGAAATCTTTTTCCTTTATAAAAAAAATTACATGTATATGATTACATCTTCTAAGTGGCCGCTTAAATATCGAATTTGTGTTTGTAATTATTTGGTAAATTTACGTAATTATATACACACATACACAAGGAAATATATACAGATTTCAGTGTTTTATAAAACAGTACCAAAATAATTAATATTGAATCTTTCTACTATATAAAACACAGTCATTTTTGTTACAACACACAAAACTAAAGGACTGATTTTCAAGAACCTTGATTCGTTGTATTCCTCTCCGTTCCGTACAACAGAATAAATATTAAAAAAAAAATGCAGTGGAAAATTGACGAAAATAAATTAATGTTTACGGGAATTCACTTCATGCAGGTGACGCCGCGGAGTACCGCTAGTATCTACATAATGTACAATCGTTCCCACATCTTATCTTTTTCAAAACATTTCTTATTTCATTAACTTGGTAACTCTTCACGACTGAACAAATTCAGCAACTCAAGAAAAAGTTACGAATGATAAAAATGGTCTATTATATTTAAAAAAAGTTAAGAAGATATTTCTCGCGTGAACACACTTTCTTGCGTTTTTTACAGCGATTTAAATATTTTTCTACACGTTTTTTTTTACTTGTTCAGTGACTTAAATATTTTATTTAAATTTTAAAAAAATAATTTATATATTTTTTTAATAAATTATGATTATATTTAAAATAGAATATGTCTAGGTAGGTACGAGTAGGTTCGCCCCTCAGTTTCACAAACTCATATACTCCGCTCTTGGGGCTAGCACAAGGGCTTTCGGAAATATTATAAATCCGAAGTTTTTTTATTTAATATCAATTCATTCCTGAATCCAATCGAATTTAAGAAATCTTTTATATAGGATAAATCAGAGAAAATGAGGGGCTACCTCACTAAACTACCCCAAAAAGCTAATCGTAATGTAGGCGAAACCGATATTATAATAATAAAAGGGAAATTAATAATAAACCAAACATTTGTTCTCCAAAATTTTTGGTTCATAAGACTATTCGCCGATAAAATCTCATAATTCGATTACATGCCATTGCAAGTGAAAAGCTTAAAATACGAAAAAATCGCATTTCTTGATTATAATCTGATTTCTTTAGGGTATCAATTTTTTAGTATGATCCCCTTCAGAAATTAGAATCAAAGCGACAAAGATAAAAGGATTACTCTCTTGATTCAATCGTCATCATCGAAATCTTTGAGAAGCAGTCTATTATTATGTAAGGATGAATGTAGATACCACTCAAACTTATACCATAATAATTAAGTGTAAGGCCTACTTGTATTTCCATTTTTAACCACTACGAAATACATGAAGATAAAGAAGATTCAGGTATTTTATTTCTCATAAAAAATAATATAATATCTTGGGACAACTCACACACGGCCATCTGATCCCAAACTAGGCAGAACACGTACTATGGTGACCAGCCAACTGATAAACATACTTATATATTTGTAAATACATACATATTATAGATAAATTACACCCAGACACAGAAAAAATGATCGTATCATCACACAAAGATTTGTCCTGGGTGGGAATCGAAACCACTACCTCCGGCTTAGCAGTCAGGGTCACTAACCACTAGACCAACAGGCTGATTTAGATAGTGTTAATCTGTTACAACACGACTGCTCTTAAAATAAATAAATGTGGACAACATCACATACATTGCTCACCAAATCCAGACCTGAAACGATGTTGAAAAGTGTTTTTCTACATTGACCTGTCCGGGAATCAAACCCGGGAACCCAGAGCTGGCGACACCTTGAAAACCGGTGTGTACGCCACTCGACCACGGCGGTCGTCAAAATTTCTTTTATACCTTCAAACTTGAAAAACAATCTCCTTCTCGCTAAGTTTTAAACCTTTTTTTGTGATTCAAAGTTGGCCGTGTCCAATATTTTTATATCTCAGATAAAACGACCCTAGTAACATAATATCCCTTCCTATGTCATCTTTTCTTATAAACAAGAGCCTGGTATCAAAGTTCACGACAACCTTTAAAAGTTTAAACGATTTTTCTATTTGCGCGACCCAAGTTGAATTACAATGCAGTTGTTCTTTCGAAGTTTAGGGCTATCCAGTTATTACGTCACGTATTAAGGGATCTATAACGTGTGTATATTGTACTGACTAGGGAGTAAATATTAGATTTGAATGAAACTGTAGAATAAAAAAATAAAAGCTCTCTGGATCATCTCTCAAATCAATACACACACACACTATTTAAGTATATAAAATTGTTTGCTTTTTTATTATACAAGTTTTAGTTCTAGGTAACTACAGTCAACTCTTGTTATTTTTTGTTGCTTAAAAACTGCGGGGACAATAAATTAGTATTCAAGTAATGAAAAATTGTCGTTAGCAATACAAGCGTAAAAAAATGTTTCTAAAATCGTGAATTTCCTGATTGGCGTAATATATGGCTGGACCCTATGAGTATTAGTTGCCAAGCAGAGTAGGGTATCCAATAGGTTTTCTTATATTACTTTTACAACATTGATTTACTATAATTGTTAAGCCTTTGACGTTTTAAAAATTAGACTGTTTGAATTATTCTTTAATTCCTACGTTACACAGAAAAAGCTATTCTTACACGATGAATTCATACCCATTTCTCCTATATCACAAATAATGAAATCAGTGTACTCATCTGATAGAAGATCAAATTTTCCGCGATCCATGATGGTTTAAATGCATCACAGAGTCATCACTGTAAACTGGGTTACTCTGCAGACCCTTTAAAGAAAGTAGTCGTAATGGCAGTTTATTTATATGATTGAACCCACCTTACCTTAATAGCAGGTCGTTTGTAAAATGAGCCCAACCTTTGTAGTTTTTCCTTATTTCGCCATCCTTTAGATTATATTTCAATTTCATTTATTTTAGTCGGTCAATGACCCTGTTTTGTATACGAGATACAAGTTCATTGATATGTTTTAATATAAACACCTAGATTCAACGAGATTTTATTGAGAAAATACCTGCGGATGTTTATTTTGTTCACTTCTTCCAAAAGTGACAATACCCAAGGGTTGCCTGGTGAAAAATGACAGTCAAAATTTGTCCCCTTTGCATACCTTTTTTTTGTACCAATTTGTATTGAAGAAGTTCAGAATTTATTTAAAACTAGGTATGCACCCAACTAATTGATATTAAGAGGCAACAAATGTGACATTCTCAAACCATTCAGATAGTATGGTGCAACTGGTACTTATAGCAAATTATTTGTTTATATTGACTATATTGTGTTATGGAGCTAAACTAAAAAATTCCGATAACCGAAATAAAAATATCTCTGAAACTTTAACCGATTTTAAAATGTCGAAAAATTTTGGGTATGGGAAAAAACACCATATTAACTAAAAAAAAACAAACTGCAACTATCCGAAGCCGGTATCAACATTAAAATTTGCATAAAACTGAATTATTATTTAATTATAAGTATATCCGTCTATATCCACACCAACCCTAATGACTATGTATATTATAGTCTACTATTTCATAATTAATAGTTCAATCCTAAAGTTCGGCCTATTTTCATGTGACATTCTCTGAAGTCCGTTAGTAATATCAGAAACCGTAGTAACATAGAACAATTTAATTAATAGAAACACGTCGAATAAACCTGTCACAATCACCCTAAATAAATTCAAAACACATACGAAAACAAATACAGAAAGAAATCAAGATTTCGCCTTCAGAATATCAATTGACAAACATTATGTATTCGTCACTCGATCCTCGTAGACTCGCGAATACACTTTTAAAAGGAAATCTCCTCAGGTTAACTTAATAATAGCATTGCATAAAAAAATTAAAAAAGTAAAAAAAAATACTGTTCTTATAAATCTGGTTTAATCTTCTAAATACTCGATAAGCCAGCACGCCCACTACAGATTTAAGACTCCACGTCAGATAAACTGTGAAAGAAGAAAGAAATAAATAAAATACCTATAAAAAATACCTATTAATTTTTTTGCATACGAATGTACACGTCGTACAAGAAGTCGGTTAGAAATAGTAGAATGCGAATCAGTCCGATCGATTATCGGACCTACATCAAGTCTTTCATGGGTGAGCAGGATGTGGAACAAGAGTATATTTGAAATAAAACTACTTTTAAACGGATTCTATCGCGGTTTATTTTTATTTTAGTTCCCGACGTTTCGTCGCCTTGCAGGTGTCATGGTCACGGGCAGAACCAGTCGGCCCGTGACCATGACACCTGCAAAGTAGTTTTATTTCAATGTCTAATATTCGTGTAAACCTCAGAAAACAATAAGAGTATATTTTTAATTTAGAAACAGCTCCATAGCCAAGTAGCTTAAATATATTAGAGTGACATTTCTTTTCAGCGACTTGCTACTTTCACTTTTTTTTTTCTATCAACCCTAACCATAGTAAAAATTTAACTTGGTTAAGGCTGAGTTTTTTATCCTTAGTTAACTTAACCAATGGTTAAAAATGCAAATTAATCGATTCCAATTTCGGTTAAAATAATTTTTCATCATATTGTTTTTTGAGGTTTACGCGAATTAAAATCAAAATTGAGCTAAAATAAAAGATAAACCGCAATAGAGTCCGTTTTAAAGTAGTTTTATTTCAATTTTCATCAATTTTTAGTCTATCAGATGGTCAAATAAGTTGACGAGGTATTTAATTTTTAGTATAAAAAATTATGAATAAACGCTTTCTACCGAAGTTTGAACTTTTTATCTGAAAAACTATTTACTACTACTAACTATTAGAAACTATTAAACCATTAATTGAGTTAAACTCGGGATCACAAAACTGGGCCTAAGGAAGCAGAGGAGTGTTTCATTTGACTTTAAGTTTTTTTAACTTCAATGAAGAAGTTCCGTGTATATTTTTATTTCTGTTCAGTATTATAATTTTTAATCTAAATAATTGGACAAATATACTAAGAATGAAAACAAGAATTTGTGTATTTTGAAGTCGGTTCTTTTTAACATTTATGTAAACAATTATTCTCGGTTACGTGATATCTTCGTCAGTTGTGAACTCAATTTAATCATAAAAAATCGCTCCTGAATGTGATAAAAATTGGGGATGAAATTTCATTCTTAAATGAAATAAAAGTGATATTGTTCAGTCAACAGAAAAAGAAGATGATCGAAATCAGAAATTAAATACTAATGAACGGAGTTCGCGTCAGAACTGTGTGGCGTCGAAGTGATTCAAAAGTATGTGGTTGTAAATTATACCAAACATTTACTACCAGTAGGTACAGTTGCCATATATTCGTGATCAGTTTTAACTCCAAAAATTATAAACTCAATTCATCATCTACTTTTGCTGTTGACTGTATAGGTAACAAGCCAATCTTTATTAACAAAATAACTAAGTCATAATCATGATATTTCATAATAACCCGGAATTTTAATAACTTCGAGGTAAGAAAATTAAAACCCGCTGAGATTGTAATTAAAATATCATTATTTAGACCTACAGGATGTCTTATGAACATTTCAGAACACGCTGTATTAAGGTTATAATGTCGTTGTATAGTTTGAGCTTAATTAACATGTAAAAATTGCGCTCAAATTCCAAAGATTTTCTTCCCATATTGGTATTCAGCTAAATCCGGTAAAACTTGACTCCAACGTAGCTTGGGAAAAAGCTAGACAGATCAACTCTTATTGTCTGTTTTATCTCTCGGAGGCTAAATCGTATGCACGGATAGCCGAGTGGTATAGGTCACCACGCTAATTACCACTGTGCGCGACGTGCTGCGGGTTCGATCCCCGCATGAGACAAGCATTTTATTGTGTACCACAAATGCTTGTTCCAAGTCTGGGTGTTCTTTGTGCATGTGATTTGAATGTTTCTGAAACCCCCGTGACACAAGGATTAAATTCCATAGTGCGGGCGTCGTATATAAAAAAATAAACATTACTTTTACAAATATCAAAATGACATAGATCACAATAGGTTTTATGTCAGTTTTGACATTTGCACTTGTCAATTTAGTCTTCAGGATTAAAAAAATAGACTATAGACTTTTAATCTACCTATTTATATTTTTTTTTATGTCGTGGTGGCCTAGCGGTTCAATGACCGGATTGGCATGCACATAGTTGCAAGTTCGAACCCAGGCAAGTACCAATGTGACTAAGTTATATGTACTTTCTTAATCATTCTAAGACATCATTGACAAAACGGTGAAGGAAAACATCGTGAGGAAACCTGGATTTTAAAGTATTGGAATCTGAAATCACCAACCCGCAATGAGCAAGCGTGGTTATGAATGCTCATCCCTTCTCTATATGGGAAGAGGCCTGTGCCCAGCAGTGGGACGTATATAGTCCGGTATTATTATTTATAATTTTATGCAAAATTAAAACGTACTTCGAAATTTCGTTTATATTTTTAACTTGAAAGTTATAACAAAGTAACGCCGTGGGTTTGGATAAAGGAAATTTTAATATTGTTATTTAATGAAAACGAAACACTTAACTTTTAATACTTAAAACGTATTAATAACAAACTCTTTCGTTCTTCCATACTTCTCAATTATTTATAACTAGCTGTAACCCGCGACTCCGCCCAGGGTACCAATTTTTTTGGTAAAAAAAGTATAGCCTATGTGACTTATGGTGAATGTAGCTTTCAACTGGTGAAAGAATTTTTGAAATCGGCACTGTAGTTTTTGAGTTTATTCATTACAAACATACGCACACACAAAAGTACAAATCTTTCCTTTTAATAATATTAGTGTAGATTAATTATGTGTTTTGTTTATTGGGCTCACCAACAACTGTACACATGATGAGCATAAAATAAAAAAAAAAAAAAATAATAATAATATAGTGTCGTTAAGGATAACATCATATAACATAATGAGATTGTCGTAATCAAAATTAAAAAATAGTACTCTCATTTATCGTTCAATCATATCAATGTAGTAATTTTCTTTTAGAATTTATTTATTGTGTCAATCTAAGAATAAAATCAAATGGTAAAAAGAGAGCATGTAAAGAGATCATTAAAAAAATATTGTAAACTCACAAATGATACAAAATTTTAGTATACCACGTAAGTATAAATAGATACAATTTATTTTTCATGTAAACTAACAGCAACACCTTATCTTAAAATCTGGTTGTAAGATATGTTCTTCGTAAACATATAAATTACTAAAATACAGTGAATGGAGAACCCGTGTGACGTCACGCTGTCCTGAAAATTTTGCTAACATTGTGACTTTACAAGCCCCTACTGCTGAACTATAATAGCTTCAAATTATTATTAATACTTTTTAAAGTGGCGGTAGTCTAATGGCTAGGGCGTCGGACTTGTGATTATATGGTTGCGGGTTCGAACATCGAAGCATCTTAGCTTAGCACGAGGGGTTAACGAGATTATAATAATAATAATATAATATAATAATAATATCTTGGGACAATCTCACACACGGCCATCTGATCCCAAACTAGGCAGTGCCTGTACTATGGCATCCAGACAACTGATAAACATACTTATATATTTCTAAATACATACATATTATAGATAAATAACACCCAGACACAGAACAAAATAATGACCGTGGTCATCACACAATGATTTGTCCTGGCTGGGAATCGAACCTACGACCTCCGACTTAGCAGTCAGGGTCACTAACCACTAAACCAACAGGCCAGTCAAATTACTAGTAATGTGCGACCCACACTGCTAGTAATCTTTATAAAAATATATATATATTGAAACTCTTTTGTCACCATTTTAGAAGCCCCATGAATAACCGTCATGTCATTATTTATTGTATTCATACAATTCACATTTACAGTAAGTTTCAATAGGAAATGAATGATATTTCAATATTATTCTGTGAAGCTCCGACTTCCGCGGCATATAGTGTGTTCATTTCCTTACCGCCTACCTAGCATGCAACTCTTTATCTAAGTTTACATCTAGTTTTATAACGAAGATCTTTAACTAAAAATAGAATGATTTATCGAAAGGATACGTTTTACGAACAAAATGTAGTCTCCAGTTTCATTTATCATTATTCTTTTTTTATAATATAGGTATAATACCAGTCTATAAAAGCCAGACTGCTGGGCATAGGCCTTCTCTCCTAAAGAGAAAGGAATGAGCATTGATCACCATGCTTGCTCATTGCATGTTGGACATTTCAGATTATTTTTTTTTGGAATCCAGTTTTCCTCACGATGTTTTTCTTCATCGTTTGTCAGTGATGTCTTAGAATGTTTAAGAGTGTACTTATGACTTTGAAATAGTCACATTGGTACTTGCCTGGGTTCGAGCTTGCAGCATTTTTTTGGTAGGTGGAAAAAAAATGGTAAAGTTCAGTTGTTTACATACTATGTATGGGTCATGAGTACACGACGGAGAGACAACATTTTCATTGGAAAAGGCTTATAAGTAAATTTTTTAACTCGACTTTTTTTTGTGGGAATTTAGTTGACACGTTGTAAAATAATACTAGTCTCCCTATTACAGTTTTCATAAAGGACAGGTAGTAACAGACGGACAGTGGAGAATTAGTAATGAGGATACCTTGGCTGCCTTGAGGGTAAAGGTCCCAAAAAAACGTTATATTATATTTAAATTATTTGGGTTTTTTTTTTCGAATTTTATTAGCTAGATATGTTAGCCTTTTTATCACATGGAACTCCCGATGGACTTTACTTCTCATTCACCCTGGGGTATACGAAAGGTCGTACTGGACTCGATACACTACCGGAGTACTTTTATTATTTACTAGGTTTTGGGCTCCGCCTGCGTGGTCGTCATTTATCGCGAAAAAAAGTAGCCTATAGCCTTCCTCAATAATTGGGCAACCTAATACTATTTTTTTTTCAAATGGGCACAATAGTTCCTGAGTTTAGCGCGTTCAACCAATATTTTACATGTATTTAAATCATTGAAATAAAACTAC
The DNA here is from genome assembly GCA_950381575.1 of Plusia festucae. Classification (NCBI taxonomy): domain Eukaryota; kingdom Metazoa; phylum Arthropoda; class Insecta; order Lepidoptera; family Noctuidae; genus Plusia; species Plusia festucae. Next base: position 13,358,260 of record OX494442.1, read on the forward strand.
TTTAAACGGATTCTATCGCGGTTTATTTTGATTTTAGTTCCCCACGTTTCGACGCCTTTGCAGGTGTCATGGTCACGGGCCGACTGAGGTGGTATTTGTCTTGACATAGGATGTTGCTCGTTCTACCTTCATTTATTTTTATTAATTAATTTCATTTATTTCTTTTATCAAAACAAGAAAGATAATAACAGATGAAGCGTTTTAAAGTACAGGAGTAGGGGCTTATAACGTCACATCAAAGTTGTCAAGTCACGACAATTTTCCATTTTCCATCGTTTTTTTTTTTCGAAAGAACGACCGACGTGTCTAATATTATTTCACTATAGATACGTAAAAAAAAGTAAACTACCTACCTAAAAAAATACCTACCCTGTTTTCAGCCTTTTAAATACGGGGGATTGATTCGTGTATCTGTCAAGTACTTGAATAAAGTCTGTTTACCCAGGAAAATTATAGTAGCGGAGTTATCATAAACACGTATTAAAAGATCTGAAGTCCTAACTTTGGATAAGTTCCTTTTGTGCATAAGGTTAAATGAGTAATCGATTGTTACAAGTTGTTTGAAAGAGTATCAAACGAGGCTTCAGTTTACAATGAAGGTGATTCTATTAGACGGTTGTTTGTTACGTTTTCTAAAGGTTCTTATACAAGGCTTTGAAACTAGGTTAATTATGAATAGAAAAAGATTTTGAACAGAAAGCGAAATTGAAGCAAAATCAACATCAATGAAAATCTTAATATTTTTATATCGACTTTCAGGTACTTTTAAAACGTTAAATGACTCTATATGCGCGGTTCCAAAATTACATACTTAGCGGTGGTAGCCTAATGGTTAGGGCATCGGAATTGCGATCATTTGGTGGCGGGTTTGAATTCCACCCGTTACCGACGTGAACCCATTCGTAACACAAGCATTTAGCTTACCACGCCTAAGTTAACTTTGTACCTACAAGTGACGTCACGCGACTTTTCCATACGCTGAATCTTCATCATTGTTGGTTTACGTAACAAAAACAAAAATTTGTTGTCTAATATTTTTTAAATTAATATGACGACTCATTTTTTTTAATAATCTTGTATTAAAAAATAATAATTTTCATGCCTATATAAAAAAAATTTTCATTTCTTGACATAATAGTGATGTGGAAAAACTAAAGGTTTACTTGAAACGGTAATAACATGGATCAAACCGGAAAAATCAACTAGTTAATAAACACTATTACTGCTACATAACTAAAAACCTCTTCTACCAGGTTTCAAACAGAAAAAAACTACACCACAATTGATTTATTTGTTTCGGAGCCCTCTTTTTCACGCCCTACAGTGGCATGTCAAGAGTTGTAAATGGTATAGGTAATTTTCCTCATACTTTTTTCACACATTGGTCCTGATTCTGTTAAACACGTACAAAACTAATTTTAGTCGATCGGTATCATTTTCACTTGTACATATTTAGAAAAGGACAGACGAAAATTAGAACTGTCAAATTTAATTCTGACTAAAATTCTCATACAAATTAGGCGACAAGTAAAAACGTGTTCTCTAAAAACACTGTGATGTTCATGGCGAAAACTAGTTTGACATTTCTAAGTTTGTTGTTATCTGTTGCCGTCCTTTTCTCACGCCTTATGTAAGTAAAAGACGGCGATGGTTTAAATTTTGTTTAGTTTGCGTACAGAGGAATCAGCAATTCAGCATCATTCTTTTCTCTTATAAGCGTCTTATAATCTAGAATGCAGATGTATTTATATGCATGCACGTGTAATGCGTCGCTCGAGACACATGGATGACAAAGCGAACACATTTCCGCATGGTTACTGCTTCATCCTATTATGTTAAATATCTTTCATCCTTGCACACGCCTGCATAACAGGGCTTTGTGCCTATTTCCTATGTGCTTTCTACATAGGAATTATACTATACTAGCTTTCGCTCGCGACTCCGCCCGTGTGGGCGTCGATTATCGTGATTTATAGCTTATAGCCTTTTTCAATAAGTGGTCTATCTAACGGTGAAAGAATTTTTCAAATCGGACCAGTAGTTCCTGAGATTAGCGCGTTCAAACATACAAACAAACAAACAAACAAACTCTTCAGCTTTATAATATTAAGTATAGATATGTATACATTAGCCTAACCTGCGTTATACGATAAAATATAAAGGGTGATACTGAACTCATACAAGGTCCGTTTCGGCTGGGCAGCGTGTGGTAAACTACTTCGAGACTTCTCGTCGCTTATACCGAAAAGCTTGAAGAAGTCTTCAACCAGTTCGTCCTGCCTGTCATGACCGAAGGCGCCGAAACGTGGACACTGACAGTACCAACTTAGTAAGTTGAAGTGGCAGTGGGCTGGTCATGTCTGTCGGAGGACTGATGGCTTTTGGAGCAGACGAGTCCCTGAGTGGAGACTGCGAATCGGCAAACTTAATGTAGGACGCCCGCCCCGATGGACCGATGACCTGAAAAAGGTAGCTGGATCTGACTGGAGGCGGAAGGCGGAAGACCAGGTGTTGTGGCGCAACTTAGGAGAGGCCTATGTCTGCCTCTGACTTGATTAATTGATATACTAAACACCGAATTTAGGACATTATTTTTAAATCCGGTACGAAGTCCATGATAGCAACAATGTACAATTTTCTGTACTTCAATTATGACTTGAAAATTACTCTATGAAGACTAAATAAAAAAACAGTACGAATGATATACTTAAAGTTGCTCCAACTGTGACGTCACCTTTAGAAACTTGATTGAAATTCGAGTTAAGTCTATGCCAACGATTCGAAGTTTCGAAATTAATATCACGTAAACATTATTAATTTATAATTAACTGTGGCTTTTTGCGATAGGCTCAGTGGTCGGTATATTGACACTAAATTTTTTCCACTCGAAGGGTTCACTTTTTACCCCAGTTAAATAAATATTCAATCTATGCCAATACTAAGAACTGTTTGCTAAGACTCATTAAATACATTTAGTATTTATTTATTTGGGATATTTCGTTACCTTGTAATTAATATTTTATTTCTTTTTACCTTTGACGAACAAAAATGGTTGGTATCTTCGTTATTGGTCCATTTTACGTAAATATGGACCGACCGTAAGGTTGACTGGTAGAGAATGCCTTCTGGCATTAAGTCCGCCTTTGTGCAACAATGTGCAAAAAGTATTAAATAAATAAATAAATAAATAAATAATTTTAGACGTTAATATTAAAATAAAAATTAATTGCACGAAAGCTTAAGAAACAAAATTAGTTTTAGACATTCACGGTAATATTTTCAATAATTATAAAGTAAAAACAAAACTACTGAATTATACTAATTTGATGAAATTTAAATCGATTAACAAATACCAGAGTTATCGCGTAACAAACAAAATGAAATACAGTCGAATTGAAAACAATCTCTTTGAAATCAGTTAAAATTGTCTGGTTAGTTAGTTTCGTTTCTCGATCAAAAGGATATAAATAAGAATTGTTGGTATCCTAATAGCTGGGGCGTTGGACTTGCAATCATGTGGTCACTGGTTCAAAATCCACCCATAGCACTACCGACGTGAACCCACTCGTAACACAAGCATTTAGCTTAGCACAAGGAGTTAACACGAATACTAATATGTACTGTATACATTGCAAGAAACTCCATAGGTTACTCTTTTAAAAATGATAATGTATGCCTTCAATATTATTTTTAAAAGAGTAACACTTGGAATGTCTTGCCGGTTCTTCTCCATAGGAATTACATTTTAGACGCAACTAGAGTCATTTTACGTTTCGAAAGTGCCTGGAACGGCCTTCTTGAAAAAAAAGTTGATGTTGATAGCTAGTACTAAAGAAAAAAAAGATATACCGAACTTAATATTGCTCAGTTTATAAAACTATGCCAAAATCCGAAGGCGTTCAGCTAAGGCTCACAGGCAAACAAGTATTACCAACTTTAAGACAGTGTGGCCCTAAAATAATGGATATACGATATTTTGGAAATATCTAACGTTTCAGAAGGCTGTAGATAGGTTGTACTGTCTGAAAAGGGTATGGAAATAAATATCTTTGACATATTCGTTAGTTTCGACCGAAAAATATAATGAATAAATTTATTTTCCCTTCTTGATAGCTGACCCGAGTCGAATCGGTCAGAGGGACATTTTTTTGTTTGTGAGCACAACATTCCTTCCAAAAGTATAGGTGAAAACGGTCTTGTCCAGGAAAAGTAAATATAATCCTGCTAGCAGAGATTTTTTATGAATTAAGCAGAGCTGTTGTGAAATTGTTGTCTTATGTACTATTGTTTAACAATTTGTTTTTTTTTTAATAAATAAATGTGGACTACTTCAAATACATTGCTCCGAATCCAAAGTAAATAGCTAAAGCACTTGTATTATGGAATCAGAGACAACGAAGGTACCACAAACCAGACCCGAGACAATGTAGAAAAGTGTTTTCCCCGTTCGGGAATCGAACCCGGGACCTCAGAGCTGGCGACACCTTGAAAACCGGTGTGTACGCCACTTTACCACAGAGGTTGTCATACAATTATGTGTGTACAAAAATTATGAAATTTTATTTTTCTTTTTTTTGGAATAACTTGAATAATGAAACAGATAGAATTAAGACTGTTAATGGTGGTCTCACATAAAGATACCGCCATTACTTTACTAATTAAGAGACAATATAGTCTACACTAATATGATCAGGCTGACCCATTAGCAAGCTAGACTCAACTAAAAGCTAGAATTAACTATAGCCTATATTGTAACATGGAGTACTCAGCCTTATAATTACACTAAGAATGTGGGAAAAATAACAAAGATATGAGTCATTCGGATTTTGTTTAAAAATATATACAAATTTAGCATTAATTATTAATTTGACGGGCCTGTTGGTCTAGTGGTTAGTGACCCTGACTGCTAAGCCGGGGGTCGTGGGTTCGATTCCCACCCAGGACAAATCTTTGTGTGATGAGCACGATCATTTGTTCTGTGTCTGGGTGTTATTTATCTTCTTTCTTTCTTCTTACTTCTCTTCTCTTCTTTCTTTATTTATAATTAACAACTCAATGAAAAGACAACTTCGTCAAATTTTTCGTGGGTGCGGACAAATACGACTGTTTGGTTTACTCTCGTAGCTAATAGACGTAGCTGCTACGATGTTCTACGCCGTAGTCGAGCTCCGATACTCAGGTTTCAATTAGTAAGATAAAATAATGTTATTAGGAGTTTGTTTCGACATTAGTTATATTATTATGATCTCTTGTTGCAAGGAACTGAGAAGGTAATGTAGATAATTCTATTCTATTTTCTTACATAAACTATGTTAAAAATTCAAATTGAAAATGATGTACTATGTTAACAAAAATAAAGGAAGGAAATATTTTCGAAACTTTTTTGTCAAAACATTTGTTTATTCAGTTATTACTTTCAGCTGATTTCGCAATTTTACACACCAATAAAAAAATACATTTTTTTTGTAAAAAAAAATATTTTCTTTTCGTATATAACCTTTACCTGGATAACGAAACCTTTTAATAAATTATTAACATGTGTTGTAAGAAAATCTTAAACCTTGAATAATGTCAAAGGGTTATCTCGTACAAGATTACATCATACCACTTAAACCACCTCCTTGCATAGTTCTAAGTCACGCTCACGCTTACAAATAAGGCTTTTAGTGATAGAGCCTTTAAAAAAGTAGAATACGTGATCCTTATCCGTACTTAAGATTTTCGTTCCTTTTTTCGCTTTAATTTAATTTGTCTGTGTGAGCCTTTTCACCTGAAGGCTACATGATTGGTTTTTATTTCGTTAGTGCTGAAAATAGAGAAGAAACCAATAAAAGGAGGCTTTTAGTTCTGTTCTTGATGTGAGATGAAAGGTTTTTTTTATTGGTTAAAGGAAATTTCATTACACTGTGTCCTTTAATCGTTTGTGGATTTTATTTGAAGTTGAATGCGTTTCAATCAGTCCTAAGCTTTACTGGTTTCAATTTGACGCCTCAAAGTTGCACCATAACTTTATCTTTCGGTTTCATAGCATTAATAATCAAAACACATTCATAACCTTGCCATAGACAATTTTTTGCATGAGGTACAGACAGACAGCAGTAAAAGAATATACATCAAGAAACTTCCAACTTATTCTAAATTATATTTAAAAAAAAAATTACATGTGTTTAAAATTATTTGTTTAACTGTTTAATTATTTTAAACAAATGTCAAAGGATGTTAACAATTTTTTGTTAATTTTTTATAAATACAGGCTTCTCGCGAAATTTGTTTTACAATTTTGCTACGTAACTAAAAACGTACTTAAAAAATTAAGTAATAAAATAGTTTTCCAAAACACCTTTATCGCAATTTAAAGTCCAGAAATTGAAGTTACAACTAGCACACAAAATAGCCTTATCACAGAGGTTTATCGCCTTATTAGTAAAAATTCACGAAATTTCATTTCATTTAGGTATTTTATAAATCTAATACTTTTCGTTAACTTATTTTGCTGACTGTACCAAACCGAATTTATTCGTCAGTCAACCAATAAGTAGTAAGAGTTTTACGTGCTGCGTGCAACAAGTTACATAGCTAGTATAAGCCCGCGGATCCGCCCAGGAAACCAGACGTCCCAGACTATTCCTGTCGAGAAATTCCGATATCCGTTCAGAGTAATGGGATTTTACTGCAATCTTGTTAAGCGTTTGGATCAAAGTGCCGATGACAATATTAATTTGAACTTGTGTTTCGGTATGTTTTGCGCATTTTTTTTATAGATTTTTTCGGTTGCTTTTTGTGAGAAGGATATTGGAATTAAATAATTTTCCATCGACTTTTTTTTACATCGACTACTTCGATTTTTCATTATTGTTAAAATGTGTCTGTATACACTAATACACTGTAATCCCTACTATGATACATCAAAATATTTAAATTATTCGTAAATAGCTTGTGCAATAAAAACATGCATGAAAAAAAACGACATAGCAAAAAGAAAACATTAAAAGAAATAATTGTAAAAAAATGTATCAATCCGCGTAAAGTGGCGATAACCTAATGGCTAGGGCGTCGGACTTGCGATCATGTGGTTGCCGGTTAGAGTCCCACCCATTACACTACCGACGTGAACCCACTCGTGACACAATTTAACTTAGCACGACGGGTTCACACGAATACTATTGATGTGAGACCCACATTGTTAGTAAACTCTAAAAAATGTCCAGATTAAAAAAAAGTATGTTCCATTTCGCTTCTTAGTACCTACCCTAAAAAAAAACTTTCATTTTCTGAACGTCAAAAATCAAGCGCCCCGTCATCTACCTTCGTACGTCACAGCACATTACCCTCTTAAGGTAACGGAGCCAAAGGTTGTATGTCAGCCTGACGAGAGCCTCATTACACCCTCGACCCCTTTCAACTTACCGTTTTATATTGTTCCTTATTGTCCATGTCTACCCACTTGCAAAGAAAACCAAGTTTTAAACCTGTGTTTCGAATTTAATAGGTTTTTATTGTGGAAGAAATTATTATACTGACCTCCGAATACTTAAACGATAATTAACTTTGAGACGTTCTTAAATGTATATCCGTTGCACCTTTATACCTTAAAGTGACAACAACAGACTTAACAGCGACTCCAACCTAATTGACTTTTCAGTTTTCGGTCCTATGTTTATTGGCTTCAAATATGGGTAAAATACTTATAATCGCGTAATTATTAATGCTAGTTAAAAATAAACGATTCCTTTTAACAAACTAATTTATATTAAAAGAATATGCCACAAAAAAAATAAACCAAAAAGGTATAATTTTCATTATAATTATTTTGTTCTTTGCATTTGTTGACTTGATTCATGATTGTTAGTTTTTTAATCTGCGTAAGGTGATTTCAAAATAAATAAGATTACTTTCAAAGCTCGTTATATACAGTTTAAGCTTTTCCTCACAATTCTACTTATAGGCTTTCACAAAATACAGCCCAAAAAGTCAAAATTAAACCTACAGACTAAACTACTTAAATGTACTTGAAAATGTAAGTTAAATAACAATTCTATTAACATCTTAAATCATCGAATCTTAATTGAAACAATTAGAATTAAAATCAACAACTTGTCTGATAATAACGTGGAGCCAATTAGAACCAACCCTTATGTTTGGCTTAGCGTTGAACAATAATAGAATTTATGTTGTTTGAATTAAAATACAATTTTGAATGTATTGATTCAATTTTGAAATACTAAGATGTTAGGTTATGTTAGACAAGGTTTGTTTTCTTTTATTACGTTAAGTGTGTAATTGAATTAGTTTGTATGAGGTAAAAATATACAGGATTACTTTAAAAGGAGTGCTTATATTGTACGTGGTAATCAGGTGCATAAAACTAAACAACTTTTCCCAACGAACATAGGTCGAAATTTTAAAATTGATAATCAACTTTTCATACTAACTTAAGTCACGTGACCTGTCACTTTGTATGAAAAGCTCGTTTTCCATTTTAAGATTTCGACCTATGTTCCTTGGAGAAAGTGGTTCAGTGTTATGCACCTGATTACCTCATATAATATACGCACTCCTTTAAATTAATCTTGTATAGTGATTTACAAAATATTATGAAAAAACTAAAAAAATACTGAAAAACACACATATGTTTTTTTTTATCTTGTAAACAGACTATCTTTAAAACTATCGCGTTGCATGATTTTAATAAAATTATGTCATGGGAATTAACGCCAACTCATGCATTTACCTTTTAAGGCAAATGCATGAGAATGCATTACACTGGCCGTGGTCGCAAGCAGGCCGGGTTACACTGGCCGTCTGCTTGCGACCACGGCTCATCACTGATCATTGTAACCCGGCCGAAACGTAAAGCCTTAAAAGGTAAATGCATGAGTTCGCGGTAATTCCCGTGACGTAATTTTATTGTTAACAGATGTTTCAAAAAAACAAGTAATGGAACATTTGTTGTGACGTCACGAGGACTCTCCCCACTCACTCCTGAACTTAAAAACGATTGATCTTTTTATATTTTAATTGTTTTGTTAAAAGGAAAAATACGTGTCAAATATTTTGTTGTGTCCTATTTAGACCCTATTGTAGCTTGACATTGCCATCCTCCATATCTCTATGACGGTGTTAAAAAAAAACACGAGACAAAAATGTTTACTAAAAACAATTATTCCAAGTCCATTCATAATTGTATATGAATGGAATGTCTTTGAAACTTTTACTGCATAGAAATCATACAAAAGGGATCATGGAATTTTCTTAAACAAAACAGCCTTGATCGTCATTGATCTCTTTACATTTCAAGGCAGCTCTTTTAGACTTCCAAAAGTCACCCACGTACACTTTACGCTACAAGTATTTATTTTTACGACAACACCCACACGAGAATAATATAAAAATTCTTTATGTTAAATAGGATAATTCCACACAAAAATATGGGGACCTAACAAAATGAGAGCGTTTGTTTACATTGGCTATTTTTAAAATATGTGGGTTATTTTACACCTACAGTCCTTTATAACTTAGGATTAAATAGTTATATTAGCCCATTCGCACACTAGGCCTCGCAAATCTCCGGTACCCGATGATTATGAGAATATCACCCAACAATACGTGCCTATGTACAGTCAGCAGCAAAAGTAGATGATCAAAATCAGAAGTGAATACTAATGAACGGAGTTCACGTCAGAACTGTGTGGCGTCAAAGTGATTCAAAAGTATGTGATTGTAAATTATACAAAACATTTACTACTAGTACAGTTGCCATTTATTCGTGATCAGTTTGGACTCCAAAGTTATAAACTCAATTCATCATCTATTTTTGCTGTTGACTGTACTTGAGAAGTTGCTTTGATACTCAAATCGTTGGAAAGCAGAGTCATGTGTCGCCTTGTGTGCCAATTCACTAAATCGTGTATTTAGATGCTGTCTCTGGATAGACCTCTGGGGTGTATTCTCAAATTCCAAACAAAACAACGTGTCAAAAAGCAGATTTATAGTTCAAGAATCTAGGGTCGGCAAACCTTTTTTGTGTTCTGAAAGTCACCGGGTATTGTTAGTATATAAGTTTAAGGTCATTTATCAGATTCTTTTACATAAAAGTAGAGTGAGTAGAAAGGTATAAAGCCTTTCTTAACCCTACAAGGAACAAGTAACTAGCCTTTCTTGAAAACAGGATTTTGGTCGCGGAATCCAAATCACTTAAAAAATCGAAGAGAATGCAGCTTGATTTAGGCTTTCTTGATTAATTCAAATTTTGTGCAAAAAATAGTACACGAGGTAGAATAAAATGCCACTATGAATTTTCCGGCAGTCGATCCTTTGTTGATAAAGAAGCGAAACCAAGCAGAAAGAAATAACTGTTCAGATATAAATACATTACTAAAATTATAGATATACTTTATATAGCTTTTAGGGAGTGTGAAAGCCATATTTTTAAGAACGTTCAAAGTATGAAGTAGTTTATTAAATAAGACTAGAATCAGAAACCCATGGATTGACACTTAACAATTGCAATCATTTATTGAAGGAACTTATCAATTGTTTATTAACCCTTACCTCTCCAATCTTCACAGGTATTAGACCTCAAAAACATAAGCTTAACCCACCACTTTTGAAGTGCTTTCGATTTGGAAAGCTTTTGTTCAACTAGGTCAAAATAACTAAATAGTAGTACTAACTATTTGAATAACTTTCCAATGGGTTCTGAAGACTTTGAATATTATGAACTGTGGGTGGGTTTGTGATGTCCCAAAATGGAACATTTTGTTTATTGTTCCATTGTGATATGCCAAAATAGTTGCTTAATACTTGTGTACTTAGTCAGCTTGATGTAGTTTCAATAGTTCAAGACGTAGGTATAATATGGCTTTTCAAGAGTTAGATGGTGGAATTTCTATCAATAATATATGCCTTTCCGTGTCTGGGAGTTATTTATCTTTAATATGTATGTATTTACAAATAAGTATTTAAGTATGTTTATCAGTTGTCTGGTTTCCATAGTACAGGCTCTGCCTATTTCAGGATCAGATGACCGTGTGTGAGGTGTAATACTCGTAATATGACTATTTGTTGACGCGAGTATCAACCAAATATGATGTTATCTTATTAACCTATTAGTAGATTATTTTAACAGAAAAAGAAACATTTGGATTATTTGAATTTTTTCTTTTTTTTTCTTGGCTACTTCTGTTCCTCTGCAGGATAAAGGCCTATTTATCCTCCTTCCATCTTTCTCTGCCCAGGGTTGTGGTGTTCCAGTCTTAATCGAAGAAATCCAGCTACTGATATTCATATAAAAAAAAAATTCAAGGTGTCTAAAATAACATCTAAAAACTTTTTTTTTATTCTTTCTAGCTGTCCCATGGCTGGGCAAAGTCTTTCCATAGATCTTGTCTCACACCATCTCAACTCTCGTCAAGGTCCTGACACCTCTTCCTGGCCAAATCTCAAAAGTTATGAAAACAAAATTACAATACTATTTTTGAATTGGCAAAGGGGAAAAATTACACTCTCCATACCGTCAGGCTTATCAAATTTACAACGGGCGGTAACTAAGAAAAGGCCCTTCTACGATAAATGAGTTCCTGGCTTTGTTTAGTGTATAATTACGGCAAAAACAATTGAGGGTATGCAGGACCATTGAGTCGGGTTTGAGGGAAACTCAAGACGTTTGATAAACAGCCTCTAAACAATTCAGGTGAGATGGTTAATTAAGAAAAATATTTGAGGTTATAATGAACAAAAGGTTATTTTAAGATGTTTCCTTTGGCGTTTTAAACTTGTTCTCGTTATGAATAGGAAATTTTGTGAGAATGGATGGATTTCTGTTGCTCTTTCACATGAACTAAAGCGGCGGGAGCCTAATAATTAGGGTGTCGGATTTCGATCGTGTGGTTGTTGGTTCGTAGCCCAGATATTGCACTACCGACGGGAAGCCTCTCGTAACACAATCATTTAGCTTAGCAAGAGGGGTTAACAATAATAAATAATGTGACCAACATTGCTGGTAAGCTCATTAAGAGAAAGAAAAAAAAAGAAAAAATAAAACTTTTTTTATTTTACATGGAACAATAGCTTAACCGACTTCCATGACATGTAGTAAGTTAAATAAATTGTTTAAAAGAAACTCTTTATGACATAACTCGTGGTATTGTTGAGTGTCGGTTTGTGCAGCTCCCTCGAAAATGGTTGAGCTGCATGAGCTATTCGAGGCATGCTGGCCACCAGTTGGCTCAGGCTTGCTCAAGTCGATCAGGTCAGTACAGAAAAGATTCTTTTACTTATACAGATATTTGTCTGGACTTTAAAATAGGCTTTAACCCCAGAGCTTAAGCATTTCAACATTTTTTATAAGCCTGTTAAGAAACTTCGACTCCAGCGAACCAAAAAAAGTGACGTGAAAGATTGATTGTGAAAATCCTAATTGCTTTTATAGCTTTAACACGAAACATTTTCTGTCAAATTGAGCTATCCATTTAAAAGACGATGAAATAATACCTGAAAACATAAAACTCTAATAAGAACACGTAAAAACACTTCATACCTTCATTATTTGATCACGCATCTAATTCGAACATGGCGTCGCAAATTCGTCGTGAGACAAATCTCATAAAATTTAACGATATAATTCTGTTACCGATGTATACCGAGCATGTATATATACAGCCTTTGTTAGCGAGCGTGATATTGATGTTGAATAATTCTCAACGAATTATACCCAGGATTCACGTCCTGTACGGCAAAGATATTTTCTTCTTACAAACGTCACAATCTTGTTCTATGACTGACCATAGTTTTAAATACGAGTCAAGTTCATCCCTCCATCTCTTACTGGTCCGGCCACGACGTCTCTTGATATCATCTGGAGGCCACATTGTTGTCACTTTCATCCAACAATTGTCAGACATATCCGGCCCAGTTCAATTTGAATCTAGCGGGTTTAAATCCAACATCCACCATTTTCAAGCTAGCGGCTTTAAATCCAACAATTTTATCTTAGAGTACAGCTCTGTATTCCTAATTCGGTCGCATAATCAAATATTATTTAACCTTAAAATTACTATCATTCTGACCTGTATACAACCATCTCTTCAAACATGATTTGATAGACTAGGTAAGTAATATAAGAGGCCTTGCTTACTAGCCTGTGGGACCATACAAAGGCCAATGCACTGTCACATTACAATTCAAATTATTCAAAATCATAATTCAGTACAATTTACTACACAGTGCTGTAATCAACGTAACAATTATAGACTGACGATTTAATTCAAAACGCACCTCATTTTGGTGCACTGTGCGTTGTTAGGAACAGTTTTGTCAAGCGATGAGAGATTTGCACTATGTATTTTGAGAATAATTGCGTTATTATGTAGTAGGTAAATGTATTTGCAGTTGTTAATTCAAATTGGGCTAACTTTGTGTTTTAAGCTTAATAAAAAGCTGGTAAAGTTACAATAAATAGGTATTACATGTCTTAATCCAATTTATAAACTATATATATAACTATAATTATGTATTTATAACGCCGGTAGCCTAATGGCTAAAGTATTGGACTTGCGATCATGTGGTTGCGGGTTCGAATCCCACCCATCGCACTACCGACGTGAACCCACTCGCAACACATGCATTTAGCTTACCACGAGGGGTTAACGAGATTACTAGTAATGTGTGAACCACATTGTAAGTTATCTTAAAAATAAATAAATATAATAAATGTCAAATCTCATCCACTTCTGTTAAATTTTTTTGTGTAAAAGGGTAACAAACATACATAGAACCTCTTAAACTTTCACATCAAAGGAATGCCTACTAAAACCTATATAAATACATGATTAATTTAAAAGTAGTGCGTATATTCAACAAGGTAATCAGGTACATAAAACTGAAAACTTTCTCCACGAAACAAAGGTCGAAATCTTAAAATTGAAAATCATCTTTTCATACAAACATAAGCCACGTGCCCTGTCACTTTGTATGAAAAGTTATTTTTCCACTCAATACAAATCTTTGTGTGATGAGCATGATTGTACTATGTCTGGGTGTAATTTATCCATAATATTAATATATTTTGAAATATATGTATAAGTATTTTTATCAGTTATGGTTGTTACAATACAAGGTCTACCTCATTTGTGATCAGATAGCCGTGTGATTTGTCCCAAAATATTATTGAAGTAGTCGGGTATTTTTCCGTTCATAATATATAACGGTCATACAACCTCATCCTATACAACATGTAACGAAACCCCTGTCCGATCCAATAAAGGCGTATTCGTGGTATAGTTCATAAACCGTCTCGCATAGGCGGCTTTTTTGTCACAAAACTGTAGGTAGTAAGTACGTGAACTTTGAGGAGCGGTCAGTGTTGCTGTTGCCTTGGATCAGTTTTTATTTTTATTTAATCATTTTCACTGCGGAAAAATTATAATCTCCAATCCATTTAATGGCTACGCATATATATACATATATTTTTAAAGATTACCTGCAATGTGGGTCGCACATTACTAGTAATCTCGTTAAACCCTCGTGCTAAGCTAAGATGCTTGTGTTACGAGTGGGTTCACGTCGGTAGTGTAATGGGTGGGATTCGAACCTGCAACCACATGATCGCAAGTCCGACGCCCTAGCCATTAGGCTACCGCCGCTTATATGTGTTCGCAGTACGATACCGAATAATACTTTTAGGGATCGGACAGGGTTTTTGTTACACGCTGTATAATGCGAATGTAATTTTATGATTTCGTCATTGTGTATAACGTAGTGGGTGGTCTTTATGACGCGTTTAGTGCGTAGGAATAAATGAAAGGGACTTGAATGTTTATCAATTAATTTGCAACCATTTTGATTCAGATGATTGGATGTTATGGGCCATAACTTGAAGAGGCAGTTTGAGTAGGTTGATAGCTATTGTTATTATTAAGATTGATTTCTTAATAGTGTTTATATAAATGGAACTTATTGTTCATAACAACGTAGCAGCCAAAGATACTGTTTGTTGATTAATTATATTACGTTTTTAAAGTATTTCGGAGAGAAATAGCGAAGTAGCAACAGATAATTACTACAGAAGGGTTCTATAAAGTCAGTTCAAACTTGTATTTTAATTTTTTATATGAAAAAAAATATTGGCTGGATTGGTCTAGTAGTTAGTGACCCTGACAGACTGTAAAGCCGGAGATCGTGGGTTCGATTCATCACACAGGATAAATCTTTGTGTGATGAGCACGATCATGTCTGCGTGTAATTTATCTATAATATGTTTGTATTTATAATTATACAAGTATGTGTATCAGTTGTCTCGTTGCTATTTAAGGCTCTGCCTAGTTTGGGATCACATAACCGTGTGTGAGATGTCCTAAGATATTATTATTCATTATGACGCTAAGTTAACTAATTTATTTCACTATTGTATACATACTATACACATACTACTATTTCATGCAAATAAATTATTCTTATTCTTCTTATATACTGAATACTTTCTTCCATTGAAACCGTGGCCGATAATTTAGAAGCGCATTATATTTCACGAATTTTACTTTGTCATTTGTAAACTTAAGTATTCCATTAAAAGCATACGCTAATGCCACAGTAAATCTTAATTTTAAGACAGACAATACAAAAGTTTGAGATACTTGTATCTGGATTACTGCAAAGATGCTGTACTGTGACAAATGCAATATCTTAGGAAGTTTTACTATGTACTTATACTATTATAATAGTCTCGGGAGTTTTTATTATGAAACTTTGTGGCTTATTGAATGCAACTAAGTTTTTTTTTTGCTTTACTTGCGACTCGAGGTTCTACTCGCGTAGTTCCTTTTCAGATTTATGGAAATAAAAGCATAATTATAGTGCCTATCATTAGATTTTTTATTTTTATTTCACAACACATTTATAAAACTATTTTTATTAGTATATAAAGCGGCGGTAGCCTAATGGCTAGGGCGTCGGACTTGCGAGCACGTGGTTGCGGGTTCGAATCCCACCCATTACACTACCGACGTGAACCCACTCGTAACACAAGTATATCAGCTTAGCACGAGGGGTTAACAAGATTACTAGTAATGTGCGACCCACACTGCTAGTAATAAAAAAAAATATACAAACAAAGCATAATTTGTGTTGACCTGCATGCTGTGTTTCAAATTATATAAAGGACACATAAATACACATAAAAAATAATAATATATAATATATCTGTGTATCATAAAACATATATAAATTAAATCGTGTAAGTTTAGCGACAACATCGAATAGTCTATTCGCAGACAGCACTCCTAATAAAAAGCCGATATCGAAGGCACTTCACTACAATCTTCTTATTTTTATCCGAAGTAAGTATCTATGGACCGAAGGACTTAAGATCCAACAAGTTTAAACTTTATAGAATTAAATTATATTAGAATTTTAAAAGTTTTTCCGTCATTAAATCATTTGTGCAATCAATAAACACACGCAAATCAGTGGTTCTGACACCTTAAAACCCTTATCTTTTGTCACAACTAAAACGGAACTATAATAAACAAAACTAAAAAATGCATAAAAAATCTTTTTAACATTGTCGTCGACTGAAAGTGTGAGGCTAGCAGCATTAACACGTTGAATGGCTTAATCGCTGACCAAGGTAAAATCCAGCCCTTGGGTCACACGAGGTGTCAACAAGACGCTTGGATAAGTCTTTGAAATGAATAAACTAACTTGAATTTTCACCTACCTATATGAAAGTATCTCTGTAAGTCTGTCTTCTACGCTTTCACGGCTTAAATGCTGAACAGATTTTGATGAAACTTGTATATATTAAGTTTGGATCCCAAGAAAGGACGTAGTGCTATTTTTGTCATGATAACCTATATTCACGCAGGTGGGAGAGTTAAAAAGTTGAATGCTCGCAAATTTAAGCTAAAAAGTAATTAAATTATTAAAAAAAAATTAGTCCACATGCTTATTATGCGACCTTACTAATAAATAACAAAAGGGCACAGAAAAAATCACTAAAACAACACAATTTGGTAATAAGAATAGGTTACGGTATCATTAGTATTGATTTATGATACGCAATAGTTTATAATCTCTACGATATATGGTTCCAAACAACCCATGCAATTATAACTCTTCCGACATTAGGCAATATAGAACAGCCTTTAATGGAATTTATAGATCTCACACACGGCAATCTGATCCCAAACTAGGTAGAGCTTGTACTATTGCAACCAGTTGAATGGTCGAACTTCGAACCAGCAATCGTCCGATGCCCCAGCCATCAGGTTTCTGCTGCTTCAAAAGTGATAAAGACTGGAAACGCCATCTTATGTAATGACCCGTTTTTTTTTAGTTGGTAAATAAAGGGTCACCTGAATTGTCTGAAGAGCTGTAACACGATTCTGAAACGTAATGTTTAGTGCGTTACGTGACAGACTTACCTTACGTTAACAACACGTGATAAGAACCTGCTGTAACCTTAGAAGAGTCACGTATTTTTCTATTTTTTTTTAGTTTTTTCGTTTAGGTATATCAGAGGAAGCTTGAAAGAAGTGCCCGAGAATGAAAAGGCGAGAGGTAAGCGTGTGTCATGGTATGGACATGTTATGAGGAGGGATGAGAGTCACATAACTAAACAAGTTATACGTATGACTGTGGATGGGTGTCCGCACAAGAGATCGATGGATTGTGTGAAAGATGATATGAGAAAGAAAGGAGTGGATGCCGCGATGACGTTCAAACAAGAAATAAATTTGTTTTGAATCACGACCTACCTTAATATATTGATTATCAGAAGACATAAAAGGTAACTGTAGGTCGAAATCCGAGCACAATATAATGTCAAGGCTACCTATAATATAATTCAAAAGAAAAACCTTTTTAGATTTTGCGTGGGTTAACAGCTGTAAATTGAAAAAACCTTCGAAAATCATAATACTAATCACCATTGAATACAATGTATTTCTGTATGTTAATAAACATGTTGTTTGTTTATTTGTTACCTTTTTACGCGAATCCGACAAAAAAAGCTGCTCTAAAATTTTGCACTCATGGTTCTTATTCTCGCTTTCTCTACTGCCACCATAGATTTAAAATGATTACGACACGTTGATTATGTTATCTTGATCTGAACTCTAGACCCGTAAGAGTAAGAATGTTATTATTCTACTTCCTACAAACGTTGACAACTTAATAAAATTCAATGAAACATTCCAAGCTTGAGTTTATTTTGGCTTTTGGGAAGGCTCTTGGGAAATTGCGGAAAATATTAATTTCTTTCGAACTCACTTAGGCACAGCTCGATAGCGGTATGGTCTTCTGATCGAGTCAGTGAAAAAGTCTTAAAATTTTTAGATTTTTTCGAAGGTTCTAAATACACAGAAGTATGGCTTTATTCATACAGGATGCTTGGAAAATGCGTTTTTGAAATATGCTGCTTAGTTAGACATGTGAATGGTAAACTCAAACGACCGGGTCTTTACATAGGTAAGCTTAAAGATCATGACTGTATATCGAACTGATGTGACCCTACAAGGTGAGTTCTTAGAAGGCAAGATTGCAATAAATTTTCTGCCCATAATCAATTTTTCAAAGACATCATTGTCTATTCCCATTAAAAAAATGCTTTACGTTTCAAAATTGGTCCAGGCGTTTGAGCAAGAGTTTGGAGGAGGAGATAAACATACTGGCATTTCTAACATGCCTTTATAATATTTATGTGGAAGTGTGATTGAGCCTTAGCCTTTTTTTAAGCATGGTAATTTGTTACCAAGATCTCTATTATTGGAAGTTTTTTCGAGTTCTGTTTGCTTTCAAAGATATTTGAATTCGTTATGAATAATCTGTACGAACGTAATTCCAAAAAAGATGACGAGAAAATATACTTATGTATTTTTAAGAAATGATTTGTGATCGTGAGTATATAAATAATTTCTACGAGTATTTTGCGTTCGTGTGGTATCGAGAATAACTTATAGCTAAGTTTTCGCCTTGTCCAAATACGTTATATTTTCGACAATATTATTTCAGTGAAACGTATAATCTTTAACTTGCAAGATTAAATGTAGGTATTATTAGCAAAAATCATTTCCCAAATTACTGATTTTTTTTATTCTCCCTGCAAACTCAAATAACCTCAAATAACTTAACATACATAGACAAAAAAAGTACTGTTTCTAGGAGTTTGAAATACAGGCGACTAAAATACAGTTAAATTAAGATGTAAGTCAGTTATTAAAATGCCATTACCATATTACTGTTATCAAAAAAGTTACATTCGAAATGCACTAACTTTGCGTAGCTTTTTTTGGCGGTTTTTAAAACGATGCTCTCACTACAGCACTAGCACTTACCTTAATTACCTTTTTATTGTACATGGATCTATAATAAGTTCCCATATGTATAATTTATTAGCAGTTTAGTACATTTACTCATTAAGGTCTCTGAGGAATAAAAATGACGGAAAGGTTGTGTTACACATAAGTGCTATAATATTGACAGCTATGGAAGCGATATTTTGGGATTTATCTGGCTCTATTTGAGGACACTTTGTGTTAACTAAGATATTGTAAGTGTTAGGAATCATTTGTATTTTAAATAATTTAATTAATTAATTATGAGATTAATTTAATTGTAGTGACTAACAAAACAAATGTAGTATATATGAATAGTATATATAGAATTGTTGTTGAATAAGTTTATATTATATAGTATAATATCAGAGGAACAGAGAGTGCACCTGTGTTTGCGCACACACTTGTGCACTATAATATCTCCTGCGTACATGGCCGAAATTCGGTCGGGAGATTATTAATATCAGAGCTATAATACTTGTTCTTATAATATTTGTTTCTGTTGCTGTGTATTCTGTGACATATCATTACAGGTTTAATGATAGCTGTAGAGTAATTAAATCCATAAATAATCAGCAAAGTGAAAATTTTACAAAACCGTTAAAACTATTTGTTTAATTTTTATACTGTAGACAAAATTACTTATTTATCTTATGGAGAACCGACAGCTATAAAAATTTGTGGAAAAAAAACAGTATAATATAATATTACGTATTGAACGCGGACAACAAGGGGCTGGTGGAGAACTTCTCCATCCCAGCTGAACTGCACAAAATGATGTATTCTCGTGTCCGTTTTTCAGTTAAAATAAAAACTATAGCTTCAGCTCTGCTTTCAGTGGACGTCCTTAAACAGGCACGTTTAACATTAACAAAATAATACGTGTATTAAAGTGATATTAACAGTTTAGCATTACGTGAAGTTAATATACAACGTTATGTTATCTAAATGTGCTTACATCGTCGCGTTACTAGAGTTAATGAACAAAATTATGAAGCAGAATTGTAACTATATTTGATGAAGTTGTTTTAACATCAATATCTAACGATAAAGTCCTTTTCAGTTAAGTTCAGTATTTTATTTAAGAAGTGATTAATAATTTAATTTATAAATACAAGTAATTTATTAATTTCAATTGACAGCGATGTGGAGGTTTTTTTATTATAGTTTAGATAGGTGTGTATTCAGCTACCTTTGAAGTTTTATTTAATAAAAGTAGGTACTTGTAAAATAAACAATCTAAAACACAAGGTAATAAAATATATGGTTTGAAGATATTTGAAGCTTGTTGTAAAAAATAGTTCAGCCATAAAGCCCGTCACAGACTTAGCTATAATATATATTAATATACCGTACTATAATATATATTATAACAAGCTACCACACACTGAGAAATATATATTTTGCCTTCATTAATTGATGGTCGTCCTAGTGTTCGCACGTATTTCGTAATATGTCTTGCTTTACCATAATATATAGTAATATGCAATAATGTATATTACGGTATCGCTTGGTGACGTCACAGAAATATATATTATAGCTGAGTGTGCGGTCACGCGAAAATTAGTATAGAAAATATAATAGTAATATGCCTAGCTATAAAAATATTAATATATATTATAGCTAAGTCTGTGACGGGCTTAAGTATTTAACTCCTAACTTTTATTTTTATATGTAGGTACTATCTGTACCCCTTTATGTAACGCTTGACTTATATATCATTATATTTATAAAAAAAATACCTCAATCCTCCTTTATCATTTTTAAGAATATAATTATTTTTATCTTTCATTTTGACAGTACTTCTACGGGTTCCTGAATACAAGATTAATTTTTATGGAGTATATATTCAGTAATCAGGTGCTTAACTCCCCAAGAAACATAGGTCGAAATCTTAAAATTGAAAATTAAATAGTCATACAAAGTGACAGGTCACGTTACTCAAATGTTTGTATGAAAAATTGATTTTCAATTTTAAGATTTCAACTTATTTTCCTTGGGGAAAGTTGTTCAGTTTTATGCACCTGATCACCTCGTTGAATATACGCACTCCATAAAAAAATAATGCTGTATACGTACAGACCTACTATTTACTAACAGTATAATAATTAAAACACTGCCACGTCATGAGTAAATTCGTTAATTCCCTTAACATTTTCTATCAATATCTGATTGAACTTAGACAGCATATTTGCATGTTAATAGCAAAGCAGTAATGAAGTCCGTCCACGCAAGATATGAAAATAAACGGGGTTATTTTTAGAACATATACAAGAAACGCTATCTAATCTGTATTGTAGAACGATTTAAAATACAGTAATCATCTTGCCTATCCATCGGCTGCCAGTCTTACCGTCTTTAGCTGTTAGCTGAATACCGTATTTTACATGGAGTGACTGCCTGCCTGACCTCCACAACCATTTACATGGTAACACAACATCCCATAGTAAGACTGGTTGTCAGAATTGGAATGAGTACGACCCAGTTTTTTGATCCCGAGTTAACTCAACCAATGGTTATATATGCTAACTATTGCTTTAAAATTTCGGTAAAATGTGTTTTGTTTATCTGTCAAAGGTTCGAATAAGTCGAAGAGTTAATTATTTAAAAAATTTAAAATAAAATTGATAAACAAACGCGTTCTACCGAAGTTTGAAACCATTAGTTAGGATATTTAACCATTGGTTGAGTAAAGACGGGATCAAAAAACTGGGTCTAAACGACTATTCTATTTACAAATAGATGGCCATTTTACCACCTTTATTTAATCTGTCTTTAAAAACCTTTGATTTGAAATATACACGTTATCGAAATAAAATACGTTTTCGTTGTCGTTCTCGTCACATTCACCAGTTTTCTCCCAAACGCGCATCGAAAAGTTTTACTTCAAATGAACTTTAAAGGAACATAAATGGACCCATACATGGACATTGAACATACACATTAATTTAATACACCTATTAAAGTTAACGGATACAACCTTATTTCTATTTTATTTTTATATTTATTATTAGCTGTGGCTCACGGTTTTTCCCACTTTTACAATAACAAAAGCAGGTAACTTTGTATGTTATCGTCACACAGTTCTAAAATGTATCTACTTTAAACTATCTTTGCATGAAAATATTTACCAAGTATATCGGTTTTTCTCTATAAATACTACAAATTAATTTGTAAATGAAAACCCTATAAATGTTATTTCAACAATATTACGGCCCTAGAGTGGTAGCAGCATAGAATTGACTACCTCATTCCCTAATCGGAGATTCCACATATATTCGACTCCATCAGAATGTAAATAATACAGATTTTACTATTCTTAACATTCGCGTACTTATATCAAGTGAAAAAGCATTATGTACAGCAAATAATAAATATTATATCATCCAACTAATAAGTCCGCACTTATAACTACATTTCCACTTAACTGAGCACACAGCGTTCTTAGATCCCGCCGCGAAAGAGATAAGACACGGTTACATCCCAGTAATTATGATCGTAAACGCGAGCGAACCCAGGTCATTGTCTAAACAGCTTCGAGGGTGAGAAATTAATTTGCAGAATCTGCTCCCGGTTTTGTGACTGAGATCTGTGATGTTCCTTTTGCTATAGAGCTGGTTATTGGTGAGTGGGATGTCGATTTGAACATATGTTTTTACTAAAACAACGCTCGCACTAAGGAATTTATTGGTGGTGTCGCGCGGGGTTTGACAAATATTCACTTCACATGCACAAAGAACACCCAGACTTGGAACAATTTGTGGATCAGACAATGCTTGTCCCTTGCGGGGATCGAACCCACGTCGCGCACAGTGGTAATTAGTGTGGTGACCTATACCACTTGGCTATCCGTGCAGTCATATTGAGATTCATCTTGTATTCATATTTTCTAGCTATGTGGGTTGCTCATTACTAGTATTCTTGATAACCCCTTGTGGTAAGCAAAATGCTTGTGTTACGAGTGGGTTGCACCATATGATCGCAAGTCCGACGCTCTATCCAATAGGCTACTGCCGCCTCATTATTGTGAACTAGCTGACCTAACAGATGTTGTCATGTTAAGCAACTAACAGTTGTCAAACAATATTTAAAAGGTTAAATTAGAAAAGTTAAGTATTCCTTGATTTTATGTGAAAAATTTCCATTTCTTTTCTTTCGTAAGAACCTTGTCCAAATCATTAAAAAACACAAAAAGAATTAGCGATATGGGTCCAGCCGTTCTGCCATGGTCTAGGAACTAAGAATTCATTTTATATTTATAGATAAAATCTGTAGTAGAATTTTGTTGTTTTATTATATTTATTTTAAAGAAGCAGTACAAAGCACTAAATATTAATATTTGTAAAACTATTCCCGTCGTTTGACAATCGTTGTTTATTTTTTGACTGGAGGATATTTTTTCTAAATGGTCGCTAGAAAAACTTGGGTCTTTGTACAAAACCCGTTTGACTACAACCATACAATGGAATAAAATATTTAGACTTTTCTTTGTATTTCTATGGTCAATATTGTCAGATGTTCTGTTATCAATAGCTAGCTTTGTCTTGCGGATTTACTCGCCTTTAATAGAATAGCGAGATGTGGATTAGTATATTAGTTATTTTAAGAAGAGTCTTACTGAATGGAAGAGTATATAATGATAATGATTATACAATAATATCTTGGGACAACTCACACACGGCATCTAATCCCAAACTAGACAAAACCTGTACTATGGCAACCAGACAACTGATAAACATACTTATATATTTCTAAATACATACATATTATAGATAAATTACAACCAGACACAGAACAAATGATCGTGCTCATCACACAAAGATTTGTCCTGGGTGGGATTCGAACCCACGACCTCCGGCTTAGTAATAGTCACGGTCACTAACCATTAGACCAACAGGCCACAACTCAACTTCTCAGTTTGGCACTTTTTTATACAAGTTAGTTGATCATAATTATAATCAGGTTGCTCATTTGAAATATAACTTTTAATTTTAGATTAAATATAATATTAATCAAACCTTTACGTAAGGTAAAAGAAAGTTATGTAAATTATTTTAAACTTTACCTTTGAAGATTAAAAACTCCCAAAACCCAAAAGTTTGAAACAAAATTTAAAATTAAGTACCCTTTTAAAATCATTTACCGGGAAAATGATTTGAGAGTCTATGCCAAAAAATTCCTTTGCATATAATGTGAACGTCAAAATAATTCAATTAAATTAAGCAAACCTACACGAAAAACTTAACTCAGAGTTAGTTGCACGAAGTTAAATTGACAATATTTGGTAATCTGACAATTTAACCTCGTATATACCGGCCTATAAACGTCCCACTGCTGGGCACTGGCCTCTTCTCATAGAGAAGGAATGACCATTGATCAACACGCTTGCACATTGCGAGTTGGCGATTTTAAATTATTATTTTTTGAAATCCAGGTTTCTTCACTATCTGTTTTCCTTCACCGTTTGTCAATATCTTAGAATGAATAGGAAAGTACATTTATATAACTTTGAAAAAGATATATTGGGACTTGCCTTTCGAACCTGCAACCATGTGCAAGCGAATCCGATCATTTGAACCGCCATGACGGTTTTTAACCTCGTAATAGCAACAAACTCTGAGTTATGTTTTCATGCAAGAGGACCGTAATCAACATTAACAAGACAATACGTAACCTATCTTTTTAATAATCAACGTTTTTTTTTTACAAATTTTCCGCCATTTTGAACGGACATTCGCGCCAGGGTTCACCTGGTTTCGAGGCACGAGATCGCAGATACGACATGCCCAGAGATCATTTTATAGATTACAACGAAATTGTAGACCTAAGTTATTATGATACTGATCATTTTCGTATAAATAGGTGTATTAAAAATTGATCAAACTTATAAAAGAAATTGATATTTTATTGACATTATTATATATACTTCCAGTCGTGCACTGCAAGTATGATAATTTTAGAAAAAAAAATACTGACTAGGTTCTGTTATGTCTCTTCACATCTTAATAAATAAATAACCGATTTCGAAGATATGTGTGGAAAACATACATTTATAACTGGTAAATGTATGGAAATGTGATGATATCATTCCGTTATTTATTAAACTATGACTTGTATTTAATGAATAAGAACAAAATATATGTACAAAAATTATTATTTATAAAGTAACAAGCACATATTTTATGCCTAATAATCTTGAACTTTATTTTAATTCGTATATTTAAATATATTTCAGTTAAAATATTAATATATTAAAAGTGTATCAAATCAATACACAAATATACGATAGTCATTGAAATAAAACTACTTTTTAAACGGATTCAATCGCTGATTATTTTATTTTATTTTATTTTTATAGTCTTTGAAAAGGCGTTGAAACGTTGATATGCTCTCAGAAATACTCATTAATATACAATTAACAGCCAATAGTTTAGAAGAATCGGTAACTTTCCAATTCGAGTTGTACGAACAACAGTTGTGTTCTGTAAAAGTTTCGCATGATCTGTATTACAATGTATAACTAGCTTACCCGGCAAACGTTGTTCTGCCCTATTAGGAGAGGGCCAACCCTATCACTTAGGGGTTTGAAAGATAGATAGTAGCCGATTCTCGGACTGAATATGCACACAAAATGTCATACAACGATTTGTCGTTTGAACGATTGACGGCTATACCGATGTATAGCCGTTTCGGAGCAGAAGTAACAAACACCGTGACACGAGAATTTTATATATTAGATGTACTTTATAATTATAACAATAAGTATTTTATATAATTAGATAAGCAACTAGCCAGCTCACGAAATAAATGGTTGACTCTTTCAATAGGCGTGTGAACTAAGATTTTTTTCCGTCTATCAGGTAGTTTATTGAAAAGTATTGGCACATTGGGACACGTAAACGTGAAATGTCACATGACGTCACGCCTTGGTAAAATTTATACCGAGCCATGACGTAGTGAGCCCCCACTCTCAACTTTAATGCGTTTTAACTAAGTCATTATTTGTTAATTTGATAAAACAAAAAATATTGGTGTAATATTTCTTTATTACCTAACTGACGGACTAGATAGAATTACGTTTTATTTACCCAGTCAACATGCCTATTGTTATTCCGAGAATTAAGCGAGTCTCGTTAATGAAGTAAAAAAAATATGTAAAAAAAAAAGAGAATTTTAAAATGGACCAAATTCAGGGAGCGCGACTTTCAGGTAATTGCAGTTTCTTGCATTTAAATTAAATTTATAACAGCTGGTTCACAAGGTTTTGTTGTGTAACAATGGGTTAAAATTAGTTTTGCAGACAATGGAGAAGCCTGCTTACCAAAATATACTTTTTAAAATTAAATTTTAGTAGTATTTTAAGCAATGAGATCTAAATTATATAATTATAGTTCTCGACTGGCCTTTTGGTCTAGTGGTTAGTGAACCTGACTGCGAAACCAGAGGTCGTGGGTTCGATTCCCAACTAGGACAAATTTGTGTGATGAGCACTCACAAAAATTTTGTTAATTTTTATCACGTAAAAATTTGAGATTTTTTTTAATCTTTGATGTCGGAGAAAATATGTTATCATTTTTTTATTGACTCGCTGACGGATTTAATAGATTTAGTTTTTTCATATACAGTATAATACTCTGTTGTTATCTCTTACTACCTTCCCCAGGACGACAAATTTTGGTAAACTTTGCCACACTGATAGTCCAAACCCAGGACTCATAATAAAGATACTATCCTATAGAATGATTCAGTTAGTGCTACTTAGCTCGCAATATTTTTAAATTTTATTGACAAGTCTTTTTTATATTCATATCATTGAACGAGTATAGGCAACCTCCATTTTAATAAATATTAACCTTTATAGCTGAATAAAATTGCCGTGACACACAGTTTTCTATTAGCAGTTAACTTAATATGGGCAGTTATCTTTAACGTCCGATTAAATGAAGTTAAGCTATTGTCGCTAAGGTTTTTATTATGATCGGTGAGCTTTACGTGTTTTATAATGGAAAGACTTTATACAGTTTATAAGATCAGGGGGGTTATTCTCTAAGTCAAAACAAAACATAACTCGGCACGACGCTGAATTTACTTCAAGGATCCCGGGTCACCAAATCTTCTTTTTGTTCTGAGAGTTACCGGGTAATGTTATTTTTGACCAAGCTAATTACTACTGTGCGCGACGTGCTGCGGGTTCGATACCAGCATGAGAAAAGCATTTGTATATTCCAAGAATGCTTTTTCTAAGTCTAGGAGTCTAAGTGCGGGCGTCGTTTTTTTTATTTCAAATATAAAAAGTGATACGTTTTAGGCCATTTAACAGTTATTTTTACTCACAGTGACAAAAGTCGAAAGAGATAAAGCCTGTCTTAACCCTATACATAACAGCACGTTAACCACTTAGACTTAGTGAAAAAGGCCTCAGATCATAATAAGTTTTCGTTTTAAGGCATAATTTTTGTGATTCCATCTTAAATCATGAGTTGGCCAGTCTGTTCCCGAATCATATTTAACATGGAACGATTATGCTTCATCCTTTGATGCGACTGCCTTTTGACGAATTAAAGAAAAATACAAAATATAATAATTATATTTTAACTGTAGAAGAGCATACGTCACGTAAGCGGTCTTTATTTATTAGCATCTTTAATTCAAAGCAGTAAGGTTTAAAATTGCAAAATTCTTGTTCCCAAAGATCTATTTCCACTGACCAAGTCTCTCTAAAGACGTTACTCTAAGTAGTCCCTTAAGGACTGACTGCTATACTCCATAACTTCCTTTTATTACATTAGCTGTATGCCGTAAATAATATATTATTATATTACACATTTTTCCCTAAAGGTTATCCAGATGTAACGATATTAATATGTGTTTTAGTCCCAAATGGTATGGGTATGTGGTAATGGTAATGCAAGGGAAAACATATGTTAACCAAATTGAAAGTGTTCTGTATTGGGTGATGAAGAATAAAGAACATGTGAAAGTTACATGAAAAATTACACTTTCTAAGGGTCACGTAAAGTTTTTTCATGGGGTTTCATGAGGTTCAATGTGGACATTCACTAAAAGATCAACAAGGGCGCTTAAAATATTTCTGTAAATAATTAAGTACGTACCAACAATCAACACAATATGTTTCTTAGGAAAAGTTGATCAGTATTATGCACCTGATTATCTCGTAGAAAACCCGCACTCCTTATAAATTAATCCTGTATATTTTTACTTTAGTAGTTCTAGTCCGCACCTATGTGCAATACTAACATTTTTACATACTATGTCGAATTGATTTCTTTTCTTTCCAGCAGTCTATTAATAAATAAAAATAGGTAGAAAAAAATTTTCAATTCCCAGCAAAATGTACCAGTATTTGTAGTAGTGTCCATGTGAAAACGGCGGTTGAAACAACACGTTCTAGCTGTTCCACTTCACAAAACATTCCTCCTCTAAATGAAGAACAACTTCACAACAATGTACTGCAGAACCATTGTCAAGTTAGTTCTAGTTCATTGTAACAAGACTATGGAGAAGCAATCGAGGTGTGGCTACAAATATCTAGTAGAGGTAAATGTTTGGAAAAACTGACTTTGAAGTTTTCGAAAATTGTGTTGCAAAACAATCTAGCTTTCGACTTTTTCCTTCATTCCATTGGGGCCTTATTCAATGCCCTATTGTATTATATTGGAATAAATAATATCATGAACTGATTTTAGGTTAAGAAAATGGTATGTTAGGGTTTTCATCATTAAGAAAAGAAGAATCAAAGCTTTAATCTAAAAAAGAATGTAGCATTTTGTACCTTAACCCAACTACGTAATGCTCATATTTTTCTGCGATAAATCAGTATTAACTCCTTCTGGCGCAGTCGGGTACAAAAGTCCGGTAAATGTGCGAGAATTCGCTTAAATACGT
Source organism: Plusia festucae (assembly GCA_950381575.1). NCBI lineage: Eukaryota > Metazoa > Arthropoda > Insecta > Lepidoptera > Noctuidae > Plusia > Plusia festucae. Next base: position 13,387,497 of record OX494442.1, read on the forward strand.
TCGGGCGTCATTTGTTTGACTTTTAGCCCCAGTTTTTTTAAATACCTAGTTAACTCAACCAATGGTTAAATATCTAAACTAATGGTTTCTAACTTCGATAGAACGTGTTTATTCATCAATTATTATTCTAACAAATAGTTTAATTATTAACTCTCCGATTTATTTGATTTACCGAAATATTTTACCGAAATATGAAACCATTAGTTAGCATATTTTACCATTGGTTGAGTTAACTAAGGATAAAAAAACTCGGCCTAAGGGCATTTGTGGATCACACAAATGCTTGTCCCATGCGGGGATGCGGACGCAGCACGTCGCACACAGTGGTAATTAGCGTGGTGACCTATACCACTCATGCAGTCAATTTTACAACAATATCTCACTACTTCAGCATAAAACATACTTCGCATATTCCTTTCAATAATTCATTAACAACCATTACAGTGAACTAATTAACATAATTTATATGTAAATTAGTGATTTGCTTTAACAATTCAGCTGTATGGTTCGTCCATAGAATTAAGCGGTAAACATTAAACTAGGATTAAGGTAATTTTTTTTTGGTAAAGTAGGTTTTGGATTGAAAGGGATTTCTTTCAACATATTTCAATAATTTGTGGGTGCAATAAATGCCATCACTATCATCTATACATTTATACATGTAATAAAAATTGGAGCTTTTTGCTACATGCATATTATTATGAATACAGGATTAATTTAGGAGTGCGTATATTCAACGAGGTTAATCACGTGCATAAAACTGAACAACTTTGGACTGAACTGAGGAACATAGGTCGAAATCTTAAAATAGAAAATGAACTTTTCATACAAAGTGACAGTCACGTGACTCATGTTTGTATGAAAAGATGATTTTCATAAAAACTGACCTAAATGACCTCTCATCTTTTAATGCAATTATTTTTTTAGTCCTAGAATTAGAAAAACGTTTGCGGGATCCTGGGGTAACCTTTTTAAATGTCATATTAATTATTAACTGACTGAAAACATTGTCTGGAAACCTGTAACTAATGATCAAAATTACGAACACGCGAGCGTGAGCGGTGACGAATGCTTGTTACTTGCAAGTGGCAGATATATACCAAATGCGGGACTAAGTGACGGCCATAATGTACATAAAGTACTCTAAAAACATTTTTCTATTTATAGTAGGGTACGCAAAAACTTTAGTACAGATAGTAAACTGTAGTATCCATTACAATATTTAAGTCTTCATTCACTAATGGCAAAAAAATATATACTTACAGGGTGATTCGGAAAACACGTTAAGCCGTTGATCTCGACTGTACAGTGATCTTTGACAGTCGTTAAGTCATTACAATTCTGACAACCAGTCTTACTATGGGTGACTGTGTGTTTAAATAAATAAATAAATAAACAATGGGTTGTGGAGATCAGATAGGCAGTCGCTTCATGTAAAATACGATATTATAAATCCGGTAAGACTGGCAGCCGACCCCAACATAGCTTGGGAAAAAGCTAGGCAGATGAGGATACTTTTGAAATAATGCATCACCCATACAAAAATATCATTAATTGATCCAATTAAGTACGGAACGGTAAATTGTTGTCGAACTAGACTAGGTACCTATAATCTCTTACGTTGGCCACACACGTCATCTGCGCAATCCTGACGTGTTCCATATCTTACAAAAGCAATTGACAGAAAAATTGGCACAATTACTGTCCGCTGACTTGTTTGTATTGACTTGGTAATCAGATTAGGTACAATAATTGTGCAAAACGTTACGTGTGTAGCGTGTATTAGAGAAAGGTGTCCATTTCTATGGTCAAAAGTACAAGAACGTTTCTTTATGAAAATTTCTACTAGCTGATAGAAAACGTTATTCAGTCATATTAAAAAAACTGCGGAGGAACCACCCTCAACACTTAGGGGTGTGAAAAATAGATGTTGGCCGCTTCTCGGACCTACCAAATATGCCACAAAATTTCATTCAAATCAGTCCGGCCGTTTCAGAGGAGTTTGGGAACAAACATCGCGACACGAGAATTTTATATTTATTAGATTGAAAGCCCATAAAATAACTACTTTAGTGTCAAGTAAACCTGTCCTCTTAGCTATAATAATTTTAATGGTTCCTATCTATTTAACATTTTAACACCCCCTTAAAAGTTGACATCACTTTTAAATTCTCCATTAATTTTAGTTTCGATTTCAATAAACTATAAAATAACTATATCGATTAAGTTAATGTTTTGAAAGTATTTGTTTGTAAGTATTATATCTAGTACAAAATTCTTTTCAAAAATTTTCACACCATATAGCAGTGTGACCGACCGACCGACTACTACTTCCACAAAAACAAAATATCTTTTCCACATTTAAGTACGGAAATGCTATCTTGAAGTGTCTTTTACAAGAGTTCCTTTAAAGATGGAATTCCAATATAAGTGCCGCGAATAGCCCCGGATTGTTTGCACAACCTACGATTGAATTTTAAATGAGCCATGCATTCCTTTTGAAACGCCAACCAATATATTTGACACTTTACTAAGGGAATACAACCTTTATTACTTCGTAATAAGAGTGTGGTAGCTGTCTAAGTATATTGGTTTTTCAGAATGTTAGAAATGTGGGTAGGTTGCTGTGTGTTGCAGTCTGCTCGTTTAGGTTAAAAGTTTGTGTACTTTTTGACAGTTAACTGAACGTAATTGAGTTGTTTTGACCGGGAAGTTTGATGTTAGATTAGTTAGATTCCTGTTTTACACGTAGTAAGAATTTAAAAGTTAGTTTTTCTAGTAAAGTAGTTGTACTATTTTTACTCCAAACAATCTACTTATATATTTAGGTACTAATATTATAAAGCTGAAGAGTTTGTTTGGTTGAATTTCTCAGTCTACCTACAACTACAAGTCCAATTTGAAATATTTTCACTGTTAAATAGCCCATAGACTTTTATTGAGGAAGGCTATAGGCTATAATTAGCCGCGATAACCGACGCCCACGTGGGCGGAGCCGCGAACAAAAGTTAGTACCGGTAATTCGGGGTGTAATGCAACTTATGAGGTCTCATGTTTTGGAATTAATTTGATGATAAATTGGCAACATTTCTAAACGCTAGTTTAATAAAAGCAGGAAGCTCAATATTAAACCTTAATGATTAACTTTTAAAATTATTGTAAATGGAAATCGTCTCTTTTTCAACAATTAATTTATAAAAATGTTGTTATTAACCTTATCAGTTGCAGTACACCCTGAATTACGGTAACAAATATTCTTAAACATTTATCCCGGTTTCAACAAAAAACTTAGATAATTACTGGTCGATTAGTATCTGAGATCTGAAATCGCCAACCCGCAATGAGCAAGCGTGGTGATCAATGCTCATCCCTTCTCTATATGGGAAGAGGCCTGTGCCCAGCCTGTGGGACGTATATAGGCCGTTATTATTATTATTTAATTACTGGTCGAACCTTGTGACAAGCGCGCTGTCATTGTTTGTTTTTCTTAGATGAAAATTTTGACATTCGTAGATTACCTACCAGTGATCTGCTTATTTTGTTTTTTTTTTGTTATCTACGTCCACGGTTGCCCATTGATCATACTCAATTAAATAGATAAAATAGTATACATACAAGAATGTTTACTAGGTATTTTATCGTTCGAAAATTGAGTAATTGAACACAAAATAATTATAGTTATAAGTAGCTGTCACAGACTCCGATCTGTTTGTGTGAACTCCGACTTAAGATTTGCGTTTTTCCTTCTTACTTAATGGAGGGTAAATAATGTATTGTACTGAGAGTAGAAAAATATTACTTAGAAACAAAACAAACTAAAAAATAACATTTTTGTATTAATTTGAATTTATAAACGCCCTATAAACGTCCCACAGAGAAGCAGCGTGGTGACGCTTGCTCATTGCGGGTTGGCGATTTCAGAGTCCAATTTTCGGAATCCAGGTTTCCTCACGATGTTTTCCTTCGCCGTTTGTCAATGATGACTAAGAATGATTAAGAAAGTACATATAACAATGAAAAAGTCACATTGGTACTTGCCCGGGTTCGAACCTGCAACCATGTGCATGCGAATCTGATATTTTAACCACCATATTTTAGGCCAACACGAAATTCATTTATATTCAAAAATGTATTTATATTTTAAATACAAAAGTGGTTTTCAATTTAGTGATATCTTTTGTGTTTATCGATAGTTTTATTTTGTAAAAAATATCTTCTATTCAATCTAATTGAACAACAAATTACATTTATGATAAATAAAAATCATATTAATATCTGATACCAGCTAAACTACTATTTGGTAACACTGTACCCAAAATAAGGAAAAAAGATCGTCTGATCCTGACAGGTCGAAGAGGCGTGAAAATAATTATTTGTTACATTCGTTGTGTACATAATTATATCTTTTATACGACATAAATACATAAATATAAAGGTAACAAATACAGAAATATAATTTTGTTTTTTTTTTTCGTATTTTTCTTCAAGCAATAGTTTACGTGACCTTTAGTGTCTCATAGCGGTCAAGCCGCGCTTACCGAGTTAGGTCCGTGGATGGGTGGCAAAATCACGAACCTAGGTTGGTAGGTTGGATAGGTAATCCTGGTTCCAATAAGTTAGTTAAACGTTATAAAATGTAACATATTCTTGCAACGTATTACAGAAAGTATGAAAAATATATGATGATCGAGTGTTTACTATATATATAATTTTTACCGCACGTAACTTATTTCCGATATTAAATATTAATAAATACACTGGCAGATCCTTTGCCTTTAAAAGAGGAGCTCGTGCCTGTAAACCATGAGGTCTGAAAATAAGTGACCACGTGTAAACATACCAACTTTCTCCGTGACTCAGAAACTATGTTAAGCCGCGGGTCAACTTGGTCTCGACTGTCATATTTACGTTGATCTTCAGCGCTCTTTAAGTCGGTACATGACAACCAGTCTTACCTTGGGATTCTGTGTTACCCAGTAAAATAGGCTGTGGAGGTCAGATAGGCAGTCGTTCAGCTAAATCTGGTAAGATTGGAAGCCGACCCGAACATAGCTTGGGAAAAAGCTAGACAGAAGAAAAAATAATTATTAAGTAACTATTTAGACACTTTTTTCCTTTTTTTTTTTATAAAAACGACGCCCGCACTAAGGAATTTATTCCTTGTGTCACGGGGGTTTCACAAACATTCAAATCACATGCACAAAGAACACCCAGACTTGGAACAAGCATTTGTGGATCACACAAATACTTGTCCCATGCGGGGTTCGAACCCGCAGCACGTCGCGCACAGTGGTAATTGGCGTGGTGACCTATACCACTCGGCCATCCGTGCAGTCAAATTCTGTTTGTTTTGTGAACAAAATCACCAAACAATACCAGATTTTAATTAAGAAAATACTGTCAGGACAATACGTATATGAAAATTCTATGCAAAAGACTCGAATGTTTTATATTCACGAAGGATGCGGGCCGCTACTATGGCTACCGTACTGAAATACAGGCTTCGATACATTTCTTGTGCCGACTGCAGGGTGGAGAATGTTAGGCTTCATCTTACAAAAGATCTAGGAATTTGAATAAATAAAAATCAGGCCAAGTGCGAGTCGCACTCGCGCACGAAGAGTTCCGTACCATTGATTAGGTAAACGACTTCATATTGTAAGCTTATATTTTAAGTCCCTACCTGTTGCCATTATTGTTATCAAGCATAAATACGCAAAAAATGGCGTTTTCGTGCGTTTCGCATTCATGCTCTATATAGGAAGGCCTGTGCCAATCCGTGGGACATTTATAGGCCAGTATTATAGAACAAAATTAAAAAAGGAAAAAATAGTCCGGGTCCGTCATTTAGGTAATCAAAAAATATTTAACACGTATTTTTAATTATATTTCATTATTTTATTAGGGGTGCTGACAGCTACATACAAAAATTAAGATTTACAAATTCCAATAACAAGCCTCGAATTAACCCTTGATGCCCGAAACCTTCAAGAATGTCCATAGGTTATCAAACTATGCATTTGTGAAATGGAAATATATTTTCCTATTTAAAAAGATCAATTAACGAGGATAAGGTCCAGCAACTCGTTTTCTGGTCACGTCCTGTTAACCTCACATTGAATATATACTAATTGAGTTCCAAAGTCGTCAACCAACTAATCGAGGCGACTGCGAAGAACAAAAGCAACCTGGCTATACAACTATAATAATATGCAATACAAGGTAGTATTTAATATTGAATCTTAAACCATACGCTTAAGGTATACATTTGATTGAGTGATGGAATTTATTTGACAAGTCAATCGCACCTGGTTTGGCTGTTATACCTATGATTTTAATACTAAGCATTATTGAAATAGTTTAGTTCAATAGTTAGTCAATTAACTATTCAACAATTAGGTCTCGGGTTTAAGTTAAATTTTAAAATTAACTCGATCTCCGTGGACAATCTCAAGTGAGATCAGCCATTTTCTGAGTAGATATTATTATAGTGCTTAAGTGTGCCCAGGTGCACTCTATGTTCCTTCACTCTCATAGTGGAATGGGACAGCTGCTCGACATGCTAGACGTCTGGAGGTCATAGGTTCGATTCCCACCCAGGACAAATCTTTGTGTGATGAGCACGATCATTTGTTCTGTGTCTGGGTGTAATTTATCTATAATATCTATGTATTTATAAATATGTAAGTATGTTTATCAGCTGTCTGGTTGCCATAGTACAGGCTCAGTAAGTTTGCGTGTAGATGTAAGTTGTAAAAAAAGAAAAACTATACGACATACAACACAAAAAGCACTTTTAATTGACACTTGGCAATCAAAGAAGAACAAATAAAACATTCGTCAGCTAATTAAGCAACGTTTAAATTCAGTTCTTTGACAACTTACTAAAACTCTTAAAGTAGTTATTATTAACTTAACTAATGAGTCAATCTACTAGAAAACAGTTCTTGATAATTGTTGAGACTTCATCTGTATCGCCTTTTGCCAAGCTATGTTGGGATCGGCTTCCACTCTCTCCGGATTCAGCTGAATTCCGTATTTGTAGAACGAATGCCTACCTGACATATTTTGCCTTTAATGGGTAAGTAATGTAGCCCATAGTATGACTGGTTGTCAGTATTTTCAATAAACCGTATATTCAATAATGTTTGTATAACTTATGTTTGTAAGAATTGTGTGGATTGCTTTATATTAAATTTTTCCTATCAACCATATTTGTACGCCAAATAGGCAAAACATGTTGTTCTAATTCAATCCCTAACACCTGTATATTACGTCAATTATTGTCTGGATTCACGCCTCACATGTTTATGCAAATAAATACATCTTATCCTATCTAATTGATCATGTCGTGTCGTAGGCCTGTCCGAGTGGGAACATCGTGTTTCTCAAAGTTCTTCATTCTCATTACCTTAAAATGGAAAACCAAAAATGTGGTTCCTGTGGAGACATTGTCTTAGAAGGTGTACAGTGTACAGTCTGTTGTCAATATCTGCACTTTCAATGCAGCGGCGTAACCGAAGCTGGATACCGTAAGCTGGGTGATAGGAAGCTCACATGGCGTTGCTTCAAGTGTAAGCAGTCTAATACGCCACAACCACCTAGCTCACCGAGACCTGAAAATGAATCAGCTATCCTGCTTGAAATTCGTGCTTTAAGTTCAAAGATGGCACCACTGGATAATCTAAAGGATGAGTTCTTGGCCTTAAGAAGTGAATTCGCTGAGTTGAAATCGTCGTTTCACAATCAATTCACAGTAATGATTGACGAACTTAACAAGAAAATTAACGGCATGGAATCTCGAATTGCACAGGCGGAGAAGGTTCAAGAACAGGTGGATTCAATGAGGGTGAGACTGGAAAAACTGGAAGAAGACTCCGACAATAAAGAACAATGGTCGCGTATGAGTAACGTGGAGGTAAAAGGTATAGAACAAACCAAAAACGAAAATTTATTTGATATTATGCAAAAGATCGGTACCAAAATCAATTATCCAATAAACAAAAGCCAAATTAATTTTGTAACCAGGGTTCCAACAAGGGAACCAGAAAGTATCAAGCCCATCATAGTCTGTTTCTCAAACCGATACATAAAGGAGGACTTTATAGCAGCGGCAAGATACGAGTTTAAGACCACTCCTCTAACGGCTGATCAGCTACAATTGAAGGGGAAACATAGAATTTATATAAATGATCATTTGACAACTAAAAACAAGAATCTTCTCTCTAAAACCAAAAAGGCAGCGAATGAAGCAAATTTCCGCTACGTGTGGGTGAAGCATGCAAAAATACATATTCGGAAAACGGACACATCACCAGTCATAATAGTAAAATCGGAGAAAGATCTTGTAAAAATTGTATAAGTGATTTACTAGGTTCTTGTTTTCTACTGATATTTCACTTGGTTTTAGGTTTCACATTAGCCTACACAACAACATTATTAAATATTATTAACTCAAAGTTTGAGCATTACTGTCCGGTGAGCAAATCGTGTGTTTTCCAAAAGCTACTGTGTCACACAGTTGTGTGTCGTTGCAAATACTTAAGGCATTCGCTACCTGCTATAATTTCATCTCAATGTAAACTTAACCATATTCTATTCTTCATAAGGCATACTTTTGAATGTTTCAAATTGATATCTATAATGTTTTGTCACTATGAACCGCCTTTTGTTTCTATTCATCGGTCATTATATGGTCGCCTTTCAATGATGTGTTGTTTTGTCCACTGTGTTCTGCCGTGTTTTACCTATTATACAAAATATTTAACTTATACCCGCACAAAATATATTCATTATAACAATTTTAGTTCAAGTAATTGGAGACTTGTGATTGTGTGTATGTTTATTTATTTAACGCCGTGGTTTGTTGTATGCATTATTTATATTGTTATTGGTAATATTTACTGTGTCTTCTATTAATATTTATTACCAAAATGTACGCGGACTACGTACGAAGACTAGTAATTTATTTCGTAATATTTGTCTTAACGCCTATGATGTTATTGTTTTTACGGAAACGTGGCTTGTAGATGATATTTTTAGTAGTGAACTTTTTGACGATCGATATCTTGTGTGGAGACGCGATCGTGACTACGGCCGTACTGTCCAGAAATGTGGCGGTGGCGTATTAATTGCGGTCAGAAAGGAATTCACAGTGATTGAAAGACCCGAGTGGCGAAGTTCTGCCGAAGATATATGGGTAACCATTATTCTAAAAAAGTCTAGGCCCTCAGTAAAATATAACCTACACCTATGTGCCCTTTATTTATGTAAGGAAAACCTTGGCAACTCTTATAACACACAATTACTTAATTTTACTAATAATCTAAACAATCTTATATTAAATAATCCGTTAGATAAATATATTTTACTAGGTGATTTTAACTTCGGTAATTCTGTTGAATGGTCTGACGCATCCCACAATGGTGAATTAAGCCCTTTTAATATTACATGTCAGTCTGTTAAGGATTTTTTCGACGCGTTATACACTTATAGTCTAGCCCAGTACAACAGTGTGCGTAATATAAATAATAGACTTTTAGACCTTATCTTTTGCAATGACGATGTAATCGTAAATAAATGCACAAGTCCACTTGCTTTACCTATAGACATGCATCATAACCCTTTAATAATCCAAGCCGATTTTGCTGAACACCATAAACTGTCGGACAATGTAACAAACAAATATATTTTTTCAAAAGGTGACTATACTTCTATTATGACTGAGCTTAAAAAAATTAATTGGACCGAATTTTTACATACTGGCTCACTGGATGACGCAGTCGCATTTTTCTATAAAAAATTGTACGAGCTTAGGGATGAATTTATTCCATTAAAATTCTCAAAAAATACTGCATATCCTGTATGGTACAACACGGCACTAATAAAAATTTTAAAAGAAAAATATAAGTACCATCGTAAGTATAAAAATTATCACAACTTATCCGACTATCATTCTTTCTCTGTGTTACGGACCAGAGCTATTGAAGTAGAAAAAAGCTGCTTCAATACGTACATGGCTAAAATAGAATCTGCTATAATTAACAGTCCAAGATCATTCTGGTCATATGTAAAAAGCAAAAGAACTGTTAATGCATTCCCTAATGTAATGCACTACCGTGACACCATCGCTGAAACAGGTGATGAGATAAGTAATTTATTCTCAAATTACTTTCATTCCACTTTCCAAAGCCCAGACTCTTTTGTCTTACCTTCTAGTGAAAATAATAATTCCGTAACTAACATTAGCTCTATTGAAATTAGTCATAACGAGGTATTGAAGTTAATGAAATCCCTGGATTTGACCAAGGCGGGCGGTCCTGACTCTATACCACCTATTTTCATAGTCAATTGTGCGGCCGGCCTGGTAGATCCAGTGTGCACCTTATTTAAGCGATCGGTCTCAGAGGGGACTGTACCAAGGGTATGGAAATCTGCATTCATCACTCCTGTATTTAAAAAGGGAGATCGGTCAAATGTAGAGGATTACCGCCCTATTTCTAAGATATGTCTTTTTTCTAAACTTCTGGAAAGAATTATATATAAACAAGTTTATGAAGCAGTGAGAAGTAATTTCGGTAATGAACAACATGGTTTCCTTAGAAACCGATCCACAACTACGAATCTCATACTCTCCCATGAATTTATATCTGAAGGCATGGACCAGCGTGCGCAAGTGGATGTTATATATACAGATTACTCCAAATGTTTTGACCGAATAAATCATACTGTGCTTATGGATAAATTATTGTCGATAGGTATTCATGGAGATCTTTACCGGTGGTTTTCATCATATATTGACAATCGCACACAGGCGGTAGTACTAAAAGGGTACGTATCGGGCTGGAATTATATTCCTTCTGGAGTACCTCAGGGCTCAATCTTAGGACCTCTGTTATTTACATTGTTTATCTCCGACATACAAAAGTGTTTCAAACATAGTTACATCCTACTTTATGCAGATGATATGAAGATACATAAACTAGTTAAAAAAATATCAGATGCTGAGCAACTTCAAAATGATCTTACAAGGTTCGAAGAATATTGTGAACATAATAAACTCCAGCTAAACGTTGCCAAATGTTTCCAAATTACGTACTCCCGACAAAAAACTGTTATTAATTTTGAATATAAATTAAACAATAAAATACTTAACAAAGTCACTACAATTAAAGATCTTGGGGTAAAAATGGACTATAAACTTTTGTTTGATCAACACATCGATAGCATTGTTAATCGAGCATCAAGGGCGCTAGGATTTATTATAAGAGTATCAGCTGATTTTCGTTCTTTAAAAACTATAAAAATTCTATATTGTGCTTTCGTACGTAGTCACTTGGAATACGCGTCACAAGTTTGGAACCCTCAGTACGAAATATATAAGTCTCGTATTGAAGCCATACAAAAGAAATTCCTTAGATACTTAGATTACAAAGCACGGCAGTATTCAGATGACTACAACCACCGTTGTAGAAGATATCACTTTCTACCGTTACACTACAGGCGTGACATTAATGATATTTCTTTTTTCATTAATATAGCTATTGGGTCGATCGATTGCCCTGAACTATTATCTAAGTTACACTTACGTACTAACCTTCTAGGGCTCAGACGTAGACCACTAATGCAAATTGCTTCTGTTTCGACCAATTATAGAAAAAATACCTTTCTCTTGCGTGCAGCACATGCATTCAATAACATGCCAGAAGACTTAGATGTAGATCTTTTTTGTACTAAAGCTATCACAGTAAAACGTTTATTAGCAAATAAATTCTTTATAGATGACTCCCGTATATGAATGTCGAACTTTATATAATGCGTTACCTAAAATTATATATCTAATTAATTATATATGTCACTGCATACATATATATATTATTATATACTTATGTATATATAATTTATAAAAAATACACATATAATATTAAGGAAAAAAAAAAAAAAAAAAAAAAAAAAAAGATATATATATATATATATGTGTGTTGTTGTGTATGGTTAATAAATATATAATAATTTGATTTTATAGGTCAGTCTATGACAGCAATATTATTTGATATAGTAATTTAACGGTGGAAGCTTGTTATTAGCAAATTAGATATATATATTATGTTATAAAAATTGTCATTAGTCTGTAAGCTTTCCTAAGAATAAATAAATAAATAAAAAATAAATAAATAAATGTCTTAACGATTGTCGAAGATACGACAGTCAGCACCAACGATTTTACGAGCTGTTGGTAACCGAACTTCATAAGTCCAAACACTTCGACTGAGTATCATGTTGAATGACTCTCGTTGAATTTACTACGGAGAGTAACTCATGTCGTGCGTGTTCAGTATACGGAGATAATTAAATTAAACGTGAGTTCAATGAAATAAATGTATTTAATTATTAATCCGCAATACTTCGTTATAACTAATTACGTACCAGGTATGCGTCGAGGCAGGGCAATGTAACGTAAGCGACTGGCGAGCCCATTGCCCGCGCTCCCATTTTTCGCCAAGAATGCAACTCAGCAAATGCTCAGCGGTGACTAAGCCACCACACTAAATTTGTCACTTTTTCTATATTATATGTGCATTTTTTCTTCAGTATTTTAATATTTTTAGACTACTTTTAATATTTATCAATGTACAGATTAGGTACCTACCTAATCATAATAATAATAATACCATTAATGTTAATTTCCACTTCAGTCTAAGGATGTAAAATTGGAGATAAAATCTGATCATCTGATCTTTATGGTAACATTCCACTGAATAATATAAATAGATAATTATGGAAAGCGCCAGAAGTTTTGATCATAAAACGATCTTAATAAAAAAATACAATTGCGAGCGCTTTATTCCTCACAAAAAGTAACTAGCATAACAGGTTGGAAGGAATTTAAACCCTTAATTTATTAGCAGAAAGTGCCTTTTTAAAAACACGTGCTTAGTTGTCAACGGACCCACGTCACCTAACCCGTAATTTAACTGAAACAATACAGGCAATTCAGAAGTTTCACAGAATAGAGATATATTTAGATTACCATTATGTACCAAACTAAGTACATAGTGCAAATACTGCATACTGCATAATTTACTAATTGTATTGCTTAACTAGTTAAGAACATATCCCCCCGGGGATCTTTGATCATAATCTCGTTCAAAGTTATATAGTCTTCGTAATAGTATTTTAGCATAATTATTTTAGCAGAAGTAAAAGCTTTAAATGTTGTTTTTCTTTTTACAGAAAAACGCAGTTGAGTATTTATTTCTCTCAAATTGTATTATAAAACAACATTTATTCGCATTGTTGAGAACAAAATATGGAGAAATTACGATTTGATTTTGCTGTAAAAGCCTCGGCAGATGGCAAATCAAACATACTGACCATTGTCTCAATAGCCACAACAGAAGGTAAGGTCTATGCAATACCAACTGAATGCCAAAATGTGAATTTACACCAGGTAATTTGTCACACTGCGAACTTTATGAAGGTACGGAAGTCACTCAATAAAAGACACCAAATAAGAAAAATTTGGATAACATTGACAAAGGACTTATCAGAAATATATTTGGATAAGGAACAGAATTTGCAATTTAATGATTTTTATTTAGAAGAGATTTCAGAAGAAAGGGTTACTGCTGAATCTATACCTAGTGGCTCAAATAAAATGTTAGAAGAACTTTTAGAAAAAATACTTGAAACTAAACAAACAAAATCTGAAACTCAAAATTTAGGGAAAATTGCAAAAGATTTTGTCATTGAAAAATTCACTGGCCGAAACCCAAATGCTTACCAGTGGATCAAGAATTTTAATAAAGAATGTGAACGTTTTCTAATAAAAGAAGATAGGAAGAAAATTGAAATCCTAAAAAATTTTATGGAACACTCTAGTATAGATTGGTATAGCTGCATGATAATAAAATTTACAGTGGAATCAGAATGGGACAAATGGGAGAAAAATTTTTGTGAGACATTCGGAAATAAAGGATGGTCATCCACTAGATATGCTCTATCGTTTAAATATCAAGCAGGTTCATTACTTGAGTATGCCTTGAAAAAAGAAAAACTATTATTGGAAGTAAGAAAATCCATTGATACAGGAACACTTATTGACCTTATAGCATTCGGCTTACCCAATTTTGTGGCGGACAAGATCGACAGAGGAACTTTACAAAGTACCGAAGATCTCTACAATGATATTGGAAAATATGAACATCTTGTGGGAAAAAATACATATGATAAGAGAAGCCCTATATACTCTGAACCTAAAATAAAAAAAAACGATGAAAGAAGTCCATGCTCAATCTGTGTGAAAGCAAAAAAAGGAAAACGTTATCATTCTGAAGATAACTGTTGGTTTAAATCTAAAAATCAGGCAGCGATCGTAAAAACAGTAAATAACTCTGAATTAGAAGTTGAACTAAACGAGGAGAATCAAAAAAACTAGAGGTGCCACCATTAATAAAAATAAAGTTACTATTAAATGATACAATGAATATTTCTGGAATTTATGATTCGGGTTCGAATGTGTCATTAATTAATGCTAAAATATTAAAAATAAAGCAAAAACAAAAAAATTCAAGAGATATAGAAATAGTAAACTTAAAAACTATTAATGGTGAGAAGAAAACTAAAGGTATTGTAAAACTAAAGATAAAAATCTATAACATTGAAAGAGTTATGGATATTTTTGTAATAGAAGATAAAAATTTTAATTATGATTTTCTAATTGGTTTGGATTGTATAAAAAATTTCAAACTAATACAAGATGAAAACTTAAATATTATACAATGTAACAATCCGGATCAAAAGGAAATAACTTTTATTGAACAGAGTTCAAGTGACAAAGACTACCAAAGTAATGATACTTCAGATTCGATATATGTCAATATTCCTGATGCACTGGGTGACAAAAATGAACAAGATCTTGGTCTAGGGTCTGAGGTATTAAAACAAGAAACCGAACACATAAATAAATGTGAAATTAATTTCAATGAGCATATGGATACGGGAGTATTCAAAATATTTGTTAATCATCTTGATTTATCCCAACAATCACAAATTGATAAGTTGGTAGAAAAATACAAACAGGTTTTTGCTAAGGACAAATATGATATCGGTACAGTACAAGATTATGAAGCTCACATTGACTTGATGGTAGATAAATACTGTTGCAAACGTCCATACAGATGCACAGCTGAAGATAGAAGGGAAATAGAAATTCAAATATCAAAATTATTAAAGAACAATTTAATAGAGGAATCTTATAGCCCATTTGCTGCTCCAGTAACTCTAGCTTACAAAAAAGAAGATGAAAGGAGAACGAGGTTATGTATAGACTTTAGAGAATTGAACAAGATTGTTGTGCCTCAATCACAACCTTTTCCTTTGATTGAGGATTTAATGATTAAGACTGTTAACTGCGAATACTTTTCTACTTTTGACATAAATTCGGCATTTTGGTCTATCCCTTTGAAAGTACATGATAGATACAAAACCGCATTTGTTACACAAGAAGGACAGTTTCAATGGACATGTCTCCCATTTGGACTGAAAACTGCTCCAGCCATTTTCCAAAGAATATTGAGCAATATAATTAGAAAATATGAACTTTCAAGTTTTGCGGTAAATTTTATAGATGACATTTTAATTTTTTCTAAAACTTTTGATTTACACATGCTGCACATATCAAAGCTGCTTGAGGCAATATTAAATGAAGGCTTTAAATTAAAATTTTCAAAGTGTACTTTTGCAAAAACTTACGCAAAATATTTGGGTCACATAATCGAAAACAATTCAGTCAGACCGTTGAAGGATTATTTAAGTGCAGTCAAAAATTTTCCAATTCCTAAAACAAGGAAAAATATACGACAATTTCTAGGAAAGGTCAATTTTCATCATAAATTTATACCACACAGTGCAATTATCTTAGATCCGTTACACAATTTATTGCGGAAGGATGTGAAATTCATATGGACGACAGAATGTCAAGAAGCATTTGATAAAATAAAAGCTTTACTGTGTTCAAAACCAGTTTTGAGCATCTTTGACCCTGAACTACCAATAAATATTTACACAGACGCCAGTATCAAGGGCGTAGGAGCGGTGTTAAAACAGGAAGATGAAAAAGGAAATAATAAGCCAGTTGCATATTTCTCGAAAAAGTTAACTGAAACTCAAAAACGAAAAAAGGCAATATATCTAGAATGTCTTGCAATAAAAGAAGCTGTGAAATATTGGCAGCACTGGCTTATGGGTAAAGAATTTATAGTTCACTCAGACCATAAACCATTAGAAAACATGAACATCAAAGCAAGAACTGATGAGGAACTAGGGGATTTAATGTACTATTTATCCCAATATAATTTCAAAATACAATACAATCCTGGCAAATCGAACCAGGAAGCAGACTGTTTAAGCAGACACCCGGTACTAGAACCTCATGATAATACAGATGATTGTTTAAAAGTAGTAAATTTAATAAAACTGCAAGATATAAAAAATGACCAAAACAGAAATCAGGATCTAAAAATTCAGAAACTTATTAAGGAAAATGGAATTTACTACAAAAATAGTAAAGGATTGAAAAAAATCATACTATCAGAGGAACTGAGTAAAACACTAATAAACGATGTGCACGATTTTTACTGTCACATTGGAAGGACCCAAATGATAAATAAGATAACACCATTCTATGCTGCAAAGAATATCATTGCAAACATTAAACAAATTTGTGATGAATGTGAAACTTGTATGAAAAATAAATCAAGGAGGAAATCAAAATACGGTTTAATGTCACACTTAGGTCCTGCAAAACGACCATTTGAAATCATATCTATTGATACCATTGGGGGCTTTGGAGGGTCACGGTCAACAAAAAAATATTTACATCTTCTTGTTGATCATTTCACAAGATATGCTTATATTTCTACGTCAAAAAATCAAAGCTCCGGTGATTTTATTAAATTAATGAAGAATGTGACACAAAGCTACAATATAGATATAGTGTTAACAGACCAATACCCTGGTATAAATTCTAAAGAATTTAAAGAATTTCTGAAGAGGGAAAATATAAAAATGGTTTTCACTGCTGTGGATACGCCCTTTTCAAATGGACTTAATGAAAGACTTAATCAAACTTTAGTCAATAAGATAAGATGTAAAATAAATGAAAATGATATTAAAACTGCTTGGAGTACTATAGCGCAGAAATGTGTGGAGAAGTATAACGAAACAGAACACACCGTTACAAAATTTGCTCCAAAATATCTTTTAGAAGGGGAAAATGTAAATATTTTGCCGATTGAATTAAAATCAAGATATACAAAAGAAGATCTGGATAGAGATAGGAAAATAGCTTTAGAAAATACGATCAAATCGCACAATTATAATAAAAAGATATTTGACCTTGGTCGGCAGGAATGCAAACTAGAAGAAGGAGATAGTGTCTACATAGAAAACGGAAATCGATTAAATAGAAAGAAAATGGATGAATTGAGGATTGGACCATTCAAAATTTTGAAAAGAATTTCAAATTCAATCTTTGAAATTGATACTGGTCACAAGAAGACTGAATCAAATTTATATCATATAACAAAATTATATCCAGTCTTTAATGGATGAACAATCAAAAGCTATTTGCATAATGATTGTTCTCTCTGAGGGGGGGAGATGTAAAGAAAACCTCTTTACTTCTTTAGCATAGGTGAAGTCTGGCCGCTTTTCTTCGAACTGTCAAACTGACAAAACGTCACGTAATTCTTAATTATATTCTAGTTCATTCTCTATCTACGTTATATTCCAAGTTATTATTTTAGCATAATTATTTTAGCAGAAGTAAAAGCTTTAAATGTTGTTTTTCTTTTTACAGAAAAACGCAGTTGAGTATTTATTTCTCTCAAATTGTATTATATATATTTAGTATTATGGACATAGAAAACACATTAAAAGTTAGTTTGTTATCTGTTGCGTCTTCTTCTTATATTTTATTTTGTAATCCTTGTGTCGCGGGGGTTTCACAAACATTCAAATCACGTACACAAAGTACACCCAGACTTGGAACAAGTATCTGTGGATCACACAAATGCCTGTCCCATGCGGGGATCGAACCCGCAGCACGTCGCGCACAGTGGTAATTAGTGTGGTGACCTATACCACTCGGCTATCCGTGCAGTCTTTTCTTACGATTTATGTTAATAAAATATAGTTAGTTTGCGCATAAAGGAATCAGCATCAATGATTGTCTAATTAGTAAGAGTGACGACTGACGACGTCGTACGTCTGGCGTATGAGATAGCGAGCGACATTCAGTTTGCTCCGGTGAAGTTGTGAAAATTTCTCTCGAAGCCAACTTCGGCAGATGCCAAATTATTCAAAAAAAAAGGGCTAGCTTTTACCTCGGTCAGAGAAAAAGCATTGCCATAGAACGTGGCAATGCAACCAGCCTTGTGGGCACACTTCCGGTCGACAGTGATGCGGATGAATATTTTGACGCCGTATTTTAAGTATTAAGTACATAGTAAAAACAACATTTAGCGTGGTGTAACAGCGAGCTCGTCTTGTTAACCAGTATGATAGACTAGTTAGTCAAGACTGAAAATTACTTCGTCTAATGAGTGCTTTAATTTTTTTTACATTCATTATTTTTTCTGTCGTTGACCTGAACTTCTGCAATTTACGTGACAATGGGCCCAAGATGAAATTGTTCGAAGAAACGAACAATAAAAAAACAATATTTGGTATTGGATAATATCAAATATTGTTTTTTTAGGCGAAACCTGTTAATATGGTAAAATTTTAATAATATTGTTGATGTTTGCTATTACGTAAGCCGTACTCGTTTCAATTTAATTAAAAAAATAATTCAACATGTGCTTGTGAGCAAATTGGATCACCCTTTTTTGTCGTCTGGAATACGTTACAAAGATATGGAGATTGGATGTCAACCGTTTACCAATTAAAAATAACGGTTCTAAAATTAATTCAATATTATTACGCAAGTCATTAACATTGATATCATAATTTTTAAACGCTATATTATTAAGTATGGAAACTGTAGTACATATTCCTAAATTTTATTCAATACACACTTAAAACTAAACTATAATAACTAAACTAAAAGATAGTAAGTTTTGTGACCTTGCATAATATTCTTCTATTAAAAGCTTTAAATTTAAATAAAATTTATTCGAATTATCTATATAAATAAAAAGAGAAGGCCTGACTGACTGACTGACTGACTGACTCATCAACGCCCAGCCCAAACCCTTGGACCTAGAAAGCTGAAATTTTGCACAGAGGTTTCCTTTATAATGTAGGCAAGGAATAAGGAAGGATTTTTCGAAATTCAACCCCTAAAGGTGTTAAATAGGGGATGAAAGTTTGTATGGAAAAACGTTATTTTTATAGTTTAAACCATAAAAATTCATGGTTATCATTCTGGTAAAAAATTAAAAACCACGTGTTTCAGTATTTTTCGAAATTCAACCCCTAAGGGAATTAAATAGGGGGTGAAATTTTGTAGGGGAAGTTCAGTATTTTTAAAGATAGACACATGAAATTTCGTTTGCGGGTTTCTCGATAGAAATAAATAAAGACGTATTTCAGCGATTTTGAAAATCTACCCCCTAAGAGGGTAAAATAGGGGATGGAAGTTCGTAGGTATATAAATTGTGTAGTTTTCATAGATAGGCACATTAATTTTCATAGGATTATGAGCTAGAAATAAATAAGACGTACCTATTTCCGAGATTTTAGAAATCTACCCTCTAAGGGGGTGCAATAGTGGTTGGAAGTTTTTTTAGGAAGTTCGTCATTTTCAAAGAGAGAGATGAGATTTGGTTTCATGAGATTTGGTTTCATGAGATTTGGTTTCATGAGATTTGGTATAAGGGTTTTTGGTTAGAAATAAATGAAAACGTATTTTAGCGATTTTAGAAATCTACGCCTTAAGATGGTTAAATAGGGGTTGCAAGGTATTATATTGTGGACTTTATTTTTAAAGATAAGGCCATGCCTTTCATATACGGGTTTCTGGTTCGATACAAATAAATGACCATCTAAAACATATCTTTACGATGACATCCGTGTGCGAGTGGCGTCCACAACGGTTTTCAAGGTGTCGCCAGCTCTGAGGTCCCGGGTTCGATCCCCGGACGGGTCGATGTAGAAAATCACTTTTCTACATTATGTCGAGTCTGGGTGTTAGTGGTACCTTCGTTGTTTCTGATTCCATAACACAAGAGCTTACTTTCTTTGAATTCGGAGCAATGTATGTGATTCTTCTTCATCTTTTCGTGTCAATGATTTTCAAGTTTTGTTTGACCAAAAAGTTGCCACCATTTTAAAAGTTTATCCAAACTCAATGTATGTGATGTTTTCCCACATTATCTTATTATTATCAGTTGTTATAATATTTTATGAAAAATATAATTCATGCTCCTTACTTTGAAAATCACAGAATACATCCATCTATCCTTTACTACTTACTACTCTTAACTTTACGCGCGTGCGAAGCCGCGAGCAACAGCTAGTATACTATAAAAATATAGTACATAAAAAAGAAAAGTCATTGTTTCCTTAATACTACTTATTTAAATATTAACTTTTAAACTATCGCGTTGCATATTTTAATAAAATTTCGTCACACATATTTTAATAAAAGGTAAATGCATGAGTTCGCGTTTTTTCCCGTGACGTAATTTTACTTATTTTAATGTATGAAAAACATTAAAATTGCAGTATCAAATAGCAGAGGCGGTTGACACAACGTAAACCGCCTACGGAAGGTACTGAAAACCACTGAAAATTTCGCTGTACAGCAA
Organism: Plusia festucae; assembly: GCA_950381575.1. Taxonomy (NCBI): domain Eukaryota; kingdom Metazoa; phylum Arthropoda; class Insecta; order Lepidoptera; family Noctuidae; genus Plusia; species Plusia festucae. The sequence continues at coordinate 13,408,310 of OX494442.1, forward strand.
AAACCCCCTAAAACTTTCTCAAGCCTAAATAAACGGATTGCTTGACCTATAAGTTTTGTAGACAAACCCCCGGTAATAGTTCGAGAGGACCACTTAGTACGCCACGAGATAAGTACACAACAGTAATCTAACTTCGGATAGCATTTAAAGATTATTCTAAATATTTTTTTTCGATTTCTATAAAATTATGAAATAAGACGATTAATTTAAAAAGTGGTAAACATTTGACAGGTAGTGGTCATATTATATTCAACAAGTTATTAGGGCAAAAAAAGATGGCAACAAAATAACATAAATAACAGTTGAAGAAATGTATCGTGAAAAAAGATGAAAATCATTTTTAATCTGAAATCGCTAGAATTTAGTAGTCAATATAATGTTAATTACGAAGCGATGTCGCCGTTTCGAATCCCCTCCATTGCACTACCGACGTGAACCCACTCGTAACACAAGCATTTAGCTTACCACGAGGGGTTAACAAGAATACTAATAATGTGCGATCCAAATTGCTAGTAAGCTTTCGTACCAAAAAAAAAAGCCCACATTACGAGAAGAGGTATATGAAATAGGACAGAAAAAAGCTGGTAAAAATTCTTACTATTAATTGTTGATTATCAATTATGCTTTAAGATGATAATTTTAAATTTATACATGCTGTGGTCTCCTGTAAGTGAAGGAATACATCTACGTTATACTCTTGTCGATTTTTCTATTCTTATTTTTGTATACATCCTTTGTTGGAGATCCTAATTTTTTCTTTCTTAAAGATTACTAGCAATGTGGGTCGCACATTACTAGTAATCTCGTTAACCCCTCGTGCTAAGCTAAGATGCTTGTGTTACGAGTGGGTTCACGTCGGTAGTGTAATGGGTGGGATACGAACCCGCAACCACATGATCGCAAGTCCGACGCCCTGGCCATTAGGCTACCGCCGCTTCAGACGAATAAATAAATAATGTTAGTGTACCTACTGCTGTTTATTTTACAGTGTCACAGATAATTGCAGTAACGCGGTCCGTACTTAAGTGAAACATATTGAGTCCTTCTTCCTCATTTCACTTTGTTGCCTTTTTATGAACAAGCTTTGTCTTTTCACCTAAAAAAAATACATGGAATTAAACCCACGACATTAACTGTCGTAGTTGACCTCATTTTGCAACTATCTTGATAAATATTGACTGCACGGATAGCCCAGTGGTATAGGTCACCACGCTAATTACCACTGTGCGCGACGTGCTGCGGGTTCGATCCCCGCATGAGACAAGCATTTGTGTGATCCACAAATGCTTGTTCCAAGTCTGGATGTTCTTTGTGCATGTGATTTAAATGTTTGTGAAACCCCTGTGACACAAGGATTACATTCCTTAGTGAGGGAGTCGTTTTTTTTAAATATGAATGAGTATAACGATGAATTACGAACATTTGGGGTAGGAAAAGTATTCTCCCAAACATCGAACACGTTCTTATACTCAGTATCAAGATACGAATATAATGTTACGGTAAGATTCAATAAAATACATAATAATAATATGCTACTAAATATAACACGGACCTTCGTACAATATTTACTCAAAAGACCATTTAGGATAATTTAGTGAGAGACAAGATGCTATGTTCACATGTATTATTTTATACACACGTGTCAAATCATCGATATTTTTAAACGGCCCTGTATTGTCAACGTACTCACTCATGGTCTCAGTACAGGATGTTTTCAAAGATGTACCTTTATCATTGATTTAATATTAATAGTCAATATATAAGACGGCTATTCATCAAAGTTATGTAGATACAATACAATGTATATTAATTAATGGATTGCCCCGGAAGTGAAGGAGTGAAGGCATAAAATGTTATGGAAATAAATTTAATTGTATCTATCATCGTTATTTCATCATAGTAATATATCTGAAATTCTTCTTTCCAGAATGATGTACACATCTCTCCCCGTCTGCTTCCTCGTGATCGGCGCAGCACTATGCGCGCCCGAGCGGATGCAAAGCGACTCTGACCCCCACGAGACCCCGCAAGAGACCCACGACCCCCAAGGCGACCATGTTGCCCCCCTAGAGAAAAGATCCCCGCACTACGACTTCGGACTTGGCAAGAGGGCGTACAGCTACGTATCGGAGTATAAACGACTTCCAGTCTATAACTTTGGATTGGGTAAAAGGTATGTCAAAACCATTAAATATAATGTTTTCTGAGGTTTACGTGAATATTAGACATAAAGCTACTTTGTCACGGTCAAACCACTAATTGCCTAAAGACACGTAATACGTGCCTATAAAATTTGAGGGTTTCCCTCGATTTCCCTGGGATCCCATCATCAGATCCTGACTTGGTGACCATGGAACCACCTAGCGGGTGCATCTTATCAGACGAAAAAAGAATTTCTGAAATCGATCCAGGCGTCTTCGAAAAATCGGGGAACATACAGAAAAAAAGATTCCGACGGATTGTTAACTTCCTCCTTTTTTTTTAAGTCGGTTAAAAACATAAGCAGTTACCGAAACTATATACAGATATACATAAAGCTTAGCGCAAGATATAGATAGTGATACACAGCCCATAAAAAAATAACACATTTAATACAGCCAAATAATATTTCGAATCGGTTACGATGTTAAGAGTTAAGGGGAGTGTCCTTCCTCTGAACCCTTAAAGAAACCCCATCGATATTTTAACTTTCTCTCATCAACTTTCACGTAGGCCACGCAAATATTTTCTTCTGTAAATAAATAGTCCATGTTTAATTCTTGCCAGAAGACTAAGGATCAAAACTTATAGACCAAGTTAAAGATACCGAATCATAAAAACAGCAATACTAAAATGGAACTGGGGGAAACATCCTCCACATATTAAAAAAAAAATTTTGGTTCCCAGTCACCAGGTTATTCCAGCCACCACAAAAAACGCACCAATGTCAAAGTAGATGATAATGCCTAATAATGTTATTGTTATGACTGTTTAATATTTTTTTTCTCCTGCAGGTCCAGACCTTACTCCTTCGGGCTCGGCAAGCGCTCGGTAGACGCCGACCAGTTCGACGAGGACAACTTCGATCAAGAAACCCTGGCTGATCTCTTCGATCAATATGATGATGCAGGTGACTACAACCCTTCTGAGTTATAATTTGTTGAAGTGGGGTTAGCCTAATGTAAGGCTATGGAGTCGAAATTGCTATCATGTGGTCGCGCCGTTTCGAAACCCGCTCATTGCACGACGTAAATTGACTCGTAACACTAGCAGTTAGCTTACCAAGCAAGAAACTAGTAATGTTCGACCAAAGATGTCTAGTAAGCTTCTTCTTCTTTTTCTTTTCGAGTCGATGGTACACTATTTTAAAAAAGTATTTAAATTTGATGCGCCCAGTAGTTGGCCACATTAACTGCAGCGTCAATGGCTAGATTCAAATCTTCCAAAGTGCAGGTGTCCGGACACTTTGGGCACTCCAGTAAGTGCGATAATATATGGTCTAGTAAGCTAATTAATAAATAATGAAGTATATCATAATTATCCTCGTTTAGTTATAACTATGAATGGAATTATGATTCGAAATTATCGGGTCAGGGTCACTAAATAACCAAAAAAATCCTTTACTTGTAGGATCTTTTTTCCACGGAAAATATAAGACAAATAATTACATAAAAAATGGACAAGAATATGTAATAGAGCTTATTTTAGTATGACCTTAAAATAAAATTATCTTGTCCACAGTATACGAATCCAAGCGCGCTCGTCCCTACAGTTTCGGCCTCGGTAAACGCCAGGCCGATGACGAAACTTCGGAAGAGAAGCGAGCTCGAGCGTACGACTTCGGCCTAGGAAAACGACTACCGATGTACAACTTTGGACTGGGAAAACGGGCTAGGAGCTACAATTTCGGCCTAGGCAAGCGTCTCAGCAGCAAATTCAACTTCGGGCTAGGCAAACGGGAGAGGGATATGCATCGCTTCAATTTCGGCCTCGGCAAACGATCGGCCGATGACGCTTCACCCGAGGATACCGACAATTATTTTGATGTTTAATTTTATTATTTTATACTTATGTGAATTCGCCAATGGGAATTAACGTGGAAAGCATTCTTTATAAAAGTGATAAATATTATTTTAGATTTTAATTGAGTTTGACAGATTTATTTTTTAAGCAACTATTTTTATAGTCTACTCAAACAGCCAAAAGATTGTCATGTGAAAAAACCAGCCAATTTTCACATGGGAATCTTACAGATGTTTAATATACTCCTAATTTTACTTTCGGTTTTTCTTTTAAATTTTCCACGAAAGTTTCCATACAAACAGTTAATTAATAATATTAAGATTTTCGACTGCATAATTCAAGTAATTTAGACATTTCAAACATTTTAAACTGAGTTAGAAATGAGAATGTATTTTTATGGTATTTTTAAATATTTATTTATGTTTAAAATACTTTTTAATTTGTATTTTTTTGTTTTGTAAATTATTGTTATAAATATGATAATTTATGTAATAAATAAAGAATCATTGTAAGTCATACTAGTCACTGTGGAGTTACGAATGCGAGTAAACTCATAGTATAATCCTATAGTAATATTTATGTTGTTGAATAAATAATGAAGAATACGATGTTTTGTTTTTCTTAAGAAAGTGATATTCTGGGAAGATAAATACATAAATCTACTTTTACCTTAACAAACGTACGAAACAGAATTTAATAACATCTTTTATGTTAATTAAATTTTCTCATTTTCGCAAAATTTTAGAACATAATTATACCTCATAATTACCTATTAGTTCATTCTTTAATATTGCAAGAAATTCTAATTATCTTCAAAGTATACATAGAACTTTTTGATTATCCATGCCAACCATAACCGAAAATATCCGAAAAAATATTACAATTAAACTATTTACATATTACTTTGTAAAAATTCATTATCAAAAAAATCATAACCCTTTGACATATAATACCTAAATATTTTTAGAAATTTTGTTTTAAACATAATAATGAACAATTTAATATATCTACACTAATATTATAAAGAGGAAAGTTTTGTATTTTTGTTTGTATGTTTGTAATTAATAAACTCAAAAACTACTGTGCCGATTTCAAAAGTTCTTTCACCATTAGAGAGCTTCATTCACCCTGAGTAACATAGGCTATATTTTTTACTGAAATATTATGTACCCGCGGGCGGAGTCGCGGGGAACAGCTAGTAAAAGATGTACTTATAACAGACATTGAATCAGCTATTGTTTTTTTTTATATTTCCAATATAAGTCACGAGCTGCGCCACGAGGTGGTTTATGAAAAAAAAATTTGGGAATAAAAGCCTACATGCCTGGATTTTAGCTACCTCTATACCAAATGTTATCAAAATTGGTGCAGCCGTTTGAGCGTAAAAGGTAACAAACATACACCCACACTCATGTATATTATTATTTCTCCTTTTTATTATAAAGTATTCCTTTAAAAGCACAAAACAAGTAGTGCAGTAGGAACCTCCTCGTTAAGTTGATTATATACAAATAAAAGAACAATTTTCTTTAAAAGGAATGGTGATAATAGTATTAAATGAAATAGGTCCCTTCAGAGACCAGAAAAAACTGAAGTATTTAGGTAGAAAGTATCAGATACAATGATTCTTTCAAGGGATATTTTCAGAAAAAAATTAAATTAATCACCTCAGCCTTTTGTGGTCCACTGCTGGATCTTCTCTCTGAGGTCTTTCCCATGTTGCGGCACAAGAGCCAGTCCTCAATTAGGGGGTTGTAGTGCGCCATCATTAAGGTGCCCTAGTCACCACGCTGGGCAAGCGGGTGGGTGACTGCAGATAAAGATAAAGATAAAGATAAAGATAAAGATAAAGATAAAGATAAAGATAAAGATAAAGATAAAGATAGATTTATTTGCAAAAACATGTGTGATAATAATACATGGCTATGATCATTACAGGTGGAATGGATAGTTAGTTTCAACATGTTTGACCATGACTGGCGTACAAAAAATATACTTAGAAGCTAATAAGATTGATTTAGGATACATTTACTAACAGATATGAATTTTAATTACATTAATTAATAGAATAATATAATAATGAATTCACAATAATAACATGATAACAACTTTATAAAATATATCAGCAGGTAATTACATCTATACAATTTGGAATAATTCTGTTCAGTCAAAAAGATTTGTCATTAAGAAAGTCGTCAATATTATAATAACATTTTTCGGTCAATATTTTTTTTAATGCTTTTTTAAATTGGTTTGTATTTAATTGCTTTACATGCTTTGGAATTTTATTATAAATAGTTGGAGCTCTACATACTACACTTTTACGCATTAGCGCTGTTTTAGCAGGAGGAACACAGAGTCTGCTATTATCACGGCGATTTCGTTCTATAATATCAGATATGCGAGGAAAAAGATAAGGGTTTTTATGGACAAATAAAGCTATTTCAAAGATATAGAGAGACGGTAATGTAAGAAGCTTGTGTTTAGCAAAAAGTGGTTTACAGCTGTCAGTACTATGGATACCGAACATAGCACGTATGCATCGTTTTTGCATTTTAAAAACCATATCTTTATTGGTTGAATTACACCAAAAAATAATGCCGTATCTGAGGACAGACTCAACAAGGCCGTAATATGCCGAGAGTAACGCGTCAAGATTAATAGTGGGGGCAAGTTTATATAATGCATACGATAGACTACTGACTTTTTTACATAATATGCCAATATGTTCTTTCCAATTAAGTCTACTATCTATAGTTAATCCGAGAAAACGAGTAGCAGAAGTTTCCTGTACAGTGTAATCATCATGGATCAATTGTATGTTTAATGGATTTTGCAGTCTTTGTGCAAAATGCATTATATTTGTTTTCGTCAAATTTATTTTTAAATTATTATTATTTAACCAAGAAATTATTGATGTCAAAGAATTATTTATGTCACGATTATACTGATTAGCGTCCTTACATGCAATTGTAACAGTGCTATCATCAGCAAACAATGTCATGGGTTGATTCGATACCTCTGGTAAGTCGTTAATGTATATAATAAACAGAAGTGGCCCCAGGACACTACCTTGGGGAACACCATACTTTACAACATGTTTCGTTGAGCTGTATATTTCTTCACTTTTAGTTTTAGGGTTTACTTTAGTAATTACTGTTACTTGGTGTCGATCTGTTAAATAGGATTTAATTAAATCTAAAACGTTACCTCTAATACCATAGGCATCAAGTTTACTGATTAATATATTAGGGTCTACATAATCGAATGCCTGTGACATATCGCAATATATAGCACAAACGGGAGTTGTTTTATCAACGTGGTATATTACATTTTGAATGAATTCATAAATTGCCATATTGATTGTTTTATTTTGTCGAAAGCCTTTTTGTTCAGTGCACAAAATATGATTTTTTTCAAGATAGGAATTAATTTCACCATAGAGATATTTTTCAAACATTTTTGAGAATATTGATATTAACGAAATAGGCCTGTAATTCTTCATAAACTGTTTATTATCTTTTTTAAATAAAGGTTTTATGATAGACAATTTGAGGTCATTTGGAAATATACCTGATGATATAGATAAATTAATTATGTGGCTCAAGTGGTGACAGATATCCTCATTTACAGTTTTTATAATTTTTGTAGAGAATTCATCGTATCCTACACTGTTTGTGTTTTTCAGGGTTTTTATGATTTGTTTTATCTGATTGGGTGAACATGGTGCAAGAAACATTGATTTAACACGGTGATTAATTAATGAAGTTACATTATTCCCAACATCCGGAATGGGAATAACTTTGTCAACAAAATAATTATTGAATGCATTCGCTATTTGTGTAGGATTATTAATTATTGTGTTATCATCAACTTTTATGCTGTCAATAGAGTATTTTGGTAGGTTGAGTCTAGTTTTATTTATTATTCGCCATGCCGTTTTACTTTTATTACTTGATGTTTTTATTTTATAATTATTTTGTGCACGTTTTGTCAATGATATGATTCTTTTAAATAATTTACAATAGTTTACATACTTCGATTTATTCTCTTTTGAAGGCTTTAGTCTCAAATTCCATAGCAAGTCCCTTTTCTTCCGGTTGCATACTTGGATTCCGCGTGACACCCATTTTGGTGTCTGGTAGACTTTTATTAAAAATTGAGTTTGAGGGAAACAAAGGTCATAAAACAATTTAAAGTCATCTATAAAATATTGATAAGCTATGTTAGGGTCTTCCGTCTGATAAATACGTGAGAAAGATAGGCTTTCAATACACCTTTTAAATTTTTTAATATTATCTATGCTATAATCTCGTTTAGTTGAACGCCAAAATTTAAGTGTTGGCATTTTTTTCACTGGAACTTTCATTAATTGAGCTGTATGGTCAGACAGACCTAATTCTAAGGTTTTGGTTTTACAACCCTTATTGAAATTATGTGCAAAATTGTCGATACAAGTTTGACTAGCAAATCTCGTCGGTTCATGCAATGCTAATTTTAGATTATAATTTAACAACAAACATTCAAAATCTAAAGTAACATTATTACTTTTTAAAACATCTATGTTGAAGTCACCAGCAATTATAACATTATTAAAATTACGTTTGGCAATATAAGTAAGCAGTTTTTCTAGCCTGTTAAAAAATGTATACATGTTATTTTGTTTTGGCACTCTATAGAGACAGATAATAACAATGTTATAGTCCATAAGTTCGACTGCACAGCACTCGAATATACACGAGAGACAAAACTTGCTGATTTCGCAAATTTCCCTGAATTTGTGTCCTTGTTTTACTATAATGCATGTTCCTCCTCTTTTACTGTTGGTCCGGCTGTACGACGAGGCCAGAGTATAATTAGGTTGATTGAGGCTTATCTCTTGTCCCGCCATCATAAAATGCTCAGATATACATAAAATGTCTACAGGCCCTTCCTTGACTCTGAGCTCTTCCAAATTTATACATAATGCATCTGATTTATTAAGAAGCCCTGCAATATTTTGATGTAGAATATGTAGATACTTCTCAGAGAAAAAACCGTGTTGTGGGACTTTCATTGATTTCGAGAGAGTTTGTCGTAATGTTTTTGAGTTTTTCACAGTTAATTTCGTTTTTGTCGATCTCATTAAATGTGCACCAATCAACTTTAAAATTGTTCATAATGCAGTCATATATGTTTTTCATTCCGGCTTTATTAATTTTCCCAGTTGTTTGAGAAAACATTTCCATCGATAGGTCACAGTTACTGTCAAATATGTACGCGTAGTCATTATTTTGTATGTCCAAATGGAGAAGATTGTTGAACATCTCGACTTTAAAATTGTATATAGGTGCCCCTGCTATATATGTCGGTAAGCATATAATTTTATTAGTATGGGTCACATTTTTTAGCGATTCTCTTATCATGTTTATTACGTCTATTTGATTTCGTTCAGATTTAATGTCATTTTCACCAATAAAAATTATGCAATAGTCATGTAATGTAAAATCTTTTAATTTGTTTTCTATGTTTCCCAATAGTTCCTTTATAGTTCCGTTTTGTTTTACATAATTGCAGAAATTAAAGTAATCCGAGAATACGTCTTCAGTTAGGGACAAAGACCACTTGGATTTGTAAGTACTTAGTATGCACAATTTCTTTTTTTGTTTTCGTTGAGCTTTCATGTTATTTGCCACTTCACTATATGGAGATTTTTTTCCGCTGTTCATTAACGATGTAGATTCTTTAGTGGGCGTGTTTACTGCCTGCGTATGGGAGTAACAAATTGTTTGAGTCTCTTTGTTGTGCTTGGTGGTCAATTTTTGGGCACAATCCCTCTGGGATTGAAATGAGCTGTTTTTTAAATTATTATTTTGGGTTCTTAACACGTTATTTGAGACAGTCTTGATTTTACTTGCTGATACTGGTGTTTTTGGACTTTTTCTTTCAGGTGTTGAACACACTTTTTTGTATGTGTTGACAGTCATTAACATGTTTTGGAGATCGGATTTAAGACGAAAGTTTTCTGAATTTAAATTCTCGATTTCTTGATGAGCGCTTTGTAATTCTACGGTAAGTGTTTTAACTCGTTCGCTCAAATTATTTATTACGTCAGTGTGGTCATGGTCATGCAGGCTATCGGGTAAACTCATCATTGTAGCATCCAGTAACGATTTCTCGCTAGTATTTGTCATGTTAGTGATGTCATTTACTGAACCTGTTCTGCAGGGTCTACGATATGTTATGTTATTGTATTGTCCATCCATCTTTAGCAAGATTGCGTATCTACCACAGCGCCCTCTGTTGAAATTAGTTAGCAATGTTGTGATACAATTTTGACTTTTGGTTAATGTGACAGGGTAATCCTTAGTTCACTTTTAAATATGTTAAGTGAACAATAATGATGATAATTAAACACAAAAAGACAAGTGGTGACGGGATTTGAACTCGCGCCCAACAGAGTTCGATCTGACAAACTTCGCTTCTGTGCCACTTAGCCACGGAGCAGTTAACTTTGTAGGCGAAATTATGGTATGGCTTTTATGAGTTTTTATTTTTAAATACAATAAGTCGGTTATTATGATTCATGTGTCAAGAATTTTTTCCAAGTTAGGTTCACTGTTTAGTGCAATTTATCACTTTTGTAAGGTAATTAAGCACTTTTCTGACACTGTATGTTCACTTTTTAGTTTAGATTATAGCTGGTACGAGTTTTTATCACTTCACTTTACGTTTTATCGTTCAGTTATTAATACTCTTCGTTTGACACTGTTTATGGTTATTAATGTTTGAAAACACTTCCACACACGAAGCAATACTTTGGTTACAGAATAAACTAATATTTAGATTGAAAACTCGTTATTAACTATTTTATTTTATATAAATTATCTGGAGCTTCGATTACGTATAGCTAGTCCGGTGGCGGGTAGTTATGAACGTCTAGGGCAGTCTACTTTCAGTTCTTTAGGAGAACGCTGCTGCCGTAAAAAGTAAAATCATGTTCATGATTTTGCTGCTTGTATTGTTTGTTAACTACTCCTGCACGGATGAACGTGTTTTAAAAATAACCCTGTATTATGATATATATATAGTGGCTATAATTTTGTATTATTTAAAAATCGTGGAACTCTGGTATTCCAATATTTCCATGGCAATGTTTGATCTAAAAGACCGTGAGCGATGATGATGTTACCAACGAGTGAGCTGCTTACCTGTTTGTTGGCTAGGCTATAAAAATACATGAGGTCTACAAATAATCATTTCACACTCTGAGATCATTGTCCCTTTAAAAACACTGGCATGTAACTTTCCTACTGTTGGGTTAAGTTTATACCTCGACATGAAAAGACCGCTTGCTAACTTGCAGGATGAGGACACAGCTTTTAATTTTTTGCATTGTATAGATGTAAGTCCTATAAAAAAAGTATCCATTTGATTGTGAAATGTATCAAAATGTATCAACTAATCTAGTATACAAGTCAGGAGCTTGTCTCGTCTGACAGATTAATATGGGACAGTATATCATCACAGCCGACTCCCCAAGGTCGAGATGTAGGCTGTAGCGTTTCGTTACGTACAATTTACTTAAGCGAAACTTATGTTTAAAGTATTTTACAACAAGAAAGGGACTTACAAGAACACTTAGTAAGTTAGTCTCATGTTATGTAAACAAAAAAAAAACAAACGACATAAAAGAATGTAGAAGCAGTTGATGTTTCGTGACCTGTCACTTAGGTTTTGAACATAATTGGTGGGGATAACATTAAATAATTTTAAACAGACAATAAAACTTATCATACTCTTTCCTAATTTGTGGTTACAAGGAAAAACGGGACCGTCATAGGATCACTTTTTGTCCCTGTCGATCCCGCCATTGCATTTTTATACCATGCGAATGGTCACAATTTGTATTGTTTTTTGCGTTTACCTCTGAAAAACGTAGTCATATTTATTTTGTGTTTTGTTCTACACAGACAAAATCGTGGGTACAAAATACTTTATACAAGACATTTGTATCATTTTTAAACGTCAACAAAACTAAAGACAGCCTGTGGACTGCACTCGTCGCTACCTTAGGGTCACTGCACAGTCACACAAACCACTTGAAAACATACTATTACATTTGGTTTGGCTGTGACCATTTTTTGTTTAAATTCTCCTTACCGTGTAATTTTGAAGTCAACTACACAAATACTTCGTCTATAGTGTTCATATCTTAGTAGAACTGCGGGACAAAAAATGCAAAATCAAAAAGTTTATATATTTAAAAATTATAAAACAAGACGCTCCCGGATGTCTGTACGCTTAAATCTCTTAAACTATGCAACGGTTTTTAATGCAATCATTAGTGTGAAAGATGATATGAGAAAGAAAGGTGTGAATGCCGCGATGACGAGTTATAAAGAGGGATGGAAGGAAAATGCGCATTGCACCGACCCCATGTGAATGGGATAAGGGCAGGAAGAAGAGAAGAGAGAGCATTAGATAGAATGATTTTGTAAAAACTTAGTTTTAGACATCAGGACATGTGTACTAGTTTCTTTCAAATCTTTTTTTTTTATAGTAATTAATCTAAATGATTCTAGGAAATACCTGATAAGACACTCCATAGGTTACTCTTTTGAAAATGAGATTTAAAAATTGTTTGTTTCTTTTTTAGGTACTAGCAATGTGGGTCTCACATTACTAGTATTCTTGTTAACCCCTCGTGGTAAGCTAAATGCTTGTGTTGTGGGTTCACGTCAGTAGTGGGTGGGATTCGATCCCGCGACCATATGATTGCAATTCCGATGCCCTAGCCATTAGGCTACCGTTGCATTAAAATCAGAATCTATATCTACTAATATTATAAAGCTGAAGATTTTTTTTATTTGTTTGGTTGAACGCGCAAATCTCAGGAACTAATAGTCCGATTTGAAAAATTATTTCACTGTTAGATAGCTCACTTATTGATGAAGGCTAAAGGCTAATTTGCCACGATAACTGACGTCTACGCGGGGGTTAACGCGAGCAAAAGCTAGTTTCTAATAAAAGAAATATTTTTACATTATTATAATATGTTAGCATGCTACACTGGAGTCCATGTGCATTGCCCCTTAGTCCCAAGCGGGTGGTCTAGCCGTCACGGATTCTTAATGTTTTATCTAAAAGGAAAAACAACAACAAACTCCCCAGGGAATGTTACTGTCCATCACTAAATTAAATTCCTGTATTTATATATCTTCAAATAACACAATATGATAATAACATTGAAAAATCATATTATAAACTTAACAAAACAACAAAATATAAATACAAAATATAACAAAAACTGTTTTTTTATCCTGCTAAGTCTATAGAGACGGGTAAAAAAGGGCAACGGGTAAAATATTTTGAGATAAACGAAAATGTTAATGTATGTATATATATATAGTACACATTAAAAGACCTCACTTAATTGTTAATTTATTCTTCGTACAATAAAAATGAATTACTATATGACCAGAGTTTATAGTCCATAACAGTTTATCAGTAGCGCGCAGGCTGGCGAAAAATATTAGTTTACGAATAGAAATTACACACCTTTTACATAATTATTTTAAGTTACTTGCTATTATTATTTATCTATTTAACTTCAGCATCATTAAACTTCTTTCCTGATTCGTGTACTTATGTAAATGTTTACCCTTCATATTACTATACTACTTTTTCTATTATTTCAAATTGCTATAATTTACTTTAAATATTATTATTTTTTGTATCTCAAGGTATTACTCCTGGAAGTTGTCTCTGTTGCCGTAACCAACCATCCATTTTTTTATTAATTTCTCCATTGTATTCAATATTATATTTTCTGCTGTTCGGGACATAAACGAATCCGACAAATCAAGGATAATTACAATCGATCCACCCGAATTATAACCGTGTAATGAACCGGACACTATTTTATTTATATAGTAATATTTACAAACTTAACTTAAAACAAACCTATAATAAATTAATAAATAGCATAATTTTTTTTTCTACATCGCCGCCACATTCCTTCGTCGACTGGAAATGTGGCGAAAACACTGGCAGCATTGCCACGTTGTATAGCAATGCTTAACCTCTGACTTAGGTAGAAACCAGCCCTTAGTTCACGCGAGGTCTCAGCAATTTTTATTGAATTAAATCGCTGATTTTGAATACTTAAAAACACTCCTAGGCATACCCAACCTACTCATGATCTCCTTTGGGACAATTTTAATGAGAAAGAATTTATTAGAGCTTTCAATTTCAAAACAAAAGAATAATTATAATTTAACTTAATTTCAGTGACCCATTAAAACATAATATTCAAAGCAATTTTTATCAGTAGAAAATAATGTACCAAAAAATATTAAGTTACCTAATAAAATGCTTGGAATTTACAAAATGAGAATTGTATAATAAAAAAGGTAAAAAATATATTTAGATTTTATTTCTAACAAATTATTCAAAGACAAAAAAACGATTGTCAGTATAATTTCAAGCCGATGCCTATTGCTACTATATCTATATTTTCATGGAACAACGAATACGGCCATCTGATCCCAAACTAGGCAGGGCCTGTACTTTGGTAACCAGACAACTGATAAACATACTTTAAATACATAAATTTCTAAGTACTTAGATAATCCTACTAATATTATAAATGTGAAAGTGTGGATGATTGGATGTTTGGATGTTTGTTGCTCAATCACGCAAAAACGGCTGAACATTTGGCATGCATGTAGCCTTTGACATGGAAAGGAACATAGGCTACCTTTTATCCCGATTCCTTAAGTAGTTCCCGAGGGAAAATTTAAAATTGTATATAAGCTTAAGCCGTGGGCTGAAAGCTTAAAAAATTTGGTATTTTTCTCTATAACAGCGCAAGCTATAACACGGGTGAAAATTTTATTGCATTTTTCATTACTTTCACATTTTTTATTTCCTTTTGGACCCAATTCTAAAGTCCTCGCAGACGAAGTCGCGGGCAAAAGCTATTATTTTAATAAGAAAGGCGTTTTAAAAAAAAGTGTGGATGTTTGGATGTTTGTTCATCAATCACGCAAAAACGGCTGAATGGATTTGGATACAATTTTGCATGCATGTAGCCTTTGACATGGAAAAGAACATAGGCTACTTTTTATCCCGATTCTTTAAGTAGTTCCCGAGGAAAAATTGTTTACGAGCTAAGCCGCGGGCATACAGCTTTAAAATTTGGTATGCATGTCACCTATGCTATGGAAAAGGACATGTACTTTCTATACCGATCACTCAAATAGTTCCCGTGGGAAGATTAAAATTTATTAACGAGCGAAGCTTTAGACCCAATTATGAAATCCACGCAGACGAAGTCGCTGGCAGAAGCTAGTTATAAATAAATTACATCCAGACACAGAACAAAATATGATCGTGCTCATCACACAAAGATATGAGCCTTAATTAAAAAGTTATTTGGTACTATTATCATAACTCTAATCCTTTTAGGTCAGGATATGTTTAACTAAGTGAGACAATTAGTTTTAATTGGAGGGCGAAAGTGACGCTTAAAATTATCATACACATTAACCCTTGATAACCACTTTGACTATTTTACTATAGGAGTGAGGACAATCTTTTTCGTCTGTTTAGGTACTATAGTCACCGACATAATACTAAGTGAACATTCATCTACAAATAAATTTTTGTTTTTGTTGTGTTTGAGTTCGTAGATGCGTAGCGTGGTTCGTAGCACGACTGCTCTTCGTAGACGCGTACCTAAAATGCGTAGTCCCTTGCTTTTGCTACGAGATTACGTACACGATATCACTATACGCATATTTGTTTGCGTTTTCAAAATAACGAATATCTACTCATATACAGAGAATTTAATGTGACGAGTGGAAGGGTTGCCATGTCACTTGTGGTTTCTATTTTCGCCTACTTATGTCACAAGCCCTCGCTCCTGAAGTTTAACGAGCCATAACTTAGTAAACATTTTTTTAGCTAATAAAAAGACTTGAATTGTGTCTTAAATATTATTTTACTATTAAATTTATAAATATATATTGGCAGTTATAATTATTTTGAAGAAACTCTGTGACGGTAACAAAAATCGTAAAAAAAAAAACGTACACATATTAAAATTTATAATAGAAGCTGACGCCTACAGTTGAAAAGCCTAGAATAATGTTAGCCTATCATTCCTGTCCTTTTAAGTCGGAATAAAATTATTTAATATTATACCCATTTATAATAACGAGTAAAAAATTACACGCTTATCATTTATTAGGGTTCCGTACGGCGTATTCATAGGTTAAAACGGCATTATTACTAAGACTCCGCCGTCCGTCTATCACCAGGATGTATCTCATAAACTGTCATAGTTAGACAGTTGATTGCACGGATAGCCGAGTGGTATAGGTCACCACGCAACTTACCACTGTGCGCCACGTGCTGCGGGCTGGATCCCCGCTTGGGACAAGCATTTTTGTGATCTACAGATACTTGTTCCAAGTCTGGGTGTTCTTTGTGCATGTGATTTAAATGTTCGTGAAACCCCCGCGAAACAAGGATTAAATTCCTTAGTGCGGGCGTCTTATAAAAAAAATGGTTGAAATTTTCACAGATGATAAATGTCTGTAGTGTAACAACAAATACTAAAATAAATATTTCACGTTTTCATCGATATTGATAACGGCAACAGGTAAACGCTGAAATACTCACAAAATATTTAGTTTAGAATAACATGATTTTTAGCCATTTTTATAGATAATGGTACAGACCCCTTCGTGCAAGTCCGACTCGTACTTCGCCGGTTTTTTATTTACTAAAAAATACTTTACAAAAAAAAAGTGACTTAATAAAGGATAGGGCCTGTTGGTCTAGTGGTTAGTGACCCTGACTGCTGAGCCAGAGGTCGTGGGTTCGATTCCCACCCAGGACAAATCTTTGTGTGATGAGCACGATCATTTGTTCTGTGTCTGGGTGTTATTTATCTATAATATGTATGTATTTAGAAATATATAAGTATGTTTATCAGTTGTCTGGTTACCATAGTACAGGCTCTGCCTAGTTTGGGATCAGATGACCGTGTGTGAGATTGTCCCAAGATATTTATTTATTTATTTATAGGTTTATTATAACTTTGTCCTTAGCCCACAGAACTGGTCTCCGGTCCTTAACAAGTATACAATATACTTTCTGAGAATATTTTAAACTTAATCTATGGCGGTATTATTAAAAACTAAAGTTCGAATAAAACCGAGACAGAATCCGTTCAAATTCACTTTATTTTTCGACGACCTCCGTGGTCGAGTGGCGTACACACCGGTTTTCAAGGTGACGCTGGCTCTGAGGTCCCGGGTTCGATCCCTGGACGGGTCAATGTAGAAAAACACTTTTCTACATTGTCTCGGGTCTGGGTGTTTGTGGTACCTTCGTTGTCTCTGATTCCATAACACAAGTGCTTTAGCTACTTACATTGGATTCGGAGCAATGTATGTGATGTTGTCCACATTTATTTATTTATTTATTATTTTAAGGAGTATACAATCTATTGTTTTCTGAGGTTTACGCGAATATTAGACTATAGTATACAATCTGTCAATCCAGTCAGCCTATCGTGGTTCACGGCTGGACGTAGCCCTCAAGTTGTGCCAGAGTTCCCAGACCTTCGCTTTCCGCATCTAGTCCGAACCAGCTACCATCAGGTCGTTGGTCCATCAAGCTGGGGGTTGACCTACAATACATTTGCCATTTATTTCCACTTGAGGAAGTATGGTGCCTCTACCTCTTAACGTCCATGTTTCTATTTTATCCACGACCTCCGTGGTCGATTGGCTTACGCACCGGTTTTCAAGATGTCGCCAGCTCCGAGGTCCCGGGTTCAATTCCCGGACGAGTCAATGTAGAAAAACACTTTTCTACATTGTCTCGAGCCTGGTTGTTTGTGGTTACCTTCGTTGTCTCTGATTCCATAACACAAGTGCTACTTACTTTTAATTCGGAGCAATGTATGTGATGGGGTCCACATTTTTTTTTGTTCACATTCGCACAATACTAGTAATCTTGTTAACCCCTTGTGCTAAGACCCACTCGTAATACAAGCATCATGCTTGTATGCGTGTATGCGAGTGGGTTTACGTCGGTCGTATTTATTTATTATCTGCATCACTATGCCTCTTTGGAGTAATATAAATACTTAACAATATTTCCCCTTGGTTCGTCTAATTAGAGAGTTTCACGTTACCTTTTGTACCATATTGTTTTCTTTGTCTTTGAACTTCGCTCGATCAATCAATCACCGGTAACCAGTTAATTAACAATCATATTGGGAACACATGTGTCTTTAATAATAATGTTTTACTAAATTTGAGGGGCCTGTTGGTCTAGTGGTTAGTGACTCTGACTGCTAAGCCGTCAAACACAAGCCGTGACAAATCTTTGTGTGATGAGCACAATCATTTGTTCTGTGTCTGGCTATAATTTATCTATAATATGTATGTATTTAGAAATATATAAGTATGTTTATTAGTTGTCTGGTCACCATAGAACAGGCTCTGCCTAGTTTGGGATCAGATGACCGTGTGTGAGATTGTCCCAAGATATCAGTTATTACAATATATTTTTTTTACAAATTGTATTCATGTAGTGTTTAACTTCTGAGCTAGGTAATACTGGTGTCTTAGAAGTCAGTGTCCTTCACAAAGGATGTGAATAAAATAATACAATAGGATAATGTATGCTTTAGTAGGATAATTTTTTTTAGTATATAGGTAAAAACAATGAAACAAATATACTTACTTACTGTTAGGTATGAAACGCTACACTATGGATTCTGTAAGACTTATCGAATGAACATAAAAAGTAGATAACTTATTTGTATCAAAAACTTTTAATTATTAATTACATTACAATTATTAATTATATTCCTATACCTACCTAAAAAGTTAAAATATACGAAACTGGCAGCCTCCTTTGTTGATTCATATATAAAAAAATATCCCTTTTTTCTGCTCCATTTGTAAAAAACCGAAAGGTTTTGTGGCACGTCGGCAATGTTAATATATTATTCAAAAGATAAGCTTATAACGGTATTAGCCGGGATGCCTTACGATACGTGGTTAAGTAATCATGTTAACTTCAATAGCATCGCGTGTGTTTATAACTTCAACATGAGATAAATGAAAGGTCACGACTGAAGCTTATACCCATATACTGAGTTAATTTAAAAGGAGTGCGTATAACTTTAACTTTTCATACAAAGTGACATGTCACATGACCTATGTATGTATGAAAAGATGATTTTCCATTTTACGATTTCGACCTATGTTTCTTAAGTTCATTTTTATGCACCTAATTACCTCGTTGAATATACGCACTCCTTTTAAATTAATCTTGTATACGACGGTAATTACGGTGACGTTGAAATGAAGGGTTGGTAATGATTTTGGTAGTATATGTATGTTTGATTTTTATTACTGAACCGTTTATATTGACGACCTCCGTGGTCGAGTGGCGTACACACTGGCTTTCAAGGTGTCGCCGGCTCTGAGGCCCTGGGTTCGATTCCCGGCCGGGTCAATGTAGAAAAAACTGCTTTTCTATATTGTCTCGGGTCTAGGTGTTTGTGCTACCTTTGTTATCTCTGATTCCATAACAAAAGTGCTTAAGCAACTGACTTTAGATTCGGAGTAATGTATGTGATGTTGTCGCGACTCGACTCGCGCTGATCTTTTAAGGGTTCGCGTTGATTTCCTTTTGAGGTCGGCACTCTAAAAAAATTATGCTTATTAGTAGGGGTTTTAAAGCCACACTGAAATATACTAAGTGCTAAGTAATCATACCACCGAAACACTAAAATTGCAGATTAGGTATACTTAGTAACTACATGCAATATGTTGAATGTCGGTCATATACACTTGGTTTCAATAATGAAGAATAAAAAAATTTACAAAATTTTATTTGAGTTCTAACTGCTTTCAATTTGAAATCGTTATTTTAGGAGTAGGAATACTTCATTCCAAGTTTTATTTTTCAGGAAATAAACTCCAAAAATAAAGTATCATTCTCTGAATATTATTAAAAATGTATCGTGTAGGTAATAATGATGTCCCACGCCTCTGATGAATTATTCTGATAAATCAAAAGGTTAAAAGCCCTCGATCAAACTTTTCCCGCCCTTTTTTCTGCCCTGTGACGCAATTTTGTATACGCTTATCTCTTTACCAGTTGGTATCGGTGACCTTTATCGGTGATACTTTTGAAATATTTCATTTCCTTTATACAAATTGTCTTCCTAAGTCTTAATTAACATAGTTTTGCACAGGTTAATGTAAACTTCAAATACAATATATCGAGGAATTATTTTGTCAACATCAAATGGATATAATAAGTATAATAAAAATAATAATAAGTGACAATCTATGATTAAAAATGCCATTGCACATTTACGTGCGTTTTAAGTAGATATATTGAAATGAAGTCAATGGCTATTACAGACGATTCACGGACATTCACGGTAGTGGCCGCGATACTTGAAATGCCATAAGAAAATGCATTTTTGAATTATTGTTTCAGCCTTAACCAGTGGACTAGTTCCTTCAAGAAAGCCAAACCAGTTCTCAAAAATAATTGTCCTTACCATACAAAATTATCATCAGTAGGTCAATTTGATTTAGTACCTTAGATGTAATTTTTTTTTTAATTAAATATATTTAAGTTATGTTTAAATGTCTAACTCATGCTGTACTGTAGCTATCCGTGGCTTTATGTTTACTATCCTTATTGATTTTTCACATTTTGTGTAGTTGTTGGTTTTCTTTATTATAAATAAATAAATATTATACGGATCATCTAAAAATTTTATTTCATTTCTTTTAAAATATGAGCTGAATATGACTACATCTCTGTAGCACCTTGTATAAAATAATACTATAATATAGTATTATTGAAGTAGAGCGAATAGTTTGTGAACTCTTTCCCGCGGTACCCTAAATTTTCGCGCATTTGACATGCGTGTCGCGTTCAATTTCAAATTGCCAGCCATGGACTGGTTCAAATAAACGATTTTACATAGTTTGTGAGACCTTAATTTTGGTTCCCGGATAAACGAATAGTGGACAATAGAATTAACTTGATTGTACCACATACTTTTGTGTAAGCACTGATAAAAAATAAATAAATAAACGTACCTATATTATCTATACCAATATTATAAAGCTGAAGAGTTTGTTTGTTTGTTTGTTTGTTTGTTTGTTTGAACGCGCTAATCTCAGGAAGTACTGGTCCGATTTGAAAAATTCTTTCACTGTTAGATAGCCTACTTATTGAGGAAGGCTTTAGGCTATAATTTGCAGCAGTAACCGATGATCACGCGAGCGGAGCCGCGAGCAACAGCTAGTATTCTATAATATTGCACATCCGTTATGGATAAACTGTTGATACCTACCATAAAATTGTAACACCTACTTTTGTAATTGTACACAGTTGAGCAATAAATGAATCTGAATCTGATTTATTAGGACAGCGGCAAACATGGCACGCGGTCTCCTAATATTCCATCGGGATTATTTTGGTTTTGACTGACGCAACCAATTTACACGGGATTTGACCAGATGTAGTAATGGGTCAGAACCTACTAACTGGCTTCAGGTATTCAGAAACTCACTTTAGCTAAGAATAATAAACGTCTTTTGATTTAGAATAATGGTTTTCCATTCACATATTATTTTTAAATCTATTTTTTAACACGTTCACTACGGCATCGGGTCGAATATATCCGATGAAGAACTTTCCTCCGGTGCGGGGGAGAAATTGCTGTTCTTACCGTTGCTGCGGGACAGATATCTCGGAATTTTACAGGAGTAGAAAAGGGACAGTTAGTGTTTTATTCATTTTTATTCGAATATAGGTGGTTAATGTAATAAAAACTCATCGGATCTTTTCGACCCCATGACGACCAGGGAGAAACTGTTTTCATCTAGTACGGCTACCGGGTCTTAAGGACCCGATGCCCGGTGACCCGATAGCCGTACTGGATGAAAGTCTAGTTGAGCCAGTGACGTCCAAGTATGTAGGTGGATGTTAATTACAGTGATTTACAAGTACGAGATAAGATGAATTATCGATCATGAAGCGGTCGCGGAAAATGTTATTTATGTGTGACAAAAATGAAATGTGCGAATCGTGTAATAAAACACTTTATCGTGAATGTTATAATGCATCACATAAATTCAACAAGTTGTTATAAATAATGTTAAAAGTATTTCAAAATGTTATGTATCTAGTTACTTAGTCTTAGTTAGCCTATTGAAATTAATAACTATCGATATCGATATTTTATTTCTACCCCGTCACTAAAAAAATATCGACAATGTTTACATTCAGTGCGGATATCGGGTCTAAAAGATCCGACAGATTGTTTTTTGTTTTGCAATCAAACCGTTAAGTGAATCTACCTGCGTTTTGAAGATTGGTTAGGTTGTCTTTGTAAGATTATGTTGATAGAAATAAATTTGCATGAATGGCTACAACTACGTAGATAATCACAATTAAAGAAGAGTATACCCAACGGATCTTTTAGACCCGTTAACGCACCAGAGTACAGTTATACGTCGGATCTAAAAGACCCCATGTCGTACCCAAAAAAAAATTACAAAAATTCTATGCCGTAGTGAACGTGTTAAATGCAACAGTTTATTAAAAACAATGTTATAACTTTTCTTTTTTCTTTAATGAAGCTGAAGCGGCGGTAGCCTAATGGCTAGGGCGTCGGATTTGCGGTCATATGGTTGCGGGTTCGAATACCACCCATAACACTACCGACGTGAACCCACTCGTAACACAAGCATCTTAGCTTAGGTTAACGAGATTACTAGTAATGTGCGACCCACATTGCTAGTAATCTATTAAAAAAACTAAGTAGGCCAGTTTTTGCCATCAAAGTCACTAAAGACGGGTCCAACGGTTTCTTTTAGAGTTATTCGTTGGAACAAACTCATAAAGTGTCAAAAACACAAGATGTAGCTTCGGGCAATATTGTTGGTCCTTAGCTCCTCAGGAAAAGGACCACATTTCCCATTAAACCCTCCCATCCATTAACGGGAGTAGCAAAAGAAACGTGCACAGACACTAACGGTAAGTTCTGTTTTGTTTCTTTGCCTTTTGTAAATTGACTTTGAGGAGATCTTTCCTTTTACGCGAACAAATAGAAAAAATAAAAGATATTATACTACGCAGTGCACACCAATACACACTTAAATTCACTTATATTTATTTTTAAAAACTTCTGCAAATAATATAATTATATTGTTTATTAATGTTTCACGTTTTTTAATGTTTGGCGCGGAAACATTTTTTCTTATATAAATGTAAAATGAATTTATGTGGAACATAAAGTAAATTACATGAAAACCTAAATCTAATTTACAATTAGAAGTTAGCCTATAATATTCCTCATATATCAGGCTATCATGAACAAGAGGTTTCTTTTTAATCCGACCGGTAATCCAGAGATAAGCGCGTTGATACGAACAATTAAACTCTTCCACTTTATTATATTAGTACCTCTAACTTAAGTTAACTCAATAAATAGTTAAATATGCTAACTAATAGTTTCAAACTTCGATAGAACTCGTTTAATCATCAATCAACAAATGGTTAAATAATTATTTTTTCAACTTCTTTGACCACTTTGATAGATTAACAATTGATGAAAAAACGCGTTTGGAAACCATTAGTTAGTAGGTATATTTATTGGTTAACTCGCGATCATAAAACTGGGCCTAAATAGCCGACGTTTTATATTTTAAAGTTTTGTTGTTTTTGTAACGCTTTTTTAAACATAATTTTATTAAGATTATTGTTTGTTTAATATCACTATTGCTTTAGGTCCTTAACATTGACCTTAAAACTTAAATAAAGTGACAGCTATAAATAAAGCAAATATTTTTCCTTGCTATAAAATATTAATTAGCATTTGTTTTTAAAGTCGTGGCTGCAGAAGACGTACAATGGCTGGCAATTAGGCACCAGCTTCAAATCAAATAAATAAAAACGACGACATTTTTTTTAAGGTTTGCACGACTTTGGTGAATAACTTCAGTTTTAATTAGTTTCCACCATTTCGTTTTGTGAGGCTTTGAGTGTAGGTGTTTTATTTACCATTTTTGTTTTTTCATAATTCTCAATCTACAACAGACTTCACCTCTTGTTTAACACTTTGTCATGAAAAGCACCTTTATGTGAAAGTATTAAGGGTGGTTTTGTTTTGTGTTTTTATAATTACGTGCTCTGCGTGGTACACTATTGCATATTACATTTATTTCCGAAAAGTGTCTCATAATGAACAGTGGTCTGTCTAGATATTAAAGATGAAGTTTGTCGCATTTATTTAATTATTAAACAACAACATAAACATAACAAGTAACATTTAGGAAACATTTAGTCTAGTGTTTACATCAATTCTATACTGGACTGGCCTGTGGGTCTTGTGGTTAGTGACCTTGACTGCTAAGCGAGAGGTTTTCGTTTCCCACCCAGTACAAATCTTCGTGTGATGATCACGATCATTTGTTCTGTGTCTGGTGTTATTTATCTATAATATGTATGTATTTAGAAATATATAAGTATGTTTATCAGTTGTCTGGTTGCCATAGCACAGGCTCTGCTTAGTTTGGGATCAGACGGCCGTGTGTGAGCTGACCTAAGATAGGTATTATTATTATAAACGTGCACAACACATAAAATAAAATAGAAATAACATAATAATAACAATACAATATAATTTAGGGCAATATTATTATTAAGGAAAGGTAGGATAGGTAACTATTTTCTTGTTAGATAGATCCTCTATTTAACAAGGAAATAGTTCTCGAAGTTGTTCTGAACAGGTAATGAAATATTCGTGGAATGCAATAGGTACGGACAGAAGTGTGTAAACTGTTGATGATTAATAGGTACAATCCTAAACTTGGTTTCAAGTATTCCGTTGGTTTTAATTAATTGATTTCACTTCGGTTTTCTATTCGACTAGGTATTCTTTTTGTATATTTTTTTCACTAAGATGTGGTCCAATATAAATGTCATTAAATTCGATTCAGTAGTTTCGTTTCTAAATCAATTTTACCAAAAACGTCAAACCGAAATTGCGTGGATTGTATGTAATTCACAGATTTTTTTTAAATCGGTTTTAATAAAAAAATAATGTTAAAAACAATTACCCGACTACGTAAATAAGGGGTCTCAAAATTACCAAACAAAAAATTAGTTCAAATAGACATCCAGAAAGGCACAGTTATAAAAAAGGTAGAGCCTTAAGTACTATACAAACTTCTACCTATACATACATACATACATAATATATATAGACTGCCAAAATCATAAGCCTTTCTTTTGGTTTCGCTAAAGTCAGGTTAAAATCAGTTATAGTAGATCAAAACATACAATACCTGATAGCATACGTAATTCTTGCACAAAAAACCTGTACAAGGAACTCCAAAGGCTTTTCTGTACCTACGTTGACGGGAAAGGGGCGTACCCTGATCGTTGCCACAGCATCGGTTCCTGACCTAAACTCTTTGAAGTGAGTACTTATCGCCACTACGTCAAAGGATCATGTACCTTTGTACTATGTAGATTCTGTTGTACCAACGGACCAAGATTTGTCGGAGTTTGTCCCGAATTAAGGGTTTAGAAAAACATGAATAGGGAGGAATTGGATTTAAGAAGCATCACACTTTAGGTTTTTAGTTTCATCAAAGTTAGTTAATTAATCAGTGTGGGCAGAGAGCGAATGAATATTTTAGTTGGAAGGACTAACATCTCACCGTTCCGGTATTATAATAAGCTTCTAGTAGGTATTAATGTTGTAAACTAGCATGATAATATACCTCTACTCAAGTAGGTGTTAAAAATACTCTGTTATTGAGCAATATCGATGTATATCTTAATATATATAAATCTCGTGTCACAATGTTTGTCCTCAATGGACTCCTAAACCACTTAACCGATTATAATAAAATTCGCACACCATGTGCAGTTCGATCCAACTTGAGAGATAGGATAGTTTAAATCTCAATTATATAAAAAAAATTTAGACCGCGGGCGGAGCTGCGGGAAACAGCTAGTATAATATATATATCTATGATATAAAATTCTCGTGTCACAGTTTTCGTTGCCATACTCCTCCGAAACGGTTCGACCGATTTGTATGAAATTTTGTGTGCATATCGGGTAGATCTGAGAATCAGCCAACATCTATTTTTCACACCCCTAAGTGCTAGGGGTGGCCCTCTCCAGATTTTTTTAATATGGCAGAACAAAGTTTGCCGGGACAGCTAGTTAATATTATAAATGTGAAAGTTTTGATGTTTGTTACTCAATCACGCAAAAACGGCGGAACGGATTTGGATGAAATTTGGCATGCATGTAGCCTTTGACATGGAAAAGAACATAGGCTACCTTTTATCCCGATTCCTTAAGTAGTTCCTGAGGGACGATACAATTCTAAAGTCCACGCAAATGAAGTCGCGGGCAGAAGTTAGTTGACAGAGCCTGTACTATGGTAACCAGACAGCTGATAAACATACTTATATATTTTCTAAATATATACATATATAGATAAATAACACCCAGATACAGAACAAATTATCGTGCTCATCACACAAAGATTTGTCCTGGGTGGGAATCGAAACGACCTCCGGCTAAGCAGCTGCAGTCAGGGTTACTAACCACTAGACCAACAGGCCCGTCAATTTTTTTGTTTATTTGATTTTTAAATGAAATAAGAAGACAGACCCTGTCTATACCCAGTCATCTACAAGCGTTATGTTTACCGACATTACAATTCGTAGGTACCAAGCACATTTAGTAACCCGTACGAAATAAGTTAACAGATTGAGTGATTGCAAAAACATGAGTTCATTCCTGCATACTAATTGGCTGGCGGACTTCAGTCAATTTCGCGATGAAAAGACAAAATTACATTCCCATCCGTCCAACAGAATAATTTATAATATGATCATAATATTTTCACTATTATATTCAGTTAGATATTTGGAGATATTTTTTGTAAATTTGTTCTGTGTCTGAGTGAAATTTATGTATAACATGTATGCATTTAGGAAATAATTGAATATTAAGTATGTTTATCGATTGTCTGGTTGTACCGACACACATCAGGACCAGATGGCGGTGTGTGAGTTGACCCAAGATATTAAAATTATTATATTATCGACTTGAGACCACCGTCTAGACATTTTGCGAAGTTCGTATCTATATATATAAAAATGAAACCCGTTTTCCGTTGTCACGACATAGCATGAAAACGGCTTTACCGATTTGGCTGATTTTTTTTTGTAGTTTTCTAAACTCAGTACAAGGTTCTTACGGAAAAAATATTAAGAAAATCTCTCAGTAAGATTGAAAAATATACATTTAATTTTGCATATAATTTACTTTTGACAGAACGAAGTCTGTCCAGGCAACTAGTAAAATATATATATTTATAATAAAATACAAAGAGAAGGAAGTTCGTTCTGCATCTACTCAGCTGCAGGAATCGCATAAAGTCAAATTTCCACGCTTGAGGGTTGGCATTCGATGTCCGTATCAAACGGTAAATATTGACGAGACCCGCAAATAGTATCGCGTCTCAGCGAGCTGACAGTCCTTGCTGATATTATATTTATATTACTGTATGCATGCACCCACTGTACAATAGCGGTACAAAGTCGCTTGAACTTAATGAAACTTCGTTACCTCAGAGCAAGATATTTATTTGATTTTTTTTTTTGTTAAGGACTGCCGCAGTTAGCCTCGAGGGAGGCTTTCACTGCTTCACCGGACTAAGTTGGCGAGACTATAAAAACGCCTCCAGCCAGGAGCAAAAACATTTAACATTTAATCAAACCATAGCGACATCTAATTTGACGTCTAACGCCATCTAGTTGTAAAAGTTGTTATTATATAATAATACAATTACATGGATTCTGTACACCCACAACTTAGGTACCTAACTAGGCATATATTTTTTTAAAGCTTACTAAGTTACTAGCAATGTGGGTTTACTAGTATTCTTGTTGATCCCTCGTGCTAAGCTATATTGCTCGTGTTACGAGTGGGTTCACGTCGGTAGTGCAATGGGTGGGGTTCGAATTCGCAACCACATGATCGCAAGCAATCATCAACACCATATATTTTCATGATCTTCACTTGTTTGAAATCTTTTTGTGAAACTAGCATATTGGAGGCACAATAAATTGAAAATGGTACCTAGTAGGATAATAAAGGTTAACGACAATGAATAAAACATAATATTCTATATTAGGTATATACTGTACATAGGTACAGCATATCTAAAAATAATATAAGAAGACTAAAACTCTGTCTAGGAAAATAAATTCATAGGTACCATTTTTAGCGAATAGTGCCTGGGTTTATCGTGCCCTAACTTTTTACCCACAGCGGCGACTAGGTAGTTCCCGCTAAACCGAGAATTAAATAAAAAATGACGTGCTGTAAAAATCCTTTCCATAGCCTTTATTGGTTCCTAGGCAAAAATGCCCGTTCTCCTTTATTGGATACAGTACCTTTTGGCTCGTGGCTTGCCTATAACCTTCCTCCATAAGTGGGCTATCTAACAAAGAAATAAGTATTTTTTCAAAATGGTCCAGTAGTTCCTGAGATTTGCGTGTTCAACCAAAAAAATTCTTCAGCTTTATAATATTAAATATTGTATATAAAGTAAAGATTTACTAACATAGGAGGCTATCGGCCCACTACTTACTTGTAATTCTAGCACTGTTGTTTCTATACTCCATTTAAAATAGCATTAGACAGAAGTTAAAAAAGGTTATTTATAATGTACACTTTGTTGCAAAAGTACAATAAACTTGTTACAGTTACGATTGATGCCTATAAATTAAAATCTATTTACATACCAGCTGTCACACTTATTTGTAATCATGTTAACCATTTTTCATAACAAATTATGTGGCTATCATTTATTTATAATATTTCATTCCAATCTAAAATGACAGTGTCAATGCTAAAAACCTAAAAGAAGCAGTGATGAACAATACTGGAACGTTTTTCGTTTTACTATTATCCTACCATTATTTGTTTATTTATTATGTATTTATTATTTTACTAGCTGTACCCGCGACGTTGTTCGCGTTGAAAAGTGTATTTATTGCCGTCAATAACTGAAAGTGAAATAACTAAAGTGGCCGTGGTGCCCTAGCGGTTAAATGACCGGATTCGTATGAACAGGGGTTCAAACCCGGGCAAGTACCAATGTGACCTTTTCAAAGTTACGTGTACTTTCTAAATTATTGTAAGACACTATTGACAAACGGTGAAGGAAAACCAAAAAATTCAGATCTGAAATAATTGCCAGCCCGCATTGAGTTAGCATGGTGATCAATACTCGTTTCGTTTTTATATGGGTGGAGGCCTATGCCCATATAAATGCAATACATGTTATAGGCGGGTATAGCTGAGAAGTGTCTCGACACCATAACAGAGTAGCGTCGCAACGCCATTGTAGAAAGGCGCCGCGACGCCACATTACAATGGAATCGCGACACCAAAGCTAACGGGCGTCGTTACTCTATAGCTGAGTGGTCACGATGCTTTAGTTGTATGGCACCGCAACGCCATAGTTGATAGGCGTCGCTACGCCATAGATGGGAGGCGTCGTGTAGCCATATTAGAGCGGCGTTACAACACCATAGCTGGGAGGCGTTCAAATCGCTACAATTGCGAGGCGTCGCAACGCTACAATTGAGTGGCGTCACTACGCTATAGCTAAAAGGCGTCATAGCACCATAGAAGAGCCGCGTCGCTACGCTATAGCTGAAGCGTCGTGACGCTATAGTTGAGCGGTATTGCGACTTCGTAGCGGCGTGGCGCACGGCTACTGGAGTCGACTGTTATTCTTAAATTCGCCCTCTACCCCTCCGTCTATCTCCGAAAATAATTGTGGACTAATTCAATAGGTAAGTCATCGAGGTGGTTTCATATGTATACATTTCAATCAATCAATTTAGTAGTTTTGTTGTTAAATAAAACAACTGGAAAATGTAACTAAAAATGACATATCGGTTAACGAAAAGGATCATGATCCATGAAAGACGACGAAGACGCATGATCTGCAAGCGATGGGGGATGGAAAGCAGCGAAGTAGTGAATCATGCAACCGGGACGGGGGTCAACTGACTGTCTTGTCAAAATGCAAACTCATATGGCTTAGGTGTGTTGTAACACCCCCAGCACAAATCTGCCTCTTAACTCTGAGGATAGGCTTCGATCTTGTTTTAGATTGATTATCAGCAGAGAGACAGCATGCAGGTTTTGCGGTGTCCACTCAAGTGCATTGTATAAAATTCCCTAATTGTTCTCAGACTGAAAGAAAGAATATGCATTTACTTGCGCAACTTGCGACGCAAAAAATACAAAAGAAAAACTAACTTCTACAATAATTTCCAAAATGTTAGCGGTAATAATTAGGCGTCTCGTCCGTGCGGAACATCTGCTTGTTGATTTGGTGGTTGAGACTGAGTGTGACCAGCAAGAGTATCGTTGAGGTTGGAATCCAGTGTCGGAACAAAAATTAAGTATTGGTTTGAGACAGGCAGGCTAAAACTAATACTTATTATTTCAATGTCCAACGCCTCCGATAGTATGTATAACTGTTGGTTCCGACCGTCGAAAATGATCTTTGGTCATTGCTATTGCTTTACCCGTGCTTCCAAAATATACCGAATTACCCAGTAAAATGGATTGTGTAGGTCAGACAGAAATACGAACATACGACATCGACGGAGCTTGGTATACATTTAATTTTGAAGGTACCATTTAATGCTAAAGCTGAATAAAAACAGAAATTTGGTCCATTAATTGACAGAAGAAGCTGTGAATTTTAGTAAATCGTCTCTAATAATTTCGTAAAGTAAGTAAAAACAATTGCCCTAAGCAAAAGTTGGCGTCGGCGCTGTAAACCGTATATTTATTGGTCCCATAGTTTTTCAGCTTGCCATCGGACACTTGTCACAAACAGCAAAAGAAAGATATGGGTAAAAGAAAGGTAAATTTAATTTTATTTTATTATTTTTATCCAAGAAATATTACAAATTAACAGAAGAAAACGTGAGAATAATAATATCA
This sequence comes from Plusia festucae, assembly GCA_950381575.1. Taxonomy (NCBI): domain Eukaryota; kingdom Metazoa; phylum Arthropoda; class Insecta; order Lepidoptera; family Noctuidae; genus Plusia; species Plusia festucae. Next base: position 13,439,426 of record OX494442.1, read on the forward strand.
ATAACGACCAATAGGTAAACTACGTTGAACCTCATTTTTTTAGGGACAAAAATGATATTTGATTTAAAAGACAACAGCGAAAAGTTTTAAAAATATGATTTTTAACTAAAAGACACAAAAAGGGTTAGCTCGACTGAGATTCGAACTTGGAGTATAAAAATATTTGAACTTGTAAAAGAAACTGGATTATAAAAGAAAAAAAGGGCGCCGTCACACCTGGATTTGAACTTGAAGCAAGAACATTCATTTCGAATCGTTCAACCACCGAGTTGTTTTCACTACAGCTAATTTTCCTAAAAAGTGACTCATACTTCAATCAGATCTGGTCGTTATAGTAACGTAGTTTTTGCCATGGTTACTTGGTTGTTTACATTTTGACAGCGGGCAAATGAATTTTGTAAACAATTATCAATTTTCCCTCGGGAACTTCTTAAGGAATCGGGATAAAAGGTAGCCTATGTTTTTTTCCATGTCAAAGGCTACATGCATACCAAATTTCAACCAAATCGGTCCAGTCGTTTTTGCGTGAAAGAGTAACAAACATCCACACATCCACACATCCATTCTCACAAACTTTCACATTTATAATATTAGTAGGATTACGACTAAATCCTATGATGAAGACGAAGAAGTTTCACTATAGTGTGTTAAGTTGTTATTTTAATTAAAATATTGTTCTAAAAATTACTTTTATTTTAATCTTAATTAAATATAAGTCATCATGACATGATTGGTTGTCTCATTCATTGTTTTGGTGTAAGTTTGTAATGTGTGATGAAGATATTGATATAAATAAAGCGTAATTTAAAAAAAAAAGTTTTATTTCGTTTATTTATGTACTTTAAACAATTTCTTTGAAATAAAATGTTTTCAATTCCTGCTTCTGCGAGCCTCTTTTTTCTAATGCTATAATAAATGGAGTATAGTTAATGCTGAACGTGTGGGCATCACTACATTTTTAGCTAGACTTACTTTCGAAACTTCACGAAACAAAGCTACTTAGCAATGATTTCATGAAGAGAACTACCTGGACAGTCTTTTAAGAGAAATGCAAGTACCAGAAATAGCAAATGGACTAAGTTCAGTTGCCAGGAGACTAATTGTATTAAATGGAAGAGGGCGCTCTCTTGTGAACGAGAACTGGAGCAAATTGTTGAGACATTTGTAAGGCACTTGATAGTTTTTAGTTAAACTTCTGTGACTACTTACTTTTGTTGTAGTGCTAGATTGGTTGCTTTATATTTTTATACTAATTAAGAATTATATATTCAAAGCTTTGTTAAGTATATGCTTAAAATCGAGTAGCAGTTTTAAAAAATAGGTATATTTTATAGAGCCATGGCTGAATGAAGAAAAATATATATCTGAGTAGCATAAGGATCATACATAGACTCTTTCAGTGATCTGTCATATAATGCATTACCTATATAAATATAATATTATCCGAAACAGGATCAAACCCGCGGCAAGTCGCGCAAGGCTTCAATAAAACAACCTCCGTGGTCGAGTGGCACTTACACCGGTTTTCAAGGTGTCGCCAGAGGTTCGATCACCAGACGGGTACTTTTCAACTTTGTCTCGGGTCTGGGTGTTTGTGGTACCTTCGTTGTCTCTGATCCCGTAACAAAGGTGTTTAAGCTACTTTGGATTCGGAGCAATGTATGTGATGTTGTCCACATATATTTATTAATTATTTAATAAAGTTATCTTACGTAATAATAAGAATGTGACCCTCACATTAGTCCAGAAAGTAATAATCAAGATCATAAATTACAATATATTTTAAACTCATTACAGATAACGTGGGTGTGTCAATTACTCACCTGTCCACAGCCGACTAGTCTGATGTGCGCTAAAATAGTATCCACTCATTTGTTAACATGACATTTTGAACAATGATGTTCATTTGTCAATATTCGCTTACGTATCTTGTGTCAGGAATGCACTTTGCCTAACCTAGGGCCTTGTTCACTAAGTCAGAAACTGTGCTGTTATGTATATCTACTTTTAAGGGCCTATTTCACCATCGTCAGATAACTTTATAATATAAATAAATATCTTGGGACAATCTCACACACGGTCATCTGATCCCAAACTAGGCAGAGCCTGTACTATGGTAACCAGACAACTGATAAACATACTTATATATTTATAAATACATACATATTATAGATAAATAACTCCCAGACACAGAACAAATGATCGTGCTCATCACACGAAGATTTGTCCTGCGTGGAAATCGAACCCACGACCTCCGGCTTAGCAGTCAGGGTCACTAACCACTAGACCAACCGGCCCGTCATTTTAAAATTATTTAAAACTAGCTGTACCCGCGACGTTGTTCGCGTTGAAAAGTGTATTTATTGCCGTCAATAACTGAAAGTGAAATAACTAAAGTGGCCGTGGTGCCCTAGCGGTTAAATGACCGGATTCGTATGAACAGGGGTTCAAACCCGGGCAAGTACCAATGTGACCTTTTCAAAGTTACGTGTACTTTCTAAATTATTGTAAGACACTATTGACAAACGGTGAAGGAAAACCAAAAAATTCAGATCTGAAATAATTGCCAGCCCGCATTGAGTTAGCATGGTGATCAATACTCGTTTCGTTTTTATATGGGTGGAGGCCTATGCCCATATAAATGCAATACATGTTATAGGCGGGTATAGCTGAGAAGTGTCTCGACACCATAACAGAGTAGCGTCGCAACGCCATTGTAGAAAGGCGCCGCGACGCCACATTACAATGGAATCGCGACACCAAAGCTAACGGGCGTCGTTACTCTATAGCTGAGTGGTCACGATGCTTTAGTTGTATGGCACCGCAACGCCATAGTTGATAGGCGTCGCTACGCCATAGATGGGAGGCGTCGTGTAGCCATATTAGAGCGGCGTTACAACACCATAGCTGGGAGGCGTTCAAATCGCTACAATTGCGAGGCGTCGCAACGCTACAATTGAGTGGCGTCACTACGCTATAGCTAAAAGGCGTCATAGCACCATAGAAGAGCCGCGTCGCTACGCTATAGCTGAAGCGTCGTGACGCTATAGTTGAGCGGTATTGCGACTTCGTAGCGGCGTGGCGCACGGCTACTGGAGTCGACTGTTATTCTTAAATTCGCCCTCTACCCCTCCGTCTATCTCCGAAAATAATTGTGGACTAATTCAATAGGTAAGTCATCGAGGTGGTTTCATATGTATACATTTCAATCAATCAATTTAGTAGTTTTGTTGTTAAATAAAACAACTGGAAAATGTAACTAAAAATGACATATCGGTTAACGAAAAGGATCATGATCCATGAAAGACGACGAAGACGCATGATCTGCAAGCGATGGGGGATGGAAAGCAGCGAAGTAGTGAATCATGCAACCGGGACGGGGGTCAACTGACTGTCTTGTCAAAATGCAAACTCATATGGCTTAGGTGTGTTGTAACACCCCCAGCACAAATCTGCCTCTTAACTCTGAGGATAGGCTTCGATCTTGTTTTAGATTGATTATCAGCAGAGAGACAGCATGCAGGTTTTGCGGTGTCCACTCAAGTGCATTGTATAAAATTCCCTAATTGTTCTCAGACTGAAAGAAAGAATATGCATTTACTTGCGCAACTTGCGACGCAAAAAATACAAAAGAAAAACTAACTTCTACAATAATTTCCAAAATGTTAGCGGTAATAATTAGGCGTCTCGTCCGTGCGGAACATCTGCTTGTTGATTTGGTGGTTGAGACTGAGTGTGACCAGCAAGAGTATCGTTGAGGTTGGAATCCAGTGTCGGAACAAAAATTAAGTATTGGTTTGAGACAGGCAGGCTAAAACTAATACTTATTATTTCAATGTCCAACGCCTCCGATAGTATGTATAACTGTTGGTTCCGACCGTCGAAAATGATCTTTGGTCATTGCTATTGCTTTACCCGTGCTTCCAAAATATACCGAATTACCCAGTAAAATGGATTGTGTAGGTCAGACAGAAATACGAACATACGACATCGACGGAGCTTGGTATACATTTAATTTTGAAGGTACCATTTAATGCTAAAGCTGAATAAAAACAGAAATTTGGTCCATTAATTGACAGAAGAAGCTGTGAATTTTAGTAAATCGTCTCTAATAATTTCGTAAAGTAAGTAAAAACAATTGCCCTAAGCAAAAGTTGGCGTCGGCGCTGTAAACCGTATATTTATTGGTCCCATAGTTTTTCAGCTTGCCATCGGACACTTGTCACAAACAGCAAAAGAAAGATATGGGTAAAAGAAAGGTAAATTTAATTTTATTTTATTATTTTTATCCAAGAAATATTACAAATTAACAGAAGAAAACGTGAGAATAATAATATCAATAACGACCAATAGGTAAACTACGTTGAACCTCATTTTTTTAGGGACAAAAATGATATTTGATTTAAAAGACAACAGCGAAAAGTTTTAAAAATATGATTTTTAACTAAAAGACACAAAAAGGGTTAGCTCGACTGAGATTCGAACTTGGAGTATAAAAATATTTGAACTTGTAAAAGAAACTGGATTATAAAAGAAAAAAAGGGCGCCGTCACACCTGGATTTGAACTTGAAGCAAGAACATTCATTTCGAATCGTTCAACCACCGAGTTGTTTTCACTACAGCTAATTTTCCTAAAAAGTGGCTCATACTTCAATCAGATCTGGTCGTTATAGTAACGTAGTTTTTGCCATGGTTACTTGGTTGTTTACATTTTGACAGCGGGCAAATGAATTTTGTAAACAATTATCAATTTTCCCTCGGGAACTTCTTAAGGAATCGGGATAAAAGGTAGCCTATGTTTTTTTCCATGTCAAAGGCTACATGCATACCAAATTTCAACCAAATCGGTCCAGTCGTTTTTGCGTGAAAGAGTAACAAACATCCACACATCCACACATCCATTCTCACAAACTTTCACATTTATAATATTAGTAGGATTACGACTAAATCCTATGATGAAGACGAAGAAGTTTCACTATAGTGTGTTAAGTTGTTATTTTAATTAAAATATTGTTCTAAAAATTACTTTTATTTTAATCTTAATTAAATATAAGTCATCATGACATGATTGGTTGTCTCATTCATTGTTTTGGTGTAAGTTTGTAATGTGTGATGAAGATATTGATATAAATAAAGCGTAATTTAAAAAAAAAAGTTTTATTTCGTTTATTTATGTACTTTAAACAATTTCTTTGAAATAAAATGTTTTCAATTCCTGCTTCTGCGAGCCTCTTTTTTCTAATGCTATAATAAATGGAGTATAGTTAATGCTGAACGTGTGGGCATCACTACATTTTTAGCTAGACTTACTTTCGAAACTTCACGAAACAAAGCTACTTAGCAATGATTTCATGAAGAGAACTACCTGGACAGTCTTTTAAGAGAAATGCAAGTACCAGAAATAGCAAATGGACTAAGTTCAGTTGCCAGGAGACTAATTGTATTAAATGGAAGAGGGCGCTCTCTTGTGAACGAGAACTGGAGCAAATTGTTGAGACATTTGTAAGGCACTTGATAGTTTTTAGTTAAACTTCTGTGACTACTTACTTTTGTTGTAGTGCTAGATTGGTTGCTTTATATTTTTATACTAATTAAGAATTATATATTCAAAGCTTTGTTAAGTATATGCTTAAAATCGAGTAGCAGTTTTAAAAAATAGGTATATTTTATAGAGCCATGGCTGAATGAAGAAAAATATATATCTGAGTAGCATAAGGATCATACATAGACTCTTTCAGTGATCTGTCATATAATGCATTACCTATATAAATATAATATTATCCGAAACAGGATCAAACCCGCGGCAAGTCGCGCAAGGCTTCAATAAAACAACCTCCGTGGTCGAGTGGCACTTACACCGGTTTTCAAGGTGTCGCCAGAGGTTCGATCACCAGACGGGTACTTTTCAACTTTGTCTCGGGTCTGGGTGTTTGTGGTACCTTCGTTGTCTCTGATCCCGTAACAAAGGTGTTTAAGCTACTTTGGATTCGGAGCAATGTATGTGATGTTGTCCACATATATTTATTAATTATTTAATAAAGTTATCTTACGTAATAATAAGAATGTGACCCTCACATTAGTCCAGAAAGTAATAATCAAGATCATAAATTACAATATATTTTAAACTCATTACAGATAACGTGGGTGTGTCAATTACTCACCTGTCCACAGCCGACTAGTCTGATGTGCGCTAAAATAGTATCCACTCATTTGTTAACATGACATTTTGAACAATGATGTTCATTTGTCAATATTCGCTTACGTATCTTGTGTCAGGAATGCACTTTGCCTAACCTAGGGCCTTGTTCACTAAGTCAGAAACTGTGCTGTTATGTATATCTACTTTTAAGGGCCTATTTCACCATCGTCAGATAACTTTATAATATAAATAAATATCTTGGGACAATCTCACACACGGTCATCTGATCCCAAACTAGGCAGAGCCTGTACTATGGTAACCAGACAACTGATAAACATACTTATATATTTATAAATACATACATATTATAGATAAATAACTCCCAGACACAGAACAAATGATCGTGCTCATCACACGAAGATTTGTCCTGCGTGGAAATCGAACCCACGACCTCCGGCTTAGCAGTCAGGGTCACTAACCACTAGACCAACCGGCCCGTCATTTTAAAATTATTTAAAACTAGCTGTACCCGCGACGTTGTTCGCGTTGAAAAGTGTATTTATTGCCGTCAATAACTGAAAGTGAAATAACTAAAGTGGCCGTGGTGCCCTAGCGGTTAAATGACCGGATTCGTATGAACAGGGGTTCAAACCCGGGCAAGTACCAATGTGACCTTTTCAAAGTTACGTGTACTTTCTAAATTATTGTAAGACACTATTGACAAACGGTGAAGGAAAACCAAAAAATTCAGATCTGAAATAATTGCCAGCCCGCATTGAGTTAGCATGGTGATCAATACTCGTTTCGTTTTTATATGGGTGGAGGCCTATGCCCATATAAATGCAATACATGTTATAGGCGGGTATAGCTGAGAAGTGTCTCGACACCATAACAGAGTAGCGTCGCAACGCCATTGTAGAAAGGCGCCGCGACGCCACATTACAATGGAATCGCGACACCAAAGCTAACGGGCGTCGTTACTCTATAGCTGAGTGGTCACGATGCTTTAGTTGTATGGCACCGCAACGCCATAGTTGATAGGCGTCGCTACGCCATAGATGGGAGGCGTCGTGTAGCCATATTAGAGCGGCGTTACAACACCATAGCTGGGAGGCGTTCAAATCGCTACAATTGCGAGGCGTCGCAACGCTACAATTGAGTGGCGTCACTACGCTATAGCTAAAAGGCGTCATAGCACCATAGAAGAGCCGCGTCGCTACGCTATAGCTGAAGCGTCGTGACGCTATAGTTGAGCGGTATTGCGACTTCGTAGCGGCGTGGCGCACGGCTACTGGAGTCGACTGTTATTCTTAAATTCGCCCTCTACCCCTCCGTCTATCTCCGAAAATAATTGTGGACTAATTCAATAGGTAAGTCATCGAGGTGGTTTCATATGTATACATTTCAATCAATCAATTTAGTAGTTTTGTTGTTAAATAAAACAACTGGAAAATGTAACTAAAAATGACATATCGGTTAACGAAAAGGATCATGATCCATGAAAGACGACGAAGACGCATGATCTGCAAGCGATGGGGGATGGAAAGCAGCGAAGTAGTGAATCATGCAACCGGGACGGGGGTCAACTGACTGTCTTGTCAAAATGCAAACTCATATGGCTTAGGTGTGTTGTAACACCCCCAGCACAAATCTGCCTCTTAACTCTGAGGATAGGCTTCGATCTTGTTTTAGATTGATTATCAGCAGAGAGACAGCATGCAGGTTTTGCGGTGTCCACTCAAGTGCATTGTATAAAATTCCCTAATTGTTCTCAGACTGAAAGAAAGAATATGCATTTACTTGCGCAACTTGCGACGCAAAAAATACAAAAGAAAAACTAACTTCTACAATAATTTCCAAAATGTTAGCGGTAATAATTAGGCGTCTCGTCCGTGCGGAACATCTGCTTGTTGATTTGGTGGTTGAGACTGAGTGTGACCAGCAAGAGTATCGTTGAGGTTGGAATCCAGTGTCGGAACAAAAATTAAGTATTGGTTTGAGACAGGCAGGCTAAAACTAATACTTATTATTTCAATGTCCAACGCCTCCGATAGTATGTATAACTGTTGGTTCCGACCGTCGAAAATGATCTTTGGTCATTGCTATTGCTTTACCCGTGCTTCCAAAATATACCGAATTACCCAGTAAAATGGATTGTGTAGGTCAGACAGAAATACGAACATACGACATCGACGGAGCTTGGTATACATTTAATTTTGAAGGTACCATTTAATGCTAAAGCTGAATAAAAACAGAAATTTGGTCCATTAATTGACAGAAGAAGCTGTGAATTTTAGTAAATCGTCTCTAATAATTTCGTAAAGTAAGTAAAAACAATTGCCCTAAGCAAAAGTTGGCGTCGGCGCTGTAAACCGTATATTTATTGGTCCCATAGTTTTTCAGCTTGCCATCGGACACTTGTCACAAACAGCAAAAGAAAGATATGGGTAAAAGAAAGGTAAATTTAATTTAATTTTATTATTTTTATCCAAGAAATATTACAAATTAACAGAAGAAAACGTGAGAATAATAATATCAATAACGACCAATAGGTAAACTACGTTGAACCTCATTTTTTTAGGGACAAAAATGATATTTGATTTAAAAGACAACAGCGAAAAGTTTTAAAAATATGATTTTTAACTAAAAGACACAAAAAGGGTTAGCTCGACTGAGATTCGAACTTGGAGTATAAAAATATTTGAACTTGTAAAAGAAACTGGATTATAAAAGAAAAAAAGGGCGCCGTCACACCTGGATTTGAACTTGAAGCAAGAACATTCATTTCGAATCGTTCAACCACCGAGTTGTTTTCACTACAGCTAATTTTCCTAAAAAGTGACTCATACTTCAATCAGATCTGGTCGTTATAGTAACGTAGTTTTTGCCATGGTTACTTGGTTGTTTACATTTTGACAGCGGGCAAATGAATTTTGTAAACAATTATCAATTTTCCCTCGGGAACTTCTTAAGGAATCGGGATAAAAGGTAGCCTATGTTTTTTTCCATGTCAAAGGCTACATGCATACCAAATTTCAACCAAATCGGTCCAGTCGTTTTTGCGTGAAAGAGTAACAAACATCCACACATCCACACATCCATTCTCACAAACTTTCACATTTATAATATTAGTAGGATGTTGAGTTGTTTCATACAGAAACTGTCTAACGTCAATTTTATTCGAGTTATCTGACAATGGTGTAATATGCCCTAAGTAAAAAATCTGTTATATTGTCTAAAACGTATAATATACTAACACTACCTGGTGACTCTCGCAACAAAAATATTTGGCGAATTGGGTTCGTGAACTACTATAATCTTCGTTATGCAACTTTGTTTTGTTTGGACTCGGAGAATGACCCCCTATTTAGTTAGTGACCCCGACTGCTAAGCCGGAGGTCGTTGCTGTACCCTTATTTCATAGCGAATTAAATTATTATAATTTATTTATTTGTGTTGGAACTGAACATTAAAATTTGGCATTCGTTTTTTGCGTAAAAATATCTTAATTATTAAAATTATCTCAAAAAACCAGTCCTGAGTATTATAATAAAGGTCAGTAATCTATACACTGTATATAAGCGTTTTTTTATGGCACAAGCCACACTTTATGTCGGTACTTCTCAAAAATTTGTTTGAATTATAGGCATCTATTCCTTCGTTCTTTATTATATTCATGATCTAACATTAATTAGTTCTCACCGGACGGTCCCTCTATAACCGGGCATCACAGAGTACATTTTACATATAAGGCATCTAATTAAGTTAACATACTTTCAAACTTCCTCTATATTACTTATTATTCATTAATGTAAACTGTTGAATGTATACTTATTGTCGGTTAGTGGCCAAACACGTAACCATGGGCTGCCGAATAACGTATCTTGCGTATTTACGTAACGTATGACAAATGAATGCACAATTATTGCTGTCAAATGATAAATTCAAAACAAATATGTATTTTAAGACTGTGCAAGTAAGGTTACGAGTGTAGCTTGTTTTATATTACGATGGACTGTCTCCCTTTGGGGGGTAAGCATAAAGTGCAATGGAATTTAATAAAACTAGGAATAGATATGAAAAAGAAAATAACAATTTTATTAAATCATTTATTTCTAGAAAATAATAACAACGAAATAATATAACAATTGATTAAAATTATTGTTAATACGTCTAACGTCTTCTGCCTAGGCTTTTCCCGAGCTATGTTGGGGTCGGCTTCCAGTCTAACCGGATTTAGTTGAATACCGTTTACATCGAGCGACTACCTATCTGACCTCCACAACACATTTTACTGGATATACAGTATCCCATAGTAAGACTGGTTGTCTGACGTGTTATGACTTAACGACTGTTAAAGATCAAAGTATGACAGTCGGGATCAACGGAATATCATGCTCTCCGAGAAAAGGTGGGATATCGGTATGTTTACCAATGGCCACCCATCCAGGAGCCTACCGAAACGAACGCGGCTTAACCTGTATATCGGTCAAAGCAGCTTACTCCTTATTAATAAGACGTATCTACTCTAATATCATAAAAGCGAAAGTTTGTCTGTGTGTATGATTGTTACTCTTCACACTTAAACGGATTTTTTTTTATAAAGATTACTAGCAATGTAGGTCGCACATTACTGGTAATCTCGTTAACCCCTCGTGTTAAGCTAAGATGCTTGTGTTACGACGGTTCACGTCGGTAGTGTAATGGGTGGGATTCGAACCCGCAACCACATGATCGCAAATCCGACGCAAATACGACAATTTTAATGAAATTAGGTATGGAAGTAGCTGACACCATGTTTTAAAACATAGACAAATAATTGATAAAACCCGGGCAATACCGCGAGTCGCAGCTAGTAGTTTAATAATCTAAAGCACAGAACAAGGCCACGCCCCGTTTGATCCAGTGCGTCTGCGGCTTGTGCGTCTGTAGCTCTATGGTCATGACGTAGTTAGTGGAGTGGCCCGTTGTGGACAGCGTGCCCGCTCGCAGGAGAGTCTTGTACGTCGGACACTCGTACAAGTTCTGTTGTAGCTTGTGGTTCTGTTCTGGCTTCATGTAGATTATCGCCATCTCTGTTGAGAGAATATTTTTTTATTATTTTTTTTTTTAATAAATAAATATCTTGGGACAATCTCACACACGGTCATCTGATCCCAAACTAGGCAGAGCCTGTACTATGGTAACAAGACAACTGATAGACATACTTATATATTTCTAAATACATACATATTATAGATAAATAACACCCAGACACAGAACAAATGATCGTGCTCATCACACAAAGATTTGTCCTGAGTGGGAATCGAACCCACGACCTCTGGCTTAGCAGTCAGGGTCACTAACCACTAGACCAACAGGCCCGTCAAAGAAATAAGTGTTAATATGGTGTAAGAAGTGAAAATATCGTGGTGGACTAGCGGTTTGATTATCAGATTAATATGCATACGGTTGTAGGTTCGTAACCAGGCGACTGTTTTTATTAAAGTCACTTTTTCTAAGGTATTTGCAATTTTCTAATTATTCTAAGACACCATTGATAAATGATAATGTAAAGAAAAAAATCGAAAGAATTCCAAAAATTTTAGTCTGTAGTCGCCAACTCGCAATGAGCAAGTGCTTGCCCAGCAGTGGGACATTTAAAGGCTGTTATTTATTTTATTATGTATGAACCCTGCAGTAATTAATTTGCACACAAACGCAATAAAAGCTTTGAGTTCGAAGTTTTGATATATTTGAAAATATTGCGATATCTATACTAATATTATAAAGCTGAAGAGTTTGTTTGTTTGAACGCGCTAATCTCAGGAACTACAGGTCCGATTTGAAAAAATATAATTATAATTTTTTTATAATTCACTGATAGATAGCCCACTTATTAAGAAAGGCTATAGGCTATAATTTACCCCGGTAACCGACGAGTAACCGACGCGAGTGGACCCACGAGCAAAAGCTAGTATTATATAAAGAAAAAAAATCTAAAAAAAAACTTTTGACACATTTACAGTAGTTTTTGTAGGGATCCGAACCGGTAACCACATGATCGTAAGTCCGACGCTCTAGCCATTAGGCTACCACCGCCACTGCTTCAAAGAATGAAGGAGCATATGTACCGGTGTACAGTTCCTTAGGCCGGCTCTCCTCCAGCGACAGGTCTCCGGCGTTCCACCGCGCACCCTCCAAGTACAGGCCGCGGACGCAGCAGCCGTCTTCCGGCTTCTTTTGAGGGGGAACGTTCAGTGCCTATAAGCATTCATTTTCATCTTTTTTTTTTGTTATATAAATATATGGTTCTATAATATTTTTAAGGCCTGTAATGTATACATATGAAATGCAATACAAGAGAAAATTAAGAATTTAGTTAGTTCGCTGAAAAATGCTTTTGGCTTACAAGTGAGTTATTGCGAAATAAAAAAAAAACATGAAACAAAATGCTAAAATTAAAATTAAATTTACATACAAACATTTAAGTCACGTGACCTGTCACTTAGTATGAATATTTCATGTACAATTTTAAGATTTCCAACCTGTGTTCCTTGGGGAAAGTTATTCAGTTTTATGCACCTGATCACCTCGTTGAATAATCGCACTCCATAAAAAATAATCCTGTAAATTGTGTATTGGGAGCTACCTCAAAAGCGTAAGCCACAGTATCGATGGCAATGACATGTTTCCTGGCGTAGTTCTGCAGCGCGCCGGTGAGGAAGGCCTGCGGGAAGTAGAAGCCGGAGATCCAGAACACCTTGGGGATGCCGTTGGACTGCCAGTCCTGCATGAACTGGACGCGGAGGCACAGGTCTTTCACCCACGCCGCTGAATACAAGAATATGATAACTATGATAATCAGATTCGAGCCTAGAATTGTTCCTGAACGGTGATAGACATATTTAATGGGATGTTTTTTTTTTCTTTCTATCTTATACAAAAAAGAAACGGATACGGAACCAAGGAGAATGTGCAGCAGCGTTCTCCTAAAGAACAAATACTGAACAGCGGTCACCAAACTCCATGATTGTGCACCATAATACACGGACCTATAGACGTAGTGTCGCCCCCTAGCCAGATGGATCGATGACCTGAGAAATGTACCTGGGCCGGACTGGGTTGGGACGCAATTTGGGAGAAGCCCATGTCCAGCAGTGGACTGAGATAGGTCAAATTATAATTCTAATTTTTTTTAGTCCCCGGATAGCGGGATAAAAGAAAAGACGGTTTAAAGGTACTTACCCAACGGTTTTAGTGAGGGGTAAGCTTTGGAACTCCACATGACAGGCACGAGGTTCTTGGCGAGGCTGTCCGTCATGTTCTCCAGAGCTTCTGACATCACCACCAGCCCCTTTAGGGCTTTCAGTAGATCCCTAAACATTGCATAGGTTTGTTATCTATTCTTATATTCATATCTATTTTTTTTTGTAAAAATATCGGTGGGTCAAAATCATATTGCAAATTATGGTATAAAGGAACACTTTCGGAAGTCCAACTTGACAGTATCTCTGTAGGTACTTCTCGATCGACGATTCCGTCAAAGACAATGGAGTTTTTCTTTTCATATGATAGTTTGACACAACCCTAGAAAGTGATCGAGCAGATGAACTGACCTTAGAGACTGGTTGATGACTGTGAGCAGTTTGTTGTACCGAATAGCTTCTTGTATCAGCACTGTGTTTAGCGACTCCTTGTAAGATACCGGGTACCTGTATGAATATAACTAGAAACTTAATACTGGCATAGATTATTTCCTTCGACGTTCGTCTATGGTGTCTTAGAATGATAGTATAATTATATAGGCTAATTATAACTAGGTCGCGGTGGCATAGCGGTTCAATGACCGGATTCGCATGCACATGGTTGCAGGTTCGAACCCAGGCAAGTACCAATGTGACTTTTTTATAGTTATATGTACTTTCTTAATCATTTTAAGACATCATTGACAAACTGTGAAGAAAAAATATCGTGAGGAAACCTGGATTCCAAAATATTGGAATCTGTAATTGCCAACCCGCAATGAGCAAGCGTGGTGATCAATGCTCATCCCTTCTCTATAGGGGAAGAGGCCTGTGCCCAGCAGTGGGACGTTTAAAGGCTGGTATTATTTAAAAAAAAATTAACCTGGCCACTGGAGATTTTTTAAATGATTACTAGCAATGTGGGTCTCACATTACTAGTAAACTTGTTAACCCCTCGTGCTAAGCTAAGATGCTTGTGTTACGAGAGGGTTTACGTCGGTAGTTTACATTCACATGATCGCAAGTCCGACGCCCTAGCCATTAGGCTACCGCCGCTTTTAATAATGCAAGTATCTCTCACGTGGCCGCAATGTGCGCTGTATCGAGCGGCTTGTGCATCACGTTGAGGATTTCCTTGGCCGTCAGCTCCGTCATCATCTCTATGGACATGCCGCCCGCCGCCGCGATCTCTTTAGGTTGTAGGTCACGAAGAGTGGCTACAAGAAGGACCGATCACATATGTATATAAGAGACTAGCTGTTTCCCGCAGCTCCGTCCGCGGTCTCAATTTTTTTTTATATAATTGAGATGTAACTTTACTATAAACCTCACGGAGCCCGAGAGCTTTCCAACGAATGCAAAACCGTGGAAATCGGTTCGTGCGGTCTGGAGTTATAGCGTCAGGAAGGAAAACCCGACTTATTTTTATATAGTAGATTAGGAAACTAGCAGCGTCCCGCAGGTTTGCCCGCGTGTTCTATAGTTGCATAGAAAAATTTAGGTTATAGACAAATTTCCTGAGGGTAGCAACACTACAAAAGCGTTTAGGCCTTCGTCCCTTGGTAAGAACGCGCAGAAACACTCCAGCGTTTTCAGCTGGACAATCTCGAGGATATCTATGTCTGTCTATACGTAGCTCTTGAATTGTCTCCGGTTTTTTTTTTTTTTAGCTGCGTCTATAACTATCTACAAGTAAAAAAAATCTTGGATTTTAAGTTTAACTTACTTCCAGTTATCTGAATAAGCTGAAATTTGGTTGTTTCGACAACATTGTACCCAACACTTAACTTGGCAAGATTCGTTATGAGTTCATCTCACGTTTTAACGTTCTTATGTACATAAATGTTGAAAAAGTTAAGTTGTTTTTTAAAGATTACTATACTCCATTTAAAATAGCATTAGACAGAAGTTAAAAAAGGTTATTTATAATGCACACTTTGTTGCAAAAGTACAATAAACTTGTTACAGTTACGATTGACGCCTATAAATTAAAATCTATTTACATACCAGCGGTCACACTTATTTGTAATCATGTTAACCATTTTTCATAACAAATTATGTGGCTTTCATTTATTTATAATATTTCATTCCAATCTAAAATGACAGTGTCAATGCTAAAAAGCTAAAAGAAGCAGTGATGAACAATACTGGAACGTTTTTCGTTTTACTATTATCCTACCATTATATTTTATTTGTTAATTATATATTTATTATTTTATTATGACTAAATCCTATGATGAAGACGAAGAAGTTTCACTATAGTGTTTATTTTAATTAAAATATTGTTCTAAAAATTACTTTTATTTTAATCTTAATTAAATCTAAGTCATCATGACATGATTGGTTGTCTCATTCATTGTTTTGGTGTAAGTTTGTAATGTGTGATGAAGATATTGTTATAAATAAAGCGTAATTAAAAAAAAAGTTTTATTTCGTTTATTTAAGTACTTAAAACAATTTCATTGAAATAAAATGTTTTCAATTCCTGCTTCTGCGAGCCTCTTTTTTCTAATACTATAATAAATGGAGTATAGCAGTGATACAGTCGAGCAATAAAACTGTGCAATAGAATATAAAAATACGCTCTCACTACTCCAAAACATTGCCAAGTTACTTGCCGGCAACATAAAAGTTAAAAACATGTTTTTACTTTTTAGATATCAAATTGTCTTTTACAAACGTACACACATACATAAAGAAATGCTTTGTAATGATATAAGATTAGTAACCGATGCAGTGGCTGGTCTCGGACATGGCGTAGCTGATGTTGGCGTTGGTGTGCAGCCCGAAGAGGGAGGGGTCGTCGTTCAGCGGCAGCGTGCGGATGTAGCGAGTGTAGTCGTCCATGTTGGATGCCGGTTGTTGCTAACATTGAAAATTATACAACATTAAGATAATAACATTACATTAAAACTAGTGGACCCACCCTGGCTTCGCATGGATAATATACTCAATAATCTCATTCCATCTATTGGTGACAACCAAATAAAAATTAGTTCCGTTCTCTTTGGGTTTAGGTATTGTGTTTAGATAGATAGACGGACGCAGGGGAGACTGTTTCATAATATGTATAGGCGATATTTTACTAATCAATATAATGAATATTCAAATAAGAGAAATCTAATGAAAATATGATACGACAGTTTCTATGAGACTAAATATTTTGTTTTTGTGAACTAGTAATGCGTATAATATTTCTAATTGTCTATATTCCCCTAAAAAATATTATTTCTTTTGCCAGCCAAGATTGAACTCATTCCTGTAAGTTATTAAAAAAAAAAAATTGATCATACAGAAACCCATGAAGCAGCTTACTGGTTCTTCGCAATATACAACTTTCATTAAAAAAAAATCCATATCAGTATGGTGACCCATCTTATTACTAACGTCTGAAGAGTTGCTTAACCTAAAAACAATAAGTTAACATCACTAACCTGTCTATAAGCCCCGCTCTCATCGAATATATATCGTTCGGTGAGCACCGATATTGTGTAGTAGTCTCCCAGGAGGCACAGCAGACAGCGTCGATCCCAGTCGTCCGTCACTCGGCCACCGTAGTTTATGTGTCCGGCGGTGTATGTTAACATCTAAATAATAAATACAATCTATAATTCTATACTAATATTAAAAGGCTGAAGATTTTGTTTGTTTGAACGCGCTTATCTTAGAAACTACTGGTCCGATTTGAAAAATTATTTCACTGTTAAATAGCCCAGTTATTGAGGAAGGCTATAGGTTATTATTTGCCGCGGTATACGACGCACACGCGGGCGGAGTCGTGAGCAGAAGCTAGCTAATAATAAATAGTAAAGTTAATAAAGAAATTCCTCAATTTTATTGTTAATTTTCTTAGTAATTATTCTACAATTGTGAAAAGTATTATCGTGAAGAGCCTTAGTGGGTTCCAGCCTAAAGACAGTAACAGGCCCTTATGATAAATACTAAAGTTAATGTACAATATGATATGTAAATTCATACACAATTTCGTACATCCAAAGAACTAAAATTTTTGTCGTACATTGAACCTGCTCCTGTTTCGAAGTCGGTTAAGACTGATTTTCCAGCATGAGAACTATACCTATACGAGAAACAATTTTGAAATTTTGACACTTTTTTCATACATCAACTGTCAAATGTCAGCTTTATTCCTCGAATAAAAGTTATAGACTTTTTGTTAAATAGAGATGTTAAGCTTGTACAAAATGTAAAATGTTTTTTTTTTGGCGAAGATTTTTACATTTGTGAGTTATACAGCGTGTAACAAAAACCCTGTCCGATCCCTAAGAGTATTATTCGGAATCGTACGGCGAACACATATACGTACCCATTAAATGATCCAAGGCAACAGCAACACTGGCCGCTCCTCAAAGTTCACGTTCTTACTATCTACAGTTTTGTGTCAACGAAACCGCTTTTGCGTGACGGTTCATGAACTGTACCACGAATACGCCTTTATTAGATCGGACGGGGGTTTTGTTACATGTTGTATAATCGGGATAGCGACGATATATCTCTGATTTAATATATTAGTGTAAACCATTATCAAGTCCTCTCACCCTGAGAGGCACCTCCGCGTACTCGTTGAGGAACATGTGTAGTTGTGAGATGCAGATGCGGAGGTCTCCGTCCGTGAACTCGTAGGGGATGTTGAAGCCGAGCGGCCCGAACTTGCGCCGCTCCAACACCACGCCGTGGAACAGGCACAGGGAGAATAACAACCACTGTATGGGCGAGTAATGGTTGGTTACTTGGTTGGAAAAAACACCAATAAGGGTAATTAGGTCGTAAGTTAGATAATAAAAAATACATGATTAATTTAAAAGGAATGCGGATATTCAACGAGGTAATCAGGTGCATAAAACTAAACAACTTTACCGCAGTAACATAAGTCGAAATATTAAATTAAAAATAATCTTTTGATACAAACATTAGTCACATGAGTTTGTGTGAAAAGTTCATTTTCCATTTTAAGATTTCGACCTATGTTCCTTGGGAAAAGTCAGCACCTTTTAAATTATTTCTGTATAAGATGCGTTTTTATTTTCTTTTTTCAAAATAATAAAATTAAATTTAACCTAAGCAGTAGGGGCGGGGGTGTTACGTCATTAAGCGAAAAAAGTAGCCACAACTGACGTGGCGAGCCCATACACCTTAACTTAATATTAAAACTTAAGTAGATATTTGTTATTTCAAAAGAGCAAAAAATACGTGTCTAATATTTTTTTATTATATAAAAACCGGACATTGCAAAATAATTGTTTGCATGCCTATTTCGTTAAATTATTCTCACTAAAAGTGACTAAAAATAAGAGTAATATTTGACAGTGGACATTCTAGAATATAATGTTTATCTATTAACCTATATAAAAATGAGTTGCTAAAAGTGTTACTTAGCGCATAAGTACTCAACAAATTTTTAAAGTGAGTGAACGTGATTGAATTGAATACTGTAATTAACTTGTTTTAAGAGAACGATTAATTATGCGAGTAAAACCGTGGACCACAGCTAGCAATATAAAGAAATATCATTATGGAATACTCGACTTTACAGCTAAATACATACTATATATCGCTATATTCAGAGAAAACAAATGATTATTCTAATTAATGAAATTGTAGAAATACCAATTATAATAATAATTCCTTTAACCTTGAAATTAGGGACTTTCGAATCCTGAGAATTGAAGAACTCGAGGAAATCCGGCACTTGGTTCATATAAGCTTTTAGCAAGTTCGCTTTTATACCTCTAGGTGGCTCCACTGTCATTTTGTAACCTGTGTCATTAATGTATTGGTAATAAATAGGTAATATTATCTAGTTTGAAAATGCGTTCCCGCTTGACCTTGGTCAAGGATCCTTAGAAGACCCTGATTGCGCTGAGATTTTTCATACCCGACCCAGGGTGGTGGAAGTTTATAAGGAATCTGGGTTCTTTTTCATAGTGTTAAATATTTTTACGGGGCGCTTTAATTTTCCCCTTACCGTTTTAATCAGAAAAGGGCAGTGACTTTTGGTCTACAGAAAACATAAAAGAAGAAAGAAAGTAGTCTGCTCAGCGTTTAAAGTTTTCGATTAGTCTTCTAAAGAGGCACTTCCATTTTTTCTCCGGCGGGACCTTCAAAAGGCGCCCGGCCTTATGGGGATACCTAAACGAGGCCAATGATAGAGTTGCACAGGTGGCTCAATACTGGTCGGACAGTATTTGAATCGAGTCCAACGACACGAAAAGATAAATAATTGTGATTTTATTTTAAGTTTACGTGACCGACTCGTTTACTTTGATGATGATAACATGGCAACTTTTAATATTAATACCAGTACCATGTACTCATTGTTGTATAAAATAAATTATTCTTATTATTACCGCGTTTGGCTCTGATTGGTGAAGAGCTTGGACCGGACCAATCGGAGAACTGGACATCATCGTATCGATCGCATAATCGCAAAACCATCTCGCGCTAAGCACTTTGCTTAAAATCTTATTGTTACTTACCATTCTGCAGCAGGGCTACTGGGAAGTGAGGTGAGGGTGTGGAGGTGAGCCACAGGCGGAAGTCCTTGTGCACCTGCTCCGGCGTGATGTGCTCAACGTTCAGCTCCAGGACAGGCATCCATGACGGTGATAAATGGCAGTTCTGATCGAACCGAAAATTTTAACATTCTCATTGTAATCCTGACGCGATATTGGGTAGGTTTAGCGTGTGGTATCGTAGCGTCCACACGAGAACAGATTGTAATATGCTTTTCTTTTAACGGAGATGTGGTCCAAATTATTTGATTAATTAGCTTTAGGGCTGATTTTTCTAGTTTAATATAACTTTTATTCGAGAGAACTAATATAAAAAAACTGCGATAGAATTAAAAGGAGTATTTCAATAAAATTGATATTTGTCAGTTTATTTACGAAACAACTGTCAGCATTCTTATTCAAAAACCCTGTTAAACCGATAAAATATTATCAGCATTATTATTTTTTTATCTTTCTCAGGGACTAATCAGCATTTTTATTAATTCTATCCAAATTTTAGTCGCAAGTAACATTTAAAATTTAATCATCTGAATTATTATGTATGTGTAAGTCAATGAATGAAGAGTCACCTGGAAGAAGACCCAGTTCCCAAAGTCGCAGCCGACCTTCATCATGGCTTCGGCCAGCGGGCCCTGACCCTGGCCAAGCGAGATGCTCTCGAATCGCTTGCCCATCTTCATCTTATCCGCGAACTTCAATAGATCTAGATCGTACAAACAGAAATGATGATGACCAATCCGACATTATAGATTGTAAAAATATGCGATGGTTACATAATATTATGGTTTACTTGCACAGCAAGTTAAAAGACTAACATATTTTTTCGCATATTCAACCTTATCCGCATGGCACAAAGTTGTTTTTGCAAGACTTAAGTCTGAAATTCTGTGGTTATTTTATGAAGACTTTTTGGCTTTTTCGGTATCAAGTTTTACTTCAAATATTTAACTTGTAAATATACGGTACAGTCACGAGCACAAATATGTATACACATAGCGAAATTGTAAAACTTATTTAGCGAGAAGTTTTAGTTGAAACTCAAAAATATATACATGATTTGAGAATTGTTAGAATTTTATGTTGTTAAATGATTTCATGTTGAATTGATGGTGAGTAGGTACTGTTCAAATTATTGTTTTACAATTTCGCTATGTGTATACATATTTATGCTCGTGACTGTACACACCAAATTTTAAGTAAACTTACATTCTTAAACCAAAATATCTGTTCATAAAATTGCTTGTTCCATCATGAGAGGTAACACAAAATAGGCAAAACCAACACCCTTTATGACCGTTCCTTCTTATTAAAAAGTCTGGAGCCGTTAAGGATATATTTTAAACGTCTATTGAGCACCGCGGGAGTTCAAACGATTACAACACCTTTGGTTGCTCACAATTTCCCTTATTATTATTATACCCTCAAAAGACTGATGAGTTCACACTTTATTAAAATATACCTACTTTGAGGGTGTTGGCGTATATAGGAAAAAAAGCACTTAATTTTAAAAATCTGTAAAAAAATTCCTTAAATTTTGCCTTCAATTCGTGGTCAAAACTGACCACCAACTGTACTGGTAGTAAATGTTTGGTATAATTTACAATTACATACTTTTGAATCACTTCGACGCCACACAGTTCTGACGCGAAATCCGTTTATTAGTATTGAATTTCTGATTTTGATCATCTAATTTTGCTGTTGACTGTACTATACAGTTTAATGGTACAGTATAACTGTACTATAGTATATTTTATTCTATCCAAATCACAGTAATTAGGTCAGACAGTGGTCGCTTTGTATAAAAATACGTATGAAACAGACACATTCAAAGGCGACCCGTACCTAATTCAAAAAGGCATGATTAACCTTAGATAACGCCTTATGTTACTATTATAACGTCCACAAAAAGGTTTAACATGACCCATATAGTCGTCTTAGATGGAACTATTTTGATAAGAAATAGGTTACAGTGTAATACTGGTACAAGATTATAGTACCAGCCTTAAAATGTTCCACGGCTGGGGACAGGCCTTCCCATATACAGACATAATGAGCATTGATCACCACGCTTGCTTATTGCGGTACGGCGATTGCAGTTTCCAATTTTCAGTTCAATCCAGTTCATATCTTATTGTTCATTTCTTATAAAAACGACGCCCGCACTAAGGAATTTAATCCTTGTGTTGCGGGGGTTTCACAAACATTCAAATCACATGCACAAAGAACACCCAGACTTGGAACAAGTATCTGTGGATCACACAAATGCTTGTCTCATGCGGGGATCGAACTCGCAGCACGTCGCGCACAGTGGTAATTAGCGTGGTGGCCTATACGACTCGGCTATTCGATTACAAGATTGTTGGACTTAAAATTATACAGTGAACCTACCAAACTTTATATTGTGATGATTGACAATAATTTGTTTAATCACTTTGGTTTTCAACCCCTTCCTCTTCGTAGAGTGCTTCTTAACTGCAGTTATCACAGGGGAATAGAGGTGCGGATATTTTCTTTTTATAAATTTACATTGGTCATGGTTTTAGGTAATGAAAAAAAATTATCGTATGTTTTGCTTTTTCGGAATAACGACCATCTAATTAGATACAGCGAATTTCACCAACTTCTGACGTCACAAATGTTTTTTTTTAATAAGAAAAAATATGCATCTATTACTAAAAAGGTGCCTAATGGTCACCTTGACAACTCATTGTTTCACGGTGTAAACTATATAAGTCACAGATTCCAGCAAATAAATAAATAAAAAGTTGCCTCAGTTCTTATTAAATGTTGTGTTATTTTAGTGGTCTCAAATAAAAGCGTTTTAAATGTGAGTATCGTAATGATATACGAGCTAAGAGGTAGACGAGTCATGAATTCTTGCAGCGCAGTTATTATAAAAAAGTTGTGTTATTAGTGGCTTAAAATAAAAGCGTTTCAAATGTGAGTACTGTAGCGATATATGAGTTACGAGGTGGCCGTACCGGCTGCAGGGTCAGTGCCGGTGGAGAGCACGAAGATGATGGGCGCGAGCGGGTCGGACTCCGCGTACAGCGCCGCCAGGTCCGCCGGCTGCGGCTCCACGAAGCGCGCGCCCAGCCCCATCACCACGTAGTCCTGCCGGGACACCATCGTGTATACTAGGCCTTTATCATTTGTGTCAGTACAGTAGTAGTATAGTCTTTTTATTTACACAAAAAGTAGGTACATGTTACAGATGACATAATGTCAATTTAAAATATTTGTCAGTCAAAAATTGTCCAATCATTCATCATGCGAGAACAAAAAAGCCCAAGAAATGGGGAAGTCGCTATGAGGATCCGGGCCTTACTACATACCTGCTATTTCGTAGCAGCTGTGAAAACCGTTAGCCACTAAGCCCCCCCACCCCCAAGAAAAATAATCATTCCTTCCATTTTACAATATTCTCTCCTATTCTCTTCTATCTTAATATAATTTTTTTGGTCAAAATTATCGACCCTGGTGTGATGTGATGTGGGTGGCACATCACTAGTATTCTTGTTAACCGCTCGTACTAAGCTAAATGCTTGTGTTCCGAATAAGTTCACGTCGGTAGTGCAATGGTTGGGATTCGAACCCACAACAACATGATCGCAATCGCAAATCGACGCCCTAGCCATAAGGCCACTACCGCCCACTATTTTAATAAGAGAAGGGATTGTTAAAGTACAAACCTGCAGGCCGGGAATAATCTTGTCAGGTCGTATGCACTTTAGAATGAGAATCTTCTGGAACGCGTCCCACTGAGTGTCCAGGGGCTTCGGGTACGGCAATCTGACCCAAAGATTTCGACATTTTAAGATTTCGACTTATGTTCCTTGGGGAAAGTGGTTCAGTTTCATGCGCCTGATCACCTCGTAGATTATATGCACTTTTTTTAAATTAATCCTGTATTTACTGGGTGTAAACAAAAATAGGACATAGTATTCATGATACCTACAATGGTAGGACAGAAAAAAAAATACCCGTATTAAAATGTAATTTTACTGTAATAATGGAATTGAGTAATATTAATATATTACTCAATTCCATTACAATGAAACACCATTTTTAATATAAATACGTCATGTGCGCGAGTTTGAAACTAGCGCGGTCAATGTTTCTTAGAAATAAATAAAAAAAAATTGACCCGAGCATCAGCTGACTGCGCTTCACTGTTTTTGTTTACTCATGTCTTTTTTATTTAACTGCGTACTAACACGACAAAGCATGAATGTAATAAAAAAATCTTGCGTGAGTCTCTATTGTGAGGAGAACAAATCCTTTTGCTTTCTCTCTTTAAATCTAATAGTTATACTGACTTGTGCGGCGTGTAGGAGTCGTAGAAGGTCTTGAAGTACTTGATGTGGTGGTGGAAGTCTTCGAGGACGGTAGACATGGTGGGCACCGTCGCCAGCTGCTGCATGTCCAGCCACATTCGCGGCGAGATCCACTTCGGATCCGGATTGTCTATTTCCTGTACAAACACCAATTATAACACTAAAATCGTCAATTTAAATAAGTTGCAAATTTGAAAGGCCTATCAATTTTTTAAACGACATTGGCTTTGCGTAGGGGGAACTAGATTTTTACAATAACAATTACGTTTGACGTTACATTTTGTGTTATGGTGTCTCACAACTGGGCAAAGATCTCCCCTAATTTTTTCCCGAAAATTCTTTCTTGCACCACTTACATTAAAATAAAAATCCTTTAACTTGAAAAAAAAGAAGGAAATACCTCATCCAGTTTAGCTCCATTCAAGAAGTAATTGAACTCAGTGCTTCTGATGACTCCCTTGTCTAGAAGTATCCTCGCGCAGAGTAGGAACGCGAACAATAGCTTGTGACGCTCGAACAGGCTGCGGCATACGTTCTGGTACAACAGGAACGTGAAGTGGACGATTATCACGTCCACTCGCTCCACTATGTCCTCTGTTACAATAAATATTAAAAAGCATTATCATTTTAATTAATTAATTATATAATGGGACGACTCACACACGGCCATCTCATCTCAAATTAAGCAGAGCCTGCATCATGTCGAAACGTAATAAATTAATCATAATCTCCCTTGAAGAGAGGAGGGGAGGAAGTCTCTTCCCTCTTATTGATACTAAATACAACCATTAAATTTATCTCCAAGCTTTGCTCAGAGAGAGTTGGTCTCATCAGCTTGTCAACCAGACAGAATGTCTTAGAGGAATCTCCTACCGAGAACCCACAGGCACGTCAGTCGATGTGACGTAGTGTGCTGGTGAAAATTGAGTGGTGATAGAGCGGCAACACTCACTAGATGTGACAGACGTGACACGATGATTTGAAATTGTTAGTTGTATTTAAAAATTGTGTTGTTTTGATTGTGATTTTGCTATTAAAATAGTAGTTAGGCTTTGTTTAATGATTCCTTTTAAAAAAATCATAGATTTTTTAATCCGATGACGTTTATAATTAAATACAAATTGTAGAAGGAAAAACTTAAACCTCAGGCAGGACTCGAACCTGCGACCACTGGCTTGACGCGCCAGTCGCTTTACCAACTAAGTTACCGAGGTCACTGCCTGGAAGTTTAAATTTCTCCTTCTACTTATGACGTCTTTATAGGGCGACGTATGTAAGTATGCTTAGTTGGTAAAGCGACTGGCGCGTCAAGCCAGTGGTCGCAGGTTCGAGTCCTGCCTGAGGTTTAAGTTTTTTCCTTCTACAATTTGTATTTAATTACAAATATTCGCTAACACATGCGATAATGTGTAAAAATAATTAAAAAAAAATAATAAGTATTGGGCCACCGATGACGTTTAGCTCGCAGAAAATACAGTATGTTCTTACCGTTGGGCTCAGTCTCCGCCATGGACCTGATGAAGAGCTTAACGAACCACTCCAGCGAGTACTGGTACATGGGGTCCACGTTGGCCATGTCGGAGAGACAGAAGAACAGGATCTGGCCGCGGTTGGCGACGGGCACGTAGCCGCTGCGGGCTTCGTCGATCTCCAACGTGGTTTTTTCTATGTCCTCCACTTTTATCTACACCAATTAAAAGGTAAGGTAAGTTGTACTGAAATTGTGCAGCTACAATATCCTTATTTACGGCTGTACTCAGATTGATTTTTTTAAGGAATCTTAGTATCTAAGTATATTATGTAAATTGACAAGTGCAAATGTCAAATTGACATAAAACCTATTGTAATCTATGTCATTTTGGCATTCGTACTTGTCAATTTAGTCTCCAGGATTTAAAAACAGACTATAAATCAATTTTATAAAAAGGTACTTAGTTTACATGTGTTTCTTCGCGAACAACAAGGCGAGGCAACCAGCAAGAAACTGAGTTTTTGACATACAGATTGAAAATTTAGCGTTGATTTTTGATAACTCACCAGAATTTCCGCACTCTTGATCTTGATGGCCTCCAGCGTGAGGATGAGCGGCAGGTCGTCGACGGGCGAGCCCTCGCTGTTGGAGAGGCCGTAGAGGATGTCGGCCTGCATCTCGGCCAGCTGCGTGGCCATCTGCGCGCGCGACACGATCAGCTGCCCGCGCAGCTCCTCCAGGTCCGGCCGCTCCTGCGCCACCACGATGGACAGCAGCTGCTCTGATAGCCCACTGGTGTCCAAAATATTGCACTAAATTATTATTTATTATCATATTTTGTATATATAAGGCCCAGTCGCATAAGGTCTATCTATCAATTTTATCCAATCGCAGGCCAGTAGCTTACCTCTCATTGGTGGAATATGACATATAGACCTTATGCAACACTAGCGACCCTAGCGGATATTTGACAGGCGATAGCCCCCCTCAACCAATGCTTAAATATACTAACTAATGGTTTCAAACTTCGGTAGAACGCGTTTGTTATCCATTTTCATTCTAACAAATGGTTAAAGAATCTCTCCAGCTTATTTGACCATTCGATGGACTAGCAATTTATGAAAAAACACGTTTTGTAACCATTAGTTACCATATTTAAACATTGATTGAGATAACTCGAGATCAAAAAACTGGGCCTAAGTGATTTATTTGGGGGTCTACTTCCAGTCTTAACGGATTTAGCAGAATACCGTTTTTTTTTTTCAACCAGTCCTTGAAATTATCATGGATTTTTAATACCATTATAAATATTGTCGTGATAAATCAAACAATACATAAAAGTAAAAAGCCGCTGCTCCACTGTTTACCATCTAAGCCTACAATTGTGGAATGCAATAAAGCATAGAGTATTGAGTAGTATAGAGTGAAGTAGCGCACACAGTGCACGATATCTACGCCACAATAGCTGCATGCGTCATTTTATTACCGTTTTATTTTTCATGCGTAGCGTGTCCGTGGGTGCAGTGGATGTTATCAGACTACCATTTTGATACAAAGCGAAACTTGTCGAACGTGCGTAGCCTTCCCGTACTCCGCCGTTGAGCTATTTAGAATATTCATACCTAGGTACAAGAGCGAAGTTGACGACCATGACCTTGACGGAGGTCTCCGGCGTGTACTTGGGGTTGGGCAGCTTGGTGGTGATGTAGAGCCGGAAGCCGGCCATGTACGGGATCATGGAGTCGCCAAGCTTGAGGACCAGCTGACCTGCTTGACGGAAGTATTGACGCTAAGGAGAAAACAAAAAACAATATCATTACCTTGATCATTTACGTTCATGTTTCATATCATCAATCATTCAATGGTGTAGTATCCTACTTAGTAGACATATACATTGTCTCATGCGCACGAGTGGTGGGGCTGTCACTCTCAAACGGTCAGTCGCTAACGCGAGCTGTTGACGAGCAGACGTGCCGTCCGGACATGACACTCGGTGTGGTAGTGAGCCAGTGAAATGCCCTATAGTGCTGATCAGACGGGAACACTACAAATGGCAATACTGATTTTTATAAATGTATAGTACCAGTTCAGAAAAAAGTCTTACGTTTAAGTAAAATTTTCTACTCTGAACTTTAATCCAATGCACTTTACAATACATAATCAAATCAATCAAATACTCGTAAAAACATAAATCGATTGAACGTGAGTATCGAGTACCGAGTTGTATGGTTCCATCACTTCACAGTTCACGAACTTACATCAGTTACGAGTGTTACGACGCAATGACAAATGTCAAAATGGGCTTTTTATTTTGTCAAAACAAGAACATGTGTTTAGAATAAGCTGGATCATAAAATACTAGCTATTGCCCGCAGCTCCGCCCGCGGTCTACATTTTTCTTTATATAATTGAGATGCAAGCTATCCTATCTTTAAAGTTGGATCAAACTGCACACGGTGTGTAAATTTGATTTAAATCGGTTAAGTAGTTTCGGAGTTCATCTCGGACAAACATCGTGACACTGGAATTATATATAATAGATTTAATTAACCGACTTCCAAAAGGAAGTGGTACTCAATTCGACTGTATGTTTCTTTTTATAACTCCTCTCTACATATATCACTTTTGCTGTGCCCGAAAGTTCCAAGATAGATTCCAAAGAAGATTTTACCATTTACCCTACTTTGTGGACTGCAATAAAGATTTGAGTATCCAGTAGTAAATATCTTACTGTTTATTTTGACGACGTCCGTGGTCGAGTGGCGTACACACCAGTTTTCAAGGTGTCGCCAGCTTTGAGGTCCCGGGTTCAATCCCCGGACGGGTAAGTGTAGAAAAAAACAACACTTTCCTACATTGTCTCTGGTTTGGATGTTTGTGGTACCTTCTTCGTCTGTGAGTCCATAACAGAAGTGATTTATATTTATTGAATTGGTGAATATTTATTTATTTACTTACCTTCAGCACTGGGTCTAAGGCTGGATCTAATTCTTGTCCGACATTCTCCAGGAGTATCGGCTTCCCAAACCTGAGGGCCGACTCGAAATTCCTCAACAAATCCCGGTCGTTAGGCTTGCAGACCACCAGACCTTCCAGTTTGCCCTACAATATAAAATGTTAATCATTCGTATATGCTGTGAAAATTTAAGACAATATGTCCTATATCATATATTTTTTTAAATCGACCTCACGCATTAAGGAATTTAATTCTTCTATCGAAGAGAGTTGCATAATTTTAATTTACGTACACCCAGATATTTAGGACCTAATTTGATTTGCATAGATCGAACGAATATAACTAGGTACTAAATACACTATTTTACTATTTAGCAATATGGATCACACAATATTACTAGTATTTTTCGTAGCCCAAACTGAATGCTTGTGATACGAGTGTGTTACGTTTTAAATGGAATGGGTTGGACTCAAATCGGCATCCATATGATCGCAAGTCCGTCGCCCAAGCCTTTAGGCTACTGCCACTTCAAATCAATTGGCATGGTGATTCATACCACCTATTCTTCACAATTTTGTTCAGTTAGGGCCCATCCACAAATTACGTCACACGAATTTATAGCTTTTTGACGTCACATACAGTTATATACAGTTTTACGTCAAAAATAATGGTTACAATTTAAAAGAAGTTTATTAGAGTTTTATGTCAATAGTTCAAAGTTCGTGTTTAACTTAACACTTTAAAATAGATTTTAATGAATGACGTCACGATATTTAGGAAACTTCCCACACCCTTGTCACACAATGTGACACGACGTCGACCCACTCCCTCCCACTTAACGTGTGACGTAATTTATGGATGGCCCCTTATATGGTTTGTTATTCGAAGTGCATACCATGGCCCGTATCCACTTGTTGGCCTGCGTCTGCGGGTCGATGATGAGCGGCCAGCGCCGCGAGTTGGACATGAGCACGGCCGACTCCACCGACATCGGGTCCCGCGGCAGGCCGTACATCTGCCACGTCCTGAGACAACACAACATTGTTCATTACATAATATGTACGTAAAGAACAGACTTACAATATTTCAATTAAAAAAAAATTATGACGGTATAAAAAAGGAAACATGACATACTGGTAAAAAATTGTAATATCAAGGACTCAAATAAATAGGATTTCCACCATCTCTAGGTTATACCCAATGGATTTCGTGAAGAATTCAAAATCAATCCATTATTGGCGGGGGTATTACGTCACAAAGATGAAAAACATACCGTCAAATTGAGAAACTCCTCCTTTCAAGTCGTTTCGAAGTAAATATTATAAAAAAAAATCTTCGTGAAATTGCCCAAATATTGGGCAGTTTCGTTTGAAAACATACATTTAATATCCTTCCATTTCTATAATTGTCAACGCTTGCAGAAATGTTATAGTTGCCGGAAAGTAACTTGGCAATGTTTTGGAGTAGTGAGAGCGTATTTTCATATTCTTTGTGCAACAAAAGCACAGTTTTTTTGCTCGACTGTATCACTGCTAGTAATCTTAAAAAATAAAACCATTTTTTTTTTAATATTTATGTACATTAGAACGTTAAAATATGAGATGAACTCGTAACGACTCTTGCCAAGTTACGTGCCGGGTACCATACCTGCCTACGGGGACAGATAATGTTAGTGATCACGACGATAGGTTACCTTATCTGCACCGCATCACCCAGAACTGACACCGGTGTAGCGCCGGGCGAGTGCGGCAACTCCACTTTCTGAAATAATACTTATTAATGTAATTGGCTATACATATACAGCGTATATTCCACAAGGTAATCAGGTGCATAAAACTGAAAATTTATCCCACAGAATTTGTCGAAAAGATAATTTTCAATATCAAAATTGAAAATTATCTTTTCATACAAACAAAGGTCACGTGACCTGTCACTTTGTATGAAAAGTGCATTTTCTATTTAAACCTCAGAAAACAATATGCATTTTCTATTTTATGATTTCGACCTATGTTTCTTGAGGAAAATTGTTCAATTTTATCCACCTGATTACCTCGTTGAATATACGCACTCCTTTTTAATTAATCCTGTATGTACAAAAAAAAACGACTATTGCATTACTTTAATTAAAAAGAAACCATTGCAGGAAAGTATAAAAAAGTCTTCTTCTGCCTGGCCTTTTCCCAAGCTATGTTGGGGTCGGCTTCCAATCTTACCGGATTTAGCTGAATACCGTATTTTACATGGAGCGACTGCATTTCTGACCTCCACAACCTATTGCTAGGTAATACAGTATTCCATAGTAAGACTGGTTGTCAGAATTGTAATGAGTTAACGACTGTCAAAGATCACTGTATGACAGTCGGGACCAACGGCTTAACGTGCTTTCCGAGGCACGGAGGGGTCTCGGTATGTTTACAAATGGTCACCCATCCACGGACCAACCGCGGCGAGCGCGGCTTAACCTTTATTATCGGTCAAACCGTACGGCTTACACTTAGCCACGAGCCCCTCTAATAAAAGTATAAAACTAATTAATCGATTATAATGAAATTCTTATGGGACCACATTGTAAAGACGGTTAAAATTAAAGAAATATGACTACAAACTGCTATATGAAAGACAAACATACATAATATGTACATAACATACATGATATATACTTTTTAAGTATGATAATAGTTTTACCACCAAATGATCAATCCAGTGAGTCAGAAGTTCTCTTCTGAACTCGTCGGTAAACGGTGTTATGTATCCCACGGCACCTTTGAAACAGCAATACCAATAAATAATTAATCCATTCACAAAAGGCGGAGAAACAATAATACACGACTAGGAGACGAACGTGAAGTTTATAAAAAACTAGCTGTTTCCCGCAGCTCCGCCCACGGTCTCAATTTTGTTGCTGGCTTGCATGTCTTGTGCGGCGGCCGATGTTCGCATGTCGTACTCTCGGCATTTTGGACTATGGATGTGAAAAATGATTTTCCCTTCCTGTTTTTCTCTTGAAATTTTTCCTGAATTTTCGTTACTATAAACCTCACGGAGCCTGAGACCTTTCCAACGAATGCAAAACCGTGGAAATCGGTTCGTGCGTTCTGGAGTTATAGCGTCAGGAGGGAAAACCCGACTTATTTTTATATAGTAGATTGCGGCCTCGTGAGACAGTCAAGGCTCAAAGTAAATGATTACAAATCCTACTAATATTATAAATGTGAAAGTGTGGATGTTTGGATGTTTGTTACTCAATCACGCAAAAACGGCTGAACGGGTTTGGATGAAATTTGGCTTGCATGTAGCCTTTGACATGGAAAAGAACATAGGCTACCTTTTATCCCGATTCCTTAAGTAGTTCCCGAGGGAAGACCCAATTCTGAAGTCCACGCAAAAAAAGTCGCGGGCAGAAGCTAGTACTTAAAAAAAAAGGATTGCAGGGAAGTAGAAAACACGCAATTTGCATATTATTAGTAACAAATTTTGCATTAACAAGTCTAAATCTGTCGAGGAAGAAAGAAGTGTACAACGACATAATTAAAAAAATAAACATACATGACAAGAATACATGTAATCGTATCATACATATCAAGTTCACACATACATACACTATATAACTCACGTTGAAAGGACAATACATATTCCCTGATTTCTCAATCTTCTGACATCGGTTAAAATATAATAACTAAACAACCTAATAACTTGAAAAAAACATAATACAGTCGAATTGAGTACAGTCACGAGCATAAATATGTATACACATAGAGAAATTGTAAAACAATAATTTAACAGGAACTCACCATCAATTCAACTTTTAATCATTTAACAACATAAAATTATAACAGTTTTTGAGTTCCAACAAAAACTTCTTGCTAAATAAGTTTTGCAATTTCGCTATGTGTATATTTATGCTCGTGACTGTACCTCCTTTTTTTGGAAATCAGTTAAAAAGATATACTTAAATCAATTATTTTATGTTAGAACTCACATGCACTGAGCAATATATCTCCAATCAAGTTGACGATCGCAACGCCCAAGTCTTTGATAGTTTTGATCCATCGGACTCGCTCGCTCGACAGCCCGTTTAGCAACCTAAGTGGAATAAAAAAAACAATACTAATATATTTATTATTTTTCTAGTTTAATTTTCAGTGTGTACCACTGTTTATGGCCAATTTTTTTTTTTCGATATTGCTTGCTTTTTCTAATTAGTCTACTACTTAGTCTAATCTTAACATTAAAGGATTCTACCCACTACAACGTACCGTATCATACTAGAGTACTTTATTAAATTCAAAATTTTATGACATTTGATTAATATTTATAATACGGAAAAATATGAACTAAATATTAACAAACTTAATATGAATTATCTACACAAAAAAAAAACAATTAATAATTAACTAATTAAAATCTAAAAAATATCGTAAAAATATTCGTCCGCATCCCTGATTCTACTTTTTAAACTGATTCTATCGCGGTTCCCTTTTATATCAGTTTTCGATGACTCAATGCCAGGCATTAAATCGTCGAAAACTGACGACTAAACTTTACGTGGAAATAAAATCAAAAGAAACCGCGATAGATTCTGTTAAAAGTAATTTTATTTAAAAATAAAAATAAATATCTTGGGACAATCTCACACACGGTCATCTGATCCTAAACTAGGCAGAGCCTGTACTATGGTAACCAGACAACTAACATATATTTCTAAACTAGCTGTTGCGCGCGGCTCCGCTCGCGTGATCATCGGTTACTGCTGCAAATTATAGCCTAAAGCCTTCCTCAATAAGTAGGCTATCTAACAGTGAAAGAATTTTTCAAATCGGACCAGCCCCCCTAGCCAAGTTACATTTCTACAAGCGTTAACTATAATAGAAATCGCTTAAATGACATTAAATATATGGAAATGACATTTGATTTCGATAAGTCACGTGACTCAGACTTGTCACTTCCATACATTTGAGTGATTCGACCAGCGTTATCGCTTGTAGAAATGTCACTTGGCTAGGGGGCCAGTACTTCCTGAGATTAGCGCGTTCAAACAAACAAACAAACTCTTCAGCTTTATATTATTAGTATAGATACATACATATCATAGATAAATAACACCCAGACACAGAACAAATGATCGTGCTCAACACACAAAGATTTGTCCTGGGTGGGAATCGAACCGACGACCTCCGGCTTAGCAGTCAGGGTCACTAGCCACTAGACCAACAGGCCCGTCAAAATATTTGAATGTCTAACGTTCGCGTGAACCTTAGAAAGCTTTCTGTAGTGACCTGTTAGCGCGGTCCATCCTGGCAAGACAGAGGTTGATGTCATCCTCCATGCGTCTCTTCTCGTCTTCCTTCTCCACGAGGTAAGCGTTCAGCTTCGCGATGCCCTCCAGCAGAGCTATCATCTTAGCCTTCGCGTTCGCCAACATCGCTAGCAAAAGAAATACCCGTCAAAATGTGTGACATCACATGATAATTTTGGCGTCAATTACTTGACCACCAAAAATGCATCAACACACGTTTATTATTTTATTATTATTTTTGCTGTTTGCAATTATTTAATTAACTCCACCCCATCGACAACCAGTTTGAGGTTTAGTTTAGTTCAACAAATTTGACAGTCAGTTGAATATTTTTGCTCCACACTCAAATGCAGTAACCAATTCTATAGAATCAATATAAAATAATAGATGAGCTAGCATTAAGAACACAACAAACTTGTACATTGTAATCTGATTGCTTTTTAAGAATGCTGTTTGCCGATTTATGAAAAGAGATAATTATATATGAAGCTAAAGAGATACATAAATCTCTACTTATAATAAGATTTCGACCTCTGTTTATTAGGAAAAGTTATTCCGTTTAATGCACCTGATTACCTCGTTGAATATACGCATTTTTTTTTAATTATTCCTGTATACAACTCTTTCGTAAGACCCTGAAGGTACCACATACCTTCGACGATGGCGAGGTCTCTCGTGGCCCTCGCCAGCGCCTCCTTCTTGGGCGCGACGCCCTTGTTGACGTGGTAGAACTTGTACATCGCGTGCACCCACATGCACAGCGACTGACACGCTTTAGACACCTAAGAAATTGAAGCAAAGTACTCAGATATATAATATTTTGTTATTTTTTTTTTTAGAAAACATAGTGTTTGGAAACTTTTTTGGTAGATGTTGGTTAGCCCGTGATAGGCTAGTGCGTAAGCTTTTCGTAGCTTGGTTAGTTTAACTAGAAATTTTGACCCATAAGCTGGGGGAACTCCTTAAAAGATATGTATTTGTGAATAAATACTTTTCAATGACTTTGTTAAATCTACTCAATAAGCTTTTGAAACCCTTATTTAATAATAATAACTCGTTATTGTACACCGAAACAAGTTTACAGAAAAAACAAAATACATTATAGGTACAATGGGCGGTCTTATCACTAATTGTGATCTCTTCCAGTTAGATTGTGTAAAAAAACTAATCAATAAAAATAAAAAATAATCACCAAATGTGTTGCTATGCGACTAACGTCTGAACAACTGCACCAAATTAGATGATTCCTTTCATTGCGTTCGTCATTGAAATAAAACTACTTTTTAAACGTATTCTATCGCGTTTTATTTTGATTTTGGTTCCCGACGTGTTTGACATGTTCCCTATATTTTTTCCAACCAGAAATAAATAGGGACCGCGGGCAGAGCCGCGAACAACAGCTAGTGGCTCATTATTTTAAATACCTTTAAAATTATTATTTTTAATTATTTATACACATTATCGCATGTGTTAGCGAATATTTGTAATTAAATACAAATTGTAGAAGGAAAAACTTAAACCTCAGGCAGGACTCGCTAACACATGCGATAATGTGTATAAATAATTAAAAATAATAAGTATTGGGCCAGCGCCATCTCTCGGACTTCTAATTAACACATTGTTAATCAGAGTCGGTGAGGCCAACCGTAAGGTAGGTTCACTAGATGTCGCATACGTCGCCCTATAAAGACGTCATAAGTAGAAGGAGAAATTTAAACTTCCAGGCAGTGACCTCGGTAGCTTAGTTGGTAAAGCGACTGGCGCGTCAAGCCAGTGGTCGCAGGTTCGAGTCCTGCCTAAGGTTTAAGTTTTTCCTTCTACAATTTGTATTTAATTACCTTTAAAATCTTGGCAGGATCATAGTCTGGGTTAACGACGAACCGCTTGAGCTTCTTGATCATGTCCTCAGTGATGGTGTCCTTGTCGAACTTCATGAGGGACTCGAGGAAGGCGGTAGGGTCCGCCAGCATCTGCGAGCCTGGCTTCCAGTAGTTCAGCACCTTCTCGCCGTACGCTGCGCCTTGCTCCTGTATGACATCAAATATTTTGCAGCAGTGGTGAACTGAATGTTCTGACGCTTATTCAAGTACTCAATAAAAAAGTTTTAATCTATACAATAATAAATCTGTACGTCTGTCTGGTTGTTACGACACCATTTAAAAATTACAACATCAGTAGATACACCGTTATTATACAAATGTTGCGTGTAATTTGACGTTAATTTATTTTATCGCAATCGATTTATTACTAAATAAGAAATATGCATTTTAAAATACATACGTATAGTAACGCAAACATTGACATTATTTATTATTACATTATGAATTTTTATGGAAAACCTTGTGTAAAAATTGAAGGACTTTATTTTTATTCAAGAAAGCTTAACATTGTTTTAAAATTTGTGTTTTTATGTGAATTTATAAAAGAAAGAAAAAACATCGAGGTGCGGTAACTATGGCAAAATTGCCAAGTAGGCAGTTTTTAAGCGACCACAATTTTTATTTTGAAGAAAGTTTTTTTATTAATCTTTTTCTCAATATATAATATCTTGGAACAACTCACACACGGTCATCTGATCCCAAACTAGGCAGAGCCTGTACTATGGCAACCAGATAACTGATAACCATACTTATATATTTCTAAATTATAGAGATAAATAACACCCAGACACAGAACAAATGATCGTGCTCATCACACAAAGATCTCTCCTGGATAGGAATCGAACCCACGACCTCCGGTTTAGCAGTCGGTCACTAACCACTAGA
Organism: Plusia festucae; assembly: GCA_950381575.1. Taxonomy (NCBI): domain Eukaryota; kingdom Metazoa; phylum Arthropoda; class Insecta; order Lepidoptera; family Noctuidae; genus Plusia; species Plusia festucae. The sequence goes on from OX494442.1 coordinate 13,476,147, forward strand.
CCAACAGGCAAAAATATCTTCTATATTTTTTGTATATTAGTTGGTCTGAGAGTAAGTCGTAGGTCTATGAAGCGAAGGTCTTACTTTGATAGGTTTGATGTCGAACACGACACATAGCGACTCTATAACGAGTACCACTCCAGCAGGCGGTTTCTTCATAGCCTTCACCTCCACGACGTCGTTGCGGTTCAGCTCTTGCAGCGCTTTCTCAGCGGCCCGCAGCGCTGGCATCGCTTCCTCTGTGTACATACATTATTATTTAACACTATTGACGAATTAATTAATTCTTAAAAAAAAAAAACTAGTAATACTTGTTTGTTAACCCTCGTGCTAAGCTAAAGGCTTGTGTTACGAGTGGGTTCACGTCGGTAGTCCAATGGGTGGGATTCGAACCCGCGACCACATGATTGCAAGTCCGCTGCCCTAGCCATTAGGTTACCGCCGCTTTAATTAAATTAATTATGGTCTAAGATCCCTAATACAACGACCTTCACCGAGATGCTTATTTGATGAAACGTATTTTATATTTATTTTAATATGTCAATAAATATAATCCATATGGGTTGCCTAGCAAATTTCAGTCCAGATTATGTTTAATTAATAATTAAAAAAATATTTTTTTTGAAAAATTTCAACGGTATGTTTATTAGATAAATTCTATACCAATCGAAAGTATGAAGCCCATAGAATATGAAAACGTTAGGTTGCCTATTCTTTTCCGGTCACAACTATCGGGTTGCCAGGTATAAACAGGTAAATTAGTACAGCATTTTGCAACGGTCTGTTTATTGAATGAAATTTAAATGAAATTAAAGATTATTTTATTCTGAACACGGTGGTATAGGGTTGCCTGCGAAAAATCTGTCCAGAATTGCGGTTGCCGAATTTTAAAAAGTAAAATATTGCTCCCGAACTGCATATATTACCGTATTAGTAGTTCGGGAGCAAACTTTCAAGGCTATCTTGTGTTAGTTTAGTTCTTTTTGTTTTAATAAATATAAAATAATTTTATTAAAATGGGTGCCGAGAAACCAAGATGGCGTCGGCGACAATTTGCAAATTTTTCGTCATGGGTGTCATTTTCATGGTTCCCAAGGTCGCTAAAAACGATTATGGGGTCGAAATTAGAATCCAAGATGGCGCCGAGAACAATATGATTTATTTTTGTGATTAGTGTTATTTTTAAGATTTGCGAGGTCGCTGAAAATAAAAAAAAATATTTTTTTAAACATTTCACCGGTATTTATACCGATTATTAGATAGATTCTATACCAATCGAAAGTATGAGGCCCATAGAATATGCAAACGTTAGGTTGCCTATTCTTTTCCGGTCACAATTATCGGGTTGCCAGGTATAAACAGGTAAATCTGTACTAGCATTTTGCAACGGTCTGTTTATATTATTTTATAGATATATATATATATATTTTTTAGGTAAATTATTATATTTTGTAATTACTAACATAGTTCTTAAGCAATTGTACTAACACACTATGAGCCGTGTGATGCTTGAAAATAAAAGATTTTTATTTTTATTTATTTATTTTATTTATTGAATGAAATTTAAATGAAATTAAAGATTATTTTATTCTGAACACGGTGGTATAGGGTTGTCTGCGAAAAATCAGTCCAGAATTGCACTCTCTTTCTTTAAGTGGGCGCACTTAAAGAAAGAGAGTGCGCATGCTATTTGGGCTTGGAAAAGAAAAGGATAGCGATAGACTCGTATATACTATGCATCATCACAGTATAAAAACATACAGTAGGACGACGCCTTTGATCTCCTTGTAAATGCCGAAAGTGTGTAGAAATTGTCGCAACAGCCAGGGTTGTCTCAAAATAACAATATTTATTAAAATTTATTTTTGTCAACATTATTTAATAATTATTAAATAATTAGAGGAAAAATTGCAAATTTTTCATCATGGGTGTCATTTTCGTGGTTCATGGGGTCGCTTAAAACGATTATGGAGTCGAAATTAGAATCCAAGATGGCGCCGAGAAAAATATGCATTTTTTGTGATCAGTGTTATTTTTAAGATTTACGAGGTCGCTCAAAATAAAAATGAGGTCTAGCTTTCGCAGAAATGTCTATCGTGCAAGTGTTCCTGATCCAAGATGAAGAACATTGAATGATAATCGTGCTCATAAGCTGCAAAGCCTCGTATCGTCTTACAATCTTCATATTCTTCCACTTTCTGCCACTCACTTCTCCCCAAATTCTGCTCCTTCTTTACTTGATCTCATGATTGTTTCTTCACCTAATAATGTTTCCGACCATGGTCAACTTTCAGCTTGTTTCTCCTATCACAATCTTATTTATTTGTCATATCGCGTCCGTACTCCTAAACGCAAACCTAAATTCCAAAATTTACGATGCTACAAGAGCATTGATCTGGAGGCATTGCAGCGTGATGCAAGCTGTGTTGACTGGAGCTCAGTGATTGGTGAGAGTGATATCAACGAGAAGATCAACAGATTTAATAGCAGTGTACTTGAACTCATGGACATACATGCACCGGTGCGGTTGGTCAAAGTGAAACGCGATCCTGCTCCCTGGGTTACTACTGAGTTAAAAGAAGCCATGGCTCGGAAGGTCAGAGCAAAGCGTAGGTATGAACGCAGACCCACAGACGACAACTTATTTCGCTACAAGGTAGAACGTAACCGCTGCAATCATCTGTGCCAGTCCGCCCGAAGACGCTATTTCCATGACAGTCTTGTCAACCGCAATTCTGGTGATGCCTGGAAATTTCTTAGGTCTGTTGGTATCGGAAAATCTCTAAGCGAATGTAAGGATGTTGACCTCACCGCTTTAAATATACATTTTGCTCTTCCACCTACTTCCATTGATCCCTATACCAAAACCTCCACTTTACTTGAACTTTCCTATCTGCCGATACCTCCTTGGCCTCATTTCTATTTCTCTCCGGTGACTGAAGAGGACGTCAGAAAGTCCGTCTTATCTATTTCATCTTCCGCTGTCGGTCATGACAATTTGTGCTCTCGTATGATCATTCCTATTCTTTTACCTTTACTCCCCATTTTAACTCATATCTTCAACTACTCCCTTACATCTTGTTCCTTTCCCTCAGCATGGAAACTTGCGCATGTTATCCCTCTGCCGAAAACGTTAAATGCTTCGTCTTTTTCGCAGTACAGACCTATATCCATTCTTCCCTTTCTCTCCAAAGTACTTGAGCACATTGTCCATCGACAAGTATCTTGCTTCTTATCTTCTTGTAATCTTATCTCCCCCTACCAATCTGGCTTCCGTCCTGGACACAGCACCGTTACAGCTCTTCTCAAAGTGACTGATGATATCCGTTTAGCTATGGAAAATAAATCCCTAACTGTCCTTGTGTTACTGGATTTCAGCTCAGCTTTCAATTCTGTAGATTTCGATATCCTCCTGGGTATCCTTCAAGCTAATAATTTTTCCTCTTCTTCCATTGCTTGGTTTAGCTCCTATCTTCGGGGCCGCTCGCAGCGGGTTCGCCTTGAGGATACTTTCTCAGATTGGTGTGATCTTGCTGCAGGCGTGCCTCAGGGTGGCGTTCTATCTCCTCTTCTCTTCTCTATATTTATCAACACAGTTGCCAGTGTTATATCTTCTAACTTCCACCTTTACGCTGATGATTTACAGGTTTACCGACACTTTTCCTTGCCTGAGGCTGAATCTGCTATCGTAGCCATGAATCGTGACTTAGCCGGAATCGGTGAGTGGGCTAGATCACATGGCCTACAAATTAACCCATCGAAGTCAAAAGCCATGATAATCGGTAGCAGACATTTCCGGAATGCTCTTGATATGTCATCACTGACACCTCTTACACTCGACGGTGCTGTTATAGCCTACACTGACACTGCCAAGAACTTAGGCGTTTTAATGGACTCTCATCTTTCATGGCGCGACCAAGTCAATGAGGTTAGTCGGAAGGTTCACTTCACCTTTCACTCGCTGAAATGCATCCAGAGCTTCTTGCCCTTGGACACAAAAGTATTACTTGCGCAGTCACTCATTCAGCCTATCATCGATTACGCCGATGCATGCTACTTGGATGCCACTGAGGAGCTATTAAATAAACTTGAGCGATTGCAAAACTTATGTATTAGATTTATTTTCGGCCTCAAAAAATTTGATCACGTTTCACATCTTCGCAAGCAACTCAAGTGGCTCCCGATCCGCCTTCGCAGGAACACTCGGATTTTATGTCTCCTTTACAATATCCTTCACAACCCATCCTATCCTTCTTACCTGCGTGAACGTTTTTCCTATGTCCGTTCCTCTGATGTCCTTTGTAGATCCCATCTCAAATCCAACCTTAAAATTCAACCTCATTCGACCGATTTTTATTCATTCTCCTTTTCTGTACATGCTGCTAGACTGTGGAATGCTCTTCCGCCCAACATACGAGACTCTCAGTCCATATCAATTTTTAAACGACGCGTTAAAGAACATTACCTTTCTGTTTAAAGTATTGTCCTTATATATACGTATTTATACTTATTATTGTGTATTTATATATATATATATATATATATTATTTATATATTTTGTTGTTATTTATTACCTTACACACTGTGTCTGTTTCTCTACATATCTGTATCCTGTCGCAGGTCTGCTGGCAGAAATTTCGTAAGAAATAAGCAGTACCTTTGTACCTTTTATTCTCTAAGATGTTTTTTTTTTCCTGTATTATATTGTGTGTACATAAATAAATAAATAAATAAATAAATAAATAACATTTCTCTAAATGAAATTACATGTGTTCGTCTCAATCTCAATCTAGAATTGTATATTTTTGCATGTGAGACCATAGACGAAGCACATTTGCATAATAGTTACTGTTTTCCAAATTGTGTATCTCGATATTGTTAATTATTGTAAAAAAAAATTTTATTTATTTTAGATAAACATTATTATTAAATAATAACTATTAAGTTAATATTAAGTTAAAGATAACGTTGATAAAAAAAAATTAGATTTTTTTTATTATATATTTTTTTAAATTTATTTTTGATCAACATTATTATCACATAATAATTATTAAATAATGTTGATAAAAATAAATTTTAATAAATATTGTTATTTTGAGACAACCCTGGCTGTTGCGACAATTTCTACACACTTTCGGCATTTACAAGGAGATCAAAGGCGTCGTCCTACTGTATGTTTTTATACTGTGATGATGCATAGTATATACGAGTCTATCGCTATCCTTTTCTTTTCCAAGCCCAAATAGCATGCGCACTCTCTTTCTTTAAGTGCGCCCACTTAAAGAAAGAGAGTGCAATTCTGGACTGATTTTTCGCAGACAACCCTATACCACCGTGTTCAGAATAAAATAATCTTTAATTTCATTTAAATTTCATTCAATAAATAAAATAAATAAATAAAAATAAAAATCTTTTATTTTCAAGCATCACACGGCTCATAGTGTGTTAGTACAATTGCTTAAGAACTATGTTAGTAATTACAAAATATAATAATTTACCTAAAAAATATATATATATATATCTATAAAATAATATAAACAGACCGTTGCAAAATGCTAGTACAGATTTACCTGTTTATACCTGGCAACCCGATAATTGTGACCGGAAAAGAATAGGCAACCTAACATTTGCATATTCTATGGGCCTCATACTTTCGATTGGTATAGAATCTATCTAATAATCGGTATAAATACCGGTGAAATGTTTAAAAAAATATTTTTTTTTATTTTCAGCGACCTCGCAAATCTTAAAAATAACACTAATCACAAAAATAAATCATATTGTTCTCGGCGCCATCTTGGATTCTAATTTCGACCCCATAATCGTTTTTAGCGACCTTGGGAACCATGAAAATGACACCCATGACGAAAAATTTGCAAATTGTCGCCGACGCCATCTTGGTTTCTCGGCACCCATTTTAATAAAATTATTTTATATTTATTAAAACAAAAAGAACTAAACTAACACAAGATAGCCTTGAAAGTTTGCTCCCGAACTACTAATACGGTAATATATGCAGTTCGGGAGCAATATTTTACTTTTTAAAATTCGGCAACCGCAATTCTGGACAGATTTTTCGCAGGCAACCCTATACCACCGTGTTCAGAATAAAATAATCTTTAATTTCATTTAAATTTCATTCAATAAACAGACCGTTGCAAAATGCTGTACTAATTTACCTGTTTATACCTGGCAACCCGATAGTTGTGACCGGAAAAGAATAGGCAACCTAACGTTTTCATATTCTATGGGCTTCATACTTTCGATTGGTATAGAATTTATCTAATAAACATACCGTTGAAATTTTTCAAAAAAAATATTTTTTTAATTATTAATTAAACATAATCTGGACTGAAATTTGCTAGGCAACCCATATGGATTATATTTATTGACATATTAAAATAAATATAAAATACGTTTCATCAAATAAGCATCTCGGTGAAGGTCGTTGTATTAGGGATCTTATACTATTACTAATAAAGTCGGTGAAACCTATATTAGTCCAGTAGATGTCGCATACGTCACCCCGTCAGATGAGATATTCGAAATCTCAAGCATATGGTCTCTATAGTTTACTTGTTAAAGCGACTGGTGTACCAAGAGTCGCGGGTCTCAAGTCCTGCCTGAGGTTCCATTTGTATTTTTATTATTTGTACTAGCGGTGTCCCACGGTTTCTCATGCGCAAGTTTTCCCTGTTCCCCTAAGCATCTGTTTTTGTTTCTCAAATTTTTATTCTTTTAAAATTTATTCTGCTATTCGAGATAGAGACGAATCCAAAAAATCATAGTTCACAAAAAATCAAGTGTTCTGAAACCCGACTTTGTTGTTTTATAAAGTAAACATTTAAATTAAATGTAATGACGGTCCCAGACGTGATGTAACGTACCTAAGTCCCTCTGTGCATCTTCAGTCATGGCGGCGTTGATGGCGGCCATCTTTTCCGCCATTACTGTTTCCTTTTCCACTTTTTCACGGGCTTCCTCAGCTATGGCCTAAAAACGATATTGAGGAAATATGTTGATTAAGTATGTACAATGCCGTCTGCGAGTACTGGTCTGACAAAATATTATCATCATATTGCCATTGATCGACACGCCAAGAAGAGTATAAACCTATTTTTAATTATGTCTAGACCGTGGTTTGTGATATACTTTATATTCGTTTCTTTCGTTACTACTACTCTACGGCCGCTGTACCTTAGCGAACCTAAAAAGCGATAACAGATACTGTTGTCTCTTTTACACCCACCGTTTATGTGTACTTGCATCTCACGCGAACTGCCTTGATCTCTTTTTAGGCTCGTCAAGATTAGTCGGCCGTATTGTAACTGAGCCCCGCAGTCAGCAAGTAAAATCAGTTAAGCTGTTTCGAAGATTTACCGAAACAAACAAATAGACAGACAATATTATTTAAAACTTGTTTTAAGCTGTTAAATGGTAGTACACAGAAGAAGAAGTAATAACTAATTGAGAATAAGTTGAGCAGACGGAATAGGAATCCTACCTACATCAAATAATTCAAAAATGGATTTCCTACAAAATATCACATTTCGTCATCACCGTACGAAGTCTGACTCGAATACAAACGATATTAGCACTGGAACTAACGAAACATTAGACGACACAACAAACAGCTTACCTGATATGTCAAATGATATAAACGACTCAAACCTTGAGTTGGTTAATAAATTGAAGCAGCAGATTGATAAACTTAATACAGAATTAAATGTTGCACATAATGAAATTGAAACTTTGTCACTCGAAAATTTAAATCTTAAAAAATTAAATGACGAATTAATGAAAAAAAACGATTTATACAAAAAAATATCGTGTAGTCCTGCAAAAAAACCTTTAACACCAAAAAAGAAATTACAGATAAAGAAGAAATTAACACGGACAGAATCACCAAATAATAAATTATTAGACATGAACCCTTCACCGTCGATGTCAAACCAAATACCATCAAACCACCTAATGACGTCAAAAACAACACAAGTGTCATCAATAAATAGCAGGATTTGTATTCTGAGTAGTAACAAACGGAATAACATACGTTCAATTGCTGAAGATACGCTTACAGAACAAACTAATATCTGCCACTATCTAATGCCTCATTGTAAAACTGAGAAACTGATATATAACATAGAAGCCAAACTACAGGACTTCACTATGAACGACTTTTGTGTGATCTTATTAGGTGAAGAGGATTTTGCCACGACTAATGATTATTTCAGTTTGATATTTAAAATACGAGCAACATTAGAAAAAGTAAAACACACGAACGTCATTATATGCACGCCGACTTTTAAGAATAACTACTACGTAAACTTATTTAACTTTAGAGTAGAGAATTTTAACAATTTAATTTATCTTGACATATTGGAACATGAACATGCATATTTATTGGACTCTAATAAAAACCTGACAAATGATTATAAAAGTTTTGATAGACGTACTGGAAGGATCACAAACTTTGGCATGCGTATAATATTTAATGACATCAAGGAATATATAAATGCCATAAAATATGAAACCAAGGAAAAGGAATTGGAGTTTTTTCTCCAGTAATTTTATGTACATACTACATCAAAATATAGCGGGATTGATAAATAAATCAGAAGTACTGTCAATATGCCTGGCTGAACTGATGGATAGAAACATAGACGTTGACATACTATGTATCACCGAACATTTTATTATGGCTGGCTATGAGAGGTATTTAGTTATGCCAAACTATTCATTAGCCGCAAGTTACTGCAGGAACGACAAAAAACGCGGCGGTACTTGTATTCTGGTGAAAAATGGACACCAGTGGAAAGAAATACCAGAGGTCAAAAATTTCACGATATCGGGGTTATGTGAATTTTGTGCCACGGAACTTGTTGACTATAAGACTGTAATTGTATGTGCTTATAGGTTGCCTAAAAAAAAGGTAGAATCATTAAATATATTTTTTTGTAAATTAGAATCCATATTACAACTACTGAATAAGAGATGTTACAAGCGAATAATAATTGCCGGTGATTTTAACATAAACATACTAAAACACGACAGAGCTTCAAGAGAATTTGAATACTTATTGGTAAGTTACAATTTGTCTTTAGCGTTAAAAGAACAGACTAGAAATGCTAGTAAGACTTGTCTTGATAATTTTGCTCATAATTTTAAAAAAGGTTGTAAGACGGAGGTGTTAGAATTTGCACTGTCTGATCATAGCGCTCAGTTGATGAGGTTTCCGATTAAGGAGATGCCAGTTATCAAAATGTATCGCAAACAAGTCCGCGATTTCAGTACCGAAAATATTATAAAATTTAAAGAATGCCTCGCGAACTATTCTTTTTCCGACATGTATTCTATTACAGATGCAAATGATGCGTATAACTGTTTTGTAGATAACTTTAAATTATTTTATGATCTCTGCTTTCCTTATAAAACAATCATAATACGTGTTATTAGGAAAACCAAATGGATATCGCGTGGACTGAAGAAATGCAGTGCAAAAAAAAGACAATTACTATGGAATTTGAGATTGAACCCATCAAGCCAAAACAAAATTATATACCGTAATTACTCAAAAACATTTAAAAAAATTATTAAACTCACACAGCGCGCTCAAAATAATTACAAAATTAAGACATCAAATAATAAATGTAAAAGTACATGGAATGTAATAAATAATCGAAGATTTAACATTCCTCGGGACAGCATAACTAGAATAAAAGTCAATAATAATATAATTACAGATCCGAAAGAAATTGCGAATGCATTCAATAATTATTTCATTGATAAAATTCAACCCATATTGTGTCGGGGCAATAATGTAACGGAAAAAATTTTAGGAACAACTGACTCAATCTTTATAACACCTAGTGTGCCAAATGACATTTATAAAATTATATCTGGACTTAAGAATACAAATAGCGTAGGATCTGATGACATATCGACTAAAATAGTTAAAAAAGTTAATCAATACATTTGTGGACACCTTAGTCATATTTTAAACTTATGTATTAGCAATGGCGTATTTCCAGATAATTTAAAAATATCTATTGTAAAACCTATGTTTAAAAAAGATAAAAAAGAACTTATGGAGTGTTACAGACCAATAGCATTAGTACCAATATTTTCAAAAATTTTTGAAAAATTTATTCATCATAAAATATATGGCTACCTGGAACACTGCAAGTTATTATGTGATGAACAAAAAGGATTTAGGCAAAATAAAAATACAAATTTAGCTATATATGATTTATACAAAAATATCCTTAACAACATTAATAACAGAACACCTGTATGTACAATTTACTGTGATATGACGCAGGCGTTTGATTACGTTGACCATTGCATACTATTCAGTAAATTAGAAACATATGGCATAAGAGGTAATGTGCTAAATTTAATAAAATCGTATCTTTCTGATAGATTACAGTTTACTAGCATTTCAAAAATAAATATAAACACTAAACAGGAGATCACATATCGATCCAAACCGCGTTCTTTCACATTTGGTGTACCTCAAGGTAGCGTCTTGGGTCCACTTTTATTTATAGTCTACATAAACGATCTGCCAAAATATGTAAACCATCCAATGTCCCTTTTTGCAGATGACAGTACTGTTTCGATTCAATGTAGATCAAAGGAGCAGTATCAAGACAATATAAATGAATGCTTAGCGTCGATTGTTCAGTGGTTAGATAACAATAACCTTAAAATAAACTTGACGAAAACCGTAATTATGCACTTTAGCCAGAGACCTCGGTCCCATAACCTTAATGTTAGTTATAATAATAAGTCCATACACGAGGTAGACACCGCAAAATTTTTAGGACTAACCATTGATAAACAGCTTAACTGGAAAGCACACATTGAAGAACTGTGCAAAAAAATTAATAGCTCAGCTTATGCTCTACTTAAAATAGTACCTATTTCCAGTATTGATACTGCGATTATTGCCTACCATGGCATAGTAGCTTCGGTGTTAAGATACGGGATCATCTTTTGGGGAAACTCCACCAACAAAAATATGGCATTTAAAGCACAGAAGCGCTGTATTCGTGCCATATTTGGTCTCAAAACCATAGACAGCTGCCAACCTTACTTTATCAGACACAAAATCCTGACTTTTCCTTCCATATATATCCTTGAGGTGGCCTTATTTGTTCACAGCAATCCTACTTACTTTCAGCGCCTCTCAGATGTAGTGAAGCGTAATAGGCGATACAATAATAATAATAAATTGTGTGTTAACAAGTCAAAAACGGGTATAATGAGTAAAAGTTTCTTAAGTCTGGCACCAAAAATTTATAATAAAATCCCGGATGAATACAAGACCTGCCATAAAACAATATTTAAAACTAAAATGAGTAACCTCTTGGCCAGCAAGTGTTACTATAGTATTGAAGAATACCTTGAAGACAGTTTGACATGATTTTATATACCAACTTTTATTATATTTTATTTTGTATTTCTTATTTTTTTTTTCTTTTTAAATTAGCTTTTGACATGACATGTGAGTGTAACCTATATTATAGTACATATCCTAATCCAATTAAATGATTTATGAAAATTATTGTAATGAATTTGACAAATAATTAATTTAAGTTTACTAGTGGACTGTGCTGTATTCTGTTCATATGCCTCAATTGGTAGATTTTGGTGAAACACATTTTATTTAAGACCTTATTTAACTACCCAAAATGTAATGAACAAATAAATGATTTATGATTTATGATTTATGACAGATTTTGGCTTTTGGAGTAAATTCAGGAAATAGTGATAGAGCTCACGGTATCAGTGGCGATCTGCTGGATGACCTGCCTGGTCTCCTCGGCCGCCTTCTCCATGAGAGGCTTCAGCTCCGCCAGCTCGATCTGCAGCTGCTTCACCTCTACCTCTGTCTGGTTCAGCTTGTTTAAACCTGGATCATAATTAAATTCATGTGACGACCATCGTGGTCGAGTGGCGTAGACACCGGTTTTCAAGGTCCCCGGTTCTATCCCCGGATGGTGCGAGAAAATAACAAATTTCTACATTGTGTCGGGTCTGGGTGTTTGTAGTACCTTCGTTGTCCCTGATTCCAGAGCAGAAGTGCTTTAGCTACTTACTTTGGATTCGGAGCAATGTCTGTGATGTTGTCCACATATTTTTTTTTTGGAACATATTTATGTAACAATACTTTTTAACGTAGACTTAAAATAAACATACTCCTGGTTTTTGAAACGTCGATCAACACAATTTACGATTCGATATCATCTAAAATTAATTCGTGGTGGCCTAGTAATTCAATCAAAGGTTTGTGGACACGGTTTCAGGTGGGATGGGAACCCACTAAAAGCAAATACCAATATGACTAACTGTACTTGTTTAATTATTCTAAGACTGAATGTACTATTGAAGGTCGCGCGATCATGCGATGCGTTATTTAATCATCATGATGCGATCATCATCACACGAGCGCGGCAATAGGAAGAAGCTAGTGTAAGGTATGATAGATATGAACTCCTGCAAGTAGTCGCGGGGCGAAGACGAGCTGGACGCAGAAGGAAGCTCGTAGCCGACCTTCAGTAATGGGGGCTAACGTGTGTCCAAAATCCGCTCGGTTCTCTAGTGTTGCATAAGGGTCTGTCGTTCTCCACCAATGAGAGACAAGCTACTGGCCTGCGATTGGTTGAGATTGACAGATAGACCTTATGCGACACTAGCGACCCTGGCGAATTTTTGACTTGCGGTAGCCCCCATTGGAGTGGCACTTAAAGATAGTGTAAGTGATCTTACCCGTCTTCAGCGCATTGGACTCCGTGAGGATAGCCTTCTGCTTCTTCTTGAACATCTCGGCGTACGCCCCCAGCATCTCCATGTAGGACATGGGCGTGACGTAATTGATGCGGTTCAGCTGTTCCTTGAAGTGAGCGCTAGCGTCCACTACCGATTGGTGCACGAAGCACGTCATCGACTGGAAATACAAAGTTTGAATGAAGGCAAAAGGTGGAAATTTGATGGTATTTTTATAAAGAAGAAGAAATAATAGCTAATTTATGTCAAATTATTGATACTATTACAATTTTAACTTCTCATGCTAAAATGCACGTGTTACGGTACGTTCACACGGAGCCACGTTTTCCCGAATCTTATTTTCATCGGATCTGGAAAAACCGAATGTGGTATTCACACGGCAAATATTGCGTTACCGTATCCGACGGCACCGTAATCGAGATGCCGTGTTAACACACTATCCGGTGCTTGTGCGACGTGCGTTCGGTTTCAAGATTCGGTAAATAACCGAATCTACCCTGCGTGTATCGTATGAACGCATGTATTGAATGCGCTATACCACTTAACCGGATCTTAAATTTTGCAGTACGACCGGATCGGTTTGTAGTCGCAAAATCGGATGTCAACTTCAGCCAGATTGGATTTATTGCCGTATCTTAAAACCGAATGCATGTGTGAACTCATTCATTGAAATACTGTTGCCACTAAACCTAATCCTGCAAAAAACCGATTCGGTAGAGAAACACTCAACGCCGTGTGAACGTACCGTTACGTGTGGTTCACGTCGGTAGTGTCATGGGCGGGATTCAAATTGGCAGCCACATGATCGCAAGTCCAACGCCCGAGCTAAGGCTACCGCCGCTTCAAATTAAACGATACGCTTGTTATTTTAGTGTCGTGTATATACTGACCACCATGGCATGCAGCACTTGGTCGGAGGCGGAGGTGAGCTCGCCCATGGTCTCGAAGAAGTGGTAGGCCACGGACTCCAGCGCGGTCTTGGGCCACTCGCTGAACCAGTCGATGGTGCAGCAGTTCACCAGCGACGGGAACTGCCGCAGCCGGGCGCGGAACACCTGCGACACCGCATGGTGGGCTTTATAGGAATGACTTTTTTGTGCAATTAACGCAACATAATTGAGTACACAGAAATGTAAAAAACTGGACAAGTGCAAGCTGGACTCGCCCAACGAGGATTCCGTACAAAGACTATTTTTTTATGATTTAATTACAAATGTATGAATTTTCTGACTTTTTCCTGTACTTCTATAATAAGACGATATTCCTTGCTGAATTTCAAAGATCAAGGTCAACGGAACTAAAAATGTTGATTCCCCTGTGTGTCGCGATATACGTTTTACGTAACTTTTTACTTTAACTTATAAGTTTGATTTTTCTAGTTTCAAAGGAATGTAAAACTAAATATTGATTTTAATTTCAACTCAATATTCGTCAGAATTGGACTGTCTAATACCCGGACCAACGGCTTAACGGTCTCGGTATATTTATAAATGAGAACCTACGGTACAACCGCGTCGAGCGGGGCTTAAGTATCATTAACTTTTATTATTGGTCAAACCAAAAAATAGTTGAACAGTTGGTCGACAGTCCAAGCCAAGTATTATTTTTTTTTGAAGTACTGACCTCTCCAATAGGGCTCATGACGATCACGATATGCAGGTTGCTCCGCACTCGCCGCTGGAAGCAGCCGTACAGGTTGGCCTTGGTCGCCGTGAGGTTCATCTCCATGACCGCGTGCCGCACCGACTGGTAGATCTTATCCAGGTCTTCCGGCTCATAGATGTTTGGCACGTCACCAGAGCTCAAGATGTTGTTTATGTCCTCGAGGAATGATTCCATTTTGATCTATGGAGAGTATTTATCACACAAGTTTACTACGCAGGAGATTATTCAGTGTTTAAGGGTATTCGGGCTTTTTTGCGCCAATTCTTAAGTAAGGGGAAAAATCAAGTGGACACTAGGGGTGTTGTATACCCCTGCCGGTGCTGTGTAGAGCTTGCGTAAGCGATCCCAGGCTCCGGCAAGGTTGAGGACGGGACCGGGGCATTTTTGGTCGGTGCAAGTCCATATAACCACGCTGTGCCCACAGCAAGTCGAAATTTTTAGATTTTTACCCCGACAAAAAAGTGGTGTTGTATACCTGTGCATCAGAGAACAGGAACACGATGCCCCTGTTCTCGGCGCCAGCCTTGAGCATGGTCTGTCGCAGGTCGTCGCGCCACTCGGCCTGGCCGTACGCCTTCGTGATCTCGATCTGGAAACACGCCAGCTCCGCCATGTTCGCCCCCAGCCGGGATAGGGACTGGCGACCTGTACAGGAAAAGTATTATCACTCACTCACACAGATGCGCCACGTATGGTAAGTATGGCGAGTATGGTGAGTATGGTATGGTGAGTATGGTGGTCAGACCGGAGCCGCCCATGCCGAGCAGCAGCGCGTTGGCCATGGGCTGGCGCATGATGCGCGCCACGCGGCACAGGTGCGCCACGTATGGTGAGTATGGTGAGTATGGTGGTCAGACCGGAGCCGCCCATGCCGAGCAGCAGCGCGTTGGCCATGGGCTGGCGCATGATGCGCGCCACGCGGCACAGGTGCGCCACGTATGGTGAGTATGGTGAGTATGGTGGTCAGACCGGAGCCGCCCATGCCGAGCAGCAGCGCGTTGGCCATGGGCTGGCGCATGATGCGCGCCACGCGGCACAGGTGCGCCACGTATGGTGAGTATGGTGAGTATGGTGAGTATGGTGGTCAGACCGGAGCCGCCCATGCCGAGCAGCAGCGCGTTGGCCATGGGCTGGCGCATGATGCGCGCCACGCGGCACAGGTGCGCCACGTATGGTGAGTATGGTGAGTATGGTGGTCAGACCGGAGCCGCCCATGCCGAGCAGCAGCGCGTTGGCCATGGGCTGGCGCATGATGCGCGCCACGCGGCACAGGTGCGCCACGTATGGTGAGTATGGTGAGTATGGTGGTCAGACCGGAGCCGCCCATGCCGAGCAGCAGCGCGTTGGCCATGGGCTGGCGCATGATGCGCGCCACGCGGCACAGGTGCGCCACGTATGGTGAGTATGGTGAGTATGGTGGTCAGACCGGAGCCGCCCATGCCGAGCAGCAGCGCGTTGGCCATGGGCTGGCGCATGATGCGCGCCACGCGGCACAGGTGCGCCACGTATGGTGAGTATGGTGAGTATGGTGGTCAGACCGGAGCCGCCCATGCCGAGCAGCAGCGCGTTGGCCATGGGCTGGCGCATGATGCGCGCCACGCGGCACAGGTGCGCCACGTATGGTGAGTATGGTGGTCAGACCGGAGCCGCCCATGCCGAGCAGCAGCGCGTTGGCCATGGGCTGGCGCATGATGCGCGCCACGCGGCACAGGTGCGCCACGTATGGTGAGTATGGTGAGTATGGTGGTCAGACCGGAGCCGCCCATGCCGAGCAGCAGCGCGTTGGCCATGGGCTGGCGCATGATGCGCGCCACGCGGCACAGGTGCGCCACGTATGGTGAGTATGGTGAGTATGGTGGTCAGACCGGAGCCGCCCATGCCGAGCAGCAGCGCGTTGGCCATGGGCTGGCGCATGATGCGCGCCACGCGGCACAGGTGCGCCACGTATGGTGAGTATGGTGAGTATGGTGGTCAGACCGGAGCCGCCCATGCCGAGCAGCAGCGCGTTGGCCATGGGCTGGCGCATGATGCGCGCCACGCGGCACAGGTGCGCCACGTATGGTGAGTATGGTGAGTATGGTGGTCAGACCGGAGCCGCCCATGCCGAGCAGCAGCGCGTTGGCCATGGGCTGGCGCATGATGCGCGCCACGCGGCACAGGTGCGCCACGGCGTCCTCGAACAGCACCAGGTCCAGCGGCGCCGTCGTCGCCATGTTGTACTCCTCCAGGTAGTGCGCCAGCACCTCGTCCAGCTGCCACAACACTACCAGTTACCGCGACGAGCTGCGACTAATGCCTAACTTATCTATGAGACTTCCACTAATTTTGATTCTAATGGCCGAATACTGAAACGTAATCAGTTTAAAGGCTCGTGGCTAAGTGTAAGCTGTACGGTTTGATCGATAATGAGGGTTAAGCCACGCTCGCCGCGGTTGTTCCGTGGTTGGGTGACCATTTGTAAACATAACGAGACCCCTCCGTGCCTCGGTAAGCACCGTTAAGCGGTTGGTCCCGACTGTTATACAGTGATCTTTGATAGTCGTTAAGTCATTACAATTCTGGAAACCAGTCTTACTATGGAATTCTGTATTACCTAGCAATAGGTTGTGGAGATCAGATAGGCAGTCGTTCCATGTAAAATACGGTATTCAGCTAAATCCGGTAAGACTGGAAGCCAACATAGCTTGGGAAAAGGCAAGGCAGAAGGAATCAGTTTAAAGCCACAGTTAAATCTCATGCTGTCTTATTGACATGTAAAGTAGTCTCAGATATCAGCAATTGGTCGAAATTGTCAGATGACCTTAAGCGACCGTAGCGACCCTAGCGGATTCTTGACACGCGATAGCCCCCATTGCTGGCGCATTTGCGACCTAAATACATAGGCACAAGTTTTATTTCGGCCAGCGATGGATTGGAA
Source organism: Plusia festucae (assembly GCA_950381575.1). NCBI lineage: Eukaryota > Metazoa > Arthropoda > Insecta > Lepidoptera > Noctuidae > Plusia > Plusia festucae. The sequence continues at coordinate 13,493,521 of OX494442.1, forward strand.
GATGTGTCAATAAACCGGAACATTCCAGGGTTGGCTAGTTGTTGACCAACTGCCAACACAATGGCTCTGTGTAAACCAGCCTTTAAGATTAACCGGTGATTTACTAAATCTTATGTTTAAGATGGCCGAATACTGAAACGTCAATAAGTTTGAAGCCACCGTTAAGTTTCACGCTGTATCTATCACATTAACATGTAGTGTAGCCTCAGATTAAAGAACGTGTAATTAAATTGCGTTTTAGTTTTTTAGGGGTAAATGTTCCAATAACCGAGAAGGTATATACAAAAAGGTGTTATACGTACTTCATCTTGGTCGTTGATCTCGACGTACTTCCTTTCATCGGCTCCGAGGTCCATAAAGTCGCCGAACAGCATCAGTCTGTGGGCTAAGATGTCTTCAGGACTCTTACCGAACTCTGACCGGACCTTGTTGTTTATAAGGCTGTAATGTAAGTCACAAATAAAATGTGCTAATTTACAAAAGGCACGTGGTTCATCAATCTTACGTCCACGTAGATGCATGGGCTTGTTAGCGTTTGACGTGTTTTATGCGCCGAACTCCCGCTTGTGTACAAATTTGTTACTGCGCGGCGACACGCCTCATGTTCACAGCTGCCATTAAGTTTGCACCGTACTATACTATTGTAATTTCTTTAACTATCTTTTTTCTTCGCCTCTGCCCTTGTTGGAGTCGGATAGCGAAGCAAGTAACCTAGGATCTCTCGATAATGGCTAACCAACACAAGAAACAAATCGAACGCGCTTTGCTTACTGGTCCGACCAGTAATTCCTAAGATTAGCGCGTTCAACCAAACAAACTAATAAACACAAAACTCTTCAGGTTTTATAATATCAAGTACCTATAGATTTACTTATATAGAAGGAAATAATATTATTGTAGTCAATATTCCTATATTGTAATATATGGAGCGGACTTACTTAACAAACCACTGGCGATCCTCATCGTTGACGAGCCGGTCCTGGTACACCCGCTGGTGCTCGTGGTACCACAGGCGGATCACGTCATCTTCATCCTATGGAGCATCATATTCAGCACATTCAGCGCTCGGACCGCTTGACAGTCGACAAAGCGAAAAGCGCGTGCCGGGCGCGTTTTTCAATGGATTTGAAACCTACACTTTACACATATCCAGGACTAATTTAAAAGAAATGTGTATATTCAACGAGGTAACCAACTGCATAAAACTGATCAATTTTTCCAAGAAACATAGGTCGAAATCTTAAAATGGAAAATGAACTTTTCATACAGAGTGACAGGTCACGTGACTAATGTTTGTATGAAAAGATGAGTTTCAGTTTTATGCACCTGATTACCTTGTTGAACATACGCACTCCTTTTAAATTAATCCTGTAGTTGTCTACGCATTCTTCGTTGTTTTAGATATATTTTTCCACTCAGTGTTAAATTAAAGTTTTTTTTAAAGTAAACTGAAATGTTATGTATAAAACACAATTTGTATTATCTTACATGTATAGCCCTCGGGTCCATCATCAGTACCCCTTGGAACACCTTACTGAGGTCTCGAAGGTTGAAGGTGTAGTGCGATTTGGTGGGAGTCGGAAGCAGTTCCTCCACCAGCGAGTTGAAGATCTCGATGGAGCCTTTCAGGAAAGGAGACTCCCGAACCGTTACCTTAGGGTCTATGGACTTTATCCAGGAGTTCAAGATCACTTGGAAGATTCCATACTAGAAGAGAAATGAGTAGAATAAGGTGGTATTTTTTATATTTTCTTATTGTTTTACCAGCCATGATAAATGACGTCATACATAATGATAAGACCAGCATAACATAGACGTCAAGACATAATAGAGACGTGGAGTTAGGTCTTCTATTCTGGCAGATGGTTAAGATCAAAATATCGGCTTCATGGACATCCAGTTCATCTTAAGATATATTTTTTTTATTTCAGATTTATGATGATTTATTTCATTTTACTAGCCGCAACAGCGTTGGCTTCCAGCTTCAGGGCCAGCAGTCTCCACATGGGTAGCTGTAACTATATTCGACAACTTTTAAAGGCCCTAACACCGTATAGATAAGGACACAATAACGTTTTAAACCTATTTATTGTTATATCTAAACGAAAATCATGACCTAGCCTTTATTTACCAGAATAGAAGTCCGATGCTATATTTTACAGCTTGTAATGTTTTCCACTTACTATTCACACAACGTGTTTCAGAAATAAGAAATAATACTTTTGAATATTATAAAGCATATGCAATTATGCATGTTACATACCTATGTCACCGGTATGAGGTACCCAATACATAAAGTTAAGAGCGAAAACTTCGCGATTATGACCCTAGAAATCACTTTAAAATTCAGAATGATAAGAGAGTTCATCGCAACGCGAGTAGGTACCATCTAACTATAGCGTAGGTTTAGAGTAGTTGTTAAAATCTTTTATAAATATTTTTCTTTATTTTGTAGGACAAAAAAATATCTAAGTATTTGAAATTTATGACTAAGCCAAGTTAAAGTTCATAAGTTCATATTTCAATATCTGATAGTATTATTTCACCTTTTTGAAACACGTTGAATATCCGAGCTAAATTTAATTGCGAATATCGCTACTGTTATGGCTATCCATGTCGAGGCTGCAGATCCTGCTGCTGGAAGTCACCCAGTGTCCAGGAGTGGGAAGTTACCTTGCTGGCGTACTCCATCTCGGTGAAGGAGATGTAGTGGAAGTGTCGCATGAGGCGCATGGTGACGGGGTTCCGGCCGCCGCCGGGCGGGCCCATGGCGGCCACGATGCCCACGTCCACCAGCGTCTTGAACTCGCCGATGTTGTCGCGGTCGTACCACCCTATATCAACATCACCTGCCTTATCACCTAGCTCTTTTCCAAGCTATGTTCGGGTCAGCTACTATTCACAGGATTTAACTGAATACCGTATTTTACATGGAGTGACTGCCTAACTAACCTCCAGAACACGTTTTACTGGGTAATGCAGTATCCCATGTAGCCGTGGTTTTTTCAAATGGGTAACCATTTTTAATCAAATCGAGACATCTCCGTGCCTTAGAAAGCAAGCATCACTTGTCCTGGCAAACCCACCAAATTGGGAAGTCCTAAAATCACCGCTTACTTGGTACCCGCGCCAGCCGGTTCCGATTGGCGCTGTTGGATCGGTGCAGGCTGCCAGCTTTCTTTTTATATCTGGCCTAAGGCTGGTGGTCAGAATTGTAATGACTTAACAACTGCCAAAGATCGAAGAATCTAAGGCACGGAGATGTCTCGGATTGTTTAAAAATGGTTTAACAAGCCCCGGCTACATGGGATATTGCATTACCTAGTAAAATGGGCTGTAGACGTCAGATAGGCAGTCGCTCCATTTAAATTTAGTATTTAGATGAATCCGGCAAGACTGGAATCCTAAACAAACATAGCTTGCGAAAAGGCAAACTTTCTGTAAAAAAAAAATGGAATTTGCCAGAGCCGAATTAGCCCCCTTGGACCGGGCAATCGTTGTCGCTGATCGAGTCGCTCAGATGTACGGAGGTGACAAGTCTAAGTCACGTGAATTATTGAAGAGAAATGTCATTTCCATACATTTAATGTCATTTGAGCGATTTCTGTCATCGTTGGCGCTTATGGGCGTGTACCTTGTCTAGAGGGACAGGGTGCTGTCAAAATTAAATATTTGACGTTCGAAAAGTGCTAATAGCTTAGTTTGAATAAATGATGTTGATTTGATTTGATTTCATATGAGCCTAATACATGTGAGGGAACCAAGATCTCAAATTGAAGACCTAAAGTGAGCTTAAAAGAAGAGGTCTTTATCAGCAATGGGTCAGTTGCAGCTACCTCCGAAGTCCATGAACTGCCTGAGCAGTTCTATAGGCGGCTGCGCGCCGAAGACTTCGAGCGCGGGCATGTTGAGGTCGTCGATGAAGAACACCTGCCGCTTGGTGGGCGGCGGACCGAACACGCCGCGACGCCGCCGCTCCAGCTTACTGTCTATCACGTCCTGCGGGACATGATACACCATATTTCCATACTTTTTTTTTTAAAAGATGCCCGCACTAATGAATTTAATCCTTGTGTCGCGGGGTTTTCACAAACTTTTAAATTACATGCACAAAGAACACCCAGATTTGGAACATATGGGCATAATACATATTTCCGCCGACAGAGAATAAATGATGATGCTGATCGAATCAACGACCTCCAGTTCAGCTGTCAGGGTCACTATTAGACCGACAGGCCAATCCAGTCCTGCTTCAATCAAAATAAATACCTATAAAGTAGTCGAGGGTTCGAGTCCTGCCGAAAGTTCAAACTTATGAATTTGATTGTAATTACAGTAAGATATTGTTTATCACATACCTGGGTCTGGTTAGCGGAGGTCCTGGCGGAGAAGACGAGGAACTCGCAGATGAACTTCTTGTGGAGTCCGCGCGACAGCTTGGCGGTGATGGTGACCGTCTTGCCGGTGCCGGTAGGGCCCACGCAGATCACGTGGTTGTAGTTGATGATCTTGTAGCCCAAGATGGCTGCGGACCGCACGTTGTCCATTGTCGGTACCTCGATGTCTGGACAATATGGGAAAATATAGTATACTAGCTGTTTCCCGCAGCTCCACCCGCGGTAATTTTTTTTTATATAATTGAGATGCAAGCTATTCTATCTTTTAAGTTGGATCAAACTGCACACGGTGTGCAAATTTGATTTAAATCGGTTAAGTAGCTTCGGAGTTCATCCCGGACAAACATCGTGACACTGGAATTATATATACTTGTAATAGAAGATGGTTACGAACAAGGCTTAAGCCACCATAATTCCATATTACGTTAATCGGAATACAAGTAATAGGGAAAAAGAACGTTTTTTTTTTCGGGGCGCAATTTTTCTGTCGTTGGTATCTTGATTTCTAGACAATACAGGGCGATATGAGAAAGGATATATTTAATCCAAGAGTAAGGTTTTTGCGTACTCATAATTATTTGAAGATTCAACGGCTTACTCACGCGCATTCTCGGGATCAGCCGACTAGTTTCAGTGTAAGACCGCTGCCGCCGCGTCAGCTCATGATTAAGGACTCCTAGAATATCATTGATGCTCCCCCCTTCCCTGTCCCGGGCGCATTTGTAACTATCCCTGTTGCCTTACGCTCCCCTATAGATCATTGTGTCCAGCTATTGAAAAGTTAGATGCATCGATACTGACCGGCATACTGCCACTCGGGGTCAACGACGTAGGGGGTGAGGTTAGCCATCCAGCTGTACCAGTACGGGTTGGCGGGCTCGCCGTCCTCCGTCGGGTCAGTGAAACCGCCGTCATGGAGACTATACACAATATGGAATTTTATAGCTTTAGCTTCTGGCTCCACTCGCGTGAGCATCGGTTATCGCGACAAAATCTAGCCTAGAGCCTTTCTGGATAAATAGGCTATCAGACACTAAAATATTTTTCCAAATGCGATTAGCACATTCAACAAAACAAACTCTTCAACTTAACAATATTAGATTTTACCGGCCTATAATGGTCCTCAGCTGGGCCACCACCACCAGCTACCTTCATATAAAGAAGGAGGGTATTTTATATTACAAATATAGAATATAGAAGGGTAAGGCCGACCTATGTACTCAGAATGAAACACATTTGAATAATTTTATCGCGCTTTTATTTCAATTTAGTCCCGACTTTTCTATACCCTCGCCGGCAACAGTTGCTGCTGGATAAGGGAGGCCAGATTCACGAGTCGATCGTGTATGGAAAAAATACTACATTACAGTTTTTTTTTAAATAGTACAACCTATGGAGTTTCTTGATGGTTCTCTTTTGGAACGTATTCAAGAACCCGTTTGCGTATACCTCAGGAAGTAGATTATTATGGGATGATCAAATTTTTCTGCTTATCGTTAAAGGTAGGTTAATTAGCAATGTAATAGAGTAATGCTCACGTGTAGTCGTAGACCCTGCCCTCGTCGGGGAACAGCGGCTTGAGGCCGGCCTCCTTGGTGGTGTCGCGGATGAAGTCGGAGAACACGGCGCGCCCGTTGTGGTCGCACGTGGCGCCCACCGACCAGATCACCGCCCACACCACCCACAGCGGCGCCAGCCGCGCTGCCGGTGCCATGCCATATAAACAGGTATATTTTTTATGGAGTGCGTTTATTCTACGAGGCAATCGATGAATGAATTTGTATGATAATCTATTTTTCGTACAAACATAAGACACGTAACCTGGCACTTTGTATGAATATTTCATTTTCAATTTTAAGATTTCGACCTATGTTCCTTGGGGAAAGTTGTTCAGTTTTATGCACCTAATTACCTCGTTGCGCACGAATATACGCACTCCATAAAAAATATCTTGTATACAATACGTAACAGAATCAACGCGAAACCTCTTAAGAGCTCATTGTACTAATTATTATGGGCAACTTTCAATATGGGACTAATTTCCAGTGTTAGTCCCATATTAAAAGTTGTATAAGCTTCTTGTATAACTCAACAAATTGTACTGAACAGTCGATTTTCTTTTCGCGATTTTGTGTATGGTTTAGTAAAAAAATACACTAACAAACATTCAAGCAACTGCATTAGGCACTCATTAGAGGCTATTGGTAATGCAAAATTGCAGTTCTATCAAAATTTTCAAGCTTGAGTATTAAAATAGAACCATACAAAACAGACTGAAGAGTGTAAATACCTCATTTAATTCTAAACTAGCATAAACAAGAGGGACAAACTCACGCATGAGAGAGAGGAAGTTGGCGGGCGGCGGCGGCCTGTCGTCCTTGCCGGTGAGAGGCCTGAGCCTATAGTCCAAGAGTTCTAGAAACTTCAGCACGAGGGCACAGTCTATAGAGGTCACGATCTCCACGAGACTTGAGCGAAGCAGGGTGAGCGCCGGGTATAGGTATGTCTGCATGAGTGGGAGCAGGCTCTTGCGGATGGGGTCCGCTATCTGAGGGCAAACACTTTGACTGAAACATGTTGGACATTAAGAGAGGTCGGGCAATTCCTCTCGAATTGATGCAGTTTGATTGGTGAGATTCTTCCTACCGACAGAAGATCTCAGCTAAGTAACCTCACGTTGTGTACCTGTGGACTCTTTTTCTACCTTCACTCCGCTTGTTTTTTTATCAAGCTTACTATAGGCCGACCGTCTAACTGAGTCCTCGCCTGCGCGGTACAGACGCGCGGGGGTATGACGCCTGCAGGGGACTGACACGGTGCGGGGGGGGGGCGCACCTGTCACCCACCGCCCGCACATGTCTCAGTCGGTCTATAGCAATGCAGGTCGGCATCCAGGTACTGCATCCCGCAGCGGGACACTGTTGCCGGGCTAGAGTGAGTGTGTGTTGCGTACCGGCGGCAGGTTGCTCTTGATCCAGGCGTTGACGAGCGGCGGAAGGCCCACGACCTGCGCGTCGAGGTACACCATCCCGCAGCGCGACACGGTGGCGGGGCTGGCCACGGCCAGGTCCGCCACCTCGAAGATCATGCGCTGCCGGTCCGTCAGCTTCATGATCTCGCCGCTCGACAGGCACAGCTTCTTGTTGTCGTCTAGCACCTGCACATCATCACTTAACTTAACCACGCATGACCATAAAACTCGTTCCTTGAGGTCTTGTATTACTGAAAGCCACAGAAAATATTCTGGAAGGTTACCACTATTTCTCAAATTCTTACGCCATCACTTTATTTTACCTTGTGGAAATTAAATTAATGTTCAAAACGAATTAGCTCGTCACTGGTATATGAGACACATAAACAAATATTTTTTTTGTTTAACATACTGTTCAACTAGCGACAACGCCGTCGTCGAGTCGTCTCAGTAGTATTAGTTTTTCTGCAAGTTGCCGATGTTCGAAGATTTTAAATTTCTCCTCTCTAAATATTGCAAGTCTTAGGGCGGCTTGCACAACGTTTGACTTAAATCACTCCTAAATAAAATTAGTTAAATATAATTAACCGCTTAATCACGTTTATCTTAAATACATTTAGCGACCTCTTGCACAACGATGACAGCCTCTTGATTTAGTTAAATATGTTTAAGAGGTCGCTAAATGTCGGTACAGCAGTTTCAACATTTCGTTCCACGGTATAGCGTTTTTCGGTTACGATTATTAATAAGAAATACGTATATTTTTTCATAAAACGAAACGCATTGTCTTATAACCTCTGATTATGAACTCATTGGTTATTAATCTAAGCTTATAACCTCCTTATAGCTTTCTAGTAACCAGGGTAACGGACGAAATGTCAAAATAATAACACGAGAAAGTAACAGACGTTCACATTGAACCATGAAATGAAAATAAATTTTGTAACATGAGTGCTCCCAATTTTACTAAAGAAGAACAGTTGTTACTGTTTACGGCTATGGAGCCATACACAAAAATTATCGAGTGTCAGAAAACCTATTCCACCAAGCAAATCGACAAACAATAATTATGCTTGGGCAATAGTAACGGATGTATATTTTATAGATGATGCATTACATAAAAACAGACTTTGGGCACACAGGTAAGTTGTTTTGTTATGGCTAAACTAGCTATTATATAATTTAAACATAAATTCAATAACATATAAATAACGGTTCTTATCTTTTCACAGGTTATGGGTGTTCAAACAAAAAAAGAAGTATGATATTTTTTCCATTTATCACAGGAGAAGATTGAATTAGTGCAAATGCAAGTAAAGATTTTAGAGATGGAAGTGCAACACAAATCAAACATTTATAAATTGGAATAAGATGATAAATGAAAAAAGAATTTTGTTATTTTATAATTATATTTGTCGGGGAATAGAAACTTATTTGTTCTAAAATAGGTTTCAACCTTGTTTGTGAAACCTCTTTGGTTATAAGATTGTTTTAATACTGGCACATTGGTAAACGTCAAGCATTATGCTTGGATAAAATCAAAGTTGTGACGTGTGGATAATTATGGTTGAATTGGAATAGATTGGTGTGATAAAGAGGATTGTCGTGAAAATAGCACGAATATGGTTATTGAATGGTAAATTGGATAATAGAAGGACACGTCTGCAACTCTGAGATTATCGCGTTTACTAATGTGTTAGCGAGCCATGTGATTTGATGTTAGTGAATTGATTGTAAAGCAACTAGACGACAGCGTGCCGCTGGAGAGTTTGTTCCGCCGCTTGTTCTCTCTGGCCTGGCACTAGTAAGCGGCGATGGGTGGGCAATCTTGGGAGCTGTCTTATGTAATGATAACAAAGAGAGTAAAAGATGATGATACGATCTAGTATTTCATTGAAAAACCCACTGATGTCGGCTATCCTGAACACACACATGCTACCCTTTGTTGTTGTTCCCGACATCAGAAGTGGGATGTGACAAACGTCCACAGTGCTAATCTGGAATTACACTACAGAAAGTTTCAGAGTTTGATGTGCGATCCGAAAATTTGGAACAGTCTACAAAATAAATGTTGACAATTGATATGGATGTAATGGATTGAATCTTTTGAAAACAATTGAAGGTTGAACAAAATACTCAAATCATATTGAAAGTAAAGGTGATATAAGAGTGCAGACTGGAAGAGTCCTGAATCAAGAAGAGGCGATTTGATGTTGTTATTTGGAATATTCATCGAATGGTGGAGATAAATTGGTTTTGAGTTCTCTAGCTTTACAGGTACTCTTCGACGGTCATTGAATCTGAAAAACTGCAGCTGCTGTGCTATGATGATTAACTTGGAAATTTCTAATCTGATGAAACGGTGATGTCTGCGAGTAAACGGAAATGTTATCAGCTAACAAAACACAGGTTTACAAAGAACATAACCGAGATGTATGGTATTCGATATTAATTGTTACTATGTCGAAGTGGTAAGGATGTTGTTGTTATTTGGTAAGTTAACCTGAGTTCCTGTTAACTAGAGTATTTCTTACCTTTTTGAAGGAATAGAAAGGTAATGTAATTATTGAACCTGTAATGTGTTGTTTAAAATTGTTAGCTTTAGTTGGTTGAGAAACATTGCGATGGTTCCTTAGAACTCAGATGTGGTGTGGCATTGTCTGGTCTGTGTGACATTGGTTGGCCTGTGTGGCATTGGTTGGCCTGTGTGGCATCTGATGGCCTGTATGGCATTGGCCTGTGTGGCAATGGCCTGTGTGGCATTGGATGGCCTGTGAGGCATTGGCCTGTGTGGCAATGGCCTGTGTGGCACTGACTGCCTGTGTGGCACTGCCTGCCTTTGTGGCATTGACCAGTCTGTGTCGCACTAACTAACATCGCTTTGGTGGACCACTTGAGAGTTGTGGAGTTGTTGTTGTTAACCGCTTTGAGAGTGGTGGAGTGATGATGCTGGAACTAACCTTGGAGAGCTAGTATTGGGCTAGTTTTTAGATATTGACTCGCCGAGTACTTATTTGACTTGATGAACTGTAGCTGTACAGTAAAAGATGTTGTTACGAACACGTACTAAAGTAGTGATGATTGTTGTTGATGAAAATACCGGTTGGTAGAAGTACTGAGTTTTTGATAATATTTGAGTTATAGCAGTTTGAGTGATGCTTATCATTAGCATTGAAGTTGATTTACTTTACTACAGTTTGAATAATGAGTTTGATGTAGTGAGTAACATTTGTGATGGAAAAGCCAATAATATTATGAAGCAGCAAGTTGTTTCTGACTTTGTTCAGGTTGGCCGAGCGGACTAGCTTTTGCTTTAAGGAATGTTCTTCTTCTCAGATTTCTTACTCGAGGTCACGTGATGTGCAGCCTGGTTGTTTGGAGCTTACTCACACAAGTACATTTTAAGCGTCAGCACGGCTGTCGGAGAGCCATCACACGAGGACGTGTGACCTGTCAGAATGGCCGTGTCGGGGAATAGAAACTTATTTGTTCTAAAATAGGTTTCAACCTTGTTTGTGAAACCTCTTTGGTTATAAGATTGTTTTAATACTGGCACATTGGTAAACGTCAAGCATTATGCTTGGATAAAATCAAAGTTGTGACGTGTGGATAATTATGGTTGAATTGGAATAGATTGGTGTGATAAAGAGGATTGTCGTGAAAATAGCACGAATATGGTTATTGAATGGTAAATTGGATAATAGAAGGACACGTCTGCAACTCTGAGATTATCGCGTTTACTAATGTGTTAGCGAGCCATGTGATTTGATGTTAGTGAATTGATTGTAAAGCAACTAGACGACAGCGTGCCGCTGGAGAGTTTGTTCCGCCGCTTGTTCTCTCTGGCCTGGCACTAGTAAGCGGCGATGGGTGGGCAATCTTGGGAGCTGTCTTATGTAATGATAACAAAGAGAGTAAAAGATGATGATACGATCTAGTATTTCATTGAAAAACCCACTGATGTCGGCTATCCTGAACACACACATGCTACCCTTTGTTGTTGTTCCCGACATATTTATAATTAATTAAAAATATAAAATACAGTGAATGATTCATAAATTGTTTTATTGCATGTTCAATGAACTATCTATTAAACCATCCATTAAATATTCTTCTCTGTAAGGTTCTCTCTCCTTGTTGGGTTGTAAAACTTACATTTCCAATGAGTACTGGGTATTCATTTTCCTCTGGAGGAACTTCTTCATTTTGAATTATAGCTAAAGTATGTAGCATAGCTGTAGCCACTATGATACCTGGTACTCGATGTAGATTCATATTTATCCCACGAGACAAGAAAACGACGACACGAGAAACCTTCACTTCTATAGACCAAATGCTCTTTCCACAACATTCCTTGTTTTAATTTGAGATTCTTGATAGAGTCTATCTTCTCTAGTGCTCATATTTCTATCAGATAAAGTTTCTTCATCACAAAAACATATCAAATCACAAAACATATCATTATCAAACAAGTCCGAATCCATACTTGTGTTAAAAAAGATATTATCATCATAGAAAGTTTGATAGAAACTGTCAGTTCCGTAAACTGTCAGGCTTAAACGTGTTTAGCGCCGCTAAATAGCAGTTTTTGGGTAATTAATTTTGACAAGTCCGTAAACATATTTAGCGAAAAATTTTTCGTTGTGCAAGACGCTAAATATGTTTAACCATTTTAATCATGTTTAGTGCGTCTTAAATCAATTTAAGCTTTGTTGTGCAAGCCGCCCTTAGGGGCGATATATGCTACATCTGAGCAAAATAATGTCTGATTGGATTTTCCAAAATGATTAACAATTGATTAATTCAGAGTCCGATAGTTACTTACGATTAATTATTTACTATGCATTAACGCATTAATAACATGATTGTATGTATATCTCACAGTGTTCATGTTCTCGATCCAGACAGCGTCGACGGGTCCGTCGAACACGTACCAGCGCTTGTCCAAGTCCTCCACGGCGATGCCCCCTCGCACTAAGCTCGACAGGATCCCGTCCGTCCTGGGAACCATACACAAGAGAACATCATCTCCCTTCCCTTTTCCAAATAGGGTCGACACTAAACGGTATTTTTCTCGATTTAATTATTTCGTCCTATTATAGGACGAAATAATTAAATCTATAGAATATTATTTAAACATTTTCATTTTCAATCAAGATTATCACTAATTTTAATTTACCCATTGTCACGTTCATAATTGAGACGAAACTAAAATCCATGTAGCCCATGTAGTATACATATATACGAACATAACTATCCTTTTGACGCAGTCGGGTTTTTATTTCTAGCCTAGAATGCCCCACAGCTAGGCAAAAGGCCTCCCCACTAGTATATCACTTGTCTCTCTCAAGAGCTGCAAGTGACTCTAAATAAACGAAACCAGACGCAGAGAAGCTGTAAAATTACTTGTATGTACTGGAATAAAAACATATGGAATGCAATAAAAAATGAGACATGAATTGCATAATAAAAAGTAATATGAGTAAATAGTCTATACCCTACACGGTCAGCTGATGGAACTAAGACGCCGCCATATTGGCCTCGGCTGCTCTGACGAGCGCGTCTCACTTTATTCCTACTCCGCAGCCGACCGTCACGCGACATGCGACACACAGACCAAAAAATTTGAAACGATGTAATGAAAGTTTCAGTTTAAAAGTGTTCATAATAATTTACCACTCATGCGTCTGCAGGTCGAATTCGCCGTACAGCTGTCCCATGGTGATGGACTTGGGGTTGACGACGAACGTATGCACCGGCGTGAACGGGAACCCATCGGGTGCCAGCTTGCCTTTGATGGCCGTTAGAGCATCACGGAGAGTCTCGTAACACTACAATAATGAGACCAGTAACAGACATCCTCCTGGCTTGAATATCGATGAAAAATGGTACACCAGCCCTGATCAAGATGGAAGGAGGGTAGAAAGGTCTTTGCTCTGCATAGGGACGGAAACGGCTAGGAAACAAATATATCATCTTATTGCGAGTACCACGATTAGTTGATGAACATAATTACAGCTCTCGCCAAACTTTATGTCCGCCTCCCGCGCGATAGTGCCAGTACTGCCAGTGTATGAGTAGTGTGTACGAAAGTATGAAGTAGTATGAGTGTACCATGCGCGAGTTCGTACCGACGGCTACTTTCAGAGCGGCCTTAAAGATTGGCGAGTTCTGTACATTTACAATTCGTTTATGAGCGGATTTTACCAAACTTTTATTTCTTGTATAACGCTTATACCTACTTAAAAATTGTATATTTGAAATCAAAAACTGTCAGACGCCATTTTTGTGCCACGAATAAAAGTTATCTGACTTTGGTCAAATCAGCCCTAAATGCAGTAAGTTTCTATAAATTGACTAATAGGGATACCTAACGTAGTTAACCCTAAGTGATAAGCCTATTTTTAGGATTTAAATCGTAAGTCTCAAATAATATTTATGGACTGTAACTTGTGCTTTAGACGTAAAAAATTAAGAGCACGGCTGGTATACAAAGAAACTCGTTCAGTAGTGCGTGTGAGAGCTGACAAACACAAACGGAAAACTCACAACTATCCAGAACTTGTTATGTTCATTAGAGAAAAATTGCTACCATTGAGTCACACAAACTTTATTATTTGTTTACCAACATTTAAATATATGACGAATGCTAACATGTTTAACAGTCGTATAGAAAACTTTAACAACCTGCTTTATCTGGACAACACTACATGGAATTATGCTTGTATACTAGATTCAAATTTAAATTTACCTTATGATTATCATACCTATAGCAAACATTATGGAACCCTAAATAGTAACGGTACAAAGATTGTTATTGCAGATTTGCATGACTTAATTGTTGACTTATGCGGCCTAAATACTACGCACCCAGAGGTTTACTGCCACTCTAATGAAAACCAGTATCGAAAGGAAACGTCTTCCGATTCACAACTAATAGATTCACAGTTTTTTCTTTAACTACCTTAACATTCTACACCAAAACATAGCAGGACTTATTAACAAATCCGATATTTTAACTGTAAAACTTGTGGAATTAGATTCTAAGGGAATTAATGTGGATGTCGTTTGTATTACGGAACATTTCATACAAGCGGGTTATGAGAATTTATTACGCATTACAAATTTCTGTCCAGCTGCTTTCTTCTCTAGAAACACAAAGAGAGGAGGAACATGTATTTTCGTAAGAGTAGGACTCCAATTCAAAGAATTAACAGAAATAGCAAAACAATCAGTGTCAGGCGTTTTTGAATGTTGCGCTGTGGAATTAACAGATTACAAAATTATTATCATTTGTATGTACAGAATACCAAAACATAATTACGAAATATTTTATGAAAAATTAGATTACATTTTAAAAAAAGTCTGTCTCTTGCCGAATAAGAAAATCGTTTTATGTGGAGATTTTAATATTGATGTCATGAAGAAAAATAAAGTTTCACTGGAACTTGAGCATTTTCTTACGACATACAATCTAAAACTAGCGCTTTACACTCCAACCAGGTTAGGTAGTCACACCTGTATTGACAATTTTGCACACAACTACCGAAAAGGGTACAAAACTGAAATTTATGATTTTGTCCTATCAGATCATACATCTCAATTATTTCGAGTGCCCATAAACAAATCTTGCAAATTAAAATATTGGAAAATAAAGAAACAAGACTTAAGAGTTGAGAATTTAATAAAATTTAAAACACATTTAGGCAGTCTCTCCTTCATGCACGTGCTTGCTACAGAGGACGCAAACGAGGCTTTTGATAATTTTATAGAAGATTTCTCTCTTTTATACCACCTATGTTTTCCAGAAAAAATTACCACTATTAAGACTAACAAGAAAACCAAATGGATATCTAATGGAATAAAAATATGTAGTAATAAACAAAGGCAGTTGCTTTGGGCTTATAGACTAAATTCTGACTTAAAAAATAAAACAGTCTTAAAAAATTACACAAAACTTTATAGAAAAATTATTAAGCTGACACAAAAATCACAGAATAATCATTACATAAATATTGCTAAAAATAAGTCTAAAGCCACATGGCACATAATAAATGAATCAAAACTATGTCTCCCACAAGAGCCTATCATGTGCATAAATAGAAGTAATTTATTATTTACGCATCCTATGGACATCGCTAACCAATTTAATAATTATTTTATTGATGAGATTGAAAAAAATATTAAAACTGACATCAATTTGAACAAAAATAATGTAAATTATCATATGCCAAACTCACTATTCATGCAACCAGTAACAATTGACGAAGTAATGAAAATAATTACTAACCTAAAAAACACTAATACTGTTGGATATGACGGCATTTCTACAAAAGTCATAAAATTCACCAAAGAAAAAATAGCAGGACCATTGGCTCATATAATCAACTTATGTATTGCAAATGGCACGTTCCCGGAATATCTCAAGAAAGTAATAATAAAGCCTTTACATAAAAAAGATGACAAAACGGATTTAAAAAACTACAGACCTATAGCAAAAATTCCTATATTTTCAAAAATTATTGAGAAAGTTATCTATAATTCTTTATATAGTTTTTTTTCTAAATTTGATTTATTCTGCAGGGAACAAAAAGGTTTCCGCAAAAATACAACGATTAACATGGCTCTATTTGACTTATTGGCTAATGTAATGTCATCTGTAGACAACAAAAATCCAGTCTGCGCAATCTACACCGACATGACCAAAGCGTTTGATTATGTGGACCATAACATTTTGCTTCAGAAATTACAAAATTATGGTATAAGAGGAAACATTCTAAACTTAATAGAATCATACTTAAGTAATAGGCTTCAATGCACAGAGATTCCAAGAATTTGTCCAAAAGATAAATTTGAAACCGTTTATGTATCAGAACCTAGATATGTAAAATATGGCGTCCCGCAAGGTAGCGTTCTAGGACCGCTACTTTTCCTAATATACATAAACGATCTTCCAAAAATAACTAATAACAAAATGATTCTTTTTGCAGACGACAGTACAGCTGTAATAAAGTGTACAAACAAAAACAGTTATGAGCATGACATAAATACTTGTTTAGATGAAATTATAAATTGGTTACATAGTAATAATTTAGTAATTAACCTAAATAAGACCAAAGTTATGCACTTCCATCAGCGCAAAAAACACCCAGACATAAATGTTGCCCACCAAGGTTGCTCTATTGAAGAGGCAAATACAGCTAAGTTCTTGGGAGTAATTATCGATAATAAACTCTCATGGAAACCTCACATTGAAGAATTATGTAAGAGACTTAGTAAATCCGCATATGCACTGTTTCAACTATCTAAAAAAGTAAACAAGCAGGCTTTGTTAACGGCGTACTATGGTTTGGTTGACTCCGTTCTACGGTACGGTATTGTTTTCTGGGGGCAGTCTACTGATAGGGAGCTGGTATTTAGAATGCAAAAAAGGTGTGTAAGGTCCATGTGTGGTATTAAGACAACAGATAGCTGTCTTCCCTCTTTTAAATCATTACAAATATTAACTTTTCCATCATTGTATATTTTGGAAACAGCTTTATTTGTTAAAAATAATCCAAACCTATTTCAGAAATTGTCAGATACTAGAAAAAATCCAACACGATCTCAGTACATCAATGATTTATGTCAAGTGAAATGTAAAACGGCACTCATGAAAAAAAGCTTTTTTGGTATTGCCCCACGCATTTATAATAAAGTACCTAATGCTATAAAACAATTACCTGTATTAAAATTTAAAAAGACTTTAAAAAATATTCTACTTGAAAAATGTTATTACACAATTGACGACTTCCTAAATGATAAATCATTGACTAATTGATATACTTCCATTTGACATTATCTCTAACCATTATTGATTTCTGCATTTTCATGTCAATTTTTATTTATCACTATTTTAATTATTACTATTACTTTATTTGAATGTGAATGATAATTATTTATTATTACTTAATTTAAATGTTTCTATTCTTAATTATTATTTACTTAATTCCAAAACTGAAATTTTATGTAATTTGCATGCCCATGTGACGGTAGAATATGGAGAACTTTTATAAATGTAACACCTGTACCTGTACCCATGTTTGCAAATAATAAATGACTTTGACTTTGACTTTGACTTTGACAAATGCAGGATAAGGTAGAGACAATTAATATTTAAAAATATCTAAATTAAGATATCCAAGGACGTCGGAGATTATAATATCGGAGGGCATCGCTCAACAGTGGATTAAATAAAGTCCGGTGAACCAGTCAAAGCCGGTGCTTAGGCTAACAGCGGAATACCTGATAAAAAAAGTCTAAAAGGGGGGTTTTAGTTTTAAAAAGTATCAATATAATAGTATACCTTTGTTTTCCCAGCGCCCGCTGGCCCGACCAACATAAGTCCGTGTCGCACAACCGTCGTCTCGTACAACTGGATTACTTTGAATATAAACGCTGGAAATATCAAAATACTCGCATTACAATTTATATCTTGAAAAAATCCCCGTCGTTCCAAGTACTTTTAGATGTTTCCAAAATCACAAACATTATACAGATAACATTCAGACAAGAATTACGTATTTATAATAACACTTTAAATATTATAGCCGAATTTTTATAATTAATTTTTTAGGGATTAATGAGGGGTCAATTAAGGAAGGTGACCCTGACTGCTAAGCCGGAGGTCGTGAAATCTTTGTGTGCTGAGCACGATCATTTGTCCTGTGTCTCGGTGTAATTTATGTATAATTTGATGTTTATTTATAAATATATAAGTATGTTTATCAGTTGTCTGGTTGCCATAGTACAGGCTCTGCATAGTTGGGGATCAGATGACCGTGTGTGAGATGTCCCAAGATATTATTGTCTGAGAACTGATTTTACCGTATAAACTTACTATATAAATCGTCGTATCCTTTCTTAGCGAGCATGTTCCTGATAGACTGCTCCATGATACCGTAGTCCACGACAGGGATCTCCACGCGTGGGAACAGATCCGATATAATTCCTAGACGACGAAATAATTTATATCACCAAGGAGGACCACCAATCAACGGGTGATCAACTAAATTTTTAAAAGATTTAGAGGACGACAGATTTAAAAGATGAAGCCGCGCTCGTCGCGTCGGTCCTTCGATAGGTGACCATTTGTAAACATACCGAAACCCCTCCGTAGCTCAGAAAGTAAGCACAGTGTTGTCATACGTTGATCTTCGGTAGTCGTTAAGTCATTACAACTCTGACAACCAGTCTCACTATTGGATACTATGCTAACCAGTAAAATGGGTTGTGGAGAAAGCAGTCGGTACATGTAAAAAACTATATTCGAGTATCTGTTAAGACTGGAAGCCGACTCCAACATAGTTTGGGATAAGCCTAGACCAAAATAAGGACGCAAGGACAACATCAGTATAATTCTATATATAATACTAGCTGTGCCCCGCGGTTTCACCCACGCAAGTTTTCCGCGTTCCCGTAAATTTTATTTTACTGTAAATTTCCATAGTTATTAATGTTTATTCTGCTATTCGGGACAGAGACGAATCCAATAAATCAAGGATCATGAAAATCGGTCCACCCGTTCTCGAGTTATAAGTGTTGTAACAAACCCGACTTTGTTTTATATATACAGATGAGGTTACCATTGAACAGCACCAGGTCATCAGCCAAGAACTTGGGCACGTTAACATCCCTGAGCGCTCGCAGCACGATCTGACGCTCGTCCCCGTCCGGCATCTGTCTGATAAGGTTACCAGCAACCGTGATCACGGTCTTTACCGCCCGCATTCCAAAGTCGTAGTGATCCTGGCAGACAAAGAACAGTAAAACTCAAAATCAAAATACTACGAAGTAACAAACACCTTTCGGTTAATTAATTAACAAAGAGCCTCTGATTTGGTCATCCTTTGCCAGTTCCAAAAGCGTGGAAATTCGTTCGTGACATCCGTTGCCTTTCTTCTCCGTCGCCCACATACTATGAGAGTAGACTATCCCGAGGTCGGGATCCCGGGATCCCGATCGTTTTCTGGCCCCGAAAATCCCGGGACCTGAGCGAGCGTTTTCAGCTGCTGCTTATGTTAGCAATAAACTACGAAGCAGGCTTGGAAGTCAAACATTGGATGATTTGATATTTCTGCGATTATATCTTCGAAATTAATAAAAAAATATAGTTTTTTTATTGCTTGCAAAAGTATAGTTTTTTGTTTCGTCTTTTTTTTTCGTATTTTACTGTGATTCTTGTTGTGCAGACATTAAAAAAAAACTTTCTTTGTATTACTCATTTTTTTTACATTTGAGCCCAATTATAAAACCACTAGTCCAATCCGGATTCGGATCACACTTCAAAAACCACGTGATCCCGGGATTGAAAAACATGCTCGGGATTGTATTCTCTACATGGGAGACTCTAGTACGAAATTGCCAAGCTATAGAACTCTCGCTGTGAAGTAGAAAGCATTAAGTATTTTGATTGAAGATTAAAGTAGTTTAATCAGAAGACAACTGTTTACGAACCTGTGCGGACAGTTGCTCGGAGCTGAGCCTGAAAGTGGTAGTAATCTTGCCGGCCAGGATCTTGGCCTCGGAGAAACCGAACGAGAAGAGCGATATCTCCGCGATGAGCGCGTAGTCCGGGACCATCATGGCGATCGGACGGAACAACGCCTTCAAGTTGTCTGGCAGCTCCGTACGACCTGGAGAACAAATGTTACTATGTACCAATTGATATTTTTTAATGAGAACACATTTAAACGCGCCCCACGTCTCAATATAGCTGACCGATTTCTTTTTAAAAAAAAAACATACACCGTACTGATTTCAATATTGCAACGTATACGACCTGAGAAAAGTCGGTCATGAATCGTATTAGAATCCAAATCTGCCCAAGTCTGGGACATAGGCGATAGAGTATTACCGGACTGTGGCTTATCTCTTCCTAAAAATACGTGCATAGTAATATGAGTCACTAGATTCCTGGAGAAAGTACCAGCGTATCCAGGGTTCATGGTGATGAAGACGGAGCAGGAGGCCTTGAGCGGCAGGTCTACACCTTCAAACATGAACCTGTCCTGCCGAGCTAGCTGAGCCTTCTGGATCGTCGCCACCTGAGGAATGGAATTAATTACGTACCCCTACTTATTTTTTTCTTCTCAAGAACCAATAGCCATCCATACTAAAATATAAAAAAGAAAGCGACGCTGTCTTTCTGTTACGTTTTCACAGTTATATCACTTAACTGGTTTTGTTAAACTTGTTGTGGGGTAAACTTGGACCCCAAATACAGTCCTATTGGTATATTCAGAAAAGTGGGAGTAAATTTTACAGTCGGTTTGGCAGCACGGGCATGTTTGCAGAAGCGCGAATAGATGACTTTCAGGTGTGCATCGATACCCCTAACAATATTTTAGCTAAACTGGCGGACAAGGTTAACGAACCAATTATAAGGCTCTGCATCTGTCTGTAGGCATGTTCATGTAGCCAATGAATGACCAAATTAACTGAGCATACTAACAGGCGAGTAAGGGCTATAATATATAAAGGGTACTCTGTTTTTTAATCCTAGAGACTAAATTAACGAGTGCAAATGTCAAAACTGAAGTAAAAGCTATTGGAATCTTTGTCATTTTGGCATTTTTATTGGTAAATTTAGTCTTTAGGATTAAAAAAACAGACTTTAACACCATATCCCTTGGCCTGAAATAAAAATTTTGAACTTACCTGTTGAGCAACTACAGAGAGCACTTCTATATCTATCCGGTTGAACTCGTCGAAACAGGCCCACGCACCAGAACTAAGGGAAGAAACCTTTAATTTATAGTGTTGCTAAAGCTTGACGTTGAAGGATTGCAGTTCGAAAAAAAAATTTATAAAATAAATAACATAAATATAAGAATGTGTTACACTTTTTCAATGTGCCTTAGGCCTGGTTTGAGAAGGGTTATCGAGTTAATTAGTCAATTTATCACATCTGTGATTAATTGATTTTTGATTAGTAGATTAGAATTGATTAGTTGATTGGTTGACCAAAAAACTGACAACCAATCACAAAGATGAGATGTTTCTGTTGTAAGGTTTAACCACAGAAAATAATGTCTGAAAACTTTTGTTACATTATGTGATATTTAATTTTCAGGGGAATTTATCAATCAGAATCAGAATCAGAATCAGAATTTTTATTTGTGAAACATAGGTATTTTCATTTATGCAGGTGTTAAAAGGCTGGTATAAAATATACCTCATTAAATTAAAGCCGCTTTTCAGCTAACCATGCATTGTTATCAAACATTACGTGTATACGAAAAATTTGATCGAAAAATTTGCTTAGCATATTATACCTCTATTAACATTTAACTTCAAGAAAGGCATTTACATGATAATATACTTACGCAGCCAGACCTTTGAAGAACTTGCCCATAGCCATAAAGTCCAGCTGATCCGAGCAATTGAACACAACGCATTGCACAGCCAGAGCTTTAGCAAGATCCTGAGAAAAATGTTTTTAAATATTAGTCATCAAAAATAAAGATAACTGAAAAGAAAATAAACAAGCACTTAAATGTCCGGTGTTAAGTTTGATTGATTTGAAAATTCTATAAGGCGACCAGCAATCGCCATATGGAATTTTCAGTAACGTTATATCTTTAGTGTCACTTGCCGGACTAAGAGGAATCGATTGACTTATGAATCATAAAAATCGGCCCAGGCGTTTGGTCTGTAAAGTGTTTCGATCGTGTCGTCACGCAGTCAAGTAAAAAGCGAAATTTTTCTGATAAATCTATCTTAATTCGGGCAATCTAGACAAGCTTGAGCAACTGTCGGAATGGTGATAGTTTTTTTTTAATCACAATCGGTATTCACAATTTTTTTCTCATGCATTTGGAGTCATAAAATAATGCCCGTAGTAGTTGGTACCATACAGCATAACAAGATTATATCGTCAAAGATAAGCGTAGCTGGAGGTAATTATATGCTGTGAAGGTTGTACCTTGGTTGTCTCGGTCTTGCCAGTGCCAGCAGGTCCAGCGGGAGCACCGCCAAACTTCAGGTGCATCGCGCACATCAGCGTCAGGTAGCAGCGGTCCGTCAGCGGCGTGATCACCAACCTTCCGCTAACAACACACACACAAAACTTCAGCTTTAGATAGCAGCGATCCGTCAGCGGCGTGATCACCAACCTTCCGCTAACAACACACACACATAAAACATCAGCGTCAGATAACAGCACCCCGTCATCGGCGTGATCACCAACCTTCCGCTAACAACACACACACACACAAAACATCAGCGTCAGGTAGCAGCGATCCGTCAGCGGCGTGATCACCAACCTTCCGCTAACAACACACACACACACAAAACATCAGCGTCAGGTAGCAGCGATCCGTCAGCGGCGTGATCACCAACCTTCCGCTAAAAAAACACACACACACACACACATAAAATTAGCGTCAGGTAGCACTGGTCCGTCAGCTGCGTGATCACCAACCTACCGCTGATAACACACACACACAAACACACACACACACACACACACACACACAAAACATCAGCGTCAGGTAGCACTGGTCCGTCAGCTGCGTGGTCACCAACCTACCGCTGATAACACACACACACACACACACACACACACAAACACACACACACACACACACACACACAAAACATCAGCGTCAGATAGGACCTGTCCGTCAGCGGCGGGATCACCAATCTCCCGCTGATAACATACACACATAACACATCAGCGTCAGGTAGCAGCGGCGTGATCACCAACCTCCCCCCTACAACACACACAGACCTACCTGTTCCCAAGGTATTCATTCTGGTAGGTGAACACAGAGTTGAGCGCCTTCACGTCGCAGTGGTTCTGGCTGAACTGGCGGTAGAAAGCGCTCGTGTCCAGCCGGTACTCGTCCTGGTAGATCTCCGGCAGCTCACCTTCTTCCAATGGATACATTGGCTTCACGATCTGGTAGTATCTAAAGATACGATATTTTGTCTATAAAATCTTTGCTCTATAAGTCAGAATGGGGTGTCATCGAATATTACGCGCCATTTGGAACGCCATTTAGAGAGTTTGTTGATACACATGGAAGATAAATAGAGCCTGAATTTATAGGTTATCTCATTATTGGTGACTTTTAAATAGTGGAAGTAGGTTCGTAATAAACAAGACAGTGTTACCTGAGCTGGCAGATCCACTGGAAGTCGGCGACGTTGCGCACGTTCTCGTCGACGAGCGTGTGCGTGACGTCACGCGCGTGCACCTCCACCACGATGAGCGCGCAGAGCACCTCGCGCTGGAAGAACGTCAGGTCGCCCTTCACCAGCGCGCGCAGCGTGTCCAGCTGCAAACACACCGACCATGGGTTGGAAGGCTAAAAAATCCAATATAACCCTTTTTCCTTCGTTCCCTCCGCAAAGGAACTATTAGGATTTTTCCTTCTATATGAATGATTAAATTTTATCAAATCGCTTCTGATCTCTTTTTTTTCTTAAATTTGATATCCGCCAAACGGAAAGTATCGGATTGACGTATCTGTCAACCTTTAAAAGGAATTTTGACTACAAAAGAATATTTAAGAATCTTAGATTTCTCTCGAATCAGAGCAGCTTGACTAGCAAGATACCGACGCCCTACAGAAGATCACAGTCAAGCAACCTTGCGTCGTGTTTGCGGTAAAACAGGTTAACAACTCTTTTGCAGCTTCCCCAGTGTTATAATAAACGTTATGGTAAGATAACTGCTTACCATCAAGTGCATTGTGTGCTCATTTGCCAAATTAGTTGGTAAAAAAAAAATAAGCCGCTTACATTTGCTCGACTCTAGGAGTCTTCTGCTATATGAATTTGGAGCCGAAAGGGAACATAATTTGGGGTGTTATGGCGTTGGTAGTGAACGTAGTTGTGTGACCTGCAGCAGCATCTCCTGGAAGTAGTCGTCCATGCGGTACTCGTCGATGGCGGCCTCGACGCCGGCGGTCCAGGCGGTCTGCGAGCCGGCGATGACCACCTGCCCCGGCCACCGCAGCACCCACTCCGCGCGCGGCAGCTGCCACAGCTCCTCCAGCCCCGCCACCAGCGTCAGCCGGACTGACCACACCACATAGCATATTGACATCCTATCTACTTCCCACGTAAGGAGAAAAATAAAACGTCACACGTCCTACAAAATGTCCGCCAGTAATCGTATCAGAGTCCAATAGGCCCAATTATCGGTCCTACAAAAGGTCTAATGTGGGCGGGCAGGCTAAAGGTGGCTAAATATGGTGGTTTTAGCCAATCAGACAATTTCAAGTGTTACTTTTGTTCGACACTTCACTTCGAGCCTTTCACTCTTAATGAAAACAGAAAAACGTCTCGTCGAACGTCAAAAAGAAAAGATGAAAGTAACTTTTGTCTTTTTTATTTTAAATAGACGACGCCCGCACTAAGGAATTTATTCCTTGTGTCGCGGGATTTCACAAACATTCAAATCACATGCACAAAGAACACCCAAACTTGGAACAAGCATTTGTGGATCACACAAATGAATATTTGTCTCATGCAGGGATCGAAACCGCAGCACGTCGCGAACAGTGGTAATTAGCGTGGTGACCTATACCACTCGGCTATCCCTGCAGTCTTGGAATGGATGGTAGGTAGGTACTGACTGGAGTGCCTCATGGTGTCCTCGAGCAGCAGCAGCCACTGCTCCACGTTTGTGGAGGGATAGAACTTGTATTTGAGCTCCACGATTTCGCCTTCGCTGGAGTGCATGTGCGTTATCTTCAGGTCCGGCTGGAACGTCACCTAAACATACAAGTACGTTTATTATAATACTAGCTGCACCCCGCGGTGCTACCCGCGTTTATCAACTTTTTTTTTTTTTTTCAAAATAATAAGTACCATGTGTGTTAATCCAGGGTGCTACTTCCATACCAAATTTTGACACAATTTGGTCAAGCCGTTTGAGGGGTCAATAACACACGTACAAACTTTCGCTTTTATAATATTAGTATGATAATTATTTACCATCTTATTATACGGGGTGGTACAGCTATAGCCTGCTCCACTTAAAATACTGTTTTAACCCCAGCTGTATACCAGGCTGAGTTCTGCCCCCTAGCCAAGTGACATTTCTACAAGCGATAACGATGATAGAAATCGCTTAAATGTATGGAAATGACATTCGTTTTCGATAAGTCACGTGACCTTAGACTTGTCACTTTCATACGTTTAATGTCATTTAAGCGGTTTCTATCATCGTTAACGCTTGTAGAAATGTCACTTGGCTAGGGGGGCTGGTCAGGAAAAATATAGAAGCGCATAGAATTGGGGCTATCGCGTGTCATAAATCCGCTAGGGTCGCTAGTGTCGCATAAGGTTTATATGTCAATCCCCACCAATGAGAGACAAGCTACTGGCCCTCAATTAGTCGAAATTGCCAGATAGACCTTAAGCGACAGTAGCGACCCTAGCGGATTTTCAACACGCGGTAGCTCATGAAACAACTTTCAATTATACTAATATTGAACTGATAATAATGTGTTGTATGGTAAGGCCATCTTTTTCACTTTTGGTTTCTTTGAAGGAAGTCGTCCATTTTCAAAGTACCTCAATTAATATGATCGGACGTTCCTGTATCCCCAGTATAATTAAAAGCGAAAGTGCCTAGTATTTTGCAAAATGGCTAAAGTTTGGGCCTAACCTTGGCGATATTCTCGAAGCACTTCCTGAGATGCGGCTGCACGGCCCTGGGGTTCCGCGACTGCGAGAGGATCTCCAGCAGCTCGTCGTCGCTGAGGAAGAAGAAGCGCGGGAACCGCAGCCGCTTCAGCTCCATGTACTCGTTCAGGCCGCGGGACACCACTGACAGTAGGTGGATGGCTTCTAACAAGCTGTCCAGCAGACGACTGTCCGGGCAGATTATCATTATCTGCGAACAAAAACGAATTAATAAAATAAAATTGTGAGGAAAGTCACACAAAAATGTATTATAAAAATACAGAAAAATTTATACATTTCAGAAATTCATTGATTGTAAGGAAGATGCAATACAACTCGGTGAGATGATAAGAGATAAGGATTTTGTCTTTTAGATACTGATTTTTTTTTTAGATAATTATGCATTTTGGTTGAAACATAACGGTGATTGTTGAAGACTTAGGAAAAGTGTATATGGTAACTTTGCGAAGCCGGGGGGTCGCTAATACAGAATAATATTAACAAGTAGTTTACAGTAAGTATGATTGGAGGTTACCTTAGGACAGGCGGCAGCGGAGGCCATGATCCTCCTCCAGATCCTCTCCATGGTGCCGTACTTCTTGGCCTCATGCGGCAACTGGCGAGAGATGTCCTCCGACGTGAAGATCGGCTCCAGGTACATCCACTCCCTACATACCAACGTCGTGTCTTATCAAAAGTTCAGGGAGATACACAATACGACTGAGAAGTTCAAGATCATCAACAGAAAGAGACAGAGGAGGAGCAGATGGTTCAGCGCGACCTCTATAATGATAAATAATGTAATAAAGTGGACAACATCACATACATTGCTCCGAATCCAAAGTAAGTAGCTAAAGCACTTGTGTTATGGAATCCAGAGACAATTGACCCGTCCGGGGATCGAACCCGGGACCTCAGAGCTTACGACACCTTGAAAACCGGTGTGTACGCCACTCGACCACGGAGGTCGTCCTTTGTCGGAAGACTGCAGGCTGGAGGGAGGCCTTTGCCCAGCAGTGGGACAAGACAGCTTAATAATAATTGGCAGAATATGAATTTACTGAATATGAATTTGGATGGATATAGAGGAAGGGGACGACCAAAGAAACGATGGATGGATTGTGTGAAAAACGATATTTCTAGAAAGAAAGTTAATTTTGAGATGACGACAGATAAAGAAGTATGAAAGAAGACATGCTACGCCGAGCTCAAACGAAATTGGGGTAAGGAGTAGGAGGATGATGATAAGGTCTGAGTTCACTTGCTTCTGGCACTCGATCCACTGGTCCACCACCTTCTGCGTGAGCCTGAGCTTGTCGTCCCACTCCTGGATGCGGAGCTCGAAGGCAGCCTTGAAGGGGCTGAAGCCGAGCTGCTGCGTCGCCAGCAGGTGCTCGTCCAGCAGCTGGAGAGTCTCGTCCGCGATCTTCATGATGAATGTACCTGAAGATGAGAAGTAATTTTTATTTAGTACTAGCTTTTGTCCGCGGCTTTCGCCTGCTTCAGCACTTCAGTTCTGTAAGACCGATAATCGGACCGATTCGGATGTGACAGGATTCACCAATGTTTTTACTGACCGTCTATGTGTAGAACGTGTGCGTTGCAATGTTGCAAATACGGGGCCTTATTCACTAAGTTCAAACAAAACGTAACGTGGCATGACTCAGATTATGTTGCAAATAACCCGGCTCGCCAAAAATGTTCTTAGAGTCACCAGGTAGTGTTAGTTTATACGGTTTAGACCATTAAACAGATTTTTTTACTTAAAAGTATAGTAAGTAGAAAGAGATAACGCCTCTCTTAACCCAACACGTAACAGCACGTTAACTGCATGGACTTAGTGAATAAGGCCCCAGTAAGTTCCATTTTTATCCTACATAAAATCGGTCATCGATTAGTTATTCTATAGTCAGATTAGATCCAAAGAAGGCTTTCATTGGATCCAATCTGACTAAAGAGCAAGTTTCGAACCCAAGAAGTCTAACCGACGGATTTTGATGAAACTCTTCTTACAGGCAGCAGGTCAGTCCTCGCGTATAAAGGTGGTGGGATATGATGGGCAGTTATTAGTTGATCGTTGGCTACCAATCAATAGAATGGATGTAAGATGCGTGTTTTACCAGTGCTCTTGTAGGGCGTCATCTCGAGCACCTTGTTGGCCCACTCGGCCTGCATCTTGTCGAGCGACTGCTCGATGACGTACTCCTTGCTGGCGAGCTCGCCGATGTCCGCGATCAGCTGGCCGTGCGCCGCCACGCCCTGCTTCAGGCACATCTGGAACGTCTGCTTCTCGTTCATCGTCACCGTTATACCTGCAATGTGCCATATTCTTTACAATCTATTATAAATTATATATAATTCCAGTGCCACGATGTTTGTACGGGATGAATTCCGAAACTGCTGAACCGATTTTTATCAAATTTGCACACCGTGTGCAGTTTGATCCAACATGAAAGATAGGATAGCTTAAATTTCAATTATATAAAAAAAATAGAGACCGCGGGCGGAGCTGCGGGAAACAGCTAGTAATATATATAATACTAACTTTAGCCCGCGACACCACCCGCGTGCGTGTCGGTTATCGCGGCTAAAAGTATAACAAGCCTATATATAAGTTAAGCCGACTTCCATTACACGAAAGTACAAAATATGCAATTTCGTTCAGACATTCTTAGTAAAATTTTCCATTTTCGTTTATTTTGATTTTGAAACTAAACCCCAAAATCGATTTCGAAGAATTTTATATAGGACCACTCCCGACCTTAATATAAATGAAAGAAATATTTGTTGGTATCGATCTCATTGATAGGGTCTTTCGAAAAGAAAATGTATTAAGTTCGAAGATATAAAAAAAAAACATACATTTTTTGTTCCAAATAATAAATATTACAAAATTAAGGCGCATCGAAGTTCCTGCACTTTGTGAACTGAACTGAAGGGGGCTTGAGAGCTTGTGGCGTCATAAGTAGGCAAAAATAGTAGCCAACACTGACGTGGTAAGAACTCACTTCTTAACTTAATTATCTGTGTAGATAATCGTTACTACGAAAAGGCAAACAATACGTGTTTAATATTTTTTCATAAATAAATAAATAAATATCTTGGGACAATCTCACACACGGTCATCTGATCCCAAACTAGGCAGTGCCTGTACTATGGTAACCAGACAACTGATAAACATACTTATATATTTTTTAAATACATACATGTTATACATAAAACACCCAGACACAGAACAAATGATCGTGCTCATCACACAAACATTTGTCCTGGGTGGGAATCGAACCCACGACCTCCGGCTTAGCAGTCAGGGTCACTAACCACTAGACCAACAGGCCCGTCAAACCATCCTACCGTCATAACCTAAAGCCGGACATTGAAAATAGAAATAGTCTCCGCCCCTATTGTTGGTGATATCGCGTAATAAACCCCCACATGATATGTACATTTGTGAGATATTATTAGAATAGAATTCATACAGGATTATTTTTTAAGGAGTGCATAATTATATTCTACGAGGTAATCAGGTGCATAAAACTAAACATCTTTTTCAAAGGAACATAGGTCGAAATCTTAAAATTTAAAATCAACTTTTCATACAAACATAGTCACGTGACCTGTCACTCCATAAAAAATAATCCTGTGTTTCCGAATCTAGGTATTCTTTGTGCACATGAAAATAATGTTTCTGAGATTCCTTGATATACTAATAGAAGGATAACCTTACCCGCTTTTTCCATGAACTCGTTCCAGTGGCGCTCCTTCATGCCCGGGTTCCGTACCGCCTGTATGATCGGTATCAGCGGCCTGAAGTTGTCTATATCGTCCTGAAAAAAATGTTATTTTACATGAGTTAGAAGTTTTAAAAATTCCATTGGATTGGAGGGATTGGATTCCAGTTTAAACTTCTGTTTACAACATACACCAAATATAAAAAAAACAGAAAGGATACAGGGACATGATAATTTCTTAATTATTTTAACGCAAATACATTTTGCTGTGGCTAATAATTGTTAGTTGTTTTCAGAGGTTTAAGCGTTTTTTTTTTTTACACGAACGTTAGATATTGAAGAAAAACTACTTTTATGTCGTTAAAAGTTGTCGTCACCTGTCAAAGTAGTCACCTGCAAAGGAATCGAAACGTCGGGTACTAAAATAAAAATAAAGCGCGATAGTATCCGTTTTAATGTAGTTTTGCGACTAATGTAGGTATCAATAAATATTAACTAAATAATAAAACCTATGAAAGAACCAAATTCGAAACTATAATTCTAGGCAACTTTTATTACAGCTTTATGTTTTGTTTTTTTATAGTCGAAGACTATAGCTTTTGACGACCTCCGTGGTCGAGTGGCGTACACACCGGTGTCCAAGTTGTCGCCAGCTCTGAAGTCCCGGGTTCGATCCCCGGACGGGTCAATGTAGAAAACCACTTTTTCTACATTGTTTCGGGTATTGTGTGTATGTGGTACTTTCGTTGTCTCTCCATAACACAATTGCTTTAGCTACTTACTTTGGATTCGGAGCAATGTATGATATGTTGTCCACATTTATTATTATTATTTTTTTAGTTTCTTATGATTTAGTCGGCACCAGACCTACAGTCAAACCGTTCATTCGGTTTTGTTGGACATTGGTTATGTTTTTGATAATTGTAAATGTGTATAAATAAACACCATACTATACATAGAGATAGTAAAGCTCACTGACCCTGATGGTGGTGGCGACGTGTTGCACGCGCGGCAGGTCGGCGAAGGTGCGCACGCACTTGACGATGACCTTGTAGTACTCGTTGACGAGCGGCTCGATCGTGTCCGCGTCCACGTACATCAGCGGGTTGTCCAGCCACATCTCGCGGGCTTTCAGGAAGTCTACACACAGACAATGCTTCTATGATACTATGGAAAAACATTTATATAGCTACTGCTTAGAGACAAAGAAACGAACAAAAAAAATGGATCAAGTAAGAAAAAACGAAAAAAAGTTATGATGGTGAGAAGAGAGGATGAGTCGTGTGGGGTAAGTCTCCAGATTTAACGAGGGTTTTTATAGTTGTTCATACAAAATATATGAATAGCTTTACAGCTCTACCCGCGTAGGCGTCGGTTACCGCAGCAAAAAGTAGCATATAGCCTTCCTCAATAATAATAATCTCCCGACCGAATTTCGGCCTCGGCGGCCAATCCCTAGTGAGATCAGCCATGTACGCAGGAGATATTATAGTGCACAAGTGTGTGCGCAAACACAGGTGCACTCTCTGTTCCTTCACTCTCATAGTGATGGGACGGTTGACCGACACGACTGGAGAGGGATCAGGCGCAGGACCAACGGCTTTACGTACTTTCCGAGGCACGGGGGTGTAAACACCGCCACACTTCCTGACTCCGAGCGGTACTGTGAATTTCTAAACTCAGTAAATATTTTTTGCTCGACTCGGGAATCGAACCCGAGACCTCGTTCACGGCAGTAGCGCTTGCGACCACAATGAATTTTTTTTTTTTAGATAACCCATTTATTAGATAGCCCAAATATACAATATGACCAGTTGTTCCAGGTATTAACGCGTTCAACCAAACAAACTCTTCAGCTTTAAATATTATTAATATATCTTGAGCCATCTTATCCCTAGTATCTCATAGTATAGGGTAAATGGTTTGAATTACGCAAACATGGGCAAGACAAGGATGGTTGGCGCTCTTTGGGGTAGTCCTATATTCAGCAGTAGATGGCGATAGACTGTGTGTTTTTTTTGTTCATTTTATTTTGAGTATCGATTGGTTGATAGAAGAAAGAGTCATAAAGTTCTATTTTTTTTGAAAACTAAAGCTGTTTCCAAAATTCTAATATATTTACATTACACTATTGGGTGGGGTAGGTACCTGACGCCGTGACCCAGAGGTTCCTGTAAGGCTCGAACTCCTTGACCAGCTTGTTGAGGTCAGTGAAGGGCACGACGGGTTGTCCGAACAGCTTCTGGCGCTGGTTGAGGATGCGGCCCCAGTCCTGAGCGTCCTTCATCGCCTTCCAAGCTTTCTTTATGTCGTTGGCTATCTCGTGCACCTAATTAGATATTATAAGATATTTCAAAAGGTTTTTTTTTTAAACGTCGCCCGCACTAAGGAATTTAATCCTTGTGTCGCGGGGGTTTCACAAACATTCAAATCACATGCACAAAGAACACCCAGACTTGGAACAAGTATCTGTGGATCACACAAATGCTTGTCCCATGCGGGGATCGAACCCACAGCACGTAGCGCACAGTGGTAATTAGCGTGGTGACCTATACCACTCGGCCATCCATGCAGTCTTTACAGTATATATTTATACAATGTAAAGAATAAGCAAGTCAGACAAATAACCGGAGAGTGTAAAATATAGAAATAACTAAGAGCCAGGGCTCTGGAAGCTGACACTAGATAATTACTAGAAAGAAAAAAGTAGTTTGTCTAGATGAAAAGCATGGTGACCTTGTAGAAGTCATTCTGCAGCGTGAGCGCCATGCACTGTGCAGTGAACATGTCGATCTTGTCGTAAAGCGTCTGCTCGTCCTGCATGTGCAGCTTCCAGAACTTCTCCTGCTCCTCCTCCAGGAAGTCGATCGTCGTCTCCACCTGCACAACAACACACACTATGATTATACGAACTTTTGCCCGGTTCCGCTTTGGTGTCGATTATCGCGATAAAAAATAACCTGTCCTTTGCCGTGGTTTAGCTGTTACCTTAAATGACAAACAACCAGAAAGACGAACAGATTTTCTTTCGCATTTATAATTTTAGTATGGATAAGTAATATTCACACTTCTTCTTCTTAGTTTTTTTCTTCTTCATAACTGAAGGTCGTGTCTAGTCTGAAGTTTATTGACTATGCTCTTCCACACGTTTCTGTGTTCGGCAGTCTTAATCGCCTTAGTAATTGGCAGGCCAGTGAGCGACTTTACCAGATCTAAATCTAATATTTACACAACATTTATCAAATAGGTACTGCTACTTTGGATCAAGCTAATCAATCGGACTTGATCACGGCAGCTTTCAAACACAATATTTCATAATCGGTGTCTACGCCAATATACCAAGTCTTCATAAACAACAACGGTGACTGCAAGTGCGTGGGGATAGACTCTGGTCTATGGCCCATCACCCCCACTTCCTCAATTCACTCACCGATAGGTCTCGAACCCGTCAACAAACAATATTTTTTTGTCAACTAAAGTAAATATATTTTATCGCGTGAGTCGTCAAGTTTTATTTATGTTCCCTTACTGAACAATCGATTAATGCGTTTCGCAGCGGTCATGCGATGCCATCATAGACGTTTTCGTCGCACGATGGAATCGCATCGCATCATCGTACGAGCGAAGGCAATAGCACAACTTACCTGTTTAGTGATTCGCAGCGGCCATCCGATGGCGTCCCATAGAGCTTTGAAGTCATCATTTTCTAAAGGCATGAAGAATGCGTCTAGTACTTCATAATCCTGTAAATATCTATCAATATTAATCTCACATACAGCACTCGCCAATCTTTATGGCCGCTCTGAATGTAGCCGTCGGTACGAACTCGCGCATCGTACACTCACACTACTACATACTCTCTTACACACTACTCATACATACTCTCATACACACTACTCATACACTGGCAGTACTGGCACTATCGCGCGGGAGGCGAGGACACTTGCGGGTGAGCAGGTGGTGGAGCCCCGCGTACGTCGCTGATACCTTAGTTTGTGTTCTGCGCAGCGTGATGCGGCTAGGTTCGGAGCAGACATAAAGTTTGGCGAGAGCTGTACTTGCAGCATAAATGTTATATGTGTTATAAATCAGTTGATGATGATACTGTGTGAAAAATGTATTCATAATAAATTTATAATCGAATATTTAACTTTTAAATTTGTATGGCGTGAGCCTGAGTATCGCGATGCAAATAAAAGATTTGAATTTTAAATTAATCGCAAATCATATTACCACCAAATCTAATTTCTTAACTTAACAAAATTATCTTTTTTGCTGAGATTCTACTAATGTGAAAATAATTTCACCTTAACAAAAATAAAAAGAACTTGCTTTGTCACTATCACAGATCATAATAATTATAAGTAACGTAAGCAAGTCCAGTATCCCGAAGCTGGGATTTCAAAGATAGTTGTGAGCAGCCTTACCGTGTGCACCTTCCGCATGATGTCGTCCTGCGTCTTGAGCGCGAAGGGTATGGACTCCATCCACTCGCGGATCTCGAACACGTGCTCGATGGTGTTGGGCTTCTCGCCCAGCTTGCGCATGATGCCGTTGTAGGCCAGCACCACGTCGTCCACCACCAGACGCACCTCCTCCGACCACATCACCAGCAGCGCCTTTATTATGTCCAGACGCTTGTTTACCAGCAGTTGCTGAAAAAAAAACATATTATAATCCTACTAATCTATATAAATAAAAAGAGAAGGCCTGACTGACTGACTGACTCATCAACGCCTAGCCCAAACCCTTAGACCTAGAAAACTGAAATTTTGCACAGAGGTTTCCTTTATAATGTAGGCAAGGAATAAGGAAGGATTTTTCGAAATTCCACCCCTAAAGGTGTTAAATAGGGGATGAAAGTTTGTATGGAAAAACGTTATTTTTGTAGTTTAAACCATAAAAATTCATGGTTACCATTCTGGTAAAAAATTAAAAACCATGTGTTTCAGTATTTTTCGAAATTCAACCCCTAAGGGAGTTAAATAGGGGGTGAAAGTTTGTAGGGGAAGTTCAGTATTTTTAAAGATAGACACATGAAATTTCGTATACGGGTTTCTCGATAGAAATAAATAAAGACGTATTTCAGCGATTTGGAAAATCTACCCCCTAAGAGGGTAAAATAGGGGATGAAAGTTTGTATGGAAAAACGTTATTTTTGTAGTTTAAACCATAAAAATTCGTGGTTACCATTCTGGTAAATAATTAAAAACCACGTGTTTCAGTATTTTTCGAAATTCAACCCCTAAGGGAGTTAAATAGGGGGTGAAAGTTTCTAGGGGAAGTTCAGTATTTTTAAAGATAGACACATGAAATTTCGTTTACGGGTTTCTCGATAGAAATAAATAAAGACGTATTTCAGCGATTTTAAAATCTACCCCTTAAGAGGGTAAAATAGGGGATGGAAGTTTGTAGGTATATGAATTGTGTAGTTTATATAGATAGGCACATTAAATTTCATAGGATTATGAGTTAGAAATAAATAAGACGTACCTATTTCCGAGATTTTAGAAATCTACCCTCTAAGGGGGTGCAATAGTGATTGGAAGTTTTTTTAGGAAGTTCGTCATTTTCAAAGAGAGAGATGAGATTTGGTTTCATGAGATTTGGTATAAGGGTTTTTGGTTAGAAATAAATGAAAACATATTTTAGCGATTTTAGAAATCTACGCCTTAAGATGGTTAAATAGGGGTTGCAAGGTATTATATTGTGGACTTTATTTTTAAAGATAAGGCCATGCCTTTCATATACGGGTTTCTGGTTCGATACAAATAAATGACCATCTGAAACATATCTTTACGATGACATCTGTGTTCGAGTGGCGTTCACAACGGTTTTCATGGTGTCGCCAGCTCTGAGGTCCCGGGTTCGATCCCCGGACGGGTCGATGTAGAAAATCACTTTTCTACATTATGTCGAGTCTGGGTGTTAGTGGTACCTTCGTTGTTGCTGATTCCATAACACAAGAGCTTACTTTCTTTGAATTCGGAGCATTGAATGTGATTCTTCTTCATCTTTTCGTGTCAATGATTTTCAAGTTTTGTTTGACCAAAAAGTTGCCACCATTTTAAAAGTTTATCCAAACTCAATGTATGTGATGTTTTCCCACATTATCTTATTATTATCTTAACGCCATAATATTTTATGAAAAATATAATTCATGCTCCTTACTTTGAAAATCACAGAATACATCCATCTATCCTTTACTACTTACTACTCTTAACATTACGCGCGTGCGAAGCCGCGAGCAACAGCTAGTATTAAATAAAAATAATAAATGTGAAAGTGTTGATGTTTGGATGTTTGTTACTCAATCACGCAAAAACGGCTGAACGGATTTGTTGACATGGAAAAGACCATAGACTACCTTGTATCCCGATTCCTGAAGTAGTTCCCGAAGAAAATTGAAAATTGTTTACGAGCTAAGCCGTGGGCATACAGCTTAAAAAAAATGTATTTTTCTCTGTTACAGCGCAAGCTACAACACGGATGAAAATTTTATTCCATTTTTCATTACTTTCACATTTTTCATTTCTTTTTGGACCCAATTCTGAAGTCCACGCAAATGAAGTCGCGGGCAGAAGCTAGTAGATTAATAATTCCGAATGAAGTCTAACTGTCAATTTCGACCAATCGCAGGCGAGTAGCTAATCTCTCATTGGTGGAGAATGTCAGAGAGACATTATGCGACACTAGCAACCCTAGTATATTTTTGACACGCGATATCTCCCATCGCCGTACCTTCAGGGAGTCGACGTTGATGGAGAAGGGTCCGATGTTGATGAGCTGCGGCAGGCGCCAGATCAGGTCCTGCTTGGCGTCGTAGTGGATCTGCACCTCCTCTTTGGTCTCCGAGGCCGAGTGCTTCTCCGAACGGAAGTTCCTGAGCACATATTATATAATCATAAATTTTTTATTTATCTACACCAATATTATAAAGAGGAAAGATTTGTATTTTTGTGTATGTATGTTTGTAATGAATAAATTCAAAATTACTGAGTGGATTTCAAAAATTCTTTCGCCTTTAGAAAGTTACTTTCACCCTGAGTAACATAGGCTATATTTTTAACAGCTAGTTATAGATAAACTATATAGAAAATAATGAAAATAGGTAGTCAGCATATAAGAACATCACAAACCATCAAAATTAGAAAAAAGGAAATATTTAAAATTATATAATACCGGCCTATAAATGTCCCATAGGCCTCTTTTCATATCGAGAAGGAACGAGCATCGATCACCACGCTGGTTCAATGCGGGTTGGCGATTTAAGATTCAAATTTTTGGATTCCAGCTTTCCTCACGACGTTTTCTTTTACCGTTTGTCAATAATCTCTTAGAATAATTAAGAAAGTATTTAATATAACTTTTAATAAGTCTTCTGGGTTCGAAGTTCGAAC
Source organism: Plusia festucae (assembly GCA_950381575.1). NCBI lineage: Eukaryota > Metazoa > Arthropoda > Insecta > Lepidoptera > Noctuidae > Plusia > Plusia festucae. The sequence goes on from OX494442.1 coordinate 13,530,701, forward strand.
CAGCAACGATGTGCATACCAATGCGGTCCTAGGCCACCACGACACATTATAAGCTATACTAGCTTCTGCCCGCGACTTTCGTCTGCGTGGACTTTAGAATTGCGTATAAAGCTTCGCTCGTTAACAAGTTTTTATCTTCTCATTTGAGAGATCGGTATAGAAAGTACATGTCCTTCGCCATGGCATAGGTGACATGCATACCAAATTTCAAAGCTAACTGGTCGCGACTTAGCTGGTGTTGACCAGAGCCAAAATTTTAAATTTTCCGATTTCGAACTTATTTTAAGATTTCGACCTATGTTCCTTGGGGTAAGTTGTTTTATGCACCTGATTACCTCGTTGAATAAACGCACTCCATAAAAATAATCCTGTATATGCTTCTGACGTAGGTCATCTAATGGGTCATATAATGGGTCAATAGGCAGCTATTTCTTTTAATAGGTAAATTTATACTAATATTATAAAGCTGAAGAGTTTGTTTCAACGCGCTAATCTCAGCAACTTAAGGTCTGATTTGGAAAATTCTTTCACTGTTAGATAGCCCACTTATTGACGAAGGCTATTGGCTATAATTTGTCACGATAAACGACGCCCACGCGGGCGGAGCCGCGAGCAAAAGCTAGTATATAATACTCACTCTACATATTGCTCGATATCCAGTACATATATATCCCTGTAACACTTGTATTGTCGCATGTACGCGTACAAAGGTATGATGGCCTTCCTGTACGCCTTAAGCAGCCGCTCCCGATAGTCCACCACGTTGGGCTCCATCAAACCTGCGTCAGTTGAAATAAGCATTTAGGCCAACGATGCACTACGAAAGAAAATCGTTACAAAAAAATATCGTAAACTAGCTGACCTGACAGACGTTGTCATGTCAAATAACTAACAGATATGTCAAAGGCTATAAAGGTTAAATTAGAAAAGTTAATATGGTCATTAACTTTTCTTTAATTTTTTTTAAATTTTCGCGCAACTTTTTTGTTTTTTTTTTCTCCATAAGAACCTTCTCCTGATAATAAACAACACGACAAAAAAAGAATGAACGAAATTGGTCCAGCCGTTCACGCGTGATGCCATGACAACGAAAAACGGGTTTCATTTTTATATATATAGATTTGGGAACACCAGGTATACACTAGAGGTTATTAATTATTAGTTTATTGTTTCTGCCAGTTTCATCCCAAGTTACAATCTAGGGTCTTTCTCAAATTTCAAAACGGATAGGTCCGTTTTGAAATTTTGTGATAACTATACCACACAAAATTATCATCAACTGATTAAAATTAGTACGGAAGGTACAGTCAGCAACAAAGATGATGAACATAATCAGTTTTATAGTACATCTGGAACAATTTAAATTCCATAAATTGATGTTTCGAATAGGATGCAAATAGCTTTATCACGAAGATTAGCTCATAGTCAAGAAGATCAAATTGAGTAATCAGTCGATTTTTACAATTTTATTGCTTCGCACTTAAATGCTGGATGGTGGTACCTATAGATGTGAGGAACAGCTCCTTGTCGAACACCAGGCCGGTCATGATCATGGGGTGCACCTGCGGGATGAAGTGGCAACGGTACAGCATCTCCCGGAACAGCCTCTGAATTACCACCTGTAAATAAATAAAGAAACAAAATACAGGAACAAGGAGAATGGGCAGCAGCGTTCTCCTAAAGAACGATAACAAAATTAGCACACGGACGGCCTACGGTTCCAGGTTTTATTCGACTAATAATTGGCGATCGATAGTTTTTGTATGAAACTGTCAAAATTTTAAATTTATTCTATCAATAGACAAATAAGCCTTAAGACGTTTTAAAATAAAATAGGGGCTATCGCGTGTTAAAATTCCGCCAGAGTCGCTAGTGTCGCATAAGGTCTGCCTGTCATTTTCTACCAATGAGAGACAAGCTACTGGGCTGCGATTGGTCGAGATTGGCACATAGACCTTACGTGACATTAGCGACCCTGGCAGATTTTTGACTCGCGATAGCCCCCATTGAGTATACCTCGAACTGCTTCGGATCTGTGGTATAATAAGGTCCCTTCTCAGACATCATGAGGTGGAAGTAGAAGAGTGTGACGGTGGGCGAGCGGAAGGGGGAGTTGATGAGGTCGGTGGAGTCCCACTCGTAGTCTTCGTCGCACCAGTACGTGCACAGGCACGGCGTCTCCAGCAGGTTCACGAACATCAGCATCGACTGCTCGATGCAGTAGCGGAGCGCGTACTATAACAAATACAAATGTTTTTTTATAACTATACTTTTATTACAAAGAAAAAAGATTAGATTTTTTTGTATAGAAAAAACTCAATGTCTTTCTATAAAAAATAGGGATACCTACTAAAGCTTCAAGATAAATAAATTGTATAAAAAAAAACAATCAATTAGCCTTTAGCCTTCCTTAATTAGTGGGCTATCTAACAGTGCTTTTTTTTTAAATCGGCCCCCCATCTTCTAAGATTAGCGCATTCAATCAAAGAAACAAGCTCTTTAGCTTTATTATATTAGTATAGACTTAGATATAAAGCATTGTAGGGTATGGTTTGTTGAGTACAGTACCTGCATCCGGAAGCGAACCAGTTGCATAAACCTCGCTAATTTGCTGACGCCATAAAACTCCCATTTTTTCTCGTATATGTTGAACCATCTGTTAACAATCAAGTAATTAAGGACGCGTTCTCAATTCTGTCAAAATTATGCTGTTTTTCGGTACATATTGTGACTAAACTAAATCAAATCAAATATAACTAATAACTCACACGTATAGATTGGTTCTTTATCTTCAAACGCTGGGAAAAACATTATGAAGATTTATAGTTTTTTATATAGTAAAAACGATCTTCCGTTGCCATTTTCAAAATTTTTTACGATACTAGGTTGTGTTTCGGTACATATTTTGTTCTACAAATTACATATTTTAAGATTTCTAAAAATACTGTTAGTAGGCAGATATAGTTTATTCTAAATCTGGGAGAACAAATTATGTAAAAGTGTCACAAATAGTCGCAGAAAAAATACAAACTGAAACTAAATTTTTCACACATTTTTCTATTACGGAGCCGCGGAAGCCGTTTTTGCATGTTATAGAACCGATTTCATGATTTGATAAAAATATATGTAAAAGATACATCTTTTCCTGAAGGCTTTCACTGGATGGAAACACGATTAAATAAAATTTTATCGATGAAAAAAAAATCCGAAAATAAAGTCGACTCGCAAGCTAAATCTCGTTTTATACGAGTATCAATACTCCATTTCTTTTAAAATTAGTACCAACTAGTAGATAATTCATTTTAGGAGGGTTCTCAATGATGATTCCAATTTCTAAACGTCCGTAATTAAAATATCGAGCATTTTATGTGATTTTCTATGAAATTTCGATAAACGAGCCATTTGTCAGAGTTGTCAGTGTCCTGCGGGACGTCATCGAGGTAGGGCTTATGTCAAATTTTTTCGCACATTATCGTCTGCAGTTATGTGAATAATTTCAAAAGAAATGAATTAAACTGTGAACCATTATTACTTTATAGCTTCTTCGACCATAATTTGGATAAAAGTAAATCGAGGACGTAATTTATTTATTTTCATTTCAAAATTTTTGTCTTATGTGTAGCTCGAGATCCGGGGAAAGATTGTGACTAATATTGTTTTCAAATTAAAACTTTATAGGCCGACCAGTTACCGAACGCTATATATATTTTTTTTAAAGGAAGATAGTGAAGTTAAAGTTAGGTAAAGAAACATATCAAAATAGCAAGTGCACATATTTATTAGAAATATTACTGGCATTGACTTTCGTACATATTATATCGTAAGGCAAGTTACTCAGGACCTTGAAAACTCTCTAGGCAATAAAAATTGGTATCATTCATTAAAGAGTTCGCTGCTTCAAACATGAACCAGACTATCCAACTGTAAACTTTTCGTTTCGATTTGCGCGTTTTTTTTACGCAAGTCTTAGCCAGGATAATGCACACACGACATCTGGTATTGCGGAAACGCATACATTTTGAAAAAAATATAATCCTAATTCATATTTGACTGTTTTTCTTTCAATTAATTTACTTTTTTGTAAGATAGAATTGGGCTTCATGATTAATACCATAAAAGTACAAGGTGCTCATTTTCCGCATTGTATTCAACGCATAATTTCAAAATATAATGAATGTAGAATTATTGCTTTTAATTAAATAAAGGCATAATTCCTTTGACCATAATTTGCTATCTCCAGTATTTAGAGTACTAGAGTACTTGCTTAAATCAATCAATCAACTCAGCCTATCGCGGTCCACTGCTGGACATAGGCCTCTCCCAAGTTGCGCCATAACACCCGGTCCTCTGCCTTCCGCATCTAGTCGGACCCGGCTACCTTTTTCAGGTTATTAGTCCATCTAGCTGATGGGCGTCCTACACTACATTTTCCGTCGCGGTCTTCACTCAAGGACTTTTCAGCTCCAACGGCCATCAGTTCTTCGACAGACATGATCAGCCCACTGCCACTTCAGCTTACTAACTCTGCAAGCTATGTCGATCACTCCGGTTTCTCCGGATAGTCTCATAACACTAACTGCACCTTATAAATACCTACCTATTATACAAACTTGACATATTTTGCGTTTTTGCACACATATAATACTTCTGTCATTTCTATTTTTTTTTTGCACGCCTCAAAAGCGAAGCGTTGAGGTGGGTATTACTGTCAGTTTACGCACACCGAGTGATTCTCGAACTTAAAATATCACTTTTTTTATTCTTTATTGCTTTTATAAGTGAATATAAATAGACAAATGTTGAGAAAAAACACTATTTTTAACACTCATGATATTTTTAAATCTCTTTTTATTATTTAAACTAATTAAAAAATTGTTTAAAAAAGTTCTGACTTGGACGTCCGTGTGTCTTTATGTACGGATCCCGTATCTTGTAGTCACGATAACGAGCGAAATACTTCACTTATCGAGTTGTTTTTTTTTATAGGCTTCAGTATTTTGAGGAATAGAAGCCGGTATAGTTCGATGTAGTTTAATTATTATTTACAAATAATCTTAATTTTATTGTAATGACTGAGATTATGAGGCGTGCACTTTTGAATTTTCTAACTATTCTTAAATCTCCACTCATTGTCGACTCCAGTGAGCTCACAAATTAATATAATACATAAATAATAATATATGTCATGTAAAAGTGATCATATTATGCCACTTGCAGAAACATTTTTTTTTTCATTTAAATGTATAGTGAGATTAATAGATTTTAATACATTTGGAAGGTGCCATTACATATAAAATTTAATTAAAATTGGCTCGTGTTCGCTATTGTTAGGGTCAGACAAAATAAAACCGTAATTTGAAGTACTTTTAAATGGTGTAGTAATATTACAAATTTACATACTCACGAGGACACATACAAACAAACAATGTATGTATATACCATTATTTTTATTTTGACGGACTCTGTAGTCGAGTGGCGTGTACACCGGTTTTCAAGGTATCGCTTGTATCTGAGGTCCCGGGCTCGATCCCCGGACGGGTCAATGTAGAAATAAACACTTTTCTATATTGTTTTGGGTCTGGGTGTTTGTGGTACGTTCTTTGTTTCTGATTCCATAACGTTGTACATTTTTGATATTTTTTAAAATGTTTAGGTAATAAGTAATTTCGCATGACATGCTTTAATTATCAGTATAAAACTACTATCATTTATGTGGTAAAATACACCTCTATAAATTTTAAATAAACAATTTTAAAACTTACTCCGCACGTGTGCTTATTGTGATATTATAAAAGTATAAACATGTTACAAATATTACATCTATAATGCGTAAATCGTCAAGGAGTACGATAGACTCGATCGAAACCTTACCTGAATAATAAAATATAATAAAAAATATGAAACCGGCACCCATTGACATACATAGTAACTGATGACATCTCACACCGCCCTAGCGCCCTGCGCCGCGTCTTAGGAATTTTCGATAAGGGTCACGTGTCCCGACGCGAGTTTTAATTTTGTACCCAACCCAAAAAGTGCACATCGCAGCTAAAGAAGATTCCACTTCAAAAAATCTTCCTGTTCAATCACTTTATTGGTGAAAACTGCATTTTATGGCTCGATAGATTATTATTTGCTAAAAGTATGTCCCGCGGGTCTTGGTCTATAATGCATGCTGACGTCATACTGAAGCGTGCCAAAATAACTTAAGCTCAGTGCTGCCTAGTGGCCATTATACGCAACTCTCCTCTTGCCAATTTGACCGATCATCAAGGAGAACGCGTCCTTAAATAACAACAGAACAAAATAAAGAACGGAATCAAATACATAATCGCTGTAAAATTATTAAGTTGTTCTTCTTTATCTATATACAGAAGAAAATATACAAGGGTAATATATAAATAAATAAACAATTAAAATTTATAAAGAAAGGTAAAAAAACTTTTGTTTTAAAATGTCACAAAAGTTATTATGCAATAATTTCTCTCCCTTATCCTCGCTAAACATTTTTTTGTCCCGGTGGAAATCCTTATGGACTACCTCGGCCTTGGGGAAGACGGTCACGGAGGGGCGTGCCAGACTCCTACCGGCTAAAGCCACTGTGCTTCTCCATTCCCATTTCCCGGAGTCACACGGGAATGCATAATAGAATAGAATAGAATAGAATAGAAATTATTTATTTTCTCTTGTTCACGATACAGTACAGAGTCACAATTTTGCATTTATAAAGAGACTGGTGTCTGCTATAGGTAAAACCTGTGCTGCAGATCACCAGGCTTGCCCTCCGTCAGAGACCTCACAAATATGACACTAACCGTATAAATCAATAATTATCATTGTATGTTGAGTAACTTAAAAACTAAAACATTAATACATTAAAAAAATCAAGCAATAAAATGGTTCACAATTTGTAAGTTGCTAGTTAATTAGAGTTTATTTGTAAAAGTGTATGAGTGTTTGCGTGTGTGTGTGAGTGTGTTTGTGTGTGTGTTTGGATGAGTGTGAGTGTGTGTGTGTATATGAGTATGTGTTAGTATTTTGGAATGCTCTGTGCCTTCTTTACACGCAGTGACGCAAATCCAAACAAATCCTACAAAAACTAAACACAAGTGAAAACGGAGTTTACCCTTTTCCGACATCTCGAAAGGACATCCTAATGGCGTGCGCTGTTTGGTTCAGCCAACTTATATTCAGATATTTTAACATCTGAAACGAATTCACCGATACATTGGTAATGATTCCTCTGTACGCCAACTAAACTAAATGTAAACTATTGCTGTCTTTTACTAACATAGAGCGTGAGAAAAGATCGGCAACAGATTGACATTTTGAAGTTAGAAATGTCAAACTAGTGTTCGCCGTGAACATCACAGTGTTTTTAGAGCACACGTTTTTACTTGTCGCCAAATTTGTATGAGAATTTTAGTCAGAACTAAATTTGACAGTTCTAATTTTCGTCTGTCCCCAGACATAGAAAAAATAATCGTGCTAATCACACTAAGATTTCTCCTGGGTGGGAATCGACCCCACGACTTCCAGCTTAGCAGTCAGGGTCACTAACCACTAGACCAACAGGGGGTTTATTCAAAGGTTTACGCAAATATTAGACATTGAAATAAAACTACTTTTAATCGGATTCTATCGCGGTTTATTTTGAAAGTCTGCCCGTGACCATGACACCTGCAAAGGTGTTGAAACGTCGGGAAATAAAATCAAAATAAACCGCGATATAATTCGTTTAAAAGTAGTTTTATTTCGATGCTTAAAAAGTATTAAGGTGCTCACCATTGAGGTACAGTGCTGCTGAGCTGCATCGAACTCGGCCAAGCTCGCGTTCCTGCCGTAGTTAGCTGTAAAGAACAGCATCGATTCCACCTGAAAACAAACACAAATCACACTAATAACAAAATGGCGGATGTTTGTGAGTATGTGTGTATGTTTGTAATGTAACCCCTTCACGCTGAAACGGCTAACCCAATGTTTTGATAAATTTTCTATAGAGGTAGCTTACACCCAGGATTATACACGTATTTGTCTAAACAATATAAAAAAAAACAAAAATGAATTGTGGACTTCAGGGGCGGCAGTCTCGACATGAATCGCTATGACTTATCAACCGAAAATTGTCGTTAAGTCATAACAATCAAACTTCATCGATATTTGGTAGTCTCGACTGACAAATATAACGATTGTCATCGCAACCGTATCTATTTATCGTTATATTCGGACGCTATTTTATCGTGTAATTTTGACAGCCCGATACGTCTCTACGATAATTCGTTATCGGTATTTATTTGTGAATTTATGTAATTAAATTGAAAATTATAGCGGAACAGTATTTAGCTTGGGACTTAGTGACGTTGGAACACAGGCAGAATATGGTAATGCATAGGAGAGTGTCCCGCATCCGACGCCAAAGTGAAAAACCGTTGGACTTGGAAGACAGTAAATTTCTATCCTACTATAGGATATCGAAAGATATGTTGCAGTGCTCGTAGATGAACTGCAGCCATCTCTTCACGGACAACGGGCGTATGGACTGTCTGTCGAATCCCAAGTGGGTGTTATTTTGAAACTATCCATGAATAGAAAGTAATGCAAAACTCATTTTTGAATTCTATTCAGTTACTCACGGCGCTTCGATTTTACGCCAGTGGCTGTTACCAACAATCTGATGGACTGCAGTGGGGATGCATTATGAGTCAGAAATCGGTAAGCAGAGTAATATATGCTGTAGGTAACCACTGCAATTAATGAACGGCTGTTGCGGAAATATGTAAAATTCCCAATGTCACCACAAGAAAGACAAAAAGCCAATATTAAGCCACTAACTGACGCTGTATATAAACTATTCTTATATATTAAACTATCTTGTAATACCATACCATGTTTCTAGCAAATAAAATTTCTTTATTCTTTTTCTTATTCTTTATTATTACTTTATTAACAAAGTATGTACCTATATAAAAATAAAAGTCAACTGTAACCACTGCTCGGGTGTCTTACAAGACCCGCTAGGAACGTTGTTTAGCTCCGTCGTCGCCACCTTCCATCCAGCTTCATAGTTATCCCGGCCTTGCAAACCAGTAAATCGCCTTGTGAAGAGGAATGGGCGGGCCTTCAGCAATCCCAATAAAAGTTCCAATTGCTTGTTAGAAGCTTTAGCGGTTCGCTTACGCCATAAATATCATAAACATCGATACACTAACGAAAATACAAACACTAATTGAAAAAAGGGACCGTTAATTTACTAGCCGCTGCTTGGTCCGGGACGCGGGTTAAAATTGTTCGGCCATATCCACATTTTATTCTACAATTCAAATGATTTAAGATTATTTAAACCATAATAATATGTAAACAAACCAAAATATTTTGAATTTGTCAGTGTCATTTAGTCAAAGAGTTGCAACCAACTCTTTGACTAAATGACACTGCTTAATTTATAATTATTTAGTAAATAAATCATTTACTAATTATTCTGACCGTAATGTGCAGTTATTTCAAGGTTTTCATCAAGGAAAGCGTTTTTAAAACAAAGTTAATCTAATATGTCTTTAATTTTCAATAAAATTATTTGTTTTAATAAATTTTAGTGCATAATTTTTACCATATATCCAAGGAATATTTTTTAGCTGGTAATAATCTTCTATAAAAATACGAGACTATGAATACAGTTTTCGTAGACGTATCGACATAGCAAAGACACGATTTTGCACGCTATCTCGGCTGTAGAGACTTGCGTTCATAGCGAATATCGATGCTGCAAACATAATTTTTTGATATGACATAACGATCGGTACGTAGCGATGACATATCGACTCATGTAGAGACTGCCGCCCCTGGGGCGGCAGTCTCGACATGAATCGCTATGACTTATCAACCGAAAATTGTCGTTAAGACATAACAATCAAACTTCATCGATATTTGGTAGTCTCGACTGACAAATATAACGATTGTCATCGCAACCGTATCTATTTATCGTTATATTCGGACGCTATTTTATCGTGTAATTTTGACAGCCCGATACGTCTCTACGATAATTCGTTATCGGTATTTATTTGTGAATTTATGTAATTAAATTGAAAATTATAGCGGAACAGTATTTAGCTTGGGACTTAGTGACGTTGGAACACAGGCAGAATATGGTAATGCATAGGAGAGTGTCCCGCATCCGACGCCAAAGTGAAAAACCGTTGGACTTGGAAGACAGTAAATTTCTATCCTACTATAGGATATCGAAAGATATGTTGCAGTGCTCGTAGATGAACTGCAGCCATCTCTTCACGGACAACGGGCGTATGGACTGTCTGTCGAATCCCAAGTGGGTGTTATTTTGAAACTATCCATGAATAGAAAGTAATGCAAAACTCATTTTTGAATTCTATTCAGTTACTCACGGCGCTTCGATTTTACGCCAGTGGCTGTTACCAACAATCTGATGGACTGCAGTGGGGATGCATTATGAGTCAGAAATCGGTAAGCAGAGTAATATATGCTGTAGGTAACCACTGCAATTAATGAACGGCTGTTGCGGAAATATGTAAAATTCCCAATGTCACCACAAGAAAGACAAAAAGCCAATATTAAGCCACTAACTGACGCTGTATATAAACTATTCTTATATATTAAACTATCTTGTAATACCATACCATGTTTCTAGCAAATAAAATTTCTTTATTCTTTTTCTTATTCTTTATTATTACTTTATTAACAAAGTATGTACCTATATAAAAATAAAAGTCAACTGTAACCACTGCTCGGGTGTCTTACAAGACCCGCTAGGAACGTTGTTTAGCTCCGTCGTCGCCACCTTCCATCCAGCTTCATAGTTATCCCGGCCTTGCAAACCAGTAAATCGCCTTGTGAAGAGGAATGGGCGGGCCTTCAGCAATCCCAATAAAAGTTCCAATTTGCTTGTTAGAAGCTTTAGCGGTTCGCTTACGCCATAAATATCATAAACATCGATACACTAACGAAAATACAAACACTAATTGAAAAAAGGGACCGTTAATTTACTAGCCGCTGCTTGGTCCGGGACGCGGGTTAAAATTTTTCGGCTATATCCACATTTTATTCTACAATTCAAATGATTTGAGATTATTTTAAACCATAATAATATGTAAACAAACCAAAATATTTTGAATTTGTCAGTGTCATTTAGTCAAAGAGTTGCAACCACGCATAAGTATAATATATACCCTTCTTAATTTATAATTATTTAGTAAATAAATCATTTACTAATTATTCTGACCGTAATGTGCAGTTATTTCAAGGTTTTCATCAAGGAAAGCGTTTTTAAAACAAAGTTAATCTAATATTTCTTTAATTTTCAATAAAATTATTTGTTTTAATAAATTTTAGTGCATAATTTTTACCATATATCCAAGGAATATTTTTTAGCTGGTAATAATCTTCTATAAAAATACGAGACTATGAATACAGTTTTCGTAGACGTATCGACATAGCAAAGACACGATTTTGCACGCTATCTCGGCTGTAGAGACTTGCGTTCATAGCGAATATCGATGCTGCAAACATAATTTTTTGATATGACATAACGATCGGTACGTAGCGATGACATATCGACTCATGTAGAGACTGCCGCCCCTGGA